>JACCIE010000003.1:0-4800000 GCA_018906755.1 Sycophaga agraensis
CAGGGTGGGCCGCGGCTGTGAAACCAACGGCTCGGGCTATCTTGGATAGTCCGAGGCTGCCAGGCCTACGCGAAACTATAGTTTCGAGATATATCAAGGTCGCAACACAGGAGGTACCTTCAGGTTACCTGTGGCTGCCAGGTTCTAGCAGCGCCTAGGGAGACGCGAGTGTGATTGCACACGCATACTGATAGAGTTACAGTAGGTGCAAGTCTAAGCCGTCTAGTGGGGGAACGCGGGTCGAGCGTCGACACAAAAGCGCGCCGCGCTTCACTTTGCTCTAGCCCTTCAGCCTATTGAGTGATAACTATTATTTTGTATCATCGTTGCTATTATCGTCTTCAGTATTATTGTTTCATCAGTTTGTTAAACATATATTACATTAAAACAAATTATAACAAGTAAACTGTGAGTGTCTTTACAAAATATTGAACAACCTCTGTCTCCTATCCCAAACAAATTGGTACCGAAACCCGGGATCTCACTCCGGTAAGAAGAGGAGACAGAGCTACAAGTGCCAGTGTTAAACAGCACATTTTTTGGAATAATAATGGCTCCGACAAGGAGAAAGAATGCCACTCAGGACACTGCGAGTGAGCCTGCGGCAAAGAAGGCACGTGGCGTTGCCAAGTTGCCTGGGAAGCAGGCCATGAAGACTTCAACAAAGAGAGCGACGAAGAGAAACCTGCCCGCTCGAGCTGCTCCGCAATCAGCGTCACCAGAGGATATGGAGCAGGCAAGCGGTGCCGAGGAGCGGCAGCAAACTCGGAGCGAGAGCTCGTTGGTCGAGCGCCAATCAACTCAGCGCGAGCGAACATCGAGCAGAGCGCGGTCTTTGTCTCAGCGCAGTGTGGCCGCGGACGCCCTTGCCCGACCCGACACTACTGCGGCGGGCGACCGAGCGCGCCCACCAGCTCCGCACTGAACATCAACCTACTAGCGTAGCGTCAACTGAGGGCAACCTGATGCAGAGCGACAGTTCGATAAGTACCCGCAATAATTTCGAAAACGAGCGTCTAAGAAATGATTTAAACGCGGCGACCTCGGCAGTCGCGAGCTTAGCGGACGTGTTCGGGTCGACGGTGTTGTCGTTGCGCGAGTCAATGACCTCTCAAAACAATGCCATTGTCAACAAATTATCGATTGCGAAGGCCTTGCCTAAATTTTCCGGGAATCCGCTAGAGTGGCTCCAATTCAAGCAGTCATATGAATTGACCACAATGGCGCGACGCGCGCGACTTGGTAAGCTCGTTGTTAGTAGCCGGGAAAAATTCCGAGAAAGTCATGAAGATTCTCGAAATGCGTTACGGGAACAAATAGTTCATCGCACAAAAACTCATTCGCGACATTAAGGAGCTCGAAGATTTAGGTGCTGGGGAAACGACCCTCACTTGTTTCGCTTCGCGATTACAAGGCGCGGTAGAAGCTCTCGGAGCGCTAAACTTAAGCGGTTATCTGCAGAATCCGGAACTGCTAAAAAGTGTCGCCGATAAGTTACCATCCGCGTTAAAATATAATTATAATGCGTATGCAGCAGTCAATGCGAGTGACAAAAGCGGGCTCGAGAAACTCACACAATATTTATTTCAACAAGCCGAGCTTGCGGTAGCAGGCGGGATACTCGATTTGGAGAAGGCAAAAAATGTAAACACGGCGAGCGCAAGTAGAAAGAGCTTCGACCTCATCCGTGAACACAAACAAATGTGTAATATGTCAGCGCGACAATCATAATACGGCCGAATGTCGTACACTTACGCGAAGCACGATGGACCGTCGCTGGGTGCTTGTAAGAAAATACAAGTTGTGCTATAAATGCCTAGAAGCAGATTACATGGTAAATAATTGCGACGCGCGTAATTGCGAAGAATGCGATAGACCGTATCATAAATTGTTGCATAGCGTGGGTCGCGGCAAACGAAACGCTGCAAGGGACCCTGTACGGACACCAAACGCAGTTGACTCGCTAATTGGAACGAGTAAAAACAGGGCGTCCAACGCGAATAACTTGTGACTAGGTGTCGGAGTTATGTTAAAAATCTTACCGGTGCGGATGATTGGGCCGCACGCCGCCGCGTCTACCTTCGCGTTTTTAGACGACGGGTCGACGCTCAGAATAATAGATAAACATTTCGTTCGAAGCCTAGGAATTCACGGTCAGCGGACGAATATACAATTAAAAGGCCTAATCGAACGGCACGAGCTGAGCGCGCCATGTGAGAAAGTCGCATTTGAATTAAAGGGCGACGTAAACACATACTCCATCGTGAACACGATCGCTGCGGTGGATTTAAACTTTCCACAACAAACACTGTCAGAGAGCCTGTTAGCGCGAGTTTACGAGGAAACGCACGTGGCTATCCATCGTACAATAACGCGCAGGTTAAATCGCTAATTGGCCAAGACAATTGGCATCTGATTAGCAGTAGGGAATTTTGGGCGCTTAAAAGCGCGGATTGCACCGTGTCCTCGACTGTACTCGGATGGGTTATAAACGGAGTCGCGAACAAGCGCGCAACGGGGCGAATTGAATGCGCGTATTCTGTTGTCGGGAAAGAGGAGTCCGAGGCAGATAACCTCGACCGCCTAATAAAATTACATTTTGAACTCAACTCCTTGGGTGTATGAGAAACTAAAAAATTGAATACGTGCAAAGCGCGTGCCGAGCAAATACTCGATGATACGTGTCGCAAGGCCGGCGCGCATTAGGAAGTCGGTTTATTATGGAAGGACGCGTGCCCTCCAAAAGTTGACAGCCGCGCGACGGCGTTAAATCGACTATACGCGCTCGAACGGCGATTAGATAGGGATCAGCAGTACGCGGCGTTATATAAAAAAGAAATTGACCGGTTAATAAACAATGGATACGCGGTAATCTGCCAACGCGAAAATGTGAAGCGCGCACGTGGTACTTGCCTCATTTTGGGGTAAAAAATATAAATAAACCGAACAGAATTCGGCTAGTTTTTGACGCGGCCGCAAAGACGAATGGCTCGAGTTTAAATGACCAACTCGAGTCCGGGCCAGACTATTTACAGTCCTTAATAGACGTACTCGTCCGTTTTCGGCAGTACGAATTCGCGAACAAGTCCGATATTCGCGATATGTACTTGCGCGTGAAGATAAGGGAGGTGGATATCGAGCAGTCTTACGATTTTTATGGCGCGACGACCGGCGACAGGGGCCGCCTGTCACCTATGAGATAACCTGCTTGGTCTTCGGCGCGACATCTTCGCCGAGTAGCGCCTTGTATGTAAAAGACAAAAACGCCAAAAGTTTTGAATCCTCGATGCCGGACGCTGCTAAGAGCGTTGTATTAAATACGTACGTAGACGACTATTTATGCATCCGTCGAACCTTAGACGAGGCAAAACGAATCATTCGCGATGTCATTACGATTAATCGTGCGGCAAATTTTTATATGCACGGATGGGCAAGTAACGTGCCGTCTGTCGTCGAGGACTTGCCCATGGACGTCCGCGCGAACGAGAGTCCCAGCGTACAGCTGTGCGACCGTGACATCGAACGCGTGCTTGGTCTCACATGGGACACGGAACCGATTCTTTCAACTCGAGCTTCAAAAGATCCCGCGCGAACTCGCGAACGGCGCGAGAAAACCGACTAAAAGGGAATTTTTAAAAATCATAATGTCGGTTTATGATCCCCTCGGGTTGCTAAGCTCTTATACCGTGCAATCCCGCATACTTATGCAGCGTATCAGTAGAAGCGGTATAGGCTGGGACCAGCCGATTCGCGATGAAGAGCCCGCAGGTTGGCTCGCGTGGATAACAAACCTTAGAAATGTCAGTTCGTGTCCCGTACCGCGATGTTTATCGCCAAAAAATGGCACAGTCGAGACTGTGCAAATGCACGCATTCTGCGATGCGAACTTGACAGCGTTCGCCGCGGCTATATACTGACGTTTTGAAAGATTGAATGCGCCGGCGCACGTGTCGCTCGTCATAGCAAAGGCAAAAATAGCCCCGATAAAACCCCGAGGAAATAATGCTTACGACGCTCGCCGAGATCGCGATCACGCGATTAACCCCAGGCCTTTGACAGATGTTTCCGTTGATCCTCGCGATTCGGAATCCTTAACTCCTAACCATTTCTTGATTGGAGCGTCGTCGGGTGTGATTCAACTCGGTCCGTACGATAAAGAACGCGTGCACGCGAAGCGACAGTGGCGTATCGCGCAAGCCTTTGCAGACGAGTTCTGGAGGAGGATTAGAGAGTATCTTCCGACCTTAATGCCTCGCGCAAAATGGACGGCACCTAAAGATAATTTGCGAGTCGACGATTTGGTTTTAATTATTGATTTTCAAGCCCCGCGAATCTCGTGGAGACGCGGCAAAATCATAAATGTATATCCCGGTGCCGACGGCGTAGTACGCGTTGCCAAGGTGCATACATCGCACGGCGAATTTACGCGACCTGTACACAAGTTAATTAAACTATTTAGCGATAATTAATACAAACGCTCGTACTACACTCGATTTGTACGAAGAGGAGAATTGTTCGGGACTAATGTTAAGTCGTATATAACTATTGTATGTAGGTAGGCGCTCGGGTCGTGGACCTTCGCGGATGGCTTTAAAGTATTTAAAAATTTGTGAAGTGCGCTTCCTCGGTGCTGTTCAGCGTGTGCGCTCACCAGGGTGAGGCCGCGGCTGTGAAACCAACGGCTCGGGCTATCTTGGATAGTCCGAGGCTGCCAGGCCTACGCGAAACTATAGTTTCGAGATATATCAAGGTCACAGCACAGGAGATACCGTCAGGTTACCTGTGGCTGCCAGGTTCTAGCAGCGCCTAGGGAGACGCGAGTGTAATTGCACACGCATACTGATAGAGTTACAGTAGGTGCGAGTCTAAGCCGTCTAGTGGGGGAACGCGGGTCGAGCGTCGACACAAAAGCGCGCCGCGCTTCACTTTGCTCTAGCCCTTTAGCCTATTGAGTGATAACTATTATTTTGTATCATCGTTGCTATTATCGTCTTAAGTATTATTGTTTCATCAGTTGTTAAACATATATTACATTAAAACAAATTATAACAAGTAAACTGTGAGTGTCTTTACAAAATATTGAACAACCTCTGTCTCCTATCCCAAACAGTGTATGTAATATTAAATACAATATAATACATATTGATGGTTGCTCAGACTTTTCCCGTATTTCCCGAACATTAGCGTTTATTAGTAATAAATAAATATAATTATAACGTATTAAATTGCGTTATTTTAATGTTTCAATCTAACTTTTATGAGATCCGTTTTGAACTTAATTAAAAATATGTTTGGGTTTAACAATTTTTCAAAAGAACCAGACTATAGTCCAAATGAAATAGCGGATATTATGTTTATTTTAAGAGAGTCAGATATGTTGTCAAGCTGCAGCAGTGCTACATTCGGAAAGATTTGCTGAAAGATAACCTCGGCTTGATTATACGGTTATAAAAGACATTGAGATGCGCGAGATAAGGTTTAGTTCGAGACAGGCCTTCTAATAAAGACTCAAAAAATTGTTAGATATTATACATATTAATATATACTTAAACTGATATTTTGGAATAATTAACAGTCGTTTAGTAAAACCTTACTTTTTGCACGTCAATGTTACAGGAGATTTATATTTCATAAGAGATGAACTTAACAATTTATTTGAAAATGTTGACCTTATACAAGAGAAAGTATGTTGTTACAGCAAGATGGTGTAGTACCATATTATGCTAGAATCGTTAAAGATTACCTCAATATTAGATTTAGGAACAAGTGAATAAGAAAAGATCGTCCTATACAGTGGCTGCCGATGTCTCTCGATTTTTATTTATATGAATTCAAAAAAATACTGTTTATGGGATTAAACCAATAACAAAAGAAACTGTATAAGAAAAAATCATAAAAATTTGTTTAAATTTAGACGAGAAGTATTACATTGTGACGTGTGTCACTGGGAGAAAGAAGGCGGGAGACTGTAACGCGTAGCCGCCGTGCGACCTCCGTGCGCGCCGAAAAACGAGCGAGAATCGTCGGGGGGGGGGTAAGAGTCGGTTTGGGCACAGAAGTCCGGCCCGAGCACTTAGGCGAGCGGCGGGCGCAGGCCGCCGAGGATAGGACAAGCCTGACCCGCGCAATGCTGCTAGCCGGCAGCCGCGGCAACACCGCCTCGAGAGGAAGGCGACGTGACCGGCGAGCGGTGGCATCGGCCATCTTGAAGAAAGCCGGCCGGCGCGATTGCCGCCGCTGCCGGACGGCCGCCGGGAGGAGGAGGAGAGCGCGGGGGGGCCAGCCTGCGGCCGCCTAGCCGCGCCGCCGCCGAAAATTCGGAAAAGACAAAGGGCCCGCGCGGTGGTCAACGCCCGGCTCGAGAGAATTGATTGAGACGTTCGAGCGTGCAGACGTGTGTAGACTTGATTAATACCGAGACGTTGAGGCGCGAAGACGTAGAGATCAGCAAGAGAGATCAGCAAGAGAGCGAGTAGACAGAGATTAGAAGCAGCCGTTAGCGAGCAGATATACCGATTAGAAGGAGACGCTAGCACGCGCCGACAGATTAGAAAAAGAAGTAACGAGAGAAGACGGAGGAAGAGATCAGAGCGGCAGACGGTGAAGAGCAAGGACGCACCAGCAGCTCGGGACGTGGAGAGGCGAGGACGTGACGAATCCCCGAAGCCACCGGTCATCCTCCCGTAGTGCGACCAGGAGGGAGAGGCGCCGGCCCACGGGGAAAGATAGCGGCCCGGAGAACCACCTGCGGGACCCAACAATCCGGCCCCGAGACCCGGGAGAGGACTGCCCACCAGAGCCGACGGCGAGTCCGGTGCCACCCGAGGAGGGACGACCCGCGGCAGACGTCCGCCACACCGACCGGCGACCACCGCCGTCCTCCAGCCACCGCCACCCGACAGCCCGCCGGTTCCAGCCAGCCCATCGCCACCCACTCGCCGCCAGACAGCACCAAGGCCGACGAAACTCGGGGTGAGTGAGCTTACGGCTCAGAGTGCGGGCGGAGTGCTCGGGAGGGACGCGACGCGACGGGAAGCGACGAGGAGAGCCGAGGCGCGACCGGCTCGAGTGCCGGGGACGGACGCGGGCGGAGGTCGTACAGCGAGCGCGCGACCGGTGAAAGCGAGCGCGCGACCGGTGCAAGCGAGCGCGCGACCGGTGCAAGCGAGAGCGCGACCGGTGCAAGCGAGGACGCGACCGGTGAAGCAGCCGGGAGGCGGCCAGCGAGGCTGCAGCGTAACAGCGGCGCGAGCGGAGGGGCCAGCGAGGCCCCCGCGTAACGTGTGACGCGGGCGGAGTGGCCAGCGAGGCCCGGGCGGAATTGTGACGCGAGAGACGCGGCCTGCGAAGCCGCTGTGCTACTCATCGAGCCGAATTGTATCTAGAAAATTAGGAAATAAAGCGTCGGAGCTAAAGGAGACGATTGTATTGTAACTTTACCCCAGTCCCGGTTTCCCGTACGTTTCCCCCTTTTCCTATTTTAGCAGCCGTAGCGCATTTGTGTGGTGCCTTCCCGCCAAGGCCGGCGGAACCTCCTCTGAGAGAGAGAGTCCGCACACGCTAGCCAGGGCAGCTCGCCTGGCGCCCGACAAGAAGACAAAGGAGAAATATTGGCGAGCTACGCCATTTGGACCGTCGCGGGGCGGAAGGGCCCTTTCCTAGAGTCATAGGAAAAGCGACGTGTCACAGTGGCGCCCGACGTGGGGCCAAGCCGGCCACACAAATTAGACGCGACGCGCGAGGGTAACGAATAGTCGGTAGCCGAGTCGGTAGCGGGAAAGGGGCGTTCGAACTGCGATTGGGAAAGTTTGCGCAGGCGAGCACTCCGCCAAAATCGGCATTGCCTTCAGCCGCGGAAACGAATTCTCACGCCAGCGGGCGCAGAGAACAAAGCGACATTATTGTCGCCGAGCGGAATTCGACATTGACCCCAGACTGCTTGCGACCCCTTGTGCGTGACCCCTAATATTTATATATTCTATCATTAATATTGTAACCCGGGCAAGTGCCTGGAATTCGAGGCGCTAACGTCGCCTCGGATTCAAGTTCAGGAGGGCACTCGTAACGTCGAGCGACTCGACACAGCCGCGAATCAACATTCGGTCCGCGAAGTAAACAGTATCAATAATAGCAACGAGAACGGGCACCTTGTCGGAATCGGCCGCGACGTTGGACGCGACGCGCGAATAGAAGCGAGAACCGGGAAAATAAAGAGATTCGACGAAAAATATTATGGCCGAGAACGGGAGTAAACGCGGACGGAAAGAAGCGACCTTTCACGGTAGATATGTCGAGGCGGTCGAACAGTTGTTAGCGACGCGTAGGGGGAAGGGCGATGATGAGGCGGCTCTTAGTGTTGCGGACTCCCCAGCTGATAAAGAGAGGTAAAATACAGAAGCTTGAGCGAGCGGGGTGGGGCGGATACCCTCCGCGAACGAATTTGGCGACACGACCTGCGCGCTCAGCGGAAGGAAGTCCACCGCCAGACCAATGACGTCCCGTGGTTTCCGGAGTGGGACCGGGACGGGGCGGCCACACCGACCGATTGCGGAAGGATGTGCGCCGGCCCTATATCGCTCCCGACGGAAGAGGGTGAGACGGAGGAGGGAGACTCCGCATCGGTAAGGAGCACCGGCGCGGGGGGAGAGACAGAGCGTGGAGGGGAAACCACGTCGGAGGGAGAGGTCGCGCGGCTGCGAGCTGGAATCCAGCGGCTGCAAGCGCACGAAAATGCCTCCGAGTCGGACCGGCCCGGCTCACCGCGCGAACGGCCGCGAGTCGCGTCCGCGACGCTGTCCCCCTCCCAACGAAGCGCATACCGCGCGTCGACGGCGGCCGCGGAGAGCCACCGTCGACCGGCCGGCGGGCACGTGACAAAACCGCCGAGTGTGCAGCGCACACCGATTCAGGCCGCGCATCACTCCCCTCATGCCCTTACTGATCTCGTGAGGACGCGTCAAGACGGAGCTGCAGGACCCCTATCTGGGGGGCGAGGGGCCCGCGCGCGGCCACGGTTCAGCGAGTCGCCCGTGCGATGCCGCGGCGCGCCCCGATCTCCCGCATCCGACGCGGGGGAGTCAGCTGACCACCGCACACGGCGGAGAGTGAGGCGGGACAGCTCCCGTTCGCATAGCCCTTTGGGAAGAACCTCCTGCGAACGACGACATCGCCGGAGATCATACTCCCGCGAGGACGACCGGCGGCGCGAAGTCCGAACGCGACCGCCGCGTGACAGCGACAGCGGCCGAGAAGCCCGGCCGCGCGCACGTGACGACCGATCTAGGACGGCATATATTTCCCCCCACTTGCGACGTGAAAGGCGTAGAGTAGTCGAGCCGAGAGAGGAAGGGAGACAGAGTAGGTACCGACGCGCACATGTTTCTCCGGATAGCGAGGACGAGCGGCGTGACCGCCGGGAGTATCACAGCCGCTGGCACGACGACCGCCAGTTCGAGAGACGCGGCAGCCGCCGAGATCGCGACCGTAGCCAAGGGCCGCGATATCCCTTCGCGCGGGATGAATGGAGTCACTCGAGCGGCAGTGACGGGACCGAATCGGACGAGGGAGAGCTCGACGTCACGATACGGACGACGCGAACGCCTGCCCGCCGCACCCGAGGCCGCGCGCGGTACAATGACACCTGGGCGTGTCTAAAAATGCTGCGCGACTTCAGGCTCCAGTTTGCGGGCCAGACGCAAGAGAACGCGGAAACGTTCCTTGACAGGTTAGACGCGTGCCGCCGCAGCTCTAATTTTGAGGACGAAGACCTCCTTGAAGCCATCCCCGCCATATTATCGGGACGGGCGAATCAATGGTTCCGCGGGAACCAGGAGGACTTAACGTCCTGGAGGGCCTTCGTCAAGGCGTTTCGAAATAAATTCTGCGTGCGGCTGACAGAATCGGAGCTCTACGAGGAGCTGCGCGTGCGAACGCAGGCGAAAGGAGAGAAAATCTCCGATTACCTCACCTGCCGCCGCTATATCTATCGCCAGTTCCGGAAAAGCCCCTCGCTCCGGCGGCAACTAGAGGCATCGTTCCGCGGCCTGCTGCCCGAATATCGGGAAGCAATGCGACGCGAAACGATAGACTCATACGCTACGATGCAGAGACTCGGCGAGGCATACGAGCGTAAAGAGGATCGCCGCTCGAGATATGTACCGCCGCCGGCCCATATGCGACTGTCAGAGGCGAATCCCATTATAAGCCGCAAGAAGGTCGCCGGGCTAGAAGGAATGGCTGAAATTTTGAGCTCCCCCGCGAGCAGTGGAAGCGGGGCGGCGAAGGAAGCCTAAAACAAAGCCACCGAAGGCGAAGAAAACGCGTGCCGGGCGAACCTCCACGACGGAGGAGGAGACCGATGGGCGCGTATCTGGGGGGAAGTCTAGCGCGCGCCGCAGCAGGCTATCCCAAGCGGCGGAGAGGCAGGTAGCCGCGCTAGAGCACGGACGCGGGGCGCAGCCGGGTAGAGGACCGCCGAGCAGACCGCTTATACCTGGAGCGGTCTCGAACGCGGGCACCGCGCGCCCGGTCAGCGACGCCGGTGGGAGCGGTCGCCAAGCGGCGTATCCGCCGCGGCCGGACGACTTTGTGCAGTACCCCCCGCTAGGCGCACGGGGTCATCAACGAGGCCCGGGCGCCTATGTACAGCCGCCAGCGCCGTATGGGAGCCAACCTGTGCCACCTCTGGCCCCGTCGAGACAGCAGTATAACCCGTACGGGCAAGCTCCGCCGCAATACGGCCAGGCCTGGCTAAGCCCGCGGGGAGCCACCTTCCCTCAGCAAAGGGAAGGCGGTCAGCTGTCGGTGCCGCGACGCAACCCACCCGCGCCATTCTACGGTGCGTGCCATGGGTGCGGAGCTGTCGGGCACCCTATCGCGCTCTGCCCGGCCCGGCAATGTTACAGTTGCCTCCAGTGGGGCCACTTTGCGAGTCGCTGCCCGCAGGCGCCAGCGTGGGGAAATCCCCAGCCACCGCCCGCACCTGAACCGCCGTTCGCGGCCGGGTCGGGAAACGAGCGGGGCCGTGGCCACCCAAGCCCCGTGGCTACGAGCGCGCCAGCGCAGGGGCTGTCGCGAGGAGCTCCGCGCCCCGGCCAGGCCTAAGTGCCCGGCCGCGGCCCCAGCCGAGCCCGGCGGCCGAGCCCGCCGCCCGAGCCGGCACGGGTAACGAGTCGACGAGGTCGACGGCGACGTGTCGCGAGAGTAGGCGTAGAAGGGAGAGAAGGGAGAACGGAGAGATAATAGGAGAAAGGAGAAGTAGTGACGTGAAGAAAGTCGTGAGGGTAGGCCTAGAGCCGCGCGAGGCGAAAGGAAATGCGGACGCGCGCGAACCCGCACCGGGGAACATGCGAGACATGCATTCGTCTCCCCGAAGCCCCGCGGCACCGGCCGAAGCGACCGGCGGGAGAAGCCGAGACAGCCGCGTGAAGTCAGGAGGCGAGGTAGGAGAAGAGAGCCGGTCGGGAGGGGAGCCCAGGCGGCTCTCCTCGACCGCCGGCGCGCGTCGGGACGGGGAGGTCGATAGGAGCAAAGGCGTGATAAAGAAAACAATTACAACCCGGAGACGACAATCGGACAGTAGCGAGGAGAGCTCGGATCCGCGAAATTTACGAAGTTACCTGCAGAGCTGGGGAATGGAGAAGGGCGACATGATCGTGACGGAGGAGCGGAGCGAGAGAGAGAAGAAATTGAGAACGGCGGGTGCGGGGGGCGAACTGCGCGGAGCGTCGGAAGCGACCCCGCGCACCGCACCTCCGACCGCCGATCAGCTGAGACGAGACGGCGCCAGCTGTCCCCAACCCAAGCCGGAAAATACTGACCGGCGGGCGCGGAGCGGCAGCGGCGACAAACAGCCAGGGAATCATAAGCCCGCGGAAGGCCACCACGGCTAAGGACCCTGAGCGAGGTCGTGACAGAGTTCGTGCGAGAGAGAGGACAAATCGGAGCGAGGGCTGTAAAACGCGAAGCCGACGAGCCGACGGTCGAAGTAGCGACCCCTCCTCAGGTCGGAGTCCCAACTTGGGGGGGGGAGGTCGCCGGCCACCGTCCGGCGAAAGAGATAGCAGGTGTAGCGGGAGACAGCCGCAAGTACCTTGCGGTCGAGTTAGGCGGGGTCACATACAGAGCCCTGGTGGACACGGGAGCCCAGATAACTGTAGTCGGGCCGGAGGTCGCCCGGCAGTTCCAAGCCCGGTTGCGGCCGGCCGATACCGTCCTTCGTTCGGTACTCGGCACCACCACGAAGCCGCTTGGAACGCTGAGACTAACCCTGGAAGTGGACGGGAAAGTTGGCACGATCCAGGCGCTAGCAATGGACAGCCTTGAAAACGAGATGATACTGGGGATCGATTTCCTCCAGCATTTCGACCTGGTAGTCTGGGCATCGAGGGGTGCCTGGAGAGCCGGGAAGGGCCGCTGGCGAGGCTTCCTGGGATCGGGCGGAACCTCCCCGCGAATCCACGCGGAATGCGCCGGGATAGTTGAGTTAAAAGACGAGCAGAAGAGACGGCTGGATGAGCTGGTAAACCGCCTACTGCCCGAGTCGACACCGCGACTTGGCCTCACGACGCTGACCGAGCACTACATTGATGTGCAGGGTGCCCCGCCGATCCGCCACCGAGCCCGTCGCATGTCGCCGCGGATGCTCGAAGTCGCTCGTGCAGAGGTGAACAGCATGCTGGAGGCGGGAGTAATTGAGCGGTCGTCAAGTGAGTGGAGTAGCGCGCCCGTCCTGCTGAAAAAGTCGGACGGGACCTACCGCTTTTGTGTAGACTACCGCAATGTAAACCGAGTGACGAGACGTGACGCATATCCCATCCCCCGAATGGAGTCGATTCTCGATAAGCTGCGGCATGCGCAATATTTATCGACGATCGACTTGAAGCAAGCCTATTTCCAGGTCCCGATGGAGCGGTCGAGCCGAAAATATACGGCGTTCGCTGTCCCGGGCCTGGGGCTATTCCATTTTAACCGGCTTCCATTCGGCCTGATGAATGCGCCCATGACCTTTCAAAGGCTGATGGATGCGCTCTTCGGGCCCGAATTCGAGCCGCACATATTCGGGTACTTAGACGACATAGTAGTCGCAACGGCGGACTTCGAGGAGCATATTAAATGGCTCGAGTTCGTAATCGCGCGCCTGAATGCGGCAGGGCTAGCCATCAATCGCAGTAAGTGCGAGTTCGGTCGGACTCAGGTAACTTACCTAGGCTTCCGCCTAGACCGCGACGGGCTGAGGCCGGCACCTGATAGAGTCGCGCCAGTACTGGACTACCCTCCCCCGCAGAATATCAAAGAGCTGCGCCGATTTCTCGGGATGGTGGGGTGGTACTCGCGATTCATTGAGGGGGACTCGGACCTCAAGCAGCCGCTGGTGAAGCTCCTACGCACGGGCGAGACGTGGCGTTGGGGCGAAAGCGAACAGGCAGCGTTCGAGAAGCTCAAGGCCGCACTATCGGAAGCTCCAGTACTCGCGCGGCCGGACTTCTCGCGGCCGTTCGTGATACAATGTGACGCGAGCAGTGGAGCGATTGGAGCCGTACTCACGCAAGAGTTCGAGGACGGGGAGCACCCGATCACGTACCTCAGTCGCGTGTTGACCAGCGCCGAGCGCAACTATACGACGACGGAGCGTGAGTGCTTAGCCATAGTGTGGGCTATCCAAAAACTCCGCCCGTATGTCGAAGGTTACCCGTTTCAGGTTATAACAGACCACAGCGCGCTAAAGTGGCTGCGCAATCTGAAAGAGCCGACCGGGCGGCTGGCGAGATGGGCCCTCGAACTCCAGCAATGGGATTTCGAGGTGATCCACCGCAAGGGAGCCCTACACCAGGTCCCCGACGCCCTCTCGCGAATTTTCGACGAGGAGGTGTGTGTCGGGGCACTGGAGACGCAAGCAGACGAGTGGTATTTGCGCCGGAAGAGAGAGGTAGAGGAGACCCCGTCGAAGTTCCCCGCGTGGCGTGTCGAGAACGGCAGCTTATACCATTACCGCCCCGACCGATTGCTTGACCCGATACGGCCTCCCGAGGAGGGCTGGCGCCTAGTCGTGCCCATAGAACACCGCGGTCGAGTGCTGAATGACGCACACGGGCAAGCATCGTCCGGACACTTGGGCGTAGACAAGACGTACAGCCGCGTGGCGAGTGAGTACTACTGGCCCGGCATACAGCACGACGTACACCACTATGTTCGCGCGTGCCAGGAGTGCCAGCAGTACAAAGTGTCGCAGGCAGGGCCGCAGGGGCTCATGGGGACACGCATGGTGGAAGGTCCGTGGGTCGTGGTCGCGGCCGACCTCATGGAATTCCCCCGGAGTAAGCGGGGAAAGAAATACCTGATCGTTTATCAGGATCTATTCACCCGGTACGTAGAGCTCCGGGCCGTAGCCTCCGCCGACGCGAAAGCCGTGGTGGAATCCTTGGCCGATTTGATAATTTTCCGCTGGGGAACCCCGACGTATTTATTGACGGATAACGGGCGTGAATTTGCGAACGCGACGCTCGGGAAATACCTCGAGGAAAACGGAATCCGCCATGTAACCACGCCGCCATATCACCCGCAGGCGAATCCGGTGGAGCGCACGAACCGCACTCTAAAAACCATGATTGCGACGTTCGTGCGAGAGGACCACCGCGAGTGGGACCGACATCTCCCGGAATTTCGCCAAGCAATAAACACCGCAGTGCAAGCGACCACAAAGGTTTCGCCGGCGTTTCTGAACCTCGGGCGAAATCCGCCGCCCGTAAAAATTCTACGTCGTGAAGTTGAAGGCGCGCGGGCGGTCGTGAAAATTTCCGAAGAGACGTGGGCAGATCGAGTAGGGCGACTAGAGGCGTTGAGGGACATAGTGCGGAGCTCGATTGAGAAGGAGCAAAAGCGACAGGCTCAGCATTATAACCGGGGAAGACGTGACGTTAAATATTTCGTAGGCGACAAGGTGATGCGGAGAACACATGTACTGTCGAACGCGGCAAACCACTTCTCGGCTAAGCTCGCACCGAAATTCGAGGGGCCGTGCACGATAATTGAGGAACTCTCGCCGACCGTTTATCGAATTCGACGTGACGATGACGGCCGCGACGCGAAGGTGCCTGTGTCTCAGCTGAAACGATATCTCCCGCCCCGCCAATCCGGAGTGCGGTCGAGGAAGTGACGAGACAGGTTTTTTGTTGATTCCAGATGTACCGGCGAGGCAGTGGGAGAGGAACCCGAGGACAACAGGCAAGGGGACACCGGCCTTTCCCGGCCTTCCAACTACCCTTTGGCGGCCCGCTCCTCCCAGCTAGAGAGGACCCCAGGGGCGAGCCCTGGTGGATTGGAGAGGAGGCGAACGAGCCTCAAGAGATCCGCGAGGTTCCGCCTAGCTCTCCTCCAGCGGCCACCCGCGGGTTGTCGAGCTCGCCGGCGCAGGAGGGAAAGCCATTTTCGCTGTCCGAGTTGTGGCGAGAGCTCGGCCCGCCGTTGAACCGGGAGACTCAAGAGGCCCGGCAAGCGGGCCGCTCGGTCGAAGCGACGGAGGCCGACGTGGCGAGGCCACCCCGGGAGCCCACCAGCCCGGAGAGTCCGCCTCAGGTCCGAGGAGCCCCACCCGCTACCATCCGAGGGTCCGCCTCAGATCCGAGCAGCCCCGCCCGCTTCACCTGAGGGCAGGTCCGACCCGCCGGTCGTGATAGCCGGGCGCGGCCGAGGGCGCCGCCGAAGCGAAGATCTCCCAACCAGACCGGGAGACAGCGGAAGGGACCGGCCGCACATCTTTCATGCCGCCCCCATATCGCTCGGTGCTCCCGGCGAGAGAAGCGTCGGTGCCACCAACGGGGTCCTGCAGCCGACGGAGATGGCGCCGCCGACCCGACCGCTGCCTCAGGTACAAAGAGTACCACCCCTGCGGAGCCGAGAGAGAAGCCCGCCGCCCGCTGAATCGGCGGTCGCCTCCGCGACGCACGGAGGGACAGACGGCTCTCCGCACCCCGACTGGGTGCCGGTGAGGGGGAGCTGTCCCCGCCGCTGAAGCCGAGCAACGGCAGAGAGAGGAGATGCGCGGGTGGGAGGAGACCCGCCTCCGCCTCCAGCGTGAGAGGAGAAGGCCCCAAGAGCCCCAGGGGTCGCGGAAATCCCGACGCAGCAGGCGCGGCCCGCGCTCGGGGAGACGGCAGCTGCAGCTCGACGACTACGTCGGGGCGAGGTCTCCCAGCCCCCACAGAGAGCAGAGTACGCCGTCCGCCATCCCGGAGTGCCGGCCCCGTCAGGACGCCCGACCGGTCGCGACCGAGAGAGCCGTGGCCCCAGTACCAGGTCCCACGGAGGCGCCGGCCTTCGCCGGACGCTGCTCGCGGTGGGACGTACCGCCGCCGTCCCGAGAAGCAACCCGAAGGGAAGTCACCAGGGAGGAGGGGCGAGAGGAACATGCCCCAACCACCTTCGCCATGCGCTATCACGGGCGGTTATTCGGAGGGCTGACCGGCATACCAACTGACAGCAGCGTTGACCCGCCCGCCCGCTGCTGCTTTAATTGCTGGAGACACGGCCACCGACTATCCGAATGCCCGGAGCCACTGACAACCCGGGCCTACTGCACCAACTGCGGGCGGAGGGACGTAGTCCTCCCGCAATGCCCTCGATGCCGCGAAGCATATAAGGCCATGGGGACGAGCTCCACGGTC
Source organism: Sycophaga agraensis (assembly GCA_018906755.1). Lineage (NCBI taxonomy): Eukaryota > Metazoa > Arthropoda > Insecta > Hymenoptera > Pteromalidae > Sycophaga > Sycophaga agraensis. The sequence goes on from JACCIE010000003.1 coordinate 16,662, forward strand.
CGCCCAAGTCGACTGCGACCAGCGACAGCAAGACCGCCGTCACCGCCGCCGCCCTCCTCCACGCCCATGGTGCAGGGCTGGCGTCAGAGCAGGAACGGGGACAGCCCGGCCCCCGCTATCCGAGGAGCGATTAGTCGCCGAGGCTCGGCGACGGAGGAACCGCCCCGGAAGAGGGCAGCCGCAGCCTAGCAGTGCCGGAGAAGGAAGAGACGATGAGGGGACGAGACGGAGCCGAGGACGAAGACGGGGACGCGCCCGGAGGAGCCATGGGGACAACCCTCAAGCAGCCGCAGCCCCAGCAAGGCGGTCGAGAGGTAGGGCGGGAGCCCGCACGAGGAAGTGCGGTCGGGCCCATCGCACCACAATCCACGCCAGCCGCTGACGGGCCCGCGCGGAATAGTCGCTTGTGGGGACTGGTGCCCCATTTGGATAGGCTCCCCGAGGCACTGCAAACCCAGATAGTGCAGCGCTTGATGGAGGACGAGGAGGAAGCCCGGAAGAAGAGAGGAATGAGAGAGTAGAAAAGTACCAGAGAGAAGAAGAGAGACGGACTAGAGGGACTAGAGGTCTAGAGGACACCGCGACGCGACGAACTGAAGAAAGGGCAAGCGAAAGCCCGAGGTAATGTCGGGATCGCGTGAGAAATGTGTGAGCGAACAGGAGGAGCAGGACAGTCTGGGTCGCGAGGACGCGTTCGCGTCGGAGAGGGAAAGAAATGTAACATAAGGCAATGCCGAGTAGCGCGAGGAATAACCGACGATCTATGTAAATGTCAAAGGAAATGTATGAAGCGAATTATTAAAGAGCGATGGATGCTAGTCGAAAGAGAAGGAAAACTTGAGTGTAAGTAACTGGAGATAGGGAGCAGGGGGGAGGAAGAGAGTAGCGAACCCAGTTACCGGCGAGCGACCGTCAGCCAGCAGGCATAGTCCGGCGGCCCACTCCGCAAGGGAGTGCACCGGCGTGGGGGGGGGGAGTGTGACGTGTGTCACTGGGAGAAAGAAGGCGGGAGACTGTAACGCGTAGCCGCCGTGCGACCTCCGTGCGCGCCGAAAAACGAGCGAGAATCGTCGGGGGGGGGTAAGAGTCGGTTTGGGCACAGAAGTCCGGCCCGAGCACGTAGGCGAGCGGCGGGCGCAGGCCGCCGAGGATAGCACAAGCCTGACCCGCGCAATGCTGCTAGCCGGCAGCCGCGGCAACACCGCCTCGAGAGGAAGGCGACGTGACCGGCGGGCGGTGGCATCGGCCATCTTGAAGAAAGCCGGCCGGCGCGATTGCCGCCGCTGCCGGACGGCCGCCGGGAGGAGGAGGAAATTCGCGAAAATTCGGAAAAGACAAAGGGCCCGCGCGGTGGTCAACGCCGGGCTCGAGAGATTAGAAGGAGACGTTAGCGTGAGCAGACGTAAGGAGAGACTTGATTGAGACGGGAGAGCGAGAAGACGTGAAGAAGAGACGAAGTCGAGACGTTGAGGCGAAAAGACCTAAGGAGAGATTAGAAGGAGACGTTAGCGTGAGGAGACCGTAAGGAGAGACTTGATTGAGACGGGAGAGCGAGAAGACGTGAAGAAGAGACGAAGTCGAGACGTTGAGGCGAAAGACCTAAGAAGAGATTAGAAAGAGAAGTAGCGGAGAGAAGACGGAGGAAGAGATCAGAGCGGCAGACGGTGAAGCGCAAGGACGCACCGAGTAGCTCGAGACGTGGAGAGGACGAGGACGTGACGAATCCCCGAAGCCACCGGCCGTCCTCCCGTAGTGCGACCAGAAGGGAGAGGCGCCGGCCCACGGGGAAAGATAGCGGCCCGGAGAACCACCTGCGGGACCCAACAATCCGGCCCCGAGACCCGGGAGAGGACTGCCCACCAGAGCCGACGGCGAGTCCGGTGCCACCCGAGGAGGGACGACCCGCGGCAGACGGCCGCCACACCGACCGGCGACCACCGCCGTCCTCCAGCCACCGCCACCCGCCAGCCCGCCAGCTCCAGCCAGCCCATCGCCACCCACTCGCCGCCAGACAGCACCAAGGCCGACGAAACTCGGGGTGAGTGAGCTTACGGCTCAGAGTGCGGGCGGAGTGCTCGGGAGGGACGCGACGCGACGGGAAGCGACGAGGAGAGTCGAGGCGCGACCGGCTCGAGTGCCGGGGACGGACGCGGGCGGAGGTCGTATAGCGAGCGCGCGACCGGTGCAAGCGAGGACGCGACCGGTGAAGCAGCCGGGAGGCGGCCAGCGAGGCCGCAGCGTAACAGCGGCGCGAGCGGAGGGGCCAGCGAGGCCCCCGCGTAACGTGTGACGCGGGCGGAGTGGCCAGCGAGGCCCGGGCGGAATTGTAACGCGAGAGAAGCGGCCTGCGAAGCCGCTGCGCTACTCATATTACGAGAAGTGGCAAACGTGCTGCCGCAAATACGGTAGAGCCCGAGCCGAATTGTAAATGGAAAATTAGAAAATAAAGCGTCGGAGCTAAAGGAGCCGATTGTTTTCTTGTGACAATACCCGAAATCCCGGTTTCCCGTGCGTTTTCCCCCCTTTTCCTATTTTAACAGCCGTAGAACATTTGTGTGGTGCCTTCCCGCCAAGGCCGGCGGAACCTCCTCTGAGAGAGAGAGTCCGCACACGCTAGCCAGGGCAGCTCGCCTGGCGCCCGACAAGAAGACACAAAGGAAAAATATTGGCGAGCTACGCCATTTGGACCGTCGCGGGGCGGAAGGGCCCTTTCCTAGAGTCATAGGAAAAGCGACGTGTCACAACATTAACATTGAATATGCACAATAATAGACTTACCAGCTATTTACCATTCGTACATCTTCATTGCAATACTACAGCACACGAAGTCAGACTTTTAATAGACACTGGCTCAGAAGGCAACTTAATTAATAGAAGAAGCCTACCCCAGCAGCAAACAATAGACACAACGAGAATAACTCGTTTAGTAGGTATAGCCGGAAACCCGACCAAAACCCTGGGTACTGCAAATTTAACTATAGCAGGACATACGGACACATTCCATGTAGTTGATGACAAATTCCCTCTTCCCTGGGATGGAATATTAGGAGTCCTCTACTTAGAGACTTCTAAATCAATAATAAATTACGAGGAAAACCTTTTTATTCTCCACTCCGATATTTCCCCCATAAAATTCGACTTGGATAAATTTAACCTACTCCAAGATAACGAGTCAATATCCAGTGATGAAGGCAATTCAACTGAGGATTTAGAACTCAATAGTACCAAATCGGAAGCTAGCGATATTTATAACACAGAAATTAATATTGAAGAAGATTATAACGAATGTTTATACTCTGTAGACAATTATCATCATTTATTAAACCAAATAACCATAGCAGACGAATTAAATATTCCAGAAGATACCTTACCGTTACACGTAACCCCGTCATCTATTCCAACCTCTTTTACCGAACACACTGATGACATGGACATAAAAACCCTTTTAAACTTGGATCATTTAGAACCAGCCGTACAAACCCACATAGCAACCCTAGTCGAAAAATATAAAGACAGATTCCACACAAAGGGAGCTAGGTTAGAAGCTACCGATTTAGTCACCCACCGCATACAAACCTCAGATGATTATCCAACAAACACCAAGCAATACAAGTACCCTTTTGCACTAAAACAGGAAGTGGACAGACAAATCCACGAATTACTTGATGCTAAATTAATCGAGCCATCTGACTCGCCTTATAACAGCCCCGTATGGGTTGTTCCAAAAAAACCAGCTGTCTCGGGAAACCCACAATGGCGCGTAGTACTAGACTTCAGGAAACTTAACGAAAAAACGATCAAGGACGCCTATCCAATACCGAATATTCTCGAAATATTCGACCAAGTAGGCTCATGTAAATATTACATCGTGCTAGATTTAACATCAGGCTTCCACCAAATTAAAATGGATCCCAGAGATGCGCATAAAACAGCCTTCAGTACTCCTTTTGGACACTACCAATTCAAACGCATGCCGTTCGGATTAAAAAATACCCCAGCAACGTTCCAAAGACTAATGGATAATGTATTGCGAGGTTTACAAAAACCAAACACAACAGAGAGCCGGGACACATGTCGAGCAATCTTTGTATATATGGATGACCTTATAATATGTAGCAACTCCTTAGAGGAACACGAAACAAAATTCTCCATGGTAATGAACCGATTGCGAGAAGCAAAGCTCAAGTTACAATTGGAAAAATGCAAATTTCTCCAAAACAAGGTCACATATCTGGGACACGTATTGAGTGAACACGGATTAAGCCCGGATGATAATAAAATTTTAGCCGTACGAGAATTCCCTAGACCTAACACGGTAAGAAATGTTAGGCAATTCCTTGGCCTAGCAGGATATTACCGCCGTTTTATAAATGGATTCGCACATATCTCCAAACCCCTGACTTGGTTATTAAAAGATGACGTGGAGTTTCAATGGAGTGACGAATGCGAACAAGCATTTGTTAAATTAAAACAATTATTATGTAATCCACCACTACTACAATTTCCCAATTTCTCAAAACCATTCAACATCATCACCGATGCATCAGGTTATGCCGTAGGGGGCATCCTTTCGCAAGGAGACATCGGCAAAGACCTACCTATCGCATACACCTCTCGAGTGTTACGAGGGGCTGAATTAAATTATGAAACCTTTGAAAAGGAGGCTTGTGCCATCTACCATAGTCTAAGGTATTTTGCCCCAATAGTATTCAACTCAAAAATATTCGTTATCACCGACTATAAATCCCTGGTATGGTTTAAAACCGCGGACTTCAACACGAGGATACAAAAATGGCGGTATAAACTTTCTGAATTTGATTATGAGATAATCTATAAGCCGGGAAGGTTAAATGCCAACGCCGACGCTCTCTCGCGCAACCCAATTCCTGACCATTTCCTAGGAGCAATAACACGAAGCAAGGGACCCTCTTAAAATGAGAATAGAAGCAGCCACACACCACGCAGCTCCCAAACACTCCAAAACTCCAAGCCAATTATAAACTATACCCAAAGGAGCGAAAATAGTGACATCGAAGCTGAAATAAAGGATACGGCATTAAATCCAGAAAGATATGACCAATCGCACACAGAAATTCCTACCAATACGATCTATACAGAATCTACTACTGAATGCCCTTCTCTACGTTTAGAATCAACCTCATCAGAAATTATATCCTCAAATTCATCTGAAATCAGTTCAAAATCAAGCGAAACACAAATAAGTGAGACCATACCTTCCCAAATAATAGAATCCAAGGAAATATTCCACACCCGCGAAACCCATGTAGCATACTTCATAGATACAAAAGGCTCACCATGTGATAAAGGAGCCGAAGAATTACTTAAATATAACAAAATACCCAACCAACAAGAAGGGGAAATTCGTCAAATTCAAACGATCAAATAACAAATACCGATTCGGACTATGCATCAAAGGGGAAGACCCAGAATCAATGTCAACCATAAAAGTCAATATTTATAAAACCCTAATTGAACTACGAGACTATCTAATATCAAAAACCCTTAACGAAATTAGCATAGCACATAATGACTCTATAGAAAATCTAGGTTGGTCTGAGATACTAAGTCTAATCAGACAGACGTTTTCCCAAACTAATATAAAAATAATCATTTGTAAAGGCACCCTTGTATATATACCGAAAGATAGGCGCGACGCCATATTTAACGAACTACACAACTCCCCGATCGGAGGGCACCGCGGAGTATCAAAAACATTCAACCGAATTCGTCAAAATTTCTAGGGAGAACCTAAAAACAGATGTACAAAGACGTATCCAACAATGTATATACTGTCAATTGAAAAAACTCACCCGGCTAAAAACGCGTCAACCTATGATGATCACTGACACCCCGGGATCCACATTCGATAAAATAGCATTAGATATCGTAGGACCTTTACCCATCACCAAAAACCAGAACGAATACATCCTCACCATGCAGGATCAATTATCCAAATTCTGCCTGGCATTTCCCATACCCAACGCCTTATCCTCAACCATCGCCGACATACTTATCAAACGTTTTATATGCATATTCGGAGCTCCTAAGGTTATTCTTACCGATCAAGGAAGGAATTTCCTTAGCGGCTTACTAAAACGAGTCGCGAAAAGGTTCAAAATAAAACAAATACGAGCAACCGCGTTTCATCCTCAATTAAACGGATCTTTGGAAAGGTCACATCACGCGTTCGCGGAATTTCTAAAACAGTACTCTTGCAAAGAGCAAGAATGGGATGAGTGGGTCGATCTTGCAATGTTAAACTACAACACGTGCGTACAAGAAAGCACGAAACACACACCCTTTGAGGTAGTCTTCGGAAGACTCGCGTGGTTACCATCGAACGAATCAATTACAGAAGCCGACCTACTGCCCACGTATCAAGGATATGTGAAGGACTTGGTCACGCAACTCACTAACATCAAAAAAATGGTGTACGAAAACTTAGTCGAATCCAAACAGAAATCAAAAAAATATTATGACCTAAAAATAAATGAGAAAACCTTTAAGATAGGCGACTACGTTTTCCTACTCAAAGGACCCCAACCGGGAAAATTCGGGAACTACTCCGGACCTCATAAGGTCCTAGAAATCTTAAGTAAAACTAACGTCAAAATCCAATTTAATAAAAGCACAAAGATAGTACACGCAAACCGACTTCGAATATCTAAAATAAATCACGAAGTAAAACAAACTAAACCTAGACGAAAACGCAAGATAAATGATCAATAACAATAGTAAACAATTTTTCTGATTACAGAAAAAAGAGGGAAAAGAGAAAAAGAGAAACATAGAATAGAACCCATTATACTTATACTAGCGCTATTAACACCGATTCACACACTAATCGGGTACGATTGCGGGGCACGGACTTTAAATATAACGACTCTATCATTATTAGACGTGGGTCCTTGCAACATTCCCACCAGCACCCTCAACTCAACTCAGCAATACATACAACTATTGCAGATAAATGAATATGCAGAAACCAAAGTCATACAATGCAAATTAGAAATTGTGACGTGGTGCTTTTAGGCCCGGAGCCCCGGTCGCGCCATCCTGCCCTGATGCAGGTCCCTGCGGTCGCCCCGGAGGGGACCCGGCCGGGCCAGCCCGGGCGGCTGGCCTACGTCGGTCGCGGCGGTTATGAAGTCGGGAGGAGGGAGGGTCTACCAAAATTATCACACGGGAGGGCATATCTTTCCAAAATATATATTTATTTAATGTATAAAGGACGACGGGGGGACAAACCCGCCCCGCCGCATTCGCCTGTACAATAGTTGTCGCTGGCCCGCTCGCCCCGCACGCCTCCCTCTGGCACCGCGCATCTCGCCTTTCGAACCGGCCGACGAGCCCCCACGGGCTCGCGGCGGTGCTGACCTCGGGACCTAGGCACCTCGCCTCGCTCGAACCCTCACCGGGTCGTACATCAATTCACTATATTTGGGGGGAGGGACCGCGCCCGCGTCTCTCTCTCTCTCTCATTCGCGGGCATGCATATATTTCAATGCCCTACCTGGCAGTCGCTTTCTCGGTGATAATCCCGGCCACAATCCGGCCGGGAGGTCGCCGCGTTCTCTCTCGCGTCCCCGGGTAGTATTGGGACCGCGAATCAGCTGGGCACTCCTTTCTCTCTCTCTCTCTTTATTATCTATCTCCTATCCTTTTCGCTCGCTTACACAATACTTGTTAACACGCGATCGGGACCGATGGCTCGGTGTCCGGCGCAAAACTAAACGGCGCGGCGCGGTCGCGCATTTTCCCAATTAACGCGCGCCCTTCCCGCCCCGCGGTCGCGGTGCCCAGCTGATTCCTCACCTGCGCGCGCAAAGTCCGCCCGTCACAAAATACATCGAACCGTATTCTACTGTGGAATGAACTCACATGTCTTTGTAGTTAGACATGGCTATACAGAATACATTGTCGAAATCAGCCGAAGCCGATGTAAAGAGGCATATCCAGTGCCAAAGTTTGAGGGGCGACGCTGACCGCCGACCCTTTCCTAACGGTATCTTTTTTCTTTATTGCCCACGCTTTCCCTTACTTCTGGAATGTTCTAGAACAATTTTCCAGAAGCGAAAATATTTTTATATAAAACCTAAAAATAATACATGAAAAGCGGTTAATCCGAAAATATACTACAACAACCAAACATCCAAAGACCTCCCCTATCTCATGAAAATAAGATGTTTTCCCGACGCATTATTATAGTTATATATTTTCTTTGATTTTCAAATAAAAAAATATACCCATACATATTTATATATAATTATACATGCACAAATTACAACAAATAAGTATGCTTACTATGACACAATACACTAAAAAAATGATAAATACCTATAAAAACACACAAATATCTACATCTTGTAAATTTATAAACAAACAACTCAATCTATGTATAGATATTGTGACGTGGGATCACAAAAAGTTTAAAAATTTGAATATTAAAAAAAAAATACAAATTTTAAATTCTATTTTCCCCGATCACCTCTACCCTAGGCGCGTCGCGTGCAAATTGCGATTTTACCAATCGAAGGGGGTTCAGTTAAAATAAATTTGTAACGTCAATAATTAAATTTTATTTATAACCAGATTTATTCAGTAGATAAAAATAAATAAAATATGAACAAAAAAATTTCGAACATCTCGACAAAACAACAAAAAAAAACAATATATATATCACCCCGATTTACATACATCAAAAACAAAAAAAAAGAAAAACATCTCGAGCTAAAAGAAATGTGCCAACATCGAAAATGTCGCCGACTCTGGCCCACCAGCTATTAGAGAAGAGAGAGAGAACAATACAAAAAAAATATTTAATTTCCTTACCAGCAATGCCCATGAATAATTAATAAGTTAAATAAATAACAAAAAAACAAAATACAAGGTCCCGGCCCGCGCACCTTCTTTAATTTATCTTGGAATATACTCCTAATCTCCAAAAGATAATAATAATAGCCGGAGCCTTGGCTTTGAGCGGTATATCTCCTCTCCTTCTCGAGATCGGGCGACGAGTGACAGTGAGTCCCGCTTTTCATCGGCTCGGAAACTCGATTTTCCCTCGAAAATCCAGCTAGCATCCTTGTTATGCATATTAGGCAATAGTATTATCCTTGTCTCGTACATTTAGCAAGAATACACTATTGTTCCCGCCAATTTAAGAAAAGAGGGCGTTACAATCAATTATCCGGTCGCGCAACTATTTAAAGGCTTATTAATTTTTATATCATAAAAAGAAAGAAAATACTACAAAAATTCTCAAAAAATATTCATAAAATCCCAAATAATTTAATAAAAATTAATCAATTATTATCATAAATCAATCAATATTTATCAATAAACTATCCTCCAAAAATCGTCTCTATCTCTCTCTCTATTCAATAGCTACAACTTGAATATACCAAAAATTCGGGTAAGGAAAATAACAAGTACGCACTGTATATATACTCGAACTATATTTAAATTATCACGATAAAGTAAGACAAAGACGGGACATCTCGATATTTTTATTAATTTCAATCCCTGGGGAGGACTACGATTCGCCTCCTGGTGAGCAAAAAGAGACCGCTTGATTGGTCCTCGACAGTATACTTCCTATCGTCACCTCCATATACTCGCACCTCACTTGCAGCTATCTCTGTTTATTTTCACCAGCTGATCTTCTCCAATCGTTTTCCTCAACAAATCGAACAAATTTCGTTATTAACTGGTTATTAAAGTTAATTGCTTTCAACCTGCAGCGATGCAATTTCCTATCCTGCTCGTCACCCGATTTCAAGTATTTATTAATGTAAATTTGTTAATAAGTTAATTCCTTTGTCCCGGGAGGACGACCACTCGTCATAATATATTACAAAATATATTTAATAATAATAAATATATGAACATATATAATAATGAACGAAAGCATAGATAGATATATATATATATATATAGTAAGGATAATCAATTATATTAGAAAACCCAAAAAAATATTATAAAACACTGTAATCAAGCGAATACTCAAAATACACACATAATGTAAATACAAACTAGAAACTATAACAAATAACTAAAGCATATGTAACCATTTAAATTACACAATATAAATATAAAAATAAGGCTGAATATTATAAACAAAACCTAGTATTAGAATTTATTCATAGTAAGCGAAAACTCAATGTACACACATAATATAAATGTAAAAATAGAAATTAATTATGTAAGTAAAACAGAAAATAAGAGACATTATTAAGTAGAATTTTAGAATACATATAAACATGATACCAGTACATTTTTGCACATTATAAATATATATATATATATATAGTACAAATTCAAACTTTAAATACAAATAAAAATTACTTCCTAACAGAAATTCAATAAAACAAATATATATAGAATAAATATATATATATATATAAATACACTAGAAAAACATAATATCAAACCAACATCACTTAGAAGTTAAGACAAATAATTGTAAACTAGAAATTTAAGAAACTCTGTAAACACTACACAGGAGCGAGGGAGAAAGATATAGAGAAGAGAGAGAGAGAATGAACCTCTCTGTCGCACCCATTAGCCCTTATGGAGGCTTAGGGGTATAAAAGGTACCAGTTTTCCCTTGGGAAATCACTTCAAGTTCCACCTCTGTACAGTCAAGAGCTGTGCAGAGTCTCAAAGGTCTCAGCTTAGAGATTAAATTAACAGCTAGATTAAATTAAACTATAATTTATTGGTCTGTTACATACATTTTTAGTCTAGCTGTGTGGATCCCTTTGACCACTTGTGTCGAAATTCCCCCTAATTTGCTGTCCCTATTTTTTAAAAATTTTCTAAGATTTCTTTCCCAGCACTTGCTGCAAAGGTTAGGGTTTAATTCGAATAGGCAGTTGGCGCATTTCCTAATGTTGGGAGTGTTTATTCTTCTTCCTTCCGGGAATTTAGCAGAGAATTTTTCTGTCAGGAGTTCTTCTTTTGCTTTGGTAATGCTGTCCCTGTGAAGGGTTTCTGCGTTAATTTGAAATTTCTCTACTCTTGGCATTGGTTGGAATTTTTCAAGGTTAATGGCCACCTTTTCTATTTTTAGGATTCTAGGGGCCTTCCTAATTTTTTCCTTCACTCCCTCCTTTTTTGTACCGTGCTTCGAAGTTGGAGAATTGTACGTGTACTCCTTTCTCCTCGCACTCTTTCTCTAGCTGAGCCCTGGCTAGTTTAGCTTTTTGCCTATCTTTTTTGCCGGGGTTATTCTTCCTAATTTTCTTCCCTGTGCTGTAGCCTTTCACTATAGAGAGGGAAAAGAATATATAAATATTTTTTTTAAAGGGAAATAAGTTGCCCTACACAGCTTTCATCACTGAACTATCCCGGACGAGCCCCCAAGAATTTATGTGACGTCAATGCCATGAGTTTATGCTTGTAGCATAAACTCTGCCTCTATTTTTAGCCTGGTCTCTAGAGACCACGAGCTAGGGATTGAGGCGGTGATGTGTTGGGTAGGGGTCCCTTACGGAGATCCGCTCCCCGACGTCCACAATTAAAACAAAACCGCGTCCGCTGTACCACGCAGGACATTCGCGTATGTCCTTCCTCCCAACAATTGAAACATCCGAAGATGGGGGGGGGTCCACGGTTGGATCGTCTGGGATCTCCACTAAATTCCCGAAAAGGGCCCCTTGCGTGCGCATACGGGGCGTGTGCATTCCCGATGGCGTAACGGCGGCCCCGTCCCGCGGCCGACCCTCCCCGAATCCATTTCCCGCGGAACCCACCGAAACCAGCCCCGACCCGAGAACCCGCGAGGCTGACGAGCACATCACCACGTCCGGGGGGAAATTCTCTGGATAAGGAACCTCTTCCATAGGGCCCCCCATTGCTTCGCCACACCCCACGAATTCCGGTCTTTCCATCATGCTCTCGGGCACTAGACTCGATGGGCCCGGGTGAGAAGGCGACAATGGCTTGTTCACGGGACGTGACGGCTCCACCGACGACTCTAAATCGTCCAATGACATTTGGCGGGGCCCTTTAACCCGCCGCCAAACGCCATCTTCCCCTCGCACATACTTCCGGTCCGGTCTCGCAAATGGAGGCAACCCCGCCGGTGGAGGCATACCACCCCTAGCCCTCCATTCCTCAACTTCCACGGACGAGGCGCCCGCGTCCTCTACAGCCGAGCGTCCTGAGGAAAGCTCCAAACTTTTCAAAGTTTCCCCCACCATACTAACGGAGGGTGATTCCACCGTAGCAGATGGGGGAATTCCATCGCTTGAACCGGCTATAACCCCCCGGGTCATACGAGAGGATAAGGCCATCTCTCGGAGTCTCTGCTCCTCCGCCACTTCATCTACAGAAGTTTCCTCCCTGATCAAACGCTCCAATTCTTCAACGTAGCCCGAAGAGGTGGATAGCGGGGTTATCCCTTCATTTTCCTCCTCCACCCTTCGAGCAGCCTCAATATTCAATTTCAAATTGGTGCGAGCCATCTAAGAAATTTCTACATTACTTAATGATATGATATTACGGTAGGACATGACAACGCTATAACCACCATCCACCAACATTTACAAAATCAACAATCACTTTCGCGGCGGTATGAAACGCTTTAAATCCCCAACATGAATCTTCTCGATACGCCGATCGTTCCCGGTTTCCAGCACATATACGGTGGGAGACAACACTTTGGAAACAACAAACGGTCCTTCATACTTCGGGGCCAATTTCGATGAGAATCCCTGTGCCGAATTCGATAGGACCTTCACCTTACGCATAACCTGATCACCGACATTAAACGTGGTATGGCGCCTACCTCTATTATACCGCTTAGACTGAATTTGCCTACTTTCATCATTATGTCGCCGTACCAAGTCACGTAACGCATCTAACCTCTTCAACCTATCTAACCAAACCTCGGCATTTAATTCTTTCAGGGATTCATACAGTTACAATAAGAGATAAGTCGTCAATAATCCAAGGAACTGCAAACAGAGCAGGTAATCAAAGGGGCTGCACCCAAATCGTAAACGACGAGGAAGAAACGCATTCACCCAAAAAATCCCGTTATAACAACGATGTTCCACCGACGGAAAAGAAAAATCGGCCACCGCCAATAAATATTATGCAGCAGGACCCAAAAGATACTGCAAACTTAATAAAATCGCACAACATACACGATTTTCACATTAAACGCATACACGAGACTAAGCACTTATTGTATGTAAGCAAAATTGATGATTTTCACAAAGTAAAATCAATATTAAATAATGTAAGTACGACATTTTATACGTATACCCCAAAAAATGAAAAAAACCTCAAACTTTACTAATTAAAGGGCTAAGTAACACGTTCAATTGCGATGAAATATTAAAAGAATTGAAAGATCAAAAACTAGAAAATGTTGCATTTTTGAAAGTTTCCGAGTTTAAAACAAAAAATTCAATTACAAGCAAGATAACTTTACCTATTTTCCTTGTTCAAGTCTCACCAAATAGTATTACAAAGAATATATTCAAAATAAGGTACTTACAACATCAAGTCATAAGATGGGAAAAGCTTAAAAAAAAAGAAGTTACACAATGTTACAAATGTCAGTATAACTGTGTCAAATGCAATGAAGCTCACGGTCCCGGAAGCTGTCAAATAAATAAAAACAATATTATAGAAAAAGAAAAATTGTATTGTGTAAATTGCAATAAATACGGGCATCCCGCATCTTATAGAGGCTGTCCCAAATTTTTGTATTTAAAAGAAAAAATGCAACAACGAATTAAATCTAATAAACAAAATTTAAGTAATAAGATAATAAAAATAGAAAAAAGTGTAAAGCCAAACATCTCGTTTGCATCAGTAGTCAAAAACGAAGAACCTCAGGTGAATTTAGATCAAAATTTAAACTCTGATAGCAATGCACAAAATAGTTCAGCAGACATACTAAATAATATTCTCAAAGCAATTGGGGAATTAAAAAGTACAATTTTGTTAATCGATTCTAGATCAAAAAAGAACGAAGAAAGGTTAAATATACTGTGTGATGCACTTGAGTATAACTAAGAATAATGGCGAATACTCATGATCACATAAATAATAATGCAAATAATAACACCAACATTGTAAAAAAATCTTTAAAAGTAATATCTATAAACGTTAACTCAATAATAACTAATCAAAGGAGAGCAAATTTATTAAAACTTATCAATACACATAATCCTGACATATTACTGCTATCAGAAACAAAAATAAATAATAGTCATAAAGTAGAATTTAAAAATTACAACATGATTAGATCAGATAGACCAAATGCAAACCAAGGAGGAGGAACAGCTGTACTTATTAAAAAACCATTGAAATTTAATCAAATTATATTCGACATACCTGTAAATAAAACTGCGTTAGAAACTACAGTAATTCAGCTAAAAATTAATAATAACGAAAATTTATACATAATCTCAGCATACGCTCCCTATGGAAACAATATACAATTTAATACTCAATTTAATAATTTATTTAGAAAATTAAATCTCGAAAAAATTGAAAATTATTTCATTATAGCAGGTGATTTTAATGCTAAGCACACTAACTGGAAAAATGACTGCAACAATACTAAAGGTAACTTTTTAAAACCATGGATAGAAAAAAATGATATACATTATAAAGCCAAGCTATATAGTACAGATTTGCCATCATTCCCTAGAGGCAATTCGTATCTGGACTTATGTATAATTGACGCAAGGATAAATATAATTAATTTACTTCCCAATAATACAATGGCATCGGTAGACTATGATAGTGATCATAACGCGTTAATTATAGAGACGAAAATACACAACAATGATTACCTCAAATTAGAAAAACAAGAAATCTGCGATCGATTAAATTTCAAGAAAACAAATTGGAAAGCCTTTAAAACAGTAATTGATAAAAATTGCAACTTAGAACTTTATAATAATATTAATCTCTCCAACGATGAAATAGACATTTTTTTGGAAAAAATAGAATCACAAATACAAAATGCAATAAATGAAGTAGTACCTAAAATAACCCCCAAAAATTCTTGCGAATCGTATCTTAATACAAAGATCATTAAGTTGCAAAAGCATAAAAGCTATTTAATAACACAAATAAATAAAATTCGAAGAAATTATTCAACAGATAAACGAGATGATCTTGAAAATCTTAAAAATTTATTACATGAATTAAAAATACAATTAAAACAAGAATTTTCTAACTCAATTAGCAAATATTGGAACAACAAGATAAAAAATATACCCGCAAACGATTCCACGAATATGTTTCCTCAAGTTAATCAAATCTTTAGGGCTAAAAACTGCGTCAGTGTACCAACATTAAAAATATCGGAAGAAAATAGTCACCTATTAGAAGAAGCCAACATAAATCCAGATACACTAACCAAAGATGATACAAATAAATACGTAATTACAAACCCAGTCTCAAAGTTAAACGTTATAGGAGCACATTTCGCAAAAACTTATAAGCAAAATGAAAACTTAGGACGGGAGGGATTAACGAGAATAGTTAACGCAGAAATAAGCAAGCTCAAAGACGAATTGATAAACGACACCTTAGAGAATAAAACAGTATCCGTTTTTTCGAGTAATAATAAATCCGATAATCCTAATCAAATAGATAACAATATTGTTTATTTCACCAACTTTACTACACTAAAAAAGATTTTCAAAAAACTTAATAATAAAAAATCGTCAGGCCTAGATGGTATCCCAAACATAATCCTAAAAAATCTCCCGGATAAAATTATATGGTACTACACTGTTTTATTCAACAACGCCTTAAACAATACATATTTCCCAAACAAGTGGAAAAAGGCAAAGGTCATAGCAATAACGAAAAAGGACAAAGACGGCTCCTGCCCTTCAAATTTACGACCTATAAGTCTTCTACCAAATATAAGTAAAGTATTTGAAGTCATAATAAATATACCTCTAGTTTCCTTTTGCAACAAATACAATATTATCCCAGAAAATCAGTTTGGTTTTAGACATAAACATTCTACTATACATGCAATTAATAAACTCACTTCAGACGATCTAATTATTTACATTACAGACAATAAAACAAAAAGAATAAAGCAAGAACTTCACGAATTATTTGGGAAAATTCAAAACTACTATCACTCGTGGAAACTAAAAATAAATGCTAGTAAATGTGAAACTATAATATTTAGACAAAAATTAAGTAGTTTAAGTCATGCAGAAAGAGAACATTACAAAAACTTTAAAATTAAAGACAATGAAAATGAAGGTCAGTTTATATCCCATAAAAGCTGTGTCAAGTATCTAGGAGTTCATCTTGACGAACAGCTACTCTTCCAAAATCATATTAAAATACAATTAGAAAAAGCAAAAAAAGCGTTTTGGAAACTAAAAAGATTATTTTATTCAAAGCATTTAAATAGACAAATTAAAATTCTCTACTACCAAACACTAGTTAGACCTATTATTACGTATGGAAGTGCTATATGGTACAATATATCAGCCTCGACAATGGAAAATATAAGAGTCTTTGAAAGAAAATGTTTGAGAGCGTGTCTCAGCACTTATAGAAGCGAAGCTTCAGAATATCGAAAATTTGTTAGTAATAAAAAGATCTATGATTTCGCAAACATACACCGGATCGACTGTCACATTCTAAAACTAATACGAAATCATTTTTCGCATGCATCCCAATAAAAGATAATAGTTTAATATTTAGTGCTCTTTATCCAAACCCAATGTACTTTAACAAAACGATAAAAGTGGATTTATTCCTCCTGAAGCGTTTCTTTATTTAGATGAAAGAAGTTACCTACAAGACAAAAAGGGTATTCCTATTATATACCACATCAAGCGAGACAAACGAAATAAATCAATAATGTATGATCCAAAACTAAGCGAAAATGAGTTAAATCGTGTAATCAGATATAATAAAGCCCTACCAAAACGAGATCTGATCGATAATCATAGAGCCAATGTGAAAAAGTATTGGTGGTTAAATAATAAATAAGTTACTATTTAAGATAATTTATTAACATATTGTCACACCTTTGTAAATAATGTACATATGTATTATAAGAAAAAATTAAATATAAGATTTCCCTACTTCCCTTCCTTATCCATTTTAATCCCCCTCCACCAAAATGAATCATGCAGTTTTTACAGCCATTTTCTGCATTGAATATGACAATTACAGAATAGAGATCAAGAACGGTTATTGATTCATAACAATCTTATGTTTAAAATAAAAAATTCTTCTTTTAAAAAAAAATCTATTATGTATAATTTTACACAAAAGTTGTATGACTACGTGCGCTAGAATAAGCTTATTAGTCTCTAGAAAATTAATGTAAGTATCGTAATTTCTTTGTTTATTGGAGTTATTGTATACCATTTATGTATTTGTATTTTGGCTAATGAATAAACATGTTTAAACAACAAAAAAAAAACTGGTTCTCGTCCCATCACCAAAGTTAAGCAGCATTGGGCGCGGTTAGTACTTGGATGGGTGACCGTTTGGGAATCCCGCGTGTTGTTGACTCTCTCTCTTTTTGCATTTTTGCACATGAAAAAATATTTGAAAAATCTTTTTTGCCTAGTTTGCCATCTGTTGGTACGAGTTTTTTCAGTTAACATTTGCTATGAACTCTATTGTCACTATTCTTCACCTGTCAAACAAGTATGATGCTTATGTAGCAGATATATCGAGTACTAAACTTTTCTGAGAAAATTGTCTGCCCGAACACTGACAAAAATAGTAAACAGAAGACTACCTTTCTTTAGACCGTTGCAAAGTGTGGCCCGTCCCTCGCCGACGTACTTTCATTGAGACTTAAACTACTGCCATAACACGAATTGTCGTAGTCGATGTGTCGCCGTCCACGACAGTAAATCGTGCATTAATCCTTGGGTATCTCAAGTGCGCGTTCGGACGTGCCCTACACGTAGTCAAATCCAATTGATACAAACGGATTCTCAGTTTTGAATGGATTTTCGTCAATTTCCAATAGGATACATTTCCATTATCATCATTACCAATAGCTATGTAAACATATACTTTGCTATTGTCAACTGCCATACCATGCTGAAAAAACTGGTTCTCGTCCGATCACCCAAGTTAAGCAGCATTGGGCGCGGTGAGTCGCGTCTCAGCTATTGTGGCGAGCGCACGTCTTTTCCGCTGCGATACAAGTCAGCTACAATTAATAGTGATCGCGGATACTTCTTACGCGATTATCACTGTGTGTTGTGAAAGTGTTTGATATTATTTTGCTAATTTTAAAGAATTGTATTAAATATTAATACTCAATGTGGAAATAGTTACAAAAAGGCGTGCTTTTTTGATCCGCCCTTTTCTCAACCAACACAATTCGGAAATACAGTTACAATGGATAATTTTGAAAACTACGAAATGCAAGTTGTGGATGACATTAATACAAATACGTCAGGCAGTGCAGATATAAATAGTAACGATATACCTAATTCATCTAATATGAATATTAGTGAAACTCAAGATACCTTACGAAGTGCAGTTAACAAAATTCTCTCTTCTAATAAAAATCCTAATTCAACTGCAATAGATAAGTTATACAAACAAGCTCTTAAAGAGATGCATAAACTCAAATCCAACATTGCACCATACATCAACAAGAAAAGGCAATTAGCACGATGCACAGAAGCGGTAAACTCTCAAAACAGTGACAATAGTGATGAAGGATGGCAGCAACCAAGAAAAGTACACAGAATCCTAAACCAAGTGCCAAATTTTAACAACCCAGCCAACTCTAATAGATTTGAAGCTTTAACACAAAACGTAGCCTTTGAATACGATGAGAGCAGTTAAAAAAAATAGTCGATGTACAACAGAACAAAGGCAGTAACCGGACTCCCAAAGCAACAGGCGCCTAAAGCGAGACCCGTCGAAGAAGTCAACATCGACACTGAACAAAGGGTGGACATGCAGCAATCGAGTCGGCACAGACCTCCGCCTATTTATGTAACAAATATGTCATTCAATACATTATTAGTTCAATTTAAAGGTCTCAACCTAAATAAAAACGAATATTATATTAAATTAACGGACAACGACAATAGTACAATATATACCAACAATTCGTTAGCATACGATACAATAATTAAAAATCTCAAGGATATTAACATCAAATTTTTCACATATACACCAAAAAATTTAAAATTAAAAAATATTATATTAATAGGCATCAGAGGAGAATTTAATGAAATTGATATCTTAAATGAGATTAATGAACTTAATATGTCTGATATACAAATAAATAAAATCTCCAAAATTACTTTTAATAAAAATAACCAGAATTACCATTTTCTTATACAGCTTACTAATAATAGTATTATACAAAATCTAGTTTAAGTCAAATTTCTGGCATATCAAAAAGTAAGATGGGAACCATTGCAAAAAAAAGAAATTGACGTCCGCGCGGTCTGTCAGAAGGCGCGGACTTGTATACATTACATATAAGTCTCGCCTTTTTTCCCGAACCTTGCGCCGCGAATGCGCGACCTAATCTAAGAAGGCCCGAAATTCGGTGAAGCGATAGCGCTGCTGCGCTATCGACACGCCTCTAGGAGGCCCTTTGTTTCAGACCCCGGCGCGGCCGCGGGTCGCGGCCTTACGCTCGCCGAGCGATTACTCGCGCCGCCGAAAAACCTCAACCTCGCGCTGCCGAAAAACCTCAACCTCGCGCCGCCGAAAAGCCTTAAACGCGCGCTGCCAAAACCTGTAAACTCGCGATCGCCGCGAGCTCTGCGCTAGTGCATCATTATTGTACGGAAAGTGCTCCCGCCCAACTACTTACAACAAAAGTGGCAGTATTTATTTTTGACACTTTCCCAGCCTCCCTTCCCGCTGAGCAAAGCGACGGCAAAATTTTCCAGTGCAAAAATTGTCAAAGAATAGGGCACTCTAGTACAAACTGTAACTTAGGTTTTAGATGTGTTAAATGTAAGGATAATCATAAACCTGGTAAATGTAAATTACAAAAAAATATTATAGAAAAAAGTTTACTATATTGTGTAAACTGTGAAACAACTGGCCATCCAGCATCGTACAGAGGCTGTCCGCTATTTAAATTTGTTAAAGATTTTAAATCCCAATAAAAGCAAAACAACATCAATCAATGAACAAGTAAAATTCATAATATTAATACTAAAATAAATACCCATAATAATCAAAATAATTCATCTACGGCAATAAATCAAAACAAATCTAATCAATTTAGTACTGCATGGTCTAATAATGTAAACTCGGCTGATCTTCTCTTTAAACAAAATAGCACACATAATGTCCAAAAATATGAAATTTAAGGATTTACTTGCGGACTTTAAGAATCAATTACTAGGTATACTAAACTCACAAATTAATAACATAATGCAAATGATTAATTCTAACACAATAAAAATCGATGCAATATTCAATTCACTCAACTTTAGTTATGAATAATAATAATACCACTAACAATATCTATGTTAAAATTGCTGCAATAAATGTCAATTCTCTAATCTCTCTCGCGAAAAGATATGAATTAACTACTTTTATCAACAAACATAATCTTGATATCATTTGTGTAAATGAAACAAAATTGAGCAAAAAGTACAAAATTCAATTTAACAACTACAACATAATTAGAAACTACAGACCTAATAGTGCTAGAGGTAGAGATATTGCAATTTTAATAAAAGAAGGTATTAACCATGAACAAATTTACACACTAAATTCTAATCCTAATTCCATACTAGAATATACCACCATTAAAATTAAAATTAATAACAACAATAGTCTATTCATAATGCTAGACACACTGACTGGGGCGATTTTGTGTCAAAAAGAAAGGTATACTACTCAGGAAATGGGAAATTGAAGATAGTTTCATGTACAGATCTATAGTCTTACCTCCCAACACACCTACTTTTCCAAGTACAGGATCTTATCTAGATATATGTATAACTGATAGCAACTTAAATATAGTTAATTTAATTAATAACAAAACTCCCACCTTTGACTACAATAGTGATCACAAAGCAATTATATGCATAGTCTCTCTTTCACACACAATCAAAGACTTTAACTCAAAAACAAATTACACATACTCATTCAAAAAGACTAAATGGAAAACATTTACAAATCATCTGCAGAAAAATAATAGTATAATCGTACCAGCAAATAGAAATCTAACCAATACAGAAATAGACTACTATATTGAGCAGATTAATACCACAATACTCTACTCCATAAAAGCAAAATGTCCAAAATTCAAAAAATCTGATAATGTTTTAGAATATGTTAATACTGAAATAAAAAAACTGCATAAATATAAATCTTACCTTATTACCTGCTTAAATAATAACTATAAAAGACGAAACCTTCAAAACCATCTTTTTAATAATCAATTCTTAAAGGATACAATCAACAACATTAATTACTTACTCAAACAGGAATATAGAAGCATTTATAACAAATACTGGGAAAGTCAATATAAGAAAATATCTCATAAAAACTCGGATACATTCTTCCCTAAAATAAATAGATTCTTCAGATCAAAAAATCCAATATCAATTGAAACTCTCATGATACCTACTGATAATCAAGAAATCTTAAATAAAGCCAATTGCAATATCGATGCTCTTCAAATCAATAACAAACACTATGTAATATCTGATCCAAAATCCATCCTCAACATTATTGGTGCTAAATTTGAAGAAGCCAAAGCTCCCAAAAATCTAAACATTAATACAAATAAATGTATTCTTGTTAACCAATCAATAGAACCACTCATAGAACTATTTCAAACAAACTGCACAAATAACTCATCAATAACACAATTCAGTAACCATAATCCTGCTATAACCCAACTAACGACGATTCAACAATTCAATTTTGCAATAGCACTGAACTGCACATATGTAAAAAAATTGCAAATAAAACGTCATATGGATTAGATAACATCCCACCAATAGTATTAAAACACCTACCAGCTGAATTAATAACTGATTACGCCATAATTTTCAATAATGCCATTAATAACAAATATTTTCCTAATAATTGGAAACAGGCCAAAATTCTCCTACTTCTTAAACCAGGCAAGCTCGCAGATTCACCCAATAGTTATAGGCCAATAAGCTTAACGCCAGCTATAAGCAAAATATTTGAAATCATATTAAATAAAACATTAAAAAAACACTCCATTATTAATAATATAATACCGCACAATCATTTCGGTTTCAAATACAGGTACTCAACTAAACATGCAATTCACACAATTAGTAATACTATAAATAGTCATCTCCATAAAAATGAATATGTAGGAGCACTTTTGATCGATCTGGAAAAGGCCTTTGACTCGATCTGGATTAAAGGCCTATTATATTTACTTAATATTCTAAAATTCCCGATTGACTTTATTCAAATTATCTGGCACATGACCTGGAATGGATCAGATAATTCATCAATAGCTTTTAATATCACAGCAGGATTAATGCAAGGTACAGTTAATGCTTCCGAACTATTTATCATTTACACATACAATATCCCAAACCTGTTTAACTTAAACACAAACAACAGCACATATGCAAGTTGCGTTTGCTGACGACCTAATCGTACTGGTTGCGGATACCTTGCCTATTCAAATACAACTTAAACTGGAACTTTTACTCGGAAAATTCAATAAACACTTCACGGAATGGAATCTAAAAATAAATCCAGACAAATGTAACACAATACTATCAGAAAGCCACTAAACAAAATAAGCCCAACATACAGATCTGATATCAAAAACTTTAAAATAAAACTAGTGTTGTGGCAAAACTCCGTCGAGGTGAAGGACGAGGTGCGCTTCAGAATTTTGGCCTTCACGTCCCTGCTGCCAGAGACGGTCTCTACCAAGTGTTTGCTCTTTTTGAGCCTCGGCTTTCGCCGAATAGCTCGGGACGAGCGCGGGCAATTCCTTCTTCGAGAGGGAACGGGGAGGGGGTCGAAGCCGCTCTCACCCTTTCTTTTCATAGGGGTATAGAGGTAATAAATTTAACCGTTCGGTAGATTTACCTATTTACGAAGTTTTAGGTAGGGGCCTAGTTATCGGGTTAAATGTAAACTATCGGGAGATCGACGCTCCCTACGGACGAGAACGTCGCTACAACTTCACGCCCAATGATAGAGGCGGATATCAATCGCGTTCCTTAAGAAAGGAACGGATTTCACGTCCGATGCAAGGACGGATATCTGTCACGCTCCTCAGGGGAGGAGCGGATTCAACGCCCAATTCAAAGGCGGATTATCCTCACGTCCCTCAGGAGAGGAAACGGACCCGGCGCCTCGATGCAAAAGGCGGTGATTCTAACATTCCTCAGAAGAGGACACGTTTCACGCCTAATGCAAAGGCGGATTACCTTCACGCTCGTCAGGAGAGGAAGCGGATTCACGCCCAATGTAAAGGCAGATGAGTTTCACGCTCCTTAGGAGAGGAAGCGGATTCCCGTCCTTACAAAAGGACGGATAGGGGGTAAATATTCACGTTTCTCTTCTGAAGAGAAACGGATTCACGCTCTTGCTGAAGAGCGGATAAGGAGGGTGAATCGACGCTTCTCTACTAAAGAGAAGCGGATACTGGGGCGGACCCCGAGAAATAAAAGAAAACTTTTATTTTTAGAAAATGACTGATGTATTCTATTGTCATTATTCTTCACCTGTCAAACAAGTATGATGCTTATCTAGCAGATACAACGCGTACTAAACTTTTCTGAGAAAATTGTCTGCCCGAACACTGAAAAAATAGTAAACAGAAGACTACCTTTCTTTTGACCGTTGCAAAGTGTGGGCCGTCCCTCGCCGCAAGTTACAAGACATGCTTATGCTTATAGAGATCGAGTGCACTTAAACAAAGACGACGTACTTTGTTTGAGACTTAAAATACTGCCATATCACGAATTGTCGTAGCCGATGTGATGCCGTCCATGACAGTCAATCGTGCATTAATCCTTGGGTATCTCAAGTGCGCATTCGTACGTGCCCTACACGTAGTCAAATCCAATTGATACAAACGGATTCTCAGTTTTGAATGGATTT
Organism: Sycophaga agraensis; assembly: GCA_018906755.1. NCBI lineage: Eukaryota > Metazoa > Arthropoda > Insecta > Hymenoptera > Pteromalidae > Sycophaga > Sycophaga agraensis. Next base: position 40,767 of record JACCIE010000003.1, read on the forward strand.
TCATCAATTTCCCATAGGATACATTTCGATTATTATCATTACCAATAGCTTTGTAAACATATACTTTGCTGTTGTCAACTGCTATACCATGCTGAAAAAACTGGTTCTCGTCGTCTCGTAAGTCGGCCTTGAATCTTCGACCTGGAAGGACCTCACAGCCAAGAGCTACCTGCGCCTATTGGGACCCCGCATGTGGTCAGTGAAGTAATAGTGTATGCTAGAGTACTAAATATTCTATTAAAATTATTGCATACAGATACATATATAAGTGATAAGTGCAATTACTCCTAAAAGTACAAGTTTAATTAAAAGAATAAATATAAGTGATAAACAGGACGATTACCGTTATAATGGATCTGAATCCGCCATAAAAACTCGAATGCAAATGACAATGGCAAAACCTAACAAAAGAAAAGCTGTAAATATTGATAGATTATCTCAAAAATTAAATGAAACTAAACTGAAAAAAAGTACATTGCAATATAATCTTCAAAAATCTCTACATGCATTTCTAAATAACTATAAAATCTCTTCTAAAAACACTGCAAGAAATAGTCAGGCACCAAACCTTATAATAAGAAATGAAAAGGAGACAAACGCTACGGACAACATAAACAATTTAACGAAGAAAGATATTTGTCCTCAGAAACTACAAAACTCAAAAAATTAAGATAGAAACCAGCAAATAGAATGTCTAATTATTTATCAAGAAATAAATTCGAAATACTACAGTCGCGAGAATGCGAAAAGACGGACGCAGTCAAAATTACCATGGATGAATCCGAAATCTCAATAATTGATACAATTCAGAAAGAAACAACAATAAAACACAAAGGTAAAACCAATACTAATGTGCGGCCCAATATGCGTCCCTGCAGCGAGAGCACTCCACGGTCACTTTTCTCCTGCCGCAGTTCATTCAGGTAGCGCCGTTCCGAGTTCGTCGTCGCTTGTAGCGATGTCGGCCTCACTTCTCTGGCGGTTGGTTCAAGGCCCAAGAGACAGTGCCCCCACATAGTCGTACGGTTGGAGCTGTCTCTTCTTGAAGGCGGCATGGAGGTTTCGCCATACTTGCAGCTCTTCTCAGAGCTCACGTCGGATGCGGATTCGCGTTTCCTCTCAGTGGCCGTTGTCGACACGCCTCTGAGACTCTCTCTTTTCGGGGCGAGCGGTTATCTAAATTGGACCATAATCTGGATGAAGACTGCTGTAGGTTCCGCATCGGAAGGTAGTGGCGGGCAGATCCATCCATTCAGGTGGTGAAAAGACGTTTCATTTTTCCCGGAATTATCGCTTGTGTATTTCCACCTACTCAAATCAAAACTTGCTGACTCCATCACTGCCTTTGCATCGCCAATAAAACTCGTTAATTTACGCTTATTAAGGAAGGCCTTGAAGGCTTCCTTTCTCTTAAAACCATACATCCCTCCTTTATTATGATATAGACTCACTAAGTAAAGTCCGGTGGAATTCCCTGAGACAACAGGGACGGCAATGTCGACCACCTGATATTGGAAATGCGCCGCGTTTTTTTTATTACGATACTTATATTATATGCTTAGATGCTCGCATCTCAGGTAGAGAAGCAAGCCTTCCTTGTTTCTGCAAATGAAGCCAAGGGTTAGTTCAAGCGCAGACATTGACAAAGTAAGAGCAGGACATTTAGATCTTGGTGTGCAAAGTTTTGTATCACACTTAATTATTTAGTTGATTATTAAATATTGTTAAACTTTATATTTTGTGTTTTTCCTATTAACCCTACAACAGGTTATGGGCCCAGACGAAAAAAACTAATACAACGTATAAAGCAGTATTAAGTGTGAAACAGAAAGAAAAGTTAAAGTTGTTATTAAGTTTTGTTCCTGTGTTTAAGAAGAAATAGAAAATGGAGAACCAATACAAAATTGAAAAATTACGGGACAAGGACAACTGGCTGCAATGCCGATTTAGCATTGCACTCTTATGGAAGAAGACGATGACGTGCTTAGTGCTTGTATACTTAAAAGCCCTGTGAATACAAAAAAAGATGAAAGTGTAGAAAGTTATGAAGTCAGTTTGAAGTGGTTTCAAAGGGCAGACAAAGCTGCAAGAAAGTTAATTGTAACAAGTGAAAGAAAACCTCTCGATTTCATTTTAGGCTGCACAACTGCAGCTGAGATGTGGAAGAAATTAAGCACAGTTTACGACATGAGATCGGATGAAAACCTTACAATGATGCAAAAACAGTTTTTTGATTTTACGTGGGATAGTTCAGAAAATATTGCGCAAAATATCTCAAAGTTGGAGCAAATTTCAAACAAAATGAAGGCACTTGGAAGCGCCATTTCGGTAGATGAGTCGAAGAAGACGATAGAGATTTTGACAGCAAGACTTCTGACTGAAGAAATGAGAGAAAAGAGCTCGACTCAGAAAAGGAAGAAAGAAAATCTGCGCTGATATGAAATTCAGGGAGAGAAAAAGGAGCCGAGAGAAAGAAAAGTTACACGGACAGCAAATTAAGGTTCAGTAAGGAGATAATATGTTACTCTTGCGGATTAAAATGCCATTCAAGTAAGGATTGTCGGGGATATTTTACGCGTAGGAAAAAGGGACATTTGAGCAAAAATTGCTTTACGAAGAAGGATAGTATGCATTTTAATGGTGCACGTGACGGCAGCAGCAGCAACAGGAGTGGTGGAAGCAGCGGTACAGGACAATATGGTTCAGCGGCAATGGCCCTTTTAGGGAGTAGCTGCAACGAGACAACTGAAGATGCCTGGCTAGTCTACACTAATGCGTTTGAGCACATAACGCCTCGACGCGAATGATTTGTTAAGTTTAACTAATTTAAGGTACCAATAAAAATTGTAATAGCGAATGGCGAAAACATATTTAGTGTGACGGTGAAATTTGGCAAAATGCCGTACCGTGCGCAACGCAAGTTCAACTCGCTTATCGACTGACAGTCGGAGGAAGGCTCGTCTCCTTCCCCTCCTGTTGATTTAATGTAGTTGTGCGGCGGTATCCGGCACCGAACAGCTGACTCGTGCGCGGGTCGGCTCGACCTACTGGGCGTATGGTGGGACGCGAGGGAGGGAAAGTGGCGTGGCAGGCGCCGGGTGCGCCGATTTGTAATAATGTAAATACTTTGGTTGAACTGTATGATTTTTATTAATAGGCGCAAGCAGGATCGCGTGGAGTCGCCTAAACTCCTTACAAGATCCACGGGGTGTCGCGAGGCAGCGATCTCCCGGTGAGTGCGCACGCAGTACGGTCGCCGGGTCCCGTGAATAGATCGCCCCGGCGGTGGTATACACAGGGCGCGGGGCGCGGTGAACGGCTCTCGCACGCCGGCTCCTAGGCCGCGGTTCGCCGGCACTCACACGTACGCGGTCACCGTAAGTCTCCCGTGCCGTAATTCCGGACGGCAAGACGCGCGGGACGCGGGGAGTGGCTCACGCACGCTGACTCCTCGACAGCGGATCGCCGTCGAACGCTCACTTAACAGGGCGGCGTCTCGCCCTGCCAAGTATACGACGTGGTTGGAAGGCGCGCGGGACGCGCGGGGCTCGGCCCGGGAAGTAGGCACGCGGGGCGCAAGGGTACACACTCCCGATCGGCGCGCGGGGCGCACGGGGGGCTCGCGAAGAGAGAGAAAGAGAAAAGAGACGACGCTGTTAATGATCGGCGGCTTTATGGCGCGAGATTTGTGCGCACTTCGCGTGTACTCGCTCGCCCTGGTCCCTCAACGAGCCTCTGCTGCTTGGAGCTTTGAAATAGCTCCGGTTGTCGGGCACCCAAAACTTTGTCTGCCTCTCGAGCTAATCTCCCGGAGTCCGCCTGGCTTCGGATAGCGGCTTGTCTGCCTCCTGAGATGATCTCATGGAGTCCTCCTGACTCCGGATGGCGGGCACCCAATCACTTTCGGAGACGGGGACGGCAAAACCTCCGTCCAGCTGGTCACGCGGAGTCGCGGCTTTCTCACACGCGGATCAGGCGGCGGCAAAAAGGCGGGAAGATTGGGCAAGAGTCGCGCGTAGTCCCGTCCTCTCGGACCTCTCAGGGCGGCACTGACCCGGCTGCTGCTTTTCCTAAATCCTTTTCCTGTGGCCGCTAAGCCGCTTTTCAATATAACTATTCGGTCGGTCAACAATCTTCCGGCCAGATCTGCTCTAATAAGCAGAGACGTAGCGTTTTCTTTGCTTGAGGCACCTGAAATATATATATTTTCAGAGGCTAACTCACTTAACCAGTTACCCTTTTTCATTGTAGGCATATCTGTACAAATTACTTCTTGATCAAGCATTGGTAGATTGGCATATTCTTATTTATGCGCTACACTCTTTAATATATATTGTGACGTAGGACCCTATAGGCCTATTCCCTAGCTACGCACAAAATATTTTCTAACTCCAATAACCACTAAAATATTTAGGACGATTCGAAATCGAAATGAACTTCGGGGAACACAACGAAGCCTGGAAAATTTTCAGCGACACCCCGCACAGCATGGGCTCCCTCTTGGCGGCAAAATGGCGGGAAACGTTGGACTCTTTGAATTTGATTTTTAATTTCTCCGCGACGTATGTAATAATTCTGTTTTTTTTTTTTCAAATATTATAATTAATTTATTATTAACGACACGACAAAAAAAAACAATCAATTTAATTTAATTTGATTTACGACATGGCAAAATTTTATAATACTTATTTTTTTTTTTAAATTAACTATTTACGGCGAGCCTCCTGAAAATTAAAGATTCGGTAAAAAACAGGAAACCAAAAAAAAACTAATGGAAACTCGGTTTCTTTGAATTTAGCTTGAATTTATTTATTTATTTATATTCTAACATTCGCTTTCGACGAATTTTGCGACGAAGAAAATGGCATCGCCGACAGCCGCTCCTTCTGGTCCCGCGCTCCTTCCTCTAGCACCGGCAACATGAACCGCCACCGCAACAGAATAGAAGAGAGGGAAAAAAAAACAAATTTACTTTTCTATGTAATTAAATTCTTTTGTTATCCTTCGCGGTTCTATTTCACCTAACTTAATATCCCTCTGTCACTTTTCCTCGGCATCAAAGAATTTTCCCAGCTCGTTTTGGCGGGAAAGAAAACTACATCCTGGCGCCACTCCTTCTCCGTGGCAACAAGTCCGGGAAAAACTCCCTTGGCAACAACCGTTCTATTTTCCGTCCCTACCTACCCGCATTTCAATTCTAATCTCACAATTATAGATCCATCACCCTAAATTAAATTAAGCTCTTACCTCACTTTTCCCAATTCCTTCGTCTTTTCCTCAACCTTTATTTTTCTCCTAGATGAATCCTTCTTTCCTCCAAGTTTTCGGTTGGCTTTTCCTATCCTTCTCTCTCTTGCTCTTTATTTCTTTGCTTTCAATATCCTTCGTATCTTTTCTACTATCCCTCGTCTCTACAAACTTCTTTCCTTCCTTACTTTCTCTAATTTTAATTCCTTCCTTCGTCGATTAAGACTCAGAACGAACTCCCCAATTCTTCCAATTTTCTCAACGCCTCGACAACTAACGGGATTTTTCCCTTTCCAAAATCCCCATTTTCGCGCATAGTCAGTTATTAAATTTTCGGGATCCGCGGTTTTCTTTCTCTCTCTATCTCGCGTGAAGCCTATCCATCTCTCCTCGGCCTCTCCTTCCGCCTTCCGCGCGCTCGCGCCACCAAGCGCCTCTCTCTCCCTTTCTCCGCGGCTTTTCTCTCTTTGCGCGCTACCTCCCTCGTCCGCGCTCTCGCGCTATCCGGCTCTACCTTCTCTCTTTCTCCGCGCGGCTTCCCTTTCTTCCGCACGGTTACCGCCCTTTTCCGCGCGCGCCGGCCCTCAACCGCGGCCTACTCTCTTTCTCCGCGCTGCTTCCCTCTCTTCCGCGTGGCTATCTCTTTCCTCCGCGCGTGCTAGTCTTCAAGCGCCGCTTACTCTCTCTCCCCCTCTCTCTCTCTCTCTTTCTTTCTCTCTCATCCTACTATTAATCGGCTCCTCCCGGCATAGGTGCTCACGGCCTCCTGGACAACAGGCTACAACCAATACTATTTCTTCCATAACCCGAGACCTATCCTAACTCATCCTACCTTCTAACCAATCCCATCATTCCCGCCTTTCTTCCTTTATTCCCCTTTCCTTTCCTTTTCTTTTTTTTTTTAGTGCGGGAGTAGCCAACGAGTATACATGTGTTCTGCAACGCATGTTTACTCGTTATTATATATGTATATATATATAAGTTCTGCGATGCACTATCGATTAGCGCTCGCATAACTATTTCCGAGGATCCGTTTTTCACTCTTAACTGTACAGTCTGCATGAATGTACTAGAATCACTTGACGCGACGGCTAAATTAGGTTCGTATTGCACATTCACTGCACTTGCACTCAAAGTTTCTATATCTCCGACTCCGCGCTTCATCAACACACGTCGCGCGCATCTTGAACATTTTACATTTACGCGACACGCACTAAAACTATGATCGCCCTTCAAACAGTTAAAACAACTCGACACTTTCGCCATGTCTTGCTTTTCGGCATAACTCGTGTTTTTTCCTTCGTAGCATCAAGCACTTTTACGCCCACTTTTCCAACAAAATATGCACTTTGACTCTTCCTTGGCTAACAGCATGTGGGCACTAGGCACGTCTTTTTCCTCAATCGCTGGTTTTAATTTTTTCCGAGCATCACTGCTCTCACTGCTCGTCAAGCCGAAACCCTTCTTCGCCACAGCGATTCGCTGCTCATTTTCCACTTCAGATTCTAAAAATCTTATTAGTCTAGTGAGCCAATTTTTTTATGCCTCGGTAGGCACGCATTCCGTGGAGCTTACATGGCTTATATTTATTCATCGCTGCCACGCTCTCAACAATTCTTCTGGCAATGAAGACTACCAGTCGAAAAATCATAGCGGCGCACTTTTCGGTAGTAACGCCGAGAGTCTCTAAAGCTCGTAAATGAGACTCTAATTTGTTATATAGGTCCGCGAGCTGCACTTGTGTCGGCGATATCGCGTTTTGCAGCACTAATTGGAAAAATTCACGCACGTACACTTCAATTTGTAAGTCCTCATGGCCAAATCTCTTTTCAAAATCTATCAGTTTGTCATAGTTGTCCCCCGTCAGAGGATAGCTTCACGCTAAATTTGCTGCGCGCGATCCGGGAACCATCGTTTGTAGTAAATACTGAAGCTTGTCCTCGTTGTCTAATTCACTGTTTTCATCGATCTTTTTGAAGAGACTCCAGAAATGCAGCCACTCGCGTACATCACAACTGAATTTAACTAGTTCGATTTTGGGTAACTTAATTGTCTTTTTAACCTCTTGAGATGCTACACTGTCACTAGTTTGCATGTCTGTCAAATGCCTACCAGGTGCTACATTCCGTACAGCCACCCATCGCTCGAATTTCTATTTTACCGCCAAAAACCTGGCTCTGTAGTTATCATGCTCGTCATATTCCTGATCAATGACAGACTCGTCCGCATCTTCTATCTGTAACTTTTCAATGAGCTGCGCGGTAATAGTCTCTAAGTCGGCTTGTTTCTCACTCAATAAATTGAAATATACTGTCAACTCGGTGATACCCAAGGTTGCACTGTCTAATAATACGGTTAGCACATTTACGGCTTTAGTAATCAAGGTCCTCGGGCTTCCTCTCTTTTTCCTTAAGAGATCCATTTTCTCTAAAATTGGTAAAAATAAGAAAAAAATGGTGATTTTCAACTATTAAATAAGTGAAGTTATTATTAACAAAAACTTTAATACACAGCTTTGATCCACTATAGCAATCGCTCGATGTGCTCTCGGTCGAGTTGATGCTGACACTGTCCAACCTCTGCCTCTCCAAATCACTCAATGCATACTTTCTACGCACTTGAGGACGCTTTGTTACTACGAGTCCTTACAAGTTAAGGTGCTTCCTTCGCCGAGAGTCTAGGTATTCTCCATATTTAATGATACATCGTGCTTTCTGCTCTATTCAGCCTCTTCATGGCTTATTACCCGAACTACCTGCACGAGCATGCAAACCCTAATAAATATACGCTATATATTCTACAAAAATGCACAACTGAATTATATTACAATCATTATATTTCCTTGAAAACCTTAACAATGTGACAATACCGCTTTAAGTGCTGTATATGCCCCTTATAGATCTTCCGGCCGGAATTTTCGAGAAGGAAGACTGTATCACTCAATACTTTCTTTACCTCGAATGGGCCAAAGTACTTTGGTGCCAACTCCCCGGAGACTAGCTTCGCATCATCCGAGAGCGTGTTCTCGCGCCCCCATACGAACTCACCGATCCGAAACGGCAGTCCTCTTTATTGCGGTTATACACTAGGGCGTTGCGTTCATTGCCTTCACGGTTATGTTTCCTCACGAGATCCCAAAAAACGAGATCCCAAGAGCGGCAGCCAGCCGCAGCAACGTTTCGCAAACGTCTAGGGGTTTTTCCCGGGCAGCCCCGATAGAACGGCGGGGCCCCAAGTCAACCCATGAGCGCCCGGCACGGCTACAGAGACCGACGCCCAGAGAGGCATGCGCTCTGGTCGAGTTTCAATAAAGTAAATCTATGCACTTTATATAGGCGGATTAAAAAGGTTTTAAGGCAGGAATAATTAAGGAGCCACGTATTCCTGCGGACTATCGTAGTGGCCAAAGAAGGGGCTGTAAGCAATAAAACTGGGAAAAACCCGGGTTGTAAGTGGGAGGAAAAATTTAGCCTCTCGCACCTAAGAAAAGAAAAAGGGCCAGACATTGTAGAGCGAGCATCGAAGCAAAGAGTACTGTAAAACAATTTTATCTAATGCTCGATAGCTCATTTTATGTAATTATCCTTATCTTTATAAATAAAGATGATTTTTTAGTATAGCACAGTATTTGACTGGAATAATCACTTTCACGTCTTCATTTTTTATATTTCACGTCATTATCATAAACAGTATAAAACAGCTCTTGTTGAAAAGCCGAAAAACCAGAAGGTGATCAATGGGTTTTTATTAGAAAGATTAATCCAGATAATTCAATACATTTTAAAGTGCGACTCATTGTAAAAGGGTATTCGCTAACAGAAGGCATAGATTATAATGAAACATTTAGACCAGTTGCTTGATTTGACACTGTACGATTATTATTGAGTAACAGTTTAGCTAGAGGACTACCCGTGTAAGGTGGGTGGCTTGTAATATACGCGCGAGTAGGAAACGGACGGACAACGGCGGTGGCACGGGCGGCAACCCATCGATATCCCAGGGCCGCGAAAGCAGCGACTCTCCAACGCAAGGCGACCGGACTGATGGTATATAGGACCCTCGCGACCCTGCAAGCCGCGGTCGGCCGAATGTGACTAGGCGGCGGTAGATCGCCGATGAAGGGCCCTCGTGGGCTTGCCGGAGACTACCGCGGAACTGCCGGTGAGCCTTACAGGTAGAGGCGAGGACTCTCGCGGCTCTCTGTAGGCGGTGCCCTGCGTGCCCGACAGAAGCGTACGCCTAGGTGCGGATTGTCTGCCCGGGGACAAATAAACGAATGGCGGGTGCTCCGAGCCCCTCCGAGGCGCGTCGGCCTCGGGTACGAAGCACCACATCACACTTTGTGCACTCGAGTTTACACCGGTATAGGAGAATATCCAGCTAGAAGAATGTCCGCAATATCAAGAGAATTAAAAGAATTTAAAATATGCAAAGAACATTTTAAAGAGATTTAGTTAAATTTTGGTTTACATAAATTTTATTATGAACTACATTTTGTAATTTTCTCATCAAACTTAAATGATAGGTTTTTCTTGAATAATCAATATGGCAGATATGCTTCAATGATTCAACGGTGTATTAACCTATTTTTCTCGAACGATTGACATAATGAACGCTAGTTTGAATTATATATAAGAATTTATGTCAAGATTCATTTGAGAGGTTAAATAAAGTATTACTGATACTTCTGTATTTTAGTTAGATTGAAAATAGTAGTAATTATTCAATTTATCCATCAAAAAATCATTCGACATGTTTCAGCGCTAAACTTTTTACGTACACAAGAAATACCATTTGACACGGACTATATTGAGTCTGTTTATTATTCTGTAAATTTAGAATGTAGTAAAATTCTAAATACGTCGGATCGTCGATCCGACAAGGTAACTGTTCTTTTATACTGAAACAAAAGACCATCACCGACCCTTCTCAGGGCTACCATTCGAAATCTGCGTTTCTCAGAGCTATTTCTTCCAACGTTTGCGGGATGCATTCATTATACCTCTAAATCTTACTACTTAGTTACCAGGCCTTACAAGTCGAGTTGCTAAGTACTTATCTCGATTTGCACCTGTTGCGTATTGTGGGATGCTACTGAGTTCCTCACTCCATCATCTTCCCCCTAACTCGATCCCTATTTCCTCCCCACCTACCATAATTTTTTTGGGAGTTAGAGGTCACTTGGCCTGGTGCCCCCGCATCTGGGAAGAGTGTTTAGTAGGTAAGGAGTGTTTAGTCATTTATGTCTAAAAGTACCAGTATATTTTTATATTAATACAGAATTTGACCAATCTTTTATTTTATTTTTTTCTGTTTAGCGAAAAACCTCTATTTGACCCGTAACAAGAATTTTCTTGAAGAATAATTTATCAGTAGCGTGTATAACAGATTCTAATGAAAGATGTGCTCGACGAAAGTACTAAGAAAAATTATAGGTTTTTATTACGACTTTAAATAAGTTCTTGTTGTAGTATTTGTAAAATAAAAGTTTTATTTAAAATATAAGGAATAAAAACATTTCATTGAAAGTATAGCCAATCACTAGATACCACTTTCTCCCATTATTCTAGCTGTATATGAATTCCATGTCGAAAAAATGACATGTCTTTTGAGACTATCGAAGAATTGATCCATTTTTATGTAAGAATGAAAGTGCTTATCAGCTATGCCGTGTGCCATCGAACGGAATTGGTAAAAATGAAAACTATGACTATGTTAAGTGAACACGATGAGTGGGGTAGAACTTTCCATTGAAGCGTTTCTAGACATTTTTTAAGAAACAGCTAGAACTATTTTTCAAGGTCCTGGTAGTATAGAGGAAAGTGAAGTCAGATGTTTAATTTGAAGAATAAAATAACAGTTATTATTTTTTTACATAAAATATACTTTTAATCATTGACAATATACCTTTATTATAACAAATATATATTAATCTTTTATAAAAATATTTGTATACATGCCGTACTTTATTCACCATAAGAATTATAAGTTCCACAAGTTTATTTTACAGACGTACTAAACAGATTCCTGTGCTTTTCTGTATTCAAAAACGCTACCACGTTCAAAAAAAGTTTGTTTTCTTTTTTCCGATATTCCTAGTTTTTCTTCGGCATTTCCATATCCGCCTCCACCTGGAGTTTCTAGTATGAAAATATCCTGTAAAATAATTTGTTTCACGATCACAAAAAAATTAATTTACATGAATTAATTTATAACAAGCTTATGTTCCACTTCTCAATACTTGTAGTAGTATGCAAAAAAAAGAAATCATTAAGAAATCATTGTGATTAACTAAATATTTACAAAAGAATCTCTGACTCGTACTAGGTACAATAAGTAAGGCGCGCATAAGTGCTCGATAGAAGGATAATAGAAGAGCTCTCGTATTTTAAAGAGATACCGATTTTTTGTTTATAATGCTCAAGTGTATTTGTAAATTGGTCATTGATTATTTGCCGTCATCTGCTGTAAGGTATTTTCTCACAGTTTCTTTGATTATTTCAGTAACCCGTATAACGTAATTATATAGTTAATAGTTACTGTGAAAAACTCTTGATGCACAAACGTGCATAGAAAGTGAAGAGAAAAGTGCATAAGAGATGTAGCATTTAAAGTCCAAGAATTTGCCAAAGAAACAGAGACAAACTAAATTATATATAAAATTTTACTATTAACTTTTACTACTCTTATCTATCAGCAATATCTGATTCTAAACACAACGATTTAAACGTATTATCCACGTTTGAAAACATTCTTAGCAATCCTACGCAATGTCAAAAAAGACGCCAATATAAAAGTGACCATTTCACTGTCTGGCCGGCAGTAACAAAAACAATAAATATTGTTTTTATTTGGTTTATGGGTTTCACGGTCATACTCAAGTACAATTTTTGATTACTTTCCAAAAATTTGCATAAAAAAACGAAATATCTTTAAAAACTGCATATTTATGATTAACTATGTAGTTTGGTTAATTTTTGAATTATAACTAAATTCATAGTATTTAGTTGCCATATCTACTAAGGAAAATAACGTTAAAAGAATTATTCATTTATTATTCTAAATATTCAAATGATATCAATTTTATAAAATAGCTTGGTTCTTAAAAGTTTTGGAACAATTGTTTACTTGTTATACAAGAATCAATAATATTTTTTTTAAATATTTGCTTTGATTTGTAATCTGGTGGATGAAATTTATTGAAGTTGTATCAATATTCTTACTAAAAGTAAAAGTATGTGAATACATGTACTTTGTCGCTATATTATCTTTTGCTTTATGAGTTGTGAAAAAATTTTAATGCAAAAACATAAAATATAAAATGGAAAATGGAAAATATATTTTATTTGGTTAATAATAAAGATGCTACTGAATGTTTTTGTCCTATTTGTGTTTAACTATATTTTTAATCATTATAATGAAATGATAATATATATTATTTTATTTACCCCAGCGTTTACTGCTATAGCTGTTTTGGGACCTAAGTTAATTATTCTATTATCAGCTCGTTTAAGTGTGTTTTTGCCTCGTGCTCCCGGGCAGCCACCTTCAAGTCCCGGTGGACAGTGAACTCTTCTTTCCGTCAATACAGATAATGTCATAGGCGCCCTGCAAAAAAAATTTTAAACATTAATTTTATATTATAAAATATTATACATACGCAATACATGATATATGCATATGATAAAATTAACTTATTATAATATATAATATGAATTCATCTTCTATTATACAATGTTAAAAATTATAGTATTAATATTATTCTGTATTATTTTTATATGTACACACATATTATTATATACAATATAACAATTAGTTTAATGTAATTCGAAACAGGTAAATAATGTAATTAACAAAGTCAAGTTTCTTGCCTAAACATGGTTTCACGAATAACACCATCACCACCTCGATGCGCACCATCGCCACCACTTTCTGGTCGTAATGAGAATTTTCTTAAAATAACTGGATACCGAGACTCAAAAATTTCAGGATCTGTAATTCTTGTGTTAGTCATGTGCGTATGGACACCGCTTTTTCCATTCCAAGTTGGTCCCTGAATACAAATAAGTTTTGTTAATAATTAAACGAGTTCTATTATATATGAACAATAAAACCGAGTACACAGTAAAATTATGTTAATTTAATTACATTTAAATTAAAAATCTAAAATGCATAAATATATAGTTTAGTTCATTTTCAAAAACTTACAGCGCCACTACCACCAGCAACGGTTTCGTAATAACCCCATTTTTCTGTTCCGAGAGTAATGTTGTTCATACAACCTTGGGATGCTGCACATGCACCAAAAGCACAAAGAATAACATCGACAATACGTTGAGACGTCAAAACATTACCACCCACCACAGCTGCCTCCTCTGAAGGATCGAGTATAGAACCACGTGGTATAATTACTTTGACTGGTTTCAAGCAACCCTGTTATTGAATAAAAAGTGATATTTGACTAAATTAATAAAATAACGTTAATTATAATGTGTTGAAAAATTTAAATATAATAATATGTATGAAACAAAAGTCTTAAATTTATTTCAGTAATAATTTTAATTATAGTCTAAAATCATAGAACATAGTTTGGTATTGCAAATTAAAATATAAATAAATTACCTGGTTAAGAGGCACATCACGCCCAACAATACTTCTCAGACAGTAAATTAAAGCTGATAAAGTAATAGCTCGCGGTGCGTTACAATTTCCCCATACTTCATAGCCAGTCCCGCTATTGAGTAGAAAAAGAGAGCTTTATTATTTAATTAAGGTGTAATGTGTCACATTTAATAAAAATATCACCTTGTCAAAAAATATAGTTGTTAAATTTAACTTTAAGATATAGCCATACATTCAGTTATTTTTAGATTGATTCCAGCTGCATTCGTTTGAATTTTTCAATTAATAATTAGAGGCCCATTTAAACTGAATATTTCAATATTATTCTTACATTGATTTTAAATATTTAATTTTTTAACAGTAAATAAAGTAAATATTTAGTTTAAAAAATTAACTGAATACGACAGAAATTTAACTAAAAGTAAATATATTTATACTAATATTTATAACTTTTATAACTCATTTTTACAACTATGTATTTTTGACATAATACACTTAATGTTGAAATTTTATTGAAACTTTTTCAAGAATTAGTGCCGTTTTGCTTACGTGAAGTCACAAACAGCTTCTCCTTTTTCAACATCTATCTCTAATCGCATTTTAATTTCGCTTCCATCATCTAGATAATCGGATGCCGTTACAAAATTAAGCGAAAACTTTTCTATAAAATTTCTACCAACTGATTTTAACATTTCACGCACTGCTAATTCTGCATTTTCCTGAATATAATACATGTAAGCCTGGACAACATGTAATCCATATGCATCTATCAGTTCATTCACTAATTGAGCACCCTGAAAACATCAATACAAACATGAGAAAATAAAGCAATTAATATATTTAAAAAATATTAATAAAATTAAATACTTTTTGATTCGCTGCAATTTGTGCTTTAAGGTCACTTAAATTATCTGAAAGATTTCTTGTACCAGAGCTTCCAGGTAATTTTCCGGGAGCCATTAATTCTTGGGTAACTTCTTTTTCTCTAAAAATGCCTTTATGAACCAATAAAAAACTTTTAAATGACGCTCCTTCCTGTAAAGGAAAACAAAATCTTAAGCCTTTTCTATTTTTATAATATTTAGAAAATAAACTTTATTTAAGTATTTATTCTTAACTATTTCTATAGTCTTTGATTGTATATGTATTAAATAATAAAATCTTTATTGTAATTAACATTTTACTTGTATTAACATAGTTGAATGTGGTGGCATAGATCCTGGAGTAATACCACCAATGTCTGCATGATGTCCTCGACTTGCTACGAAAAATACCGGTGTCTGAACATCTCTAAATTTCATGTTAAAATATTTAGTTCTTAGTGCGCACAAGCTTCTTTAACTATATATATATATATACACACGCGCGTGTGCACACACAAATACTAGGAGTACTTAATACTTGCTTGTAAAATACTGGAGTAATAACGGTAAAATCAGGTAAGTGTGACCCACCAGCTGAGGGATGATTTGAGAGAATTGAATCACCTTGCTCAAAAATACCATTAAAGGTTTTAATCTGGTATTGTACTGTCTCTTGCATAGCACCAAGATGTACTGGAATATGTGGTGCATTTGAAACTAATCCTCCATCTGGACCAAAAACAGCACAAGAGAAATCTAATCGTTCCTTTATATTAGTTGATATAGCTGTTCTTTGTAGAATCCTATGAACAGATATTGTTCGTAATATTCGTTATATTCGATATATTCATAGTTAAAAAATGTTTAACTAGTACTTATTAATTTATGTAACGTCATATTATTGACAATATAAAGTATATGAAATAAATAAATTTAGGAGATATTAAGATTCTTTTTGAAAAAATGCTATAAAATCCAATACGAAAAATGAAACAAACCTGCCCATTTGTTCAGCGATACTCATAAATCGATGTGAAAATATGCTAAGTTGTATCATATTAAGATCAGTAGTTACTTTTGATTTGAGAGCTTCACCAATTTTAATTTTTATGTTTCCTCGAGATGTAATTAATGCAGAACATCCTGGTTCAACTAAAATTGTACTCAAACTATCCATTATAATTGCAGGGCCTTCAATAACATGATTAGGTAATAAAGATTCTAATTTATATACATCTGTTTCTTGATAGCCACCCTCAAAATATACTTTTGATTTCTATAAATATAGATCAAATAATTAAATAATAAGCGAAAAAAATTTATAGCGAAGCTTTTTCGTTTTTTTATGATTAAGTTATATTCATTTGTTTTATATTTTTTAACGTATATACACAGAATTTTATTTTATTTAGGTTCATTAAATTCGTAGATTATACCTGTTCTGCTCTTAAAGGTGTACTATGAGTTGATAATATTGGTTCTTCAAGAATTTCAGTTTCACCTACTCCTCGAACTCTTATATCATTAACTAGAATTTTTCTACCTGGCATAACAAATCCAAATTCTTTTTGATACCTTTAGAATAAATACAAAAAGATAACTAGTATTATTTTATTTTATTCTTCAATAGTTTATATTTATTAATATTGTTATTAAAAAGTAATTTTATCAAATGACTTGTTACAGATTGTAAAAATAAATAACTTTCTTATTACCTTTCTAAAAACGACATTGAAAAATCACCGTGCCTCATGCAAGATTTTTGATCATTTTTTTTTGGATTAGCTGTGCACATTAGTGAACAATCAGTTCCTTCGTATCTTAAATGCAAAAAACATTCGGTGTATATTCGATCATTTGAAAATCCTTGTGTAATAAGTTTTGCCGTTACTTTTTCTATTAAAAAGTCAAGTCTTTCATCCAAACGGCTAAACGATTCTGAAAAAAAATAAATCATAGGTCTGCTTAAAAATTTCGTTTTGCAGAATATTTTAATGCTTTAAAATTTGTTATGATTTTATAAAATACATATAGTTTCAACAATAGTTAAATTAAAATAAGAATACTAATAATTATATAAAAGTGTAACTAAAGAATCAACTTAAAACAATTTTTGTAATTATAATGAATATATTAATTTTAAAAATTAGATGCGTTTAGAAAACAATACCATCATTGTAAGTTTCAGCGCTAGGCTCTTGAGCTTCTTCGACCACGTCAGCTAGTGCCATACCATAAGCCGATAAAATACCAGCATATTTATGAACAAAAACTGTTCCCATTCCTAAGGAACGAGCTATAGCACAAGCATGTTGTCCTCCAGCACCTCCAAAACATGCTAAAACGTGAAGTGATGTATCATGCCCTTTTGCCTATTGCAAGATAAGTATGAAACAAACATTAATTATAGTTCTATAAGATTCATAGTAAAAAAACTACCTGAGTTAAAGCTCGAATCGGTCGACACATACTTTCATTTGCAACTTTTATAAATCCCATGGCAACTTCTTCGATAGACATATTATCATTTTCAGATTTACATTCTCTTGATCGAAAAGCATTTATCTAAGAATAAAAATTTATTATTTAAATATACAATAAAAATATTTATTTTTTTAGCTACAATTAGGGAAAATAAATAATTTAATTTACTATATAATTTATTATTATAGGTAATATAATGTGTTAAATAAACGAAATTTAAGAATGCATAATTTTTTAATATTTTTTTCGCAGATTTAGTTTTATTGTAAGTATAAAATGCTAATTCATTAGATTTCATATACCTCATTAGTTAATTTAGCAAAAGCTTCAAGAGTACATGATTTATCTAGAGGCTCGTCTTCCTTAGGGCCGAAAATCTTAGGAAAATACTCAGGTAGAAGTCGACCAAGAGCCAAGTTTGCGTCTGTTACAGCTAGAAAACCACCTTTCTTGTAGCAGGCCGGACCTGGATGAGCGCCTACACTTTGCGGTCCGACTTCGAATAAGCCCGATCTGAAAAACAGCATTGAGCCACCACCAGCTGCTACCGTATTTACATCTAGCTGTTAAGTTAAATAAAAAGATTTCGAAAATTGTTTATAATAGTTGTATTTTTCTCAAAGCTGTTCATTTGTCGATGTTGTAGCTTTATTTTTTCTGTATGCAATGTATTTACATTTTTCTTAAAATTATATCTTAATTACATTGGTTTTTCTTAAATACTTCAAAAGTTTGTTAATCCCTATAAAAATAATCTTAGTGAGCAAGGGAAGGAATTACAAACATTTATCTTAATATTTACTGTAATCTACAGTAGTTTATATGGTTTAGGAAGTATATCCTAGAAATACTATGTGATATATGCTAATCAATTTCTAATAATTTTTTTTAAATGTCGTAATATTATACAAATTTCCTTATGATTTGTTGCTGATTCACGAAAATTTTATTTGTATTTGTAAAAACCATTATTTGTATTTGAATCTTAGTTTGAATATTTATTAGTGTATGATTGCTATAGTTTTGAGCAGTACTCAAACTTTAATAAATACTAATTTTGTTGTAGTTCTACAACATAAATTAAGTACTCCACAATATATTGAACATTATAAATCTTTTTCATGTAGCTGATTAAAATGAAATAAAGTAAATATTAATATTATCGTTTAAAATATTTACCTGAGGAGCTTGAATAGTAACTCCCGCAGTTGTACTCTCGTAGACGTGTTCATAACTACCAGCATAACGACTGACATCTGTGGAAGTGCCACCCATATCAAAACCAATCACAGGCAGTTCTGTTTCTGTTTTATAAGTGGTCCTCGAGTATCCAACAACACCACCTGCAGGTCCAGATAATATAGCCTTCGACCCGTTAAATCTACAAAATAATCGTCATTTTTCAAAATTCAAAAAATATAAAATCTAATTATATGTTATTTAAATTAATGTATTATTGAACTTACGTATACATAGATGTTAACCCTCCATCACTTTGCATAAAAAGTACATTAACACCTTTCAGATTATCTTTAAATCCTTTTGAAAAGCCCTAGATATTATACAATAATTTGAATAGAAAGCATAAAATATTTAAACTGTATTAAAAAGCATAGATTTATATATTTATTTATTTATATATTTATACTTGTAAATAACTTTTGATATGAGGAGTTAAATATGCATCAGCTAATGCTGTGAATCCACGAGGAACAATTTTAGCCATTGGCATTACTTCGTGTGAAAGAGAAATCTGAGAAAATCCTATTTTTTTTGCCAACTGGCCAATTCGAATTTCGTGATCTGCAAATCTGCAGATATATGTTTTAAATACATTAAAATATATACATAATAGAAATATAAGTCATTTCAATCATCAATAATATGAAATAATTACAAATTCAAATTTCTTACGTATAACTATGCATCAAAACAACAGCTAAGCTTTCTATTCCGTTTTCTTTTAATTTTCTTAGATCTTGGGTCAATTTTTCTTCATTTAACTGTGTGATTATAAAAAGATCTTCACCAGTCGAACCTTTAACTTTCTTCCATGAATCTTTAAGCAATTTGCATCTTCCTTCAAGAGAAGGTACTACTCTAACTTGAACTTCTATAACTTCAGAATAAAGTATCTCTGGAGTGACAATTTCCTTGAATAACGTATTCAATTAGTTAAAATATAAAATATAAGTTATATATCAGTTATATATCAGATTATAATTTCAGAAAATTATAGGTAATAATTATATTATTAATAATAGATTTTGTATGTGTACGTATACAAAATATGTACGTGTTATATAAGATTCTATATGTTTAACAATTTAATAATATCGAACATTCGGTTCCAGCGAGTCTAAAATAATGAATTAAAAATAATCTGATCTCAATTTCTTACCAGGTCAAAAATATTAGGACGGGCCTGATTTCCTATATATAACAAGTCTTTAAATCCTTCATTTATAATTAATGCCATTTTAGCACCTTTTCTTTCAAGTAAAGCATTTGTTGCTACAGTTGTTCCCATTCGGATCCATGCTATTTGGGATGTATCAATTGTTCCTTTGATCGGTATACCAGTTTCCTAACATAATTATTAAACGAAATTTTATTATTTTATTATTTAACATACATCTTAGGTAAATAAATAAAATATCGTTGTTATTAACAATAAAAACAAATATTTAAAAAAACAAATAGGGTGCATTTGTATTTGATTAATATATAATATGTATATCATTGCACCGCATCGTATATAGTATAAGCTAATGTGTGTATTCAATAGTGAAAAAAATATATATAATTAATATTAATATGAAATTAATATTAGAATATAACAATATTTTTAAACAAACGAGTAAATTAGTTTCTCGGGAAACTGGTCAGAAAAAGCAACAAAATCCGAATTAGGGTTTACCCTTTCACTTCACGTAACCTTTCATTCGAATTTCACAAAAATGCATTGAGTCAATATAAAAACAAGCTTTTATTTTTTATTACCTGTTCCAAAATACGACGAATGCCTTCTCGAGGAGCGTCATCATAATTACTTGGATCTACAGACAATAATTTCATAACTCGAATTTTACCTCCTGGGCACCTAGCATAGACGTCAGTAAAAGTACCACCTCGGTCAATGGCAAAGCCAAATTTATTATTTTCCATTGCTTTAATTAAATACAAAAGTAATTAGTTATCAAGTATGTTATATTATTTATTTTTTGTCATTAAAAATATTACTTATAAATCTTTAGAAGTAGCAAAAAACATTTTATGTAAAAGTTATACGCGATACAATACTAAACTGGATCATACTTTCGACTTTAAATTTTGAAATGATCAGAATTTTTCCATGTATACACAAGTAAAAATGACCCATATAATTCGAAAGCAGCGGTTCCTTTTTAGAAAACGAAGAATATCATTTACATGATCATGTAATTGAGTCTGCATATCGGTGATCAATTTTATGTACCGACGATTTATGTTGAACGCCTATATAATCGAGACGAGATCATAAGGCAAATCGTATATTAAAAATTTAGATAATAATATTTTTTAGATGCAGGTGTGAAGAATTCAAATTCACCAAGGATTGAAAAAAATATCTCAATTTAGGACTATCGAGAAGATACATCGAATGTAGATCTAAGTGTCACGAATTATCTTTAACTATTATTATTCGAATCGAATCATTACTTAATCGAGATATATGTGTAAACACGCATTTGCGTTTATTAAAGTAATATTATAAGCTCAATTAAGCTCAATTAAGATTCAATAAAGTGATTTAATAAAGGTTAAAATAAATGTGTATGAATGTAGATTTAGGTAGTGCATATTATAAATAAATATACAAGTTTTTGATTATTTGTATTGTGTTTACATTGCCACCATCTATCCCTAATGATTATATTACTGGAGTCAGGATGTAGTTATAAATAGAATAAAGTTAAAAAATTTTACAAAATTAATTGATCCTTATCAGCTGACCGCAAATTAGCCGCCTCTATATCTTGCAGCTTTGTCTAACATTTTTAAGTATAATATTAAATGAGCATGAAAAATCCACAATAATTTATTGTTTAAAGAGGTACATTATGATGCACGATCCATGCATATTCTATATAATTCTATAGGCATAATAATACATGGTCGATAAGAATACTTAGAACAAATAAATTGTATTTTAAATAAAAATACTTAATAACATACCACAGACACATATAGGCGCACTTAAAATACAATGAAAAATATGTACATTACTGTAAAAAATGTATATTTATAAATTTTTTATATTTAGAAAATATTTTTTTTATCAAAATGAATATAGTACATCTTACTCATTAGATTTATTATTTAATTAAATTATTGATATTTATATCAAATTCTTTTTAGTGATAATTAAAGTTCAATACTATTTTTTGTCTTGTTACCGTTTCCTTACTATAAATTTGTGTTGGGAATTTATTTAAATATATAAAAATTTTTCATTCTTGATCAATCTTTCAAGCAGTCAATGTCAGTTATGTAAAAAATAATAATCATATTTTATAATTTAAATAAATAATTATAATTATTTTTCTCTTCTCTTTCGTTATGTACTCACCGGAACATGAACACATTTTTTTAAAAAATTTTTTTGTTTAAAAATTTTGTGTTAGAATTTACTGAAACAGGAAAATATTCATAATTTTTTTTCTCGGAATATTTTTGACCTGTCTGGTTATTTTTCAAAGGATAATTTCTATGCTTTTTAAGGGATAAAATACGACGTAATGTAGTATTTACTTTTATTTTTAAGCTAGATAAAGAAGGTTTAGCTAATAAACAGTAAATTTTATAAATTTCGAATTTTTGTTATGGTTACAAAAATGTAAACTTGAGACACCTTTAGAAGTTATTATAATTTATATTCAATTCGAAGAGTTTTATTTAGATTTATGTAATTACTATTTAAAACTTGACAAGCAAAAGAAATAATTTGTTGAGTATAAAAGAGATTGCATAAAAAACCGAAATTGTTGAACAAATTGAATTTTTCGTATGCATTTCTTTTTAATTTTACAGTTATTTTTAAACGTTATTAAAAAAATTTTAATTAATTTCGAATTAATAATATTCTAAATCGAAATAGCATATTAATGATTGAAGTAATACTGCGTATTATGATTATTATTTATAGTCTAATGGATGTACATTATACATATATAGATAATCATACACGTAATCGGGCTTTAAATATTTACTTTAACTATCAGTTTTTGTCTTTATATTGAAATAAGATATAAATTTGTCAAAAATGAATTCACAAACATATTATTTACTCAGCGTTAATAAACATTATAATATAGATAATTCATCAACTATGCATATCACTTATGACTTACTTTCGATACACAAATTTATTTCATAAGTAAATTTTTTGTGCAAGACATTAACATTTTTTATCGAACAAAATGAAATAAAATTGTTTTTTTATCACAATTTCATTATAAACTTATTGATCTAGTAAGATAGATGATTTAGAGGATAAATTTTTAAAATATATTATATAATGGCGAAAGCATAATATATTTTAGCTGATAAATGTTAATAATAAATAAAAATAATATACTAATAAATAAGACGTCGGAATTCGGAATATCAAGAATACTGATTTTTTCCTACAATTTATAATTAGAAGATTGAAAATCAATACTATTGTCAATTATTAATGTTCGAATTATATTAGTGTGAACCAAAATATTTCATTTCATACATATGCAATGAATTATGAACGAAACTGCTCATGTGATTATAAATGAAGATAAACTTGTGTTTATAATATGACGTACCGGATCAATGAATATTTCAGTGGGCAGTGAAAATCTAATTTCTCAAAGAAATCAGCTGATTGTTGTGTGTTGTCGGCACGGGCGATTACTTTTTACTCGACTTACCGACTAACACCCTAAATCAAAAAATATTTCAATATGGTTATATTTTCCACTCACAAATCGATTAACGCGGAGTACAGAGTATAGGCTAACGCGCATATTACACTGAGAAAAAAACTGTTGCGTTTACTGTAATCAATCGAATAAGTTGTAGAGGTCGTTGTACACGCTTTAGTATACGTATATATTGTAGTAAAATTACATACATATATAACATGTGTGATGTCAACGTCGTAGTGTGACTTTGTATCTAACACACATTATCTTACCATACCAACTTACCTACCGCGATGCGTTTCTACCAAGCACGCATATCTATAGCAATTTGCAGAGCCGAGTCGGAACATAAATCCAACGTTGTGAACTGTACGTCGGCGCGACAAGTCGAATTATTATTAAAGCTTGCAAAAGCTTGATGCTCCTAAAGCTGAATTTCTTAGCCATATTAGCTAAGTTGGCATGGTAGGATCAAGGTGGTATCACTCAAATGGGTTAAATGGCAACGGGTCATTTAGTACTGGTCAACTGGGACGGTAAGCGCTGTATGCGAATTTTGCTGCTAATTTGAACTCATTTGGACTGCTTCGGACCACTTCGGAGTTCGGACATTTTTGAATTCGTTTAAGTGGTTTGGGTCAATTCAGTTATCTATAGACGTTCATTGGCCTTTTTTCCAAATTTTATAATAAAAATATGCAAAAATTTTGCATATTAACGGCAAATTTTGTACTAAACGGTAAGCAGCCTTTAGTATATTCGATGCACCATCTATGGGTCAACTCCATCCCTATCTGTTCCCCTAAATATCCAGTTAATGAAAATTTCATTTGGATTATTTCGTACTTACACTTATACACAACGCGGTGTGTAAAACTTGTAATGAAATGTCTAGTGCACTATAGCGCTATTTGTTTTTGTTATTGTTATTTGTTACAAGAGAAAATCTTAACCCTCGATAGTTTTGCTATAACTAGGATCAATCTTGTTTTATTGCGGTTTTTCGAAGTTTATAAAGTAAATATAAATAATGCATTAAATAATTCTATTAGATTATTAAAGTTTTCTAATTTATATGATTATATTATTGTATTGTATTCTAATATTAATTTTAATAAGTAGTATTCTTAAGTAGTGCTTTAGTAATAAACTATAGTGGAGAAAATGATATGTTATAGCACATTTTTCGTATTTTAAAAGTCATTGCTCTGTGAATAGTCCGGTTTATTTCGAAAGTCGAATTGTTAGTGAGTGGAAGAATATGAAATTCATAGTAATTTAGAAAACAATTTTATGTTTGTATTTGTATCACAAGCATTAAATATAACAAATCTTGTTAATAACAAAAGTGAAATATAATATAAATTGTAATAATTACTAAATAGAACATATAAAACTAAAACATCTATCAGCAGTTTTCAAGACACTTTGAAGTGTTAAAAAAACATTTACTATTTACATAATTGCATATAGTTTTAATTCAAAACAATAGGTAATATATGAGCACTAATAACCATTTGTATGAAACAGAAAAGTAATCTTTGATTTTTTTAATTCTGCTTATACGTAAATAATCTAAAAAATATCTTTTAAAAAATTTAAAGGTTTTTAGTTTATCAGTCCCTAATTCCTTTTATTCTTATTTATTTTCATTAATAAATCCACACAAAAATTACATTTTAATACTTATTTTAATCAAATAAAAAATGTTTTAGAATTATCAATAAGTACGTACTCTGTTAATTAGTTCCGTTTTTCTTCTGTTACTTAAATTAAAATTGTAAGTACAACTTATATTTAAATCAGTAACCTTGCATTTATAAGTCTATTGTATTTGTCATCAAAACTAGTTCATTTTGCAACAGTGTTTTTATTTATAATTATATAATTTATTACTTTAAAGAAATTAATACTTTTTTACAGATAATTTATTTAAATATTTTATTATTTTCCCCAACATATCTACAATGAGCATAATGTATTTGCATGTTCTGAAATATAATGTGTTTATTTATAAATGAACATATTATTATTTCTTTAAAAACATTTAATCATATTATACTCTAAGCTGATTCGATTATTTATTCATTTTCCCATTGCTCTTTCTCTGCTAGTTCTTTTTCAATTTCTTTAATTATTGGCTGAAGATAAAGCTCATCCTGCAAAATAGAACAATTATTATATTTTGTATTTTAAACAATGTTTCAAAAACATATTTCAAAATAATTTTTTTATATTTTTTAATATTGAGAAGAATTTTTTATAAATCTAATTTTGTTAACAAATTTAATTGTTATTTGCACGTTACAAAAATGTTCTGTTCCGAATTTTGAGGTTAGGGTAACACAAAAGAATGCAATATTCGAAATTTTGATTTCAAATTATTGCTCTGTCTTAAAATAAAAATAGTATCAATTATAATGTAATTACACTAAGTCTTGAACGTGGTACTTTTTAATTATATTTATTATTATATCAACAGAAACATTACTTGTAATGCAGTTAAATGACTTTTTGTCCACTGGTTGTCTATATGACCTGATACGACTAATACTGCAAATATTATGAAAGTATTGCATTTGTAATACTTATATTGTTAATGAAACCATTTAAAAATTTCACGTATAAAGCACAAATATTTGTTTAAATGATTTAATATAAATCATGTAATACATTTATTATAAAATTTTAGATTTCTTAAAGTTATGTTCTTCTTTCTAAAAGTTTTGAACTTACATCTTCAAGCTTTGTCCACTGTTCTTCAGGTAGGTATTGTTTTTTAACGCTACAATACGCTGCTCGAACAATTCGAAAAATTCTCTCGTCCTGTTTATCTTGAGGTAGACGGCGTAGTGCTTCTACGACAACTGGAGTTTCGTGTAGCATATCGTCACGCATTAATCCTTACAAACATTTTTTATGTAAACATGAACTAATATGAATTGATAATATTAAATAAATAAGCTAAATACCATATTTGTTGAATCCGGATTTTTTATATACCCACTGTTTAAAACTTTCGTCTAAATTCAAAGAAGTAACACAAAAATGCTTTTAATGTTATGTAAGAATACTAGAAAATTTGAACTGGAATATAATAATAATACAACCTAAGAATATCAGAAATTACAAATAATTAAATATTAATTACCAGCAAGCTTGTTAGCTTGTTCACTCATACGCCTTATAAACTGCAGCTGAAAAGTTCTCATTATGTAACAAAATTTTCTGTCAACTACGATCGAATGAATAACTTTCGAACACACTGGTGGTATATTGAGCCACTAAGCTGCACGGTCCACTGTTAGTAAAGCTTCATTTACATCTAGCACGAAAAATCGATGATACTGCTGATCACGTGATCTACCCATCTAAATGTTGGAAGTTGGAACTTGGAATTAATGTAAAAAAAGCGCGAAAACCAAACATTTGTTTAGAAAATTACTTAACAAATAATTATTATTATTAATGAAGTATAATTAATTTATTAAAAAATGCGTATCAATAATATAAATATTTTAGTAACAAAATATTTAATGTCTAAATATTGACTTATTAGTCACAGATAAATGAATATAGATATATATATAGAGAATAGATTAATATAAACGTATTATTTTATTTAAGAAGTATACGAAATATGTATACATACAGATGATTTTTATCTCAAAATAAAGATTGTTATTTAACAAACATTTGTTCTTTTTATTTTAAAATCAAATATTTTTTGTAAACAATTATTTCTTATAAGTATTTATCATTTCATGTTATACTAAACTTTAGTAAATTACATAAATATGATTACTACTCATGTTTTAGAACTTTGATTTGATTCAAAGATTTCTAACGATGATGAAACACTGCAAAGCTCAATTATATTAGATCAGAGAAATAAGATTTCCATACCTTGATAAAAAATTAAAATAAACTTGTTTATGCAGCTAATGTATAAATTTTTACTTTTTTGATAACATAATTGCATATAAATATAAAAGATTGATTACTTATATAAAATTTTACAAAATTTTTGTAACTTTATTAGATCTTTTCAAAATAACAATAATCACATTTATATTTTTTATATTTTTTACACTAAAAAGTATTTTACTTTAAACAAAATATCTACACAAAAATATTTATTTGATGATTAATTTACACTATGCGCTTCGTTTAATGTCTTACACCCTACTAATAATGCTTTTAGCTAAATTATAAATTACTTATACTAGGGTATCACTCATGATTCCTTGTATATGAATTAAAAAATTTGTTACAACAAAAAGTCTTTAACAGCCTCAAGACTTTGTTCCAGAGAAATACCGCACTCTGTCCATTGAAAAAAACATTCAAAAACTTCACTATTAGAAACCTTGTCCATTATATCCTGAAAAATTAACTAATTTTTTGATAACTTTAATTCACCGCAATCTATTTTCCAAATATTAATGCTTACACGACACTGTTTATAATCGGATTTTTTCTTGATATATGTCATTGTATAATTGTTCTGTAAGTTTCACATATTTTCCAGTTTTATCCAAAAAGTATATAGAATCATTAATCTATTGAATAATAATTCAAGAATTAATAAATGTTTTTAACTGAAAATATAAGAAAGTTTTTAAAATATTTTTTCAAACCTTTTTAATATCAATACCATCCTGCTGTAGATCATTCTTTTTTAATTTGAAAGTTCCTAAGCAAAAATTATAATTTATGTAAAACTCCTATTTCTTCATTTAATATTATTAATTAAGAGTGGAGATTATACCTGTCATTGGCAGTGATTCTAAAACTCGAATAAATAAAGGTCTAGCATAGGTTGGTAAAGCTTTTTTTACACCTTCAGCGAACTCATGTAAATTAAGATTTTTATCAGGAGCATATATAGCGACCATTCCAGCTTTTCCTTCATTTCCAGGAACCTGTATTTAAAAAGAAAATACTTAAATTTAAGTAAACGTTTATTCATGCTTATAGATTTAAATATAACTAGATAGTTATAATATTTGTTTTTAGACATAAATGTTTTTAGATTATATATGTTCTTTAATCTTGAATATTTTTTGTTTATTTAATAACAAATAATATTTAATTAATAATGTTAACAAATTAATGTCAACGATTTTTTTTTAATTTTTATAAACCATGTAGATAAAATACAAATTAAAACTAATTACCTCAATACCATATACTACTGCATCTTTTAAACCAATAACATTGCTTATAACAGCTTCAACTTCAGATGTAGCTACATTTTCTCCACGCCATCTATAATGATATGAATATAAATAATATCTTAAAATAAATCTAAAACCTAATAAAAAATCTAATGCATATAAGGATTATTTTAATCTACGTTACCTAAAAGTGTCACCAGTTCTATCCTTAAAGTAGAAATAGCCATATTCATCCATGACCAAAATATCTCCTTTAAAAAAGTAAATAGAATAAATGATTATAATTAACTAAACATTTATAGTTGAATATCTATCAAATATCTGTAGTTTCGTTCAATTGTACTTTATTAATTATTCAAAATTTTGAGTTTGGCTTAAACTTATTCATGAATTGATTAATGTATTCTGGAAGTATGTATAGGTATGTTTTTCATCAATTCCAAGATTAAAGTATCAAAAAATAATTCGTTTAAAAAAAATTCAATAAAAATTAAAATTCTAATATTTTTCGAATTAAGTCAAAATAAATTTAAGTACAAGTTAATAATTTTGAAAGATTAATACGTGATAATTAAATGCGTCTATAATCTGTTACTAGGTTTTATTCAACCAAAAATCTTTAACATATTTTATCGAAAAATTTGATTTTGTAAATAATAGATTTTTGTTATAGGTCCTTAAAATTGAGGAAGGAAATACATGTGCACCTTAAACTTAAAAATCAGCATTTGCTAATATATTTCTCAATGTTTAATTATGCTATATTATGCAATTATATTCATTAAATATACTTAAATTATAAGAATGTATTAATATCTCAAGCAGAAATAGTTATAGCAATAAAAGATAATAAATAATAATAAGTGGTATTATATTTGTAAACAATAAGAACAAAGAACCTTTAATTTTCTACTATTTTTTAATTTATATGTATATATAAATTAGTAGTATTTTATTAAAAACTGTAATGACTGCCGTAGATTTAACAGTTACTAATATTAATATAATTTACCTATATGTATATATATACACATATATATACACACACAATGTTAAAAAAAGTAATGAAAATAGAGTTGTCAGTATAAGTAAATCAGTAAATAATTAATAATAACTATTATTATAGTGTCAGTCCGAAGGTTTTATATTATTATTATAATTTATTATTTTATTTATATATATACTTATCAAAACGTGTATGAAAGTATTTTTGTTATTGATATTACCTGAATTGAATACTCGATCACCCTTTTTAAAGACGTCATGAATAATTTTTTTTTCTGATGCATTTCTATCAACGTAACCACTAAAATCATTGATGGCTTTTTTAGGATTTATCTTGCCAACGAAGACTCCCGGCTCACCGGGTTTACAACGGACGCAAAATCCATTTCTGTCTCGAATGGGTTCTCCAGTCGCTTCGTCAACTTTCAATAGGGCAACTGGGTATAACGCACCAGCGTAGCGAGGAACAAAACCAACAGCTCCGATTCTATTATCGATGTTTACTTGAATTTAAATGATATAAAATTATAAAAGTGAATAAATTAATAAATATAATATAAACATTTGCGAAATCACATTAGAAAGGTAAAGAAAAATTTTAAATTTGGTACATTTTAATTTCATTGGTAATCTCCACGTGGTTTATAGAATAATATGTTACAACTAGTAGTTATCGAAATAATTACCAAGATTTGAATTGCCTTCTGTAGCGCCATAAAATTCACCAATTTGTTTAATGTTGAATCTTTCCACAAATGGTTTCCAGATTTGAGGACGAAGTCCATTTCCATACATGAGCCGGACTTTGTGGGCTGTATCAGCTGAGCTTGGAGGTACTGATAAAAGGTAACGACATATTTCTCCAATGTATTGTGCAACCTAAAAATAGGTGTTAATAATCTAAATGTAATATTTTTTTTAAAGACAATCAAAATTTCGATTATCAATAAAGCTTCATGGACTACATTCTTAGTATAATTTAAAAAATTAATATTATTTTAGAATTAATAATTCAGCGTTTGATCGTTAAAAATAATGATATAGTTTTGATTTTGTTTAATCAAGACCTTTTTTAATGATGTGATAATGTTTAAATTGATATTACAATAATATCAATTTAATTATAATATATAATTATATAAACTTATACATATTATTAGGACCCTCAATAAGTTCTCGCTGTTTTTTTATAACATAAAAGTTTTATTTAAAGTATGCGAAATAAAGACATTTAATTCAAAGAATTGTTCATCACTAGAGGCCACTTTCTCCCATATCTTTGACAGCATATAAATTGCGCGTAGAAAAAATAACATGTTTTTTGAATGTAACCAATTATTAACTTCTTCGTAAAAATGAAAGAGCTGGTTAGCATGGCCGTGTGCTATTGAACGGAATAGGTGAAAATCGAAAGGGGCTATGTCCGGTTAATACAACGGATGGCGTGGAACTTCCTATAAAAGCGTTTCCAGGTAGGTTTTCACTGGTTTTATAACATAAGACCGAGCGTTGTTGGGTAACAAAATCACTATATCATGTCTCCGTATAATGGCCGTTTTTCGTTTAGGGCTCGATTCAAACATATGAATTGAAGTCGATAGTGATACTCCTGCTGATCCTTATACCAAGTACAGAGAAGAAACTTTCAACTATGGATATTTGGTTTTGTAAACAATGTTGATAAATGACGCCACGATTTTTTATGCTTTGGATTATCATAGCATCCACTTTTCATCGCTAGTCACGCTACTGTGCAAAAAACCTTTTCTTTTCTGCCGTTGAAGCAGTAGTTATCATGTGACAAACCGTCGTTCGAGGTCTCTCAGCTTCAATTCATACAGCACCGAATGTCCTTGCTTCTGAATTATTCCTAACACTTTCAAACGTTTTGAAACAGTTGACATATCTGCTTATCATATTTTTCCAAGTTCTGCTAGCGTTTGACATCGGTCCTGATTGAGTAATTCGTCCAATTCTTCAAATTTTTTCGGTGACAGAACGTTTTCCTCAATCAAAATCATTATTTTTGAAGCATCGAAACCAGACTCTGCATGTCGTATCCGATAGAATATAGTCACCATAAATCTCAGTAAGAGTTCTATCTGCTTCAGTTGCAGATTTTTTGTAAATAAAGTAGTGCTTTAAAATTTTCCATGAATACATTTCATTTGGCACAAGAGTAGATATTTTCAGAACTAATAAAAAATTATTTTCATTCATTTTAATTAATTCACATTAATTTGCATTACCATACTCTGAAATTTAAGGGTAGAAACAGTACTTCCTTGCATGTGCTTCACCATACGAAATTCCATGCACGGAATACTGTCACTACTTTCTTTGAAGCGAGAACCTATATTCAAGGTCCTAATTAGTTATTTGGAAAAATTCATTTACAATTCAGTTATAAATAAGCTTAATACTTATGGATAAGAAGTAATAAGTATAAAAAAATATATGATTATTTTGTTTTGTAATTAAGCCTTACCGTACACTCATAATGAACACAGTCTGGCCAAAATTTCGATGCGCTAAATCGACGACGAAGCACAACCGTAATTCCACGTAGAAGAGCCTGTCCAACACCAACAATACCTCCGGCTGAATGATAAAGTGGTAGAGAATTGTAAATACGATCGGATGACTTAAGACCCAGCATTGAATAAACGCCGCATGCCATCAACATATATCTGCAAATGTTAGCTTAACTTAATTATATGTATCTTAATTAATTTTCCAAAATAATTGTTATGTATGCATATACGTTTTATATTCATTTATTAACTTCTATGCAACTAAAGAGTATTATCAATATTCAAGTGAATCATGCAACGGTGAATTGTACTATTTTATATATATAATTTTAATAGGCATGGATTATTATTTTGATTCCTTTGTTTTAATTAATAATAGTGTCTTAATGCTATTATCAGTTTCGTTCTCAATGTAAGGTATTTTCATTCTAATGTAAAGCGGATGTTAATTACAATCTTTAAAATAAATTATTATTTAATACATTGTTACTAAAATCCAATTTGAACAAGATCAAGATAATTAACAATCAGCTAAAATAAGTAAAATTTCAGAAATATTTTCTAATGATTATTGGTTAAGTACCTTAAATTACTGATAACGGCAGCCTTGGGAAGGCCTGTCGTGCCGGACGTATAGATATAAATGAGCTTATCACGCGGACCGCCCATGGAGATATCGACGAAAAGTGAGTCGGGTTCAACCCTTGGTAACCGAGCGGTTATGTCTGTCGCTCCTTCTAGTACCGAAGTATTTTCTTCTTCTGACCATTGATACAGTGTCAGTTCCGGGATTTTATCCTTGATGTCGGCGATTACTGCAATTTTTATAGATGCAACGTGACTAAATAATGACGATTACAAGTTTATACGAAAAAAGCGCACCTTCTTTAAATTCTTCGCTGAAAATAACGGCCTTGCAACCGGCGACCTTTATGCTATGCACTAGAACGTCTCCTCGTAAATTTGTATTCACTAGTGCAGTTACATAGCCTGCTTTGCTGAGTCCTAGCCAAGTTCCAACATATTCAACACGACTTTCCATAATTAAAGCAATAGTGTCGCCGCGAGACATTGGTTTGCTGCGGAAGTATCGGCCGATACGATTGCTGAAGTCTTCCAGCTGATCAGAAAGTTATAACATGTAATTTATTATATAGTTTTGTGTATGTCTAGGTATTATATGTTATGTGAAGTTAAAAGCGAGGCTAAAAGATATAATTTTATATAAAAAACCATTTTGAAAGTAAAATTAAAAATGAGACAGCATTGATTTTATCTCAATTCATTGTTGGTATAGTAATCATTGCAATTGAACTTTATTACGAAGGAGAAATATATAAAGAAAATCACTCTCTCAATGTATTTGTGCAAGTCATTGATGGTGTCATAACTGAAAGAATAAAAAATGCTGTGTCATTTTGGGTATATATTTCTCATATTCGTAAAATAATTGAAATTTAAAATAGACAGTAAAATAACACACACACACACACACACATATATATATATATATATATATATATATGATAATTCATATCTAATCAATTAAATATTAATTGTCATATTTACGAATAAATACCTATATATGTATAATAACTTCAATATGAATATAATGTAAAATTATTTTCTTAACAGCTAGTATATTTTATTGAATTAAAAATCTATAAAATTTTAAGGATAGAATAAAAATATATTTATCAAATATAAGATGATCGGTAAACTTAAAATAACACTGTCTTACCTGTTGATAAGTCCATTCTTTATCTTCTAAAATAAATGCAATTTTTTCGGGTTGAGCCCGGGCTAGTCTTGTAAAAATCCCTGCTACTGTAAAATTTCTTGTTTCCCACCACCACAACAGGGCATTAACTTTCAAAAATCTGAATGCTCCTCTATAACATAAAATTATAAATAAGATAAAATTTGAAGATAAGTTTTAAAATCAAACGTAAGATACCGAAAAATACATTATATTTAATTTTTGGATTATTTTAGCTTCTTATATATTATAAGTATATAATAAAAGTATAAGTTTAGGTCAAATAATTTAACTATTTTTTATTCAAATGTGCTACCTTTTAATAATAAATAGCTTGTTTACTTCTTTCCTGAATTTTAAATGTTCGTGTATTTCAAAAGAAGTTCAGATTTATTTTATTAGTATTTTTAATTTTCGCAAAATAATTTAAATACTTTAAATAATTTAAAAATAATTTTATATCATAAATTTTTACAATCCTCTTGTGGTTTAATTTAAATAAAATTAAACTTCAACGAGTTAATTATTTTAACACAAAAACTGTATACCACTCTATGTAAGTTTATGGAACTTTAGAAGTACCTGTTCACGTAAGCTACTAATTTATTTTAAAATGTGTATTAAAATATATTTTGAATGCATTAAAATCATTCAGTATAATTTGCTTTACTTTATAATGTTTTTATTGAATAATATCAGTTTCAATACTTGTATATAGCATTTGGATTGTATAATAATTTTTTTGAATTAAATTTAATTTATTATTATAACAAATTATTTCGAACTCATTTATAAGACCTGAAAATATTTTATAAATAAGCATAGAATTTCATTGTATAAATCAGATGAGTAATGCAATTTTGTAAACACAGAAACAATTTAAGTAGATTGAACAAATATTTTCTATCGCGATAATATTATCCAGCATAGCTTGAGCACCGTAACATCATCTCCTCTCTCGCATTAAATTGGTTATTGTCGCACTCTTCAGACGCGTGACTTATGCCATATGCGAATCGAAACTTTTAACTCTTGCATGTATGTAGTAGCTGTTCGAGTGCGAGCGCTTGATTACACGTTGCAATAAGAACGAGTTTCTCATGCAGCTGCGACGCGCTTCAATCCGATGCACAAGGAATTGATAGTGAATGCAGAATTAAGTGGTATATAATTCATATAAAATTGGTGAACAATTGATATTATTGTTTTTCTAAGCTTTGAAAGAGTATTTTAATAAAATAATTAGAAAGCTTTAGCAGAATGGTTTACTTAAGGATTAAATTCAGTGTTCTAAAGAGAGTATAATTAATTCTTTAAATTATACTTGTAATGTCATTACAATAATTACAGCTAACCAGGTCCAAGACGATTTTTGTTAAATATTCAATTTCTAAGATGATAGGAATGTTATTTGACGCTCCGCGGTTAACCATATCGACGATTTGCACGGATATCAAATGATATTGCGATGATAGGATCTCTATCATCGCTTGAACTTTTAACTATTCCCACTGTAAATTCTTGATATGCTTTTTATGTAAAGTATTCTGTAAGACGTTTGAAAATAGTTTTTAAATAGCATATTTTTATACCAACCCATGCATAATGACATATCAGATTATACTGTTAACATTTGCGGCAAACAAAAATTTGTTTAAATTTGCCTTAGAAATTCTCATTTGAATTTACAAATGCAGACCACCGTACTAGGAACTGTATAAGCGTGTCATGAACAATACTTCGGTTAAGATAAACAAGGTGAACTAAAAAATCATTCCAAAAAAATGATTCTAACTCTGTTACTTTTTATTTTTCATGCATAAATATTTGCTTTATTTAATAATATATCTAAGTAACCTATAATTAAAAATCGTTTATGTTATATTATCAATAAGTTTAATAAGAATGGCATGAGCAACTGAATATACTTTAAGATATAAATACTTTGTAACTTACATACACAAAATAGCATTCTCATTCATTCATTTCAGTATCTATATTTTAAACTACAAAAACAAAAGCAACTGATTATATACTGCATACCAATAAAAAAGTGTATGAATCCATTACGTAGTTTTAGCTACGTGATAAATCTTTTAGTTGTAATCTTTATTTCTAATTATCACACATCCAATTTATATAATAAAAAAATTACAGAAAAAGCTTTTTTATTTACTTAGTGTAAGCAGATTGATAGATTCTTTTTCATTTTAATCAGTTTTTGATCGAATATAGTCTGTGTTAGTTGAAGAGTGACTAGTTGCTTACTAATGTTTAATATTTCAATCCGCATACTAATATAGTCAAAAATCATTGTAATAAATTAATCATATTATATACATAATGATGATCAATGTAACTTTTGTTGCATTCTTTTTAATTTACATGCAATTAATATATTGAGCTCATTCAAGTATGAGCAAGAATATTAAAATATTGTTATGATAAAAATAGTATATTGATCCCAACTAAGTGTTTAAATTTCTCTTTGATATTTTTGCATTAAGTATAGCCATATTGATTTACCGTTGCAGAAAGTAAACCGTTACATATAATACCATAAATTCTGCTTCAAGAAAGCAAGAAAGTAACATTTGACCTAGAATAGCACTGGCTATTCAAACTTCACTTTATTAGACTTTTATCTTTAATTTTTTACATAAAAATAATATTATTTTTGTATAAATTAAAAATCGATGCAATGAAAATATAAGTTATTGAAATTATTTTAGAATAGGTTATGACTATATCCTTTAGTCTTTGCCTTGAGAAAACATTACATTTGTATAATGACAATTATGTCTAATGACTTTCATTTTTTCATTCTTTTAAAGTAATAAATTCTAATTAGGTACAGTTTTTTTAAGTTGCATATTTTATTTGGTTACAACTTTTGGGCGATTAATTTTGCGATAAACGTTGAGGCTAAATTAACATTTTATTTTTGATATAATTAATGTTTAGCATTTATAATTTTAGAAAATTTATAGGAAAAATTCTTTTCTAAATTTATATAAAATTAACGATTCTGTTATTTTAAATTTGGTTAAAAGTCGAATCAGAAAATGGTAAAAAAACCGTATAATATTTCCATACAATTTTTCATAATTTGAAAAACAGAATTTGTGAAAGAATTATATCATTTAACTTATAAAAATAGTAATAATAGGTTTTTTAATTATTCTTTCAATTTTATTATTACTGAATTGAATTAGCTTTAGATTTATGATGAAAATTTTTCATGTTATTTCAGAATTTTCTGAGAAAGTTTACAACCATATTCATGGTTCATTGTAAAATTTGTAAACAACAAGTTCATTATATATTTTTCAAATACTCAACTTAAGTATATTTATAAGTGTATTTTGAAACCTCTTCGAAAAATATTTAAAACCGGTGTATAGGAATAAAATAACGTGAATCTTAATCACACATATTTTCATACAATGTATACTATAATAATATGAACAAATTAGCAAATAATTTTCTAATTGTAAGTCAATAATTTTTTATTAAATTTCTCAGTCCAAACTCAGTGTGGTATATGAATAGTTCCTCTAGGAAAAGATTTTTTTAAGAATCATCTATCCATGGCATTTAACTTTTCTTCATTGAATGTACAATGTACTAATCATATTATATAGGAAGCGCTAGAAGACGTGCCGGCATGAGCATGTCATATGAATGGTCAATCTCTATTTTCAATCCTTGACTCTTAGCTCAGTACTTAAAAACAGTAAATGTACTATTTTTTAACCCGATAAGTAATTCAAGGAGTATTTAATTAGAGAAATGGTTTATTTTGAAAATGTATGTTAATAAATCTTGAAATTTATTTATTTACATAAGTTTTATTAATGTAAAGAATGTGAATAACGAAATGTGGTAAATTAGATTATAAAAAACGACAAAATTTATTTAAATGCTTGACTCAAGTCACGAATTGTGAACATTTAATGATGAAACATAATGAGCTTTCAAATTTAGAAGAATATATACTTTTCTAAGAAAACCATGGAGTTATATAAGTAATGTCCATGTATTCGAAAAGTCTGAAACTTTATGTATTTCCAGTAGCATTTATTGCTCAAACTAGCAGTAGTATACTGTATTTGTTTCAATTAACTGAACATGATTACAATTAATTATTAAACTGAGTTCACGTGCAAGCCGGTATTTTCTGACCGAGCTAAGAGAAAGCTCAATGAAATAAAATCTATATGCGTGAAATAGTATCTCTATTAAAAATGTAAGATTTTTATGGTTTTAATTTTGCATAATTTATTTTGTTTATTCAATAAAATAATAGTAGCGAAGACAAATATATAGAATTTTCATTATTCTTTCATTATTCTGCATTATCGGAAACTTAACAATGCAAGTAAAGTGTTTTATATAAAATTCAAATATATAGGCAGCTTTTCTAAATGTAAACAAGCAGTTTCTAACGTTGCAATTTATGGTGAAAGTCACGAATGATTGCTTGGCGTTTCCCATCTCACCTAACTTTTTATGCAGTTTTCCATTTATAATGCCCGTCAGCAAATTATTCGCACCACTGCCAAAAGCGATATACGGCGTATCATGCTGCGTTACTATTGTAAATGCTCGGTTCGACTTAACGGTTTATGAAACATTCTGACATTTTTTATAAATTTAAACGTTTGTTTTACATACTATTACATTTATTTCAATAGCTGTTTGCAAACGTACTTGTATCAAATGTTTGTGTAATTGGTTAATATATCATAATTTTACATTATTGCAAGTACAAACAAGCGATACATATGAATGATTTACACTTCGAAAGTGATGAATTAAATATTTGTTTCAAAGCATACTAGTTCATTATCAGCAGTAGACATTTGTACGCTGTATGACTACGTAAATTTGTAAACACATAATCTAGGAATTGAGTAGAGATACTCAAACAGATTTTTAAAACAATAAGGTGAACACATCGGAGTACGTTGGTAATAATATTGATACAGTAAATAGCGGTGATAGACATCGAAGCATATCTCATTACGTCACAAAAGAAAATTCCTTACGATAATAATGCTAGTATAGCATTAGAACACGATACAATTCAAATGTTTTTCTCCACTGAAGCTGTTGTGTGCGGAGCGAATAAAGAGTGTATACTCTGCGCGTAATTGCTCGATTGATCATACTACCGGATAAATTTCCGCATCTCCGCGAGACTCGCGAAACAAGAACAAAATCCAAGAGACTCACAAAATATCCCTGGGCAGAGTCCGGTAGAGGACGTAGATGAATCTGCGCCGGCTCTGGGGAAGGAGGAGCGCGGCGAGAAGCAGCAGGGCGACGAGGGAGCCGAGGACCTGGTGGAAGAGCGTCATCTTCGCTTCGGCGGTCGTCCGGTCCCGCGACTCTCCTTGTGCAGCCGAAGCTCGTGCGGGAAGCTCCAATCGAGGTGCGCGCGTGTGCCTCGCGGCCTACTTGCGGCCTCGACTTGTCGCGGAGCGAGCCAAGTGCAGTCTCACCGGTCCGCGCGTCATGAGGTACAAGGCTGGAAGAGCGCGCCGAACGAGGATATGCCGATGTAGCGCAAGTGGGGAACGGACGCGGCGTTTTGCGGCGAGGCTCGCGAGCGCGACTGACCCACCGGACGAGGCGACGATCGCGAGGCTCGGGGACCCCTTCCAGGTCCCTCCCCTCAAGAGCGAATTATTGTAGCGCAGAGCGAATGTTCGCGATGGGCCATACAGCGAGCTCCAGCGAGATCTTTAAATCGTTCATGCAATGAGCGAGCGATCGAATTTTTCGCTGCGGAGATTACGCCGTGCGAGTATATGACACTTATGACCAGCATAATATAATACTTGACACTACATAGAAGCTTTTACAAATCGTGCGTTTGTTAACTTGTTACATCAAATTTTATTTAATTTATTTATAAATTAATTATTTAACTGTTATTAAAAAATTAAAATGCGGATGGCAATTAAGATGGCAAAATGGATAAAAAATAACACAACTAAGTTAACAAATATATTTTTAGTTAATGAAGCAAATGAAAGCCATTATGTATGTAATTGATACGCATACGAATGTTAATGAATTGTAATGAAGTAAAGCTTGTTTCAAATCTGATTATTATTCTTGGCATTTAATATGTTATGCTTTAGAAATCTGAGATGATAAATATCTATTTCTTTTCAATAACATTTGTACCAATTACTCTCAATATAATCATTATTTTAATGGTAACATAATCGAGTTTGTATCAACACGTTTTTCAGATAGTTTCCGAACTAGTTTTTGTACAAAGTTTTTAAATACGCTCAGAAATAACCAGATTTATGCATTTAATTTATTATAAACATTTCAACAAACATTATATATTTCAATGAAATACTTATATTTTTATTAAATTTAATCTATATTGATTCATTCAGTTTTATCATTAATTCAAGCATAAAAAATGTAATTTTAATGTGTCATTAATATATTCGTGAGTGTGTATTCGTGTTGCTTAAATACGAACTTGTACGAATATACTTATATTTTACTCGTGTAATTTTTATAAAAATATTTTAGAAATTATGAATATTTCAAAATCGTAGAAAAAAAGTTTATGTAATAAACTAGTACGATAATTGATAATACTAAGAGCAAGCCGAAAAAAATTGATAGCGGTTCAGATAGTTGGCTAATCAAGTTATAAATATACATTGTGAAATACTTCCACTTGAATTAAATGTGTAATAAGAAAATTTTAGGGTTCATGGATAAATAAACTGCGAAAGTGAAAATAATGTCACTTTACTTTATACATAAACTTATATGATTTTAATGGACGTCATTCAAATTTTGAATATTAATATACATTTTTCCTACAGTCATATGCAGTAGCAGTCGTGTGCAAAAAAAAAATTAAAGTTTTAACATTATCATACATTATCATTAATTTTGATGCATGTGTGGTAATAAAAATAAATATATTTTTTTTAAATACTTAGTTCAACATTAAATATTTAATATAAAAATATTATGTACAGTGTCTGAAATTTTCAGATAATATTCATAATTGTAGCTATTTTTATACAATTTTTAAATTACATAATTTTTTTTATAAGTTAAGCGTATTGATACATTTGAAAATATATTTTATTTTTTTAACAAATAAATCTATAAATGTATAAAAATACATACGATTCTTAAATTAAAAAATACTTAAGTTTACATACAGAAGTAATTCATCATTAATCATATAAGTGCTTATTAGTGAAACAAATTTTAAATATATATCACAATAAAGTAAAATAAATTATTTAAATAAATTTGACACAAGAAAGTTCTCTTTAAAATTAATGTTATAAGGAAATTTGACCGAGAAAGTTGAACATTTACTATAACAGCAGAGCATCAATGGCATTTTAGCGATAAAGTTAGAATTATTCTTTTAGAATATAAACTAAGAACATTACAATCGAATATAATATGAAGTTAAGGAAGCTTCAATCAATTACATTTAATTTATTTTGAACAATAATAAACATCTTGTCAGAATAAGTAGGCACAGCAACAGTATGAGAAACAATCCTATTCAATTACTATCTTCTTGTTGACACTTTCAATGTTTGTATAGATCAAGAATATTTTATGATGATGGGAACTGAAAGGCAAATAACGTAATTGTTTCAATTTTGTAAATTAGAAACATGAATCTTCTTAATTACAAAAATGTTGTATTACATAAATATAAAATGACTTTTAAGTTAGTAAATATGTAAAAACCAATATGTAATGTCTTTATCCATAATTATTAGTAAAGTAAAAGTCATTTTAATATTTCAAAATTTAAGTATTATTAAAAAATACATTCTACAGTAATTCTATTAATATTTTTCAAATATATTAAAAATATATTTCTTTTCGTTTCCGTATTCAAAAATATTTTAGAAAATATCTTAAAAAATATTCTAGTTCACATTTTTGCGAAATATTGCAGTATCTTTGAATTTAATAATACTTTAAATAAATTCTACTAAAACATTTACCGCTATTTTTTAAGTTCTATAACCACCGAAATAAACATGCAAATTTACTGGATAAAGAAAAATTAAAAGAAAATATCGTTCAGTTACAACGTAATTACCTAAGCCGTAGATCTGGCTAGCGCGTTTGGCTACCTGAGAACCAGGTAAAGCGCCAAGACATCCAAAACTGAAAAGTATATACACACATACGCCGATGTCTAACTCAAAAAACGAAGTACTTAAGTCAAGCTTTAAAGGTGATGCAAGCATGAGATTTCAAGTTAATTAATCAATATAGTATGTTAGAATTTCAATGTCGAAAATTAAATTAATAAATGAATTGAATTATTTAATTAATAATAGCGTTGTAAAAAGATTTTTAGAGTTTATATATCATACATACAAAATGTTTACTCAATCTTGTCTCACCAATACATTTAAATAAAAAAAATATATATTGTCATGCAGTAGTAAACCCTTACCTACAATACACAGGATTGCTGTTATTGTAATAACTGCGAAGATAATCTTACTTCGAACATTCTGCATCCAAGCACGCCTTTGTGCTTTTCTTGCAGCTTCCCGGAATTCATTACCAGCTGAACTTAGTCGATCACTAGCCACTTGTAAATCATCAAGACGCTCTCCTCTATCCATTACCTTCTGTACATTTTCTCGCATTACATCAGTCACTTCTTTAATTTGTATCCTGACACTGTAATTAGTACATTATTTTAAAACAATTGAGTTTAACAATACTTATTAATATTGTAAAATTTGGTTGAATAAATACCTGGATAATTTCCCATCAATATGTAATTGACCATCTGCAGAACTGGTACGGCTGTACAATAAAATGAACCATTATGGAAATAATTTCATTTGACATGATTTTAATTTGAATTCTAGTAATATAAATGTAAAATAAATTTCTTTAACTTAATTTTAAATGTTCAATTCATTTGTAAAATGGCTTCCAAGACAATCATTATGGTTTCTTATAACTATAATTGAAAATGATAATAATTATGATGTAAATATATATATAATAAATATAATATTAATAAAATATAATATAATATTAATATAATATAAATATAATATTAATAAAAAGTTATTAGAATCATGTTTGAAAAATACTTTTTTGCTGCAATAAATAAATTTACACAATGACACTAATTACGCGCTGACATCTGTTTAAAAATTTCAGCAAATCTCAAGTCTTTTTGATTTGTTTATATTATATATATTTTCTGCATAAAATGCATAAGCAAATATTTAATTTATATGTAAAATTAAGATATAAAACATACTTAAATATCATATCTTCTGGTTCGCTATCATGATCCAAAAGTGTTTCCTACAAAAAAATGGAAATTATGTTAGACAAAAATATCAAAATAGAGCATTATATAGTTATTATGATTGAAACAATGTATCAGAATAACGTGAAAACTTACCTTTTCTGCATCCTCAGCACTCCGAAGATCGCTACTAGACACACTACGTACTGATCTCATAGCCATTTCCTTTGTGACTATTTAGCTCCGTATTAGAAAATTAATAGAGTACGTTTAATTTTTGAATTGACTAGAAATTATGTTTAAATGAACCGATAACAGTAAAATACAAGAACCATACGTCATCCATCACTATTAGATCATATTATGTATACACTAAATACTATACTGACTGCGATCTGAGTCCCTGTTGAATCTTGAATGCGTATAAAGTTATGAATATATAGGAACAATCAGCAAGTGCATTGGTAAACGTACTCAGAGTACATTATTTTTGTGTTGGCATTTAAAGATGGAGGACCATTATTCTTTATCGACGGAGTTTACAATTGAAATCATGCAGATGTGTTACCATTTGTTAGTAACTTAAATTTATATAATGTCATAATGCATAAATTATTAAAATAGGTTTTGCATAAGTAATTGACTATTGAATGAAAAAATATTCATTAATTGTGCATTGCCAAATTCGAATTTATTTTATAAATTAGTATTACATGATTAATAATCGTACGATAATTGTTTATCTATATTTTATAGAAACATAATTTAAAAGGAATAACTTGGTTTTTATATAAAAAATGGTATACCTACTATTGAAAATAAGTTTATTAATTTTACAAAAATTTGAAAATATGTGACATAAAAATTAAATATT
The DNA here is from genome assembly GCA_018906755.1 of Sycophaga agraensis. Classification (NCBI taxonomy): domain Eukaryota; kingdom Metazoa; phylum Arthropoda; class Insecta; order Hymenoptera; family Pteromalidae; genus Sycophaga; species Sycophaga agraensis. Next base: position 84,584 of record JACCIE010000003.1, read on the forward strand.
TATAAAGAGTTAAAATATGTACAGTAGATAAAAACAAATATAACCTTTGATTTGAATAGATATGAAAAAAAAATTCAATAATTATGCTCAATATTATGCAACGAATTATAGTTTACTTAGCAAAAGCTACTGATTGTCAAAAAATTGGCCAAAACTGCCTGATGTATAGTATATAACAATATTAAAGTTCTGTGCTAATAAATTAATGATTAGAATACAACTATTTATATAATCATCAATTATACTTTTATTCAATTTTTTCAGATCCTTTTCCAATGTAATTTTCATTTACTTACTATTTATTATAATATATAATCTTAAAATTTTGACAAATCTTAAAGTGTACATAAAGTTATACTGGGTTACACATACAGCTTCTAGGAAAGGTCAAAACGTTATCGTTAACGCAAAGTCACGAGAAATGTTAACGAGAATGTTAACGAATTTTTATAAAAATAGGTCGCTGTGGACAGATTGTTTGCGCTACGATGCTATTTAAGTATACGCGCGACATGATTTTACAATATATTTTGTAAAATTATAAGTACAGTTTTTCTTTCATGCTTAGAGTATAACGGCCTTAATTAACATTGTATACAAAAATGTTACATTATACGAATTCAGAGAAAATCTGAGTACTGTATCCATTTACCACTTTTCTTATAATAACCGATAAAGAAATATATGTCGAAAAACTTTTTTTTATTCTATATAAAAATGAGTTATTATTAATAGAATACAAAGACGTTTTATTTAAATGAATAAATTTAGCACAAATATTTTTTAATTTTTGTATACAGTTTTAAATTTTTATGGAACCTATGCGTATAATACATTTATAACAATTATTCATTTACAAGATAATTTTATGTTATGAAAGATAGTTATAAAAATATGCAAATATATATATAGTAATACAAAATTATGAATATACATAAAATGAAAGCTATATTTTTCTTTGTGAATAGTTTTGATTGGCATAAATAAATAAATAAATATTTTTAAAATTAGTTACATTAATACTTTAGTAATATCAATATATCATAATATATATTAGTTATTAAATTCTTTTAAAAAAAAATTGGTAATTTAAAATTAAATGTTGACTATTATGGATATTTATTATTTATTGCAGTACTATATATATATATATTATGTGACAAAAAATGAATAACAATAATAATATTTTGTCTGCCCTATAGACAGTGCAGATCAAATAGTTGTGCCCGTATAGACATAGTTGTCACCTCTATGGAATAAATAAATTTGTGTATAAGCAAGCTCATGATTAACTCGAGTATTATACTTTTTCATCATTTTTGTTATAGACAATTTATAAGTTAAACATTATTTTGACACTTTCAATTAATACAAAGTTATTTATACTTATAGTACTTTAATACTAAAAGTCGTAAATTTACTCTTACAGAATACAGAAATTACGTTTATCGAAATTGGACAAAATATTTTATGTAATTATTAATATTAATATAATTAAATTTGTTTTCTTATACTATTATGCTATTAGTTAAGAAATGAATGAAAGTTACATAATTTTATGTAATACTATCGAATAAAAAGTATAAATTTTGAGGAAAACAGAAAAACAATATTATATAATAAAAATTTAATTATCTTTTTATAATGTAATAATCGTGATATTCAATACTAAACTACAATATCCACTGTTACGACTATCTAAAATAAAATATAATTTAGAATTCAATTCTTTTGATTATAACTTAAAAAATATTATATTATTGAAATAATTTATGCATGTTAAGATAACAATAATAAGTTTCTTCTCTATTACACTATTTTACTCGATAGTAATTACTTAGATATGTATTAAACTCTTTCGTATTATATATGTAATTAGGCCTCGTCTACTCAATTTTTTTTAGTAGTACACATATACAACTCTGATAATACTCTGTAATAATTTGACTTATACTATAATGGAAAAATATAAAATCTTTTAACAGAATTAAAAATGTTAATAAATAAATATTTATATTCAAAATTAATGATTCATGTTTTATATGAATACAATGTTTAAATATAATTATAAATTCTTACTTATAAAAAAAATTTTCAACTTTATTAAAAATGAATGTTATCTCCAGTTACTTACATAATTTTATATAATGAACATGTTACTTCTTAAATAATAAATTCATGTATATAGGTTTAAAAGTGTAATCCAAATCATAAATGTAATGAGAAAGTTTAAGAACTTATGAATATAAGTTGTTTATTTTACATCTCGTTTAATTCACATTTAGTATTTTGAAATATCAAAATATATCTGATTTAAGAATATAATATGGACAACAACATCAACAGTAGGCTTAAATTTAAACTTTTCTCACAAAATACGAGCCTTTCAATCTTAACAATAAAGCTACAAGTATTAATTCATATCATATTTTAATCAATTTCAAATGTTTTTCTTGTACCCTTTTAAGGAAAAAACTCGAGAATCAGATAAAAACCAGGTTGAAAACAAAACATAAATCTGTTTTTTTTCTATCACGAATATTTGTACTCGTTACTTTCATTATAATGATAGTTTTAAGTAAAAACATTTTTTTGAATGTTACAAGATCATTTTGAGCATGGTAAATCGACAAGATGGAAAAATAATTAAAACCATTATATTGAATTGAAGGAATTACTACTTTTAATGTAAATTAATATTTTTATTAGATAAAGGATTTGATTTCGTTAAAGTTTTTTAGACAGCCTACAAATAGAGGTTTTTAGGATTAAGTCTACACTTATAATAATAATATAATAAATATAAGCGAAGAGTTACAGTAGAACTTGAAAAACGTCTTTATATTCAATGTTGCATTTGCATACGACTCTTAAATGTACATAGTATTTATACCATAAATTAAAAAGGCGACCAGCGCCTATTGTATAATTATTTTATTTTTAATATTTTCTTTCGTTTTATTCTTATTTTGAGATCAACAAGATTTTTTGCCGTATTACAATTTTAAATACGACTTTATTCTGACATTTTTATTTACATTCAAAACGACTGATAACTATGTTTCTGCCGTTTATTTTATTCCGTTTTTATTTAAGTACTATATCGACACATCGTTAGCCATTAAAAACGCTTTATAAATGATGAATATAGTCAAATCACTGCATTGCAGACTAACAGCAACTTTTAGTATAAGTTGCGCTAATTTATAGCCCTTCCTATAAAAAATAGGTTTTTGAGAAACGAGGCATTTTAAACGTGTTAAGTATTATGTGATGATAAAATAATTATATCTCGAAATTAATTTTGATAAAAATTTATAATTATTTCTTTAGTAATATGATTCAAATAATAAATTTCCATTTTAATCCAAAAAATTTATTAGTGCATTTGTATCATCAAAGTAATCATTGTTTATAGTTTTTAAAAATTAAAAAAACTTATAGGGTTTACTCATAATATTTTTCTTAATATTTAAAAAAAATATTAAGACAATTTTTTTGCTATTTGTTCAATCCAAATTGATGAATTATAAAAAACAATTTTTTAATTAAAATTCATTATTTAAATTCTATACATATTTGAATGTATATACGCTTTAAAATAAATTCAATACTATTGTATTTTGCTATTTTCTATTTAATTAATAATTTAGAATATATATATATACATATACACACATATATAATTCAAATTTATGAGAATCTAGAAAGTAATTTAAAAATATATGACATATTAAAAAAAAGAATATATTTTACTATTTTCGTAATTAAATTAATAGTAAATTTATATTTAAGATATGTTTAAGTAAAAAAAGTTTGTTTTCATTTAATGATTTACTATGAGTAAGCAAGTAAATGATTTTTATATTTAATAAATAATATATAATGAAAATAATTTCTTACGATTTATTATTATTTATTTGAATATATTGAAACAGTATTTACCAATTTGAAAAATATAAAGAAACCATAACGATTATTTTTATAGTAAAATATTAAAACGTTTTTTATGAAAATTAAGACAGACTATTTGTATTGGTCAACCATAATGCATCTATAAAAATTTAATATTTGACTAAAAACTTCTGATTTGTATTGTTTGTGGGAAATTTATAATATTACCTATTCTGCTTATTCAAGTATATACTTTTGAATCTTGAATAGAATACTCAATTCTTCATTTAATAAAGTGATTTTGGAAAAGGGCGTAAAAGTATCTGCTATGCAGAAAAGTTTACCAAACACTATGCACTTGCATATAGCACTTGCAATATATATGAATATGCAGTATGTTAGGCGTTTTTGCACGGTAGGTAGTTTTACTTTCATTTATCTATTTTCTTACTTTTTTGTTCATTATTTCTTCGTTTTTAAACTACAAATAATAATTATATATTATAAACTTTATATGATTATTGGGCACTACGCACACACGATACATACTTCAGTACTCATCTCCCTATACAAATAATTCAGTACAGTTAAGAAATGACAATAATGAGATTTTAAAAAATGAAGATGAATCTCGAGATGTATTAAATGTTATGTGCTGTATAATATTTTATCACATTATATTGACTTTGAAAGCAATTTTTTCAAAGTATAGTAACGAAGTGTTGACTTCAACACTTGAGCAATCATAATTTTATGATATATTACCACGAGAGTAGGTGTATAATTTAGCACAAATAGATATTTTTTAATTATAAATTAATAATAAGTATTTGGTCACTAGCAGTTTCCACAACATTCTATAATATATACTATAAATAGCATTTTGTTTTCCTAAAACTGAAATAATTAATTTAAGTTAATTTAAATTAGCTTTTGTTAATTATATTTTATTACTTACATAAATAAGTATGTTCTAGTTACAAAAACATTTTATATGTATTTTGTATCTTTTGAGTATGAATAATAATAAATTTAATTTATTAATAATTACATAATAAATTTTTAGTAATTGACCTTATTCAAAATGGTTCAGTCTGTGTTTAGGTTTAGAATCTTAGTTACATATTAAAAATTAATTATAATAGATTATACGCATAAGATATAATATAATACATAATATAATCATCATTATTATAATAATTTAACTTAGTTAGTTCTATCTGAAGTACAATTTATTGTAATTTTCGCAGGATATTTTAAAAGTGACTATAGAAAGGAACCGTATTGCGAATGAATGCACGAGTACATCGAAAACATAGAAAAAAGGAAATTAACTGGCAAGTTTTACTATGTCCTGCTCTACAAAACATGAAGATTCTCGCAGCTCTTACTTTTACTATCATTTAAGCAAATCTTGTTCAGCACCTCTCGCACAAGGTTGAGGCTGAGAGCAGTTTTGCTCCCATGTAGTTTTGATAACATTTTTCTTTTGCTCCCTTGCCGTCGAAGTCTTCGTTCGAGGGACTCGCGCAGCCTGATCTGTTTGAGTACACCAACCAGAAGCTCATCGACGTTATGCTGGATACCGGATGACGTCTCAATGAATTTACACTCACGTGATTTGGCAAGATTTGTGCCTTCTAGAATAAAAAAATAAATATTTTATAGAATTTTAACCAAAATTATTTATGATTTGAGCTATATTTAAAAACTGTAAACTATTCATTTAAAACTGGTCAAATGTGAAAAATTTAATCCAATGATATACTCTGATAAAAAATTTCACTAGATCTGGAGTTTCTAGCGAGTTTTAACCGAACTAATGAGAATTTCCTCCAAGAAAGTCGTCTGAAACTCATGAAATCCGAAAATCCACATTCTATATATATGTATATGTATAATATATAGATATACAATAATAGCCTGAGATATAAAATACAAAACTATTTAAATTTTGTTGGATATATCCTCATAATAAATATCATAGTTACAAAAAAATTAAATTTAATTTAAAATTAATATATATAATTATTATGTAAGCTTAGGTATATAAATAAACCTTTAAAGACAAACTTTTTTATTTAAACTCAAATTGCACGATGATAAGCTGTTACTGTTAAGACCTCTAATTATCAATCTGTTAGAATTATCGATACAAAAATAAATACACAAGAGATTTTATAGGTTAAATTGTGTTAACATAGGAAATCAATCTAAAACACTAAGAATTTTTTTTCATTGCAATAATATTAATTGAAATTTATTTTAGAAATGTAAATTAAAATTTAACACCAATTAATAATCAATTTAGAATAAATGAAACAATAAATTGAAACTAATTACAAATATCGTTATATATTTTATTTTCATTAAATGCTAAACTATAAATTATATAAATAAATTATATAAATTAGATCAAATAAATATGTCTTAAAGTTTATTTTATAAAAAAAATATTCATTTCAATTAAATATTCGTATTAACGAGTTTCCTGATAATTTTCACGATAAAAAACTCGGTATAAATAACTCATCAGTTTTTGGCCATAAAAATATTAATATTGAAATTTGTTTTGATTTGAAGTAGATGTGTTTGAAATCGTTACATTTACGTTTTCTGAAAATATGTGTAATATTCTAGAATACATTGATTTGTACTATTTGATGGCACAGGATGCAGAAAATTTAGCTTATTCAATAAATATGCTATTAAAGTAATTTATTATATATGGACACTTACCGTTTGTAGAAATAATGCGACTTCTGGCAAGGTCAGATTTGTTGCCAACTACAATGACAGATCGGTCTTGCGTGTAATGCTGCCAAAGGTAGTTCAACATCTCCGTAGCCACTTGAAAGCTGGCACGAGATACTATCGAGTATACGACTATGCATGCGTGAGGCTCATACGTTGACAATGAATTTTCCAACTGGCAATTTAATTTAAATTATGTTTAAAATAGTTAAATATTATAAGACTATAAAATACAGGTAAAATAAAAAATTTTCAAATTCTATATTAATCGAATTCTGACTATCTTAATAAAAATTATTTTTTTTAATGTTAATAATTACATTATCAAAATATCTATTGATTTTATTAGAAAATTACAGAAATAAAATAAAAATATAAAATAGAAATTGTGATTGCAAAATTTTATAGTTATCTATAGTTTTCTCTCGTCCTATTCATTACTATTTAACTGCAGAATTGCAAGAGATTGTAAAGTTCAAAGGCCGTTTGATGAAATAGCTTTTTTATTACACGTGGAATGGATTGAATATTGGATAGAGTTGGAAAAACCTTTTATCGACTTCAGTCAACATATTCCTGCATGTATAATAGATAGATTTATTAAAACAACTTACACTCATTTCAACGTGTGGATGGTCAATGAATATCATTTCTGACTCTTCACCATCAAGTAGAATAGAAACGGTTTTTTCACCAAATTCATCATCTGAAAAAAGGAAAGTAAATAAATTATTGTCAAATCAGTAGAAGTTAAACTTTGATTTTAATTTTATATTATTCCATTGAATACCTCTATGAAAATAATTTTATCATTAACTTTGCATAAATTATTTTAAGAATCTGTAAGTTTAAATGCATACTCTTGTTCATACGATCTATTAAATTAAGTTAAACCGTACACTACAGTTTGTGTTGCAAGCGTGTAACTATAATTATACTACAAACTATGTTGCAATGAATAACAACATTATATTTACTACGCATTGTATCTAGCATTGTATACTCTAATTTTTTCTTTTTAAATTTGTATTTTACACAAAAACAATGAAAATTCTAATCAAACTTGCCCTTGCATGTTTAATAACTATTTATAAATAATTGAACTTTTAACCCATGAAACAATGAAAACACTAGAAACACTCGACAAATACATCAAATTTATACTTTATATCTTTATGCAAGATACAAATATTTATTATTGATAATTTTTTTTAAAACTATTTATTTTTATTTTAATTTCAAATAATAATATTTATCGTGATAATTTAAATAATAGAAGTGACGAAGTTAAATCGCTGAAGGCAGAAAGTTAACTAACTTGAATTGCTCCCCTCGACCCTCGTATCAAGACGACGCGACGCAGGGAAGAGGATTAGAGAAGCGGTGATGTAGAAACGAATATCAGGTCAATGAATACACGGTATTTTATAAATTCTAAAGGAAATGTAGGTGTATATAGCTTCCTACAAGCATATGTGCTTAAACACATATTCCTGTATTGTATATATATTGACTCTAATATATCTGTTTATGAGTTTGCATATATTTATTAAAAATTTGATTGAATCTATACTTTTGTATTAATTATGATGGATTATTCTTTTAAATTTAAATAAAACAGAAGACGAGTGTAAGACTACACTATAATGTCCTGCACACTTGGTTTTCATAACGATATAAGTCTCGATATAAGTATTATTCGTGTCTTTGAATGTAAATGAATTGTTGAAAAAAACACAGACAGTATGTTGGTCAGTTGTATGAATGGGTTTCTTTAAATTTATGTATCTTTACATGGAAAAGATTGAATGTGAGTATTCTAAACGCATAATATACTTGTTGCGCAAAAAAGATAGAATAAATATATTGTATTGTATAAAGAAGTATACGCCCAGCTGCTTTGCTTGGAAAGTATGAACATGAATTTTCCATTATAGTAGCATTGCTTAATCTGAAACATACATATTCTAACAATAGGAAAAGTAATACCAACATAAGTAGCAAAAAAATACAAGAAAAAAGTGTATTTTAAAATACTTTCTTATGAAAGTGTAACAATAACATAATATCTTTAACTGAAAGGAATTATATATTTCATTAATTCGTTTGAATTGTCTATAACTTATATTCGATAGTTTGAATATAAAATAAACGAAATATATAAATAAACCACATTGATTACCAAGTGAATTCTGTTTATTCACGTGTTGAAATACCTTAGTATAACTATGCTTCAATGTGGATTGAATTTTCGAGGTTGTGGTGGATCGCTTCATGCAAAGCATTTGCCAATAAATTACAGACTCACGCATTTGCTCATTGCATTCATGTATTCAACCGATTCAGGAATTTATATATGAAATTATAAATGAAATCTTCATAATGTATTTGGAGAATCATTACAACTGGAGTATGTGTCAATAGATGTACAAGTGTCATCTATTTTCCAAAAAAAAATATTTACTCGAGATTTTTATTTATTTCTAATAAATGATATTATCTAAATCAGTGAAAAAGGTTGTAGTAACAAGGTTTAAAAGTTCGATAAAGTCGCTGTAGCAGTTGAGCAACAGCAAAATTTTATCATCGACGTCCACATACACAGCTATTAAAGACCAAACTATATTAAGGTAAATTGCGTTCACGGAAATTTACTGCAATCTTCAGTATCACCGCAGCATAATACGAGAGAAATATTCAAGAGATCGTACGGCACACCGAAGCTAAATATATAAATAGATAGATATTTAATAGCGCTACCTAAGTCAAATGTGGTTAGACGTTTATTATGAGAAAAATGATATTTTCTCCTTGTTGCGAACTGAAGCGCGATCGGCGAAATTCTATTTATATTATATTTATTATAAGCATGATCGTGTATCTATTGTAAACGCCGATTAAACTCAACGACTCTACTGCGATTGTCGGTAGGACAAGGCCGGGTTTAAAGGGCCCACGTCGGTGTTATTGTTTACATTTGTCCGCGAGGAGTGGGGGACATTTACCTGTCAAGTCGCTTTTCGTGATGGAGTTTTCGCCGGGGAGGCCGCGAGATCCCGAACATAGCGGAAGCGATCAGGTTTGCACCGGAGGAAAAGATCGCGCAGGGATTAAGCGCCTAACCCGGAGTGAGCAGTCGGGCGGGGGCCCCTCCTGTGTCCTCGTACCCTTTTTCCCCTGCGGGGGAAGAGTGCGCGGGGAGGATGCACATCCCTGATGCCACCCGCCTTTCGTGGCCTCGAGAGTTAGGAAGGAGGACGATCAGATTCCCGCGATTTTTTGAAGACGCGAGCATATTTGGTCGTACTCCGCGCGGGCTTCAGAGCACGTAGGAGCTGAATTCGGAGCGAGGGGAGGACAGGTAGCGCGCGGCAAGAGAGAACGGCAAGCTCGACGGCGAGCGTGCTACTTGCTTCAAAGCCTTTGCCGAGAACGCAGGACCTCAACACCTGTATCTATACAAGCTTCTCGACAAGCTTCGCATTAAAATTATAAACAACATCGAACAAAGGATTTATTTATTTTACCTCTCCCGCCACACAGCACTCCTGTATGTGGCAGGTTCTGTCTACGTAAGTTTTGCTAACGAGCTAACATAAATGAACCCACATCTATGATTTTTAGGCATCAAAGCATTATTTAAAACAGGACGAATAAAATCGAATAAATTTCAATTTGAATATTCAGTTTCTACATTTTTAAATATTAATCCCTATTATAGAAGACTCACCCAGGCTAGCATCGTAGGTGTTCATGTACTCGCTGGTCATGAACTGCGAGACGAGAGCTGTCTTTCCAACCCCCGAGTCTCCCAATAGCACGACCCTGTACTTGGTAACCTCCTCCTCTTCTTCCTCGCTTTCCGTGCTATCGGCTGCGACACCTTGTCCACTGCAGCAGCTGCCCTCGAAGGGCGATCGCTCGCCTGACACGTTGCTGTTCCTGCAAGCACAAGGGGTGACGCGGTTCGCTCATTAGTGTGGTCGACAAAGGACCCGTGCTTAAACGAGTTGGAAGGAGAGACTGGTTCCATTAACGTAAATACAACGAATGAAACTTAATTGTTCGGATTGCGTGGGTCAGTTTCTCTTCTCCTCGTTACCTAAGATTCACTGTACTGATCTTTTTTATATAGGTAGGGGTTTATCGCATGCTCGTAATAGCTGGTATTGAGTGGATTATAGCGTTGATTTAAAAAATTTTACAATGTTTGAATAAGAATTTTTTTTATGCTATATTGCTATAATTATATTTACTACCATAATATCAAGAAATTTTAGGTAAGCGATTATGTACATGGTCTATATAATTGTTATTAACAGCCATATGGAATAAAGTGGTAGTAACATTGGTAATCATTATACAAAATAAACACCAAAATAGTTACTGCTTGTATATTAACCATATTACTTTTATTAAAGTAAGCAAAAGTTTAACTTTTAAATAAGTTATAATTTTTTAATACTGATAGTATAAATAAATATCTGCACGTTTATTGTATTACTAAATATTAATTGATTTGTTTACTATGCATCAAAATGAACTCCTGTAGTTATAATTCCAAAGTTGTTACTAACATGTTTGTGTGTCCACAAAATGAACGAAAGGTAGATTGAAAACCGATATTGTAGCTGAGACTGTAGTAATTACGAGAGCTCTCACACCAATTATGACATCATATTACATTTCGTAAGGGGAGCTAAATAAAATAAATATACAGTAGAATACAGTTTGATTAAATAACAAAGAATATCAAAAAACATTAGATTGACATAGAAAAACGATTGCTTTAATATTTAAAATATAATTTATATTAATATGCATAACACATTTCAAAAACAATGAAGAAATAAATTAAAAAATGGTAAAATTTGATAAATTGAAAATATTGTATCATTAAATTATTTTTCCTTTTTATTAATATGTATATCTATATAAAATACGTTTAGCTCGGGTAATCTTCGATGTATTAAATGCATTTAGTAATAATTACACTGTAGTAGTTGTTTTGCATATGCCACCATGAATTGAAGTTTATGTAGAAATATATAAGAAGTTTCAGAATTAATTTAATCATTGTGATTCATATAATGCATATTCAACTCGAATGTGCAATAATCGAATTTTATAACTTGGCACCTCTCGAGTTATGTGCAGTATTTAAGTGAATGACAACGATTCACCTCACATGCATTATGAATATTCATGAGGGCAAATAAAGAAATTTGCACGCCAGACGTAACCATGATCATTTCACATACTGAGTCGATATAGGTACTATTGTGTTCATTATATAATTACACGCAAGTTTACGTTCGCGTAATAACTGAAAAGATTCTCATTATGGAGGGTCTATATGGATTATGCAGCATAGGTAATGGTGTATGCTCGCGTAATGATAAGGTTTACGTAACGCTAACAAATTGTCCAAATGCATTTTGATTTTCCTTAATAAACCTCGTTTGCACGGAAAGAAAGAGATCGTTTACCTCTTTAAGTCCCAGATGAACACATTTTAACTTTTATTATAACAGCTTCTTTAAAAAGTTTTTTTTAAATACAGATGAAAAACGGAATAAGTGCTGTCATCCTTTAATAGTTTATTTTAAATCAATCTGGTACAAATACTTTATTTTTACAGTTATTTAGAACAAAGTATGTACAACTGACTCTAAATTATTTTTGAGCGAGAACTAAAATGTAGTATTAGATATTACAAAGAATTTTATGGTATAAGAGAGAAAAGGAATCCAAGTTACGGTATTATTTGTACTTGTATTGTTCTCACGATACTTCAAAGGATTTCAGCAACTTTTATGCGAATTCAGTGCACAAAAGTATGGGACGAGACGATTGCGAAAGGAGAAAGAGAAGCAGAGAGCGTAACGCGCCAGCGGAAATATTTGCTCTTGGGAACGCAAATGCCACTAAGAATGTCGTGGAGCCGCAATAGACATTTATTTCAAAAAGACCCTATAAACAGTAGAAAAAGAAAGCTACTAAGGAGACAGAAAAGAAAAGAAAGATATAGTAAAATATGATTATAGAGCAAAACTGAATACACTCAAGTGACAAGTCTGATAATATGAGAATTCAAGACTACGTCTGCGGCAAAGTGGTGGAAAGCTTTCACGTGCTTAGGTTACTTAGCGAATGATCCTCACGTGGATAAAGACAACAAGCAGCTTTTATGAAGACTTCTGACCTATCAAGTTCTTCTTTCACCTTAGAAAAACATGTAAGAATTATCGAAAGTAATTACTAAACAAAGGTCAGCAGTTTTTATTTACTTTTTAATTTGAACGGAAAATTATTTTTAAAAAATAAATAATGTAATAGTTAAAATTATCTGTATTTTTCTACCATAAAACATTAATTTAATTTGTTCTTTAGGGTAAACACGAGTTTAAAACTGTTTTTAAACGATACAAAGGTTTATTTTAAGGAATGTATGCTGTACAAAGTTTTAAAAATATTATAATTCGAAAGTCAAAATTATGAAGATATTTTCATACGTATTATCCATTAATATATAGATATTAGAATTTCAAAGCTAATAAAATAAATACTATAATAATATTTTTAAAGTTTTATGTAAAAGGAATGAATCGTTTAAATGTAATAATCGGTATATGATTCAGATTTATTTGGGGAACATTCTGCGAGAATTTAAGAAAATGATCTTAAGTAATACATGTATAATAGAAAGAAAAGATTTTTGCTACAATAGTTGAGAGAATTTCGGAAGTATGAATCATCAAAATGACGTGGTAAATGAAAAATGAGCTTTCGACACGAGAGAACTCTCTTGCAAATGTATAAACAAAAATACAACGGTGACTGGGAAGATCTGTGACGCGCCAATAACCACCGGACAGGAAACAACAGACACTGAGTTGGTAATCTTATTTTAGAAATAATATATAGCTGATTCGTGAAAATTGTGACCTAGTATTTAAATATTTTTTTATCATTTTAAGAATGAATTTTATAGTAATGAATTAGAAAACAAACCAGATTTATTAAATTTTTAGTCACTATATGTAAAGATAAATATACCATATATATGGATATATATATATGTATCTATGGATTATTTTTATAGATTAAGACATTATTATTAATTAAAAAATAATGGTAAGGATATGTTTTATAAGAAATTAAACATATTTTCTAATTTAACTTGCGGATGTTTTATACTTTGGTGACTCATGTAGTATCATGTTTCAACCGAATATCTTTAACCATTTACGAGAATACACGTAATACAGTTATAATATCTTGTCTCTGCAGTAATTTAAAATCTCAAGCTAGTTGAAGATATAAATTAGGCTAGTAAAATAGAGTAAAATATGTCTAAAATACAGGTACAAACAAAATGATACAAAGTTGAATTTACTACTCGATTTACTGTTATATTAAATTGAATTAAAATACATATAATTGCTTATATTACAAAAAAATTATATGCTGTTCTTTTAATAAGTATGATTTACTCAACAACAGTTAATATCTCAGTAAAATTATCTTTGTTGATTATGTTTCAAAATTACATTATTATATATGCATTAAAAAGGTATCTGCCTCAGAATCAGTCTTATTACACTTCACTTCGTCAAGATTCTTGATCCTAAACGTTTACGTTCACAGAAAAACTTTTTTATTCTTCATAAGCAACACCTGATTCAGTTATAAGTAAAATGAACTTTAGAATTTAAATTTTTCAACTACAGCACTTTCCTAACTTCAGTGTTACAGTAATCATTAGTCGGCAAATGAATTGGAATGAGCATTACTCTCGATGAATTCATGAAGACTTTCAGCTCTTAGATATAGAAATGAAAGATTTCATGAAAGATAAATTGAAGTTGCGATGAGTCGAGTTGAAAGACGAGCCATGCAACGTGTCGGCTTCTTCTCCAAATAAGAAGCAAGCCAAGAGGACGTCGAGAGGTTTCTTCTCTGCGTAATAAGTAATTTCTTTGGCAGGCTGTCCGACGCGCTAGGCGCAAATTAGAAAAATCAACGGCCTCGCCCTCTGCTCCCTAGACCTCAAGTTTACTTCGCCCTTCATCGGTGCAAGTAGCTCAAGAAGTATAACAACTTTTTACGCCTATATCGTCTACGTTTTTAAATGCTTGAAAATTGCAGGTTTAATTATTGAATTTAATTTAATTATTTAATTGAAAATATTTATAATAAAAAAAATATTTCGGTAGTCTCTTTCACAGGAAAAAATGTTGCATATATGATTCAGAGTTGTGTAAGCACTAGCGTCCCTTCATCGAAAAAGGCTGCACATAAAAGCATCACTTATTTTTAGAACCTTCCTCCATGTTCCATATGCTGACTCGCATTAAAGAATGGAAATACTATCTTCATAAATGTTATAGATAAAAAAGGTAATTCTAAATTTACAAAAAGTAAAATGCAAACTATTTTTTTAAGAACAATTTTAATTAATTCGATTCTAATGAAAACTGCCATTTTATACATATATTATTAACATCCATATATATAGAACTTTTTAAGTATTTTTTTAAGTTAATTTGTAAATTAAGAATAGAAATAAAATAATAAATGTATCATTTATCAAAGTATAAATCTATTAAAATAATAAATCATAGAATAAAATACAAAGGTAAATTGTTTTATAAATATATTGCATGATGTTATCACGTGCAATATTTTATGCCAACAACACAAATTAAACAATTATATGTAGATAATTATGAGTAGAATATATATAGAATTTTGATCCAAACCATTAAACTATATAATGTAACTATTTTTTACATCTATGTATTAGCTGTGTTTGTGTATAATTTTGTTAAAAAATACAAGAACCTTTATAAAGTACATCTCACAAAAAATGTAGATCATAATAATTAGACTCAATAACTTCATAAATGGATTACAAACAACTGTTAGTAAATAAGCTCATTAAATTATTGTAATTACGTCACAATTCTACCTCATTAGACGACGATTATAAAAAATATTTTTTGGTTTGTTATTTTTTTTTATTGAAAATACAAACACACATATATTACTTGCATTTTTTCCTAAAGTAGTAAAATGAAGAAATTTGAAATTGTCAATAAAATATTCTTCTAATTTATTATAATTTTATTATCTACAATCTCGCTCTTTCTCTCTCTCTTGCGTTTATAACTGTAAGTTTTGTGCAATATTTTGTAAATTATTTACAAAGAAATATTTATCTATCTATCTATTTCTCTCTATAAATATATGTATATAACAATCATTTTAAATAATATATTTTTAAATAAATAATATATATTCTTTTAATTATTTTAATTAAATTTTTTATTTTATCCAATTTCAGAATATTTATATTAAATATATCAATTGGGATATCGATAATGAATTTTAATTGCGTAAATAAAGGTGAGAATTTCGGAAAGCATAAAATCATATCCACGAAAGGTCCAATAATCTTTCCCTGGCCCGGCTCGCATGTGCCAAAATCCCAAGAAAGCAAGAAAAACATGCCAAATGCTATAAAACTGCGTTCCAATAACAGTGCCACGTCATTGCTCGCAATTTTTCACCCTCCAATCTCGTGGTCTGAATCACGATTCGAAGAAAAAGGAAAAAACAAGTACCGCAAGCTCGGCCAGATCATTGACTCACAAGCTGGAACGCGCTCGTGAGGAATTCGGGGATTCTCATCGTCTCGCTGCCCACGTTCTTTCGTAGTCTGACGTGCGAGCTTTCCCAGAGCTTTTCGTCTCGTCCCCCACCACTCGATCCGACGAGCTATTAAGCTGCGCCCGATCACATCTCGCACCAGAGTCTAGCGACTTCGAGCGCGAGACCGACGCATATCCGTATCCGACGCGAAGCTTGACAGTACAAGTGATATCGCTCCCAAGAGTTTCCTGTACACTCCGAGATTCACTCATAAGACTTACGAAAGCTCCAACTCAAAGTTCACAATGGAAATTGCCAAAGGTAAATATTGTTTACATTTTATCCTTTTTTCTTCACTATTCTTTTAATAAGATTAACTACAAAATATAGGAAGTAACTACAAAAAATATTTGAAATATGTTTGAATTTATTTTCTACGTTAAAACTTATCTGGAATTATCTTAATAAGTTGGTAAAAGGGTAGTATCCATTTTTTTGTCCTTTGAAACTTTATTTTAAGAGTTTTAAACTAAATATTTGAAGGAAGTGGAGATTAGTATCTTACTTTTCCTTAAGGCGTCCCAATTCCAGTTATCTTAATTTAAACTATGTATTTCCTTAAGAGATCTTTGCTGTTTCCAAAATAACTAAGGAACTTTCGGAGATATTTAAGATAGACTTAAACACTCGATATCATGCGAATGCTTGAGTTAATATGATTTCGAATTTCCTTGTAACTTTTCAACAAGAATTCCAACAATTTTCATATTACTTCGATAACAATAATTAGATTATATTGTAAACTTAAAATTAAAGTATTTAATACACAAAAATATATTTTAATTAATATACGTAATTTTATTATGTTCTGATTAAAAATATTAAATAATATATTAAGATATATTTAAAAGATTTAGTTTATGCTTAGTAAAATGGTGAAAAACATCCACATTTCTAAAATTATCTAAATGCATCTAATTATATTTAAATAAATATTTTGTTATTAAATTAAGGAAAATTTTTAAACAATATAACAGGTACTAAGTATCTACAATGTTAAATATGTATAATTATAGATTTCACATTTTAGTGAACTTGAGATTGGATTTCATATTTGCACTTAAAATGTATAAACATTTTTTCTACTTTAAGGATTTTCAACTACCTGAATTGATTATGATTTTGAGCTAATGCATAAATTGATTCACTAAGAAAATAATTTATTATTTATTCATTCTGAAATTTACTTTACTTTACAGTTGACGAATCAAAATCAAGTTATATGAAAAAATATTTTATAAATCTAGTAAAAAAATGAGTGTAATATTTAGTAATCCAATGTAGTCAAATATGTGTATTCATTGATTAAGTTTAGAAAACAACAAAAAATTATTAAACTAATTATTTGTAAAGATTAGCAAATAATATAAGTAAAAACTTAAGAATCATGTAACAATAATCGAAACTTGATTTTTATATGTAAAATAATCCAGTAAAAAAATATTTGAGTTATGAAAATAATTACTAAATTCTCAATATGAAAGGTAAATAGTTGAATATTTAAACATATTGAGTAAATTAAGTATATGCTCAAGTGCATAACCTTTTTTTGTGCTTAATTAAACTTTGTAGTATGATCATCAATATATTTCTAGTCTATTATTTATCATACTGTCCTTTTTCTGTTAACATAGTAAGCGACAACAGTACAAGCCTCCTTGAGCAGGTGGGCAGCAACGTAAATGTGACATCCCACGAACAGTCGGTGAAAGCCTCGTCGACTGTGCAGACCACGCAATCTAAGTCAGTGGAGAAGTCATCACGATCCATCAAATCTGTTACCCAAAGTTCGTTGCAATCCCATGAGTCTGTGGAGGTCGAAGAGTCGATCGAGTACGAAGAATAGAGTCAGAATACTCGATACCCTCATATCCCACAAAATGCGTCTAAAAGATATATGACTGCTGTGGGGTGACTTATGTTCCAAGCAATATTAAGGATCCATCTGTTGTAAGTTCTTTTTTCTGGGCTCTAGAATATGTGAAAGTAAAGCAAATCTTCTTATATCGACCAAGAGCAAATCGCGAAATGTCAAATGTCGCCTCTTTAGCGTGGCAGAAATATTTTGAACAGACAACTAGTGGGAAACGTGTGTCAAAGTTGAACGCCGAAAATTGTGACCTCGTCGATGTCAGTAACATGAGTGATGCGCCTGAATGTGATCGTCTATTTAAATACATTTAATTGCTTTTCATTTTTCATTTTATGTTATTTACCTTTTCGCGCGGAATTTCCGAAATTGTCCTGTTTGTAGATTCATCCGGATTTTAAATACTACTGACAAGTACCTCTCGTAAATTCGAAGCTTGTATAAATAAATTTTTGTAAAAGCAAAGTACAGCCCTTAATATTTAAAGATAGAAAAAAATTTGTTCTTGCAGACTAATAGACTTGTGTTCTCTCAACTTTTTTGAGTGTCAGTATCTAAAGAATTAATGTTTAAAATGGAAAGTAGGTATTCGTCAAAAAATGCAAGGAATGTTTATCCGAACTACTCGTCAAAAACTAATTTTCTTAAATGTGAAATGCTTTAGCAGTGAAGATATTCTTAATGCGAGCGACAATTGAGAATTCAAAATTTTCATTATTTTGTTGGCTGTGCTAAAAGAAGACGTAGCTCAAAGGAATGCACGGGCCCGGTTAAGCCAAAATGAGAAAAAGACACGAAAAAGTGCAGAAAGAGAGCAAGAATGTCGGGAAGCCTCTGGCACGACTGCAATTTGGATCATTTCCAAATGACAGACGGACCGGTAACAGCATACACGAATATTCCTTTTGTTTTGCGAGACTGGTGCGAATTGTTAACATTGTTTAATTTCTAACGACTATTTTCACCGTACGCCAGATGCTAGGGAATCTGGTGCCGCCCACTCAGTTGTAGCTCACATCGTTAATTTCTTTAATTAAAACAGCTGGCTGTACTCGTATATATTCGTCACGAGAGCTACTACTTCTCACTTCGAAATTGACATGCTTATTTCGAGAGTTATCTATTGTTAGAACTTTCAGCCTTTAAGCTTTTCGTTCCTCGTATATCTTTTGTCAGAAAGCAAAGGCACCCATTATAGATCGATTAAAAAATGTTTACTCAAACGGCGAATGGTTGTATTAAAACTCACACTAATATTTCTTATACGAAGTAGACCACGTTTTCAAAATTAACAATTTTGTATTTTTGTATGCGAAATGTATCGAAGATGGATTCGAATATTTAGATAAACAAATTATAAGAATACTTAAATAATTATGTAAACAGAAAATGTCTATACCATTGACTGTTGATTAGTTTTATATATATTTTAAGTTTAAGTAGTTACATTTTTATTGTTTAATAAAAAAGTTGATATTTAATAAAGAAGTTGAAAATCAATTATATATTTCTAATTTGTTTACCCCAAATCAAATTCCCATACAGATAACTAGAGTAATTAATTTTCATTCAATAATGCAATGGTTACCTTTAATTTTGATTTTAAAATATTTGTTATGTTCAAAGCAAATTACAAACACTATAAATTCCATCTAAACTGTACAGAAAATTTTAATGAATTTTAATGAAGAAGACTTAACACTATTTAACATGGTAATCTTATCCATAAAATTAATATTTGTATTACTTCGAATATTAAATATTGAATACGTTTAACTTTGTAATCTTCCTCTTCTGCGTGTACATACTATACAATCAATTTTTTAATGTAAATTATTAAGCATAAATTAAAAAGATGCCTTGTATTTACACATAGGATTAATTAATGTTCGACAATAAAAATAATGAATAAATACACTATTAAAATAATATTAAAATTAAATTAATAAATCGAAATTCTTAGTTTTGTTATGATTTTTGCATAATTTTTAAATATACTTCATTCTTAACTAATATTATCAACTATTATTGAAATGAAATAAATAGCATAGTATATACTATGCACAATAAGGATATTAGAAATAAAAATGTTGCAGAAAGAAAATAATGATGAATAATATAAACAAAATAACTGTTTTGTTTCGAGGCAGCCACTATATCTCAAAAGTGTAAAAAATAGGAAATGAGGACAAACTGCTGTCTTTGACCCAACTGTCTTAGATAATATAGGCCACCATGAGAAAGAAAATTATAACTGAATAAAAATCAATTGTGAAATTATGTTTCAGATTTAAAAAAAAAATTAATAAAGGAGCAAAAATGTACACAATACATTACATTTTGACTTCGAAATTATAAATTGTATTTCTAATTTCAAAACTAATCATGATTTTAATTTAGATTAAATTATGGACATTTTGAAGCTTTATCGTTGTACTTCATTCCATTCGTTTCCGAAATAATCAATCACCAATAAATATATATATGTGTGTGTATGTATGTGTGTGTGTGTATATATTAAGATTTATTGACACTAACGCAAAATCGCATTAAAATCAGATTACTTTATGAGAAATTAAAAGAGAAAACGCATGAAACAAGAAGCGTATAGACTATACCCTCAATCAACTTATTTTCGCTACTTACATTGGATAGATCAGAGGCAATAATGTGCTTTGGCAAGAATTCTCCAATTTCACGGATCATCTGGCTCAGCGCAATAACGGCAATAACGCGCGAGGAACCTTACACGCAACTAGTCCCCCATATAAAAGCAAGGGGGATAAAAAACGTAGAAGGACGAGCAAGATCGAGGATATAGATAGGCACAGAAAAGCAGCTTCAGTGGAGCAAAGAGCAGTGCTCTGGGAATGGGATCAGGATGATCCTCGGTGGGAAAAGGGTTGGTCGTCGTCAGCCTGAGAGGCGATTGCTCCGCTCGTGGTATTTCAACCGGCGATCCAATTAGTACCGGGAGACGAAGCCTGGAAAGAGAATTTTCAATGCATCGAACTGCTTATATGCGTGGAACGTCCGCTGCACGCGAGAATTATTCCACAGAAATGTCCGGTCTCGAAATTTTTACTCTCGCGAAGTATTTTCTCCATGGCCTGCCCGCGTTTCTTGCTCTCTCGGGCTCGTAGAACCATACCTGTTCCGTCTCTTTTTCGATTACGCTCCGTCTTTCAACACTTGTTTGTCTTCCTCGAGTATATGCGCGCGGTGCTTTTTATTTCTTTAGCAATAAAAGAGTCAAGAGTCAAGGGAGACAGCACATAAAGGATTCTCGCCGGGTACAATGTACAGTTAGCTTAGCAATAAATTTTACCAGGTATAAAATGCAACTGAATTGAATTTGATACGTCGTTATATTAGCCTTTGATAAGTATCAGACATTTCAAAACTCTGTGTTGCTGTTAAAGTAAAATAATTGTCATTATTAGAAACTTGATATTTTGCATTTCAGAAGTTATTATTATAAAATAATATAAACTATTTATGTATTAAAGCAATGCATGTTAAATGAATTTATGTCGTACTGAAAATCTCTACGTATAACTTATAGTCAACGACGCCCATCATGTGACGGAGAAACGATCAAGAGTCGAGATCCCGGACGTGAACAAGACTCACAAAGTCTATTTCGAAGCACTCAGAACAAGCTGAGCTTCTTCTCTTCAGCTGCTCTTATCCTCGATTTCGCTGAACCGAATACTAAAAAGAAAACTCGCGGTTCGTTTCTTTCACCCTATATACTATTCGCGTCTCTTTTTTTTTGTCACTGCCGACACATCTGACTCTTGAGCAAAAAAGATAGAAAAAATTTTTTTTTTCATGTATATTTTAGAATAACAGTGATTTATTCAGTGAAAGAATAGCTTATTGTAATAAGCTCAATATTTATTGCAGTTGGAATAGCACATTCATTTCATAAGGTTAAAATACATAATGAATGGTTTTACAGAAATGGTAAATTCTTTTGAAATAAATGTTTTGAAAAAGAGAAAAAAGGAACAAACCATAAGCATCTGAATAACATGAAAACGACAACAAATGAAAACGAGATTCAAAGAAGCATATCGAAAAAATTTATAGAATGAATAAAGGGAATTTATAAAATCAATTCTCCACAAATCGATCAAATCATAAAATTATTAATTTTCTGCAAAAGGAAAAATAACACTATACCCAATCCTATTGTATTATTGTTATAATTTTCTATTAAGTAAATCTAAAATGAAAAACAGTATGTATATACTTTAAAAGTAAAGTGAGATACATAAATATATAATTACACTGTACTTAACAATGTAAAAAAAATCACAATCGTGATTGTTTATAAAAGACCGAGAAAGAACGAAACATGGGTTGGAAAAGCACCGGCAAGTATACTTGAAGCGAACAACCAACCCCCGTTCTTAGCTTCTCCCAGGAGACGAGGTTTTCGCGCCTCTCGCCGTTGAAAAGTTTTACTCTGTATGAGTTTCTCTCGGACGGATAAGTGCGCAGATACCGAAAGGCTGCTTCACCGCTCGTTCATGCATAATGCCTAAGAGCAGACGAGTCTGAGAATTGAAAACTGCGCCTCACTAACCTCGCTCATCCTCCCACCTCCACTTTATTCTTTTTCCCATAAAATAATACAAAAATGCGGAAATATGTTTCGAGTTCTCAGATAAAAATTCTATTGTTTCCTTAAAGCTACGGATTTAAACTCGAGTGGCAGTTTTGATACCCGCACGCATCACGAGTTTCTTTATTTAGTATAATTAAATTTTCTCTTATTTGATTGTTCGCGAATGTTAAAGTATAATGTTTGTAACGTAATGTTATCAATTCATCGATCTAAATATGAAATAATATTAAGTGTAATTAACATTCTTTGACGTTCTTAATGTATGAAAACAAAAACTACAAAAATGTATAATAACAAGATTTGATTTATGAGTAATTAGATAGTACATTGTCAGATTTTACTACATAAAATCAAAATTCTAATAATATATCAATTACTTACATATATGCTGTGAACATTGTTATACTCTCTATATAGAATAGCTTGAATATATTTTTGAAACGTGATGCAATAAATTTTATTTTGCAGCTCCAATTTTTATTTTTGTACAAAAAAAGAAACATTTTTTTATGTAAAAAAACCTAATATTCATACATATCAATTATTATTTGCAATTTTTACGTGATTGGAAAAGTTTTCTTATGGCACACTCGTTTTAACAGGAAAACTCAGGACAGGACTTACAACTTGCTTAATTTTTATCGATACTGTACAATTGGCACGTCGCAAACTTTTTACTGCTGTCTTAATTGCCAAGACTCGGCTTGTTGGGGGTAGGTTCACTCTTGCGCGGATTTGATGCTCAGAGCTTAAGCGGAAAAGTCCGATATGAGATTATCGTTTATTAAGGTATCCATGCTGCTCAACGCACATAGACGTGACGACGATCAGCGGCTGTCTCGATTCTCGCGTGTTAAACTTAATCCACTAAAATGTGAAATACGAAATTGTGCTTTTGAATAATGAGAAAAAGAATGGGATAGAGGGCTTATATAAACTGAGTAAACATCTGTTTCACAAAAAATGGGTCGAATCGATCGAATCACTTGATAAATGTAAAAGTGAATATAATGTTCTTGCTCTTTTATACTCGAATATAATAACACAAACTTTCTTTAAACTTTTCGAGTTTAAATGTTAAGTTATTTTTAATCTTGGATATTAAATTTAAATTTAAATTAATCGCAATTTCATGTTAGTATAGTAGTAAATTAGTTACTTAAAAATTCAATTGTAATTATTAACCACAGTGAAAGATAAAGTCATATTTGAAATAAAGCCTTATTTGAAATTAGCCCTTGACGATCCTTTCACGCACTTTAAATGAAAAGGACAAAGTAGACATAATTTATTCTTTTACCGAATGTAAATTTCAGTGACCGATTTTCATTCTTGAAAGTGAAAAATTAAAAATTAAATCGTTTTATACTTCTGAAAATTTAATCACAATATTACAAAGGTGAGTATCTCAATTCATAATTTTTCGTATAGTTGGACATTTTATGGGTTTAATGTCAAAGGTATCTGAAATTTAAATGCATTTGTAACATATTCTGAAAGTTTTTTAACATTCAAAGATAAGTTTTTTTGAAAGAAAATCACTTTATCAACTATGTATCAAAGTAGAAATCTTATTATTGAACAAATTTCTTGGCTTTATTTAAGGATCCTGTAAAATGTTTAATATTTAAAAAATAATAAACGATTGTGAAAATCTTATTATTCACTCATATTAAAAAGTGACCAAGATCTGAAAATATAAAGAAGAGATTCATGCACAAAGGCTTTAACTATAGTTTTTCTCATTTCACCCGCAACGAAATCGTTTTCATCCATCTCGTCTTTTGTTCAACTTTTTCAGCATTAAAAATCGACAGTCTGTTTAATGTCACATTGTAAATTTTTTAAAAATATTATTTTCTTCTTTTGTAAAAAATACTCTTATCTACAAAACATGAAATGATTGGCGCTAAAAATATTATCATTCAATCTTTCTATAGTGAAATTATGCTTGAACTAAATATTATGAATAGCTTTCTTTGACATTTTAATTACAAGAGCCCTTATTTATTTATTTTAATATGCAAATATATTTTTGGGTATGGAATGACTAAATTAAAAAGATATGTTTATTGTAGAAATTAAAGTCAACTCAAATGTTTTGTACATTTTATTTGGTAAAGAACGGGCCCATGATTCGACTGTTCAAAATGATTAAATTTCTAATATTTCTATCACCCATAGACAATTCATATATTATGAATTTCTGTTTTAAATTTTAGTATAATAAAATATGAACTGTTTACTATATTTTGAACAGCAAAATTGGTCAGCAGAATGGCTACAATTAACGTAATCTGAAAGCGTTAATTAATTGAAAGTATATGCCAGTATATAACGTATAGATGTAAATTTGCATCTCAGAAAGTTACTCAGTGTTTTAAACAATTATTATAAATAACGAAGTATTACACCTACGCATTAAATTTATAGAATATTTAAAATATAGAAATTCGTAAATACATACATATATATGTATTTCATGTACATTTGCACTCCTTCAATCTGCATCATTGGGCATGTTACAAGAATTTATTTTTCTGTGAAAATGTATGCACTGAATAAACTAGTAGTATAAAAGTATTTTTTTTGTTGAATTTTTTTCACAAAGTGAAAAGATGTCAAAGCTATTCATTGTTGCAAGCTGCAGTCTACATAGATATATACATGTATGCTTTCTATTATTTTTATTTTTTAGGTCAAGCGTAAGAGAATTTGAACAATTTATGACCTCACAATTGCAAACTTTGCTGTTTTGATTTTATTCAATATGGAATTTTTCAGTTTTTAGAAATTATCGATTGTTTGAACAACTATTTAAAAAAATTGATGTGACTATGTTAAAATCGACTTTGTAATTTTTAATAAAGATAACTGAAAAAATGTCGTATTAAAAAAATGAGCGAAAATTAAAGACAAAAAAGAAAAAGTAAAAATAATGAATTATATAATGAGTGTTATTATACAACTCAAGTCTCTTTTTGTATATTTATATGAAAAAAAATGACAAGGTTTCAAGGATGTAAAGATTTTCACATCCTTGAAGAAACGTTTCGTACATATTTATATTTAATGTACTACTTCTGGTCTACCGAAGCTACCACTCGAAAAATCGAAAAGTAAACCCGTTTAAACCGTATATATTTGCGACAAACACACGCAATGTAAGTAAGCCTCTACAGTCAGTCCAAGTTCATTATTGATTACTGATTGAGTCCCTAAATTTGCTATGCCAGTACCATCTACCTACACAACGGATAAAAAGATATAGAGAAACGAGGAAATTGGAGGAAAGGTCAGGAAGGAAATCGAAGCAAAAAAAAAGTAGCTTCACGACAGCGTCAGCTTAACATCCCCTAATTTCTTATCAAGCTTCCAAAAGGGACCGAGTGGGTGGAAGGAAGGGCACGAAAATAGAATATACGAGATTGTGCAGTACTCCCAAGCAAACTGAATAAAAAGTATGTATAAGAGGGAACAAGGGGAGAGAAATATCGTGGGGTGATAGAAAATTTGGCAAATATTGATAAAGCGAATCCGGCAGAGCTACCTCAGGCCAACGCACAGTCAATATTAAGCCGACCAAGCATCTTCTTCCTTTTGCTCTCTCCCTATTTCACTTATTCTTAATCAGTGAATGGCTCTTACTGCTTTACAGGTTTTCTATTTTTTTTGTCAACACAAGGAATTATATTTGATAATAAACATCGTAACTAGAATAGCTTGTTAATATTAACTAAATTTGTATTAAACGTATATAATAAAATTGAATCGAATTTTTATAGCATATAAGCAATAAATTTATAAAAAAAAGAATAATTTGATGTAATTCAATAAATTCTTGAAACTTTAAAATAGATCGAAAACTATACTTTTTCTTTAAAAACATAAAATAAAGTAAATGAAAATAAAATAAAAATAGTAAAAATTGATAGAAAGTCTAGAATCAATATTTTTATTGGTCAACATTAAAATGTTTTAATTGATATAAGATAATATTTACGTGGTAGTTCTTTCTGGTGTTTGATTAAAAATATGCAGTTTTATTTTTTGCCTTCTATAAAATATTAAAGGACAGCATCTTTCTAACAATTAAGTACTTTTTGTAAATAAAAAATGTACATAATTATATAAGATCACGTGATTATCTTACCTGCTGCTATTAACAGATGTATTACTTCTGCTTCGTCTTGAAATAATTGAGTCACCTCCATTCACAAGACCTTTCTCAGTTATAGTGAATGCTCTGAGTCTATATAAGTCATCTCCAGCTCGAGGATTGTATGCTTTTTCTGGTAAACTATGAACTCGAGGTCTTATGTGATCAGGCACTGGAACGTGAATATTCGTTTTTAACAGATACGCATAAAATTTATTCGAAAATTATAATAAAATTACTTTTACTTATTTTTCTTAATTAAAGAACTATTACACTAAAACTTTAAAAGCAATAAAGGCACTGTATATTCTAAACTTCTATCTCATTTATGTAATTTTAATTATTTTAAAAAGTATTTAAATATAATATATATTTTTTAATTGTATACAGTTACTTACAATTATTTAATAATGCGAAACTAATGTTATCCTTAATATAATACATATAAAAGTAATTGTGTCATTATAGTAAAAGGTAAAAACAAATAAGATATACTATTTAATATAGTCCATTAAGCTTAATATATATATTAGGATTACTTAATATGTGGAACTTAATTTGAATATGTGAGTGAAGTTGTATATTTAAATTGTATAATGTACAAATAGAAATATTAACTAAAACTTTCAACTTTATTCTAGCATGTCGATACACCGATTTAATTATTAGCTTAAAAGTATTAAAAAAACATTTATGATTCTTTTACGAATAACAAAATCTATATCTCAATATCAATCATAAAGCACTTGAGACCTATAGAGTAAGTTCAAAAGTGGTGCGTAACTTTGCTTTTCGCTACAATTGCGCACAAAGCATGGTCCCTTTAGGATTTCTAGTTTTAGACCAACAGCATGGTCTGCGACGTACCCTAATAGGGTTTTACATACACTTGTGTCTACCGTTATGGTAGACACATGAGTTTGCCCTTCGAAACTCGTAACAATAACCTAGCTACGTTATTTTATTACCTAGGGGCCTTGAATTCCTGAGAAGCTTCCAAGGCTGCTACTTCAAACATGCACAGCCAATATTGCAAAGCAAATGCAATATTATTATAATTTAAACAACACAAGAATTATAGAAATTTCTTCGTAATTTTTTAAATTATGACGTCAAAAAATATAAGAACAACTCGACTTACTTATAATACAAAACTCGTTAATATGTAAGCAGACTTCTTAGCAATTGACTACCGTGGTATATTTTAGGATATTAAAAGTATTCTTTTTACATGAATCAATTCTATGAAACCGTAAAAGAATTGGAATGATTAGATATTTGAGCATATCAATGTTCGTGTTGTAAAGCATTAATTTACCAAGTATCACTCATATTAACTGCTAGAATAAAGAGTGCTATTGAGAAAACAATGAGCCTGTAATCCTTTCGTTAAAAATTTAATAACTATGGGTAGTCTGGTAGAAATCGAAATAGGGTTTCCACCTAGATTCCACTTAAAAAAGTCATCATTACCCAACAAATACATATTTAGTTTCTATTCTTAATTAAATAAAAGTCTTAGACGTACATGGATTAATTTCCACACATTGCACTGTAATGTAATGACAGTTTTAGCTGATTTGTATTGTATTTACGAACTCTATTTGATTAACAGGTTGACCATAAAAATACCGCATTCTTTAAAAGTGAGCTACATGTATTAAAAGAGAATATATTACCTCTGACAAATTTACTGCTTTATGTTTAAAAAAGTAAGAAATACAAAAAACTTTGTAGTTTTATTAGAATACTTTTTGTAATTTATATTGGTAAAATCGATCATTTTTTCATTTACAAATGCCCTTACATTAGTAGAATAATGAATATCACGTATGAATAATTTTTTTCCTAACATTTCAAAGTAATTAATGAAACCTTTATATATCTAATAATGTAATGTATGTAAATGTATTTATTATTTACGTATAATATTACAAATGTAGCGACTATCAGTATATAATTTCAATATGCGTATCCAAATAACCTCAACCAGATTGAAAGCTTTAATAAAAGAAAAAAAACTTTACTTTGTGAAGCTGAGAAAATCCGATTAGGTCTCGGTGAGCTTGAAAATGAATTTCACTTGGAGAAGCTATCTATTGTGCAAAAAACACAGTACTGTATAAAACCTTTTTAGACAAAAATATGATGTTGCCATTGATAAGAATGCTCACATATGTAGTCAGTAAAAATCGATTTCTTCAATAAGATTGTCACGTAATAGTATATATATATCGTATGTCGTGTATTACAGATATCATTTTTTTGCTGTGATGGGATAGCGAGAAATCAATTTGCTAATACTTGGCACATATCAGACACTGAGTGAACCACATTTATACTTATAGCTTGTACCTATGTCAAAAAGATTAATAGTACACGATGAAACTTTTCAAATTTCATTTAGAACTCTTGTATATTATTCAGATAAAGAAATCCTTAGTCATCTTAGTTCTTCTTTTTTTATTCAATTGTATTAAGGTAAGAACGAAAAGGTGAAAAATAAATTTATTTCTCTGCAGATAAAAGAACTCACAGTATGAAACAAAGTATTTGGTCGGCAAAGAGGATAATTATCACCATGATCATTTTATGGTAGTCACGCTGACAAGCATACAATTCATTTTATTCGACAACGGAATAAATGAAATACCGTTTATTTATTAGAAGATCATTAATTATAAGGATTGATAGTTTTTTAAACTATTGCAAGTAATTAAAATAATTCATTCAATAATTTTTGTATTATAATTATTTAATAAAAAAAATTATATACACTTTACGTTTGAATTTAATATATTGAATACGTTATAGTAAATGTTTTTACTCAGTTTCTGAGTAAATTTATTTGTACATTGACTTTAGTAATGTTTTGTATCATCATATGAAAGATTTATGCCCTTCGTTTGAATTTATATATTAATATTGAGCCTTAATATTTAGTAAAAAATTTAATCAAATAATATTTAACCTATAAAATACGGGTATGGATTGGAATTTTCGCTACCTTGAACCGTTCGATATTTTATGTAAATTTAGAATGTGATATTTTTTTGTATAATTCACTCCAAAAAATTGTTTGTAATGAATTATTTAAATATAAAGTGATTTTAAAGGTTAATTTGTTATTCGAATAACAATTTTTAAAGTCAAGAGAACCTTAAATTATCAAGTATCTCTTTCGTTACTTTTTCGCATTCACTGCACCGAAAATCACATACAAACTTTTAAGACTAAAATGACACAAGTTTTTTGCATTGACTTCTCTGTTGCGGACTAGGGGACAGAAATGGTCAGCTTCTGCTAAGTCGGGCATTTATCTCAAAAAGTTCAGTGAAGATTTGAGGAGAAACAGATACTCAATTTCGGCTTAAATTTCTCCGTTATGTAAAAGTTTATATGAATGAATGACTTTACAAAGTCAACTTTTCTGAAAATAAATCTTTCCAGTCTGTTGGCAATCGATCAACATAGAAGCAGTGCAAAAACTGACTCCCAAACATTTGACGCTCAGCAATTTCGTTACGGTCAGCTTAGCGACAAGAGTTTAATTTGAAAAGCTAGAGAGGTCACCCAGCATACACGTTCGTCTCAAAAGATTATGTACCTACGTGCAGCGAGCAACCGTGAAAGTTCGAGTTTGGTTAGACCAACGAGAGGCTTTTCCCTCAATGCAAATTAGTCTAGATGATATTTCCATTGACGTTACATCACGTAAAACATTAGCATTTACCCTCGCTGGCGTAGCGACATTCCGTGCATGAGGGCTGCGCATATTACACTTTCGTATTATATAGATGACCGGGTAGGAGGTTGAGCCTTTGGTATAAGGGTTTATCTGCTGCGCGACTGGTCGGCAAGGTTAATTAAATCAGTCGCAAGGTAAGAGAAAAGCCTTAGAACGCATATACTCTATACCCTTGCGCTAGCTCACTGTGAGTTTCAGAAACGGAGAGCCATCAAAGGTTGTTCTCGAGTAGGCCATAGGCGATCGCTTCAATCTGATTTGTCTGGATTGCAGCTGTAGTCAAGCTCCAGAGGTACTCCATCGTGTATGCATCACAATTCTGATCGAACCATCTCATCAAATTATGGAGTCTACTATACTAAGGAATTAAGGTCATTAAATCGCTTTCTCGTTGAATTCAGTATTAAATAGATTATATTTTGCGAAAATATTGTGTCTGATCGGTGATTTAATCACACACAGAGCTTTTCGAGTTTGTAATTTATGTTTCTATAAAACAGTATGTACGTAGAAAGCGAAAATTACCGAATCATGTTCATAATGGTTCAATGCTAGGCGAAATAAAATCATGATGAAATCCGTGGTGGAAATTTTTAACATTCTCTGGTCATAATTATTAGAAAAATTATGGCTTAATTTGATTTTCGTGTTTCCGCTTAAAATTAATTAAAAATTTTAGACATGGAAAGATGTAGTTTTATATTGTAATCTTGTATTTTAATGTTTAATAATCATCCTATGTGATTATATTGAAATTATACTTTTGTTATTTAAGGCTCCGTTTGATTAATTTGTTCAGAATAAAAAACTTGGTCAATTATATAATGTAGACTTGAGATGACTTAATTCCATTTTTACTTTTAAACCATTGCATATGTGCACGTTCATTATATTTTAACACATTAAATTGTAATAATGTATTTTTATTCGACATTTTACGTAAGTACTTTATTTCCAAATAATTCGATTAACACTTAAATCTGAGGTCATGCGTATATACTCTAAATTAGCTTATATATATATAAATATATATATATATTGAAGTATTTGTCCCAAATCAAATATTTGAATTACGGCGTGATATCAATGGTTTGGTAAATAGTGAAAACAAAGTAGCAACGCCAATAATAGAATATGATACTACTTCTAAATGTTACAGTAGATTTAACAAATCATGAAGGTCATATACATGTACTCGGGTAGAAAGAGTGCCTCTACATATCTCCTTTAACGGTCTACCAATCAGTAGTTGGCAGGATTTGTGGGACACAAAAGCCGGAGCCTTGAGCTTCGTGTTCTCCAGACAAAGGCACACCGACAATAATCAAAGACCTCAGCTCGAAAAATATGAAACAGCCCTGTGCGCTCCCCGCTCTAATCTCTCAGAGTCAATTATAGAATACTTAAATCCCGAGGATCGGCTGTGCCGACTGGTGAAAACATCATTAGGGGAATATAAAACGACCAAGGCGTAGATTGTGTATCTTCAAGGGAGAAAGTAGCCCTAGCCAAAGATGTACGCAGCCGGTACACAGCCGACATGGCGCCCTTCCTAATTTAAAAGGGCGGGGGATCAAGAGCCAGCCTCCTGCAAGGAAAAACGAAGAATGGAGAGAGGAGAGGCGGTGGGTCCTTTGTGCGTGGAATCGATTCGATAACCTGTGGCGCTGCGGCGGCGCCCTCCCCGGGGGGAAGAAATTGAGCCACCGCTGGATCGGGAACTCGGGAGCGGTTCCCGGCCACCCACGCCTGCGCATAGCAATATACGCACTGAAGTGACAGTGAGAGATTGGGCCGCACGTGTGCACCGACGTCGGGTGATCGCCACCCAACGAGGGGACCTCGGGGTGTATACGTATACACATACACATACGTGCGTTTTCCCTGCGTTGTCCATATGTACAACGTGGAGGGCACAATCGAACGACTAAGTTGGAATGAAGGGGGCTTTGCAGTTCTGTGTACCGAGAGTCACGTTTCCTCTGCCAGCGCAGGGCCAGCACTGCGCGCACCAAGGCGCAGACTCTGTTTTCGCGCCATGCACCTGACGGAAACGGGCAAGTAGACTGCCAGGGCAATTGCAGTTTTTTTACTTTTCCCTGTTATATAGTACGTGCCACGGCTGTATTAACCCTAGTATTTGTTTCTTTCATGGGTCGCGACCTTCATGCAGTGTATTATTTTGGACTAAAATAAAAGTCGAATCTTAGAATACAACTGTTTTTGTACGTATGTGTATACTGAAACAAATTATATCCAAATCTATTAAAACATTTTCTCGGAATTATATATACATAAAAATAAATCTGTTCTCCTAACTAAAATAAGAGCAGCTCGAAATCAATAATTTTCAATTTCTGATAAAATGCGACAATTTTATGTTTTTCTAAAACTTATCGTCACATTTACCATCCCAGAATTTAAAAGAACTTATCTCCTTATAAGCTAACCAAGAACGGTTGTCCAGAAATTGAGAACTTTTATAAATTGTTTTTGTTTAAAAATTAAATATTAAATCTCTGATGTCTACCTTGTCTCCTTGTATTTCTCCTATTTTCTCTTTACCTCCATCATTCTTATAAATGTAGTGTAAAGTGACAAGCATTTAGTATTTGGTACTTATAATTGTTAAATTTAAAATATAAATGTTTCGGATAAAAATGAAAATTTTAGTTTTAAACATTGTGAATAATTTTGATGCCGTACCACGAGGTTCGGATACCTATAGCTATAGTAATAGTAATATGAAGAAAGAACATAGCAACTTGCAATAAGGCCAGAATGAATACCGCAAAAAACTATCTTAAGTTAACTAAGATAATTAAAAAGGACTTTTATGTTTTTTTCTCTTGCCATTATACACTATGGATAGGGATACAATGGTGACAACCAAGTGTTCCTGAGCTTAGCACCCGGATGATAATAATAGTAATAATAATACACCCCATACATTCGATATCTATTATCTATCTATTAAAATATTATTCTACCAGACCGCACTGTACAATACAGTGCTGGATTTTCTGTGCCCAAAGTTATTTTTTGTAGAAAACTAAAGTTATTTTTTATTTTCTATTATTACTTTCTCACTGAAGTTCTCTTATCCATTTCGGGGCTTGATCTATAGGTTTGTGAAAGAATCGCTTTCGTAACTGTTTTGCCAAATCAGTATTCTGGCAGTGTACTAGAGTAGATTTAGACTGCTGGAACTTTTTGTACATCCGCTATTTATTTCAAGGTCTAATCACATAATTTGGAGTTTGACTTGTTCTCTCCATTTCTACATTAGCTTAGTCACTTTCGTGGTAGAAATTCGGAAGGGTATGCGTCCAATATTTATTAAATATTATTAATTATTTAATTATGAAATAAATGAGTTTGTTATTACTTTCTACTATTAATCGATTGTCATTTAATCATCTGACTTATCTTGTTTTCTTTTTTCTTTTCTACAAAGGAAATAAAATGCAAGGGATAGGTGTCACAGTCAATTTCTACCAGGCGATTTTCATACAAAACAAATGAAAAAAACGGAAACCAGAATAATAGAAAAAATAAAAAAATAAAAACCCTTGTTAGCACTGGATTCAAGTGTATTATTTCTAAAAGTTTCACAGGATTTTAATTTTCAAAAGATTTCTGAAAGTTAGTCTAAATAAAACTAGAAAGCGAGGATATTGGAAATATCATATGATTTGATTGGACGTAATTGAAAATTAAAGCATTTAGAATAAATTCTTTTATGTAGTTATTTAAATGAATATCTTGAACAAACGATTATAGCAGTAACAAGTTAAATTTTCTGCCATTTCTATTATTTTTGTCATGGACCTTATTCGCACCCGAAATGCTGACGTCAATAAAATTTCAAATAGAGAATTTTTTAAAGTCTACAGTTCATCTGAAAAGAATCTGAATTCTCGGACAAATTTTTTTATTCACAACTATCAGAAATTCAATAAAAGACTTTTTTGAAACTCCAAACAAATATTTTCAATGCAGCGCTAGTTGTAGTCTGTAATATAAGTTACCTAAAAAAATCTTTATAGTTATTCAAATTAGCAAATAAAAACAATACAATTTCAGTATTTAAAATGTTAACGTAATACATAAAGAATCGATACAACAATTTTAAAATTAATTTTACTTACATTTGGATATATTTTTAAATTATAGAATTATTTAAGAGAAAGCTCAATTCATATCATATTTGTGATTAGACATTTTCACTTTACAATTATATATTTTACATTTTTATTTTTTTTCAATTTGGTATTTTTGGTATTAACTTTATATATTGTTAATTCTGTAATCAATAACTACTATCTGACAGATTTTGATGATAACTACTGCTGAGTAATAAATTAAAACAGAAATATATCTTCAGATTATTATTCCAAACGTCTTTTGTTAAAGCATACAATGGAATAATGGAGATTCAAATACAGAATCAGTATAGGAAGACAAATGTTTACAGTACATTACTTGCATTGACATTTTGAATTGATTTTACAGAATTCTGCTTTG
This sequence comes from Sycophaga agraensis, assembly GCA_018906755.1. Lineage (NCBI taxonomy): Eukaryota > Metazoa > Arthropoda > Insecta > Hymenoptera > Pteromalidae > Sycophaga > Sycophaga agraensis. The sequence continues at coordinate 119,889 of JACCIE010000003.1, forward strand.
TCCCATCGGTCTTATCTGATTAGTTGAAAATTAAAATAAAAGAGTTATTAAAAATTTGAAATTATGAGATCGTGGAAAAAGTTGAAAATTAACGTAAAATCTGTATAAGTTTATTTTAGAGAGCTTTCTCTTCATTGCCTTAAAACGTATTATTTTACATAGTCCCTTAGGGGAAAAGAAAATATACTGTATTATAATATAATATGGAATTATAAAGGAGAATGGCGCAAGCGAGATGTCGAGAGATGTAATCCGTCCTTGACCACAGTTTAGTAGCCCATGCGATATAACAATTAGCAGCTGGGGATATAATCGTATTTGTTTTGCTTATAGTGCAGAAAACAACAAATTTTACCAACTACAGTGTGAAACAAAGCATTTAAATAATACGCATCCAATATATCACGGATTTTCTCACGTCATATAATTGCAACTCTGCATAATGTTCATCTTATAGCGAACTTATGCAAGCAATTCCTATTTTTCTCTATTTATTCTTTGCTTCTGCATTTTTCTATGTTTTTCTCTAACGCTATTATGGAGCTATTTTTGTATTGCTGAATTTTTTCACTCGAAATATGTATTGCTAGCAGAGACTCTTTGGTGACACGTCGTCAAGAATGGTCCCCGATGTAGATTTTATACGAAGGTTTGTACGAGCGCCTATGTTCACATAACAAAAAAATATAATGTTTCATTTGCAGTTTCTATTACAAAGTCTTTTTGTATTTAAACTACGATAGGAATATCTGGAGAGTCCAATTCATATAATTCTTTAGTTGAAAAATTACTTATTACTTTATTTTTGTTTTTAACTATAGTTAAACGATGTATAAGTAGTAATTATTCTCATCGATTAATATTCATCTCCACGAATAATCTAATTCTAAAGTTATAATTTAATTTAGAATTAAGATATAAACAATATAGATAATCTAAATAAAGATATGATTTAATAAGTTAAGTTGTGGATAAAATTAAATCCCTCTCTTTCAATGTAATTTAAATCATAATAAAACAATTTCAACAAAATGAAATAGGTCGTTATCTATTTAGTTAAAATTTTAAAGGATTTTGATGCGGAAAATTGAGACTCTCATACAACACAATAAGATATGATCATCTGTTTTAAGAAATTATTTGCATACAATGTAAACATATTGATATTCTCTACGAATTCGATACTCGATAAAACACATTTAAACAAAAAATTGAGAAATATTCAACTTGTATCGCAATTGATGAGAAATACTTTGAATTCATTTTGTTTGCGTTAAAATTACTGCGAATTTTCATAAAATCGAACATAAAATTGATAGAATTCTGCGATTTGTTGCATTTACGACACACAAAACGTTACCTAGAAAGTGTGTACTATGCAATACTCGATCCTATATCATACCTATAATGAGTTTTGTTTTTTTTAATTTCTCACTTTTGTATAAAAGAGCATTCTTATTGACTGAATTGAAGCTCATTTGTTTAAAGCTGTATTTATTTCACTATTTATTGAATAAGCAGCTTAGCGAAATCATGTAATTAAAGGATTACTAAAGAATTATCAAAGAATTACTTTTTACATTGCAAAAGTGTTCATTAAATTCATAATACAGTAAATGGCAATTTTACTAAAATGGAATTATGTAAAATAAGAATTATTTAATCAATATCTCTTTTCTCGATTCCTTTTTTTTTAATCTATGCGTTTAATGATATAATAACATACTTTGACAATTAAATTAAATAATTTTAACAAAAGATATAATGAAGCAATGGAATTGAGATAAGAGTAGATCGACTAATGCTTATATAACTATGAATTTTTATTTAACTCGTTTAACCGTCTTTGTTTCATGCCAGCTAGACTCAGGAAGAAGAGGAACTAGGGAAAAAATGTACGAAAGCACTTCATTGGCCGGCGCGGCGCAATATGAAAGATCCACGCAATTTACGCAATTTAACGATCGCGGGTATGCGTGAAGCGCCTCAGGTTAGCACAGAAACTCGAGTGCTCTTATTCTCCCTACCTTTTTGTTTGGAGGTGTTAAGGCCTTTAGCCTCACCTTTAGCGAGGTAGCGATTTTGGTAGTTAAGGAATCACAATTCACCCTGGAAAATTGCGTCCACGATTTCCCGTGTTCCATAAAAGCGTTAGTGACGTTTGCGGTGACGTAGATTTGGTATGCCTGAAAGAAAATTTTGCTGGCAGCGAAAACAGGTGTCGCTGGATCGGTGGAGTCGTCCAGATTCCAGAAACCAGATGAGCTCTCGATTGCTGTAGTTCGGAAACTCGCTGAAGTGGGAGTCAGTATCGCAGCGGAGGGGCGCACTCGAGAGCTTTTGGAGCCGCATTCACCCAGCCGTGGCACGCTGGCCAGAATTGGGGGAAGGGGGAGTGGACCGCGAAATTATACGAAAGTCCGCAGTACGGATAATCGGCTACCGCGCGGACGTCAGACTAGTTATTTACTACATGTAGCGTTTCGTCCGAGTCTGTCCCTTGAACTAGTCAGCAAAGCTTTTACAAACAGGTTCTCGGACAGGCCCTCGAGAAGGTCTTACCTTACGAGCGTCTCGACAAGCGTAATATCGCACAATGTGGCGTTATTTGTAATAAAATGTATTAGTGCTCATATAAATTATTTACGTATAGTATGTAGTAAATTAATATAGGTGGCAGAAAAGTATTAATCAAGCTGTGAATAATGCTGTTGCAGCATGATGATTGTAGATTCTTAGTAAATTCAACACTAGTAAGAATTAACGGCTACCCGAGGGACTACCCGAGATGGTGCTCGATTGCGTTCCTTGTTATAAATAGTTTGCCATCATTTATCTTCAAAATAACCTTTTATTAGTTGTCTGGATTTAAAATTCCTGGAATATCTCCAGTGCGTTTATTTATATACCGAACACTTACTGTTGTAAAATTTTGTAAATTGTCCTCTGTCGAGCTAAAACATCTATTCGATTATAACATGTTTAGAAATAATTTTTAAACATAATTCAGAAATTTGTTTATACAATCGTATAAACTAGCGTATGAACAAAGTTTATACAATCAGATAAATATATATATATGTGTACTTGAAAATATATCGTTATTTTTAAGAAAATGAAAACGTTGCGAAAAATTTTCTTATCATTATAAACTACGTATAAAAGGAATTTTCATTTACTATTATTTTCTGCATTGTCTTTTCTCATTAAAATTCTTGTATTTTTTTAGAAATTTCTTGTATTCCATTACAATACCATCTAAAAACTATTGACAAAAATACTCTATAAAATGAAGGATCGAATGTTTATAATATCAATGTTTTTAAAAGACCTCAAAAGAACTTTTTCAACTCTTCTGGAATGTTTCCTAGCAACATGAAAACAACAGCATAATTTCAGCAAACTTAGATTAAAAACAGTTTTGTAGGTACGTTGATATATTATCGGCCATCGTCGCGCGAATTCGTAGTAAAATAATAAATCTACCTGCGAGCAAACGTGACACGTCAATAGATTACATCTCATTACGCATAATGTATAGTTTTGAATCTTAAGAATCTTGGAGATTTATAGCGAGTAAAAATCGATCATCATTGTAGAATTCTTAAACGAATATGTACTACTTTTAGAATAAACACTCATCTTAATTGAAAAGGAGTATATCTATTATTTTAAATTATTTAGATGGCACAGAATATCATGATGATGTAAACATATTAGCTTCTGATGTAAAATTGACTAATCATTATGGGTCAATGTGTTAATCAAATGAAGCCTTAAATCTAGAAAATTAACTTATATATTTGATTAAAATTATCGATGATTGCAGCGATGCACTAAATCTTAATACGTATACTTATTTCTATATTTAACGTTTTAAGTATGAGTGAGAGACCAAAAATTTATTTATTTTGCAAATTCTAAATAGATTCTCATGAAAATCAGAATTTGATAAAATATTTTTGGCCGAAGATTGCACTACTACTATATTACCCAGTCAATTCCATCACATATTTCTATAAACAGAAAATATTAATGTAGACTTTCAGCATATAGAGTTTCATACAAAGATTCATTAAAATACATATATAAAATTTTCTGTAAAATTTATCACATAAAAATTCTGTTATGGAATATCATACTTTAAAGTTATGGAAAAAATGGACATTGAAATGGAAACTGGATAGTATAGTATCTTCATATTATGTATTTTTATAAAAGCTTGTAACTATAAGTTGATGAATTATTCAAACATAACGTAGACGATATTTTTATTCAATCTGAGTAGTCTATGCAATATTATTTATTTTCAATCTATAACACAAAAATGAAATATTTTGTGTATGAGATCTTAAAATCTTTAATAAATTTTTATATATTTTATGCAATAGAAAACTACGCAATATTTTTTAATGTTAAAAGTTACGTTACAATATATAAATTGTTCAATGTTATAATAAATATAAAAACTGTTTAATACATTTTTGCTTAAAATGTTAATTTTTCGATGTTAGATTATAAACAGATTAATGATTTTAGGGAATCAAGTGGGTTCGTGCCTTAAAAGCATTTACTTTGAATACGCAAATTTAATCAACAACTTATAGCAAACAGTGATTTAGACTTTGAATTTTCATATTCCAAAGATAGAAGCTTTTGTGCTCGGCCAATATGAACAAAAGTCGAAATTAGCGTTTCGGAGCTTGATGAATAATTGTTCTTCTAGGTGAATAGTGTATTAGGGTAGGTACCTGGCAACTCGAGGAAATTCGAAGTTCTTCTCTGTCGGGCGTGTGGGTGGGCGTTGAAATGAGCGCTGGGCGATGAATTTGATGCTTGACTTTCCCGTGAGCCGCGGCGAGATGCCAGATAAGCTGTAACAGGCACGCAACCGAGTATGGGTTTAACCGTTCAAGCGCTTCCTGAGAAATTAGGGACATATTTTTATGTACACAGGAGTTAGCAACTCCTTCATTTGATTGTATCACCCTTTCTGGTGTTTCGTAAAGCAATGATCGTAGCTATTCTATCATAATCGATAAAACTGTGACTGCGACAGACAATTATGTGAAGGATACATTTTGCCTTTAACCATTTATACGTGACTTAAGCTCCACGCATTTGCAACGCGTAACGATCCAGAATAGATGAAACGATGCCTGTATATGTTATATACTTGTTTAATTGATCGAATGGCGTAGTTAAATTCGCTATACGTTGTATTTCGTTTACAACCCGAACACCGATAACCAAATCGACTCTAACTATTTTATAATTAAAAATATTCTGGTCACTGGGACGAATTTGTAACAGTTCAACGTCGATCGGAGTTTTCTTACTCGCTCGCATATGTGTATTCGAGCGTAATATATATGAGCTGTTTACGTTTCGTTTCGTCCCAGTCGGTCTATTAGGCTGATCGTCAGCAAAGCCTTCACCAGCAGACCCTATCTCAAATCCACCGTTGCAATATCATACGTGCCTAAATTATTTGCAATAAACACTACTTGGCTACCGACGTACTAATCTCATAATATTGCGCGTACACAAACAATTTTTGTATGAAATAATAGATACGCATAAATAATTATTATAAATATAATGCATGCATGAATAGTAATAAAAAGTAAAATTGCATATGTAAATACAAAAACAAAATTAGTAACGAAGATTATCTATCCGACATAGCAAATTGAAAGCAATAAAATTTGATAGAATTCATTTAGGGCTTGATTGCCTAAATTTTATCAATATTATATTTGTATCTATATATCAGCTCCTATACAGTTAGGGAATAAGTCCTGTTGAATTTTATTGTATCACTAAGCCCGGTAGGTAATGGTTAATACGTTTTTTTCTCAGTGTATTCAGTGTTACGGTTCAAGTAATGTTTGTCCGCGTCCGGTGACTTTAGTGGATCAATGTGGGTACGTCACTATGAAATTTCTGCTCTGATAGATCTTATTGGTGTCGATACTACCAGGATACTGATAATTACTGTGAGCAATACGAAGGCGCTCCCTCTCTCGCTCCCTCTCAATGGCTTGCTGACCCTACTTTCCCAACGCGCCCGTTGTTATTGCTGCACGAAACTACCCTTTTGTATTGCCCGGCTACCTAAATTCTCGAAATACTCTGGCGCATTTGTTTATACTCCAGAGACTTACTGCTACTAATACTTCTGAAGTAAAACGTATTATTATATCCTAATTTAAAAGCAATTTGCCATTTGTCTCCGTTGGATTGGCCAAAAACAGTACCCCGTGCACGTAATAATGCATTTTTATTCTCTTCAATTTGTAACGCATTACGATGAAGAATTTACTTTTTGTACTACTCACAAACTGCAGTATAAACAAACGCTCTTTTGTTCAGCCTCGCGTTATTCTTAATCGCAACGCCACTTGTATTTGCATCTGTACCGCGAACTGGATTCACTGAACAATAGATTTAAATAATAAACTTTCCCACCTGCAAATTAAGCTCGATTCTTTATCATTTCCAATTAACTGTTAGCCATTGGGCGCGAGGGAAACAAAATATGAGTAAATAAATGTAGCGACCGCAAGTGATTTATCGTCGGGGCGCGTTCTGAAATATCTCCTCTCTCTCTATATAACACGCGTAAAGAATAAAGTTGCGAGATAAATGGGTTTTCTCTTCTCAAAGGGCCGGGAGTGGAAAAAAAGCGAGCCGCTGAATGGACGAAACGGTAAGAGATCCGATTTGAAAAAGGCCAACGAGGAAGGTGAGATAAGAAGCTCGGGGCCGGCACAAGACACGGATGGGTCATCCATGCGCCGTCCGTCCCTTTCACGAGCGAGCGCCGCCGGTCGGCGCGCCTCGCGGAAAGAGGCAGTAATTATCGGAATTTCCGCTTTCCCGGGGCGCGCCGGCACTCGAGCGAGCCCCGGCGTTATTATCCCTCGCGTCTCTGTGTGCCCGTCGCGCCTCTCCCGAGCCTCATTTCTTTCGCATCCCCGCAGGACATTCCCATTTAACCGCTGGCAGAGCCCGTGTACAGGACGACTGGCGCCCCCCATAGCTAACGAGGCCCGCGGCCCCCGAGCCGCGTCGATGCACGTCTCGCTGATGTAAACAGAGCCGTCTCCTTTGATTGGGAATCAATGCGCTTTGGCTTTCGTTACGCACTGATTTCGCGAACGACGCTTTTACAAGCGAGCTAGCGGAGGGTAACAAAGACGGATGGCCTGCTGTGGACGCGGCACGGTGCGCTTTGCCGGTTCTAAATTAGAGCTGGTTTTACAGTCCCGGGTGGATTCTGTATAAAAGACAGCGAAATATAGCACAATCAAAATGACGAAAGCCCGACGAATTAACTGTCCTTTGTACGTCTCCTGTTTATCATTCCTCTTATCAAGGGTTTATTTAACGAACTCTATTTCCTTTGTGCGTACTGGCGCGTTAAACGAGAATATGCGTGTGCATTAGCGCTAAGAAATTTAATTACTTCGCTCGTACGATGTTCATTCTTTTCAATGTACGTGTATGCTTCCCCGGCGTCTTATATGAACATATTGCGAGATAATTGGATAAAAAATTAAATTTCAGCAAGCTGCCAGTCTTTATATTTCAATGCGCTTAATAAGCTGAACGGATCTCGACGTAAATTGTAACGACGCCCCAGTCCGTGATAAATTATGCAAAAAAGCCTGACTAAATTTTTCTGCTTTAGCGCCCCAACGCCGAGTGGACTTTTAATTACGATACGCGGGCGGCTTTGAGCCCGCGTTCTTTTATTTTCCCGCCGAGATTCGCGCATTAAAAAAGAAAGCTCTGCGGGCGCTCCCGCGGGGACGACACGTTCCGATTACCAGGGCCGCAATTGAAGGGAAAAAGCTCCCGGCAAAGCAGACTGCGCGCGCGAGGGCAGTTACACGCGTCTCACCTAGGCCGCCCTTCATGGAGCCCCGGCGCCTGGGGCTGGAGAGCAGCGTGACCTCGGTGTCCCCGTCGTTGAGCTCGGTGAGGTCGCTGGTCGACTTCCTGGACATGCGCCGCGGGCCCGGGCTGTCGGCCTCGGGCTGGGTCGCCTCGCTGAGGCAGCGCTGGCTCTTGGTCAACCGGGCGGCGGCGGGGGCGGGCCCCGGGCCGGGGCTGGGGGCCACCGGGGGCCGCGGCCCCAGGCTCAGGCTCGAGTTGCGTCGGCGCTTCGGCTGGCCCAGAGGACTCGGGGACATCGGTGACTTGGGCGGGTAGCTCAGGGTCTTGCTGATGTTGCGCCGCGGGCTACAGAACTGGAAGATCGGCGACTTAACGTCGGGGCTGCCCTCGGCCTTGAACTGACCCGGGAACTCCTGCGGACAGTTATTGCCGGTGAGATCGAGCAAGCGTCAGCCCTTTTCAGCGGCCGGCTCCCATTATCCGGGGGTCTTTACGGATCTCGGCAGAGCTGTGTGCTGTCACGGGGATACCCCGATTCTTTGAGAGCTATATTCGTGTCTCTCGGACCCATTCAAAATTTTATTTTGACTCGGTGAAAAACAGGGATTTTTTTTATTTTGTGTGATGTATTTGCAAAACCGAACGATGCGGACAGTATTCAAACAGTAAACTGTGCGTCAATAAATCACCCTTTCACGCGCATGTTCGATGTATAAATATGTATGTGATGTCGTAAAGGCATTTTTGAAAAAAATTGCGTTCGTGATTTTTAATTCGACATTAACGTATTACGCACTTTATCACAATTCACATATAAACCATAAATAAATTATCAAGTATTGAAGAGTAGGACATCAGAGTTATTGTTAGCTTTTTTTTAATTATATTGCTGAAGTATCATATAATAAACATCTGTTAATTTACAATATTGGTACGTTTGGTGAATAATGATCGTCTGGCTTTACCGATATATTTCTACTTAAACTCGTGGATTGACCTTGGAAATTCCGAATGGGCGTTACAATCTCGTATTGGGTATATACAAGCGAATGATTAATGGTATAGAAAGGCACAAACTGGCAAAATTTATGATCGGTGTACCTTAAGTGGAAACCGCACTCGAACAAAATAAATCACTCGGACCATCCGTAATTATGAAGTGTGTGGGTAAATTATTCACTTTCGACGTGTGTTTCGGTAACGTATTTATCCGTCTTAATTTATAACGTACAATTATCGAGTTGTTAGTCGGGACGTCAAGTGAAAGGGGTCAAATCGAAGGGAAACGGATTTAATCAAACAAGCTTTAGGGGCGCCCTGGTTCCGCTCGCACCTTCCCCTCCCATCGCCCCTTAATACAACCGTGACAGCCGCAGGCAAAAACACGTCGGAGAGGAATTAAGCCGGTCGGACCTGGGAGTTCTTTGAGTCGGCCACCCTGGCGAAGTCCTCGAAGTCGAAGTTGGCATTGGGTGTCTCGGCAGCCGTCGGGGTTACGAACTCGGGCGGAAACTCGAAGACACGGGGTGTCCCGGGCGAGCGGGCGCCCGACAGCTGTTGCTGGAGCTTGGGGCTGCGCTGCTCCGGGAGCGGCGGCAGCTGCCGAGGGCTGCGCGGCGACCTGGGGTATCCAGAACCGCCCGCCGCCGGGCTCCCGCTGCTGCCCGTCGACATGACTCAGCGACCTCTAGGCGGCCGGTTGGCTGTCAGCTGCTCGCCTCCTCGTCATCCTGCGGCCGCCGAGTGATTTCTGCAAAAAACGCCGGGAGATCATTTTCTTCGGGGTTTCATTTTTCAGCGAATATGTACGGGACGTGGCACGGAGTTGGGTGTCCACAGTAGAGAAGGATACGATCATGACTGTGCACATTTCGTAAATTACAACGCAACAGTAAGAAAGCTAAAGTGTGTAATTCCGAGATGGAATACCATACTACTAATCATCGCTATTTTTAATCTACATGTGAAGATAATTTAATGGTTGAATAGTTAGAAACCAAATAATTTTGATATTTAGATTGGCCTTGGTTAATTTAATTTAATACAATTGTTATTGATATTACTCTTGTGTTGTGAATCAATCAACATTACTTTAATCAATGTATAATTATTGTACTGTACGAGTCGGCCTTCATTTCGTCCAAATAATACTGAAGTTATAAGCATAACAAATATAAAATAGCATAGAAACAAAAGTAATGTAAATAAATAAATAGTGATGCGTGTGAATTATTAACATAATAATAATGAGAAGTATTACTCTTCACTTTCATAAATTGGCACAATAATATTAATAAATGGTAAGTAATTTTATTATTGGACCTAGATATTGCAAATCAAACTTATTATTAACATTATAGCCCATTACTTTCTTCAACATAAGCACTGTGAAATATGAGATGCGTAGTCATTGATCTCAAACGTAATAATTTACAATTTTAATAGATAAAATAAACTTTATCAATTATGTAAATCTTATAAACTCGATTAAAACCGATATTTCAGGCTAATAAAAAAGATAATCTTTGAAAAAATAATATTTCGAACATGTTACACATACCCTTATCGCAAGATTAAATACAAATACATAATCCATTTTTCAGCTGCGTCATATAAAGACTCAATTAAAAAAAATAACAATAAAAATATATCATTTATATTATTATGAAATGCAATATAATTTAATGATTCATAAATTTATCTTTAATAAGCTACATAAATAAAATTGATTTCCCATATTAAATTTAATAACCTGACGTTGTAAACTGAATCTAAATTTTATACTTTTTGAATATTAATGAAGAACTTATTAAAATAATATTATGCAAATATTACACTTTAGACTGATATCTATATATTTTTAATCCATTACATTAATTAACTGGAAACCAATACATGTGCATATATATAATTTCGCAAACATAAATAGACTCTTCGTAGGCAATGACAAAATCAACATGATGAAAATTACAGCATTTCTGTTTCGTTTCCCCGAAATAGTAACTAATTTTTTATTGTCATTAAATATGGTAAATATAGATAATGATGAAAGTTCTTAATGTCATAAATTTGCCAAAACTTCTTAAATCTTAATAAATAAACTCTATAATTTGTTCATGCAAAAACTGTAATACCATGGATATTCTGTAATTTGAACATCTGAATTTTTTACTGAGAATATTTACTTCCAATTAAAGATTTCTTTTTAATTTTAAATAATTGTATATAATTTTTGTCATCAAAATTTTATTAAATACAATTTTATTTTATATTTTTTTAAAGAACAACTTTTAACAAAAATAGTAATCTTAATAAAATTTTATACTCTATGTTTAAGGAATGTAATTATCTTAATTATTTTCAAGCAATTAATAGATATACGAATATCACATTCAAAAAACATTTTTAAATCAAAGATTAACGTAGGTAACAATGGTACACAGCATTTACTAACTTGCCGCCGCAAGTAGATTCATTATTATCCGCATTAGATTAAGGTATTGCGAGAAGACGCGTAATCATATTAACTACAAAGCTGTTTATCTTTTTTTAAATCCCTACTAATGCTTCAGGATTATTAAAAATTTAGCTTTTTGATGTTAGCATTTTTTGTATTTATTTTTATGATGCTATTTATGAATTATCGTTGTATATTCAAACTACGAAGGTTTCTTATCTCGTTTAATTAATTCCATAAAATTGAGTTTTGAACTGTAAAACAGTGATTGAACGTTGGTTTAAAGCCTAATTAATGTATCTTAATATGATCGTTATAATTTACTATTGTACTTTGTTATTATTTGGAATTCGTATATCTAAATATAAGAATATAATGTTGTAATTTGTGATGCAAGGCTTATGAAATAATTTGAAATTCTCTAAATAGTTAAATCTTATATTACATTTTTTAGTTCCAAGGGTTCGTGGCGAATAAACTCAAACAAAACTTTTCTCTAGTTTATTTTATTTTCCATTGTTTTTTTCATCTTTATACTGACGCATGAATGTATATATTCTGATTTGTTGTACATGAATGAATAAAATAGAAACATAAAAATTAAAAGATTTACTAATACAAAATAACACTATAACAAGACCATGTTTTATGACTATTGTAATCTATTATGGTTAATAATTTTTGGTTGATAGTAATATCAGATTCGATCGGAAATATTGAATTACATAATTGATTCATATATGTTTTCATATATTTTTATTATCAATTACTAAAAAAATATTCAAAAAAGGATTCGATACATTACTGCAATTTCAGAAACGAACAGATATCAAATTTTTACATACTCAAGTATTATTCAGTTTTTTTTATATTAACGACATACAAATAGTATTTAAATAATGATGATTCAGTTTAAAATTAAGAATAACCCTATGGTATTTTTACACGCATGTCACAAACATATTCGAGTGATGTGCAAGCTTAGATTCAACCATAGAGTTTTGATAAATCGATGCAATAAAATGCACGTGTGGACCAAATCTCGACATTGTCATTATACATTATTCTTACAGAATGGAAACAAATTTTTTTACAAACGAAGACTGATACGAATGATATTTAAGCTTCCAATGAGTATTTAAAAAGCTTGAGTTAAATCATATATTTTATGACAAGGAAATAAAAATAAAAAATATATTTTCTTATTATTTACATATAAATTATACTAGATTATAAATATACTAGATTTACAAATACAATTTATTTTTAAGTTTTAAACATATTGTAGCATATATAAATTTAATGAAGTACTGTATTAATAATTTCGTATAGTACAACATTATTAATAAATAATCATATCTTTATAACAAAGTTAGGTAAGGTTAGATAGAATGTCTGGCTGAAATCGCAGCATACTACTGTTTACTTGTATTACTTATTATAATATCCTATTTATTATAAATTCGTTATTTGATTCATAAAATCGATCATGAATTATTGAAATATATATATGAATGAAAAAGAGAAAAACATTGAAATATAGCGAAGAATAGCGTATTTTTATTCATCAATTAAAAATTTTCTTGATTAATATAATCAAGATAAAAATGAAATAATATTCGAATCAAATTATGATAGTATACAACTCATGCGATTGTAATAATGATGTACAAATGAATTTTTAAAACTATAAAGTAGACGCAGAATTTTTAAAATATGGACTTAAACTGACTGAAATGTAAAGTAATGATTTCAATCACTCAATTTGAAACCAATAATTTCATGTTATCTACTTTAAAAGAACTCAGTTTTATGATATTTGCAATTAAATTTTTATTAAAATTGACTGAAATAATATTTTTATGTAATTATTTAGAAATAGTATTTTAACTAAGTTTTAATATTTAATCTGAGCATTTATAAGCCTTTAATCACAATACAAATCGCTTTAATAAAATTTTTGCTATAAACCTGTTATATATTTTCCTTTATTATCTTATATACTATAATCTTTATCTAATGGCATTTTGGTATAGTTATATAATACTCCCTATATTATTATAGGAATATCTTTATACAAACACTTCTAAAATCAATTTTTATAATAATGATATTTTAAATTGATTACTCGAGATTTTTAAATACATACAACAGTAATAAAAGAAAAAAAGTATCAACCTTTGAAATTACATAAATTTCATTAATGAATTTTCAACTCAAAGCTGTAAAATTGTTACTTTCCAATTAAATATCATATATTTATCTTTTATGAATAAAATGATTAATACTGAAATTATAAATCAATCGATCTTAGAGATGTATATTTTCTATAAATTCCTACTGCATATTTTAGTGGGTTATCTATGCATAACTTAAATGTCTTTGCAGTAGTGCACTATTTTGAACACAGATTCAAATAAGCTCTTAAAGAACAAAATTTTATTCGCTACAGAGTCATGTATCAAACAGCATTAATGTATAAGTTGATTGCTGTGCGTGTCATATCATAAATCGTAATATTTGTAATATGTGTTTTTCATTTGAATAATGAGCATCAATTGTCAACGCATAATTACTACTACAATATTTAAAATAAGTTGAAATATTCAAAATACCGTCTCAGTGTACATTATTCATCTTCAATTTACCTGATAGGAATGTTTGACGATCATCAAGGTCGTACATTTTTCCGGCAATCAATTAACTGTGGCGAACGGTATTTTAAAAAGCTCAACTTGCTCTCTTGTCATGGGTGAGCAAAGAGAAGCCAAAACTCGATTGCACACACGTGGTATCCTCATAAACGAAAACCACAGATAGAATTCTCGGGAACTTTACAAACTACTCAAGAACAATGGAAAATCATCAGCGAGTACCTCCAGTGGTCCCGATGCGCTGGTGTCCCCGTCATCAAGGCCCTCTATCCCAGGGTTAGAACCCGTGGCCCCTAGGCGTCATCGCCAACCTCCTAGACGCAGGCCCGACGGCCGGTGGTGGGCGTTGTAGCCGGCAGGCCCATTACCCCCAGGTCCTGCCTGCGCCTCATCTCCCGCCCCTGAGTCTCACATCCGACGTTCCGAGTATCGCGGTAGAAACTTCCCGGGCACTCGAGCGCACTTGTCTGCCGGCGCGGCACAACTACGTAGAATCCGTCCCGTAACCTGTTGATCCGACTGGCTGTTGCGCCGGGGAGTTCAGTCGGCCGCCGCCGGTGAGGCTCCCCAGGTCTCAGGGCGCAAACGCGCGCGCGGAGGGAGGCAGCGGGTCCGCGATCACCCTGACGCGCTAACTCGGAAGCGAAGGAGAGGAGCCCGGGCTTGCCAAGCGACGAGCCGTCCCTCGTCCTCGGCGCTCAGCGCGATACTGAGCTGGCGCCGAGGGTGCAAATAAGCTTTTTCACCCTCGCGGGCTTGCGGACCCCCTCTCCTACCCTCGCTGCTTCTCCCGGCGTGCGCGCGCTCGCTCGCTCTCGCCACCCCTCTCTTGCCCTTCTCTCACTTTCTCTATTTCCCTCGCTCTTTCACACACACACAGACACACAGACACCGTTCATATTAGTAGGAGCCGTAACGAGTTCACAACTGACCAAATGCAGACTAACCGACGACTTTCCGATTGAAATCTAATGGAAATTCCGGGCACACGTCAATTCCCAGACGTGTTTTATGACGACGATTGAAATTGAATTTGTCCTTCGCTATGTAATGCTGTTTAGTGTCCAAGCGTTGTGCTTGATGTTTGACATTTTGAATAATCATGAGTATGGTATTAAACGCTGGAAAAAGTTCTTCATTAAATCGTGCAACGACTCGTGTATTAGCCGCATGTACGCCATCGCGCGTCACTAGTGCGAATTTTCACACACCAGCTATGTGCAAAATTATAATGTTATTAAAAAATAATGTTATAATATTTATTTCAGTCATAATAAATACATTTTATGATAAATTATCATTACAAGATTAATTTAAAATTATTATAAATTACGAAATTGAAAAATCCATTAAAGAATTTTAATTAATTGTGTAATTAAAATTTTCTAAATAAAATGATTTATTTAATGAAAAATAATAATTTTTATATTATAACTTGAGTTATGTCATTTGGAAAAATACCTATTCTACGCTCGATTTAGAGCATTACTGAAAACTCGTATCCAAGTTATATTAAAATCCGTTTTCCAAAGTAATACTATGCAAAAAAAGTCAGACTGTTCTTTTAAAGGAGAGCACCTATATAGCACTGTATTCGTATTGAAGCCGTTAAAGTTTCAGGATCAGACCTGAGCTGCTCGAAAATTGGGTGACTGATGCGCGATTGTTATAGAAAATAAAGAGGAATGTGTTAATTGAATTAATTTTTAAGCATAATAATATTTACTGAGCTATAATTTTTTATTATTTTATTAAGACCTAAAGATTATGTTAAAATATTTTAAATACGATAAAATATTTTGTTGTTGTTTAAATTATTCCTTTGACTAGAAAATTGAATTTCCCACAGATTTACTAGCATAATTTTATATAAAAAAAATTGTAAAAATGTTACCTCGTAAAAATATACAAATATAAAGTAAGTTTCCATTTTTAGCAAATATATGATAGTTATATGTCAACTTATATACACGTTCTAATTACATGTATCATAATTAAAATAGACAAAATCTGCCCAAAATTTACATTTTTGTTAAGAAGTCACTTAAAATAGTACTGAAAGACCGAAATTTTTGGAAATAAAAATGTAACGGTTGAATTCTTGTTAAATCATCGTTAATAAATAAAACAGGCTAAATTCTAAATTTTATATCGACAGAGTGACTATAACTATATTTACTATAGGTAGATATCTGCAAGAACAAACTGCAGGTATAATATGAGTTACCAAATAAATCACTTCTTTTATCCAAGATATTCTTACGAAAATGTACATCACTTTTTACTTAGTTGATTTACAAGAATTTTCGAAATTATTAGCTAAAAGTGAAGTAATCTTATATCCTAACTATAAAATCATAAATCATTATTGATCAGAAACTCAATTCAAGTAATTTAAAAAGTCCATTAAATTTTTTTCATATTATTCTAGTTTTAAAACTGTACACCGTATATAGTATTATTTATCGAAATTAAGAGCTACTAAAATATCTCACGTAATACATCTAGCTTTATCACGTTATTTGCAGATTGAGCATCAGTGCGATGTAGATAAGGCAAGCGATCGATAATAGAGTTAAATGTTGGCTGAGTCGTAAAATGTAAGTAATTACAAACAATATGTGGCAATGCGTAGAGTAGTTGACTCCCCTCTACCCTCACGCGATTCAATCAGAGCAGAATCAGCTTAAGCGTAAATTCCATTAGTGCGGTAGAGGATTTTCACCAGCTGTATACGCGCTTCGGCTTTTTTTCCCACTAAACTCTCCCTTGGCCCCCGGAAGCCAGTAGCGGCGCAAACATTTCAGCGGCAAATGACTCGTTGCGCTTGCCATTAAAAAGTAATTGAATTCTGCAACATGAGGTTCTATTAATCAAGATACCCCCGGACCCTCAACGCTCTAACTGAACCTCTCGCAGATCCCTAGACAAGGAGCCTACCAAATATACTAAGTGAGAGATATCCGGTAAGAAGGTATCGGCTGGGCGTTGCCGATGCGGAAAAATGAGAGGCAGCAGTCGATAGCTGCACCCCCACCTCCCCCACTCCTCTCCTCTTCCCGCGCACCACCCGCCGCGAGGCAGATCTCTTCATCCCCACCCCCACCATTTATTTCACTTTATTCTCCTCTTTCCTTTACAATTTTGCGGCGGCGCTTTTAGCCCCCGGACTCTCCCAAACTTGGGGCATGTCCGGAAAGCATCCCGTTGCGCGGCTTCGGTGCAGCCGCTCAAACTCAGGCGTCCGCAAATTTTCCAGCCGCGCCTCTTCAGCGCTGACGGTATATACGCCTGCATAGGAGCTGCCCTCAACATCCTCGTGGCTCTTCTTGATATTAACCTTGGAGCCGGCGCGATCTTTCTTGGTCGCTCGGCTGACTAATGTCCAGTTCGACGAAAGTTATGCGCGCGTGTCTAGCTTATCGCGGGCTTACATTTACCGATTTTATTCCTGCATGTAGGGGGGATTTTTGTTGTGCGTTGAGAGCGTACGCGATGCACGGTATCTTCATCCTTACGGCAGGATAATAATCATGATTTTCATTATGTGTCAAAGCGATTAAATCATGCGACCGTTGACATAATGAGATCGATCGCTTTGGGCAAGTCAGGGTTAGCCTAATTTTCTGAAAGCATAGACATCTTAATGGATTTAGTTATTCATAGAATATAAAGATCATTATATATTTATAATATTATAGGTGCTTTTATACTGAAAATGTGAAACATCAATACTTGCGCTTTAAGCGCGGTGAAGAATTTAAACATGTCAAGTAAATATTTTTTCACTTGCATCAACACTGAAAAATATTGCTTCCAAACTGATAGTTAAAAAGGATGTGAGCATTTTTATGCCGTGCCACGAAGTAGAATATACCCTTTTTCATTGCAAGATAAATACGCGTAGTGTTTGCTTAAATTCTTTTCAATGTTACTCTGTATTAGACAGTTCAAAAGATATTCAGTGCAAACTATTTAAACAAAATAAGTAAAGCGTAAATCAACGAAGACAGTTGAGCTTGATTATACTGGTAAATTAGGTCCTATTCTTTTAAAGCGAATAAAAGCAGACTGACTTTATAATCGCTTTACATAGTTCTTTCAATTTTCAGTCTATTAAAAAAAGTTTATTCAACAAAGAGCACATTCACATTATGTCCATTAAAATTGTTACTAATTCCATTGAACGCTCAAATAAAAATAGTTCCATTAATTCGAATCTATTTAGAAATGCAACATTCTATGTTTTTAATTATATTGTATAAACTTCATAAACAAATAGGCTAAAAACATAATTTTTGCAGTTTTTTTCTAGTTGCAAAGGACAGGTGATAAGAAATAAAATGGTTCTTCTTTTTCCGTAAAAAGGCGATGATTGCAGTAGCGCCTGGACTGATGACAAAGGGCCCACGATATTGCAGCTTCACGTCCAACAGGTAGAGTAATTTACGACTCAAGGTGGATAGTATAGGGTGCAAATACAGATGTTGTAGCGTTCTATGGATAAAAGCTTTGCTGCATACCATTCCTATAAGCCGTTTTGTTTAAAGTAGCTTTAATAAATGCCCATATTTAAATCATATTTTTCCTTTATAAACATACACACACGACTTGCTAGAAAATCGATTAGCTTCCAGACGTAAGAATTACACGGAGCTTTTAATAAGTAAAATTAACACGGGTAACCATCAATACATAACATACACTGCAGTAGTACACAATAATTTGTACGAAATTTAAATTCAAAATTTTTATTTAATTTAAGAGGAAATTAAAATTTGATTTATCTCGTTTAAATTACCTTCTTAGATTTTGAAATATACTGTAGCATTATATATAAATATGCAGAACATTCAAGATATGAATAAAAAGTATATTTCTCTCGTTTCTTATAATAAGAAAAATATTCATATTTCAATATTGTTGTTGTTGTTATTGTTGTTGTTGTTGTTGTCGTTGTTGTTGTTGTTAGATTGACGTTATTGTTGCTACGTTGTTATTTAGCCTGGAATATTTACATGGATGTTCTAAAAATAACTCACATACAACTTAGTGAGTTTATGATTTCTTTCATTATTTCCCTAATCACTATTTTTTAACCATCTTTGAGATGAATAGATCACTAAAGTGAAATAGTCCACTAGAGTAAAATTGATTACTCGGGTAATAAAATAAGCTAGGAGTGTAAAATGAACAAGCGAATTTATCACTGGCGTAAAACGAATTACCGAGGTCAAATAGAAAAAAGAAATACATACTATAGAAACGGTAATTGTGCAGTAAGAAAATTTATTCTTTGCTTTAATTAAGGTAAAAAAATAATACAAAATGTTATAGTATAATAATATTACAGATCGGATTACGTACAAAATTATAATTTATATGTAAGCTACTTTCAAAACAATAATATGTAATAACACTTTTACCATTACATTTATTAACAACTCACTTCAATTCTATCTTACTACAATACTATAATATAAATTGTCTTGAAAACGTTTAATGTATTCGTATAGTTAAAATAAATTTCAAATTAGATTTTAATTATAACTATTAATTTAATGAATTAAAATAAACACTTTGCTTACAAAGTGCTGATCAGAAATAAGGAAAATTTTAAAATACGTATTTTTTTTTATATTATAAAATAATTTATTAGTCTTAACATGATTTAATAATGATCTGAATTCTATAATGTGCAAATTACATTTTGACTTAATTTAATAATGTACAAAATAATATTTATAAATATCATTCTGCTTTTTTAAAGAATCGATATACTGATCTGTATTCTGGAACACGGGCTTTATTAATATTGTAATTTAAAACACATTCAATTCGATATAAAATTAAATGACAGATGAGATTTTATATTTATTTTTACAAGGGTTTATTTTAAATTTTTGTTTTTATATATTAAGCTTAAAGTTGCAATCGCATATTTACTTCAAAATATCCTGAT
Organism: Sycophaga agraensis; assembly: GCA_018906755.1. NCBI lineage: Eukaryota > Metazoa > Arthropoda > Insecta > Hymenoptera > Pteromalidae > Sycophaga > Sycophaga agraensis. Next base: position 139,867 of record JACCIE010000003.1, read on the forward strand.
TTCTGTCTTAAACCCGAATTGAGCCGGTTCAATTGGATGGGTGCAAGGTAGAAGCATTCCATTTTGTTTTATATTACAAAATCAATCGTATAAGAAGTTAAAAGGGAAAATTGAATTCACCTATTTTTCTTACATATTTGAAAAAGAAACACAAAAGTAGTAAATTCTTTGGAAAATTCGTTATTGACAAAATAGAACTAAAGGCTGATTTAATGCCCGTATTGTACTTTAACTGCTCCTCTATAACTTTATAGTACGCCAATAAAGTTTAAACCACGCATCGTGTCAATTTAAAGCCCAATCGATTTGCGTTGCAACAAAATAGTATCGATTTTTCGTATAGGCTATTATTTTACCGAGGTCTCATATCGCGACAAATACGCAAAAAGTTTTCGAAGATTGCGAGGGAATTTGCTTACCCCATTTAAGTCGACGAAAGTTTAATTGACCGAAGAAGTCGAGTGCTCTGCAAATTACTGATATAGCCTTCTCCAAGCTCATTACTTACCTTCCCATTGCTCTTACAGCAACCCATGTCGACAATTACAATACAAAGAAAAAAAGTATTAATATGCATAGTTTATATAAAAAGTTATATGTAGACGTAGACATTTTGTTAGCACAATAATTATTTACAGTTTATATTTGAATATTATAATTTATTAGATTAATAAGAGATACGTAAAACATAATAAACAGAAATAACACAAAAATTAACTAATTTTTATTTATATCTTTTAAAAATAAAGAATCATTAAATATTAATCATAATTATTTTTAAAGTACTTGTTTATCAAATTTCTTTTATAAAACTTGTAAACTGAAATATTTATGATGAGACTTTATTGTAATAATACATTTTATATTTTTATAAATTAAATTTCGAGATTATTTTGCACAAGTAAATATAAAGTTTACAATTTAATGTAACAATTTACAAGGAATGTGTAGAACGCTTTACAAACAGCATTTGTAAAGTTACATAGTAACGCTTCTGTATTAAGAGGTATTTTACATTCAGTCAATTTTACTATTAAATGATTTCTTTGATCATTATAAATTGGGCAGTGTCATAAGACATGATCGAGATCTTTTCCCTTAATAAGACAATAAAATTGAAATAAAGTATAATTTTTTTATATTTGGCTAATAAATTATAATTTATTTAATATAGACCAGAATTAAAAGTAATTGTAAAATATATGTTTATATATTATTTCAAATATATACTTACATTTACGTAATGCTATTTAAAATAATGTTTAAATATAACAAGATAATGATAAATCGACCAAATGTAAAGATTCGCGGTTGAACTGTAAGGGCCCCTAGCGGTAAGTTTTATGACTACAAAGGTCTACTTTGCCGATAAAAAGATAACTACAAAGGTGAGCTTACCGTATGCGTGTTTGTAAGTTTGCGATTGCACTAACATAGTGCAGTCCACTCAGTTATGGGGTGGGAGACTGAGAGCGGGTAAGCGCGAGAAAACAGCTGCGACCTGCATGATAAGTGCGTTTTACCGCTGTGGAATAGTATAAGTAGTGTCACACTCGTCAGTTTCTTTGATGTATGTATTCTATCGTCATGTTTTTGATATTAATAGCGCGCAAATATTTAAATTGTACGACCGAGTATACGACAAAAGAATTGATAACAATATTAAAAACATTGTTTGAATAAGTATAATTAAAAAATTTACTTCTTTAAATGTTTAATGTCGATTTATAATTTATTAAGCAACGATTCAAATTTTTCATGATCTAGTACTAAGAATGAGTGTTTTTCAAATTTAACACATATGTACAAATTGATTATTTAAAAAATGTAAAATTTTGAACTTTCTGCTAAATCATATCTACCATATTTTTTGTTGTTGTAATTAATTCATTTAATTTGTAACTTAGTTTAGAAATAAACGTGTATTTTCTAATGAACATTTACTAATATCAATAAATATTTCTAAGTAAATTGACGCTACGTTCATTACCGTCTTATATACGCCATTTTCTTCATAATAATATAGCGTATGAGCTGTAACATATCTTCCACACAATGTACGCTATAGTGTCTTCCCCATTCTCTCCCTCGCTTCCCTAGTATAAACCGTACACTGTGGGCGTAGCGCGCAGCGCATTCTTTCAAAACGATGACGCGCCAGCTGACGCGAGTACTTGTACCGAGTGGCGCACGACCCTGTTACATTAAGCCGATGCAGTTGATTTGGCTCAAGGATCGCAGCCGAAATCTCACGTGAGGATCTCGCAATATAACTTTCCTTACACGCAGCTCGAGCCCTCCTACGCTTAGGTCATAACCTGTTTCCACGTAAAATCCCACCCTGCGGGTGAAAGCAAGGCTGAGTACAGGCCGCAACGGCGCGGCCACCGGTTGATATACACAAACAACGGCAGCCCCCTTAAAAACCCCGGGTTAACGGTCTCGCGCCCGGCGGCACTGTCCCTTCGAGCCGAGCTCTCCTGTGCAAGTGCGAGTGCCCCGACATTGCGGCGGTCCCCGCCAGTGGGCCTTGAAGGCGACTCGCGGTGGCCTGTATTATAGGTGCGCCGGGAACAACTGAGTGTTATTGCAGTGTGCCAGTCCCTCGCGCGCCTTCACGCACCGCGTAGCATGCGAGCCGCTCGCTCGGGATCGGCGCTCCGTGTTCAAGCCGGATAAGCCAGAGTGCCCTGGTTCCGGTCAACCGCCGCCAGGATGTCCAAGCTCCAGAACTTCCGGATCCAGTTCGACAAGCCGGGTGCGACCTACGCGCCGGGGGAGACGGTCTCCGGGAAGGTCGCCTTTTTTCTCACCGGCTCCAAGAATGTACGAGGTGGGTGACTCGCTTAGTAAACAGAACTCTGGCCGACACTTGTTATTCTTTTGTTTTCGCCCTCCGTTCGACTCTTTACCTTGCCAAAAACGCAATCCACAAGCTTTCCTGCACAGGAATTGTTGCGTAGTTGTTCGGGGCATTGGTGGACCAATGATTCATCATAGATTAAAAGCTTTGCTTGTTTGTGCATTGCTATTGGCAACGAAATACCATCGATGTTAAGTATCCCATGCCAGAGCATCGAACCGGTCAAATTATTATTGCATAACAAATCTCGGAGTTTTTATTTTGGCAATCGGTCTCGAACGCAGCACTGGCGGTAGTGCTGTAAATTACCATTCATCAATTAATTTCAATTCAAGATGTCCAATTTAAATTATGAATAATGCGAAAGTACTCGAAGACTGTAATGTGATTGGTCAAAATGAATTCGTTTTTGCAACGAATGTAACATGCAGTAAAAATGTTTTAATACTGTAATGTATTACAAAAAATAATATTTATTTTACATTAAAATTTTAGGCATAGTACAACTAACTTCGGTATGTCATTTGTTAACAAGTTATTAACAAAATGGAATCAATGAATAGCCATTTGTAAACACCGAGATAGTCTGTGACAAGTGAGGTTCCATATTCTTAAGATAAGATTAACTATAAAATCTGTTTGAACGAAATTTCGAGAGCTACATTAACGCAATATCTAAGCAGATTAAACTTTATATATATCTCGATATAATACACTTGACAATACATACGAACATATTTATCTAGATAGATGTTTTTTCAAGTAATAACTATAAAGCTATTTAAAATAAAATTTCATCTCAGAATAATAAAAGATGTCTTTTTATGAATATTTCTTTATTTAGTTTTAAATTTAATCTTAACTGAGAACCATCATAACTACAGACTCGGAATCCGATAAAATTTTTTAGTTGTTTATATATTCGTTAACATTTTATATTCTTGTAATTTTGCAACTGCATCGTTATATAATTGAATATTGGACTGTATATTAAAATACTTACCTTAATATTGATTAATTTGAAAATAACGATATTGTTGTACAATGTATTTTACTTTTCATTGTTTATTATCTATTTTATTCAATTATTTCATAAATTATCATATGTATATAGATGCAGGAGAAAAAACGCACAGATAAAGATAGTTAATCATTACGACTTTGTTTGTGAATCAGTTGAATAATATTCATAAGAAAAATTCTACACAAAGCAAGAATAATAAATTATAATAATATAAACTATCATATTTTTAATCCAATAAAAATTAATAACATAAACAAAAACAATAACATTTGATCAATTTTACGTGTTGACAAATTATTGTACTGAACAGTAGTCATTAGATACAAAAATCAATACGACACGCGATGCGAAAGCATTGGCATGTACAAAGAGCAACTTTATGTAGTATCGACCATCAATAATCATAATAGCCTGTATTCAATTCTCCTAATCTCCGATGCATCTGTAAATAATTCTTGCTACTTTTTCTGATCAAATATTATTTTAGACATAATATATATATGAGTATTTGAATTAATTTTAATAATCATATTGGTTTAAGGCTCCATTTAATTAGCATTTTATACAGCCAGCAAAATCTCGATTCATTTTCTATTATAGAATTAGCTCGATCATTTTTATACAGATGCAACGTACTTAATATATCTCAATAGATATAGAGCTTTAGACATATAAATTAAACAATTTGTGCGTATTTATGCATATCAAGATATTGGGTGTTTAATTTTAGTTATTTTTTCAATATATTTTTGTTTTGATTTTTTAATTAATATCAATGAATATTATGTCATTCTGAATAAAAATAAAATAATTCCCTTGTATTTCTTAAAAAAGTATTCAATGTTTTATTGAATAAGACATCTGTTTCATACGAGGCTTCATAAATGATCATAAATTCAGGAATTTTTACCTTGAATTATAAGATTATTATAGATTTTTTTTTGAGAATATCGATCAAGAATATTCTAGAGAATAAAGAGCAATTTTCCAGAGTATTCCATGTCGAACATTCTCGGGAATGTACATGTTTGTATTATAATTTGCGGCTTTATTTTTAATAGTTACTTATTAATATGTATACCGATCGTAATTTTACATATCGTTTGTGCTCGCCTACCTTACCGTGAGAATAAAACAATATGGTATTTCAAATAGTAAAGTTACAGTAAACTCTTATTACATTATAGAAATTAGATTGGAGGTTCAAGGTGACGCGGGAGTTCGCTGGACACAAAAATGTAAAAAAAGAGATGAGGACGGAGTTACTAGGAAGCACAATGAAGTTTTTAAAGGCGAAGAACATTACTTTACTTTGTCTAATCGTTTGCTTGGCGGAGCTTCTGGTGAGATCTATTTATAAATTAATCCAAACTGCACATTATTAATTGAACTTTCGTTATACCATTTATTGTTAATTGTACTGGATAAAGAAGAACTAGAAATACAATAAAAATTAGAAATAATTACATTTAACCATATTCTTGTACAAAATGCAGTTAATATTAATAATAAAAACTCCCACTTCATAAGGTAATACCAAGAATGAATTAATTATTAATGAAACAAATCACAAATAATAATAAGCATAATTACATGATTAATAAGAGTTAAAATATAATTCCAAGATATTATTTAAATCTATACCTATATTATAATACGAGATATTGTATCAAAAGTGTGAGTTTAATGTCTCACTAAACACTCCTTTATACGTGAATGTAACTGCATCCTAAATGGCCGATATGTCATCTCGTAATAGCGTTAAAAATTTACGTTATGATTACTTTTAAATAATCTCTATTGCAAAAAATGGTTCATTCAAACATTCTGTTTTAATAATAACTGTTTATATTTTTTTATAACAGGAGCAAACCAAGTAACCTTAGTAGCAGGTCAACATACTCATTCCTTCAGTTTTCAACTTCCTTTAAACATTCCATGCAGTATCGAGCATTCATACGGATGCATACAATATACTGCAAAAGCTATACTTGATAGGCCTTGGAAATATGATCACAAAGTAGAATCAGCTTTTACTGTAATTGCGCAATATGATTTAAATACTCAAGCTTCCCTTCGTGTAAGTGTAGCAAAATATTCTTTTATATTTTTTAAACTAATTTAATGCATGACATAACATATTTTTATTACATAATTTTTTTTAATTCATACGTACTTAAAAATCACGTATTTATCAACTAAAACTTATATATAAATTTTAAATAATATTTCCATATTTAGGTAGGTATTAACGATGAAATCAAAAAAAGATTTTGGTATTTTTGTTTATTTAAATCTCATAAAATGAAGATTAATGTAAAAAGTAGATCAAGCGGTTTTGTTCCAGGAGAAACAATAGAGCTTGTTGTTAACTACGACAACAAGTCACCGTATGTTGACGTAACAAAAATGAAAATGAAATTGCAAAAGGTAAAAAAATTCTTCTATTAAATAATTTTTATCATTTCAATGAAGCTATCACGTGCCATATAATGTACAAGAATATTATATCCATAAGAAGTAACTTTTAATATTTTATTAAAAACTGGCGGACATTTTTAGAATTAAATTAATTCTTTAAAATTTGTTCTAACTTTTTAGTGCATAAAATTTTATGCATCGACACCTGTTTCGAAACAAAAAGTTTCGACAGACGTAATTAAAAAAACGAAAATCGGTGGCCCGTTTAATAAAGTAGGAGAAACATCCTTAAAAATGGAAGTTCCTCCACTGCCTCCTTCACATTTACATAATTGCTCTCTTATTGATGTTAGCTACAAGTTAATCGTCGAAATTTGCGTCTCAGGAATGTAAGTTTAAATAAAATATTTTCTTTGTTCAATAATGTTTGTATACTTCGTATTATTAACATAATATTATACTACACCTTAAATTGTATTGTATACTAAATTATAATATGATATCGAACTTTTAACAATTATACGGAAACAAATGGACAAATACTGAAATTGTTTCTCTATTAATAAAAATAAAAACAAAGATATTTAATTTACATTATACTTGCTTTTAGGCATATGAACGAAACGAAGGAATATCCAATAGAAATAGGGACAATACCTCTTAACTTACAAATTTTGAATCCACCACAAAATTTGACAGCGATATCGCAAGCACCATCATCGCCAATAGAACAGATGGGCATGTTTCCTCAGCCAATGCCGCACGCACCGCCAATGGAACAGATGGTTATGTATCCTCAGCAAATGCCGCCAATAGGATTTTTTGTTATGGGTGAAAGACGTAAGTTTATAGAAAAAATTATTTCCTAAAGATATTATCATTAACATAGTATCTATATTGTTATATCTCCGGATACATTTTTGTTTTCAAAATTACCCTAAAAAATAGGTATATATATTTCAGTTCCGCCTTCCTATGAGGAATGTATTTCTGGAAATAATCAAATTACAAATCAAAAAAGACCAGGAATGTATGGACCTCACATTCTATTTACACAATGATATCCAGTTTATAAGTTTTGAATGTAAACTGCATCTCAAACGGCCATGCCATGTTCGTGAAGAATAATAACATTCTTGTTTACTATAATATTACTACACATTCGCCTTAACTACACATTAGTAACATTTTACTGAATGAGATTGTGATAACAGTTAAATTAACTAAAAGAACTGGACATATCAACGACTTATATTATTTAAAATTATATAAAAAAACACATTCAGCATTCCAATAGTTACTAAAATTTTTCTATTTATTAATTATGAGCTTATAAAGTACATCGGATTAATGAACATAATAAGCTTGAAAAGTAAAATAATATTGAATCACTTATATAAATAATCAGTTTTCGTTAAATTAATTATTTTTAAAGTTAAAAGTCTAGTGAGAACTTTCAGCACGAATATGTGCAGAATATTATTAATAATTTGATACAGTAATGACTTTTATAAAATATTGAAATTTCAATGTGATAACAGTTTAGTTTAAGACTTATACTGCAATGCGATTAAGCATGCAAATAATGTAAGATCGGAATTTACTTATTAATTATTTTATGATAAGTAAATATTTATACTATTACAATTTATTTAAAATCATTACTTATTGATGAATGATAAGTAAATATTATTTTAACAATAAAGAAATTGCAAAAAATGCAATTAAACAAAATATAAGATATCACAACAGTGTTAAAAATGAGTCACTATAGTTTAAGTTTTGTGTGCATGCGTTTAAGATTGATTTTTTATGTTTTCTAGATTATTTGTTTTGTATATGAACATTAAATAAAAGAATTAATGTGGAATATCTATGTGTCTATTTTTCATTTTATTTTATACCGCAGATCTAATATACCTTATGTTTCTAAATTAGTATTTGTAGATGAACGAAATAAAACACATTTTTCATATATTTACACAATTTATTTTATATGTCAACATCTTCATATTGTAATCATAGTCATCACGAGTCATGACAGTAGCAAAAGTAATGCTAATTGGAAAAATTACCAAGTTTAAGAACAGTAAAAAGTTAAATTGAAGATCAAGGTCTTCCTGAAGAGAGAATTACAATTTCCATTGGCTTGATAAAAAGAGGGAAACTAAACTAAAATATAGAATAAATCGATCATTTTTAAAGTTACTGACCGATACTTTAAAAAAAAAGTACATATTGAATTTAAAAATTACTTTCGACGAATTATAATCGCTTTTGTTGCATGACACTATTTTTTTATCGTAGGAACTAGAATCGATTACTTGAACTGTCGTCGATCATCTACGATAAAAAATTGTCATTTATAGAATTTTTAATATTTTTCTTTTTATTTTTTAGTTTTATTTAACAATGAGCATCATGCTTACATTTAAACACTTCAAAGATCGAAACAGTGATCAGTTCTTTTCCGAACTTTGAATTAATTGCATTGTCTCAATGTTTCTTTCGCTGCCTTTCTACATCGTATGAAATACACGCGTCATTACATTGGTTTATTGGTTAATTCTCTAGACAACGGGCATTATATTAAAAAAATGCTTTTTAGTTAATATATAAATATCGCAAATTGCATAATATTCTCTGAATGTTTTAATATTTTAAAACGTTTCGAAACAAGTTTATGGGTCAGAAATCAGAAAATAATCCTGAAATATAAAAAATTAGACTTGTTACGAAGTAGAATGTCACGTAAAAATCTGGTAAAAATGTATCCTTGCAAAGATACGTTTTCAAATTAATGCGAGACTCGACGACGTGTTTATTAACTTTTTCCGCATGTTTTTACTCCTTACTCCTTTTGTAATCTTTATTTTTGTTTCTACAATGGTCCTGTATTTATTAAAGAGGAGAAAGGAACAACTGTGCGCTCCCGCTTTACAAAATTTGCTCGCTTTATGTTACAATAATTCATTTCTATCAGCTCAGGACAACCAACCTTTCAATATATTATTATCATAAATAAATTTGGTCTATCGGTAATAATGTGAATACGCCAATGAAAATGACTGGCAGTATTTGGTTATATTAAGTCGTAATGTTGAAAGTCGTATTACAGATCATGTATAATATATTATTCAGATTAATTTTTTAACATTTGAAGAATTTCATCTTATGTTCAATATCACGTTACAAATAAATATATAAGAAAATAGTATTACGACTAACATCAATACGGTTTGCAAATCGTATGAACGGTTGGCCAGGAATTTTGTAAATCGTATTGTATATAAAAAATCTTTATAAAACTATCTCTAAGCAGACCACAACCGCTACAGCAAAGGCAAAAATATTATAAAGAAATACTGACAGGAACAAATCATAAAGCGCATATGTTTTAAAAAAACTTATCGAATTCTGTGGTAGTCTTTTAAAGACTTACTTTAAATTAATGATAGATAATTTTAAGCGATTCACAAAACGACCCTGGCCAGCTTATGTATACATTATCTATTGTTACGTCGATCGTATTTTTGTGGTATTTGAAAAATATAATTATTGTGGCTGTAGTAGTATTGGGTTCAAGACAAACATCAACAGGTAGAGCAAGTGCCGCATTTGAGCTTGATTAAAAAATAAAGCTAAAAAAGGAGATTTGGTAAGTATAGTTGTTGGGTTACATTATTACAGTTGTGTTGATCCTAGTCTAGAACCAGAGGTCAGTGTGTCTAGTGCAAATGTGTTAAAATTTGTGTGGTGTTCATGTACGTATTGTTTGTATTAACGCAATCACTTTACAACATTACACTCTTCATTTTCAGTCCACACGCTTTCCACAGTATCTAAAATATTCAAATGCTACTTTTATTATAAAATGGACAAGTTGGTCATGCAATGTAATATCTTATTGCAATAGAATTATGTGCAACTTGCATTTTATGGAATGATTCATAAAAACAGGTTAAGAAGAAAAAAATTTAATTATTTAACCAAATTAGAACTTACCATCACTAATCATGTGAAGAGTTAACCTTCTCTTTTAATGGCACCAGGAGCTTCTGCCAATCCTTTAACCTTTAACCGATCTGCTGTTTTCAAAAATGCTGGCAGTTGATCCTGTGACACATTTACCTCTCCTGCATACATAAATTCTAAAATTGCTTGTAAGTGGCTGTATGCTACATCTTTCAGTATAATAATGGGATGTTTGGACGGATTTTCCTATAATAAATTAAAAATATAGATAGTCAATGCTGTTCAAAAGATTATCATTAATAACGTTATTTTTGAAAGTTTCTAAAGCTAATAATAAGATATAATAATAGAATTTTTAAACTAATTCTTCATATCTTAGTTAGAATAATCAAGATAATATTTGTAATATGATTATAAGGTATGAAAAATACTATTAATAAATTCAATTGATAGAATAATCGCTTTTATTTATTCACAATATTAAATTTAAAATAAATAAATATTATTATGAAGTCAATTACCTCTAATAATGATTTAAAGTATGGACTGCAAGCAGATAAGACCATTTTGTGTGCTTTACATGTTTGTCCATCACAAGCCAATGTCACATCTGTAAAACTCTTCTCATCTCGTAAATGTTTGAATGATGAGACCATATTCGACTGGAAGTCGTTCCATTTGAGAAAAAACTGCTGCTGCTCTCCAGCCATTGTGCTTTAGATAGTATTTTAGTAGCCACTAAGTAACAGCTTCCTGCAAATATTGAAAATCAATTCTCTTTGCATAATGAAAGATATACTACAATTTGCAAGTCTATCTAAAATTCACAGGTGGATGCTTTGATGCCATCTACATTTCTGGTTTTAGTATACGAGTATACTTCTGACTGAGCTTGATTATCCGTTTCAAAACTAGAAACTACCTAATTCTCAAGCCTCTGCCTCCCTCTCTTCCTGATTGCCGCGAGTGTACTAAAATAAAATGGCACGTACAACAATCGATACCATTAAAATTATTATCTCTCTTCTTCCATCTCTCATTCTCATGAGTCTGTCTCTCTTTGTGACCCAAAACTAACCTCCCTTAGTGACGCAAAAAACATAATCGCAAGGAGAGCAAACCGAAGCTGGCGAACGAGGCCAAGCTAACTCTCCGAGCGTGCATTACTAGACTTTTTTCTAGGTTAACTCTGTCACGACTCTCCCACGTCTACTCTGCGAGAAAAATGTCGATCTTTCAATCGGCAAGGCATTCTAGAATCAAGTTTCCGCAAGTGATCGCCACTCGCGCTACGAAGGCATCGATCCCGTAACGAATCGTGCCGCAGGCGAGAGCTAAATGGATCAACGGTCGCGCGCGCATCAACAACAATACAGAACATTTGTACACGGCGTGTTCGCGGCGCTTTATTTTACCCTACCATCGAGCGGGACAAAACCGTTTCCGCGGTCGATTCCCAAACGTATTACATGTTAATGGGAGGCTCACTCACCTTCGTTCTTGTTGACGACGCGGCGGTAATATCTGGCCGTCCGTTGCTCGTTGCGAGCAGCAGGTGCGAAGTGCGATTGATGAGAAGGCGAATGACGGCGAGTCTACGACGACGACGAGCGGAAAAAAAACAGAGTTCTGTGTGCAGGATGGCGTTCGAGGGGAGATTATCGAAAAACCGAAGCTTCCTCTCTCTCTCTATCTCAAGCCCCGTTCGCTTCGCTCACTCTACTGAGTTGTTGAGTATTTTTTCAGAGACTTGCTCCGCACGATAGCCGTCACGCACGTATATTATACACGCTACACGCACGACGCGTCTCGTAATATTCGCCCGCGTGTGTTGGTTCTCGGTGCGCTTGTGACGTGTACGTGCGCGGCTGTGCGAAGGTTGGATTGCGCGAGGAGAGGAAGGTTTTCGTAGCGGTACCGATATTCTCTCGCTTCCTACTTCTCCCGCGCGGCTCCCGACTTGTTCGCTCTTTTTTCTCCTTTACCTCCTCCGTTACTTCACTGCAGCACTCTTGCTCTTTGTCTCTCTCCGTCTCTCTCTCGCGCTTGGTCGCCGAGCTCACAAGCACAAGTCAGCGCTGTGTGCCGTGTTCTCTCTGCGTGCATGTGTATGCGTGGTGATGTGTACGTGTAAAGAGGAGCAGAACACGTATATGGGGAATTCGTATTCTTTGGCGGGGCGGCTCGCCTTGCGTGTATTACGTTAGCACTCTAGCCGTCTCACTCTTTCAACGAAGCGGAATAAGATTCGTTCATGATCGTACTTGTTCGGTGGAGATCGGAAAGTACCGTGAACTTCGACGTGTGCAAATTACGTATGAACCACATGTATATTTATATATATTCTGAGGCCGCTGGACTTACAACCGTCCACCGACAGCGCTATGACAGTTATTGCTCCTGCGCGGATTCATACGAAGTACAGATGTCGCTGCTTAACAGTTACCGGGATAGGGCAATTCTAACGATTATTAATACTGGGTACAGTAGATTCCTACTGTACCTATGGATGCTAGTTAAACGAATTATCATTTCTATTTTATCAAACGTAGATATTAAATAAACTTAACGTAAAACTAAAAATAAATAAAGGAATAATTTTCATCATAAAATATACATAATTATGTACATAATGGATGAGATGAGTAAAACAATGTTTTCCTGTAGCGAGATGTATGTTATAGAATTAATAATACTTGATGATTCATTAACGACATATAAATTATTCAAAATAGTACCGACAATATACGATTCAATGCATACCGAATGTCTGCAGTATCAAATTTGTTAGTAGATCCATGTCGATCATAACTTTATACTAATTAGCTTACACGCTCAGAAATACAAAACAAGTAAACATGAAATAAAAAAAATTGTTATTTCAATTGGCTAAAACGAGTAGAAATGTCCTTCCAATTTTGTCGAAAGTGCGTGAATTTTAGTTATTATTTATCATTTACAATTTTCTTGCATAAGATTCAACGAATCTTGAAAGAAATCTGTTGTTTAAACTCAAGGCTTACTAATAACAGCATAATCTCAAAATATATTCATGCAAGTAGAATGCACGAGTTATGTTTATTATAATTCTGGCAGTTATTTTATTATTTATTATGTTTATTGTGCCGCATTAATTCTTTTCTAGTTTGCACCACGGCTTTACAGTTACATAAGACAAGATGCAGTTATATGCATTATAGTAACTTGGTAGTTGCCCTGTCCGTTTTGGCCGGTAAGAAACCCGCCTCACTCTAATCCCGCGCTTATATATCCTTCCTATTCCCACCCATGTCCGCGTACATCAACGTACATCCGCCCGAGCGCCGAGCGCACGCACAAAACACGAGCCCGGGAATTTTCGCCTGCGTCCCACCGCGGCGAGCAAAAAAAGCCTCGCCTACGCTCGGCAAAAGAACTGCACGGGGAGGCGGACGAGGGCACGGGGAAGCCATTGCTTTGGCGCGCAAAGGCCGGCCCTTGCGGGCGCGCGCGCAAGGAGCCGAGGTAGGAGTGGCCTGCGCGCGCAGCCGCAAAGGACGAGCCGCGCCCCCCTCGGCGAGTCGCCCTCGGGCCGCACCCTGCGCCCCCGCCCCGTCGGCCAATCGCCTGCGAAGCCGCGGCGAGTGCACGGGTGTTGCGCGGGGATGCGCGCGTGCATGTCGGGCCCGCGGTAGCGCTGCCGAAATTGGAAGAACATGGCGACTTTCGCCGGATTGCGCCACGTCGCGCAACCGATTTGGCATTATTGGGCAATTATAGTGCGCCCCTACGCACATTTTTCTATCGCAAAGTATTTTGGGATGCCGTCGGCGGGCGCCTTTGCTGCGCGTCCGTGCTCGTGTATGTGTATATGTATGTATATATGTATCATATGCAGTGCTTTGTTGCGCCGGAGTGAACAACTATAATGTATATGTAAAAGAAATAATCATTGAAAATATACAGCCCTCCTGTGCCACTTGTCATTTAATCAATATCATCACTTTTCGTTGTATCTGTTATGCAGCTCGACTCGGTAAACACCATTTATTATTTTTATATACCAGGTCCGATTATTCAACATTGTATTCAGTTATGCTCGACTTGCCTTTATAGTTAAGCGAATGATTATTAAGCATTAAAGGATTCAGTTGATATAAAACCAAAGTGCCGGTCAAGTTGAATAAAATGAATTCTGTACGAGGTTCTCCTTCGATGCGAAAATCACGTTCAACTGCACCCAGCGCATGTACCATGAGTCTACCTCGGACAAATGCAGGCATTTTCCGGCGTGTCCCCCGACGTCAGATTGACGGTAAACCCATGGTAAAAATATGAAGATCGAGATAAGATTACGGCCTATCGATGAAATCGAGGCTGCCCTGAAAAAGCAGGAAAGAGGATGAGTCGGGCGCGCGTCACCAATCGGCCCGGCTGCGGACGGCATGCGGCACCTGTGCGCGCCCGCTCGTTCGGGATGCACGCGCGCCGCGCCCGAAAATAGAAAAGCGGGCGCGAAACTTTTCCTACCCCGCGCGTGCGCGACCCGCGCCAAGTTAGCGACGCGGCCACGCGTATATACCACCCGGGGATTATTCGGCCAGTCGATTTTTTTTTTTTATGTACATGTTTTTTTTTTTTTTTGGAGACGCCGCGGCTGAGGAAAATGAGCGCCGATGATGGGCCGCCGTGTCGAAAGTCGGAATCATAATGCGCGCTTATGTAACGGCCGCGGACGCATTAGGACCACATAGTCCGTGCGAGCGTGTAATAGAAAGTGCGGACAAAACGGTCCCGATCGCGCGTTACATCGGCCAACGGGCCGATCGTGCGGTTATCTTAATGGTTATCATCATCGGCTGCTGGCGCGCGCGCGCGCGCGCAGATGCGTTTTTTACTCTTTATTTTCGGATCTTATCGTCTTGGACATAAACGAGGAAAAGCCCGATGATAAATATTATAATTAAACATTCAATTATCGCTGTGTAATATACGTATGATATGTGTAGAAGACGATCCTCGCGAGGTCGCGTGTCAGTAAAAAACGGGGGAGAGCCGCGGCAGGGGCGAGGCGCGGCACATAAGCCGGGCGCGAGTCGTGTAGGCGCGAGGCCGGCGCTCGACAAAGCGATCATCGGCAGCCTCGGCCGCTTGACACTGGCTCGCGGGGCCTTTGGATCGCGCGCGCTAATCGGCAAAAGCGGAGCGCTGAACCCGCCGCGGAGGAAAAATGGAGTGCGAGGCGCCGGCGCGCAGGTGAGAGAAAAAAGGAAAGGAAGCGGGCGGAGGAAGCGCGCCACCGCCGCCGCCGCCGCCGCCGCCGCGGAGAAATAATAAAAAGAGAGAGTGGGATCCCGGGCGGCGGGCTCATCTCTGGCGGGGGAGGCGCGCGGGGCCGGGCGGCGCGGGGAGTGGGGGGCCCGGGCGCGGATTGGCCGAGGGCGCGGAGCGCGCGCGGCGGGTCTACACGCGCTCCCGGGCCGAGAGGCCGAGGCACATTGAAAGCTTGCGACATGCCGCGGAGGCGCTCAGTCGCGCGCCAGCTCCCGTGAGAGGCAGTCAGAGCGCGAGAGGCTGCTGCACGTGCAGGCGACCCGCCCGCGCCGCCCAGCAGGAGGAGCCAGCCGCCGCAGGAGGAGTGCGCGCCGCGAGTGTTGCCCGGTAGCTCAGAGCCCCAGTGTCCGGGTGCCGCGGCGAAGCTAGTAGTAGCAGGAGCAGTAGGCAGGCCCCAGCCGAGCACGGGCCCAGCGAGCCTTGGGACCCCGGCTGCCCGGGCCCCGCAGCCGCCCGAGTTGGCCCGTCTCTGTGATGTGCGGTTGAGCCCGAGGTCGAGGAGACCGAGGCTTTTGAGTGCGACGCGCGGATAGATGGAGTCCCCGAACATGTACGACACGCAAGCCCACCAAGTGGGCCAGCAGCAGCTGCAGGCCGAGCTGAAAAAGTCCGGCCAGCTGATCGGCCAGGCCAACAACAACAACAACAACAACAACAATAACAACAATAACAACAGTAGTCAGAACAACAATAGCAACAGCAATAGCAACAACAACAACTCGACCCTGCAGGTAAATCACAATCAGCAAACGAATGGCGTAAGCAAAGTATCGGCCTCAAAAGCCACTCTTCACCAACAGTACGCGGAGCACTGCGCGGCCGCGGGCGAGCTGACGGACCTCAACACCCCGGAGATCAGCCTGGACCTCCAGCACCTGATCGACGACTCGCACTTCAACGACGGCCTCCTGGACATGCTCGGGGCGGCCAACAGCGGGGCCGTGAAGCACGCCCGGCTCCCCGGGGCCGGCGGAGGCGGGGGCGCCGGCGGCGCCGGCCCCGGCCCCGGCTACCCCCGCGTGGGCGCGGCCGCCCTGGCCTACATGCCCCAGCCGGTGCACAGCGCGGCCTCGTACCACCACGGGAGCAACAGCTGCAGCGACAGCAACAGCTCGAGCAGCGAGTCGCCGAGCATCAAGGAGGAGCCGCTCGACCCGGCCGACTACCGGCGCCACTGCCAGCAGTACACCCCCGGGGGCTACAACCCCGGGCAGGGCTTCGCCAACGGGGGCCCGACCTTCACGACCCTGACGCCCTCGAGCCTGGCGGGCGCGGCGCCCCCGGGCCACCCGCTCCACCAGCAGCCCCCGCCGCAGCAGCAGCAGCAGCAAGCAGCAGGCGCTCCAGCAACAGCAGCAGCAGCAGCAGCAGCAGCGCCCGGGGATGAAGGGCCCGCCCGGCGCCCTGGGCCACCAGCAGCAGCAGCAGCAGCAGCACCACGGCCCCGGGCTCCCCGTCTCCTCGCGCAAGCAGAGCAAGTCCGTGGACAAGGCCAGCGACGAGTACAGGCGGCGCCGGGAGCGCAACAACATCGCCGTGCGCAAGAGCCGCGAGAAGGCCAAGGTGCGCTCGCGCGAGACCGAGGAGCGGGTGAAGCACCTCGTCAAGGAGAACGACGTCCTGAGGAAGAAGGTCGAGATCCTCTCGGAGGAGCTGAACGTCCTGAGGTCCCTCTTCAGCAGCGTCGGCGTCCTGCCGGAGCAGCTGCAGCGCGAGATCTCGAGGCACATCGACCAGTTCCAGCAGCACGTCGGCGGCCCGCCCATGTAGCGCCGGACGCGCCCGGGCGGCCGCTGACCACCGGCCGCCCCTGGACCACCGCCCACGGCCCGGGCCCAAGGAGGGGCCCCGCGGCCAGGACTGCCGGCTCCTAGTGCAAGAGGCCCCGGCCCCGCGCCCCCCGGAGCCCAGTGTCGCCGCCGCGAGGTGAAGTGACGCGCCCCCGGGAGTGACAGTGCAGAGCCGCGAGCGCCGCGAACGCCGCCGAGCCGGCCGATTGTAAATTTTCCCTAGTATTAAGCCACTTGGTAGAGAAAATTGCCCGGAATCGCGGCGCAGCCCACGAGGCGCCCAACAAAAAAAGCCAGAGGACGAGGCGGAGAGGAGCCATCCGCTGTCGAGGAGGAGGGACAGAACCGTCGCGGCGTTACCTGGGACCAAACTGTCCCGAATTCAGTTACCGTAACGTGTGAAGCGGGCTTCATTATTCATTCGTTCGACTGTTGACTGTTGTGCGCGAGCGAGTGACTTCTACAATTAGATTATCAGATATATTAGGAGAGAATAACAAAAAAAGGAAAATATATATGTAAAGGAAGAGAGCGCCAGAGCGAGAGTGCGAGGGAGTGAGAGGGCGAGCGAGAGAGAGAGAGAGATTGGGAGAGCGCGAGAAAGGTTATATTATATGATGTATATTCTAGTATATATATTCAAAATATATATATATCCACACATATATATATATATTTTTGTCAGGATCTTCGAGAAAAAACCAATACCGAGATTTACGCGCCTGATGCTCTGCGAGCTATGAATGAGCGCCGAAGCGTCCGCGCGCCGCACGCCTGCGTGAGAGCGAAAGAGAATGAGAGCGAGAAAAAGGAGAGTAAGCGAGAGAGAGAGAGAGAGAGAGAGAGAACGACGAGTGCGAGAGCGTGTGAGTGCGATTGCGCATGAGAACGAACGACGACGCATACTGGGTACGATATTACCTGTCACGGTTGTCATCTTGTCTATGCACAAATATATTTTGATATAAAACCTACATGCAAATCTGTTTCTTCATTTCACCGGCCTTATATTTATCATCCACCCTTATACTGTACAACTTGCAAGCTGTAAGACACTACGTGGAAACGCAGCTCGACAAACATATCTAAACTTTATTTCAATTAATAATTCCTGCTACACTATTTGTTTTGAGAATAAAATTATTTCTTCAGCTGTACAATCGGTGTAGGCGCTTGCTGTTAACATTAGAAAGAATGCAGTTCATTTTATTTTTTAACGGCACCTACACGCTTTTCATTGATCAAATACCGTCGCGACAGTAACAATAAATGTACAATCGATACAAAATCTAAAAATAGCTTATCTTAATTTTTGTTGAAATTTAAACTTTTCCATTTCACTTGTGCCTCTACCTACATCTCCCCGTTTTCCTTATGCAAACAATATATTCGAGTAAATTAGACACGCATTTGCCTGCAAAATTAATCGCGTGCTCAAAGAACATTACGTAAATAATTTCGGTTCTTTTTTTTAATATGCAGCAAACGATTCATGAAGATACACCAATAATACATCAACCGTGTTTGGACGTCAACCTGTGTTTCCCTGCAAAAACACTGAAAATCAACATTTCCAACGTACAATCGTCCTCTTTGATCCACAGAGTTTCCTTACAAATCGAAAAAATTATTTTCAGCAGCAGGAACCAAGGGACCACGGCAGGCGGCCGGCGATTTTTTCTCACGGGCGTGTCGCGCCCGTACTTAGCGGCGCGCCGCGCATATTATACACATGGCGGGCCGAGCTGGAGCGTGGAATGGGAAAGCGTCGAAAAACATATATAGGCGAGCCTCGCGGCGAAGGTCCCTAAAACGTGAATTCGTCAAGCGTGAGTCACGCCGTGGCGGCTTTTGTCGGCGGCCGGGCAAATAGATTAACGCCATTGCGCGGCCGCACAGTAGCCGCGAGTCCGTGAGCGTCAATAAGACGCACAATGCACTTCACTTGGCGAGCGCGCGCGCGCCAAGAAGAAAAAGCCATTATCGAACGGAGAAACTGTAATAGCGCGCCGTTAAACTCCCTCTCTTCCCGATGCGCTTCCCTTTATCGCGCGACGGTGCCGCGGCCGCTCGAAAAGAAGTCCCCCCTATTTTTAGCCCGCGTTCGTTACCGGTCCCTAGGAGTAAAATATGACGGGCGGCTCCGTAGACATTTCAACGTCTTTTACAGGAATTTTGTGAATCGGGGTCGAGTTCATTGGCGACTTGGAGTGTGTAGCATTTTGAAAATGCGTGACATGGCACTTCCATCAAGTATATAAAGCCATTACTTTATGATTTTAAGGTGGTGCTCATTTTCCATAAGCTTACTGAAAATCCGCGCGCATTCCGTAAGCGGTGAAGCAGCACAGCAACGGTAGCGATTTTTTTTATTAAAGACAATATTTTATTTAAGTTAACGCGAGGTCAAGAACACGAAAACGGAAATTTTCGTGTATTATAACGTTTGCTTAGGATTCAAATACAACAAGCACAGTGTACATTCCAAGAATTAAATAACAAGTCCTGTTCATATAAGTTAAGAGCTAACTCTTTATACAATACATCTTCGTATAAACGTAAAATTGTTCTTGAATAACAATAGTATGGTAATCAATTTTGCTACGGAGTAAATTTAGTTCTCTAGAAGCAAAAGTTTTTGATTTTTAACTTAATTTTGTCCGCATAGCATCACAAATGCAAAAACCTTTATGCTTGACTGTACAATAAAATGGTAAACAAAATCATCGATATAATCACAGCAGAATGACGATTTGATCTTAGGTTGTTTTATGATAAGAATTATCTTTTATTTCAAATATTATACGTTACGTCGATTAAGAGGCGTGTCTCTTGTGCAAGTACTATAACGAGTACTCTCACAACAAATTTCATATTTTAGGAACGTTCTTTAGATTGGTCTGTGCAATTTCTTTTCTTTCGCTTTTTCAAAAGAATACACGTTCAAAAATGATCAATGTACTTCTTTTATTACTCAACAGGCATCCGTATACATTTCATTTACATTATTTTATAGTATTTAGATGAGCGTGCCATAACATAGATAGTATTACAAGTTGTTATTCAATTATTATCAATGAATCGCACTAAAAAAGAAGCCGATCGTCCGGTTGACCAACCAATCTTCCATATCGATCGATCACTTTTACTGGGATTCCCCGCAGCTTGTCAAACAGCGGAAGAGGAGCACGGCACTCGCTCCCTCTACCCCGTTAGGGAGCCTCGCCGCCTGCAACGGAAAAACTATAGATGAAAAGGAAGGAATGGCGGGGTAAATAAATCCAGCCCGAAAGTGGACTATTATTGGGCGTCGCTCAACGGTAATAGGAATGCGACTAACGTACGTGGGCCGCGCGAGTCATATAGCCCCTCCTCCCCCGAAAAAGTAGACATCTTTCGCGTGTCAAGTGCACCGCGAGCGCGCGCGCGCAGGCTTTAACGATGCGTTATTTTGAGACGCGGCTTACGGTCAAGCGACGTGACGTTATAAATAGGGAGGGATGCGCCGACTGGCGCGAGACGCGCCCGCGATATATACGCGCGGCCGAGAGCAGCGCGAGCTCGTTTGTTTGTCTTCGCGCTGATGAGAAGAGGCGGCGAGGAAGCCCCGGGCCGCGGCGGCAATTCGCCGCCTCCCACTGGTCCTTAATTGGAGTCCCCCGGTGACCGAGACCCTAAAGGTGTTCCTATAGCGCGTCACGCGGCCGCGGCCGCCTTTTGCGCAGTTGGATATTTTTCTTTTTTTATCCGCGCGGGTTTCCACGGCGCGACGATTAAACGGCCGTCGCTCGGCCTGTTGGGCTTCAAGTACTGTGTGCTCTTCTAGATCAATATCACCTATTATTATGAAAATATCGGTGACGTTTCCGCGAGTGGACTGCTTGCTTGAGAGGCTGCCTGAAGTGTTTGTGTGTATAAATATATACAACGTACTTATTTCACTAGATAGTTCAAATTTCAAATGCTCATCGATTGGGATAAATTTACTTGTAGAAGCGATTATATATATTTTCACAGGCAAAACCGCAAGAACAAATGCGGCTTGTCTTCTTGTATTTTATTCTATACGCGCCTTGTATCTGCACGTCCATTGTCACTTTAATTGTATGTCGCATATAGCACATATGCAAATATAGAGCGCACTATTTTTACAGCTAATGATATATCACGTTACCGAAAGGAAAAAGCAGAGCCACTTTACGATTCGTTGAATTGCACGGGCCACGAGATTATCCTTAATTACGCGTGCAAAGACGGACAACTGTGATGCGTCGATGCACGTCGACGGGTGAGAAATTTCAGTCGCGCTCGCGAGACGTGGCACATATATACCGCGCGCCCGCGCGCGAAGACAAACCGGGGCGACGACGGAGCGGTTTTGACGCCGCTTTGTCTGCAAGTGCGAAGGACGCGGACTTTTGACTGAAATCCGCTAGCAAAACGACTCGGAGGGACGAGGAAAAGAAGAAGAGGCGGCGGAGGAGGAGAAGAGAAGAGCCGAGGGAGCTGACTCGAGTTGATTACTAATTCAGCCGCAGCGCGGATTCGTCGTAACTCGCGTTGGCGCGCTATGCGTGTACAAAAATACGCACTTTTTTCGTCTTCGTTATTTACATAATTACCCAATGAGGGCTATAAATAATCCCGTTGACTAACCTGAATTATTCGCGAGCTATTGTCAAACTTCCTGATAATGTAGATATTCCTAAACATCTTGAGAAAGTGTATCTACCTCCCAACGTAAATGTTATGCGTTTGATTTATAAGGAAATCTTTTAAAAAGTATCATTTTCTCATTACATTATGCAATGGGTTATATTATTTAAAAACTATAGTTAAAGATTAAATATAATTTGTTAATTTTTTTGCATATATATTATTAGTGGAAATGTAATGTCGGGTACCCAAACCATCTTTCTCCCAAATTTTAAATAGTTAATAATAAGTTTGAAAACAAATTTGTCCTTCGCATTATTCTAAAATCAAGCGTTCTGGTACATTAGTCAATTATGCGAACACTTTTCCTTCATACATTATAGAACAAATAGTGCTGTTGAGGATGAACTAAAGTATACTCATCAATAAGGCATTAATGGCCATTCCTTGGATACTAAGAGACAAATGTGTTATTCTAATAGAAAGTGTTTTCCACCAACGACAGAAAAGATCACCGCTATATTACCTCTATACTTTAAGGTTCCTCTCAATAACGATAATCGTGGGTTTTTTGAGAGAAACTCAGGCGATCGAATCTCCCCCCAAAGGAGATAACCCGGTAAGAAGATACTGACAGATTAGAACGATAAAGGTAGGAGCAATTGGAATTGTCTTCCCGAGATTGCCTGGAGGAGGAGGCGCGAGCGATCGATGGGCATATATATAAATCTACCCCCGAATTTCGGCTGAACCTAGAAAGTTTTTGAAAGCCGAGCTCACCAAATAAAATCAACTTTCTTCGACTTTCGTTGCGCATTTAGGTGCTAATTTCCGGATCGCGCGAGCCATCGTAAACGACGAATTCCACCGGCGACGGTGCACCTCGAAATGTCTAATTAAGTCCCGAGGCGCGCTTCGCGCCTCCGTCTCCTCGCGTCTGCCATTGTTCCCGCGTCTCCTCTCGCGCGGCAACGACATTGGTAGCATTTTTCCATAAGCACGTAGCATAAATGCATCCGTAATCGCCTGGCGCGCTCCCGGCGCGCACACGAGCGAGGGTAGGAAAGCGCGCCAATATTATCCCGGGCCGTGCATAATATAATGCGCGCGCCCGCGCGGCGCACTCGCGTGATTGACAAGCCGCGCGGCTCCGGGGACCGAGTGCGGGAGTGCAGCGGGAGGCTGCGAGCGGACGCCGCCGTATAAGCTGCACCTATATATCGCCGTGAGATCCGCTAATCTATCCATCTGCCCACACCTATCCGCTGTTATCCATCTGCTTATCTGCGAGCGGCGCGGCTATTCTGGCCAGCGCGCTATATGGGTTAGGGCCAGAGCGCGCCGCTCACTTCTCGCGAGTCGCCGCTCCGAGCCGCACACGCGACCGCCGAGATCGAGAGGCTCAGATGTGCTCCGAGGGAGAAGGGGAGGCTGCCGCTGCTGCACTCGTTCTGCCTGCACCAGCCTCTATATAGGTGTATACGTATGACAAGGGATCGAGGCACTTGCGATTGTGCGGCCTGAGATCGCGCGGATGTAAAATCGCGCGCTCAACAATGCTCCGCAGACGGGAATACGCGAGGAAACCTATACGCACAGTGAGAGGAAGATGATGAGGACAAAGGCCAATGAAATCATAATACAAGAGATACCGCTGAGAGGTTGCTTCTCTTATCTTCATTTCTGGTTTCGTGGGTGGACTTTTATTCACTCGCGTATGCAGCTTGAAATTTCTTAAGAATCGGCCTTTCTTGCTTCCAGCTTTCTCTCGAGCACCAAATTTAAACAAATATAGAGCTATTATTAATTGTTATACGGTAGGAGTGAAAAAATTCACACTAAAAGAATGATTTCGTTTCAAAAAAACATATACATATATGCATATTCATCTAGGTGTCGGTCGCAAACCGCGATTGCACAATCTTATGTACTATGATAAAATGATTAACATCTGACAGTCGCTTGTTGAGTTTATTTCATATCGTAAAAGAACGAAGCAAGATATTTCAGTTTTTTTCGCTCTTTATTTCCATCTCAAATTAGCACTGAATATAAATGCATATAATAACAAATTGATTGCTTGGCAGTTCAAAACTCATACTAATTCCTGAAAAGTACAGAAAACTTTACGAGTTTTATCAGTTCCGGGTCTCAATGAAAGTGAGACAGAGAGAAAGTCAGAAAGTTCAGATGAGTCAGTCGAGCAGGTATTGTATGGAATGAAAGAGAAAGAGAAAGAGAAAGAGAACGAGAACGAGGAACTTGTAAGACAACGAATTGTAAGATAATGTATAATAGATTAGTGCAATGAAAGCTTCAACGGAAATTTCGTGAGGAAAATGTGAAATCGGAATAACGGATTGAAGGAGACCAAAAACTTAATAAAGTGGGAGACCCATCATAAACGCTAATGAATGCGCGAAGAATAAAGCGCGGAAAGGCGACAAACGGTAAGTCAGAGATACTTGCAAAGATATGAAGATAAACAGAGAAAGTAGAGAAGACATGCTTTGCACTTGATAAGTCATAAAGGTTGCAGGTTATTTCAAGGAATTACACTGACTCAGAAACTGTATTTTCCTACACTGTACTGCTGGCGTACTTCTATCTCGCTATTTCCTTGCATATTTTACAGAAGTTAAGTTTCGCGATTTGGTCCACACACGAACAAAAAGATTTACGGTCCGCTCAAGTATTTTCTTGGTTCGTGAAGTTTACGCGCGGGGACCATTTGAATTGCTAACTACGCAGACGATAGGTGAATCGATATGAATAAACTATCTTTGAGTTTTCATCCTCTTACTCGGCGTACACTTTATTTCGGTTTCGTTTCCCCAGAAAATTCTGTAGTGTTTTAGTTGAGTTTATATTTAAGCTCTGGCACAAGTAAGTTGATCGCGTCGTTAATTGTCAACGTTTATACAAACTAATAACGTGTAAACAATTTGGATCTTCAGTAAAAAAATTTAGTAGACAATTAGTATTTATTTACTTTAACTTTGTCATAAATTTGAATTTTTGTCAAATTAACCCAATTCAAAAGTTCAATGTAGATGATATTCGTTGCACTCGTTGTTACACTTTTATGGTTTGCCTGAATATAGGTTTGGTCAAAAATATTTTAATGGAGATTTTGTGTAGACAGCCCATTTTTCAAAAGTTCACGGTGCACGATAATAAAGTACTCGTCAAAAATATTCGTACTGGTGTTTACAACTTGTTACGTAAGAATAACACTTTGAAGTGCTACTTTCTCTGCATGATCTAAAGAAAACAGATAAAAACCCGAAGTTGTATATCTCATGATTTGAGCTTGAACTTTTTCTTGCTGCAGTTCCTCGAAAAGAAGAATGAGCATCGATTTCTCAATAAACCTAAATTGCAGTAATACCTTACGTATATGCTTTAGCCATTTCTCAATAAAATTATAGACAAAATCTGTAATTCGCTGCAAACGGCTAGGCCTGGCATAAGTGAGCACATCCGTTTCTGAAATACAAGGAACAGTGCGAATGTAATATTATCATCCCGTAGCATGAGGAATCATGAAAGGTCTAAAGGTATATAATACCGATTGTTCTATGTTTCAAATCTACCATTTCTTTCCCTTATACAGGCGGAAAATCGTTCGTATTTACATTCACAAAAAATTTATAGAAAATTGTCAACCAGTATAGTTCCACAAGTCCAGACATCCCGTAAATCTTTAATAGTTTGCTTATCGCAACTTAACGAGCAAAAAATTTAGATAAAATAAACTTATAAAATATAGTATTGAGCACAGGAAATTTGAAATAAAAATTTACCTTCGAAGTTTTAGAAAATTCGAAAATTAACCACAACTTTAATATGTCCAGTTTACGTCTTCGAATTTTGGTCCATAATTACACTGTACAAATATACGAGAATAAATATACTGCAAATAATTTATTCCGATAGAGTCAGTGATACAAGAGTGTCACATTAATCTTTTAAAGTACTGCCCTATATCTTGAAATTTTTGATTCCGATAGTTAAAGTCAAAGTCGTTTCCATTTAAAAAAAGATATCGGGCTACATTCCGAGAATCACTCCAGCCTATCCTAAACCTCATTAATTTACAATAATCGCGATAAAAAAAAACTCGCCTACAATTCCACGCGCTTCAAGTTTGAGCGAGCGAAGAAAAAAAAAGTGTTCTCCATGGCGACGTAATGAAGCATATAGCCCGCGCGTTAGACGGCGGCGAGCACTTTCAATTCCCAAGACCCGCTCGCGGTAGATCGGCAATCCTGCGAGCCCACGGAGCCGTGGAGAGCGGTCTAAAAAGGCCTCTCGCGGCGCAGTCCCTTTTTAATTAGTCATCAATTCCAGGGTACACGGACAGCTCGCTCGGGCGTCTATGTGCGCGGCGCGCGCGCGCCGAAACGGCGCTCGGGGCTCCCTTTCGGGCTCTAGCGCGCAGTTAGCGCCAAGAGAGGGAAATCGCCGAGCGATGAGATCAGCGCGAGAGGTGCACGCGGCGCACAACCGGCGGACCAGCCGGGCCGCGGCCAGAGAACCAGAGGAAAAGCCCCGCGCGACGACGGTCAAGCTCACACAGGCTCCTTTTTTCTTTCCCCTCCCCCCCCCCCCTCTTTTTTTTCCTTTATTTTGCCCGCGTGGGCGTCGGGGGAGAGCGAAAGAGGAGCGGCCGCCGCGCGAGGAGAGGCCGATGCGGGCGAGCCTAGTCGCCTTTCGCGCCGCCGCCGCCTCCCCCTCCTTCCTGCGCGAGCGAGAGAGCGCGGGCAGTGTGCGCGATGTGGGTGTGACCTGGTTTCCGAGAGTTTCACTTTCCTGCGCCGGCAGCGCCGGAGCACGGAGGTGCTGGCGGCAAAGGAGGATCCGACCCCATAGCGCCGTTACGTCATGCATTGTTATGCCGGCCGTAACAGGCATAGTCATACGTGCGGAACCCCGCGGGAATTAGAATAGCATCTCTCTCCGGGCCCGTCTCCCTCACCCCGGGCGCACTCTCTCTCTCTCTCTCTCGCTCGCCGCGGTGTACATGGTAATGCATTGCTGTGGGACCCCTTTTTTTTTTCATTCCGAAAGCAAGCGAGGCCCGTGCCGATCTTCCAACTCCTTGCCGCCGCCGAAACAACTGAGCCCCCGACTTTTATACGGGGCCAACAACTGATCGGCTCTCCGATAGTGGGAATAAATCCATACGGTAGCCGCACTCGAACATTTTTCATATATGGAACCTTTGTTCCGGCTTTAATTAAAACCGAGCCGGCCTAGCCGATTGCGGAATGACACCAATTTTTCGACAATACCTTGTTTTTAGCGTATCTCTTTTACTCGCTAACGCGTACATTGTCACTGATAAACGGCCACTTCGGACGTGTCGGTTCTTTTTTAAATTAGGTCTCTAGGTACCTGCATGAACGAAATGTGGGATCAAAACATGCAAATATCTCTTTTACTTGGTATCTGCGTCGAGCTCTACTTCGGAAATTGTAACCACATAACACATGCGATTTAAGTTTCATGATGTTTTAAGTGCGACTTTGTAGGTTTGTACTAACGGATACCACTCTGCTTTCACTTTCGATTAATCAATTATTAATTATAAAAATTACATAACCTTGCACATAGAGGGATCCAGGTAGATGACGCAAATTAATTAAAAATAAAAAAGTAGAATGTAAAGATTAAAACAATAGAGGCATAGGTCACACCTCATGAAAGCAAATGAAGAATCCCGGAAACGCATCAAACACAATAGATCTACATTCCTGCACGAGAGGTTAATTTGAATGAATCAAGAGCTACACAGCTCGGTTAAATACACGAGTTGAGGGGCTCGTATGAATTGGGTCAGGTTTTCCAAACGATGTGACTCCAAAGGTTATCGGTCGTTTTAATTTTAGAGATGAGTACGAGTCAGACAAACTTTTTGACAACGATTAGTAAGATTCTCCTCTTATCTCTCTTCGTTCCGGTATAAGTCGGTTTTACTAAAGTCTGTCCAATAGCAAATTTTTGATCAGGTGCCACCGCCTACAATTAATATTGCCGCTCTGAGTTCAATTTGTAATATTTGCCCTTGTTAATAAAACAAGGTTATCGAATCGTTTGACTAAAACTGTTTACAGAAAGTGTCGCGAGGGCAATTGGTTCAAACAGCACCTTCAGGATTGAAAAGCTTATATAGAGCGGAGTACGCACGAACCATTACGAATTCCAGAGTACTTAAGGAATACACGAAAAATAAGCAGATCGCAGCGAATCAACATTTCAAATTAAGTAGACCGCTACTTGGCTCAGCGAATTTCGCGAGCGAAAAAAGAACGCGCCCGCTCGAAGGCTGCCCATTCAGAGGAAGGCAAAAATGTTCCCTCATGCAAATTTTTCTATCGTCTTACCTTCTCTCTGTCTCTTTCTCTCTCGTTTCTGCCCCACTATTTCTTCCTGTGCCTTATGTGACATGATTTCGACTGTTTCATTGAGGAAAGCGCGCATTCATGTACGAGTTAAATAATTAAACGAATACGGGCGTGCCTGTAAAACTTAATTGGATTGCGGACAATGTTCTATTACAATACTAATGCTCTATTTTGCGACCATTTTAATGAATATCTACTGTGGCATACTTTTATACATTAACATTCAATTTACATAATTTGCAGATATCTTTTTACTTAATTGTTATTTGAAGTTGTGAGTATCGACATCGATACGATCTCTTGTAGTTCACGCTTCGCAATAATAAAAAGTAAGTACTTGATTAAACAACAGATATAACACATGTGTATAATTACTACGTTTTTGATACCGGTTTATAAGTGGAATTGTGAATAAGCGCGAATGATTTGAAGTTAATTTGGCCGAAAGCCGAATAAAGGATTTTTTAACGACAAGCGATTCGATTTCCTGGTATTTATCCAGTCGCGCCGGCTAATCCGAGGATCTGGGTAGCATTCCGCTAGAATGAGCTTCGCGTAGGAAATATATTCCGAGGGTACAATACACGTAAACGAAGACGATCGGACAAGACCCACATAATGGGCGCGTCATATGTGCTTCAGCCGGGACAGGCACAACTTCAGCCGGGGCGATATACTTCCCCGAAGTCAAGCGTAACCGATTCAAAAAGCTCCGGCAATCTGCATATCAATGCGCGGCAGCGAGCGTCGAAAACTCATTTGGGCGGGGGTGTAGGGGCGAGAGAGTCGCCCTGGCGCGGCGGCCGACGGAGGCATCCTTTTATCACTTAATAACGCGCGCACGGCGCGCGGTGCACGCCTCGCTTTTATAAAAGCCACACGCGGCTCACGGCTCGAGCGAACGCGCGCGCGCGCGACCTATATTCCGCTCGCGCCACGAACGCTATATTCGACGTCCAGGGACGCGCGCGGGTCCGCTCTCTTGGGCGGCGGCGCGTCTCTCTCTTTCTATCTGTTCCGTGGCCCGCTTTTCATCCGCCCTCCCGCGGCCACCTGCCCTCGGCCTATTAACTCGTGGGTCAGCCCCGTGTGAACCCCCGCAGAGCTCAGTTGGTCACCGGGAAATTATCGACAGACTCGAGATGTCTCGGGTGCAGTGGACAGGAGCTGCACAATCTGGCGGATAGGATGAGCCGTATATTCGGAGGGATAGTCGAATGGAAGACTTTTAAGACTCGCGAGGTTCAATTGAGTATAAGGAAGTGTAAATAACAGGGGATTAGCCGATGGAACGGTCGAGGGTTTATGGGACTTTTTGGAATCTTGACGAGAAACCACGGCTATAAATTAAGCAGAGCCACTGTTTCAATAACAAGATAAGATGATAAATGTGAAGAGAGCGCCGCATAGCCGGGGCTGATAACGACCACATATTGGTGATAATACGCGAGGTGATCTTCACATGCACTTGAATGAAATCGACTAGGCAGCGGGAAGAGAAACGCCAAGCGCACGCAGGTGCTGCGAGGCTTAGGACGTGATTCACGCGATATGGTATTTGGAGCACGCGTTTGACAGTGGATTTAGGGGACTCATTTACATAGTATCAAGGAAAGCTTGAGCTCCTAAGCATGGGAAATCCGAAAGGGAATCCTTTAAGCTGCACCTCACGGCCGCTCGGATAATCAGCATCTAATTCCCGCCCCGGTATTTTTAATCATACCATGGAAATAAAGCACCGGGCCTGCTCAACAATTACTTTGTCATGGTGCTTTAAAAGAAAAAGGTACTATCATGAGCTCGTTGAGATCGTAAATGACACTTGTCCCAAAAACTTTCCTTCCCGCGTCGCGCTTCCAAGCACCGAATACACACGGTCGCGGTCCCATTAAAAAAAATTACTTTGAATATATTGAACCGCGTGCCGGAGGGCCGCGCGCGGCTCTCGTGCAGCGCCGGGCAAGCCGCCATTCAAGGGCGACGTAAGTTAATTCTTTCGATGATTCAGTTGGGCGAGCCCGCGGCGGCAGCCTCCCAACGAAACAACAACAATCTAATCTGATCCGCGGGGCCGTGCGCTGACCCCCCAGAACGAGGCAATCAAATCGCGCTCGCGTAGTCGTCGGCGCCTCTCGCCCGCTGCTTCGGCAATAATTGGAATGGAAATTCTCGACGAGCCCGCCTCATGCGCCCCACAATCAGGCTATGGCTTTAATTACGTGAGCCGGCCGAGCGGCCGACCCTCCGTGCCCACAGCGCTTGTTCACAGCTGATTTCTAACCTCATGACTTCGAGCGAGCGCGATTTTTCTTGGGGTTTCCTGACACGGTATAAGCGAGCTACTATACAGCTTTCCTGTCAGACAGTTTATGGGGACGAGTGTCAATGCGGTCGGTTAATCCTAATGTTCAGAGAAACGAGATGAATCGTTTTTTTATTTATGATTCTTTCCTCTGCTGCTTAATTATGATGATTATTATGAAGATGGAAAAGTTATAAAAGCCTGTGATAAAACTGAAAAAGTATAGTAATAAATTGCAAATGTGCTTAAGATCGCGATAAAGTATTGTACACTTGCATACGTTTGTATTTTTTTCATTTTGATGCATAAAGATTAATTTTTTTTATTTTATTATTCTAAATTATTTACGAAGACCTGAAATATCTAACACTTCAATTCTGCTAATATATCTTTTTACAAATAATGAAATAAATTTAATTATTTTCATAAAGGACAATTATATCATTTTTATCTTATTCCACGGCTAAAATTACATATAAATCGAAACAGAATATACGTCTAGAAAAATTAAAGTTTTTTTGATTCATATTCAACATGATTTATCTGACCTATATTATACATAAATAGTCTAGAAAAAGTAGAGAAAATACATATGGATGTAGTTAAAAATTGATTTTCACATTTATTATAATTGTCACTTATTAACATTTTTCGAAAAATGAAAAGGTTCATTCTGTGTCAATGTTATATAGCTCATCGTAGTATTAACCTAAAAAACCAATTTTCGAGTTTTAAAATGCATTTTTAAGTGTGACATCGACTGGCCTAACAAAAAATAGAATCTCCTCCACAACGGATACGTACGGATTTATTTTTGTCTTGCAGAACGAGCCAATAGTGTTTTGCCTTCCAGTTTTAATTCAAATTAACCTTTATTTATGATTTTAAATTGTAAGAAATGTTACTGTGACATGGATAGTTTTCAATTTTAAATTGAACTACAACTAACATGCATTGAACATGTTATAGATTAATTCGATGTCTGGTTAAACAATAAATATAATTTTATACGCCACGTACATATTATTTAATAAATGATCTATAAAAATAATCTTTAATTTTTAATAGTATATTACAAATTATAATAATAATTATTAACAAATGATGATGATAAATAATTTAATCATAATTTTTTAATTAAATATTTCAGGGTTTTTGGTATTCAATATTATACATTGACCTATTGAGTAGGTAGACATTCGGATTTGGCTGGGATACAAAGTAAACAATTGATGATTTAACGAAGTTGATGAACAGCAAAGTACAATGTCAAACTAATAATAATACTAATTAAAAGCGCATAAGATATTTGAAAGATACTAAGTATGTGACACGACAATTTTTATTATTTTTATTATTTCGAATTTATTAGGAAATATTGATGATCTCTTTGTAAAGCAACATTTGATGTAAGCAAATTGAATTGAATTCGTGGGAAAGCGGGCGCGTAAACAGCCAGATATTATAAAATTATACACATTATTCTCTTTTAAATATTGTATATATATTCAACAGTAAAAGTATTAATATTACATTTTAAAACAGTAGGATTTTGCATGAATAATAGTCAATGGAGCTAATTGAGACTTTTTACTGTTAATAAAAGGCCGAAGGCGCGTTAAAAATACAAAGTACACAGAAGAAAATGATACGGAGAGCGTGAATCTAGAGTGAAATAGAAACATTCATTGCACCGAATTACTTGGCTGAGTCATCACGGGCGAGTGCAGCGCACTGTGAGGCTCAATGTATCTGTGTCTCTTTTTCTTTCTCTCTCACGCTCGTTCGTTCTTCCTGTCGTTCTTGGAGAGGAAGAAAGAAAAGGAAAACTTCGATGCACCATATGGTTAACCTAAATGCTAAGCGCCGTCTTGAGTGAGACTCGGACTAACCTAAATAGAGGATAGCGACTGTGAAGTGACTGCAAAGTGCTGAAGACCCATTCATGATTTATTACTGTATAATCTAATAATTCTACTGCATTATAGCTTTCAATACTTTCGTTTTTTACCTTACTACCTGTACATTGACTTTTAAGTATTTTTGAAAGTTTATTTGAATTTAGTTATACATCGTTTAATAAATACACATTGTACTCTACTGTAAATACAACAAATATAGTCATTATGTATGCACGTTGAACTTTGTATCATAATGATATTAATTCTTAAAAAGTAGTTTACGTGTGCTTGTTGAGTCTGTTAACTTTATTGAATTTAATCAACTCTGTATCGATGGATTGTATCCAATAAAGTGTAGGTATTGTTACTTCGGGAAACATTATCAAGCGCTTTCTACCTATAATAACATTACAAACGAAAGCACGCTGCCGCCATGAGATTTGGGTGTGATCTCCGGCGGGCCAATACTCACCGCGTTCTCCTGTAATTAATCGAAAAATTGTTACATTAGCCCGAGTCATCGCGCTCTATCGATAATGCAAAAAGGCCCTGCTTGTCCGTTGGCTGACAGAAAAAAAAAAAGAGCCGAGCTATAAGCGCGGACTACAAGCCCGGACAGAGGCAGCACACAGCGGGCGGAAAAAAGGCCCGGGCCTCGCGGCGCCGAAAAAGAAAGTCCGCCGCCTCGATCGGCCCTCCGCGATTCGGCTACGCGGTACATGCGTACGCACACACACACACACACAGAGCCGGTGCACGGCGCCGCCCCGAATGTGGGTCACGCGTAGCCGAAATAAAAAATGAAAAAAAAGCGTCCCCTTAGGTTCCCATCGGAAAAAGGGCGCCGGGGAGCCCGGCGAACGGCTGCGGCGGCGTTATACACGCTGTGCCATAATATCGCGCGCCGGCTATTACCGCGAGCCCCGGCTATTACGTGTCCCTCTCGCTCGGGAGCCGAGAGAGAGAGAGAGAGAGAGAGAGACGGGCGCTCTTACCGCGCAAGGAATCAGGTCAGCGCGCGGAGCGCAAGAAAGCCGCAGCTGCCGCGCCGATTAGAATTATCGGGCCCGTGCAAAAGCCCTCCCCCATCCTCACCCTCCCCCTCCTCCCGCCTCCTCACCCCGGATCCTCGATGGACGATCTTCCGAGGCGCCTGTGCCGCGGGGTTAGCTCCCAAGCGCAGGAAGTTCGTTCGCCTGGCCTTTTATAGGAGCGCTTGGTATAGATAGTGGGAAAAGGCATCGAAAAGCTTCATAAACAATAGCTATGACTCGGCCGCGGCTAAAGTAACATATTCATGGAAGGATTTCGCAAACGGATAACCTCATGTTTTTATTAAAATAATTATTAGGTACTACTGCTGCCGCCGTATTATATTCTGCGAGTTTATTATTAAAATGTGTATACTTTTACTATTCGCGTGTATATATATATATGTATATATATGTATATATGTATGTTTCTTAAGTAAAGTGAGACGCGCGCGCGCGCTTTTTCAAAAGCATCAACTTTACAATTTCAGTTGGGTTTTATCGCCCTTTTTTTATAATGCGTAATGCAAGTTTAATTATTATACTTAAATTAAAGTTCTGGTAAATCGTAAAATATCAAATCGGAATTTAGCACTTAATGATACTATGCCGCCGCGGCTGGCGTCTCCCCTATTTTCTTTCCTTTAATATTTACTAACGTTTCCACCGGGAGAAAAATCAAATGGATTAGGCAATGAAGTCGTTAGCTTCGCTCTAAATACATGTTGATGCATAATATTTTTAACGAGTCGCGTACTGGATCGGATACAAGTTATGTTAATTAGCTGCAATTAATAAGTATAACTTCTAAAATAACCGCGCATATTATACGCGAAGAATTTTATCAATTTATGTGTCAGAAACTTCAGTATCGCGCGTTAATCCAATATTGATTTTAAAAATCCAATCAGATAGCCAAGCTAGAGTGCGCGCGGGTTCTTTTGCAAATATAGTATGTTTGTTTCCGGTCAATATTTTATTTATAATTTCACCTAATGCACCCGTTCAAGAACTTGTCTAAATTGTTCAGTGTACATGTATCCGCGCACCGTATCGATTTTCTCCCACCGTAAAACTGCCGCACTTGGACGAATTTGCGAGATTCGCTTACAAAAACAAAAAAAAAAAAAACAAAAATAAAATCACAATAGAGAATGTGGCACGTGTTTCAGAAAAATCGGATATAGCCGCGCTTCTGCGAAGAGCCGAAAAGCCTGCGTAATTGAATTTTAAAGCGGCAATTAGGTCTAACGCGAGCCGAGGGCAAATGAGCCGTGTAAAGCCCACCGAGGCCAATCTGGAAAAGTCATCTTCGCGCGGAGCCGAAAGCCTCGCGCCTAACGACCGACGGATCGGCGCAAGCTCCAACGTTCCGATCTCCCCGGCGCGCCGCGAGCCTCCTCCGGCCCATCTGACCCCCTCCTCCTCCGGCCCGCGCGCGGAAAGCCTCTCGGGGCATCGGTATAAAGAAAACCTCGGACTGGCCGCGGCGGGGCTTGCGCGCGTGTGCGCCGGCGCTCGGGGGCCGCGCACACCGGCAGGCCTGCGCCGCGCACGTACACGACTTTCATTTTCGCGTGCGGCCGAGCGCGAGCGGGGATCATTAAAACGGCGATATTCCCTTTCGTTTTCGCGTTTTTCTCTCCTTTTTTTTTTTTGTTAACGGGGCGGGACGGCGGCGGGGGTATCGATGCCGTCCTTCGGCCGCGGTACGATGCCTCGGTGGCGTTATGCGCGCGCGGCCTCTAATAGATTCCTAGGAGCGCGGTTAATAATTCATGCGCGCACCGGCCGGAGTGCGTAGGCCAAGTCGCTCGGGGGCCACCGCCGGGGAAGCGCGCCGAGAGGGAGCCGGCGGAACGTGTTTCCGCGCCCTGGCCTACTTCCCTCCCTCCCCCCCGCGCCGGAGCCTTTATCCGCGGGCGAATTTCGCGGCGTCCCCGAGACGCCGGGCAGCCGCGGTCGGCGCTGCTTTTCGCTTCGTATATAAGGCTCCTTTGGTTTTGATTAGCCGGAGATTTATGCGCGGGCGTGATATAAACGCCGGGGGGATAAGTGGATTCCCCTTGCGCAATCCCCCTAAAATCAAGCCAACAATTAACGAGTATCTAAGAGTTTGTTGGACATTATTTATGCGGGGAAGTGCAATTAATCACTGGGATTGAATAATCTAATGCCAGAGCGAGATACTCCGTTTTGGAGATAGCAAGGGTAAAGAGGGAATTTAGCTGATTATAAACCAATATTAATGAGCGCGTAAATTAAAAACGTGTAATATAGTGATAACAATAATAAAAGAAGCGAATATGGGTCTAACCTAAAAGAAATTATCATCTTTTTTAATAATCCTAGGATTAATTTATTACCTTGCGTGTGAATAAATACATTTACAAATTATTTTTAGCTTTTTCGAAAATAAAAGTCCTATTATAAAATCGTTTATTAATTAACTTTCATTATATTCTCTTTAAAAATTAACCGTTATTATAAGCCGTTTTAAAATTTCGTAACGCTTTTCAGAAACATGTATAAACATTATTGCAATTGCTTCTCTACAATTAAAGTAATTAAGCTGTTGGCGAATTAACTGTACTTATCGAATTACACCAAAGGCAAATAACTAAAGGCATCTATTGCTACTTTAGACAAAGTACCATTAAGAGATGCGAATTCGTAGTTAAGAGAAAAAGTTCCAGTTTTTCTTCAAGCGATGTTGTCCAAATTTATTATTTCGAGATAGGTCAAAAGGAAAAAAATTGCGGAGCGCTAATTAAACCTGCCATAAAAGACATTACAGGGGAGATAACTGAATCTTTGTTTATAAATCCAGCGAACAATCACTGAGCTCCTTGCTTCGCCTGGTTTCTTAATGTAAATTATATACGCACACCTCGCGTACAATGTTCCTTCGGACAGTGATTATGTCCACATGCTCGTGTATATAAGATCGAGCGCGCGTTATCAGCCGCTAAACTGTCGATTACTGCCGCGCGCCGAAAGCGCTAAAAATCGGGACCGACTCGATTGAAAAGGGCAGGAGAGCCTTAAATTGCCTTGTCAACAGTCATCAAAGACGTCTATCAGTCATTCGAGAAATGATTAGAGCCGCGCTCGGGCGCAGATGTATTACCGGCGTGCAAGTGATAAGAATCGCCATACACGTGCGTTTGTTTGCAAATCGGCACCGCTGTTTGAATATCGGCTCGGTGCGAGAGAGCACGCGGGTGATCCATCGCACTCAAACAAACAAAAAAACTCGCGCTCCGAGTATTTGATCGCGTGAGATTTTACGACCACCGGTTAAAAGTTAAGAGTTTGGACTTTTACTTCCTAAGATAAAACGGTACGCGCATAAAGTGATTGTCAGCGGCCGAGGATGGGTGAGTTTTAAGAGGTCGCAGACTGTTTAAGGGATCTGTTGCATTTAATCGACCAATTTGATAGTATCCAAACTCAATAGAGAGTTTGAAAATGGAAAAAATTGCGCTTGGAGCCAAACGTTTCGTAATTACGATTTTGGCCTTTATGTTGCGGTCGAAGAATCTCAAAGAAATTTTTACTACAGAAAATTGTTCGATATATACCGCAGAGGCATACCCTATTTGTGCATGGAGGAACATGACGAATTCGCGGAAAATACGAGCATGGCACAAGCAATGATCATAAAAGTGCTCAAAGCCCCGGCGATCGGCTGCTTTTTATCGCGTATCAAATTGAATAGAGCGATAAAGCTACACGGGAAGGAACAGGAGCACCCACATAATATCGGCGCGCGGATATTGTGGAGCGCGCCGGCTAAGGGGGAGGGAGGGGAGGGGGGGGTAGACAAGCCGCTTAATGCTCGCCGGCGCTTAATTACAATAAATAACGGCCTCGTCCCACGTGCTGCGATTATGCGCGATAAACAGCCTTTTCCCTCGCGCCAATATACTTATACGTACCGAGTCACTTGTACACACATATACGCGCAGCTCTGATTGGCCGCGCGGCGGAAAAGCAAGAGTGCTATACGCGCTTACATGTATATAAGCGAGGGCCGCGTACTCGACAATCGCCTCGACAGATCACGGGGGCAATGAATTACCCCGTGTTCTGGTGTACTTATTTACCGGTCGCACGCGGTGCATATGCCTCCCCATGACCATAGACAAGCCTCCGGAGTAGGAAAAGTATTGGGCTTGTGCAACGGTTGGGATTAGTTGGGCCTCCGCCGATTGAGGGTGAAGCTACTGCCTAGACGAACTCTTCAAGGTTCTGCAGTAACAGCACCAATTCTTTCCAAAGAATGGCGTGGAATAATGTGACTGAAGTGAATACGTGTACGGCAGGTCGATGAGATCATGTCGATCTTAAAGACTATTCGACAGGGATTGTGTACGACGTTATGTACCACCATTATAGCTTAGAGAAAACTTCTGCTCAATAGTCCATCGTTAATCTCAAAAGAGCTTGTGGGAAATAAGACTGCGATCCTCGCTGCGATCCTATGTTTCATCGTTAATCTTGGAAATCTTATATTCAATTTCCAAATACCCTATAGAATTTCGGCATCCGTATATCCCTTGGGAAACGATACAAGCCCATTAAATTTTAAATATAAGGTCCCTGTATTTTTAATTCAAACTTTTTTTTCGAAAAAATTTTTTTCGAAATGAAAATTTTGATTATGCATCTGATAATTGATTAATTAATTCGTGCCATATCGAAATTTTCCAAACTATATATTTAGTGTAATATGATATAAGTTTACACGCTAATAGACACGTTTTATATTTATTGACGAATACGTAAGTAGATTCGTTACGAAGACGGTAAAACAGTGCCTTACTGCGCTTGACATTAATATTGAGATAGCTCGTAAATACGCATTATATATATTATTTAAATTATAGCACTAAATTTCGTAGCTCCATTCCAGCAAATTATGCGCTATAAATCGATCGGTTATTTTAGCTAAGCACTTAAACGTTTGATATCGTAGGTATTTAGAGTTTTCGCAAAACACCGAAGGAAAAACCACGGCATTTTTTCTTTTATTACAAGGAGCACAGGGGAGGCTTGTCTCGCTTCGATTGCGCAAGCGAACTTGAAGATATTTCTATTTTTTTTCCTTTCCGCAAGCGCGCTACCAAAAAACCTAGATGTAGCGCGAGATAAAGGCAAACACGGCTCTCTACGCGCAGCTGAATCGGCAATTAAGCGGCATGGAGATTTCTTAAAGGGAAAAGGAGGGTGCGCGCATGAGGCTTCGGCTATACAACTCCAAGAACGCGGCTGCAATAACGGGACGCGCGATCGTCGCCGGTCGCGGTTTCATACTCGCTGTTGTTGGCACTGTATCACGCGGACAAAAAGGAAGCGCGATTGGAAGCTCGGGGCGAGCTTGCGCTCAGGGTCGGAATCCCAGACATTCTCGCGGACGCGCAAACTCGCTCGAGGAACGCGCCGGCTTATCTCCCCGGGGCACCGCGGACGTTAATTGAGATGATTAAGCGGCCGGCTCCGCGTCGCTCGGCAGTTGCGATATGTACGCGGAGGAAAAGCGAGAGGGTCAGGCTCGGCGGGCGAAGGAGAGGCAGACAGGAAGCACCGATTGTTTCCGAGCAAATTGGATTTGCTCGCGGCCGGCAAGCGGAATTTTGCCGCCGGCCCACGATCCCGAGTTTCCTGCGGCCGCACCAGTGCCTTATGCTTCGTCGTACCGCCTCCCTTTTCGTAAGCCCGGCTTTTTTTTTTTCTAATTTTGGAGCACTTAATCAACGATTTTAATAGGATTCCACGCGAATCCAGCCGAGCCTTGGGCGGGCAAGGTGCATTGCGCGGAGGGGCGGCCCGCGAGGTCAAAGGTCCCGAGGAGAGCCACGGCTCTTCCCGCGTCTCGGCGGACAAGATCGCGCGCGCGCGCACACGTCAGCTGTGTACCGTTCGAGGGGCCGCGCGCCTACTCTGCCGCGGGTGGATTCCTCCGGCGAGCGTGACGCGCTCCCGATTGCTCAGCCCGGCGCGCAGCATCCCGGCGCGGGCATATCTGCTTGCGCAAAAGCGGAAGCGGCAGGACATCCTCATGGAGGGGGGGATGAGGCCGCAAGGACGAAGCCGACGCACGCCTCGCTCTTTTTTTCCTTCTCCTCCTCGCCTCGCGTCCACTCATCGCGGCCGCGGCTCTTTGTCCCCCCGTGGGCGGCGCGACGCGCCTTGTAGGAAGCTCGCGCGGCGCCGGCGAAAGCGCGAGGTCGCGTTAGACGGGGCGTCGGCGCTCGTCCTGGGCAGGAGCCGAGGCGCCTCGTTGCGCGGCTTGCGCAACGGCCCCCGCCGCCGGCTCACTTTCCTTTTCCACTGGCCTAGATCGTCCTCGCGCGCTCCTCCTTTCGCGGGCCGCCGCCGCCGCCGTCGTCGATTTTTACGGGCCGCGCCGTTCCAATGGGCCTCGCGTGACGCCGCGCTTTTTTTTTTGTACTCGCGCCCGCCCACGCAATCCGCGCTTCCCCCGGGGGCGGCGCGCGCCGTTGGCCCTGGGGCTTGTCCAGCCGGCCGCCCCCCCCAAAGATCCAGCCCCGCTGATTTATCCGCGGCAGTGCGGAATAGAGGCTTGCGAAGTCGCCGGGGAAACTGTACCGTGTCGCGGGCTCTTTCGGCAAGCGAATGATTGTTGAAAAGGAAAAAAAAAAAAGAAACTACGCGATTGTGTC
This sequence comes from Sycophaga agraensis, assembly GCA_018906755.1. Taxonomy (NCBI): domain Eukaryota; kingdom Metazoa; phylum Arthropoda; class Insecta; order Hymenoptera; family Pteromalidae; genus Sycophaga; species Sycophaga agraensis. The sequence goes on from JACCIE010000003.1 coordinate 180,242, forward strand.
ACGATGTCGTCCTGCCGAGGACCTATGGGAACGATCTACTTCCGAGATAGCTTCCTCAATTGGTTACATTTCCACGAGTATATTTAAAAATTTGGAAAGAATTATTAAGGAGCTTTGTAGAAATTTCCGCGACAATTGTTGCAGTCTAATTCAATTATTAAGCAATCGTTGGCGTTTTTTCTTAATGAACTATATGTATATACATACTTTCACAGTTTATAACTATTGTTAAAAATGATTAAGGTATATTGAACTAAAAATGGACCTACTGCATTGCTGTCATTTTTCTAAAGACGCGAAAGGCAACTTTTAACTGAAAAATTACTATAGAATTATATGGCTATATACATATACAAAGTTAAATTGTATTATAGGAGTTACATAAACATTTTTATTTTATTGAATGGTTATAAAAGTATTCTTCGACGTTACATGGTGAATAATAACTGTAATCTTGTTTACACTATAAAACGTGTTCTATAAATAAGCTATACACAAGTATCCGTGTAAAATGTTTACGAAAGCAGCTTTCTATAAAGTTCCTATATGATTTTTCTACCACTTTTTATTAATTATAGTTGAAAAACGCAGCAGTCGGATGCCGCACGGTAAAGGTAAGAAGATATTATCAATCTATCGTGTACATGCAAGTATATATGTGTACGTGTATCTTAGCTGATCCGCGTAGCTAATTGGATTGGGGATACGTACACAAGCGCACCAGATGAAAATGCAGTGTATCAGCTGAATTGCGACATTAATTAGTCCCGGGGGCCGAAAGCACATAGCCTCCCGGCACTTGGACGGCGGCGCGCGCTTTCAAGGTACTCGCCGCGAGTTCCTATTAATCGCGCGGCCAAACAACTTATTGAGGCCAGAGCGGGCTTTGCAATTATTACGCGCCAATTGCGGGCGGCGCGCGCATCTCGGCCTCCGCGGCGCTGCCGCGAATTTTCCAATCTTCGCGGAACGAGCCGCGGGACAATGTCTCCCTCTATTTTTTGCCCCTCGCCCCGCGCGCGCGCGCGGTATATACGCCAAAAGCCGCGCGGGCTTGTAGGAAGCGGCCGCTTATCCAGTTGAGGGCCGCGCGCCCGCCTAGACAGGCGCATCCCTGACGCAACCCACGCGCCGGCTCTGATTTTGATTCCCATCGCGAGTCCGCGGCATCTTTTTTCGCAAGCGGTTCGCACGTGCACTGCGCGCGCTTTCCTCGCGCCGCGCTCCGCTGGAGGTGCAACGCAAGCGGGGAAATTCAGCGTTTCAAGGGATCAGATAATGGGCCCCGAGCGCTTGGATAATTGTCCGACTGCCGGGCCCCCAAAGCTCCGCGAGGTTTTTCTGATTTTTGCCCGAGATTTCGGAGCGACGCCGGCGCGCTCTGATCCCCATGGGAGATTGCCCGCGAGGTGGTGCAATTCCGGGGGGGTATACCGGCTCACTTTGCCGGGCTAGCCTCTGCTCATGGGGCCCGCGAGCAGGTTCAAAAAAATCCAGTCGCTCGAGCACTCCGAATCTTTTGCGCTGACTGAATTGATCTAATGACGGATGATTGAACGGCGAAGAATTGCACCAGGGAATTTGAGGCAGAGAGGGATCTATGTAGAATTCAATTATAAGGGTAAATTTATGCAATCCGTGCATATGGGCACATAATGATGGTTGGCTCTCTGAGAATCCAAATGTTATCTCAGATCCAATTATTTATAATAGTAATAGACTCAAAGTAAATCAATCACATCTCTAATTAATATTTTATCATTAACGTTTAAAGATTAATGATTCTCATTAATATTTTTAAATATATAAAGCGGTGTATTGCGTAAATTTAATTAATATTATATTACATTGAAAAATGTATTATATGTTATAAGGTAAGCCTCGTATTACCTCGTTATTTTACGAGATCTATATTTTATTGAGAAAAATAAAATTTTAGAATCTCAAGTTATTGCGATCTTTTGGTTTGTGTGTATATTTATATATGCCTGTACAGTTTAACGATATATAGATAGTATACGTTCAGCTTTGCCCTAAATATTTTTATTGGATTCGTGAGTAAGGTTTGCATCGATAGACGCCCAATAGTGCCCCTGTAGAGTCAACATGTTACATAGTTAATTGTTTAAATTGAATTAAAAAATTTCGAGGGGAATTTCGAGTTTGGTTGTGCATTATCAATAAGTTGTAAAAACAGACAACTCGAAGCACTTAATAATCAATCAAATCGTTATTCCTATCGTTCTATAAGTATAATAATATTCAGAAGTTTTTTGCGAATTCCATATGCTACTTTTAAGAAATAGATAATAGTTCTATTTGTCTCTTTGATACAGTTGTGCTGGAGAATTATAAAAAATAATAGACAAACAGTATACTGAACTATTAACCATATTAGTGATTGACAAAGTGCAAAGGAACCGACTAATCAGCGACATTATATAAATATAGGAGCAGAAGCCGAACATTCGAAAATGTTCCTATAATCGCATGGGTCCCACATGTCGCGCTTCGGAATTGGCAGAGTAAGTCCACTCGGAGACGAGTCTCCGATCGGCAGCTCGTGAAAGATCGACAAGGCGCGATAATAGCAATCGGGGGGCTCGCGCGGGCTAAAGCCGCAGAGGCGGGACGCGCGGCGGCGCCCATATTACACCCGACTTTTTCGACTTGTCGCAAGCGCAGGCTCCGCGCACGCAGACTCCGCACTTGCCTCACCGCGATCTCAGCGGAGGCTCTAACCCCGGCGTAAAAAGCGTCGAACGCGGGCGCGGATTGCGGGATGGCTCGGCCGGTGTGCATAAGTGACGCGTTACGGCTAACGAGCGCAATTTGAGCGGCCGAGCCGTATGGGCCCCGCCGCTATTCGGCGCCTGCGTGCGCCGTTATGCCCCGTAAAAAAAAAAAAGGCCGAATGGCTCTTTCGAGGAATGATTTAAGTAACGAGGCGCGCGGAAAACGAGCCGCGCTTTTTTCCTTTAGCTCGGGCGAGCGCGGGAAAGGCCCCCGGCTTATCCGCGCTAAAAATTAAAAAGGAAAAAAAAAAAAAGGCCTCTTCTGCTCCTCCTGTTTTTTTTTTGTAATTGACGGTTGCGCGCGCGCGCGCGGCCCCCGGTATTGAAGATCAGAGACGCCTTCGAGAATGCGAGCTGTGTTCCATCTAAACAATCGTTTACGACTGCTTCTGCGCGGCCGTAAAGCCGCGTCTACTTTACGGCCGCCCCGGCTACTGTTCGAGCATTTTTTGCATTTTATCGCGGAGTGCCGATCGCTTGCATCAAACGGATTTTCTAGCTTTGCGAATTTTTCGAGGAGCGAGCGGCTGGGCTTGAGCAAACGGGCGGCCCGCAGCCTCGGTCCGCGGACTACGTGGCCAAGGACGGGGCGAGCGTCTCTCCGCGCCGAATATCCTCGGCGAACCGGGCGGCGCGCGCTCGAGCCGATGACTCGCGGCTCGCGCGGTGACCTCTTCGCTTTAACGAGATCGTTATGGCATTTTGTGCTATGAATAACCTCGTCGCTTCGTTTTTTCGGCACTCTCCGATTCGTATCTCCCGCCACTGACTATACACCAATGTGGGTCAACGAGATATGAAGAAGTGAAAAACGTTGTAACAGGGTAAAGAACTTTTCAAGGCATCAAGCCACTATCTCGACGAGATAAAGAGAGTTTACTTGACGAGCTGCGGCGACGCCACCGAATCTTGGACGAATCTTGGACAACCCCATCAACTGTCGCCGCGCGTTATTATATGCTTTCCCGGACGTACCGAGATAAAACTCTTTACCAAAAGATTGTGCCAAGAAAAAACTCGAGAAAAGACCTACAGCTTGATAGGATAGAAAGCCGTGTAAGATACCGTTCCAGTAGAATCGTACCTGTACACCTGACGTGTTTCCAAAAAGTTAACCAAAAGAATACGCTGTTATTAAACAATTTTTTTCTCCTCAAAAATTATCTGTAATATTGGCTATAAATACAGAGCTTTTCAAACACGCAATATTTCTGTTAATATTATTATTGATACTAGCGCGTATTATATATTGCACGTATTTTTTAACCAAACGCGAATCAGTTCTTATATACCTAAGTATTTTTCAGATATTGAAGGAAAAAAGTTCATACAAAATTGATGATTGTCTCCTGCCTATAATTAAATGTTTTCAGTAAGCTAATAAATCATACCGTTGAGATTTATTTTTCCGTCACTATTTCTACTTAATGTTATTTTAATGTAACATTTATAACAATTTGTTATCTGTTCTTGGTTTTTAATTTAATTTAAGATTATATTTGTAAAATATCACGAGAGTATCTTAGTAGAACAATTTTTGTTTATTGCCAAAATTATTTATTGCTCATATATAATAGTGATGTCTATGTCTACAAGAAATGTAAATAATGTTAAAGTCGTTAAACTGATGTATTAATAGGTAATTAAAACGCTTGTAACGGCAACTGAAATATACAAATCGTACACTCTTCGTACAACTTTTAATCAGTAACATTTATCGAAGACTTTTTACTACTGTAGAATGAGCTAAAATAAATTCGATGAAGCTACAGCTAAAAAAGTAAAGGATAGTGAAAGTTTTTGTATTCATAACAGATCGACCAAATCATCGTTCACAAAATAATACGTTATCGAGCATATATATATATATATATACGCTCGATTTTGACCCTCGACTTTTCTTCCAATAGATTAGTGGGATCGCGTGACTCGGCAAGGAGTATATCATTTATTGCGTAGACAAAAAAGTATATTTCAGTACGCAACGTAACCGGATTCGTTTAACCTCTGCACATTTAGCTTCTGCATCCATTTCCGAAAAAGAACCACTAAATAAAGCAAATCGCAGTGTATATCTATTTAAATTAGCACATTTTAGAAGGGTTCTGTTTTTTACGGGCTCCCAAATGAGTGGGTTAAATTTCAAGCGAATATAAAGCACTCATTATAAGATTCTACATTCTATTTTTATAGCGCGTACATTCCTTCACGAAAACTGGTCCTAAAAACCAGGTCTACTTTATTGTGCGCCATTCGTATTATATGCAAAACGAAGATTTTTACTTGGCTTAACCCCCGCGTAGTTGTCAATGGTAAACGTGCCCATCATTCTTAATTTCAATCGGAGCTCCTTTGTCTAGTTGCAAATTACAGTTTGCATGAATGCCGAAAAGAATTATAGTGCCTATTTCGGTCAACGAGTAAATCCGATTCACGCAATTTTTGGACGGCGCCCTCTATGCATCTCTCGTGCCAGCTTATACCTCGATAAGCCTAGCGAAAAAATGGCACGAACTCGAACGTTGGCGTGGCACAACCCATCGAGGCAAAAAAAAAGGAAAGGTCTTCTTGCGTGCACGTCGCACCTTAAAGGTGTGCCTCTCGTCAAATTGACAGGCCACCGCGTAAATAGCGGATAGGTATGGCACGCAGTCTCCGTTTCACCGGTGATTTACGAACGAGCTCTCGGTGAGGCTTTTCAGTCTCCGTCTATACGTCGTCTTGTCGGGTGCGATAATAGTGCCTCTGAGGCGAGGAGCTGGGTATACAATTGCGTTTTGGGTATTCACATTGGAATGTTGGTAGCGAGCACAATATTAAATTAAACATATAGTACACATTTTGTTATCTTCAACACGCTCGTATAATAATATAATTACATTTCTTGCCTTAGCTTAGTTACTTTGATCACGTTATATAGTAATATTCTAAAAGATTTTGGTGCTCTACGCTAAGAAGTCTTGTAAATGTTATCTTTGTATATTGATTTAGTACACGAATTTGATTTATTGGGCTTGAATTATAAAATATCATATACTATTTAATGTTCCAGAATCTTTCTTGATATTTAATCTCACAATCAAAACATCGTATCGTTCATGTAGATCAAAATTTACAATTCTATTTTACCAGTTCAATAAACGTGCAGAGATTTCTCTCTGAACATTATCGATTAAGAAATATAATTGCTTTGGTAACTTATCATTAAAAGTGAAAATGCTTTCTCGTACAATTTTGTGTATGCCCGCACTTGACGTGTATCGATACCTCTTCGATTAGAACACGCTCGATCGATGTTTACGCCAATCACACGCGAGGCACGAAACCGAGCGTTAATTAGCGAAGCAAGGACGATAGGAGGCAGGCGCATAATTCCCAGCGCGCTATACGCATACGTCGCTCGATGTAAATCAGCGATAAAAGGGCGTTCCGGGGCGGAATGACGGCGTCCCCGGGCGCTCGCCGCGGATCCCGCCGCTCCGCTTACCAGCCGCCAGGCCTTACCCACGCAACACCGACAAAGGAGGAACCGCTCGGCGCCGCGCACTCGAAAAGACGCACTCGCCGGCCAAGGCCTAGGCTTATAGACAACGGGATGGATCACAAAGGCGGCGCGCGCGGGTGATTAATCCGCCTTGGTGCGCGCACACACACACACACACGCGCGCATGCGTACCACGGCGTGCTCTCTTTCGCAAGTGCGCGAGATGCTCATGGCGCGCGGCCGCTCGCTCCGGCAGACCCGCTCGGGGCCGGCAAGGCCGCGCGCCGCCAGGAGGGAGGCCCGGCCGCCGTTGCGCCGCCGCTGATTGATCAGCTGGGGAAAGGTAGCGCGCCGCCAGGTGGAAGCGAGCTTTCCGCGCACCGGAATCAGCCGCTTTTCCAGGCCGGGCTTGGGGCACGCGGGAGGAGGGGTGCCTCGGGTTGGAAAAGCAAATACGTGCGTGTGTGCGTGGCTCCCTGCAACGGGTGACCGGGTCACCGATGCCGTGTACCGGCGGGCATGTATAATCGTTGCGATATACCAACGGTTTTTATCTGCCGGGCGTTATTATAATATCGATAATAAGAGCGAGGCGCGTACGAGGAGATAAGTCTCTATAAGTGTAGCTGTGTGAAATTAAGAAGTGTACGGCTGAGCGTTGCGCAGTCAGCTGATACGGCTCTAAGGTACATTGATCAGGTGCGCGTAATCGGATCGCTGTGCCGTTCGGTAAGCGATGCGCCCAAAGCCGTAGAAACTCACCGCGCGCGTACCATTCCGAGCACCACCTGACCCTCGAACGCGCGTCAAACACATGCAACCATTGATTTTTTTTTTCTCTCCCGGGACGAACGTACGCGTACGCATGGGCCTGGGTTTCACGCGCCGCCTCCATGCCGGCCGCACCGGCTCCCGGCGATAAACAAACACGCGCGCATATAACCCCGCGCGCAGTCCGCGGGTGTGAAAGGATTGCGACTGCCGCGCGGCGACTACAATATGCGTTGAACAAAAAAAAAAAGGAACGAACAGCGCGCCGAAATTAGCATAATATTAATTGCTATATGGGCGTCGATAATATCGCAAGCGGGGAGTCTCTTCCAGGGATCGAGGCGGGAAATCAGGGCGTGTCGAAAGCCCGGGTATTCTCTCGCCGCCCGCGGACGCCCCTCCGTCCTCCCTCCTCCCGCGCGCCATTAAGCCCGCCGGTCATTAGCGCGGCTTTCCTAATCCGAGCCAGCGGCTTTAATGGCGCCCGCACAATGGCTAGTGTCCCATATGTGGGCAGCATGGGAAACCAGCCGCGGAAAAGTCATCCGAATCGGACGGCGCGAGCCAGTCCGCGCGCTCACGCCTGTCCTCGGGCCGCGTATGTATATATATTCCTGTTCAATCGGCAGCGGCCCCTTCGCCCACGGGCCCGCGAGACAACGGGAGGCTGCCGCGGGGCCGATCGATCCGCGGCGCGCTCGTCGCTCCTCGGTCGCGAGGTTCCTTTGTCAGTGTGCCCTCGCGAGGATCGTGTATGTACATAGAGAAAGCGTTTCGCTTTGTCTACTGTCGGACGTACTCTTGGGTGGCTATAGCTACTTTCCTGATATGTATTTGTCAAAGTTGGCTCGGGCGTCAAAAGGAGCCAGTGACTTTGAATGAAGCCTATAAAGCATTACGTTATTGCTAATTTTATTACGTTTCGTATATTACATAGGTGCACCGAGCATTTCGCTACGCACTTAATCTTTATATGCCGGGCAGGCAATTTTCTTCTACGATTTCTTTCCAATCTAGATAAATGCAAATAGAACGCGAGGACAGCGTCGACTGGCTTTTTTCTCTGCTCTAAAAATCTCCGAGAAAATCTCTCGAGACTACATTGGGAGTCAATTATGCACCTAGGCTTACGAAAATCTAAGGTTTAGATATTTTTATCTGGAATTACAGATTCTAAGATTAGTTTTACTTCTAGAAATTATACCTATATATGTAAAGTGTGTATATTTGTAATAATTATCGGGAAGGTATTTTCTAGGCTACTTGGCACATTACATAAAAAGCAGTACAAAAACGGAATTGAAAGGTGGCAATATCGGTTCAGCATCATTAAAAAAATGAGTCAAAGGTCGGCAACATAATTAATCTTTCAATTACTAGTCCGTGCTTAGGACATGCCAATCGCAATTCCCACTACACATCTCATCAATGTAACCCCTTTTCGACGATACATCCTATACAAGGGGTGTGAAATTATACGCACTCTCCGCACGGCTTATGACCGACATCGGATTGCAAAACGCGACGGCTGGCCAACGGTTTCCCCCGAAAAGCCCGGCGCGCGGCTCGTAAACAGGAGCGCGCCTCCGCGGCTCGGCCGAGCGATAAGGTTCGCGCGAGATACATCGGCGCGGCGTTTCGTTGACCCCTGGCGACGTCACCGGCGGCGAGCGCCGGGCTCGTCACTCACGGCCCCGTAATTCGCGTCGGCGCGCAGTAATTCGAGCGGGCGTCAGCGCCCCGGAGTGTCGTGTTGTGGGCGATTCCGGGGAGGCGCGCTCGATTTTTTAAAAAAAAAAAAAGGAGGCGCGGGGGAGGGGCCTTGGGAACGAGGGGGGGAAAAAAAAAGGGAAAGAAAAAGCGACTCGTCGGATTATTGGGAGAGCGCGCCGGCCGGTCGTTGACTCGCCGGTGCACAATTGCGCCTCCGCCGGTCGTTGCTCACCTGCAGCCCGGCCCTCGTTATTGTTTCTAGGACCGCTCGGAGGAGACTCCCATCCGCTCGCGGGAGACAATCGGCCGGGCGGGAAGCCAAGTCGCGCGGTCTACGGCTCGTCTTGCGCTCGTCGGTGCCCGGACGCCTTTCGGTTTCAGATGCACCGCCAATATTCAATTATACTTTGATTGAAAGTAACAGCGCGATTATGTCGCTTGACGCGCGCGCCTCGTATAGTTACATTGTGATTGAATTTGCATGAAAATGGAAACTAATATTACGGCATCTTTGTGGGATATACGTATAACTTTGTATGCTCGCCAGCGTATAGGAAAAAAAAAATTGTCGCGGTTACATGCAGAAACACGTAGGAGATGAAAGGACAGGCTTAATAACATTCACGCGCTACGATGGGCAGCATAATGGAACCACTTGTCCAGGAACAAGGAAAGTTGTAAACGGTATATTCCGCAACAATTACCTTTCAATCCGGCGCGCGTCCGCGGATGGAAACTGCCGTGACTGGCCGCGAGGGAGAGGAGCGGCGGACCAGGCGGCCGTCTCAATATACATCCTTCGTAAATTACGATGGATTTTCCAAGCTCCTTTTCATTGCGTGCAATATGGGCGTGAGCTTTTTATTCAATTACATAACCCCGTGCGCGTATAATGGATGACACTCTGTGGGCTTTTTCTCTCGCCGGATGGAAAAAGAGCCGCGCGGACGACCTACGTTCCCTGGCCCACGTTCGCGCGCAGGAGTCTATGCGGCCATTGAATGTTAATTAATGCGTCGCCAGTGGCTCACGATTCGCCGACCGCCGGGAAAAATGACACAAATTGACGAGTACAATGCTCGCGGGCGCGATAACTCGCGGCGGCGGCGGCGGCGCGCGCCCAGATGCCGGGAGCCTGTGTGCGTCGGCTTTTTCACCGCTGAGCCCCTCCCAGTAGTGAATGGCCCATCAGTCATAGGCGCTTTTTTTCCGCGGAGCGCCAAAGGAACACCGGCTGCTGTTATAATGAAGTATTCTTTGCTTGGCTACTTGGTGAAAAATCCCGATGTTGTCGTCGTTCGGGCCGGGGGCTTAGTTTATAAATGATGCGCGCCAATTGATTGACTAAACAATTGGCTATGGAAACAGGAAATTTCGCTTCAATCGAAGGAAGCTCATTTTCCTTTTGTTTCATATCGTGGCCTTTTATCCCATTGGCTTCTTTACACTCGTGCGCTCGTACGATGAATTTGATGGAATTTTCTTAGCACGCCTCATCCACGACTTCCTCAATACGCACTTAGTGTTTAAACCAAATATAAAAAATCTATTATAAACATATGGAAAAAAACTATTATAAATTATGAATTCATCCGCGGCTCTTGTACCATATATATATACATTTTGGAAAGTTACAGTTTAAAAGCAGAAATTTTTAACCATTGTCTTCCACAGCTTGTATCCCAGTATTCAATAGATAAATTATAAGCTGTCTCTTTGTCAAAGTAAAATCTTTTAAATTCCTGCAGTAAACCAATTTCTTGAGTTCGCATGTATATTAACAAATAATTCTTAGGAATTTACAAATTTTTTTTATAATATTTATTTTCTTTTATCAATGTATTTTATTTTAAATATTATATACATATAAATATCACAGTATATATGATATATTTAATATCAATGTATATAAATTTTAGAATAATATTTGAATCTTACATCTTTCATTTATTGTATCGATTTAAAATAACAAGAGTTACCTTTACTGACGATATGCATGAATCTGCCTTAAATCTATATAAATAGCGCTAGAAATCTATATTTATAAGTTCATATGTTTATCATCATATTTAAATTTACAATTTAATACAAATGTTAAATAAACATTTATAAAACTTCCAGAAAATACAATAGATTATTCTATCTAAAAATGATTTTTATGTTGAAAAAGTTAGAATAAGAATCTGCTTCTTTAACGTGAATTAACTAAACTGAGTAAAGCTCATTATCAAAAAGCAACAACAAACTTACATTTTATCACAGAACAAATTAAAAATTTTATTAAATATACAATGCTCGCAAATTCGTCTATATTTATAAAATATAATTTACCTTTCAGCAATTAATTGTATGAATCTAGCAGTCTACTATATATGTTTAAGTCTATTTATTTTTTTTTATTTTTTTTTTCTATCTATTTGTTGTTTAATGCTGATGTATATTTAAATAGACCTTACAATACATAACTTTTCTAACTAGGCAAATATGACAAATATAACTATGTCATAAAAAAGACAATTCACAAAACTACGCACAAGAACTGTGCTTCATACTTGTTAGTCATTAATCTATTATTATCAATAATTAGACAAGTGGTTTTATCTAGCGCCCCGATCTGTCATATCGCTGACAGTGGTAATCCCTTGTAATTTAATCTAGCCCGAGCAATGGCGCCCAACAATGTCGTACTCGCACATGCGTTTGGACAGTTCAAGTCTTGCTCACATTGAATTGGGCGAACCTCCAATATTCTGAAGGAATACTCCATATTTTAATCATTCTCTATTAAAAAATGTACAAGTATCATTTGTTAATATTCTGTACATCATATTTGCGCTACACTCATAAAAATTTTCTTTAAAATGAATGTACGTGTATCTCATGTGTTAAGTTTTTATTCCTTAACAGTTATAATAAATGTCTCTTTGAGAGGTAAGTTATTATTTATCATTTTTTAAATACCATGGAATTACTAAAATAAAAGTTTGAAGGTTTATTTATTGGTTTGTATCATAATAAATTGTATATTATAATCAAAAGTTTGTCACAATAATTTGTAGTTGTAATAAAATGAATCAAAATTGTATTACATTATTAATTAATAAAAGATAATAATAATGTACCACTAGGGTAGTTTGGTATTAAATGTATAAGTATACACTCAAGTATAAAAATTTCAAATGTATATTATGAACAAAGTTTTTCTGTGCTGTATGTATTACGAAATCATTTTAAAATTATATTAATTTTAAAATTTTGTTTGGATCAATACAAATAGTACAAGAGTTCGCAACCGCATTACAATAGAGTAATCACGCATAACCGTTGAATGAAGTACATGCGAATACATAAACGTAAAATAGCTGCCTATATACACAAAGATTTTACACTACGCGTCTCTTTTTATTTTATTTCCTCCTAAGCTATCTTTTTTATCGTTCATTCCCCTATTTCACACATATATACACTCGCATGCTCAGCTTACTATGGAGCTCATTGTTTATATTAAGTAATTAGTCATGATAAATAGGCAGTGAACAATTAAAAATAAATTGTAGGAGGCGTTGCTTTGACAATCTTTATACTTTTTGAAATACTTGCATTATTTAAACTTAAACTAAGAACTGTCTCTGGACACAAGTGAAGTAAACTTATGACTCATTGTTAAGATGGAGAAATCGAAAGTAATGATAATAATAAATTATGTATTATGCTTCCGTGGGTACATTTTTTCAAAGGTACCATTGAACGCCAAATATAAAAATATCAATTGGTATGTACGTAGAAATAAAATACATTCAAATTTTAAGAATTAAAAATAAATGAATAAGAGAAATAAATGCGAGTTCATAAATATTTTATACGAGTTTAAATTATATGTTTACGATGAATTATTTAAAAACGACTTCGAATATACCTATAGCTGAAGTTTAGTCACCTGACATGAGATGAATGCAGCAGTAGATATAGTTCCTTATTGGTGTCATCGTCCCTCGAGACGCACGCACGACATGGTGACTCGCTTTATCGCGGATAATTTACGATTTACTATTCTTGAATGAAAAATCTGAGTAAGATGAGGAAAGATAAATGTAGGCGACTGCAAGAGCATTTCAGCTCTTTTCTACTTCCCACATTGATGAATTACAGTAACCTGTGTTTATGCGCGATACACAACACATGTCAATTCAACTATTAGAAAATAGATTTTCTATTCATGAATACATACTTGTAGTAAATCTTGTAAGCTTGAACAGTTTAATTGATGCATATAAATATTTATAAAACTTTGTAAAAAAATATAAATTTTTGTTGCAAAAATTGATAAGAAGAAATCAATTTATATTTCGTTAGTGAACCATATATATTACAATATTTTATTACAATAAAATTAAAAAATTGTTTTTGTTTTATCAGCGTATAGAGTAAACTTCAAAGTTTTTTCAAATTATTATAGATAAAAAAATTTTATATATTCGTCCACCTGAAAAATTCTTTTTAAATTAAATAATTAAATATTTTTAATGTCATTTGCATAAAGAATAGAAATATATATACGTATAGCGAATTATAAAATTAATATGTGAAAAGTACCACCGCAAAAGCATAAAAAATATTATTATCTTCCATTTCAAGCAGTACATCAATTTTTCCAAAAATTATGGGTCGAGGATATTACATGTTATTGTCACAAGTATGTTATAAAATTGTACAATTATAAATAACCAAATAATGTTAGTTTTTCATTATCTAGTTAAGATTTAAATGAATACATAATATTTGCATTTATTAATAAAGCGAGGTGTTGTCAAAATTGGAATTAGAACCTGCTTATATACTTGTACATGTAAAGTTTGATACATTGTTTGATAAAAAAATCTGATATTAGAATCTATAGTACAGAGCTTTATAAGTCTTTATAATTCACTATTATAAAATAAAAATAAAACACGGAAAATCGATTTCAACTTATAAAAAAAATGTTCAATCGCTGATTAAATCAATGTGTAATTTTCTATCTTTTTATGCAGTCTAAGTTCTATGTAATGTTTTCTATCTTTATTCCTTGCATCAGTGTCTCTCTGTCGCATCAATGGGCGAGAAGTTCATTGATTGTAGCTTACATGCACACGTGTGCACGCGTAGAATTGGCCTTCGCTCCTCGATGGCACGATTTATTGTTCACGCTCGTGTCGCTTGCTTCAGTGCGAGCGTTTCGTGCCGAACGCAGCGCTTCCCCATTAATGGCATAATTAGCAAGTGTAACAATTGCAAGAGGGTAATATAGCTGTCGGATGCCTTATATGAAGACTGCTTACTGCACTGTGATTTGATTTCAGTTGAAAGGTGGACAGCATATATTTTTCATGTTTATGTGCTTATAGCTTTGGTATCCATTATAAAGTTTGTTGAGTTTGTTGATTTGTAGCATAAATATATAAAAAAATGTGAATCATTCCTTGACGTTCAATAATATACATTTCTATTATTGGTTTATAGTGTTATCATTTTAACTATCAATATATTCATAATTTATTCTTGTCGAGTATTGTAGTCAAATGCGTGCTAGTTATTACGCCGCATTTAAATAAAATTAAGACATAAATTTAGCGTGATACGTTAAATTATAACATATCAGTCATATACTATATGCTAATAACATTTTTTAAACTGCTCGAATATACGAATCTCTGAATTTGTAACAATGTCAAATTATATACAAGTATATTTTATAATGGTATTATTAATGATATTTTCATTTACCAAAATTATTCTGTTATATTGAGTAAGTGCTTATATACATATATATCAGTTATAATTAGTTTAAATAAAAAATAGATTTCTATTTTTATTATATTATTTAGAAATGACTCTGAAAAAATAGCATGTATGGTTAGTGTAATGAGGGTCATATTATAACCGAAAGTTTTTTTTAAATTATTAAATAGCTTAAAGTTTTATGCTATACGGTTATATTTCGTAACTCCTAACAGTTTTTGTAGTTAGGCTTTTGAGCGCAAGGAGTTGTTAGCCATATAATTTATTTTTTTCTATTTAGTGATAAGATTGTATGCATTTTCTATTAAAAAAACTGAAGAATTAAATTCTGGAATATTGTACTACAATGCAGAGAAACAGAAGTTTTGGGTATATTTTTGACGTCCACTTATTTTATAATCAGCGCATGTTTAAAATAGCATTCATGACTGATATCGGTTTTGAATTTATGCTTTGTATATCTACCATGTGTAAATAATATAAAATTGTTGTCTTATTTTTTAAAATATCAGAAGCGTTTCATTGTAACGTATCGATAAAATTAAATATATCATAATATTGGTTATAATAAATATTAGAATTTAAATACTTTAAAAATTTGGCGGTGAAATTATTTTAAGTATCTAGATGTACATATTTATCATTAAATTATTTAGTATATTTTTTTATTCTTCAAAAAAGAAATGTATGATGGCATATACAGATGAGAGTATACATTTTGGCATGCAATGTGTAAATTAATATAGATAACATTTCTTTAATTATGTACCTATTGAGGTAACGTAAAATCAAATAAATTGTATTATAATTATGTAAATTTAAAATTTGTTTTCTCAAATTCCTAATTCAATGTTTAATCAGTAGATAAGCTGTATTTAATAACAATCATAACAGTTCAAAAGCATGAAATTTGACTTATCATTATTCGCATAGTCTACTACACAAAATGTGAATAATTTTTAATTTACGAAATACAATATGAAGCTATTTTAAACATTGCGACTATATTGGTTGCCGTGAATACAAACATATTCTATACTTACATAGCACCATCTAGATATCAAAACCGAGAAGCCGTAATTAAAGGTATAATCAAGTAATTACAATTTAAAAAAAATAAAGTATTCAAGCAAGAACCGGCCGAAACTTCTCGAAGCACCTGTTTATCTCAAATTTACGAAATGAACTTATGTGTACCGCATAACTGATCTCATGAGACGACAAATTGTATAACGGTCTGGACATTTTAGGGGATTTCATCGGGTAATAATTAACGCAGCGACGCGACTCCGTGAATCACAAGCTAGGCGCAAGGGAAAAGCGTATAAGCAGTGGTCCGGCGCGCTCGACGAGTTTTGCCGATATTTTTTGTACGACTGCACAGAACGACGAGGAGGTGGGGGATTATTATCCAATAGCTTCCGTGACTCGCGGGCGAGGTTGCATAACGACATGGGTGCTCGCGCCTCTTGCCGAAATCGAGTCTATCGGCCGGAACGGTGAAACTCGGTGAAAACGTTTCGCTGGCTGATCCCGCGCGAGTCGTCATCGCCGTCGTCCCCGTGTTTTCTTCATTACGGTATAACGGTCTTCTTAGCCTTTACAAAATCCGCTAATGCAGCGTGGCAAGAGAACCAGGGGACCCGTGGCCGCACAGGGGGTAAATTTGTCAGTTGTGTTAAAATCTATCTTGAGAACGAGACAAAATATGTAATTGGAAAATATTTCTTGTGGAAAGGGATAGTGAACTAATTTAATTATTTTCAGATAAAAAGGTAATACTAATTATGAGCATACATACTCAGTGTAAATTAAATCTCAGTAATGTAAATAAAGTCGTTACAGAAAATTCTGAGAATTTTTGTGGCCGAATAATAACAAAGATAGTTTTCTGCAATGGCGTCGGTCCGAATGGCGCCGAGTGATAAAAAGTAAAGACTAATTACTTATAAAGCAGAATCATGTTTGTAGTAGCTTGCAAAGTACCGAAATAGCCTGGCACCTAATAGGATTCATCGAATGATCTAGTAACAAAATATATGGTTGAGCTCTTTGAATTGTATCACTGAACAGACGTTTGGTTTTTATTATAATTTGTGTGCGCATAACGTTGTGATATAACTAATATAGGGCATGTGTATATATAAGCCTTACTAATACATCAAACAGATGCATTTAGACAAAAAGCAACAATTTATAACTAGACAATATCAAGCCAATAACGTATGTACTTATATATAGGCGTAAAGTGATGTACTGAAGAATTGCAAGCAAGATAGTTTCATGATAAGAAAATAGTTCAAAATTTTTAATTTTATGAAAAAAGTTACTTTATAAGCATAATTAAATATTAATTCACTTGAAAATATCAAATTTAAAAATTATTTTATACATCGATCAGCGTAGAAGATTTTTATATGCTATATCTGTCGTTTTAAATAATTTGTGTGTTGGATGACGTAAAACTATATTTAAGAATTAATGTATATAAGTATACAGTCCTAATGAAATACAAAGAATAGTATATAATTAGCTTAAAATCATATTCATCATTATTTTGAATACTAGTTTCTACTCTACAATTTTTTCAAATAATTTGTGAAAAAAATTAAAATAATAAAAGACCAGTTTTTAAATCGTTTAATAATTATGACTAATACATTAACAAAAAGCTGTTATCGTTGCAATTGTTATTAACGAACTGTTTAAATGCTGAACAAGCTTACAGGATTTTATTGAAATGTACTAACATATGCATTTTAAAATCAATCCTATTCTAAAAAATGATATAAGTTGAGATAAGTTTGACGTCAAATCAACGTTTCTCACATATTTTCTATATTGGTGAACGGTATTATAAATTGAAGTGTAAATGATAATTTAATCTAGGCTTCAGTTAAAAACTTTTTAAAATACGATTTTTAATATTTTTAAATGTAAAATTAGACTTAACTTATGTAAAGTTTATAGTCCACAACATAATAGCAATTATAGTTTAATAGTCTAAATTTGGAAGTAAATATTGTATTATTCCTGTATTAAAATTGTATTGATTACTAATTTCGACTCTCATTGCGCTGAAAACGATACTGATGACTGTAGTAGCTAAAATTAAAAATTAAATTTAATTTGTATTCAAATACATTTTAGTTAAAGAAATAAACTGAATGTTACCTTCAACAAGAAATGTGAATATTATCTAAATATTTCATCAAATTATTGACTTAAATTAACTTGTATGGGGTTAAAGTAAAAAGCAAATGATTAGACATCCTTTTTCTTTTCCGACTCTTTGTACATGGTATTTATTATAAATGAAGCTTTTATTACTAAGGTATGAATGACAATATGCAGTATTTAAGTGACTCTGTTGGATTGAATATAGCTTAAAATTATATTATTCGTTAATCGATATAAAAATGATGTTTTTATGCGTAATAATAAATAAAAAATTGTATTATTCTCCATTTATTACAAAGAATGTAAAACGAATTTTTAAGGAGTTGTATAAGGGCATTTTTTATTTTGAAAGGAATTAAGTATTCCAAGTAATTAAGTATCTCCGAAGAAGATAATTTCCAGGTGCAGGGGGTTCCTTTATTACCTATAACTATTGTACATTGGTAGGAAAGGATTTAATTATACTACAAATAGTAATTCTTCTTATAGTAAAAAGGTTCTTTTTCTCATTTCTGCGTGAGTAATCCACGTGCACTAGTTCATTGTGCGGTAACACTTGTTGAGAGCTAATTGTCGATCGTTAAGCAGTAAAAGCGAGAGGGCGACTGTTACTCGAATGGCTTCGTGGACTTACTCTCATTGGCGGCAGTTAACTCATGAAAACGCCTGAAAAGTATGTAATTTTCATTAACCCTTGACTAAAAAGCGAGGTATTGCCGGTGATCAGAATTCTAAGTAATTGCCGCGTCCTTGTAAAATTAAGACATTTACGCGCA
The DNA here is from genome assembly GCA_018906755.1 of Sycophaga agraensis. NCBI lineage: Eukaryota > Metazoa > Arthropoda > Insecta > Hymenoptera > Pteromalidae > Sycophaga > Sycophaga agraensis. The sequence goes on from JACCIE010000003.1 coordinate 198,739, forward strand.
GTATACGACTATCGCCGGAGCAACTTCATGGGCGCACATGCGAACACACCGGCGCGATAAATCACGAAGTTCGGTCAAAAGGGAGCGCGGCGAGCTCTCCGACCGGGTCCAGCCTCGAATTTTTTCCAGAGGAATCACTCGAGGATGTATTCCGCTCGCGGGCCGCGCATACACGCGTCCGTAAGTATGGGTTCCGCTCGGCCGAGGCGGCAGGACCCGCCGAGAGGAGGAAAAAGAAGAGCCGGCGGGCGCGGGAGTAGGGACACGTACGCGCTTCTACACATGTACATATACACGCGGCCGGGGAAAGATGGCCGCGGCGGGGCGAAACCCGGCGGGCCGGCGTCAGCGAATCCGAAATACCGGCCCGCGAGCCGCCGCTGGAATCTGCCTTGTCGGGTAAACAAGGCGCGCGCGGCGCGTATACCCCGAAAAGAGAAACGAGGCGCGGGCCGCGCTCTCACCTCCTTCCTATCCGGGCGCTCGTGTCGCGCGCGCCGCCCGGCAGAGGCCGTTTAAGGAAATGGCGGCCCCTCGGCAGGAGCCCGGGGGAAGCGGCCCCTCCGGGGCAGAATCGCCGGCCCCGGAATGCCGGGGGCAGGCCTATTCTAACGGTCCACGGGGCCGCCTGCCCATCTAATTTTTGCCGGCCGCCCGGTGATTTATACATCGGGCCCGCGGTCGTCGTTTATATACGCGCGCCCGGCCCGAAATATCACCCCCGTGTAAAAGAAGCTCGGTCCCGTGGGAAGCGAAGTTGCGGCCGAAGCGTACGTATATATATATACACACAGACACACACATGTATATATGTATACCTCGCTGGGAGCGCTCGGCGGGCCTGCCCACGCTTTCACTTACAAACTCGGGCGCGCGCGCGCTCGCGGCTCCTCTCACGGGGGAACACCCGGAAACGCGACCGGCCGGCACAGGCCCGCCATTTTGGAAGAAAAAAAAAAAGTAAGAAATATAAACGTAAATAAAAGAAAAAGGAAGGAAGGTACACGAGGAAGGAAAAAAAAAGAGGCGGGGGGGGGGGTCAAGGCGCCGGAGGAGCGCGCGCTCGCGGGGATATAAGCGGCGGGCGCAGCGAGGCGCGCTAATCGCAAAGCGAAAGGCGCGAGCGGAGCGGGAGAGAAACCGGTCGCCGCGGCTAGAGCAGTTTCGGGGAGAATGGGCGAGATAAGCCGGCGCGAGGGAAGAGGACCAGGAGGAGGCCGGAGCCGGCGGCTTATGTAACGCGGCTGGCGGAGGCCGCGGCACACCTACGTAGCCGGGCGGGACGGAGAGAGGCGGGCTCGGGCCGAGCCCAACCGGCGCACTTTGTTTCGCGCCCATGTAGCCGCGGAAAAGCGCCCCCGGCTCGCATCCCTCGGCGCGGCGCGGCTGAGCCTTCGACACGGGGTACATTGGACCGGGGACGATCGGCGGGTACGCGCTTGCGTCGAAGTATGTTTTATGCCGGTATACGTGGGTAGGAAGGCCGCGGTGCCAAATGCCACCGCGAGCGGAGAGAAATTTTTTTTTTTGTTCCTGAAATAGGCGCGATTGTTTGCTCGGGAGAAAAAGTCTAAAGAGTTATTTAAGTAGTAACGGACTATAAGTTATATACGCGCGCGCGAGCGCGCAGTAAGATAAATGCACTAAAAAGACTGTGAAAAGTAGTAAAGCGTGAGATAAGTAGTGACAAAAGTGATGGCCGTGTATCGTCTGAAAATAGAAAGTGAAAGATAAATCTTTTCCTACTGCTCAAAACGCCGCGGAGGCGATAATGAATTGAAAGCTTTGAGTAAATTTTTCACGTTATAAATTCATTCTCGCCCCATTAGCTACCGAGAATTCGAAAGTACCCGGCTCAAAGTACTCGTTGCAATGCAAGCCGCCTCTTCACGGAATTCGGCACCCACGATAATTACCATACGCGTATAATACGCCCGAATATATACGACTCGGCGCAAACGCCCGAAAAACAATTCACACGAGCATAGACGGACGTAAAAAAAAAAAATCGTCACCTATTGACTCTCGCGTCGCGTGACACGATTAGCATCAATAAATATTAACAGCGGTGCCGATTTTTTTTCTTTCTCTCAATCAACCGACAGGTGTATAAACAGTGCACGGCTCCGCCAAAGTTCGATAAGGCCGGAGAGAACAGAATAAAAAAAAAAAATGGCACGCCCTCGTACATGTGTATACACCCCGCGGAGGTGTGCTTATCCCCGGTGGCGGGGGAGGGTTTTTCCCGAGCGGAAGCGGCGGGCGATGGGGAATCGCGCCCCTCGCGTGCGAAAGCGAGAGTCTAGGCGCGTGTCCCGGCCGAGCGAGCGGGGCCGGCTAGAGGCGATCGCGCGCCCGTCGCACTCGCCCGGGAATGTGTGCCAAGGTGCACCTCTCGAGAAAGCCGGACCGGCCGGACCAGCTCGCGGCAGCCGAGCGGACCTGCGCGCGAGATGTGCGCCCCTCGCCGACTCCCGGGGGTGCGTGACGTCGGCCGCGGCCCGGGTGCCGTGCCGAGTACTGTTTTGCCACCGCGGCCGTGCGCGGGCTCTTGGCGTGGAGGCGACGATGCGCGCGGCGCTCGACCGCATCGCGAGGGATGATTTTTTTTTATTATTGCTTTTTAACGACTGGATAACGCGTTCGTTCGAAATGAGGTGTTACATAAATGATTTAATTATTGTAACGCTCCATATTCCTTTTTCTTAATGAGCAAATAGAAAGACTGACATATCTTACTCCATTCCAATTTTTTCGAGTGTAATGAATATTAATATTACGCCGGGCGTTACAAACAGAGCGTTCAACGATAACGCTTATTCAGATGCTTTAGCCTAATATTTGGCAGCTTTCCCTCTCCTTTGTCTTTTTCTGTATATCTTTATTTTATTCGATTCACCTCATATTTTATTAGCGTCAATAACATAAAGTTCTTTCAGTTGAAATAAGCAGATTTTGTTCAAATATATTTTAAGCCAATAGTTCATAATTGCGAAAACAATAATTATTACTCTTCAATTCCCTGTACCATATTTGCGCAAAAAAGTTACATGAATTGCTTGTTCAATCAGATTAATATGTATCTCATTTTATATTAGAAATTTTAAACGGTATACGTGTATGTGTACATATATATATATATATATGTATATGCACGATATACACTAACTGCCAGCTGAACTAGAATACTTTAATTGAATCCAAATAGGGCGAGTGTAAAATCAAGGTGATCAAATTGAGCATCAAACTTTGAATAAAACATGCGGAGATATAAATTAAATATCGTAATCGGCTGTGTGACCATCCCGCGAGCGCATTAAACGTAAATCAAATGGTAAAAAGTTCTAAGGTTCTGAAGCCGCGCGTAGCCGCGGCGCGCGAGTATACCGTCCGTCCGTCAAAAGCCGAGTCTGAATTCACACGCGGCGCATTGGCACGGAGAGGCTAGTGCAAGCGCAGGCCCATCAATTACCTCGGCGCGGAGCATTAAGGAGCGCGCGGCGTAGGCAAAGTCGGGAAAAGGAGGAAAAAAAAAAAAAGGCCTCGCGCGGCCGGGGCACAGAAAGAGAAACGGCCGCTCTGAAATTAGCGTAACGATTATATTTTATCCCCATAATCGTTACACTCGTTACGCCGGCGCTGCTGCCTCTGTGACGACATAGGCCGCGCGCGCGCGCGCGCTATCTCGCAGGATCGCGATAAGCGGAGCGCGAGCGGGAATCCTAATTAACACGTCACTTTCCTTCTCCGCGGGCCTAATGAGGATCTCCGCCGCGCTCACCTATATCGGGCCGCGCTCTTTTTTTTCTTCTTCTTCTTCCACCGCGCCTGGGAAAATTGCGCCTCGAATTAATTAGCTGCATTAAGCAGCGTTTAGGCCGACGCGGGATCTGGCGCTCCTTTTTTTTCTCCCTGCAGCGCGCGCCGCTCTGTCTCCCCGGAGCGGGTCTTTGTTGCCGCGGGCATCGGCCGCGTCTCGCGCTATTTTCAGCGGGGCCCGCCGGCTTATGGGATTTCATAAAATGTGGGTTAAAAGCCTACTTGGATAATAATTATGCAAATTTGTTCAATTGAACTTCAAACGTCCCCGGAGCCTCTGTTCCACTCGAGTTTCGTTCATTACGCGCGCCGTTGCGCAACGGGCCATGTACTCTACAACTCTGTGCACACAGGTTAAATAATGTCCGAAGTTTGTAGAAACGGTTAATTGCAGGCGCATGCACGCTTTCAAGGACGCGCAACATTCTTTCTTTATTAAATTATGACTCTTCGGTCATTCTCAGGGCTCTTCGAAAAAAATTCTAATTGTAACGAAGCGACCAATTACCCAACTATCCCTCGTTAAACTTTTTTACAGGTATACCCAGAATAATTTCAATGTATAATAACCTCGTGGTTCACCATTTAAATTTCTTAATGAAATTAGTGCTGTTTACGTGGACAGTTTAAATACAGAAATCAGCGTGTTTATCGTCGGGTCTAACGAAAAATAACCGAGAAACTTACTTAACGCGGATTTTTCAATTTTATTATAGCCAAAATTGCGTAAAATGCCGACTCGTCGCACATTTGTGGTTAAAGCGGGTCCATTGCTTGAAGATTGACTCTCATGTAGAGTGAGAAAGTGCATAACAGCGTTTTTACGTGTAGCTGAAAACGAATTTTATGTAATCATGAAAATGCGCGAGTGAATGTTTCTCTTCATTAATCATGCGTCATCTTAAGAGGAAAACGCTGGGAATGTGCGCTAGAGCAGCGGTTGGGAATCTGTACTTAATTACGATGAACTCGTAATGTTAATTTTATGTGTCGTAGAAAATTGATGAATTCAACTGATCAGAACCTGGCTAGTTATTCTGCTTTTCGTACACTTGATTGTTAATGATAAATATACTCAACAAATTTTTAACAAAATTTCAGTAGCCTTTTCAAATAATTTTGTACTGCAACAATATTAAACATTTTTATTGAGGTAGATACAAAATTACAAGTATATCAAAAAATTAAATGAATATGGAATAGATTGAAATTCATACAGTAGTAAATTTTTTAACAGTTTTTGAGACACGATATCTCAATTAAATATCATTTTATTATATCACATAAAAATGCAAATTAAAAGATAAAAAATATTTGTCTACCACGAGTTCAAGAATAGATTTATAATACTTCTAATTAGGTCAAATGTATGCTAATTCATGAGCATTTAAAATGCACCAAAAAAATGTAAACTTAAATCTATCACATTTTGTACTTTTGAAATGCTTACAAAAGACGAAATATACTTGTATTTTCAGCTATCAAAATTATCAAAAGTCTTTTTTCTGTTCAATTACCTTTGCTAAAAATACTAATAGTAACAGCAGATTTAACATTAGTATATTTTTTTTTAAAATAATTTTGATAAATAATAATCATAATAATTCAAATATGCAAAGTAATTTTGTATATGTTTGATTTTAATAGAATTTACGTCCTGAATAGCCAGAGAATCAGGACCAATTTATAATTGTTTTGTAGAAAAATATGTATTTTAATTTATGACTAATTGAATTACCGACTTAATTTAATTAATTGCAGAAGATAACGCAAGCGATAAGAATAAGCCTATTTAGAAGAGAAAATTCAAATTTATCGCAAGATTGCACTCATTGAAACAATCGTTGGCTGCAGAATTGCCGAACGCCTACATTCGATTTCAGGACGACTTCACGACTTATTTTTTCAGGTAGGCGCTCCCGTGACGAGCGCATCGCTCGCCGAGCAAACAACATCAAAGACAGCATGGCTGGCGCGCGGAAAAATAAACTGGCACCAGGGCAGCCAGCTTCCAGGCAAAAAGTCACGTGGTTTTTCGGCGGCGCGTGAGCGGGGGCACGTAATCCGGGCTGCCGCAGCTGTTGTTGCAGGTGACAGTAATCGAGCCCGAGCGCCGGGGGAAAAAGCCTCGGGCCGGCGGCGCATGAGGAAACCAATTATGCGGGTGGGGCCTTTTTGCTGGCTCTTTCGCCGCGCCTTCTTTGCGGGGGAGGCGGCTTTTTTAAATGTCGCCCCCACGCTTCCAGAGTGAAATCGCGGCTTTTTCCCGGCGCGGGGGCCGTCCCTTTCTTCACAAGCGCAGTCGGTCGCCGCGGGAGCTTATATATGTCGGCCGGCGAATCCGAGCGAGCGGTGCAGTGTCACTTTTTTTTCCCCCCCCCCTCCCGCGCGCCCTCGCACTGCTATAATGTATTCTGCATCATAAGCACAGCGCCCGGACTTTTACCGCGAGTCGGCGATATGTCGGACAAAGGTGTTTTATTGCCGAGTCGGATGAAGAGCGATAGACCGGCGGCGGCGTTGGAAAAGATTTAGTCGACGTTCTTATTATGCCTCGATTATGTTGGCCCGAGTAATTTGTTGCGACCGTTGGTATTGTAGCCGCTCGCTCGAGTGTATTGGTTCTATCGATTAGACCTACACATCGTGGCTTTCAGCCGCATACAAAATTCAACAGGAAGTGGAAATTGACTGAATAATATTACGGCAAACTATAAATTTTCCCGCCACTGCCAATCTCTTGGCTGTCAATAGATCCTTTACTGCTCGAACTGCAAAACAACTTCTATTTCCATCTCCTTTACGTGCCTTTTTTTTAAAGATTACCGCCTTATATATATACCCTGGTAAAATCGTACATACAGCAATTGCAGAGCGATATGAAGGGATTATTGTCAAAAAAAAATGAGACGAGGTACGTCGGGGCTTTTCCAACTGTGTTCGCCGTGCGACAGCTGGTTGCACCGATGGCCTCAGACCTCCCAACTGACTTGGGCGTTTTTCAACTGTTTATATACAAGGCACATCGGCGGTAGAAGCGGCGGCTTGCGAAACGCCCGGCGGGATTTCCGAAATGCGATTTGGAATAATTGAGATTCAGTGTACGTATATAACAGTGCGTGGCGCGGCCTGATGCAACGCTGCACCAGAGGCGTGTGCCTACGTGCGCCGAGCCGCACACACCCACATATATACGTACACACAGGCGGCGGCGTCAACGAACTGATCGGCGGGGATCCCGCCGCTGCCCTACAGCGGCGCTCCTCCCGCGAAAAATCCCTCGCCTTTTTTCCGCAGGCGCAATCGCGTCGCGGGCGCGAAAAGTCCGGTGGGGGGTGGGGGGGGACGCGCGTACTACTACTACGCGCCACGTGCTCGCCCACGTGCTCAGGAGCCCCGCGCAATCGTGGCCCGCATGCATGCATGCGCGGCTCTCTTTCCGCATGCGCGCTCCACTTATCGCCCCGCGGCTCCTCGTCGCCCGCCTCGTTATAAATATAATGAACTTTCGCGCCCCCTCCGCACCCTCCCCGCCTTTTTTTCCCCCGTGCAGCCTTATCGCCGAGTCTGTTTCTGTATCTTGATGTACATACATATACGTACATATGTAATTGGCAAGTGCTTAGCGGCGCTGTACGTGTGTGTACGCGTTGGATCGTACTCGCCGTACGCGTACTTGACGATTCCTCGCTACGTACGTGTGTGGCGTGTGCTTGTGTGTGTGCGCGAGAGAGAGCTATTGTTTTGTAGCTATTTACGATCGGTCCGCACGTAATCGTTGCGCATTATATATAGGCTCTTGTCAAAATCGACCGATAATGCGATGGCTTATCTGTTTGACGCTGTCAAACAATGTGCCGCGGGATAAGTAATTCCTAAAGGCCTTTTGCCGCTTGAGCGAAGCCTCTAATTGCGGGGCTAATGCGAGTGCATCCGTACACACGGAGAAAAGGTCGTCACGCGCGCTTGAGCAGATTCGCCCGAGCACGGGATGCGAATTGAGCGGCTGGCAAACGGTCGCTCGCGTTCTCTCGGAAAAGCGCGGTTGCATTCCGCGGCGGGTCCCGCAGGCTCCGAGGCGAGTTCCAACAGTGCCCGCGGCGCGCTTAATCGAGGCCCTCGCGGGCCTCCCGCGCGTCCATCTCGAACGTAAATAAAGTATGGCAAAGCGCTCGGGGCGGCGGCGCAGGCCAGTACACGCACGGCTGACCTTAACCTCAATGGGAGCGTAACGCGAACCGCGCTCTATTTTCGCCCTCCTCCTCCGCGGCTGCGGCGCCGTCTCTCTCGCTCTTATCACCCGGCCGCCGGCCGCTGGCTCCGTTCCATCGCGCCTCCGCTCGGCCCTGCGCCTCGGCGTGCCAATAAACGCGCGACGGGAGATAAGCCGCGGACTTCCTTGTGGACGAGGCGCAGCAGCCCGGGCGGTAGGAGGGACTCGCGCGCCGTATCTAGCGGAGACGCAGCGATAATAAAGTACAAGGCTGCCGACCCCGAGCGCAACGGCGATCGCGACGATGGAACGCTGACGACACGCCGACCGATTGTTTCAATACTGCGGCACTGCTCCCTGAGGCCAATCTCTGTCACGGCCGGCGGCTCGGAGGCTGCGCCCCGCTCGGCTTGATATGCGCCGCGCGCACCGGACCAAGAGTGCGAATTTTCCGCTCGCGCTTTCCCAAATTTTCGGTTGAAAGTATATGCTCGCAGGCTTTGGCCGGGGCTCGAGCGGTGCAATGCAACAGAAGCGCCGTTGCGCAAGAATAAAGTTAAGACTAGATAGACTCACAATAAACTTTATACCCTATTATAGCAATAAATTTGAAAACCTATAATTTTTGTTCTTTTCATAGTTTGGTCAGAAATAATGAAATAAAATTCTTGAGATTCATGTTGCGCAAATTGCATGGAGTAAAAAAGAATATTGGTTCTAGTTTAAGATAATATTTGTTAAAGAGTTTACTGTATCTTTTGCCTATGATAGTGGTGAACTTTTCGATTGTCGATTAACTCGTTGCGATTATTTCGAATTTTCTACACAGAAAACATCGATAAATTCACATTTTTGCTTATAATTTCTCCGATTAAATACATTTTAAGTTATGTGTATAAATTATGAATTATTATGTTATTTGATCCTTGTGTATTTTTCATCTTCGTATATTTGTTATGTATATTAATAAAAAAATTATTTTAACTTTAATTGATTTAGTACATTTATGAAAGCATTTTAATAGGTGAATGTGAAAACTATTCTTTCAATCCATCAATACCATTCTATTCGTTGAGTGAATCGTCTTCATGCAAATTACTCTGACAATCGCTACGGGTGATTCTTCTTTTCTCATACCCGGTAGAATCTTCATATTGACCCTTGTTGCTACGCATCGTGATTGTGACGTCATAAAACAATTAACGTGACGTCGCAATTGCTTTGCGAGCTTCGAATATAACCATAATCGTTCCGTTATATACTCAAGTTACATTTCTTTAATGAATCTATCTTAATTCTAGTCGTTTATTTTTTGTTTGGTATTCAATCAAGATTTTTCATTTATCATTTGCTTTTAGAACATCAAAATGCTCTAAAATAGTTTTGTTTTTAATTTTATATCTTAATTAATTACCACGTTTAATTGTAGTATATATCAATGTTGATCAAGTTTGAAATGTTGTTGTAATCGGTTCTCTGTTAAAAATTCAATACATGCACATGTAATGCTGCTGAACAAAGTAAAATATCAATTAATACCTGTAAAGTACATAATTATGATTTGTTTTAATATGTTACAAAATAATAAACTGAATTTACTGCTAAGGCCTAAATAATGCTTTGACTATAAATAACGCAAAAGATCAAAGTAATCCTTACCTTATAAACTTTGCAGAAATTGCGAAATATAGATAAATCGTATTCAATAATCATATTTTACAATTTTCATGTACAGTATTTAATTAAAATATTTCATTTTATTGACTGACAATAACAGCATTAATTGAAAAGTAAATGCACAAATACAGAAGTTGCATGGTTTCAATATCATGCTCTGCGTTCTTACAAACTTTGTTTAGTGCATAATATATGAACACTCAATATACACGCATATATTTTCATGTGCATGTACACAAAGCGTAAAACTCGCATGAAAATAATTGTACAGCTTGAAATTTGGTTCACAGAAAAGAGGGTGGAGATGTTGACTGGTGAATCGTGAAAGGTGGGCGGGAATGGGACTGAAATGTCCCGCCTGAAAATATCAAATGTTAGGCTCTTTGTGATGGACATCTCAAGAAGAATATATACGCGTACCATCCATTGAGAGGCTTAAGATACATGGTATATACACGAGATAAGAAGTAATCACTCTCTGAATAGCAGCTCTTCTGTCCAAACACGAGACCTGTATAGACTTTTAACAGGTGCTAATGATATTCAACAGGTACAAGGTGCAGACCATTGTATTGCTGACAATTCGAAAAAACAGTTTTAATAATTATATTCCAAAATTTTATTTGTCTATCTATTTAAGTATCTCGATAAATTAATAAAACAAGTAAAATATTTGTTAGAATTCGATTAAAATAGTAGCATAAATATTCATTAAAAACGTTCTGATAAAATACGGATTTTGAATCGAAATTAATAAAATAACATAATTTAATCTGCTTAAAATAACGAAAATGTTTATTTCTATACAAAATATATTATAAGAATATAGCGCTATTGAAGAGTAAGGCTTTGGCCTTCTGATCTTTTATCTTTTTTTAATATAAACTATATATACGTGTATATGTACATGAACATTGAGCGACTTTAATTAAAACATTCTTGATAGTAGTTCAGAGTATCGGTCAAAGTCCATGAACCGAATCTCCTTAAAGAAACGTCACGTTCAAATAGGGTATTATGCGTACACATGGGCAAATAGCCGATCGAAAATAAGTTCCGTCCGTAAGTAGGTATAAACGTGAGTCCGTGTTGATTTTATGAAGGTAGTTAATAGGACGACTGGCGGCGCAGACGTCCACACATCGGCTCATGCGGGCACGCGCGCACGTGAATATACCGGGGCTTAATTTAAACGCCGGCATATATTCGCAGAGCAGTTGTCGGCTGCCTCTCCGGTAATTGGTCGCGTGCACGTGGACGCGGCGCGCCGTGGAATTTAGAAATCTATTAGCGATCGCGCATTATTGTCGGGCGACTTTCGATCCACGTGCGTTAGTGTATACCGGCGGTCGGGGGAGACCATTAAGATGTGACGCGGCCAAGCTTGTCAGTTTTAATTACGCGGGCTTATCTCCCGTGATGAATCGAGCCTCCTTATTTAGCCGTACACTGTCTTTTCAGATCTTTTCATTTCCTGAGATTTTTTCATTCGGACGGCGTGAAATTCGGTACAAGGGAACAGTAGCGTGAAGCCGGCTTTCGAGCCACACGCTCCCACACTGATTTCCCGAGAATAATGCTTTTCGAGAAATGATATTTTTCAACCTTACTGAATTATCAAGCCGCGCTTACAGGGTTACGTGAAAAGTACATGGAAACGACTACGCGCTCAAACTAAAAATTACAATTTCAAGTATTACTTGTAGATGAACGTTTATTAAATACAATTGGATCGATACACTTATTCGCATTTCATGTCTAAAATATTATGAATTCAAGTTTAATGTGCATAAAACAATAACATATTAATTGAAAGTACTGCAGCAAATATCGCTCTTTACAATTATTCGTTCTAATAACGCGCTTTAAAATGCATTAAGCTGATAGTGACTGTTTAAGTCAACTTGAGATTTACCTTTTATCTTATAACGATAAAATTGTCGGTAGTGATCGTAATTTATAATGCACTTTATTACTAGGTAGAATATTGATAAATTATGTTTTTCCATTTCAAATAAACCAAGATTTAAAAATAAACATTTGTTTTAAGATGTTAATAAATAAAATAATTCATTAAGTTCAATGTAAGTTTAACTTTATTTTATGCTTAGGGACGGGTGTAATTTTATTTTTTATCGTTATTTACCAAATAAATTATATATTTTTTGTCGCTACTGTCAGATAAAAGTTTATTAATTATTCACCACAAGGTAAGATGCCTAAAATTGGGTCGGTACCAAAGTGGATCGTGTGCCTTTTTCTTAACCATGGTCATAATACGGCTGTCCAATTAGGATATAGTAATAAAGAAATCCCTGACACAGTAAATGACGTTCTCGTTCCTGAAAATGAAAAAGAATCGTTAGATAATTTTAAAAAAACTTATCACCCTCTAAGCTATTTAATGTAAATAATTAAGCGTCAAGCTTAATACTTATTTATATTGGAATTATGATGAAATTCGCAAAAGTATTTTCTCATGTTTGCTTTGACTCTCTTATCTGTTTCCGATTGAATAAAGTAAACGTTTAGTGAACAAGTGCGTAAACAGTAATCAACTCGAGCAGTACTATCAAGATTTCATTTAATATTACAAATTCGAAACACTTAATATTTTAATAGCTTAGAGACTCTATACTTAATGTTATTACCACTCGTGTTACGCATTGCACGTGCACAACTGCACTCTGTGGCGATTGCCGCCAACAGAAACGCAAACCAATTAATTGTTCTTCCTTTTCTTTTCCCACCGAAGACAAGTGTCGCGCTGTACACCGCTCGTATTTGCCATTAATTCAATCGGACAGTGATCCATTAATCGGCGCGTTAGCGTAGAGACAACAGGACAGGAAGCTACATCCACACTACAGCAAATACAACGGCAACAGGAGCCCGGCGAGGACCACGAGATTGGCAAAGAGGGCCGCCCGGATTATGAGCATCGGCAGGCGGACCCGCGCCAGCAGCGCCTCGTGCACCAGGCGCACCAGCAGCTCCCAAAGCATCGTCGGGGCGACGTACCCCGCGCATTCGCCTCGGATAACGGGCGGCGACCAACCGGGAAAGTGGAAAAGCGTAACCCGACGCCCGGGGATCTCGCGCGGCCCGCCCGCGAGATAAAGCTCGCGCGCCCCCTGCGCGCGCTTCCCCGTTTCCGGCGGGGGCCGCACTGCGCGGGCGCGCGGCATTCCGGATGGGAGAGTCAGCGGCGGCGGCGCGTCACGTGGGCGAGCGCGCGCGCAAGCCGGATATAGATGTGCCGCGGTATTGAGGGCATCTTCCTAATAATAGTCGCGGGCCGACGAAAATTTTTAGCCCTTGGACGCTGCAGGCCCGCGCCGCGTATTCTAGGTTACGAGAGAGACAGCCGAACTGTGTCGCCCGGCCGCCCTGCCTCTGCGCCCACCGACCTCCAGGGCTGTCCTGGGGCAGTCCGCGGTTGCAAGGCAGAAGGCCGAACTGCTGATAAATCTGGGAATAGCTTAATCAAATGACGCACTCAGCGTTATTTCCCTGGCTATGTTACTGGAAGGGGTTGACACTGCCGGTTGACGATAAGATACCTATGAAATATCCCACTTGGTGAACCCAATAAAGAAGTTTTTCAATTTTGCTCGCTATAGGCAAATCAATGATATTGTCGCTTCCGTGCAGACTTTTGTTCCGTCAGGTGGATAGGTAGCAAGACAAAAGTCTGCAACTTGTGGATACCACATAGTAATGGCGCGGAAGAATTCTTATGAGTCCCATTAATTACTAATTTCTATGACATTCGTAGTGATTCTTCCTGATAACACTGGATATCACCTGACTCTAAGAATCGTAGGATCCGTTACATGTTTCCGCTGTGAGTTGTCTAGATATACCTCCCAGAATGTGAGTGTAGGCAAGGTATGTATACCGCGCATGGTTCAATGATGACGTGACGTATCCATTTCAAGAATAAAGACAATCTAGATAAGATACCGAAGCCTCGTGTCAAAGTGAGATAAACCATGGAAAGTGTGCGATTGTCAAGGTAGAAGCGGAGCCTCAAAGTGGCTGCCCTGGAAAGTTTTGGCACTACCTACCTCTACCAAATCTCGCGTGAAACTATTCCAATGTAGTTAACTCGAGTGTCGGTTTTCTTCGGAATTCTTTATAAAAGCAGAGCCGATTCATATATTTCATCTTAAAATTCTAGTCGCGAGCACAATATTCGACGCGGGAGCTCTTATCAAAGTGAAGTCCATATAAGCCTTCAATAATTGTAGTGAATCAGTTTTTCTTGGAAGAGCTTCACGTGAAATGACGATACACGAGTTTCTTCGTCCATTTCCTACACGCGTATAGTTAATATTAAATTATTTTAATGGCGATGATTCACAAAGAACTTCATGGATTCAGCCAGTGCATTCGGGCGGACCAACACCCGCAAAGCTCGTCTATCCGACAGATTTGGCGCGCGATGCAAAAGTCGACTGTATTTTGAATTTCTTCGAACGGTTGGACTTTACTGCTCCGGATGCCACTATAGCGCCGAGCTGCTGGCACTCGCCGATGCTCTGAAGAGCGTGTCCAATTATTAAATTGATTTTCAGTCCTAAATTATTTCGGCGAAATTGAATGAAGTATGTATTTTAAAATAGATGAAAGTACTTTGAAAACGCCGGATAAATAGCGAGTCATACACAAATATTCATCATTCGCACCAGGAAGAACTAAATTGAACTTTTGGGCGATATACCTGCAGTGCATACTCTACAAATAAATTTGCCCTCTTATATGAAAAGGCTCGTTCTCATGAAAAAAATGGACGAAGAAGCGAGATTTATGCGCGTATAGCAACGCGATCTGGGCTATAAGTCAAGTCGGATCTAGCTAATAATAAACTGCAAATACACCTCGTTAAAGCGACCGAAAAACGACTGGCAGAGACAACATTTACTGCTGGCAAATGAGTTACAGAAGTATAGGAGGAGAAAATATAAGCGCTCAATTGAGCAGCGAAACAATGCATCTATTTAGCGTTGTTACCGTCATTGTATATTATATGAGCGGTCGGTTTGTCTCCAGGAGAAAGTTTTTTTCTACTCGGCTCTTGGCTCTCATCAACGCTAAGAAAACTTTGGCCGGGCGCAGACGCACAATAAAATTTTCTCTCCCGAGGTACATGCGTAGCGAGGAAAAAAAAATACACCGCGCATCGCGTAACAATATATATCGCGTGGAAATATTCCGATTCGTCTCACGATAATCCACCAATAGTTTTTTTTTTTTGACTCAACAATCATAAATTAATATTTAGAATACATGATTCGTTAAGCATTCACAGCGCGCGGTAAGCTCGCGTTACTCGAAGCCCGATTAACCCGTTGCAAGGAAACACCGAGAGCTTATCTATCAGTAATTATTCTTTTTTGCTCACCAGTTGATACGCCCGACCTTCGATTAAAAGAGTAACTCGCGAGTGAACCTCAGGTCAGCGTTGTTATTCGAAGGCTCGTCACGTATCTCGCACAATAATATCGTTCGCCAAAATCCGCGAGGCGCTCGCCGACTCGACGGAAAGCCGCAAGATTATCGGCGGCCAGTCGCGAGGAGCCCGTTTTCCCCCCCACGGCTCGCGGCGGATGCGGACCGATCGACCGGCGGATACATGTATTAGCCGAAAATAAATTTTTCCCGCGGGGGCCCCCGTCCATAGATCCCGGGCGAAGGGATAAGCCGGGGAAATATGGGCGGGCAGAGACGATCGCGCCCGAAACAATTAGGATGCGAGTGTTCTCTCTGGCGCGCGTGCGCCCGCCGCCACTTGCAGTTTGGGCCAAGGGGGAGTCGGGGCTATTCATAGCCGTACTAGAACTAGATTCGGGCTCCGCGACTTTGATATAAGATCCTCGTTTTGGCTGGCAGTCGGTGCGCCGGCCAAGCCGCGCGCCTAGCGCCGCTCGTTCCTGAATCGGCGATCCGACACCGGCCCTACCTGACAGCTGCGAATTTCTGCCCCATCATCAGCCGCGTGCCGCTGCGTGTACGCCGCGTCTAACGATCGGCTGGGCACTTTTTTTCTTTTCGTTTTTTTTTTTTTTTCATTCGCCCGTGGCCTTTTTTTTCGGCGGAGACTCGTTTCGGCCGGCGGTATTAGGGGATCCGTATCGCGATTGGACTCGTTTGACGGCGATCGAATAACTTTCTCCGGGGCTATCGCTCAATGGCGTGATAAGTTTCTCCTTTATTGTTACAAGCTACCGTTAATTTCTTTTTATAGACAGACATAGAAATGACTTTAAGTTTAGAGCTTGCCGATTGCGTCATCGCGCGCAAACTAGCATAAATTTCGAATTTTACGTACACGCGCACGTTTCGGCAACATTTACAAAGTTTTGGTTATTTGAATTTCAAGTAAGCGATTACACTTTTACTCGGTATATATATTCAATTGAAAAAGAGCAATGTGACGTTTTAGAGAAAATGAAGAGTGTTTTTCAGATAAAATTAATTCTAGTTTGTTCGTGCATGATTTATTAAATTCTACGATATGAATATTTTTAGAACGTTATTTTAAGACAATTTTTTAAATAAATAGTTAAAAAATAAAAAGAAGTTGTACACTTTTTTTTCACGAATTTGAAAACAAGTATTTTAAATGTTGAAGAAAAAAACAATAAATCGTGTGGTTAATTAGAGGACTATCCAGCCGCTCGTGTACGGAACGTTTTATAACACGAGCGACTAATGGCTTATATGTGAATCAAACTAAACTTATTCGATGTACTTTGAGCCGACTTTATCTGTCATTCTCTTTTTCCTTACAAGGCCCCACTCGCGCGCCGGCAGCTCATCCGAAAAGATCGCGAGGCGGAAGATAAGCGAGAATAAGAGCAAAAAAAAAGTCAAAGAAATTATCGAATGTAAGCGCGCTCGAGAGACTGGAGCCGGCGAGATAGAGGGGCATCGTTTGATTGATAACTTCATCTACATATATATTCAAAGCGCGCTCGACCAAGCGGCGCTGTGCATAGCACACACGATCCCTCGGAAGCCGGGGCGTCACCTCGAACCTCCAGAAACTCCTCAACCGACGCTAACCAACAAAAAAAACAGAGTCTTGAACGGACAGACTCCCTGGCGCAGCGGTCCACCGGAGCCCGCACCGGCGCGTATCAGCGGCCCAGTGAAAGTCACGTAAGGTCGGTCGCGTGCGCGCTCGGGATCGCGGGATCGATATACGCGTGTACGCGCGCAGGAAAGAAAAGGCCGGCGGCGGAAGCTCGGACGCATCCTGGAAACGCGCGCCCACTGGGAAATCACGCCATCCCCTGGGCGCTTGCGCAAACGGCCGCCGCAGCCCCCGCTGGCGGGCTCCTGTAACTCCGCAGGAAGCGAGAGCGGCAATTGCGCGGGCCCTCTTTCTCCCGGATAAAGGGGGGGGGGGCCGGGCGCGACCTACTTCTCGCGGGCCCATCTGGCCGCGGAGCGGGAGAGCCGGGCCGAAACTCGCGGGCCGGACCGAGTCGCCGTTTGCGCCGCCTCTCCCTTTTTCGGCGGCTCCGCTCTCTCGGCCGGCTTCTTTTCCTCGAGTATAATCCACTGTTTGCCGAGCGGCGCTCGGGCCTAGGGATACGCGTACATGTGGGAAAAAGCCGCCCGGGTCCCGGTGCTATTTCAAGCTTTCCCTTATGGGCCGCGCCGCCCTGGTGGAAATATCACGGGAAACGCGGCCGGCCGCGTGGCTAGTGGAAGTGGCCGCGGACTACCTAGCCGCGTGGCCTGTGTACTCGTCTTGTGCTACTTGTTCTATCAATAATGTTCTTTGTTGTCTGCTTTTTTTCCAGGATATCTATTTTATAGCTTTGTTTACTTATAAATAAACACCAATATCGATGCCTGAGTGTAATATGGCCAAGAACTTGTATTGTTCCAAGATGATAGCTGTAAGGTGAAAGAGTTTACCGACTGCTATTCCGATAACCAATCTTTGTATTCACTTTTAGGTTATGTCCGACCTGCATATATCTGCATGCATTTATGTGCAGTAATATTTGCAGTACATTTTGATTAGATTTTATTGGAAAGCTCCATATTTCCTAGTACCACTTTAACGATTTTCTTGCCATCGTCTGAGCGCGATATCGGCTCATTCTATATTTTCGTATTAGGGCGGACGCGCATAAAATATCGACACCACAAAAGTCAATAATTCGTAAGTAGACGTTTCTATAACGAGTACGTATACAATGGTTCTAGACGCTATACGCAGTCAAAAATAAGAATAATAAATAATATCGAAGTGCATATATCTGACGATCGACGCACCGATAATCGGCATAACATTAGATCTGCGATACAGGCCGGGGTCTTAAAGGCGCTCGTGGCCCATAGCCGGGGGGCCGAGGGGCCGCGGAGCAAGCCGACTTGGCGCGCATCAATTAGCGCCGCGCGGCGGCATCAATTAGCCGCGGGGGGAAATTTAGCGTCCATTGTGCGGCAGACGGCGGCGCGGCGGCTCGGCGGCGGCGGCGGCGGCGGCGCAGCTCCACGTAACGCTCGGCGAAAAGGCCGCGGGCATAGGATAGCCGCGCGGCGGCGAGTGCGCATGCGCGGCCGCGCGTCTGACCAGCGTGCCACTTTCACTACTTCGTATTTGGGTCACCGCATCCACGCGACTGCAGGGGTTCGCTCCTTTCCTGCGCTCGCCTCGCGCGCATCGCCTTTGTCAGCTCTCTCGCTCGCTCTTTGTGCGGCTCTCGCCGGGGCCCCCCGAGTGAAAAGAACCGCGTTCACTCTTCCTTTTTGCCCGGGATCCTCGTCGTCGTGGCCGCCGCCGCCGCCGCCGCCGCCGTTGTTGTTGTTGTTGTTATTCTTGGTCGCTCTCGCATGCGCGCCCCGCGGATCCACATTATATCTCCCGCGGCGGTCCGCATCTGCGCGCGCACTCCACTCTCTCTCTCTCTCTCTCGCGCGCGCGCGTTTTGAAAACGCCCGTCCGGCATGTTATTTCCTCCGGCACTTTCGCTTTTCTCGGGGGGAGAGCATCGAGAGGCGCACGGGAGCTGGCTCTTTTACGCGTTTTCGGGGACCGTTTTACGCTTTCGTCTGGGAATTTTTATGGGCGGCGATTGCGCAATCGCCGAGCGCCGCTGCTCCTCCGATTTTCCGAGGAGGATTTTGTAACCTTTTTTTTTTGCTTAATGACGCCCCGCGCGCGCCTGAAAGCGCCGTGTGAGTCCCATTGCTTTTTTGAGGCGCGGGACTTTTAAAGCGGCTGTTTCACCAACTTATTTACACGCTATTAATATAATGGGAAAAGAAATCAAAGTTATTATACTCGCACCGTCTGCTGACATAACTGCAGGCCTTTTGAAAAACTAAATCAATATAATATATTTATGAAAAAAAAAAAGGTTAACGTGCGATGATTACGCGACGAAGTTCCGCGTACACGCGTAAAATGTACGTGCATCCGCTTTGCCGCGTAAATAGGCGAATAAGAGGGCGATTTTCTCAAGGCACGGAATAGCTAATCGCGTACAAGCCCAACCTGCCAAAAGTCATGTCCGGCTTGATCGACGAGGGCCGGGGCTCCGGTCGCGGGGAGCCTCGGCGAGCGGGAAGAAAGTGTCCGCGGCGCCACGGGACCGCGCGACCAGTCCTCCCGCGAGCCGGCCACATAATCCGCCGCGGGATTTTTTACGGGAGAGAACCGCTTTTCACGCGCCAGTCGAGATAAATCGAGCATCGGACTCGGCGCACACGTCGCCGCGCCAGGCTGACCGACTATATGCCGCTTGATGAATTGACTGCGGCCTCTATGGGAAACGGAGCCGCGAGCGCGCGGCGTACAACCGACTCCTATCCAATATTGATCGCGTCATTAGGACGCGTAATGTCCCTCTGCGCGGACAAGGCGCTCCTAAATCACCCGCGCGACAATGTATCTTCCGGTGCGGTTGGCCGCGGTTGCGCAAACCGCGCCTTGTGGGGCCCGCCGACTTTTTCCCGCGCGCGGGTTTGATCATCCCTTGGCTCCGGCGAGACTTGGTCTTTTGGACGGGGGAAGTCGTTCCTGACGAAAACAAGGATTGGCAAGAAGTTGGGCTCGAGTTCTGCACTCCGGGGACTTGCGGTCCGACGTACCTGTTTCTCACCTCGGACCGGCAGGGCTGAAAATACCGCGGATACGTTGAGTGGAAAGCAGCGATCGGTACTGGGAAAGTTTAAATAATTCCCTCGGCGAATAATTACAAATATTTACAGGGAGCTTCAATTTCGGCTTAAATTATACGATTTGAGACTTGCCCTGCCAGATTTCGACATACTTAAGCTATGTATGCAATTAGGTTTGTGAACTGTAATTATGTTTAATTACAAATCTTGGATTTTCACTCTCATCTGGTGGTTCTTCATTTATTAAAGTTACGCGATTAATCAAAAATAAACTACGTAAATCACCGAATCAGACGAATGTTTGTGCAATGAAAAGCCTCGTAAAAAAGATTCGGTGTATAGAATATCTCTGTTTAATTTTGTTACGTCAAGCTGACGTTATAGATAGAAATGATCATTTAAACTTCTCTTAATGAATTTTTTTCAATTAATTAATCGATACCGTTTCAATTAGTGACATCGAAATATATACAGTAAAAGTAGACGTTAATATTAAACATGAAAGGTATATCACCTAAAACTAACAATGAAAACGGATCAGTTTAGATTTAGTGATAGCTCTGCATGTTCTGATGAAGCTAAACTTAAGTCACATATAACTGCCAAGTAAAGGTACCGCACGATAATTTATACAACCCAAATGAAAAGGCAATCGTGATAAAAAATTGAGGTTAAACGACAGACATCTCCTATCTTTTCGTTGAATGGAGAATCAACAAAATAAAAATTTCTAGAAATTATTGTTTGCTAAGTTGAGCTATAACTATATACTAATGTATAGTTACATTCTTTTATCCTTACAGCAAAAATATGAAGGTACGTGTAATAGAAATAAATGATCTACCTACAAACCATAGTCCTATTCTGATTTTTATTACAAGTCGAATGGTATTTCTTACCACGGAAACACATTGACGATTACGATCACGAATTATTCATAGAATGGCTCTCAAATTAAAGAAATTAATTTAATTGATAATTATGATAAAAAATAATATGTACATGTATGAAAAATCTGATAATGAGTATCATTATTAAAATTATATTTACGAATTTTATCCTTAATAATAATTACTCATTTCATGCACGGATTTTTCGTAACACGCTTCGAAATTTAACCTATATTGAAAACAAAGGAGATACTCATTAATAAGCAGAATAACAAGGCGTAAAAGGAAGTCTCAAAGAAACTTCTGTTCGGCCACAGGACCTGACTCGCTTTTGCGTCTCGTTTTGCGTGCTCTCTACAGTTTGCGCTAAGCGGGGATACGAAAACGAGTTAGGACACTTACTAATCTAGCGATAAGAGATCGGGCAGGTGTCACACTTTCCAAGCACACAATGCCCGGGCACTTCCGCCTGACTCGTACACTCCCTTTATACACGCGGTAATATGTCGTCCCGGTGCTGTGCCCCCCTTGACACGGCGGCCCGCGTCGATCCCGGCGAGCCCGGCCCAGTGGAGCGCGCATATATTCCGGCGTGACGATGACTGGTTCCCGGCTGGTTCTTAGAAACTTAATGTCGCGCGCGTCCTTGAGGCTACTTTCGCTTAAGTTCGCCGCGAGCGAGAGGGAGCGAGCGGTGCAGCATCCCGGCCACCTCGGCCCGACCGTCGCCTTCCGAGGCATTTAGCGCGCGCGCCTGTATACGTGCGTGTACTCGCGTAAGTTCCCCCTCCCACCACCGGCCCCGAGATCATTATGCCTCGGCGAGTGCAGCGTTTGCTCGGACGTGTTTCGGCCGGGGTCCGCTACTCTCGGCGCCGACGGTACTTAAACGCATTATCTCCGGTGCTTCTGTAGGAAAAACGGGACAACGGTTCTTTGGGATCGCGCGGGGGCTTAACTGCGGATCGAGCTATGCGGATAAGCCCGATTTGCCCCGCTGCTGCAATAACTTATCAGATAAGTTTTCGCTTTGGTCGCGGGGTTCGTTATTGGTTCCAGGAACTTTTGGAAGTTAAATTAAGGGTAAATTATTGGTCCGAAATTCGTGACCGTTGATCATAAATTTAAGAGATATATTCGTAATGTACAAACACTGTTTATAAATCGAGAGGTTATATAGTAAGGTAAAAGTTAAGGAGACGTTCTTTGAACATTACCGTTACTTTTACGCATACTATATTATAGAACAATAGCTCATATGCAAAAATTGGATTAAGAAAAGAATAAATAATACTTGTGCACATATATTTATTTTATAATCAGCTTAACTGAAGAAAAAACGAATCACAATAGGCAATTTATTTTTTTACTACAACGCACGCGTGCTTTTGCATTGGAAAATGCGCACGGGTGCTATTCGAGTCATAATGAAATTAATTATTGGAAAAAACGCATGGAACCATTATTTTTTACCTGAATTTCTTTGATCGTGCGTACTGGTAAAAAGGGAAAACTGATACATCGTTCATCAGTCCGTTGAAAAAGAGAGATAGCAAGAGTGAGAAAGGGAGAGAGATGGAGAGAGAAGGAGGAGGAGGCGGGAAAAAACGGTTCCCTTACGAAATGGCAAGATCGACTCATAAAGTTATCCTTGCCTATCAACATAATCCGCGGTCGTAAAACTACAAGGCGGATCGAAGAATGCAGCGCTGAAGTGTTTACGAAAGGTAAGAAGGCAGAAAGAGAGAGTGTGAGAAAGAGAAGGCAAAGAGCGATAGCAAAGCGAGGTGATCGATGATTTATTTTGCGCGGTTTTTAACGACTTATAAGGCTGGGAGATTTTAAATAAAACCACAAAGTATAGCTGCATTTATTGCAAAAGTAATGCACTGCCCGGAGTCTTATAACTATATTTAGTATATAAATTACGTAATCCCGATTTTAAATAATTATATTACTATTGTCTGTGACAATAGAACTTGGCTCGAAAAAAAAAACAACAGCTAATCTTATTTTCACAGATGAATAATCCCTGTGGTATATTGAATTAAAACGAGGTACATTCTTTCACAATTTTTACTAATAAAATCAAATGATTATTTATTGGAAAGACGAATAAAGGCCTCAATTTCTGATTTAAAACACTCGCGATTTTTTCAAGATTAAATAGCTTAACCTATACGGATAGTTTATGTATCGATTCCTATTAAGAGTTTTTGCGATTGCATTTGTTAATTTATGCTTAACGCTCTCGAAGCATTCTTCATATTTCACCACTTGCGCGAGATTTTTTAATCGCAGATGTAGAAAAAAAAAGTCTAGATCCAAATTGTTGATAAACTTTATTTACAATTTAAATCCTCACATACTTGCCGTAACGACCCAAGAATTATTCTATTAATTTGTATTAGACTGCGGCTTAGAATAAATTAGTCCGAGCGCGATGATTTAATAACAATAATTTTTAATTTTCCACCACTGCAGCGCCGGTTATCTAGACCGTATAAAGTTGCACAAGCCCCGCGCGACAGGATGAACGCGGGCTCCCCGGTATCTATGCGTGTACAGCAGCCGGCCGAAGGGTCGGCTCTTAACGTCGCCGATACATCCGCCGGCGCCCAACAACAATCCCTCGAATAATTAAGCACCTTTTTACATAACCCTGGCCTCGGCGCGGAATCCGCGGCGGAGTCGGCGCCAGGGCCCCAAAGACAAACGGATGGGGCCCTTTCACCTCCCGAGGCGCGTGGGCCCGGGAGGAAAATCGGGAAAGCGGCGCCCACGCGGCGGGCCCCGAAAAGCCGCGGGCGAGGCGGGCCGCACGAGCCGGGGCGCAGATACCGCGCGGCTCTCCCATTTACCCAGTTCCTCCGCGAGAGCGAGCGCGAGTTGGGGTTATGTAACCAAGTGAAAGTGGCACAGTGCAGAGAGCGCGCGCGGCGAGCGCACCGGCCGCAGCCGCTCGTGCGGCCGAGCCAGCCTAGATCCACTTCCAGCGGGGATCCTCCGAGCGCTCCCCCCGCCGCCGCCGCCGCCGCGCTGAAACTGAAAGTTCTCGCGGGTGCACTGCACTCCGGGAAATGGCGCCCGAGAGGTTAACGCTTCTTCGCGGAAAAAAAAAAGGAAAAAAAAAAAGGGGGGATATAAGCGCGGCCCGCGGTTCGGCTCGGGCCGCGCCCCGGCGCAGAAAAGTATAAACTGTATTTTAACGGAATGGCACGCCGGGCCGCTTTAACCGACTCGGATATATTACCATAAATTTTCTTGTGATTCAGTAAAGGTAGAGCTTCTTATCTTAATACGTTAAAAATTGACGCGTATAACGACTTTTATTTTTACTATCGGCTCTAGCCGCGGCCGTTTATATAATTATATAACCAGAAAGTCAAGATACAGCCATGAGTGGGTATCGAATAGTTTTGTGATTTTATAGGAAGATTTGTTATTATAGCGTTTGGAATGTTTGACCTACTTTTTGCTTTTCGCAAAGTTTATATTCAGATTACGCAAAAGCGTGTTTGATGATGTTCCCATTATGGTACACGATGCACTTTTTCTTATCTATACAAGAGAGCGCTTGAATCTACATTTAAAAAGGAATTCGTTTTACGATTTTAACCAGCCACGATATTAGTAGGGAATTTTATACGTATTTATAGAAAGTGTTTTCAATAAGCGTCTAATAAAAGCGTAAAAAAAAATCCGCCTTCGACATGACAAATAGAAGATGCGGATTCCTCGGCAAGCAAAAGGCAAACGCTGCGAGACGCGCATTGTTCCAAATGGCTCTCCGTTCGCTCGCATGTTAACAGAGTAAGAGCGTAAAGCGACGCTATTAAATGCTACGTTGACCGAGGCGCGATACAAAGAAATCGAAGCCGTCGAAAAAGTGTCGCTTCCGATCACATAACGGTCGCCGCGTAAAACGTCCTTTCGGCTGGGGGACCGCGCAAGCGCATTAATTCGATTAACCGAAAGAGGCAGCAGTTAATAAACCGTGTATTTTTTCCACTGCTCTCGTCGGCGCGGAATTCCGAGAAGCGCCGGAGCCGTTATTTTACGATTAGAAAACGTAAGCACACGCGCATAGAGCGGCAGCGCGCGTCCAGCCGAGAGGCTCGATGTATAGCCCCCTCCGGAGAGCGGGCGGCGTAAAAAAAAAAAAGAAGAGGAAAAAAGAAAAAAAAAAATTCAATCGACCGGGAGAGCCTCCGACTCGCGGATTACCCTTGAGCGGCATTAACATAGGCACGTAAGGTAGGGCGTCCTTCGGGTCGAAAAAGCCCGTCGGCGGCCGTAGACGCGCACACAGGAGGTAGGTGTGTGCACGTATATACGGGCGGGCGGAGGTGTGCACGGGCGGCAGACAGGGGCCCCGCGAGTGTAAACAGACGGTGGCGCAAGCGGCGCCTTTTCTAGCCGGTCTGGCTTGATCGGCTATCGAGGTGGATGCCGGCCGCCGCTACCGAGCCCGCGGCTTTCGAGAGGGAAAGGAATTCGCTATTTTGTCGTAAGAATTCGCAAGAAAAAGGGAAAGGTTGATCGGCCGATTAGATACACGTGCATTTCGACCGGGCAGTTCGTCTCCGAGGCGGCCCCCGCCGGCCGGACAGGTGCGCGGGCCTCGCGCCGCCCGCGGCCCCGAGCTTCTTTCATCCACCGGCGCCCTTCGGTCGACGGTCGGGTTCTCCTGTCGAGGCGGGGCTCGCGATGCACGCGGTCGCCTCAGAGGTCGATGAGGGCGAGCGGCCGCCACGAGCCGAGGCTGATTTAGCGGTTAATTACTCCAGATCGACGTGTCCACCGTGCGAAAGCGAGCAGCGGCCCGCTGACAGGCCGGCGACAATTTGTTGAAGTATTAATTTCTGCGCGACACGCGTCGTCGTGCGACTCTTAACTCGCCGCGCGGTGCATTAATTTATGCCCGTATAAACACGTAATTTGCCGTCGGGGGGGGAAAAGAAAAGCACAGTGTATTCGGGCTGGCTGAGCGGGAGGCGCGCGCACCCCGGGGCCCGTGCAACCGGCAATCCTTAATCCAGTTATAGATCCCTCGGCCAAGTTACAAAATTACAAACGTAATAGACACATTTTTGCAATGAAAGCGCCGCCGCACCTCCCTGATGAAATAATTTTAAGCCGATACACCCAGGTAGCGCGGGCCCGCCGCGCGGCGAATATATTTTATCGCAATTAAGGTGATTGGCAAAAAAAAAAATAGGCGGCATACCTTCTAATATGCGCGCTGTTTTCATTGAGAGGCAGGTCCCGCGCGCGATTACACGCATTGCGCAAAAGCCGCGGCCGACGGCGGCGGTGGCGGCGCCCCTCGGCCGACGAAAAACCTTCCCCCGGTCGCGCGCCCAAGGGGTGGGGGCGGCCGTTGCGCAACGGCGACGCGCGCCGCGGAGAAGCTCGCGATTACCGAGCCGCGGAGCCAATGCACTTTGCCCGCGAGGGAGCGCGAGAGGCTCGAAAGTAAGTGCCGCCGAGACAATGCCTCGCGAAAATGGGCCAGAGTAATTAAGCCGTTATATAAGCCGCGGCGAAAACGTCGCGCGAGCGACGCGCCGCGAGACTCTTGCTCCCACCCCGGATGAAGACGCGCCCGACCACCGGGGGGTTCAAGCGGCCGCCGATGGTAGTGACTAGTGGTGCTAGAGGACGCGGGCGTCGGGGACGTATTTTGGGGGCCGGGGCATATTCTCGCGGGCAGATCGCCGCGGAGATAGTGGCGCCGCTGCGTCCCGGGAGACAATTGAATAATCGCCGCGGCGGCTTTAACGGAGGCATTCGCCGCGGCTCGGGAACGTGTACGCGAGATGGGCAGATAAGCGAATACGAGCATTAGCGGCTGGCAGTGCTCCGTGTTTCTTTTTCCCCAATAGACCTTTATGCATTATATGTACGCGTTCCCCGTTCTTATGCATAGATGGACTGCCCGGGGGGAAAAAGGCGGTTCGGAACGACACCGCGTGCAACGGGCGGCCGAGCAAAAGGGAAACGGCGCCGGTGCAGTTTTCCAATTGGACAAAAGGGAGGATCGGCCCGGGAGCTGCAGGCCGACCGCGGAAGAGCTGCCGAGGCGCGCGCCGCGCAGTCGTAGAAAGCGAAGGCGGACCGGGCGCTTCCGCCCTTAACAATGGCCCGTGAACGCCGCCGGCGCGCGGTTCACAAGGCGTAAAAGGAAAAGAGGAGCCTCCTCGCCCTCCCCGCGGATTATTCGCCGGAGGAAAAGTCCCGCGGGGATGCATCCTCGCGACTTCCGGCCCGCGGGGAGGGCCGCTCGGCTATTCAGCTGGCGGCGCGGGCGCGTGCACGCATGCGCGCGGGCGGCCGAACGCGTGAATAATAACAATGACCGGCAGTCGGACTCTCACTTTCAAAAGACCGCCTCGCGACGACAATTAGAAAGTCGGGCGGCGCAGGCGCGCCGGCGAGCGCGGCTCTCGCGCCCGGCCCCTGCGCCCGGCGCCGGGGGGAAAAAAAAAAAGATCTTTCGGCTTAATAATGCGCTCGGGGGCCCGTGTGAGCCGCCGCCGCTCGAACATTCGTACGATTCGCGGCGGCGGCGGCGGCGGCGGGGCTCCTGGGAAAAAAAAAAATTTCGTGACCCAATTTCTCGCGGCTTTTCACCGCTGCGCGCGCTCGCGGTTTCGGGGAACAATATGGCCGCCGCCGCCGCCGCCGCCGCCGTCGTCGTCGGCTTGGTTACGGGCTCGAAATTTTCTGCGCTTACGTAAGCGTCCGCGGGTGACAATCGGTCACGTCCGACTGGCCCGGCTTTTTCCCTGCCAAGAGCCGCCTTTTCTTGCCCATCGATTTTCATTTCGGTCTAATCCCGGGCCGGCTTCGCCTTTCGCTTCACACCGCCTCATTGTTGGGTTAATTGTTGCGCCCGGGTGCATTGTTGCCGATCGCCGCCCGAAGATTAAGGATAACGAGCCGTTTTAGGAAGCCAATTTCCCTTATTCCGAATTCTTTCCAGCGGGCTTCTACGAAATAATTTAATGAAATTAGTGATAAAAAAATATCGGAAAGTTGCCAGCGCGTATATACATATATACATGTATATTCTTTCAATGGAGTTTGTTTTCTTTTAACCAATTCACGGGGATTGTAACTATCAATATATATATACACACGCGTATTTCTAAAGTTACGTCGCTATAATTTACCTCTGCATACATTAAATTCTGAAAATTAGCATTTAAATTGCAACCGGATTCATATAAAAGTGTTGTTAAATAATCACAAATAACATAGAACCAGTGGTGTAAAACTAAATATTGTGTTACCATGATCTTCTTGTAGGAAAAAGATTCATAGAGATAGCCGCATCGAAGGCTTGGATTTGGTGGGTGTCACCAAATATCACCAATGTGAAATTGGACGCGTCGAACCGGAAGTTTAAGGCTCGGCACAATGCTCATCCTATATCTTTATCTACAAAGTGTCCATAAAATACGTTTGTGAATACTGAATGGTCCAAGTTCTGTTAAGTTTTTTTTGCAACCTGTATTTTTATTTTAGCAGATAGTTCGAGTTTTTATTTCACGCTAAACACTTAAATTCAGGCTTAATAATAGAAATGAAAAGCGCTTTCGCAATGTTTATTCGTATATTTGATTAATACTGTTTCTATTTATAATATGAATATTTGTTGCCGTATTTCATCCGCGTTAATGGTACACGAGTGCAACGTAGACAATCACAGAGTGATATAAGGCACAACGTGGGAAAAAACACTTTTTCATCAAATAATCGTGTTTCTGGTCTCAAAAGTTAGTCGAGTGACTTGTTTATTGACTTTGTCGAGTTCAGATAGAGGTACAGTGAATTAAGCTGATGCCGAGGTTGATGCCTACAGTGTTTTGGTTGCCCAGAAAATTAAGCGTTTACATAATTGATTTGTAACAAGCAGCAATAAATTATATGTACGATTGTGTAACTGTAAATATGAAACAGAAATTGTTCGTTTCTGATCTTCACTTGTAGACTTTTATATTTATAGATGATTGGAAGTGCTGCAAAGTAAAAAAAACTACATATAATCTACTTAAAGAACGACTTGCAATTTATTTCATATAATTGTATATTAAGATATAATTGATAACAACAACTCAAATTGATAATACTAATACGAGTAACAATATAGAATTGTGATGGTAATCTTGATATCTACAACACGTACGTGAAATATTAAAAGTTACGTAAGATCTGCGACATAATTTCTATGCAATATGTCGATTGAAAGATAAAATCTACAACTTTATAATCTATAACTATAGATCGTGTTAATAGTATTGAATATAGTGAATAACTTTATTATCATGAATCGAATAAATGAATGATTTTCATATTTTCAATTTCATCGGTAATTTATTAACAATAAGCAAATAAATAAAGCATTCATAATAAGTGAAGTTTTGCATATTTAAAAATAAAAATTTCTAATTTGTATTGAATATGCACATAAAATCCCTAACGCGATATTGCTCAATGTTAGTCTAGCTGACAATCTAAACGCTGCAGGCGAAAACCCCCTGATTGACGTTGCATCTGTGGACATTTAAAGCCGTTTTGCTCAAATACGGTGGGATTTATTTATTTTTCAGATCGATGTAAGGTTCCACTCTTCAATCTTGTTATTTATTAAGATGACTCTGAACTCTACGTTTAAATAACAATTATCAAAGTTTAGCTAGATCTTTTTCTATACATTATATATAAGTCATGAAACTTTAAATATGGAGAAATTGCTTTTTTACTTCTGTTGCATAAAATCAGTTATCTAAATCGTTGGTATAATAAAGATTTACTATATAACTGAAAAATTTAATCTTAGTCTTCTGAATATTATCTTTTTAAAGTAAATATATCTTTATTTTATATATATGTACATAATTATGGGGTACTAAATTAAATAGACTAAATTTTTTTCCTACAGCGATATACAAATTTTTTAAAAATCTTGCAAACAAAATATGCAAGCCACGAGTAAATTTTTTACTAGGTGTTATGAAATATATTGTTTAACAATAATTATAATAAATAAGTTTAGAATATACATAATTTAATATTAATTTGTCTATAATAAGCCAGTTTTGGCTATTACAGAGTGCAACGAAAGGAAGATATCTTATATATATATATATATCTAAAGGGTATAAAAGAGAACTGCCGTACCGGAGAATTTATTATTCCGAGTAACTTAAAACACAACATCTTTTGAAAGGCTTATACACAAAACAAAGCGCTGCTATAAAATAATTTTAATATCAAACAATTATAATAATTACGATTTGAAGTATCCATTAATATGGAGTATTCGCATAAGATTCCCAATACATTCATTCGAATGCTTCTAATACATACTGAAGAAATCTTTGAACACGAACATTAAAGTTTTGCCGTTATTACTCAATAATTGACTTTTTTAAATGATTTAATTATAGATAAAAATGTAAAAATGAATGAAATGAAAATCTATCTAAATGCATTAGAGTATTAAAACATTTGCTTTTGAAAAAGAGTAAATCTATTGCAGCTGCATCGAAAGTCTTTGTGTCAGTTTTGAAACTGCCCCGTTAAAGTAGAAGATATGAAAAGTAAACGTAGCAATACGAAGAGAACCGTGGAAAGAGGAAAAAAGCGAATATAGTGTCAAAGCAAAGAGGTGGCGAGAATAAAGGGGTAGGGAAAAAGTGACAAGTACGGCGCAACGATCGAGTGACTAAGCGGGAAAATCGGAGCCGGCGCTGCGTGTCGGGCAGTCAGCCAGACCGAGTCGAGCTAGCGATCGCGGGGCGCGAGCGGACTGTTATTTAACGATTTTAGAGAAACGATCGGGCGGCCGCGGCGGCATTATACAATCCGGCCTAGATCCTGAGTCACGGAGCGTCACGGATCGCGAGGCAGACCCGCGAGAGCCCGCGAATTGGTTCTGCCGCGCCGCGGTACAGCGCCTCTCCCCTTCTCTGGGCCACTCGAAGTAAGTATAGCTCGGGGGGATTCGAGCTCTCGGCTAGGAGAACCAACTGATATCGTTCGTTAACCCGGTCGCGCCTGCAGCCGGCAATCTGCAGGGTCTTGCACGTTGAATCGCCCGTTAATTTAGTTGGGCCAATCGGAAGCTCCCCCCCGGCCACGTGGGCGCCGCTGTCGGCCAATGGCCAATCGGCTTCAAAGTATATTTTGACAAGAATTACGACTGTGGAAAATTGCACAGAAGAGAACAGTCTACAAATTACACGGCTGATTGTAACCGTGGTGAAATTCGCCCCTTGTGCACCGGCCCACTTAAGACTGTTTGAAAAGATCAAGTGCAATTCTGACAATCGATTAAGAAAAAAATGACTTAATTACCAAAGCCAAGCAAATCAGTTTTGTTGTGGGTCAAAGTTGGGCCTAAGCTACGACGTAAAGTGCGCGAGGGAAAAACACGCTCCTGTAAATGCCATAGAAATTGAAAGCGTAAAAATGGGCTTTCGATCACTGTATAAAGCTTGTTTCTAATTATATTCATTAGAAATTGTACTCCATTTTTTTTGATACTATCTCCATTCTTTGCTGAGACTAGTTTCTAGAAATCATTCATTTTATATTT
The DNA here is from genome assembly GCA_018906755.1 of Sycophaga agraensis. Lineage (NCBI taxonomy): Eukaryota > Metazoa > Arthropoda > Insecta > Hymenoptera > Pteromalidae > Sycophaga > Sycophaga agraensis. Next base: position 230,096 of record JACCIE010000003.1, read on the forward strand.
AAATCTCATTAACGCGTATTCGTCTCGGCATAGGGTTATCATTATACCAAAAACAAAGCAACAATAGGGCGTTTAGCGAATCTTTGTGTGATAATCACGATTATAGTATGGATCTTGAGTCCTTAGTCATTAATAAATATAAATACAGAAAAAATAATTGTTGTGCTTATAGAACCATTCATAAGGTATTGTTAAATTAAACCACGATGATCTTTGTGTTCGAATTATGAGAGACCGGCAACTCTAGATTACTATAACGGAATCATCCGACATTAGACCGAATGAATCTGTTTGCACGCTATACTCTCATAAAAATCAAGCGTAATTACGGCATGTTCTCCTCTGTTTCGCTTAGAAAATTGTGTACTATAACGAGGAAGAAAAAAAACGGAGAAGCAGAGGAGTTGATACAAAAGGGTAAGCTTGTGAGGAAACAATGAGAGGAAGGCGAGGACCGCTCGACAGGAAATCAAATTAGCGGAGGCTTCTCCCAAGGCTTGCTATGGAGGAGGGCCAAAAAGAAAAGCGGAATGCGTGGACTGTGGAGCGGGCGCCAAGTGCCCTGGAAAGCGCGGGCCCGTGGCGCAGCGGCTCGGTTTCTAAAATTCAAATTGAAATTCAGCGGAGGCCCGGGCGCCCGGTAAAAAGGCCCGCTTGGCATTTTCTCTTTTTTTCGGCGGGGCACGTGAGCGAAGGGCATGCCGTGACTGCCGAAAAGCGGCCCGGGCGCCTTTTCACTAGGAAGTGAAACTCGGCGCGGGCGTCGGCGGTGGGGGGGGGGGGGCAGCGGGCCGGACCACGCCGCCTCCCCCCCCTCCGCGTGAAAAGGCCCGAAAAGGAGTCGGGCCCGCGGCGGGAAAGTACGTTTGGAAAGTCGGCCGGAGGAGCCGCGCCGGCGCCGCGAGGCTTCCGGCCCTTGGCCGTAAGAGCGTAAAGGCGCGGCGTTTCTCCGCGCGTCTAATGCGATGGCTATCGGCCGAGCGCTCGGGCCAAATCGCACGCACGAAAAATCGAAAGTCTTGACCGGACCTGAGGGGGAGATGGGGGGGGAGGGAGCGCCGCCACTCATTGTCCCGCGTTTTGTCCCGGCGATCGCGCTCGTTTTTTGTACGCGGACGGCGTTGCGCAACGAGCCGCCGGGGCCTTTCTTCCCCCCGCGGCCAGCCCCCTCCCTTTCCTTTTTTTTTTTCTTCCCTCCCCGTGGAAAAAGCACGGCTGCGTGTGCGCGTCCGGGCCTTTTTCACCCGATCGGTCGCAATGCTTTTCACGCGGGGAAAGAAAAAAAAAAAAGGCGCAGCGAGCGCCGATGCCGAGGCGGGGAACGCCCCGAGGCAATGCCACTCGCGGCACTCTTTTCCCTCTAATCCATAGCAGGTACGCGCCGGCTATGTAAACAATCCTCCGGCTGACGCGCCGCGCGATAAAATGAGCGAAAAAAAAAAAGGAAAAATGCCAGGCGGCGCGCGCGCGCGCTCGAGTGAAAAAGTGGGCGATAATACCGCGGCGCGGTCGGCCGGTACCGGCCGTGCGATTCGAGTCGGTTAATGGCCGCCTCGATTCGCGGCGGCGCGTTACGCAATCCCGATACAGCGAGTAGATCTAATTCGGCGGCAGTGGGAATCGGACAAGCTGCGCGTGTACTTGGCGAGCCGGCGGAAGCGCCCTCGAATCAAAGCGTATATACAGGCGCCACTCGGAGAAGTCCCGCGGAGCGGCCGTTCCGAAGTTGACGCCCGTCCTCGACTGACCGGCAGCGTTTTCTCTTCAATTTACCGAGCGAGCGCATAGGCGGAGGGGCCTCGCGGCCGATAAGAATCGGCCGGCTTGGGACGCGTGCGCGTCGGTCTCGGGGGCCGCGCGCGCCGCCTCTGAAAACGAAAGTTCAAATTATGTTACGAAATAGTGAGGAGCGCGCGGAACTTGTGGGAAAAGCCGGGGCCCGCGATGCGACCGGCGCGACGGAACGGGGAGAAGCCCGTCACGAGCGCGGATCGCGGCCACTGGGCCGCGGGCCTTTCGGCGCCTGCCCCAGCTGTGGGAACGGAGTGTATCGGGCGGCTGAGGCAACCGATAGCCATCTCGCATCCTCTCGGGGGGGTGCATGTATGTATATATAAATCCCGCAGGTGCAGTCGGTGACGCGGCCGAAGCATTGTTTCCGCGGGACGGAGTCGCGGGAGGATATCTGCAATTGTGCAAAGGCCCCCGGTGGCCGGCTCGATAATTGAGTTATTACTTTAACGCGCGCCCGTCAATCCACGCGCGGCGCGCTCGCCCGTACGTAACCGTTGAACTCCGAAGGCGAAATCCTCCCGGGCGCTTGAGCGCGTTAATGCGGCCTCGTAAAGGCGCCCCTCGCGGTCATTCCGGGAAAAGAGAAAAGGAAGAAAAATTGGAGAAGGGCAACCGCGAGCTTGCAAGCTCCGCGAGCCTCGAGGCGGCCGGTACACGCGCGCGGCTCCTCCCCGGCGGCATCGCGAGCCGCCGCACGCGTGCGGGCGCGATTGCCAGGGTCAGCCGCGGCCGGTGGGCTAGACCCGCGGCGGCCCTCCCCCGCGGTCTGCCCCGGGCCGCGCCCGCGGCCGACTTGCCGGCGTAACCGCCCGGCCGCAGGCGTAACCCGTCACGCCGCCGAGCGTTGGATAACTTCTGTCTCTCCCCCCCTCTAGGCCGCCGCGGGCGCGCCCGGCAAAAGGAAAAGGAAAAGTGGCTAACCTACAAACCTCCGGCGGAGCGCGAAACCATCGCCGCCGCGCCGCGGCCCGAGGAGTTTTTCCTTTTTTTTTTCTTGTACTCCCCCCCGCCGCCGCCGTCGCCCCCACGCTCCTCCTTTCCTTTTCCTCCGCGCGGCCGACTCCCCCTTATCGTGGACTCCGGAGGATTTTTGCCCCGGGAGCGCAGGGATCACGCGCCCTTCCACGAGGGCCGATGTATATCCCTCTGCTCGGGAGAGCGAGGCCGTGCGCTGGGCAGCTCCCGGGAATGTGCGTGACAATTCCCCCTCGATCTTATCTCCCATCCGCGCGAGAATAGCTGCGAAGGTGTCGATTCCCGGCCGCCGGCTCTCCGTTTCTAAATTATTCGATCCCGGCGGTTTTCCTTTAGGGGAATGTGGGTCGACTTCTGGCCGCCGCGCCGGCCCCCGGCAGGAAACAGCTCGAGTGCACCGGCCGGCCTTTAACGTAACGCCCCGGTTAAATTGCAAATTTCTTTATGACAATTATTCCCGTTAATGTTGCCGTACTTGCCAGTTAACCCTGTCGATTATATACAATCATTCTATCCGTTTTAAAACTAATCAATCGACTGGAAGAAAAATGCTTTGAATGAGAAAAGCGCGTAATTAAAGTGTTTCCTTCAAATGTTTTCTTACTTTTCTTGATACATTAAAAATTTTAATTGTAAATCCACTCACGGAATATATCACTAGATTTCGAGATTTGGATTTTTTTCTCTTTTCGGCTCTTTTTTGCTCTTCTTTTTCTATGTTTATTTTTTGACTTTTGGCTTTGGCGTAGACTGCCGCTTGATGGATTTCTCGAAATTTCAAGCTTGAATGATCTTACTTCTATGTTATTACAGACTATCGTATTCGCTTTTATTTATTTCTAAATATTAACGTTCTTAATTAGCTTTAGAATGAATAAATCATTAATATTTTGTTATTTTTGCTATATATGATAATATAACACGTGACAAGCATCCAAGGCAATAGCCCTGTACCACATTAAAAAGGAACATAATATGCTTCGAACTATCTAAATTCTTTGTAGTTTTGTGTAGTCGGCTGTAAAGTAGTTCTAATGCTTGAAAAAAAATTAATGTAAATCCACCCAAATATATGCAAATGGGTTATTTAGAGCCAATGAAATTTAATTCGATATAAATTATATATTCGAAATTCTATAGTAAAAAAGGTTTAAAAGATAAGTATTGGTTTTTTTATTACTGATCAATCGGTTAATAATATTTAAATTACGACCAAAACATTTTTTTTACAGGCGGTAATATTGGAACAGTCAGATTATAAATAAAAGTGCCATGTTAGTTTTATTTTGAAGTAAAAAGACGTATGGTATTGCATTCTAATACGCGTGATATAAAAGCGACACTGTGAAATTATAATTTTCCAATGAGAATCCTGTGTTTTTACCGACATTTGAAATGCAAACTGATTTCTCGTCATTAATATCGAATTCCATAATCTGTCCTCTCGAAAGCCTTTTAAATCATAAAAACACTCGAGGTTGTATACAAAAAGACGAATTTCTTTCGGCAAGCAGGAAGAGCCGCGCGGAACGGCCATCCAGATCGTTACCCCCGCTAATCTATATAGCTGTGCAAACAAAGCGGCAATATTTACAAGGCAGAGGGTATCTATCCGTAAGCATCTACAGTCGAGCGGGTCGGCCGCAGCCCGTCGACTGCAACGAGCCGCGCGCACCAGCCTCTGGAACAAAGTGCGCCGATTCGGAGGCAAGAAGCGCGCCGGCGATAAATTTGCAAAAAGGTGGCACGGGAAAGCAAAACCGAAAAAGGAAAATAAAAAAAGGCAGCTAGCGACGAGCACTCCGCCGTTGCGCCAGCCGCGGCCCGAGGGAGGACGCGGCAAGCTCGGCGAGGAAAAAAAAGAAAGACCGCGAGAAGCCACGGGGGCAAGTTAGCGGCCGATTTGCATCGTGGCTGATTGATCAAATTCCGCGCGGGAATCGAGGCTGACCTTCGCCAGCGGAAGGAGATGAAGTTTGCTGCGCAGCGGTTCCTCGCGCGTTATTAAAAGCCGGCGGTTCCGCCGGTCGTTAGTTACCTCGCGGATGTATAAATATACGCGCGGAGTCCGGCTCGGGGTGAGGTCCTGGTAGTCCGGCGCAGGCCTCCGATCCGTAACGCCGTTACGTAAGCCCCTCGATTAGCCTTTAAAACAGTTTACTTTTACTTCTCCTTGTCCGAACCGTGATTTACACTGGGCATTTAGTATTAATAGTATCATTGCGCCGCGGGATTATATCAATTTTTTTTTTTTTTTTTTTCCCCGTTTTCCCCATCGGCCCCGCGCTTTCCCTCGCGCGACAAACGCCGCGCGAGGCGTAAAAATTGGGCGTAATTAGCATCCTCGCAGGAGCGGGCGTAAAAAAAAAGCCGCTGGGCGGGCGCGGCTCGAAAAGCGGGCCCGAAGGGAAAGTTCCCGGGCGCGCGCGCGCGTCCTATACAATCACAGTCCGAATCTACGCCTAATATAACGCATCGTAAAAAAAAAAAGGAAAAATAAAAAGGCCGAGGTTTCGTCAGGCGTTGACGTAAGCGCCGGCCACGATTAGCCGGTCCTTAGGGCCCGGAGAAGGAAAAGCCGGCGGCGAAGGCTGCGGAGGTGACGTAACGCGGCAACGAAAGGGAAATCCGGCGCATCCTCCGCGGCGCTCCTCGGATCTAGGCGATTCGCGCGGGGGCCCCAATGGCACACTTAGCGGGGGGAAAGTGAGTCGGCGGCTCGTGTAACCGGCGTTACGTGGGCCCGAAAGCGCCGAGGAGCCGCTAGGCGCTTGCGCGGGCTTTTCCGCGAAGGGGGCGGCCCAAACACGGGCTTGCGTCACGCAGCTTGGGCCTCTTCCTTTTGGCTTTTTTTTTTCTTTTTCAGTTCCTCCTTTTCCGCTTGGTGTAACACAACAAGCGGATTCGGCGGTGTTTTTCAAAATACACAAGGCGAAATGGAGGTCGCGGGCTACGTGGCCGCGTGAGGAAATCGGAGGAAAGTCGGGCCGCGGGGGTAGCCCCGGCCGTTCGGCGAAAAGAGCGTCAATACACGGGAGAGGTTGCGCAGCCGCGATCGGGGGAGGCCGCGATAATATTTGGGGAAAACAAGCCGGGGCGACTAGCTGCACCGTAAGCGGATTCGCCTGCGGCTTCCACGAAGGACCGATGTTTTTGCATGAGGAACCGCTGACGCGGCCTTCGGCGTACGGGCGCGCGGCACCGGCCTAGCATTGACCCCGATGCCCCGGGGGTACGCCAAGGGACCCAAGGGGAGGGGCCGCGGGGATCGCCGGCGCAGAAGTCGAAAGTCACCCGCCCGGCTTCTCCCGGACTTTCTTGCGCGCGCGCCTTTCTCCCGGCGCGCGAATCCGCGCTAAGTGGGCCAGTGGGCCTCGCGGTTATGTCAATCGCGCGGAGATTCACTTTCGTCCGGCAAGAGAGCGAGAGTCCGAGTCCCTGCCCTATGGCACGGAGGCGCGCGCTCTCTCCTAGCGCCCGGCGCTCTCTCTTTTTTGCCGCCGGGGCGCCTCCGCAGGACCCGGAAAACGAGCTCGGCTTTGGCGCACTCGAGCGCCGCGCCGGGGGCCGACCTCGCGCTCCTGGAGGCTCGCGCGAGCCGATCATCCGCATAATCGCGATCGGCGCTCGGCAGTATCGTAAAGCCTTTAATTTCCTCGCTCCCGGATTTAAATGGATGCACTTAATTATTATTTAAACATTCACTCCACCTTCGTACACTTTTAGAATTTGAATATCATTCGGAATTTAAAAACATTCGTTAAATCATGAACGGCTCAGGAAATGCTAATAAAAAATCAAGTTTTTGGCCTCCACTGTATTTTATACAACTTTTGGCCCGGTTTAGAGACTTCGTGTTTTCATGGTTTTTTTTTTGTTCGTCTGCGGCCAGACGGGGAACTTTTACTTTGCGTTTCGTTTTTTTTTTTTCACTCTTTTTTTCCCTCTTTCTTGAGAAAAGATCGATGATATATGAAGTTTGGTAGCAGGTTTGATATACGTACCTTGATAAACGCTGGAAAAGAAAAACGAGCATTGAACGCGCTTTCCTCTAGGGCCGATCCTAACGCGCCGGCTACTGTTAAAAAAATAATCAGCATTATGCATACAACAGTGTTTTGAATTTCTAGTACGGAATTATTTTAATTGCCGACGACCCGTATAAATACATGCAGGTTAATTTTTTTGTCTGCGACATTTTTCAAAACCCTCGGGAGATTATAAAAAGCTTACGGCGATTCAAACTTAGACAATACGTTAAATCTTGAATAATGGCCGGTGAAGTTCAGCGCGTATGCGCCGGTCTGACCGGTTCCGACCCCATTCTACTCGGCGCGCGGGCCGCGGTCTCTCATTCCACCGATTAAATTGCCGTTTTTTCTCCCTTCCTCCGGGTAAAAATCCAGTGCAGGCCATACTTCCTTATTGCTATTCCTCGGCAACAAAGTGCTACGTCTGGGCCGCGTAAACATAACGGGCGCGCGCCTCCCCCCTCGAGCCCCTGGCGTTTAAGCCCTTTTTATTTCGGGCGCGGGTCGCGATAGAGAGCGCGGCGGCGCCCGATCCGCGGCTCATTAAAAATCTAATTCCATCGCTGGCAACCGGGTAAAAACGTTCCCAGCGCGCGCCGCTACGTGCGCGCGGAGGTCGCCGAAACCGGATTAAATAACCGTGCGCGCGCGCGCGCCCGAGAGCATACACACAGGCGCGGCGAGCGGGCGCCGAAAAAAAAAAAAAAAAAAAAAGAGCGGGGCCTATTAATTCGCCCGCGAGTTTCTCTTTCCGCCACGGCGGCAAAAAGGAGCGGGTTTCACCCCCTCGGCGGTCGCCGCGGCCGACGCGTAAAAAATCCCGATACTATCGACGGAGCTCTTTCGACAAACGGAAAAGAAAAAAAAAAAAACGAAAAAAAAAAAAAGGGAAAAAAAACGAAAGTCCCCGCATAGCCGGTCAGCATATTCCGGCGGCGTGCGACGCCGAGTTTCACTCGGGGCCCGCTCGAGGGCCGCGGGGAAGATGCCCGAGCGGCCGCCGGGCTTTCCGGGCCGGGCCGGGCGTGGGAGGGACGGCGCTCGCGTTCAGAAACCGGGCGCGCGAGGGATTATCGCTTAACGGTCGCCCGGAAATTCCCGCGGCCGCCTCGAGATTCGGCCACGGCACAACATCGGGATTCGGGTATAACAGCCGAGATTTCACTTTTCAATTTCTTCGTTAATCCGCGTCGACTCGCCGAATTAAATTCTCGAGTGCGCGCCTGCACGCGGCTTGGCCGCAGTGCTCAATAAAGAGGAGCGTTTTAGCTATTTGCTCATTAAAATTCCTGCTGGCAGTTACATAGTGAAGTTCAGTACCGCTCAGACATCGGCGAGTATTACGCTCGGTAATAGCGCCATTAAACAAGTTGCGCGTGGTTTTTTTTTTTTATTTTAAAGTCGGATCAGCCGCGGTCTTCGGAAACGGTGGCCCAGTGACAAAGCCATTGCGCAAGGCCCGCCTCGTTCCCCGGGGGACGAAAAGCGTAAAAACTGCCCAATTTTTCGGCCGCCTAGCCACAAAATCCCTTGTCGCAATCCTCGTAAACGTCCGGCGCGGTAACGACGAAACCGCCCAATGAATCTCTCGCGGGACGACCGCAGCCGTACCGTCCGCGCGGCCGCGGAATAAGCCGCATCGGGGAATTTGGGGAAAATGCCGAAGGAGCCTCCGAGGGCTGCTCGGCCCGCGGCGATATCCCCGGGCGCGATCGGCACACGCGCTGTACTCGTCGTTCTCCAGGCCGCGGCTCTACGCGCGTTACGGGCTGCGGGGCACGAGCCGGTCGTGGGCTCGCGCGCGCTGAAAAAGTGAAACTCGCGGCTCGGCTGCGCGTGTAACCTAGAAATGGCTAAGCGGTGCTCAACCCGGCTTCCTCTCCGTCTCTCTCTCTCTCTCTATCTCGCCCGGGGCCCGCGCGCCATAGACGTAACCGCCGCGCTGGGCTATCCTCGCCCGGGCCTTGGCTCGTCCACCCGGGACGATCAGCTCGTGTTCTTCGTCGTTGGACTCGGGGGGAGCCGACCGTCGCTTTTGGTACTCGGCTGCCGAAACATGATTGACGCAATTGGCTCGGGAGATAGGATCGCGGGTAACGCGGCTGCCCGTGTAAGGGCGTGATTTTCGTGCAGTTCTACGAGTTGGGCGCAGGGGAGATGCCGCGGCGGCTTGTCGGCAGATCGCATCTCCGTGTATGATTGCGAAATGAAATGTTCGACATTGGTATCGTTATTTGGTACATGAAGACGTATATATGCGCTCCGTAATAGGAAACAATCTCCCGCTCGTCGGTTTCGCTAGGAGCCTCCTTGGAAATCACTACAAACAAATACGCAATTATATAATCGCAAATTGAATTGTGGAGTTGAAATTGAGCTGTATTTCCTAGCTTTATTACTTCAGTAGTCTGGCTGAAAAATAGCAAGCGCTTCAAAATCTACCTTCATGTGAAATTTACAATGTTTTTATCGAAAAATTATACAATGTTTCAATTCTACGATGACACTTATTACACGGAGAACAATTGTAAATGTTAACTGCGACGTCAACAACGATGATCGAGACAAAAGCTAGAAAATACAATTCTAATTGATTTAAGAGATTAATTAACTTTAGAATTCGGCCTTTTTACGTTGCTTGAAAATTGTGATATGAAGATGTGCTCTAAAGTTATTTGAGTAAATAAATAATTATACTTTTCGATTTTACAGCGTGAAATTAAATATAGATACATAATACAATTAAATTTAAAAGCGCAATTACAGTTTTTGAAGTTAAATTATTTGAGAGATCACGTAAGCTAATTTTGGACGCGCCTAAACTCGTTCATACAAATTGTCTTTTTTTCCTCTAACTGATATATCATTATAGCCATCAATCAATGAAGAATTTCGTCGAAATATTTGATTGGTGCCCGAACCCGGCCCCGAACATTAGAGAGAAGCCCCGGGTCTACTTTCTATTAAGTTTGAACGCCCAGGACTTATTCGTCTGCTTTTACTTTTGACTTTCGTACACTTAAAATCGTGACCATGCAGGTATTATCCATCCATTCGCTTTCGTACAGAAACATTACTAGCATATAGAAAACTGTTGAAAAATAAGCGAATGCGAATACCCGTAATAGTACACAAACATAATTGTAAATTATCTTAAAAATCTCGTAAAAATATAATACCACGTGGAATATGACCTGTTTCACTTAAAATTTGTATGTTAATCTCCATCGTTCCAAAGTTTCTCTACATAAATAATTCATGAAAATTCGTACAGGCATCATAAGGGTTCACATTTTAAAAATATACGGGCTGCAGATATTTTTAAACTGAACAGAGTATCAAGTAACGATGTAAACGTATTTAATGATATTACAATACTTCGGTGTGTATACGTGACCAATTGTAATTTCTATTAATAAAAATGCATATGACTTTGTAAATTTATACCTTTGTTGAAATAATCTAGGTAAAATATCAATTTCATGCTTCCGGTTCCTTGTATGAGACAAAGTATATATTTTTATGCTTATTTTTATCAGCTTTCTATTCTTCTTATTCGATCGGGAGTAATTATAGGTAGTATATAAAAGTAACATTATACAAAAGTGTTAGGAGCCCTAAAATTCTCGAGGAACATCCGACGGCGTTAACTGTGTCAAATGGCAAAATTTAATTTTACTCCAAGAAACGAAGCAGCTTCTATCAGTCAACAAACATTCGATCCAGAAATAAGTTATAATCACCATATTTATTGTTACCACTTGCACTGCTATCTCAGCTATAAACCCTAGAGCTAAGACCGAACGGGGGGCATTCATCTCCCGCGACCTAAAACAAAAAGTTGAAAACAAAGTCGCCGTATTTATAGCTCGAAGCCGCTTCCGCGCGGAATGGGGATCATCATCGCTTCCCGTCCGGTTCCGAGCGCCGCGGCGAAACACCACGGGAACCCCGATGCGGTCTCCCAGCCTGAATAAGAAAGAAATCTCGGGCGACATAAGTACGCGCGGATGTGTACCGAGCAACTAACGCGCCATACGGGCTACAGAGCCGCTGGCCAGCAGCCGAAAGAGCGACGTTTCCGGTTGAGAGCCGCTTGGGCTCGCTACTCTAGTGCGCTCTGCCCTCCCGTGAGCGCGAGTGCGTATAAGGCGCCGGTCGCCGCGGGAGAAGGAGGGACCTGGTGCTCTCGCGCGACGGCGACGACGAGCGCGAGTACGAACCCGCCGGGCGAGCGCGCGAGGGACGGAGACGGAGCGAGGCTCGCGCGCGCGCGGGGATATACTTAGTGAAAGTAGCGACGGGCGATTGCAGCGCCAAGGATCAAGGCCGGCAACTTATACAACTATATAACAGAACCAGCGAGAGTGAGCGTGTGCACGCGGCGATTGCTGTGCCGTAACACCAATTACCATCTCCCGCTCTTTCCCTCTTTATCGCTCTCTCGCTCACTCTCGCTGCGGATCGTGAGTACACGACGCACTTTCGTATGGATTGTACGTGGGTGCGGGTCTCGGTGCGGGTAGACACGAGGAAGCTAGCCGATCGAAATCGCCTGTCCAATTTTGGCTAGTTGCATTGATTCCTGTTCAGCGAAGGCTCAGACATTTTTACTAGGTTAACGTTTCACTCGAAGATATTCAGTTCTATATTGATAGTTCAAAAAAACAATCCACGATAAGATCACTAGCATTTCTACAATGAATCGAGATCTTGATTCAAAAACTAATTATAAACATCAGTTGTACAGTTTTTGTTCGGTCATTAATACCTCGGTAGCTTCCTATCATATGTATAAGCTATAAATATAACTTTGACTAGTATTATTATTTTTATAGCTGCGCATGCTTTGTACGTTTCTCCATAGATTGTAGAAGACTATTAATTTCAAAATGCTACTTATATATTTTACAAAAACTTTTAGTTCACAAAACGACGTGGTCATAATGTACTCCTATTTTGAGTATGTACATAAATGTATATAAATGTAAAAATTTGCGTATAAGGTATTCATGCGTTATATATGTTCGGTATTCCCTGAAATATAATATATACGTTTCGTCCTCAGGATACTTGTCGTACCTGTCGATGCATTCGCACTGTACTGGTGTGTGGTGAGCAACTGTTTTCTCACTAAAGCTTTCTTATAATAACTGGTTTTAGCATATATATGTATGTATGTACGTCTATAACAATCGATGGTTATTGACTATTTATACAAGAAGTGAATGGCGCATTCAAGAGTTAAAAATAAATGCACGAGTTGGCGATATTGCTGTGTGAGCTGTCTCATTGCGGTATAAAAATGAAGCTGTCGAACACGAATGATTAAGATCATCATTTTGTATACTTGAAACAAGAAGAAATACATCAACAAAAAGATAATCAAAAATGGATAAGATCGACTATAGAAATGGGATCGGCACTACTCACTGCAAATAAAAACTGCTAGTTATCTCCATTTAATGATTTATCTACCAATGATACGAAAAAGGCTAGGTTGAAGCAATCCCGGCAAAAAAAAATTCTACGCAAACTATCGCTTAAATATTTAAAAAATTTTACATCGACTTACCACAAACTATCAATTACAAGTTGGATTCGGGGCTGAAGCCGCCGCGGGACTTTTTTGCATACCGCACGCAAGTAAGAAGGGCATCGGGAGTTTATCTAAAATCGGATAAACCGACAATCCGGAACCTAAGGATTTAATAAAGATTCTATGAATCGCGGTAGGCCTTGGAGTGGCCGAAATCGTAATTATACGAGGCTTCCGTGAAGTCGAAATGCTTCCCCGAAAGCGACTATCGGGCCCTCGCCCGAACTAATGGTCGGGCGCACGGAGTTGAATATTAAAATTCCCGGGGGCATTCTTGCACGATAATGCGACGCTCGCTTGCTCGGCGCAAAGAGGAGTAATTATAGAAGAACGGTATGTGCGTTTTTCGAGGCGCGAGAAATTCGCCCGAAGCTATATGGGCCCGTGGTGATAGCGACGATCCTCGGCTTATAGTAACGACGACCAGGTGACGACTGCACAGGCTTATTAGGCAGTCCCACTCGGACACGATACTCGTGTGTGAGCTTGTCTTTCTTAAGAGGTGCAGTCCATTTTGATTTAGCATTCGTTTCGACTCGTTCAAATTATTTTGCGTTATCGCGGTAATGGCTTGTATAATGCTATAAAAGATATGGAAGTATATTTACAGAATATAGGAAGAAACATTGGGATTGGTAAATATATACTCTAAAATAATTGTAACACTAAAAATTTTACTTTGATATAGTAGCTTGAGCTTTACTCGCGCACCGTCATTTGCTTCAATTCTAGCTTATTTTTTTCAATTGCTTTTGTCAGTTTTATCATAATTATTTGTAATAAAATAATATTTTTTACGATGGAATAATATTAGTATTCTCATGACTTATGGTGATTATACAATATTGAATACACACAGTTATTAACAGTTGATAATTTTTAAGTTACATAAATCTACAATCTGAAAATGATAATTCTCGTCCGTGAGTGGGATAATGGTCAAATTAATGTATATGACTTAACAATATATTGTCATAATTAGATAAACAGAAAAATATAACAGATATTTATGTACAAAAAATATCAAATATAATTAAAAAAGTATAACATATCTATAGTATAATTACACTTGAGTCAACGCAAAATATTTCAAATCACATTGAAGTCGCTATAAATGCTTCAGAATAAAACAATTATATATATTGATTTATCTACTGCCACAATCTTAATATTAAAATTTTTATAGTCTGGTAGGTACGTTGTTTGTGCAATTTGAGTAAATAGTATTTTCATTACTTAAATAAAGTTTTAATGTGTTAATGCGGATACATCCTATATATTATAATATAACTTATTTTAGAATTTATAATCCTCTTAAATCATTATAATCAAATTTATCAGAAATTAATAGTTATTCTAAATGTCATAAGACACAAATTTACACAAAATAAAAGAAATCTCTCAAAAACTATTTATATGTTTAATTACATACTATTATTACTATGTAAATATTTATATAGGTCACACTATTTTGATTAAATTTTTTGACTTTTTAGTTCATAAATCGCTTAAATCTTCTATAGTTTAATTCATAGCACAATTTTTCTAATAATTAATACATAATTTTATTGCTTACATTAAAGTTTTATAAACCTTAATTGCAACTGCAACAAGCCAGAAAATTTAAAAATAGTTTTTATTGTATTATATTTCATAAATAATAGTTCACTGTTTTTATACATGTTTTTGTAATATTCTAACATAGATAAGGCCAAATTGTCAAAATTAACTAGTGCGTATAATGACATGTTTTAGTTATGATGTATTAAAAACCGGAGCTTTCGCTGACCAAGCCACTTCATTAACTGACGAACAGGTTGACAAAGACTTACATCTCGAATCGCATGTTGGGCCAGATGATACTGGTCTTGTAAAATTTTTGGAAAAATGATCTTAATGTGAGATTTAATTTGGGGAACCGGTTATTTGAAGTGGCCGGCAAACAAAACCAGATTTCATTCGGTGACTGCAAGATGAAGAGCGTTGACAGTTTCAGGAAATGCCGCTCGTTTTTCCAGTTCTTTACTAATTTACAATGTTGATTATTATTTCGCACGGAGCATTGCTGCAAGTTCCTCTGGCGGAAGAATAAACTTTCTCGTCGAGATTCGTGCAGCTAATTAATGTCGTTGAATTAATTATATAATTTGATTTGCTCGGGATTCTTAAAAGAATTTAAAAAGTATACGCTTAAGAATATATTGATATATTTATGAGACAATTTTTGTAGACACTATATCAATAAATTAAAAAAAAATTGTTTCTTATTTAATATAAATTTGAATACCTCAAAACGGACGCAAACATTTGTACACATTCTGCTGACTAATAACAAAATGTGCGAGTACAAATATTCAAATTCAAGAAAACACATTGATCGAGCCTAATAATAAATTCATAAAAACTAAATTAATGTTTGCTCGAGACCCGTAAGACTAATGAAAAATCCATATCAACAATTTAAAACAAATGAGATAACGGCTAAGATTGTAAAGAATCGCTAATGGCCAAAACGTCAAAAGTTTGTGCTTCGTCAATGCAAACAGAAATTAATTGCTAACAAGCCAATTAGACACGTAAACTACTTGACAATAAGTTTACCATCTCGTCGGCAGGCGCGACCCCCGGCGCGACCCCCGGCGCGACCCCACCGTACCGATCTAACATAATAGAGTTTTGTTGAGAGGACAGGACCGAGTGGGCGCCGCGCGCAATCGCCCCGCCCTACACGTGCGTGGCCCAAAAATACCGGGGGATCCCCTCGAGGTCATCGTTGCCGACCGTCGCGTTGCCTTGTACTATTTACCGCGCAACTGAAGAGCGCGGCGAGCCACTTTTTGGGGCGCCCGGTGTTTACTGTATTGGTCGTCTATGTAGCGAAACCGAGAAGAGGCGATCGACCGACGATTTAAGATAGCGCCGGGCGGCCTTCCCGCGCGCGACACGGCCTCGCGGGCTTTCTGTGTGTGCCTCTTGGGGGCGTGGAGGTCTTCCGGCGTGGATTCTCGAGGGCTTGGTGTGTAAGTCTGCCGTGTCGGTGCGCCTTACGCCGAGTCCAGCGAGTGACGCATCATTGGTACAACGAACGTCACATATTTCTTAATTTGCCGCGCGCAGAGTCGGTTCGGCATTCCCTTTGAAGAATTTGTGCTTTGGAAAAGTGCACTTTTTGACTTTTGATTTCAGTGCAGGGTATGAGGAAGATGCCTGGGGCATCGATGAAACACTGATGCAAGCCAGATAATTGCATACCTTTACCGCTAGAAATAGTAAAAAAATTACGAATGACAGTAAATTATTCCATAGTAAATATGTGGAATGTTGACCTAAATACTGTTTGAGTACAAACAGATTTGAAATGTTCCTGCATGTAGCCTTATACGAATCTAAGTGTATAATGTTTGTTTTAAATTGCAAATTAGCATTAAATGTATTTTTGCGTGATTTCATTCCTTTTCTGCAATGATAAAGATTTGAAGAAATCATGTTTCAATTTGAATAAATTTGATGTATTTCGTAATTTAGCAAAATAAAATATGAAATCCATATTTCCTACAATTGTACAAAGCAATTGTAAATTACAATTTTTGACTTATTTTGTCTTTAATTGAAAAATATTGTATTTATGACGATTCTTACAATGACTGTCACTAATCTTATGTTAATAAATTCAATAAACATAACCATCTGCATTATATAATTAGTTTAGTGAGTAGCCAAATTTTAATAAGTGTTTACTTGGATATAATAAACCCGTACTTCGCACTTTACTGCCAAACAAGTGTAACGTGTTGCCCTATTTTTCAAGTTATGCGAGTAGATCATCAATACCTGGGCGTTGATTCTTATCTTAGAATGCTCGCACTACTTTAACGCGATGATGTAACTGTTTGTACACCTTCTATGTACATTTATGTTTTATTCACCGGCTTTCTCATCTTTTCCGCCTTCTTTCTCTTTATTTGAGATTTCTTTGTACTCTGGCATAGAAAATGTGATTGACAAGAAGTAAAAAGGTAAAGAAAAGAATTAAATTCCATAAAAAAAATTATTTAAATTATTTGTTTTTGCAGATATTTCTTTGTGGTGCACACCTAACTTATTGTAACTTTAATTAAACAATAGCTAATGATAAAACGTTAGCTGAACTGAACCCTACTGCAAATGAATCTGTAAATATTAATAGCACTGTGCCCATGATATTAAAATACTTTGTACTTATTAAATCAATCATGCATTGGATATTGTTCAGGAATGACCTGTAGTGGTTTCTCTCTCATTAAAGCAATACTTTTTTGTTGCTCGCGTCAATTTTCATTCGCAGGTAAATCAGATTTAGTTACTAAATATTAACGTTCCTATTATTAACTTCACCATCTTTACAGAGTTTACAATACTCTGATATTTTACTCCTAATAAAATATTAATGCTTTGCATAACAATTGCATAATGACAATTCTAGCGGACAAGAAATTCACAGAGACTCAATTTGAGAAAATTAATTAAACGATTACGCGGGAACAGAAAATATTTTAAACTTAAAAGTTCAATTTTCTTTACTATTAATTCGCTGCTACTTATAAAAACGCATAATAAATTCGAAAAGGTACTATTTATTAAAGTAGCCTTGGGTTGCTTTTTAATATGCGGTCATGCAGATATGTTTACGAGCGTAACTTTTACAAGTATAACCACTGAGATAATCATAATTTCATTGGGCTCTTTAGTCTCTCACGCAGCTAGAACATTCCCTCCTACCTTATACATTAAATTTCAGCTAACCGCACGCGAGCGGAGTAATAATTTATAAATTAATCGCCCAGCGTTCAGGTCGAGCTCATTTATCCTCAACAGTTACAGAAATGATGTTAAAAGCGAAATATCGATCTCATCTAATTAACACCGCCCGACACTTTCCTCAAAGCTCCGCATCGGCAGATAAAAAAACCAAGTTTATTATACACGCGCAGATGTAATTTTTCGAATGGCCAATTTCCGCCCCAATTAATTATTACGGCGCGCGAGTTGACCGAATCCAGCGGCCCATCGGAAACACAGCGCCAATCTTTCTTTTTAACGGCGGTACAAAAAGATCCCGGCAGTTTTGCGCAACGGCGAATCGTAGCCGCGCGGAAATAATTACACCGTGGCGACAGCGCCGCGGGTATAATAATAACAACTCCGGGGGATCGCCGCATCCGCGCGCAGAAAAAGTGCGTCTGCCGCGGTTGTTGCGATAGAGCCGGCGACTCCATTTCGCCGGCCGGCGCGATTATCACGCCGAGGGAAGAGCCGCCCACCGGCGTCACCTCCGCGCATACAACCGCGCCCTAAGCCCGCCCACACCTGTCAGCTGCTCGGCGCGCGCGCATACGCGAGTGATCGATCGCGAGGGCGAGCGCACAATGGCCAGAGCCTGCGAAAGCATATCCGCGCCATCGATGAGGAACCGCCATCGCGCCTTTGCAAACGCCGAGTTTATGGCTCGAAGCGCGACCTGCCCGGGAAGATGGATGTGCTCGTGCGCCCGTTGGTGGACGGTTTAAGGTTAGGGTGACGCGAATGAGCGAGATCTATCATTAGCAGTTGAGCGGGCGGTGATACACCAATCGATAATCAAGTGTTTTCGATCCCGCTTGTTTTTAGAGTCGCTTTATTAAAAATATGCACTCGGTTAGTGATACTAACCAAATTGATAATTGTTGACTTATCACAGGAACAGTTTCTTTGAATATATACGAACGTTATATTTTTAAATTCATTATCAAGAGCCATATTTTGTGCACTTCATATGTTTCCAGAATCAACTCCTAAACTCAAGCAATAAGTTATTAGTTTACTTGATTCAAAGAAACATTAGATAAATCAATGTCACTTTTCTTTTATCAAATAATAGAAAATATAGGTGAGACAAGTATAATTGTGCCACGCTAAAAAAATAAACTACTAAGATTAACCGGCATTCTACGTGAACTTTACAGATTTATTAGCTTTTGGATTGGAATCAGTTTGAATATGTACATAACGTTACCATTTTTGTGGTTCTTACACTTTTTTGTCGTATCAGAGCATAGTCCATACAAAAATTAAAACACGTGTTAATTATATTACTATATATTATACCATTTTTTATAATTGCAATTAATAGCAGAATAATTAATAATAGAAACTGGTTTAGTGACTTTTTCTGTACTTTTCATCGAATAAACCTGATAACTTACTTTAATTTATTGAAGTGAATATGAATTAATCGATTAATTTTATTTAAACGTTTAAATATTCGTATGTGTAATAGCTTGGCTATAACAATCATTCACAATCATTTAACTGTAGATTAACTTTTAACTATAACTTTTGCAAAGATTTTTATGTACATTAATATGATTACACTGTTACTCATTTTTATTTTTTAAATAATTATTGAAACTTATTAACAAATTTAATTTAGTGTAAAATATTTTATTATTCTAATTGATATATAGATACAGGTAGTTATAAGTAAAGAAAATTGTGTTCAAATTTTATAAATTTGATCAAAACATGTAATCAAAACATTTTGTGAGCTTCAGTTTTAACTTGTCAATGCGTACATAGAACATGGAAAGTGGCTGGCATTCCAATCATAAAACCTAATGAAAAGTTCAATACTTTAAAATATAGTACGTCGTAATTCTTTTTTATTTTGCAACGAGTAAAGTTATTCATTTACAAGTCTATAAGATTAAATCCAATTCCTTGTACCTAATCCATTACATAACAAAAGCTCTGGTTTTTAAATTTCATCACTCATAATTACTCGAATAAAAACTAAAGAAGCCGTAACATAAACGTCTTGCCATAATTTTTCTGCGGGCACAATTGCCAGGTGTACTAGGGCAAACTGTGATTATAGCATTGTCATTTAGAACAAGTCTGCTTCTGCCGACAATGTGCAATTAGCCAAACAGAGAAATGTACATGTTGTAAAAAATAATCCCCCTTCCACTCCAGTTAGATAATCTTCCTCTTCAAAACCATCAGATTCAAACATTCTAGATAATTTTTCTGTAAGATGACAAGTAATTTTTAATTGTTATTTTATAAACGCCTGACACTTTTTATTTGTATAATATATCTTCTAAAAGATAAGAATTCGTACAGTCATCGAATAAATTGAAAACCTTTTACCTTTTAAATAAATATTTATTGTTTACTTTTGTTTCATTTTCGAGAAAATGAATAATAGTCGCCTTACTTTATAATGCTTATTCATATTTAATGATAATGATATGTATATCCACTACCATTTTTTTTAACGTATTGTACAATTGATTACTTTTACCCAGGCTTTCAAAGGTGAAATGAAACTAAAGGCATAATCAACATTTGATTTTCTTAATGGTAAACGTCTGGCAACGACTGCTAATGCGATCATTGGACGATCAATCCACGTGAATCAACATCCGTACCCTTCGCGAGCTCAATACGTCGATCGTTTCAGATCGTCGACACACACGCTCGGCCGGCTAATCCATAGAAACTCAGCCGGGCGAGACGGGCCCTCTTGCGAGGTAGCAACAAAATATCCAGAGGCCGGTGTCGTCACGGTTGTTTTTCAGCGAGCGCCGCTCTCGGTGCGCAGTATATTTTCGTTATCTGTGCGTGTGCGCGCGCGCGCGCGCGGCCCGCCTCGGGAGCTTGCGCAACGCGCGACGTCGCGACGTCAGAGGCGCGCACGGGGGGCGGCTCATGGGCTCGCTCGCCCGCTCGGCCAATCGCCGCGGCCCGACTTCGCGTTGGTCCATGTGCACGGCGCCGCGCCCACCTTATCGCCCGAGCTTGCGCAAGCGCGGCTTTTCGACGGGCCACAAGGTGCGAGGGCGCGATACGCGTACACCCGCGCGGTCCCCTACGCGCGCGCCTCTCGGCGGGACGGATCATCGAGCCCCGACGAGCTGCGGCTCCTATGTATCGCCTCGCGCGGTCTAATTTTAAAATTCGCAATAATAGGGGTGCGGGAGATTGCGGAAAGCAGGCTGGCCAAGGGGCGTCAATCCGAAGCTTGTTTTGAGCGGTTTATCGCGTAATCGGTCAATGCGAGCTGATGGAAGTTGCTGCTTGGCGCCACTCTTGAGCAATGTTTTGAACATACATTATCGAGGCGTTGCCAGCAAATCTTTTGGCTTTGGTGAAAGCGTGAAGGTTAATATGACTTTTAAAGGATATAATGCTTCATTGTTACGCTCGGTATACAACTTTATACGTTAATCCATATTTCCATGCTAATCTACTGCATCAGTGGATATCGCGATACTACTTTTTTTTTTTGAAAGGTGGTCACGTTTCAATTTGCTCGCTCGCTATGAAGGCTGGCAAAACGGTCTCGGGAATGGCGTGTATGGTTATGCGTATATTGACGCTCGGCGCCTTGTCATTGACACGGCGTGCAGTCGGGACAATATTAACGATTGTGCAAAGGCGCGTTATCGCCACGCAGAGTAGAGCGCGTTACAAACGGAAGCGCGCGGCCGCGTCTACAGACTTGATTAGCGGTCTAGGTTACACCGCGGATATCGTTACGACGACTTCGTGGGAGAGCGAGCATATAGCTCCGAGCGTATGGAGCTCCGTTATGAAATTTCTAACTCTCGAGCATTAAACGGACACACGCGATAATTTTCGTTGCCCGTCCGATGCACGATTACGTGCCGGTCGCATAAGTGCGCTCGCTTAATCAATTAGCTCGCGTAACACAATTATTCGATTTTGATTTATTTTCATCTTTGTTTATCGAGCGCTTGTAACCGATGAGCTTTTCGAATTGAAACATTATTTTTTAAGATTCGATTATTATCAAGATTTATATTTGGTTTTGATAAAATGTATGCATTGTCGATTCTGCAGTGTAGGTTCAGTTTTAAAGTCTGCATAATTATACTCTTTAAAATACATTATGTTCTAAAACAAGTTTCTAAATTCTTTAATAAAATTTATCCGCACGCTGTATAATCTTATGATTTTGTATAAATATCAAATATTGTATCACTGTGAAATAAATTAGAAAATTACAAAAAATAATACCAAAAACATGTTTAACTTTATATTTTCTTTTTTATTTAATTATATACATACTTTTTAATTTTGTAAGCATTATTGAACACGATACTTTTGGTTTTCTTTTAATATACGGATAATTCATCAATACCTTGTAACGAGCGATGAGCAACAGTCACTAAATAATAAATACACATTTAAGCAAAGACTACGAGAGCACCAGGTCAGTGACATCGGTTGCGACAAACAGCTCATTCTCTTTGCAACAGCAGCATTATCGGTCTTAACGCGTTGCACGTCCTTTCCTCGTTCGTCGTTAAAGCGAAGCGATGAAATTTTGGCTCGGCACTATAAAGGTCAAGGGCTGACATGCTGGCATTAATCTTCAATTGCCGCACTGCTGCATTAAATACACTTGTTCTATAACTTTGACTATAACTTTGAGGCACGTTTGATTACGAAAATTCTTCGGTGATAATTTTGTTATAATCGTTATAGAGCTTTAAATACTTACGTAACCTAAGATTAGTGAATCAATAGTTCAATTAATTATCAACTTTAGATATGACTCGAGTATTGAAAAAAGTTGAACAGTTTGCGAACCTTAACATACATCAATTCACACGAGAGCTGAATATAAGTAAAATAATATCCCTGCGAACGCGCATTACAAAGCCAATAATCTATGCGAATCCAGTAAAGCGGTGAATAGCAAATGTGTATTTAATTTTATATTTCAGAATTTGAAGAAAAATCTCCGCAGAATAGTTAGAGGCAATTCAGGGTTTGGACATGAAACTTTTATTGCGCCTCTAATTTATCGATTTTAAGAGAATCATTTATCAACAGGGGAACGCAGTTGTTTATAGCGCAAAATTACTTAAAACTCCCAATTCCATTAATAAACGGGCGTATAAATCTCCGAGTAAACAATAAAGACAAGGTAGGCGTAACGAGTCCCTGACCAATTCCGCTCGACCGAAAGTGCAGCGATCTCGAGACCGATCTGGAAAATAATTGATCGGGAAAGGCAGCGGCGGCGGCGGCGGCGGGCGCAGCAGCCTTTAGGTCCTGCTGAGAAAACGCCGAGATGCGGGAAGCGAGGGGGAGGGGGGCGACGGGGCGGGCGGGGGCAGCACGGGTCACCTTCCCGCATTCCCGCGGTGTGCTGCACACAGGCGCGCGCTATCTCGGGAGATCGTAGATACGGATTCCCCTGACCGATAGAGCCTCCGAATTACCTGGCGCACCGGGGAATGCACCGCGTGCGCGCGCCTGTGACTGTGCGCGCCGCTCCCCTGTTGATCCTTTGAGTCAGCTGCGCGCTATCTCCTTATCTCGCGGCAAACAGCGGCCCCGCGCGAATGACCGGCGCTTAATTGAGCCCGGGGCTCCTTTCCATCTGGCGGAAGGGAGCGCTACTCCTGAGGACGCTTCGTGTGCAATTTTGCTCGCGGGATTGGACCTCGCAGGGGTCGTAGAGTCGACGCGGGATCAACGTGTATTATGCCTACGCGGGGAATCGCCGGGCGGATTTCAGAGCCGTATGTACCCATCTTTGTGGTAATAAGCGTCTACTCGCGCGGTAAATTGCAATCCTTATTTGAGATATTAATTTTCAATGTGACACGTGCTGCTCGAAATTCTTCTTTGATGTTTCGAGAGATAATATCCGCGCTTTTGTCCGTGTTTAACATGGACCCGACACGGGATCAAAATCTGTCACGTATGTAACCTGAATATCAATCCTGTTATGAAAACTGTGCAGAATCAAGCAAATATCAAACCTATTTTTCTTTCGTAATTACTCAAACAACATTTTTAAGCCTACATTTACTTATATAATCGGAACATTATTTGCATGTATAAAGTTTTTTTTTCAAAACCATTATTAATTGTTGGACGATTTATTGCCAGTGCTATATTAACCAAATGAATTATAGTGTTTTTGTACGATTTTGGTTAATCAAAAGTAATTAAATTTTATTTGTTGTTTACCCAATTGACAATACTACATTTATACAGTAATATCGTAAATATTTGACACTGATTACTGCCACTACATCAACATTTACTTGAACATTCCGAATTTCATATTACTTTTACCATCCTTATATAAGCGCGAGCCCATACAAAATATTGATTTCATTGAATATTCATACTTTCCTCGGTAAAATCAGTTGTGTCAATGTATTTAATGCAATTACTCAATACGGCACGTTTGTGTTTGAGAAAGTAACATCAGATCGAGCGGCGACTATGAAAAGCGACAATTTTCCGTTTACCTCGCAACGGCCCACTTTTCACTCGAACATGAAAACGAAACAGTATTTTCTATACATGCAATCTTAGCAAACCACTCTCCATCCATATTTGCCTACACGCATTGACGTCTGACACCTGACCGGCGAAGCTTCAAGACGGTGCACGTAACTTTCGATATAGTAGGAAAAGGGAGCCGCCCGCGGCAAGGCTGCCGCTGGTCCTAAGCACACACGTGCACCGAAGATTCGGCGGAACTCCCGGCACAAAAGCCAGTCGGCGATAATCGGCGACCCAAATCCGAGCGTGCAGGTTAACAGATTAGAGAGCGCCGGCCGAGACAAAGGGGGCCCCTGTATAAAGCCCGCTGCTGGTCGCGGGGCGAAAATTGGGCGCACGTGTCCCGGGGACTTATACACACGCGGGGAACCCGGGCAAGGACCCGAGAGATAGTCCGGAGGAGAGGCCGTAGGACGAGCCCTCGCCTCTGTGGTTTTATTGGTTTTCGGGCGTGAGAGGGACGGGGCGTCGACCTCTGGGGTCCTAGCGCGGGCGCGTTAGCCTCGCTCCACGGCACTTGCCGCGCGGACAAAGGATCTAGCCGAGGGATCTTCGCCGGCTCTCTCTCTCTATCTGGGAGATGCCGATGCTGCGGCGCCCGCGCCGAGGCCGCGCCGCCCTTTTTCCCCACGAGAGGCATATACGCACACACGTGGAGACGGCCACATACAGAGTTGCCGCCGGCCGACTTTTCGCCTTCCGCTCTTTCACACGCGGTCCGAGATCATCTCGCCGCCTGTTAAATGGGCCGTATTTTATATCGGTCGCTTTACCAAACATAAGTTCTCCGTGCGCGGCGTGTAAAGCCCCGTCGGACTTTGGAGACTATAAAGATGGTTTTTCGGATTGAAGGCTAGATTCGGTGGGGATATTATTATTATTCGACGCATGCGCGCTTGTGTCTATGCCGGCTTGAAGTTCGGGGCGTTTAGTGGTACTTATAATCGACGCGGAATGAATTATCATTCGCTGTGGTAATAAAATTATCGGTCATGATCGGTAATTAATATAATTATATGTTTATCGAGTCTTTGCTTAGTGCACGCTTAACGATCGACGCGTTAATGCGATATAAGTTGTTTTTATTGACGCAAATAAAGCATCCAAAGTTTTATAATTACACACGGCGACTTAAGTTTTTATAATACAACTCGTTGAAGACAAGGCCCTTGCATTTATAAATCCGTCTTTCACATTTACCATTTTAATTAATATTATAATTTGTCGAGGTGTTAAATAAATCCCGAATCGTAAAATACAGGAGATAACATCAATATTCTAACCTACGAGCGAAGCCGAGCGCGGAGCATCGCTTAAATTTATTACTTCTCCACCTGCAAGTTCAAATAATTTGAAAATATAATTCTCTTGCTGAAAATGAAATTAAAACCTTAAGTAGATTTAACAAAATGCCCCGCGCATTCGTGAATGATTAACAAATTAATTATGCGCGATAGCAGCTTCGGGCTGAAATAAAATGTTTGTGTCTCTGTTTATAATTAAGTAGTTGCGGTGCATGATGAAAGCGAAGAATATTCTTAAAAAAATTATATATCCAATAAACAAGGCTATTATTATAATCACATATTATCAGAAGCTGAGATGTTGGCGGTATATACACCCAAGCATCAATTACCGCGCGGGGCAAGTGGCGGCGGCTACACATACACACGTGTGTGTGTGTACAAGCACGAAAAAAGTAATCCGAAACGGCGTCGGCAAAACAAACAGTGAATCCGCAGGTGGCTCGAGGCTGCGCGCAGAAAAGGCGCGCCGAAGGAGTCAATGCCTCCAAATGTGTATTATATCACCGCGATAGGCCCGCGCGCCGCTAACAAAAGCCGCTGTGAATGAAGTTTCTAGCGCGCCGAGTCAACGCTTTCGGAAAAATGCACCCGATAGGGAAAAGCCGCGAGCGGAGCCGCAGCTCCGTCCAATAAAAGTGCGACTAAGCGCGGCTCTGGGGTCGTTGGCCCGGCCTCGGAAGGAGGAAGAAGAGCCGTGCGAGAGAAAAAAAAAAAACGAGGAGAGGAGAGCAGCGCAGGAGCGGAGACGCCGAGGCCCGGGCGCGAGAGGGGAGAGAAACGTGAAGCCGGCACCCGTAGATCAGGGGCGGGGGGGGCGGAGGGGGGGAGCCTCCGAGACCTACACTCCTTCTCACCTGCACCAAATTCCTAGCTGTCCCGCCGGCGGCGGCGGGTCGTCGACCCCCAAGCGGGCGCATGCGCTCGCACCCGAATCGTGCATTCTACCTGTGCATCCGTGTATATACCCACGCTCGTCCCCGAGTCTCCTCTCCCCCCCGCGCGCACGCATTATCTCGAGGGTTTACCCTTTGATTTTTATATTTACGACCCGACTACCACACGGGTCCCTTGCGTTTCTCCAGTTTCCTTTTCAACTCGAAATTTGCTTCGATGCCGCTCAAGATATACGGTTTCTTACAGGTGGCTTCATTGTCGTTCGCCCCAGCTTGTACAATTGTCGACAATCGTTAAATTATACACGCGAGACCTGGATTTTCCTTCAGTTCCCGTGTTTATATTGTACTTTAACGAGTCGATATTGTTGATAAAGGTAATCATTATAGTCATTGCGGTGAATATTTTTATATTAATTTAATTTTATGAATAAATATACCGTAATGTAAGAAAGGCTCTTATCATTCGATGTACTTAATTGACAACTTAATTTTCAAAACATCAATATTTTTAACCAAGATTAAGAACTGTTTCATATTTAGATACATGTTGTACATTTATATATTCAATTATACTTATATTATTCTATTATCCGTTTGAGTAGCGTTTAAACTAGAGAAAACTGGTTCATTTTTTATCAGATCCAAAAAAGGAAACTTATGTGAAATACAAAATGATCACCAGCACAAAAATAATATAATATTTTTTAAAACAATATAAACCATGTTCTTGAAGTAAAGCAATAAAAAATTTAATTACTTAAAGTGCATAATGTATGTACTAAAATCGAGTTATGTAGTGATTGACTCATGAAGTTGAATATATCGAGATAGTTTATAAATTCTGGAGACAGGAAGTATTATGTATTGAATTCACTAAATATCCTTAATAAAGATAAAGTAAACAGCAAAGGGCTTCTAAAATTACGTTTGTATGATCGTTAAATGTACTTCCTATTTATTTAAGTACTGTTGTAATAGCTTCTAAATTTCAAAACATAGCACATTAATAGTGTTTTATTCTTGATTATCAGCGAAATACACAAGTAAACGTTGTAAAATAAATACGGCCGTATAAAATCATTTGAAACTTAAATTTCCTGTAATTATAAACTTAGACAAATTATATTTTTATATTACATTAGAATACAAGTAAAATTACTCAAATAAACTAATTAAATTATTTACAACTTTAAAACGTATTTTTAAGTAATAAAAATAAACACAAACTCTATTAACTATATTTTATTGCAATTTAGGCACAGTGTACACATTTTAATGCAATGAGTAATAATTGCAGTATTCGGATTTTAATTTCATAATTCATTTGTAATTGTGTCTGACAATTTTAAGTAACATTAATTTACTAATTATAATGGCTCCCATCACTTGCATTATATAAGCCATACTATGAATGTAATTATATAATCGGGTTAATAATATGGTTTATGATAATCGATTTTTCATCAAAATTTTTCTTTCACAAATAAACACTATGCGATATTGACGTAACTCTACGGAGAAAACTAAATTTAGATAAATTTCAATTTGGTTTATTATCTTAAGATATCGAGTTTTTCAAAATGTTCAATAAAACTACAAATAGTAATAATTCCTAACATATGCATATATTAAAACTATTAATGTTTCAAAAGTAATTATTACTATTTTGAAATGTAATTTTGTTTTAAAATACAAACAAACAGAATTATTCTTTAATAAAGCCAAGTAATAGCCAAGAGATCTTCCTAGATAGTCAGGTGGCTGCGGGTCAAGGAACCCGGAGAGCGCCAGTAAAACAGGTAGACGATTCAAGCGGAGGAACCACTTGAGTTCGTTTCATACTTATATACATAGAACCGAGTATCGGGTCCCTCTGGCGCACTACTACCTTAAAACGCGTGCAGACAAAAAACGCCAACTGATGGGAGTGAGAGACTTCCTGTAAGAACGCAAGGTGAGTGTCCTTCGATTGGCGCTGCACACAAGAGCACCTACAGAAGCACGTAGTTCGAATCCAATCCCATGGTCTTCCTTCACTGTCAAAGCAATATATCTACATAAATACAAAATCAATTAACACAGATGCTTCAAAACAAAAGAAACTATCATATACTTTGGGTAACTATTAATATCTATGGATATACATCTACACACACGTATATAGAAGTAGAATATCAATCATAAACTTAAGTTTTTTTTAACTTATTTCTTGTAAGATCGGTTTCATAATAATTTATATAAATTAACTTTTATGTGGTTAATTGTAATAATTGCGTGATCGTAAATCTATAATAATTGAAATAAATCAAAAATTTTTTAAGCTCTGAATTAAAATTTACTTATTTAATATAAAAAAAACTATAGGTAAAAAAATCTATATGTTGTAATTGTAAAATAGGTATTGGCATTATATTTATTAAACGGCTGTATCGCAGAATTTAGACTGCATGGAAATAAAACATACACTATAATTAATTTAACAATCTCATTCCGCTATTCATATCATAAGTACATAATGTATGTATTCTAATTTTGTAAAACATTTACAGAGATTTTCTTTTATATTATAAATTCAAATGCTTAGAAATTACTTACTACATTTATTTTATTGATATCAAAGATATAAAATAATGGAGATATCAAAGTTGTATATGTTGTTAATTGAATTGCTTATTGAATTAGACCCACTCAAAGAAATATAAAAGACATATTTTTATCCCTTTAATAGATTAATGTTTTTAATTTATATAAATAATTATGTTAATCAATATTGACATTTCCCATAGAAGTGTTTAATTATTGTAGTATTATATTACGCACAATTAATAATTATTCTCGAATATCTATTTAAAAATAGGTATCATTGATTATTACATCATATTCATGCATAATTTGAATAAATTAAAAAAAATATAGTTAACATGAAATATCTGGAAACACGAGAGCTTGGAGATAGTGTTTAAGAAACTCTGGTACGTATAACTCATTGTTTTTTTAATAATAGTAGGTAATCTAGATGTCTGAAGCAGATATATCCAATAAAGAAAGTCAAAGCTTTGGGTTGAAATTATAGGATATTTTTAAATATTCTATAATGTATTTAAATCACTGATACTTCAATAATTGGCATTTGAAATCCCTACTTGATATTATAACAGAATAATTTAATTTGAATGGTATCCTGCTACTAGTTTAACATTCTATTATAATTACGTGAATGACAATTTTTATAATAATGACAAGATATTTTAAACATACCACTTTATTTTTAGTTATTTTTAAAAATAAAATTTTATATTTTACTCTTTAAAAGTTCACTATTTCAATTGCCACTATAATATAAAATAAGTACGTACATGTTTATATATTGAATTGTATATTTTAAAAACCAAAACAAAATTATTGTATAGAAGATGAATTAATTCCATTAATAGTAAAACATTATGTTCATCAATTCAACATTTGATTACAACTATTGTTTTTAAATTACTATTGAAATAGTCATGAATAAATTTTATTAATGTGCTAATTCATTTATGCTGTAGGTATTATAATATGAATTAATTTTCTTTGTGTGTTCTATAAAATAAATATTTTGTTCAAAAATATTATATTATTACTTTTTTAGGATTCTGAAAACTTGAATAAATAGCTAATTCTAACTGATTATAAATTGGTTTGACAGGTGCAAATCGATTCATCTCTGTCACCGTAGAATCGAAGCCTACGTTGTACGCTTAAAAAAAAATTATAGGAGATGTATTCGTTTTTATTTTAGTTTTTTCAATACTATTTTAAAAATGCATATTGGAAAAAAACCAAAAAATGGCATACTAATTTAAAAAAATATTTAAGATAAAAAGATTAAGTCACCCAATGATTAATTAAACCGTTGACTTAGTTTTGAATGCAAATTACTCTTCCGTGAAAGTATTCACTAAATGTTTCGGGCTGGCATAAACTTGCACTTTCTATTATGCATTGCACAAAGTAAGTCTAATATAATATTGCCGACATCTTCATATTCGATCTTCAGCGATCCGCGTTATATACCTATGCGAATATCATAAGCGACTTGCTGTCGTACAGAACTTTGTGTACGAGCATGAGGCCTACGACTTATTTCGAAAGTTATGGCATCCATTACCATCAGTTTCACTCCATAAAGATGTCATAAAACGTCTCATACGAAAAGGAAGTGCCGAAGATTAAATTTACCGACCGCGTCCGCTGAACAAAACATCCGGAAATAAGACCAAAATGCTTTATTTTCACGTAAACATATATAGATATTTAAATAAAATGTATGTGTCAGGGGTGTACGCATGAAGAAAGACGGGAAAAGGTTAATGAGATGGAAAAAAATTATTCACAATTATGAAGTAGCCACTGTAGATGAGAATTAAACACCGTTTCTGAGTATAAAGGTCTGTCACCTTACTTTATCTGAACTGAAGCTTATCTCATTGCATAACAATTATAATAATATTCTATTGTATAGTGTATTCGAACAATGTATGCATATAATCGAAAGTAGACACCTGACAAAGAGATATTCTCCCTTATAAACTTTCAGAAGTCTCTTGCCCCTCTAGTCAAATACTGTTACAGGGTTCAACATTCTTAATATCAGTGGGGTGCATGGAGTCATATACAGTGTACCGGGCAGGGTACCTGTTTGTATGTTTGATATTCTCCTTTTTCTTTTCATCTTTACCTTCTAAGCGTCATCTACCGTTACCTGTACCACTTTAACGTGTTAACAATAAATTACAATGCCATTGTAAGGAAAAAGATGAAAGCATCTACAGGTAAAAATCTTAAAGGTATGCTTTAGAAGCAGGGATTTGGTATCAATGCTGAGAATTGAATCGCTTTATTTAGCATTAGTTCAATTATCAAGAAGTTAATTGAGTCTTGTATTTTCTACATTTGAAACTTATGCTATTCGCAAGTGGAAGTCAAAAGTTCGTTCCAAAAAGAATACCTGTAACTTTTATATTCAAATCAGATTAGACATAACTTTGCTCGATGAAAAAGTTTTTTTTTACTTTTATATAACTTTCATAATATTGAATTGAATATTGACATATGAATTTTTTTAAGTCATTTTTTAAAGACAAAAATCACCTCAACCATGCGTGATACTGACCAGAATTTAAAAAATTTAAAAACATGTTGCATACATTCCGTGCTTCTCTCTTACATAGTAAACTCTTATTCGAGCTCTTATTATCAAACAAGATCTAGTCAGGGTTATTTTGGACACGGCTATATCTTGTGTTAATTTTGGAATATGTCACTTGTCGATTTTTCAGAATATTTTTTTCAAATATTTAAAAATATTTTATTTAGCCTTAGTACAAACCTCGGTACATATAAATGTACCGTGTATAAATATGCATTAATATTTGAGAGTATCAATATGCTTTTTATCGCCTTAACGATTCTAAAATTGACTAAAATTGTTATGAATTCATGGATTATGCCAATAAAAAAATAGTTCAGAATAATTACGAAGTCGCATGGAGAACAGGTTGATTTGGTATTGAAAAAAGGCCGGTGCCCGTGGACAGCGAGGTGGACAGGCCGTGTCGGTCCTTACGGCGACGCTCGATTCGGCCGCGCAGCGCTGTAAAAAAAAAAAAACAAATGAGCGGCAATCCTCTAATTCCTTCGGAAAATATGAAAGCAGTAAAACGTGTTGACAAATGGCGCCGGCTCCAGCTAAAAACGCAACGACCCTGTCAAGACGATTGCCCATTTATTTTTAACGTGCCCGGAATGCGCGCCGGCGGCCCGCGTGGACCGAGCGGGAATTCCTATCGCGAATCGCGAGTCCGCGTGCGCGTCCGTTTTTGCACATGCGCACGCATGAAAAAGGGGGAAAAAAGGCTGCGCGCGCGCGCGCGCGCGGCGAACGAGAAAATCGGCATTAAGCATGCGCGCCGCGGCCAAGTGAGAGGAAAGTTGCCTCGCCAAAAGCCGTGAGCGCACACGCGGCCGGCCCGTGTGCGTGTGAGCGCGCCTAGGCCCCGCACGTCCTCTCAACCCCCTCCCCCCTCCCCCCTCCGGCCAACCCCCCCACCCCACCCCCCCCGCGCAGTCCGAGATTCGAGGATCTAGCCGGCAGGCTTACGTAACCACGGGAGGCGACGCGCACCTCTCGCTCTTTCTCGCCGTGTACTTGTACGTATTCGAGAGACCGGGCAATGCATAAATAAGTTTTGTCGGTATAGAGGCTCTTGAAAAGGGAAAGCGGCTACCAGAATATTTTGTCCGCGGCGCGGCCGACTCCACGCCTCGTCTCGCTCGCCCGCGGCCAAGCTTAATTAATCGCTTTTGGGCGCGTCGATCGGCCGACTGTCACATGGGCCTCGAAGGCCGGGGACCGATCTTCGGGTATCTGTTCCTTTTACCTTATATTCTACACACGTGGGTTAATCGCCCGTATACTTAATATCGCGCTATAATTGATACTCCTGCGGCTGCTTTATATCGATCTGGCCATTTATGCGGAACTGCCTCGGGAACTGCCACGGGGAACGCCTCACATCATGCGGTCCGAAACGATCTCAGCCTTCCAGTTTGAAAATACAACCAGCCGATACTTTGTCTATGCGTAAAAGCGGTGGATTCGGCATAGCAGTGACGAATAACCAAACTTTAAAAGCAAAATCCGATCGACACCCACGAGTACGCTTACCTGTACAAGCGCAAAATCGATTTTTCGATTTTCTAACGGGAGACGAACAGACGATCACCGACACGGGGCAGTTGCGCGTCGAATGTCTTTTTTTTTCTTTTGCGGCTCGC
Source organism: Sycophaga agraensis (assembly GCA_018906755.1). Lineage (NCBI taxonomy): Eukaryota > Metazoa > Arthropoda > Insecta > Hymenoptera > Pteromalidae > Sycophaga > Sycophaga agraensis. Next base: position 262,869 of record JACCIE010000003.1, read on the forward strand.
CCCCGGTAATTGTCATTTTTCGCGTCACTTTTAGCCGCTGCCGCTCGGGCACGGGGCATAATATTTAAGAATCGCGAGCTGTTAACCGAGGCAATTGCGGACAGGCGGAGCGAGGATTAAAATAGTGCAGGTATTACGGCTTCATAAATCACGTAATAAGGCACTTGCTCCTTTTTTGGGCGGCAGTAAACGTAAAATGAGACATTATAACGCGAAAAAGGGTCAGCGGGCGATGGCAAAAGTGTCGGCGCGGGAGGCGTATATAACGTGCAGTGACCGACGCGTGGTACACTCCGCCGCGGCTCCTCCGGGGGGCCCGGGGGAAAAAAACACCCGCGGACCACCGACACGCACACGCGTACAATGTATCCCTTCGCGCTCGTTATGGCAGCGCCATACGAAATTCAGCGAGCATCGGCGCCTCGCGCGCATTATGAAATAGTCGAGGCGGCGGCGCGCGTGAGAGCCACTGCGCCGTCGGCGAGTGAGGCTTCCTAAACAATGCCCCGGCTCACTTTCACTTCTCCGCCGCGCCACTTGCGCGCCCGCCTCTCCCCGCGCCGGCGCTCGACCCGCGAGACTCCCGCGAAGCCCGTACGTGTATATACGTATACACGTGCATAGCCCTGTCTCCCTCGCGGCCAGGGCTCGCGAGCGCTCCGCGCGCCTACGTGTGCCGGCCTACACGGGCACGCCTGTGTGTGCCTGCGCGGAAGATTTGCAAGGCACTTAACCCTTGGCTGCTATATTTTTAAGCGAGAGCGCCGATTTTTCTTTGTCCGGCGGTTATCCCCCTCGTTCCCCTGCGGTTAGCCTTTAACAACGAAGCTCGTATAAAGTGACATGCAACGATCATCGCACAAGCCGCTCTATCGTAAAGAGTGCGAAACTTTGTTAATGTAGGAAAAAAAAAAAATTCCAACGTTTGAAATCTACCCTTTTAAGAGTCTTCGGCACAAAACGGCCTTTTGTGCAACGCGATGCTCGGTTACGACATTGTACGGGCAAGTGCAGATGCAGGCGAGATCGCTAATACGCTTTAAATTTTAAGCCCATTTTTTATGTTCCACATCGTCACGCATAGGCTAATTTTTTTAATGCATACCGTTTGACGCTAGAATGACACGGCTCCCACTCAATTACGCGGAATTATCCTTTGTACGTATACATAAAATAGCGTAATAATAGGTAAGATCATTTTCCGCTTATTATTTTACTATTATTATTCATCCTCAACAAAGTAAACGCAAATTATCATTAGTTGCTGCATTGATTGGTATGCGTGTACCCGATGCGTATTATACAAATAATTCACAATGTAGTTTACTTATTATAATGTAATTAAATACAGCGAAAGCGTCAGAATTATACCAATAACGAAACATGCAATTAAATACAGCGATGATAAAACGCTATATTATCTAAGGAATGAAATTGTTATCTTAAGCTTAGGAACTACACCGCGTCGAAAAAAATGATTCCACTAAAGCTTTCATTCTGTGAAAGATACTGCGCTTCGCTATTATTTTCCATCTGATAGTCTTCTATCGATACTTGGCACGAATACGAAGATTACCATTACACTCTCCAACTAATGGAAAACTAATCATTTATTGGATAATTGGTTAGATTCTTGATTTTAAAATTTTGAATCGGAAAGCAAGGATTGCACTTTGGTTAAGAATCTTAAATTTTGTTCGAATAGTAATATTAGCCTGCAGAGATATTACGAATACACAAAACCCATATAACAGTAACTATCGACTTTATTTCCTTAAAAAGTTTTACTTTTGAAGTATAAAAACATTTATAATCACTAAAACATAATAATTTGCTTTTAAATTTTATGTCTCTGTCCGTTGAGATATTTATTGTCGATGATAAAAGGGGTAGTGGTATAAGAATAACAATTGTGGAATTAAATGTAATATATATTGATTCGATATATTCTTTTTTATGTTAAATAATTGTTCATGGAATCAATAATAATCATTAATTATTATTGGACATTGAAAGTAATACGAGAAGTAATATAGAATGAAAAATACCTTCACTTATTGCGTTATTGTTTTAGAATTTCAAAATAAAATAAAACTCGCATTTTTTTGAGTTCCTTTCATGCTATATGTACCTTTTTTACTGAATATAAATTCAATAATCTGAGAGAAAGATATTTATATCAATACAGCATTGTCCGAGGCATTGTTACCACGAACTTTAACGAGGTCTATGTTATAGAACTATTCCGGTCGCGAGCTTCCTTGGTTATGGTCGGCTCGCCTAACACACTGATTCACAACTGATTATATTTACTCAGTGTCCCATACCCTTCCTCTCCATTTTCCCGCGTTTTAATTCTAATCGGAAATAACTTAAAATTAAACTTACGATTTGGGAGAAGCAAAACAAGAGAAAAACAAAAGACCGGTCGACAATTACTGTTTCATACAAATATGCACTTGCTAGTGTTTATTTAGGTATAATTACCGTCTCTAATTCCTATATTGGTTATAATGACTTATATCAAATTGATTTTAGTAAGGTAACAAAAAAGGCGAAAAATTGTTTTGGCAATTTCAAATAGAGTTGTATTTAATGTGTCGTATAGAGAAGTATGTGATAAAAACCTCGATAAAAGGTCTTGTGACTTTATTATATCGGTTTAATTGAGTTCTCTTATTGGAAACAGAATACAATTTGTTGAATGCCGGTAGAAGTATCACAACACAGAAAATGCATGTTACGCCATAAGTATGACCTGTGCGGATACATCCAAAGTACACGTAAGTACCCGCTGTCTCGGCAAATGGGGATTTCTCGATAAAAACAAGACTTGCGGTATTGCTGCAAATGGAGAATCTGTTAATGCACTATAGGTGAGATAACTATTGAATCCGGGATTGAATGGCGACCCGTAGATCGATAGTATACGCATTTCTTGACCTATCAATCATCCAGTCGTCGCTTTTTCACTTACTCTGTTGCTAACAATGAAATCTCACGATCATCTTTGAAATTCTGCATAAAAGTGCCATTGCATCGTACAGAGAATCTATCGCGTAAGGCTTATGTGCACCTAAATTATTTCGCTTTACGCAACTTCGATTCCCAATTGTGAATAATCGAATAATATTGTATCAGACGTATGCATATTAGGCTCTATTATCTTCTCACTTATATGCAGTTTCGATAAAATAGTTGCGATGTATATAAAAGCGAGTTGCGTTGATGCGAAAAAGGAAATTATAGGCAATTGACAAAATAGCAAAAGCATAGAAACGACGTCTTTATGTATTTTACTTAATAGCGTTTTGGGTGCTCCTATATACGAGGAATCCATTCTCGGCAATATCAATGCAAATTAAAAACTGCTCGACTGAACGTAGGTACATTAATTTTTGTTAGCCAGGTGTCGATCCGAAAACGAATCCCCGTGACGCAATCGATTATGTGTTTTATCACTCGTCCGCGCGCTTATATCAGCACTCTTCAAGCCTTCGCCTATTGATGAGAATTCAAGCCTGGCGTCGATACAAGCCATGCCGGGGAAGAGAGACGGCGAAAGGCTCTCGCGATGCCGATCGCGTCTGGAGGCTGTAAATCTCGAGCGCAAGGAAAAAACGTTAATTTAGGAGACTTTGGTACACGACGATTCTCGAGTGGCTAGAAAAGCAAGAAGGCTGAAATTTGAGAAGTCGCACCGCGTAAAGGCGAAACTACCTAATTAATCACCCGATGATGGTTAATCGGTCGTTAAAAATATTAAAGGCAGCGACTGCGGCCCATATCGTTCAATTTGAGAGCATTGTTTCCTTTATGTCCGATCAAAGAGTTATGGAGAAATAATAATATGCGTAGAAATTGTGTTACATGATGGGAGTAGATGTCTTCTCCTCCTCCAAGTCACCGAGACCTAATTTGCTCATTTCTTTAAGATTTATTATAAACTGATTAAATAGTAGACGTTTATCGATGTATCGAATCGAATTTTGTAGTTAATTTATTACGTAACCAAAGTTTTTTTTATTCTTCAGACAAGTTTTCTTATTTAAGTTTAGGATAATTGTGCGCGTTATTTAAGGTTATGTATATAGATCGAATTTCTTATGTAATCCCAGGTAAATATAATACAAATAATATCATAAAACTTGACTTACACAGTATATACTTTGTACAGGAATTGCGTTTGATAAGGTTGTGGTTAAAGCAGAGAGAATAAATCTGTTCTGTGGAGCGTTTCTAGAAAAATTTTGGTATAACATTTTTGCAACGCGTTTCATTATAACAGAGTTTAGTTTAAATTGAATTTGATCATTATTAAAATTATTAAATATATAGAATTATACATTTATAAAAATTTTAATGAGACTAAAATTAGCGTTGTACATATAATTACAGATATTCACAGACATTTGAAATCTAATAATTTTTACAAATATATGATTTTCATTAATAATTACTAATACTCGTTTCCTCAATAATAATTAAAATTGTTTAACTTAGATTATTAAAGTGGAATTCTGAAATGCTTACCCTGTTTATCAAGTTAATTGACCGTAATTATTCAAATATCATAAATGTGTCTTTTTATCGAACTTTTCTTACTAATTTACATGCGCAATTAATGGGCAGGTCTATTAACCTCAAATCTATTAATATTCGCTATATTTATATGCAATGAGAATAGGTGTATTAAACCGAATTCTGGAATAAGCAGATGGAATAAGATCGAAAGCCTGGTTCAAATGTACGTGGAGGAGTTATGGTCGGTCATTAACGAACTTGTGTGGATTGATTAATTTAAAATTGGGATTGTTATTGCGTAATTTATTACGTACAATGCAACTGCTTGTGCAAATATTTAGGAATATTCAACAAATTTTCACATTAAGCTTAGAAATAAATAAAGCAATGCATCGCGCATCATTTATTACATTAGATAACGCGTAAAGTGAATTATGGATGCGAGAAAATTCGATCAAAATGAATGGCTTTTCTATTTATTCAGACAGAAAACTAAACTGAATTGTGTAACACAAAACCACATAATTACTCATTTGTCTGGGAGCTCAGAAAAATGTCCCTTCGGCCGCGTTTCCTATCCCAACACTTCTCGCGTAGAAACAATTACAGCCAAAAAAAAAACCGTGTGAAAGTCAACGGAACGGCCGAAAAAAACCCCCGTTCGTGCTCAGCTTTTCGAGTGAACGGATTCTCGAAAAACTTTCAGTGGGAAGGCGTTACGCGGGGGGCGCGCAATTGTTTCGGATGCTGCTCCCCGAGAGGCGAGCGCGTGTACAGCCGCAGCTTGCCCAATTTTCGCGCGATTTGCATGGGGGGTGGGTGGGGGGAACTCCTTTTGTGCGGGGCGGGGGAGAATTAGCCCGAAGTCGCACGCCGCCTGGGAAAGAATTGCGCAAGCGGCACTTTTGTCGCGGCCCGCGGCGACATAAGTCCCCGGGGAGGGGATACGGGCCGCCGATCCATGCAGCGCTGTGCAATTTGCTCGGCTATCGGCGAATCCGCTCCAGTTACCCGCGGCGCCCGTTTTTCCGCGATCTCGCCCTGCATCGCTCGGTGGATGAGTCGGTAAACGGGGACTTTAACCGCTATGTTGCCCGCGCTTGTGTACATGCTTTCGTTCCTGCTTTTGATGCGGGTCTTCTTCGTTCTCGGTTTTTTTTTTTGAGACTTGCATAACGACATCCAGAGTTTAATCCTGTGGCGCATTAGAAAATCTCTCGGGAACTATCTGACGGTGAAGGAAACGTGATTTCTTCGGGAAAAACTCGTCAACTACTGGCATTGATTGAAAGTATATAGGATGGATTTCTCGCGCCAGATCGCTCATGTACCCCATGTGGCCGGTCCGAGTAATTGATGATGCGGTTTTCGAGTAGTTATATATCTTCTAATACCAGTACGCCACGCGAAGTGTTAAATTAGGAACGTTTAACGTTCTAAATAAAGTTTGCCAGAGATGCCGAGAGAAATTCTCTCGTGAAATTCTAAAAAGTATCAAAATAGTTTAGTGCAATTAATATAAATACTGTATCTGCAGGCTGGTAAATTTGATTTAGGAAAAATAACCGTGGAAAAACGTTGTAAAATTTATCTCGGTGCACGCGCAGAAATGGCCTCTCCAGGATTTTTGTCAAAAGTACACCTCCGTAATAGTTATTTATGTTTGAAAAGCAATTTCTGGCCGAGTCAGTAAATAAATACTCCGGAGATTTTCAATTGAAAAGTGTCTGGAGTTAAGAGCCTTGCAGACGAAGCAGTTTGATCCGGGAAAAATAAACAGCGTCTAGTGCGCTCGGAACGTAGTATACAGCCGAGCGCGCCTTGGGCTTATATAAGCCACAATCGATTATAACCTGGAAAGGCGGCACGGGCGGCTCCAACGGCCCTCGTAAAAGCCCTGGGCCCGGCACGCTTTCGGGGCGCTTTTCCGCGCGCCGCCTTAAGCCACCGGCGCTCTGGCCCGCTTACCCGTCCGCCGGAATGGTGTCAGTTACATAAGGCCCCGCGAGGATATGCGCCGCCCAGATTCGAGAGCAAAAGAGAAAGACCGGCCGCGAGGAGCGGACGAGGAAGCCGCGCTAAAGTGGGACGCCCGGTGCAGATGGACCGGGGGGGGGGCGGAGATATGGCCCCGGTTTACACGGCCGATGTCTCCCTGCGGGCGCTTTTAGCGCCGGCTTTATGGGGCTTTTTCGGCCGGGATCCGGGCGACTCCTACGCGAGAGCCTCTAATTGCGCGGACTTATTTATGTGCACGAATCGGGATGTGCAGGCGGTTCCCGCGATTCCGTGAGAGGCTCGTGCTTTTTCGGTGGATGTGTGCAGTTGGGAGGGCCGATCGGCCACTGGCCATTTTGCCCGCTCGAATTCCCCGCTGTAAATTGAGAATATAGGTTGATCGATACGATGTTGTTGTGATATTATCGCATTAATGGGGCGAAACAATCGGTGGAAATGGTGCCGAAAAATTTCGTCCGATTCGACGTTTTCCAGCGATAAACTGGTCGAAAGATATTGTAAACCTATCACGTATAGGTGTAAGATACATAGGTTGGATTTAGCCTAAAAATGAGTAGAAATCAAGTTAGACAACTGCGCCGGTATAGACTTGGCCGGTTGCTAGCATACTGGTCAGTTTTATATCTTGTGATATTTCTATCAGGGAATGATCGTCGGATAATAGAATTCGCACGAATATATTCGTATAATTAACGATTCAGGGCGTCATAAGAAAATAGGTTATTTATAGTACCGAGGGAATATAATTATTGGATTGAGCCAGCCGCAAAATATATAAAAAGAAGTTTGATTAATAAACGGAAAAAATTGTAAACGCGATGTTTAGTAATTAAAGCGAGAAATTACTTTCTCATTAATCCCATTTTTTTTTTCTTCCGAGACCAAGAATTTAAATACCGTGTATAAATTAAACAAGCTTACGAGGCTAGGTTCACTGAGAATTCTCCTAGTGGATTATTACATAAGAGCCGCGCGCGGCGCTCAACCGCCGGGGCTGAACGCGGCCGTAATTGAATTTCCCTAGCACTTTAATATTTGGATAAGATATAGCTAATCGCGGAGCACCGCCTGCTTTTTGAAGCACAATTTCAGACTCATTATGCAAGCTCTCGCGCGGGGGGGAAAAAAAAAATCGGCCGGCCCGCGGAGTGCACATGCTGTACGGGCCACGCGGGTTCCCTCGGGCGGGCGAGAACGCACGGCGCAGGAAGTCGGGCCGCACCGACTTCCCCTCCCCGGGTGGATTTTCCCCGGGAGCTTTTTCTCCCGCGTGCGAAAAACGGCCGGGGCAAGAAACAAAAAAAAAAAGAACGGCGAAGTAGGCCGCGGAGCGCCAATAGGCGCGCGGCCGCCTCACGAAAACCACTGGCGTCCCGCGGTTGCAGCAGCTAGCGCGGGAAGAGAACAACGAAAAAAGTGAAAGTTTCCGCCGCGCCGCTGGGCGATCGAGCGAGAACCTCGCTCCCTCTCTCCGTCCTCCGCGTCCCATCCACCGATATATATATATATATGTGTGTATGCAGCCAACCGCGGGGCTGAAGCGGCTCCCGGAGTTTTATTGTAAAAAAAAAAAAAAAAATTATGCAAGCGTTTTGTGCCGCGCGCGCGGCACTTGGATAAGGCGAGCCGCCGGCTAAGAATAGGGGTCCGATTGTGTCCTCTGCTGGGCCGCGCGATCCGCGCAGATTTAATTTTACACTTTCGGTGCCTGGCTTTTTTTCCTTGCCGTGTATCCTCGGTTCCGCCCGCGACTCGGCCACGTGCGCGCGCCCCGGCTTATTTTCTCGGTTAACGCATTGTTCCTCGGATACGATAGCGAGCGCCGATCTATAATTAGATTTGATATTATTTCGTCGAGCGAGGGAATACGCCGCGATTAGTAGATTATGTGCAAGCGTAAGGTTAAAAGCAGAAAAGCATATACTCTCGTGCAGTACCCCGCACTCAGCATTAATATAATTATCTTATCCCTTATTGTTTCTTTTTTTTTCTGCGGCCGCAGAAAACTTCTGCTCGATAAATTATATCACTGTTTTGGAAAATCCACAAATAAATACAGCAATAATCAATGTCGGAATGCTAATGCCGGTTAATCTTCACTGATAGTTATGTCTTTCTAAAACAATGGACTCATTAGTAAAAGAGCTGAGGTAATATTGTCAATTATAGCTAATTTAGATAAAAGTCGCATTTCTTCCTTTTTTGCTCCTCTGTTTTCCTTCACTAATGTTCTTTTTTAATTATTTTTATATTATCCTATATTCCTATTATATAACGCGAACGTAAACCGAAGCATATAATACTTCTGATAATGATTCTTACACAAAGTTTAGATACCAAAAATAGGTACACACGCTTAAGACATTACTGTCCATTCCAATTTTAGAAAACTTAAATTGTAATAGCGATTGTTACAAATAAAAAGGGGATACCCTTGACATGATTAAATTATAAACGATAAACCGGATAATTTTTTTTCTAAAAAAATATCTTCGAATCGAATATTTTTTAGGATCGATATTCTTTTTGAATTCTGTACTTGTGCAGATAAATTAACATGGTTGTGATTGATTCTAACTGCGTAGAAGAAATAAGCTGGCCGTCGATTAACAGACTTATTTCAGAGGAAGAACATTTCTGGAAGTGGAAGAAATGTATGTCAGACGCGATAAGAAAAAAGATAAATCTTACGCACGATAAGTTTGAGCCCTTTAATTTACACGACAGTTTCTTCGTGTATAGTTATATACTTAAAATGATTCAGTACATAGATACATTATACACATGCAGTAAAATAAGTTTGGTTGAAAAACATCCCGAATGAGCCGATGTTATATACGAGTTGTATAACGGATTTAAAATCAATAAGAGAATCTAAAATACAAATTTACGCCTCGGACTAAACAGTCTAATGAGCAGCAGCAGCAGCCTGCATAAACGAATAACAAGTGATTTTTCAATAACAGTTTTTATTCTTGTCGCGTATACGTAAATTCGACATACGTAACGCGTAATAGTGTGTACTTATCATTAGGTGATAAGGTAAAATCAGCTTCTGAAATCACGTCGCGCGCTGCATCTTTACGCGCCTTTTTTTTTTTTCATTTTATTGGCGCCATTAGCGATTGTGCAAGTTGTTCAAAAAGTTTCAAAGCGCCCGAGCCGTTTCGACGAGGCTCCCCGGCGCGCGATGGCCCGGCGGATAAAGGCCCCCTCGCGGGCCTATGCCGGCCAAAGCTCGCGCCCGCAGGACAAACACGGCGCGCGCCTCTGACAATGATCCCATCATCCCCTGGGAACGCCGGCGGATGAGGTAACGCTGACGCAAGCCACCTTCCCGCCGGTGCATTCCTTCGCACAATTAGGACTCTATCGTCGGAGATCAAAAGAAACGCGGCTGGCTCCCGCCCACGCGCGAAAAAAAAAAAGAAAATAAAGGCCCCAGGAGCGGAAAGGCGCGCGCGGGGAGGGGGTGAGACGCAATCGCGTGCGCGGGAATAACACGGGAGCCGGATCACGCATCGAGATTAAACGGGGGGGGAATGTAAAAGCCTCCCGGCGCGCGCACTCGCCGTCTGCGTGCACGCACTTCCCTGCCGCGCGTACACGCAACCCGTTCAAAAGTCCAAGTGGCGTTGTCAGTCGCGATGCTTAGGAGGGCCGCGTGTACCGAGCGCCATGTCGCTAGTTTGTATTCGTCTTCCGATTTTCTATCAATTCTAATTGGATCTGCACAGTCATGCGATTGATAAGTTGAAAAATTGTAAAACAAGCCTTGCCTTTGATAGCCAAAATAATAATCAATAAATAATTAATAGCCGATATTCTGTTATCGCTGCGATAAAGAGAAGACTGCCAGGACCTTGATTTAACGCCACATCACTCGATGTATTACCATATATTATGGTATTAAATTTGTGAACTGTAATTATGTTAATTCCTGGGGCATCGATTAAAAAATCAATTCGAGGCAGAAGCCTTCCTTATGTTTATAAATGATAACGATTGCTACTGCGTTCTTTAAATTCATGCACGTAGATATAGTAAATATTAAATAAAATTTAAATTGATATATCAAACTTCGTACAAGGAAACAGACAACTCGAAGATTTTTTTTTTCCGAAACTTGTCGAATCTGTCGAAAATTATGCAGCTAATTAGTTTTTTTCTTCTTTTAAGAAAGCACGATATAAGTTTGAATGTCGAGGACTTGTACATAAATAATCCTAGGTCAATCTGAATTGTAATGTACATTATACATTAAACAACATTAAGCGATAAACGTTCAAATGTAAATCATCGGTTTCTTTCTCAGGAGGAGCTCGCGTGCGAGGCACATTGAATACAGCGGAAGCTGGGGCTTGGAAAAGTAAGTCAATCGGCCAACGAGGAAGCCCCCCAACCGCACGGGGATGCAGATCTGGGACCCGCGCACCAGGTGCGCGTCAGACGGCAAAGAGACCCGGGCGAGGGCCAGCGCGGGACTCCGAAGCAAAAGGAGCGCGCCTAGCCCCGCCGGCTGCGGTGTATATATATATATACACGCTCGTTGAGGTGCGCCGTAACTGCGGAGAGTCGCGGCGGCGCCCTCGATTTCACTTTCATTATGAGGCCGGCCACTTTGCTTATACTCTCATTCACTCTCGTTGGCGCGAGTAAGTGCGCGCTCCTTTTACGCTATCCTCGCGCGGCGCCCATTATATCGGCCGCGACAAATAGAAACTCCTCGGCTGCCCGTCGTCCGATTGTCTCTCGTCTTTCTTCGCGTTTTTTTCGACCGGGGCTTTTCCCGCGGCCCGCTGCGGAAGACGGCTTTTTTCCCGCACGTCTTTTTTCATCAGCTTCTTGTCGGCTTTTTTCTTTCTTCTTTTTTTTTTTAACTCGCTCGGCATAGGGCTGTGCGCGTGGGCTCGTGAAAGTACTCCAAATACTGCGCAGTTTATTGCTCGCGTGTAACGCAGCGCCGTTTTTAGCGGTCTGACGAGTTTGTTATAAGGGATACACGAGCGGAGTTTGCCGCTTTGCAGCCGGCCGTTTTCCGAATCAAGCCAACGAGAGATCAGATCGAAATCTTTTTGTTACTAAGATTAAAATACCTGGTGGAAAATAAAGGGATGCTTAAATACATAATCGTTAATTATACACGGAGAGAAAAAATAAGAATTTTCACAATAAAAATTTATAAAAAAAATTACTATGTATAAATAAGTAATTTAAAAAAGTAAGTTAAATATAATAAAAATTCTTATAAAATTTAATTTACTGCATGCTATTTAAATCAATAGGAGAAAATTAGCTTATTTGAATAGCTAAGACTCAATTAAAGACGTAAAGTATTGCAGTTGACGATGATAAAGCATTAAGTTTTTAATTATCATTACAATTGCAAAATATATTATTACAATTTTTGATTGACACATTTACATTTTTATCAATATTTGTATAAATGTGTCTTATGCCAATATATACTATATTCTTTAATAAATATAAATTCATAGCTTTTATTTTAAAATATTCTTATTTTAATTTTATTCATTTAGTCGTATGTACACTTATCGACATTTAAAAATACACTTATTATTTTAGTATTTTAAGTTGCCTTTTTGATTTGTCAGAAGTCAGGCTGTTCAAGTCTATACTATATATTCATGCCGATATGTAAAGCGTTACTTAAAGAAATTTTAACTATTATCGAGTTACTTTATGGCTTTGTCAATATTGCTTTTAGCACTACTTCTATCTTATGATTTTTTTAAAGTTTGTTACTTTTAGCTAACGCAAGGATAATAGCTACCAAACTCGTACAGATCACAGTGAAGATTTTAGACACGAATAGGTTAGAATGAAATTATTGACTTAGGCAATTTTCCTTAAAAAAATACATAAAACAAATCATTACAATTAGCATTTTTCCTGTTTCTCGCATTAGTTATAAAGCTCTTTTTCCTATTGGTATACAATCTCCAATCCCCATCCAGCATTATTGCCAAAGAAAGTAATACCAGAGTTCTAACGGGTGTACAAAAAAAGGTATTTCATCACAAACGTAGTGCAGTTTTGTAAAAAAACGGCGCGAGGAGCATCAGGCCGGCGTAAATGAAAAATTATACAACGAACAATTCGCGAGGTTCGGCGATTTCGCGGTGTCAGGAGGAGACAGGCACGACGCGTAAAGCGAAGGGAGGCGTTAAAAAGTTTAATCTCGCCGTCTAATTTAGCTGAATCCCGGCTGCTGTGCGCGCGCGTGTGGCGCGAATTGCCTCGGCGGCACCTCGCGGGGATTAAGTCTCCTACCTGCCGCCAACGGAATTAGCCTCGGCGTCATAATGAAAAGAGCGCGCGGGGGCGTGCAAATTATTGTGATTCGCGGAGGCCGATTTTTCCAGACTGCGCGTTACACTTTCCCGCGCGACGGCGTCGGCGGCGGCCGTTACGTCACACCTCGCGCGCAATAATATCCCACTGGGTTATCTCTCGCTTTTTTCGCTCCCCTTCCCGCCCCTCCGCCGCGCTTTTTCCCGAGTTTCCGGGACGCGCCGCCGCCGCCGCCGCCGCCGGCCGAGTGACTTATTATCTTTACGGTCTCGACACGCGCCGCCCGGGAGCGCCGGCCGCGGGAAAGGTAGCGACCGGCCCGGGCCCGAAACCCGATCGCGCCCGAGCCATTGTTCTCCCCGGCCCTCGGCGCGATGTCTATCGGCCGCGTACAGTGTACATAATGCGCGGATCGACGCCTTTCGGAAAACCGATACCGCGCCCGATTCCGATCGGCAGGATTTTTCTCCCGGCCGAGATCGGGGCGAGATCGCGATCGCTGCAGGGATCGGTTAACGAAATTTTACGAGGGCGCTGTGAGTGCGCTCAAGAGACTATTTTTAAAAGGCTCGGCAGATCGACCGTCGGATAAGACAATATTGTTTGGGTCTCTTTGCAAGGGGGTCGTTGATGAAAATTATGCCGCGCCCAGAGCGAGGCCCGAGGCAGATACGAAAGTCGAAATGCATGAAAAGAATTGGACAATGGTCAGTGGACTCCCGTGGTTTATTGTTCAAATTCAAATTATTCTTATTAATGGCAAAGAAAAGTTTTAACACCGCTTCTCGGTTAGAGAGAAATAATCGCGCTTGGAATCAAATATTGTATCTTAGTTACGAAATCGACTGGTTAATTTGTCAACGGGGTAAATAATTTATTGACTCTTTTACAACGACATTAGGCAAAAAATTTTTTAAAGTCGCTAATGAAAAAACAATCACGCCCGATATGGTATAAATTAATATAATGATACAATAGGAAATGCTTCCTCCTTTAAAATTTCTAAAAGATGGTTGATTAGTTTACTATCAAAGGAAGGAAAACCAATAAAATTTCTATTAAAGTTTTTAAATGATTAAAAATAATATCGAAACATATAAATTGCTTAAATTTCTTGTTAATATTAAAAAATAGTCTTGTACGCTTCAATTTCAAGAAATGTAGTAATTGAAAAATACACAAAAAATTCTGAAAAGTTGAAAAAATTGCTTCTCAAACATTGTTATCTGACGGAAATTGCATGCTCGCGTGTGAAAATATTTTGTGGGCACAATGTGAGCATGCGAAAACGAGAAAACATGAACATGCTATCCGAGGCGCGAGGCAATTGATTGAAAGATGCGAGGCGAGCAATTAAAATGAAAAATCGAAGAGAGAGCTCAATTAGTCACGAGTGCGATTAGTGGTGGATGCACAGACGTTAAAATTAGGGGGTAACGGACGGGGTATAAAAAGTGGTTGCCTAACCGCAAGAGTGGAGAGGCGTCTGCTCGCGATTCCCCTTATCACCCGTCGCGCGGCGCCTGATGCAATATCCCAGGCGGATTTAATCGTTAAATTAAAGCAACAGCCTATTACACGGTTGCAATAGGACCGCCATAGGTTGCGAAATATCTCAGGGTGCACAGGAGGTTCTTACACCTGTAAGATTGAGCCCTTCCGCTTTGACTCTTCAACTGCTAATATAATGTTATTTATCGTTCTTATTACTCAGTAACTGAAGTGCTTGTAATTAGGCAAAAATTCCTGTTTCGCACACGTTGCTTTGGAGTTTAACTTAAAATTTACGATGAGTGTAATATTTAATAATTAAATTTTTACCTTGGATTTTTTACATAATTATTTTGATTTATTTCTTATAGAATATCTTCAATATCTTCAATTTTATGATTTTTATAAAGTTTTATCATTTTCAATTGAAATAGAAATGCAATATGTAAAATAATATAAAAATTTACTGTATAAAATGTTTTCATACGATAAAAATTTTAGTTTGATAATGATTCTAATTTGTTTAATAATTTCCTATAGTTAATATACTCATTAAATAACTCATTTCTGATCATTTTAAATACAATGAATAATAAAATTGCATAATTATTTTGTACAAATTGAAGATTTTTAAATTATAAAATGTTCTGAAGAATGAATCGTATACAAAATATTTACAATCAATTCTATTCTATAGAACAATGTAAACGAATACAATGAACTATCCTTAGCAAATCAAAATTAGTATACGTGAATCATACAAACTCATTAAAAATTGTTTGAAAAACTTCATTATGATTGTTTCTTCTTCATCTAGCAAATGGTCATCTATGCATTTTATACATACTTTTATAGTAGGTCATTGAAATTAATAGTTGAAAAATCATATTACATATTATATATTAACATAAACATGACATGAAGCAAAAAGGTGTCAGATTTATTCTGTCAATCAAAATTTTTAAATATAATAAATAATTTTAATAATACTTTTCACACCACTAGTTATTAACAAAAACTGTAAACAAATGAGTTCTAAGTTTTGTATTAACCATGAGCTTTTTTAGGATAACCGTGAACCATGAGTTTTTTAGGCCAATGTATAATTGGATCTGGAATAGAGTTCAGTGGGTTAGAAATTGACGGAGGGGACTGAACTTTGTCTAGTAAAGTTTTATTTTTAAATGTGGTAATTTATAGGTTTTAGATAGAATTGGGATCCTATCCATTCATTTTTCAGTAAACTGACTGTTATAAATGTTTATATACATCTACTGTAATGATTCATTGAGTATCCTTAAAAATATTTCATTTTTTGTTAGTAGCCCCTTGAATGAACCTCAAAATGAACATTGTATAAAAACGGTTTCGAAACGAGATAAAAAAAATCACATCCACCCATTACGCGTGCAAATCCTATTAAAATATGGAAATGAAATCCTTCATTAATCTTGATAAAGACTTTTCCATCAATTCAATGCTTGGCGGGTTAAAAAAAGCTAGAGAGAATCAACCCACGTTTACATCCGTCTCTTGCGCTTTTTGCCATACATTACGACGCGAATCCCGTTACGTCACCCTCGGCTTCACGCGTCATCGCCATTCTTTCTTATATATATTTCTCACAGCCACGAACTCGAATTAGCGCTGCATCCTACGTCGGTCGCTGCATAGATGCCGGCTCTATCGAGGCGCGTATTATTATTATTATATAAAAGGAAAAGAGATTTTTTTAATATGACAAAATGCACGGCGGGTTGTGTAAAAGCGTACAAATTGCCAATGATTGTACATAAACATAAAGGAGCTCCTCATTCTTTTAATGGGCTCTTGGGCGCGTGCATGCAAAGGCCGAATAATACAATGTCACTCTAGCCATATCGGGCGAGTGGTTCTAAGGCACATGGGCGCAGAAAAAGCGCGTATACACAAGCCATACCGATAATAAGCACACGAGTACTCGGCGGAATCCCTTGCTTCTCCTCCCCCGCGCCGCCAATAACTCAACCGAGGCCTTGTAACCGACTCACCGGGCCTCTCCTCCCAGGGAGGCCCGGCCCTCGAGCCGAGCCCGCCGGCTCCGGTACACGTGCATACCCGGCCCGCCGACTTGGCGATGCGCGCGCGCGGCATGTGTACGCGGCCCGCTGCACCGGCCGAGTCTCCCGCGCTTTATACGCGCCGCGGCACGTGTGCGGCGCGCGCGCGCGCTCCGGGCGACAGTCGCGCCGTGCGCTCGCCGCTCGGGAGCGAAGGCCAAGGCCGCAGCCTCGTTTCATCCTTCTTCCTGCTCTCCTTCTGCCCCGGCGGTTCGCTCTCGCCGGCCACTCCGTCCCCGTTATTCGCCGCGTACGTACACGCACTTACGTACAATGCAACCGCGTGCGGAAGATTGCGTTACTTAGCGCGCGCCGGAGTCAACGGCCTTCCCCCCCGGCTGCACTTCCGTGTACACAAGCCCCGCCCCGCCCGGGGTAGGGACTCGCGACGTCGCCGTCTTGCCGGCATGTGTACGTGTGTATGCGCGCCAGTGCCGCCCGCGGATGTGGTATATCACCGGGCGCCGATCTCGCGGGTCTTACGGGCCGCGGAGGGGGAAGGGCGCGAGGCGCTTCCGAGGCCGGGACGATTCCTGGCGCGAAACCAAAATATGCAAAAGCGCCTTTGGGGAGCGCGGCCGAGGTCGGACTCAGGCCCGAGCCTTGCCATCGCCCGGGATTCTTTTTATCACTCCCTATTGTCCATGATTGTGCTTTTTTTAAATACAGTTTGCATTCGTTTAGTAAAGGCGGACTCGATTGCTATTACAACTGTTTTCATTCGTGTAAATGATTTTTACGTCAAGCGTGTAAACTCCACCTAATGCCTATATCTGCAATATCTGGGATCCACGTCTTGATATTATTTTTGAAAATGAGAATCTATTTTAAATTATCCTCTTAAAATTGCATAGACACGAGTCTTACCGCACCCGGCTGATACTACCGAGGCCGAAACTACTTCATTTGTCTTTTCGAATATTATGACGTTTGCCGAATACCTGGCAGCCGCATTCTTCTTTAATTTCGAGTCTTCTTAACTTGCACGTGAGTCACTACAAACAAAATGATTCAAGCGAATACTTGAATTGTTATCGCTGAGATTGCGCGGAGCTCTCGCTTAAACCGAAAGGGTACATGACCCATTTACCGAGCAGTCAGCTGTCAGCATTTAATATGCTAAGGAATTTTAATTTTTGGCTAATTTTCACATTTAATAGATCGCACTGACAATGTGAATAGCTGCATTGCTTAATTCGAGTCAACGCTCTTCGAGTTTTCCTTTACATTATTGCCGCTGACGCTAAGCGGCAGAGAAAATTAGATGAGCGTGCGGTCGCTTTTGCGCAATGCTAATTGTTTTTTTTTTTATGAAAGATGTATTTTCGCGTAATGGAGTCGTTGCTCCGTGCATTAGAAAATGGTAATTCCATATTGATTATTTATTCAATTCAATGTAATTATCGTTTGAATAATGGAAAGTGAACGTTGTTTGTTCTGATGACTGATCAGTATAGTGCACTTTGTGGGCTTCCCATATCGAATACAATCGAAGAGAGAAAACTGGCACGTACCATATTACCCCCTCCCCCCACCCCAGCCCATTGTGAGACTTCGTTTTCTCCTGAAAGTAATTCTTAAATATAATTTTAATTTTTGCGTATATTTTTGTCTCTTCCGAAAACGTGAGTTCTAATTTATGATAATTATTTACACTCAGATGAATCAGCAAAAATTAACAGTCCGTGAAATAACACTACAGGTATTTTTTTTGGCATACACACCTTCTTTTTAGCATTGAATCACAAAATTAAATGATGTTGATAAATTATTGCGCATAAACAATTTAATGACAATTATTATGCAGTTGTATTTAAATATTTTTGTTAAAATAGAATATAAAATGTCAACACAACAAACTATCGTTGACAAAGGCATCCATCAACTTATAGAAAATCATCTTATTTCCTGTAATGAGAATAATTTAATGAAATTAAACCATTTTGATAAATCATATTCGATGCGAGTCCCATCTATACATAGTCAACTCCTTCAGTACTCATACATAAAATTATGTTTATCCGATATGTTCAAGTTGATCAATCAATTTTTATTAAAAAATTCGAAATCTTAGTAGATTAAATGAATTTCCTGTAATAGTTAAGTCATCAAACTTAATAATAACACGAACAATTTTTTACAAAGTTGTACATTGTATGCGCAGAACAAGCAAATCATGCAACTATAAAACAATCGGCTTTCTACAATTAACTCAAAAGAATGTAAATACTCGATGGCGATAATTTGCAACTTTTGAGCGTTGACGAATAATTGTTCTTATTCTATTATAACAATTACGCATTACAATGCGCGTGAAACGTATAATTACAAAAGCGCGTCTGATCGGTGTTACAGTCTGCGTGCCAATTCTACATAAGCAGTACCTTTATCTGTTCTCTTTCTCTCGTCCATACCAACGTATAATGACAACGTTCTAGTAGCTGACAGTAGCTTCTCTAAATGTTCATCCTCGGCATTTTTAATTATACCAAGAGCATTGGGATCGTTGCCAAAGTTGCCGAAAGTACGTGACAGGTGCGTACTGTGCCGCCGGAAAAGCGCGCATTATGTGTTTATAAGCGCATACCTCTTGTATGCCGAAGTTTTCGATTTATCCCGCGGTGAAAGCCGTTTGGAATTCGAGTCGACTGGGGACTCGCAGTCCTATGAAATACGATCGTTCGTGGACAAATAATGTCTACATATGAATATGGAAACGTGGTTTCTTTTTGATACATTGTAAATAATCTGAGAGTCTATAGAAAAATGATTCTAAACGCTTTGTTCATAAGTAGTGGGTCAGTTTCTAGAGATGTTATAGAGCCAATTGGTAAGGAACTATTTAGAATTTTACTTCTAATGTTTATTAATTATTGTAGAAAAATAATGAAATTTAAAATTTAGACGCAGCAAGAATGTATGTAATTATTTTTTGCATAAGGCTCTAGTATTCTATAGATTCAAAGAATGCCATTTTAAAATGAAAACAATAAGATTCAAAAATATGTGTATATTACTTTTAAGATGTAAATATTTCAGATTTATATTTTTTTAAATATCAATATGTTTAAAATTATATTATTAAAGAATATTAGAATATTTTTGTATTCATTAAAGTGTACATGTACATATAGTTTGATTCACGGTTTCCCACGATTTTTCAGTGCATAAACATTTAACCGGTTTTATATTATAACATTTAATTAGCACAGATTAATATACATAATGTAGAAATCACAAAGTAGATTCATATAATTATATTACAATAAAAGTAATAGTTAACATGTAGAATTAAACATTTTTTTAATTTTTAGCCACCTCAATTTGTTTGCTGTTATAAGCTTTCCTTAAACTTCAGTTGCGTAAATGCAATTGAACCTGAACCACTTTTAGTGTCAGCTTTCTATCTCACTTGTATATACGTAATTTGAAGTAATAGCCCAGACGCGGATTATTTTTCTGATTATAGCAACTTTAATGGTATAGATTTGGATTCCAGTAAACCATTTTGCTCACACAGTTATGGTAAGAATTCGATCATATTGTTGCGACATTCAGCTAGATTTTCAGAAATTTTGTAAATTATTCTATACCAACCTCATATTAAAAAGCACAATCATTTATAGCACGAAAGTTATATAAACAATTTTATATAGTAAATTATAGTTTTCGATTTATTTGAAATATTTTTTATTCGAAACGAAATACGAGTAAATTATATATGAATATGTTATGTAAAAAATTTAATATAAATAATAATATTTGATTTACAAATTGATTATTATTATGAATTTAGTACAAGTAGCAGAAAGTACAAATTGCAAGGTATCATGTATATTGTTTATATACTCTATTCTTTTACATACCAATTTTAGAGCTTCAAAGTATGTCAAATAATAGACTAAATGCATATTTATGTCTAATATATTTTAAATATTGTAATGCATTTAACCAGATTTGCGAATTTTACGATACCAGGAAATATATTTAACATCAATTCTGGCAATCTGACAGTAGGTCTTTCTATAGTTTACGTATTTTAATACATTTATGATACTAATAATAAGTTTAAAAAAATATTTTCTCTTAAAATAAAATGATGAATAAACGGTAAAATATTATAATTAAAATTTTTAGTTGTGATATATGTGGTACATTTAAACAAATATAATAATACAGAAACAATAATTCAAATAATATAAAAATACATGATAATTCTAATTGTTGGTTTCATGTAGTTATTTACAATATTTTTCTCAACTTAAGATGAATGTGTGATCAAAGAATAATATTTAGTTGTTGAAGTTATAAATCACTTCAAGAATTTTACTTTTGTGTTTAAAGTTTTATTTGTTTTTATATATTAAATATGAAGGTTCTGGAATGTACTTTTAATATAATTCAAAGGTTCGTTTATTATTTATAATTACATTGCAATAAAAAGCAATATTTTTTATCATAATTCTTTTATGCAGGCACATTTTTTATTAGGAATCGTATAAAAGTACAAACTGAATTTCATTTTTATGAAATGATTCATATAAACAGACCAATTTATTATTTTAATAGCGTAACACATTACTTGTATCATATATTATGTGATAATATCTTAAAACCATTTTATGAATATCTTAGATAAGTTAATGTTGAAAAAATAATGCAATGATTTGCTTGTGTTCAAATTAAAAACAGTTCTGATCGTTAATGTGGCAAACAAAAATCATCGCAACGGATATAATCTAAAATAAAATATTAATCATTTTGTTAATATCGATCGGCATAAAAATGACAAGAAAATGAAATAGAAAAGGGATCCAATTAACTGAAAAAATTTTTTCAGAATGAATAATTTTTATCCAGAGCTTAAAACATGTCCTTTCTTAGCTGTAGGAAACATTCCAAGAATAAAGTAACTGGGAACAGCATTACAGAATAACATTCATTTTTTTCTATTAAGCTTTACGATTCTGTGGGAATTTAATATTACTACCTGCAATAACTCTTTAACTTTATTCATCGATGCATTAGAAACAGAAAAAAAAACAAGAATCGTTAACATTAAGCAGAGAATTGTAAAAAGCGCAATGAAAAGGCAGGAGGAGGAAGAAGGCGAGTCTTTATGGGGTGCGAAATACGAAAGAGAGAGGGAAAGTGGGAAAGAAGGATTAAAGAGAGACGGACGGGGCTGGAAGCTAAACGGAGAGGAAAAGAGAGAGAGAGAGAGAGCAGAGGTGAGCGAGGTGCAGGCTTCTCGACCCAGTTGCTCGGCGGAGCTTGGCGCTCGGCGCGCTGCTCACTTTCGATTAAGTAATCCCCCGTCGGCAGTGCCGATAATGCCTCCTTAATACTTATGAATTAAACCAGTAAGAGTTTTAAGAGCCCGCGGCAGGTAAGAGCCAGTTGGGCAATCCGGGCGACGTGCTCTGCCGATTTCCCGCGGAGGATTTCCCGCGGAAAGGGAAACCGCGGCCGATTCCCGGGACCGGCGGAGCGCGCCCCGCCGGCTTTCTAATGCATATATAGCCGAGGCTGGGCCGCGGCGCGCTCGCGGCGCTGGCCCTCTCGGCGCCTCCTCCTCCGCCGATCCCTCGCCGCCTCGCTTATGTCCTTTCGCGCGCATGTACAGTTTCCAGTGGTCCTGCAGTTTCTTCTTTTTTTTTCTTTCCCTCCGATTCCGCAAACGCGCATAATCGTTTTTTATTTCCTAGCGGTGATTCACCGCGGCGGGGTTGGTGCGCTTTCGGACAAAGGAGGAGGGCGTGGGTGCACCGCCATTATCGATGCAGCTATTTCTTGGCGGCTGCCGAGTTCATTCAGTGGCTATAAGCCGGGGATCAATAATATTCCGGACAATTCGCGCCTCGGCGGGGGGGAGGGGAAGCCAGGGAAATATAAAGGCTTACCCTAAATCCCGTAATCGTTTCATCGCTCGGGCATAAATTTCAAGCTTAGTCATTTGCCGTAGAATATATTTTAAGAACTTTTCTGGTTAATCCTTGTATTTTTAGTAATATATCGCTCGAATCATAGACGATCGAAATAATACCATCTTTTGGTAGCGAAAGCAAATGAATTAATCATCGATGGGAAAAAAACTATTTGCATGTAAATAATAACCTTATTTTTCAGATTTATGTCACCCTGGATTTGGACACTTTATACAATTTTGTGAATCGATTTTTATGAACTATTATAGATTCAGGCGCATTCACTAGCATCTCAGGATCCCAATGATGCCAATAAATTTATGTTCAAATGCCACGTCTCTTAATTTCGTATGCATATTTTGCACGTATATAATGACTGCTTCATAGTCTGTGTATGGGTACTTTTATATAAAAAAAAAACAAAAGGTTTTTGCGTATTTTAATTCAAACCGCATTAGTCACGTATATAATGCTGAGCAAAATCAATATAGGACTGTGCCAACGTTGAGGACGTTTTATCCGTGTAAATTAAATATCATTATAGAAATTGATCAAAATTTAGCAGTATTAACCGGAATGACCTCGAGGATCCTGATCTTCGCTGTTGTCTTGTTTATCACGATAGTGCTACTCGATTCGACATAGATGTAAAATGCGCTCCATACAGACAGACTATGGCGACCCCGAGGGCGAGGAGCCCGCGAAGACGAGTCGCTCCGATCGGTTGGCAGGGCCCCATGATTAAAAGGCGCAGTGCGCGGGAACTGTATAAGTGGCGAACAATGGGTCGCTTTGAAAAGCACATGGAGCTGCCGCGGCGGACTAGCTCCTAGAGCGGGTCGGGCGCGCGGGGGAGGTAGGGGGCGAGTACCGGAAGGGGGGCAGACAGGCGGCCGCTCTCTCGGCAGTCGTCGTCCGGACCTTATCTGGAATCATCGTATAATACAGTCGGGCGCTCGCGGGCGCTGCATTGAATAATAGGAAAGCACGTACACAGACAGACACACACGCACACACAAAACATTGCATCTACATATATCCATGTATATACATGTATACATATGCATAGCAGCACACGTGTAGAGGCGACCGGCTCCCTCGCGCGCGGCTCTCGGATTCCGCGTGGCGCGCGCCGCGCCGCCCGGATATAGGCCAAGGACGTGAAAACTGGTACCGGTGGGTAGAAATCCCACGAATCGCGCGCGAGCGGCGGAGAAACGCGAGTTATACGAGCGGTTATGACATTTGCGCTAGCCGTGGGCAGCGAGAGTGAGAGTGACTCCCCGTCCGCCTAGAGGGCCGGCTGATTTATGCCGCCTATTTTGTTTATTCATGCGGGCTCGCGGCGCACAGCCTCCCGGCGCAAGCTAATTATGCCGCGAGCGAGCGGCGCGCGGGAAGGAGGAAAAAAAAAAACGGAAAAAAAAAGAAAAAGAAAAATAATAAAAGATGAAAAAAAAAAAGCGCCGCGGTGGACGCGAGCGTTTGCCTCGGTGTGTATATATATATATGTATATATGCCCGGGGAGAAAAAGTCCTTCCTGCGCCGGGCGCGCGTGTATGTGTGCACGGGCGCTTTTCGCCCGGCATTGTCCTGCCTGCTGAATAAAATTGATTATGCATGGCGCGCTCGGCCCCGCGATTGTCGCCCGCTCGCGGTTAATTAGTTTCCTTTGCTTAATGCGCCCCCGGCCGTCCGCTCGCCCCGGGCCGCGGCCATTTTTTCGTTTCTTTCCTTTTCGGCGGTTGGCCAAGCCGATCGGACGGGCGCATACAAGCAGGCTAATCTCCCGGGTCGAACGGCGCGCACCTCCGATGCGTGTGTGTGTGTGTGTGCGTGCCGGGGAAAAGGGGAAAAGCCGCTTTGACCGGCGGTGCGCCAGTGTGCACTGGCTGGATTTCGCTCCGTGTATATCTGCACGCTTGTCGGCTATCATTCGATCGAATATTTGTTCGCATGTAAAGTTGTGCTTTTGCAGGAGTGACGACAAGACCTTGCCCGTCAAAGGGGAAGCCGATCGCGGCCAAGCGGAATGTTCCCAAAGATCGACGGCGATGGCGCGTAACGCAACGATTTTGTTTTATTTTTTTATTTACCCAGGACTAAGATCGAAATAAAAGTTTTACGAGCATTTTTCCGAGATTTACGAAAATTGAAATTACGCTAATTCAAATTAAATTTATTCCGCAATAAAATTATAAATACAAACTAATCGTCGGTTCGAATCGTACACTCGCGAAGAATCGAGTACATAAGTTGGCCAACGATAGTGGCCATTAATTTTATTTCCTTAGAACAATAAATGCTGAAAACTTTAACATGCTATTAATATATATGTTTGTCAAGTGCGCACCCTGTACTCGTGCGATACATCTGCAATTCACAAGGGAATGTAACAACTTGGATAGACTATACGCGATTAACGCATTGCACGCGTACAACATCCCGATTTGAGCTTAGATCCCGAAAAAAAAGTTCACCGCCGATTCATACAAACAAACTCATAATTCTTGAAAAAGATTACAAAAGCAATGCTCGAAAGCAATAAAAATAATCTCGTGGGTCGGCCGTTGGATCCAGTGGCGCATAATCACACATATGGGTATTTCCCGCGAGCTCACCCTCATAAAACGAAAAAAAAAAAAATCCAATCAATTTCATCGCGTTTTCCCTGGCTAATAAACCCGATATATAAACCGTATAATCGTGACGCAATCCTCGGGAGCATATAATTAGCGAATGATAGAACAAGAAAAGTGAATATAAGAAAAAAAAAAGGAAAGGCGGCGGTAGCTGAACGGCCACATATATGTGCAGGCGCGCGAGAGGGAGACAGGCAGAGCCGCGGCTCGTCGGCGGTGCCTACGACCGATTGATTGTTTATCTCCGCGGAGTGCGAGCGCGCGGCCACTACACATATATATATATATATATACGTACATACAGGCAGCTCTCCGCGCACTTCGATCGCGATAAAATGTTAATCGGCCGCTCTCGCGCGCGCCTGTGTGTGTGCGCGCCCGCGACGCCGCTGACGTAGCTTGGCAAGCGCGATGTCGTTATATACCTACGCGCAATGACCTTCTTTTTTCCCTCCTCGGAGCGGCTGCATTGGTTGTATGTATGCCGCGGTACGCTCACTGACTGTTTACGCGTGCCTACTCGAGCGCGGCAAACGCTCCGGCTGTACGCCCATTAAGCCCGCGCGCCATCGTGGAAATTATTAATCTTTTGCCGGGACGTTGACCGATCGGGAAAACCTAACTCCCGGCCCGCGCGCGGTTGTCTCCCCGCGGCGCGCCGGTCTGCTGGTGCGCGGGCAACCCCCTAGCGGCCGTCTCGTGGCTGGGCTCGGGGTGATGTAGGTCCTGGAGCTCCTTTCGTCTACCGGGGAAACCTTTAACTGCCGCGGCGCTCGATCATTAACCGTATGAACTAGAATTATGGATCGTTTTATAGGATGTTAACGTCAAAGTGTATCTGTGCACTAAGTAGACATGGATATATATATCGTGAGCGCTAACTTACAGGCTCGCGGCCTGTAAACCCATGCCCATGCGGCGAATGCCGAGGGCAGAACGCGACACTCGTTTCGTTGGATTATATACTTATACAAGTATGCAGTGCATTAATCAATCTTTGCTAAGCCTCCAAGAAATGCTCTTGTCCTGACATCCGACTTTATACTTTCAATCACGGCGCACCCATCCCGCGTGTCCGCGTCCCATACAAACGCGGCGCCTCGGTACACCTTTTTACACTAGTAAAATCAATCTTTTTTTCTCCTATTCGATAAAATGTACACCGAGCGATGTACACGCCTTGAGTAAACACTGTACTGTGTGCTCAGCGTTTCTAAATGTTCTATTTCCGATGGGTTCTAATTTATTGCAACGGAGCAGTTATAATGCACAGAAACACGATTGGTTGAATGGTACAAAATTTCAGAAGATAAATATACGCGAGGTTTTTTAAAAACTCACTTTTGATGAATTTACGAGCTTGGTGAATTTTTAGCTGTAATTTTCTGTTCGACACATGTTTACAAAAGTTAAAAATGTTCACAAGACATCGTTAACCGCAACAAGTGCCAACTATTTATGTGTATTAATACATTATTGTTGCATTTATAATTATTTTTCGCTACAGTGCTTACAACGCCTTTTTCATAAAGGAGGCATTAAACTGTCGTCACAGTAGGTATGCGCGAATAAAGTGAAATCCGCAAGAGAAGTAACATCAAGATTCAGTTGTTCGGATAAAAGGAAAGTTAACTCGATATACCCCTCGAGCCCATATAGTGTATATCGTGATTTAACATTTTATTTATGCTTTCAGCGCTCCTAACGCGCGGGGTATGAAACCACATTCACACGAAGACGATAAGGATATTTCGTATTGGGGAACGAATTGCTCGTGACTTGGAGTGCATTCTGTCGAGAGCTGTTGAAAGCGAGACGAGGTGATCGGGCCTCTAAGGAGAACCGTATATCTAATTGAATGGTATATACGATATTTCTTTCAAATGAAATTTACGAACGTCCCTATACGTCTCTGTCATAATAAACTTCACTGGAGACTTCAACTTAATGTCGATAGAGATCAATCTCGTACTATATTTTTTCCCTCAAACTTAATGAAAGCGATCTACCCGTGTAGTATATCCTTATAACGCTTACGCACTCGCATTTGGCTTGTAAAAAAATGCAGTTCGAGAAAAACGCTCGGAAAAAACGTATCCTGCGTGACTTTCCTCAACAAATGGTAAATAAATGCGTACAGGAAACCGAATAAAATAAATCTAGGTTACAGCGAATTGCTCTTTAATTGGCCACGATTGCCGGGGAAAAATCATTATTAATAAATTACTGTAACGAAAAGAGCGCGAACCCGTTTATAATGCATTCGAGCCGCCTCGAGGCGGAAGCTCTCGAGATCTCGAAAGATCGCTAGCTCTTTAATTGGTCTTTGCCCGGCGAAAGATTTGCGCGCACTTGCTTTAGCGACAAATGAAAATGCCAATAAAGTGCCGCTCGCCCTATAATACCCGCGACCTTGACTCTGGGCGGCCAAGCAGCCGTGTGACCGAGTGCCGCGACTCTGGCCAAGAATAAGTACAAGCGCGCCTCGTACACCACATTGCAGCGCTAATATTAGCCGGTGTCCGCGCATGGTTCGCTCCCTCCTCCTCGCTCGCGCTCCTCTCTCTCTCTCTCTTGCTGCCGCTTGACCGCCCGCACATGTGCGAGTAGGTGTCAAGAAGCCTGACTCGGGGCGTAAAAGTCGATTTGTCGCGAAATGATTGTTCTCTCGCGGCCTAATGACTGTGCCGAGGAAGTCCAGGTGGAGCGCGCGATGAGGAAACGCCTGTAAAACGTGCACGCGACGTTTTGCCTTTTTTCATTTCAATCGCAAAGCCACTTTTTTCACGCGTATTTACCTCTATCTCTTTATATCTGGGCATTGATTGTGTCAGACTGTATTCGTAGAGAGATACTCGCGTGACTGTCACGTAGGTGCACTTGTAAAAAATGGCTCCTACACTTTCTTTGTACTTAAATAAAACGATTCAAAGTTTTTCATCAGACCATTTCAATTAACCATTAGATATGCACTACGCGCAGCTCGAGGATAAATTGGTTGATCTGAATTGACCCTATTAAAGAAGACAACCAACATTTTTATATATTTATGTGGATAAATGAATGAAGGAAGGAATAAATATCATTGCTACATCGACGCATCAGTCATAATGCTGTAGTATTTACAAACTAACATTTAAAATGACAACAAACCTAAGATCTTAATCTAGATATTAAGTATATTTAAAAGCGTTTTAATGTGAATCATGTAATGTGGTCTTATCAAAAGTGAAAAGTTTGTTAGATAAAACTGGGATGTCCGATTAAAAACAGTTTCAATGACCTTTTCTTATTATTCAACGTGTTTAAGTTAATAACGCGTAATCAATATTCTAAAAAATGAGATAAAGTTATATTTGTAAGGAAAATTTTGGCGCATAAAGTTCAATAAACTGTGACGTTGATATTAAAAAGTAACTCTTAAAATATTGTTATTATAATATATTCTATATCAAACTAAATTTATTGTTTTCGGTGAAATTAATAGTAATAATATTAAATTATCTTGCTAATACGATCATGAATTATTCAAGGTAAATTTTATAGTTACAACACAAATTTTTGATGAATAAAAATGAAAACTTTTATTAATAGAAAGATTTTTTCCATTTTATACTGCTTACCCATATTACATAAAGTTTATATTGAAGTTTTGTGCGATGCAGCTTTATAGAAGTTCAGTCTATACTTTATCACAGACATGTTTTGAAATCGCTATGATTACCATACTAAAATAATAATTTACCGTACTTTATTTATATTAAATTCAATTCTCATATTTGACACATAAAAATGATAAAGCTTATAGCTTACATTTAATTACAATATTCTATGTAGTTTGAATGCAGCTATCATGAAATAATGTTCTTTATAATGACTATAACGAGCTCGAGGCCCTGGGCCTGTCAAGGCCAACACGCCGAGCCAGGAGTAAATATAGGGAAGGGGGCGCGAAAGTGCGAATCTTTCGAGCGCGACTAAATGTCAATTTTAGTGTTCTTTCCAAGCCCACGCCGAATATTTCTCGAAAGAAAGAAATGGAATTTGCGGAGAACCGAGGAGCTGTCCTCCCGGTGTTTATTGTGTGGTATGCGCGAGGCGCCGACCATCCGAGTTTGAGGAGTCGCCAGCGCCGCCCGCGCCTGGACACTGCGTCCCGCGCAGAGTCAGCGCAGCCCGCGCTTTCAGGACTTAGTTCGGCCAGACTTTGCGCCTACTTCGCCTGCCTTCCCGCCGGTCCAGGGTGCACGACCCCAGGAGGTTCCCCTTGACGTCAAGGAGGAAGCTGCAAGGCGAATCGGGAAGTACAGTAGATCCTCTGCGTCCCGCATGGTATAATTATTTTGGCGGGTCATTGCGGCTTATGTCGGCGAATCAAGCGCGCGAATCGAGGCGTGAATAATCATGTATAGTTGCGCGCGGCGTGTAGTGCCGTGTTACCGACTCGCGATTTATTTGTTAAATCAAATACTTATTTTCAACAAATATCGGCTGGTGCGGGCCATTTAATTTAATACAAAGTTAAAATAATTTACTTGGCGCGAAGGCGTTGTGCTACGTCTTTTCCCCTCTATTCTCCCTTTCTTAGTAGGAGCATCGGTCTCCACGGGAGCTGCTGTAGCACCTCATCAGATGAGCGGTTATCCAGGTGCGCGCTTCGCAGGGTGCCGCGGCCGCGAGGCAGGTGTAGCGCACACTGCCCCGTATTGTGTATAATCGGGTGACGACACAACTCTCGCCACCCACGTCTTGTGCGGGGCCGAGTCGGTGCAACAACGCCCCGGATTACTCCGTTACATGGCCAAAGATACAACTCGCGATATAATATGAATTGTGCTTCAAGTGTACGTTACTAAATGGCGAATAAAAGTAGATTGATCAACAGTTAGTTGAAAAATACCGGAACCATAATAGCCAAAAGATGTTATATCGCATATAAATAACACTTAACATTATACATACACGCCGATACAAAAATATTATTTATGTATAATATAATGGAAATAATGTTTTTCATACATTAATTTATTTATGCATATACAAGGTTGCTTTATATTATAAGTATAGAATTCTAATATTTTTTAATTGAATTAGAAGTCATGTGAATGAAGCCTGTATAATCAATTTGTTCCATTTTGTGCAAAAATCTATGAATGCTTACACTGACTACATGTAACAATTTATTACAATGTTTATATTAATTAATTTTTATAAAAACATTATTGTTTTTTTCCTACTGAATTGATATAAGCTAATAGCTCATGCTTATTCATTTTTATTAACTTTACATATCAACACCGCTTAAAGCATTGTAAAGTTACTTTGTAAAATGCGAAAACATAGATCAAATGAGTCGTGTGATATCTGTCACCGAGAGTACAAATACTTTCACCCCCGTATCATTTGCACAACGAAAAAAATAAGATGAAAGTCAAGTTTATCGGAGCTAGGGGCATTGGGGCCTTGTTTTTCTCTTTCCGTGCGCACAGAGAAGCCTTGCGACGTGCTACGGATAA
The DNA here is from genome assembly GCA_018906755.1 of Sycophaga agraensis. Taxonomy (NCBI): domain Eukaryota; kingdom Metazoa; phylum Arthropoda; class Insecta; order Hymenoptera; family Pteromalidae; genus Sycophaga; species Sycophaga agraensis. The sequence continues at coordinate 293,403 of JACCIE010000003.1, forward strand.
GAATCTGTGCTTTCCCGGAGGGCATTGTTTTTACAAGCAAAAGAAAGCTGCAAGGGGAAGATGAAGAAGGAAAGATGACGGACTTGCGAGAACTTAAGCGAATGTCGAGGTGAACAATCGATAGCGAGGCTGCGTGACGCACTCCACGTCGCTCGCTGACATAAATCATGGCAGAGCTCCTGAGCTCTACGGGATAACAGAGCTTCCGCATGGCAATGCGTTACCACGAAGAGGATTCTACCTTATCGGTTCATAACCCAGTCTTGCAACGTGGGAACGACCTGCCCTCGGACCTGCCACGGACGCGCGACCTATTCTTATCAATGACTCGGTGGTACTTTTCCGGGGGTTGACTGGAAGCATTACACTGTTTTCTTGTATTTTCTTAAAATATAAAGAAGATAAATTTGATACAAACGACAAACACAATAATATCTTCTACACAGGTGTAAATACCTTTTTTAGCAGGTATAAATACCTTCTAAGTACTTTTTTATACAGTCGCGGCCTTTGTATTATAAAACAGAATTAAAAGTTCAACTGTCGGTTTGAATTTAAAAATTAAGACCGATATTTACAAATGTTAAGTAGAATCAAAAAAATGGATCGTTAAGATTAAAAAGACAGAGCTTTAATTATGCATAGAATTGATATAACTAGAATATTTTAAAATAGACGTAACCTCTATATCGAAACCTTTCTTCTGTCTCCATCCACTTCGTAGCTTATCATTTCTATCTCACGATTATGTTTCAGATTGATATTTGAATTGTAATTTTAATTATGCGCTGTCTATAGTATTGATCGTTTTCCACTAGTGTTAGTCAATAACAGGTAATTATTACGTTGAAATCCATTCAAAAAGATACACAGATAATTATAAACTTAATTAAATATTGGTATCTTGCTTTTAAAGCAAAACGATGAATCAGTTATCAAAATCATCATTTTTCTTATGTTGCAGTTTCAATTATAGTTTAATAACAATTAAATAAACAATTAAATTTACATTAACATAATGGTTATTTTAAACATTTCAAAATAAAGCATAATAAATACTTTGTTTAACTATATAAAACTTTTGTTGTTATTCAAATATAATTTTGATAATTTACATCAAAATTATGTGAAAACAATATATATGTGAATCATCTATTTTTGGAATAGTCAAAATTATTGTCATTTGTCTGAATTCATTAGTAAATTAGTAAATTTATATTTTATTTCGAGACATGGTATGTATATACACACGTACATATATATAAATATTAGCCATCTAAGATTATAAGATCATAATTATAGCTGAGTATATACGAGTATGTGTATTCACTTATTCTGTTATCTGCCTACTATTCAACTTAATACATGTATACAATCATGTTTACGTAAAATTGAAATACAGCTATTATAAAACTATTATAAGTTCTGTAGGACAGTTTTTCAAATGTAGCTGAAAAAGTTGAATTAATTTTTCTGATGAATTTAAGATCAGTAACGTATTTGTAATGGGAACGATGCAGCTAAGGATAAAAAATAACACGAAAAGTTTGAGACGATAAAACTCACAAATATGCGGAATGAATCGATAATTTCATTTAAGAAATATACCAAGTTAAACTAATCTCGTTGGAAGCTGATGAAAACCAAATGTGAATTTCATTCGGTCAATTACGTATATAATAATAATTAAGGATTCTTTTTATAGCATAGTTAAATATATGTGTAAAATATACTATATAGTATATTTATGTATTATGTAAATATTCATAAAAAAATTTATTAAAAACATCTAATGATGGCTTAAAGCATGTATTTTTTTGTTTAATATTTTTTAAAGATTTTAGTTTGAAACAGTTGCAGAATTATACTCACGTGATTTGTGCAGATTATATTAAAAACTCACGATATCTGGCTAAAACTTTACCAATATAATGTAACTGCGTATAAGATGTGTGTATAATACTGCACATGGTAAGTTTTATAAAAAGAGAGCTTACGTTTTACAATAAAAGGGAAGAGTCACAGCAATTTTCAACATTCGCGACGATGATTTTTCAATAAATAAAGAGATGACGAAACATCAATGTATGCATTTCTCAGAATTACTTTCAACGAGAACAGGTACGCATAAACAACTATCAACTTGGGGCGCGTCGATCTTCTCTTAGAGATTCGATTATCAACGTGTCGCTTTGAACAGCTCACATGTCCCGATCTACTTTTCTATATATGACGTATAGTGAACTCTTGGAAGCCGTATATCAAAGAAACACCCTTAGATCTGTTCAAGTTTTACAAGGAAAATATCGCAGAGATAAAGTGAAGATTATATTTTAAAACTTTCAAGTTTGCTCTCTGTATATATATATTATGAAAAAATTTACAAAATATATATATATATACACACACACACACACCTTTTTACTGTCTACCATTGCTTTTGTTCTGTAAACCAAAGCTCAATGCTGCGATTCAGGTACTCATTTACAATAAACTTAATGCGTGTACAGGATATAGATTGTATCATAATAACAAATTTCATATCGGACCAATTCATTTTATGCATCATCATCAAAAAACTGAAAAAAATGTAAACGATAAATATAGCAAGATAATAACTTGACAGCGATTCATTGAATTCATAACAAAAACGGCGAGGTTCACAATAAGCAGAAGAGCTTGTTTAAACAAATAATTAAAATTAGTATAAATGTGGATAATGTCGAGGTCGGTATATAACTGATTGAGTTGGTTTCAAGTTTGAGACTTAGGAAAAAAGAATTAAATGTACATATATATTATCCGAAGTCCGAATAGGAGTAGGGAAGGCTAAAAAAATATATAAAAGAATTATATAGTAAGTACGTGTAGTGTTCCATTGCCATCTTTTTCTCAAACGGACGATGCGCTCGAGAGCGGTCAAGTTTACCGAAATTAGCTCAGACCGATTTTTCCCCCAGCTAGTTTTAGCCAAAATGAGCGACATATCGGAAAACGGAGATATAAAAATAAGGGCGAGGGGGTGGGGGTGGGGTGGGGGGAGAAGGGGGAAAGTACTTGGAGCCATCAATAACGAATCAATTGACGGTATGTATCTCGGTGCATATCGATTGCGATAGCGGCTCGCTCGCGGGCCAGCTTGGAAAAATGCCGGGCCTTCCAATTAGAGTGCGGCGAGATCCCCGGCTACAATACGAGGAAAAACGCAACGGCGTCCGGGGAGTAATGGAATCGTTGCCGAGGTCAAGGGGCCAGCTGACCTGGGGGCTTCCACGCGGCCGATGGCATCTTCTAATTGCCGCTGTGCGCGCGCATTGTTTCGGGGGCAGGGTAGGGGCCGCACGGGGGGAGGGTGGGAGGGAGGGGAGCGCAGCAGCCGGCGTCGAGATTCCGATTAGGTCGCGCATTTTTTGCGCTCCTTGTTTGTCGGGGCTCTCCGCGCCCGCGCTATCGCGGCCCGCGCGCAGAAGGACACGCTTCGCGAACTTAATCGGCAAGAGCGCGCGCGCGCGCGCCGCTCGTTTATCGCGCTTGATTGTGGAGCGCCCAAGGAAAACAATGCTGCTTAGAAGCGCGCATGTATATATAGGCGATCGCGGATGTTTGGCGACGGGGAGAGAGACGTCGGGTGGAGATTGCCGCGCGTGGCTCAGATACGATTGCCGTTACCTTTGACCCCTGGCGATGGTATTCGGTTAATTGGGTTATTATAGACTATTGGCGTATCTGCGCACCCTTAGGTGATGCGTTTCGCCCATTCATTCGCTGTGTACAATAATCGGTTTTAATTAATCGTCAATTAATTTTTTCATTATTATTCGTACAAAATCACAAACTTATAATTTATGTACATTTATTTTACTTTTCGCATTTATTTTGCTTTATAAGAGTTATTAGTCTCGGGACTACTCGTAGGGGTAGCATTTAGATTAATTAGTTGATGATATGAATAATTAAAAGATACGAATTTTCAATTGAGCATAAATGTTTATTTACAGCAAAAATCGATGTTTTCAAGTCAATGGCAATGCTTATTGGCATTAATAAGGCAAATTGATATTGTATCATTATTGAACTTTAATGCGACATCAACCCAAATGACCGTTGTTATTTCATTGATTACATATGTGTATACTTATTACACGTACATGTACACATACGTACATTATGTTTGATAAAAATAGTATAAACATAGATCAACTTAAGGGAATATTTTCGATTACGATATAGAATAATGCATTAATTGAATCGTATCAAAGAAAAATAACTCATATTATTCTACACCAATCGATTATATTTTCCAAATTGTTATAGATTCAAAAAAATTAATAATTGACTGACTCGAATTAATTACTCAACTAAATAATGGATTGATATGCGTGCATATAAGAATACGAAGTCAATCTTGCAATAAAGAATAATTATTATATACTTCCAATAGTATTTTGTAAATAATATATGAAAGAAATTAAAAACATTTTTGTTTCAAGTACATGTAAATTTAACAATTATTTATTTTAAAAAATGGGTATATATATATCGTTATTGAAACATAATAATATTTATGAGTAGAAAAAAGAGGAAAAACTGATTTATTGATTTAATAAGGAAGTTAAATCTAAACTTACATTCTTTAATTTTCATTTTCGTTGCATTTTTTTATATTTCTATTTTCTTTTTGTTATAGTTATTTTTTAATTTTAATTACTTTTTCGAAACCTTTAACAATAAACTATTTAATTAGTTTATGCTTAGAGATACTATAAATTCAGATTTCTTAGTATCAGTGTTACTAGAAATAGTTTGACGTCATAGGAATCATTCGAATCCACTTGGAAAATTTCGGTGCAAAGACAATTCCTATTTTGTGCATTATCAATGTTTTAATATCGCGTAGAGATTGAGTCGAAGTAGAAAATAAATGAAATGCCAATAAAAAGGCTCTCGAAAAGATTGCAAAAATCAATATTTATAACATGAGTAAAAAATGAAGAAATATTATTGCTTTATAGTTGTATCAATTTCTTTCTCTTTGGTATCGAAAATATTTGACTTGGCTCGTAATTATTGTTCGACGTGAGAATTACCAGTGATTCGATTCTAAAAATCCCCTTAGCTTTCGTTTCCAATCGAAAACAGAAACCGACACACTTTTTTCACTTGATGTCCCGTGTCTTGTGTATACAATACCGGACTCGCGTGGGGGGTACCAACGCGGAGCGCGAACGACAACAAAGAGCCCGCGAGATGACGGGGATCTTCCTTCGGGGCGGCGACAAAGCGCGAATTGGGTCAGCCGGTGTAATAAAACGTGGGCAAAATCGAACTCGGCGGCGGCGCATCGGCGGCGAACGTAAACAAAGCTGCGCGCGCGCGCGGCTAACGAAAATAAAAACAGTTATAGCGTTACGTCGGCGGCGTCGCCGCGGTGCGAAGGAAAAATTAGTCAGCGAGTCTCTTCGCAAGGTTTCGCTCCACTTTCCCTCCCCCGACGTCCGTTTTTCGCATACCGACGCGCAGCCCGGCGCGCCGCCCGACCGAGGGAAAAAGGAAAAATAAGGTAAGAGACAAAAAAAAAAAAACGGATGAAAAAGAGGATAAGTGCGCGGGTACATAATGCCGCGGCGCTCGCCGGCCGGCGACGCGGACAGGCGCGCGCGCGCGGGGAGCCCGAGGGGGAGAGCCGCGCTCCCGATATCTAGGAGTCCGCGGCGATCCGCCGGGAGTGTATAACTATCGCCGTTGCGCAAGCCGCCGCGCCGCGAGTAATAAAGCAATACCGCCAAGGTCGCGGAAAGGAAAGCGCCGAGCCGGCGAAATCCATCGGCGCTGGGAGAACGGAGGCGACGACGCCGCGGCCGCCGCGCGATATGTCGAGCGAAAGGGAGAGCTTCGGAGAGCCGCGGTGACGAGCGCCGGCCGCGGGCTAGCGGGCCCCTCTAGCGCCCCGCGGGATTCGCGCGGCCTCGATACGGCCGCGCGTACATGTATATATATCGCGCCGCTGGGCCGAGGCGCCGCCGAGCGGAAGGTCGCCCCCGAGCCTTGTATCCTTCGGGAAATTAGAGAATGCAGCCTGCGCTCGTTGCGCTCATTACGCCTCTCGCCGGGGTAGCCAGAGCCCGGCGGTGCCGCTTTTTTTTTTACTATAAGTCGACGGTTCTCTATTTTTACTTCGATTCATAAATTGGTCCACTTGTGCTTGCTTGTTACATTGCATGGCGCAATCTCGCGTATTACACACAAAAATAAATACCGATAAAGTATTACCTGGAATTTCTTTATATTTGATCGGGCCTGTAATTACGCGCGTGTCATACAACTACTCGAGAGCGTATGTACATAATGATCGGTAGAAGTATGAAAAAGAGGGCCCGTATCGATTTTCTAAAAGCAGGTCTTGAAAATTCAAGAGACATACTGATGTGGTCGCTAATTTGAAAAGCATTTTTACCGGCATAATTCCAACTCAGAACCTACCGGAATTTCCCGCGGAATTTCCAGCAAAGCCGTTTTCGAGCTTCTGTTATTCCCGCCTTGGGCCGACTGCCTTCCCATTACCGCGCACGGGTTCCGCGAAAATGCCCCAGCGCGATGGTGATTTTCTCCTAACGACTGGGCGCGACGTCGATCATAAAGCCAGCTCGACGCGTCAAAGGGCCATCACGGAAGCCTGGACACGTACACCGAGCGACACCTCCGCCAAAAGGATTGACAGCCCCGGGAGGCGCTGCTGCGCTCTCGCGATCGCCGGCGCACATATCGGCCGTTTATCAATCGAGCGCGGGAGAGCTTTCGAGCAGCGCTGCCGGGCGGAGGAGCTCGCGATAACCATTTGGCCCGGCGGCGCTATCGGCGGCGCGTAGCTGGGGGTCCCGCCACGGCGATCGCGGGCCACTTCTGCCCCGGCGCTTCGCTTAACCCGTACGCCCAGCTTTCTTAGCTCCCTTGCGTCATATGGCGCCATGCCACCCGCCGCTTGGCGTTTGACGCACGGGGGAACGACTCCTGCACGACAGCCGCCCCTCGTTGCGACAGACGCCTATACTGACTTGGCCAATACCGCGATGGATTCGGTGTCCCCCCGTTATTTAGAGAGTGGCACAGTCTTTCAAGTGCCGCGTGGGGTAACTGCACGCGATAATCCTTACCTTCCGATTCGTGCTCGATCCGATTCACCGCTTCTTGACATTTTTACGTTCGCTTTCGATTGCCTAGAGGTGGCGTTGTAAATGCAGATTTTAGAGTAGTTGGTTAGTTAAGCAATTCATGCAAAAATTTTATCATTTTTATTCTCCTTTTTATTGCGTTTCCACTTTTGTTTTTGTTATTTGAGGTTACATTGTTTAACATCTTCAGTATAAAAACTGGTCATTTTTCTGCCAAGATAGCATTAACATCAATTATGCTGTAGCTTCTCTGTACTGTATGGTATATACGACACCTTAGAAGGTTCAGTATTTTTGTAAGCTATGGTCGAATAACATGTTGATCATTTGGGAATTGTATAATGCTTCTTCCTTCGAGTAGACCCAAATTGATATTATTGTACATAGTTAGTATTGTTGTTAGAATCCAGTAGATTTATTAATTAAGACATGATAAAAGAAGTTATAATTCAATATAAATAGATTCAATGTAAAAATTTCCAGATTCTGCTCACTAAATTTTATCAAATACACGATTTTTGCCAATTTAAAAAGCTATGATTATTATCGGATATTCCTTTTAATTAAAATTCAGACGAGAATTGAGATTAGAACTTATTTTATTAAAGAAAAACAAATGAACGATAACACAGTTTTCATATAATATTTTCAAAAGATTTACATAATTAAATAGATAATTTTTCTTCATAATTCTGTGAAAAGAATTTTTTAATATATTAAGCAAACTATTAACAGAATCCCATTAAAAAAATGTCAGTGTTCATAATAAAGATATTCTATGCAGATTTGATTTTTTAGCCAGAACAATCTATGTGTTCCAATCAAATGTTTATTCTGTTGTCTCAATTAAAGGTTATTTCTATCAAGGCATGTACAGTCGATTCGAGTATGTAAAAGCCAAATATGTGACCCAATTTGATAAAACCAATTTTTTCTGTGAACTTAATGGAATTTTCTCTTTAAATGATTTTTAATACACTGGAAATAAAACGATCAAATTTATTTCGATAATTTATTTGTATCACGAAACATTCTTTGTTAAATTCTCACAAAACCCATCTTTTTAAAAATGTTTGGAAAAAGAATAGATTTAAATCGAGATTTAAATACTCTTCTTCACGGTGCTATAAAGCAACTTGTAAAGCGTATACTTTTGATTGCATGCGGATTATCTACGTAGGCGCCCGTTATTACATAAGATTCGTCTTCTTGAATCAAAAAGTTGTGTTTGACGTTTAGGGTCAGCGTACTTCGAATCAAAGGCGAAATACGCAAAGGCAGGAAGTGACTGGTGGTGGGGCTGACGGTAGAAGCGCAAAATGATGATCGACTAATGCGCGCGCTGTCGGTTAACTTATCAAATCTTGGGCGACAGCAACGACCTCGACGACCCTTAGCTGCTGATAAGCTGCGCATCTGAGACTTGCGCGCGCGCGAGCGGTCATCGATAACTTTATCCCAAAGTGCGCGGAGCTCGTGCTGCTGATCACACAGCTCGCGGAGCTCAGCTTATCGGCTCTGTGATGTTGTCGGCTTACGATGATGGCCTGGCGCGCACTTAGCTTCACTCGTATTGTCTTTGCAATTTTTACATGGGCTTTATTAATTTAAATGACAGTTAAAATTTAAATATATGTGCACACTTATTTAAATTTTACTAGACGATTTTAACTAGAGTGCTATATAATATTAGTAGACATCTTAGTGCTGTACCAATGTATTTATTATAATTAAGTGAAAATAAACAATCTAAAATTCATACATGTAATTTTATTCAAATTTTATTAAAATAGTAAGTTAAAGCAAACAAAAATATAATGTTAATTAGTTTTCTATGATTGCATACAGAAATGAAATATTTAAGATCAATTTATGTAAAGTCTTTTTTTTATTTATTTAAATTTAAAAAACAGAAAACTTTAATTTAATAATGTAAATTGCAAAAAAAAATAGTTCATTAAAAGAACTAGATCTAACATAACTGGTATACATATTAAATCGGTAATTCAATTTTACTGTATATTATCAATCACTGTCACATTAATTACATCAACCGAAAAATTTAGGGATGTCATGAACAAACTAGTTTGTATTTAACTAGTTAATAAGCCAAGCATATGATAGGAAAGTTTTAATATAATTATGGATACTAATAAGAGAATAACCGTTATAACGTTAGTTGAGATGACGCTAATGCTTTATACGATGTATACAGTACGATACACTATAGATTACTACATGTTATACTATCACTGATACATGTGTCTGTGTGTGTGTTTGAATGAACGATATTGTATATAATAAAATATAGAAATATTGCACATCGAATATTTAAAAATTTCGATCTTAATATTTATAATTAAAACTTTAATCATAAATTGCATCTATAGCAGATTTATATTTATTTTCCTTTTATTTCGTTAAACTTTAAATATTGTATTTATGATTACCATTCATGAAATCGCAAATTTGCGAATGATTACGTATAAGAAAAAAATAATCTAATAAAACGTATTGATGAAGAGCTTTATTTTTATACTTATTTTTCGACATCGTGAAATGAATCTTAAATTTGATAAAGATGAAACGAAGAAAGTCATATCTAAATAAAGTATAGTTTATATATGCTACAGAAACACTTTTCTATATGATTCTTTGAACAGCTAAATACTATCATTTATCATTCTGTCCGATTTATAGAAGTTCTAATATGACACACCAACATAAAATTATGAAAATAAAATTTTAAGCTTCCATGATTACGAGTCCTACATCACACTCTGTACCGAGACCAGGCCACCTACAATTTTTATACTTATAACTATCACATAATAAAAACAAAAAAATATCACTACAAACATATCGTTTGAACAGTGAAACGAATGGGTGCCGTTATTCCACTCTCAAAAAATATAAAATATTTCAGGCGCCATCCTATCTATCGCTATATAATTTTTATAATCGACTATGATACATCGAATTTCATATTATTCTGAAGCCTTACTCCGTATGAAAGTCCATGAGTTAATGACTTCACGACACAATTGATAATACAAAATTATTAAATTCTATAACTACGGATTAGTTTTAAAGACACATCTGAATAAAATGATAAATATAATTATTTTAAACAACATTTCATAGAGAAATCTCGCTTGGTGTCAATGAATGTAAGGTTAACAGTTAAATATGATTAATAATTTTCAAACAATGGTTACATTTGTGGTAGCGGTAGGTAAATAAACATGCAAACAGTAGTAATTGAAAAGTTATTCTAAAATGTATATCCAGATTATTTATTAGTTGTTATTAATACAAAAATTTGTAATAGCGCAATGATTTCTTTGAACAAAATTTTGATACATAGATGCCATCTATTAGCAGCAAATGTTATTACTCTTATAAATTTTATGTCATTGTAAAATTAAATGCTATTCTACTCTATAATAATTAGGCACACACTTGTAACTAATTGTTAATGCAATATATAAAGTAAGTTATTACTTCATATTTATCATTGATTAGTGAAATTTTATATTTTTTAAATTAACGATACCGATAGAATATTTAAATTTATTTGCACTTAACCAACTGTCGTATGTAATACGATGAAATCTATATTATCTAACGCAGGTATTATTTAGGTTAAGAGATTATCGATATAGCATTGGTAAAGTCGATTTCTTCTAAAGCTAAAACGACATTTTAATAAATTGATATGTTATAAATATAAAAAGTATTAAACTTATACAATTTTTAGAATTATATGAATTTAAAATAAAAACGCATGTAATTGATAATTAATATATTTTATAAATCATATTACAATAAGATTGCAGATCTTCCGGTCCTACACTCCTGCCGGTTCCTATACCATATCTCTCTGTGTGTAAGCATAAATATAGGTTAGTCAAAACTGTACAACGGGCGGTGAACATGGCGCTTGCTGAAGTTTGTGGTGTCAATTCCTTTGTAAATTTTACAAAATCTCGACAAAATGACGAATTTTGTGAAGAAATTGAGTATGGAAATTTCACTAATAATACATCATTGGCAATGCCACCATTCAGCAATGTAAGGATTTTCTATTGATCATAGACGTTGTCCCAAAAATTGCAAATTCATACTTTATTTATTAAACAGTCATATTTTGTTTTCATAATTATTAAATACGACAGATTTTTCTACCTTAATATTTTGATGTTTAATTAAATAAAAAAGTTTTTATACTACTATCAATTAAATATATTCAATCGAATTAAGGTTATGTTGTCTACAATGACTACAGCATTTTTAACTTTCGAATAAATATCTGAAAGACCAATAAAATTTATGAAATGTAAAACGTTGAATTTTAATTTGTAGCCAGCCAATTTTCTTGGTGAATTAGCTCGTGGAACAGATGAATCTGGCAAACATTTAAAAATTCAATTTGATCATGGAACAACAACTTTGGGTTTTGAATATCAAGGTGGAATTGTACTTGCAGTTGATTCTCGAGCCACAGGAGGACAGTTTATTGGTATATTTAAATTTTTATTCATTAATATGATGATTTAAAATGAATGTTCAATACCTTATTAAATAATTTTTGTTAAATAGGTTCACAAGTGATGAAGAAAATTGTTGAAATTAATGATTACCTGTTGGGTACTTTGGCTGGTGGTGCAGCTGATTGCGTTTATTGGGACCGTGTACTGGCAAAACAATGCCGTATGTATGAATTACGTAATAGGTCTCGTATTTCTGTAGCAGCAGCTAGTAAACTAATGTCAAACATGGTTTACAATTACAAAGGAATGGGTCTAAGTATTGGTAATTATCATTATTTATAATATAGATAATGTTAATAAAATAACTACATTATTATTAATTTTGCTTGAATCCTATAGGTATGATGATTGCTGGATGGGATAAAAGAGGCCCAAGTTTATATTATGTTGATTCTGAAGGTACACGCACACCTGGAAAAGTGTTCAGTGTAGGATCTGGTTCTGTATTTGCTTATGGTGTATTAGATTCTGGGTATTCTTGGGATTTAACAGATGAAGAAGCCCATGAACTTGGTAGAAGAGCCATTTATCATGCAACACACAGAGATGCTTATTCTGGTGGAATTATTAGAGGTAAGATTTTTTATAAGACTTATAATACAATATTTAATTATAGTTTAGAACTAAAGTATATAATAATAACAAAAAAAATTTTAAAAAATGTCAATTTATTTTTTACGTTTCAAACCACGCAGTAGCGCGCTACAGGCAAGTATGCCACACACATACATGTGTGACATTTTCTTGACGAAGCGCGTTGCTAAGAGCTTACGTACGTTCCACAACATATACTTAAAATTTATATTTCATATTTCTTACAGTTTATCATATGAAATCTACTGGTTGGGAGCACATTTCTGATCAAGATTGCAAAGATTTACATTATGAATACCAAGAAGAAAAAAAAATCAATTAATTTAATTATCTTATATGTATAATAATAAATAAATTTTTATACCATAGTACAAATATTTTATGCTTTAACACAGACAAATTTTAAATAGTTGCTAATTACGCATAACATTATTTTACAAATTAAATATTGAAAATGAAGTTATTCAAGGAAGAAGTTGATATGCTGCACTTACTGTGCAGCATAGAGTGATATTTGTAATGCTAATAATTACAAAATTAAGATATAACATTTATCACATTAAGAGGTATAAATTAAAATCTGGATCTATATAATAAATTAATTAATTTGGTAATATAGATTAAACTTTTTACTATAATCATTATTAACATATGAAAATTATGTCTAGCATCTATCATGGTAAAAACAGTTCTTGAATTAAAATTTATTAGAGACATCCCTTGTCTATAGATATATTAGACTAAACTCAAATTGAGTTTTAAACTATTTAAGTATTCAATTTTACTATTTATAACAAATTTACCACTCATATTTCAATTAAATAATAGAAATTGTGTTATCAAGAACGTTTATTCAATTAAAATTTTTATTAAAGACAAAAATATAATTTAAAATTTAAGTCGTAAACATATTTATTCTTTGCGAAGTTATCAGTTGCACGTTGCTGATTTGGGATGAACAACATGAATATATATGAATGTATATGTACCTATAGATTTCAGCATATTCGATGCATTTTCTTATCATGACTACAAACACTTAAGTTTTGTCTTACGACCGTACATATAATTGTACAGATTAGCAGAGTCCTTTTTCCAGGTATTCTCCCCTCTTCTCTTCAATTTCGTCTTTCACTTCTAGCGCCGTTCTGTTGGCAACAGAATAGTGTTTCCAGTGATCCAGTGTTTCTTTTGGTGACGAGCGAAACGGTGATGCTTTGAGGTTTCTACGTGCAGTTTTGCAAGTATTTTGCCAACGACACATATTGAACAAAAGCTTACAAGTTTTGAAAAGTTTCTAATTATTTTCCACAAAATGTCAAGTCCAGATGAAGTTACTCTTAAGGCTGGACATCCTCCAGCAGGTTAGTCATTTAGACTAGTTCATTTTATTTTTAAATAATGTGATAGAGAAAGGCCTTTTGTCAAGGTCAAGTTAAAGCAGCATAAACAGAAAGAGATTGCAAATATTTAAAATTTATTCTACATGTTTTAGTGAAGGCCGGTGGAATGAGGATAACCCAGCATAAAAATGTCGATAAAGAACGCGAAAATAAGCCTGCAAAGGAAAATGATGAAACTAAGCCGTCAACAAGGTGAATTAATTTTCTTTGTTGTTTATACGTAAGCGTAGTTATATATTTCAAAATGGTATATTGCTTAATCAGTTATAATTTATAATTATATATAAATTTGTAGGTTTGTCTAATAATTTATGCACACAAACCGTGTTATATGTTAGTGTTGTTGATGTACACTGAAATATTCGCGCGCGCGCACACGTACTCGTAAACAATCTTTATACAAAATCTGAGAATTCGTATTGCGCTTATAATCCCATGTGAAAATTGTAATACTGCACGCTAATACATTATATAAATAATTTATTTTATATCATTTTAGCCCTCCAAAGTCAATGATTGTCAGTGGAGTTCAAACAAAGGGGCATGCTGACTTTCCCCCAGAAGCTGTTCAACATTTTCATGATAAACCAATGCATGATTCTCGTCCAGCACACTGTTCTCGTCCAATCATTATTCAACAACCTAGGAAGTAGAACAATCACTTTTACTTAATTTTTCTCAACATGATAAAATAATTGTTGAGAATTCTGATATTGTCATATTCGAATGAGTTTTATACGAATACAAAATTTCACATCTTTGTATTTTAGTTTTATATGATTATATCAGGCTTATTCAAGGCAGATCCATTGATAAGAAAATGTGCATATAAAAATGCACAAATAACATTACATTAATACAACTCAATATTCTTTATACATTCCTCAATGTTTATTCTAAACTATTGTCTTGTTTTTCAAGAACAATAATTGGTTGACAAAAATATTTCAAGGTTTTCAAAGAGTTTATTATTGTTATAAAAAAATTATTTTTATCCTCAAAGGCTATAATATTTCTCTAAGAATTTAAAAAAGCGTAAGAACAATTTAGGCCCAAATTATTGATACTTACTGTTAACTACATAAGAGTATTTTTAAGATTTGTTTATACAACAAATGTATTTAGCTTGTCAAATTAAAAAATTAAGTAGCTTTATTTTTTGGGACCACTTTACAATTATTTTAAATTATATTATAGTTAAAGGCTTATGTAACTATTTTAATAAAACTAAATTATATTAAAAATAAGGATTATCAAAATAAAATTTAATTTTCATAGTAGTTTATATTTAAGTTTCAAAAATAAGATATTTATGCACTAACTGAGTCATTTCTTTAAAAAGTTAGCTCTAACAGTGTCAAAATGTATACTTTTATGTAATTTAAAAATTGTAATAAACATTTATTTGAGTAAAAGTCTGATTTCATTGATTTTCTGATGGTAATGGTATGCTTGGAACCATATCATTGGTAACAATGTTTCATTTTCTTAATCCTTTGTTATGATGCATTCTCTATAATCTCTGTTTACAAATATGATTATGTTATATTTAAGACCATTTGAAAATTGGATGGAAATCTATTCTTTGAAAAGCAATCTTATAAATACATGTGTAAGATAGATTTAATTTCATTGTAATGATTGAATTACTCTTACATACTAAGTTACAAAAAATTGTTTAAAAATTGATAAATAAATACAACATAGCGATTAATCAAAGTTGTGCTGTAGACAAGTAAACAAATATTACATAGATTGTAATCAACGACTTTTTCTGAATTTTGAGGTCATCTTATGGACAGCTAGATGTTTTTTTAAAGATAGGATATAAAGAAAGAAAGTTCATATTTTATATTTTTTACAAATGAGTTTATTTATATCACTGTCGATGTTGTACTGCAAATACAATATATATTCTTGATTATTCTAATTTTAATTTATTGCAGCTTGAAACAATATCATAAAATGACTAATATATATTTTCAAAATGTTATATATAATACAGTACTTGTGCTAAAAAAGTAATCGACTCATAATGGTGTTTGAGCTGATGCACTTAAAATATAAATCATTGTTTTTATTCATAAATCACAAAGATTTAATGCAACATTATAATGCGATGGATTTTCATTAATTTAATGATTAATCGTGTAAATAATCTTTATTTAATTATATATCTGCATTGCTCAATCATAACTTATTTAAATAACAATAATTGAAGAATTTATAACTATTATAAATAAATTAGGCAATGATGCATAATTTATATTAATGAGTCAAAATAATACTTCACAAAAAGTTAATTTTCAGTTTTATAGATATTTTGTATATTATCATTTTATTTTGTGAATTATAATAAATAACAAATGAAGTCACAAGACTGAAATGAAACAAGATTGTTTTAAATAGATTTTGGTCATGAACTTCATATAAGAATAAGTAAATAGAGAATAATTCAAGTTTTTAATTATGCTATGAAAAGACAATAGCTTAGTTTTTATTCAATATATAATTGTGTCTTCTTATTGATAATTCTAATGAACGGAATGAGCTCATTTATCATTGTTTAAGTTGCGTTAATGCTTTAAAGTATCACAGTTTACGTTACTTGCGTTGAAACTCGAATCCTTTCTTAACCGGCAAAAATATTATCTGTTTTTAGTATATCCGACTTTTTGATTCTGGCACATCATTGAGACCAATTAAATATGGTTTCTCATTTTGTAGCTTGATTGAATTAGCCGCTTGTATCTGGAATAAAACAACGAGTTTCGATCTCTGCTTTTCTAAATCTTTCCATTAGTATTTGATCCAAAATCGTGTTAAACACGCCTATTTCAGATTTTGCAAAATCAAACGCATCTTCGAAACTGCTGCTTCTACGCGCGTGTGGTCGTTTGTTAAATGAACCATTTGAAGCGGTCTACATGAGAATGATTTAATATTTTCATTACGTTCATAATGTACTTATTGCTTTGACTAGAATTTTTATTACAATTTTCTCCTAAAGCTTCGTAAGGAAAGTTAATTGTAATATTGATTTCTCTTTTTTTTATTGAATGATGCCTTATTTAAAAACGACTTGTGGAAATGTGTCTACGAGTGCTGGAGGATCTAGAAAATATCCATCGTGGCATTATTCGGGACTAAGTTAGTAGACTTTGATGAAGGAATTACTGTAAAAAGCATCTCGATTGCTGAGTTTGAAACTTTTTGGTATCGTAGAATTTGAAAGCGAGAGATTCACGATATTTTGGTTAACCACCTAAGTCTTACAATTGCTGGATTTCGTAGGAAAGTATTATTCTCAAACTGGTTATTCACAGAAGATAGGAATAACTTTAAACGACTGCTGTCACTACTTGGAACATGGATGGTATCTGTAATTTAAAAATTACCTTTATACTTATTCAATAATCTAGGTGATTGAATTATCCAGTAATTTTTACAATTTTACATACAATTAGTTGATTCATTATGTTGGAGAATTGCTTGACGATTTTCTGTACAGTTTCAAATCACGCAATCCTTCATTGTCCGAAATAAGTGATTATTCTTTTTCTAAAAAGCGAGTTATTTTTCAGTTAGTATTTCTTTCACTTGGCTTGGTCGAACGAAGGCTTTTTGCCACCAAGCTTAGTTTAGAATACTGCTGGTTGCCGAATACTTCACTATCTCGAATCTCGATCATAAAATCACCACGTTTTGCATTTCTTGGGAGGATTCATTTTTGATCCAGCAGTGCATCGGAATGCTTCTGCAAATTCGGGTGAATTCATCATAATGCCATTAATCCTGAAAAACATTTGAAATTGTAATTTCGAGTTATCACCATAACTGACATTTAAATTTTTTTAAATTTAACAAATAAGTAGCATAGCTTGTCTTCTTATCTCTACCTTTCGGGTTGTGGCGTGTGATAGTCGAGCTCGACGGAAAGTATGTAGGCCTCGGCAGTCATGTTAGAACAGTAAGTCTGTAAAAGATATATTCTTAGAGTATAACGACGCTATAAAGAGTTTTGTCAATGAGCAGAACCTTTCTGCCTTGGCTTATGCCAGGAAAGAAAAGGATCTACTTTGCCAAATATTTTAAGGTGCTTTACTTGGGCGGCGCTGATAAAGAAAAGTTGGCTGGGACGCAAAGCCTCTAATCCCGGCAGAGTTCGATCCTTTCCATTCGTCAGAATGTGCCACGTGTGAAAGGCAATCTGTAGAGCGCCAATGTCTGCCACGTTCTCGTTTCTCGTGACATTCCAATCGAACTGCCATCATACAAATACACATTATTAATAACAGCGTTTAATAATGAGTTTCGCGTCAAATTTATTATATTATCAATTTTATTTAAGGCGGCGAGAGAAGATTATTTTATAAGAAATGAAGTCAACAAGTAAATTGATATATTATCTGCAAATGTAGAAATATAGTATAGAAAACATTATTAAATTGTTTATAAAATAAAAATAAAAATATTAGAGTAAAATACATCTATACAACATGCAAGGCGGTATAGATAACGTCATACTTGTTATAAATAGGGTCATAAAATGTGAAGTTTGTACCTGAACATCGACACTACTGCCAAAGAACTTAACCTTCCTCCAGAAACTCCTCGCATAAAGCTTAGCTACACATTCGACCATGGCTTCAAGTTTCTTCCAGGCATCCGGAGTGATCCAAGACCAATGGTCGCTTATTGGATCGGGATCAAGGGGTAGTCGTCGATGATGAAGGTCAAAAGCATGAAGTACCTCGTGGCTTATCACAGATCCTAACGTCGCATAAACGGCATAAGCTGGTCCACCATCCCAAGACCAGGACCACGCGGTCATCATTGCTAGCGGAATCACTTGGAAAAAGGAAAGATTAATGAAGATGCTTTCATAATTTTCAAACTGATTTTTATTACTTGAGTAAAATACTAGTTCAAAGTAATTCAAGTCATTCATTTTTTTATTGATATTTTTTCGGTTCTTACCAATAGAATTCGATGCTGATTCGTAATATGCGCTAATAGTATACGGATAATACCACCTATCGAAATGAAATAATGTATTAAAAACTTTAATGTACAGTTAATATTATGATGAGCAATATAATGATCGTTTTATTTTGTTTGTATGGTAATTTTTATTTTTTGATAGGTCTAAACGGATATTTTGAAGCTCCTTGTAGAACTTAAATAAAGTATGCATGGCAGCATAAAGTATAAATTTCTATCTTTCAAGTATTACATAAATTTTAGATTATACTGTAATAGTGCAGTATTTATATTAGAAAAAAATTAGCAGATAATATATTAATTAAATTTGAATAAAAATGATGGCAGGTGACTAAAATGACGATCGGTGTTTTACTTTTGAAATGGTTTGATGATGTTCATGATGATGCTCTGTCTTCTCTCTTACTTTTGAGTTGTATTTCTTTTCGTTTGGCCTTCCACAGCTCGAATTTGTTTGAATCTTCCCAGAACGGTTGAAAAAAAATCTTCTTGATCGATCACAACCTAACAAATTACACAAATAAACTTTCAATAAAATTAAAATAAAAAAGTTTTATAATTTAGTAGTGCGTATTTTATGTGCGTTTTAAATCAGATACAAAATCCATTTTTTTTAAATGTACAATATAATTAACAATTATATATACCTGCGCCATTTCTTGTATCAATAAACTTTCATTTAGATACCCAGGCCAAATTTTGAATTTTCCTCGTAAAGTTCGCAACCTGAAAACAGCTTGGGTTCTAGTTTCCTCGTCTAGCCAAGGCATTACGAGCATCCGTTCAGCGAGCGTTTCTTTGATACGCTCAAACAAGACACCTACCTAAAATTTTATTTTAATGTATTAAAAATTAGGTACATAATTCAGAATCTTGATAGTCTTTATTTTTTGAAAACAACAACTAAACTAAAAATAAGTTAATAAGAATTTTCAATTGCCTCATTCGACTCATAAACCTTATTTCATTTTTAGATTTTCTGGATTTAGTTATTTTAAATAAAATATAGTAATTTTATAGAATTTATCATAGTATCGTTTCTTTAATTATAGACATCTATGGTTATTATTTAGATTGAAATTATTGCATTGCGTTCTAACCAAGTTTTCAACATTTCTGTATGATCGCATAAAGAACACATTTTCTCTCACGCTAAGTTAGCAGCGCAAGGCATGCACTATCTAATTGATACCCCAGGCAAGTGCTCTCGGAGTAGGTCAGCAGCCACCTCTGCTTGATATTTTCTCGTCATTTTTTTCTTTTCGCATCTATTACTGTATTCTCATGCACGTAGTTTTTTAGTCAGGAGGACTATTTAGAAAAATTTATTTTTTCAAAACCATGCATGTATCTTGAATATTTTATTAAGGCAATCATAAATATCGACAGAAATTTATCCATAATACTCATTACGTTATAAGACTAATCCGATTTATGCAAATGTTTAATACTTAAAATGCATGTATTTAAACTAATGTAATAGTTCATGCCATTGATTTTTTTATTTTATATGTTAACAATTTACGTATTTTTATTATTAATATTTATATTTTTAAATTATTATATGATTTACGGTATATATAACTTGTACGTATAAATGGCTTAATAATTTTAATTTACAGGATATGTTTAAATTAGACAATAAAGTTATACAAAATTAGGTCAAGCCATTATTGAATATATATTTTAAAAATTTCAATTTAATATAGTGAAATATTTCATATTAATACTCTGAATCAATTTGGAAATTCGTATTTTCTGTAAAATCCGCAAAAGTTTAAAAACAACACTATCTGAAACATGGATTGGATATTACCTAAGTAAGTGACCGACACAAAGGAATTACTACTTGTTCTTCAATTTTATCAATATGTGAGTCTTAAAACTAAATAAATTAATAATCGATAGTAAACTAATTTAGAAAACACATCATAACAATATGTTTAATTGCTTGTCTACAGATTATTAGTTTTTTAATGATTAATTAGTGTATAAAGTTTAGAAAAGTTTTTTTACCCTGTTTACAAGAAGTTCCAGAAAATCTGGATTGTATTGTTGCACGTAAAGCATTCCAACGGCTTCGCTGAAGACGTTTTTAGTCAGCTTGACGCAATTCTCGCTCCAATTCTTACTGGCGGTCACGTTTACGATGTCATGCAAAACATCCGTAGCGTAAAGTACCAGCAGTCCATTATGGATCATTCTAAAAAGAAATTATGTCATTTAAAAATCAAATTCAGTGGGTTGTCGAAAAAGATTTCTATGTAGAATCTGAGAGTTACAAATAATTAAGTTTCTCAATTGAATTATTATATCATAATCATTGAAAATTATATTTATATCAAATGTACATTCGATCGTTATTAGCAATTTCTTGCCGAAATTTTCATTCCTATTAATAAAAAAAGCATATGCTAATTCAGGGTTTGAATTGGAGGGTCGAGGATTCCAATCGCGCCAATGACCCGGTATTTTTATCGAGGTTTTGATGGCGTATTCATGATACGTAGTTGTAACCTTGAGCTCTTGATGTACCGTTGCTGTTTGAGCTTGTTCGAGGATTCAGATCTATAATAAAGGTTTACAACAGTTCTAAATACGCGACGCCTCTACATTGGAAACCTTGTAACTTGAATATCTATCACTATAGTCTGGATGTACATAATGCATTAGAAACTGCACTACCGCGTCATCATATTTCGAATAAATATGTAGTTATTTAAACAATGATCATTCTTACCGCTATAATAAAATATTGTTTTGTGTAAATTTCCGGATTTAGTTTAAATACCATACTTGACGAGTTTCCGCAAATAAGGTACGCTAGGAATTTTTATCCTAAAGTGGTAGTTATCAGGGTAGTCGCGTCAGGAATTTCCAAGGTGACTTACGCACCTCTCGGAGACGCGTATATATTTCGCCGGCGCGCAAACCCTTATAGGCCGATAGCGCGGTGCGAGTTGGGCGATAGCTGGACCGCAAGTCGCATCCGGAATTAATTAGCATTGCAGGCGAAATTGCCGCGCACTTGGCCTGCCGACAATTGAGCTTATCGACCCACATGTGTGCAGCAAATGCGAGCCGTGGGAGGGCAGTGCGACGTCACGGCGCCGGCAGGGCGAATCTCCAAAAATAACAATACTACCACCTCCCGGCCCACGCGTGACCCCACGCCAACCCGCCCGCGAACCCGTGACCCTACGTAGCAAACCGCAGATATATACTTTTTTTCTCTCTTTCGCCCGCAGCTGCAGAAGCCGAGAGCGCGGGCTTCGTTCGCGCGCCCTTGTCATTCTCCGATATTTTCATCCGCGGGCACGGCAGATAGACGTTCCAGTCGGTTTTTTAGATTTGAACTTGTCTCCGAAGTTTTTTGGCTCGCGCTAGACTGAGTTGACATCTTTCTACATCGGGATAAAAGTGATATAAAAGAGAAGCAAGCGTGGTTGTTGAGATGCATTTCATTGAAATGCAGTTGCTCAATTTATGTATCAATGTACAGACTTTTTCGATATTTGAGAACATGTTTTTTTATTTACGTAGATTCTTTGTTACGATTTTACAAGTAATTATATTTTGTAACTTAGGAAGTTATAATGTGACGTCAATTAATGTTCGTTCAAAGTTTTAGTCAATAATGCTAGTTTATTAGCAATATTTTAATGGGAGCTTGAGATAATTTACGCACGTAGATTCCAAATGAGAGAAAATGTGTATTGCCTGAACTGGATTGAATTAACACATTTGGAAATAATATAATTAGAATAAATCGGAGAATAAGGTATGTTTGGGAAGTATGTTAAAGCATATTTGATTATATTATTATTAAAAATGTATTCGTAAATTTCATTCCAATGAAAATATGTTAAAGCACACGAACTACGACATTTAAAGCATAATACATGCAACCAGTGCAATAGCAATATATAACGAAGTAGTTACGCGACCCCCGATTCAATTAAGTAAATCAAGTAATTGCTGTACGAATCGTTTGCTGTGAATCGCGTGCATCTTTAAGCAGAGCCTGAATAATTAATTGGTGATTTATTGGTTTTAATTTTCGAACTATAAAAATATCATTATAGAAAACTTCTGTGTTTATGATCGACTAGTATTTTCCTTATTTGAATTATTAAATAAACATGAGCAATATTTGCAATGCAGACAATGCGAGTAAAATCATAAATGTTAGGGATTAACAAATAAAGTCCGAAAGTCTATAATTCCAAAAGCATTCCAGAAGTTATATTAAGGAATCTGTGATCCGGAGTCTCTCCTTTTCCGGCCCTCGTCTCTTGCTCGTTGCCCTACTCAGCCTCTCTCTTGGGGTGATTAATGTGAGCATGCAAGTCAGGCACATAATCACCCAGCTCTTAATGGCTGTTAATTTCAATTTGCCTCGATAGATTAAAACGAATGCGTCGCCCGAGATTTCGTGATCTCCAACACGAAGTGCAGATTTAGCAGATCTTTATATGTATATTTGCTTCATCGGAAAAGTACATGCATCACTTGGCTTGTTCACCGTACTTCAAGCACGTGTAGCCAGGGAGAAGATTTATTTGACCTTCATAAAGGAAGATTGATGGTCCCTGTCTATACTATATAGGTTTTATCTTGTTTCTGAATACACATTTTTGGGTTACCGATAGCAAACTGGACGAAAACAATGAAATATCTGTCAGATATTTTGTTGATCTTACATTATAGATTTTACGTTATATAAACTGCAAAATTTATCTTTATCATAGATTAAAAGTTTCATCAGTTCTATTGGAATTCAAAATTCAACTAAAACTTAAGTTTAGTGTGTTTTTTATTTGAAAGTAAATTAGCATAATACATCCCTGTTATTTTACCTTCAATTAAAATATATTGAGGATTATGCATATATATTTTATATTTATATTCAATTTATAGTTATTTTTTTAAAGAAACGAATTCGTGTAATAAATTGCTACTTTCTAAAACTATTAAATCTTGTTTTTGTTGCAACCAATTTTATTTTTATTACATTAATTTTCCCATAGTGAAATACAGAAGTAGTAAACATTTTTAAGTCCCAGATACGCAAATGACAGAGTAAAATGTTTTTCAAACACAAATATTTGGTTTAGTTATTTAAGAGCTACCATGGGACTATCTAAAATAGAAATTTTATTACTATGGTTGAAGCTATTCAAACTTTTGGTTTCCATAAAAATGAAACGATAGCTGTAAATGTAAAAAAATATTGAAAAGTATTTTGACGTGTTAAATTATGATATTAAAGTACTAAAAATTTAGTAAGATTCTTGCGCATTATCATATTTTTCTTTATATTTTCTTAAACTTACACGAAATTCTTTTTACGAGAGCTACTCTAGCTTAATAAATAGTTTTAGTGAAATGCAGTTAAAAATAGAGGATGCGAAAAATTTAACGCGTATTTTTAAAATATCCAGACGAAGAGGTCTTTTTATTACTTAAAGGTTAAACGGTATTGATTAAACAATTTTCATCGATTTAACTTTTTTAATGGATAAGAAAAGATTTCCCTCTGAGCGCCGCTAGTATAATCTGTTTTTAAAGAGGTAAAGTTAAGATCAAACTTAAATAAAAGCACTATAATGATTATTTTATGTAACTTCACATTCAAATAATATTTTAACTTTTATGAATGAAAGTAAGATATTGGAGAGATTCTGATCATACATTTAAAAGAATCATTGTTTTATTTAATATTAAAATTATTAATGAAAAAAATTATGATAATAATAATTACTGTAATTTATTATTAATATTATTATCAATAATTAAATAATATCAAAGGAATTAATAACAGTTTTAATTAAAAATTATTGTCAATTACACACAAAATATTTTAACACGACTTTTTTTAAGCTTGCCCATTTAATCTTGTGCCGTTAAAGAAATACGCGATGAGAATAAATTGCATTAAATCCCACAGACTATATTTAAACGCAAGAAAATTGCAGAAGCCACACTGACAGCAACAGTTAAGAGCTAGTTAAGGGGTGTACGAATTGATGATATATGTCATGTATGGTGTTGATAATCTATAAAACATCTATCTCTATATATCTATGCGTAAGTTGTCCAATACACTTACTGAAATCTGCACGGTGCAGAAAATAAACATGTAATTATCGAGTTTGTAATTACTTTTGACCCCTATTACTAACTTTACATTTTAAGTATTTGTTAACAAACAAGACAAATATTTACACCGTACTTCTACTGCAATCAATCAATCAATACTAAGTCAGCTAAGTGGATTTGGATTATTCAAAAATAAAAAAACTTTTATAGCTTAAATTATAATAATATATAATTGAAGATTTAATTTTAATAGCAATAAGTCATTTTCCGCAGTTAGAAGAAAAATCGTTATTCACAGTTTCATTGTATTGTCCATAAACAATTGAAACATGCACAAGAAAATACTTTTACGCCAATTTAGTATATTCTTCTAATGGAACAAGAAATGGTAGATATTGTACGTTGAAAATCGAATGACGTTTGGTCAATAAAATGTAAATATCTCACATAAAATGTTAAAACTCCTATATATGTTATTGGACTTCTGTGTATTCTACATAGCCTCGTAAACTGACACTGCCTTTTCTATTCAATACCGATATAAAATAAGACCATAAAAGCTATTTATTAAAAATATTCTTGTCAAAAAATTTATAAAATAAAAGTTACTAAATTTTGTTATAAGAATTAAAATGATATTTAATATAAAATGGTGGTAAAAAATGGTGGTGACTCTATTCCTGGACAGGGGAATCCTAGCTAATTCCATGATACCACTCTGGTAGAAAATTCAACATAAAGTATAGTCAAATATATGAGTATAAGTATATTAGGCGGTCCATACTTATGACGGTCACCTTGGACATAATGATGAGACTAAACGTTGGATAGATATCCAACATAATTTATATCCGAATACAAATTTAATTGTATAAAAAGAGATATACATACAAATACGTTAAGTATTTACTTATAGGCAGTTTAGGATTATGCTGAGCATATGTCTAACATTCAGCACAACATCAGCATAATTATCATCCCTTTTCTGCTCATGATTATCCCCAAGGTGGTTTATCGATCCATATAATATTGAATATAGCATAGTCTAGTAGTACTAGAGAGGTATATTCTATATTCTCTGCTTCAGCATAACGTTGGACATAAAAAAGAGAGCTTTCCTGCTTATAATTATGTCATCAGATCGCAGGAATTATAAGCATAATGATACCCATATCATGACCATCCAGTATAAGATTCAGCATAATTACTGCTATTTTATGATCAACAATTTTATTAGGGCATAGAACATTATAAGATTTGTGAAAAGTTTTTAGATCTATTTATTGATTTTGACACCTACAGGGAGTTTATTTTGTGGGTTTGGTGTGACATATTTGCATGACCTTAGGTCTCTCTGGGATCACTTTGATATATTTGACAATATCACAATAAAGGATGGTTGGTAGTTATTTCTATTCGGTAAATACGTCAAGTGTGGACAGTGCAGGAAAATGCAGAAAAGCGCGAAAAACGTAAGTTGAATTGACGGAGAGACTGACTGCCTTAGTTGCTTGCACGTCACGTAAGAAATGCGAATTCATCCTTTCCTTGGCTCTTGAAATTTATTTAAACTTCTTTCTTCACATCATTTATTCGATCTTTCTACCTCATTGCTTATACGAAATGATACAACTACTTTTTGTTTTTTTACAACAACTACAATATAATTATAATCTTATATGTGCTCGTAAAACTGAAACGTGTCTTGTCATCTTTCGCTTTAATCATAATACTTTACTTCACTTCATTGACCCACTCGGTAAGTTTTTATTAGACTATTTTATAATACACAAGTTTCTTCAGCACTTTATTTTATATATTCCTTAAACTTTAAAGTAACGTTAATTTCAAAATGTGTTTTAATCTTTTTTAAATTTGGTTTAATTATATGCTTCAAATCATTCTAATTTCCAACCTCTCATATTATTACTAATATTCCTTGATACATACTGTCCTCCGTCTCCTTTGTGTGAACCTTTGACTTTTTTAGAAACTTCAAATTAATCTACAACTCTTATTACATTCCTTTGTTGCTACTTATATCTCATTTCATTTTTGACATTTATATATATATATATATATATGTATATATATGTATATATAAATATTTCAGTTTTGAAATTTTATTTTATTTTCTAGAATTTGTTATCGCTTTTCCACACTTTCAATGACGTACAAATTTTCAAACCATAATAATATAAGAAATATGTATACGTTCCATTCATTTGAACTTTTTGGTTTACATAGGTATTGATCAACACAGAAGTACAAACTTTACTCACCTGTTAGAAAAACGATTCAGTAGTTTTCCAAGACTGCGAAAATAATGAGGTGCAGCTACATACACGTAGGCAGGCTGATCATCATTACTGTACTCACGGTTAGGATCGTGGTTGTACAAATCGGCAGTGTTGTTATCCAAGCTCGAATTAAGCAGCATCCCCCACCTTATCTAACCAAGGGATTATCGCCTTTCAATAAGTGAATACTTATTTAGTTATATATTTCTTACTTGTATTTTTACTTGTAATCTGTTTACTAATTCCAATGAATATATACACAAAACCTATATTTTTTAAGTGCATTTTTATTGTATTATTAAATTTCAACATTGCTTTATGAAATAAAATATACTAGTGTGCACAAATTTTACAAAAAACACTTTTATTAAAATACATAAAATGTGAAATAGAGAAGTTCAGGATTACTCACATAACCAAAACTTTCTTGTAAGTAAGTAAGATTGTATGGCACGTAAATACGTTGGTCAATGTCAATCCAGTTATATATATCTTTATGCCTTGGATATATCTGTAAAAATAAAATAAGTGATTATATATTTCTTAAAACCTTATGAATTGCTTAAGTTTATTGATATTTATCATTTTATTACAACAATATATGCACTATTAAATATATTTGTCGACAGGATCAGCGATGAGTGATGTTTATTTGGCCAGGGCAGCAAAGCAAATCAGGGCGAGCTCTGTATATCAAAGGGCATGCCCGGAGCGGTGCTTCGCAGTAGTTTACAGTGTAAAAACTTGCATTAACATACATTGCAATCAGCAGTGGCGTTAATTTAATACGAATTACATGTAACTAGATTTAAAAAGATAAAAGCAATTATCCCCCAAACATTGTAGTTGGTTCCTTCCCTCGAATAGATATTTTAATTGAGTACACACAAGCGCGATTTACAAAACGACTGCTCAGGATATAATGCGTGCGCAAACCCGCGAGTCCCTTTTATTACGACGAAACCGACTGAATTCTTGTGTGCTATCCTGCTAAAGTGATACTGCAGCGATTTCGGCAGGAAGATCTGTTATACTAGATCGTAGTTGAATCCGATAAGCACTGTCCGAACGACTCGGCCAAATTGACAAATCCCGACAGTTAAATAAATCCCTGAATCGAGGAGTAAATTCTTTTACTGTGAGAACAAGGATTGCTCGCGTTCGCCAACAATTACGGGAAGAAAAGTGAGGGCCCGGACCAGGTCGTTTAACACGCGAAGGAGAAAAGCAGGTCTGCGAGTTTCGGAACGAAAACGCTTAAGCGTGCTGAAAATGGTATTTTCATAATACAAGCTAGTTCGTCGACTCGTGTATCTCTGTATTTTATATGTTTGATACACTTGTTTTTGCATAAGATTAAGTTTGCATTCTACGTGCAGTTCATTGCTCAACATGTAATTGATTTGTATTAATATTTGCTACTATAATTTTAATCCAAAAGTATAAGAATTGTGTCGTTCATATAGCCAAGCAACTGCATTATTATAATTACAATCATTCATACATCCCAATTGTAAGTTGAAGTAATTGTTAAGCTTGACATTATGATGCTATATTATTCAAATAATGAACAAAGGTTACTGATAAAAGCTCTCGTGTACACCTTGCATCATGGCGTAGATTAAATTTAAAAATGTACGGTAGATTTAACAGAAATTAACATAGAATATGAAATATGACCCAATTACTTTTAGCCTACTATTTTATTGAGCATACTTTTTTACTACAGTGAAGATATAATGTGTATGTCTATTTGATTTTGTATATAGCTAAAAATATATTTTTAAACAAGCTTATATAAAGATAAAAAAAAGAAATACATCACAATTAAAGTAGAAATGAAAGTTTCATTTATTGTAACCAAAACTATGAGAAATGTATAAATTTCATAAATTGTTTTATATTAACTGGCTCTAACTATACAAACATACTTGTAAGACAGTTATGAGTCTATGCATTAAGAATACATCTTTAAAATATAAATGAAAGTTAATCTTTACTTAACAAAAATCAATATTTGTGTTGGGTTTTATAAAACCAAAAAAATTGAATTTTAAACTGTAAAAATCATTGAATTATTGTTATTAACCTATGCAGCCAAAAAGCAATAAAAAATGTGAATATGATCGAATACGAATGGATTGAGAAAAAACAGAGAAAGGTGATTGTAGTCTTTCCACAGTTATTTATTTCTCAACTCACCTTATTAAGGGCCAAGCAGAACTGTAGTAGTTGATCGACTTCGGACGATCTTTCCCTCGGCTCCATGTCACTGGGTATTAGACCTTGAATGATCTTTTGTATCCGTCGGGAGCGTCTTTCCTCTCTATTATTCTGTAACACCAAAGAAGAGAAGAAATCGATAAGGGTAATTCCTCAGAATTCCAAGCTGCAGCTCGCCAAGTAACTTCTCCTTTTTAAAGGGGGCCAGCGATTTGTTGGCAGTCGCCCAATTACGCTTACTCTCCCTTAAAGTTTCCATGAGCTTATCCGCGAAATAGGCCCCGGGAAAGTCGACTTACTGCGGTGGAAGTAGATAGTGCCCCGGCAAAGGGCCTCTAAAAGCTCAACGTGACGGGCAGAAAGATACACGCATACTACATCCAGGTGTCATGCGTTTACGGGAGAATAGAATCGTGATGTGTATCGGCTTTGATAGCCCACTGGCTCTAAAGCTTTGTCAGTCAGAACTTTTTGTGTTTCAAGTTGTATTATTGATCGATCCCTTATAAGAACAACTCTTGCACTTTTAACCCGATGCCCTTTCAAAAACATTGAAATTGAATAAATCCACATTCATATAAATTGCGTACTTCGTTTGTTTAATTCTTATTTAAAATTATTACTTGCAGGAAACGAAACCAACACTTCATGTCTCATTAAAAAAAATATTCTTTTTGAAATCACAATTAAATCAATTAGATTGGTAACAGACAAATACTTCTATTGGTACAATTTTGAGTACAACATTTTTGAGTTTATTTTACGAGACCTAATCATTGATGTACCACGAACAACCAACTTTCTATATAAGTTGCTTTAACTTTATTTGTCTTGTATTTGGATTTTACACTGAGTTCGTGATCTTCAGTAGTTTTCTGTATCTACGTACAAATTCCAACGTTAGCTTACTTTCAATGGATCTGCTGTCTTTGGCATACTTTTCGCAAGAGTTCGGTGACTCGCGTCGCCCTTGTAGCCGGGAAACTTCGATCGGCAGACTTTTCCGGCGCCGGCCGCGAGTGGAATTCTCCTTATTTTTCGCTTATTTTTGGTGCACTTCTCGCATGAGGAACTTGTTCGAACGTCATTGTCGCCACGCACGTCGAAGAAATGGTAAAGTGACTAAGATAACTTTATTTAATTTGATGAAAGGGGAAAAAGGCGGGGAAATAAATTGAACAAGTTCGTTAGCTTTAGTAAATCTTTGAGTATTATCATAATAGCAACTTATTGTGTTTGCTATAAATTCTTTCTTTGTTTCGATAAAAGTTTCACAACTGAATAAATAGTGCTTTAATTTATATCTTGTGTATATCGGTCTTGGAATAAATTAGGAACTAAATTTGAAAATCACTTATTTGATGTAAGTTTTGTAATTATAACAAATCATAGATTAAAAAAAACAATTAAACTGCAAATTATATTAATGATACTCTCTTGATTGCAATTTTATATTAATATTGAATTTATAAGCAAGTTAAATAGAATACTGAAGCTAATGTTACTTAAATCATTTCTGCAAAGCTCATTACTAAATTAATATGATTCTGTCATATTGGAAAAGATATCCTGCTATAATTAAAGAATCTATTTTTATAAATTGATTTTACATTGGCTTACTCTCATATTATTGAATTACATCTGGACTTTATTTTTTTAAATTAAATTGTTACGGATCGAATAGATGTTTAATGCAAATAAAAATACTCACTGTGGATTGATCTTGGTTGAGCTATTAGTACATATTAATAGATTTTTGTTAGGTAATAGTAACGGTAAGTCTATAGAATGTAAACAAATGCGCTAGAGTAAATTTTAAATATTATTATATGATTGTACAATAGTAACGTGTAATTCACCAGCAATGACACCGAGTGCGTAGGGATTAGGGTAAAGTGGAGCGAAGTACTCATTAAGAGAGACGCTTTCGTACATTGTTCAGAGTAACTCTCATTATCGTAGTAATGTTGTAACCGATAAGACCCACCGGAACAGGAATAGAATAGTATAGCATAGCAGTGACTGACCGGACCAGCAGGTTTTACGCGTGAGTCCAACAGCCGTAATGGTGCAGATTGCCTAAGTTTTGTAATACAAGTTATTTAGACATGATTGTATCTTGTTATTGGTACATCAGTAAGTAACCATTGCATTTTTATTGTAAACAATTTCAGTGCTCACAATTCCGACAGCGCATCTAATGCAGAATATGTATGTGAGTCTTACTAACGAGTCTAATAGGGGTGAAAAGCAATGTATAACATAAAACACTATATCAAGGATAAATTTGACTTCGATAGCATTGTTTTTTATAAAACTCGATCTGTCATTTAATTTTCCAGTAAGTCAAGAAGTTACTAATATAATATAATACAATTTAAGTAGTAAACTGAATTTATGGTCAGCCGCATCATGATTATCAGACAGTTAGTAACTATTGAAGATGTATTATGTATCTCCAATGTACCTTCAGTTAGAATTTGGTCGATGTTACTTGTTTACGTATTAATGTACACACTACTTGCTCTAATTATGCTTCCAAGTTGAGAGATAAATACACGTATTATGTGCTAACTTGAAAATCGATGCATTCATAAACAAGACGTTATAGGCAATATTTTAGAATCGAAATAAAAAATGAAATGAAATAATTAAATCAGATGTCCTATGAAATGTGCAATGATATTTTTATTACAAAAGTATATCTTTGTCTTAATGTTTTACATTCTGACTGGAAAACCGATGAATTCGTGATATATATATTCTATATATATTTAAATATTGATATTTGACATGCAGCAGTAAGACAATATAGAGTGATTTTAAGGCAGATGTATAAAGATAATAGACGTTAGTTAATACAATAGAAAATAGACAATAGACGATTTCTCTCTCTTTTCCATATGTAGCAAATATACATATTGGATTTATGAGTTCAATTTTTGCTTAGAATTTGTTCGAATATTTTTTTGTATTCCATTGAAAATCTTTTTTCTTTTTAATAGAAAAAAATGCCTGTTTGTGTAGAGGTACGTAAAATTATCAGAGCCGATGAATATAGAATTATTGATCGATGTAGAAATAAGATATTGTCTAGGAAAAAGGCAGAAGAGGAGAAAGGGCGCTCTACACATATATGTAATGAAAAAAAGTACTGCTCATTTATAAAAGAAATTCTATAATTTGCGTACACGGATAATGAAGATGTATCATATACATGAATATATAACAGATGTAAGGAATTATTAATTATTAAATATACCTTAGTAACCAAATATTTGCAATTCTCACAAATTAATACATATTACAGTTGTTAGCACGAGTGAACGTAGGAGATGATTTTATGAGTAGCACAGAAAGTAGATGTACTTATGTTTGTTGTATTGTAATTTATCAATAGGTAGATGTATATATGAGTAAGCTGTACAAGTAATGAATCCCTGACCCTTTGTCTTATCGAGCACTCGCGCCTTTTTCCCACTCCAGGGCCGCGAGGCTCTTCGCGCCTTTTCCGCTCGGCGGGAAAACTCGTTCGCGACGCTTCGGATATCTCCGCGACTCGCGCTCTCGACTCCAGCGCTCCTACCCGCTTGAGATGAGAAACCCGTGCACGAGCTTTTGGGTGCCAGGCAGCGCGCGCACACTTACACACACCTTACCGCGACGGGAAATTGGCGCAAACGAATAGCTAATTACGCCTTCTCGCTCACACGCACAACTGCTACGCTCCGAATTATCCGCGTCCGTGCCCTTGAGCTAAGACATAAGGCCACTGCTGCACATAGGATCTACAAGCCCGAAACATAGTGAGTTCCTAGAGCCTAGGGGCAATTGCTTGCCCCTAGCTTACAGCTACACTGCCGTGACGTCACTTCAGCGACACCAAGCCAGGACGTGGACGCGAAACTGCCCCGGCCACGGGGCGAATATCAATAATTATCAATAATCAAATATCAGCTATGTGCATTGGTGCACTCGCAAGCCTATTATTCGCCTTGCCTACACATTATTAGTAAAAATAAAATTATAATTAAACAAATATATTTATATTGCAAAATCCTGCTTTGTGGGGTGTATCGATTACAACAATTTTATTAAAAATGATTTCATTCAAATTAAAAGTATTCGCTACTGCACATTTTTCATTGAGTTTCATTTTGAAATACTGGAAAGCTTGAGCATTGATATATGTCCCTACAATGATATTTGAAAAAAGTTGATGAAAATGACTGGATGGAAAAGTAGTGATGTGGAACACAATAATATAAATATCACCAAATAAACAGAAGAATATATTTAATTAATTCTGTAGTAATCGATATCTTTGTTTTTGCATTTATTAAAAATTATTACATTCTAATTCTAATTATAATTTAACATATCAGAAAATTTTGGAATTTATGTTTGTAAAGTCCATAACTCATCTGTCATCATGTTTTATCTCTAAAAGTCTAATTTAAAGGGTAGATTAAAGTGCCAATAACGTTTGTAACGAGGTTCCATAAGATTTCTGGTGTATTGTGTAGTTATTAATAGGTTCAATAAAGATTAAAATGTGTAGATTACAATAATTTTAATTTGTGAACGTATTTATAAAATTTATATATTATATAAAGATTTAATATAAATTAAACGTTGCTATGAAGTTTATGGGAAAGTTTATTTGAACATGATATGTGATCATAGATTGGAAGTCAGAGAGAGAGAGAGAGAGAGAGAGAGAGAGAATGACGAGAGGTGTCCTATTCAGAGAATATAGTGCTAGCGCTATCGGCTATCGGTGGCTCTACCATTCCCCTACAGACTATTTGTCCGTCGACCGCCGTTTCCGTGCGGTGTGCTGCCAGACTGCTCAACCTGTGAAACATGGCATTGCCACATAACCGTGGTAAACCCGGGTTGACCATAGGTCTCCCCGTTCCACATAACACACAGTGCGAAGACTTCGCTAGCCGACATAGCTTTTACGGGTACGAGAAAGGAAACTTATATCACTCTTGAGGTTTCAACGTCGGAGACTTAGCAGGATTGTTCCCCCTTTCCCGCTACTTTTTCCCACTGTTTTTAAGAAAATTCCCATCACGGCATCTCTTCGTCTTTCTTTTTCCCTTAAATATGAAGTTTTTGTTTCTTTGTTTTTTGAAACTTTCTCTTAGAGAGAGAGAAATCTTTGAAATGAGGTCAATAATATTCTCGACTTATGAATCAGTTTTTTATTACAATATATTATACTTTTATTTAAATAAGGGTTGAAATGTAAATTTTTTAATTATAATTTATTTTATCTAAAAACTGAAATTAAAAATCATGTAATTAATTATTAAAAAATCATAAACTGAAGAAATCCACGTAATTTACTTATTCGTTATACCCTTCTCCGGAAGTTTTACTGCTGTAGTATAAAAAACAATGAAATGTGTAAGATCTCGTGTAACATACATCTTCACTGCAAATGTAATTAGTAAATTGGCGTAAGAATCTTACAGCAACGAATTTCACGGTAACCTACAGCATCAGAGCTGAAATCGAATTAACTAACCTAGTAGATTCCGTACCACGTATACTGTAATTGGGATCGTGAAGGATAGCCGGCATAAAACTCAAAAAGACATTTCCACTAAAATTTATAGAAAATTAGATATTCTTATAATTATTTTATTAAATTAATCAGACTTTTATTTTGCTTATTATAATGTATATCGTTCCCTTATAAATGCCATAAATGAATTTGGTTTATAAAAAGAAACTTTAGTAACGGAAGGATCTAATTTGAAAATTTTATACACAGAAAAATAAGGTAAAACTTTTATTCGATAGAAAATCGATAAGCCAGATTCCGTATCGATATAAATATCTACCTATTTGAGATAAATATTATCTATACAAATATCTAATTTGTTTAAATATCTAATATTCATTAGAAAATGTATGTAAATTAATAGGCTTAATTATCGATCCATTATATTATTAAATCACGGCAAGGTTTATTTATACTTTGCAGCCAACTTTATAGTTTGACTTATGGATAGAAGTTTTGTTATGTACCAAATATATAATAATTTGATTAATATTTAATATTTTGAGTTAGTGTAACTCGGTGTATATGAAAGTTATTGTGCACGGATCTCATATTCTTACTACAGAGCAGTGTAAAATGTGTGCAAATAAGGTAGGAATATAGCAATAAAATGTATTTTAAAAGTATATACATAACAATTATATGTAGGGAAACGGAGAGAATAAAGTTAAGCTTCATAGTTTCCGGCAAATAAATATTTTTCATCCAACTTATTGTTTTATGTAGCATACAGATCAAGCGGCTTACATTGTGCGAGAAAATGCTGCATGAACATATGACCACTGCATATGTCATAATCAAGTAGACAAATTGAATGTTTAACTTACTATAGCGACCACCGTTCTATTTATCATTGCGTAGATTCATATGGGTGTATTTTGGCGAAGGGCGTTCCAGAGAAAGCCTTTCGAAAGTTAATGGCAGAAGACAACACGTGCAGTTTGCTATTGCGTAAGCTGGGACAAAGTGCTTGCGGGCACTGGTACACCCGAAGTTGCTCATGAAATTTTAGGTGCCCAAGCTAATGTTCTACAGCGCAGTAACGTGAAATTAATCTGCTATAAGAACCAGCTACAAATAAGATAAAAAGCTATCAAATTTGTTATAAACAATTAAATTACTGAGTTGCAAAGGACTTTTGAATTATCCACGATAACTTTATCTTAACAGTAAGACAATATAAAGTGAACTCAAGTTTACACTTGAAACTACTGCACAATACACCATATAATATGCTAACCTTAGAGATTGTATAAGTAATAGTAGTGTTTCTGAATGGTGAATCTTGTAAGATAAGCTAGAGTTTTTAATAAAATTTAATTACGATGGATATGATGTTCTAATCGTTGTACGCACGACACATTCAATATAATAAAATTAAATTTATTGATTACAAACTTTCCAAGAGGTATATAAAAAGACTTTCAAAAGCACTTTTTCAAACGATCTATAAAAGAAATCCAGAGAAACTACGCCATTGTCCAGATTAAAACAATAATTTTTCCAACAATCCTTGTAATTTCACTATCCGAGTCTCCGTATTTCATCTTTGGTTCAAATAACTTTTTGTTCCCTTCAAAAGCCGCTCGGGAAAATTCACGAGATTTTTACCAATTCACAATGCACCGTTTAACGGTGCATCTGCAAACGCTCCCGTGTTGGAATGAGTCGTAGAATAGATCAGAAAATGAAAAACTGTCCGGTCGCGGCGGAAAGTCGTTAAATTCGCGATTCTCGTCGTCCTATCCCAGTGCTGGATTCGCCCTGAAAAATAACAGTATTTGCCCTCTATTGAAATAAGAAGAGAAGAGAAAAAGGTG
Source organism: Sycophaga agraensis (assembly GCA_018906755.1). Lineage (NCBI taxonomy): Eukaryota > Metazoa > Arthropoda > Insecta > Hymenoptera > Pteromalidae > Sycophaga > Sycophaga agraensis. Next base: position 330,149 of record JACCIE010000003.1, read on the forward strand.
AGAAGATAAACGAAAGAGAGATTTCTATTACTTGGATAGAAAGGTGCAAAAATACATTGCACATGCTGTATCAATCCCATTTGATATTTTAGATGGATGGCCCCACTAAGAATACAATACGTTAAATATAAAGTTTAAATCTAAAGCCAGGCTTGAATTCCTGGAAATAATGGCAATTATAAAGAATACGTTAGCACCATTCAGTCATAATGTATCTCATTCCATTCATTATTGCACATTATTAATGATCAATGACAAGCAAAGTTTTCGTGATGGACGAGGGAAAAAGCCTGCGCATTACTCTTAAGTATAAATCAGTTGAATCATCCGGCAGTAGTGGCATTTCATGCGGGCCCACATATATACGCACAAAGGAAAATTGTTATAAAATACCAGTTTGAATGCTAACCAAGTGAATCAGTTTTTATCCATCTCAATCAGGTCCTTCGCAGCGAAGGATGGCACTGCGAGTGGGAGGGCCAACACACCCCCTAGAGGGGGTAGGCGGGGTCGGCTAGTCGTGGAGAGCGGACCCGAGCGAGCCGGATAATAAATCGTAAATTACGACCCATGGCTCCGGGACGGTGTTTGGGGGGGGGCAAGTCGGTCGCGGCTCTTGCCAGAAACCTCGGGAGGGCGGCGCGAGCGTAGGTGGCCGGCGCGCGTCTCCAGCGCGCCCTTCCGCATTCCTTCGTGCTACCGCAGAAGGAGAAGCGCGATAGGAGGGCGCGGGCTTCCGCCGACGCGCGCTGTTAGCGCGCCCCGGGATAATTTACCGGCGGGAGTATATCGTGTTTGTTTTGCCGGGCGAGCGGCTCTGCGCGGCGCGTTATCCGTTATTGCAGTTTGGAACTTTTAGAAATCTGAGTTTTCGTGTACGTAGTAACCCCCGTTGTTTACAGCGCTCGCGTTCCGCTTGCTTTTTCCATTAAGCCGATCGCTCTGTAATGGCGGCCCGCTCGAAATGCGCGGGATCGGGGCGGATGCACCGGTTATTGGAATAGCTCGACTAGGAGTTTCGACCGAGCCGATGCCTGGCCGATTAATGCAGTTGCAGATTGAACGTGTAACCGAAACTCCCTTCGAATTTGAGTGCGCGCGGTTGAATTAATTCGAGTTTGCCGCGTGTTTGAGGTGCTAAGGAGATAAGTAAACAACTTTTACCAAATTGCATAAGTAATGTGGGCGACAAATTGTAGGGGTTGAGGTAGTCGTGCATCTGCAAAACTTTCTGGCTCAGATTGAGCGCGCAAGCAGTTATCGTCGCAAAATGTAAAGTAGCAGACGGGCGCGGCCGATATTTTCGGGCTTTGTTATTCTCGGAAATACGACCGATCTGTGCTTGCTTCATTTGCATTTTATATTCGAGTTAGTCGCCTCGCCAGCGCTTCTTTCTTTAGGTATAATTTCAAATCTCGAGCGCGCCGGCCGCAGTTCTCCTGCCTTTGTCCTTCTGCGGAAACTTTGTCGTACTTATGCATTTGCTCTCGAAAGAGGGTATTAGTGCTTTGTATGCCTCACAACGTGTGCCCTTGGCTCAACTTTAGAAGCGGTAATGATGGTATTGAACTCTTTGTACGATATTATTTCTAATTAAATTCCATTTCTTACGAAGGCCCTGTATTTTATGAAATTTGTAACACTCGCACGTTTTGCGCGGTTACTTATACTCCCCATCTCTCAACCGTATATAATTGATTCTCGGAGCCAAATTGGGTCTTAAAAGATGGCGCAAAAAGGAAATAAATTGCAAGTTATTAATATAAAGTGATAGTTTTCTTTTCGGTTTACATTTAATAATGGGCAAGGTCTTGCTATTCTATACAGAATAATGATGCTATACATGCTGGAAAATGGTAAATATTTATTTTATAATATTTATTTTAATGCCTTTTCACATTAGCCCATGAGCTTTTAAAATAGAAAATCAATAAAAATTATATGAATGAAGTTGTATCACATCGAGCAATCATCCGCGAATCGCGGACATTAAAACTTACAGAATGTTTCACAAGAAAATGCAAATGTTTTAAAATTTCATGTACTAATTTATGCAGTAAAGTTTGGCGTAAATAAGAAAAGTCTTTATTCAGGATCGGTCAGCAAAGATAAAGTATAAATAGAGACTAGCATGAATAGCAGGCTGGGAAGAAACCTTTAGAAAAGTTGAAACGGCAAAAGTTTCTTCTTTCTCAGAGCCACGTGTTTTGTTAGTTCTTTTCTCACCCACACTCCCTTAATTCATTTGCTTGTTAGGTGGCTCCTTTTCATTAAAGAAGATTGGGATTGACCATCAGTTTGGTCATTGGTGGTTTTGCTGGAAGCCTGCATAAAGCATAGATGTCCAACTTTTCGTACATCATTGTTTTTTTTATTTTTAATTTTGAATTTCTAGAGCATTCATTGACGTGCAAGAGTATGCTTTTGTGTTAGACATTTATGAAAGTACAATTAGATTTCATATCATGAGATTCTTAAGTAAACAATACAATTACAATTATCTTAAAATGCACCACCAATTTCTTAGCTTCATAGATAATAATATTGTTTTGAATATTAAAAGTTCTAAGAAGTATTCTTTGAAATGTTTTCAAAAAAGCTCTTATAGGTCACAAGTTCGAATACTAAATTGGTACAGGAAGGAAAATAAAATGTTCTAATAACAATTATGTATATAAGTGGCGAATACTCGCAACGTCAAATAAACAAACAATAATAAACGTCGCCGTCCTATAAACGTAAAATGATTTAATTACTCAGAAGTAATTTCCATTGATATTACTAGCAAGATGGAGCAGTTAGTTGAAGGAATGACATTATTGCTAACAAACTACATTCAACGAGCAGTAACTTTATCCGTCAACCAAGATTGAGTTAGGACGCCACACATTGTAACCCAATATTACGCTGCATACAGTGGACCAGCCCCAAGAAGACTTGCTGAATGCACAAAAGCCACGTGCAATTATTCGCGATCACAAAAAACTTTTGTTACAAACATTTTTTGCAAGCCGTCCCTCCGCGCATCAGATCTGCCCAGCGGATCAAAAGATGCGTGCGCACTAACGATCTCCCATTCAAAGGCATTCGATGGATAATCGCACGGAAGCCGGGCGGAGCGCGCGAACGCTTTTTCACCTACGCCTCCAGCGTCAGTGGGCCCGAGAATAAGCGAGAATCAAAGCCCTCGAGCGCCCGGCGGCGGAGTCAAGCCCCCAAAGGCCGGCGCGCCCCCGCCGACGAAATATGTTTTCGATTCGATCGCGCGCCCGGCGCACTGTAATTTTAATGTCGATGCTGGCCTCGATACGCGCACACGCGCGCCGAAAGCCCCGGAAAAGCAGGTCGACCCGATATACTCCCCCCAAGTTGTTTCCCTCGCCCCCCGTTTTTTTTTTTTCGACTCTCTCCCCCGATCCCTTTTCACTCGCGGCGTAACCCGCAGGCTTTAATTAGCGCCGGAGAAGGGCTCGCTTTCTTCCCCGGGGCGAATTGATTGGGCGTTTATAGAGGCTCGGCGTCGCGTGCGCCAGCCGCTCGAGACGCGTACACCTGGCCAGCCGCTCGCTGACGGCGGCTACCAGTCCATTTGACGGATTCGTTCTAATAAGTGGGCGAGGTCGAGAGATTCGAGTAATTGCGGGGAATTCGCCGGGCCGCACGTGTCGGATGTCCGGGGTCACAGTTGGCTCGTATCGCGGCTCGCGGCTTTTCTTGGGGGAGGGCTGGAGGGCTGTAGGAGCGTTTGGAAAAGCGGCTTCCTTCGCAAATCTCCAGTATTTGCGTTTAATTTTCTAGCGCGCGCCGTATTTTACACGCAGTTTAATTAAAAATTTGGGATTGCGCATTTTGGAGTCGGCCCCACCTTCTGGTGGGCGGCTTCCTTTCCTCGGTTAAGTTATCAAGAATTTTCGAGATTTAATTTACTCGGATCTTTTTTCTTTCTCCCGCGACCTTACATTATCTGATAAGTGTACAGCAAAACTTTCGGCTATGAAGCTAGTTTCAAAAAACTAATTAGTTTCTTGTTAAAGCGATTATGTATCGTAAAAGTTCAGGTGCTTGTCCTCTGAGATTTAAACTTGTTATACTCGGCCCAAGAACTAGGATTTTCCATTGTTATCGTAAAAATGAAACGCGTAACTTTCTATATTGTAGTATACACAAGAACGCGCACGTACTAACTATCTATATACAGTTAGCAGCAATATTTTTAAAAGCTGCGTCTGTTTATCAATTGAGTAGAGCTACCATAATAAAAAATCCTCCGATAATAAAAAAACATTTTCAACTTTACGGTTGTGCGAGCCTATAAAACAAATCTACGTACTCCGTGGATATCTCCACTCGAACGAGGCTCGGGTAGAAGAGGCCAGTATGCAGCGCTTCCGAATGCAAAATCCAGTTCCTGTCTACTTGGGGAAAAACGGTCGAATTAAAGAATAAATATACATGGGCGGGGGGGGGGGGGATGGGGGGTCAGTTGCCGGACGCAGCGCCTCCGCATTCGAGGGCCCATCGACTTTCTCGCGCTGAATATGCATGCGATTGGCCAGGGGCTCGGTCGGCGGGCTAGTTAGCATTAATATTTTTCGCGGAACGATTGGTCGATAGATCGCCGGCGTTAATCTCGAGATCGGGGATGCGCGCAAGTGGGTCAAGAACGGCCGGATGTACGTGTAAGCGCGAAGACGCGGCGGATAAAACGGCCGCGCCGCCGAATGCAAATGGCCGATTTACGAGCGGGACAGGCCGCGGACGGTCAGCGCGGAGGCTCGGCCGCCTTATATATATATATATGTATAGGTTGGCCGGCGGGGCCTCGGGCGACGAGCCGCGTTTTACAAGCGCGCAAGGTAGCCCCACCCGGGGCAGATTTACGGCCGGCCTGTGTAAAGGGCCGCGGAGGATCCGTCTGGCGGATTTTTCAGGCGAGGCAGAGGCCTCGTAATTCACGAGCCTCCCCTTCGTTAAGTAGGATACTTTGGGGCAGGGCCGCGCGCGCGCCTGAGTTATCGAGCGTCGGCAAGCTTTGGATTCGATATAAATTTATAAGGCGCCGCGGCCGGGCCCCGGCAACCGCCCCGCGGATATCCATTTTTCCGATCATCTATTTCGGCCTGTCGGCCCATTGAGGCGCCCTTGCAAATGGCCTCCCGCGCAATCTTGCGGGCGCAACGACGCTTTTTTTTTTTTTTGTTGATTTATCGCACAAATTCCCCCGCATTTCTCTACCGCGGTCCGCTTTCAAGGGTTTTTTTTTTTTGATATTGAAAGCCTTGTTTTTCAAGAGGACGCGCACGCAGAAGCTTCTTTCCTTTTCACCGAGCCCCGCCTAATTACGAGGCATCAGTATGAATGAGTGCGGTTTCGTTATATTCGTTGTATTAATTGGTGCCAGCTGAAGTTCTCCCGGCAGTCCGCGTAATATTTGACGTGCCGTATCGGAGCAGTTCGTCGTATTCCATCCACTCCAAGTTTCCGCTGACGTATACGACTCCCCGAAGATGGAAATTTATTGCGCCCCAATCAATCATCGAATTTCGTAGAGATGATATTTCTCCAATAGTTTCGATTCCGGGTCAATTAACAAAATTAACGAACGATCTAATTCAGTGCCAGAGGCGTTATTTCGGGCATCGCGTAAATTCATCAGGCTAATTTTAGGATAAGCTGCCAAGCCGGATGCATACATATATATGCATACGGCGAAAGGCATTCAGCTCGACAAGGGAGAGCAATCAATGGATCGACAAAAAGCAAAGCTCGGCCAGTCGTCGGTTGTACCTTCGGCGGGGCTGGCTTGTTTATTGGTATAAGCTCGCGCTCGCGGCACCGATTTACGAGGCGAGGCGTACGTGCCGGGGCCTGGCGTTCGTCCGACCAATGCGGCCCGTCACTACTGAAAAATCGTCGAGAGCCGCGCCGCGGGAGTACCTGTGTATATATACGTGTGTATATTCGCGCGCTCGCGCGGAGAGGTGCTAAGAAATAAATGGATGCGGCAAGGCAGGTGTACTGATTCGACGCAAAGCCCGGTATTAGCCGCCCCGCGGCCGAGCTAGAGCGCGTGCGCGTGTCTCGGGCGCCAACGCCGCGGAGATCCAGTCCATATGGGAATCCGTTATGATGACGAACGATATTTCACTTTTATGGGAGAAGTTGAAAATCAAACGGAGCCGTCGGGTACGTTTTAAAATGAAAGATGTGTTTCAACTGGACTATTGCTGTCACGCGTATACCTTCGCAGTTGACTTTTTAATAAAGACTTATTATAAATGACTTGAGAGAAATGATCAATGGTGGGTTTATCATTTTTTAAAGGATTGCCATACGATCGATTATTGTGAACGATCATTTCTTGGCCTTTATTATTCTTCTTATTTATTTCAGTATCGAAGAACATCTCAAGTTTCATAAAAAAATCCATCAAAATATACTCTAAGCCATCGTATAAAGCTGGAAAGACAGGTTGTTACTTTGTATTGACAATAAAAAAATCAATTACCACATAAAATAATGCGTTGGGAAAACGTTTTGCAATTTGGCACTCTAGTAATACATGAAATTTCATCAAATATTCTTGTTACACGCGAGCATTCAATTACATATACCATTTTGAACTTCCGCACTAAAAATAAAATAGCAAAAGTGGCCATCCCTTTTAACGCGACGCAGGCACAGAAGACTATGCCCAATCACGCGAACTGTCGCAAATCGTACTGTAAAATTAAAGGCTTTGCGTCCACAGGTATAAAACCAGGTGGACGCTCGGGTGAATCACGGAATTTCGAACACTTCACTGCTATGTAGGGATCCTCACGCGCGGATCAGCGCGCAAAGGCAAAACACGGCAGCTCGGAGATCCGGAAGAGGAGAATGAAATGAAAGGAGAACAGGCACTGCTCGCAATAAGATAAGGCGCGTAGTATCGCGATGTTTCGCAAAGGATGAAATTCAAAGTAGCCCGCGAACCGAAATCGGCTCTAGCCGCACGCTGTGAAATTGAATATCCCGCTGCGGCGATATTCGCTTTTTCGCAAAATCAATTCCAAACTTTAAATTCCTCGGCTGTTTTAAGGAGTCAGATCCGCTCGAAAAGTATACCAAGTTTAAAGAAGTTGTGAGCGTTACTTTATCGATAAAGTTATTGACTTTTTGACATTATTAATGTTCTGTTTAAATCCATTTTTTCAGATTCAGATAGCAGTAGAAAAACATCATGCATTTGTATAGTCTTTTTACATTGTAATTCTAGATTCCAACAATATTCCTTTTATTTTGCTATCGTAACGAAGGAAATCTTAGCACATTCTATCAAATCATAGAATTCACAGTGACTTAAAAATTTTACTTACATTATTAATAATTTTTGTGTTCATCTTTTTCTTCATTTTTGTATCGATACATGCATAGAAAAATTCATATAGTATAGATTTCGTATGATATGTATTAAATCCTTACAAAATCTACACGGAATCCGTATAAAGTTTTCATATATATTTAAATATCAGGTGGATTTCTATTATACAGACTCAGTATCGTTTGCATATCAAAACTATATTGATGATAAAAGGCAATATTACTTTTTTTATGAATAGATTTTGCAAGTAAAACCCGTATGAATTTTTTGCAATTAATTTAAACGTTGATCATATCCATATGAAAATGAGCTTTATTCAATGTGGTTTTGAAGTTTTCTTAAATGGTATTGAAGTCGCATTATTGCATACAGCATTCATTATAATTTTTATAATAAAATAAATCTCAGGTATGATCTAAAGATAATTTAACATTATATCGAAACAATTTTTACGTTATACGCTGACATGTACATGAAATTCTTGCTGAGATTCTTTAAAAAATACCGAAATATCTTTAGTATAAAATTATTACGAATTTCTTTAATACTTTTTATCATATTGTGACGTTATATCCACCTGCATGCTTTATGTATATTTGCTTATTTATTGTTTTAGTAAGATTGTTGTGCCAAGACCTTTAGAATTATAAGCAGCGTACAACCTATTAATTAGAATTAACTCATATGAAAATAACATAAGAAATGAATGCCTAATTATTTACTGTATATTTTTAAACGCTATATTATCTATCCATACAAGTAGGGTTTCCATTTCCGACTGGCCATATCATAAACTAAACATTCTACTTCTCTAACAAGCTAAAGATTATAGCGTCAGTCCGCCAATCACCTTTGCAACTTCTTAGTATAAAACGACAAACACGTTTTGCATCGGCCGCGTAACGGCCGGCGCTAAACCAATCAGACGGATTTTGGAATTATAAGCAACGAGATACTGCGGCCTCGCAATGCCGCGCTGGTGGGGCTAAAACACTGAAAGTCGGACCGATCGGGGCCGCTTACCTTGATGACGGTGTACTCCCTGCTCTCGGCCAAGTTGGTCCAGCGGCGACGGCGCCTCAGGTCCCCCGGGCCCTGCAGTCCTCTGCGGCGCCGCGGCGCCTCCTCCTGCGGAAGAGCCAAGCGGTCAGATCGAACGTCGGGAGGTGGGGGTGGGGGGGGAGGAGGAAAGCCGATAAAGGAGCGGGACAATCGGTGGCGCGTGCGCGCCCGGGGATCGGCCGGCTTATGACATAACGACGAGAAAGCTCTCCTTGCTCGATTTGGCAAACAAGCAGGGCGCGCGCCAAGTATCAGTATCGCGCCTTACGTAACGCCGCTCGATACCCTCAAGCGGCCGCCGGGGTTTCCCCGCGCGTTTATGCAGATCGCAGCACGTGCAGCCTCGGCCGCGCGGCGCTCGCCACCTCGAGGAAATTAGCGATCTCGCGGGGGTGATATCGGCCCGCCGCCAGATGGCGCGATCGCGCCGCCCGCACTTTCGTTATCGTTCTCGTGGAGTCGGGTGATTGAAACGCCGCTGGAGGCCGGCGGCCTCCCCTGGGTATCGCCCGGCCCAAGGAAAAAATTCCATTTCTTTTTTTCGCTCGCGTTATCTGCCCAGTCCAGGTACACGCGGGTTTGCTCGGCTAATGAAAACTCAGGAACTCGGTCAAATGGATAGGGCTTTTACTGTAATTTTCATAATTTTTCCGTTAACGTTGACCAGTGATTTAACGACTTTAATCACGTTACAGCGAATTAAGGTGATTCTATGGGAAAAAACTACTTTTATGCTGGGTTCCCACTTTCCGCAGCTATTTTACAGAAAATTTTACGTGGAATCCAATCAAGTTTTAAACTGGTTAAAAAGTTAAAAATCTGATAAAATATCCCTTGGGTTACATCCTATGAATGGATATTCAAATTAAAGTTTTTTGTATTTAAATCGCTCTATTTTCTTGCCTATCGAGCTCGAGTGTATGCATATAGAGATCCAATGAATTTCTTTTGCAACAATGCTTGTATCTTGAACTGATCTTACTGCTTTAAAAAACCTCTTCAATTCTCAACTTTGTTAACTGAATGTCATATTTATTTTTCTTTAACTATTATCATTTTTATTAGTACTTATTTTCTGCTTTATAAATTTGAATAGCTTGCTACTCTTATAATCTAAATGAAAATTATTTCGTAAAATTGTAGATTGCTTCAGAATTGAATCTAAGCTTTATTATAATCATGTTATTGTAGAAAAATGGATCTCTTATTTCTCCTGGAAAGTCTATTAATCATAGGGATTATTTAATGACTCTATTTCGAACGAGCGGTATTATCATCAGCAAAGATAACTTAGGCACTGTCAATATCATAAACTTTGCTACTCGTGACGTTTCATTGTTTTATGGAGTAATAAGTAAGCATTGGATCGTTCAGGCATTTGTGTAATTTTTTTGGAACTTTTCAAGGCTAATAAATTGCAGCGTTCATCGAATAGTACCTTCAAAGTACGAAATTGGAACATGATGATTTTTATTACACGTGAAAAATTGACGAATCCGTTTAAAACTTACTCCGAAAAGTTTGGACACGTGAGAAAAATGGGTAATAAAACACACTTACTACTATCATTCTTCATTTTTAAGGCGGTGGAATATGAACTGAAATTTATAACTGAGATATGTAACGGCGTATTTTTGAGAAGCCAATGATGCTTTGACAAATTTTTGACGATCCATCGAAGGATAATCATGCGACTCTAACTCGTATTCATCAATTGAATTAACTTCTCTCATCCAGTAAAATAAATTTTGATAATCAATGGATTGTATAATTGAATATCGGTGCTTTTTAATCTATGAAAAATCCATACCATATAGGCACGCATACAAATGATGGGCCCGTCAGTCATTTTCTTGCTAACGAGTACAAGAAACTCGGCGGGTTTTCTTGCTTCGCCTGGCGCTAATCCAGTTTCGTCTCGAAAATCTTAATCCCGTCCGTCGCGCGGTCGCTAAAAGAGCCCCATTTCTCCAACGCGTTTTGCATGTCTTTGTCCACTAGATTAAACCGATCGGAGTCGGCGGCCGCGCCCTTGAAATCCCCCCGCGCGCAAACAGTCCTTTTTCCCGGAAGCGTATAACCCAGAAAATTACGAGTTCCTTTCAAAATAAATCCCGCCCCCTTTTCACTCGTCGACCTGCCCCCTTTCCAGCGCCATTTCTCATTCCCGCGCTATACCGCTTCGACGGTCGGCCGGAAAAAAGTGGAAGAAACGAGAGCATATCGAGGCGCACAGGAGTGAAAAACCACGGAGGCAGTCGTAAGGGGGGCTGGGATTTTCTTTGAGAATTAGAAGGGATGCGCGGTGGCTCGGTCCACTGGCCGGGGGCCAACGAGCAACCGATAGCCCGCGTCGCGCCCCTGTAACGCTGCGCCAATTTTCCTTGGAGCCCGGCGTACGTGCAGCCCCCAGCTCCGAATTCACTCGCGCCTTTTTGCGCTCGACCGAGTTGCCGCCGATTGCCCCGGCTCCGCTGTTGCTGTCGATAATTTTCCCGAGGCGACGATGGGCTTTTCCTTTTTTTTTGTTTCCCCAGCGCGATCCTCCCTTACGTAGCCGAGCGAGGGAAAATTCCTGAATTCCGTTAGCGTTGCGCTCCGCGAGGAATGTTTTTCCGGCCGCTCGAAATTAACCGGCGCTCGAGGATTTAATCAAAGGCACCAATCGCTCATACAACCAAAGTGAAAAATAATAACACACACTTTCTGGACTATTTGGCAAGTTGTCATTACGGCAGGTTCTAAATTTCGCGAATACCTCAGTTGCGAATTTCAGCTATGCGCTAGCTTTGATATTTAGGGATTTTAATTAAGTGTACAGAACGGAGGCGAATTCTGCACATACTCAATTACAGTTCAACTATTCCATTCTGGCCTGAAATTTAATTCGACGGTCGAGGAAAAAGCGTTTACAATGGGAATTGAGTGGAGTGCGTGCGCGCTTGATGTACTCTAATTGTGTCAACGACGGAAAGAGAGCCCGGTTAAGTATTTGAGACCTCGTAACTGGGTCGGCTCCATTCATTAATTTAAGTGTATAACTTTAACACATCTCGCCGAATCGGCCGGCGCGCTGTCCATTGGAAAACGCGCCAAGATTCCCCGAGCAAAAGCCTCCGCGCGAGCCGACGTCAGAGGAGAAATTCCCGTCCGGGCCTCTTAGAGGAGCGAAAATAGATGGCGCCAACTGCATTATTGAATCCGCCCTCCCCCCCGAAAGTCTCGCGCCCCCGCCTTTTTTTCCAGCGGCCCCGGCAGCTGTAGCTTCATCGCGCCTCAGCGTCCCTCGATCGTTATGGAGATATAGGCTCGAGCCCCGCGCCGCCCCGCAAACGAAGCGTAAAACAAGTGCTGGCACACTTAGCGCAATTGCCATTACCGACGGAGCGCGCGCGCGCGTTAGCCCGTGTAAGAGACGGGGGAAGGAGCGCCGGAGGACGTGTAGACGGGGGTATCGGCGACCGGGGCGCTTGGCGCAACTTTCGGCTCGACCCAGATTTTACCCTTGGCGCGCCGGATCTCCCCACTTGGCTTTTCGCTCCTGGGAACGGCGAACAGCGACCCCCACTACCCGCCAGTGAATTATTTATGAAAATTCTTAAGCGGCTGACCGGCCTCTAACTGATACAATGCCTTTTTCGCCGGAGCGGCCAAGTCGGTAAATTGCCCCCGACACAGTTCGCCCTCGATGTTTTGTCAAAGGGCGGGCTTGGAAGCGGCCCGCTCACGCCGCTGTGATTTCCTTCCGCCGATTTGACGGAGCCCTAGAGCCCGGCCAAAAACTCGCCGAGAGGGTTTTATTTGCGTAGCCATTTCAACGCGCGCTCGCGCGCCCTGTCACGACGATTGATCGCGAAGACCCCGATTCTGGAGGTCCCGCGGTTCTACGCTGCACGTAATATTTAATGAAGTTTTTATTAATGTGGCCGAGCCGAATGCAGTGCTCCATTCTTCTTTCCCTTTTATCTACGTTTCCGAATAATATTCCGCATTTCGAATAGTCTTTTGATTTGCGAAAATGTCGGGATTTATGGTGGGCTTTCGTCACGAATGCATTAGTCGGCCAAAAGATGCTTATCGCACCAGTGCAGTTTATTACGAAAGAGAAACGAAATGCGACTTCAAGTTTAATTGTACATCATTTCATGAAAACCATTGCGGTTATAAACTGCAATCTCGCGTCGCTGCAGTGGATTTTACCTCTTCTAATATCCTTTAAGGCTCGTTTATTTGTATAATCAGCAGAGTGAAAGCATTAATTCAAATATGTAACCAAATATTACATTGTTCAATTAGATTACTCGTATTTTCTATGCTCTTCAGAATTAGAAGCAGAATTGAATTTTCATCATGGAAGCTCGTTTATAAAACAAAAATTTAATTAAGAATTTATTTCAAATTTGGAAGCTTTAAAATCTTTCATAAAATTTAAAAGAATTTTTAGTGGGACTTGTTCCACCCTCTCTAACCTTGATGAGGGCTTTGCCCTGTGGCTCTCGGCTAACTCCCCCTTCTGCTCTCGCTTCTCTCATCTTATCTATGAGCTTTTCATCTTTCTTTTTGAATTCATAAATATAGTAATCTTATGTAACATTGAAATTAAATTTTAAACAAATTTTTATTTTTTTATGATTTTATTTACTCTATTTTATTTTTTTTTTTTTTTTTGTGGAAAACTTAACACTGCAGCCACAGTAGAACCGAAAAGCTCGGTACGACTTCCTTAGGCAGTAATGACTCGTCGCGTACGTGAACGCGTCGCGAAGCAGCAGTGGAACCATATATTTTCACTGACTACAGGTCGTACTCCCCTTTCTGTCTTCATTATTAACGACTGACTAAAAGTGGTGCACGACTCTTTTGTTGGATTTAACTATTTAAGTATCCTCTTTGAGCGAGTCTCAGAGCATGCGAAAGTGTGCACAGAGGTGCACCACTCAGCCCTGCAAAGTTTCTGCACTTATTTTATACATCTTACGCTACGAAAGAATGCTTTTTCTTCCTTTCATCGACTCGTTTCCTTATTTTTTTGCAGTTTCCAGTTTACTTCGACTGATAGTGTAAATTTTACAAACTAGACAGAAAGAATACAAGAAAGTATTGTACTAACCAATGTATATTCATTATATTGATTAATCTGCATACATATTAAAAATGTCTTTATGAAAGACATTTTTAAAAGTATTTATATTGTATTATGTCTTTCGTAAGAAAAAATCTGTATTTTATAATTTGCAATGCAGGTCAAAACCAGAATTTATTAATACAATATATGAAAATTTAAATAGATAAAAACAAAAAATACATCAAAATAGAAAAATAAAATACATTATAAAAAAAGATTTTTGTGACACCACTCAACTAATAAACAATATTTGTATTAATGGAGAGTACATTAATATAAGTACAAAAAAGTGATTAACAAGAGTATTATTACAAGGTTGGATATAGATTCTTAAAGCTTATCTTTTGTTTATAAAGATCACACACTTCTTACAAAATAAAATTATCCGTGTTTTCCTCATTCAGCACATCTTACTAAACAATTATCAAGTCTGTTTATTTCTGATTCTTTAAAATAGATAATAAATTAATCTTTTCTAAATTAATACTATTTTGAATAAATTTTAAGGGCTATTTGTAAGACATAACAAAAAGTTCGGAACCATGTTCGCAACATCAGTAGAAAACGACAATAGTCAAACGTCATGACTCTGACTGTAGTCCTAACCTTCTGTCTATTCTTGTCCTATGGATTGGCCAATTATATATAGTCACCAGAATCAATACAAAAGACAGCTTTAAATGTATACGATGCTCACAACTAGAAGTACAATCCCATTAACATTACTAGTTTAATAGAAACTATTGATAACTCAATTAACAAATTGAAAAAAACATCAGTTACTAATCAAGACAGATACTCGTATTTACTGAGTACATTAATCAGTAAGTTGGGCAGAATTGATTTCCACGAATGTAAATGATGCAAATCTCTTTTTATGCTTGGTATTAACATTCGAAACAAAGACCAGCTTCTCATAGATGGAAAAATTGACTCAGGTAGGACTCAAGAAAGTACTGTTGATTAAATTGTGCAGAGTAACAGTTTATTTAAGGATTTTTGCAGTTTTTTATATATAAATGAAACATTGTATAATAAGATAATTGTACACTAATAATCAAAAAATATTACTATTACTTATACTTATTTATGCTACTTCTGTATACTATTGTGACCGTATTTTGCTAACCATATATAGTTTAGTTTGAATTTGGCTTCAATAATATTAGGTAAGATTTGATGATTTACTCCCGGATTATTTGCAGAAAGTATTTTAAGGATATTTATTCTAAGGATGGCTTTTTTTAAGGCTTTCTATATAAGGTTTCCATGAAAGTCGGGGATCAAAAGTAAGTCCATGAATTTTAATTTCTTACACTATTTGTACAGTATCGTCAGCATTTTAATAAATATAATATTATATATTTCTAAAGGTATTTCTTGAACTTCTTCAGGTAGATTTTTAATCTGAATATTAGGAATTGCTTCTGCCATGGGCGTATGTTTTTACGGCTCTCGATTACATTTTTAAGTTTGATCATGGCCATAGGCTCGTTAAACGATTCATTATTAATGTCTACGGTTTCCTGTTGTTCTTCAGAACTATTTTTGCTTATATTTATAAATGAAAGAAATTTTTTGGAGTAATTTGAATTGCTTGAATTTTCAGTCAATTTAATTGCAAGTGTGTTAGCTATATCTCTGGGATTATTTATTTATTATATAATTTATTAATAGTGTTACTTTTCTAACTATGTCCTTCTAAACTGACGACTGATCTCAATCGCTTGTTGTTCTTATCTAAATTTATATTTCCTGTATTTATTTTCATATAGTTTGCTGACATAGTTATTGTCTTTTTGAATATCTGGTATAGTTAGAAAGTTATCTGCTGCAGTTGGAGTCGGTGGGACTCCTAACATTGTGTTTTTTTTTATTGGATGCTTATTTACTTTTATCGTGTAACTACTTGCTGTGTGAAATTAGGCGTTAAATTAGGCGTCGTATGTATTAAAACACTTCTGGGCTAGATATCCTTCTATTTTGCATATAAAGCATTTAAGATGTTCAGTATTTACGAAAATATAATAATCAAGATTTCGGTAATTAATTTTTGTTTTTTTTTTAAGGTGCACAACTTTACTTCCGCCGATTTTTTCTCAAAATTTGAGGCTTTATTCTTATAAGTAATTACTTGTTTATGATTCAAAGTACTGTTCGTCACTAGCCACTACTTTTTGCCATCTTTAGAGCAATTTTCAATTGGAGCAATGTCTGGAGAGTATGACGAGTGTAGTAAGACTTCTCATTTTAGGGTATCCAAGTACGCCTTAACGGATACTGCGACATGTGACCGAGTATTGTCATGTTACAGGATAACTTTATCATGTATCTATTGATTCTGTGGTCGTTTCTCCTGTAATGCTCGTCTCAAATGCATCATTTGCGTTCGTTACCGATCTGCTGTAATATTTTCACTCGGTTTCAACAGACCGTAATACACCACATCGAGCTGGTCCCACCAAATTCAGAGCATTACCTTAGCACGATGAATATGCGGTCTGGGCGTCGATCTTGAAATATGTTTGAACATTCCCCATGATTTTCTACAATTGGGATTATCGGAGTGGACCCATTTTTCGTTGCCGATTACAATATGATGTAAAAATCTCTTCCGCCTCTGTCTTTAAAGCAGTTCTTTACTAGAAAAAACGTCGTTCAACATTTCTCGGCTTCAATTTCTACGAAACCAAATTTCCTTACTTCTGAATGATTCCCATGGTTTTAAAGCGTTTCAAAATTGCTTATGGATTATTATTTACTCTCAATGGTACTGATAATTCTTCTTGGATTCGACACGAGTCTTCAGCAAGTAATGCTTCCAGTGTGTAATCTTTTGTAAATTTTTTTCTTCCGCAGCCATGGCAGTCCTCAACATAAAAATCACCGCACTTATAGCGTTAAAATCACTCACGACATGATCTTTCACTAAGAGTAGCCTCACTGTAAGTACTTGAGAGCATTCGATAAGCTTCAACTGCAGTTTTCTTCAAATAAAAGTAGAAAATCAATATTTTCCGCAAATTACGAGAATTTATTACGACGTTATGTTGACAGATGTCCAACCTTACTGTACGAAATTTTTGACTTGCCTATTTCTACTAGCACTTATCGCTGCAGCCATCTATTCAAAAACGACGGAAGCAAAGTTGCGCACCTAATACTATCCTCAGACTTGACGAATATTTGCTGTCTGAAATAAGATACGTGTGAGTATTCTGCTTTTGTAACACCGTTATTATTAAGTGATTATTTATCTCCAATTGCTTTACAATGGTTTCGAGTGCGTAATTTGGTATAACTGGGCGGACATTCCAGAATATTACCTGTTTTAGTTGCGAAGCTAAGGATCTAATTGTTACTCTTACAGTTGATTTCAAAGACTGTGTACTTATCTGTTAGGTTATGTACAAGTTGTTTTGATAATAGATAGATACAAATTTTATTCTTTGATATTCTTGATGCTTTTATAACATTTATTGGTGCTTTTATGTTTCCAACGGCGCTAAAGTAGTCGGTGAGTATTAGATCATATACGCAGTCCATTATTAGGCACTGGTTTCTTTGCACTTGTGAAACACTTGCATAACTTAATTTGGTTGGAATTTCAATCACGAATGTCGGCATTTCAGTATGGGTTTCATGACTATGTTGCTGGATTTCCATTTCGCTCATTTTTCAAATGAACTCGCGTTGCAGCGAGAGATGGAAGCCGGGGAGGACCGAATGTCGTTGCAATAATTATCGTATTACACCTGTGACTGTTTACTATTACCTCGAGGTAAACACGTATGTACTTGATAAGTGACAGACTCGGACTGATTATAATTTTAAGTTATACAATGATGAAACAAAACCTGTGGTAATTGATACCTATAAAAAACTAATCGAACAACTTTATATGATTCTTACTTTGAATGAAATAGAGAATTTTTTAGTTACCATGTACTATCATGAGAAAGGAGAACAATTAATTAAAAGTATGAGTCACACAGCTACAATATAATTTATTTTTATCAAATAACTCACCTAATATTAACGATAACTATTTTATTTTACTTCAGAAGTTTTAGTATCTGCTAAAGAATCAGGAGCTGCACATGTGGTTCAAAAAGTTACTAATCATGTCGTTAACAAAACCATTAATCTAGCTAGGTTTGAACTTAAAAACTAAGTATACTTAGCAATGTAAAAGTTGCATTAATATTATATTCTGACATGGTTATACTTTTAAAATAACTTAATCCTTTTATATTTAATAATAATGACGAAAGACGAATTTAATTAATAATATCTTATCATATATAAAATTAAGCTTTTTTATATATTTAAAGCAAAAAATTAAAATCACTTAATTTAAAAAATATTTATAATTATATTTATAATATATCCTACCAATTACATTTTCAATTTGATAGTTTGCAGAATATATATAAAATAATAATATTTTCTTGTATACTAGTGAACTTTGAATATAGAAAAAACAAACTATTTGCTTTGAAATTTTTATACGTTTACATATTCATATGAATACAAGGATCAGTACACATATCTGCATATAAGCTTGTTTATTCGTGTATCTAGCCAGCTGTACATATTATACATTCAACGATTCTCATATATTGAATTTTGGATTGTTCGCATACCATATATAATTGTAAAAATTAGTCAGCATTAGATTTAGTATTATTTGAAATCAGGATCAACTGTTCAAATGTAAGAATACGTTTGCATGTAAAGATGAATTGGGAGTTTATTAAATGTACGCTAGTAAGTTATTACTGAATTACATTTGACTTGAATAAAATCATAAAAAAACTAGAGAACGTTGTAAGCAAACAACAAGGCATACGTTCTAGCGAAGTCATTCGGAAGATCCATAAAAGAAAAGCAAGTCGCTGACGGTTCGCTCGTATAATATGTACAACTCGCTCGAAGAAATGGCAGGATGAGGAAGAGAGGAGGCGAGAGGACAAATGAAGCTCTTTGGTGCACAAAGATCAAGGCTCTCCGTCACAGGGGCTAGGGAGAAATTCCGGGGCAGCCAAGCGCAGGATGGCCTGCGCGCGTTCGATCGAGCTCCGGCGCGTAGCGATCGCCATGTCGCAGCCGCGGGATTGAAAAATTTACCAGGATGCCTCGCCGGAAGAGGATGATGTGATCGGCGCCGACAGGCCAACACGAGGTTCTATTCCGCGGCTATCGCGAAGGTCGCGAGAGCCATTCAAAGGGAGCCGCGCGCCACTGTTGTGCAAAGGCTATGTCGCAACTGGAGAGATCTCCGTTGGAGCGCTCGGGTCAACTTTGCCGTTGTGCTTTTTCCCGCGACTTTTTGCTCCTGGGAGGAAAAGTTCCACGGCGGTGCTCGGTCGAACGCGAAAGATGCACGGCCGACTCCATCGTCGGATCAACCGGGAATATGAAAAGTGGATTTCTGTGTTTGTCGAGGGTACAGTCATTTATAAAGCCCAAAGTTTTAATGCGACGTTCTTTTATTTCTAAGTAACTCGCATAATCAAGTTCCTGTTAAATTTTTTAATTATATACGAGAACTATGGTGAAAAAGTTCCAGCAAACGAATCACCGCGAAGAATAAATGGAATTTGGTCAAAGAAAAATCTCTTAGCGAACAAAGACTTTAAAAATTGCATGGTAGCTTCGTAACCCAAATTGTTATTTGAGAACTGCTTTGACTTTCTAAATGGAAATTTTTCGAGGAACCATTCCTTAATTGGTACCTTTAGCATAATTCAGAAGTTATAAGCAAAAGTCCTTATGAAATTGAAAAATTAATGTAAAAGTTTTGATCATAATATTTTCATCTCAAAAAATCAGTTTGTTATGTAAATATTTAATATAGTTGTCATTAATAGTTTTGGAACTATATTTTAATAAAGTTACGTATTCTGAATTGTAAAACATTATTATTATACATATAAATACTTTTATTGTACATTATGATAAATTATTGTGGGTTTCTCTATTTTTATAATAAAATATTAACAATGAAACTAGCAATTAGCAACTAATGTTTGCTTTGTAAACAAACATGGCCTTTGTCAAGATTACCTAACGTCAGATTAATGCCTGCCAAATATAAGAATTTACTAACTATGAAAACTAATCACTCAGCACCGTACATGCCAAAAATGTCCAAAG
The DNA here is from genome assembly GCA_018906755.1 of Sycophaga agraensis. Lineage (NCBI taxonomy): Eukaryota > Metazoa > Arthropoda > Insecta > Hymenoptera > Pteromalidae > Sycophaga > Sycophaga agraensis. The sequence goes on from JACCIE010000003.1 coordinate 349,858, forward strand.
TTGATTCTATAGGAAATCCAAGTTCGATAGAGGTAAAGTTTCCGAAATCGGAGAATGTAAAGCTGCAGACTGTGCCTTTGAAGGCAACTCTTTTTGATGTGGTACTTTAAAAACTTCAGTTTGACCCAACTTTTTATATTTAAGCTATTGACGACTAAGAGTACTCATATGAAAGGTTAAATCAAGCTCTTCGATTCGCTTTTAAGAAAAGTCGAATTGTAATAGTATAAGCATTAGGTCGCTCTAAGAATCACTTTGTTGAAAAACTTTGTTGAATTTCACAGTAATTTTGCAAATACAAATTTAGCTATTCAAAATAAATTATAATCTGATGGATATACTGAATTGAATGAAAATAGCGTACATAAACAAAAGACTTACTATCTATATTTTACAATTTGAACAGTTTTATAACTTGCTCTTAAAATTAAACAATTTATGTAATTTTGACAATCATGACAAGAAATAGAATTTGTGTAGTAAAACATAGTACTTTTCATCATAAGGACATCAAATAGACATTTACGCCCGAAGTGCAATAGCCGCCCACGAGGGCTGGTGACGTTACTGGCCTGAGTGTTGCTTGGTTGTACGAGGGTATAAAGTCTTAAGCCCGTGTGACAAACATTATTTTTTGATGCGAAGGTATAAAATGCCTAACAATGACATGTTCTAGAAACCAAAAAAATAAATAATAATTTGACGAGCATAAAGCGGACGGGTCAGCCCTCAGAGAGCGGAAGGTCTGGCTTCGTCCCCTGACTAATAAAAAATAAAACTAAAAACTAAAAAACTACTGTTTAAGTAAAACTTGACAAAAAGGCAAAATGTCTTCGTAAAAAAGGTTTTTAGGAAAAGCAATGAATGTTAACTCGCAACGGATATTTTTATACATTGGTTTTGATATTTTAGAAATCTATTGAAGCTATTTTACAGTTCATATATTCGTATGTATACATGCCCGTAAAACATTGCGTAAAATAGGTATTTTACGTTTATTATAGTAAACAAATTTTATATAAGGATTCTCCTATACTTAAAATAGTTTCAAGTAATATCAATATATTTTTTTCACTAAAATAACGTTATGAATAACAATTTGCATAATTTACTCATCAGCCCATAATATTGTACCATGTGTTTATATTAAAGTATCTAAATCGATGTCTAATCTGTATGTGTTAAAAGACTTTTGCTTACCGGAATGTCATTTATAAATACATCTGTTTGGTACTTTTTCGGCAAGTCCAAAAACACGGCCATTCTCGACTGGTCGTAAAGATCAGCGTCCGCATAAACATCAAACAGGGGAGCCCCAGATACTTTTAGAAGCGATGAAATCAAAGGCGTTATGTCAGATGGTCCCTCGCTTTTTGGTAAAATGTAACCACCTAATTCGTCTAACAGCCTATAAACTGTAACAGTCAAAAAGATAATTAATTATTAAATAGTATAATTGAAGTTTGTTACTACTAAAGTTAATATTAAGTTATATTACATAAATTAACAAAACATTTTAAACAATTTTATCAGTATCAAAAATAAAATAAAATTATGTAAGTATACAATGTTTAAATAGAGAGACATTCATGCAATCAAAGTAGGAGATAAAGTGTCATTTTACACGCTTTATATATTATAATAACAGTCTTCATACATAGTCTAGTGCAGTTATCACACATTTAAAGTAACTGCTTTAAAGTACCTATATGATCTTAAACTGTACTTTAAGTTTCTCGTGACTATAAAGTTATGCTTACTTTACTTTGCATCAGTAGATATGTATAAAAATACTATATAAATTCAAATATTCTCTATGGTAAGAGTTCAAAGTAGCAAATCAGTTTATCGATAGAACTTAAAAATTAAATCCGTTTTCGGAGTCCCATTCCTAATTAAATTAGAATAAATAAATGCATACAGATACATACGTTTTAGTCATAGCTTATGTTTCAATATGTAGCAGTCGACGTCGTGATTTTTAACGCTATTTCTGTTTTATGCCAGAAGTTAATAATTTTTAAATACTATACATTGGTTGTAAAAAACTAATCAAATTTCTATGAATGTTTAAGTATGGTTTTCAAAACTGCAGTAAATATAAATTCTACTATTCATAAGCATATATGATAATTAAATACAATTGTATAAATAAATATTTTTAAGCTTCATTAAATTAGTTGAGCTAAAATGGATCAAGAGCTTAAATAGAAGATTGTCAAATTTCAATTTTGAAAAGTGAAGAGAGTGGTATAAAAAAACGCAATTTGGAATCTCAATCTACACCGGATTGTCTTAAGTGAGGTTTCAGATAATTTCAATCGGTAGGAATGATCGAAGTTCAATCGCTATTACCACTTGGTTGCCTCGCATCGAATGGTTATCTAAGGAGCTTCCTTAGCTGCATGATCGTGCGCCTAATGTTAATATCCCCACTTTGATTTGGACTCGACGGGACATTAAAAAGCGTCGTTACTGTGGGACGATAAACGCTGATTTTACGATTGCAGCCATTTCACGCGAACGGTAAACTTTGAGTCTCTTTGCACTCGCAGTTTAGAAGGTGCTTCTCTAGAAAGCTTAGAAGGACAATTTTAACTTTAGCTAAGAAGGAAAATTTGTGACGTCGGTTAAATGTTTCTGAGAGGCTTGTTGTTACTTTCCGGCAACTAACATCTAGGGAGACCCTTGTCCTTGTCCGAACTATTCTGCGGAATTTGAAAACCTTCTAGGACAGACATTTAATTTCATGCACTTGATAAAATAATATTTTTTGAATACAACACACGTTTATTGTTTATCCTTTAAATATTTAAACGCATGATTTGAAATCGAATGAATTTTATTTATTTAAAGTATACATTTTGATTAACGTAGTAAAACGCTAGTTTATTATTTACTATATGGATTCGAAAATATATTAATATGCTTGATTCAAATTAGTATATTAACTTATATAATTACTAATTTTGAATTAATGCAATAAGTTTAAATTTATAACCGAAGTAATTTCACATCAACCGTCAAATTTCATTCACACACTAAATAAGCTTTAAGTTTCTGAATTAGATACGTATAAACTAATACATTTTAGTTCTTAGGTTGGGTTTCGGGTTTGTCACTCGAAACTTTCTCGTAATGCTAATAATGTTAGAGCAAAGAGTTTTACTAAAATAATGTACTTATTTTAATAAAATACTTGTGAAGGTCGTACACGTATGTGCATGTGACAGCGTCGTGCTACAGTTACAAATACAGTTATATAACGGATAAAAGTATAAGGACTGCGTTCACTTTTGAAATAAAAGAGCTCTAAAAATAGCGCCATGTAACGTCTAGCGCACGCCCTACCGTGCAATTTTTCATTCGCAAATTTTCGTTAAAAATGAAAAATTATTGCACAATTTAATTTCAGACCAATTATCACCACGAGAGTTATTATATATGTGTGATTAATTGCATGATTGCTTGCACGATTGTTCGGTTGAAATGGTTAATAGCGTGAACCACTATTGCAAGGTCAATCACGAATGAATGTAAATCAATACACCTATCGATTTTCAGCTTTAATCTCGACAATAATTCACTCATGTTCCATAAAACTCTATTGAAGAAAATCAGTGTGTTTAATTTGCTCTAGGTGCACTCGAGCGCGAGGTATTTTCTCACGAGAGTGCGGTGGAGACAGTTAACATATAGCGCTGGAGAATCTCGACATACTTGTGGACAGTCGGCTGCCGTGGCGCTCGTGGATCGACTCTGCAACCGCGCACTTTATTTACCGAAGTTGCCACCTCCGGAGTTTGGCTCGCGCAAGCTGAGGAATCGCAGTAATTACGCTGCACGAAGCAGGACACCATCTCACAACAAAGTATATGCTCACGGGTGGGCCTCAAATCGAGTATCGAGCGTATCGATTGTAATAAAGACTATATATATATAATTCGACCTAACGGAATCATATAGCAAATTCTGAGGGTGCGCTGTAATGCATCCATATATATCAAGTTTTTAAGGTTAAATCTAGTTGTATATCACAGCTTCCTATTGTTTTGATCCTTGAACCAATTTGCTCGCCAATGTGTACATGTAGAACAACAATCATGTAACTTAAAATAAAAGAGCTACAACAAATGACCCCTTAGCCTCTAAATGCCTGTATAACATTAATATATTGCTTTAAAAAATTTATGAACCGTTCAAAGAGATTTTAGGTTTTAAAGAATAAAATGTACATATTATATTAAGCTAGGTCGAGCTAGGTTGTCTGGATATATATTGATAGAACTTATATCAGCAAGACTATTTACCGACTGATCCTTTCTTAAACATACATCTATATATTATGTTCTGAGATGCGCACCCAAAGCTGAAAAATGTTTGAAATAATATGGTATACTGACAGAAAGAAAGTACAAACCACCACGATACACTACTGTGGTATCAATATAGTAACGTAGATCGAATGTAGTATATCTAGCAACGTATGAGAAGATTGGGAAAGAGTATATATAATCTGCCTCCTCCATTGAGATTACAAAGGACGTTGTATTACGATGTTTTTCATCGGTGAAAAAATTTAAATTACCGATGACAATTTCCTCTTGGTTACGGGTACATAAAATATTAGAGGAAATTATGTAAACTCTTCTAGAATAATTGATGAAAAACATTCATTTTTCAGTCATAAATTACTTAACAAAATTAATAATACAATTCTATTCTTGTATTTTAATGTTTATAAAACAAAACTTCATTTGAAATCTCTTTTCTTTTATTTTGTCTTTCCTTTCATTTCGCAACAGAAAGATTAATTTTTTTATAACAGAGTCAATAGGTAGAAAATAAAACTTCTTAATGCTTGTAAAATATTTTCCAAAGTGATTATTTTCGTATTCTGGATTATTCGCAACTTTTCATCCATCGATAAAAGTTGCGCACAAATCTCCTTTCGTTTGAAATATCAATTTTTAGAGTTACCAACTTCTGCATACAATTCTTGTTTATCAACAAAATTTAAGTCCTCAAGTGTTCAATAAATTATAATTGCATATCAATATACTGTTAAACTAGGGTATTGTAGGTATATAATAGTTGTTAGGTCAAAGATAAATTAATTATAGCACTTAATAGCGTCAGTTTAAGTACAACATTGTAATGTTATTAAGATTAAACTTATCTCGTGAACGCTTGATTTCCAGTCACTTACCACGAATAATTCCAATTAATTTAAAATTTAAGCTAAAGAATTGTATATAATGATTATAACTTTTATAATGAAAATTGCGAGATCTGATACTTGATAATTTTCATTTAAATATACGAAATATTCATTGGAATATTTGTTGAATGTCAGTCAAGCTGAAGTTCACAATAAGCATTTTAAACTTACGAAAATACATTTTGCAAAATTACATTTGAAATCGCAAGTTTAAAACTTACTTACGGATATCCCAGGGGCTGAAAGTTGCACACGTACTTTTTTCTGATTTTTACCTTGTATCAAAATATGAATTTGCGAGCTAAAACATGAAACATTTTAACGTAAAAATGCAGCGATGATATTTATAAAACTCGTTTCCTTTCATCCCCGCGGCAAAGCTATCTCTGCTTGTCACAAAGCGAGCCTCCATCGGGAACCCGCGCGGAAAAACCTTCGCAGAATTTGGGTTGGCGATCGGCCGCGCTAGGGAAGCGGCGCCACGTCAGGCCGCGGTGACCAGCAATCACTCCGGGCGATCGATGCGCCGCGCTTCCTCCGGGGCGCCGCGGCAACTTAAGCCATAAATCCTGCGGATTTGTTTAGGCGCGCGCGCGCGCGGCGAGGAGGAATGCGCCGGCTGCCCGCGCCGCCCGGAATGTCCAAGTTTCGCGGACGCCCGGCAGCGCCGTCGGCAGTTTCGCGCGCTCCGCCCGGAACTTCCATTTCCGGGGGGACGCCGCCATATCGAGGCCTCCTCGGGGGAGTCGGTGACGCGCGAGTCGTCGTCCTCCTCCTCCTCCCTAGCCCCGGTAATAATTGCGCAGTCTGGCCGGAGCAAGGGGCTCGTTTTCCCAACGCGAATCGCGCGAGTTAGGTGTAGGGCTCGGGTTTCCGTAGGCCGGCCTCGCGTATTGATTACCCGGGCGGCTGCATCGGCGTAGAGCTAATTGTGCGATTCCGCGGCGAGGTCCGATAATGCCCCGCTGCTTGTAATATTCTGTATCGCGTATGAGGCGTGGACGCAGCGCCGTGTAAACGATTAATTAAGCCTGAAATATACATGATTAAGTGAAAAATCCGCAAGATCTCGATATAGCGGCGTGTAATCAAGCGTACGCCAGCTCGTAAAACAATGGCTCATAACTTATTCATTGATTGCCTGCACATGTCAACAAATAGTCGATGAAATTACTAGCGCGATTAGTTCATTCAATAAGTACTGAAATATGTACGAATCGTGTGCTTTGTGTCACTCTACGAGTCTTAAAAAATCTTTATTGATTCGTTATAGAAATACATTGTTATGCAAAATTATAATCAATTCTAACCAAAATTTTACTACAGATATCTAAACCATGAATAATTCAATAGCACGGTAACTCTATATTAAATATGTACAGGAGATTAATGCTGCTTGTTGCGAATGGGGGGATGTATTGACCCATGGTTAAGCGAGCAAAATTTTTAAACGAATTATTATTATTTACCGGCTAGAGTAGAAAGCTATTAATTCGATGGAAATACAGAGTAAAGAAGCCGATTAAAAGTTTCCTGATTTAAGTTTTCATCCATATACATATATAAATAGTCCGCCTTATCTACCCCGAGCATTATCTGTTTTAAGAAAGTTCTTTCATTTTACGCGTATAAATAAAAGCCTCTCGTACAAACGACACTCCACTCGATGAATAATTAACCAACGCTATATTTGCCCGGGGGCGGCGCCTCCTTTCAGCACCATTTTACATTTCGCGCTCGGTTTCAAAGGGAAAAAACGAAGCCGCGCGACGTGCGCGCTCAAAGTGGCCCGCGCAATTTCATCACACACACACACACACAGACACCCCGGCCGTTGATCCGCCCGGCGTTCCCATCCCGAATCCCCCCTTTCGGAAATCGGAGGGAAACGAGGCGCGGGTCTCTCGCGGGGGCGGCGCCTCGGGCCCGGCCGCCGGCGCATCGCCCACCGAGGAGTGTAATGCCATTTGCGAAAGTGGATTCTCCGCGGCCTCGGCGGCCGCTCGAAGCCCGCGACGCGAGCCGTCTTGCGCAATTAACCCGCGGCCTTGACACACGGCCCCCAAGAAGCGCCGCTTCCGGTGCCGCCCCCTCCCGGGCATCGATTAGGCGCGCGGGCCTCCCCCGAATAATCGCCGCCCGGCCTTGGCGCTCGCCGGGTACACAAGGGAGATCGATGTGTGTGTGTGTGTGTGTACAAGTATACATCGCGGGCCCGCTCCCGCGGGACCAAATGCGCGGGCGTGTGGGTGGACGTCGATCGCGAGTCAGCTGCTCGTTTGCGCCGAGTGGCGCTCGCGCGGCTCCCGCCGAATGGAGATGGATGTTGCCGTTGCACCTTTTTTCCCGGCCCGCTAACGGGGGATTGATCGGGCCCGGGTTAGCGCGGGCCAAACAATTGCGCGGCTCGAGCGATTGTCTGCTTTGGCGCATTTAGCGCCGTCGACGCGCCGCCGGCCAATAATACTCCTCCGATGAATAACGAGTTGTTGCCTCCTTTTTTTTCCCCCTTAGCACTCCGCGGGCCATTTGCAAAATTAATAGCGAGTAGTTTAACTGCGTCTGCGGACTCGTAATTCTTCTGTTCGCTGCATAATAATGAATGATCGTGCAGTCGCGGCTTAATAATCCGTGCATTCGGTTCATTAATCTTTACTCGGTAAATACGAATTAAGCGCAAATTGCTTTTTTTTTTTATTGAAACCCGACTGCGTTTCATAATTCTATAAACTCCGTTTAATTTCTTGCAAAAGAAAAGTTGAAAGCAAAGGACATCTGATATGAATAGTGCATGCACATAAATGTAACTGCACAGATTTAGGCCAAGTATATGTAACAGACTCTTTTATTACTGCTTCTCTTGTTAAGCGTATTAATATAATACAAATTAATGTATAAGCGAAATCAAATGCAATAATATTCAGGTGTCTTTATACGGTTCATTATTTTATACATAATTAATTTCATTTTTATCTATTTCGAACACAAGGTGAATCAAACATAATGGAAAGATTAATGAACTTATGTCTGCGAATGACAGCCAATCAGAATCGTACGAGTAACCGATCATAGATAGATCGATATAACAATGAAATTTTCTTCATTCGCGAACTCTAGTTTGTAGTTTTATTATTTTTATTTCATAATTTATTAATTGTCCATCGAAAAACTGCTCTAGCAGGAATATTATAAAATATTATATTATAAAATATTATTAAAATACATTTATTCGATTTACTTCGATATAATCACACAAATACAAAATTAAAATTATATTTATCAATTTAGTTTAAAAAATAATCAAGTTATCGCAACAATAAAAGTCGTTGAAAATTTAATTAAAATGAAATTATGATCGGACAGAAAAGCTGTTCGCAACATGGATTTTCAACGCAATCTTTCGCCATTGGGGCGGTATACCCTTTTAAACAATAAATGACTTCAAAGGAAAATTTGGAAAAGCATACGAGCGAGAAGGAAAACTAAGGGCATGCAAAACCATCGATTTTCGTGCCTCGCATAATAAAAGTGCCAGGACTTGCGCTGTGGGCTAGCTGCTGGCATCTGCCGAGCCGACCTTGAATGGAGTCAACCGACCATGGCAAAACCGATTTCGTGGCTACAGTGGCATTTTCCGTCCTCTACCCCGGGCCTATCTCTGTCAGCCTTCCTTTTTCTCCACTCTTCTTCTTCCTTAAACTCGGGGACACCGAGTCATTATAGGCGCCCGAGTACGAGACCGCGATGGAGCGAGTGATAGAGGATGGATATCCAAAAGTGGGTCACTTTTACATGCGCCTCGTGCAAGCTCGCCCTTTTGCCACCGCGAATGTTCTGCACGTGCACACAGTGGAAAATACACGAGTGAGCGGTGCTATGCCAGTGCTTTACGATGGCGGCCCGCCACAAGAAGATGTCACACGATAGCGTGTTTCGTCGAGGCGCTTGTGGGCCTGGTTTATACGCACTCGGTGTAAGTCCACGCGAGCGCCTTATACAGTCAAATTGGTCCAACTACAAGGTAAGTTGAGAACTGTATTAGCGGTCGGATTGGATTCGCCATTTCAATGGAGCAGTCGAATTTAGTTCGCTCGATCACGTTTCAATGTTGCCTATCAAAGTTCGAGTGATTTTTATACTTTTTGTTTACCGAGCGGTGTTCGGACGCGAATACGATATTCAGATTTAGGCCACAGTAAAGTATAACGACTTGTGATTGATCGATTTCAATGCAATGAAATGAAGTAATTAAATTGAGCATTATTTTTGATTGAGTCATGATACCTAATCGAATCTATTATCTAAATAGCAATATATGGTTTAAAATCGCAGCTTCAACTTTATGTATTTCTCATCATAATTTCAATCTGTATATAAATTTCACTTTATACTCTAGAGTAACAATATTATCTAATTTATTTTACAACAGTCAATTTGCAATAAATGTAAATTAATCAAGTTAATTATTTATTATATTAATTATTCAGTGTAATTTATAAATGCATAAAATTTCAAAATTTGAATTTTTAATTTCATATAACGACAACGTTGTAACGTTAGCTTTCTGCAAGTTTTTGTAAAGCTCTGTATTAATTTTTTGTTGTATCAGATGCGTGTGTCGCGTGCATAAGGGACCTTCGCTGAAAAGAGATTGGCAATTATACGATATATAAAATTTAGCTTTTAACGAGTGTTGAAAAGAAAAGAACAAAACGTTAACTTCATGCTATTAAGATTTAAAAAACGAATCTGACGGTTTGAATATGAACAGCTACACCTGCATCATTATTTCGTTGGATCGATTGACTAAATGAATACCTCGTAGCAAAAGCTTTTAAACATTGACAACGGAATATAATTCTTGGTCGCTCGCGTTTCCACTTCCCGAAGCAATTAAAAATCTGCGTGCATGGTTTAAACGTGCAGGCTTTAATAATTACGCTCGAGGAAATATCACGTAAACTCTGGCGAGCAAATAAAATGTTTCACCTTATGTTTCATTAAAAACGAACGCGGCCATAAGGTCGCGGGAAACGTTTAAATTATAAAACGTGCCATGCCGACTGCTTCGCTTCAGAAATCTGTAGCACTCGAGGCGTGTTATCATCTCAGTTGTACGTATACGTTTAAAGATGCACTACGCTTGCTTGACCTTTTGTGCTTTTATTCGTTTTGGACAATATTGTATTCGAACATACTGTTATTTTCAGATATTAGAGCAGCTTATGTATCAAAGCACATTAACCCGCAACTCATAATTGTTTTGTTATTAATTTCCAATCAAACTGATAATTACGCATATGCGCTAAATGTGTACTCTCTTCCTAATTTCATAATGTTGATTGGCTTTGAGGCGACAATCGGCCAAGTGATGAATTATTCCTGGATAGCCATTAGTAGACCGCAGGAGGCAGCTCTGAGGATTGGTTTGCGCCGCGCTTCACTTCTTCTCCGATCGGTTAATTAGGGAAGAGCCTCGCTTGGAGGTTCGGTGGCGCCGCACCGCTGCGGCGCGACGCCTCTCGCAGATTCGATGAATCAGGGCCTAATGGCTTTAGCGAATTAGGGCAGTGAAAAAACAAGGAACGATGGCTAATTGTCCCTTGTCCCGGCAAATGAGCGACTGTTATAGCCGGTTTCTTTTTCGTGAGTCTTTCGGCTGCAGCACTACTGTACATATAGTTCAGAGATAAGGCTTTTAACTGCCACCCTTGTAGAATTCTTAATGAATATTTAGCCAATTATTAATTTATTAACCTAATTCTTAAAAGAGTTAAATTAGTATTTGATTTTTTACTTCTAGTTATATAGTTATCGAATTTTTTAAAGTATCTCACAATTTTGCATAATTCTTAAATGCCAAAATTTGTAACTTTTCCTAAAACATAAAAAATAGGTTTTCTTGATTAAGCTATTTTTGTTAAATCTGTCAGTTGATTTCTAATCTATGTACATCAACCCAATATAAAGGAAAATGTGTACACTGGTGAATATACGTAAGCGCGTACTTCTGGTTGCATAAATGAGTGTTTGCATATTTGAACTTCTGAAAATCTAGTACTATACGCAATCACTAAAGCCAATTATATATTCCTGTACAATATCAGTATATAATATATTCTGTGTATGTATAATAATATTACTAATTTATTAAATATTGTAATTTAATGTTTGTGAATTATACATTAGTATAACTTGTTTACTATATAATAGCATATTTATTAATAATATTGTGATAAAAGTAATTTTAATATAGTTAACATATTATTTAGAAAATCAAATACTTGAATTTATTTTCAAAAAAAATTCGACAAACAATAAATTAACAAATAAAATGTATTTTAATTTATTATGTTTGTTCTTCGCGTCTAAAAAAATCTAAATTAAATATTAAATATTCTGTTCTACAATTATAAAGTATATTCAAATTTTCATATATATCTATTTCTTTGTTCATATTTTTTATATACAGTAACTTTTTCTAAACATAGTATTACTATAAAATATTATACAGTATTTTTTAAATGTTGTGCATTTAAAATACAACCGCACAAGAATCGCAATCACCATTTTATAGGTGGGAAACAGTTTACGCCACTTTTCGTTGTTAAAGTATGGCTTAGTAAAGATAATCGAAGCTGTAGTAGTAGAACTGCAGGAAAAGACTCTTTAGAATTCTGTTCAGTGAAGGCAATGGGGATGCCCCGAGGCAGTAACTTACGTCATGAATTTAGGCTTCTGCTGCTGTACTTCTTGGATAACGATTAGCTTCTAATCTTTAGCTTTTAACCAAAAGTTATATATCAATCCTTGTCTTTACCTGTACAGGTAACTTATTTCTCATTTTAAATAATAGTTTTAAAATTATTCCTTACTTATCAACGAAAATTACTTAGCTATATATCGATAATAAGCGTAACGATAAAAACTGAACTGTAAGTGAATCATGTCATGCGTACTGATTAAAAAACCTTTCTGTCTTACTTTAACCCTTATATCTAGGTAGCGATCGACTTTTTCAAATGTATAGTAACTCGAAAGTATATTCTGTACTTTTATAAATAATTATGTATATACATCTTACACGTACGTAGTGGCAGTAACATGTTTGTAACTAAGCCATGGTAAGATTTATTAAAATTATTTTAGGAAAGTATTTTAATTTATACGTCCGTTTTTGATAATTTAACGAATTACTGAATATTGATATTAAACCATAATCTAATTATGAATTAAAAACTATGAAGTTAATTAATTTCAAATTGTACTTGTATGCTGCAATAACTCTATAAAAATGATCGCTCGCATCTGTTCGGGTCATCTTCTAGAGGTTTAATGAAAAAATCCAGTTCTAATTGCCGTACAAGCAGACACAAACTAATTTAAAACTTTTTCTATTAAATATATCGTTTAATTTTAACCAGAGATATACTTTTCATAACAAAATTATTTTATAAATTTACTATATAATTATTTGTCAAAACTATTGTTTGATAATGCTTTTACATTTTATACGTATTTGTACAATGCACAAGCATAATTGCAAAGCTAAAATTTCTAATAAAAATGAATAATAAAAAGTAAAATTGCTAGATAAATATTTTTAATTTACGACGATTTATGTAACTCGAGCATTTATAGCCATATCTATATAAAAAGTATATAACAAAACTAACAAAAGTAAAATAAAACTAGGTATAATGATATTAATAATCCAACACGTAAAAGAGTATAGTTCTTATTCCCTACATATTATTTGAATGTCAGCCTATAAAAGTGTATAGGAGTTTTTAAATCTAAAAAAGTTTTTTGGGTCGACAGATCGAAAGTCGGAGTATTCATAAAAGCTCAGGATGTACATTTATCGATTCTGTTCGCTTTCATAAGCTCAATACGCGGTCCAATCTTCCCCCGACACTTGGAGGGAATCCACACTTTTCGATGTGCGTCCACATTCAAGGACACTTTCATGATACGGTTATTTCAGTCGGGATTCAAACGCTATCGCCCCTCATCTTTATACATATATACAGAGGGGGAAAAAGGTAAAATTCGACCTTCAATTTGCAAAGCGGACTCGTTCTTGCGTAGCATCCTGCAAGTGCGTCAAATAAAGAAGCAATTTCATTCATCTCAGATCGCTATTCGGAAGGTATAAAAAGGCTGCAAGAAAGGGCGCACTTTTAGGAATTTTCCGTTCTTTTTCACGTTCGCACGGGTGGATAGAGTAATAATACACGTCGACTAGCGTTACTCCGCATTGCACTGCTTTATGTGCTATAAAATGATAGGACCATAAAAGCTTGTATTAACAGAGTATTTATCTACAGAATTGCTGGCTGATTTATAGAAGGGTATTATTATGGGGACATAATATATCGAGATTGAAAGGGCTGTTTACAAGTAGACCCAAACAAATCAATAACATATTATTCGCTGAAATACAGTACCATAGATTTAATTGAATGTTTCTTACCTAGTTATAGTTATTTTTTACTGTACACTTTACATACTGAATATTTTAATACATAGTGCATTTATTGAAATAGCAAGAAAAAATCTACGTAGATGTTACGAAGTAGTCAAAAATTAACTTAGATGTTATTTCGTTATTACATAAATACTTCACTAAACTACTGTTACAGTAATTCTTACCATAATTATATTTACTGGGTTGATCACAGATTAGTTAACCGATAAAATTTATCATACTTTTCAGCAAAAATTACCGCACATCGTACAGTCATTTTTTCTAAAATAACGACAATGAAAAAAGTAAGCCAGATTGTGATTAGTGGAAATAGTAAACACAATGAATAAAAATTTCAAATATAAAACTAATGCACACGTATTGCAGAGACAATTCGTTCTTCATTTAAAACTCACGAGAGTCCTGCAAATGATCATTATTGCTATCTTTTTCTTGAACGTTCAATATAAGAAATAATCGGGATTTCAGTAAAGGTACCCATGCGTGCCCTCGAAGCTGAGTGTACTCGGGTCAGCGCTAACCCAAGGCCTCGTGAACTCAATGCGAATCGGCGTGTGCGGGGGGCGGCGTCCCTCTGGGACCACCGGACACCCGGCTAAATCCCGCGATTTACCTTTCATGCGGCAGCGCCGCTGCGTCCGCGGTGCCTTTGTCCCGGACAGGTAACCGGACCCCAGACCCAGGGGAGATCGTCAGTGTCGCCGAGCTTGCGGCCGCGGGCCCCTAACCTTTGTTAGGCGATCGAAGAGCCCAGACGTTTAATTGGCCCCCGCCCGATCAAAGCCGCATTTCCATGTATCGCGTGCATGTATATATACATGTATACCGGCTCTAAGACGGGAGCGGACAGACCGCGCGATCAAAGAGAGCCGTACAGTTAAAAGGAAAATTGAATCGGGCGGGCGATGGGGATTACCGGGGGTCGGGCTATCGGGCAAACGATCCGAGTGTCGCTGCCGGCACAGGCCGCAAACATCAATACCAAGGCGGAGGACTGTCTCAACTTGCCGCGCGGGCACGCCGAGGAGGTCGCTTGTACTTACATTATCGCGGCACGCGGACGCTGCAAATATTTGCCGAGTTCAGAATCTGGGGAACGCGCGCGATGAGGAAGCGCGCGGCGTATGCGGCTCGTACGCCTCGCTAAAAACAGACTCGTTAGCCGAGGATCGCCGACAAGGGAATAATGTCGAGGTTATACCGCCGTGGAAATGCCGGGGCGGGCGCGGGAAGTCCGCTCTTTTTTTCCTGCCTCGCTATGCCGTATCTATTATGGCCGAGGGGAGCGCGAGGGCCTTTATCGCTGGTATTACTCCTATTTTCGAGCCGCTTCTTGATAGCCGCGCTCGCGCCGCGAGGCGGGCTCGGGGTCGCGTTGCCAAATTCTGCCCCTGCGACCTCGATGGTTCGGTTTTGATAAATGGCTCCTCTGTATTTCTTTTTTATACCGTGCTCTTTCGACTTTAAAATGCTAATTTAGATTTCGATTAGGGAAGTGGACTGTAAGGAATGGATCGTTCAACTACTTATCATAATGCTGATTTGGCAAGGACTGTATTCTTGATAATGCGAAGTAAAACTGATCAAAATTTGCATTAGTTTCTTGTAAATTTAAGCGGGAAAGGGACAGTTAAACACTTCCGAATTTATTACTTAGTGAGATTAACCGCAGTAATAAAATTCAAACCGTTAATGTCTATTTTTGATTTAAATCACTCATTATGTGTGAAGAAATTCAGTTTAAATGCACGTTGTTAATGGACCATATAATACTCTCAAAATTAAGAAATATAATAATGATCAACTGAATTAATCATTTTTTGTTAATATTACTGTGACATATGTTCTAATATTTTCATTATAATATTTAAGCTAAAATACTATCTGTAGGAAATAATTAATTTTAAAAAGGTTAAACATTTCTAAGATTTATGCATTTAATAGACAAATTTTGCTAGAGTAAAAGCAAGTCTGCCTGTTTTCTTCCCTCACGCCATTAAGGTTTTAATTACGTGTCTCGTTAGATAGTCTTTGTACACTTAGTTGGAGGCTTAAATAGGGCAGTAAGTAAAATTTACCACCTTAAAACGCACAAAAATTTCGTTCTTTCAAACTCTAATAAATATGCACATTTCATAAAAGCAACCGAGCACAAAACTGTTAAGAGAAACAGCTCTCACGGAAAGCTTCTTAAGATAAGCATAAAGTGTAATCGTTTTAAGGACATTTTACAACACTTTTCGAAGTATAATCTGAAAGCTCGTTATTTAAATGTATAAATATTGGTAGAGTGCCATCTGCTTACCGGGTGCAAAGTCCACGGGTTTTTCTTTGAATTCAAGGCAGCTGTTATAAAATTGGCCGAGCTTCGTGAATGCGCCGCCCATCCTCCCCGTTTCATTCAGCAGCATCCCTAGAAAATATTCAAAGGGGGGATCATTTATTTGGGGAGAATAAAAGTGACCTGTAAATCGGAAATGCTTATCGCGTTTGCATTTTATCTGTTCCCTGAAAATCGCGCTTTTTCTCTAATGTAATATTCAAAAGTTATATGTTTTTCACGATAGATGCGAAAGTCTTAAAATTTAAAAAACGAAGTCCATAGATCTTGCATTTCATTATTTTATCAATGTCATTTATTATATATATTTGTAAAGATGTATTTCTTAAAGTATACACAGCTATGCAATATTAATAGTTTTATTACAATACAAAAAAATCATTTTAATTTTAGAAATTGTTACAATCACAATAATAAATATCTTTGAAAGTAAAATTGACGATAATTATAGAAGTATCAAACAGAAAAATCATTACAAGTTTAACAAGCACGTCGTATACCAATTTTGCAACAAACGACAATACCAGACAGAATAAAATAACAACGAGAATTGTTATGGTAACGAAAGTATACAAAGATGTAAAAACTTGGGATATTTTTTCATTTGTAGATTCTCGTATACTCTTTTGAGTTAAAATACAATTTTCAGGAACAATATTCATTTCTGGCAGTTGTATTTTCTTCATAATCGTTTTATTACATTTGCCCTGTGTAAAATCTTTTTATTTTGTTAAAATTCAGTGCAAGTTCACGTACGTTGAAAAGTCACGTATTTGACGTGTTCTAAAACAGCAGTCAAATTGCATCGTGTGAAACAGTGCCTTTACACATAAATATTTCTGCAAATACGCGAGAGTTCGAAACCATATGATTTCACCCACTGCCATTTCCTTTCGCTTCACTCAATCAATGTCATAAAACATTGCAGATAAGACTATAACCATTAACACAAAAAACAATTCGCATGGAATGGCATTTGATACCTTCGAATTCAGTGTGCACATAGTTACGGAAGTACGACCTGTCACATAAACAATTTACCCCCCCAATTACTTTCCGATAAAATTCAGCCCCTGGAGGCTTGATGCACCTCCTCGGCCGGCCCATTCCCCTGCATAAGCGATCGACGCACAGCTGGGCGCAAGCCGGCGTAATGCCGCGCGGCCCGTCCAAATCGCGGGTTTTGCGCGATGATCCAAGAGGTAAGCCGTCGCCGGGCGGGCCGCCTAACCCCCCCCCCTCCTCCACCCCCACGCGCATAATATCGATTAGCGTGAATTATTTATAGTGAACTTCGGGGGTCGCGCGCGCGCACGCCCGAGTGACCCGGTACAGCTCGAACTGTGTTCTCGAGTGGCGCCACTATAATACGCACCATCGGCGAGCTCTCGGCAATGAGTTTGCTCGCGCGTATATTCCTCGCGTGCGCCGTCGGCCGCGCCGGTATTCCCGGCAAAAGTGCAGCTCTGGCCAATTGTCGAAACTTTGCTCACGGCTGCGTTGGATTTATCGCTCGATAGCCGGGGAAGGCCGAGGGAGAGGATATGTTGCACGAAAGAGGTCGGAAAGCTGTTTTCGTCCGCTTGGCTCACTATATAACTTGATCGCGATTGATTCGTTTGGTCGAAAGTTTATTTTATTATATTCAGAGCATCGTGTACACTTGCTTGCAATAAGGAGGTAATGCGTTCATTGGTTCTGCGTACTACTTAATGTATCTTTTTAATAATAATTATATATGTCAATAAATTTAATTAAAATAAATGTTTTTTTACAAAATTGGATTATTTATTTATCAATACGCTCTTCTTCAAGCGTGATATTTTTATTGCAAAGTTCGTCTAACTTTTCTGTTACTATAAAACGATTTCTATTTTTGCTTTTTGTTTTTGTAGGCCCCAATTTTGACAAGCATTTTTTTATTTGAGCCAAATTTTCTGGCCAAATTTCTTTCCCTGGGATATTTTTTTGTATCTATAAAATCGAAGACTACTGAGAATGAGGAAACAATTCCGGGTGCAATTTATTCGAATTCAACATGGATTTTTCTTATTTTAACTCCGAATCGATTAAATAATGCCATGCAATATTCTGTATGGATAGTTTAACTTTTCTCGCGATAGCCGAAGCAGAAAATATCTTGGACATTTATAAGCAACGCCGTAATATTGAAATCTAATGACTATGAAGCATATGAAATATATTAAATCTAATTTTTAAACTTTTTGTTGATTGATGGGCATGTTTTGTACATTTTTTTATCTCGTTTGTACAGTTTCAAACAGAACTTTGAGTCATTGACGCATTGTTATTTCTGATCTGGTATGAGCATGAAACGTATAGAATCCGGTATAAAAGCAACTTATACGTGCTGATTTTTTAGTTTAAATTTATAAACACTGTAGGTCAGGCATATCACGCAATTTTCTATTATCATTTTTCAAAAGTATTTAAAACCGACATTTTATATATAACAACTTGAAAAATTGAGCGAATAGAGAATTAAACATCATCGATATTTGTACGTCCGCATTTAAATTCAGTATATCAATACTCAATAACAGCTGTTTTTTTCGTTACGGGCTTTTCATAAAGTTCATTTAATCACTTTTTGACTTCAAAAGTATATTTGCTTATCAATAAACGATGCTTTATAAACACATGCACCTCGCTTTTGCACGTTGTTTTAAAAATTTCAAATCCGCAGGTTCACTATAATTACAGTAAACTATAATTAATATTAGAAAGTCAGTGTTGTCAGTTATATTAAATCATAAATTTAATTCGATAATCTAATAGTAATTAATTGATTGCAATTTAGCAAGTACTATAATCCGCTAGCAAATCTAAATATTTAAATAGTTGTGCACGCTGCATACTTTAGCACATAGCGCCTGACGAAATATCAACTTTTTCACTTATTTTGTCGAAATTCAGATACGAGTTGTCTATCGCCAACCGAGTCGCAAACCCAAGCCCACTTGAATATTTTAATACTGCAGTCTGCTTTGTGAATTCCGCAAAATTGCAAGCATTTGAACTTTTGAACTTGCGACGCATTCTCGCGGCAGCCTGCAATGGGCTTAGAAACAAATTCAGTTGAATCTTGTGACTAATGCATAATAAGCGAGGTGTCGGCATAGCGCGAGCGAAAAGCTGCATGCGGAGAATCTTGTTTTGTACATAAAGCCGTAACGTAATTTTAGATGCCATGTATAACGCGCCACTCGGAAGAACCTCATTTCCCTCCTCGCGAAAATAATAAAAGAAACTCCGAGAAAATTTCCCCCCCAACCTCGTGACGATAAAAATTAACTTTTCATTTCCCCCGGCAGTGCGCTAGCACTTGTTTCCCCCGGTGGAGCACAGGGCCGTGTGGCGCCATCCACGGACAAGACAATCTTGTTCGCATGCGCCCGCGGCGAGGCGATGCAAAGGAGAGAAGGGGCGGGGGACAGGCTCCGAGAGCCTCTTATCCATTCACGGACGTGCCGCGAAACAACAATCGGCGGCGCCCGGGCGTGACGGCCGCGGCAGCCGCATGTCGACTCCTCCCTGCGCGTACGCTATTTTTCTTGCGGGCCGACGGCTCGCGATCCGGCCCCGGCGCTCCCGCGGCGACTTGGTAAATAAAATATCGCGGGAGCGCCGGACCGGCCGATGCGCCCGCGCCCGGCCGTCTAATGCGTTTTTGATGCCGGCGCCGCGGCTCTGCATCCTGATGTCGCGGCGCCGAGTTGCGCGCAATCTCCTACCTTTTTCCAGGTGAATAATTGAGCCGGCCGCCGCGGAGCCGTTTATTCGGACGTCGGGCCGAGCTAAATGCACGCTGGGGAAAAAGGCGCCGGGACATTTGCTGCACTGCTGCAGTGGCCCACTGGGCCGCTGTTATTTTTTTCCCGCCCCCGCGCGCTTTTTTCCATTTGGACCGCGCAATATTTAAGCGAATTTTACCGCATCGCGCGGCCTTTTAAATGAAACAAACGACGGGCCGCGTCCGATTTTGTAGGATTCGGGTCGCCCGCGGGATAACGACTGCCGATGGACGCTTTACAAGAGAGAGCAATTAGATGCGCATAAAGAACATATAATCTGCTGTATAATCGGCTTCTAAACTGAATGCAGATTTTAGAAAGGGAAAAAGGAATTCGCTTTGTTCGAGGTGAATTTTATTTCTTCTGTCTGCGTGCTCGCATAAACATTTAAAGCAGTATATAAAGATGCAATCAGAAACATTTTAACTTTTTCATTTTATAACACTGATATTCAGAAAAAGTTAGGTGAATATTTCGCGACCGTATATTTACGAGTTTATCCAAACTGCCAGGTTTATACGAATAACTGAAACATACTATCTAAATTAGTTTGTTCTTGTGTCTTTATCAATATTAATCTCTGTGTTAATTTTGAGTTTTTAATTTTGTATTTTTGATAAACTTTCCTCGTTGCTGTCCTGCAGTTATAAATTATTTAACTTTGTTAATTATCAAAACCATGATAAAGATCGACAGACATTTAATTGCTCACAAAACTTTTCTACTCCAATGATAAAACTCGAGATCCTGAAAAATACTCTTCCTCTCAGATAAAGTAAATAAAACCAATATTTAGTCAGGCGCTAGTTTACTAGAGTCAAATTATTTTTTTAAATTTTATGTTTTTATCTATTTTCAGCATATTCATTCTTTATCGTGCCTGATTTATTAAGTAGTATAATTTATTATAGTGTATATAATCATTAAAATATATATAAAAATGCATCTATTTTTTAAATAAATATCAGAGATTTTATGCATTCTTATGCGTAGTTATAACTCTTTTATTAAAACGATCAAATACAGATTTTTAAATAATAATTCAAAACACTTTTTCCAAATTGATTATTGATATAACAAAAAAACTTCAATCCTACTTTTTTAGAGACTAACAGCTTGGCATATCGTTTGAATATCGGAAACAAAAAATTATCGATTTATTTGCATTGCAAGCACTTGGCACCTCATGATTATCTTTTTCTGTTATTATTTTTGTATAAAAATATTCCATAATAAGTGAATTTTTTGCCAAAAATAAGGTAAATAATAAATAAAAAGAGAAACTCAATTAGTAGTTACTGTAGAAAAATATTCTGACGGTTGAATCTATATGAATTCTTGTCTGATCCGCTCGCTCATCCGCTATTCGACACATAATTAAACTCGGCTTCAATATTTATTCTATTAAGCTGAGTTTATTGCAGTTTCTAAAAGACTAAATAAATTAAATGACTTATGCGTTAATTATAAATATTTTATAACAGTGATTTCTGCGAAAATCATAAAAAAAATAATGTATATGATATTAAATATACTTATATTAAAATCTGAAAAAATCGAATGTTATCTAATAAATTTAAAATACTTTCACAATACCAAATTCAAAAGGAGCACACTATAAACAAAAAAGTGTTTAAAAATTGTACATACGCAATAGGTTGTAAATTATATAATATTATAACATATGTTAAAATTAATATTTTTGAATTAATGAATACTGTCTTCGCGATTTTAATTCTACAGCAAAAATTAAGGCTAAAAATAAAAAAGAAAAAGACAAAGGTAGATGTATTGTCAAATAATAGGATTATCTGTTACTGCAATCATGCAAATGTAACTCTAAAGGAAAACTGTACACAAATTTCTAGTAGTAATTTAAACTAATTTTTAGTTAATTTATACTCAAAATTTATATTATAAATCTATTTTTGCACCCACCGCTACTAATTAGATCAAAATTTAACATATACATATACAATAGTTAATTTACATTTAAATGTATTAAAATGATTTTCAATGTTTTTACACATTAATTTTTAAGATTTTTTAAGACTCCACTTGATTAACGAATTAATCATTAAAACTCGTCGAGTTACTAAAAAGTGTATAAAGAAATGCTTATACCCAACGAAACGACAGTAAAAAACTAGAAATACTGCATTATACTTCCATATTATGTTTCCGTTTAATTTTAAAGTAGCAGAGAAGAGGTTGCAGACAGCAGAAAATATATAGAAATATAAAAAATTGTATATTTAAATTTGAAATATTACCCCATGAACTTGATATACTTAGTTTAAAATGTAGAATAAATTTATTGAAAATATAAATATAAAATAATAAATTTGTTGTAAACAAATTTGTGATTTTATCTGTCAATGATCAACCACTTCCATGTAAGAAAAAAAATAGTTCACTCGTAAAAGCGATCCTATCAGTCATGGGCTCTTCTTTAATACTTTAGTAGATAAAAGTTTTCTCAATAAAGTTTTGAAAAGTCCTTAACGCAGAAGCTTTTCCTTTAGACTTTAACAGAAGATATTAAACCATTAGAAAATAAGAGTGGACTTTATGATTGGCATTTAAATCATGCGAATAACAATTTTGATACATAATGAATAAATCATTGATTTATTATAATGTGACAACGAAAATGACAAGGAAACACGGTAGATGAACGCCCACGTCACAACCTAGGTGGGGTTTTGCTCGTTTCTGAATATCGTTATGCACGTGCACGTTATCTATAAAGTCTATTTGTCCAATTTTGCCGATCACTTTATCTTTGCGCCTAATCGAAAATTCAATCAACGCTGACGACTGAGCGAGGGCGTACTTTCCCGACTAATTCTAGGCATCACTTTCCAGACTCTTTTGCTACGTTAAATCAATACGCTTGCACATTTCCCCTGGAAAACTAGTTTGTGTTGCAAATAAAAATCTTTTCTCTATTGCCTAAATTATTTCAGTCAATCCATTTATTTATAGCAAGGAGCATCAATCCCATTTAAAAAATAAACAAAAAATAAATAGCATTTAACTGTATTTTAATTAAAAGAAACATCATAAATATCTCTTTAAATTCACATTAAAAGATTCGATAAATCAATATCATAGCAAATTTAGGAACATAATGTGGAAGCTTTAGAATAAGATTTCTCAAATTTACGGTTATCCTACTAAATCTCCTAGAGTAAGAGATTCTACAGATCCGCGGTGAAGCATTTCTTGTGTACTAAGAATCTCATTTGAAATTTAATTGAATCGGTCATACTAAATAAATAACATGATTGCTTTTTTTATACTTTTCAGGTGTTGCACAGGTTTTTAACGCGATTTAACTCATGTTTTACTTATACAAAATGTATCCTGCAAATTTGAAATTTCATACATGAACATGTATAATTATTTTCAATTTTCTATCTAAAAATTAATTGCGAGGCATCCTGTACTGCGTGCTCTAAATTACGATAACCAGCCTGTGATGTGCATTGTACAAATATTCCGCGTACATGTACATACGTATTCGTACACAAGCCTCTAAGTAAAATGCAATGTCCTCGAAACGGTCGATTCAGCGGTGTGCTATCCAGTTGATTCACCCAAAATAGTATTCATATTATATACAATTGACACATATCGCGCGCAAACAGAGGAACAAAGCCTTAGCACGTGCAGCCCTAAATGTCCTAATATTATTGAGAAATCGATGACCTGCCGAGTTTGGCGCCGCATTGTCTCGAAATCTCCCTTCCTTCCTTCGAGATGGCTTAAAAATGCACGCGCGTCGCATCCATCCCCAAGCGGGTGAATTGGGGAACGCGCGACTGCGTTTTATGCCCGGGCCACGCGGCGGGGGAGGGGGGGAGGGGGAGTGCGCTGCCCGCGGGATTATACGGGCTGCGAGTCGGCGAGGGGAGGGGGGGGGAGGGACCGATTGTCGGCAGCTATCGATTCATCGGAAGCCGCCCGTTAAAGAGCGTCGTAAAGGCGCTCGCCCTGCCGCCGGAAATTTTCTGCGTGGCGGCCCATGAGCCGATCCCGGGGATTCCCGAATGAATTTGCCTTTCGCCCGGTTGGTGCCTTCGCGGAGCCGTCGAGGGCTAGAGAAAAAGAAAAAAGGGTTTCACCGGATCTCCGGGCGAGTGATTAAGCGGCCGCGCGACTTCGCCTTATTTCCCGGGGGCTAATCAATTATTCAAAGCTGCGCAAGTGCGCACGCGAGGATTTAATATGCATGGAGTACTGACAAGTTGCAGATTTTCGCCGCATGCGTATACAGGAGCACTCGAGCTGAGATGCCTGCGTGAGATAATCCGCGCGAATAACCGCGTTATAAATCATCGGATCGCACGAAACGAGCAAGCCTCGCGCACGCGTGATTATTGTAAGAGAATTGGATCCGTCAGTCGGCAAGGATCGCATATTAATAACAATGAATTCATTTTCCCTCGGACGCGCGTGATTTACCGGGAAGATCTATGAATTTTGCGGAGTAAATGTAAATTGCACCCCTTCTAGCCTATCTCGAAAAAATGGCAGACTTTTGTCAACGCGCATTAATCACGGGCTAATCACCCGCAGATTATTTAGCCAGCCCGAACAAGCCTGATCCCCGGCTTTCAAAGGATCTTTACGTCGTTTATCAGTCGACAGAAAGCCGGCGTTAACGAATCCCCAGCCCACAAACTCAAACGGTAGACGTTTTTGCGATTTCGCAGCTGTTTACTCTATCCCCCTTGGCTTTTCTCTGCGCCCCTAAGGTTGATTCACGTATGTATATATATATAGTTCACTAGCGTAGCCGAGGCTTTCTTGGGGGGGCGACTTTCCGGGAAAGAAGCGTGCGCGAAATGAATCTTCCCGCAGGCGGCGAAAATGAAAATCCTGGGGAGCCAACGTCGCTCCCACAAGAAATATAGAAACGCCAGCTGACGGAGTACGATTTCTTCAACATCGTGGCTAAGATGCGAAGCCACCGCTGTCCGCGAATCACAGGCTAGAAAAACAAATCGTCTGTTAAGTTCAAAATAAGTACGTTTACTTTGGATCTCAACTCTACAGAAATCTATAGTACTTTGACTGCTTAAATTATTTTGTGAGAAGTTGGAAGAGTTACGTAAAAATTATTGTCTTATATTATTAATAAATAATCTTGAATATCTTATAATGCATCATCTAATACTCACAGCTATATATCAGAAGGTATATTTAAAAGAAACTTTTTGAAGCAATTGTTTATATACTTATTTCTTGGTCGAACGTTCACCTAACATTTCTCATTAATTTATTAATTAAATAAAGCTTTAAATCAATAAAATTAAACCGTAAATACAATAAAAATCATTAAAGATTCACACGTTAAAGTATACAGTAAATAATGTATGTTCGCTTATGACATAATAATTCTTATTGCATTTTTAATGTAAAAATTTCGAATTAAACTTAATGCAACTTTGAAGAAGCAGAATATTGATAATAATGATTTATTTGGGTATTAAACACTTTAGAATTTTTAAAAGTTAAAAACATTTTATAATAAACCTAACTAGCATACATAAAAAATATTTTTAGTGATAATGTTAGGTAATATTTTGTTTGAAATTTTTATTGAATGAATGGATAGAATAAAATTCATTAAATCAAGTGTAAAAGTTAATTATTTGTATTTCGATCTACACATTTACACGTGTGATAATATAAGTTTTAATGAGTTTAATGATAGATAAAAGTTTAATATATTTCATACATCTATACAATAAAAAGACTGTACTAATAGTCCTAATACATAAAAATATATTAAATAAAATGCATTAATTTTTAGAGTTGAGATAGAACAAAGATCCAGGTAATAATAGAGAAAGAGAGAAGAGGAATTCTGACACACGCGAAGGGATTGAATTATTAAAACGCTAGAATCAAGAGGGCCGATGGGCCAATTTCGTACCTCGGACGAGTTAATACAATTTAGTTGGAATATTACTCGAGTATGTTTTGCAAGAAGTGGATGATTGAGTTCCTACATCCATATAGCATGAAATAATCGTCTTAATGATAATTAAATCATCACTTTCATTAAAAGTCATGCCGTTAATAATTTAATGCGGTATTATAAGTTGTAATTTGATGAAATGCAGATATACATTTTTAATCGCATGATAAAATGAAAAATGGAACTGTAATATTTCCTAACAGATAAATTAATTCAATGCAATTTATACCTTTGCAAATTTCTACGAACGGTACATTTGTATACTGCTTTCCATATTCTGTGCTCGTAGCCCGCATTATGAACCAATGAATTTCATGTTCACATCAATTCGCAATATTTTGATAAGGGACTTTACATGCTTCCGCAATGCTGCATTTTTAAAACTTATCTGCATTTATCACATATACATATACACAAGCGCAAGGAAAAAGTACATCGTCGATTTGTACTTCCCTTTCTATACATTTAAAGTAATTTGCGTACATTTAATGCTTTATTAAAATTAAATGTTTAATTTTCATTAACTTACATTTTTTTAATATGATTCAAAATATGCTCCAATTAAATTAAAAAAGTAGTTTATAATTAAAATTACGCTTTTAACCTCTAATTAGGTTTTAAATTGTAAATTTAAAACATTAAGTATGAAATATTTCCCATGTTCAATGATTTTTCGTTTATTATTAGTATAGATAGTAAAAGTGAGTTTAAAATAAATTACTTTTACTATAAAGATAATTTTAACAAATCCCAAGACAAATATTACAAATATAAAAATACCGCTTGCAATCAAAGTTTAAAAAACCAAACACTTATAATTTATAGGATATTCTGTGATACTTGAGGATATTGCGATATACTTTTTGATATTTTATGTATGACATCTTAGACGAATTCAGTCCGTACGATAACAACATAATTCCTCAATGGACGGGATGAAACTGGCACCTAAACGAAACAATCGTTTCTATAACAATAAACGCAATAGCCAAGACAATAGCCTAAACTGATATGACAGAAGGAAAGGCAACACGATGAACGCAAGCTGACACTAGCACGTATATTGCGTCCCTCATTCTCATTCATAATGTAAAAATATGGTGTTTAATTAAGTCTTTAATTAAGATGAAAAGAACTTAATGTACATAGTTTGAAACGTAATATAAACATGATGAATCAGTTCTTGTAAAATCGTCACGGTAACTGATAAATATTAGCATTGAATAATATACGAAATAATATATCAAATTAAAGTTACGCTATGCCCACACTTCTAAATTTAAAAGCGTTTTGTTCCCAAACATATTTTTGAACATTTTACTTTTCCTTAATGTTTAGATCGACTTAATGTCAAACAAGGATTGCAAATCTCTCATGTAAAAGTTGCTATCACGAAAGAAGGTTATTCTTGTGAAGCAAGTTTCAGAAGGTAGGTATACGTACAACAAGAATGATATAGTTAAAATCTCCAAAGCTTTTAAGATCAATTTTAGTGACATGAATTATTTTATCTATCCCAGCGCGGATACCTTTTTCTCTTTTATATACAAATTAGAGGGTCACCTTGCAATAAACTTCAAAAACACTGCAAATTATACATCAAAAGAACCTTAACCGATTAATATCAGTCCAAGTCATACAAACAGTAATCAGAGCCATGCTTATAAATTAATGAATCTGAAAACTATGAATAAATTGCATCAACTGTAGCTATCGACTACAACCAACTATCTATAATTACTGCTCTCATCACTACAAATAAAAACAAACTTGTGGACAAAAGATCGCACTCCATGAAGCTCTAAGAATTCCCAAACAGTCTGTAAGATTTTGAAACAAAAACAACTTTTAAAAGGGATATAACGTAGTGTTAAAAATTTAAATCACTAAACAATATATAACCACAAAAATAATTTAGATTTTGTGTTTTAGTGATCTAAATGCATTTGTAACCTTTATAAACAAAGATATTTACCCAAATGTTCGTAACAGTGGAATCAAACGAACATATACTCGACTATTAAATAAAATAAAAAATTCCACTGTTAACTACACACCTACTTTAACTCTTGACAGCTTTGTCTCTGAAATTTAATGTATTATAAATATACACCTAATCAACAAAGAAAAGAAAGCAGAATTCAATCGTTGCAAAATAACTATAAACACGTAATACATATTATTAGAGTGCCATACATACAAAGTAAATTGAAAAATAGCAAACTAAAAAATACCGTCTCAAAACTCTCAGTGATGTCAACAATGTAATAATATTCATCAATATATTAAACTTGAGATCTCTTAGAATATAAAACGTGGCATGTGAAACTAGTAGCTTTAATATTATAGTAAATTTTATATTTGAAAATATATATTCAACCATAAGCTGCACACCTAAGACTGTACTGCAGACAACTATTGTATAATAGATATTTAAGGAGTGTGGTGATTATGTAAACTATAAAACTCTCGATAAAACTCTATTGTAACTTATGTATAATGATCACAAATATATTATACCTCAAATATATTGTTTGTTATTACAGAAAACTGAAATTATAGTAGATTTAACGAGGTATGTTTACAAGCGACTTACTCAGCTGACGTCAGTACATTCTAAACCGCACGCGAAATGGATTGAAGAGACAGTTGAAACGACTGATTTCACAGGTATGCGGTAACCGGGGTGATTGAGATCAGCAAACTGTCACAGCTACACCATGCGTAGACAAATATTTTGCAGCACAGCACTAATATATTGATGCAGTAAATCAAATAATTGTACATATAATGTAAACAAGAAAATTCTCTTAAGAAATAGATGCCCAAGTACATGTCATCACCTGCATAGGTAGTTAAGATAGTATATGAAACAAACGAAAGAATAACTGCACATAAAAAGAAGAATCCTATATCAAGTAATAGAATCTTTTGAAGAAGCTTCAAGGTGATAGGACACCTGCAACTATACTTACGTTATCAACTAATAAAACAATCTTTAAGAATGTTATAATGTCCTTTAGATATTAACAATAATTTTACGCATATGCGCAAATAATGTTAAGACGACAATATGTATTTCCTTAAAACTTATAACTTGCCAAAGACTACACATAAAAATAATTTATACAAATGTTTAAGGTTGAAGTCTTTCGAATGAAAATATATTTCATATGGTTTAATACTTAATCTTTCTAAGTGCAGTACTGAATTAGTTACTAATATTTTATCCTTATTTTTTTATAAAATCACTTTTGTATTATTATTATTATTTAACTAACCTTACATAATGTAAGATCACATTTAAACATATAAATTGAGAATTTTTATTTATGGGTTAGACTCGACTTATTATAGAAAAAAGATTATATGTTCTAATAACTTAGGACTATAACTTAGGACGATATTATTATTCCATTTCTTTAAAAAATACTGAACATTCATATAAATACATATTTGAAAGAACGTATTTTCAAAGTTTGATGATGTTCCAAGAAAAGATATTATTATATCGGATGATTAAATGAATTAACTGTATTTATTTTACAAATAAATTTATTTTACATGTAAATTTAAATTGCGATTAAAAGCAAATATCTAATTATGTGAATGAAAAATTATGAAGGTACCATTTACGTTATTCATAACACATAAGTCATATCTTGATAGCAAACCTGCATGCATTTAGTTCCTACTTCTACGGCAAAAAACAGTAACTTCAAAAATTCCTTTGACTCTATAAGAGTGATAATATGTTACATATTTGCTAATCTATTTATTCGAATAAACTTGTTAATTAGTTCAACTAGCCTAAACATTTCTTTGTATCCGTGTTCACCTAAAAATGTAGATTCGTGTTTGGGTAAATCCATAAACGAGCTCATAGACCTACATGAATATTGGACTTTTCTCGAGAATTTTATCGCGATGATAGCTAGAATAACAGATAGAATGATTTTAAAACGGGCGAATTCACACTAATGTGATTGCCCACAAAGGTACACTTATAAGTGTATAATACTATATGCACATTCTCCAGCACTGTTGCTTGTATGAAAGTAGTGCATTAACCTACATCCAATGCTAGCTACGAAACGAGAGATCTCTTTGTTTTCATAGAAAGGCATTAGATATAGGTACGTCGTGTCACTAGATGCATTATATATATCTATATATAAATGCAAATAATCTACGACATTCATAATTAATACTATGACAATAGAGAATAAACATTAAATTCCTCTAACTAATTTTTCTATTGAAAACGAGACCTACACAAAAGCTCATTAATTTTATATTTTATTATATTAATTTCAATATTTTTTAATAACTGTGTTTCATGATTATACGAGATTTAAATATTCATGTAAAAAATATCTTTTTATGATAATTTTTTATATTTTAATTCAAATAATAACTTTGCCTACCAAATTTGATGTTTACTACGTTTATAATATTTTTAACGAAATTTATTTAACAATTTTTCATGTATAAATATAAAGTGAGCAAAATTATTATATATGAAGTGATAATCTTGGTCATAATATAAAAAAAATATTTACTTTTTTCCAATAAAATTTAATTGTTTTGTTCAAAAACTAAATTAAATATACTTAAATAAAACAGTTATTACTTAATGCATTTTTACATATGTTATATAGCAGTTTTTATTGAAAACTATTAATGTTATGATATAGTTCTAAAAAGCTGATGAATATTAAATTTGATACTATGATTACATATGTTACTAAACAATTTGAATTTTAACATGTATCACAGCAAACTTGAGTCTTGTAACATATATAATTAGTATATTAAAATGAAAAAATAATGCATAAATTATCATTTGCTTAATTGAAGTCGTGTGAAGTAAGAATAATGTTAAATTCAACGTCAAAAATGAATACTTTCTTCATCTTCTGACCACACGATAAGTACCCTTACAAATGCTTGTCTTACAAACTGCACAGCATAGATCATTGCAATGTTCGCCCAGCACAGAGACAAAGCTAATGAGTTAGATAACAAGCCTTCAGATAAGGACAAAGCCTACACAAACCCGAGGAGACAACGGTCTTTACTTGCCCTACTGCGAAACTTTTAAAAAAATCTAGCACAAATTATAATGTCGCAAAGACGCCAGTGACAATGCAAGGCATAGAGATTTCTTTTCACTGTTTACATAGATTTTAATTTATGATATTTGAATATAATTTTTTCGGACCTTAATTAATATATTATTAATTATAAATATTCTATGGGTTTATTTAATAATCCATTAATCGATACAAAAATTAATCAATCGCAGTAGTAGAAATTCGTATTTCAATACGTGAAGTTAAACACGATAACCACGTTACGCAGAATTCATTGGAACTTTAGATATAAATTGCTCATATTAGTGTCCGAAATTTTTGAGATTCAATTTCACCAGTTACAGATATACCCTTATATCTATAAGCGGGGCTGATCTCTCTACGCGACTAACTCGATATTGCAGATTAAAATCGTATTCGAGGGCAGAGCCTCATTCCCAAAGCCCCGTTACGTCAAGCTATATTTCACCGTCCCTCGGAATATCAAATTTTCATTCCGTCTCCCCCGCGGAAATTTTTATCAGTCAGCTCACCTTTTCCGACTCCCCGCATGCATCCAACTACCCGGTTCTCTCTTACCGCCACCCATTCACGAGTCACGCGAGAGCGATTAGCATAGCCAATGAGATAAACACTTACGCTGTATCTGATCGTCGACCTGCTCCTGGAGGGAGTTGAAGCTCGAGGTTGGCTGGTAGGGCAGTCGGCGGAAGCCGCCGCAAGCGAACTGGTAGAAGTCCTTGCAGGGGTCGACGCCGCGGTGCATCATGGCGAGGAGGCGGCGTGAGGCCTCCTGGCAGGCCGGCGACTCGCAGATGCCCTCCTGCCCGTCGCGCTCCCTAATGCACGCCTCGTCCTGCAACAATCCAGGGTCACAGTTGGTTACAAGGGCCTCGAGCTGCCTTCCTCTCTACGCCCGACTCATGACGGACGAGTGCGCGCGAAAGCTCTAAATCTCTTAATGCTCGGCGGCTCCCTCCCTCCTTTTGCACTGTTTTGCTAATGGCGTCCTCCCGCGCGGCCGAGTTGCAGAAATTGATTTTTCTCGGACGGCGAGTGCGCCAATTTTATGGGGTAATTTTTTTGTCGCCGAGGATAATTTACAACGTGCTCTCCTGCAAGTTTTAATCAATGCGTCGAAAGAATCGCCCCATTTCAAGCGCTAAATTTCAATTCGTGCGAAAGACCGTTTACGCTTTTGGCCACTGTCCCGCATACTTTGATTATGTATGGTTTTGTATAAAATTTTATTTTTATCGAGTTTGGTAGTTAGTTGGACAGTATAGAAGGCATTGTAAAATATTAAAATTTTCATGCCTTCGATTAGCTTGATTATTTTAACACTCTAAGTATATAACAAAGAAACTACGTATTTAAATATTGTATAGATTCGTTATTTGCTGAGCTCAAATTTGTATAAATCTATTTCACAAGCACACTGAAAATTCACCTTTCCCTGACAAATGGTACTTAAAGAATTAACAAGATTTTCTTTCGCATTTAATCGCATAAAAATCCAAGAGACTTGCAATTGATTTTCCTGACTCAAGACACTGTACGACTATAAGATAAGGGAGGCGGGTGCAGTGAACGATACTTAGGCAAAGTAGGGTAGAAGATCCATCTCGTAGCCCACTGGACGTCTCTCGACGAGGCTCTTGACAAACAATCCTCAGCTAGCCTCGTCCATCACCCGAGTGTCGCATAGGGTCAACTCTGCAGCAAACAAACACTTCGAGGACGGACATTGAATCCTGGGATCGCCAACGCTAACTTTTGGTCCATTTCTCTGCGCTCCATCTGCTCACTTATCAAATGGATTACATTCCCCAGCGTTAAGGAAACTTTGGGTCTTCAGCGTGTTAATTCGCGCGTTGTATTCGAAGTTGTATTTGATCAGTCTATTCTAGTTATTGTGCTCATTGATTCATTGTTTATCGCTAATATCTTTTTATAAGTTATATTTTGTAGCTTGAAAAACAATCTATTAGAAAAATAGTCCAATATTAAAAAAAACAACGAAAATTCTATTGAATTCATATAAAACTCTACATATGGAGGATCATTTTAAGTTTAAATGTTCAATCAATTTCGAGCTTAATTAAAGATCATTTTATAGTTATGATATTATAAAATAAGAATGCACATGTTATTTTCATAACAAAACTTTTGTTACTACATTTATAAAATTCAAAGAATTCAGTTTAATTAACCCAATAAAGTATTTTTAGCGAATGAACAATAAAAGGCTATGATATTCGGAAGAAATAATTCTATTTTCGATACTGAACTTTAAACAAAAAAAAAAAGTCTATAAATGTATATAGTCTAAAATTACATTTTCTTTTTAATCGTATTAACTTGTACACGCTTCAATCGTAAAAATTGTATTATCCTTTGGTGACCACTTTATTAAAAATAAATTCTATGAAAAATTACAAGATAGAAAAGTAATATTGCATTTGTAAGATAAAAGAATGAATTAAATTAAAATGTCGGAACAAGTTAACGGCACAAAGCAACTGGCAATAGACCATATTGACCGAACAGTTAAGGTTATCCATAAAGAATAACAAAAAATATTGAAGAATAATAATACAGATATATATGTATATATGTTATTCATTATATCCTTAAATTAATTTTGAGCGTGTTCCACATTAACATTTAAATTTAAATTTTAATTAGGGTTGAAATGAAAATGTCGAAAACAACCCGCCTGCGTTCGATAACCAGCTTCTCTTTTTCTTTAATTAGTAAATTGTAACTGTAGATTAATAAATTGCCTCAACTAATGAAATAATTTTTATATTATTTTAATTTACGAGCAAAAATTATCGCCTTTAACTCAAAAATTAAGCGTTCTGATCCTCATAAATTTGCTTATTCTTAAGCAGTATTTCGAAGGCTAATTTGTAGATAAGAAATAGAGCAGTTGCTCGACCCCAGAAAAAGCTTTAAAAAACTCTTTTCGCTGCACGCAGTGAAGTGCAAAGATATAGCAATATCGCATGCGGAACGAAAAGAAGTGCACGCGATGAAGAGGATATGAGAGCTAAATGGAACACTTTGCGTGAAGGTTGAAGTAAAGCGTGGAATCACGTTTCTATTTGCGGATCTCCCGCTCAAGTTTACGTTCGCGTGCGGATGATGATAATTGTCCTGGAGCTGCAAAGACGATTACTTGAACTTTGCTCACTCCTTACCACAGCTCATTGAATGGAAAATCTGGGGGAGATTCTCGGGAGGATATTCCGAGACACTCAATGTCTGTCTACAACAGTGGCATCATCCTTGACAAGGCTGAGACGAGTGTCAACGACAGGTATAACGCGACATTGTCGATAAATCGATCATCCGCATGTACATTTACATTCACAACATATTCGGTTAAGTTAAAAGGTTTAGATAGTATTAAAGTGAAACGTCGCTTAAGAAAGAAACTTAATTATAGATAATTTGAATTTAAAAGTATTTTTTAATGTTGTATGGTATAATTAATAAATAGTCGTATAAAAATCGATAGAACTAATAGGCTAACTAAAGTTTGAAAAATGTATATAAATTCCTCTGTAGATGATTCTACTTCCATATAGTATAATCCACAAATCGACCTAATTCTAGCTCTTACGTATTCTCTTCAGAAAATAAATGAACCTGAAGCAAATAGGTGTAATAAATATACTAAAGTTCAAATAAAATGAAACATTAAGCTAACACTGATGATTTTCTTACAAATCCAAGCTAAACTGCTTGATCCTTTGAAATCTCGCTCCGTAAATCAAGTAAATTGTACACTAAGATTTAAAACAGATAGATTTCCACTGCACTTATGGCTATATTAATAAATAGTTTTGGTATATTGTTTCAAAAAATGATTTATGGATTTGATAAATTTGCACTGCATTTATAAAATAATATCTTTGACATGCATATGCAATTAAAGTTTCGGCCATTGAAATTATTACTCGTATTTAATAAATATTGTAACTCTAAAGAATTGAAGCATTCTTTTTATTAAACACAAATGTATATTCAAGCCAAAAAAAACAGGTTTTCAGACAATTCCGATCACGTGAATAAATCTCTTGTTAAGCTGACTACTCATCCATCAATGCAAAAAATTGCATAGAGATAGCGCAAAGAAGCAGTTTTGGCAATCGCGGCAAAATGGAAACAATCACTCCGTTCTAAAAATAGCCGCAATATCCAGAGAAAGCGAGGAATTCCGTGGGAAGCTTTCCCGCTACTCGTGCCGGCGGATGGGAATCGAAGGTCATGGATGAAGGACAGGAGGCCTTGACCCGCGCTTGACATTTGCCTCGAAACCTTATCTAGGAGTATGGCTTCAGCGCGCGCGCGCGCGCCCCCGCCTAAGCTCGCCGCTACTGTAGTCGGGACGTCGAAGGCGCTAGCCGCATTGTCCGCGATGGCCAGCGCAGTGTGTACACGGCTCGCCGCCCGTTCGGTTAACGTATTCCCCCAATATTTGGCTGCAGCCTTTGGCATGCAGCTGCGCATTCGAATTTGTTTGCAGTTGCCTGCACCACTTCTGCCCGGTTTCGTAAAACGCTACGATGAATTGCAGATGCGCAATTTTGTTAGAAACTCTACAAATTCCATACGTTTTCTTAAAGCTAAATTTTAGACAACTTGTCGGAATGAAATTGTATTTGTCTAGAGAATGACTGGAATAGTAATCTCCGATTTTGAATTTCAAGCTCTTCGATTCTTAATTTGTTTCAAATAGTTTCATTGTTGATAGTCGCATTTATGTTGAATATACTGTCAATTTTATAGTAATGCCATTCATTCAGATTTGTAATGATTGGTTAAAAAAAGTTGCTTTAAAAAAAATAGTCATCAGTTTGGTATACTTCATAAATCAAAAACTTAAATAAAAATATACTCTTAAGAAATAACTACAATTATACGATTAAACAAAAAAATAATTGAAAATTTTATAAATTTTATCTGAATAACTTAAAAAGTAGAAACTAGCTATAGTAAACGTTTCTAATTACCGAGTATAATGATAACATTTTTTAGCAGTCTTATTCTCTAATTTTAATAGGACATTAACAGAATTTAATAGAAGGAGATACTATAAACTAGATACTTAGATATATAAGAGTAACTTTTTGATACAGTGCTTGGTTCGTGCTTCATTAATTAAGTATTTTTAGGTATACTTAGCAAATGGTTATTTCGATTACTGTAGTATATAAACAAGCTTAAAGAGAAAAATCATAATTTCATTTTTAACGTAAATTGTCTTTAGGATAATACTTGATGGATTATGATTTAAGTTTTATATTATAAACTAATTTCATAACTCCATAACTCTATAACTCTTTGGACTACATTGTATTATTTTTATAATTTCGACTTTGGTATATTAAAGTGCAATTATGAAAATCGAATTAATAAAAAATTTTCATGTTTTTAAATTAATTAAATTTTTATAATTTCGTAGAGTAGTAACAGTTCAAACATATAAAATATTTACATTCGACAAACCAGAAAATAGTTTACCCAGTAATTAAGAAGAAGTAATTTAGATTGCATAAGAAAGAATATTTAAGTATTTGTATTTCAGTACAGGATGACGTCTTAAGATTCTTAGCAGCTTCGTTCCATCAGATGTTATAATTAAATGATTAATAAAGTAGTTTTTAAGACATATTATACTTTTTGTTACAAATAATCTAAGATCACCTAGAGTAGGTGTTATTTCATGTTATATCTCCTTTAAAAAATTTTACAAAAATTTTTTACGTCGTATATTATAATACAAGTTTTCTATTATAGAAAATTCTTCTGGATACTCTAACC
The DNA here is from genome assembly GCA_018906755.1 of Sycophaga agraensis. Taxonomy (NCBI): domain Eukaryota; kingdom Metazoa; phylum Arthropoda; class Insecta; order Hymenoptera; family Pteromalidae; genus Sycophaga; species Sycophaga agraensis. The sequence continues at coordinate 386,649 of JACCIE010000003.1, forward strand.
CCTTTGATACGTTTATTTTCATTATATATAATATGTAGGAAAATTAAAAAAGTCTACTTTCTGGCAAGGGGTGACTGTTTCTATACAGTCTTCCCTTGCATGCATTATAGGTACACATTTTATGCATGAAAATTTAAGCACGGCCTGTAGTTTGGCGAGCAAAGTTTGTTGATTATTCAATTCTGAGGTCGAGTAGACAAAAACCCTAAAGCAAGAAGTTATGTTCATTCAAACAAAAACCTATTATATTATCTAAACTTAGTCTTTGAAATGATGCTGATGAATTATTTACAATCCTTCTTATGAATCCACGGTGAAAACAAAAACCACAGTATATAATTATTGTAAAATTAGAATTTATCAAGGAGAACAGACCTCCAAATTTGTTTCTATTTTTGTACACAGTACAGAACCCGATCCATGTACAGTGTAAGTAGAGCTAATACCATTCCACGAAATTTCCACAAGAAACTTTAATAGAATTTTAAATTCCAACTGGAGTCCGTGTAGCACTTGCAGCGCGCCCTTTTTTCAACCGCACTTTTCATCCATCTAAATCTGCATCCATTCTTTTTCAGGCCCCCCGCCACTTCACCTAAATAAATTTGTTTCCTCGACATCGTCCAGTTAATCTTCCTCTACAGCGTGCCCTAGACGCAGTCACGAGAGGAAAAGCAGGTGAACGAAGAAAAGCCGCGGCAGCAAGGGCCGCGTGATAGGGAGATTAGCGGCATGCGCGGGAGCCAATCCAACGCTAGCAAGCGATATTCATGCGTACATAATAAACGAAGAAGCGCCCGGCGGATGAGCGCCACGCGGTTGCAATAAAGCCCTCGCGGTTAACGGGATTACAAATCGCTTGCGGAATTTATCAATCATCGCGAGCCGACGGACGCCGGGCTCGGCGCGTCGCCCCCGATTTTTGACGCGCGACCGGGAGAAAAATGTTGCCCTCGGAGGAGGGGTCGATTGTTCCACGGGGCGCACGGGGGAATCAAACCACGTCAAAGCAACGAGAGCCTGATTTATGTCCGCGCGTGGGCCGCTGCCCGCCGGCCTTTTGAATTATGCTATCTGGCGCGAATTGAGCGATGGATAGATTTTCAGCCCGAGAATGCGGTGGAGCTGAAATCACGGAAAAGTTTATTTTTCTCGCCTGTGGCCGTCTGGCGGGAATTTGCCTGCGAAGGCTTTCCAGTGGCTGAGACTCGAGATTAATGGAAAGGGTAACGGAACTGGACGTTTCTTAAATTATTTATGCTTTTGTCTGCAGCGAAATCGTTATTTTCAAAGTAAATTATCGAATCTGTGGTTTTTATGCATTATTTAAAGACAAGTTGATTATTTGCAGAGAATTAATATTATCATCGTAGCTTATATACAAACATTGAATTTAAAAAAGATATTGCCGATTTAAATTCTCAGTGTATGTTAATAAGATTGATATTTATTATCAAATTTATTTCGTGATTCATATTTCTTTATGTATATAAAAAATTATACATATTATAAAATAAAACATTTTATATGTACAAAAGCTAACTCCGAAATACTTTTTGACGGCCTTTAAATGCCTAAAACGAGGCGTAGAGTAATTAAAACAGAAACGATTACATGGCAGTTTTCAAGTAAAGTTGAGTTGTCAAGTTAGATGATTTTATATGAGAAAATTCAAAACTATTTCGTGGTTCATATGAATACGAACTTTCAGTGTGCTTATTCGTGACTTTATTTCATTTTAATACTGATATTATATTACGGTTTGCATCAAATCTAAAACAAATATGCTATTTCCACATAATACCACGCTTAAATCATGTTAAATTATTACATCGTTTAAATAGCTCAATTATTTATCCAAGATTCCTCTAGCGACGATAAACCTTTTTTTAGGCGGTGATCGAACAGCCCAAAGGTTGTAACTTACCAGTGGTGTGCATTCGCGCGGCTGTTCTCCCTCCGGCAGGGTTGTGATAAGAAAGAGAACGGGACTGGTGACGAGTAGACTCGTCACGACGAGCATAGCAAAAGTGAGAAAGGCTTTGTGCACTGCTTTACTGCGCTGCAGCCAATAACATGGCACGCAGCAGATCCACGTGCCAAGCTGATTCGGTCGCTCAACCTGGACCATCGGTTCCTCGAGGCCCTGGCCATCCTGTAATCAGAAATCATGAATCAATATTGTTCCTGTCGCAAAAGAACTGCAATTTGCTAGTTATTACAATTTTTTTTATATTATTTAACATTTAGATTGGGGATGTCATTCAGAATTTATACATTGAAACGTCTTGATAAGCTTGTAAACGAAAGAAACAAATCTTTAAACATAGGACACTGAGAAAATGAATTAAGCACGGACAATTGATTAAAGTGCAAATAGCATTCAATTGAAACAGTTTTCAATCTCCGTAACGAGCTTGAGAGTTATAGAAACGAATTAAACTTCAGAAAAACGAGCGTTGCGTTAAGGTTGGTATATGCATGGCACCGGACTTATTATTATTTATCTAATTAACAATTATACTTTTATAGTAATTCGTTCAATGAAATAACTTTTATTTATGATAAAATAAAAACTTTATTTAAAGAACCATGAAATAGTAGTAAATTATCATTGTTTGTAAGTAACGACAAATATAATAGCTTTTTAGAAATAATTTAAAACTATCGCACATAGAAATGTATCGTTATAAAATCATCCTGCTGTAATAAGAGTTTCGGCAAACAGCCAAATGCACGTGAAACAGGATACATTCAGCGAATAACTACTTGATAATTAACGCATGCCTGCTGGTACCTCATTCGTATTGCTTGTATGCATCCATATTTATATCATTAAAAATGTTAAATAAAATCGAATTAATTGAAAAATATTATTATAACAGGTATATAGAGATGTTTATAAAATGTTATATGTATGGATATACGTTTGGTTCAATAGACTTACTTATAGGGCTTGACCCTATATAGATCAATTCGTAAAAAAATTCGGTCCGAGTTTAAAAGTCGATTTGGCTCATTTGCATGAAAATGGTAATGAAGTTTGATAAGTATTGATTACCTCCATAATCGCTAAACATTCTATTAATGACGATAAAAATTAAAGGAGTTATTAACATATTATTATATGCATTGTGTTTAAAAACAATATTGTCCTTATTATTTAATTGCATGCTAAAAGCACGATATTTATCGTGATTAAAAACTTGATTAAAAAACAACTTATTAAATAATAAACCATTTGATATAATAAAGTTAAGCCAGAGCTTATTAATAGCCAATTTTCAATGAACTATATATTACAGCACACTTGTCAAATACGTAGACGCCGCGGTGAATGTAAATAAAAATGGATCATTAGAGATGTAGGCTAGGTCACCGGGAGCAGATCATCCGGAGGGATGTCGATATTCCCACAGCGCGTTATCGTCTGACGAGTCCAACAACTCTGGCGGGAGCCGACCTCCGGAGCGACTGATCGCAGCACCCAACCCACCCGGGGACAAAGTCCTCGAGGAAGCGGGCCGCTACTCACCTCGTAGGATTGGCCGGCGCCCTGGTCCCGAGGCACCTGCTGCTGCTGCTGGGGCGTGTTGGGGCCGGAGGCGGGCGCGGCCGCGGCATTGGGCTGCTGCTGCGGCTGCTGCGACTGGGAGGACTGGGCCGGCTGGGCCTGCTGGGCTCCCGGCTGGGCCGCGCAGAGGGTGCGCGGGGTCAGGGGCAGGCGCACGCCCGAGTCGGGGCGGGCGCGCGTCGAGGCGGCCCTGCGCGCCCCGCGGGCCCCCCAGGTCCGACTCACCGTGCACAGAGCCACATTTGCCGGGTCGCCCGGGTCCTCCGGCCCCTCCGCCGACCGCTTCTGCCGCACGTTATCGCCGCGAGCCCACCTCGCCGAGGCTCACGCGATCGCTCGGCCACGCAAACTCCGCGGCAACGGCGGTGGCGGCTGTCTCGCGTGCGGCTCGAGGCCTGGGCGGCTCGCGCCGACGAGTCGCTTGCTCGCCGGGCGCAGGTTTGGGAAAGGCTAGCGGGCCGAAAGTGATAATTGACGGATGGGATCCTTTGAACTGGCGGCTAATAGGCGAGGAAGATTAATTGCTTTCGAAGCTTTGAAGATACTCGAGCTCGCCTATAGCGTTTTTATGATTGGATTTGCATTTGAATTGCTGTCTAGAATCATGGGCGGTGTGTACGCGTATATCGGTAGGAATTTGAATAGGTTGCTCGAAGAACTTAGGGCTATTCTTCCCGCGTTTCTAAATTCTAAATCTTCTAATTTGACGACTCGGTGGAAATAAATCCAGAGTGACGTTTACTTTATACTTAAGTTTATGGAGTCGTTGGGAAATGTTTGAATTTAATCAGTCTAAACTAAATTTATTACTGGTAACTCATAAAGCTTGACGTGCCAATCAAACTAAAGCTAGCATATGAATTAGAAAATTCTAGGAGTCAAGTACGTCGTAAATGTACTTGCCTTTCCGCCCAATCCTTCACGGGCTCGAGGCTTACCCAGGTAAAGATTCACTGAGCCGAAGTAAAAGGCAGCCTCGCGATCCGACTGCGCGTCTAACTTTTCTCGAAAATGTCCTCTCCGCCCAGCGCGGGCCGCGCATTCTTTTACAGCGGCACGTACATAAAGCCAACTATATAAATAAAAATTTTTTCAGCGTATCTAAAATTTCGCTGGGCGAAACGAGAGCGTCATCTCGAGTTGCGCTTCAAAGCGACACTTGAGATCGCAGATGCACGGGCCACAGGGGGCGCGGGGGGAAAAAAAGGAGCCAGCGCATCGTTATAACCTGGCGCTCAAAGCCCTGACGTCAGGGGGCCAATGCCGACGGGGGAGGGGGGGGGTCGGGCGGGCAAGGTAAACAAAGCCGGGGGCGCGGGCCTAGGCGCGGGAGGCGGCCCTGCGGGGGCAGCCCGCCCGGGGATTCCCCATGCCGGAGTCCGCGGCTCGCCTACGCGTCACTGCCGCGGCCCTGCAGCCGGTCTTCCGAGCCCTGCATCGGCGCGCGCGCTTCGAAATCGGCGGGCCGGCGCAGCCCCGAGCCGTCGTCCGTCCGGGCCTGTGACGCGGGAACTGGCGGGCGCTCGGGGCGCGGGCGGGCGCACAGCTGGCGGCGCACGCGGCCGCCCCTCCACCGGCGCCGAGCGGCTGCGCGGGGCCGCGTCTTCGCCGCCCCCCGGGGACGGCTCCTCCGCGGGCGCCGATGTGCCGTCTGATGCCGATCTCCCGCCCGCGCGGCCGCGGGGGGCGCGGGCCGCTTTACGGCGCCGCGGCTATCGATTGCCCCCAAGCCGGCTTTATTACTCGCCCCCGAGGCTTTTTACGGCGTTATTCGCACTCGCGTTAACTCTTATGATTTCGGGGACTGCGCTTTACGGACGCGCCCGGGACAAAGCCGAGCCGGATTTCAATGGCCTGCTAATGAAACGCTCGCGCGCGGCACCAGCTGTAATTCCCCCGAGTAACGATCCGCCGCGCGATATTGACACTCGCTAGGGATTATGCAATCGCCTGGGATGGACTCCAAATACCAGGCGTTTTCCAAGACTCGCCAACTTGGCAGTAATAATAATGTCATTTCGTATCAACATTTTTTCCCTGTAGCTTCCAATGTAGCTTGTAAGTCGACTTTTTTGCCTTTGGATTAAGTCGCAGGATTTACAATTTTATCACAAATGCTAACTTCCACGTATTCGTTACTAATAAAAAATAAGTTTTTAACTGTAAGCTTAATTTGGTTTGGCATTATTATACCAAACTTTAGAGCTGTTAGCGGTAGAACTACCTCAGGTTCAGAAATTTCAACAGGAATTATCCATGTACGAATTTTAATCTGATTCGAATGAAAATGTTTAAAATTACGCAGAGAGAAACTGCTCAACTTACTTTGATAGAAATTCACCTGCAGATTATGCAGGGGTGCTTTTTATCGCATGCGCACATGCAAATAATACTGTAAATGACGCAATAACTCATACACTAATGCTAATCATTACAGTAGGGATAAAGATAGCTATCTAAGTATCTGAAAAGCTGCGTATGCAATATAAAGGTAAAATTTCATAAAATTTCAAACATATTTTCGCAAATAATAGAGCCTAAACCAATCAAAATTTAACGATAAAAAGTATTTAGTATTAAATCTATTCTCGTCGCAGCACTAAAAATTCAGAGTTATAGTTATGATTGCTATATAAAATGAATTATACAATCAGAAATAAAATAATCTAAATAATTTTGTTTAAATCTAATTAAACATCTTTCACCATTGTTTTGTCAATGTTTTAACCTCATTTTGAAGCAATATTTTTAATATATGGGTAACTTTGAAGCTTACTATCACTTTTTGATATCATTTCTCTAATTTTTTCTTATCATTTTTATACATGAAATAGAGAAATCGTATTTGCAGATATTCTATTGCATGAAATATCAATAATTATACACTCAAAACAACAAAACATAGATTCAGTTGTAGCACCGTTCAATATTGTTATTGTGTTCATTGGTTAATAAGTTTCAAATTGTTGTTTTTATTTTTAAATTAATTTATTAATAGTTTTAAAGATTTGTTTAATTGAATAATTATAAACAATGATAAGTGTACGCTCGAGTAACATGAGTGATCCTAAACATTATTTAATGGATTAACATGTCAACAAACATTTACTTTACAATTTTCATCTTGACGTTGCTACAGGTGATTGAAATATAAATTTTAATATTAGAATGATGCTTTGCTCTATTATTATAAATTTTAATTATATTTTGTGTATTTGAAATATCAATGATAGATTTATAAACATGTGAAACCTTGTTCAGAAACTTTCGATTTATTATTTAAGTTAAAATAATATGGTTTTATGACTGTATTTATCAAAACGTTTAATTTTAAATAATTAAATTTTATTACAATTGTGAATAAAAGATAAAACTAATATCTTTAATTTATAATAAAAATACTTTTGAATTATCGAATGTAGCTAACCTATATCTGTCCACGGGTCATTGATCGTGCAATACTATCAGTGCAACTTATTTCTTGCAAGTACGAATCAACATATACGCCTCAATTGTATCCAACTTGGAATACGGAATATCCCATGTCTCAATATACTTCTGATGGAATTACCAACGAGAGGTGCAACAGTTATTGTCCAAGTACAGTACAGGAGGAGCCACCACACGAGGGCAACAATTTAAACACTTCAAAGACGAAACACATTCCCGATTTTAGATTTTTAAACGACTATACTTTCAGTAAACAGTTAGTAATCTATCAAACTTCTTTAAATAATTGAATTTATTATGTTTTGATAAATATGGTATATTTTTTAAACCAAATGTTTAATATAAAGTCTTTTGATACATTAATTGACAGTATAAATTTATTTATAGCGATCCAAATTTACAGATTTATGTTAGTCAACGGATACCGAATAAAATATATATTCAAAATGTAAGTCAAAAGTTTATAAATCTAAATCAAAACGAAATTCATTCGCAGTCAGTAGCAAGTAATCGTAGAAAAGCTATGAATTGTTGATAATACAATATTTTAAATTAAAGGAAAATATATCATAACAGATCAAAGTCATAGTGCTTAAAATTTTTTCATAAGTGATTATTGCTGAAATTAAATCTTTTAAATATTTCAATTATCCATAGAACTTGTTTCCTACTGATGGTAAATTATCGACCGATGATTTGTATTTAAATTTTAGTCTACTGTCGGTTATTCAGTATTCGCTTTTTCCGATTTAGGCATCAAGTTTCTGTTTTAATCTCTATTTTAATAATCAATTATTATTTTCAGATTTCTGATGATTACATATTAATACTAAAAGGAATAATTAGTGCAGATATAGATAATAGAATTACAGAGTCTACTAATTGTCGATATACAAATAGTAAAAAGATGTTTCTTGTTCAGGAATCCGATATTCAGAGAATCTTGTTTTATTTATCTGAAACCTTGGTTGATAATGATTACAGACCATCATTTTCATTTAATTATGTAAGCTGTGGAATAAGAAAGAAGATAGAGAAGTCGAAGTCTGTAAATACATCTTTTATAAAGAATAAGTATGAATCTTTTAAAGGGCATAGCTTATCTACCATATCAAACTTTTTGAAGAATTATTTAATCAATAATAAATTTAGGAACTTTATAATAAAAATAAAAAAGCCGTTTAAAAGATTATTTCAAAAAAATAAAAGTTACAAAGTATTATATTTGAGGTTACTAATTAAAATACGACACAATCCACCATATAGAGAATGTATCCAAATAAATCATTCACTGAATAATAGGAGAGATTATATTAATCAATATATTAATTATCCTATAATTAAGAAAAAAGATCACTTTAATCATAGAAAACTGTTAGCACTGAACAAAAATTCAGATCTAAACGATGAACATTTAAATCAACTACAACCCAATTTAACATCAGAGTGTACAGAAAATAGTAAAATACATTTAGATAAAAAAACGAACCAATCTGATAAAATGAAAAAAGTAAAACGGTTACCTTCCAAAAGAAAATCAAATCGATGCCATCCGACTTCGATAACACCTGTCGAAAGTAGGAAAGCTTTGACTTGCCATTTAACGAATGAAATCTCAAAACTAGATGCAAAGGCATCTTCATTCCACAAACGAAAAAAAAATTCGGGCAAGATTTCACTTTCCATGCGGGTAGATGGCGAAGATTATTGGCGAGTGATCGACCATTCTATTGAGAAGAAAGACTTGGGAAAGATAATGCAGACTCTGAGGAACGAGGAAATCGCTATTGTGCAAGAGAGAGGAGTGGATAGTCCTCGAGAAGCTTCAACGGATGCTATCCAAAGTAAAACGGCTTTGCGGTCCTCAAGCAAGGCAAAAAATAATCGACGATCAGTCAGCCGTGAATTTCGAGTCGCCCAGCTTCGGCTCCACCCCTACGATTCCTCAAAGAAACAAATTGATGTCCAAAGACAGTCCAAAACTATAACATCAAGTTTAGATCCTAAAGTATGTGACGGCAGTAAACAATTAATATCAACAGGAGTTGTGAACGCTTCAGAAAAATCTATTGATTTTAAAAAGCCTAGAACCAAATTTCAAGACGAGATTAAATGGAGGTCCAAGTCAGATTTTAAGATTGCAAAAGTAAATCCTGCATTTGTACCAAAAAAAACTTATGATGATTTAATGAGTTTTGAAGTGGCTGATTTTAAAAATAATCTGAATGTAGAAACTAACAAAATTGATAATGTTTCTCATGAGAATGAAGATGCCATATTAGAAACAGAATTAAAAGCGTTGCGACATAGTAATACCGACAATGAAAAAAATAATAGAGAAAGAAAACAAACAGTTAACAACGAAGTTTGCCAAGATTTAAAAAATCAGTTTAAAGAACCAAAAATAATAAAGATTCCATTTAATCAGGTCGAAAAGAATGTTCACAATGTTTTAAATAATGAACAAAATTTTTTAAAAGATACAGATAAAAACTTTAGAATATATAATATTTCGAAAGCCAAAGGAGATTTCAAACATATAGAAAGTGATGATAAAGCCTATTATGATGATTATTATGATTACGAGGTAAATGAAGATAGAAAACGGATGGTGGACAAAGATCAAAATATCAAATATGGTAGGAAATTATTATCATTAGTTAATACTGAAAATGATAATGAATATTCGATATATGATGAGGATGAAAACGTTCATCAAGACAAACGAAGCGAAAGAATGAAGAATCAAGCACATTCGCCTTTGGTAGAGTGGTCTAAAATTGAAAATTATAGTTCAAATAAAAAAATGAAGGTTCCTCATTCGTCTGAAAAAAATCTATCAAGTAAATACAATAAGCAACTGTTTAATAAAAATATTCATGATACTCGATATAAAAAAAGAATTTAAAAACTGTTTCGCGAAAAAAACGAGTAGCTACTCCTATTGTTTATGATGATAATTCAAATCAATCATACGATTCTGGTAATAATTATAATCATAAAATTGATATTCAGTCAAAATCAGATGGGACGAGATACAAAAAAATGAATGAAAGTGTCAACAATAAATTATTTAGAAATGATGACCAGTTTGATGTTTCCTTAACAGGAAGTCTACGTTTTCATCTACCTCAATCGAAAATTAACAGAAACAATTCTGATAGAAATAAGCGTTGTACTAATAAACATATCTGTATTAATCATAACAGTAAAATTAACAGACATGATCAGAAATATAATAAAAAATTGATTCAATCTCGATTGAATTCAAATCGAGGTTATAATGTCCCTCTAGATATTGACGCAGTCAATGCGGAATCTGAAGTTTCTCAAACTGATTCTATGGCTCCGGCCCAACAGATGTCCTGTAGGACAGCAACTACGTGTTTTCCAGCATTGAACGGTGACGATAATGATTATGAAGCGGAAGTTCCATCGTATACGGATAATTATCTTTTTCCTGAAAATCCAAATGACACAGATGATATTAGTACATTAAAACCACACGATGATCGTGTCTGTGAATGTTCTACAGAAGTTACTACTAAAGGAGATGATATGACTGAAAACGATATTATTGAACCTGAAACGACGACAGAAGACCAAGAAATACTTTCAACTGAATCTGAAATACTTGATACAGAATTGTTCACAAATGAACCAGAAATATCTACGAGTGAAACTGAAGAAACCACAACTGAGAATGAAGAAACGACTACTGTAAATAATCAAATAGACTATGATGATCAGCCCACAAAAGATGATCAGGAAGAGTTTCCAATTGGCGATGTAAATCTAGGTAAAAAAAAACTTTCTTTGAATGTTAAAAAAATATATATTAAAAATATTCAGGTTTTAAATCAAATTTTAATAAAAATATAAAATATAAATAAACTAAAAATAAAGTTATTTAGATAATTTATTAAAATTTAAATTCATATTGTTTTTTTGTAATTACATATCGTTTTATTAATTAAAAAACCCTTTATGATGTAGATATTTTTGAAATATTCATAATTATTTAATAAACATATTTTACAGATGTTAAAGTGGACAACAATACAATACAAATTAATGAAATTATAAATTTTATTAAAAAAATTGAGAATATGTTAGGTAAAGATAAAGTATTGGTGATAAACGACAAAAGTGGTAAGCTTGAGATTAAATTGAAGAAAGTATTGGTCGATGAAAAGGGAAGTTATTTGGTTCCAGCATCGAACGATGAACCAAAAAACAATTTTACGAAAGATTCATTAAGAAGTAATGTTGCATCTAAAGGGCAGCGTAAAGTCTATAATGATAATAATGAGTCGTTTGTTCAGTCGACGCGCTATTCAAGCAGAGCAAATTTCATTCCGAGGTCGAAAATAGAGAAGGATCGTTTGTATCAGGATTTTAATAATGAAGATACCATAGAGCAGGATACTTCAAAGCATGCCTACGACGGTACTAAGGCAAGAAACTACGAGTCATTCCCGCGAGAACTACAGTCTGCCCGTTCAGGAAAGACAAAGTTTCGTCCAAGGAATGACAGAGGCCTGCATAAAAAGTCCTCTATCAGAAGGCGGAAGGTCAACGAGGGGAGGATAGCGGAGGTTCATCAACCTTCGATGTATCGAGGACGGCGGAAAAAGCCGTGGGTGCGAGAGAGAATACACAAGGCAAATAGCCGATTAGCAAAAAGACATACCGTGTACTCAGCTTCATAGGAGGGTGAAAATTACGGTGCAGCTGATGTCTATGGATTGTCCCAATGTTCTTAAGTCTACGTCCATGATGAATATCTGAACTACGGTACATTGTATACAGAGTAAAAAATAGAAGCATAGAAAGCACTTGTGATAGATTGAAAAGAAATATCAGACTAAAAATAATATAAGGTATAACACTTGTCATTGTTTAAAATGATGCTGTGAATGTTTTACTTTGAATTACTTTAATGTAATTTTAGGTATACGTACTAAGTATTACAGTTAGTGCCATGTAATCTATAAAGTCATGAAAATATATTCAATTTAACAAATAACTTTTATTTTCAATATAATCTATTTATTAAGCATACCAATGTTATAAAATTCATTAATTTATCAAAAATATACTTAAATGTTTATTTATGAATTTATATATATCCATATAAACATTAAAGGTTTATCCCAAATATTTTGTTTGTCCATTAACTATTATAAAATTATACGCGGGATAAAACGAAATGAATGAAATAAAAATAATCAGAAATTCTGCGAGTAAAAGCGCGATAACAAATGCCTGCCAAATCGTCGACCCGCTCTCGTCCAATTTCGGTATCAGCAAAAAAGCACTAGTACAGGAGAGCGCGCATGACGTCGGGCGCATTACCGTATTTCCGCGGGGCCATAAATCAGAACCATTCCCCGCGACTGCATCTTGAGCAATTTCGCGCAGTTCCGGGTCGCCCCCAACAAGTACAATGTTGGCGGAAGCGGAAGTCGGCCGCAGGTATTTCCCGGACTCCCGGGAGAAGATTCGTTCCTTCTCCCTCGCGCCACCCCTCCCCGCGCGCTCCCCGAAGCGCCATTCATCGCACGTGTCGACGAGGATCGACATGGTGGTTACGGCCCGGAGAGCAGTTGCGTACAACGGCGGGGCAAACTTGGCCGACCGACTGACATCGGAGTTCGATATCCGCGCCTCCGATACCCGCGGAGCCTCAAAATCAGACCACTCGTGGCCTGTGTGCGCAAGGCCAGAGGCGTAGAAAAGCAATATATCACGATTGGCTCAAAGGGTTGCGAGCGCTGGTCCGGAGCTTGCACGACTACACCGAACTAATTGAATGCTCGTTGATACTTACCTTAGAGCAGCACAGACGTTCGCTCGTATTCATATAAGTACCAACAATAATTGATTTACTGCTTAGCGATACTATGGACGTGCATTTACTGAGCACTCCTCCATTCTCAATGTACAGGATTTTCAAATATTGGTTAAATTGCGTTAAAATTAATATGTACAATTCATCCTTGTTACGAATATTTATTATGTTAAAGCCCTTTATTTAAATTTTCTTTTGTTACAATGTTGCATTCCCTGTTACCACATGGAATGAAATGTTTCTGAAATATTTCACTTTTAATATGCTGGCAGATGAAAATATTTCATAATATTTCATTTTATATGTATTTTCACAAAAAGTACAGCATTAAAAAAAATTTAATTTTACTGTAATTTATTGCATGATTATAATTTATTAGCCAAGTGCGTTATTACTAATTAAGAACAAAGATTTTTAGTTGTCAGGTAATCACTCTTTATTAAAAGAGAATCGTTGGAATGTGGTTTACTTTAGTGAAAGTCATCTTACTCGTTTTCTTCTCACCTTCTCAGCTGAAACAACTACAATGGACTTATTGAAGCAGGATAACTATCGACTACAGTTTAAATACACTGTAATATAATATAATAAAAATGTGATACGAGATAAAATAAAATAGAATAAAAACGTATTATAAAATATTCCAGCTAAAGTATGCGAACTTCGGCGAGGATTTTAGCTATATACATTCGGCGCAATGGAAATAAAGGACAGATTCTAACGACGAGACTTTCAATCCTTTGTGCCCTGCGCGCGGTCTCCCCGTTCTCCGTCTACCCCTTCTTTTCCAAGAACATGGTTCTCTACCCCCAGCCACGGCCTTTGTTCCGCGGTCAGCCCTCCAACCTTTTATCTAATGAAATTTATATCGCTGGTGAGATTTGCCGGCCTTACCTACTTGCCGAAGTGGCCGCGGGACTGAATAAATCGACCTCGTATATGCCGACTCCATGACCTAACAAAGCTCATGTAACAGTCACCGCCTTGGTCATCGTAGTTTTGATGCTATATCATAGCCTCCACAAACGCGCCTGACGACCTATCCGCAGATCCCTACTCAAAGCGTGCAAACACCTGGTCAACACAATTGCATCACCCTTTAGTCATGTTCTACACGCGAAAAAAATTAAAATAAAGTTTAAACCGCACACAAACATAAATAATTTAAGCAATTAATATTGTTATATAATTTTTACAAAGGTAGTTGTGAAGTCCATGAGACGTACAACAGGTAATACATAATATGAGGAATAATTTTATTCTAAATAGGCCTCGAATAAATTCAAAATAGATAATAATGCAGTAAAAACTGTAAAAGTTTAAAATTACAAATTATTTAGTTGTTCTTAAGTAAAAAACCTAATATGTAAGTAAAAGAAATAACAGATATACAAATCTAAATTCTAATATGTAGCACATATTTATTATTAATGTAAAGTTAATTATTATTTAAATAAAAATATATACAAATATAATATATTAACTTAATTCCAAGAATAGACCATATTGAAATATATGAAATTATAATTGTAGTTTTGTCCCTTTATCATATATTATATAGTTATGAAAATATATCAATAATTAGGTCATTTATGTACAATAAAACGAACAATAAAAGTAATTTTAATGATACTTATCCAAATGCTTAAAAAATGTCTTAAAGTGTTATTATTATGTTTAAGTAGGCTTAAGTTACTATACTCATTAGAAATTTACAGTATATAATTGTATTTATAATATATCTCTAATACATTTCTAAGCTATTAATAAAAATATTAAAAGCTAAATTAAAAATTACACATGTATTTAACAATATTTCGCTAGGCTATATGGTTCTAATCTATCAGATTATTTGTCTTATTTTTAAAGTGCAATGAATTTTTAACAAAAAATAAGTCATTGTAATCAGTTCTTTCATAAGATTTTAGCTGAAATAAATATTATATTTACATGTAAATGTTACATTTTATATTAAATAAATAAAGTTAAAAAGATGTACACTACTTGACTCTCTATTTATAAGTGGTACGATTTCTATCAGTGAAAAAAGAAATTAAATTCTTTAAACTACTTTTTTTCTAACGTTCTCGTTTATTCTAAAAAATATTACCTTGATTCTAGTAATTGGTATGCAGGAATGTGTCACCGGAATTTGGACAATGCTGATACTTATACTGTCATCGACCATACAGAACAGCTGTTACAATTATGCGTGTATAGTATGCGACATTTATTAAATAGCAAATTTAATTAAATATAAATTAAATCCTTTTTAAAAATCATAAAATTTATATATATATATATATTAATCCATTTTTAAGTCTTTTTTAATTGCTTATTTTATTACTAAGGCTAATGTACATCGAATGCATTACTCAACGCTTGAATAACACTCTGATCTTTGTGCACAGCTGAATTCAAAATATATTTTCACAAAGTATATGCACAACAGGTGAAATCACCTAACCAATTGTTACTTGAAATGAATATACACGCTTCATTGAAAATGATTAAAATGAAAGTTATTTTGTCGTGAAATAAAAGACCCTCGAAAAGATGTCCTCGGGTCTATTATAACGAAGAATGTTTCAGCGCCAGATGGCTAAGTACGAATCCCAGTCGCGATTCACACTCCCTTTGTCCTCTCCGCAAAGAAGCGAAAGACCAAAAGCATTCCTAAGGCTTTGTACCGCGGATGTTTATTTAATCGCAATTACGCATTGACGGCGATATCCGCGGCGACCGATTCTCCACATCGGTCGCAACGAAAGCGAGTCAATTTAACAAAAAAAAAAAAAAGGAGGGCAGTTTAATTTACGAGCCCGAGGAGCGAGAGCCGTGCCGCGGCGGCTCGGCATCCGTCGTTCACAACTCGCTCCGAATGATCCCGTCAGTATTTTGAGGGAGCGACACGCAGTGCGCGCAGGCGCAGGGGGGGGGGAGAGCCAACCTCCGGCTGGATATACATGAAAGGAAAAATTACCCGAGGCACGAGCGCGTAAGCGAAGGGCAGGGGTGGGGGAGAAAGCAATAAAGGTGAAAAGGTGTAGAGGAGCGCGAAAGCCGTCGCGGCGCGTGCGTGTAAGAGAGGCTGCGGTCGGACCAGTCGTCTCTCCTTTGTTAATGAAAGCGATACATGTATATAGATGCAGAGCGCGCTGCAGCGCCGCGCCCGCAGCTATACGGGCGGTGCGCGTGTATTGCACACGCGACGCCCTGTGCACGCTGCACGCGCCCGTAATGCGTATAAAAGAGAAACTTGGGATGGAGGCGCGCACGGGAGCGAGGCGATCTGCTCGCGCTCGTTACGCGGATAGACGAGCGACGGGAGATCCACAGCGTGAGTATCGGTTTTAAGCGAATCGTTGTGAAATTAAAAATGGGGTATTCGCGTGTGCTCGCCGCTTCTTTTATTTCGTTTCTAGCGCACCTTCTTGTGCTCGGGCAGTAGGATTTATATCACTGGAGCTTTGCTCGGCATGCGAAAGTGAAGCAAATTATTTTAAGCAGAGCTGAACCGACTATACGTTTTAGTTATATCAATCGTCAAATCGTAATTTTTAAACGAGTTACGAATTTCCAGAAAATGTGCGCTCAGAGATTTTTCGAAACTCGTTAAGTATAAAGCGCCTGCAATTTCAACTATGTGATTGATATATATGCATGAGCTTTTACAATATTCCTTTCGAGATTAAGTGGAAAAAAGGTGTACAATCGCAGACGAACCGTCCGTGGGAGAAAATAGAAAAATGTGCGTTACATTTAACAAAGTAAAAGTCAGAAAAGATAAGGAAGCTGAAATCTTCTAACGCGCGACTGCGTAAAAGAAAGATAAAATGTCACGTTGTTACGGAATATCAACTCGGTAAAAACAGGAAATATTAGCTATACAAATATGAAAAAAATGTTTAGTATAGTGGATTAGCTCACGCAGATAATGTAAAAATAAAAAACTTTTCATTTTACTACGCGTTCGAATGATTATCAAACGAATATAAAAAATAATATAATACATTGGTGACATAAATTAATATATAAAGTTTGATTCATTTTTAAAATACTAATACAAGTAGATTGTACAAGTGACGCGTTATATCTCGGAAGATTGAATAACTGTAAAAATACAAGTTTTTTCTGCGGGATTCAGTCTTAGGAAGCATAAAGCACAATTAAAGAAATCGTTCGAACAGTGGGTCGATTGAGATTGGAGCGAGGAGCGCGCATTTAGCTCGGCATTTAGATGAAATCAAGGTTGGAGTAGGGAAAACGAAAACAGAGAAGAAAAGGCGTAAGGAGAACTAACGCCCAGAGACTGAAATAGAACGCGGAGTGAATACAGCTGTTAGCGGAGATAGAGCGCGAAGCCGGCACAGGAGCGAGCAGAAGATAGCGCGGGCCGGCCCTGCAGCCGTTGGCCAGAGTCGAGGCAGCCCTAGGACGCGACCCATCAACAGAATAACCGAGAATCAACAGCTGAAGAGCGCCGGTGTGGCTCGGCGCGCGATCGCCGCGGCAATGGCTCGGCCCTCGTAGGCGCGCTCGGGGCAGGGATCGGCTCGGCGCTCGGGCGCTCTCGGGCCTCCGGAGCCGGCCACGTGGGGTCCTGCCCCGGCACGAGGCCCAAGGAGCCGCCGCGCGAGCGAGAGGGAGAGGAGCGCCGGGGCTCCGAGCGCCGGGGAGCCAGCGCGAGAAGTCAGTCAGTGCGAGCCGAGGGCCCGGCGCGAAGGCAAGTCCCTCGGCGCTCCGCGAGAGCCCCCGCGCTATTTCCGTGCGCTCGCGGCCCGCGAGCAGCCCAGGAACGCGAGGACGGGGGCGGCCCCGGCCCCGGCGCCGGGGGCAGCGCCCGGACGATCTGCGCCCCACGTGTCCGCGTGTGCCCCAGCTGTGCGCGCTACCTTGCAGTGAGTGCGCCCCTAGGTGAGTGCGCCGCCAGCTGCGGCCCCCCCCGTCTGTGTTGCTGTGCGTGTGCGCGCGTGTGTGCCCCCGGAGCGGTAGGCTCGTTGCGCCCAGGTACGGCTTGCCTTCGTCGGCCCCGCGGCCCTGTTGGATCATGTGCGGAAGCCCGATAATGCGTAATGCCGCAGCCGCGCCCCGGCAGCTCGCCTACTACCTCTTCATCAACTGTTAGCTGATCGTTTCAATCGCGCGCCTCGCTTCCTCGTCTCTCGCCTCTGACGGCTTGCATCTATTCATCCAGATACTGCCATTACCTTGTTAGCGACACTGTGTGCACTCCGTAGGAAGCTTGTGCTTCAATTTCCTTTCAAGCCCCCTTCATGTGCCGTCGAGATTGTATTAACGATTCTTCTACTGCTTTTTTCGCTTTAGGTGTCCTATCGGAAAGTCTTGTCTCTCAAAGCCTTGACGACTTTAATGCTCTATGGACAGTTTTGTCTCAATTTTTCATTGCCTTATCAGCTGTACTTGCTTTGACACAGCAGAATACATCATTATGCAGCTAATTATTAGTATTGATCGTAATACACTTCAATGTATATAGTAAAGTGTTCTAAAATAATATTTCAATGCCTCTGAAAGAAATCTAAGATGCTTCTACTTATTGCAGTGGATCGCACGTCCTTGAACTAGTATACACAGTTACAAATCTTGTTACAAACCTTGATTTTCATCTCTATTGATTCCATTAAATTGTATTCATGAATAACTATATAAAAGCTATAAATACAACTTGATTCTTTTTGTAATCTATATTACAACATAATTACAATAAAAGTTTAATCTACGTCTAATTACGGACAATTTTTATATCCGAGTTTTCATCAGGCAATAATTTTCAAGAACGACTACATTGATTCTTATTTTTATTATTTTAGTAATATAATAAAGTGTTAACCTTAAAAGTAACTTTAGACAATGAGTCATAAATAAATAATCCTGGAGATATAAATTTAATACGTTCTTCCGTACGAAAAAAATTCGTTTACTACATAATTGCCAAGTAATCGGTAATTTGTTTGTTTTTTTTACTTTTACAAATTAAAAAGAAGTTATGTAAATTATCTTTTACGTAACAAAAAAATAGTGCAAAAACTTTTTATGTTTCATCGTAAACATATTAATTATACGAATTTGTCACTATTGAGTTTCTGCATTTATGTAAATATAGACCAGGGTTGGTTTTATTTTAATAAATATAAACACGTTTACTTAGGTTTTCTCAATTTTGTCATTTATTAAACATATTTTGATAAGAGGAATAAAATTATCTAATTTACAAGCAAAATTTGATAATTTTCGCTAGGAGATAGCGGTTAAATTAATACAGCTATTTCAAACCACATTAATATCTCGTATATCTTCAAATCGATTAAAGAAAAAGAAATTCAAATATAAATGTACATATTAGATACATAAATTTACATTAATATAGAGAATTCACGTTTCAATGCTATAATAGTTGCAATGTTTTTACTCTGTTTAAAGCTATTTTGCCGATGAATGCCAATTAAGAGCGGTAAATGTTGTTGGACTTAATGCGAGGTAGTAGCGATGTCGACACAGAGTGAATGTTCGAACGAGACAAGACTTGATGGGTAGATTAGAGGCTTATTTTATGTAATAAGAAATTATTGTCAGAGGTCGATGGGTCAAGAGATGCGAATTTTATCACGCATGTTTACGTGGAAACGAGTGCGAATTTCAACTCGATTATATGCATTTATATGTAACGAAAGCTGACGAGGCACGTGAACCAGTGCACGAAAAAATCACACGAATTCGGAGAAATTATTTTCCATAAAAGAATTCTCGGATTCTTTGATAAAGATGTTATTTCATTCGAGTGAAACCGTCTGATTTCCATATTTCTCCCGCTGAATTAGCTATAACTCCACACGCGCTCGATGAATATAATACAAGAATTACAAGGTAATCTCGTACGTACTGTCTAAGGAGGCTTTAATAAAAATTTGCCGTTTGCGTTGAACCTCTGTCTACACGCTTCTGGAAAAAGCTTAAGGCAACACGAGAAATCCAAGAGTCAGTTTTTACGAAGCCAACCGAAAGAAATAAACAGACACATTACAGTTGAATTCTAAAATAAAGTTGCACACTCGCGCGGACTCGAAAAAGCGCGCACATAACGAACGCTTGCATTCACAATAGAGTGCACAGTGAGTGCACTTGTTTCCTAAGATCGCGGGCGGCTGGCGGCGGCGGCGGCGGCGGTGGGGCAGCTCACGAGTTTCGAAAGGCGAGGTCGAGCTATCAGTAACGAGCATATCCGGTTCCAGTCGAAGATCAAAGCTTGCTCGAGGAGAGGCTCCCCCCCCCCCTCTCTCTCTCCCGCCGGCTGCTCCCCCACCTTTCCCGCGCGCCGTCTCGCGCTCACACTCTCCTCGGATCGACCGAGGCCCCCTTGACTTTCTCTGCGTGAGCAATAATTATCGCATTGACCGCCTCACAAGCGCGCGGAGACATAATTTGGCTGAAAAACGCCCGCCGGTAATTGACCCTATTCGTCTTGCGAGCGTGACGTTCTATGGGAATGGGTGACCTGCTGCCGCGCGCACATGCGGGAATAGGTCAGAGGAGACTGCGCGAGGCGTCGGCCGAAGGTTTCCCGAACCGCAAGGCTTTTCCCCTGCGTTTTTTCCGTTTCCCGATGCTCGGGCCACCTTATATCGAGTTGTCGCTTCGTCGAGTTGTCAATGAATGCAGCTGGCCCGCGCCATTTATTTAATTGAATTGTTTCGGATAATCGTTGCTTGATAATTATTTTGTTGGGATAAGGGGAGATTAGATATATCCGTCGTGTCAGTGTAAAAGGCTTCCAACTTGGCGTGGGGTCGAGCGAAATGTTCCCTCTCAAATTGCCGGGCCTTCTCGTAGCTTTCCGAGTGAAGGAACACTCGAATCAAGCGCGCGTGCATTGGGCGGATAAAAAATGCACGCGATTTTTCGGTACAGCTGGCAGCTAATGTTTTGAAACCAGCGCGTTTGGACAAGGTTGTGTGAAACCTTAAACGTATCACGGAAATTAATCTAATTGCGTACAGAGCTCGCAGGCTTTTATCAAATTAGAAGAGGAGTTTGATTAATGACGCGTGTGCGCACAAGTAACTTTTCTGCGTGCGAGCTTCGACCTAGATACATTGTAATAGAGATTCATAAATAACGATCCGTTTAACATTTACGCTGGATGCTGCGGGAAACAAACGTAATATTAACGAGCGCCACGATCCATAAGTGCGAAATCAAAACTTTTCCTCTCTAATTAACGGCCGCACAACACATATCGCACGCGGAGTCGCTCGTACGCGACATAACGTACGCGACAGTCCTCCCAATCGCTTAGAACACACATACACATGTACGTATACGCACCTTTCAATCCGCATCTAAGGCGAGTGACATGATTTGATAGAAGCATAAATCTTGCGCAAGAGCCGCGCCGAGGAAGCACGTACTACACACAGGCCGTCTGCCCGTATACGTCTCCAAAACTGCGATAACGAGGGCAGCCCTTAGGCAAAAATCCGCACTCGATATTATCGCGGGCCGCGTTAAAGTTCCCCCTGTCGAAAAATTTTCCCCGGCTGCCCTCCGATGTTTTATTCCGCGGGCAGCCGCTCGCGCGCCTCGTCCTGCATGCATACAAAACCCCGTGCTCGGGAGGACAGCGAGTGCTGTACACGTGTGTGTGTGTGTGTGTGCAACGGCGCAGCCCGCGGCTTATTCCCAGCCGCAGAAGGACGAAAGGAGCAGAAGCGCACCGCACGACCTCCTCCTCCTGGCCGGCCGCGCTCCCCTCGGCGCTCCTCGGGCCCCTCCTCGTGGCTTTGTCCTTCCTTTTTTGCCCGGCTCGCCAGGCGCACTTGTGGCTTTTTACATTCCCCCGCGGCCCGGCGTATCGCGTCGTCCCGCCGGTTTTTCTTTTAATCGGCCGAGGAGCCGCCCTGTGAGTATCGCCCTTCCGTTTCCTTTTTTTTTTACTTTAGTTTGCGTGCACGTATATATATATATGTGTGTACACGTCGTTCCCCGCAGCCTCGCACGGCGCAGATCCGCGCGGCGAGATTTTCGAGAGCTCCGCTCGCGATTGCGAAGTACGCGTCGGGGAAGTACGTAGATCGCGGTATTGACTCGTTGCCGATTTGTGCGCGTAGTTTCGTTTTCGTGCGACAAAAGCGTCGACGTCGCATTCTTCCCTGCCTAGATCATTATTGCCCGCTCAAAGTGTCTTCGTATACTTCCATTTACGGAAGCGTGACTCACGCGCGAGCAATATATTTTACGAGACCTGCATGGTAACTTCACTTTTTCGAATCGTAACGTGTTGCGTATTCCGAAAACTAATTATGTATTTTTAAGATGTCGGCATTATGACATTGCCAAACTGTTAGATATATTGCGTTGGAATAAATATCGTTTGGAGAGGCTGCGGCGGTCGGATCCTGAGCGACTGTCACCGCGCCGTACGCCGGCCTTCGTTATACATGTGTGCACGCGGGCTTAACAAACAAAGGCAAACTAGAGGAAAAATAATAAAAAAATAGAGCGAGATTATTGTTTCCCGCGCTTCCTTCTCTCGCGCGCGAATGAGGCTGTTGCAGATGTTGTAATTGGAAGCAGGGGCTTTTTAAACGAGTGTAATTCTAACTTCTCAAAGAAATCGAGCTCCATAAGATGGGTTGCACGTGTGGCTATTTCCGCAAGCGTATATATACCTAAAACCAAGGCTTCCTCTAAATCTTCCCTCGTAATCTTTTCATTATGTGGGCGTTTACCTTGGAGGCTTTTCTCCATCTACACATCCAATTATTCCCCCGAGACAATTAAAAGATTAAATTGTTGTTAACGTGGCCGTTAATCTATTGGCGGGCACGCGCGAGCCAACTTTTCATCCCGGAGTTTAATCTCAAAGTGGAATTAATAGAATTCCCGCAAGAAGTCTAGTTCCGTTTCTCCGTAACGGATTCTCAACCCGCTTTACGTAACCCAGAAACAGTAACTTCTCGAGCGCGAAGAAAAACTACCTGATTTACCTGTAATAGTCCCGTGTGCACGCACACGCGCCCCGGCAAACCGGCACGGCGCGGATAAGGCATTATATAGATCGACGGAGCCAACTGGATTTGGAAGGGCCGGCGAGTGGCGCGTTCGCAAGGCCCATTGTCGCGAGCGTAGAATATCGCCCGCGTCTATATATATACCGGCTCTCGGTCACACGGACACCCTCTCGGCCTCTCGGCGCTTATCACTGGCAATAAAAGCAAGGACTGCGGGCTCCTCGATAATTTTCGCCGGGGCAGAAAAAAAAATAAAGTCCCGCCGGCGAGCCGAGGCCTCCGCCTCCTCCTCCTCCTCCTCCTCGGCGGCGCTCTTCGCGCGGCCATTGTTCTGCCCCTCGCGGCGTCGGCGGGGCGCGCGCGTGTGCGTGCGCCGGCCTCACGGCCCGGAGGAAGAAGCGGCCTGAAACGAGAAGACGCGAGCGTAATAAAAGGCGGCGGGACGAGGAGAGGCCGAGAGAGGCTGCGCGGCGAGATAATGCAGGAAAGTGACGGGCCCCACGCGCAGCCGTGGACCAGAGCGGAGGCCGAATGCCCGAGCGTCGCCGGCGTCTCCGCGCGCCGAATTTGATGGCGATTGTTTCCGGGGATGCGGGGCAAAAAGCCCCGCCGCCGCGACGTCCGTGTGCCCCGGAGGAGTCTTGGGCCAAATCGGTCGGGTTTTTTTTTTTTTGTCTTTTTAGGCCGAGCGCGAGGCTTTGGCTCCGGCCGCCTGGGCTTTGTACGCGAGGAGGTCCATTTGTAACTGGTCCCGTTCCCTCGGAATTAGAAGCCAGCCCGAGAAAAAACAAGTGTTTGTGCGCGCGAATGGCAGTTACAAGCGTACGAGTCGCTTGTACGTATACGAGCCCGGCCGCTTATATGGAAGCTTGCATGTGGCACAAGCGTGCCCTGCACACAAATTTGGCACAGCCGGGTATCGGTGAGCGGTCGCGGCGCAGAGGCTGTAAATCAATCCTGACTCCTGTGTCACATTACCGCGCTTTATCCAAATAGTTACAACTTCGGAGGCCTTAAAAAGCAGTAATTAGTTTTTACATAAAATAAGAATGCAAGTCGTTTCATGAGTCTTTCGTCAGATGATTGCCCGTTACGTAACCTGCCTCCTTATATACACTTTACTTCTTTTGCCTTCGCTTAAACTCACTTTCAAGTGGATGGATGAACTGCGAGAAAAACAAAAGACGCTAAATTTCTTCTAATTGTTAACAATTAATTTTCATGTCTTCGTGGCTCTCTCTTAACTGATTAAAAGCACCTGCAGCACAATCTATAATCTATATACAATTCCCTAGGTTTTGTAATATTTGTTAAATAAATGCTGTCACGGTGAAACGCTTTAAGCCATTATATACCTTCCGTAAAACTTTATAATTAATAGTAATTAGAAAATTCCTTACTTTTATGTAAGAAATTCTGAATTGTTATAATCACAATTTCAATCATAAACTTTAAAAGTGAAAATGTAGCGCATTATTTTATAAATTTTACAATCAGACGCATAAACTTCTATTAAAATTACGATAGATAAAAATTATATATCGGCACAAAAAATAAATAAAATATTTTATACATCTGCAGTCGCCAAGACTATTATATTGCAAAAATTTTTTTTATTATTAACGTTATTTTTATATTAGGCACAAACTATTTTCTTGAAATAATTGCACAATGATAATTTTTGTATTCTTCATATCTGAAATTCTATTGTTTTTGCACGTAAGATCAATTTAAAGAATTTAAATTATCAAAGTTAAACTTGTACTGTTAATTGTAGTGAACTTGAAACTGTTAAGGATAATTGGATAACTGCCAGAACACTACAGAGAATAAATAATGATTTATTTTCATACAAACATACTCAGGAATATAATACTATATAATAAAGTTGTACCTATGTGTATAATTAATATACGCAGTAGCAACTAATAGTCAAATAATTCATAGTTGGGTTGTTGACAATTTTATGCGAATAAATCATTGCGAGGACAAAAATATTATGAATTTTCCTTCACATATTCAAATAAACTGTAATTCATTTTACTACATTTACATAATTTAATAAAAATACTTAAAAGAAAATTGTAATTGCTTGGTATTCCACAATTTAACTGAACGACACCCATAAAAGAAGCATAAATTATTGGAATCCAGTATTTTTACTTAAACAAAATAACTGCTTTATAATTAGTTCCTTATGTATGTGTACAATTATTTTTATTGCAGATTATTTAGCTATTGTGTCATTTCAAAAAATTAATAAATTTTTCTTCCATATTCATTAGTTACACTCTATGACTTATCAGGGAATGATGTTGTTGAAAGTTACCATATACCAATTATATGTTAAGGAAAATCCAAATTAACTACTTTGACGTAAAATCCATTGAAAATTATTCATAATACATTTACCATAATTCGCTTTGAATTGTGCATAAATTCAAACAAGAAATTCAAGTCTAAGTAATGAACTGACGTTTCTGCAAATTACGTTGTCACTATTTACAATATTCGCTGTGGCCGACAACGCGACATAGTTTCAGCTTTACAATTGTTAATTATCAGAATATATATGTATAAACATTTAAGCTATAAGAAATGAAAAGCAAAGACAAATAAATAGCTACTTGTAAAAAGACATCCGTTAACGAGGACCAACCTCAAAGCGAACCCGAGAAGATGGCTCACTCCACGGGACTAGTAAAAAGTGACTATAAGGTCCGGTGATCGATCATCTTTCAATGAAGAGTGTCTCAAATTTCCCGGCGACAGCATTATGCAGGCGTGTATCCGGCGGCCCGAGACGGCGTCGGTGGCTTCGCCCACATATATAATACGCGTTTCGCGAGCGTCGGCATTCCACGGGCGTTGTACGTCGCGGTAGCCATCCGCCGCGCTATCATTTCATTAGGGGACCGGTCGTCGTCCGCGCCGTATCTCCGCCTCCAATCGGCGGAAGTGAAATCGCACAGCAGCCGATACACGCGCGCGTGTAAATAAGCGCGTCTCCTGAAGGAGAAAAAAAAGGGGCGCGCGGTCCGGGCGGATATGCGGGCGGCCTTTGTCGCGAGTGCCGCCGGCCGCGTTTTTCGAGGCACGGATTTGTCCGCGCCCTCGCGTGCCCGAGTGGGCGGCTGTTTATCCGCGTAGGCGCCGGTCAAGGGGCCGCCCGAGCGCGGCTCGCCGGCATTTGTCTCGGGACTTTGGTCATTTAGCAGCGGTTCGCGCTGCCTTAGGGGCATTAATTAATTGCAATCTACGAGCCGCGCGCATGTTACTGCCCCGATCCCGACCTGCCTCCTACTGCCTTTTTTCCTCGCCAGTCGTTCGTTTCGCTTTTTTTTTTAATTCTTAGCTTAGCCGACGTTAGAATTTTATTCTCTAAGCTGCAGTAAAGTTAAGGTGAAACGGTGCTCTGTTGCTCGCGAATAGGCTGCGGCTATATAAGTTTCCAGCAATTTGTTGCTACGCGATATTTACACATTTGGTGATAAAGGGCTGGAAGGGTTTCCCGTAGCGTTTTGCATGATTTTTCACTAGAATACAAAAGAGCTGAATCATAAAATGAATTGCGTATAAATCTTGATCCTTATTTTACGACTTTTAAGTATTTTCGATACTTTCTTTTGTACTACATTCTTAACTTTCATATATTATCAGAATGTAAAAGGAATATAAAGCCCGAGATAAAAGCAGTTATGACTATATATTGTGGTTATGCGGCGTGCAATTTATGTGTGAACTATAAATGAATTTGTGTATATGCTCTGGTATAAAAAGTAAATTTCACGTATATTAAATACATATAAGTATACAATATTACCATTACTGGATTCTCGATCGGGTATTAAAGTTATAATATATCTAATCGCCTTTAAATATACATTAATATATAAAAAGAAGATAAAATTATTGAAGTGAATGGCACAGAAAATGGTTCAAGGAATTAGATTTATTATCGATTCAAATTAGTTATGACACAAATTGTTGATTGGACTCGTTTACGGTATTATATAAATAAAATAAAACTCTTACTCCCTATAATTATTTGCAGAAATACGAAAGAAAATAATAATCTGAGAATGAGCGCACGACTTTGCTGCGGATGGTCTAGCATACTATAAAAAGAAACGATAATCCAGCAAGTGCCGATACAATGCCTACTCGACTGCACGTCTTTGGTCATGTGTAATAGGCGTTAATACATGCCTTCAGTGCCGCACCAATTTAGCCGCTTAACGAGCACTTCTAAACGAGCCGTGACCTTTTGTTGTTTCACGTTGCATCAAGCACAGAAACTTGTGGAAAGCCATTGGTTCACGCTTTCTAAGTCCGTTTGCAAGCAAGAAACAATAATTTTTAAGTATAATGTCTGGGTCAATATCGCGTGCTCTCGCTTACAGGCACGATTTAAAAAAATTTTACCTTGAATAGTTTCAGCCACTGTGTCCGTTGAAATATCCGATTTCAGTGGCATACCTGTTTTGAATAATTGCATGCTCGATTCATCTAATATTGAATTATTTTATATCCAAAAGTTTTTTATGAGATATGTAAATCAGATGTATTAAAAATGTACCGATGAAAAAAAGATCTATTATTCAAGATCTTTCAAGATCCATGAAAGTAGTACGCTTTTTGTTTGACCAAAGTAATATCTTATTTTACAGTGATCTGCAGCAGTATTTCATTTTAGCTCACAATTAAGCCCTCACGGCTTTTTAACGAAAACGATATCTCCTTTTATTCTTTTTATCAGAGCCCAGAATTTACAGGCCATGAAAATCTTCCCAAAGCCCCGATAGCTGACGTATACATATACATTCGATGTAAAGCGAATGTCGCAGCTCCTCGGAATTAAATCCCCGGCTGCTTAGCATGCGAGTGATACGAGAGCGCTGTCCTCGCTCCTAGCTGTGCGCCCGTGTACTCGTTATATGACACACTGTGCTTTACGCGCCCGTTATGTTTCTAAACTGCCCAATTAATTTGCCGGGGTCGGGGCTTAACGAGGCAGGTTACACCAGAAGCCACTTTGTCACTTTTGCGAATTCGCGCGTCCTTAAGTCGATTCGCGCTCGCGCGGACCGCGCCCAAGACGAGGGCTGACATTGAATTATACCGGCGATAATCAGCTGCGCCGTACAATCGCTTCTCTTGTCACTTACGTGGATTATTCTTCGGACCCGCGCTCGCACGATATAAGCGGATTCGAGTTGATCGTCCAATTTGGGTGATCTCGATGTAATCTGTAAAAACTGCCACCAGAGCTGCCGTAAATGACTAAAAATCTCATTGCTCATAATACAACTGAGTTGTATGATCGAATTTTCAATCTTTTATGCATAAATTTTATTTAAAGGCTACTTTACAATAAGTGTCTTTTTATGAAAATAAAAAAAATAACAAAAGGCGTATCGCAACGTTAATTATGTGAAATATTATAAGACCAAGATACTTGATCGCGCGTTACGTAGAGGGACGTATTCGAATATCATACGGCTTATTAACCGTACGAAACTGATACATGATGTAAATGCATTTTTACGCGAAAATCCTCATTACCTAATAGTTTTATTCGATTCATCAACGAAGTTGGTTGCATAACACAAAACCTATACTATTACAACCCAACGTACATGGATAATCTGCGGTATTAAGTCATCAGCAATATACGTTTTCGAATTTTAATTTATTAAAGTGGATTTGAGAGTCATCCCAGTGTAAAGATCAAACGATGAATAGGCGCGTGCGCCAAATCAAAGCGCTTCGTTCTGTACACCTCGATATCCTTTGTTCGCTCCGGAGGCAAACCAGATTTCGGGATAGTCCGGCGGCCGCGGCGCTCTCCATTCAGGCGGCCCCTAATTCAAAGTAATCTTGGCCGATACATCGCAATGGCTACCGAAACGAAAGGGTTCCCGGGTCGTAAAAAAAAAAAAAAAAAAAATAGAAACCAGGCGGACCCGCGCGCTCTAGCATTCCTGTCGATAGCTCGCTCCTCTCCTCGCGTCGTGAGCCGCGGCTGCGCGGCACAGCGAAGGGCGCCTGCTCGCGCACGCCCGCGAATATCTCGCCGGCCGATCTAAAAGTAGAATTTCCAAGCCGGCCGGGGGGGAATCCCGAGGGCGCGCCCACGATAGAAGGCCGCCGCGGGCGCGATCCAATGCGCCGCGCGCTTTGCATGCGCCGGCCGCGCGTAATAATCGCCCGGACGCCACGGCCAGATGGCGGTATTCTTTCCGAGGGCGAGGAAGGATTGTTAATCATCGGCGGGATTTCCTTCCAATATTGGAAAGATCGTGTTTCGGTGCGCGGCGGGCTTGGGCAACCGATCGCTTATCGAGCAGTCCTTTTTTAGAAGCCCCGAGAACGTGCGCAATCCCGTGGGTTTCGCAAGATCCCCGGGGGTTTTATACTCATTGTTGCATTGTGCGATTTGCGAGTTAGATGTGCAGCGAAGCTTGTGCGATACTTTATTGCGTGGTGGTTATTAAAAATTATATGACGTTTCGACACCGGCTGACCGGCGACGGCTTCGGACGGGATCCGCCGGGGGATAACACGCGCACTCGCATCCGTGATAATGAAAAGGGACGAGGCGCGTCGGCCGAGAGTAGCGCATAAATTGCTTTAAATAGCTTGCTAAATCACACGGCGGGCTTTGAGTCTTATTTATGGAAACGTTCCTTTAAGCATAGACAAAATAAATCATCCGGTAGCGCCGACTGCTTTTGCATACCTTGCAAGTGCACCGCGGGAGCAGCTTCTTTGAAATTAGACCGAGGGCAGGCCTAATCTTATGGGCCTGTTTACATGGAGGCCGCGCGCAAGGATCGCGCCGCGGCTTTCCGATAAAATCGCCAATCCTCGCAGCAAATTGACGGCTCGTCGGGAATACCGAAGCAGGACGGGGAGGAGCCGTTAGCGAAGCGCCGGCTCTCGTCGGTTGCCTCAACGGCTCTCTTTTCAGCCCAGCGACTCCTGCGCTCCCCCGCCCGGCGATATAACGGATGCGCATCACGAACCGAGCACCCGGGCCATCGCACAATACCCGTGAAACGATCGCAGAGAGGTGGCCGCGTGAGAATAATTAATTCGTATCGAGTATCGCTTGAATTGTAACGGAAGCTCGCAAGAGTACCGGGCGGTATATACTCAAGCCGCCTTCTTGCATGCGCGCGAGGAAGCGGAAGGTGCAGGCCAGCTCGCCTCCCAAGTTCGTTCAACCGCGGCCGCCGCGGCCACCGCCAACGCCGCGCCGCCGCGGTGCTCCTTCTTGGTCTTGGTCGTACAGCCTCTCTTCTTGTTGCGCCTTTTTTTAGACGAGAGTTCTATGGCGTGGGTATCGAAAATACACTACGAGAAAGTATCGGCTGGTCGTGACCAGAAGACTGTCCGTGCAGCGCCTTCCTCTTCCTGCGAACGCGCGCGGTGCTTTACATTTATTTATCTGAATGCATGTGCCATTATTTTTATAAATCTCTCCGCCGACTCACGATACCTGTGAAACTTGTACCCTATGTATATAATCTTTTGTTTAGACATTATATACTTTATAGATTTTTTAATCGGCATTGTTGATATTATAGTGTCATGTTAACTGTATATGACGTAACGCTAAAAAAATAAAATTAGATTAGATTAAACAATTCGATTACAAATTCAATATTTTTCGAATAAAACACTGTGCTACAATCATGTATCATAGAATTATCTTTAGTTCGCTATTAGAATATTTTCAATCATAGTATTTATTAATAATACATGAGATAATCCTAATTTAATAATCTTTGTATTCTTTGTATTACAGGTGACAGTGTCAGTTATTCAAGCAATGCCGAAATCATATCGAATACAACTTAACTACTTATTTGGTGTTTTCAACGAAAAGTTTGAAACTTATAATTAGATTCAGATAATAAGTACCAACTGAATTAATCATGTACGGCAATCACAGGGAACGTATCCCCGACCTTTTGGAGAGTCCTAATTCAAGAAGAGATCTAAGGAATTCACGAATATCCAATGATCATTATAGACGCTATGAGGCTGCAGTGAATAAATATGAAAGATTAAGTCCTCATCCACGACGACGATTACCCCATACTGCTAAACTAGAGCAACAATATTATAATTTTCAAGGATACTCTAGTAGTGAAGAATGCCTAGTACGAAATAAATCAAAAAGTACTAGTTCAATCGACACTCAATCCGTCAACAATATTCTCGATGAATTTGAAGACTTAGATTACAGACGATCATCAGATTTAAGTGACATAGATGTAGTAGGCAATGTTGAAATAACAAATTTCGAGGAAATGCTGGACATGCAAAAACGCCAAGTTATTGAAAAGCATAATTCTCGAGTTTTTAAATCTCAAAATCAAATCTCATCTAGAGATCATCGTCAGCCTATCTCACCAACTAAAGTCAACCGGCAGACACAAGTACAACAGCGATCCCGAGATCGTCAGAAAGATGAAAAAAGATTTCTCTCAACGTACGATGAAAGTTCACGCGCTGAAAAAAAAACATCTGGATCTGGATTCCAAAATCAAGAAATACGTTCAAGCACTCGATCGGCAAAGATACCACCAGAAATACTGCTACGGAAGGGCGAAGTGCAAAAAAGAGTAGATGAATGGCTATGCCAAACACGAAATCAAAACTGTGCAGGATTTGTTAAGACGAAAGGTTTAACAAGATCGAATAGCAGTGCAGAACAAAAAAGTCATCGAAAACTGAGGCAGCAAGAATTACGATCTCGGAGATCGCAATTAAATGGATCATCTAGCTATGACGATCTCACGCATGAAGATTTTAAAGTAGAACATAAAATCAATACCAATGTTAATACAAGTCGTGGAACATACAAACAGTATCTTGCACTCAAAAACAAAGTGAAGTTACAAAAGCAACAGCAAGAAAATGGCAACATTGATAACACGAAGATAAATGTTGCTCTACATCGTTCGCGTGAAGCTAGTCCTGCAAATGCAAGAATACATTATTACTCTCGAAATGATCCCATTAATTTAAGTTTTCGTACCTCTCCCAGTAAAAAACAAGAATATTGTGAGAAACAGCTAGGTCATCCCTGGTCCAGTAAGGATACATCTTTGATCAGTGCACGGGATAAAAACGCCCGAGCTCGGCATCAAATGGAAAATAGAATTTCAAGTCTTATTAAGGCGAGAAATGAAATGATTAATCACACAGAATGCACCACTAGTACAACACCACAAGCAATTATTAGGCGATCGTCTTTTAAACGTGAGAGTATTCGAAGTACAGCTAAATCTGGTTCTACGAATGTTGCACCTAATAATGATACAGAAGAAAGTGTTGTGGATACAGGAGCTAGAATGAGTCAGGATCAATTAGCCGATATTATACCTTCAAGAAATAACGAGCAAGAGATTGAGATCAAAGTGACGGATTTGAATCGACAGACTGAATCTAGCTCAGATCTATCTCAAGAAATGTATGGATCAGTAAGTGCGCGAGTTCGTGCATTCCAAGGTAGAAATGAGCATCGAATGCCCAAAACCAGGAGTTTACAGGGTTCAAATGTTCTTATTGAAACACGAAACAAGTCTCCGATGTCCCCTACAAGAATGGATGGTTTTCATTTTAAGGATGTAGATCGAAGCCAATCCACTTTTAAACCAAATATTTCAATAAATCAACACAATGAAGCAAGCCCCACAAAGAGAGAGATGGATTCAACTACTAGATATGTTGAAAAAATTTATGAAACTACTCTCCAACCTGAGGTTATTCATGCAGATAACTTGGAGTCAGTATTTAGGCCTGGACGCACTAATTTTGTATATGGGGAAAGTACTTTGAAGGATGCATCAATAAATAATATCATTTGTAAAAGAGATGCTGAAGGTGAAAAACCAAAAATCGGTGTGAATGATAAATGTGATCCTGAAATAAAAAGAGCGGAATCAGGATTCAATAATTGCCTGAAACTGTTACAAAAGTCACCAAGTTTTCGATTGAAAAGATCACATCCCGTACAAAAAGACCGAGGAGAGTACATAAGATCACCAAGTAAAGAACGTACAGCTCCTACCGATCAGCTTAGATCAATAAATAACTTTGAAACTTTCCAAAACAGTAACAGCTCACCTCCGTTAGCGCTGGCGACTTCAACGGAAAATGAACAATCTATTAATGGAAAGGAGCCGCATGTTCTAGATACTCATTCCTATGAGTCAAGAAGTACATTAAAATTGAACAGTGCAAAGGTATTAAATGACACAATTGAAAACAATAAAAATAAGCATAATGATGGATCTTTAAAACGTGATATATTTAACACAAATCAAGGGATTACTATCCTAAATGATAGTTCTAAGAATGACAGTACATCTTCTTCGATTAATACAGTAGGAGTGCCAGAACAGACTTACTCATCACCTAAAGAAAAAACGGAAAATGGAGCAGTAATTAATGAAATACTTGTGAAGAATTTACAGTTTAAACAAGATTTGCCTGCTAATGCTCCACCACCTCCACCTCCTCGAAATTTTTTGGAACCTGTTAAACGTCAAGAATCTAACTTAATCGTTGAACTTACACCGTTGCATAACAAACAACCATTAAACTATAACAGTGTTCTCAGTGACGATTATGCAAATTTGCATACTCGAACGTATCAACAGCAGCTACAGCAGCAGACCAACGGTAAAATTTATGTAACCAAAGAGGAAATGGAACGCAAGAAGCTAATGGACTTACTGAGGAAAGGAGAATTTGAGCTTGTAAAATCGGTAAGTTTTAATAGTAATTACAAGTAAATTCTTTTCATAATAACTTTTTCTCTACTTGGATATTAATATATTATTATTATGATAATTTGTCCAAATTTACCTGTGGAATGGACTGACACGAAAAAATACATAATTATAACCATAATCATAAAATGAGCTTTAAAATCCTTTGTAGATAATCATAGGCATGAAGCCGTCTTCTATATCCATTACATTAAATTTGTTTTAATAGCTGAATAATAAAAAATTTTATTTATCCTTTTTCACCTGTTTTATCAATTTTCAAAAAAGTTACAATTTATATTTAATGTAAATATTTATTCTATTATTTTTTTAAATAATTTAAAAAAATTTCAATCTTATGAGTTAGAAAAATTTACTTTATGCATGAATATTATAATGTTTTGATATGTAAAAGTATCGTTTGATTTATAAAATTAACACAAATGCATTTGATAACATTCATGTTGTTTAGCATATTTTATGCGTTTGGTGACTAAAGTTTAAAATATTGTAGGTCTTAAATAATATAACATAACTTAACCTATCATTCAATATGATTTATTATTTTATGTAGTATCAAAGTTAATAGAAAGTTATCGTAAAATAATAATTGGGAAAAAGACGTAGAATAGTACTTATCGTTAGGCTTATCGAAAAATTAGGCTTATCGTTAAATACAAAGTATTGAATTTAGCTTGCGAAATTACTTTTATTTTTGAAATCGCAATAAAATTACAGTATTACTTTCAATTATTTTTATTGGAAAGTTTTTATGCCTTCGTTCCGTAGAATCGAAGGAGATACAATATATTCTCACCTGGTGCACTTGTACATTTAAAAGATACCTTATCCGTACCAATACCTGGTTTTGTCATTTCACATTTAGTTTTTTCTCTGAAGGAGTAGTCTACGCCTTCAATAAACGTAATTTTAAAACCTGGGGTAGTAATATCAGCGGTAACCGTTTGAACAATTTTATTAGGGCCGTCTTTCGCTTTTGCTTCGAATACATGTTTTTTGATAACATCATCTCCAGCTACGTGGCTTCCAAACCGTTGACTCTCCCCTTGAGATAACACAATCATGCTCATCAGCACAACAGCAAAAACGAAAAAATACGAAGCCATTTTTCTATAAATATAAGTATATATATAATTATAGTATATCAATATAGTATATAAATATATTATATTCTAAAACTATTTACATAAAAAATTAAATTTATATTTACCGAAAGGAAGTTTTACTTGTTTAGTGTTATGAGGTATTATGCGCAAGTTATATATACTTGACAATTACAATGCAATTCTGGATGAAAAGTACATTTCATGTTTTGTTTATCACCCATTGTGTAAACGATTGACTCTATTACCAGCTATAAACTCTTTGAAAAAAAAATTAAGATACGTCGCAATTCAAATAAGTACTTAAAACTAAACTTAATATAATACAAACACAGATTAAAAGTATAAATAAAAGTAAAAAAAGATTTAAGCATTAGTTACCAATTTTACTGTGCATTTAACATAACAATATAATAATAATAATAATATTGTAAGTAGAAATAATTAATTTTTTTGTAAAGAATGACGGTATACGATTTACGTGTTAAAACATTTTTACTTGCATAATAGATATTATTAAGTTTTATATTTAGTTAAAAATTAATCTATATAAATCACTTGATATACGTAATTACTTTTTAATTTAATTACTCATGGATTTCACTATTATACCCCTCATTCATAAAAAATTCTTTATTAATTCTCTATTTGATTTTATATTTGCATCTCTAAAACAAAATCGTCATTTGCATGAAACTTTGGTTTATAGTACGAAATTACAATTTTGTAAGCATGAAGTGCTAATTAAGATATGAAGTCAGAGGTCATATCTTCATTAATTCTATTAGATATCTATTTAAAAGTCCAAGCAAGCCTCTAACGCAGTACCATGCATGGTTCCGTCATATACTCTTATAATAGGAATGTAAGTGACTATACAAGCATATAAAGGAGGTGATTATAAAAATAGAATGAATATACTTGCCATGATGTTTACTTTTAGACTTTCCATGACTGCATAAACTAAGTTTATCTTTAAACTTTTGGCTATAGTTAAAAATAACGAATAAAAAGTGAATATTTACTTAAAGGTACGGAGAGTTAGAAGAGTGAAATTCTAATTCAAAGTTATGATTTGGCACATATGTCAAAAGGATGTTAGAATATAATTTTGCATATCATGTGTGTACAAACATTGATATATTGCGTATCGCTTAAGAGTTGGACAACACTGACCTTAACACGGCTACCGTGCACACCTTCGCTCGATAAAGCTACGAGGCAGACGGGTTCGATTGTAAGCGACCTAAAGGAAGGAAGTCTGTGAAGGGACGAGGGTCGGGGCAGAGAAGCCGGGGGTGTGCACCCGCGAAGGAGACGAAAAGATGCTGGTGCAGCTGCAGCTGCAGCTCCGCGGCACGTGTACATAGCGGCGTGCAGTCGGCTGTGTGTAGCGTGCGCGGGTGGGAGAGCGAAGGGGAGGGGAGGGGGACGATTTATGATTCGGCCGTGCTGCCGCGAGAGGCTGCTAGACATTAGGTATGCCGCTCGTGGCGCGCTTTAACACGCAAGAAAGACGTTATAAATTGTACCAGGGGCGTAATAGTAAGTTTCGGCGGGAGGCCGCCGCCGTGAAACTGCAGCCGGACGATTTTTGTTTCCCTCCCGTCGATCTTTCAAGGGACGTTCGCGGAAAAAGAGACCGTCCCTCGCTGATGCTTGTATTAAGCGGATCCTTCGTCAATTTGTGCGATTAAACGGGGGATATGCAGTAGCTCCCCGCACACTTTTGCGCAGACCGTGACTTTTTTGTTGGGGCCACCCGAAGCAGTAGATCATCCGCTCCGGCAAGCTCCCGATCGCTTTCGATATCAGCTGCACTTCCTTCTCGAGATCTTTACTAATTTTGAAATACGTCGGATAAGGCAGCTGCTATTCGACGATTAAACCAGAGGATTTTATTGCAGATGTCCGCCTCGATAGCCGATATGCTTCTTCTGCACTTCGGAGTACAATCGAATGGATAAAACGCTGAACGATCCTTTTATCTGATCTGATCCTGATTCGTTTATTGCATAGTACCTGTCTTTCTAAAGCACGAACGTTGACGTGGATAGATTTTCACTCGATGAGTTTAATTTAATGATCAGGACAATGTAACCAACATATATATAAACACCCGCACGCACGCACACACACATGTGTTCACACAGCGTTTCTAATTCTCTGTTAATGCATAAAAAGAAGATGTAGAGAATAAGGTAAGAGAAGAAACTTGCATTATACGCTGACAGATAAGACATAAGGAAATTTATGATTTCTTCTGAGAGATATAAATAAGTCTTACTATATCATTCATACGTGCATGACCGAACAATCTTACATATATGAAGAATCACTGAGAGTCCTACTAAAACAACTAATACATGATAAAAAGCACGTAGGGACTCAACTGTCAAACTAAGGGTTTTAATAAAATCAAAATTTTGGTTTAATTTCTTAAAAGCTACAATAAATTTTTGCCATTCCTAAGTGTTCAGTATAATTCTCCGATACATAAGTAAACCAGGCAAGAGAAAGGATCTAAAAGCTTCTTTCGTTACTGAGCATGAGAAATAATTAATACCCGGGTCACTCATAAACTCCGAGCGCCTGAATTAATAAATGTACATACTGCCCCTCGGAAAAATGTATTCCGCGCGGCCTGAAATTTCAATGCCGATGCTACGCACTGCAAGCAAAACAATATACAGCGCTAAAAAAGTACTATAAATGCACGTAATGCGAATAATGATCCCACCGAGGAATTTCCTCGAATAATTTAATCGAACGCATAACTTAGCACACGTACATTTAGGTGGTTTAACGTTTAATTACCAGCTGGAATTACAGGAATACCCACGCATGCCCGATCAAGTTTAAATAAACGGAGGACTGTGCGCGCGTACATTTAAAAATAAGTTTTCTGCCGCGAGCTCCTCGGGCCACCGCAGAAGAAAGTTTGTCCCGCGCGCCAATGAAAAAAGTGAAAATTGCTGGGGGACGAGCGAGCGGATGAGTCAGCCGCGGCGAGGAAGGGCCGCGCCCAGGCGGGCCAATGCAATCAAAGGCTCGTAATCGGTTTGTAATTTGATGCGGCGGGCCGCTGCAATTCCGACGGAGCCGACTGCAGCGCCGCCACTCGAGCGGTCGTCGGCACTGCGCCGCGTGCGTGTCTATAGCGCGCGTCTAGCCTCCGCGGCCGATGCGGCGCGGAATGAATGAGCGCCCGGGAGCACGTGCGCACTCGCGTAAACACACTCGCGGCCGCGTGTAATATCGCTCCCCCCCGCAAGTTAATTCGCACGTGCGCGAGCTTCGTTACGCGGCTATGGCTTTCGAGGGCGAGCGAGTCTCGTGCGCCGCGAGGCCTCGCCTGCCCCGCCGCGCTCCCTCGCGAGCGCTTTCTCTCCGTTTCACTTGTCGCGAGCGCCCAGCGAGTCTCGATGATTCTCAGGCTCTTGTCGAAAGGTCGCGCGTTAATGGTATTCGATTGCACGAGGAGTTGTCGCTTCAAAGTTACTCCGTTACTTTATAGTCAGAGGCCTTATCAATTCAGCAATAGTATACGATAAATATTACAAGACCATTGCACTTGCTTTCATTGCACAGCGATAATATCATTTATATTACCCATTAGAGTAGCTCCGACTAAAAAGGAGAAGCAATTTTTAATACTTAAAAATTGTGCATTTGAAACGTTAAAAAAGTAATCACTGTGGAAATTTATAGGTTTAAATATACTTTATCAATGAATACTGTAAAATATTAATGTGTGCAATTGCAAAATCTATTGTAGGTTCATTAATATAAAGATATTTCAGTGACCTCAACATCTGAGGTAAAGTGTACTTACATATACAGTTAGTCGTTACACGAAATCTATTGTCATAGCCACGAGGGCAAGCACGAGTGCGTTTGATGAGTGCCGATCGTGTTTATTTGTACACCTGTGTGTAATGCATGCGTATATGCACATGTGTTGTACGGGTACGCATTGATTACAAAGTGCAAAATGGGAACAGATATATAGAGATGTACAAAGGCAGAAAAATAGAATGGTTCAGGGCACTGCTATGTGGTGAAACTGTATCTGTACAATCCTATACCGTTATACAGGCTTCCTCTCGCGCATTGAAAGGTCGTATCGACACTTGTACATCTGGGAATATTTATAAGTCAGATCTAGTTTTAGGAATTATCAAATTATTCCAATCTGACCTACATGTAAGATAAAAACTGTGTATAGGAAGCTTCACTTAACTACAAATGTATGTAGATGCGTATCGACCATTAAATACTATCATATAATCGAGATCATAATAACGTACGGAACTAAGAGCAAAAAATTGGAATGTAGTGCTAATATTTCATTGAATCTGATAACTGTTGTACCAATTCTGTTTTTCGATTTGCCATAAACTTTTGACACGGTATAGTGTACACGATATACATACATAAAAAAATTGTTTTATACAAACGAAGAGAACTAATTAGACGGGGATACATATTCGCGAAAGGTCCTTAAATCAAAATGTAAATTATAGTTATTCGTGTGAAGGTACGTGCTTGGGCCTGGAAACCGAATCGTGAAATTATTGAAGTTGCGGCCTCTGAACAATGTATGCGTGCAGTGCGTCCCGCGCATAAGGGCCTAAATCAGGGACGGCGCCCGAGAGCTCTCTCCTCTCTCCTGCATCACCGAGATTTATGACGAGGCTACATCGTCTGCCAGACAAATTTCGAGAGCCGTGCATCAAATGTAACGAAAGAAGTATACGCGAGGGGGAAGGCATTTTTTCTGTTTACCTCGTAAATTGCCTCGACTTCGATCGCCTTGCAAAATCATTGCTCTGGAAAGCTTAACAAAATCACTTTTTGATGCATCCAAATTCATCTATTTGGTACAAATGGCTTTTGGATTCTTAAGTTACGAGATAGTTTTTGTCATTTTTTCTTAGACCTAAATTATTGCATAAAAATATAACTATCTATAATTACATCTTGTATAACAAAAATAAAATAAAGTAATTAAATTGAATTCAATTATTGACTTCGCTAGCTAATCACGAATTTCCTTAGCTAAATTATAAAGACTAATTTTGATAAAAATACTAGGTAAAAACTTATGAAGAATTTACATGTAAAGATATATTTGTGGATATGAAAACAAACGAGCATGCGCTAGTCCATCAACTGTTCGATCAAATGTATGATTTTCGAGGATTTTTAACTTAATAAATTTTTTTCAACAAACGTTGAATTAATATTTAATTGATTAGTTTTATAATAATTAATACCTATTGATATCAATGTTTGATATTTCAACTATACGAGCAACAATGTAATCAAAATTAAACTAAATTTGTCATTAAAGTCACTTTCTTTAAGTAATTGATTTAATAATTTAATATATTTTTAATATAATTTTTAATGTAATTTAATGTATTTTCTATGCTTCTTGACGATATTTTAGTAGGTTCCCAGAAATTCAATGTGCGCAGGTAGCGAGTTATTCTCTGATTTTGAAATATTTTAATATAAACATCGTAATAAACCTAGTAAGATTTCTATCAGGGTAAGAATTAGAAGAATTTTAATTAATAATAACAGTTTACAAAAGTTTAACTTCTTAAAGATCTATAGGTGTGAATAAATAAATTAAAAGAAAAGTATTTCCGACTCTGCGTGTTTTATAAATATAACCTTTCAGTTACTTTATTACTTATTTTTGATATTACATTCACAAAATAAGAAATGATACTTTATTTTATAAAATTATTAGTGAAAATAAACATGTAATCACAAGATTTGAATTAAAATTAGAGTGATGGTCGAGATGATGGTCCTTATTAAAGAATGATATTATTCAATGTACGTGTCCTTTTTACCCGTCCACTTTAGTTCGTAATAGGTATCGATAAGTTCAGTCATGGATTTCTTAGAATTTTTGACCTTGTTATCTGCAGTTTCTAAAATAAAATAAATGTTACTATTATTATACAGTTATTATACACAGTCTCATAACGAGCGTTTGAATATTGTACATTTATTGTATTTTACATTTTTTAATGTTAACTTTTTTTCTACTTACCGAGACATTCAATAGTACAGTCTTTATTGAGATTTTTCTCTTTCTTTTCTGCAAATGAATTATAAAATTATTTTTCAATAAAAATATATGAATGATGTATATTTTGACTATCGTATCAATAATGCTTACCAATACTACAAAACCGCACGCAAGTTTCAAAATTAGTTTTGTAAATCAAATAGAATAAATCTGAAAACATAGTATTAATTTACAATTATTCCCCAAAATAATTGATACATTTATGAGAATAAACTCTATAGAATAGTTTAGATAAAATTTTATTCCTCTATTTATGAACACAATATTTAAATGAAAGCAAAATAATATAATATTTATTAATTATATTTATTAATTTTTCAAGTTATGACACTTACTATCGCAAGATTTAAGGCAATTTCTATAAACCTTAACATTTTCTGGTAACGCTGCAAATGAAATTTATTAATTTTAGTTAATAGTCAGTTCTCAATATTATGTGTAAATTTTAATAGTATTGTAATTGTTATTAAAAAATAATAACTGATGTAATTATATTATCTTACCTTTACATTTAGGGTAACAGAAATCACGCATATATTCGTTCAAAGTTTTAGACACCTGCTCCGGCGTTAGCCTTGAATCAATAACTGAAGTTGTTGCTATGACAGATATTTTAAAACATAATAAAATTATTTTTTAAGAATTCAAAATTTAAGTCTTAATGTTACATAAAATATAAAATACCTTGTGAATGAACGATGTTCAAAACAATAATAAAACATAACAAAATTGTATTCTTCATCATTTTGAATTTTTAGTTCTGCACATAAATGAATTCGAATGCTCGTATATTTATAGGTCTACATAGATATAATAGATTCAAGAGGCTATTGTTCAGTTGTTTAATAAGTAATCGTAGATTATATTACATGATTGAACAGACAACAAATAAAACGTGAATAAATAAATATTAGCTTCGGTGTGTATACTGTAATACTAAAACATGTCATTAACTTTAAACATTTAAATAATTAAAGTAGTACAATTAAAATAATTATTAAAAAAATAGAATAATATATAGTAATAAATTACAATCCGAATAATCCCATAGTACAGTTAATTATAATTAATTTTTTTCCCCAATATCCGATAATGAATATATTTTTTTCGACATTATTGGTTTATTTATAGAAATATCTAATTACCCTATTTTTTAGACTGTAGATCCTTATCAGGATTATCAGTTTTAATAATTTTATAATTTATAGCTAAAACTTTGGTTTTAACAAAAAAAGTCGGATCTTAAATAAAAAATAATAATTTACTGTACTTTTTACTAATTTACTAATTTTTGACAGTAGCTTGTCACCAAATTAAATATGAATAGTAAGTTGGGTAGTAAAACTTCATTTTAAACATGCAAATACGCAATAGTTTTTTCACAGAAACAGTGAGAAGACGCAAACAAAACTCAAAAGGATATTACGTAGCCTAAGGTCATAGCGTTAGTGCAGTCATGGCATTTTAGTTGCCTACGACAGTTGTAACAGTATATAGTGTTAGCTGCCTGTGAGCGAAAGGAGAGATTGTCAAACCGGACAGAGCTAGACGAAGGAGCAAAGGGAGAATCCGAAACTCTGAAAAGCAAAGTATTCTATATTCTGTCCGGAAACTTTACTTATCCTGATGCACACCTTTGTGACAGAATTTTCATTTTGTCTTACGTTTCTCCGATGTAATTGTCGAAAGTTTTTGCGTAGAAAAATTACTATCCTCTATATTAACCTTCGTGTATGCATACAAGAATATTGCATATAGTAACCTCGAACATGTTTTAAAGAACAAATCATAATAAATGCATAATTCGCATAATTTCTTCATTGAATACTTTAGAGTGCATTGTTATAATAAATATTACCGGAAGACAATTGCTTTTTATAGTATCATATAACGAGAAAAATGAATACAATAATTATTGTATTATATGGTCACATACACAAAGTTTTTGCCCAGGATATATTTTTTCATTTTAATAACAAAAATTATATGTAAATTGCTTAATAGTAAATTGTGTACTATACTACGATTTCTGTTGTTTTATACGTGATGAGTATACATATATAATTATTGTTGTATCTAGAAGATCTTGTGTCAGTCTGACTGCTTTTATTAAAGAAAACTTCATCTTTTTTGTCTGTATCATTAATTTCTTATGATATTAAAATATCTTTCAATCGATTTCTGGGAGTATTGCTTATGGCCTTGGCTCTACAAAGGACACAATTCTTGTTAGGCATTATTTCTTTTTCAATATCTAAGATTTTTTTATTTCTAATGGATATTGAAAAATAAAAATTTAACATTATATTTGTAATATTTATTAGAATTATCTTATTATAATTTAAATTTATATTATCTTTCTTATTTGAAATTAGACGAGGAAAATGTAGACGTGAAACGCACTTTCGGAGTTTGTTATATTAATCTACTTTCTAGTTTTAGTTTTTCAAAAGAAATACTTCAGTTTAACTTGAATAAATAAAAACTTAAGAATTGAATAATAATATTTATTGGAATGACAGATGTACAAGTCTTAAGGAAACTTTCCTAAGATTCGATAGATGTAAATAAAAAAAAATGTATTTTATATAGAAGGCTTTATGTACACAAACATTAATTTGTTTATATATATACATGTATATATTTATATTTTTAATGTTAACATGAATAAACAATAATATATTTATTCTAATTTGCTTTAATTCAATTACAATTTTTGTCTATAATTTTAAAAAATTATTGAAACCAGTTATGAGATACTTCGATAATTCTTTTTCATATTATGCTAAATTGACATTCATGTGTTACCTCATTACTAGATAACGATAATCATATGCTTATTCCAGTTCAGTTAGTTATCACGGAATAGCTTGAAAAGCTTAAAATAAAAAAGCACAAGTATAATATTTTTACACTATCAGTTTTCTAAGTACCATAAACGTTTTAGAAATTAGATTGTTTCATTTTGTGTAGCATTTATTTAAAAAATTGACCATTAGAACTACACGGTTTATTAACACATTGACGGAAAATGACAAATCGATAAAAGTCAGAAAGGTAAAGGTGCTTTGGATAAGAAAAAGAATTAAGTATTCACTACTACAGCTGAACTGAATTTAGAGTAGTGTTAAAATAATTCAACGAAGCATATGCCGCTCTACTTCTTTGGGATGTCGGATGAAAGTTTGTGGTTTCTTTTCTTTGCTTTAACGGCTTCATTTGATTTACGCGAAGTAGCACTATATATCTGTAATGGATATTTTATAACGTAAATCTTAGAGACTTTAAAAAATAACGCAATACATTGAATTTTTAAATATTTTTATAAGCCGTGTGATATTAAAGGCTCCTGTAGTAAATTATCTTTAAATTATAGAGATAATAAAATAATTATAGAATCGAATATAATTAACATCTGTTTTATGCATAGTACTTTAATAATTATTTATTTAAAATTGAAGGGATATTTTAATTTTTTACAAAGTAGTATTAGAACATTCTATATGCTTTACAGTTTCACGCCAAAGCATTAAATATCGTAGAGACGGAAGTTTTTTAAAGAAAAGACTGTTCGCATTGAAGATGAATCATTGCCAAGAGTACAATCTTGTAGAATTTCGATGACTAAAGTTTTTATGCGTTAAATTACTACGCTTTTTTATTAATTACTAATCACATTGTTGAATATGCTACGCTGTGAATCAATGTCCGACCCTGAGAAAAGATTATTCGATTTTCGATGTTTATATGTTATTCTTTTGAAAGTATAAGCAGCAAACGAGTGTGTAGATTTGTACAACTGCTTCGATACTTGCAAATCATCATTGCGGTTGTCACACAAATCAAAATTCAAATGATGTCATACTTGATGATTCTCGCAATGACTTCTATCGAAGGTAGATATTCAATGCCTGTTGCCGCGTAAAGAAACACTCATATGTCAAGGGAAGTATTAAAATTCTGTACAATCACCGAAAACCA
Source organism: Sycophaga agraensis (assembly GCA_018906755.1). NCBI lineage: Eukaryota > Metazoa > Arthropoda > Insecta > Hymenoptera > Pteromalidae > Sycophaga > Sycophaga agraensis. The sequence goes on from JACCIE010000003.1 coordinate 431,565, forward strand.
CCCCCGGATAAAACGGCCTCCGAGACAAGTTGCCGACAGGCAGAGATTGTTAATCGGCCCGCAAGCAACATGTGCGGCAAACGCGGGTCATGCATAATTGTGATAAAAAAACGGCAGGGGGCGTGACTATTGGTCAGAGCGCGCGCGACCAGCTCGCCCGCAGTCTAAGTGGGCACTCGAGGCTTCGTGGTTGCACCGAAAATTTATCGGGGCGCGCGGGCTAAGCCGCGGGCGCGCGCCGTGAAATATCAGGGGCGCGCAGGCCGCTCCATAAGGTCGTTCGGCGTATTCTTCACGTCTCGACCCCCGCGTGCGTCGGCTCAGTTTTAACGGCCGGACGCTGCGGGCCGCAAACAATGCCGCTCGTTAATCTTCATTGTGCGTTATAAAGCGCGCGAAATAAAAGGGGACCGGCGCTGTCGCCGTCTGGCGGCGCCTTGCGAAACGGCGCCCGCGACCGGGGCCCCGATTCGCGCTTTATATAGAAAGTCCACGGCGATCGGCCCCCCCTTGATCGGCCGGCGCTTCCTTTATGCAAAGCCGGTTTTTTTTTGTCGGCCGACAGCTCGACTTCAATGGGGCCGCCTTGGCCGCGGCGTACTTTCTCCCGGTGGGACGGCGGCCTGGAGGTGCGAGCCGGTGCGTGCCAAGTGCCGCCGCGGCGATTCAGCAGCCGTGCGAAATTATGCGTGTAACGTGAGATCTCCATATGGGATTAGACTGTTTTATGGATACGTCGCCACCTGCTTAGAATTATCCGTTCATCGTTAATAAAGTGACCAAGGGATATTTGTTCGAATCTATATAGTCCTGGCGTCGTTGTCCTTTTCTCTATAGCTTTCTTTATAAGCAAATCACAGTATTACAGTATTATTCAAATAAGGCTTTATTATTCAAACATTTTTTATGGGCATCAAAGGTGACCTCTTGAGCATGAGAAGGAAGTTTTATTTATAAAGGATTTTTTCAGCATCTTACTTGAGATTATTTTCTGAATAAAAGAAGCAATTATAGCGGTGCCTATAAAGATAATTATCATTTTATATCTTTTTTTATGCAACTTTGATATTTATGCTTTAATTATAATTTACGTTTATTAAAAATTTAAAGAAAACCACGAACGAATTATATCAACGCTTTCTTCGGAATTTTGCATATTTTTGGAAATGTAAAAATAGAATTTTATTTAAATTTTACGACACAAAATTTTATTTGTACTATGCTCTAATTAACATAGTATCCTCTGAATTTTTCTATTTTTATTAATTTGCACGTACTGAGGAGTTCTTTCAATTACAGTACAACGAACTTTTTTATCCTTCCTGCAACAAAATAGTGTCCTGCAAATAGGAAAATACCTTTAAATTTCCTGGGGGAAATTCAATTACGCAGAAAACTACAGCACATATATACCTATCTATATACAGTCCCGAATTTCGCTAGTCCAAGTACCTCGTAGTTTCATTGACAAAAGAGGAGACGGGAGAAACGGAGAAGATCGAATGCATCGAAGTGAGCACATGGAAAGTGTATAAGCAACGGGCTATTGAGTCCTTACCGAGGCCCTTACCGCAAGCTCAGAGCGGTTTCGGCATTTTAGTCTTGCTCTACATATATATGCTCAAACGAGACAGAGTATTACTGCCACACTATTCGGTTCGAAATTTACATTAAAGTGAAATTTATGATTTCAAAGTTGATTTCAAGCATAAAATTTAATAGTTAATAATTTTTTTTATCTACTCAGAATAAGAGATTTACTAAATTTTTACAAAAAAATTTCGCAGCTGTTTTTTAAAAGTATCTTAAATCGAGAAAAAGTTTGTATTAAGTTGAGGTAAAAGCCTTTATTTCAAAGTGCAATTTTATGTTTTGGGTAAATAATAATTAGTTAAAAGTTTCAATAAATTCGATAAAATGTACGCACAAAGGCTTTCCGCGTATGTACACTCTGCATGGTTAAAAAATGCAAGAAAGCGAAAAAGTCAGGGCTTTATCAAGTGTCAATGGGAGCTTTGGATTGCCGGGATACTTGGATGCCTCGTCCGAATCCGCGGGGGAAACATTTTCTGAGAGGAATCTCTCTTGGAAGGTGAATTCCAGCGTCACGCAAGTGCGGGTTAGGTGGCGCCCATCCGCGGAAAAGTATAACCGTGTTATGAAAATCCCTTGTCCAAAGAGTACCTCGAGAGGAACGGGCTTTGCCTAGTCGTGAGAATGAAAATGGAGGAATGAAGGAGGGAGGGGGCCCGAGAAGGGAAAGGAGTAGAAGAATGTAACGGTGCTGCGCGCAGGGAGTTAAAAGTATATCTCGGCTGCTGCTTCGCGCCCTCGACTGCGAGGACGGTCAATAAAGTTCTAACGAATCGCCTTTTCTCTATCGTCCGAGTGTATAGTAAAGGGGTAATCTTTTTGCGAGTCCTCTTTGCTTTAATACAGTTGCGAGTGCACTTCGGACGAGTAAATTGACTCCGCTGAAATTTATACAGGCTTAAAAAAGGGACTCGCGTAGGAAGGAATAGAATTGAAACGTGACAAAAACGAAAGGAGATGGAAGGAGATGGAAGACGCGGTGCTCGCTCAGAAACATTAATCTCGTTCTTTCACTACACTGTATGACACTCGAAAAACATCCAATTTCCTTCGGGTATAACGCGAGGTATAACGAGCGAGAACGTAAAATTTTGCTAAAATATGGTATAGTTTTCAGCGTTATAAGAAATAAGTCATCTTTCATTGTGAGGAGCATTGTGAGCTCTTGAGCATATATGCGTACTATACTTAGTACATATATTTTCAGCTTAGGCCGTCACGAAGACTAATTTATTCTTTAGAATATTTCTTTTGCCATACGCGCATTTTATCATGTACTATACAACTTCGATAACGCACCCAATAATTTATCTATTTTTAAGGTGTACTTGAAATCCTGCCTCGAATCCTGCAACAAGCACTCGTATATTTCGCGTGCGTCTTACCGAAAGAACTCAGGAAATTGAAGTGGGTCTTTTGAAACAAGTTACGCAATATCCTGCAAACTCGAAATCGCTTTTAACAATATATTCTAATACTAATGCTATATTGCCGACTATATTTCAGTATATTTTTATAATTTGTTATATACCATTCAACGACGTAATGTATAACAGGTTCGAAATTGTTGTTGTTGCGACTGTTTTGAGTCAAATTTAAAATATTTTTATTCTTTATAATAAACGTTTTTGTTATAATTTATTATTTCCCTTAGTAACACATTATTCAATTGGCGTGGAAAAATTTGTTACCTTATTTATAAGTAAGCAAATAAAAATATTTTATAATTACTTTTGTCTTTACACAAAGACCTTACAATACACAAAAAAACAATAAAAATTAAATGACCAGCGTTTGTTTGCTTTTTGAGTCTCGCGACCGTCATGCCGCGAGAGTCGAGTGACGAAGGGCCTCAAGGCCGCATAGGCCGAAATATTAACAAAAGCGCCCCGCATAACTGATGTTTCTATTCGTCGAATTTTACTCCAAAGTTTTAAATGCATGTATTTTAAATCATTTATGCGTTTTTCGCAAATGTACAATGTATACAAAAATCGTATTTACTGTTGTAAATTATATTGTTAAATAAATATGGCATGGCATTGCGGTTAGCAATTCGATGTGGTCGGAGCTCGGGTTAGAGACAGTCGGTTGGGTTTTCTAGCTTAATAAATCGATTGACAGCATCGCTATAAAGTGGTTTGCGGCTTCTTTCAAGTCAAAGCACGATAATTTGTTGTGCATACGACGACTGATTTATCGACACATCTCACCAGTTTTTAATTATGTGTAGGCGCGGAAAGCGGAGGGGGGCCGGTCGTCTTAAAAAAGGTCTAGAGGGGAGAACAGCGTTCTGGGAAATAGGGGAATGCATTCGGAGCACGCCGAAGGCGTCTGAGAGGCGCGAGAGGGAGTCGTACTCCGTAAATACAGGGCGGCAAAGCCTGCGGCCTCTGATTCAAATATAGTCCGCTGAAGCGATAGCCAAAACCCACCTTTCGTGAACCGAAATTGTTTTGTAATTGCCTACAACATTTTAATATCACCATTACTTTCCCTTGATCCTACTTCAAGTGTATAACACCTTTCTTGATATTGTGAATTTGTTCACTGGTTGATGTTTAATCCGGTTTAATCATAAACTATTCAAGATTTTATACATACAATATTAGTTTTATGAGAAGAAATTATGTCAAAGATAATGAATTATAGCCGCGTTACAACTCAATTCTCATAACATAACAGTTATCGAGCAGTTACGGTAAAAAATTAGTTACATTAGTCGTTATCTAAATACTTTATCATAATATTTAAAATAACTCTATACATCGTTTATTTGTTAATAAGAAAAACCGGACTATTCATAAAATTAAAGAGATACAAAATAAATCTATACTCGATTACATGAAATGGTGTAATAAAAAAGTATTGCTACAACAATCACGACCATTGAAATTGTAACTTTTGCAAATTAGATTTAATGAGTTAAATTGCTTTGTTATGGTAGAACGAGCAAGAGTAAAATGTAATTAGAGAAAATGCTAGAGCATCATCCGCACGCATTGGCTCGCGAGCTGTGACGCTCCACTTTAATACGACGAGGGAACGAACGCAGAGTATACGAAACTCGCTTGGTAACCCTCTCCAAAATACCAATCCACTTTACCTGCATGCGATAGAAACTTTATTTCGGGGCCCTTGGGTTAATTAATTAATTATTTTATTATTATTACGTCACCTTTAATGTAGCTCGGAATGCCATCCAATAGTAATCGTATACCGGGCACAGCGTTAATCCTCATCATCCGATTGAAAACTGATCTTGAAAGCCTTGGCCCATCCACCGAATAACTTGATAATCCGCGTATATACTTTTCGCCAATCAGCAAAGTAAGTTCCGTAGCAGCCGGTCTCAAAGGAGCGGCGGCGGGTCTAGGGATCGCCTTGAAAATCGGAAAATCAATTGGAAAGGCGGGTGGCGACCTGCTCCACCATACTGATTGGAACTTTAATTCGAACGCGGTGTCCTCCAACGTAGCGGCGGGCGCGCCCCGCGGGGACCGGCGGCCGCTTCCTCGAGCGAGACAAAGACGCCACAGGTGAGGGGCGCGCTCCTCTCATTTCCGGCTTAATGGCTTTGCGGGATTGGCTTACACCTCCCCGAGGCGCGGCCGCCACCGGACAATCTGGCCCGATCCCGAGATATAGGCGGCGCACGCCTGCTTGGATTAAGGCCGGCCGCGGGGGCAAGATGATCGACCGGCGGGGGGAAGGAGCTCCGGGGGGAGGGTACTCGCGGGGACGGTCTCGCGTGACAGAGCGCGCGCAAGACCGTCCGCGGTAATTACTCGCGTAATTATCCCCTCGCGAGCCCAGGTGCGCGCGCGCGCTCGCACACGCCTCTTGTATGCACTTTCTAATAAATCCTCCGGCGGAGTCCGTAATTACGAGTCGCCGCGGAGCCGGGGGATCGTTTATTTTGGCGCGGCCTCGAGCCCCGGCGAAAGGCGCTTCAGTGAATGCAAGTAGCGCCGCGGCCGAATAAAAGTGCGCGCCCGGTTTTTCACCCGCTGCCGCCGCGGTGCACGCAACCGATTTTCCCGGGGCTGGCGCGACCATGCGCGCGTGTGTGTTTTGGGGATCGCGGGTGGCGCGCGCGGAATTAGGGCCCCCGCGGCAGGAAGGAGGAAAAAAAACAGGCAGGGCGGACAGTCGGTGGCGCGAATTAGGCTACCGGGCGCGTGAAAAGGGGCCTTCGATTTTTTTCTCCTTCGGTTTTTCGATCGTCGCGGAGAGATCGGTCGCTTTGTTGCGCTAATAAGAACACGCGGCGCGCGGGCTTAATAGGCGGAAGGGATAAGCCGGGCCGCCCGCTGCTGGCGGCAATTAAGTATCGCCGGCAATTACCCGGCCGAACTAGCTCACCGCCGCGGCAGCCCGCGCCTTTCATTTCCCGGGGTTCCATTCAGCCGTAGAGAACGTTCGCCGCGCTCGCGCTCATTAGCCGCCGACGGGGCGCCAAGGCGACTCGAAACAATGTATCGCGCCGGTTCTCCCGGCCTAGGGCTGCCCCACCTGTTAGAAAAATCCCGTGGCCTCGCGGTGCCCATCGGCTCGCGGGATCGCGTGGATCGTGGACGCCGCTAAATCGTGCCTCGGGTGATCGCGCCCTTTGTAATTCCGCCGAGAAGTGCGATGATTTTCAGGATAAACGCTCGTTTGTCGGCGAGTGGCTGAGGCCTGAGGCCGACACATCGGCGCTCGTGTTCGCTCCGGCATGATGCCTTTTCGCGCGGCATTACTCTCAGGTTAATCGCGGGGATGGGCGAACGTGTCACTGGCGTGCTCGAGTCGGCTCTGCGCGTGCAATCGGGAATAAAGTACCTTTCAGTTACATGTGGCTCTGCAATTATTATGTGCTTTTTGTAGTGGACATGCTCGGAATCCTTTTCGAGTATCAAATTAATTCCTTTTTTTCGCTTCGGATAACAATGAAAGATCGACTTTTCAAAAATAGGTTTTGACTATTTTCTACTCGACAAATTTATATTGCATTCTGATATTAATTGTAAAAACAGCTTTTTGCTTTGTTGATAGTTTATTGTTTCGTTTTCCTGCACAGACAATGTAAATGGTGTATGCAAGGTGAACTTATTATCGTCGCGCCAAACAATTGCGCGAAAAATAATTCTAAGCATACAGAGCTGTTGGACAATTTTCATTCTATCCTTGTACATAATAGTGTGGACTGAACTCTAATTGCACAAACATAATAGAAGTATGCTACGTGCATAGCTGGGGAAATCCATGCGCAAGTTGAATGTAGGAAACTATTTAGAGCGTGTGTGTAGTACATAGAGGACACAACTTATCCCCGTATTTATAAAACGATAATTCACTACTTTTACTGACACCATAAAGAATTAAGAATTCGTAACAAATCATTTTCATTTAAACAGAAAACTAAAATTGGCAAGAAACCTGTAAAAAACAAGGACCTTTTGACCGGTCCAAGTAGCTAACGAGTGCTCGTCTGCTAGTTTTTACAATTCAAACATTGACTTATTAGAATGCTGGGAGCGAGCCGCTCGCGAAATGGGAACCGGACGCGCGCGTTTCAATTACCGAATTAGAGGAGGAGCAAAGTTCCTCGTGGGTCACAGTTCGGCCTTTCTGCCGAATCACCGCATGATTTTCATAATGCAAACCTCCAAAGTAGTTCCTCGTGCGCCGTCTGTGGCGGGTCTGCAGTCGCTCAGTTTAATCGGCATTTGCCAACCTGTTATTCCTTTGGATCTTGCGATATTTGCGGATCATTCATAATTCTATCGCACGCTGGGGCGCGAATCGATAGCGATGGAAACTTCTATAAGTGACAGATAGTTCTGCGACTATGTTAAGTATCTGCAAGTCAAACTGCAACTCGAATGTATTAAAACGTAACCTGGTCGAAAATAGTTTAATTCAAAAGCACATAATTAATATTATTTTTTCATTCATAAAAGCTGCTATAATATTTTTGGAATTTCATCCATTGTAATTTTGATCTTCCAAATATCTCACAATTCCTTAAAATTTAAATGTAAAATTGGTCTTTTGAACTTCTACCGCGTAAAACAAGCGTCGCTGGTAAATAAAGGCAGAACTCATAATACACAGATATCCCGTGAATTCAATTGTTCTACCGTGGCGCGAGAAATTCTCAAAGCGTGTACGTATACCATTTTAAAAAGTGGTCTCGCTCCCCGTCTCGCGTGGCATGCGCCACCCGCACGACAAACGCGTTGCCCGCTGGGTGTTTTGCATGAACCTCAGAGCCCTTTCAAAGCCCCCAGGCCCGGGACAACTGGGCAAGTTCAAAGGTCCCTGGAGAAGGTCCAGCTCTGTTTTCCCGGAAGAGGTCCACGGTTGCCGAGGAACAACCCCGCGGTGTGCGTATATCCGGCCAGTCTGGCCGTGACAGCGAAAGATTCACTTCTTCCGAGGTGCGCGCGGGCGCTCCTCGGTCCAGCTCGCGGCCGCGCCCTTTATTGAATCTGCATGATTGGATTTCTGGAGGGCTCGACGTGCGCAAAGTAGGTGGAGCCAATCTCTCAGCGAGAGGGGAGGGTCAAAGCGACGGAGGACCGAGGCTTACCCCCGGCGCGCGCATTCTTCGTTTCGGCCCTCGGGGGGGATTGTAATTACGACGGCCGTCAAAGTAGACTGGGCGCGGCCCTCGAATTCCTTAAATCCCGGTAAATTATTTTAGCCAAGAGGTTGGCTCGAGCTCGGGGAACGAGTCTGTACGTGTCGCAGTTGGATATGGTTTTTGCAATGGCAGCTGGGATTTTGTATGCAAAGGATTTTTTGACGTGCTGTGGAGAACGAGGCGGATTTGAATGTAGGTTTCTGAATTTTAAGTTTACGGTCGAGGGAAAAGTTGAAGACCTTGTTTTCAGATTGTGTAGAGCATAATGCAACAAAGCACCTTGATGATCAAGAGCTATGCAAATAGGCGTAGGCAAGAGCGTTATTTGGGACATGCAGGTGCACGCGCGGAGGAGCAAAGTGAATAGCGATTGAAAAACGCTAGGCGGTACGTCGCAAAGGCCAAGGAGTAGTCGAGGCGGGAAACTAGAAAATTTCCTTGCGAATTTAATTTTTGTCAGTTTCCTCTCTTTTCTATCGCAGCTTCAAGAGTGAGGAAAGTTGGCCGCAAGAAAGTGGCTCCCTCAAAATGCTATAACCTGCTGTTTTTGACTTGTTATCAGAAAGAGTGTAACTGCCTTGAAAGGTCTAAATGAGCACGAAATGGCCGTTGACGTTTTAAAGCTACTTTGGATTATTTTGTCGAGGATTTTTTGTTGACGATCTCGCAGAGTGTTTTCATACTTTTACGTTTCCTGCTCTTGCCCCAATTCCCCCGAAAGCCAGTTCCAACTTCCTCCGCAGCGGCCAATCGGGCCAGTCGAGCAGTCCGAGAAGGAAAGTGTCGCTCGATAAGAACACCGTTTAATTCTTGGCCTTTCCCTACGCCGCCCGTAACGAAGATACGGGTCCGCGTCCCCCGGGCGCCGTAAACTCCCCCGGGAGTGCATTTTTACACGGCCCTAAAGCCTTTATACTCGTGGCTCTTCTTCGAAACTGTAATTCAGCGGGCCCGAGGACCCGAAAAAAAAAAGATAAAGGAGCGGAAGGAGCTCGGCGGAACCCCTTGGTCGAGGCGTCCCCGGGTGGCGACGCCTGGCCCTGGAAATGAAGGGGTATTTAGGGCAAAAATTGCCTTCGGGCGCAATTCCCCCCGGCTCTGATGAAAATTCGAAGTGAAATAAAAAGCGGGCGCGGGGCAGCGGAGCGGCTCGGCCGGGGCGGCCCCGGCCAAAGTGCCAGTCGCGCCCTGTCGACTCGACTCCGCAGTCCAGAAATTTGATTTGAATCCGCTGCGCCCAGCCAAGCGGCTCCGATTGGCTCGTTTTAGCGCCGATCGAGTCTATTCCGCTCCGGCCCCGAGAGGAGCGCCTTTGCCTCCCAGGAGGGTATTACTTTTATACACCGCCTTTGTTTCGCACTTTGAGGGACGTATGCGGAATCGACTTGGACCTCTTTTACTTCGGACCAGCTGCTCTGTCTCTCGCTCTTGGCCTCTCCTTTTCTCCCACTTTGACGAGTGCTTTTGGAGCCATTCATTCTCTTCCGCGAAATTCAATTTGCTCGCCGCCTCGGTTGTTATACCACACGAAAATTTAGAAACGACATTTTTTCGGCTACAGTCAATGTTCTCAAAGTGTTTTTGTAGTATTTTGTCCTTTTTTTATTTATTTGTTACACCGACTACATGTGCCTGTTGCGCAATAAAGCATATTTAGGACCAATGTTTATTTGTTTTCAATTTTTATTCCACAACAATTATAATGGATTTTTTTATGTTACAGGTACGTACACTGAAAAAGCTTTAAATCATTATGTGCTGTATATGTAAGTATAGCATAAAACAATTATTTCTATATTAATTATGAATCGTTTAATCGTTTTGAAACAGCTAAACTAATTTATTGTGTGCTATTCGATCCTTATCAAATATTTTGTCGCTATATGTGAGTCAATTCGATTATAGACTTACTGTATTCCTTCAGGTCGTTATATTATAAAACTTCCAAATCCATTTATGTGCTTTCAGCATAAATAAAATTTATTTATAATGCTTCGGCATTTCCAATTAACTGTAAAAAGTAAATAAAATAAGGATAATATAATAAAAATATATTTAAACATGTAATAAAGGTCGTGTACAAAAACAAGCACTCATGTTTTATGAATACCCTCTAAAGAAAATTCAGTAATAAGTACATGTCGGTCTAAAAATCGGTAGTCAAATACTAAAATATCAGTGAATTTTCAGCGTTAGTAGTGATCGTCCATAAATTTTCGCTCATAGGCCGAGTATATGATTTTTGATTTTTAGGCCAATATACTTTTAAGTAAATTTATTTTAGAGAGAGATAAAATCTAACTTAGTCACAAATTTTATATAGCTTTTACCCATGTTTTATCGATGTCTTAAATAATATGAAAACTTATGTATGTTTATGTTTAAAATTTATTTTACACCTGAAAGATTACACATTTCACTATTTATTAACCAGGTTTTCGTTTTGTTACCCAACGTATCTCCTTCACTTAGATTCATACCCACAACCACAACCAACGCCCTCTACAATATTCGAAATCCAATTAAAAGTCGAGTTTTCCACGTGCGCGGCCCGTCTTTGCCGCAGCACAACAATTTCTATCCCTCGAGAGCGATTATACACACAATGCACGCTGGAGAAAAAGAGCGCGACTCCAGCGATACTTTCCGGGCCCACGGCCTACGCGCGTTGATCGGGTCCGGCAAAAATTGCTCCTCGTTTGGGCCGATTGAATCCGCGGTCGGCGCGCCAATGGGACTTGATTACGGGTGATAGCGTCGGCCCGTAATCATGCCGCCCCCGGTGGGCTAAGAAGGGGCGATACATCACGGAGTGCCAGCGGCCGGGCGCCCCGTCCCCGAATCGAGTGGACACTCGGTGACACGCCCGCCGCCGGTCCACTTTCGATTGCGACATTGTCCACGCACTCGGCCCCCGGCGAGCGTTGCTCTTGATAGAATGTTAATTGACGGCGGGTCTGCCAACGCATTGTCGCCAGTTCCTGCGGCCAGTGTCTCTAGCCGGAAATTAGCGAAAACTGCTTGGCTTTGCGGTCGCCCTGGGATGGGCACTGTGCAAAGTTGGTGCAGTTGTTTCATTTAATTCAGCAGCGTGTATGAGCTTTTATACGAGACGAGGAGATGCCGTTTCCGCACGCTAAGGGTTTTTATACCTGTCAATTTTGGCTGTCAAAAGATCGATATTTTTCCTTTATGCTCATTGCAATTATATAATTTATTTTGTGTTTTTGTTAGTGTAAGCTACTGATACGGATAATTAACTGTAATACAATGTAAAACGTTGATTTGTGATGCGCTGAAGGATTTGGGATATTAAACCTTGATTTTGATTCAAACTCCGAATAACGCCACAACACAACGGAGTAATGAAACGAAAATTATTCTTTAAATACGTTCTCTCCCATTTCTCACGTCATTAGTACATGCGCACTCTACAGTGGATTATTATAAAATAAGTTGGAAAATGCTTTAATGATGAGAATGAAATTGTAAAAGTTATCGCTGCGTGATGCACGTCGTTAATGAATATTAAAATTTTAAATACGAAACAAGTATACAGAATGGGACAATCTCGACGGAGTGAACTTTATCGTTTGAAACTTTCCCAAATGGAATTTTATTTTAAAATTAAAATGAAGTCATTTAGCCAGAGAATAAATTCTAAGACCGGAACAGTGTAGATTGCGAGTCGCGCGCAGTTTAAAAAGTTTATAAAAGCACAGGAAAGATTTGCAGAATGTAGTTTGGATAAGGCCGAGCAGGCGCGCCGAACGGTCCACCAGGCCCATGAGTTCCCAAGGCGAATAAATTTGGCGACAGGCGCGGCGCGCGGTGCTAATAACCACCGGTGGCGAGTGAATATTTCGCGAGCGATAACCTCAGATAATCGCTTTAGAAAAGCGTGAAAGGCCTCCCCGCCCCCGCGGTACAACTGCCAATGGCATAATCCAACAAAGCCCGGCTCGCAATAACGAAACGGTGCGACGGCGTTATCTCCGGGCCGAGGGGCTTTGGCCCTCCGCGGGCCCAGCCCCCCGGACCCCGCGGGCAGTAAAAGCCCGATCTCGCGGGCGGCGCTCCTTATCGCGGCGGCGCACGCAGCCCGCGACGACGGCGGCGGCGGCGGCGCGCGTTGCCAGGGGCAACCGGATGGTCCCGCGCGCGCGGGGGATGAATCTGCGCGTGCACTCGCCGGGCGGGGCTGTTACGCTCACCTCGGGCCTCAGTGCGCCTCCGTACGCCGAGCCGACCGCGCGACCTCCTCCTCCTCCACCTGCCTCGCGGCCTCCTGCGACAGCCCTCGTGTCACGCCCGGAGGACACTCCGATGTAGCTCGCGGGGAGGACCGAGCCGAGGTGGAGGCTGGCCCGTTAGGCAGTCGGTCCAGTGGGCCAGGAGCCACGTGTGCCGCGCGGCGCCAGGGGGTCGTCGAACCGGCGCGCCGGGACCTTTGCCCTCCACGCCCAGCCGAGCGATGGCTCGATAGGCCGGAGGAGCGATAGCCGGGTTAGTGGAGTGCCAGGAGCTCGCGGCACCGTCGCCCGAGGAGGAGCCTGTGAGTGCCGGCTTGTCAATCGGCCCCCGACTGATCGATCTGCTCCGGCGCAAAGGTGAGATTGCCCGCGCGCCTCGGATATCGGCCCTCGACGCTTCGGAGAAAGCCGATGGACCGCTCGGCGGGCCTTATGATTCCTCGGCCGTAATAACGCGCAGATTACGCGTTCTTGAATACGTATTCGAGAACTCGATCGGCCCTACACTTTATCCGAGTGATTCCGGCGAGCCGCGGCGGCCGCTCATTATACACGCGCGCTCGCTCATAATGAAAGTTAGTTATGCAAAGATAGGCGCCGTTAAAAATCATTATGCAGAAGAATGCGTCAAAGAAAATTCGTTAGGGAAGTTTCCGCGGAGGCAATTATCCGGGGCTACCTCCCCCCCGAATGAATTTTCATCCACTCGACCGGCCGAGTCAACTTTCTTCCCCTCCCCTCCCCGGCAATAATTGATATAGCCGCCGAGTGGCCGGGCCCGCTAAGTACTGTCCGGCTCGCTCGATCGCCGGCTCGCTTTTCATTAGGACTTCTCGAGGAGCCATTTCCCGGCCGAGCGAGCCCCGCGGCTCCCGATCGAGCGAGACCGAACCCCCGGGAACAATGGGCCCCGAGGATTATAACCGTAGACTCCGCGGCCGATCGATGCCCCTCCCCCCGACCCCGGGTTGAAGAATGGCTCCTCGGACCGCGATTAAAAAGCGCCGGTAACGAGCTATTTAGGCTGCCTGGAAAGTTGGCCGTTTTTTTTTTTGGTCCGCCTGTTGATGTTTGGCCGGGATCGCGCGGCGGATGCGGACGCGCCGCCGCGGGCTTTGGTTATGCACTGTGCGCGGCGGATCGGCAAAGTTTCCCGCGATCGTGTACGTGGTGTTGTTGCGCGACGGGCGTCGGCCCTGACGGGGGGCCGCTGCCGATCATCGCCCGTCAGCCTGCAAACTTTCCCGGATTTCTCGCTGATTTTGCCGGTGCGCTCGGCGTGCTCCCAGTTGTTGTTTAAAGATTTGTTGTAGTTTACCAGCAGCCGTGATGGGCGATCGAGGTCTGTGTTGATTTTCCATTTATGCGTCCACGAGTGAGCAAATCAATGATCGGATCATAATTTGCGCTCAAAATTACTAGAATGGTTCATTTTGTTAAATACATGTATCGGATATTCTGTTAGTTTGGTAAATAGAAATCAACTGCAGTTTAAACATTTATGTTCATCAAAAGGAATAGATGTTCTATTTATTCCCTAAAAAATCTTTTACATTTATTGAAATAACTCCATCTAATTAAGCTGTTCAAATATTGAGAAATTTACCTATAAACTTTAATATAACTTTATTATTCTAGTATTAAGTAATAAAAATAAAACCTATTCAACCTTATAACGTATAACCTTTGTTTATATAGAGAGTTCTCTTATACGCTTGACTTACGAAGATTAACTTTAAGTTTACTAAGACTAAAGAAATTGCGTTAACGTAATGTTTACAGGAACATTACTTTATTTATTCCTTGCGAGAATTTCTTGTCAAATTGTTTACTGTAGTACTCTTTATTATTTCGTACTTTGGTAGAAAATTTATGAGTTTTTATGCTGCTAGTTAAATGGAGCCTTACATAATAAAAACAAAAGTGTATAAATGTAATAAAAATCCTATAAGATCGTTATCAAATATTAAAATACAAAATTAATACATAGATTTACATATTTTCATGTTTAAAATTTCAAATTAATTTTAAAGACAAATTAAAGATAAATATTTATTTAAGTCATAATTTTCCAATAATTATTTTCCACTAAAATGCTGAAGATTTCTTCCAAGGTAATTATATGTTTAGATCATAAGAACCAAAGGATTACAAGGAACAATCTCTAAAGTCACTCGAATGCGACTAAGTACTAACGTATCCGCAATACTGTCCTTTAGGAATCGAACGAGAGAATGAGCGTATTCAAGCGTATAAAGAATGGGCGTCGTTTCGTAACCATCTCATTATGAGTTCGTAATTACATCATCATTCCCCCCTTGAAGGACAATTTCAACTTCCGCAAATCAAATTATACATTTTTCAATAAAAAACTCATTAGCGTTAATAAATCCTCGCGATTACTATTCACCTGTGAATTATTACGCGAAAGATAAGAGAATCTTACAGTAGGAAATAAATTAGACTAATTATGGTACATAATCCACGACTACCAGGTTAATTTAATATGAAAAATAAACAAAGATAAACGACACATGCATAAACTCGCATTTTAAAAGTCCTCGATCGGTCGTCGGACGTTATTCGAGAACGAGAACGAGATGAATATTTTTGGCTCTGATATTTGTACGCGTCAATCATCCAGAGAAAGTGGGCACGCCCAACTACAATTAATCGAATGCAAAGCCGAAAGGTTTCACGGCGACGAACAGCTTCCTAGCAGTCGGTTTAACCAAAGGAGCCAGGCGCGAGTGCCTGTAAATAAACTAGAGCCATCTCGACAACTCGAGCGCAGAAAAAGACCGCACTCGAGGAGGCTGGTGCGGCAATTATCCGGGCGCTCCGAGGCGCCCTCGCCCGGGGATTATTAGCGGGGGAAAAGGCCGGGCGCGGATCCTCCACGCGGCTAATTCGATCGGAGAGCCAGCAGCCGGGGGGGGCAGATTACGAGCGGGCCCGAGGTGGCCGGTGCACCGGGGCCGACGCCCCCGACTTCCCTCAAGGCCGTCCCCCGCGGAATCGGCTTAGCCGCGGGAGGCCGGCCCACTTTCCGATCCCCGGCCGCGGGAGCCGCGGGGGCTCAACTCATTAATTAGTGGGGGAGAGGGGCGCCCGCGCGAGGATCAAGGTCGCCCCGCACCCGAGCTCTTTCGCCCGAATTTAAATCAATCTCTGGGCGGCGGCCCCCGGCGACGCCCCGCGCCCATCAATTACCGGGGCCGCCGCCCAAAGGATTAGCTCGGTTTTTGAGTCGGCCCGCTGCGCGAGCCTCGGGTTTCACCTGTCTTCCCCGCGGCGGCCTTTGAGCCGAAGAAGGAAAAGGTGGGACCAGGCCGACTTAAGGTGTCTCTTACCATTCCGAGCTGAAAACGTGAATCAACGTGTTTGGGACGCTTGAAGCATTACGTGTCGCTTGTTTTAATGGGCGGAAACACAATAAATAATCCTTGTTCAACAGTGCCGTACTGCCTATTATATACACAAACGAAATACTCATTTTGTGAATAGTTTTATACTGCGTATACTTGGTTGTATATCGATTGAACAGTGTACTCGCCAACACTTAATGATAATTAATATCTGACACGATACGTTGTTAAAAACTGGTTTCGGATTAACTTTAGAATTGAGAGCTTTGCACGTAACACGGCACACATAGTCACGACTAATCCTTCTTTTTTATGAGCTAGGTACTAATATGCAAAAAATGGAATATTTTTCAAATTCATAGTTCACTCGATTGTAATAAATTTAGAAGTAAATTCAATAAATTCTATTGAATGTGTAATAAAATTTAATATAATGAAATTTTTTTAAATTATTAAGAACGAGTAAATTGTCTTTTTTCTCTTTCGTCGATTTCTCTTTCAAACAATTTTTGCATTTTTTTTACAACTTTAATGATCTTTTTATGTTTCTATAACATTGCTAGACAGTCTTCTGACAGTTGATTAATTTCAGTAGGGCACTCGCTAGAAATATACCCTTGGAATTTTTCCCATTTCCCTGGAAAATTGTAGGAATGGCTCATAAGCCAGAAATATCCCACTTTTTCAAGAAATTTTTAGAAATTTTTACCACGGTTTTTTCAGAGATATATTTCTAGGTGGATACAATGCGTTGATTTGAATATTCTAACTTCAAAATAGAGAAAATAGTATAATTTAACGCAGTCATTAATAAGTTATTTCAATTAGCATTTTCCTTATAAAGTTCCTTTTATGCTGATTCGACTGTTACATCTTTCGTGTTTTCGGTGTACGTTTGAGGATCGAATAACACTCTCTAAAAATAATTGTTGTCGATCGTACCTGGATTCTTCCTTCTCCATGTAAGACAAGAAAATTTAAGAATATCATTGGCTTGAATCAACAATTATTAAGATGTCGGTAAAAGTCTCAGAGTAGGCTCATGGGAGAAGGTTGGATGGGGAATCTCTATTTGTTCATGCCATTTAAGGGTATTTTCGTTGAGGGATGCCTTCAATGCCTCGCGGGTTCTGCGCCGCTCCGTGCAGGAGAAGGAGAGAAATGGCTCGGCTTCGCGAATGCGCTGGAAAAGCGAGGGAGTAAAGAGAGGAGAAGGCGGGAGAGAGGGAATAGGGGATGAGGCGAATAGAAGCTCTCTCCTGCGGTGTGGTAAATATTGACCGTCACTCGGAAGAGTAAGAGGGAAAGAGCGGAGGAAGGCAAGGAGCGGTGCTGAAGAGCGATTGAATTAACAATTCTATTAGAATCGCGTGAAAGGGCGAAAGGGCTGAGCGAGAAAGCGAGAAGGAATGAGGCTCAGGTGCCCGGCACTCACGGTTCGGGATATCCGCCATTGTACTCCTTGTCACCCGGAAAATCGCGTTTCCACCCAGGCGATTGTGTGCTATTCGGTGTACATGCGCCTGTGTGTCAATGCGGCTGATAATCGTGTTTTAATCATGCATCGAAGTGCTAGGCGAAAAAGAAGAGAACCAAAAATGTCGGCGCCTTGCGACCGGAGAGGCAATCGTGCGTGTATATATTTTATGTATAGCAGTGCCATGAAAAAAAGCCGTAAAGTCAAAATTGAAGCGGATTAATAAGTCAAGTAGTAATCATTGTATATGTGTGTACCAAAATCACATCCACATTAAAACAGATTGAATGCTGACGGTTATACGTTTCCTTTTTTCTTTGATTATTTAACTTGTTTCAAACCTGCTTTTGTGCGGTATCCATGCAATTTAGACAACAGAGCTCTAGACATTTTATCAACATATTTTTTCCGTTCCGCAGTTTTTATTCCCCGAAAGCTATTTTGTCCAATCAAAATTTTAGCTCTAGACTTAAATTCCAGTAGGAAAAAAAGACATTGTTTAAAAGAGAAACAATATATTTTTATTGAATTCTATTTCGGATAATAATATGAAAATAAAAATATACTTATTAAAACGAAATACGTAACTGAATAAATTATGCGATGGACAGCTATTCGTGGAAAATAAAATATTCATTCATTGCCGAACGAAATGCATTAAATGTAATCGAGAGGCGACGCTGTAAAAATGTAAATAAATTAATTTATAAGAGCATAAAAAATATTCTGCCCATCATATACGCAGGAGTTAAAATATCATATCGTTAGGCAATCAACGTGGCGCCATTATCATCGCAAACAATCGTATAAAATGGCAAGGTACCAAGGTCGTAAAACAAAATGTTACAATTGCACAGTGTGCGCGCGCGTGTGGGTCGCAAGGGGCGAGGGGGTGATAAAAAACGCACCCTTTACGCTTTAATACCGAAACGTTTATTTCTAATTTTTTACTGCTTTCATATCGTAAAACACGGCGACATTGTTTTCTCAGTACATAAAAGTTTCCTATCTGCAAGAACCCCCCCGGGGGGCCCTCGTTCCTCCGCGGCTTCAAGGAGTGCCGACGAGTCCGAACTTCCGAACCCTTATCAATTTTCGCTTCAGGAAAGAAGGCGACTCGTCGCCGCGCGCCAACTTATGTGTATAGCTAAGGCGCCCATGTGCCCCAACCGCCGGCCAGTCGCTCCGCAGCGACGCCGGCTAAGTCTGGGAAAACTCGGGACCCTTTCACGCGGGAGCCGCGCGATTTTCTATGGGCGGATATAAGCGATGCCCCCGCGAGTCGACAAAGCCGAGCCGTCCTCGTTACGGCTCGCTTCACGCGGCACGGCCTCAGTCCCCCGCAGTCGCGACGCCTCCGCATTTAAATATCTTCGGTGCATCTTGGTCTTCGCAGAGAAGACGCCTATCGTTTCGTTACTTTGTCGCGATGCCTTCGTTACGCTTACAGTTCCCCTTTGTCGCTCTTTTAAGGAGAATCGCCCTTTTCTATGCGGTGCCGCTGCGAAAGTACGAGTGTATCTTTCAAGAGACGTTCCAACGCGTGTGATTGTCTACGCTTTTACCGCAGCGTACGCTCATGTATAAACGATGACTATGCGTAATTCATAAAAAAATCAGCGAGCACGTAGATTTTGGTTTACTGCGGGGGATAATAAAGTATTACTGTCAATAAATCCCGTTTGTATTGGAAATGAGTTTTATTGAATAAAGTCCCTTTTATCGAGGGATCGATTTTTGAATTTGGAGAGCTTTTTATGTTTACCGAGGATCATCGCTTCGTGAAAGTATACCTTGCTGATTTTTACAGTTCACCCCGTAACGTTCGCTAACCATTTCGCCTGGTAATTTGTCCGCTTAAGCGTACGTACGTTTCCCAAAGCCTAAATCAACATTTATCTTTATCTCGATACAAGCTTCCGCAGCGTAAAAAAAGAATTCGCCCTGGACAAGCTAAATATGACTTTAGCAGGTTTTGTTTACTAGAATAGTCAGGGGGTTAAGAATTATTTATTAGCCCCGGGGCGGTAGGATTAAAAAGAGCGGCCGCGCCGTAGATTTCAGGGGCCTGGCAGATCAGAGCGCCGCGCGACCAAATTCAATCCTATATCTAATCTGGCCGCGTGAAATTAACGCAGCGCCGGGGCGCGCACGCGCACACTGCATCATCCGAATATATTGCAAATGGTGGATATGCCGCGTATTATTCAGCCGGCGAGCGTAAACGAGAGCCCCGAAAATCCCGGCTTTCCGCCCCGAAGAAAAATCATCGACGACTTTCATAACCGTAAATCCGCGGAATTATTCCCCCCGCTGGCGCGCGGCTCTCTTTAAAGCCGTCGTTATCCCGGGCGCGACGAGCGCGGGATACGCCCACCTCGTCTTCCCCCTCCCCCCTCACCCGGCATATAACCTACCCGCGTTTTCCAATTTAATCAACCGCGAGTAGCGGCCGGAGGCGTGCCAATGGCCCCCGCGGAGGGTTTGAAAACTCGGCGTTACGGGGTGCGAGTTCGGGCCGGTTTATATCGGCCGCTGCCTTGGCGAGTCGCGTACATATAATGAGCGGCTGCGGAGTTGGGGCGGCCCGAGATTGAGACGGGGATAGCCCGGGCCGACGCGATATCTCGTTTAGAATTAGAATTGAATTCCGCGATTCGGTCCGCCGGTGCGTCCCTCTTGCCGGGGCGCCGCACAAAGCGGCAGTTTGAAATTTGCTGCGCGCCCCGGCAGAATGGGCCGGCGGCTCACGGGTAATGCGATCGCGAGATCGAAATAAAAATCCGCGGAGGCCGCGCTGGGAATGCAACTCTGATGAAATTACGGAAGTTTGAGATTAAGTGCGATGGATAAGGCGCTTGCGAGAACTCCTATTGCGCTATACCGCTATATATAGCCTTCGATCCTTACAGTAGTTTTAGGGGCTTTATTGCCGGTTGCGAAACTTTATGGAAATGCCCGAGCAAAAATTGCAGGTGAAAAATATCGTAAGCGTTGTATATGTATATACATATATATATAGCATAAATGTATATATAGATATACGGTTATAGAGCCAGTTTAATATTTTACTATCAATATTTTTAGGATTAAGGTCGTTTTCAAACCTCGTAAGCCCTTCATTTTCGCAAAATTGAGCGACTTTTCAGCACTCTACCTATCAAGAGCTACATTTAACGTGATAAATTTTATTTTACTTCTATTTTAACCGTAAAGTCGTAATATTGATAGAAATATTGCAACGTTAATAATTACTGTGCTATTTTTAAGACTTAAATTGGAAATAAGTTATTGCTTTGCTTGAACGATTCAATTTCTTCAAAAACTGATTTTAGTAGACGATGATTAGCGATATTAACCATAATTTAAAATTTTTAAACTTGTATATGTATAGAAGTTGTCCGTGCGAATCATTTTTTAGATAAGACAATTTCAATTTTCTGTTGCTGAAATGAAAAATTTACGATTCGACGCTCAAAGCTAGAGATCATGAAACGTGAAATTTGAAGTTATACTAGGTATAAACGTGCTTTTCTCTACCTTTTGCGCGGCTTTTCAATTAACCGGGAATTTCAGACAGTTGTAAAAAAAGAATACTACCAGGCTTTGGCTAGTCTAAGTTTCGGGAAACCTGCATTTTTATCAAAATGAGCCAATCTCTAATTAGTAAATATATGTGTACACTGATTATTTAGAATATGATTAACTGATTAATAATACAAACTGTGCAGTAACTATACAAACATGCTTCATCAGTATTAAACTCGTAGTAAAATCGTGCTTATAATCAAATACAATATTAATTGGATTAATAATTCTAATGCAGGTCAAAGTCGATTGAAAACGAAGCAGTTACATGAATGCTCGATTCTAGCCAAAGTTTCATTTGAGCTCATTAAAATAATTCAGCTCAATACATGATTGCAGTACGTTCTATACGAGGTTGACGCATCAATGTAGGTAAATGAAAAAAAGTCCCTCTAATTGGCCGTAATGATCGATACGCGCGACAGTTTATAACGTTCACTTTGCGCATTGACGAATGAATGTACATAATGAAGGAAAAAGAAGACAGAAAAGAAAAAAAGCGCCCGAGGAGAAAAAGGCTCAGTGCCCCTTTTTTTAACTTGTCGCGTGCACGCCGAGGCGTCAACTTCATTGTCGACGTATAGCGGCAATGGGGACTTTTCCGAGTAAGCTGCATAAGCGGCGGGGCCGCATGAAAATTTCCACTCACGGCTCCCTCAAAAACGCCGCGGGAAACTCCGTCAAACGCATTAAGAGGGAACGAGTCTTTGACGCGGCCCGTGAAAAATTTCACTCAGCTGTTACGTGAAAGCGCCGGCCTCGAGATCTGCCCGCGAGGGCGACGTCATTCACAGGCGGGCGGGCCGAGACGCCGGCGCGAAGGGCCGCGGCTCAGAAGCAGGGGGGGAGGCATAAAGCGCAGTCGATCAGCCGGAGATAAAGCGCCGGGGCGCTCGGCCAAATGAGCTTCCGCGGGTCAGCGGCCGCCGGGCGTTCGCCTCCTCTTTTTTTTTTATACATCAACCCCCCGCAGGTGGCGCATATATATAGCCGCTGGGAGGGGCCGACTGTCCCATTAGGATAATTCGCCGGCTCGATTCATTAGCCGGGCGGCTTTTATTTATGCTCGAGAGGGCCTCCGTTCGAATTGACGGGTCTTAATCGAATATTTTGCCGGGGGATTAAATCGGGCGTGAATATTGCCCTCCTTCGCGCGCGGCCGTCGCTAATTGGCCGACGGCTGTGAAAAAGCCGAGGACTTTTTGTCCAAGGAGCTATTGTTAGCCGGCTGGTTATATATTCCCCGAGTGCGCCGGTCGACAATCGTCTCGGCACTCGGGCCCCTATCGCACGAGTGCGACTACCGCTCCGGGGGTAATCAATTTAGATCCCGGCCATCCAATTATACATCTTTGCGCGGCATACGAGCCTAATCGCTCCCGCGCGACTGCACTCTAACCGATTCCTCGTCGCTACATCAACCTTCTCCCGTCCGCGCAATTACAACTCAATTATCCGCAATCCTGTGCGGTGTTTGAAGAGCTCTGCAATTATTGCAGGCGGGCAAAAAGCCGTGTACATGTAGCCCATACTCGAAAAAAAAGTCCCCGCGGGCGCCGGCGCGCAACTCCGAAAACTCCCGCGCACTCATATATATATATATATACACGGCAAGGTTCGGCAGATTTTGCGCATTTAAACTCGCTCTCGGCAAAGTTTTTCCAACAATAATCGTAAAATCCCTCGCGCAGACGCGCCTCAGCCGAATGTATACTCGCGCAATTAGCCTACTTCCACTTGGGCCTCTATACTGGCGGGGAAGAAGAAAAAAAAGCAAGCAGCCGGCAATCTACTTGAAGAAAGGCTGGAGGGGGGGTGAAGACGGCGAATTAAAAGCGGCGGCTGGCGGGAAAACAAAAGCGGGTCGTTCCGCGCGCAGGCGATACATATATATATACGTGTATACAACATATCCCCGAAGAGGCGCTCGTCGCACGCGATTCGCCGTGCGTTATTTCCTTTTCTTCTTTTCGTTTAACACGTTGGTGACCGTTGCGCGCTTTTTTTTTCGCCGCCGCGCGTTTTATAAGAGCTCGCGCGCCCCATGGAAAAAGAGCCCCACAATGCAAATTGGAGGCGCGCCTTTGAGGCGACTACGAGCTTTTTCCCGGGCCGCGCGAGCTTGCCGAGCTTTTCCGCCGGGCCGGCGCACCGCTGCACTTTAAGTCCTGATATCGAGTTACTCTTTTGCGCGTCTTCCATTCATCGCGATTTTTAGCGCGCCTTGCGTGCGCGGCTGTTTGGACTGCGGCGAGTCTTGGAGGGAACTGTCCTCGAGGGCGTGGGAGCTTTTCTCGCGCGACGATTACGCGATTGCGGAGCGAGTCGATTTATCTGTATTCCCTTGGCTTTTTCTGCAAAAACACGGACTAAGTGCACTTTGATTTAAAACAAAATATAAATTTATCCCAACGGGCTTTATAAGGACGTGGCGGCTTTAAAGTTTGCATGGATTTAAAACGTGAGCTTATGCAGATAAACGAGTTGGGTTGTGTGCGAAGAACAATAACTCAAGCGAAAGTTTATAATTTGGCCTTCTAAAAGATAATTGGAACATTATAATTATGCGTTAAATAACTTGTCAACTATGTTTCATGCACATTATTACACGCTATTATATTAAACTCACGAGCGGCGTTATTCGCATAATAATACAAATTCCTCTTGCGTATGCGAAAAAAAATTTTCAGCTCCTCTCTGACTTTCGAGTGTCAACCGAATCATAATTTCGCGCATTTCATACGAAATAACCAGAGTAAATACAACAGTCTACGCAATACAATGAATGGCGCTTAAAATCTTGTACGTTATCTTTTAATTTGACCGCGTGTACGGTTCGTAACGTTACACGGCTTCAGCAATAAAGAGAAAAAAAAAAAGTATTGGCCAAGGCGCTTGATGCATAACTTAAACAAACACTTGGGAGCTGCACAGTTGGGCCGAACGCCCTCAAAAGCGCTCGGGCAAGAGAGCGAGCTTGGTAATGGGGGATAGGGGCGGGAGGGGGCAGACTCGATATCCCGGCGGCCAAGTGGAACGGAATGACGGAATCGATTTAACTCAGGTGGCGGTCGCTCGCGCAAAAAGGCGATAACGGACGGACGCCTCCGAAAGCCGTTATACCGACACCTCGCGCCCACATAAACATACGTATAATATGCGCGCGTAAACAGACACACACACACACATAGAGACGGAGGCCGGGGGCGGCGAGGCCCTCTCTCTCTCTCTCTCTCGGCGCACAGCCGGGCGAAGCGCCGTGTACACGCGGATGCATGCATAATGCGGCCCGCGATCGCTCCGCTTTAGCGCGAAATCACGCCGGCTCCCGCGGCGCCGCGTGTTTCCGGGCCGGCAGTGGGGGAAAAACGGCTGCGCCCCCGCATTGTACAAGGGTATTATGGCGCCCGGCGCCGACTGCGTCCCGGGGAAAACTCTCGTTTCAGCGCGCGCGCGCGTATACGGCCACGGCTGGAAAATTCGCGGCCGATCATTAAGAATGGCCCGCGCGCCGATCGCTTATGTTTATATATACGCGCCGCGGCGTGTCTGCGGGTTTTCTTTTTTTTTTTTTTTTGTAATTTTTTTCCTCGTTTGGCCAAGTTCAAAGAAACAGCGACGAGGGCCTTTGAGATGTCGAGTCGAAGCGTCTGGGAATGCGAGCCGCTGCGTTTTTTTCGAGAACTTTGTGCAATTTCACGGGGGAAGAGTTTTGCTATATATTCCTTTAAGAGAGCCAGACCTTTTACGCAGCTGAAAGTAGGTAATACGACTGCGGAACATAAAGGTTTTGACATCAATTTTCGCGAGGTAGTTTTTCCCCTTTTCCCGCGCCACCGTATTTCCTTGGGTACCGCACACTCACGCACACGTACTCGCGACCGGGGGGCAGGTTATTTAGCCAACCTTTCCACCCGCATCATCTGCCAGCGTGCGAGCCAAGGGGACTCCGGCAGTATAATCGATCAGCTGGCCCCGCCCCCGTCTTTATCAAACTCGATTAAAAACAATTCGCAGCTCGCGCGCGATAAAATCCGGCGGCATCGCGTATCGAGTTCCCTCGAAAATACCGCCGAGGAGCGAGTTCGGGGCGCTGGATGTTCCTTTGTTTTTTATGGACCCCCGGCCGACGCCCGCCGTAAAAATCTTCATAACCGTGAAGAAAGACTCGGGCGGAGGAGTGGGGCGAGTGCAGCCAGTACTCCGTCGGCGGCGCGGATCAAACTTCCGCGGAAATAACAAAATAAAAAAAAAAAAAATAAAGAAGAAGGTATACGGCCGCCGTCGCCGGCTTATATATAACGACACGACGAGCGATTGGGAGAGGAGCGGCGCGGTAAACTGGCGCCGGCGCGGGAGGCTGTTTAATTAGCAGCTGGACCGCGCGCGCCGGAGATTAACAGCGCCCGCGGACGTTTCAAAGCGGAAGCGACTGCGGACCGCCCCGCGCGCCGCTTGTGCCCCCCGGGCAATATTTAGGCAGCCTTTCATCCGCCTGATTCTTATTTATAGATATACTTGGGGGATTACTTGGGGATTAACGCCCGCACTCTCATAAGGACGCTCGTTGTACACACCTGCAGATGAAAATGCATATCCGCGCTGCTATTAAGGCGCGGGCTCCGGCGGGATTATAAGATATCACGCACTCGAGGCGCGAGGAAAATAAGAAGAACAGAGCGCTCTCCGTGCGACCGCGAGATAACAGTTTTCATATATATATATGTGTGTGTATGAATCGTGCGATTTCCGAGTATAACGCTCGCGACATTGGGCGTAAATCAAAAGGGAAGCGAGCGATTAGCGGCGATCCCTTTCGAGGGGACGGGCCTCCGCCGTCCGGGGGAAGAGATCGCCGGCCGGGCTTGTGTACGCCGCGGAATGGCCCATAAAACCGCGGACGGGGGCGGAGATTCGGGATGGGAGATTGCGCGGCGGGGGCGGGAGGCGCGAGGAGTAGGCGCTGCGCCGCGGTCTCACGGCCCATTAAGCGAGAAAAGTTTTACGGCCGATGCCGCGGCCCCCGCGCAAGGCGCTAACTCCCCCGCTAACGAACCGCGCGGAACGTCCGGCCGGATATGCGCGCGGGGTGAACGGTGTACTCGATCGGCGAGGAGGCCGATGCGTTTCACGGGCGTGGGCGCGAGGCGGGCGCCAAGGCTTCGGGAGCGCCCGGCTGCTGTGTGCCCCGTTGATTGTCCTGACGGACGTCGTCGCCGGGAGGAGGGGCCGCATAGTCATCATGGGGAGAGCCATTCCTGTCGTACGGGAGGAATGCCCGGACGGTGAACACTCCGTCTTCGCTTGTTTGAGGAAGGGGGAAGCTTAGGAGGTTGGACGGGGCGCGATATAAATTTCGGGCAAACAGCTCGAAAACAACGCATAAAAGTTGATGTATACACTGTCGATATATTCCTGCGTCCTATGTGGGACGGGCTAAAGCTGCTCGGAGCCGCGCTACAAATTATCTAAATTTTCAGAGAAATATCAAAGATCGATAGTTGAAAGCGGCACTGGTCTCGAGCCACCTCCGGTTCTAAGAGAAATATTTAAAGTAAGAAGGGGGCAAAAAAGAGAATGTGCCCAAGAAGAAAAAGAAAGAATTCCGAGGAAGGGAAAAAGTGTGCTAGCTGGACTTTGAAAACGCATATAAAATACTGCAAATTTCGAACATTGGTATTCCGTTCCCTACGGTGAAATTCAGACAGGAGGAATAAATTATTGTTGCCATTGGAAGTTCGACACTCAATTATTTTGAAGAAAGAAAATTATTATTATACGTGAGCCGTGTAATATAGTCAGAAAATATATAATTATTGTAATTACTAGAGTAGTCGCTAGCTTTCTAAAGACTGGAATAACCAATTCAAAAAATTTTTAGTAATATATATTTGAAAAACGAAAATTCAAACTTTACGTAATCTATTTATACGCAATATCAAGTTTGTGTATGTACAAAGGTTCGGATGAACAGGGGGAATCGGTCTGTGAAACAGCGCGACAAAAGAAATCAGGTACACGACAAGTCTTTATGGGGAAAGTGAGTACGGAGGGGAGCTGGAGCCAAGTGGCGAGACGCGGGGGATGCTTCCCTCCCTCGCTGGGGCTGACGCACGATTCCCTTGCATCATTTTTATTAGAGTCGCCCACAAAGGCTATAGGGGACCCGCGCTAATTTGCATTATTCATTGAACAAATAATTCGAAAAGGTGCACTCTTGACCTTAATTTACGTTCGCTCAAAGGTGTAAAGCCAAACGCCCCTGGAATTTCAAACAAATTGCTAGAACATCCGCGCAAAAATAGCGATCTCCATGGAATTCCACAGGAGTACAGCATCCGCGGGATGCCGAATTAATTTTCAGCGCGTACGCGAGTGGCGAAAAACCGCCCGAAAAATTTCAATTTTCGCCGTGCCACGCGACTTCCAATGAACCCCGAAAGGGCCTTTGGCCAAGCCGTACAACGGAGGCCGCGGGCGAGACGCGCATAAGCAAAAGGGGACGCCAAAAAAAAAGGGGTCGAGACAGAGGGATAAGAAGCGGAGTAACCGTACGCGGGGGCGAGGCGGCCGGAGACTCTGGCCAGACGCGGAAAAAAAGGCCGTATCGGAAAGTCGAGCCGAGGGACGCGGCGCCATTAAGCCGCTCGTGAAAATGAAGCCCGGGCCGATTCGCACAGGACGCCGCGGCCCTCGAGATTTCCGGTTCCTCGCCCTCTCTGTGCATATACGCGTTTTGTGCCCGGGTCTGCGAGAAGAGGCCATACATGCGAACTCGCCTAATGCACCCGGGGGTTACGTGTCCCGAGGCCGCGTGCAATTGTGTGGCACTCGCGATGTCGCTGGCGTAGAAAGGGTCCGTGCGGTTCCGCCGATGCTCCGGCATTGATTTTTAAAGAGTGTACATGCGCCAGGCTGTTGACCCCGAAAGATGACTCGAAGGGCGGTGAGCTAGGTGAAGACCGATCTTTGAAGTGGTTGATGCTCGCTGGCGAAAATATCATGCACGCTAACTTTTCCATGACTCTGCAATAATCAGAAGAAAAGCGACGATCATCCAAACGTATATGTGTATATTCAAGCAAGATGTACGCTCATTTTGTACTACGGGTAGAGAGGGCGAAGCTTTGCCCCGAACACAGCAGTACGAGGGTAACATTATAAAGCGGGGAGAAGGAAAAGGCTTCCGAAATTAAACATTTCCGATTAGAATTCCGCGTTAACTTTAATGAGGTTTTAATTTTACGCAGGAAAGCCGAAGCTCGACATTTATAAAATGAAATAAAAAAAAAGTACGTACACATGCGCTCCGGCATATTCGGCCCGTTCTACCGATGCGATGTACGGGGGAAAAAAAAAATGCGTTTGAAACCGGAAGCCGTGTTTGCGCGTGTGAAACTAGCGTGAAATGTATTTGCAAAAGCATAAAAGCGTTTTCAGGGATTGCTTGCACGGGGAGCGGCCCGGTCCCCGGTGAAAAAGCCGGCTTTCAATGGGGCCCGCGCGCGCCCCCAGCGCCGAGCTGACATTTATCCGGAACGCGTGTCGACTAATTATACAGGGACAGGCCGCGTCAATTGGACAGTGGAAAAAGCGCCCCTCGTAAGCACGAACATCCGCGCATTAGGATAATTGGAACAGTTGGCCTGGCAGTGATTAAAAAGCCGTTAAGATAACATCTCGGGTCGGTCGACTGTCTCCGGGCGCGGACCGAGTGCGCTCGAAACGATAAAGGAAAACTCACGACCCTTTCCATTTTTCATTCGGCTTTTCTCGCATCGCCGCCGCAATTTATACCGCTTAGCAGAGTACAAATCGCCATCCACGGCAGACCCCGAGCTCAAGCCGAGGCCTGTTTTGACATCATTAGCGCGGCCGGGACCAAGTGCCGGGCGCAATAAAACCACCCGGGGGAAAAAAAAAGGGAAATTCATTAGGGCGAGGGGCAGGGCGAGAAAAGTCGAAGACGAGCACGGCGAGGCGACGATAAAGCCGCGGCCGGGATATAAGTGAAGGCTCTTGTTAGCCGGCACTTTGCGTCGGCCGAGAGGTCGGCGCGCCTTCTTCCGCGGGCGGCTACCCCCCCGTCACCCCCGGCGCCGCCCGCTTTTTGCCGCCCCGAGCCGGCTATCACCTGGCGCGACTTTCGGCCGGTGATGTCACACCCGCTGGCTCCGCCTTTGAAGCGCCGCTTTCAATTACGCATATACCGCGCGCCTTCGCTTTGCCCTCGGTTTTTCCGCCGCGCGCGACTCCCCCCGGGGAAAAGATTTTTCTTCTCTCAATGGCCGACAGAAGTAACCTCCCGCTTCATTTTTGGCCGTCGCGGGGCTGCTTTTTTTTTTTGCTCTCCCGGAAAAAAAGCACCGCGCCAGCCGCGCGAACCGTCCACTCGCGCGACTGTACCACGCTGGCCGAAGCTCGGTTTTTTTTTTTTTTTTTCGAAACAAAAGGCCTTTTTTTTCCGCGATCAGGAAGTCGAAGGCATGACCCGGGAAGGCCTCGCCGCGGGAAAGCGGAAAATTGCCAAGGAACGCGCGGGGAAAGCGTCGGAGCGTCATCATCGCCGCGATTATTTTCCAGCGGCGCCTGCCCGAGTGATTAAGCCTCGGCGGAAAACCTCGGGCGCGATTAAGCTCCCGGGAGGCGCGCGAGTCCGGGATTACGGGCGCTTTAAGCTCCCGCGCGATGACCCAGTGCGCGGCACGCGCCAAAAAGCGAGATTACTCCCGGCGGCGATGACCGCGCGAATAATCGGTCGGCCTGGGGGGGGGGGGGGGCAGCGGGATTTACGCCTCGCGGCTCGATTGCATTTTCATAAGGCGCGCCTCGGCTGGTTTATGGGGACATTACGCCGAGGGGACGCCGGTGTTATTCAAAGGGTCCGCTTTTACGGAGGCCGGCGCGCCAAGTGGGAATAGGGCCGATGCTCCTCTATCCCTTATTTACGTCCCTGCTGCGACGAAGCCGGCCTCCGCGCCTAAATCCAATTCCACGTAGCGCTGCGACGCGATGGGAATAGGACTTGGCAGAGCCTAGGTGAAAAATCGATTTTTTCATTACAGCCTCGTTCGGGAGGGAAATGGCTTTAATGTCGCCTTCGGAGTTTCGCCAGGTATCTCTGACAAAGTAGGCCACACGTGAGAAAAATGAAACATTTTTCGAAAGCCCTTGTCCGACCGCGCGTGGCATCAATCTACTTGTGACTTGTGTCTCATCATAATAATAGCATGGTTATTATGCGTCTAGACCAATTTTTTCAAACTAAACTTGATGCATTGGAGCTTTCTCCTAAGAGAATAATTTTATGCTCGTGAAAACTGTATATACTTGTATTTTTGGTTTTCTTGGCTTGGTCTATGTTAATTACATGTACGTAAGATTTGTGATAACTTTCAATTTATTATGAAACATGCAAGTTTTGTATATGTGAAGTATGTTTGGGTTCTCAAATAAAATCTCTTTTTTATTCTTTCCTATACTTACTTATCGAGACTATAAACATTTATTACTTACTGAATTGCTGTTTCTAGGAAATATAATTACATTGTTAATAGAATCATGATTAATACAACGTAATTACTGGTAATATAATTACTGGTACTCACTGTATTATGTACTATGTGGTTGTATTTTGATAATAATATTTGATTATATTACCAATAAAATCTCTACTACAAGTGCATTGACCAAATAAAATAACATCTACTCAGTTAGTTAATAATGTACTATTTGAGTTTATACCCTGTGATTTCTCTAAAGACTTTTGCCGAACTTTCATCAAGCTCACTTGTACAAGGCTCATTCAAGCGTCGAGTAGCCTCATATACTAAAGGCTATTTCCTGGGCTCTAGATTAGTTGTCTGCTCAAGCTCTCGAGTAGGCCCGACAATAAAACCAACGTCTAATAGTCAACTCGCCGTTCTCTTAACTCAATCCTACTACCGATGGTAATCGAAATTGCTTACCAAATAACATCAGACAAAGTTTAAATGAGACTTTGAAGGGTCTCGATACCATTATCCTAAATTCATTTTGAATCTACAACCGAAACTCAAAAGCAAAAGCTAAAAGTAGTCCTGAGATTTCCAGAGTTGGAATTTCTCGAGAATAATCACAAGCGTCTAATAATTTCAAGGTGTTTGTTCCTCATCGATACAATTGACAAAAACGACGGTGTAGATTTTCTAAAAGCTTCGTTAAGGCCACATATGGATTTTATTGATCTTAAATGGCACTTTGACATTTTTACGTCAGGTGGTCTGAAAAGAAACAGCTCACACGCGGTGTGATTGTGCGTCAAAGTAATGAATTGCGTTTTTGCGCTCATTCAAAAGAGTCACACGATGACCGCTTCTGTTGATCCCCGTGCTATACGCGTTGTAGAGGCTGCAAACACTGTGTACTGCAGTACAAAAGGCAAAAGGAGAATTGGCCTTTTTACCGTATATTGCTGAAATTTTTATCGCTTGAAAATGCCTTTCAATTACGCAAGATTTAAGAGCACTGAATAAAGTCGCCGGCTTTAAAGTCAATAGAATAGCTTTTATTACGCTGCACGTAAAAGGCAGAAAAGATTTATAGACGTTTCGAAAAATACTATAAAAGTTGTTGAACTTATAAAGGGGCGACAACCTTCAATTTTTATAGGAGGTATTAATTTTTTTTATTTATGTACATATTTTTCCACGTGTATTTGTATTCTCCTGTTTTGATTCCCATTTTGCAAACGCTCTAAAAATCGATTGCACGTAAAAATGGATATATCTTTTAATTAGCCGTGATTGAAAAGTCGAAACGGCATACGAATTAGAGTCATCTGCCCTTCGTAATCTCCAGCGTAAATTAGCCGTCGCAAGCTCGCCGTCTATACATTAATTTTTCCTTCCTCGGTTTATGAATCGGGTTCCATCGGGCTCAATAAGAAGACAATCTTAACTCGCGGAAAGCATCGCGCGGCAGTATGAGAAGCGCCGGGCCCTCGAGGCTCCACGCGCAACGAGTAAAATGATAATAACCTAAGAAACGTAAAAAAGGCTACACAAATATAGGTATATAGAAAAAGTATATAAAAGTTTGACGCGGCGCGCGCGCGGCTCGTCCCAAGGTAAAAGGCACAAAAGGAAACCTTGGCGATTTTAAGTTCGCCAGGGCGGGGTATACAGTTTCCCGCCGAACGACGCATCCCCCGTATACAGCCGCTGTTCAGCAATCGCCTCGCACTCAAAGAAACCCCCTCTCTCTCTCGAAAAAGAAAAACCGAGTGGCTGCTCTCCGTAGTCGAGTGCCGGGACAATCCCAAGAGTAGGCCGTCCTACGGTGGCGCAAGATTACAAGAGACACTTGCAGAGGACAAGCGGATCCGATTGAGAGGTAAAATATACAGGGCGCGGGGGCACTCGTTAAAATTCATCCGCGCAGTGTCCTCTCCCGTAAAGTCGCACAAAGGAGCGCCGAGTCATCGAAAAGATGAAAAGCCGGGGGGCCGGGAAAGTGGCAGGGCCGCCGGGGAACACGCGCCCCTACGTGCGCGCGGAGATCGGCGCAATAAAGCCGCGCATAAAGGCGCCGAGGAGCCTCATTGAAGTCCCCGGCGATCCCGGACGGGCTTTCCCCGCGAGGTCGACGTCGCCTTTTAACGGCGCGGCACCTTCTGTTTTTCTTTTTTTTTTTTTCTCTCGCCGGCGGATATCTCGGCGCTGGGCCCGATATAAACACGGGGCGAATGACCCGATTGCCGGCGGGGGCCCCCGCGGCCGCAAAAAAAGGCCTCGCGCGCGCTTTCTTTAACGGCGCCCCTCGCGGACAGTGTGTGAATCGGGGGGAGCGGCCGGCCGCCCAATTAACCGGGCCCCGTTGTTTGTTCCCCGAAAGATAACTCGCAGCGATGCTGTTGGTACGGGGAACTAACTGCCCGGGCCGGATATTAAGCTACTTTTTCCGAGGGCCTCCTTTCTCATAACCCCATCGTCAACCTGCTTGTTTATCATTTAAAGGGGGAAATTTTTATTTCTTTGCTTGAGCTTCCGGTCGAGGCGCTCCTGGCTTTTTCGTCGATTGTTTACGTGCGATTATCAAACTTTAAATTATTAACATTCTTTGTCCTAGCCTATTTGCAATGCACTTGTATATGTACACCTTGGCTATGCGCAGTGATGAAAATGTTGCATCTACTCACAGTAGATGCAACAGCAAACATAACAAGCATTTATATGAATACAAAGTCGGGCAATATTAGTTTTTAACTTTATAGATTAAATTTCATTCGCGTATAACCAAGAGGGCAATTGCAGCAGTAATCGTACCTTGAATCGTCCTTGGCATCAGTGCAGGTACCTGCTAAACTTTAGTTTTCAAATGCTCAAACGGTTAAGAGCCGATCTCCCATTTCTCCTCTTGTACATTTCTTATCTTTCAATCTCATTTGCTCCTGGAGAGAGTTGCGAGTGGAAAAATCCTCGAGTAAACCGAAGCTCTCGCTTCTGTTTAAATAACTATTCTTAATTAACGCTCAAATTAACGTCGAATAATTTTAGTTTTTAATTAAAAACATGCCCAAGTTCCAAGTAGCATTACAATAAGTTTTACTCGACCTTTCATATTATACGCTGAGCCGTTCTGTTTATACAAAGCTTGGAACTTGCAAATAATCTTAACTTTGCATTTCGTCGATGTAACTGTTAAAGGAGGTATTAGGATCCCTTTCCTTTACTTCGCGCCGTTTCTTTTCGACGCCTGCACGCTTGGAAACTTCACCCATGCAATGTGGCACGAGAGCAGCGTTTAACTTTCCTAGATTCCTCGCGGCCTTGTAATGCATCTCTGCGGGTTGCTGCAACTGGACAGTCTTCCATCTAGATAACTGTAAATCCTCGTGTGAATCTAATTCAAAAGCATATCTCGTAATCCCCAGTACATTATGATACCTTATTAAAGTAACTAATTGCAAAAGTGCAAACTGAAATTGTTTCCGACTTAATATAGTTGTTTAATTCCTAGAACTTTATCCATGAATTTTAAGTGCACACACATAATGCTTGCGGGATGAGCTTTAAGTAATACAGTCCTTCGTAATTCCTTTGAATTAAGAAAAATCCGGAGCATTAAGATCTACCTGCGCCCATTAAAAAAAATAAACTTAAGTGCGTGTTCAAGAATTACAGTTTTAAAACTCACGGGGGGGGGGGGCGAGCGAGCAAATGCACGCGCGGTCCGCGCCGCCTGTAAAACAACCGCTCCCGCATTCCACGTACTCGACTAAGAATTAACCAAGGTATACGACGAGCATCACAATTACCCCGCGCGCAAGATTCCGCGGCAGTTTCGACCGAGGCTTCGCGTCTTACGGCCTTGTCAATGAGACGAGAATTGTAGCTATCACCTGGTCCCGGCTCATTTTCCCCCCTCTTATCCGACACATGCACATGCCCTGGGCGAGAGCGGAGCGCGCGG
Organism: Sycophaga agraensis; assembly: GCA_018906755.1. Taxonomy (NCBI): domain Eukaryota; kingdom Metazoa; phylum Arthropoda; class Insecta; order Hymenoptera; family Pteromalidae; genus Sycophaga; species Sycophaga agraensis. The sequence continues at coordinate 465,927 of JACCIE010000003.1, forward strand.
CTCGCGTACGCGCGTATGAATATATACACCCCACGAAAACTGCCGTAAATGCTACTTTGGACAGAATGCCGGCTTCCGCCCGACCTACATATTCGCCCCGGCATCGCTCCCCGAAATTCTCCTTCTCAAGGCACGCAAATATCATCCGGCGGAAAGGAGAGACTCGCAAAGATGGATCCTCATTCGCCGCGTATAACAGTCTATCTAATCTAACTACTCTTAGGAGCATCAGTTACTCTCATTACTCCCATGCAAAGTGAAGCGAATGGGCAAGAAATATCGCGCGTTATTAAAGTTTCCTTCGCTCTCTAGTTGGAATGATTATTCAAATTATTTTTGATATTATTCTCCTGATATATCGCGCGAAACTAAAGCGTAGCAAATAGCCTGGTCACCCGCACATTTCTTATGTTTGCAAAGTGTCATTACTTATGTCCATCTCGATTCGTTTGCTCGTTTTCGTTTATGAAGCTCACGAATTATTCATTTTATAATTGAGCTATTTATATAAGTAGGCTACCATAAAAATATTACAACCATTTGTACACATAGAAAAGTATTTCGTATGTAAAAGTTTATGAAAGCTTTTTGGAAGAAGAGTTAATTTGTTTGTATTTTCATATTTTTGACGCTCAAATGTTTCAAAAAGTATATTTTACTGTTTTGTTTGCAGTATTCGGGTAAATAATATCTCCATTATATTTGTACTTTGTTTTTTACATGTTAAAATTAATTACCGCAGTGCCTTTAATTAATGCTATATGCCGGGGGCAATGTGAATACTGCAGTTTTGTTCTTAAACTATTTAGCTAAAATATTATAATCATGTATGTCAAATGAAAATTTCCAAGAGCATAATGTGTAAAAAATTAAATTCAAAGATGTGTATTTTGAGTACAGCAATGTACATATTCTTAAGCGTAATGCGTATACATATTTGTATCAACCTAGTTTAGATTTGCTCTTAGAGGAAATGAAAGTAAGCGAACTCTGCAATACGAGAATAATATGCTTCGCCGTGTGATTTTCTAGAAAAGAGGAAGTGTTTCTTTCAAATATTAATTTTCAGTTACTCTTACAAACTACTATTTAGCATAAAACTATAATTATAGTCATAATGTATTTTGTAATATTTGTAAGTTTAAAAAGATCTCGTACATACACATGCATTAACATATTTGCGTGATGTTTCAGCAATCTGTACAATTAATGACATTAATGTGACATCACTAGGATCACGCATAAAAAGAAAATTCTTAAGAAATATCGCTTAATTTGCGTGATAAATTAATTCATAGTGGCGATAATACGTATGTGAAAGATATGCTGTGAAATCTTCTAGTCTCTTTGGCTAGGTAAAAGCTAAGTAACGTACAGAAGTGCTTGTATATTCAAAAGAATGTTGATGCTTTTAATTTCTGAAAATATTTTAAAAGTCATTTTGGACAAGAGAAATTAAATTTGGTAAAAAAATTTAAAAAGATTAATTGAAAGATAAGAATAAAGAGTTTTTTTTCCTCAAATAAAAATTTTTGGTAACAATGAATAAATTTTTTAAAAAAGAGGGTAATAGAATGATTGAACGAACAAAAATTAGTCGGGGACTGAAACTTAGTAAATTTCTAAAAGTTAAATTTCATAAGTAATTTAATTTCTGTAATTAGCAAATAGAAGGTAACATGGCGCAAGTTTTTATTTTGTAATGTCAACGGAACTTTCATAGGTCGTAAATCAAAATTACACGAACCATAACAATTACATAAGATTCACTTTACGAGATTTCTGTATCTCCAAAGTAATTATACAGTTTCAGCTAAGTGCTCGACGCAATCGCTGAAATTTTCGCGAAAAGCATAACCTCAAACTTTTGATAATGGCAGAAGGAATCTTCTGGAATCGCAGTAACCCCAAGGAGATATCGACTCTGCCGGCGTCTGGCGTAATAAAGCCGCCGAGCCAGCGCGTGTGCGCGCTTTTCTTAAAAATCTTTGAAATGCAAATGCGCGAGGGTATAAGGAGGGCAGCTTGCGGGAGCTGCAAGAAGCCGTCGGGCCGATGGGAAATTATCATATTCGTCGAACAAGATGGTTGCCGGAAGAAGGTTAGACTCCTTATATTAGACTAAAAGCGCAGAAGGGCACGTGATGTAAGAGCGTCTACCGGTATAATGACGTTATGGAAATTGGACCGCTTATGATTTTCGCGCGCCTGTGTCGCCTGCTTTCACCGTTCACATTCTACTATCAGCCGTTCTACATGCCTTTTAGAGTTTGCGGCGCGGTATCCCCATGGGCCAAAATTTTTAATTCGTATTTGAAAGGCTCTGCTACGGTATTGGAGGTCCCTGAATTGCAATGGGGAAAGCTCTTCCAAAGATGATTACGAACACTGCGCGCTCTAGAATTTTGATAAAATTTTTGGTGCATAAAAGTGGAGGAAAAACGAAATGGTTTATCTGGACGCAAAGTCAGATCATTTCCCTTTTTTCACATAAAAATCCTCTATCCCTTTTTCAAAAGTCAATATCGGAAATGTAAAATCCGGGCGAATACATGCGCATTGCCAATATATACGCGGCATTCGTTTTTTTTTTTTTCGAACGCCTTTCAGCCGAGCCATAAAACCGCGGAAGCTCCTGGCACGCGAGCCTCGGGGAAAGACTCGCCCGGGAAGTCTCATCGGATAGGTGGGCGCAAAGGAAACTGGTCGGGCCATCGATGCTCATCTCTCGGGCCCACATCTCGCTGGGAGGACGCTTGCGACTGAGAAAGCGAAGGCGCGTTTCAGCGGGCCGTTCCGTCCCGTCGGCTCGCGGATCTCTTCATCTCGGGGCAAAGAAAAAAAAAAGGGATGGTCCCTCGGCCGACGCGGCCGCAAGCTCCGACTATGATTTATGGCCGGCGCTCCGTACAAAGCCGGCCCTCTCGCACGCGTCCGGCCTTCGAAGGATGAACGCGCCCCTACATCGGCCGGGCACTTTTTCCCGGAAATTGGATCATTTCAATCATCGTCGAAGCTGCGCGAATTCCTGCTGGCCGGTGGCCCGCGCGGTATAATCCGGCAGTTGGCCCGCAGAGGAGGCGGCGCCCAGGCAGCCGGGTTATCGTGCGCACATATACATTATTGTATACGCGCCTCCTTTATGCGAGAGCTTTATTTTGGAGCACGCGCGCGTAATGTCTCTCGGGGGCCGGGGGGATGGCCCCGCTTTTTATTAGGGCTGATACGCGCGAATGCGCGAAAGCTCGTTAATTTACTGAACGTGCACTTGGTACGCTGGGGTATTTTGCAGATCTGGACTACGCGTCGGGGGAGTGTCGAGTGCGCCGTTTCGTTTTATACGCGCGTACAGATTTTTGTTCACGATGGTCATCCGGCTTTTTTGTAAAACGGTTGTTTCGCAGGCTATTAAAAATTGATTGCGCACTTAGATTCCCAAGTACGAATGACTCTTACTCCATCAATCGGAAGATTGAAAATGAATGGATTTGAAGTGTTTCATAAATATTTATAGATACGCAGCTCGTATTTCTGTTCTTTTTGTCGGTCAATCATCACATCCGAGTTTCACAACGGTTACCAATTACGCAGAATATATTATTTCACGCAGTAATATGTATTAAAATTGGATATTCAAAATGTTTATAAAGTTTACATAAAGTTTAAATAAAATCATTCAAGTTAGCTTCAAAGGCCTAAATGTATCCCAAAGTGAAAAAGCCATTTTTATATTTTAATCTATTTAAAAATGAATACTTGTTATAACTATTTATCGAGTTACCAAGTTAGCATCTGCAAGTTCATTATGATGACTCGTGTAAGTAATTCATAGGTGATAACGATGAATAACACGCAAATGACAGAAACTAGTAAAGGAAAATTGAAATTCGCCAACTGACTGAAGTACTATTATTTTTGTGTTACGAATACAAAGTGACAATAGGGCTTTCAGAACTCCCCGAGCCATTACCCTTCAATATTTACCCAAATTTAATGACAAAAGAAAAGCAATCGGGGCTGGTTTTCATTGCGTGATGTTTGCTTTATAAACAAGCCGATTAAGCGACGCGCTGTACGCGTTTCCACGTAAATTGCAGGCTTGAATAGGCTTGATTATTACCCTTGATGAAAAATTCCATCCGAAGATGGAAATCGTTACACATTCGATGTGCCCGCGCAAAGAGCCTTTTACTAACGACGCGCAAGGCCGGCCGCCCCTGATTATTATTTACTATTTCGCGCGACGTAAATTACCCCCCTCGCAGCAGCAATTGCGGCACATATATATACGCGAGGTTGAACGATTGCGCGGGCTGCGCCTCCGCACCGCGACGTATCGAGGGCGCGGGCGAGGGGCAGTTTATTGTCGACTCCCGGGACCGGGACCAGCGAGCCTCTCCCCCCCCCCCCAATCAGGAAGAATCTCCGGGCAAGCGACCGCGTCTCCGGTCGGCCCTTGCGCAACCGCGGCTCGAGTTCTGCGGTCTCGCGTGATCCCCGTATCGGGTTCTCTCTCTCTCTCCGCTCGCTCGTCCCGTAAACAAGGCCGGCCCTTTTTTTTTTGCGGGCGGCCGCGTGCCGCTAATGGGGTTAGGGTCGCCGCGCGAAAAGTATCGCGTCGCGTGCGCCGAGGGGGGGGGGCAGATGCGTGATCGCGATAGGCCGCGCGCACCGGGCCTTTCCACGAAGCCAGCCTCCGCTCTCCGGATTAACGTATTCATCGCGGTTATCAATCGTCCCCCTCCCCTAGCGGCTGGCGCACGGGCCGGGGGATCGCGGGCGGCTTCCGGAGGCAATTAAACCCGGCGCTGATATTATCGAGGGCACCTCCTTTTTTTTCTTTCTTTCTTCAACCCCCACCCCACGGTTCCTTGCTTAATTGCGCGCCGGATGAATATTTTTTGCCAGGCGGAGTGGGGGGACGACGAGCGCCGAGAGAGGGTTCGCTGGTGGGGAAACCGCTCCGTGATGTATATATCTTACGCAGCCGATGTCCGATCGTTATAATACCGCGCGGCTCTTATATCTCGCTAATATACGTATATGCGTGCCCGGCCCTTCCTGTCTTTTATATAACTCGCGCTCCGTGGACAGCGGGCGCTCCACCCCGTTTACATACACTCCCTCGATGCTTACCGATCATTAAGCCGGCGGATTGCCCGTAAAAACCAAAGCCCGGAGGAAAAAAGGTCCACCTCGCCGCGAGATCGGACGACTGGCCGCCCCGGTCGCGCATCGCGACGCGTACAAGGCACAGAACCCGCTGTGTACGCGATAAAGATGCCCCGCGATGGGGGAAGAAGGCAAAAAAAAAAGGGACTAGACTCATGGGGGGGGGAAGTACCGGGCTGCTCGTTCGGGAGCGGGGCACCGCGGCGGCCTGGTTAACCGGAGGCGCGGGTTCGTCCCGCGCGGATCTCTTTATTGCCGGGCAAATTGCCGGATGCTCGAGATTTTTCCGCGCGGAGTAATCGGAGGGTCGCGCGGTCCACGAGGACGAATTATCGCGAGCCGCGCGGTAATTCCCGCGGGACACGCGAGCTGTATAAAGCCCGTGGCTCCACTGCGCCCCGCGCAAGGAGATCCGAGGGCCCGGCCTCCCTTTGCGGCAGAATTGTTTTTATTCGTGTTCCCAAGGGATCGGGCGGCTCGTCCGCTGTTTTGCCAAGCCGCGGTACAGTGATTTGCGATCGAGGGATTTAATCGGTTAATGGTGGACGATCGCGATGGGAGTGGGAGCGCCGTCCGATCAACGCGTCGTGTAAGTTTTCCCTCCGGTTTTGCGGCGGTTGAGGCGCTTTTGTTGCTCGCGCGGGCTCTCCCTTTCTATCGGGGGGAGCCTGTTTTATGACGCATTATTAGGCCGCCGGTCGAATTATCGGGAATTCGGATGCAGATGCGCGAACAGCGCGGCATATAACGCTTAAATCGTTCTTTCGCAACGGAATAGGGAATTAGTTTAAGCAAATCGATGCCTGTCGCTATAATGGACTCCGGCGCGCGGGACGCGCATTAAAGCATACACGTACAGCGAGATTTTCAAATAATTATTGATGCTCGTCTCGTAATTACGACATCGTTAACTTAATCTATTTGCTATTGGGAGCGAGATTATTCGCATATGCGCCTTCTGACCGCCTAATCGATTTTTCATGTGCGTAGAGGCTTGAAAATTGAATCACACGGTTGGATCGTACTATACTTGTGCGTAATACGACCTCTTTTCTCCCTGTTTATTCGTCGGAAATGCTGTTCGTTGCGTGACGTGAACTTCAAGATTTCAGGACGTTTCAATGCATTACTTTGGTTTCAAAATTCATATCGTCACGTCATTTTAAAATAAGTCTTTTATCATTTGAAATATTTCAAAGAAATTTTTTAAATTTAAGCTAGTAAAATCCAAACGAATTTATTCGAATGAACGCCATTTCAAAATTTTAAGCTTTAAAGACCACTTTTTCTACAATTTCAAGGTCTTGAATATGATTAATTGCTCGTTAAATTTAGATTAAACTTTTGTAAGTGAGGTATTTTCGTTAGTTCATTTTTCATTTCTGTTAAAAAATAATAAGAGGTACAAAAACATACAAAAGCTCATTTGGTATTCGTTTACGAATCAAATATGTTTTAAGTTAACATAACCAAGCAAATATTTTTTTTTACTGCATTTCCATGTGGCGTTTTTACCTAAGCTTGTTTTTTCCAAATTTAAATAACTCTATCCGATGGACTCTGCCCCGTATCACCAGAAAATTTTTCAGCAAGTTTATTATTGATCCGCACAATTCCGGACTTGGTTGTAAAAATACAGGAACAAACAAACGTACCCAAAAGTGCTATTTCCTCCAGTTCCATTTTTATGAATTTCAGAAAAAAATGAAAAGAATTTTAATAAAAAATAAAGTCAGAATGGTCATAGTTTTACTAGGCTCGATAATAACGCGCAGCTCGATCCCATTGCAAAAGCGATAAGCGTGTAAGCACTGAGGGAAAGTTGAATTGTGTAGAAGATGTTTTTATTATATCTACACGCTTTTATTACCCGACCAAGCAACAATATATATTTCCAAGTGCACCGAGTCAGGCAGGCTTAATTGACTTTTCCAAAAGTTATAGCCCCGGTGCGCGAGCTCGGCGAACCTCAAAAACTACCGTTATAATCGGTCAACTGACCTCCAAAGCCTAGTAGCAATCGCGGTTACGCAGACGCGCCACTACACGCGCTGAAAGTAGCGCGCGCGGGTTACGGGCCCCTACCGGGGGAAACTACCGCGCTCGGATGTTTGCGATCTACTTCGGTCGGAAGTCGGCGATCGGCCGATAGGGCAGGTGCGCACGCCGCGCGCGCTTCAACCAATTGGGCCGCGGTATTACTTTCTGCGCGTGCGCCGGCCCGGGGCATCGTTAACCCCGGTAAATTGGCTCGCGCGCGCGAAATTACTAATCATTAGCGAGGGAAATGTCCCGCGCCGGCCACCGCCGGCATAACGACCCGCCCCCCCCCGAATTATCGCGCGGCCGTGTCGGGCCAAGTGTCCCCCGCCGGTGTCCTAGAGGCGGCCGTCCTCGGGTCATCGCCGGAGGTCAGACTGCACGCCCTTTTCGATTGCACGGCATATCCGATGGGCAGAGAAAACTTGGCCGCTTCGCCCTATTTCTTTCGATTAAGCAACTTTCTTCCGACCTGCTCCTGAGAATACCCTAAGTGAGACACTCAGTTTGGTACAAGTGCTTGAGTATTGTAGTGTGCTACAACTATTGTATTATGGATGTAGATTTAGTAGGTTTGCAGGCGTTATAAAGAATAAGAGCTTGAAATATTTGAAGGTAATGTATAAGGTGCGATAAAAAAATTAGCGCTGTGTGCCAGTTTTTATAGGTATTCTGTTTTTACAGAGTCGTTTGTTAGAATACAATGTTTTTACATAATAACAGCTATCGATACGACAGAGCCAATTAATTCGAGAGGGAAATATAAATACACTAGTTTTAATTCAGCAGTAACATCATTACTATTATTTAGACATGGACTTGCGGTTATTAGATCAGAATTACAATAATACTCATTATAGTAAATAATTGATGATGGTGTTTAATGATGGTAAACATCTAGTATTAACCTATATATTGCGCTTAAAAAAATGAATCTATACGAACAGGATAATTGTTCACATTGGCGGGATGATTAAATGGGTTCGTACAATTACATATTAAAATACATTTGATTGTTCGAATATATTAATGGAATATCTCCAACATATCGCAATTAGCAGTTATCACTTGGATTATAGCGAAAAATTGAAATAAATCATATATTTACCATCTATGTGTTGGCGCAAGAGAAAATGTATCACCAGAGCCCTCGATAACAAGGGTTTATCGGGGAAGAAAGGGCGGAGGAAACAGGAGAAGCTCCCGAGCATTTTCGATTGGAAGAGATTGCCAGATGGGGAAGGTAGTCGGGGGCGGTGGGATTAGATGTAGCCGACGTCAGAGTAGCGGGAGCAGCTGATTACCTACATCGAAAACTTGCCTCGCGCTCGGCTCAATTTCGGCTGGGCTATAGAGGCCGACAAATCGGGGAAGACGAGGGCGGATTGGAAACTCGTCAGCATAATACTCACGAATAAATAAGTGTACCGATACGCATACGTATACACGTACATATATATATATATACACACATCGACCGCGCGCCGATCGTCTCTCCCTCCCTCGCACAATGACTCGGCGCGGGAAGACGGAGGGCTTACTCGCATGTAGGCTCGCGGGCTGAATCGCAGTAATAGCCGCGCAAGTACGTCATTCGAGCCGAGGGCGGGCCGTGGACTTTCATGACCGCGATGACAGAGCAACATTTCGACACAGCCGTGCCTTAACAATGCCTCGATCCCGTTCTACAGTTACGCGTATTCATTCGAACGAGCAAATTATTAAGCTATCCTGTTGCGTGCGCTGTCATTTTTACGCGAGCCGCGGGCTTGCACAGCGCGAGAGGCGTACGAGCTTTGCGAATTATGAATTCGAAGAGAGCTCCCAACGTATACAATGCGCGAGAGCTTACATTTGATACGACCCGTTAGTAATAAGTCGAGCATCCTGAAAAACCTCGCGAAAAACTTTCCAACCTCGTTTGAATATAGCTCCCTCGATACGTTTTTTTTTTCTCCTATCCTTAGATCGACAGGATTTCATTGAATTAAGTTGGCGCGGACTTTTTCAAAGTACACGAAAGGCTCGATCAATTTCAGAATAATCTCCACGGGCCGGGTGAAAAAGTGAAGTTTGCCAAGAGGTTTGCTCTCCTCTCGGGAGGATGCCTAAGCCTTGGAGGATCTCCCGGCGCGCGGCTCGCCCCTCCGCCCCGGTAATTAAAATAACTCGGATATTTATCAGGCTTTCTAGAGCTCGCGCGCAAAAACGAAAGGGACCCCAGGCGCATATTCCACCCCCCCCGCTCCTTCCGCGGCTCCTCTACATATAAATCCGTGATTTATTCCCCGGTTAAAGGTCGGCGGCGATCATCGGCCGTGACCCTTTCGCCGGTCACCGTTTCTCAACGAGGAGCAAATGCCGCGCGTACACCTATCGAAGGCTCTCTCGTTAAAATCTAAATTTGCAGTCGTACACTCCGCGGACCGGCGTTACATCGCGCCCTACGGACGCATCGAGTGGCCGACTTTATTTCCGCTCGGTGGTTCTTTTTTTTTTTTTTTCGCGACCCTCCCCCCCTCCGCGCACGTGTGCTCTCTGTATATTTATCGACGGCGGGATGAGTTTTGCGCTCTCGTAAAATATTTCATGCAGGCGAGGCGGCCTCGCGCATTTGCCTCTAATCGGTGACGGGGCAAGCCGCTCGCCCGACAATTGTGTTACTGCAGCTGGCCCGTGTGTATATCTGCCTGTATAGGCCGTAAAGCGTATTTATTGTTATTGTGCCGTAACCGCTGATGAATGCTCCCTTGCGCTTATTTTTTTTTTTTGCCCTGTAATAATAATTTATGTCCGGTAATTAATACGTAACTATACAATTGTGGAGCAAAATTAAAAAATAGAAATTATTCGCTGCTGCGCCTATTGTCACGGTCCTGATAACTTTTCAGCCCGTATTTTTGGCTTGTAAAATATGCTAATAGCCGCGTTTAAATGGATCTACGTTGTTAATTAAAAAAGCCATCGTAAATGTATGAGTACTTAATGCAGATACAATAAATAACCATCTAATTAAGAAGTAAACGAGACACGTCGTGATCGAGGGCCGAGTTTATTTCATCGTTAGAGCGCCAGTTGTAAACTAATAAAAATATATGACAACGCCTATTTGATTTTTGGAATGCTGTTAACTGAAAAAGATGCCGCAATTCCAATCTCGTCGAATAGTGCGGACATCCAAGGAGCCATCGGCTTATTAAACTTTTGCAATTATCCCTATGAAGCGCAAAACCCCGCGCCAATTCCAATTTAACAGCTAGTGCAGATTCTGCTTTTATTCGAATCGCGTCATTCGCGCAAACGGATTATTCTCCTCTGTGATGCCGCGGTTCTTGGCCCCGCGGTTTTTGGTCGAGCAACGCCCGCAACGTCAAACTATTAACGCAGGCTAGCGTCCCGGGGCGGCAACCCGGACCAACTTGCGCATGTTAAAACCCCGGGGGCGATCGATCCTCCCGAGAAGACGCACAAGCGGCCACTTTTGCGCGGCCCTTTTCTTATCGCCCCGTTGCATCGGGCGTAACCCTTTCTTTTTTTTCTCATTCACTTACAACGCCGCGTCCGACTTGGCCGTTACCGCCCGCGTATTCCCTTTTCCTTCGGGTCGCTTTTCTTAATGCCGCGAGGCTGGGCGGACGCGCCAGTACGGCTTTCCGCAAATTGGAAATTACAGGCGGCTTTTTGCGAGGCCGGGCGTGGCTGGCAAGCGCCCCGCGCCGGCGAATTAAAAAGCATTCCGGCTCGCGAGCCGCGGCTCTTGTCGCCCGCGCGCGAGGACTGTATACACTTAAATGCGGTCATAATTAACGAGAGAGGCGGTACATACGCTCGGGAAATTTATTTCACTACGCTTCAGCACTTTTTCCGTTTGCTTTGCAAAACTTTAGTTTTCTTCCAATTATACTATTCAACTGCTCGCATCATTATAATCATTCATGGTACACGTTATACTCGCCTGCGGATTTGCCGAGTTATAGAGATCGACATTTTGTGCTAGTTCTGATTGTGCTATCCGATTGAAAGGGCATAATGTATAAGCGGCTATGTAATCCTCCAGTCTTAATAGTGAAAAGATTCAAAAGCTATGAATAACTTTATACTTTACACTACTTCAAATTACGGCTTTTCATGAAAATGAACTCCATTTACAATTCGGTCTCGCCATTCTCTAATAGGATCTACTCCTTCGCATAAAACCTTGCCGAATGACCCCAATTACAATTAGATCCGATATAATACCGCTCCTCTGATCCGACCGTTTCTGGAAAACAGCAATACCTCGCTGCAATCTCCAAGATAACTTTTGGAATAATATAAGAATCATCCTTTGACACTATATCATATCCTCTCATGGAAATTCCATCTTTTACAACCCATTCCTTTTTCCCTCGCTATTCCCCAATTCTCCTATAATCGCCGAATGAAATCTTCCATTTCGTCGGGGGCCTCGCGTTATTTCGCGACCATATAAATGTCCTTGACACTTTCACCGAGCCATTTCTCTTTGTCGGTGCACAGTCTGGGAGAGAGAGAGAGGGAAGTCGACAACTCGTTTTTAAGTTCCTTCGCGCGGGCCTCTCAATGGCTGCAACTCGGGGCGGTTAATCAAAAATTCTCTCTTTTTGATCGAATCGCTATTCATTCTCGTAAACTGCCGGGAAAGTACAGGAAAGGGGGGCGCTCTTACGCGTTATTATGCCGCCCCGTGAAAGTGGAAAGGTTTTATTCGGCGACTTTTATATCGCTTACGATCTGGTTATCTTTGAAAGTGCAAACACATAACTCGTTGTGCTTTAAAAGTGTAAAGCCCCGTGCGCGATCACTCGGCGGAGCCAGTATCCTATCAAAGAAAAAAAAACAAAAGAACAACAAAAAATCTGCCTAGCTAATCAAACTAGATAACTTCAGATTGCGGGGTGAGCTTCCAGAGAAGGAGATCATATATACAGTGATTAAATAAAAAAAGTTTGATTTCGCAGGGTATTGGCGATCGGAGCAATTCCCCTCGAATATTAATCCTGTAACTCCCCGAGGAATACCTGAAACGGGACTCGGCGAATTAAAGCAGCGACGACTTCCCGTTGCCCCGGGCGGGGGGTAGTCGAACGGCCGGGCATAATTAGTATCGCCGTGCTCTCTTTATTATCCCGGGGCGCGAGGAGCCGCGCAATTGCGCCGGGTTTTATTAACGGCGATAAAATTTCTTACAGCGGGCCGGTCGTTACGACTGTTTGACAATGCCCGCCCCGGCAATATCCCGTAAAGGTAGGGGGGGGGGGGAGGCCAGCCGAGCGCTCCGTGGCGCCCATCATCGCCATACTCACGGAAATCACTCGGAAGACGCGGCCTCTAATAACCGCTCAATTTCCTAGGCCGCGCTGCCCGTTTTTCCCGCCGATTTAACGGCCGAGGTTTCCGGAACGAAAAGAAAAAAAAAATGACCCGGGAGGGCCGCGGGTCGAAAGAAGTTTATGCTCGCGCGCGGGTATGCGTATGTACGTGTGTGCACCGCGGACCCCGACCTCCCCCCCTCGGATCCGCGAGGGCTCACATGGACATATATATATGTGTGTGTGTACATATACACGTGGACTTTGGATTTAGCGGCGGGGTCCCTGTTTTTCCCCGGCCGGTTAGCCGGCGCTCGTTTCTCATGATAAAACCAGCGCGCGATTCCTCCTCGGTGGAGGGGCTACCTCGCCCCGGCGACTCACCCCCCGGCCCTCCTGGACTACAGTATCATAAACGGGGATTTTCCGGGAGGGTCCGATTTACAACAGCGCCCGTCCAAATTTCGCCCCGGCCAGGATCCCCGGCCCTCCGAAACAAAGGCCGTCGTTCCCTTGCGCCGCCGCGCGCTTTGTCAAATCGTAGCCCGCCTCCTGCCCACTCGGGATAAATCGCCTTTTTTTTTTTTTGCACCACGGAGGCAGACTCGACGGTGCGGCAACGGTCGACCGGGGCGCGTTCAGCATACCGCGTCTTAAATTATAAAAAAGAAAAATCAATGACACGCCGCTCGGTGAAAATCCATTTTAAAGTTTAGCAAAGGATTATCGGGCGATTGAGCAAATTGGTGATAGGTGATATACCGAACGATTGGCGAGAATCTACCGGGAATCATTCAGTGGATTTTCACTCGTTCGGTTTGAGCGAGCAACCGCGTCCGTGTGATTCTTGGGGAACAGCGCGCTATTATAAGCCCGCCCTGTAAAAAAAAGGTCCTTAATTGCTCACGTCCGCCCGCGGCGTTAATTCCAGCCACGGAGGCCTTCTCTTCTAGATGCAAATTCGCAGAAGGCGCGTAGGCCAACGGGGGGTCAGGTGCTAACCCAAGGCAATTCAATGAGCCTTAAATCGTTCTAATTATACGTATCGAGCCGGTCCGCGGCGATAATGACACCGGGGCCGCGGTTGATGTCCGCCTGCGCACCGTCGCGCGAAATTGCAGCCGGCCGCCCTGATATTGCACCCGCGGATGTCAGTTTTATGCCCCGATATATATATATATATACACACACTACACATGTCTGCGTATATCGGCGCAAGCTTGAATGGAAAGGGCATCAAAGTTATGTGAACAAATCTTTGTTTTCATTTGTATATTTTTACCCTAGGTAGGAGCCCTCCCCTTCGGATTCCAATTCGATAGGTAACTTATATGAGCTTTCGCGCAAGCTCTCGCACCTTCACACCCCACAGGCTTGCGCGGGCCTTTCCTCTGCCCGTTCTTTATCTCGCTGGCGCAGCGACGCCCCTCGCGGTTGTTATCCTTGCCTTTTCCCCGATGCATCTTCGCCCACTGCCCCTGGTATATATTACCTACGATAATCTATAAACTATCGTTTGCCTTTATGGATAATTGAAAGATACGAGGGCGGAAGTATTGCGATAAGCTCGATATTATCGGAACAAGCCGACGATCTGCATTCAGTGTTGCAAGTACACTATACCGACTGATATCGTGTTGTTATACAAGAATAATCATTGCTTTGTTCGATTCTGTAATAGACGGGACTGCAACTATATAGTGTTACCAGGAAATAATTATACTGTGCTTTGCCGACATAAATTAAATTACTAGTATTTATATATTTGATTTTCTAATTCTGCGAAATACTAAAACTAACACTTTTAAACCGAATTATGTTGCGAGTTATGTTCTGCCGTCGTATTACTCTCGGCGATTAATTCAATAAACTCTTGGCAATTCCCGTATCAACGCTGATCTAAGTCGATGTCGGATTTGTACACTCATACGGCAACTAAGTAGTTGCAGTCATAATTGTTGTTGACTCGAAAGTAATGAAAAAGTTGTGCCGCTTTGCTGACACCTCTTGAGAAACTCACCCTCTAATTTATGCAGATTAGTTCGCTGAGTTGGACAGTTCGGTAATTACCGCGATGCAGCGGCAGCTGTTGCGTAAAAGGAAGGCGAATTTTCACGAGGGAAGCCGCGGGATCGGCCAATTTTCTTCGGTGCTAATGCACTCCAAGATTAAGGTGTTTACTCCGTAATGGAAATTTGTCCATGCTCGTTATACCTGGCTCTTACGCGAGATAAAGTTTTGAAAGAAAAACGACTTTCAATTTAGCTTATCAGTATTAAAGTAATCGCCTACACGTCGTTATTGTGTTCATAAACATAATCAGATGCATTCCGCACCATTTATTTTTGATCTACAGCTTTTAATGTCAATGATAAAAGTGAGACAGTTTAAAAGTCTTGTATCAACTTCTTGGACAACTATTATTGTATTGCGTATTGAAATATTCGCGATCATTGATTGAACATTTTTCTGACATTTCTTGATTCTCGAAATCAAATCAATCTAAGATTATTATCAAATTTTGAAGTAAAGTAAACTTACCCATTTGTATCTTTAAAATTATAATTTATTCTGAAACGTTTTATAATAAATGTTAATATAATTTCAAATTTTAATTAAAATTTATTATGTATACTTTATTAAGAACGAATGTATTCATGCACATCTATGTTTGTAAATACGCGTATTTCAATAAATTTGAAATTATAGTAAATTTTTCCTTTATCGACCAATACTATAAAATACTGTACCACGAACTAATAAAGTTCAATTAAATGAAGAATTTGATATCGTAAGCCATGAAGTATTTCATATCGTACCTACGAATCAATTACACATATTCATTGTTATATTAAAGTGTATCTATAGTTTCATAGATATACATTTCAATTTATGCTACAGAATTCAAGCACAACATGGAATTGATCCATTGATACTACTGAATCTAATTTAAACATTATATTCATTCAATACATCAAATATAATAGTTACTCATGATATTTACGATGTAAAATGACATAATAAATTTGTAATTTAATTATGAAACTAAAAAAATGATAAACCTTCTTAAATTTTATTTTATTCCTTTAAAAGTTGCAATAACTTATTTTCATTAATATTGGAAAACAAAGTTTAAATATAGAATGGCTGTGTATATCTTGAACATTATGCAAATTTACTCTATTTATGATTTTAAGATGTTTCATGAGTTCTGCGTCATACTATATTTGTTGATGTTTCTATTAAAGTTAAAACTTATATTTTTTGAGAATTTGTTATTCAAAATCACTGCCAGAAAAATACAAAAACTGCACAATAATGCAGATAATTTTTTTCTTATAGTTTTCCTATCAAAAGTGATATTTTGCAAATATTTAACATGCATCTTATGTATAATAAAAGATTCATTGTCTGATCTAAATAATACGTCATCATCAAGAGATATTAGCGTAATAGTTCCATTAGAGCATTATTAATGGGTCTTGAAAGGATTCAGCGTTTCTGCACATTAATTTACAATCATGCGAGAGGACGAGTGCAGCCAAGGTGACAAATACCCCTCTCGGAAGAAAATTCTTATATATACATAGCTGCAAATGATATTCAAATCCTTTCTGCAATTTCGCGTCTCGTTTCTTTTTCCATTCTCTAGATCCGCATTATCGTCGCTACGCCGTACGTTGCACATGAGAGTAAAAACTTGCGATATGAAATAGCCAAGATTCTCTATCTTTCTACCTTTTACTCTCACGCTCGTTCCATAATATCCCCTCGCTTTCTTCTGCTCTTTATCTTTCATTAAATTTTATTCGCTCTTGTTTCTTTGACATCGATTCCACATTTTTATTTATCTCCACGAATTCGTGAATTTCCATGCCCGACTTTATTACACTCGTTTGTATTCTAACAGTTCCTACACATATAGCGTGCATTGGCGTTGTTTTTTAGGTCATTGAATCGCCGATAGTATTCTGGAAAATAAGTTTTTATTTTAGTATTATTTTTAGATCTATCCAGAGCATTTTCTTTTGATAAGCCTTCATAAGCTTAAAATTATATCTACTATCCATCTATGGTCATATAACAGCACAGTGGAATATTTCAAAAGACTCATCGTTATATAATGGATTATTAATTGTGCTCACAATGTGTTCACAATATTACATGGTTTTAATAACAATGAAACAATGTTATTCATGCAAGCAAAAAAATTTGCGTGCAAATTTATTTTGAAACTGCAGTATTACAATAACGGTTGTACATTGAGAATTGGAGAGGATAACTACTTCCACGTAAGATTTTCTTGCACCTAGATGAAGGTGACTATCCACTTAGCGAGCACCACTTTTCTGAAATAGTTATCCGAATTGCCCGTAAGCACTGCTGAACCGCAAAACATAAGAATCTAATTCGAATTAGTCCGAGGGTATTCAATCTCCTTTTTCCCTCTCAAAAAAAGGAAAAATGCGCAAAAACTTGACACCGACCGCTGCCGCCGCCACCGCGAGATCCCACAGCGGGCAGAAAAAGTCCGAAGCACTTTCTCATCAAGTTTGTCAAAAGTTGGCGCGGCGAGGAGCTTCTATCAGAGTTAGCGCGAAAACAAATGTTCCTCGGCGAGTCGTCGTCGCAACATCGGAGGCGGCGATGCAGACGAAGGCGACGTCGTCGTCGTCGCCGACGAATGAGAACACGGAGGTCGGGCCGCGGAGGGGAATGCCGAGTGAGGGGGGAGGGGGGGGCAGGAGGGTTGCGAGCGCCGTCGGAGCGCACGTTTTTCCTCAAGCGCGTCATGAAATATTATGCGCGAGGTTCGCAGCTCCTCGCGGGACTTAAATTATCCCCGACTGCCGAGGCTCCTCCTCCCCTAGCGTCCGATCCTCATTGTCTTCTATCTCTCTCTCTTTCTCTCGGGGGCGATATCCCCTCGCGATCCGCTCTCCCGCAGAATCCGTAGGAAAATGGCCCTGTATTACGCGACCGCGTTGCCATCCCGGGCATTTCGCTTTCTTCCTCTCGTGCCATCCCTGTCTCTCTTTCTCTCTCTCTCTCTCACTCGTTTAAACTCTCTTTCTCGCACTCTGCGCGTACACTTTTTTCTCCTCTTTCTTACAGATAGGCACGCGCGCACTGTCTTATACTGCCGCGCCCGTCTTATACGCCCCGGAGAAATTAAAATGGAAATTACCCGGCGATAAATAACCCGGGTAAATGGGAGCCAAAGTGAAAATGCGATGAATTCCCATCGACTCGTAACTACGCTGGATTTAGGAGGCATATAATAGTATGCAGGTGTGGTGGTTTAGGCTAATGCACAGAAAATTAATAACAATGTTAGAGAATTTAAAAAATTTATATATGTAAAGGCTAGAAGAACTTTTATGTGTCAAAATTTTTCATGCCCGAGATTCTTTCTTATTTAATCAAGCCAAACATGGTATATTGTGATTGAATTTTTGGGAAGAGAAAATAATGATGAAACTCGACCATTATTGAAATTTCGTACACTTTCAATTAAACGTAATCGATCTATCGCCGTTCGTTTACTTGCGTAGGTGTGTTTCGGCTCAACTACATACTTCATATCAGAAGAGGTTTTTTTCGAAACGTCTTTTCCTGAAAATTTGATATTTTTATTTTAATAAAATTTTAATGAGATTTCATCTAATGTAAGCAATGTTGAAATTGAACAAGAATCCAATTTCAACATTCATTTATTTTGTGATGTTTGCATAATTCTATACAAAAATTTATATCATGTCAGATTATTTTCTAAAATGATAATGTTATAAGTATAAAAAAAGATATTTTAAATTTGATAGATTTATGTATACTTTCAGAAAAGTAATTACGTTCAAATATTAACCGAATCGAGAAGATTAAATTTGTTTTGCGGTAAAAGCAGTTGCCAACACATTTCAAAATTAATACTGCATAAAGTTGCTTCTGAAAGAGTCATTCAAGAGAAATAAATTAAAGTTTTATCAGATAAAAGCACGTGTACATATAGGACGGAACGGGTATTAAAAAATATCTGCAAAAGCGTGCGTATAATTATACCCTGCATGTATACCATTCAACTTTCATTACGAACAGACAGCTCGAAGAAATCAACCAAAACAATATTGAATTTGAAAAAAATACGTCCCCATAGATTGGATTGCACTCCATTACCGGCAATCCGTTTTTAACGTGGAATCGCACGCAGCCAAAAAATTTATCACCCCGGCCGGCGACAATAAAAAATAGCACGTAAATCGCGCGTGATTCAATTAAGTACCGAGCGCGTACAGAGGAGTCGCGCCATCGGCAACCGCGCGTCCCGGGACAATAAAAGCCAGGTCGACGTAGCTCTTGCAGGGGATAAAATTCACCGGCTGAGGTCGCTTATGGGACGCTGATCCCATGCTTGCTCTCGAAAATGGCTCAAAAATCGATCCTGTACATACGCGCACGTAGGTTTACATCGGGGCGACCGTGTGCTTAATCTCCCGTGGCGCGCAGTTGGCAATTTTACGCGGCTCGCGCGGGGGCCGACGGCCGATAGGGCCGCCTAAGACGCCCCGGGCCGCGCTATATTCATAGTGCATTAAATGGAAATCGCGGTTTACGCGCGCCACGCCCGATCCACCCGAGGCTCGAGCTCGCGCGCCTTTTACATAAATATTTAACAGGTGTGCGCCTCCGCGCGCCCGCAATCGCCGCGGCTGTTTGCCGGAGAAAATTTCGGGGCGTGATCCCCGGCGTCGCGCGTACACCGACCGCGGTCGTCGACCCGGGGAGATGCGTGCGCGAGCCCGGGATTATGATGTTTGTTATGGGGCGCGGCCGCCGAGGGAGAAAGAGAACTTTTTAATAAGATTCGCCGTTAATCCCGCTGACGAACTTTGTAATTTATTAGAACTTTATTAAACTCTTTCCTCGGCTTAATCGGCCCCGCGCGAGCCGCTCGCTCGTGATTTGTGTGATAAGGAACGCTGATTACTCGTTGCCCCCCGCGCATGATACGCGCGGTGTTTGTACAGGCTCAAGGGTTTTACAGAAACTAATCGGTTAAATTTGAAGTTGGACCGTCCCCGCAGGCCGTTAAAGTTACATTCGTCCGGCGCCTCGCAGTCAGCGCCAAATTGAATCGATAAAGTTAAGGAGCGGTGACGATAAACAACCCCGCCAACAATATCACCATCCACCCTCTTGGTAGCACTACTTGGCCGTTAAGCTGAAAATGAACCCGTAAAATCGACTGTGTATTCCAGGACTAATCGGGTACCGGCCTGCCTGCACTCCAGATTTCAAACGAATCAATTACAGTGGCGTGTATATGGGTAGGAACGGGGTAGACAGAATAGATTCGCGGACTTGGTAACCGCACTCTCCTGTAATGCGCGTTATATGTATCATGCGGGCTCGGTGGGCTCAACTTCGAATTCAACCAAATTCGCCACGTCCCCTTTGAGCCATTAACGGAGCAGCGTGTTTAAAGTTAAGGTCGGGATTGTCCAGCAGGCCAAGTTGCTTAAAAGCTTTCGGCTATATCGCTTATAGGTGCAAACTGAACGAAATATTATTCGCATTGTTCCATTAAATAATTAGTCTTTCGTCTGGAGTATTACAATAGTTACGTTAAAGGGTGTTTTCTAACTATCCATAAATTGTTAATATATACCGAGAGAAAAGTACAGTAGTGACTAGCTACCGGGATCAGTAAACTGAAAACGGTAAAATTTGATAGGACTCGTTTCTTAACTTTTTAAGGGCCGATTGTCCAATATACAATATTCATAGAAGTTACGCACTTAGTCCGTAAAAAGTAAGGGAATGAAGCCTGTCCAATTTTGTCGTTTCAAATTTACTTATTCCAATAAACAATCATTACTATATTTTTTCTTCTTTTATCTTCATTAAAAATTGTAATGTATTTTAAGACTTTTAAGTGGAACAAAAGTATTTACGTATTGATGTATACGTTTCTACTGACTCGAGCTAAACGCTGCATAATTTCAGCTGCTATGGTAATACTATTGTGACTGCAGAGATGTAACTTAGATATTCGGGTAGAAGTCGCTTTACAAATTGTTGCTCAGTAGTTCTTTGCAATTACCACATTCTCCTTTTAATTTTACTTTTAAATAGATATTCACAATAGCGCTCAAAGCCCAATGAGCTTATATTTTCAAAAAGGACTTGTCCTAATCCCGTAAAAAAGATGACCCTTAAAAGCCAGATTTGCGCGAATCTAACGTGCGCGGAAGGACACGCTTTTCATTTTATCCCGGGCATTGAGCCGGCCAGATTACTCTGCACTCGGGACAAGGTCGCCGGCGTTGAATCCGTCAAAAAAGCGATGATCCACGGGACGGCTCCTGAAGCGGGCCGGCTGACTAATCGGCGTCACGCGGTCCCTTCCACCCAGCACCTCCACTCTATTACGCACTACTCCGCGGTCTCCACGGGCGAGAGCGAGGCCGGTCGGGGGTGCGGGGACACCGCGCGGTATATAACGAATTACCGTTTCAATTGAAACTGGCCCTCCCCGCTACATAATGGAGAAAGGTGGCCGCGCGCGATCCGTCCCGGCCAATCCCCTATCGATCTCGGGCGGGCGCGCGCGCGCGAGTGCAATATCCTTCCGCGCGCGCCCCTCGCGTTACTCTTCGTTAACGTCCGGCCCGACGGCCGTACAGCGCCCGGCCGAAGGATGCAATCGGCGGGCGACCATCATTTCGGCCGCGGGCGCTCGCGCCTCGTTAGTCCGGGAAACGAGGGCCCAGGTAAAAATCCATTCTGCCCGTGCGTCCGTGCGCGGGCTTCCGAGCCGCGCCCGCTCGAGGCCCCTAGTCGGCTTTTTCGAGAGTCGCCCCAAGTGTCCTTTAATTTCCTGGAATTTCGTTTGTTTCCACCGCGAGCGATTGGGAGCTTTGAATCGCACGCGGCTAATTCCGAAATTCGAATTTGTAACTGGGTTTTTTCCTCGGCGAGGCGCGTTAGCGCTGGAATCCTTTTCCTCCTTTTTTCGCCGTCAATGATCTATGTATTACATATAAATAAATGTTGAATTGAACGCAGATGAGTTACATTTGCTCGGTTAAAAAGAAACATTGTTAATGCTTGTTTGTGCACCATGGAAATTTCCCTTGAAGTTTTGTTAATTAATTTGGATTTACGCTATCGCCGGGGCAAACTCGGACTCGATCTACTTATGCCTTCATTACGGATATACCCACGCAGCTAATTACAAGCGCGCATGTCTCACGCGGCCCTACACCGCGCGCACAAAATCCCTTCTCGCGGGGTTATATTGTAATCAGCTTGCGCGCACGCGGCAGCTTATTAGTTTGATTAAAGCAATTATTCAGAGGAGCGAGCGCGCGGCACGGAAGAAAAAGTAGGAAGCCGTCCGAAGCGTCGAGCGAGGGCTTGGGCGCCGGCGTACGCCTGTCTAACCCGGGGCTGTTTGTCTGTGGGCGCAGCTCGGCGAGGGGGATGAGGAGGCGCGGCTCGGGCCCGCGGTGGTGAGCCGGGCGGCCCGGCGCCCCGGGGCCTCGAGTCCTCCGTCCAGCCCGGCGGCACGATAGGTTGCCTGCAAAGCTCGGGCACGAGGGGCGGGGCGCCTGGGAGCCCCGGGGCCGCCTCCGGCAAAGGCCTCGGCCCGAGCATGTGCTGCGTCCTCCAGGGGGCCGAGCGGGTCTTCCCGAGCCCGGCCTCGGACGCGGCCCGCCGCCAGAAGCACCAGCTCCTCGCGGCGAAGGAGGCCCAGCAGCCGAGCCCGGGCGGCAGCCCCGCGGGCGCCCACGACCTGCCCCTCGAGTCCCTCTGGGCCGCCGGCCTCGACAACGGCATGGGCTTCCCGCACCGGTGCTCCTACACCAACCAGCGGGCCGCCAACCCCGTCGCCATGGGCAACCACATGGTCAACCCGGTCGCCTCCACGCCGGAGGACGTGTGGGTCGAGCGCAACTCCTACAGGTACGCTATCTCGCCCCTCACGCTTGGCTACTCGGCAAAAGCCCCTACGAGTCGGCCTCCGATGTGCCTCGGTGCCTTCTAATACTTCTGCCCACTTCCGATTCGATAGTTATGGCTCTCGTTAACTGCCTCGCAGTAGAGACTGTAGCACGCCACAGCGTCCGTTTCATTGCCGTTGTCAAAAAAAAAAAATTGCAAAATGTGAAACTAGAATTAACCATTTAAAATCAAATCTAAAAAAGAATTGACCACGCTGCATGCCGGGGAAAGGCACAGCCAATTTATTTCAAAATAAAATGTTGCGCAATTATTTGATGCGAATAAAAGCAAAAGCAAATAATTTTTTCGAATAATGTTCGAATATTTTTTTCAGAAAAGTTTAAAATTCAAAAAGTTTCAATGAAATTGTACCATGATGTTATCAAGCTTAATAAACTTGTAGCTATTGATATTTTTCAATACCCAATATAAAAATATTTTTTTAAAAAAATTCTTTTGCTTTTAATTATTTAAAATCCTTGTCAAAGTAATTATACAACTTGAAACATTCCAATTTGCTCGCATTCGGGTCGGCTTTTCGATGCGTTAAATGTTTTATTTAAATTTTGAATTCGCGAAGACACAAAAATATCCTACGCGTATGAAGTTAAAAGCATTTTTTTTGCATTGGAAATGAGAGTTTGGATTAATATCGATCTAGAGGTCCAAATATGATTTTATAAAATCCCGATCGGTGTGAAACGTTTTAAGATATGAAACGGTCGAAATCTAAAAATCCCCATTTCAAAATGAAGATCGCAATGCAAGTATAGAAGACGGTGGGGAATCCCAACAGCTCGGAAGCTCTAAAGATCTGATCGCGCCCAATATCAAAGTGTGCTTTGCTCGGCAGCTTCGGGACGTACAACTACTCGTCGTCGAACGAGCGCAAGTACTTGCGCACCTCGACGACGTCGACGGGCCTGGGGTCCTCGCTCAACCTGCGCGACGAAGCCAACCGCTCGGTGGAGTCGCGCGACTGCGACGTCTACTCGACCGACCTGGAGGAGGGCCAGTCGAAGGAGCCGTACCGACGCTACTACCCGACGACGCCCTCGACCTCGGGCCTCGGCTCCTCGACCGAGCACCAGTCCTCGATGGAGACGCACCGCTCCAAGCCCCAGCTGTGGTCGCCCTCGGAGGAGGGCTACGCGCCCTTCGGGCCCGTCAAGTCCCTGCAGACGATCACGAGGCAGCCGCGACCCAACCACGACTGGGTGCGCACAGAAAAGATCTCGCGGTTCGCCAAGCATCGGACGATCAGCCAGTCGCCTAGGCGCGACCTCCTCCCGGACATCTGGACCTCACGACTCGACGAGGCCGACCTGGTCTCGGGCTTCGCGGGCCCCAGGGGTGCACAGGGCGCCACGGGGCACAAGTGCCGCCACCAGGCCAGGAGGAGCTTCTCCACCTCCATCGTCGCCGACCTTGCCATCACCCCCGAGGGCTCGCAGCAGAGCCTGGGCAGCGCCGAATTTCTGGTGAGTCAACTCGCCTGTTCGTTAAATCAAACGGTCAATTATCTGGTGCTTTGCAGTAGATCACTTAAAATTTGTGAACGTATTTCTAGCTTGTACAGTATCCTCTAAATATACTCATCGGTAAATATTTATTGGTATCGTGCAATGAAATTAGTTATAGCAAAATTTATTACGTAATACACGTAATACAGTACTGCGCTGGTCAAGATTTTGACTTTCACACTCGTTTTCACACGTTATTATTGAGTCCTGCTACGCTCTGAAGCTACACATTTTTTGCTTGTCCAGCCGCAAAAATCCTTAAAATCCTCACCGGTCCGTTACATAACATTTCACGCATAAAATTCCAAAACCTTGATTATGAAAGTGCAGCCATTGGCTTCACCTGAGAAAAAGAATCGAAGGTCACGGTAAGCTCCTTGGAACAAACCCCGGTGTCTGGCGATGGCTCAGCGAGGGCGGGAGACCCCTGGGCGGTGGTAACCGGCGCGTGTCACCGGCCAGCAGCCTGCAGGCGCCCGGCGGGGCTTTCCCCGCGGCGGCGCGCGCCGCTCTCCTGATTGACGCGCGGGCGCTGTGCTGTTTCCCATTTCGCGGCACAGCCTCCCAATTAAAGCGGTTCAACGTCGGCCGAATTGATTTTAGAAGCGGCGTCACGCCGTCGCGATGACGAAATCAACGCGCGCGCTATGCCGAGGGGATGGATGCCGTGGCACGTCCCGGGCAAACACGGGACGCGCGCAGCTGCGCCTGAAATATTTGCTAAACAGTTGACGCTCGCGAGCCAAGGTGGGAGCCGCCGGCCGGGCTTATGCCCTCCTTCCTCCCCTCGCGAATTCTACGCAAAGTAGATTGACTAAATTAGCGGGCGCATTACCGGCTGATTGCGCCAGTGTCACTTGAGCGTGCAGGGCTCCATTAGTGGGATTCGCTGTGTTGAAGAATAGAGAAAAAAAAAGCCTTTTAAACGGCGCTTGATGCTTGTGGTTGCTTTTCCTCTTAAAATACTTGATTATACCGAGCGTGGAATTTTGCCGAAATAACCTGGTTTACACGAAAATCAAAAGATTCAAACAATACCCGTTATTTATGTACTAATAATTACCCATCTATAAATAATTCACTTCATAATCAATTTCAGGGAAATTATTTATAGCGCTTAATATAATCTGTATTAAATTAGGTTACATATGAAGATTTAAAATAAATGAATGATCGATTAAATTTAATAATCAAGTATAACCAATATTATCGAAGAAGATACTTGTGTTTGATTCAATGCTCTGATTGCGTGTTATCGTTCCAAACAGCTTCAATGTCGGTGCAGTTTACGTTCGATAGCGCAGCAACATCTAAATGTAAGGTAAACAAATCGTAAAATTGATTGATTTGGGCGCTTAGTTAAAGCTCGGGCGCGCGCACAAATTAACAATTACGCCCCGAATTTTTCCCCCGCGTAATTATTCACCGGAATAATCGAAGGTTAATTCCAGGTAAACAGGTGACCGGCCCGCGCGGGCTCGGACAGCTGAAATTACAAAGTTAAACTGGCCTCGGCTCGGGCGCGGAGCGGCGCCGCCATCGAATCGCCTAACTCAATTTCGCGCGGCGCCCGACCCCGGAGCCGCCAAGGATAGGCAAATTTCATTATCGCGGGCCCTCGAAAGATGCTTATTTAGATCAATTGGATCCTCCCCGGGGCGCTCATTAACGAGGGAGACCCTCGGCAAGCCGCGTCGAGTATCATCGTGCGGGATGCAGGTCGGAGGCGCCGGCGCTGGCGCGCGAGGAACCGAGGGGGCCTTTATCCCATCGCTCGGCGGGGGAGTAATTGGTCCAATTAGCATCGGATCCCCGGCGTCGGTCTCCGCTTGGCCGTTGCCAAAAGTTCGCGGGAGCTCCCCGGGCCTCGGCCCTCCAAATGTCGATTCATGTATGCGCATACATTCGTTTCCCGGGCTGTAAGCTCGATTTTGCGGGGCCGGCTGCTTTGCATCGGCCATTGAGCGTAAGCGTCTGGCAAGGATAATGTATGTGCGTAACGTATGGGTTTTAGCCGTGAAACATTTTTCGGTATGAGCCGCATAATTTACGAGCCTCTGTACGTGCACGAGCGGACGGCGCGACGGGAATCTTAGGAGAGCCATTCCGTATGAGCTAGTGGAATGGCGATCGTTGTCACATTTCCCCCATCGACTCGACTGATTTTTAATGCAACGAGAATTTCCTTATTACGTCAGCTTCGTTGGTTCAAAAAAATATAATCTGAAAAATATTTTATAAAAGATTCACTCGCATGATTTTTAAATTCTTTCAATTTTCCGATATCTCTTGTGTGATATATTACCCGTGTGGTGGTTAGGACAAGGGTGAGTTTTTTAAAACAGGCCACTTAAATATATATAGTGAGAAGTAAATAAATGACAATAATAATTATTATAATAACAAGACTTTTTTCTTGGTCTAACCGGTCGAGCGCCTGAAGAAAAGTGACCGCTCGCTTTCTCGCAAGTCGAGCTTGGCCCACACTTTCTACCGCCTCAAGCTCGCAGAAAAATCGCTTACTACGCGAGCCCTACGTTCCGACCTTACCCGAATGATCACGAAGGGCTGCGAATGCCGTGAAGCTACGATGCCTGGCGGCCGCGAATCGAACTCCCGCATACCCGCGCACTGGAGGTCCTCATCAACAAGGCGCAAACTCGGCGAGGCCTGTGGCGCCTCTGCTAGCCTCTGTGTCTTTTCTCAGCGTAATGGCTAACGACACGAAAGATCCTTATGGATTCGCGCAAGTACAGCTCGACTTCACCCGCATTTCTCTATTGCCCAATTATGCGGCTTCCTTAGTTCTTGAAGATTCGCAAGTAACTAGCAGCAGCTACTTGAGCGCTTTATTTAAAATAATATAAGGCATTGACAAAATATAATATGAGCGCGTTTTACGAGTGCGCATAAAAGAATCAGTGATCAAATCAAAGTTAATCAGAATATAATACATCGCACTCGCTCCACTCAAAATAAACAATTATAACTTGGTTTTGTAAATATAGTTATTCGTTTAAAATTAAATCGCGCTGTACGTAATCAAAATTAAATATGTACGTAAACGTGAAACCGCTTTTACATCGAATAATACAGTTCGACTTTTGTCTAGTAGAAAGTAGGTTACGATAACACGTTTCAATACTTTAATTACTGTTTGATTAAAAACAACATTTCCTACCTTCAACCAATAAGAAATTTACATGCAGCGCACACTGTACGGTTAATCCACAATCCATTTTGTCCGCAATCCCTGCTCATAAACACTCGCACCGTATCTGTGTAGTGACCCAAAAGCCACCGCATTACAATTAATTTTAAGGACATTAAAGCGATGTAACGGCTGTCCAAATGTAGGCGGATAAAACCTAAAGGCCTTGTCCTCTCGGCGGGCACAACGCAGGCGTATCCCAGGCAAATCATTCTGAAAATCCGATGAATCAAGCGTATTACCCTGCGCCTCTAACGCGAGACAGAAGCAGACGCTATCAATTATAAGCTTGGTATATGATTTAGCTAATGCTTTGATCCGCTTCGCACGATTGAGCACCGTACATATATAGTCTCGCTTGTACGAATCCAAATTCAAAATGAATTAATGAGCTACATTGATAAATCGAACAATGGACAGCCCTTGAGCACACTGTAAGCACCCGAACGTAACGTTATTACAAAAACACGAGGATTCAGCACTCATAACGGTAAGCGTTAAAACATTACGGTGTATATGGTTCATTCTAAATTTCCACGCGGCTGCATAGCTTGTAAGTATTTAGCGTGCACGGCTAATTAAATATCGAATTTCAGATTGGATTGAAGGGCTACTTGGGCTGAATGTTAGCCATTTATTTAATCAGCTCTTCACCATGCACGACATAATCGGCAGCTGGAGTATTGTTAATCGAGTGCACTCGATGCGGTATGATAAATAGTCAATAATACGAGCGATCTGAGTAAAATTCAATAATACGATACGAGGCTGTCGTATGCTTTCGACTGTTATTTTAAGGATATTTTTATTTTCAATTAGAAAAAAAAAAAGAGACATCGGATTAAGCGTCCGCAGGATTAAATTCTCACGGCTTTGTGCTCGATGAGCACGCACAATATCCTTGGCAGGAGTTCAATAATAGCCCACGGCCAGGTTCAACACGGCGTCGAAATAAATAAATTCTATCGGCACGCGCGCGCCCGCCGCCGTTAATTTAAGGAAACACGCCATTGTGAGGGAACAATAAAAGCCAGAGGCGTCGCAGCCGTCACCGGCACAGCCCGTAATTATCGTTCGACGGCCAAAGCACAGCGGCTCTCCGGGCGCACGCGCATATATATATACACCTCCGCGCTCGCGACGGATTCCCGGGCGCGCTGTCGCGGGTAATCCCCGGCCCGTGGGATGCGCGGCGGGGAATGTTAACGAGAAGAGACGCACCGGCGCCGCCGCAGCCGTCGTCGTCCTTTGACCGCCGAGAGGCCCGAGGCCTTTGCGCAGTACACTCTCGGGAGATGAGGCCAGATGGGAATAGTTGGCTCGCATAGTTTCCGGCGGCCCGCTCGATTAACGGCCGGATAATGCGGCCCGGGCCTGCCGACGGGCTTTCGCAAATCGCCGGCCGCGCCCGAGCCTTCTTTTTTTTTTGAACTCCCCCGTTAGGCGGGGCGCGCGCAAGCGCCACTCCCAGGGGAGGTGGGTGGGGGCGGGATTTATATACGCGGGCTTGTCGATGGCCCGCCCGCCCCGAGCGCAAAGAATTAATCAAGCCTGTCGATGCTGCGGGCCGAGGAAATTCTCCGCGTGTAAGAAAATTGTTGCGGCAAATTTATATGCAGGCTTCATTGTGTGCTGGGTGGATTAGAGCGAAACTGTGTACGTGCACGGGGTTGGAAAAGCGGACCCGTGAAATTTGTTGTTTCCTTTTCTTTTCTTTTTAACGTTAATCTTCTTGCGGCTGGTGTGAATGTTGTACTCGGTGAGCAGGATATTAGAATGAAAGAAATCACGCACGTAGTTGCAGGTTACTCGATGCTGGGAGTACCTTCGTGGGCTTCCATATGTAGTCGTGAGGGATTATCTGTTTTATTAATGCAGCGGCCCTTTTGTCTGCTATTGGGATTGAGCTTCTAAATGAATAACTCGCGCTTCGGAACAAAGCAGGGTAATGAGAATTGGTGAACAATGGAGATCGCCACGCTATACCTTAAAACTTGCATACCTAAATTCAGCTTTCTAATTCACTGACCTCGCCTGTAAGTGATCATTTGGCAAAATAATAAATTTATTCTGCCGGCCAGTAAATTAAATATCCGCGTATACTACATATCATCAACGCGGGACGAGTGCACAATCTCCAGAAAATATTATCTTTCAAATGGTAGTTATTAGAACTTTCTTCATAGATATATATAATAGGGGTCCGCTGCAATTACAAAACAGCGTAACATGGCAAGAACTTAATTTAAAATGCTCTGGGCGCTAATCTTCGCTACGGGTGAAAGCAGTAATAAATCACGGGGCAAAATTGCGCACTCACGGCCGCGGAGATGTATAGAATAAAGTCGTATTTGCGGGCGCACGCACATAGCGGTATAATCAACAGGTTAACAGCTTCTTACACTCGGTTACCCTAAAAGCGGGGGAATCAATCCGCGCGGGATGGCCACTCCGCGCGAACGGCCGTAGCAAACGACGCCGAGTCAATAGGAGCTTTCGGCTTCGATTACAAACGCGCCGTGGCCCCGATCCCTTTCGTACGAACTCCGGGAAAGAAGTCCCGCGAGGCACGTGCCAAAGCACCCGGCGGCGCCGCAGCTTATATCGCGCAAAGTCCAGGAGGCTGCAAGCTGTCGCCCGCTCCCCCCTTCCCCTAATCTCAGCCGAGGCGCAAAACACCCTGGCGAGCAGAGGCCTCAGCTAGACGCCCCCGCAACCCCCGGATTTAACTGAGCGCCTCCTCGCGCAGGATAAGATCTTAACGGCCTTTGTGGGACCCGCGGGATATCCTTAGCAGTGCGCCCTCGGCTACCTTTTTTTTACGCCGCGGCGAAAGCTCACGCGGGCTTAGCTGGCAGTGGGAAGGACTCCGAGACGCCAGACGGATTATTCGCTGTACTAATAATAAGCCGCGGCTGCAAAAAGTTAGCACTAGGGTGTCCGCGCGCTCGTGTTTATGCAGGCTGTTGCCGGATTCTCTCGTAGACCATCCGCCTTGTCTCTGTGTGAGGAAATCCTCAACTTCCTCATTGCTAATGCATATAATTTTCACGCTTTTTGTAAACTAACTGTTTTTGCTAGACAGGTCCCTTGTAGTGAGTGTACGAAGCGAAAGCTAGTTAAAAGAAAGTGCTCTGGACTACAATATTTTTTGAATTGTAGTAAGTACACTTTATGTTGATGTTTTCATTGGATCACCAGGAAAGAATTCGGGAGCTGAGGAAAAGTAAAGAGAAGATACTGCGTTCAATAACTTTATAAGAAAATGGATTTAGCGCATGACGATACATACTACATAAAGATAATGGCAAAACAATTTTTCTCCTAGAAGTACACTACGTATAATCTACATTAAAAGCAAATATTATTAGTATAAACGAAAAGTAAACTTAATACATTGATAGTAATGTAATATTTCGGTTTATTTCATCAATTTTATTACTGTTATCGAGAAAATGAGGAGATCAATAAAGTTTTATTATGTAGATTATTAATTACATTATCGAAATACAGCAAAGCTCATATCATAGATTGCTTTCTAATATTGATTTTGATAACAAGTTCTGACAACATAATCCACATGTTGTTATGGGAGTCTACTGTAATAATTGTTTCAACAATGATCACGAAGACTACATTCAACTAATTTGATGTTTGGAAAAATAATTATTAAACTCTTATATATACAACTATTATCAAAAATATTTTGTTATTATTGAATATATAATAACATGTGTAAATAGATTTTCTTGATATTTAATACATAACCTTTCTATATTTTGCACGTGAAATTTGTATACAAAGCTAAAAAATAACTAATAATATTAATAATCATTAGTCCAACATGCACATGCTTTCAAATTCAAACAAAGCATTGTGCATGTATTACATGAAAAGAACTATGAAAAAATTTTGGTTGTTTTCTCGAATTCATTTGCAGTCCAGAAAGTTAGCCCAAACCGAGGCCCAAACTGGGTATCATCGACTCTGTGTTTGTTGACTTTATGATCGTATATGGCTACCCTCTATGACTTTATGAACATGCTCGATTTTGAGATCATATAATGTACCTTCTCCGAGTCTGCTCATTCTAGAGGATTTCATGTGCAAAGTTCACCCACCTCAAATCAACTACGTTTTTGTTCGGATGAACTTTTATTGTTAAATGAAATTTACAATTATGTAAAATATATTAATTACATTTACAATATTATGCCCGCATGTTTAATTCATCTGGCACCGACTCTTTGTCTCTGGTCCGGACAGCTCCAAAATATCGTGGAGTATGTAATATGTAGACACATTTTCGTTTTAAAAATCCCCACGATTCTCTGATAGTGTAACAGCTGTCAATATTGTACTCAGCACATTAAATACATATGAATAGTATTTTATAGAATGAAATTTTACCGTGAATTTCTGAACTGTTTTAATTTTAATTTAATAATTAATTTTAGTTTTAATTTAATTTTATATTCATTAATGAAACTTTATAATCGTTACATGGACAGTAGTTCCTTTGTTTTTGAAGAGCTGTTTCGTTATGAACATTAGTGTAGGAGTAAGAATGAAGTTTGAATTAATGGATATTCTGAGACTATATATAAGGATTCGCGTTGCATATACATAGTTTTTGCAATTACATTAATCGACTCTGATTAACTGTACGGAGAAGAAGTTTCCTCTCGATCGGAACGAGCGGAAAAAAGAAGAAATAAGTTGGGAGAGAATGTCAGCCCCCGGGGTTTTTAGCTTCGTTGATTCTCCTTGAGCGGGTCGATTTCCCGAGAGAACATTATCATTTTAAAGCTCTGCACAATTTTAAACAAGCAAAACCGAGCTTTTCAGCTACCTTTTGCATTTCGATATTACCGATCCTAACCTCTGGACCTCGCCTGGCTGATAGGTTCGCTAATGAATCCCCTGAATCCCACTAGAAAAACTTTAATCAAAAAGAAATCAACAAAACCAATTGAAATTCTAGCTGTAATGCAATTCACCACTAAATGTTTCTTGAATTTATTGACTTTACCCACAGACTTTTTAAAAGAAACTTCGAGAAAATAGGTTGCACCAAACAATCTTTTAAGAAAACTCCTTGTTTGAAAGTGTACATAGTTAACTTTACTTGTTAATATTCACAAACGTTTTGAATAAAATTGAAAAATTACATTTATATTTTATTAATTATTATTTCAAGTAGTATAATTTCACAATTAATCCATTTTTAGAATTTGTTATGTTTATTATTATATCTTATTATCTTTATCTTATCGTTCCGTACTTGGGTTATAATATTATACAGTCGTTTATACGTGTTTTGCCTTTGCAAAAAGATAATTAGATTTCAAAAGCACCTTTATATGTAGAAACTGTATGCATACAAATGTTTTTATTTCATCAAAAGCACTTTTCAAAGACATTTTGCAAGAACTATTCTTAACGAGAAACTTTTACTTTTATAAATGGCATCATTCAAAAACTTGTTTTTATTGTAATCGCATCTAGCTCCCTGAAAAAGTAATGTATTAAAATATAAATATGTATTAAAATATATATGTAGCTATGGTGTGGGCCACCAAACGATACCGGCACTTGCTCGAGGACAGGCCCTTTACCCTCCGAACGGACAACAAGGAGCTTACGTGGCTGAAGACAGCGAAGGACTCCCGCGAAAAGCTCCGTCGATGGGCCCTCCTCCTGCAGGAATTTAACCCGCGCATTGAGCATTGCCCCGGCGCAGAGAACCAACTCGCCGACTTCCTATCACGACACCCTGGACCGCCACCAGCGGAAGGGTATGAGGACGACGACAGGCCAATGCCACCCGAATGCCCCGCACCGCCTCCACCCCCAGTGGGCGTACACAACGTGGGAGAGTCTCACTAAGACAGCGCAGTGGCCGACCAATGGGGAGACCCACTACGCGCAACGATGTTACGAGACCCCACAGCCACGGAGGAAACCGGATGGTATCGGGTTCGGGAGGATCTCCTGTACCACCGCGACGGCCCGGAGTCACCTTGGTGCATCGTCGCCCCTCCACGCAGCAGACCGAAGATCCTGTACGTTTTCCACGACGCCCCCCTCGCGGGGCACCCGGGAGCCGCAGAGACCCTCCACGCAATCCAGGAGTGGTACCACAGGCCGGGGATGCGCCCCGACACACGGCAGTACGTGCGGGCATGCCACGCCTACGCCACATGCAAGGCTGCGCCAGGGGGAGAACCCGCCCCCCGGTCGCACCGACCACGACGGCCCTGGGACACGATCGCTGTCGACCTTATGGGCCCATACCCCAGGAGCCCGCGCGGAAAACGCTTTCTGCTGGTCGTGACCGACCTATTCAGCAGGTGGGTGGAAGCATTCCCCCTGGAAGCGTCCACACTCGGCAGATTCTCACCCACATGGAAGATGTATTTAGCAGGTGGGGATTCCCCAGAGCGATTCTGTCGGATAACGGTCCACAGTTCAGCGGCCGTCGCTGGGAGGAAGCGATGTGAGCGATGGGGGTGCCATGCGTGGACTACGCCGCGATACCACCCCCAGGCAAACCCCACAGAGCGCAGGAACCAGGAGGTGAAGAAGGGGCTCTGATTGCTCCTCAGGGATCACCCCCATCAAAAATGGGTTCAGGACATCCCAAAAATCCTCTTTCAGCTCCGGAATCGGGCCAACGCAGCAATCGGCACTAGTCCTGCCATCCTGCTGCTCGGGAGCACGCTAAGGCGTCCCTGGGACCCCGAGACATAGCTCGGGGCAGACCCAGTTGTCCAATCACGCATCGGGGCCGCCGCCGCAGCCCAATACCAGTACATAGGTCCTCCGCCGCCGGAAGAAGCCGTGACTGTTCCTCCGGGGACCCTCGTATACATACGAGCACACTCCCTGTCCAAAGTCTCGGAACAGTTCTGCGCTGGACTGGCCGAGAAGTGGGAAGGCCCATTTCGGGTCACAAGGCACGTACGGGGTGGAGTATACTGGGTGGACCGGGACGGCCATCCGGTCTAGATCGACGCCACCTAGATGAAGCGAGCAAAGGGCAGTCCCACCAGCCCCAAGGCCAATCCCGAAGACAAACGGGATCCACCACGACGGGAACCCATTCTCCGCACTCTTGAGCTGCACTCTACCCCGAGGTACAACCTCCATGCCCGAACCGGACGCCCGGGTGGTCCGAACGTTTCAATCGGGAGGAGATTGACACCCGCCACAGCGGGCAATACGCTACTACGTGAGCGCTCGCCCCCATCAGGCGCCTGGCCCCCCAAAGCGGGGGAATCCCCGTCGCGCCGCGGCCGCCAGTTTCGGCGCTCTGCCGTCAAGAGGCGAGGCGCCACCCGCAATCAAAGCCAGACGGCCGAGCGGTTTTAAGGAGTCCGCGGAGCCGTCTTGGCAACCCCCAACCCTACCACACCTTGTCATTCGATCAGCTGATCATTTGACCGCTCGATCATCCGCCCAGTGTGACTAGACCGTGCACCCTGATGGTGCATGCGCAGTAGCGCCTAGCGCCGATTGGCTGCCAAGCGCGCTTATAATTCAAAGCGCGCTAGAAGACAGATGGGGAATTAATAAAGCCCGATGTTATGTTTATTTTAAATATTGCTTTATTGCAATGTTAAATGTAATTAGTATATATATAATTATTAATAATTAAAAATAAATATTAAATAAGATTATTTAATTATTTTAATAATAGAGATTATTAAATGGCTATT
This sequence comes from Sycophaga agraensis, assembly GCA_018906755.1. Lineage (NCBI taxonomy): Eukaryota > Metazoa > Arthropoda > Insecta > Hymenoptera > Pteromalidae > Sycophaga > Sycophaga agraensis. Next base: position 500,929 of record JACCIE010000003.1, read on the forward strand.
TCCACACGACCCAAGAAGTATTGCCAATCGTGCGTTAAGGTTTTTAAAAAAATTTAATATTTAGACTATTTGAAAAGAATTAAAAATTAAAAGATTAAAAAATGTGGAACTTTCGCCAGGAGCCAAATTTTGGTGAGGGCGAGCGCTCACGTATAGTAGCGTATTGCCCGCTGTGGCGGGTGTCAGTATGCTAATAAAATTAATTTTTGCACTGAGGCTATAACTATATATACACATTAGTGCACAAAGGTGAACTTTCTTCTACTGTTTTGTTAAATTTTTAATAAAGTAGTTTAATTATTTTCATTATAATTTTATTTAATATATTAACAAATAGAATCCTAAGTACATTTGGAAACGTTCTGTGAATAACACATGCAAAAAGTTATTTCACTCGTTGAAAATTTCTCGGAACTTTACCTACAACTAGCGGACAAACAACTGTACTGTTTTCAGAGTTCATCCACGCGAAATAACCTGTTTTTAACAATACTTTCACTGTACGTTATTACATATTTATAGATTATAAAATTAATAATTATTATACCTTGATAGTTCAGGCATAATATTTTCTTATAATTTTTTTCTACAGAAAAATTATTAAAATGTGAAGCCTGTCACGTGCAAAGGTCTGCTATCCACATATAGTTACAAAACCCTTGTCGCATCTTCATTTTTATACGCGGTAGCAGAACGAGCAAATCCGGCTTCAAAGTAACTTTAATCTCTCTGCAAGAAAGTGCTAGACTCTCGACTTGCCTTGATTGTTGCACCTCGGGCGTATAATGCTCTCTCTTGCAGGCACGCGCACCTTTCGCTTCTTTGGTATACACCTGCAACAAATATAACAACTACGCTGGTATAAGGCAGAAGCTCTGATAACTGCTTGGTAGGGTACATAAATCTTAAATTAAGACTCTTGCACAGATATTTTTAGAAAGCTATAAAATATATAAATATAGGATAATAAATTGATTGTTTTCATTCAAAATTCCATACAAACATTTTATAAACATTCCAATAAGTATAAAAATGCAAATGATAGAGTTCATAATAATAGATTTTAAAGAAAAATTAAATTCAAAGTTTTTACCGAAACAAATATTTAATATGTATGAGTCATTAATTAACAACTGTGTACTAATTACTTTTGTTTGAATTACAAATATTGCACATAGCGTCGACTCTAATAAAAATAATGAAATTATTACATTATTATACTGGTACACGAAAGATCCTCGGAAACATCAGAATAAACTAACCCCGGTAAGAGATACGTTGAATATCCAGCCTATGTACTTCCCAAAAAGTTTGCACTTTCTTCCGTGTGCGAAGCTCTCGGCGTTCTTTATACCGGTTTTCCACACGGTTATTCCCTCTGGTGAGCAAACGCGCAACTTACGGCCTTGGGTCGACCATTCGTATTTCCCCCTCTACACACAGTGTCTCTTTACGAGGTGCAGGTAGATCCAGCGTAAAGAGCAATATACTGGCCCGATGAGGAGGTCGCAAACGCCGACATCAGCACCTGCAGGGCTATAGGCCAGGGAAAGGGGACGTCGTTGGAGGCTTGGTTCCGAAAGCGCATTCCTCATTCTGCATCCACGGAAAACTATCGGGATTTTCCTCTTTGCCCTCGCTACTATCGAGTATCCTACAGGGAATGGCTTCTCTTGTTTGTATTGGTTTTGTTTCGCGAATCTCTTTTTTGCTGTTACTTTGACAATATCCTGTGTTTCTACTTTGTCTTTGACTTTGATAATAATTTCCTAAATTGGAAAGCTTACGTATCAGTTTAATTAAATTTTATAGGACTTTAAAATAATTTTTTTAATAGTTGACAGAAGATAAAGTGAAATTTTTGTATTTAATAACTCTACAAATGCAGATAAAATTTATTATAAAAGCAGATCTATAATTAAATTATCAAAATAAATTATTGTACACTTCTTATTGTATACATCTTTAATTTACTTAGTTTAATCGAGATATGTGTTATTTTTTTTATGAATATCTTGAAATAGATTCATTAGTAATTTAGGTTACAATGAGTAATATTTTTTGTTAATGATAGTACGAATTTTTCACGAATTTATAGATGTTTAATATATATAAAACCGTTGAGTTTCATTATTTGTAAGTAGAGATCGTTCTATATTCAAATAGGAACTACTATATAAGATTATAGAATCACTTTAATACTATTATAGCTACATTTCTCATGTTATTATCAGAATGATTCGAATCATAAATATTGATTAAAAAAATTTCTTACGATTATAAAATCCGTATATTTATAGGGTCGGTATTTAAAATACAGCCATTCTAGAAAATACGATGTCCTAATTATGTGAACAATTTAGTAATATTTCAATAAACATTAGCAGTCGAGACATAAAATTTATTCAGTGTGTAAACAAATGAATGAGGTACACTAGTATTATAATTTGAATTATGACTTGCCCTTTTATTCATTAAAAAGAGAAGGTTTCAACGTAAATACAACGCCTGACTACCTTGAAAACTTTATAAATAATTCATGTAGTCCCTAGGTAAAGGACGGGAGCGTTTATTAAAATTTGTAAATTGAAGCAAAATGCAAGAGCCTTTTTCATAAACATTTGCTTAGGCTGCACAAAGAGAGCTTTCAAACGGGGAGGAGCTCTCGAATTTAATAATAAAATATCACTGCGCTACGGAGGGCAGAGCTGTCGTTTCGGAATTCCTTTCGGAGGGCGAACGACAGCGCGCAGACAAATGCGTAAATGGAAGACGATAAGCGCCCCCGCGACTCCTCGCGTTATTCGCCGGGGAAAAAAGCAGCAGCAGCAGCAGCAGTGCCCGCGGGCCGCTCTCAGTGTCCACGGCGTACGAAGCGCACAAATCCCAGTTGTGATAAATGGGTTTTAATCAAACGCGTTCCTCCTGCGTTCATTCTGGCGGTGTCCTCTTTTTTACGAGGTTCTCATTCGCCCGCAGACTCTTTGCGCTTTGGACCTGCGCCGCGTTTGAACGAACTATACGACTGAACGTCGATGATGGGGTTAATTGCCGTAGCTTAGTTTGACTGGACTTCAGGTGAACTCGTATTAACCTGTGGATAAATTGTTGCTAACTAGAAGTACGATGCTAATGAACCCTTGACTCATGAGAAAATAGAAGTAATTAAAGAATATTTTTACATTTAGAAGTGAATTTGATTGTATTACTTTATTCACAACGAGTTACTCGGTGAATTCTTCATAATTGTTATTACTGTGAAAATGTGTACAAAACTGAATGGAAAATTGCTCAAGTAAATTCGAATTTTCAATTTATTTTTCATTCTACATTGTTATTAAATATCTAAATTTATAGTTACAGGCAAATATGTTTTGAATTCTAATAATTCTGATGAAAATGTATATATGCATATGAGAAAATATAAATGTAAAAGAATAGTTTTCTTCTTTTATTAACAAAAATTTATTAAAACATTCTTCGTGCATTCAATTTTTATTAAAAATTTGGAAATTGGTATTTTATTTCTATTATACATCTTTAAAAAAATGTTACTGTTGATTCAATATGAATAAAGTTGTTTAAAATTAGTTTAATTAATCATGTATACACGTATACTAAATTTGAAACCTGTAAAATTCTTAAAATTGCACGTATACAAGTTATTTATAGTGATTATTACGTACTTTTAACACACTGCAATAATCTTCAACTTTGAAAACTCCATTAAATGATGGTTATTGATGTGATAGGTCTTGACAGGTGTGAATTACGTACGTCTCTCACGGAAGATTTCGAGAATTCATCTCAGGTTTATAACGTGCAAACTTCCATTCTCTCAAATGGAGAGGTACGGTGAGAAACGAGTTAGCAGGTGCAGCATTTATACACGATACGTAGATTTGCAGTAGACACATAAACGAAGTGCAGTGACAAGCGAACCGACAAGTGCGTCACGAATGGCTCGGTTCTCCATGTATTAGACTTGGATTGGCTTGATCCTTGACATTGTCGAGTGATTGAATCTACATTTGACGTTTCGCTATTTATGGCAATAGAATATAAATTTTTTAAACGGTATATAATAAATCGTCAATATTTAAAGGCAAAAATATATGTTTTTGACTGAGCTGTAATACAAAAGAAAGTATTGTTATAAATAAACCGAATCGTTCCATTGTTCACCACGCATCAGTATTATTCAATCATATTTCCATCATGATTTGTGAGTAGAGAAGTCTAAACTAACGTGTCACGGGATGCTTGCAGCTCAGTGAATAATGAAAGAAAAAAGAGTACGTGAGCCTGGGCAAAGAAACTTCCCAAGCCGATTATCTCCGACTGAAATCCTCTAAATCTTACCAGGAGCGCGGGTGTACCCAGAAAGACGCGACATTAAATCGCAGCTTCATGCGCACTCACGATGCACATTTGTAAGAGTTAGATCCCCCGTAACTGTAGGTGTAGACGTTCGGAGGGCAGGTCAGGGGAAAAATATCGATTCTCCGCTCTCGAGCTCTTTCCTTAGTGCACACCCCTAACGGAAAAGCCCGGGGGAGAGGAGGTTCGATGGCCGCGCTATTCGCACCAGCTCTCGCTTTTTATATTCTCTCTAGTGTGCGCTTTCCCTTCCACTCGGCGTCCCTGTCCCTTGATCTCGGAGTATCAATCAAACGCTAGGAGAGGTTTTTGCTCTCCGTAGCTGACCTGCGGTGCTACTCTCTTAAGGGTGTAGTCTCGCGGTGATTTATCGGAAAGCAGCAAAACTGTTACGTATAATTTATTCGAATACACTGGTCGTTAAGTCCACGACTGCGGACCGATTTTATTGTCCATTGTTTATCTGGATGCTGGGGAGGAGGGGGGGGGTAACAACGGATACGATATCAAGCAGGATAACATGAAATTTTCGTTTTGAATTTCAAAAATATTCCTTGAATAGAAAAATTGCCGGCATACTACGGCTTTTGAATAAGGGACTTTATTTATTGTAATATTATGTACGTTTTACGTTATGCATCTGTAATCCAAAAGTAAAGAATATTCTCCATTTGAGATAAAAATATTTGCAAAGCAGAACCATATGTGAAACTCTTCGAAATAAAAGACCAGACTAGCGCACGTCACCTTTTAAATAGTAGGAGGACTGCTGTATTATCTGATAAAAACCAAGCAAAAATTGTTGTAATATGTTTTGTTGTAAAGTAAAAGAGAATATCAGAGTTTAGAATAACTATAATAAATTTTTTCTGAATTTTTAGGCCATATAGCTGATTTTAAAGAGATTTATCAGCTATCGTACCTATCTTACACTGGTTAATTTTATTAAAAAAAGACTATTTGATTAACACGATAGCCAGAAAAACAATTATATAAATTAATCACCAATCTGTTAATCACGCCAATGGCGCATTTATCTTGCTATGTAATTATGCACGAGTACATCTACAAGCTCATGGCGAGGCAAGCGAGAAGTGAAAAAAAGACGAAAGCAGAGGTACACGAGCCCAGGAAGAACGAGCCGTAGCCAGGCGCTGGCTACAGGGGGTTACACAGCCTCTCGCGAGGGCTGCGTCATCGTCCATCCGTCGCTCCCTCCGGTTATTCGCACTCGCGCGATGCAGAGCCGCGGCGAGGCCCACACCGAGTTTGTTGGGCTAAGCCGTGTTTACGGTAATCCCGTATAAACGGGCTCAACGCGCGATCCTTGTTTGTACAACGAAACACAGGGACCGAGGCGGGCGCGCGCCTCTACCTCGGTGCACGTATAACAACTCGGTGGCTCAGCGCACGCACTTTACTCGCCCAGGACTGTCCATCCCGCAAGAGGGCGACGGCTGTCGTTGGCACTCCAAGGCGCGAGTCAAATTTCCGGGGGCGTCTTCAAACAAGCTGCAGGTAGAATACCAGAGAATGAGAGACGCGAGAGGACAAGCGCCCGAGGCTTAGCCCCTTCCGGCCTGCGAGGCTGCCGGGCGCGCCAAAGTTCCCTGTATCGCCCCCCTCAACTCAATTAAAAGCTGACGATTAGCAATGGGGTTAATCGATTTGGGGCCATTTAGTTTTTGGATCGTTCGAGTGAGGAATCGAACGGCGCGTGGGTAATCCTCGGATCCTGGTTTGTAGTTTCGTTTTAATGGAGTACACTTTAATGGTCACGAAGCTTTAACAAGCTGCACTGACTGCATCCGATGAATCAAATAACCAAACTTACTGGCCACTGTAGACCAAGCGAAGCTTTCGGATATCTAGGGTTGATAGTACAGTTGTTTCTGTGATATCCTGATATTTAGTCAACTACAGTTATTCGATACTTAAATTGTATGCTTTTTTTGAAATACAAAAATTGATGGTTCTTTTGTTGTATCTGTAGTGGACGGCAAATTTCAGGGCATGCAAATAAACGATAGGATAATTATGGTAATGAAAGGTAGGTGGTAAATGCTCAAGCGAGATAGCACCTAGTAAGGGGCTACAGTGCGAATAACAGAGCAGCAAGAAATAACTAGGATTAGGCAATAGCCATACAGCCTTAATAAGATCATTCCTTCTTATTCCACCTTGAACATAAACAGTTTCAGTTGAATGCCTATTGACTATTTTTGATTATTATTTTTTTTAAATAAAGATTTTTGTTTAATTTATTACATTCTTGTAGAGGTTAATGATTTGATTGTGTTATGTATACTTTCGTTTAATATTCCCACTTGTCTTCGAAGAAGATAGAAAAATCTTAATATTGTTCAGATAGAATTATATAATCATTTATATATTTCTGCATTTATAGTTGTATATCAAAACTCTATATCTAACTAAGAAATCTCCAGGATCTGCAATCATCCTTTCCGAGATAACAGCTATTATCTGGGTTTTATGTGTTACCCTATTCTGGTTCGACGGACATAAAACTGTAATAAAAATACTGGAAACAGAAATGCATTTTTTGCAATTTCAAGATGGCCTAGATTTTTCCGACAATTCATATGTAAAACAAGAGTTTTCAGCACTTTAAATTTGCTTAAAGTTCTTCTAAATATTATCTATAATTAAAATGCAAAGTTTATAAACACATGCATTTATATGAAAACGAACATAGAAATTAAAAACATGTTACTGAATTTTTTTCCACACTTTTCTTCGCCTAAAACCGACTGACCTGCATATCTACTCATCCGATAGAGCTTCGCGCTATTAAACAATTTTCGCTTTCTAAAAATAGAGGTGCAGCAGGTCTCTGATGCGCCATATTTTTCATCGCTTGATGGAAGGCTATGTTAGAGCCTGATTTACGATTCTCGGGTAGCTTCTGCCATGCACAGCTACGTGACTATATATATATGCATGTACAGAAACGAGTCTACCTCGCCCGCACTGATAAGCGAGCCGACGCCGCAGCTTCGCGCGTCAACAGTAACGACGAGAACGGCTCAATGAGGCGGAAAAGCCTCGCGAGAAAAGGGACGGGAGCGTCGAGCCATCGAGATGCCTTGCAGCTTTATCGGTGCTCATATAGATATAGTCGTTGACAGACACGAAGCCAAGTACTTGCATGAATTTTTAAAGATTTCATGTATTAAAGTGTATAGCTATAAAGATTTGCTTTTCTGCAAGACATGGGTCATTCTTCAAATTCAATCATATTTTTTTCTATTCAAGTTTTTATTCGAAGGTTTTTCCATATAGATACTACAATTTATTTTTTTTAGTTTCTTTTTACTAAACAAAATCGGAATATGAAAAAAATTAAACAATATATAGTTAAATAAGGTTTTAAAGCGTAGAATATCCTATGTTTATGTTAGAACATTGCTTAAAAGTACATTTATTCGCGATGAATCTCGAAATGAACCAACAAAGACCTACAGTTCTCTAAAACTATGTCTAATGGGTGAATAATTGCTGATTTGTGACTGTGTAATATTTCAATTCCCCAGCGGAAGCTCCTTTACCTTATGTGCATAGGCTTTCGAGAGCGGAGATAAGCTTGAGCTAAGAAACAAGGGGAAGCGATTAGCGGATCCTTTCTCCTATATTTCAAGCGGAAGTTGGGGGCTGCCGCCGCCCTCGAAGTTTAATTGCACTTCGCTTCTAACTCAGGGACGGAGGCGTCGAGTCGCGCGGGCGCGAGTTGCACACAAGCATTGCGGTATCTTATACTGTGACTCAATCTTGTCTTCTAGCTTCTTGCTCCTGAAGAGCTTTGTGAATGCGTGAGAGGTTTCTAGACGGATACAGGATATTGGCTCGAATGTAGGATAGCCTTACTTATACTCGCAGTCTATAGAATTCAACGAGGATCATTCGTTGTTCCCAATATTTATTGATTTAGCAGTTGAATTTAAACAAATAATTACTAATTTCCAACTAAATAAAAATATCGTATATGATTAAACAATAATGTCAAAATAGATTTGAAGGATCTAAAAATAATATGTTAATATGCTAATCGGAAGTCGTACATTTCTTTTGAAAGATCTTATAATATATTTTTTTTGAAAGCTAATAAAAAACAGACATTATGTTTTTGAATAAAACGCCAAGTTCAATCTTACTACATCATATTTTTATAAAATATAGTTTTAGATTTATCCTCTGTCAGTACAAAAGTATGTAAAATCTAGAAAGATTCTTCTATCGAATTCTATCAACATTGCCTAGACTCCTTACACTCGCTATATCTTCAAAGAGCTTGAATTGGTACTCCCAGTACGATCCCTTACTTCAACGTAAAATTGTGCCGCGATCACGATGACGTAGACGGCGCAAGTTCCCGCCTTGTAAGGAGATCGCGTCGCCCCCGGGAAAGCGCTCGAGACGCCTAGGCATTATGTGCCCCGGGGATAAGCGACGTCGAGGCTCGAACTTTATTTCCGCGGCAGCCATTGTCCGAAGGTGCGTGCGCGCGCTCAATGATTTAGGCGCGGCCCTGCGCAAAAACAACACCGAAAAGGCATTAGGCCGCCGCGGGAAAAAGCCCGCGGAAAGTCGGCCATCGCGGCTCGGTGGTCCCGGGCGGTGTACAAGCAAGGCCTCGGGAGAAAGGCGCGCCGTTCGGCCCACGCGCCCGGGCGGATCGGCCGATACCGCCGGGGTGCATATATACGTGTCGGCCGCGCGGAGGAGGCGATCATCGCCGATATATGCGGAAGTGACGGCTGCGGCCATTGTTCCCGCGGCCGCTCGGCCGCGTCTGCCTCTATCGCCGATTTCGATGTTAATAACGTTCTTGGTGAATGGGAGACTGGGCGCGGCATCGCGCCTCCAGGCCACGGAGAGCCGAGGGGGGACTTAATTGACTGACCGCGCGCGCCACGGCCTGACTTGCAGCTTTCTTGCAAATAGCTGCGCTTAGAGAGGTCGCTTTGAGAGAAGAGAAGCGAATTGTAATGGCAAGGAATACCTGTACAGGTATGATTGGCTCAATGGATTTCCGAAGAGGTTCCGTGTCGCATACTATGTACTTATCTACTTGACAAGTTTGGAAATGCTGTTCCATTTAATGAAGGCTAAATATCGAACTCTATCATCTTCTCTACTCTGTTTCAATTTTTGCCATACAAAGTTTTTTTCAATTTTGAATTGATTGCTTAGTTATTCGAAAGCCCGTTGAAAAAAAATTCCGGTTCATTCTTTTATATATATATATATATATATAATTACACGGAGTGAACCATTACACTAGACAAAAATTAATAAATTGACGATGAAGTGCGATAAAGGAAACGAGAAAATTATAATTGAGAATATTGGTTTCTGCTAGTATGGGAGAAATCATAAAATATTAATATATATATTCTTCAATTTATATTTTTCTTCTCACTCTACTATCTACTCTCTAGAAATTGAGTTTCTGTTCCGTTTGTCCGCAAGAAAATCTATTTGAATCTCGTTCAATTTCATAAAAATACCCAATATCTGTAGGCAAGAACTTGAACGCTATACACAGACGTATGTTAAAGTATACAATGGGTAAAGAAACTCAACGAATGGTGGGAAATAGTGTAATACTTAAGCTATGACAGCACGTACAGTATTATCGGGATCGAAGTAAAATCCGGTATTAATAAAAAAATGAATAGAGGTAAAATAATTCTTGCGCAATATTTCAATTCGCATTTTTAATTCTTTATATAACGGAATAACCTCGCAAACAATAAAATTAAACGCAATGTTGCAGCAATGCATCATGATAAAGTAAAGTGTAAATAATTAATAACATTTATTTGTTCGTACATATCCTCGTTCTAGTTATTCCCTTTTCCCGAACAAATAATGCGAGAGCGGGAAATTATATAGGGCAGTCGGGTTAAAAGAGGTCGGTATCCCGGCTGCTCGCAGCAGCAGCAGCAGCAGCAACACAAAGCCACGCTAATCCACCGCGAATCAGCAGGATTTAATTCGGCCTCATTAAATGCCGCTGAACGCGCCCTTAAATCCACACCCCTTCCCTGTTTACCCTAAATTTCAAAAGAATTCTCCGGCGGCCGCTATAAATCCAGCGGAGCGGCGCGGGTGAAATTCCAGAGGAGCTGGCGAAACTCCGCGCGCCGCTGCCGCCGGCAGATTGACTTTCCCGGCGCACTCGGGAAAACTTGCGCCCGCCTCTCGCCCGGGCAACAATCCCACGTAGCCCCCGGAGCAAAAAACTTCCCCTTACGGCCCTCGGGCTTTTTCTCCGCGGGCCGTGTGTGTCGGGCAACACGTGCGCCGGGCTGGGGAAACGGGCAAAAGATCGCTTACTCCGTTGCGTTGCCGTGGCCCTGGCGGACGCCTCGGCCTCGCGATCCTTCGACTGCCGATGCTTTCTTATAAGAATCTCGCGCTTGCATTTGGGCGGGGATGATTATTCCACGGCGACGGTGGCGCTTTATGATGCGCTGGAGAGGATTATATGCGCGCTCCAATTCAGGGGGAGATAATAATGCTGTTGAATGAGAATGGCTCGGTAGAGGAAGCCTGCGACATGAAGAGAAATGGTTTTCTAAAAATGACTGTAATCTCTTGGGGGAGGTGAACCGACTTAAACCACCTTATTAAAAGTCAGGCAGTTTTTGCGGGAAAATTTATTTAAACTTCTGCGATGACTGCTAATATCTTCATTAGCAGTAAAATGTAATTAGTTTTATTATAATTTAGGTAGTTATTTATCTGCTAATATATGCAAATTTTAAAAAAGCGTTGATATTGCCATAGTGAAAATTTGAATTAATTTTAGGCGGGTTTGTCAGTAGAATTTTCGGGCTTAATCAGTTTTTTCAGAATACAACTCATATAATTAAATGAAAGTTTTCCTAGAGATGTATAAAAATAAACATACATTGATCATGTGTAATGTTTTAATACATGATTTCGATTTTCAATGATATTTATTACATTTATTGCTATTAATATTATTGATTTAAGGCTTCTTTTTTTTAATACTCCTTAAGTTCAAATGGTTGAGCTTAATGTTTATGATCGTTCCGTGGCTGTAATAAAAGTATTGGTAAGAAGTTTCAGTTATGATCGATGTTACAAGCATTGTATTGTACATCAAAAGAGGTTTTCGTATGGAAGAGACTATAGATTTTTTCGCATCGAGACGAACGGTCATGTTTTAATCCATATTATACAGATATTCTCAATATTGTTTACAAATAAATACAATATTAGTATCATATCAAATTTAGTATTAAATAAAAATAAGCATTGCCTGAGTAGTCACTAAATTAAGCAAAAAGGTAATTATAACTATGATAAATATCGCAAAAAGAATTTTTTTAATACAAACAAGACATTTTGTATCTAAATTATATATATTCATATATATACTGGAAGAAGTATACTTTACTAGGTTCAACTTTAAGCGAATCTTGTTATTATTACAAGACCTTTATAAATAAAAAGCTCTTACATCTGTTATAACATGCTGATACAATTTATATCACGTTTTGTTATTTCTACAAGCTTTTTCTGTGGGATTAACAGATACTTTCAATCAAACTTTCGATAACATATACAAATAACCAATAAATAATTAATAAGAAGTTTGTGTTAGTTAATAACATTATTTCCGCCTAATGATATGTTATTGGCTGAAATCGAGAAAGAGGTCTACTATGCTTTTTCGTTTTTATTGATACTTGGCGTATCGCTTTTCAGCGAACCCAATGCGAATATCAATCATAACTTGATATAGGTGTAGAGTATATTAGTCATCTCTCGATTGAAAATTTTCTGCCTGGCGCATATTTGCAAGAATTTAATTAAAGCAGTATTAATCCGTGTTATCAAATAGCCCTAAACCGAAGGCGAAGCCGTTGCCATGTTCCGTTTAGCAAATTTTAATTGAGCGACATATGACTAATTGATTTCCCCTAACGAACGCTATCGGGAATCTGTGATTCATTTTATTTGAAGGAATATAATTGTAATTAACTATTTCATTATCTCATAGTAAATTTATGTGTAGTTCTATTTATCTGTAGTATTACACCTGCATAACCTTATGAATTAATAGATGAGATAAATATACGCAATAATGCATTGTACAGTTCTATAATCGACTTTAATTTATATAATTTATATATTATGAATGTATAACTGTATTTAGAAGTATGTATAGTTAATTTAAAAATATTTCTGTTTCAGGTAAGTGCCCTAGCTGCTGATGCAGATACCGCATCAGTTGTAAATGCTCAACCAATGGTCTATTTTATGCGGTAGGTTTTTTTTCGTCACTCCATGTTGTGATTCATACACATTGATTAGGTCATTAGATATTCCCTTTAATGCTGGTCTTTTAACCTAGCTACACAAGCTATTATACTTATGGACTAGCAAAAATGCGTACTGGAAATAAAGTCAAGTAAAGTTAAATACATATAGCTTGACCGAAAGTCACTAAAGTTTAACTACAACAATTTGGTTTAATTGTTTTATTTACGTACATCAACGACAAACGAACATTTATCTCTACAAAATAAATTGAAGAAGAATCGATCAGCGATGATTTTCTCCGCTGTATAAACCGTAGCAAAAAGCAAAGAGCATTTGAATGCTCAAGTGCCCCCCGGGACCATAACTAGTTGGGAAAATTCGCGGCGAATATTAAACGATTTGCGGGGGCTCATCGAAATTCCAAACAGCAGCTTCAATTACACTTTCATTTATCTCCAGCGGGCGGCGCTGACTCGGCGCGCCGGGCAACTTTATTCGACGCGGCGCTAATGAATTTGGGCGCGGGCGTCGGCGGCCCGGCAGTGGCAACGTAATGAGAAAACTAATATCCCCGAGTCTCAACAAGTAGTCCGGGAGAAAACGGCGCGACGTCGAGTGCGACTCGCCGGGCGATATATATAGCAGACAGCGGGCGGTGGACCAATCTCCGAGATTTCGCCCACCTTGTGTACCGCGCGACGCCCGATGCTAATGCAATTAGCCCTTTCCTTCGCGACTTGGGATTCCGGGGCCGGGCCAGCGACGAGTCGCGAATGCCAATCCGTCCGGGTCACCCGGACCGACTCGTGTAACCGTCGAGCGAGTCCTTATATCGGCCAGCGGTCGCGTTATCGGCTGTTCGGCTGGCGATGACGCGCGTGTAAAAGGAAACAAAAAAAAAAGCCTCGGCCCGCGCCGGGGCAGATATTTACGACGGGCGGGCGCACGTCGCGGGAGGAGTGGTGTAGGGTCGGGCGTGCCGCGGCGCGCGTTAAACGGACCAACTCGACTTTATGCGCGCTTTATCCCGGGAGATAAACGCGCCAGATCCCGGGGCTATTGTGCGCGCGCCGGCCGAACGCACATAAATTCGAAAAGCGCGCGCGACTCTCTCGGCCGGGTGGGAGGTCGCCGCGCCCTCTAGCGTCCGTGACCGCAACTCTCTCTCTTTTTCTTTTTTTTTTACGTTTCACTCGTCCGCGGCCGCACGCGGGTGACGCCTCTATGCAGGGTCATCCGCGGCAGTCGTCCCGAGTACCACGAACAAAGCCGGCCGCCTCATTTCCTCCAGGGGCCAAGCTCACCGAGTATATCAGCCCCGGCCGCGACTCATAATAATAATTAGAGTTACAGGCGGGCCGGCGGAGAGCCGGCCTCGGGGGGTTATGCGCCCGGAAAAGCTCGTAAACTCCCATTGCCGGGCGCCATTCAATTAAGCTGTTTCATCGCGGGCCCGCGGCCAACGTCTCGCCGCGGGCTATTAAAAAGCGAGTTGCGGCTTTCCGGATAAGATTATCGGCGGGTCGCTGGGCGACGCGGGCGCCCTCGGCTGGTATATAATGTAGCGAGACGCGCGGGGGCCACAGAGCGGGCATAACTTTCCCCGGCCGCGACGGCTTTTTGTTCCCTTAATCGGCCCCATCCTGCGAGTTCATTCCGAAATTCAGCTTGGCGCCCGCCGCAGGCCCACACTAATCTTTCAATTTCGGAGTATTAAAACTGATACTCCCGGGGTTGGCCCCCGGGCTTCACCGGTACAGATAAAGGGGGGATAATTATTTACGAGTTTCTCGCGGCCGTAGCCCGGCCCAACTTCTCCCTGGAAATCTTTTATTTTCCACTGAACTCCCGCTCAAGAATACCAATAGCGAACTTGCGCGCAAAATAAAGAGAGCAACTGCAGTTTGGGCCTTCGTTGGAAGAATAATGCGCGGGGGGCGGCGGGGCGCGATCGGTGCAGCGCAACAACCCAATTCCAAAGTCCTAATAAAGCCGCGGGAATTGCCGGGATCGCTCGCGAACGCCCCTCGCAACCTTACCGAAAGCTCTAAATCCCATTGCCGGCGCGAAAATTAGAATGAGCGGGAAGAAAAGCGGGCCGATACAATATACATGCGAGGGCCGCTTTGACGCGCTACAGCTGATCGCGACTAATCGTGGCGCTGTCACCCGCGAGCCGAATGGCGTTAACGTCGTTAATCGCTCTCTCGACCGCCGAGCCGACGGATCTCCCCCGGGTTCCGAAATAGCCCGAGGATCCCGCCGCGGCGACGGGCCAACTTCGTCGGTGAACTTTGGCCGCTGCGGGATGACGAAAAGCCCGCAGTCCGACATATCTCTCGCGATTCAAATGTATCGCGCTCCGCTGTAACCGTTGCGCGCGACTGTCAGCTTTAATCAACAAGGATTTAGATCTACCGCGTTAGCCGTATCAGCTCGCGGTCTAGCGGGGCACGACACCGAAAACAGTCGTACACACCTCGCGCTTGCAAGAACCACCGGGCCGGAAAAGCTCGGCGCGCGTCAATCGACCGGACCTTTTCGGAAAAGCGCGGATAAAAACAAAGCCCGAACAGGCGCGTATATTCGCGCGACGGGTGTCGCGGCCCTCGGGCATCCCGCGGCGTCCGGTGGCCGCAAGCACCCCGGGTCTTGACGAAAAAGCTCAAGCGAAACGCCAGGTTTGATGAGTCAGGCGTCGCGGGCGGCGCTCGTAAATCCCCCCTGGCTGGCCGATAAAAAGCGGCCCGGCTTTTTCCGCGGGCGGAGGCTGATGGGCGCTCCGGCGGCCTCCCAAATGGACCCGCTCGCGCGCCACCTCCGCGATATGTCTGTATATACATATATATATATATATATACACACGCGGGCCGAGGGATTCCGCTCCTCCGCTCGGCTGTAACTAACGACCGCGCGCAGCCTCCTCGCACGCCGTCCGGCTCGTCGGGGGCTCGATCGATCCCCTGCAATCGACCGGTCTTTTTTTCCCCCCCCAGCTACCTCCGCGGGCCGCTCGATTTACGCGCGCGTCCCCGCCCGCGTGCCTGCCGCCGTAATGCCGCGGTATAATGCATATTAGGAGACGTACGCCCGGCCGTTGGGAGGAAGCAACAACCGCGGCGGCGCGCGGCCCCTATATAAACAAGGGGCGCGCGTCTGCGTGGCCGCGCTAACGGCCCCGTAAAAAGGCCGGGGGCCGCCGTTACCGTAACTCCCGCATTTTGCATATTTATACATTACACATATACCTATGTATATATAACGCGGAGTAATTGTCCGAAGTAGGGCGGAAGGGATGAATCGTAGGCGCGGGGCGCGGCCAACGAATTAATAACGCCGCGGGGTCGAGCGTTGGAGCGGGGCGTTTGACCCGGCGCCCCGTTATTAATACCGGCTTCTCCCGATGCCCGCGGCTCGAGGCGCGCGCGGCCTCTCCTTTTAGCCTGAGCCGACTCCCTTGGAAGAATCAAGCGCCGCCACGTTTGGCCGGGGTGCACGCGGGTCAGGGGTCGGCGCGGGACGGCGACAAAAAAAAATAAAGGCCAGGCCGCGGGCCGATCATTGACCCCGGGCTTGATGAAGAAGCCGGGCCCGCGGCAATGCGGAGGCGCGCGGCGTCCCCCGCGTAAACAAGAAACTAGCTTAATGTTTATACCTTTGGCGCGCGGCCGGCATGCCAACCGTCGCGGCTGCACACAGCGCCCGAGTAATCAAGTGGCAATTTATGCAAACGGCCGGCGAAAGGAACGGCGGCGCGTGCCGCGCCTCCCCAACGAGCCCACCCGTCAACGCATCGCGGGGACTCGGCCGGTGCGGCTCGCGCGACAGTTCCTCCACAGCCGAGGCTAACAATAAAGCCCCGAGTGCCCGCGCGGTTGCCGGCCCTGTCCCCGGAAGCCGGCAAAGGCCTCGGGAAAGGGCGCAGCCGCGGCCCGCCTACGTCTCGGTGTGTATACGTGTGCATGGGCGCAATACCGGTTGCGTACCCCGGGTTGGCGCACGTGCGCGCCGATCCCCGATCGGCACTTTCCTCGACGCAAGCCGCCGGCCGCAGCGGGTAATTGTGTCGGCTCGCCGACGTATATCCGCGCACTTTCCACGGGACTTTTTGCCCCAGTCCTCGGGCGCGCCGCTCGAAAGCGAGTCGAATCGCCGCGCGATATCGGCGTGTATTATAAGTCCCTTTTTTTACGGCCAACGGGAGGGAGCGGGGGGAGAAACCCCCGGCGATCTCTCCCCTCGGCGAGGATCGCGGGGGGGGGGGACGGACGATCGATCATCCGCGGACGAGGGAGCGATATATCCTCCTGCGCGGCTCTCACCGCTCAATTAAGCGGCGCGAGGCCCTCCCGCGATCCTCTCCTCTCCTCTCTCTCTCTCTCTCCCATGGCGCGACACCTTATGCATACACACACACGCAGACACACACACACACACATACACGCTCCTCCTCCGCGGGTCCCTTTCCCCCTCTCCCGGGGCCCGACCCGCGTGCACCGCGTGCGAGCCGTGCCGCTGCACACAATATCGCGCATAGAGAGGCGCGAGCCGCGGTGGGTGCGCCGCGTGTCGCGGGGCCCCGGCAGTGCGCGCGCGGCAGGCGCCCATGACCATTTGCCAGGCTGCGGGGCCTGCGCGCGAGTGATCACGAGGCCAGATTGCGCCTGGCTCTGGACGAGGTGCCGCGCCGTCCACGCGAGTGCCGCGGGGCCCCCGTGAGGCCCTCCCCCCCGACCCCTGTGCGCACCCTCGGCAGGGCTCCGGTCTACGTGGTGCGCGAGAGGCGTTTTGGCTGCAGCCTCGCCCACTGTCCTTCACCACCGACCTGTAATTTTACTTTTAACCGCGTCGAGGCAGATTGAAAGCGAGGATCTCCCGGGGCAGTGCGGAAGCGGTGTGGCGCTAGGATGTAACTGGCAAACAGCTATTTTCCCAAAGCCTTTGTGCCTCGTTTTTATGGGGTTTAAATGGATACTTTAAGAGATGGTTGCCGCGACGGTACTTGTGTTGTATTGAGAAGATGACGTGGATCGATGTATTTATAGGCAACAATAAGCGTAAAAAGCGATTTGACGTTGAGAAATTATCGTAGTAATCGCTGCATTAATTCGATAAATCAAAAAATTGCCAACATCATTTTTCAATGGTTAATTTATAACAAAACAAATTTTGCAACTTCATACTAATTATTTCCGTCTGCAAACAACTTTCATATTACGCATTTTTTTTCTGTTATAATGATATTTTAGTTAAAGTATATTCGACACGAGTAAGATATGATTCAAGTGGGTCAAAAATATTCTGCAACAATCTGAGAGATCACCGTAATTTCCCTCTTGAAAGCCATTGATTTTCTTTCTTCGAATTATTAAGAATGAACCATAAAGTCAATGCGAATAATACTTTATGAATTACCTTGCTCATGAGGAACCTATATTAGTATGCAATCAAACGCGGTACTCGTTACGTGTACACGCGCATATGCATAATGCGCCAAGTGAAGTGAAACCGGTTTGACCTGCTCTTAGCTAATTTATTAAAAACTACTTTCATTAATTTTTAAAAAAAAATTAACTAAACTATTCTATAAATGTATCGTGAAATTTTACGATTCGAATCACTGTGCTGGCGTGTATGTATTAAAAATCATTCACCACGTTTAACTCTGCCTATAAGAATATGTGTAAAAATATTCCTACTCATTCGAATATTATTTAGAAAGAATGCAAAAATCTTGAAAATATTACAAAAATAATAGGATGAAAGCTCATAAGTTAAAATAAAAAAATACAAGCCTAAAGATTAAATCAAGGAATACAATGATCTATACGCACACGCATTTAGCTAATTGATGGGCCGAGAAGATGGAGCAGTTCCGCACTGTATATCAACCGGTGAATATGATGAAGATAGCCTTGGGCACTCGACGAGCCAAGCCCCGAAGTCGCACATTCCTTCGGCCGCCGCCGGCAATGAGCCACGCGTTGAACCGATAACAATAGCCGAGCCTCGCGCGAGCTCCAGCGGCGCCTCGCAGCATCCGCGAAGGCGCGAGCAGACGGAGAAAGGCCGGGGCTTCCCCCGCGGCCGATCGACATCCGCCTCGGCCTAGTTGCGCGCAATCGGACAGCTCTCGCGCGAACTTTCGACGGCCCTTCCCTGGCGCGGCCTCCTGGGAGCGGCCGGTACACACGAAACCGAAAGCCGCCTCCCCCCGCGCATTTCAATCGCCTCCACCCGAGGCGCGTCCCCCGTGAGTTATCGGCCTGCCTTCTTTATCGCGGCCCTGTTGGCCGCGCCCCCTCGACGATCATCCGCATTGAGACATATATTCCCAGCGAAGCGCTTAATTTATGCCGGCGCTTGAGCCCGGCCGAGGCGCTCGGCTCAACCGAGTGTCTCCTGCCGAGTTTCCGCGCTCAGAGAAAGTTGATAACTGCCGCGTTATTAAATTTACCCGAAGCTCGCACATGTCCACTCGGCCGGCTGGATTTCCTTTAAATTAAAGTGTCCCTGGTATAAAAGGCGCGCATATGCATCTGTGCATTGAATTGCTCGAACGAGGTACTCCATGCGTGTGTATATATGCGAAAATATGTGCATAATCGGTCGAGCTGGCGCGTAAAAGAATCACGAGTCGCCGTGACAAAGTTCGTTTGGCAGTTCAAGTTGCAGAAATGTTTCACAACCTACACTTTCTTCTACATCCATATAAGAATGACGGTTTAAAGATCTAAATTTTTAATTCAATTTTTGTTTCAATCAAGTTTCATTGAAGTATATTTTTTCATTGCTTATATTCTTGATTTTAATTAATCCTAAAAGTTTAAAAAAAAAGCTTTGTCCACGAGAAAAGAAAGATTACGCAAAATGTGATTGGCACCGATTAGACAAAGTCGCGCGCGAGATATAACTATTATATTACGTCTAGCTAATGACACAAAGGCCGTCTGTTTATCCAGCTTTCTTTAACCCGCAGCGAGAGGATCTTTTTAAAAGTCTTGGATTTCCATTGCCGCTGGGAAAAGAGAAGGTTGAGCCAAGACTGGGTGCGGATGCACTCGTTAGCCGAGTCGCGAAAAGCGCGATCCCGCGAGCAGCGAGCCGCCTGCCTCTAAGCTAATTCCGCGTAACGACTGGGGCGGCGGGTTGGTCGGGCCCCTCCCGCGGGGGGGGGGGGGGCGGCGGGGCGCAGGCGGTCACGTCGCGCGGGGGGGCTTAGCGCCAATTCCCCGGGGCGCAATTAAACGGGCGGCGGGTGGATGCGGAAGAAGGCGCGGCTGCCGGGGACAGGCTCGCGCGCGGCACAATAACCGCGGGGCTCGTTCGCGCCCGGGCCGTTTGTCACCGGGGCGGCGCTCGTGCGCCCGACGGATCGCGATTGCGCCGCCCACCCCTCGATGCGCCGCGCCCGATGAATCGAGGCATTATATATCCGCGGCGGGGAAACAATTTTCCCCGGGCGCCGATTCTCCCCCCCCCCGCCGGTTCACCCGTAAGTGAATTTCACGCGGGACGCGCCTCGCATATTTCCGCCGGGGAAATCTAATATCCACTTTTGCGCGGAGGCCAATGCCGGCTTATCGCAACCGGGGCGCGCTTTCAAATTCCGCCGGCGAGTCGCGGGCCCTCAGGAGGGCCGTCCCCGGCCCTCCCGCCGATTATAACTCGCTCTTTCGCGAGTTCGGGCCCGGTTGGTTCTTGCCCCGGCCGCCAGGGGGACGCGCCCCTAATAATTCATCGCCCCGAAGTTCCCGTGGCCGCGCCGCCTCTTTAACTTTTTACCCGTGCCCGCGCGTATACAGCCCCGGAGCGCCGCGTTTGGGAACCGAATGATAGTTTTGTCCACCAAGTTGGGCTATTCGCGTCGCACTCGGCGCGCCGCGAGCGGACGCCTTTGGAAACTCGGCGACCGCTCGGTCGGACGATAAAATAGGAGCCGAGTGCCGAACGAGTTGGCGCGTAAGTGGAAGCCCAACGACATTCGGCGTTAATAATTCCCGACTGGACGGCCAACTTGCTCGCGTCCGGCTCTCGCGCGAGAGCCGTTTAAACGGAATTGAATCGCCGGCCCGCGTGTAGGAGAGCAAAGCCCGCTCGGAGCCCAAGTAAAATACCGGACTTTTTAATGGATAATGCAAAACAGAGGCGCCCTCGAGGCCGCGCACTTTATTTCAGAGGGGGGAGGACGCGTTCGGGAAGGCGGCTCGCGGGGGAGGGCCAGACCTCGTCGAGCCTTTGACCGCTTGCGCCCTCGGCGCGGTGCGCAAAACGAAAAGTTACGTTCTGCTGGAAGAATCCCGAGCGGGAGGCCGCGTTTCGCTCTCCGAGCGCCAAATTGTTTCGTGTTTTCGAACAGATGTTCACGAGAATTCCCCCCCCCGTTTTGGACGAGCTTGTGCCCCGGGGCTGAAAGTTACGTTCGATGGATTCCGATAGCGCCGCTAGCGTCTGTGAAATTCGCGACGTTTCGCCGAAGCGACGACTCGAGTACAACAATGCCACCGGCGTAAATCTCCGCTTGACCTCTCGCTCTCCCCGGCCGGCTGCCGCGCTTTAACGAATATAAACGGGGGGACTTGAAAAAAAATTTTTTTTTCGGGTCAAGCGCTGCCGATTCCGGCGACCGAGCGGGTCTGAAAACTTGGCGCCCGGCTTACCCGAGCGAATTAATAGACGATGGTCATTGTCCGACTTTGTGAGCCTGGGAATTTCTCAACGCACTCGTTGGCCAAACTGCATTGGGGATACGGCGTAGCGGCCACGAGGAATCGCGGGGCTATCCATGTATCCGTTGTTCACGAAGACAATCCGGAAGATCGCATGCGGGCTCACAGGAGTCGCCCGAGTAAATATTTTCCTTGGCGGAGCAAAATTACCGAGAGCTCACGTGACGCAGTCGCGTGGAAGGGGCGAGGATTGGCTCATCGGGCCGCGCCTGGCAGTCCGGCTTATTGCGAACTGGAGCACAGTTTGACAGTTCATGCGTGCACGCCTTTTCGGCGTAACTTTTCTAAAGTTTTGACTGACGATTATGTCCAACTGTTCTGCTGGACGCTTATATTGCTTCCGTGAACTGAGCGCGCGCTCACTCTATTGTCGGTTAACTGAAAATCCAATTGGCTCACGTTACATTTTATACTTCACTTTAAAGAGCTTCGACTTCAAAATGATATTTGGTATTATATTGTTTTGTCAGCGGTAAAAAGATCGATTAATGCATAGATAACAAAGGACGCCGAGTCATGTCCTAGATCGATGACTCTATAGATCAGAATATTTCATTATCCTATTTTTTTGAGGTACTTGCTTCAATATTGACATTTTGAACTTACAATTTCTATGAAAAAATGAAAGATTTACTTTTGAAAAGGGCACAAAAGCATAAAGTCGTCGCAGTGGTATAAAAAAATTCATAGTATGTTAATATTTGTAAAGTATCCTCGTACTAAAGAAAAATATTTCAGATTTATTATTCTTCTCCTTACCATATAAGTCATACGAATACAGATAACAGGAAGAATAGCTTATGAAATGAATAAAACAGTCGGGAAATGAGTCGACCTCCCAAGAACAAAAAAAAATATAAAAAGAAATAAAAGAAGCGACGTTCCTCGCGAGAAAATAATTGAACTTGTTTGAACGCGTAACATTAAAAAATTGGTAACCAAGGAAATATAAAATTATTTTTTGCAGTGGCGAGTAACAATTAAAAGCCCCGCGGAAGCTCGTGACATTTTGCCCGGCTACGAAAATATACAGCGCGAACGGGGCGTTTTATCCTCTTTGGAAATGTTTTTGTCCCGCGCCGCTCCATTTTTCTCGAAAGCGCGCCTCGACTTCTCTTCTTTGGCGAAGGGCGCGAAGCTTCCATCCGCCGGTGATGCGGCTCTTCGCCACGTCTCGCGCAGGGCCCTTTTTATAGGGCAATAACTTGCCGGCGCTCCCACTCAAATTTTCATTCATTTATAAATCCGGCCGACAGACTCGCTCCACTTATCATTTTGGTGTCCCACTCCCGCGGGAGATTTCTGAGGTTAAGGGCCCTTCAAGGGGACGAAAATAATGAAATCCAATTGCCAGTTGGCCGCGCCACTTTACGCCACACCGTAGAACGAGGACCTCGGGCTCTATAAGTGCTGCATTAAACTCCCTAGGCCCTTGAATGGCCTTTGGCCCTTTAAAAAGGTCTCCGCGAGATAATAGGCTCATGCAAGTATTATAAAACGAGGCTATCAGAACAAAGTTAGGCATAAGTACACAAGGCTTTGTCTAGAGCTCGACACTAGACATCGCCGAGGCTCAAATTTGTAGGATCCAGTTGAATTAGAGCTCCGATTAGAGCACTCAACAAGAGACAAATTAAATTAATAGTTTCGATTGCATTCGGGGAAAGGTCCTTTTAAAAAGCATTAGTACATATACAGAAAGATTTATCTATCGCAGGAGCGTGTAAACTATAACGTCGAAAGTAAATGGCAAAATGAACAGCAGGTCACCGGCTGGAATATAGCCAACTGTTCCTTATAGGGCTTACTTTTAATCACAGCGACCTCGTATAAATTAATTAATCACCGATGCATTTTTTCCCCGATATATACGTGAATTATTATTCCCCGAACGCTCGCACCGCACCGCTTTTTTCGCCAATCGCTTAGTTCGCCCTAGAACCACCGGCTGCAATCTGCGATGCGACGCGGGCCCCCCCCCCCCCCCCCGCGGAATTAAAAGTAAAATTACAACGACAGCGGAGGGCATGAGTGCGCGGAGGCTCCCGGGAGGTGGGGCTGGGGCACGCCCGAGGAGCTGATGCACCGGCGCGCCGTCTACCGGGCGCGCGCTCGCCGCCTCGCCAAGGCCGAGGACGCCTGCCGACTCCTCTCCTACAAGCGCCTCGCCGACTCGCCGAGGATCGACTGCCCCGGCAGGAGGAGCCGCTCGCGGAGGAACCCGCCCCTGGTCCAAGATGCCCAGGTACACTCAGTCGCGAGGCTTGCGCGGCCGGTAAGCGAGCGTCTTCTATATCGGGCGGAGAGGCGCTCTCCTAACGCAAGCGGCTGCAACAAAGGTGGTGGTTTTTGTTTTTTAAGTCGAGGAATGCACGTGGATGGGCTGATTGTCGTACGTTAAAGTTGACAATATTTTTATTTTATTTTTATAATTGGCGTAAAACGCGCCAATTATTGATGGGCTTTCGAGATGCCAAGCTTGATATACTGTGCTTTTAATTAATAACGCGCGAGTCTTTTTATTTTAATGCAACATTTTTTTTTAACATAAAGCGAACTTTGTTAAAACTTTCAGATTTTTACCAGCATCGTGATTTGGTTAGAGGCATTAAAAGTGCACAGAGGTAATGAGTGAAAATCACCTCCCCTGAAATGTTGGGATAATATGAGCCGAGCGGTGACTTTGGACACGCGCCCCTGTTGATTTTTTGAGCACTTGAAAGCAAAGCGTGCCTAAAATCAATTTAATACTCGGGATGGGGAGGGGGGAGGAGGCTTTCAAATGGGTACTCGCAATAGCGGCACTCGCTGTGGCTGGTTGTACCCCCTCGGGCGAGTGCCCCGGTATTTTAGGGATTCTCCATATTCTTATAGCAAGAGCGACCGCGAGAGTGCTATATATATATATATATACGAGTGCACAAATGCCATTCTGACAGTCTAGCGGCCCCCGCTTGAAAGAGAAAGCCCCGGGCTTTTCTCCGGCCCAAACGACTCCCCACTCGAATGTTTCAACCTGCTCGGGGTTTCCCCCGTGAATTATTGCGCGAGGACCGCGGGTGCGCCGCGCGCAATTTGTCCAATTTATATTCAAGCGGCCGAACAGCCGCGCAGGCACTTGACCGAAGGCCTCGTAAGAAAGCGAGCTTTTCAACGGATTCGCGATATCCATTGGACGATATACGTACACGCGCATACACGTATACCCATTCAATTACGGCACCGGGGGAATTGGCGCCCGCCGCCACTTCTCGTCAAACCGAGTGTACACGCGTGTACGCGCGCCACTCGCTTATAACCCATAATTCAACATAAACCCCGTGAAAGACAAATAAAGAAAAAAGGGAAGCCCGGGGGGAGCGGAGCGAAACGCCAAACGCCCACGCCGTCGTCCCTTCGTCGCGACGATCGAGCGCGGCTGAAAGGCCCGCGACCCACAGGGAAATACGCGGCACGTCTGCCGCGGCCGCGCGCCTGGAAAATTGCTTTCCTCTCGCTCGGTCCGATGCCCCCGCGCGTACGCCCCCCGCTCCTTCTGGAATAAAGAGGCAGGGGATTCCGCGGGAGGAGGGGGGGGGGCGTGTAAAATGACCGCGCGGCTCTCGACCCGCGCTGCCCCGGCCGATATGTCTGCGTGCGTGTATATATATATATATAGGGCGACGACGCCCCTCTTGAGATATAATGTCGCGGTAGACGGGAGAGGAATCTGACGGTTGTCTCGCCGCCGCGCGCCGAGTGCACGAGGCTTCTGACGGATTAAGAATTGCTCCGGGCTAGAGGGATGCGGAATAGAAATGGCCTCGCATCTCGAGCCTTCTTTTGAATATTAAAGTTTCACCTGTTTTGCACCTGGATCGCCCTTTTTCTCTACATCGTTTTGTATTTTATCATATTAAACAGCAATATGGGCCGCTTAAACCGCTAAATTAGAAACCTCCTTTCCCTTGAATAGCTCTTTTATGAATGATTTAGCTTCAAAGAAAAACGTATGTCGTGAAAGTTGTAAGAGACTCTTTTTATTGACAAAAGCCTGGATCCTAGAATAGCTCGTGCGAAGAGTACATTTTCTATTTTCTGTACTTTTTTTCTGCGCAGAATCGAAGAGTTATAAATTTATTCTTGGCATTGCAATTAACGTTATCGGCCGTGCGTAATTTTTTAATTAAAAGCACCTACTCAGAAAAATCAATATAGAAGTATAGTAATTAATGTTTTTTGTAATAAATCTTATGTTGAGTGTTACACTGCAACCTTTTTTTTTTATAAAAATAAAAGAAAAACTCTTCGTTATTTTATTATAAAGGACAGGAAAGTAATTAACATTAATTGCTTGCTCTGTTTGGGAAACGGTCGAGAATTGATTCGACGTATAAGGCAATATCCCCAGCGAATACCTACAAGTGTTCACGAGGCTCTAGAGATATCGGCGCTCCAGCAACAATTTCAACCAATCCGTAGAAACACCGTGAAGCCGCGGCATTCTTTTTTTCCACTCTCTTTCCTTTTTCCCATTTGATTTTCTCTTATACTTCCGTCTTTAAAAATATAGCCTTTAATGCAACAGTGATTTTTACCTATGTTATAATAGATAGTCCGACGTCTATTGTTAAATTTATTTTTCATTGGAATTACCACTGTGATTCCTACTGGGAAAAGGCGACGAATTTTCCTTTTATTTCCAGGCTTCAGTAGTGACCCTGATCCGAGTCTTCGCTGGGGTCAGCATCCATCGGCCTAAGTGGCTGTTGAGCGACTGCTCTCTCGAGTGAATTACACGAACGATTTATATTCCGCGAAGAGCAGCTGTTACTCGCTGATTGGATGCGGTAGTACTGAAGAGAATAAATTACTTTGACGTACCGAACATAATGGTTTTAATTTAGGAGCAATGATATTGCCTAAAACGTTAGCAGATATATAACTCATACAACGTACACCAATTGGTAAAGTTATTAAAACTGTATTACATAAAAAAATGGGACTAAATATGCTTTATTACTTGTGAATAATGGAAATCTACATCGACGTTTATACGTATATAATTAAAATAAAATAATGCATCAATTGAATCATAAAAAAATGGAAATTGTTATTACATTCGTTAAATATTATATAGGTATGTAATAAACGAAAAACACATGAAAATTAAATGATTTATCTAACTAACTTTACCCTTTAAAAAAAATTCATAAAACATAAATTTCATTGAAACATGCACTTCTGACCAGAAGTACAATCCAGAAGAATCTCACTTTCACTGATATGTTTAGTATCTCAATTTCCAAATTTCCAAATTTTTTTACCAATAAATGGATTTATCTTAATTTTTTTATTCTCCTTATAATTCCTTCATTTGATGATTAAATGTAAGAGAAATTGAACCTTTGTTCAAACCCAAAGACGTATAAAATCAAATTCACAATTCTTTATTTTATAATGATTTAATGTTACTTTTATGTAAAACATCATCTTTGTAGAAATTTAAACACAAAAATTATTACTGTTAAATTCGTATACTATATTAAATAATAGAAAATTAGAATTTCGATTCACAGGATTCAGAAACATATCGCATATTATTGGGGATAAAGCTTTGTATAGGTCACCGTATTATTTTTAAGAAGCTCAGATCAAATCAAACATTGATTAATAAATAAACATTGAATTCAACATAAGCTTATTAAGTACTATAATTTGTCGACATTGATTCATTAATGCAAAATTAAAACGCCAATTTTAACTAATACTGGTACAAATTATATTAAAAAATTGAATGAATGAAAAAGTTTTAACTAATAGTTTTAATATCATAACAAAATTATTTCACTAGATTTTAAATTTAAATTAACATTAAAGTCACTCAAATCTTGAACTGCATTTCGCAAAAATATTTAAAATATTTAAAAAAATTTATGAAAGTTTTGCACATTTTATTCTGCTAAATCTTGGTGTACCAAAGTCGTAAGTCATCCAGTACAGGGTACAAACCAAGTTTAATTTAGACTGCATCAGAATAAATATATTTCAATGTAATTGTGTACTTCTGTATATTTGAGACCCTACCTAGCATCTGTACGCTGCGGAACTTCAGTGGTTGACCTTTTCCTACATGAAAAATGTAATTGTGCAAAGGGGTGAATAGTACATTAAAACTAATTTATGCTCATGAAATAGAATTGAGGAGCAAGATATAATTATACGCATAATAAAGGTAATGCAACCGCGAAAGAGAAAATGATGTGCCCGCGGGCGCGGGTTAAAATTTTTCATCCGACCCGCTCGTTCACTAAAAAATGGGGAATCAGGAGTGGTACCATAAAAAGGATATGGCTGGCTAGTGATGAATAAAAAATCCATAAACCAAAAAGAGCGAGAGCAGGTATGGCGTTATAAAGCTTCGAATAAGAATTGTGCATTCGCTTTTGTTGCGCGGTGCGCGGAATCCGATTAAGTGCGATTGTCGCGTTCATTAAATGACGCCGTATCGCGTCGCGGGGGACTGGACGGCAAAAAGTCTCGTTATCTAAAATGAAATCTGGCCGCGGTGGAAACGAAATCTTCTCGTCGTTATCGCACTATGTTGAACTGAAATTAAAAAAAAAGAGCAAGTACAGGATTCACACAGGGACGGACTGAACGACGAAGACAGAGGCAAAGAGAGAAATAGAGTAGTAAAAATGAAAGGGGAAAACTTTGGTATCCGCTCACGTCTTACTAACTTCAATCGATTGCAGTTTTAAGTTTCAACTGTGCCTCAACTTTCTTATTATCGATTAAGTTTAATCTTGTTATTTATGCTCTAAATGAGTATTTCTTATTTTTCTTTCCACAAGATTATCTCTCATAATATAACCGGTTTATTCTTCTTTTGTAGATGTTTAATTATATTAAAAAGCTATATAATTAGCATTTAAGGCTTATTAAATAATCGATCACTATTAGTATTTATTAAAAAGGAAAAACTCTTTTGGATTTGTTTATTTTTTTAATTTTTAATTTAATCGAATGTGAGATAAATAAACTAATCCATCCAAAAACTATTGACTTTTTTCATTAAAAGTAAAAATAATTATTTTAATAAATTCTATTTGATGCATTTTAAAATCCGGCTTTATCTATCGTGTCAGTTTAATGCCATCCATAAAACTTAAATAAAAATTATAGCCGAAACTAATAGACTGTCGTCCTCTCTTCAAAAGAAAAGCTTTATAATATGCTTAACCAAGCCGCTCTCGGACTTACACAGAATAGCACATTTATGCAGTAATTATCACAGAAATTTAGTTCTATGTAAAACTTGCATTTAAATACGAAAAAAAATATTTAATATCAACTCTCAACAATCAATGTCTTGTTGAATGCCAATTTATCAAAGCATTATTATATCCTCGATCAAAATGTCAAACATCCTTCTAAAGTTATAACCAATGTATTTATTTCTTTATTCTATATTATTGTTTGTAAGTAAACACAGAAGAAAAAAGTGAATCGATCTGGTTGACTTATTGGTCTTAATTAATACTAAATAGAAAATTACTACTAGTAGAAAATTAAAATTCAGAAGATTTCCGGTCTAAAAATTCAATTCAATTTATTAAACAGAGATTAAGGACTTCACGTCCTAAATTATTTAGGAATGCTTATGAAATGCAGTTTCAAATGATTAAAATTAATCTACAATGAAATCATTGCATACACGTTACATAAGCATTTTTATATATTTAAATGTTTGCTTACTTAAGAATAAAAGATAAAAACCTAATTAAACTCTTTAAATTAGCAAAGGAATAGCTAAAAATGTATTAAGAATTTTAGGAGAATTGCGAGTTAATTACAGTTTCTAATTTACGTATTGTTACTAGTCAGTAGGGAACGCGCCTATTTAAAATTTTTAAGCCCTCACTGTCAACCGGGTGCATACAAATCCCGAGCATCCACAAAGCAAGAGAGTCGAGCGTATTGAGTGAGGAGCGCGCTACACAGGAACCCAAGACCGGTCTCCCCTTCGGTGCACTTGGCGAAAATGTTGTTTGAGCATCTCGCGTGCGCGCGTATTCGTCGGAAGAGGAAAAGGGAAGAGAGCGGGGAGGGGAGAGCAGGGGGTCGAATACCTCTCGCCTGCAATTATACTGGCGCGCGCGGCTCTCGATGCAGCTTTCGTCGGCCTGCCGCCGGGATGCGGAAACCGCACTCCCTCGCGCTTTATGCATTCGAGAGGAAAGTTCTGCAGTTCTGCATAATTCATCGCGAAAGTATCCCTTTATGGATTTTCTACTTTAATTAATTCGCCGCCGGGTCTAACTTACATCTCTTTTTTCGGGAGATAATGTGTGTGCGCCGGGCATTATTTCCGAATGGCTAATTAACGTGGCAGCGCGAAACTCGAGCTTTATCTACATTACGTAGGGATTTGTCGAGCCCGGCGCGTACGAACTAACTTTTCGAATCGCTCGCGCGCAATCTATATGAGCCGGGTCGATGTGTATTTCGAAAAATATTAATTATTATGATTCGGTTTTCTTTGAGTTTTTCCAATTTGCCAACAGCACCACTTTTGATTGGACGCCATATGCGGCTAGTTCAAATTGCAAGAGATATATTTGCCGCAATTATAAATCAACGGAGAAAAACTTCAAAGCCAATTACTTACCACTTTTAATTAATACAACTTCGAATCAAATAATAAATTATCTCTTGTTTCGATTTTATTGTTATTGCAGTATTGCAGCGAGAGATTGAATTGGATTGAACTATTTACCGATATTCTATAAATATGGCCTGAAACAAATATCTTTAATATTAATACATTCTTTGAAATATGCAACCATGGCCTTACTATATTTACTATAAGTAAACAATTTTGATTTTGAAACCGGATTTATTATCATAACATCTCAGAGGAAAAAGAGTTAAAATTAATAATTGTAATAAACTCGTTCTACCGTAAAATTAAAACAATTTTCGGCGTATTTGTTGTCTTCCACGTCATCACCAGCCCTGCAATTCGAATCACGCACTCAATACCCGAATCTTGATCCATTAATATGAAAAGGCTTAACTAGAAGTCCCGGTAAATTCGCAGTGCCACACCGCACCAAAAATCAAAGTCAGTACGTCCAACAGAGGCAATTCCGCGTGACTTCCGGTTCCGCGTAATTCGTGATTCGCGATCCATGTGAACGCATCGACGAATTTGGTGCTAAGGAAATACGTATTTAAAACGCCCACGTTTGCCCACGTGTCTGTATGGATACGCACTGTCGCAATCATTCGAATGGAAAACGAGTGGCTCCGCGTTCGCGCGCATGAATATTTATGTGGCTCCGACTCTATGCAGAAGGAGCAACTGTTAATGAAAGTGCGACCGACGATTGTGCATGGATAACAAAATAAAGGGGTTTAATTTTTATATTGATTTTTTATTAAAAGTATCAATTCGAATTAATGTCCGAAACGGGATTAATACGAGTATTATATATGTAATTCAATTCGAAAGTGATTTATACACATACGAATGGGATATTCTTGATTAATTATTTGTGTGCATTTATATTGAAACTGCGTTGTTGATTATAAGCTAAAATCAATGTATAATTGAGTTTTATCATTTATTTTTATATTTTTTTTATTTTAGATAAAATAAAATTTAAATATTAATTTCTATTTCTTATTAATAATTTTTTCAGATTCATTCGGATGTTTTATTATCAATTTTTAATGATGTTAATTTTTTGGAATATAACAAAAAATATAAGGATAACACAATTAATAAAATTAAATGACAAACCTCAATAACAAATTCATGTATAAAAGTTTGTTTTAACAAATCTATCAATATTTGTTTTTTTGTAAAAGTAATATAAGGACACTATTTAATTAAATTTTCAAACATACTACAAATTAAATTTTGGATCATTGAATTCAGCATAAAGGGAATGCAATCAAATTTACTTCTTTCAAAAGAATTTTTTAACTAGTTTTCATCGATGTTAAGAGTTTGATTAGTGGATGTCATTTTCATAGATAAAATGCTTATACTGTTAAAAAATAAGTCTTTTTTTAAAAAACTTAATATACAAAGGTATCGTATTAGTACAAAAAATTATTCTATTTAAATCAAATTTAATGATTTGTTTATAAATATGAAACTTTAATACAAATTTAAAATTTAAGTTATTATTTTCTTCGTTTGTTCTAGAAACAAAAACTTTGGGGAACAGTAGCAATTTTATAAAAATCAGTTTCATAAAAAGTTTAAATTTATCTAAGTTTTACGTTTCTTAATAAAGTGAATTTGAATACGATAGTTTTCATTAAAAAAAGTTTTCTAAATTCTTATATATGACTTTCTGACCTCTTTCTTTTTAAATTATATTCTATATAACTGCATAATACTTTTAACAAATTGTTTTAATAAGTTTATTTAACGATTAAACTATTTCTATGAAAATTGATACAGACATTTATATATTCGATAAAAAATTTAGCTAATTTAAAAAATTTGAATTGATTATAAAATGTTTTTAAAATATTTCTAACTATACATGACATAAAATTATGTGCAAACATGACTATTTTGTATTTTTTTTAATTAAATACTACAAAACAGTTTTCTCTGAACATACTAAATTAAAAGTAGATATGTTCATTTACTTTTATTAAAGGTGTGCATTCTTGTTTTTTTAACTATATAACGAAAAATCGATTCCTATAAAATTTTCACCATTTCCTGAAATAAAAATAAAATTTTTTGAAACTGTAAATAACACCAATCATATACGTTATATATTTTGATACTTAAAATTACAAGTTGTTAACATCAAATTATAATAATAAATGAAAATGATTAGAATTTAATATTCTCTTGAAGGCTACATTCGACAACAAATCTCGCTGAATTTTCAAGAAATACCCTGAGAGGAAAATAAGCTCGCAACAATCTCTTAACTTTATCTCACTTTGATAGAAAATACAGCGTTAAAAATATTTATGTTTTGAAATTACCTTACTTCTAGCGAGCTCGGACATTTCTGCACAATATCATTCGGACTCATGTTATGATGATCCGAGACGCAGCTGGACCCAAAGCGACCTAATATGATCCTAAGGATACCGCTCTAAAGCGGGCTTGCCGCAAAGCTCGCCCTTTTTTTTAACAAGCCGTCGCGTTCCCGGAAATGTCCTTAGCTCCACCTGACGCAAGCTCGCGCCGCGGGGTCGGTGGCTCCCCTCGGAAAGAGCGGCGGAGCTGCGCCGCGAGTCATGAAAAGCCCGTAAGCAGTTGGCGGGAGCAATTACCCCGTCGCTGCAGCACTCGGGAGCGTAACGGCGCAGCAGCAGCGGAGGGCCGCTCGAGGGGCGAGCGCGTCGATCCCCCGCCGCGCGAGCGCAGCGACAATGGGGCGCGGGGCGCGTTTGTTGCGAGCAGCCTCCTCGAGAATTCATCTCCGCGGAGTATATCGGGTCCGCGACAAAGGAGGCATTCCGGGCGGGGGGGGGGGCGGATATGTCGGGGCTTCTTTGCCGAGCTTGCGACCTATCGCAGGAATTAGCCGCGCGATCGATCGCTCCGGGGCTGCTAAGCAGCCGCCGGCCGTGCAAGCTACCTTGGCCCTAGCCCCGTTGTCGCCCCTGTCTCCCAAGTTTCCTGCGCGTCTAATTAGCCGCTCCTCTCGGCCGCCTGGCTCTTTCGACGATACCGCGCGAGATTACCTCGGGCGCAAGCTCTTGCTGACAGCTTTTTTCCCAAGGGTTGGGCAAGACTGCACCCGCACGAAAAAAGCTGGTCTTTTCCAACTTTCTCTGTCTTAGTCGCTGTGTAGGACAAAGCTCGAGTCGAGGCAGTTCAAGTTGACGAAACCAGATTTTTCGGAACATTTTACGACTTTTGTCGTTTGATGTCCAGTAATTATCCGAGACTTGGATATAGGATGACGTCGGCTGCTGGGTGATGTCGATTTTAAATTTGATTGCTTGATGATAAACTGAATCCTACATCTATTACGGTATTTGGAATCTTTCGCGATCTGCATGAATGCTAGTATAATAACTAATTGAAGAACTGATTACGACGTGCGTATTTTTAGTATAGCAAGTGTAATTCGCATATTATTTCTAGCTCTTATTGTATTATTTTACAGATTTAAAAGATTGCTTTACAGGTGAAACTTTATACGCTTTTGTAATTATTATTCTTTTTAAAATCCAAACATAGCATCGTTAAAATACATTAACATAACAATGTATAAAGAAAAAGACATCGAAACAACCCATAAAATGAAATTACTTTTAATGATACTTGAACTTTGAGCGTTGCATAATTTGAAATGCAGTATAATAACGATCGTTCTGTGCACTCACGCACATAAAATATAGCGCAACAAAGAATGTGCATACGAGCGTTACATAAAATTGTAATGGTATAAGAAGCCTTTCAATAGCGAATAAAGAACTCCACACGTTCTTGCATAAAGCTAATGTGCAATAATGATATAAATTTGAACTTTAATCAATGTTTAATTCCTTGAATACCTTTAGAGGTCAACTTTCTCTATATTTTATTTAGCTTCTTTCGAGAATACGCAGGAATTTCCCCATCGTGCGCGTAGTATCTCTGACTTCATTAAAGCAAAAACAACATTGGCGCTTTGAATATTTCATTCTACAGCATCACTAATTTTACAGCGCCAATAATTGTCTAGTTACGATTTCCGCTTGTAAATAGCCTTCCTTTCGGTGAAAAATGAACGAAACGGTATTTTCCTAAGAATGTCCACAAGCCTGATTTACTTGTAAATACAATACTGTTTGCTTAAACTCTGAAATCATGACTAAATTACCATAAATCTTCCATCCCTTGTTCAACTATTATAATATCTATTCAAAAACTTAATTTACAAGTTTCTGAACGGTAACTAAAAATTAAAAATATTAATAAATCCTTTTGATCACATATAAGTAATAGTAACGTAGCAGAGTGGATCAGTTACTAATATACATATATTTATTATTATTTTGGACAAGAGCTCGGATTGTCCAATTATATTCACTTGCTTTGTTTCCGCATAGGTCTATCAGTTGTACTCAATAGAAGGTATATTCATCAACCTATTTATAACAAAAACTACTTAATTATTTCGTTATACTGTCTGAAGATCTCTCGGAAGATTTCGAATACCTTATCCCCGTCAACTTTGATAAGTTTCATCGAATCGAACGAAATTGCAGTATTAAAAAGTCCTAAACTCTAAATAATGCACGAACGCAATCCTTTCTCATAAATAATCATTGCTCGACCGCAAAATTTTTAAAATTCTCTCTAACGTATTTGTTTGTCCTTGAGACTTGCCATGAAATCTTTATATTCTTCGGATTTCAGCATGAATTATATTTGACGATTATTTACAAATCGGCTGTAATTCCTTATTACATTTTATAACATTTTACCGTCTTGTACACAGTAACTCAATTTGTATAATACTTGTATCCGTTGTTTATTTACATGTATTTCTTGTTAGTGGAATAGTTCACTATTTCCTCTGTACGTACACCAGAAGCCGGCTTCTATCTCAATAAACTTTGTCCATATTTTCCTGCTCCTCTACTAAATTCTCTAAAAAGAATTAGCCCCATCGCTTTCAAGCAGATCGATTTCCGCGAGATTGTCACGCGATTCGAGTAGCACTTTACCAAGTATATCAATCGAGCGCCGATGTTTCGCGCGGCGCCTCGCTGCAGCCACGAAAAGCAGGAGTAGAGTCGCGCTCGGAGACGGCTCGCGAGACATTCCGTAGATTAAGGTACGCGGCCAGGGCGACGGCGCGCGGTAACTTACAACCCAACTGCAATGCGCCCGTGTAACGAAGACAATACCGCGGAAAACGCGCGCGCGCGCGCGGTAACTGACTGATGCAATTAGTTCCCGTTGGCAATTAAGACTAGCCCCGCGGGGCGACCGCGGCGGCGTCCTCATCGCCCGGCCCCACCGCCGCTCCCGATGCGCGGGAGGCCATTTAATTAATTCCGTTTAATCAGCCGAGGCGAGCACGAGGGAAAAATCGGTCGGTCGGCCACCTGCCGCGATTCTGCAAAGACCTTGGATTTTCGACCGGGAAATGTCTCGGCTGCGTCGGCTCTGTTCACATCGGCCCGACGTCGTGTTTCATACAATTCGCAGGCGTAAGACTGCCTGGCTCCGTATTATCCGCGGAATGCGCATTAGCATCCGTAGCGTTTCGAGGAATTCCCACCGCGCGCATTGGCCAATTACACTTGCGCGACTTTGCCAAGATTTGCAAACGCTCAATAAAGCCGGCGTTAATACGCGCCCGCTTATAGGATCGCGTCTCGCGACGAAAGTTGCCCGGTTACAGGGGGTCTCGGCTGCTGGCCCGGCAATCACTTAGAATTCATTAGCGATATTGCGCGGAACCGGCTTGGCCGGCGGGCCATTTCAATCACGCCCGCGGCACGAAAAACAATGCTCGAAAAATGGCGGCGGAAGTGACCCACTTGAGCCCTCGAGCGCGCGGCCCGCGGTAAACATATCCTTGTAAAGTATTCGATTCCCGCGAGAAAAAGGGCAGCCGGAAGCCGGGCGGTTATTTATCCCGGGTAATGGCTCATCGGCCTCCGCCGGCTCCCGTTTCGCTCCGCGGCCAAGGGAGACGCCCGTGATGAATGCGCCCCGCGTCCCAAGGAGGCCATATACGCCCCGGGCAGACACGCGTGCCCGCCCGGCCCCCGGCTCTCGCCCTTTTTTTCTTCTCTCCTTTTTTTTCTTTACGCCGGATTATGCGTCGCTGTGTATATATATATTGATTGGCCTCCCGCGGCTTGGGTGCCACGCCGGGAGTTGTGTAAGTCACGCGGCCGCCGGTGTATTATCTAAATAATCGGGGGATCCATTTCGGAGATTATCTGCCCGGGCGTTTAATACTTATACTCTCGATTCTGCTTACGCTCGGCGGAGATGCCTCAACGTCACTCCGCGGTAATTTATCGACGTTGCCGCGGGCTGCGGTAGACACGGCGGAAAAGACCTCGAGCCGGCCGAATGTATCATTCCGTAATATTCATCAATCTTAAAAATCTACTGACGGTAACGCGTAGGAGTGTTCATTCGACCCGAATGACGATTTGCAATGCGCACTCGAGTTTAGGATGAGCTGAGCAAAGGACACGAGATATTTGACTTGAAAATAAACTTGATGTTTATGCATGAATCGTACATTTTTGCATATTGTATATTTCCTAAATGTCCTTTATTAATAACTCAGAATACTATGTTGTCTTAAAAGGGGCTTACACTTATATTCTTTTTACCTATACAATTAATCAAATGCGTATAAATATAGACCAAAATATATAAATACAGTAAAATGATATTGTCACAGATTGAACCACTTATGATAGGATACTTAAGTATCAAAGCTTTAACGATGTTATTTTTATGATCGCAACGTGACTACAGATTCCTAGCAGGTCTCATTCTACTATATCTTTAATATAATCTTAAAATTTTATGTGCCAATATATTTCGCGCTATGCAATTATTTGTTGCTGCAGGGGGATATTTGTAAACTCTTCCCCGCAGCAACAATAATAAACAATTGTAAATTAATGTTTCTAATGGAAAAATAAAATTTTGTATCTCCGTCGACACTCGTAAAATCGTTGACAAGGGATGAAAAACGAGGCCCTTACGACGGGTTAAAAATTTATTTGCTACAAAAAAGAATGGTATTTATTTCGGGGGAAAAGGGCACAAAGGGAGCGTGAGTAATCCTTAGACCATCCAATTACTCGAGTCAATGATTTATTTGCGAAACGTTGCGGCACGCCTCGGAAAACTGACAGTTGCAGTAGGAGTCGGCGGCAGACTGGGCCACAACCGACAAGCCCAGCAACTTGCCATTTACAAATAGTTGGGCCGGAGCCGCGGGACGCGCGCGGTCGATGCGTCGCTCCTGCGCACCTGCCCGCGGGATCCCCCACCCCTGGAACCCGAAACCGGCGGAACACCTGCGAGGCGCTTAAAGCAGAGAAAAAAAAACGGGGGCCGGTCGGTACGGCCCTTTCGTTAGGATTGTCCTCGCGGGGATATCGAGCGCGCACGTGCCGGGGCTCGGCAGAGCGCCGGGGGCCGACGAACCCTCGGCGGACCCTGTCGGTCATTTTTCACGCGGGCAAGAAAAGAGACCTCGGGAGCGCGCGTCGATGTAGTTTAATGGATGAATCGGCTTGTGCCGGGGCTTCTTCGGCGGGCGGGTCCGACGCCGGGACAATCCGCGGCCATTCTTTTCCCCCGGCGACGCGGGACGCTTTTTCCGACCGGGCCTATGTGTTTGCTTTTCCTTTTGTGCTTCGGGCCGATCGCGAGGAGGTGTGTGGAGGATTCGGCCGATGAAGAAGGTCTTGGCCGCGCGGGAGATGAGACGCTTTAGCGGGGCTGTAATGGAATATTGGGGGACTCGCGGGGGACTCGTCGAGTCGGTACGAGCTCACCGTGTAAGTGCTTCAATATTGTTTGCTCTTGCGTCTATTC
Organism: Sycophaga agraensis; assembly: GCA_018906755.1. NCBI lineage: Eukaryota > Metazoa > Arthropoda > Insecta > Hymenoptera > Pteromalidae > Sycophaga > Sycophaga agraensis. The sequence goes on from JACCIE010000003.1 coordinate 538,906, forward strand.
CTATTGTCCGACCGAACCGTGTGTTTTCTACTGATCGAATTTTTTTTTTCTTTCCAGCTCTTCCATTAGCGATGTTTGTAATCATACGTATTATTAGTTAATACGCAACCTCATAACTTTTATAAACACATTAATCTGAAATTGCAGATTCAACTTGGGTAATATCCTAATTTCCGAACTAAATATTTACGTGCATATGAAAATATTTATGAACCCAATGCTGTCTCACCGGGAGAGTTCGTTATACAACAAAAAGAGCACGTGTATAATTTAAGAGGGATTGGCGGTTATCCGCGAGCGCAGAGCCCTTTAAATATTTAACCGTCCTTCAGGATTTGAGTAAACTTTGAAACCTTTATCCAAGGCGTTTCTCCGGGCTACGGCTCCCGCGGATGGAGCCAGAAAAAGCTTTCCCGTGTAGCCGTAAAAACAAGTGAAAAGCGGCCAGGCCCCGATCGCCGTTTAAATTAAACCGCCGATATAAACGTGAGGTGAGAGGTCGGATGCGGGGAGAAAAACCCTGGGCGAGTCCTTATACCGAAAAAAAAGGGGGGACGACCGCGGGGATCGGTCACGTAGGGAGCGGCAATCGGGCGGCCGATCGTCCGCGTGATTCGATTGGCCGGCGCGCCTCGTTTGCATTGGCGGGGGACGCTTCTTTCGAGAGGCCTCGCCCTCGCGGCCCCTTTGAATTAACCGCGCCAAGGGAAGGCGTGTATGCGTGTAAGGCCGCGCGTGTTTTCGAGACTTCTGCGATTGGCCGAGAGGCCGAGTGCCGATTGATTGGCTGATTTGGGCGGGGTGGGAGTTCCGGGGCCGCCGGGCGAGCGCCCTCGCCGTGCATTTTAATGCCTGCGGCATTCTGCAGTTGCGATTCGGGAGTTTTCGCCGCCTCTTGCTCGCAGTGTGATTTTCATCTCGGTGTTGGTGTAACGCGCCGATTTTGTTATGGAAATAAAACATTTTTCTCCCTTCGGGTGAACTCTTCGGTGGGGGGAGGGAAAGGCGAGCCCCACTCTCGGAGGTATTAAACCGCGAGCGGTTTATTAAAAAATTTTTTAATTAAAAACTAGCCTTTTACTATTTCTGGACGAACGAGGACGAATATAAGGAAAACGGAAACCCGAAAACTCGCGGGAGTAGCGGCCCAGCGGGCGGAATCTAAACGGCGCGAAAGCCACGCCTTCCGAGCCTTAATAAAGGCCCCTGGACAAACAAAAAAAAAAATCCAGAGGACCGCCGGACGCGGCGTACGCACTCGGCGGAAGGACTGCCCTGCCCGCCGCGGGATTACGCGGCATCCATTGTCCGCGAGCGCTAACGACGTATCGGCCTCGGACATATATTCGTCGAGATCGCACCCGCTGTTCGGACAATTCGGGGACTCGCGGCCGTTTATCTCCGGGGCGCAGCGGCCCATCGAAGTATATCAATCGGCCGGGGAAATCCTATTAGCGCGGCAAATCCGGAGGAGGCCGCCGGCATATTTATCCGGGGCGACAGGCACTTTAGCCGCGATGAAACCGGCTGGTGCCGCGGCGGCCTCGTTTCGCGCATTATGCCCACCTTAATTGCGCGCGGATTTAATTAACTTGCCGCGGGAGCGCCGAGCCGTCGAGTCGCGCGGCTCGAGCCCGCATTTTTGCGAGTCGCGGGCTCGCCCCGCACCTACTTCTCGCCCGTGATGGATGGCGACCGAGCGACCCGCGGATTGAGCCGGGAATGAAGAGGAATTCGGGGAATCGGTCTTCACTTGCGTCGCGCGGTTAGAGAAATCGCCGCACCTTTTTCTCCAATCCTCCGACAATAGATTAATTTAGAATTGTGGTAACTGATGAGGCTGTTATTATGTAGACTGTAATATTTGATATTGTTACGAAAGGAACTTATTATTTAACATTATAATAAAATAGACATTTGTCTAAATTATAGTAAATGAACGCGTTCTGAATCTACAATTAAGAAATAATGAATTTTTTTATCTGTCGATATATGTATTAATGGGATCAATGAATATTGAAGGTAAAACTGATTATTGGGAGGTATAACGTGATTAGCGACTTATATTAATTTAAATTCACTAAAGTACTACAATATACTTTTTCGCAATAAACCTAAATATAGTTCATGGTAAAAATTATTCGAATTTAGATTTAAATTAAATTTAGATCATTTGTATTTATAAAATTTTTGTTGCAAAGGAAAAAAATTTGATATATATCTCGTTGCGGTAAAGCTCAACAATAAAACCCGACATTTTGTAATATGATTAATACATTCTCTTCTTAATTAGATTTTAAAAAATTCTAAAAATTTTTTAATGAGTCAGCTACAAATGAGAGTCATATTTGAAGTTTCCCAGATTTCTCAATTAAGCAAGATGCATTGATAGACAGTTATTTAGAGCAAATAATTAGTTGAATATTCAAGAGGATCTCCTGCGAATAATATTCAGCCCCGATTCAAGAGAATTCGGACAAAGGTTTAATCGTTTGGACATAGGTCGCATACCGGGTCAATTGGATTAAAGCTCGAGTCGCGAGAGCTTGTAAAACATTCTCGTAGTCATTTGATCCGGGCCGCGACGTCAGCTCGCTGCGATATACAAGGCTTTTTGCCGCCGGGCAACTAAGCGGAACGAAAGCCCAAACTTGCGCGCGCGCGCGCGGTCCTCTAATTACAAAAAAAGAGGCCAGGGGCCGCGATGAAATCGCGTGTTGCTTTTCCCGCTCCCCTGAGCCGCGGGACCGCTGAACTTTACCCGATATTTTATCACGCGAGCATCGACACTTGGAGAGCAGGGAAATACATACTCGAGTGAGCATCCCGGGGCAATAAAATAGGCAATTTACCGGTCTCGTTTGTTCTCGAGCGCTCGCCCCTTCCGTCGTTTACCTCCGAGGCAGCGGCCCACCTCGAGACTCGAGTCTTTTTACTCAGGAAGTGGGCGTTTTTTGTACTTTTCATTATCTGCCGGGGCGCCGGCGGCCCCGGACGCCTTGGCATTTAATTATTCGTCCGTTGGCCCTCTAAAGCTAGGAGTTCCCGTAATTAAAATGCACGCGCGCTCGCTCCTCCTCGGCTTGAAAAGAAATGCCTCCTGCGCTCTCAAAATTCTAGAAAAATCATCCACTCAAATATATATATATGTGTGTGTGTGTAGTGCCAATTATACCGGCGACGACGCGCGGGTCAGCCACACCCGCGTGGCATTATTATTAGACCCATATATACATGGGCGTCAGGGCGGAATGAAAAAAGGCGACCGCGCGACTGTGCCAAGTTATAGCCGGACGGTCCGGGCGCGATGGAATTATTATTGGCTCGGCGGTGTAATTCGGCATGATCGCATGGCGCTCCGAAGCCAAGAACCACGAGCCCAGTGGGCTTTTTAATAAAAAGGAACTTTTTCATTTCGGTCGGCGACACGTGCGCGCATGAGATACCTAACTCTCCGGCCCAAGTTCATGGCCGCATGTACGCGTGCACGCGCGCACGCATGAGTGACCTAGGGCAGTAAAGAGGCTGCAGTTGGCGGAATGAGCCCGCTGCGAGTGTATCGCGCGCGCGCCCAGCTGCATGAATTTTAATGCGGAAAAAAGATGCGGGGGGAAACAATGAATTGGCCGGGGCTTTCTTTTCTCTTCCAGGGCAGCGGTAATTTTAATGCGCGCTCGTGTATAACGAAGCGCGCGCCGCTCCTCAACGGCCACCACACCTTGCGCATTATCTGGAAAATATAACGTTTATACGGTTAGGATGTGTACGGAATAAAAAGGAGTTTCGGAGAGCCATTAAAAGAACACGGGCACGGAATCAATTTATTTATCATTGAGAATTCCAGAGTGTAATATACATTTCTTGGATTCCTCGTCGTTAAAATTGTAAATTGTATTATTTTTTTTTTTTTGCGCCAGGAGAAATTTTAAGACGGCATCGAATTAAATTCCATTATAAGATATTGCATACGCTTCTGGGTAAAAAAGAAATCAAGAGCGATTGAATTGACCTTATGTTACTATTGACAATTTTAAAGTAACAATAAAAGCAAAACACAGTTTTTTTTTTTATAAAACTTTATCTCCCGCTGAAGCTCGGGGCTATTTCATCACAGTCACTGCAGCGACCTAAAAAGCACACAGTGCGCGCAGAGTTATTGCGGCGTCTCGCGTCGATCGTAAAGTAAATAAATGAGTTTACAATCGAGAAGCCGCAACAAGCCGGCAAAGGGGAATGATGCAGCCTCCGTTGGCAAGGCCGCGCTATCCGCGGTATCGCGATTGAGGGAAACTCCCGGGCGGAACATCTGCGCCGCGGGTCCATTAAGATACAGGCAGCTGGTGCTACCTATTAAGGGAGATAGGCTTACGCGGCTCTGGGCGATACTCGGCGATAACGGACCTAGGGCGACCGGCGTATACACTCTTAGCAATCGGTCCATTTGTCCCGGGCGAGGACGTGGGCCGGCGGAAGCTAATTTTGATAAGTGTTCCGGCTCCGGCGAAGCCAGTCGTCCGCGCCCTCGCGGTGCGCCCGGGCGCCGAGCGATTTTTCAAGGGTCGCCACGGAGAGGAGATCCGGTCGCCGACCGGGGAACGGAAACCGAAAAAAAAAAAACGAAGCCAGGAGACGTGACCCGCAAGCGCGAGCAGAGGCGGCCGAGGAGTATTACAAGAGTTGGAGATTAATGCCTCGAATCGATAAGAATTTTATTATACGAGGCGAGGGGGCGCTGAGAGGCGCAGTGCCACCTGCCCTCGGATTGAAATGTTTATTTATGGTGATGGAATGCTCGAAATGAAAGGAGGAGAATCAATCGCGGGGAAAAAAGTATAGCGCGCTCGAATCGCGCTTCCAGAAAACATCGGTGAAAAGAGAAGCGAATAAAAGTTCCACAGCTTTTCGGGATGAATGTTGCGCCGGTGGGTGCAACAAAAAAATATACGGAGATACCTCGTAAAAATGGGTAGTTTATGAGGAACACGGACTGCCGTGTCGAAGTCGGAAGAACGTCCGAGGGCAAAAGAGAAGCGCACCGAATGTGAAAACAAGCTATAAGTCCCAGGTAACCGTATATAAAGCGCAGGCCCGGGAAAAAGCGTATCGCTAGGAGAGTGCGAAATGAAGAGAAAAAGAAGGCGCGGCAGATAATGCATACAGCTATAAACGGAAGGGGCAATAGTGAGAAAGAATGGAGACAATCGAGGCTATCGACTGTTGAAAGATAAAGGAAGTAGGAACAAGGGAGTGGAAAGAAGTACGTCGGTATAGATCTCCCGTGTCGATACGGTAGAAAGCAAAGTGAAGTCGATGGCTGATTGGTTCCCCTGTATCTTTAACCTCAATCAGCATTCCGCTTGAATTTTTATACCTTTTGCAAGTTCCACTTTTATGATTTACCAAGTCGCCGCTACATCTTTCAGGAAACACTGAGGGAAACACCGACTCTGAGCTTTAGATTCGAGCTACGGTTCCGTTACGGTCCATCGATCGTAAATCTATAAAGAGTTTTGCTCGATTGTCCGAATATATACAGAACAAAATTTATCCCTCGCATTAAAAGTAATGTCTCTATACAAATGAAAATCCTTTGACTAAACAGACGGAATAAATCGTACTAATGGGTACCGGGATTTCATTCGTTAAAAATTCTGTTTGTGTGCGTAGTTCTTTTCGGAAAAGTTGTTCTTATAATACTCTCGAAATATGATTAAAGTCATATATATATAATATAAATAAATATTCAGTTTATTATTAATTATTGCAAAGTAATAAAAAAAATATTATTTTCGATTTAGTGATTTTCGAAGTGATTTGTTACTCTTATAATCACATTTTAGCCATTGCGTCTTTTGTAGTCATGATCGGATCAAGGAAAATGTATTGGTAATGTTGAAATATCGTAGACAATTACGATATAATTTTTGTTTTCGAAAAATGGATTGTTTCAGTGAACTTTTTGAATTTGAGGCCGCAACCTTTACAGCCCTTGATTTACGCGCCGCGAAGTGCGTCTCCCCCAGCAACTCAGTCGTGCGTCTCTCGAACGCCTTTGGCGCGCTCCGAATGTATTCCATTTCTCAGGATGCTGTCCTCCCCACTTGGCATTTTTGAGGCAGACGGCTCTCTTACGTTTTCGCGCGTAAATAATTTAATTATTAAAAAATGGTGAAACGTGTCCTCGAACGTATCAAAGAAACGTATGCTTCTCGAAGTACATGCATGGATCGTATAGACAACGAATTATTATGTTTTGATCTCGGTTTTGACTTAAAAGCGAGCTTAAAACACTTTAATAAATCGATTTATTAAGCTAAAACACTCAGATAACTGTCTTGAATGATTTAGAAACAATAAATACAATGCATAAATATATAGTTTCACTGTGTGCAAAAACAATTTAAAAAGCATAATTAAATTTCGAAGTAAAATTCAGCTTTGTCCATGTGTTAGTTTCGTATTCCATCATATATGTGACCTTGGAGCCTTTCCCTGATCGTCCGGCGGCACTTTATTGTTGCAAGCCACCAAAAGTAAACAAACGCTAAACAGTTAATTTTTAACATTATCAAGTACATCATCTCGCAGTCACTTACACATGTTTTAAACAAAAAAATTCCGTATATTACGGTAATATCTGTTTGGTGTAGTGTATAAAGTGAACAAAGTTTCTTTAACCGTTAAACACCAAGGTATGTCACAAAAAGATAGCAGACAATTATACTTTGTTGAGTACAAAGGAAAACCGAAGTATTTATAACCTCAATTATGAGTAAAAGAACAATTAAATTTTTCTAAAAATACATTTATAGTTATAATATTGATTAATTAATTTGATTTATTGAGCAGAAACTAAATATTCATTACGTTCGCTTTTAGCTATTAAGAAAATTATCCAATTTCCCGCAAATATCCCGACTTATAAATCTAAGTAAATTACATACCATTAAAACAAAGCTTGTTTCGCTCCTATAACAGCAAGTCCTATAAAAAAGTGTAAACAAATTCTCACCACGATCCCAAGGCACGACCCACTAGCCAGTTTAGCCAGCAAGTTACAGGGGCCAACACACGTACATAGCCACCCCGAAGCTCAAGACCGCGAAGGCATAAAATAGACCATAAAAGAGCCCCTGAGTCCTGTAGCACAAAAGCTTCGCGCTCGAGGCAGAGCATCAGCGGGTTCCTAGGGAGGATCCACTTACAGAGCGCGACGCATTAGCCAGTCAAGGTCTAACCGCGTTCTCTCACTCTGTGTTACAGGAGCTCGAGCGCAGCTACACACTCTCGACTCCCGGAGGCGAGAGTCCCGTGTGCTGCCCGCCGTGCAGTCCGCCGCCCGCCCCCGCCGCCTACATATCCAGCGCCAGGGCGTCTTCACGGAGGCTGGCCACGGGCGGCGCGGGCGCGGCCGCCTCCGCCTCCTCGCCCGACCGCGATCCCCTTGCCAGGCTGCTCAGGTAAGACTCTAGGATTAGCCAAATGTCGAGCAAACTGCGAGCGGGTCCATTGTCCGTCGTGAATATACCGTATGATTCCCATAAAATTATTTTTCAACTACTGCGTGGTTCTTTTTTATATTCAATACACTTAATAATAAGAATGCTCGCGCGATTTTTACGGGTACGTCAAAGATGCAACAGCCGGGTCGGGTCGAAGTTCGGATGAAAGTGGGAGCGACAACATACGCCTGTGTTTTTGCAGATACTTGAAAACATTCTACCGAGAGTTGGGAAAGAGGGACCCACCGCACCTTCCACAATGGGCCTCACCACTGCCTCTAGGCTCTCTGTGCCCGGCCCACTTCCAGCCACACCTACAGATCGTCCACAAAAGCGAACAGGATCACCGACTGGAGAATATCAAGATGGACCAGATTTTCGCACCGGTCAGGGTGAGATTTGCACAACTTTGTACTTCTTTTGTTCCGACCCCATTGGTTCCATGGTTGATACAGAATGGGTAAAAGCGGGTTTTAGTACAGGACGCACGTTTTATGATGACTTTTTTCTTAGCCCTAGAATCATACACACTCAAAAATACAAAAAATGCAGAATAATGTTTCTTTTGTAAAATAATATTTTAATTTAAACTATTAAAAAAGAAGCATTAAAAGTTGTAAACTTTCTTATTCGCGTTGTGTACGTGCAAACAAACCTTTTTAAAATTTTCAAAATTTTAAAATATAAGTTTGTTGTCATATTCGTATTTTGCAAGTTTCATATAATAAATATTCATTGTCTTTTTTCCGTTTTCAACTTTCTTAAAGCAGTATTCTCGGAATAAAATTGTAATAACGATGAATGGTTTAATTTTTTTTCCTTGCATTACTCTTTGCATTAGTGTATATTTTTATACCTGTATGCATTTCAGTAAGAGTATATAACTAAACATAGTAAATATTTAAATGCATTGATATAATAAGCAACTTATTCGTTCGCAAATATTGATCTGTTATTTTAAGATAAATTGAAGGCAGACGAACTGCAGATGACAGTAGAAAGCTATAAATTTATTTTATGATAGCTACCTTAATACCATTATTCAATTTAAGAAGCAATAAATTACAATGACGAAGCAGTTGCAATAAATACTTGTTTTCTGTCAAATACGATCTTAAAATATAACTCTTTTTAAGTTAGTGAATGCACAAAAAATTATTTTTAATTTACGTATATTGAAAAACAAATCAATAGCATTGAAATATAAATAATATGTCTTTATCTATATAGTGAAAACTTTGTTAAACAATATAAATATGTTTTGAATAAATTTTATAATTTGATATATTAAAATTAAACCTCTGTATAATTTAAAGCAAAGTTTTTAAATCGGTACAATAAAAAACAATGATTCCTTTATATTCTGCTAGAAAGTTGAGAAAAATGGCAACTTAAGTTCAGAAAGTGAACAACATGATAGGGCACAATTTTGCAAGTGTAGCCAATGGAGAAACTTTGCTGAAAACATAATCATATAAAGCGTGAAATAATGGATATTTGATTGACGTAATTTTCCGCTATAATATGATAAAGGAGAGTAAATTTTTAAAGCTTTATGAAAGTGTAGCGATAAAGAAAATATTAATATTCATATGTTTTTATTGCATATCAATTTAAACCACTAAAAATTACAATCACGATCTATAAATCAAACATAAATAACTAATTAAAATGAAATAATAATAAATAAATTTAGAATTATATTTAGCAGCAATCGATTATGATTATATACAAATGCAGTGCCAAATCATTTAGCACTAATTGGTATTCATTTTGGTATCTTTATTACTTTTTCGATTGAAAACGAAACAAGGTTAATACGATAGAAAGTCGATAAAAAAATTAGCTCACTCTTCGCCTTTCTGGTAATGTAGAATTTGGGAACAATTTTTAGGAACAATTCGGATCCTTATATAAGCATTAGGTTATAATTATTCAGCTATCCACTAAAATCAGTCGAGACTAAAGTATTAAAAATTGCGGCGAGCCACCGAAAATTCACGGGAAAAGTACAATGAACTTGAGTAGCCCTCGGTTGAGGAGAGTCCGAGCCGAGAAGTTCCGACGTGATTTATAGGTAAGATCTCAAAGTCTCGGGATACGGTTTACGGTATACCTTAGCTCCCCTACGGCGGCGGAACTCGAAGAGCTTTTACTCTTTGCACAATCCCCAACAGTATAAACTTGACTTCATAGAAGGGGCGCCAGCTGGCGCGACCGATATCCTTTTCCATTCCCCGAGACCCGCGAGAGAGAAAGACCCTTGCGCACACCCTTATATGTACAAATGTGCCAGAGGCCGCACGTGTGCGCGAATATATTACCGTGAAATTCTAGCTGGAAAGTGTCAATTTGTTATAGTAACGGGCATTTTTTAACTCATTTACAACTGTAACTCCTTTATCGGGAACTTGAAAATACTGCTCGAAGATCGAGCGCTACATCGTTACGGAATCATACCAACCTAGCCGTGAAATCAAAAACTGTGACGTACCAATGAGATAAAATATACCATTCGCGAACTCGATTCCTGAAGCAATAATAATAATGATCACAGGATAGTTTTCTTGAAAAGAAACTCCCAAAGAACTCGTACGCTCGAATAGAATTTTTCATTCGAAATCAATCGACCCCGAAGTCAACGATCCTCGAAAGAAGTAATCTCGAGCTAGATATCCCCGTCCCAAGGAGCAACGCACCTCGCACTTGAGCCAGGTCACCAAGTAAAAACTCGAGGCAGCCGCCACGTACACATCGGAAAGTTCCCCGCATCTGAATAGCGCGCAGGCCGGCCACGGTCGTCTCCCCCGAGGGCTATATACACGCGGGCCGCAGGCGAGCGCCACGCGCCAACTTGCCGATAAGGAGCGGCGCGCAAGTGCCTCGAGGACGCCCTCCTATCAGCGGAGTTAGCCGCCTCGAGAGCCGATCACAGGGGCGCTCGCGATCCCTCCCGCAGATTACTCCCCGCGCATCGGCCGGCTTATCTCGCGGCGGGCATCCCGGGCTCTCGCTTTTTGCGGCTATCACTGTATCCGCGGATGCTGATCGATAAGCCCCGGTTTGGCGGGAAGCGGTACTAAGGATTTATACGCGGCGGGGGTATGCACGGTATGTATACGCGCGGCACTGCCGGAAAGCGCCTCGGGGCTGGGTTTCCGTTCGCCGGAGATGATTACGACTGCCAAGCCACGCGTCTTCTGCAATTTTCTTCCCGCGTAGATCAAAGGAGAGAGTCTGACTCGAGCAAGTGAATTAATTATACAAGTATAATAGAAAGCCGAATTCGGTCTGTATTATTTAGATTGCCTCCACGTTAAATCGTTTGGAATGTGAGGCTATTGGACAGATTAGGATTTTTGTACATTAAAAGTCTGCACTTTGCCGAGCACGTAAACTTTTTCAATGCTGTTACAAGATAAAGCTTACTACTGTCACGGAAGCTTTTACGGCAAGTGTGTAAACTCCATTTCCTAGATTTTCTTGCAGACTCGCTGAAAAATGTTATTCTTAATGCACATGGTTTATACGTTTTTAAAGTCTTTTTGAATCCACAATTCTAAATTAGCTTGACCAATATACAATTGAGTACATTTGCAAGTAGTAATGCAGAAACTTGATACACGTACACACACATGAAACTTGCATACAGGACTTAGAAAAGTGTACGAATCTGAGACAGACACTCCTTAGTTTATAGTAAGATGATAATCGTTAAACTTGAAAGAGACTGATACGAGTTTTGTTGTTTGCAAGTAGTTAAGCGACGGCTCGATCTCGGAGGCGCCTCGACGCGTGTCGGTGGAAGGGGGCCCGGGCAGCGGGCGCACGACCCTGTGCCTGCGGCTGCTCTACCAATGGGCGACGCAGAACGAGGGCCCCGCCCTGGCCTTCATCGTCCCTCTGCGCGAGCTCCGGGGTGGCCCCCTCCTCGGCTACCTTACCCGCGAGCTCTTCCCGAGGAACGGCCTCCTCGCGGAGACGATCCAGCAGGTGTGGCGCACCCTGCAGCTGTTGGAAGATCGAGTGCTCTTCGTCCTCGACGGGTACGACGAGTGCACGGCCGGGCGCGGCTCCCTCGGAGACGCGGTCGACCTCCTGCAGGGCCGTCTCTTCCCCGAGGCGCGCCTCCTGGTGACCTGCTCGGCGGCGGACGCGCCCAGCCTCGCGCCCCTCGTCCAACGCAGGCTGCAGCTTGCAGGCCTCGAGTGGCCACACGTCGAGCGGCTCTGCGTCGCCTACTTCATCCACAACGACATGGCCGAGCGCGCCTGCGAGTTCCTCGAGGTCCTCAACGTCCAGCCCCAGAACGTCCGACACATCGCCCAGCATCCGCTCGGCTGGATCATGCTCTGCGTGCTTTACCAGGTGAGTGGACCCTCGATCGTGTCGGATCTGTCCGCGACAGCAAGGCCGGCCCTTCACCGAGTGATCTTTGTCTCAGGACTGCGGAAACGTGCCGTCGGAGATGAGTGCCTTGGTCCAGGCAGCCGTCAAGTGCGTGGTGAAGCGCAGCCTGGAGCCGCCCGTGCCCCTGGATGAGGAGATCCCCGGTCACTGTCGCAAGCGCCTGGAAGACTTCGGCAAGCTCGCGCTCGCGGCCCTGCGCGAAAACCGCTGCTGCTACACCGAGGCCGAGCTCCGCACCAGGGGAGGCGGACTCGAGATCACCCGCCTCGGCTTTCTCAATAAAGGTATATCCGCTTTCCTTCCTCTTCTCTTTTGCTTTCTTCCACCTGTTTAGCATGCAGCCTTGGCACTACTCGCCCATGTGGCGTGGAAACATTTCAGCTCGTTCAGTTCTATATATTATAGGTGTATATTCAAATATTAGACGAAAATCGAGAATCGCGCAAATCGTTAGAAAAATTATACTTTTCCAGTTTTAATTCAAATCATATAGATTTCATGTATATTTTACCTTAAAATTGTTCTTATAATAACTATTGTGATAGTTTTGTAGAAAAAAAACTCTGCCACAGATGCATGCAATTTTTAAAAAGGATTTTCCAATATTCTACTGTAAATTCTTCGTGTTGGTTGTACTTTTTAAAAATTGTTCAATAAACGAAAAATGTCAATGTACTAAAGTGCTACATGGAAATGTGTGGAAAATGGATTGTTTGTCACGGTAGATAAAATTTATAGCTTCTGTAACAAAAAGTGGTAGTGGCGTTATAGCTTTGGGGGGATGTAACCGAAAGCGGTACCAATAATGCAGTTGTTGCAACAGCACAATGCACGCACAGCAATGGTACACTGGTCCGCGTCCAATAAACTTACTTTACTCCGTAGTTCACGAATTTTGCATGGTATGAAATCTGGATAAGAAATTTTGAATCGGTGAACTCGAATAACTCGAATCCGTTAGCCTCCGCAATCATGCATGAATTTGTAAAGAATATATAGAAGATCTAAAGGACGATGATTTTTCTCACCCTTATAGGCCTGACATTCGGGCAGCGGCGTAAGTCAGACTTGTACACGCCCATCCACCTGGCCATCTCCGAGTTCCTCGCGGCCTACTACCTGACCTCCGTGGCCCAGTACGCAAACATCCTGCGGCGGGAGCTGGAGGGCCTGCCCCCGGGGATACTGGGCCACCTGGCCGGCCTCCTGGGGCCCCGAACGCACCTCGTCCTGAACCAGCTGTGCCCCCTGGAGGTGCCGCCCCGGGTGATGTTCTCGCTGCTCAAGGCCGCGGGGGCCTCGGAGGGTAACGTGGCCGCGGTGTGTCGGCTGGTGGGCGCGGGTCCCGGCTTCGGCCCAGCTCCCAGTGAGCGCCCGCCCGCGCCCCTCGTCCACACCTCGCCCCTCGAGCTCGAGGGCTGGGCGCGCATCCTCGAGAGTCCCGCCTGCGCCCTGGAGGCGCTCGAGGTCGTCTTCCAGGTGGAGCGCGGCTCGGATCCCCGGCACCTCGACGAGTTCTTCGAGGCCCTCGCCGGCAACGAGAGCGTCAAGCTCGTCAGGATCACATCGCTCCTCGGACAGGAGTTCCCCATCGACGAGGTCCTCAGGCTCGCCGAACACGTCCGCTGCGTCCTTGGGAAGAAGCGTCTCCACGAGTTCGAACTCGTTATCACTTGCTTGGAAGAGTCGGCACACGACAGGTTAGTATCGTCTTCTTCTCTTTTGTCCCCACCGATTGATTCACTAATTAAATATTAATCTATTACCTTTTATATTTATAAATTTTTTTATCATTTCCCCGTTACCACACTACAGTCTTTGGACGATAAGTAGCCCTTCACGAACCCTTTCGGGTGTGCTTCTGGTGCAGCGTCTTCAAAGAAGGTTCCATTTTCGGAACAAAAGCCGGTCAATGCAGCTCATATATACATGGTGTATATATGCAGTATTAACCCGGGACATCTTTTTTTTACCGATATAAGACTTTCACTGGACTCTTGATGCATTAATGTTTGAATATTGCGCGCGCACAAATAATGTATAATAACACGTACTTATCTACTTATCTATCCACTTAAACTTTCAAAGGATATCGTCCCCGACGTCTCGTTTCTGCTTTGACCTTTGCCAATTTCGATGGCTTCCTTTATGTCCCACACTGGTGTGGTACTTAGAGATGCCCTCAATAATAAGCGAACGGAACCCCTTTGATAAATAGTTACTACTAGGTCGGCGAACATTCTCGAAACTCTCTCTATAACATAATTTCAATCGTTATATTCACATATTAAAGCCACACTTGCGAATTACTAAGAAACTTAGGATGAAACAATTTTGCTTCCTACATCGGAGCGCTCGTTTAAAATATGGTCCATGGTAATCTAGCAGCCCATAGAAGCCGCGGCCAACTCGTTTTTCCGTCGGGCTAAAGTTCGATCGGTGCGAAGAGAGTCGGGTCGCGGAAGTTGGTAAAAGCCGGAGTGCGCGCGTGCACCTTGGCCGCGCAGCGCGTCGGGCTTCCGGCCGACACTCCCCGAAGGAAGAAGCGCGGACCAGACGCCGGTGGTAATAAAAGCACTTAGAACTTTATAAAGTCGCGTTAAAAAGAGGAAGGGGCGGCGCCCGGGCGATACGAGCCGCGCCCTCGCAAAGGAATACCCGGGGCGAATAATGCGCCCCGCGTCCACCAGATCCCGCGCGGAGGGATGAATTATTGCGCGGGAGGACGGAGGCGATAGGCCGCGCCGCCGATATATACGAGAGTCTCGAGGCGTGCGCACCGAGATATTCCTCCTCCCCCGCCTGCGGATCAACTCGCAATACACACGCGCGCGCGCGCTCGTCGGTCTCTCTGTGTGTCTCTCTCTCTCTCGCGGCCACTGCATCCTTTCATTATCCCCGGGTTGAAAGAACCTAGGGGTGCGGCGGGGCGGGCGGCTCCGTGCAGATAAGCGCCGGTCCGACAATGCCGGGCCGTCGCAGGCGCGGCAAACGCGGCTTTCCCCGCAATCGCCGCGGCGACGCCCCGGGACGAGCGTCCGGCCCTTGGAGACCAGCCGCAGCCCGGCAATCGGCAGGCAGTGCGCCAAGCATCTGTGAGGATAAGCCCGCGGATTGGAGCGGGGGCCGCGGCGCTCGAGCTTGCGCGGCTAACTGAATAATGTATGACCATGCAAAGCTGCGAGTAAATTGACGCCGGAAAACGCGCGTGCCTAGCCGCACGCGGACCCGACTACTTGTCCGTTATTTATACCGCGTCGTCTTTCATAAGGCTAACCGCACGCTGCAACTACTTCGGTCTGTTTTCAGATTTTTTTTTTCATGCATGGGAATGAGGTGGTTTGCAGGGCCGGGTTATGTAACGAGATAGATGAAAACTTAAAAAGATACGAGAGTGCGCGTTTAGTAGGACAACTGTTCAGTCGATCATTATCGACGATATTATATACCGTTTATCGCTCTCTGCTCTTGCACTCTTAATATAAAAATCAATCCCATGTTCGGCTTTTCACAAGCACCTTTTTATTCATGTTGCTCGCCCTGAAACAAATAACGGTGTACAGAAGACAATGGTAAAAAATGTTGTTCCGCGGCACAAGTAGTTGCGGGTGGTTATAGTCAGCCGTGCGGAGCGAACAAAGGTTCTTGCAGCCCCGAGCCGGCTAATTCAGCGTCTGTCTCGGCGCTTGGCTTTATCGCCGAAACTCGTCACGCGCGCGGCGCGCGGGCCCGGGCTTCCTTGATTAAAAACAAACAACACCTTCATTACGCCGGGGACGTAGTCCTCGGCGGGCTTGTCCTCCGCGCGGCTTATCTAGGCGCCCGCCGTCAAGATAGCATCGATGACTGTGCCCCCCCCCCATCCGGAGGCTGCGCCCTACCCGCCCGGCGATCAAAGGACGCGCGGCGCCGGGGGAGTCGGAGCCCCGCCCGCTTCCTTTTCTCCGGCTCGCGCGTCCCCGCCGCGAGGTTCTCCAACTTTGCCGTAGGCAAACTCCCCGCAACTTCCGGGCCGGACGAGGTAGACTCGGCTTCCAAAGCGCCTCCGCGGGGGCCGACCCCAGGTTTATTTATCCCCGCGCGAGCTAGGCCGGCGATCTATCCGATTCGAAGGGGAGCCAAAACAGCCGCTAGAGGGCAGGTCGGCGACCCGCAGCCGTCCCGCGGGACGGCCCGGCCCACTTGCGCGCGTATGGTGGCAATCCCGGTGACCTCGGCGTTTTTATGGGCTCCGCTGTTGGCTTCGCTCTGTCGACTGAGCCGCGGGCGACGCCTGACCCACCCACCGGCCATGTGATGCAGTGTAGCGCTAAATCTAGACGGACAGCCGAGTAGGTACAGTGCTGTAGGCAATCGGTTTTTCATCTGTCAGCGACCAAGACATTGACTTATGTTTAGAAGGATTAGTTTACATAAACGTTATTACAGCGCAACTAGTAAAGTATGCATAAGTAGCTATTCTCAATTTGACTCCGTCGACAACAGACATTATTATCTCTGCAGAATACGTTGTTATATTAATGTTCCAATCTACGTCAAACGAAGTATGCAATTAGCGAGTTAGGGTACAAGGGTACCGGTGTTCAAGCGCTTTTGTAATAAAGACAAAATTTATTATCCCTAGATTACAACTAAACACGCCGAAGGAACTCAACAGTTTTGATTACTGTAACGATTTTTTTTGACTCTTTATAGAACGCTACTGCCACACGCGTATAAGACTTCTGACGCTGCAGTTTCCAGATCCGTGGCAAATGCCGCAGTTCAATAATTCGCTTTGATTCAAAGTTGGCGCAGACAAACGAAAATCTGCAATAGCAGTACGTGTGCATAATGCATAGAATTCCAGCTTACCCTTCTTGCAATTAAATGCCATTGCAGTACCTCCTTTGTGCCAGCGCGCAACTCTATAACTTCAGCGACGCCTTTCCGCCAAACTAATTTCAGGGAATGATTATTTGGAATTGATTTGCATTGACTCGTGTAATTTACTCGAAGATTAATAAACTTCGTACACCGCTTTGCCAGATAGGTGTTCGAAACTTATTTTTATGAAACGTTAACATTTTATTTTAATTATCAATGCAAAGTTCAAAATGCAACTTGAAAAAAGCTGAAATGAATCAAAAAAATTTGTTTTAATTTACAAATTAATTATCGGTGATCAACGTGAAATTAGGCAAAATCATAGAACAAAAATGAGCCCTTAGCGGAGTTTGAAGGACAAAGTTATTTTTCCAACGCGCCGAATTGCCGAAAACGACTGTGACGTCAAAGTAAAGCTATTCGGGGCAAATTTTCAATCTAAAGCGATAAGTAAAATGGGTCAATGTGTAGAAAACCCCAGTGTTTACGGCGATAACGGATATTTTCTCCGCTGAATTCGATGCGACTTCCAAATCTATAATTCAAGAAAATTCACGTAAATAGTCGGATACATTTTAACCCAAATGTGGAGCGAAGTTACCGAATTATTTTAAATTGAACTTTTATTTGCGAATGATACGTAAACATTATGCATTATTTATATGATTTTTAATACGTTATGCTATTGCGATTAATTTCTAGATTTACGTTCTATTAAAATGTTTAAAACAAATAACTTCATAAAGTAATTAAACTTTCAAGTTATAAATATTATGCAAACATTAATTAATCTATGGAAAAAGTATTGGATGAATGCATATTATAACGGCAAAGCCTCTCGAAGGGTGAACAATGGGGATATATTTAAATGCTGTTAGGCGTTTCTGAAAGATAAAAGTGCAAGGGGGAGCTAATGCCTTCACTATAGCACAGAAAGAAAGGCTAAGAACCTTTAAAGTAGGGAAAGGCTCGCGACGCCGCCGGGAAACTGAAAAGCCCGATTTCGAGAACTCGTCCTGGTCTAGTCATTGTTGTGCCTCGTCGGTTCCGGATTATCGTTTCCTTTTTATCCACCTTCCCCCCCTCTCTTACTCCTTTTCTTCTTTTGCATTCCGAGAGTGCATCCGCGGCAGGAAATCCGCGAGACCAAAGTGCGTTTGGAGGAGTTTTGAGATGCGAAAAATTTGAAATGCGCAACAATAGAGCTACGAGTGCTGTGCAGTCATTTTTTTTGATTTTAACAATACACTGGATTACACGAGCTCTATATACTTTCAACGAAAATAAAAGTAAAATAACGTGTGCCAGATACTTTCAACAGCGATCAACTGCCATATAGTAATGCATCTTGCTACAACGTACCCTTTACATTTGCATTTACATATCAAAACTATTGCGCAGGAGGAATATCTGAACCCTTCTTTGTTGGAAGCGTTTCAACGAAATCATTTCGAAAGTTCGAAATTCAACTGCACAATTCGCGTTAAAATAAATAACGCATTGCAACGATTTTTATATAAAGAAACCCTCGGCTCGAATGAAAATCCCGCTGTGGATTTAAGAAACCTCTCGCACGAGGGAACTTTCTTAAGCGATTGCTCCGGAATGGTTTCAGGCTCGAGTGCGTCGTGAGCGCCCTGTGTCGGGGGATGAGCCAGGCGTCGAACCAGCTCTCGCGGCTCGTCCTGGACATGAACCTGTCGGGCGAGCAAGTCTCGAGGGTCTGCGGCTCTCTGCGGCACTGCAATCAGGTGCAGGCGCTTCACCTGCCTCACCTCGGCTGCGGCTGCGAAGGCCTCGCCTCCGTCGCCGAGCTACTCAAGGAGAGGCCCCTCCTCGCTCTCAACCTCGCCGGAAGCTGGGGCGCCAAGAACGAGGACCCGTCCAGTTCCGGGATTAGCATGGGTAAGTTTTTCGCCTTTTTCACCTGTCCGATTCGTTTCGCATTTTATGCGTCAAAACGTTGCACTAATTTTATTGAAAAGAATATCGATTTGGGAGGATAGTTTTGGAAAGGATAAAACTGTCTGGAATGTGGATACTGGTAAAATTCTGGTAAAACTTGGTCTATCTAGTATATAACACGGGAATAATAAAAAACTGAATTTAAAGGACCATGCTGTATGCTATTTCGGAAGTATTAATTTCACGTATTTTCATATTACTTTTAAATTTTTATTTTCAAATATTAGCATTTGTATAAACCATCATAACCATAATAGTTATACCTGTTGCTTTATTCCTATTTATTACCTATTTATTAACGCTTTTTTATCTATTTAATTAATTGTAATTAATAAATTACGACATATTCATTCGTATATAGTTCTATCTATTACATCTTTCAAGACTTATAATTTTGATTAAATTCTATTCAGGCTATGGAAACCCTTTCATTTGTATGACTATGTCTTAAACTAAATTCATTCTTGAAAAATGTTACATAACAAGAAATTGTATGCATCGTGAGAAAATGTAGTGACTAACAAAAAGGACAGTTGTCGCGGTATCTATAGCGGAGCCGTCAAAACTTAGACACTCGTAATAAGACTAGGGTTGTAACGATCGACTAAAGCTACGTGCACGTCCCCTGGGCAATTTCTACTCAACTTTTAGCTGGAATTCTAGCTTGACACTCTCAACCCTATATATCTTCTAGCTCTTTATAACCGCAGTTCTCCTCCGTGAGCTAAGAAACTTTTCATACCTCCGCAGAAAATATGTTTTTAATACAAGCAATAATTTAGAAGTGTCTCGAATATGGTTTCGTAACATTTATTTCAGTCTTCTTGAAACAGTGTATTTTAGAAAAAAATCAATCAAATTGTTTAAATTTTGATAAGTATTTAAATTTAATTCAATTTAGTATTTAATTTTAATTCTACTCGACCTCAATATTATTTATGTATAATACGCATAGTTATCTTAATTTAAGATCAATTTAATATAAAATATTATCAGTTCATTGATATTTGATAAATGATGATTTCATTGGTATAATACTTATTAAAATTGACCGTTTTTTCATTTATATATCTTTATCAAAAAGTAAGTCGGATACTTTTGTAATTTTAATTACAAATTACGTTCATTAAATACATGTCTATTCAAGAATTCTTTCTGAATGCTATTAACCTAATCCAGGGTTGGTAGGCGGCCAACGAAATGACAAAGAGGAGTAACATTAACCGATGGCAACCTGCCAATCGATCCAAGTTGATTGGTATTAGTTCTCACTAGTTTCTATCTTCCTTTCCACCATCGTAATCAGCTCTTTGATGATAGCCAACTGGTTTGGTTCTGGTTAACAGTGGTGAAAATCACTCGTCCTACCGAAGAATTCTTTGGGCAACTTAGTTCCTGGCGGCGAAGTCTAGCAGTGTTTACTCGGCAACGAATTGCTCTTAATGGTTTCCGACTGTTGACTCTTCCGCAACTGGCATGTCAACTCCGTTGCGCACTTTCACATCTAACTCAAGAACTCTCAATTCTCCTCGGTCGGAAAGCTCGACTAGGGTAAGCGCGTCCTACGGGCGCGGGCAGTTTGAAATCGTTCGGGCGCGTTTGACACTCATTCGGCACTTAAAAGATTTTCATGCATAAACATACTTCGTAGTGTTATTGGTAAATTTAGTTTCAAAGGAACTGAAATTAAGTCGTTTTTTCATTTTATGAGCCATTTGAATTGTAATTTGTCTGAGCTTTTTCCAAGCTTTACTTTACTTTAATATTTCAAAATAAATTTTACACAGTATATTAACAAATTATTTGTATTTTCTTAACAGTATTGATTAAATATAAAAAGATTGAAAATAGTTTTATATTTTGGTAAATATTTTGAAGATTACAATAATTTTTTCAATTTTATGAAATGCTTTATATACTACACGAAGAAACACACACATTTTGGTTTAGGATGTAGAGGAAATTACTAAAGTAGTATAACTCAAATGATGTTGCAATATTAAAATAAAAATATGTAATAAAAGAACTTGTATGATCTGCATAATTTTACAGATACTTTTCATTAAGGACAGTATAAATTAATTTAAGACCCGTGCAATCATTTTTTAGGACAGAATAATAATGAATTAAATGAATGCTAAATATAACAATATTTAATACAAATAAAAAATTATATATTATCTTTTTTGAATTTGTTTCTGCCTTTCTTCTATTTACGTAGAATGTACTTAAACTTTTTGCTTTTTGTTTCTTATTGGCTATATCTCATTACCTCAGTTGGCCCTTTGTCGTTTTTTACATTTGGACCTATAATACCTTCCCGTATTTTCTACTTGCGCTTTTTACCAAGAATTCTGTAGAGAAACCATCAGTAACAACGCTCGCATTCCTTCTCAACGCCCTTTTCACTTATGCCAAGAGAATCGCATTCTCATTAGTTATTCTAATATGTTGCAGAAATTCTTAGAATATCTAGAATTTACCTACAAAGTAAAAATAAAATTTTCTAAATTTTAATAGAATTTATAAATCTTAAAATTTAATTTTGTAAGCTAACTAAAAGTACTATCTAAACCCTTTTTGATAATTAAGAAAGGCTAATGTAATTATTGTCGTCATTCTTTTACATACTTGGTATCTAATATTATAGAGCCATATTATTTATGTAAAATTCTCCATTAAATTAAATAAAATAATTCAATTTATTATTGAAGCATTGTTAAATATGCTCGTTATATATGCTCGAAGAAAGAAACGCAAAGATTTCCTATATAATTAGCTTATCTTTGCTGGAGCACTAAGCGTCAGACACTGAACTGAATTTCCTTATGCAAATAGAAGGTTAATAAAGCGACGTAGTCTCGGAAACTCGGTATGTCCTTTACGTCCTCTTAAATTCTTGAATGGCAACTCTTGTTGCTGTATAACTCGCTTTAAATTTTTCACAGTTTTTGCTCCAACAAATATAATTTCAATCAATGTCAATAAAGTAATATCGTTGTTAATCTTCTGACCTTATAATAGTATAAAAAATATGCTGCATTATGAGACTACCAAGATTCATTTGATTGTCAATTTCAATTGTACATCTACAAATATTTTAAATAACAATCGAAGTTTAGTAAATGTTTATTGTTCAATATTTATTTTGACAACCGGATTAAAAGATTTTTATAGTGAACACTGGGTATATAAATGCAGGTAGGTGAATGTAGGAAATTCACCGTTTAGTTCCATACTTGTTACCTGTAATCAGTATTCTCCACTCGATACCGTAATTAAATGAAACTTTTCACTTTTTCCCCCCTCTCTCTCTCTCCTAACGATTTGCTCGCTTGGCCGAGCCTGATTCACTCTCATGGCTACCGCAGGAGCAAATGAGAATCCAGAGTCAATCTGCTTCACATTTGCAAAATTAAGCGTTGGTCTCGCGGCTGCCGCCCAACTGCGCTGTAACGGTCGGCTCGTCCTTAATCGACTGAAGAGTTCGATTGACCGTATATCTGCATTTAATGTACAATATCAATCCTGCATACATCATTGATTTATCAATCTCTGAAAAGACATTTTCGATCGGTCCTTCAAATGCTGATCGTTACATCAGAGCAGATGCTTACGTTATTCCGAAAGAAACCCATTCTGTTCTCTAAAGCACGTAACCAAATGCAAACTGTACATTCAATACACCTAGTTAACGAACGTACCTACTTGCGCGTATTATTAAAAATGGCAAGGCAGAAGCGTAACGAGGTACTAATCACTTCATCGGGTAAGCAGTCGAGCCGCGCAATACCGTCGCAGTAAGAAAGCGGCGCGGCCGCCTCGCTCCTGCACCGAGGAAGACCGCTTCCATAATTACAGGTAAACTGCGAGTCCGCCGGGGTCTGCCGGGGCGGCATATAATTAGGGGGATTTACCGGCGGGCCGGCGGAACAAGAGCCGCTGATGCGCTCGGCTGCCCCCGGCGCACCTCCGCGCTCCGGAGCGGCCGATCGATATACCGCGCGCCCGGCGTATATCGGCCAACGAGCAGCGGCCGCATCTAATCCAGCGGCGCGGGCCCTTTTAACGGGGCCGTTATCCCGCCGCGCGAGGCGGGCCAATTAGGGGAGCCGCGACGCCGGCCGCGGGAAAAAGTCCGCGAAGGAAGGAGGAGGCCGGGCGGTATAAACGGCTCGAGCGGGGCGGACTCTTAGCGGCCCTCCGGCACCGCCAGTCACTTTCAATTGCCGCCCGATGTGTTTCCCTCCCGTTATCGCGCCGCTTTCCCTCCCGCGTTTTCCGACGCCAGGCCGCGCGCGTAACTGCGTTCCACGAGGTTCCTCCTCGGCCGCCTCCGAGCTTCCCGCCCTTTAACGAGTTTCCCCGAGTGCCCCGAGTTTTCCGCACGTACGCGGGGGGCGCCGACCGACCGAGCGATGGCCCCGCAGGAGTCCATTTTTACGCCCGAAACAATGGTACGCGCTTTCTTTTAAGATGTAAGTAGGATCTTCCGCGAGGCGCATCGCGGGCTCGTAGGCGCGGAGGTAAAAAGTAACGGGCCCGCGCCGTTAAAGCCGAATCGCCCTCTTGTTCCTCCGAGGGCCGAGCTTGCCCCGTAAATTACTTATCGGGGAAAAATCAGCTCGCCGGCAGAGGGCCCGAGCCTCGGACTCCCCGGCCGCCACCCTACATAACCTCTCTAATTAGCCGCGGCATTCCCACATTCATTATGGACCGCTGCTGTAATTAAGCCGCCCTTATGAAAATTGAAATATCTCCCGGGCAATCATCAAAATGCGCGCGGCGGGCCCTTCCCCCTCGCCCGGCATCACGATGCCGGCACGTGTACGCAAAAAAATGGCGGGGAAACGAGTTTCGGCGGGCCTCCTCGACCGCGGAGGTCTGCTGCTTAGAGGCATAAAAACCGCGCGTCCCGTGTATGCGTGTGTGTATTATAAACAAGGGCAAACTCGGGCCGCTTTATAATTGACGAGGGTGGCACTTCCGCCGGGCCCGCGGCTCTTTAAATTACCAATTGCCGGGGGCCTAATTGGGCGCGGCCGCCCAAAGACCCGGGCAGCAGCGCCAATTAATCCGGCCAATTAAGGTTAATACGCCGCGGAAGAAAGTGGGATGCCATCGGGCGCGCTCGGCGGACCTATTTAAACGAGCGGCCGTTCGATCGGCAATGCCGCGGGGACGCCCGGTTCAAGCGGACTGTATCGGGAAAATCTCTTTTTATCGCCCGCCGACTTTCCCGCGCGAGAAGCCGTTATTGTGCACGCGCGTGCGGAATGCGCACGACCTTCCCCGCTAGAGGGCGCCCGCGGTGACACTAAAAAGAAAAGAGAGAGGTTCAATCTACGAGGGTCTGCTGGAGTGCGTGGCCGCGGTCCCGGTGTAATCGGCCCGACCGCGGGGGGAGTCATTAAGACGAGCGAGATCCTCGTTCGCGATGCATGCGTGCGCCGCGGGGAGAGCGTATAGGTTAACAGATTGATGCGCGGCGGGGGAGCCTTTTTACGAGCCGGCTCCGAGCGCCAATCTCGGCTCTCGTCGCGGATTTTTCATACGAATATTATCACGCGTGCGATGTACCTGCGGCGCTACGCGGCCTGCCGGAGTGCCGCGCAGGAATCTCTAGCGTCGACTTTGATGGGAGGCGATGTGTTTAGCGTTCGGCGTCGGTAGCTTCGGACAAATTGTAACGCGCAAACGAGGTACACGCGCCGCTCGCTGCGAATAACGTATACGTTTGTTACGGCTTATTGAACTTTAGTTGCTCCGACTAACTTTACACTTCCCCTCGGCGATATATCGATTAATAGTTACTAATTTGTTCTAAAATATAGTTTCTTGCTCAGTTATTAAAGTTATAATTATACCGGAATTCTAACATAATCAACCAAATTGAAGGGAGAATCTGATTTCTCTATATACAGTGCAAACTGACTACCAAGCAAAGTTTCACAAAGAATTTATAATGGCTTATAATGTCGGTAAACGAAAATAGTTTTATAAAATATTTGAATACAAAACGATTGAATTTTTCTGTAAAATTGTTATGTAAAATGTAAGAAGTTTTTGTAATTTAAACTAGAAGGTGTGTAAATCGCGTGACACCTAATTTAAATAAAAACTAATATCGCGGACTCGGACTGTTCTTAATGCAAACCAAGTATAAAAACTAAAATTTGATAAAAACACTTCGAATATAAGTTTAATTTTAGTTCTAAATATAAACAACTATATGGGTAAATAAAATGTACTTCTATAACACAAATAATCTAATATTATCTTATTTTCCTGATAAATCCTTTATTGAGCCAATTTTCTGTACGAATTTTAAAAAACCTTAATAAAGCTCGGTACAAAACTTTTTTATCTGCGGTGCAGTAGTTTTTCAAACTGCTCATATTTTACATGGAGAAGCATGTATATGTAAGCAGACGGCAATTCTAAAATTCAATTTACCTTTTGGAGTAAAGACTACATCGTCCTTCTCTCTATAACATTGTCTTTTCTCGGATATTAAACTCGGGGTAATACTTCCTACTTCGTAAAACGTACCGTCTAGCTTGAAAATAACTCTGCAAAGGGAAAATATTAAGGTATATATACCGGGGCCACGCCGTTCAAGTGCCGCTTTTTTTCTTCGCTCATTCCTTCAAAATGAAGCTTTCCCCGTGGAAAAATAACGCGTGCTCCGCTCTCCAAAGCGATGCAGCGCAAGCTCCGCCGAAAATCCAAGCCACGCCCTGTCACCGGGTCCGCGTACAATTAAAACAATAAAGCCGCCGCGGCTGATTCTGCTGGGGAGCAGGTGAATTGCTTCCGGCATAGGAGAGCAGGCTTTATTCGCATTAGCAGTAAGTGAGAGAGCCGCCGGGGCCGGGGGAGGCAAGTTGGCCGACTTTGAATAAGGCGAGGCGACGTGGCCTGACTCAAACGCGCGGCCCTTGTGCGCGTTTAGACGGCGCCGCCGAGTGGCACGTGCGACTGCTCGAACTGCACTCGCTGCAGCGTCGCGGGGATATATACTTAGCGTCGCAGGTGTAATTCCCCATCACCCCCCCCTCTCCCCTTGAGTCGGCCCTCCGGGGAGCCACCGGTCCAAAGACGCCCCCGCGCATATAACATCTCCGCGCCCGCGATGAATTATTTGCGGGCAATTTCCCCATTCGTCGACGCGGTAATTGCGCGCAGTTAGGCCCCGGCTCGATAAGCCCACTGTATAATGGAAACATTGTGAAATGCACGAGGCGAGTGCATTGGAAGCAGGTGTTAGTTGGGTCCTTAGCGCGATGCTATCAATCAAATTATTTGGAAATTCCCTTGATAATATTTTTCTGTTGTTCCATCTGCGTAATCGTGGAAAAAGGATATAACATTGCGCAATAACAAAGTAAATGTTGCATCGACGTATTCATGGCATATACTTTATAGGCATTTATATGTGATGGATTAAATTACAAATCAAAGTAAAATAAATAAAACATTTTCTATTAATCATTTTATTTAAACGATTTCAATAAATAATAAATTTAATTAAAGCGCCTGCCTTACATTAATTTCATTACGGACAATTGGTCATCATACTATGACACTTTAGATGAGTTCTTGTGTAATTTAATTTTGAATATAAATACCTTCAAATTGCTTGGAATAAATTTTGACTTTTTTTCTTATTCTCATTTATACCGATGACGTTTACTGATCTTAAGCTTAGGTGAATTTCTATTTCATCATAAGATTCTTCACTGCAGATTCCTTCATACTTTATTTTTTTGCTTTGTTGTTGAAGATGAATTGAAAAAATGGTATCCCTTTATCTGTAAGATTTACACCGAGAATAGCAGCTTCTTCATTATTAATAAAAATTATCTGTCTCTCAGCTTTTGTTTATATACATCTTTGCTTATTTAAATATAACGACTTTTTACAATGAAAATGCTGCTGTGTCTACAACTATATATTCAGATTAAAGTACTCGAGTTGATGTTTCGAGGACGATATTTTGTATGTATAACTGAAGAAATTCTCGGGCCTCGTAAATCAGACCACCAATACGTTCTGTTCCACCGCGTCTAGCCAATCGACGAATGGTCATTGTATTGATATATTCAATGTTATCCGGCAAAGCTCGTCGATTTCGCCTCACACCTCTTCTTCCAAGTCCATTTCCACCACCATTCATCTTAACGAATTGACAATAAATTTATGCACAATTACGACTAAAAGCAAAATGACCCTATGCTCACAAAACCTTGCTTCTTATTTACTGAACCCTTTCCCCCACATTCAAAGGTTCCCCTTCCACTATTCTACCTTTTCAATGTTACCCAGATAATTATTAAATACCAAGTAAGATTTACAAATATGAAGAAAAAATAACGATATTTTTAGAGATATATAATCACATTACTTTATATCATACATAGTCTAATTGTGTCGTGGTAAAAATGACAAATTTCATTATTTATTTAAGTAATGATTTACATTGACGTATGTTTTAATGTTATAGATGAAATTCTGATCAAGATTCACATTTTAGTTAATTTTCAACTAACTTTTCACGGATTTCCAATATTTACATGATTCTGACACAACATGATAATAAAATGTGTAAATGCTAAAATTAGAAAAGCAAAATTATGAAATTAGAATATAATTTATAAGTATACCATACGATCTTTAGATATAACATAAAACTGTTTTAATTAATATCATAAATCATTATAATTTAAAGTACATATTCATGTTAATGATATATACAATATAATAAATAATTTTATTTCAAAATTTTTTATCTTTAATACATTTAATGTTTAACATTAATTAGATTTATATTCTTAGCTTTATAAGTAAGAAACCACATGTTTAATTTATAAATGCTCAAAAGAAATTTCAACGAATTTTCATAATTATAAACATTGTCTAAAATACTGTTGTAATATAAATTTTTCCAAACTTAATATTCTAAACATTTTCTCACTTGATTGTGTTTTCATATACTTCAAAATGCTTATAAATACACATAACACGCAGCTACAGTTACAGTTCTTCTCCATTTGCTCACAAACTACGACAGAGGGTATTACGGTCATAACTTCTTCCACTACGTAAATTGCACAACATATTTCTTTTACACTCAGAATCGCATTTTGGCATAACTGGTGTATTTCTGTAGAAGTTTCTATACGAACAAATAAAATGATAATGCATATGAATTACAAACTAAAATATCCAAATGAAATACAAGATTTACATAACAATAAAAAAGTTAATAAAAAATTAAGTACCTGTAATAAACATCGAAAAGTTTACTGTCAGTGGACATCCTCGTTATGAGATTATCCCAGTCCTTTGGTAAAAGCGAGTCCATACCATAAGCTTCTCTTGCACTGTATGCTTTCCTCCAAACAGGATTATCATTTATATTTGCTTCATCAAGATTCATTTTCCAAGTCTCGTGATCTATTATTGACTATAAACATTGATTAAAAATATCAATAAACTATAGCCATTTTAATAAACTATTTATATGCAACACTTACTCTAGTTGTCGTTGAATGGTCACCATCTACATAATATATACGATAGGCAGGATTAACTAGTTCCCAAGGTGTGATCGAAGGTGATATATAGCCAACATTTATTGGTCGTACGAAATCCTTTGAATCGTAAAATACTTCAAATTCGTCATTATGTGTGTGCCCATAAAATTGAGCCATTATTGTTCCCTCATACCTATTAAAAATCGTATAACATACAATATTTATCTACACAAGCAGAAAATAAACGAAGAAAATAAAGAACAATTTAAAGCAAACAATGATAGAACTAAATATTTTAATACGTTTGTAAATAAAAGCTATTCGAACACAATCTTATTTTTATTCATGAATTTCTGCTTAACACGAGGTATAATAACTGGTAAAATATAACAGTGTATATCAGATGACGAGCTTCGCTTTTAACAGTTCTATGACTGCACGCGATATTGGAAATTGTCAGTCCTTATAGAATCTAAGCGACAGACTGCTCTTCGATATCGAGAAGCAGTCAGTGAACAACAAACTAGGACAATTTACCTATTGATTATGTCATAGTAACTGCGGGACCAAACTTTCATGCAGTCGTTGCCACCTGGTGGTATGTGGCCGATAATGTGCACTTTTTCGCCTTTGGCTTCAGCATCGTTGAGCTGCTCTGCGAGCCAGGCCAACTGGTCCAGGGGGTCGGTACTGTTTAGAAGCAAGAAGAAGTTTCGGATGCTGCAGTAATTGCCATTGATCGCAATAATGCGGAAACCGGGCCTTGCGGAAACTGAGTAGAAGGCTCCGCGCCTTATGGTCTCGTGGGTGCTTTCCGGCAACCAACGTTTCCACTCCTTTTCCAACTCGCTGTACAACCAGGATATGTTCTTTCGCTCGGGCGCGAACGACGTAGGGTAACTGCAAACGAGCGCGATAAAGAAGATGTACAGTTACCGATTGATATTTGTCGGGGGTGAATTTGGTCCACGAAGATTCTTTTCTCGGTAAAGTTTCTTCTCGTTGGAAAAGATATTCGCGAAGATATATACAAATCCACGATCAAAATCACGGAAAAATCAAATAAACTGCAGTTCAGAAGTACCTATCAACCGGGCAGCTCTCGTGATTTCCAACCGACGGGAAAATAGGAATACCATTGAAATATTTGTCCATTAGTGCCGCAGTTACTTTCAGATTTTCGATATTTGTTTCTTTCGTTTGATTCCAAACGTCATGAGGAGGAAGATCGCCAGTCCACATGATGTAGTCGATATCCTTCAAGACAATATTTTATGTTACGTAATTTATCATTAGACATCGTAAGTCGATACCACAAAATACGTGTACATTAGAATTTGAATTAGAATAAAAGGTATAAGATAGTAAAATATGCAAAGGAGCTATTTACCCGGTGCTTCTCAGCGATGTTCCGTAAGGCGTTCTCAAGGAGGATCAAGGGAGCATCGCAATGCTCGTAGTTCCCGTATTTTCCTGCCTCCTGCGACTTGGTGCGTGGTCGGCCATTTTCGACCCGGCAGCAAACAGGCTCGCCACAATCGTTATTGCCCCCCTCAACGTATTTCGGATCATAGTGCGTGTCCGAAATCTGCAGAACCTTCA
Organism: Sycophaga agraensis; assembly: GCA_018906755.1. Classification (NCBI taxonomy): domain Eukaryota; kingdom Metazoa; phylum Arthropoda; class Insecta; order Hymenoptera; family Pteromalidae; genus Sycophaga; species Sycophaga agraensis. Next base: position 568,790 of record JACCIE010000003.1, read on the forward strand.
ACCTTGGGACATTGTCGGCAGGTTTAGCCGTCGGGTGTGGAGAAGTGAAGTTCGTGGGCGATTTGAGATTCACCTTCCAGTCGTGACGCGCGTCGTAACCAGCAATGCATCCGTCCAAGTCGCCTTGCAGAAAACTACAGATCTGCGCCGGTCTCATGTCCGACATCTCCACTGCCTCGATCACATCGATCTAGGAAATGCAGATGCAATTTCTTTCTGTCACTAGATTATTCATCCTCATTTAGCCTCATTATAAATAAGACTGCTGACGTAAATCGACTTACTCCAATTACTTCCAGTGCACCTTGGCATACATTTGGCGATTCGATTCTCAAAATGATGCATATTTTAGTTCCAACTTTTACGATTTCGTCATTGCTTGAGCCAGATGTTGATAAAAATCGTATTAAGTTTACTATAAATTTACAAGTTGCGCATGATACTTTGGTAGCAATTTTTGATTTTACATCAATTTTCACTTGATCAAAATTAACAAGATTGTTGAATTTAGTTGCCCACTGGTCTGTGTTTTTATTTTCCATTGAAAAGCGTAAATCAACCATCCAGCGTGAATAATTCATCTAAAAAGGCATAATATTTTTAACAATGTAATATATTGTAAGTACATTCTGATTTATTAAAATTGATGAAATATTTTATATATTATTTTTTTGCCTAAATTATCAAAAGACATTGCTAAATTACATACATCTGCTAACCATTCTGGATCAAAAGAATCAACAATGGGACCCAACACAGATGGCACAACTTTCTTAGATACATCCGAGACCCTCGTTTTCAGTTTAAATGATTCATGAATAATGTTCTTCGGTTTTATCAAGTCTTAAATGCAAATTTCAAAATATTATTATTCAATCAAAAATCGACTTCAAATATCACTATACAGTATTACATTACAAGTTAACTATACAATCTGAAAACAATTTTCTTAAAATTAAAATGAATTGAAAAACACAAACTATTAAAATTAATTATTAAATTTGAAAAAAATTTAACCGAAAAATTCCAGAGTGTATACTATAACTTTATAAATATATATTAACATGTATAATTTAATTCTTTATTGAGTTATAAAGAAAATATATATGTATGTAAAATCAAATAACTCTTTTCCATTACCAAGTAGCTTTGATTGTTGCGAAACTGTGATACATAAAAGTAAAATAAAAGCCCTCCTCAGCATCCATCTTTGTTGCAGCATAATGCCTCTTGTGTAGTAACGGAGAAACTAAAAAAACAGTTACATAGCATAAACCAGAAATACTTTAAGCGCTATTCATTCTTTTATTATGCTATAAAATTATGCGATAATTCTAAAATTAATTAATATTCAAAAATAGCAATAATAACAACGTCGTTTCTTAAATTAAATGTTTAGTTATAATCAAGCTAGAATTCATTATCTAAAGCGAGAGTGCATAAATTGTCACCTCTTTTCAATTACATTATGATTTAAATTCAAAATTTTATTAAACTAATTTTTTTAATTTATTTTAATTTAATTTAAAAATATGATTTATCTAACATGTATTTAATGCTGCAATGTTATTTTCAAAATTTAATATAAAATATAAAGGCTATTAAAAATATATAACTTTTAATATATAACACAATTCTATTTCCAAATTTTCATTTTCATTTATCCATTTTGACGTTTGAACATTAACATTAAGATCATTTTTTATTATTATTTTTCTTGCCTTTGCAACTTTAAAGCGTACCGAAAAGTTTTACAACTTGAGTAGATTTTACATCGAAACCGTCATACTTACTAACGAGGTTTGTACGTGATTGTAACTAATGAAGACGGACTAATCGAATCATGAATTCTCTCTGTAAGCTCAACGATTAGACTAACTTTGTACATAACTAAGATCAAATGGGTAAATAAACTTATCAAGTATTATATTTAGAATTGCACAAGGCAAAGGTCACGCGATATTATATCAGATTATCTATACCATTGCAATATACCTTCGAGAATTTGTTCTAGTATATATAATGTTAGTAATTATGTTGAACAATACGCGGAAGAAACAGTTTAAGTAGTCATCAAAATGTCCAGCCTTTGGATAAGAAATGACGAGCTCGCCTGAACCACATGTAAAATATATGGAATTTCGACGATGCCTCGATCGATTACGATAATATCCGCGAATAACTCATATTTTGTAAGGAAAAAAACGATTCATCGCGAAGCCGACAAGGAAAACCGCCCTGACTCATCGTCACGCGTGCCTTCCTCTTTGCTTGCAGGTTCGGGCTCGGGCTCGGGCAGCAGCGGCTGCGCCTCCAGCACCCTGGGCAGCCTCCCGACGAGCAGCCGGTGCTACTCCTCGCTGCCCCGGGGCGCCCTGGCCGCGTACGGGGGCTCCAACCGACCGGCGACCCTGCCCCGGCTGCCCCTCGGCCTGAGCCTGGCCACGGGGGCGACCAACGGGAGCGGGGGCAGCGGTTCCGGAACCGGGGAGAACGGAACCCTCCCCGCGGCAGGGGAGCGCGACCGCGACAGCAGCAACGGGAGCAGCAAGCGGAACAGCGACAGCGTCCTGTGCCACAGGCTGCCGACCCTGCACCCACTGCCGGCCTGCGACCTCGTTGGCCACCAGGGCACCGGTTTCCACGAGATCTTCAATGCCATCAGGTGCGCACTTTTTACAGTTTTCTGTATTTTTTTTAAGTTGTTTGTATAAGTGTATGTTTAGCGGTAGGTCCATTTTTTCAATTTAAATTGTTTCAAATGTATTTATTTGCCATTTGAATGGACACTATTTTTTCATAAAAAACCTTCTTATGCTGAATAAATTCTGAAGGTTTGTAAGTGCAAGATGAAGAAAATTCAAGTAAATCTTTTTATTTACAATGCAATTACTGCCAAATATACTACGATATCCTTTTACTCGTTTATTAAAACTTAACTAAAGCAAATTCACATGAAGAAGTGAAATATAAAAAAGTTTAAAGTTTTATTTTTCCTTTATAATGATTGCTGATACTATAAGCCCCCGGTCTCAGCCCCGAAAGAAACTGAAGATGGGTTTCAACCCAAATTTGCAACTAAAAATAGCTAATTAACATAAGATGAAAATTAGTTTTAAGTTTCATATTCCCAATTAAATATAACTTTTAGGGATATACAATAACGTAAACGTATCAATTATCAATTAATTATCCCATATACTGTACATACTTAATGTATAGCTATAATCCTTGATATTCTTTATTGCATAATTAAAACTTTAGAAAGATTGATGAATATTTTATCAAATATCAAATACCCTTAACTTTGATGATAATATAGCACACATTTTGGATAAATAATACCTTACTGCAAATACAAATAATCCTATTAAGTATCTCGCTAATATCATGTATCGAGTCATGTATACAAAATACCTTTATAAGTCTTAATACATCGTCTTGCATTAAAATAACGAGAAATAACTAATTTCTTTCTAGTGTAACATTTAATACATTCAATACTTTATTTGTGCTAATCAGTCCACAATTGTTTTTGACTGCAACCAATAAGAATTTGATTTTTAATATTCATAGGAATACATTAATCCATTATCATTAATGCCTCAATTAAAAAAGGTTTAACTTACTTTTAATTCTTAGTTTCCATAATTTCTTTTATAAAAGGCCCTATTACTTATTTGAATTTATCGATAAAAATTATCGTAAAACATCTGCAATATACTAAATAAGATAAAATATTATACTAAAAAATTAAATCGCGCACATACATTAGAATAGATTGATGGAAAATCAATATTTTATGAAAAGTGGGAAAAATCTCGAAAACTAATTCAATATTTTATCATACATATAAGCATGTATAATTTTGATACACGATCGAGATTTCAATACTTGTAATATATACGTGTAAAGATAACAGCTACGTCTGTTGAATTATAATACCAATGAATTTCGTTTGATAAATGACCCCCGTAGAGGATAATATTTGTTACTCGATTTGATAATAAATTTATTCGCGATAATGCTCTCTCTTGTTTTGCATCAAAATGAAGAAGCAAAATTCATGTGCAATTTTAGCACTCGTTACACGCGATGCAAATCCCGAAATAATTGAAATAAGTCGAGGCAGCTCAGTTGAGCCTCTCCCTGGAAAATTAACAAGAGCCAACGTAAAGGGCGACATCAGAAAAAAGTACACAACATCGATAAAACTGCTCTTTGGAGACTTAGGGCGCGCGCGTGCAAAGCGGGGGGCTCGAGATACTCCGTGAGGCGCTCGGCGGAAGTAACACTCGACGCCTTCTCGCAACGGTGCCCCGGCGGGGCCGAAGAGGCCCTTCCGAGGAATTCGCGAAACGCGCCCTCATTTGCGCCCGGGCCGTTCCCCCACGGCTGTATACCTACCAAGCGGACGGCAATCGCGAACTTATCAAAGGGAAAGAAGGCGGCAGGTTTGCACTGCGAGCGCCAGGCGGGGCTCGGACTATAAATTCGCGCGGGCTTCCGCTCAGTCGGGAGCGCGTGTCGCCTCTCACGCGGCTCTCCCCCCATTTTCTCCCGGGTGTAGCAGAGAACTTTGCCTTTCTCCCCCACTCGAGCTGATTGTAATTTACTTGAGTGATCGACGCTCGATCTTCAATCGCGCTTCCTGATAGCCGCCCGCTATCACGAAGCACGTGCGCGAGTTTCTTGAGATAAGTATTATCCTAAATTTACAAGAATGCGTGTCACTTTTTCGCGCATGGATTTCTACTTGGGCAGTCTAATTAGTTAATTGATGTAGACATACTGATTTGCTATCGTTTCCAGTTTTTTTAGAATTCGTGCTCATTGAATTATATACGACTATACGCTTTTTGAACTGCATATATCTTTAAAGAATAAGCATCGAATTTGTAAACTTTATACGTAATTCATTTTGAACGCTCTGTAGAAAATGTTTGCTCGTACGTTCAGTTTTAAAAATAAAATTAATGAATAAATATCATTTTTTAACGTTACCGTCTAGTTCCAACTTGCGAAACTCTAGCACTAAACTTTTAATACACTCTTATAAAATCAAGATTAAAAAGTGACATTTTAAGTGACCGTTCTACTTTAACCGTACACAACTTAGTTTTCATTAAACTTAAAATTAAAAGCAAGACGTACCAGTCATTATGGATAAACTACACTCTTCTGAAAAAACGTTAATAATAATTAATCCTAGTTTTATATTAACATTTATAATGTTATCCAATAGAATGTTATAATAATTAATCATTTTAATTAAAAGGTTATTACATAAATAAAGTTAGATTTGAAGACTTATGCAATTGATAAACTTGTCTACTTTTCCCGTGATAACTATTGACTAGCAATCCACCTTGACACACAAGATAACCTACACGCGCTAATAAGAAGCTATGTACGGAGTGTATAAAAGCTTACTGCGGTACGACCTCTTCAAGGTTGTACAGTATCCCGACAACTAAGTACCTATGCTCTTTATCGAAAACGACAAACCTATAACGATAACCGACCGCGACGTACAATCTATCACGGGCCGTTCATACGCAGAGGCACTTACTTTCAAATAACATCTCGAGCTGAGCAATCTACAAAGTTATCGACAGCAACGCATGACTTTTTCACCGCTGGTGTCCAAAACTTGACCCCCCACAGTGACTACGAAATCCTTCGTCCGCCTTGAGTAATAAATTTCCAACTTTCAGAAGAGAGCAAATATAACCGCGCGTATAAAAATAATTGCTCGCAGCTCGTAGTTTAATCTTTTTGATCCTCGGCCGCTCGCCCGCAACGCCATACATACATAGTCGCGACAGGAAACTCAGTGACGGAAAAAACCGCGGGAAATCAGGGCGAAAGGCAAATAAAGTTCCTCGGCGCCCCGACAAATAGAGACCATAAGCTAGAGAAAGTGGCGCGGAAACTCGGCGAGTGAATATTAAAAAGGGCGACGAATGCGCTTTATCACGGGCGAAGTAAGCCGACAAAATAAAGAGCCCGACGGGGGCGTAGTCGCGGGGAAAGCGAAAGGGCCCGGGGATTCCCCGGGAGCTATACACAGGCGGTATTTGTTTTCGCGGGACGCGCCTCTCGGGAGGACTTAAAAAGGATACGCTTTGAAGACGCCGGGGGAAAAAACAGGAGCCGCGGGTGTGCTGTTTGCCGAGTGCGGCAGGACCGCAACGCGAGGAAACTCGGCCCGCCCTGGGACTCAAGCCCCCGCGGCGCGAGTTTACGAGGCCGGCCGACTTGGCCCCCGGCGCTTTTTTCGCCCACTCTTTCGGCCTTTTTTGCATTTTCGGTTGGAGGGAGTTTAAGCCCTCCTCGATTTCTCTTAGTCCACATCGAGCTTGACTTTGACATATGCTCGCCGACCCCTTGTCCGCGGCTTCATTTTTTTTCCCGCGCCCTACCCCCTTCTCCTCACACCCGCGCAAATGCTTTTCTTCTAATGGTAGAATTCAGGAAAAAACATTCTTGTGTAAATTCCGGATTGACGTGGCTCCCAATGTAAAACGATATTCTTTTATGAAATTTCGTTTCGGTCTTATTTTAAAGACAGTCTACCCGACAGTCGCAACAACGACGACTTTAATTACATTTTAATTGCTTTGAATTCAGCTGCAAATCTAGTCATTTAAAAGAACTAGATTGATGACAAGTGAAAATATTTTTATCGATTCAATATAATAAATTCTCAACAAATATTTCATGTGAAGACAGTATTGGATCCTGTACTCGTATATCGATTTAAAGAAGAGTTAAGGCCTATTTAAAAGCAACGCAATAAATAATTTCGTTGCGGGATTGAAAAGATAGACAGTGAGCGGCTACGAATAAATTTTATTTGATTTAATTACTCTTCGAACGTATTTTTCAGACAATAAATCTTATCCAGAAAACATCAAACGTAGAAGTCGAGTTTTCCCATACTCTAGATCATAAAAATCCCGATTCTCTTGACATTCGAGTAACAAATAAATCATGCTATTTGTATATACGCATTAAAATTATAAATGATAGTCACTATGAATGTTTGCAAATAATGCTGAATCAACTTTGAAAAATACATTATACAGTGTAATAAAAGAAGAAAAGTGCACCTAAGAAAAGAAATAGAACAGGGGTAGATTGTAGTAAAATGGATAAAAGGAGTGTAGTGGGTTCCTTTTCATTCTGCACTTTACAATACCTTTATAGCGCGCAGACACTGCCGCTTTGACGTCGACGAAGTTCCGGATATTGTTCTCGGTGTCACTAGACTTTAACATCCGCACTTTGAACAATATCTCACTATCAGATCAGTCATCCAAATCGTATAAAATACGAATAAAAGCATTACAAATCAGTAGTTTCAAATATTTTGCCCTCTTCAGCGCAATAAATTGCATCAAAATTGTTGTACTTTATAACTTTTCTATACTCCTACTAATAAAACTACGATTATTTTATATAAAATTACAATGTTTTTATTAATTTTTTATGTATGGTATAGTAATTTTAAGTAAAATAATCGCAATTTTTACTGTAAAGCGGTTTAAATAACTTAAGTGACGTAAAACTATAGTCAAATTTGTTATAATATTACTTTCGGTGTCTAATTTAGAATTTAATTGTATTTATATAATTTTATTACGTACCGTTATATATAGATTCCATGATTTATTTATAAACCATTCGTTATTCGAAAATGTATGTTTTGTTTATGTTTGTTTATATATCAATCTACAATAATGATATTTATTTTATACATGTTAATGAAAAAGAAATTTTTATGCAACGGTTTACAATCTATCAGTGAAATGAAAGTTTATATCAAGTTTGAAACTAGATTCTTTATTGTTATACATATCCACTATATCGTTAATTCCCACAACTAAAAAACAAAAGTCGAGAGCCTATTAGTACAAAGTTGAACATCAAGCAATGCATTAGCCCCCTATATTGATTTATAACAATTCGATCCATATTCTCAGGGAGCCCAACTGCAAGCTTCGCTCGCTCAACGTGTCTAAGTGCCTGCTGGGCGGTCTCGACGCGGCCTGCTTGGGCGAGACCATAAGACGGGCGCGAAACCTTGACGCAGTGAGGGCGGCGGGTGCATCGAGGCCCGGCGACGTGATGCCGATAGTCATGGCCTTGGCTGAAGCCCCATGCCTCCAACTTCTAGATCTTGCCAGTCCGCGACTCGCCCTCGATGATCATCCCTGCAGGCTCCTCTGCCACGCCCTCGCCCGCAATTCTACGCTGCGGCTACTAAGTCTCGAAGGCTGGACCTTCAGGATTGAGGTGAGTCTTTTAACAGTGCTTGTATTTAAATAAGCCCTTATAATCGTCACGTTATTCTTTCAAATATTTATGTGTGTGTGTAAAATATATTTATATCTGTCCCTTTACCCTTCCATGCCATCTACTGATGAAGCAAACAAAGAATTTTTTAATAATTGATAACACTGATTTGAAATTCGATCGAATACTAAATAAATTGCGTCGCCAACTATGAAAAAATGAAAAATTCCGAGAATAAACTGAGCGATATGATACTCCAACAAATGTCTATATACTCGTTAAAAATTTAATTAATCAAATACTAACAAGAAATTTTTAAAAAAAGGGCGAAACTTTTTTTAACAAAAATATATATAATTGATCTAACAATTAACGTCTAAAAAACTATTTTTTCACTAAACATTCAAAATATTGTTTTTTATGTATAAACTTGATTCTAAATAGTTTTATGTACTTAATTATTATCGGACTAAGTAAATGTCCATATTTTTCCTTTTTTTTAACGTATTGATTTTTAAAGTAAAATACTATGATATTTAAAAGTAGTGAAAAGTATATAGCGTTCGATATAAAACTTAAGACGTAATATCAAGCTTTACTAAGAAATAAGTTTACAATTCTTAATTAATCATCAAATTTTATGGAATAGTTGAGTCTTATCAAAGAAGACGCTTATCTATCATTAAATTTTGAATTCATGAAATAAATTTTTCAACTATATATGATTAATATATTTGAACGAAGTATAACTGCAAAAAGCTGCTAGATAATAACCGCTGGAGATCGGGATCTAACTAGGAAAAAGCGTCTTTCCAAACGTAGATCCCAATCTCTTGCACCTTGCTACCACAAAAATCCGGAAATTCGCACAGTTGAAAATTTTGGAGAGAAAGAAAGAGTTGGAGGGAACTTGGAAAACTGTCCTTTTCACCCGTATTACCTCTGCAATGTCTCAATTTCGCTGGGAACTGAATATCCCTTCATTCCAGGGAAGTTAATGGAGAAAAAAGTAACTATATTAGTCATTATATCAAGAGAGCATTACATTCGTAATCCATCATATTTTTTCATTAAAAATTAAATTAAATTAAATTTTTAATGGAATTAGATTGTATAATTTCTAATTAAATAAAATAATGAAAATAATTTCGTCGGTAATTACAGTATACTTTTTCTTTAACCATTTGGAGCACTTTACATTTAGAATTTTCTTAATACTGTATTTTTTAAAGTACATGTTCAATAATTATTTTTTTAGTATTAACTTTAACTATTTGTATGTTCAAATATTCTAATATAATCTTTTTTAAAAAATTGTCAAATAATATTGATTATTTTACATGTACGAAAAAATTGAAATACTTTTGTTACAATAGCATTAAGTAATATTTTTAATATGAAAATCTATTAGCCTAAAGATATAATGGGTACTGTAAATAAGTATATTAATTTATAGAATTTTTAATCAACAGTTAGTTTAACCATCGCAATTAAATGAACTATAGCGAAATTAGCAAATTTTAAGCAAATTTGATCAAACTGCTAATCAATTTGTTACATTGGTAAAATTTTGATTAATATTTATAAATCAATAATGAAAATTTTGAAATATTAAGTTTACTTTAAAACAAATAGCCGCTTTAATGTGAGATTATATATTATAGTTTTAAAACCTTATGAAGTTTGAAATACATGATAGTATATAGTTCATAAAAGCTACTACATTAGCTTTGAAGATTTAATAATTTTGATACTAATATTAGTTTGAATTTACATAGATAAATTAGATTTTAGATTACGTTACACAATATGCGTAATAATCGTATATGCACTACCGGAAAGTAAATAAGGGCACTTAAGGGTACTTTTACTCGTAAATTTGCATATTTGAATTACATTAGTAACTGATAAATTCCAAAGCATTATTTATGAAGTTTTAGTGATATTTGTTTTAGATTTGTAATTATGTTTTAATTTTCACTTAATAATCTTCACAAATATTAACATAAAAATTATAGAAACAAAATTATAATTAAATTTTGGATAATTAAGTTTTGGTTTTCTTACGCAGTATTCGTGAAACAATAACAGATTGTCTTATGTTATGAAGAATACTAACACAATGTACCCTTGACATAATATCGACAAATGTAAGAACTTAAAAAACTTTTTTTTGTGAAGTTCTCATTAACACTTTAACCCATCAAACCGTATTTATTCTCAATACGTGATTAAACTAGTGCAAGATTTTATGAAGCTCATTTAATCTTAGATCTCTAGAAAAAATATAAATGTAACTTCTATGAAATATTATATTTATAATATACTCTGCGGTTATATAGTGAGAGCTTTAATACACTGAACGATGCTAAAATAATAGAAGATTTGTAAATTTACAAATATATTATTTTTATGTGCATGTCTATAATTTTTTATGAATTGGAATAATTTTTAACAGTATTAAATTGCTAAGCATTTTTGATATCACTATTATTTTTCATATTATACAGTTTCATGCAGATTCGTGTTTAAACGAAAAGAATTCATTTAATTCAATAAATGCTGATAGGATTTTAATTTAACATATAATTTTCTATAATCCTATTAGGATTAGTTAACTACACATTAATAGTGATTTTGGGTTTGGAGTGTATTAGGATTATAATTACGATTCATTTAATTAATCTCTAAATGTCTCTAAATAATCCTTGCCTAAATTTAATTGTAATACTATTATGTAAACAAATTTAATATTATATTCAGGAAGTAAAATTGATTAAATTAATTATGACTTTGAATAATATATTGAGAAAAATGAAGCTTAAATACAGAACAAACAGTGTGATAAAAAGGAGATTTGGGAATTCAAGATAAATGCTAAGGCTTTTTTGAACTGTTAGTTTTCCAGTATCGCAATGAGATAATAAGTCATCTATTTAAACGAAGGGAAACAAAGGTATCTGATTCGGCATCGGTCAGTCGAGCATTAGCTACATTAGCCAGCCAATTCTCTAGTAAGGTTCAAGTCAATGTACTTAAAGTGACTCAAGCCCTCCTCCGTTCTCGGAAACGCCAAAGCTTCGAACTCTCAATGGATACATGAGACAAATACAGGTAGCGAACCCGTGTAAAGGCACATTCTCCGTCGAGTTGTCGAGGTGAGCACACATTGTGCAAAAATCGAGACGGCTCACACAAGGCCGGCAAAGTTCGAGTCCTCGATACAGCTGGGACTTGTCGTCAGTACAGTACCATCAACACAATGGCGACGGCTCAGGTGTTAAAGATCGGCGAGCCCGGGCCACTCGGCTACAAGCCTTCGGAGCAGAAGCACCTATCCAGCAAGATCAGCAAGCGCTTCGACGAGCTCTTCGGCTCAGCCTCGCCCCTCTACGCGGAGGAGCCACCAGCCCAGGAGCTAGCCCAGGAGCCGGTGAAGGAAGCGGCCAAGGACGCGAGGAGGAAGCGGTCCTCGCGGAGGACGAGGAGTCCCTCGCAGCCGGCGGCCAAGCGATCGCGAGCGCCCGGCGAGGAGCCGGCGGCCCCCCGCACCCCCGAGAAGGACCCCCTCGACGAGTGGCTGCCCTCCTGCCCGCCGACGCCGCGCTGCCTGATCGAGGACCCGGAGCAGCCCAGCCCCGACTGGCTCAACTGGTACGACACCCTGCCCTTCGCCGACGCCGCCAAGGAGCGCAGCGCCGCGATGATCGACAAGCTCTTCGACGACCTCTTCCGCTCGCCCCCGCGGGCCGCGGCCGAGGGCAGCCTCCGGGACATGAGCCCCGTGGCGGCGACGCCCGAGGACCGGCCGCGGACGCCCTCGCCCCAGTGCCGGCGGCGCACCGCCCGGGCCATCGACTTCGCCGCGAGCCAGGAGCCCCTGCGCATCAAGCTCGTGGCGACGCGCAACTTCTCCGTCCAGACGGACCTCAGCACCGAGGAGTACGTCTTCGGCGAGCACTCGAAGAAGCTGTTCGTGAGCCGGGCGCCGGGGCGGCCGGCGCTCCAGGACGCGCACAGCCAGACGGACTCGGTGCCGGCGCCCGCGCCGCCGCCCGCCTGCCCGGCTGTCAAGCTCGACTCGACGAGGCAGCGGCACCGCGTCGCCCACAGGGCCAGCGGAGACATCCTCGCGACGAGGAAGCCCCTGCCGGGGCCCGTGGCCAAGGAGCCGGTGAAGGCGCACCGCTCGCGGCCCATCAAGCGCCTCCACGCCTCCCTGCACCAGGCCTACCGGCAGCAGTCCGCGAGCCGCCGCGCCTACGGCACCTTCGCCTAGCAGACGCCCCTGCGCCTTTAGTTTTTAGTGCCCTTATCTGCTGTTTTATCTGCCGGCCGACGCCGGTACCACCAATTTTTTTATTGTTTTTTGACGCGCTCGTGTTTTATTAGAAGATTGCAAATGGACAGTGCGTGGTTGACGCCAGTGTTGCATGTTAGTGCTGTGTGCGATAGTCAACCGCTGGGAGGATTTGCTCCCTGGCATTTGCTATCGGTGCGCGATGACAATCGATTTCACGTTGAATAATTGTACATACCAAAGAAGATGAAATGTATACCAAAATTGTTGTACGGTGACTGTTTTACATTTTTTTAACGTAAACACAACAATTTCATACATTAATAATCCATTGATATTATTAATATTGTATCATAATATTAACGTAATTTTTTAATTCCTATCGATAAATTAGTCTTTAAAGCCCAACTAGATATTAACTGAAACGAATGTACAAAATTCGTGTTTTTATTATAATAAAAATGATATCGATTGAAAACTCAATTACCTCTGCGTTCTTTTTATTCCCTACATCCCATTTGTTTTTATTAACAAACTGCTAAAAAATACTAAAAAATGATAGCAGAAACGTTTACAAAATATTTATTGCTCATTATCGGAAATGAATCAATTTCATTGGATTGCATCTGTATTCATAAAAAGTAAAAATTGACTTGAATCATTGTAAGCTAAAAATTATAGTTAGAAAAAAATAAGACATGTGTATTTGTTCTTATTTATATCTTTCTTATTATTAATAATTCATTAAAGCCAATTATGCCATGATATCATAAGTGAATTAACTTTTTTATACAAGCTATTAAAATAATTTTAATTAGCAAATGGGAAAACAGATTAAAACAATGAACAATAAAAACGTTAGGATTTGATTAAATACATATTTTTTAAAGAATTAAATTATGTTTTGAGTATACAATTTTCATTTTACAATAGTTGCTAATAATAATTATCCTAATAAAATAAATAATAAAATGTCATCAAGACTAATTGAAAATATTTCAGTATCATTATAGTAAACAGAAGGAAAGGTATAATTTTTTAAATAAAAATTTTATAAAAATTTTAAGAATTTGATATAATAAATATTATAAAAATTATTATAAAAAACCTTACTATACTAGAAATTAATTATAAGTAAGATGATTAATTAGCTACGCAAATTAGAATTGAAAAATTAAAAGAATTCATATCAGTTACACAGAATTTAGTATAAACCATATTGAAACTATTATTGTAAGGAATAATACATTTTCAATAGTTGAAAGGAATTCTTATTCCTAGAATTTGAGTATGAGCAGTGAAATTTCGTAAAGTAAACATTGTATAATAATGATCTCAAAGTAGTATATTTGAAAACAATGATAGTTTATAATAGAAATGAGGAAAATAGATTAGATGAAAGATCCTTGAAAGATGAATAAAAAATGCTTGATTTTATATTATTCCCGTTTTAATTAATTTACACTGTTTATAACACGCAGCAATAAGAATTGATAAATATGTCGCCAAAAAATTGGTAAATTTTTTTTAAAATATATAATCAATTATCGTAATCATTCACTTGTTTTATAAATCAAATGAACAACTAGAGTATATACACGTATTTACATACACTCATAGTACAACGCGCTCCGAGCGAAGTTGCAACTGTCGGAAAGTCATTTTCTAAAAAGATGGAGCTTGTTAAGCACTGCAGCTCAGTTAAGCACGTTGGTCTTGCCGGGGCAAGTTGGTCTTGAGGCGCTGTCTCAGTTGGCGCTTAGGGTAGACTCTGAGCTTTGGGGCCGGCGCGGTCGCCTCGTTCTCCGGCTCGGCCGGCAGCGGACTCTCGAGGGGGGCCTCCAAGGACTCGGGCGAGCTGGGCAGCTCGAGGAGCTCGCTCGGGACACCGATGGTAGCTCGACGGCGGTTGGACTGCGTCGACCCCGGCTGTGACAGAGCCAGCATGTCTATGGGGTTGACGACCCGGTAGTAGTCCGTGATGTTATCGGGGATGGAGAAGGAGACGTGGCGCCTGGGCGCGCGGCCCGAGGCCGCGGCCAGGGTGGCCCTGGCCCGATCCGCCATGGCGCGCGACTTCTTCTGGTTGATCCGCTTGGTCAACTGGGTGCGGGCCTTGCGCTGCTGCTGCGGCTTCGTCCGGAAGAGGGGCGTGCTCTGGCGCTCGGGCTCGGGGGCTCGGACCACCGGCTCGGGGGCTCGGACCACCGGCTCGAGGGCTTGGACCGCGGGCTCGAGGACTTGGACCACGGGCTCGAGTACTCTGACCTCCTGCTTGATGGACTGGCCGCCCTGGGCGGGCCTGGCCGCGGTCGGGGTCACCGGGTCAGGCTCGGGCTGCATGAAGCGCTCCTGCTCCTCGCGCTCTTTGTTCTCGCGCTCCTTGATCTCGCGCTCCTTGATCTCGCGTTCCTTGATCTCGCGCTCGCGTCGCAGCGCCAAGATCTGCTCCTTGTGTAAGAGCATTTGCTTGCGCAGCTCCGTCTGCTGGCACTGCAGGAGCTGCAGGTTGCCCTTGATCCGCAGGACCGAGCCCTGCTCCTCCCGGAAGCGCGACTCGTGTAGTGCAAGCTGCGAGTTCCACGCCTCCAGCTGCAACTGCAACGCCAGCTCCTGCTGGTCCAAGATTTTGTCCACCTTGCCCTCCAGCGCCAGGAAGTCGATTGCATCGTACTGCTCCATTTCGTTTCCCGGTCAACTTGCACGCGTTCAAACTTACGGAAAGGACGCTTGTTTTCTGAATAGGGCGCCGCGCGTCGACCGTCTACCAGCGGATTAAGTTAAGCTCTGCCAGTTGCGTGGCATTCGACCAAAGCAATCATATCATTCTCGCTCTTGAGTACCAGCCAACGAATGTTAGAGCCCCGTACGTGCCGATCGCAAAATTCTCAGAAACAGCTGTAAATCCAACAATCCCATCAACGCGGTATTCTAATTAAATAGCGAGTATTGCCTTTCGAATGTATCGCTTTGAGAGTCAACACAGCCTTGAGATCCATAATGTACCTGTTTTTAATAAAGCTTCGTATTGCTACACACATATATAAACAATTTGTTGCAAAAAATAATTATCGACTTTTTCATGTATTCAATTTGAATGATTAGTTTATGAAAAAGTTAATTTCTGAAGCATGAGTTCAACAAAGCTTGCAGACTTTCATATTGAATAAAGGAACGCTTTTAACTGCTTTGATGACGACACTTATTAAGCTGGAGGGCTTTGAAGATGCGGTCATTAATATAGCCTTCTATTCCTCCTTCCATTGTGAGAAATAATTAATTGCTCAAGTCCATTACACTCAATTTTTTATCAAAAATTAACTGAAAGCTTTTAAATGAATATGCAATGTATCTCGTGCTTTTTCCGTCGTTTAGCTTACACTTATCCCACTCAATTTTAAAAATATTCAAATTTATAATACCCAAGAATTTATAGGCGTATAGAAAATGGCATAATGTTTATGAATAAATTATTTTCTAGTAGAGAACATTTTTTCTACTATAACTAAATTTCTCAATAATTCTCTTTAATTCTAATTAAAATCGCATAAAAAATTTATGCGATATAAAAGTCTGTTTCAAATTTTCTTTTTTTTAACGAGCATTCGAAATATATTTATCTCAAAAGGTAATATTGCGGCCTTCAGGGTTCCTAGCATAGTTTGAAAAAAAGAAGCGAACTTCCGTAAGCGTTTTTGCGGTTTTCAATAATACAGCCGCTATAGCATGACACCCCACTAAAGTACAAGGATAATAGAGGCAGGAGTTCGATAAGCTCCGTTGAAACACGGCTCGCATACATATAACCGATAAATTGGAAGGTAGCTTGCTGGGGATGGGCGGCGCGCGCGCCTGATTAACCCTAATCGACCTTTCTAGAAGCGCGCAAACTGCTCATCCGGCACGAGTAATAAGGCGGGCCGTAGTCTATACTCGGCGTACCCGATTGCTGGCAGCTTGGCCCTTTTCGAAGGTACAGGCAAACTCTCGACTCGGGTCTTCGCGCTTCGGATGGTTTGGCTCTCTAATCAAGCCCCCGTAGCTCCATTTACATTCTTCTTATTTTCCTCTCTGTACGTAAATGAAGCTGTGAGGGAGGGTATATACCGCCCCGATAATTAATCAACCGAGCCAGTCTTTTCGCCCGGTTGTCAAATACTAATGCTATAAAGCCTCTTGGCGATTTAGCACGCCAGAAAATATTGATAATTTCAGGCCCAGTGAGTAATTGTCCCGATCGTGCATGAAAGCTCGCCTGGCTCTATATATTGACGCGCGCTCCACTTGCACGTGAGATAACGAAAAGAACACCGACAGCCGAGGCGCGAGGGCGCGGCGATCGATGCTCTCAATCTTCCTTCAATTATTGGCTAGCAATTATGAAGTGCGGCCCTCTGGCACTGCATCTCAAAGGCACCATCAACAGGTGTTCGCAACACTTCCCGCGCTTACATTTCTGCACCGACTCCACTTTTCCAAGAGGATAGAAATCTCGGCAGCGCCCGACGCTAGGGCATCCTTTATACCGGGCACGTCACAACTCGCCAGCGTGCCGCTTTGTCTTCCGAGCGTTTTGCAAGTATCGAGCAGACCGTCGTTATATCGGCGATTACCCGAAAAATTGATGGGCCGCCGACTGACGGGGCTAGGGCCATTCCACCAGTCCAGCGAATACGAAGCCGTAATTGAAACGCGATGTATGGCGCGGGCGCAATTTCAAAAAGCCGCGCTCCGACCTGAATTTTTCGGGCAAAGTACGTACATACCCGTGCCCCGGCAGCGTTGGCGATTACGAATTTTTTTTTTTTTTTCTCCTCCAAGGGCCAAGGGCGCGCCCCGCTAGCCAATAACTCGGGATTTACGAGCGCAATTAAGCCAATATAACTGCTGGAAGATTGAACGGCGGACTGACCGGCAAGTTTACCGCCGCGCAAATCCATAAATCCCCCCAGAATTTGCTTGAGACCGATTTTTCCGCTGATATATATCTGCGGAGCGGATCCGGAGCTTCGCTCGGGAATCCGGCTTGCTGATCGGCCCGCGAGCCCCGGGATTATTGGCCCCCCCCCACCCCTCCCCGAGCAGCCGACTGCTTTCGGGAATAATTCAAATTCCGCCTCGGTCGTTCTTCGGGCTAATTCGCTCGGCAATCGACGGCCGAAGGACGGCTCGGGAGGGGGGGGAGGGTGAAAGTCGGGCTTGCGGTGCGAGGGCGCGGATCGCGTAATGTCAATTACGAGCCGTGATAAGCGCCTCGCGCTTACGCTCCGAGCGGAAGATTCGTCATGCTGTAACGCCGGCGTTACCTCGGACTTTGTAACAACGCGATTATTCGGCTGAGCTCGGTATCCGACTTTCTGACACGGACGATATAATCTTAAGAATTAGATTATTGAACAGCCAAGGATTTCCTCGGCGTGGGTTCCTCTGCGTAAAGCACTTACATCCATCATTAGCACTCTACCGGCAAGATGAACGTAAATATAAAAACAAACCCTCTAGCCTTTTAAATGCGACACGACAATTCCAAAGAGATAATAAATCTTTGAATACCGTCGAATTGAATTGCTCGCCCTCGTGCCGAGCTCGTCAAAGTGGATAAACAACGTACATATATATATATCCAAAAGCCCAGACGGAAAGAGCGCATCCAGCGGCACTGGCCGTCAGTCGTCACTCTGAGCTATTTATCCGCGGGAAAAGCCAGCCTGGCGCCGAGGAGCCGCGCCCGCGCCAAAATAGCCGCGTCGCCGATTACCCGGGGCTTCCGGGATATACGTACACGCGGGAGCCCTTCGCGCCTCGTCCCTTTTCTCCGCCGGGGGGAAAAAGGGTCGGCGGATATCCAAACGCCTCCGCCGGAAGATCCGCCCGGTCGGAATTTACGGCCTCTTGCCGCGGCCGGGGCGCTCGTCGGTCAACCGTACGTACATCACACCGGGTGACGGCCGCGACGACCGGCCGTTAACGCACTGCGTTTCCGAAATTCTCGCGGTGTGTAGCGGGACGTTTTGGTGCGAGGGGGAGGGTTTGTTCGCTGTATAACGGCCCTTACGCGCTCGTCTAGAAAATTGGGCCAGAGCTCGAAGAGCGCGTATAATTGTTATCGACAAGTGCGATCCTTGATAATGCGAGTGAAAGTTGAACTGCGGGAGTGATTAAGCAGTATAAAGGATATTTCATTTGTGCGTTTAACAGCATCGTTAATATTATTGCCTTTTGACTTTTTACACGTCTACAATAAACGTTGAGTACTGTATTTTTAATTCTCTCGAGTGAACTTTCCATCTCAATGTTTTGAAGCGTCGTTTATTACTTACGATGCCATGGCAACCTGCGCATTAAACACGTGAAAAGGACGAAGATCGATGATATTAATAATGTAAAGGAAACCCATTTGAGGACTTGAAATGCCTCCGCGAAAATTTTCATTAATTAAGCCTTACCGAATCAACTCTTAGTTTTCTAATCTAGTAAATTAACACAAAAAAGTTACTACTATTCGATTCTTATTTTAAAGTAATTTATTCTGCATTTAATCTAGAAAGTCTTTGCGACAATAAAAGTATAACGAGTGCACAACAATTTGTAAAAGTAACAAAATCTCCAGTGTGCAATATTTTAATAAAAAATGCTCAATTTTTGTTACTCTATGCTTTTGAATTTTAAACAAAAGTATACACTTAAACCGACTTTACATCGATCTAATTAATATAGAAGCAGAACAAAATAAACAATTATTTGTAATTATTTATCTTGTTCAGGGTACTAGGATGATTGAATTCCGTATTGAGTATTCGTTAAACAGATGGCTGAATTCACAAATCAATGTTAATTAATTAATTAATTTAATTTGTTCATCTTAAATTAATATATGATCCTCGACATGATTACAAATACATTTAAAGTGCTTACAATACATACAATATATGCATTATATGAAATAGACAAATTATACATGTGCCTAATAATTGGCTACTCTACCCAAAATCACTCAAAATTGATCGTTTGCTCTGAGCATGAAAGTGTTTCAGAGCACCTATTTATGCACTCAAGCGCCGCATTTATCGAAAAAAAAGACATTGCTGCATATCATGTTACATATAATTTTCTGTATATATCGGATAGATAATATTGACTCGCTCATAAATTCAGCACACGGACCCTAGCGATACATCCACTAGACCTTTGTTCAAATACACTCACGGCTAAGTACACAGGGTGTACGTCGATCGATTGAATTAACGCTACGTGTCCGTTTTCGCGGCATCGCCGGCAGCCTAATGTGCCGGCTTATCGTCAAAAAGCTCGAGCGGCAGGCCGCGCCGCAGGCTAACTTGTAGTGCCCGCGCGCGCGCCCCCATCTGCAGCGATCTATGGTGGGCTATCCGGCCACGGGGGGCGTTATTCTATGCAGGTAATAGAAGTGCCATTAAAGCCTCCGGCAATTTGGCCGGAGTAAGCGGCTTAATCCGGCAGCGGCAGCAGCAGCAAATCGTCGGAACTCGAGCACGCGCGCGCTCCGGCCGGGAATCGCGGGAAAAATTCCCGCGCCCCGCCCATGTATCTTCGCTTCTTCCCATTTTATCTGGTGTTCTTGTGCGCTCCCTCAACTCCTTAATTATCCGAGGGCACTTGTACATGTACACCCCCGCGCGTAAATTCGGATTCGCCCTGTACTCCCTGGAGAGTACAAAAAACTTTAATCCACTGCACGCAGTTTTAATTGGGCGCTTATTTTCAGAAGGAATTATAACACATGTATCTCTTCCAATGGTGTACTTGCTTCTGCGCCATTTGATCGAGGTGCTTTCGTTTTTTTTTTCCTCCAGGGCTAATTCATTTTCCCATGAAACATCAATTCTAACACGCGTTGTTTAAACAAACCACGGCGACTGCATAATGGATTGACAAGTTATCAATTAAAATGAGGTCGGATAATACCCAATTTTACGGTCTGCAGGGCCAGCGCCACATCGGCTTTTGTATGCGCAAACACCTGTACGTGTCAGTGCACATGGTTGGGTTGACAGCACGGTTGACGGCACTTGACGCGTCTCCCTCTTGGTTTACCTACGTATGTATACATAACCATGCGATCCGTCGTCTGTCCATTTTACGAATGTCTCCGCTACATGAACTCGGCTTTAATACTTTGCACCCACGGGGACGACGCGACCCACTGGATCCGGCTGAGATTACATCTCGGAAATTGGATTGGGGACCGAGACTATAGAAGCTGATAAGCGCGACCGCGAGTGAAAGAATTAATTGAATTCTAAAACCCCCGACATCTATTCCATTGATTACATACATCCAACAAAATACTTGCGATCCGACTTTTTTTTCCTTTCGGCTGCCCCGCACAACTACACGGCTTTTCAACCGCATTTAAGTAAGCCACTCGCAAAACGGGCAGTGAAGTATCGCGGTTAACGGCTCGGTGCGCGTGAAAAACGCGGGGGCCAGCGGAACTCGGTGCAGCCATTACACGGGCTTTTTGCCGCGCGCGAACGCACCGACGAACGCGGGATAAGCAAACGTAGGAGATCCACGTCGGTCGGAGGGTGGAGGTATCGATATCGGCGACCTTTTTGCCGCGCGACACGCCGGAGACGAGGTACACACACATATATATATATCGATCTTCCGTGAATTACCCAGGCCGCAAAACGTCGTTTTTGTACCCCGACCGAGCGCGACGCGCAAAAAAGAAGGAGTCGCGACGCCCGCGTGGTGTGTAGGCCCGCGCGGTGCTAAGTCCAATATTGATGGGCGGATGCTGTGTCCCCCGGGGTACGCAGGTCCCCGCGGGGCCGGGAGGTTCGACGAGCAGCGGCAATTGATTGTTGGCGAGCGGTGATTTTTCGCGGCGGCCGCGATCGGGGAGCGGCAGGGTGGGGCCGGGGGGTTCCAGGGGGGGCCCGGGCCGAGTGGGATTCCTCGTAATTTTCGATGATGCATTTAAGGCACTTGGTATAAAATTAGTTGGAATACTTTAACTTGGGCGCTAAGGAACTTGGGCTAAAAGTTACGTGTATAACTTTTTAAAAGCTTCCGATTCACCCTCCAACTTTTCAAACTATTGAATGAATTAGATACCTATTTAATTATCGTATACCTGGAAATTTATTGCGAGTTAACCCATTCCCGCCTTTTTCGTCTGAATTACGCATCCCTTTGAACAATGTAATAAAGGGTATTAGCCTATGTACGTAACAGGAATATTGAATATTTTCTCAACTCGATTCATTGAAACATCCTCGCTTTGCCAACTTTCTGTCCATACAACCCTTTGGCTCATATAATTCAAAGAGATAAATAATAAACTATATAATTTTTCAATAACAAATGAAGTCGGCATTAAAATACCGTACAATTAAAAATGAATTTTAGTTTGATTAACAAATAAATGATTTAAATTTACAAAAAAAACTATGTACTGTCGAGACTCCATTTCTAAATAATATAAATATTTAAAGTATACTTATTACAGTAGAATAAAAAGGGTTTCCCAAGCTTAAATTATAAGATTTACCTAATTGGGAAAACGGGATTCGTAAATTAATTAAGGATTTTTATCAAAGTGTTTTAATACAGTCAAATGAAAGTTTCTAGTTAGAAACGGCCGGCTTACGATAATTGCGACAGTTTTTTGATATCATTAGTCTACTTCCTTATTTTGTTTATAAGAATGCTTGCCTACACCTATCCGTGTTATTTTAATTTTAAAGCCTAGTCCTCATAACAAATCGATATAATTCGTACAAAGTAGAAGCATTACAAATTACTTTGATATATTTGAAACGATTGAATCATTGGGGTAAAAAGAAGCCTTCGGGTCAGCTTAAAAAGAGAGGCCCACTTGGGAAAATGGGACGAGGAGTGAAAAACCGCGAGTTGCTCCGGCAACGGCCTCTTTATGCAGGGGAATGAAGAGCGCGTCGCGCGTCTCAATGAAAAGCGGCAAAGAGAGCCTCGAGGAGAGCCGGATAGATCCTCGGCGGCCTGGGCGCGAGAGGTCAAAAGGCGCCCGCGGTATATAGCCGGCCGACCGGGGGGGGAGGGGGAAATAATAATTCACGCGGGCGGCGGCGCACATAGGTGCGGAGGGGAAAAATTGCGAGGCGCGCCGCGTCGGCGTCTCGGGTCAAGCCGGATAAATGAAGCCCCGCCGGGTTCTCGCGTGCAACCCCGACCAAGTGCAATAATTCTCCGCGGGGTCGCGCATCGAGCCCCTGTTTGCCCTCTGGATATGGGCGGTAATCAGCCGCCGGCTTTTTCCGCCCCTCTTCCCCCCGGGGGTAGTAGCCACTGACTCGCGAGACTCCTTGCCAGCGGCCGATTCGCTTGTGTTTTTCTTTTTTTTTTTTTTCCCCATTTTGGTCTGGCGCCCGGCAAGTCCGGGGCTGTCGGGTCAGCGTATATCGTGTGTGTACGTGCGCTCGCGTACACTCGCGTGCATAATTACCCAATTTGTAGGCCGGGATATATCGTTTGCGGGATAACAGTACACAGAGTTTATAATGAGCGGGGCTCGAGAGAGCGCGTATATATATACACACGCGGTTTAATCAATTGCCTGGGGCGTAAGTTGGCGGCGGCTCGACAACCGGCCGCCCACGAAAAACTGCAGGCCTCGCGCGTTTTTAAACGCGTATCCGCGCGGGCTCCGCGTACGTATATGTGTATGCGAGGAGGCCGGCAGGAGCGGGCGCAATTAGCCGCGCGCCACGCCCTCATTATACGCCGCGCGGCGACATAAGGACATCGGCCGTTACGGGCCTCGTCACACAAGGGAAATATATACGTCATTACGAGGAGTCGGTGCCGGCGCGGCCCGGGAGGTAAATTACCCCCTAATGGGATACGCATTCGGCCGGGGTAACTATCCGGATTGATACTTAGGGGCCCGGGGAAGAGGAGCCGCCGCGGGACGCGTAATGCCGATACAGGCGGCACAGGGCCCGCGGACTCGTGGCGCGCAAGACCGCCGGGC
This sequence comes from Sycophaga agraensis, assembly GCA_018906755.1. Classification (NCBI taxonomy): domain Eukaryota; kingdom Metazoa; phylum Arthropoda; class Insecta; order Hymenoptera; family Pteromalidae; genus Sycophaga; species Sycophaga agraensis. The sequence continues at coordinate 592,390 of JACCIE010000003.1, forward strand.
GACGTGTATATATACCTGCCCCGGAGGCCGGATCGCTTTCAGCCGAATGTATACGTATGCATGTGTAGATGTGTATACGTAGCGCCTTGACGGAGCCCACGCCCCCCTGTATTCTGCACCCAGCTTAGGCTGCGCTTTGTTCGCCCGGGCCTCTATCTGCGTCGCAGGTGTATCTAAGCCTCACGGTTACGTCGCCCGGCCGCGCGCGGCTTTTAGGGCCGGGCTCGCGTGAGGGGAATTGAGTTGCCAGCGGCGCTTCCGCCCGGCAGTCATATCCTCGCCCCGGCAAAACAATCCGGACCATTTAGTCTCGTAAAGATTGATCCCATGATTAACTTCAATATAGTTGTTCTGCCGGGATCTTATTCGCTTTTAATTAAATACTCATGATTCGGCATCGTTTTAATAATTGAATTTACTCAGTAGATGTAGACGTCTACCACCTTTAACTTTGCCACTTTTTAACCTTAATTTCATAATTATGATGTTTCGTTGGTAATAGGAAGCCCCTGAAATCATTCGTAATTAGCTGTTTACTGAATTCATTTTCAAATGGGAATAAATTAGAATAAATTTAACGAATTTTATTCATTTTCTGCTTATGTATCCTTCTGATTGCGGAAAGCGTATTCAGATTCACTTATTATTGCGCTGCTGTAAAACAATCGAGACGCCATTGTCTCGCACTTGGAATTAAAATAAAAAAATACTATTTACAATGAATAATGAATAATAAACAGTCGCTATTTATATTAATAGCGTTTATATTAATATACAAGATATTTATATATCAATATAAATTAAAGTTATTCCTTTGATATCTTCCTTTCCTTTGCTTTCAAACGAATTCCTCCGAAATCTTCAAGTATTATAGAAATAACTTAAGTACGAACACGAAATTACCCAACGCTAAACGAATTAAACGTATTATGTTATGTATTTTTGTCTAGGTTTAGCATTTCTCACGTACTTTAGCAGGTTAATTTAATTCAACGCCGAGTTCAACGCGATAAATACCCGTGTTTTTATTCAATTTTTGTTTGAATTCTTGAAGCGATAATTCTTGTTTTCCTTATTTATCATAGGAAAAAATTTTAATTTTATCACGAGTATCATCTTTATCAAATTTCTTAAAATAATAAGGAAACTCGTTAACGCCTTTGGCCATTTTTACAATGTACTTTTAATCTTCGTACAGATGAAATATAAACAGGTATATAGGTAGAGGTATGGGGACCGCGAAGTGGAAGAGAGAAAGAATGTCAGAAAAGGTAGAAGAGATAGACGAGCGGGGGGTGAGGGATGAGTCGAGGGTTAAAAAAGAGTAAAAAGTTGATCGATTGACGTGACCAGAAAGAAGGGATGACAGATGATAAGCCGGAAACCGTAGGTGAAAACAGATAAGAATTTTGCAAGATCCGAAAACGAACGTGTTGGTTTTTTGTAATATTTTCAAGATAAAAATTGCCTTCGAAATCTGACGTGCACTATCCGTCTGAAAAATAATCGAATCTGCCATGCACTATCCGTCTGAAAAATAATCGAATCTGCCTGTAACGGACAGAAATATTTAAATGAAAAACTATTATATTAGTGTTATTTATTACTTTGTAAGACTCAGCGGAGTGAAAAAGTAGATAAATTTCGAGATCGCGTGACTCCCGGGGAACGAGCCTCCAAGAACCTCAGTCGGAGTGTACGGCGAGTGTGTGTGTTTAAGTCCCGCGGCCTTGTTTTTGGCAATGAGAAATATGTTACAAGGAGAAAAGGCGCTCGCGGCAGTGAGTTCCGCAAAAAGGGGGTTGAGAGGAAGGCGGTTGCAGGGGGAGAGGGACCCGCGGAAGGCTCTGGATTGAGCGCGAAAGCGGACGCACTCGCGGGCTCTGCCTATGACTGTGAGGGATGACGGGCAATGAGTGGCGAGGAAAAGAGAGGAGGGACTAACCCTCCGGTTTTTACCCTAACGATTTTTAGTTTCGAATAGGCTGTCGAAGCAGACAGATTAACCGCCGAAGCCGAAGCAGAAGCCTGAGTTTATTACTATAAAAAAATGAATTAAAAATTATTTCATCACATCCGCGGTCTTCATCAAAAACAAGACACACACCACAGTTTCAATCCTTATAAGCCTACAACGTCTTAGGCAGCTTAAAGTTTTAATTCAACTGAAAGAAGAAGTATAGAAACTTAATATAAAATTTAACAATCTAGAACATAAGTAGTAAAGGTTATGATTAAAAAAGCTTATCAAGGGATTTATTTAAATGAGTGCAGAAAGTTAAAATAAAAAATGAAGACATGACAGAGTAAAAGCGACAAAAAGAATAGCATCTGCCCAAGTAACCGCGTGAAGTGACTTTGTTACAGTGGCAAAGCAAATTATCATTCCTCGAAGAGATTTTGTTATCCAACAGCCGACGGCTTAACTCGAGCGCCATAAGAAAGTAACTTTTACAACGCCCTCTTCGAATTAAGATCGGCGTGAAGGAAAAAACGTCCGTCCACGGATATGCCTTTGTAAAAGGGTCCCGGGGTGCACGGCGGGAGTCCGCCCCCGGGCCGCGCTACCCATTCCGCGTAAACGCCCGGGCAGCTTACGCATCCAAGATTGCCAGTGTGCACGCTTGCGCGGCGCGTACATAATCCCCGTAGCCCGGTAGACGTTCTACCTTCGGCCGGCTCGTTTATCTAATCTAACACTCAGCGCCGGCTCCCCGGGCGGAATATCATCCCGGCGACGTAATCCCGGCAATACACGGCGTAAATGCGCATCGTCCTGCGAAAAAGGCGGCGCCGGCGCGCAAGCCGACCCTTATTGTCCGCCGCGCCCAACGGGCCCCTGCGGACGCAACCGGGCGGTCGGACCCCCCGCCGGGAACTCGTGCCGCCGGTCACACCGCACACAGGCCGGTAATAACAAGTATTGCGCGGGCCGCGCCACGCCCACGGGTACCGATTGTCCCCTCCGCGCTCGCCCCCCCTCTACCCTCCTCGCAATATTCATCCCCCGCGCAATTTTCCCCGAAATACTTTTACCCCTCCCCCGACCGGGAAAAATCTGCGCGCCCTGGCGTTATAATTACTGGGCACGGGGTATTTGCATCGCGCGCGTCTCCGCCTTATTCGCGGGGAGCTGTGCACGTGCACTGTTGGCTAATTTCGCGGGGCGCGCTTTAAACTGCCGGGCGTGTGTGGGTGGCTGTGTGTGCCTAACAAAATCGACGGAATTGAAAGGGAGGAAAGTTTGCCGCCGGGGCAAGAAGCTACCGCGGTATTACGTTATATACACCGTGTTTACGCTGGCATTAACGGGGCTCCCCGGCAGTTCTCTCGCCCTCGGCTCCTCCGGCTCTTCCCCCCCCCCCTTTTCGTTGTTATAAATATTGCCAGGGAGCCGAGGGGGAGCCAGGGCCGCGTCAGTCATTCTCGTTACCTTCTATTCGCCTCGATTGAGCAAACTCCCCGCTAACGCTCTAGATCCAATTAATACCACTCGCAAATTGAAATTTGAGTGCGTTCATTCGATATTCCCGTATAGAGATATACAGCTCCACAATTCGTACATGCTATTCCTTTAAAAGATAGATTTATGAAGAGACTCCATTTAAAACATGAAACGCATCAATTTTTTATACATGTATTTCAATTAACTTTGAAACGTATTTTGGACCGATCAAAACATATTGGCGAGATTTTGATCTTTGATCAAAATTTATAATTTAATACGTCTGCATATCGCACTCCTCGGTTTATTTTGCAAGCGGGTGCAACTCCGAGTTATCTTAATATTATGATCGATGGAAGAAAGTAGCCGGGACGAAAATAAAAGGTCAATTATTTCTCGTCAAGTCAATAAGTCGGCCGCGCCTCTAAATCGTCGCCTTATAATACATTTATCGGTTGATCGCTTAGCGGTATTGACCGCAATTTCGGGGTCGGTATCTCGATGGCACTCGATCACGCCCGGGCATCTACAGATTTGATTCTAGACCGAGTCGACTGGTTTTCACATGTAATGAGCGATCCGGGGGCAAAGCGCCATCCATCGAGATTACGAGTTCATTGTCTCGGAGGACAGGGACGGGGAAGGAAGCAGCAGCGCGCGCCGCGCCGGCTCCTGATGTAGGAAACCCGGGACTTACCGGGCGGCCGAGAGCCAGGAGCCCCCGAGCCGGGGAAATCCCCCGAGGTTAAATATGGCGGCGCAATTGGAGCGGGCGGCGGCTTAAGCCCGGGCCAAAGTAAGAAACGGCATTAAACAAAGCGAGCCGGGCGCCGAGGGCCCCGGGAGCTCCCGGCTCCGCTCGATTCCCCGGGACACGTTCTCAATTTCAATCGGCCGCGCGCGCGCGCGCGCGGAAAATAAGCCGCGGGGAATCCCCGGTCTTCCTGTCCGGCCGCGTGTACACGGGGTCTGCCGCCGCTTCCGGAGTGCGCGCGGGCCGCTGCGCAGTCTGGCCGTAATTAGAATTAGCCGGAAGGGGACTGGGCGGATCGATTGTTTTGACGTAATTACCGGGATAGTCGCGGCGCGCAATCTAGGAGCCCCGGGCCGCCCGGTCTATAAAGTCCAATGGAATGCAATTACGCCGGCGTTACTAGCTCTCTTATCTCGGGCGGCGAGGTGGGCCGACTCCGCGACCGCATTCCGCGACGGGCGCGTTAAGTGCAATCGTTCAATGTCAACGGCGCGAGCCCCCGCCGACTCTTTGTGATAACGCCGCGCAAGAATTAACCCGCGATCTCGTTATCGCGCGGAAGCTCGCGGCGCCCGGGACTCAGCCCCCGCGAGCCCCCACCCCACGAGGAATTCCCCCGCGACAATGACGAGGCGCTTTGGCGCGGGCGTTAGTGTGACTGGCGGGGCGACGCCGGAGCCGCTTTTTCGCGCGGGCCCCCGGCGAACTGTGAATATATACGTACGTACAGGCTGTTTGTATCCCCGGCCCGCGCTGCGCTCGCGCTTTGTCCGCTCTCTCATTGAGCTTTTAACGCCTCGTTAAGGATAATCTAATGCGAGATCTCGACGCTACGAGCGAACGAATTTAAGAGGCTCGTTTGCCGACTTAAATCGATTTCGACTCAGCGGCGCGCTAGTCGATATTGCCTTTTACCAAGCTCTTCGGCTTTTTTTCCCTGGGCGGAAGGAAACGGCGCCGAGGATTATTTCCACTTACCGGGATGTGCACTGATTCAAAAATTCAGTTGCTTTAAAAAAAATTTCAATTGTTTTTAAGCACTTTACGGCTGAACCTGCGCGGCATACTTGATTAACGTTCATTAGAGATTGCATCATTGGAATTATAGATTTAACTTGAATGGAAATTTAATCTCGAGGCAATATATGACGAGATTCAATCTTTGTACACAATTGCATAGTAGATTTAATCATACTGGAGCTAAATTTAATGACTCATTATGACTTCCTCTAAATGTATAGAGTTGTCTATTCTCTAAAATTATATTACGAATTCAGTTCACTCTCTCTTGATTATCATCTTATTTTGGTACTGTATTAACAGATTCCCAAAATTTGACATCGCGTTAAAGGGGCGAATGGCAGATGTGAGTCAAATACCTTTTTACTGCGATAGGAGAGGTTACATATCTAAATGTCCGTTATAATTAAGGTTGAAACAGAAAATATAATCAAGGGTAAAGTGAGCAGAGCTGAATTTAACGCACGGACACCGAGCTTCTCGTCTAGCTTTAAACGCGGCTGTGCCGGACGTCTCGGCAAAGACTTCCGGGCCGAGCCGGAGACTCCCCGCGACAGGACGCGGGAAGCTGGTGTAGTTATCCCAGAGGATCTGTCCCTCGCAAACACGAACGGGCGGACATCCGCTCTGCGCGAAAGTATCCATATGCCTATCATGTGGCGAGGGCGCGAATGTACAGGCGAGATCTGTCACATTTCGCGCGAACCGATGCAAACTGCAGCTGTTGTTGAACTGACCCGTGGGTCGGGAGACGGGAACGCGGGACTCGGACCTTGGGGGTTGGCATGGCTGACAGCTACTCTGATCCGCGTAAGTCGCATGGTTGAGCTCGCGGCACGAGTGGCTCTCAACAGTTTTTTTTCATACCTGAAACTTGCAGTCAAGGAAAAAAAATTGTCGGAAAAAGTGGTGGATTCGTGAGGTAGCGCGTCGACCTTTACGCCAAAGTACAATCTGTACATTTAATAGATGAATTAAATCTAAATAGTTTGATATAATATGTAATCCTGCAGTAAGTTAAAGATGGCCTATCCTTTTCACTTAAATAAATGTATAACAATCGAGTGTTTCTCTCTACAATTTTAATAAATTCACATTCAGAATGTGAGTGTTTATTTTAGTTTATTATAGCGATTATTGCGCTATGTTTGTTCTTAATATAGAAAACGAATCGGATGACAATCAGATAAACGGTACCGGCTTCATCTCGCAAGCGGTTTTCTGCCCGATAAATCACTTACGAGAGCAAATGACCTGCCGCTTATCCCGAGGCAGCACAAGGGTTAAACTCTGTAAAAACTCGAATTCCCGAGACAAAAGCTCGGGCACAAGAGGGTCGAACAAGTCAGATTATGCCTGAAATACAACCGGGGCTTTAGTCCCCGCGTCTCGCACCGCCCCAAACTGTCAATAACCCTACATGCATTCATATATATATATACGTGTCTCCCCCTGCGACACAAACAACCCGGGGACGCGGTTAATAATCGGGCGCATGGTTTTCCGCAGGAGTCGGAGACGCTGTCGGTCTTCTCGGAGCTCCTGCGCTGCACGAGCGTGCGCGAGCTGAGCCTCTGCAACGCCCGGCTGCACCTGGCCGTCCACGAAGGGCCGCTGTCGCGACTCGGCCGTCGCGACGACGCCGGGGCCGAGCTCCTGCGGGCCGCCGCTCCGCCCGCCTGCGCCGACGTCGTCTTCCTCAGGCTCGCCGGATTTCAAGTGAGTATACATGCGTGTGCCTGTGTGCGGCTGTGCGGTCACGGGATCGACTTTGCGCGCAAATACAATAACTCGGACCCCGTCCACCTTACGCCGCAGCGCGCGCGGCTTTGGAACTTTGCGTCGGCCGGGGCGCCCCTTGCGCAAATCCGCTCCATAAAGTCGAGGTATACGGCCTCCGAACCCTATATATAATGCCTTTACTGCGCTGATATGCCCTCGGATTTGCCACTTGGTATTCTTTTATCGTCCTAAACGTGCTTGGGTATAATGATTTGCAATATTGCACCGATTGTACGCGTCTAATGAGATGACAAAAATCTCCTATCTGCGGAATGTATCTTAATTATTATCATATATGGGATAAATATAATCTATGTATATGCACTGCATTGGCTAAACACGCCCGTTCGAGTAATTATGCAATCTGCAACAAGTATCGTTTATCAAAATGTAAAGTTGACGAATATAATACTGATCAATACATCCACTTTAAAAGAATATTATCGATCTTTTTTCAATTATGATTAACAATAAAAACAATGATTTTGTAAATACTCTTATCATTTTCTTAAAAATTTAAATTTACAACAAACCAATTTCACCAGTCACTTCTTTTTATTTAGTTAGGATTTTTCACTTTTTTAATACAATTTAAAAAAAAATGTATATTTCGAATGAATATGATCTTAATATCCACGTTTTTACAGCTTTAAAACAACTATTTATTAAAGTACATTATTATATTATTGTTTATAAAGTTTTTAAATTTTTAATGTATTCTCAAAACTCAAGAATGTAATAAGAGTTTAAACCCTTTGTGGCATCACTGAAAATCTACTGTACCAAAATGGAAATGTAGGGTCTTGTGTTCCAAAAGAATTTTAAAGCAAGTTGTAACTTTAAAGTTTAACTTATTTTGATGAATATAACGAGCAATCAAATATAGTTACAGTATATTTATAAATATAGCCAATGATATAAAAAATAACCTGAATAATTTTATTTGACATTTCATTCAAGCTATACAACTTTTGAAACTTATTACATAATAAATGAGTTTTATTGTCAAATTACAACTGAACTATAAAAATAAAAGACGATAAAAACTCTTTTCATTGAATACATATTGAAAGGAGTAACTTTAATAATCAATTATACATCTATAAAAATTCATTTAGAATAAAGAAATATAAACGTGTGTTATAATCTACAAATTATATTAGTAACTATTCAACTACAATAACAAAATAAATTTTATAGATACAATTACTAGAGTTCAATATAGATAAAAAATATATACTTATTACACTTACCATAAATAATGCAAAGTCTGCTAGTTTCGAACGGTCAACCTTATTTGCAAAAAAATGATTTATAAAAGCGCGATAACTGAATTTTATCAATTTCAAATGCAGCTACTACTTATGTAAACCCAGATCGAGAAATACATTTAAATAACACAAAAGTGGCAAAAGCCTTAAATGTTCGTAATAAGCATGTTTTCTAATATTAAAAAAAAGTTCGCTTTTACTTTGCAGATAAAATATAGACTTTTCACTTTATATTCAGAAAAATATTGTTTTCTCTTACATATTTAATTATTTTGTTATTTATAGATATATAAAGTAAAAGATAGTAAAGAACGATAAACATCAAATAATATAGTAATCTTTGCGTAATGTAAGACTAATCTAATGATAATGATCAGTTAAGAATTCGATTTTATCGTAGATTGAATTTCGTTACATAAAATATAACGATTTATAGATTTAAAAATTATAATTTCTTCATTTCAAACTATAAATTAACCTGAATTATTTAAAAATACAAATTTATTAAAAAATTAGTAACATTAACAACTATATATTTAACAATAATAATTTATTATTGATGTATTAATGCATTAACATGCATTAAATACAACTTAGTTATAAAGGATTAGAAATATTAAACACGATTAAGTGCAAAAATAGAACGTTATTTTTAATTAAAAAATATAAATTTCCAGAAGTATATATAAATTTTCAATTCACACTCGAGCACGTTCACAATATATAATTTACAATTAAAAACTTCTTACAGTTAATATTTGAAGGTATCACCGATTTTATGTTTAAAATATGAAGCTTAAATCACTTTAAAAAAAAATTAAAATTATATAGACGAATAAAACAAATCGTAGAATTGGCGAAGAATATACATTCTAATGATTTAAAATACAATTTCAAATTAACTGCATATTTTTTAAATTTAACTTTACTTTTTATATATAATGATTTGAGCTCAAGCTTTAATAAAAATCCGTTTTTTGGATATTAATGAGTTGATCCAAATTATAAAACAATTATTCCAAGAAATGTATTTACGTACAAGATTTGTATTATCCTCTTGTCAATTGATGTCGGCAAACTTCAGATCCTTAATAGTATGGAGCACGGAAATACAGGTGTTTAAAATTTTTTAAATTAGTATAGAGTTACGTTTTCTAAACTATCTGACTGTTTTTTCTCGTGAATGAGTTTTTAGATTTCATCCAGGTAATTTCGCGTACAGATTCCAGTACTTGTGTTGCGCGCGCAGACTAGGGATCGCAGATACCTGCAAAAAGATGACGAAGTTGCAACAAAACTGTCTCTATCTACAGAAGCGCGCTTTTATAAATTGGAGCACGGCTCTAGTGCTGATTACGTTGCGTACAAACAACTACGTACCGTCTGATATCCCCTTATCTGCCCATTAGGTCGCTACCCAAGTAAATCACTAATTGTAATGCCGGAAATCATCAAGTAATCGAAACGCGTACGTCTGATAGGTAAAGAGCAAACCTACTATTACTCACCTAATTCTGCACAAGGCTTCGTTAGACATGTTTGCGGATGAGATGAAGATAGTAACATAGTTTATTTGTAGATTTGCAATAATAAATAAATAATATTTTGTGTTTCTAAATTTAATATATATTGTTATATACGGTCAGATTTTTTCTCTCAAATATTTTAGATTTTAAAATTCGAGTTAAGTAATATAGGTAAAAATACAACGTTATTTTCTCTATAATTTTTCAATTGATCTTACAAATTCACAAAATTATTTAAAGGTAAATTAATTTTGTATTATATATAATATATGGTTGAATATACAAAGTTAATAAATAAACTTTTATATTCTAAAAATATTACTTTCATTCATATATTTATATATTTAATTCTGAATTAAAAAATTTAAAAGTCACATTTTAAATTGAATGATTGCAACATTTCGAATAGAGTAAAAAAGTACATGTATTATGCGCGTATAATTTCGTTGAATACAATGGATAAGTAAATTTTTTGAAAAATTAATACACTGGCTAATAACGCGAGACAGATTCATAACATAAAAAAATTATTATATTGTACTATCAGGTTGTATAGCAATATTTAATTATAAAGTATAGCAATTTTTCTCTACGTAATATTTACAGTGTAGTAATTTTTCTATATTTTTCTTCGCGTATGTACGATGTATGTGCGAATATGTTTCATCTTGAAATTTTATTTAGTATATTCTTTATATTTTAATCTTTATAACTGATAAATTAGTTTTTACATCCATATCAGTAGTTCTATCTGGTATAATTATTATTTGCAATTAAATATTTCAAGTTGAAAGACTTAAGAGACTCATGATTTTTTTAATACTTAGCCTAAAGGATTTTATCATAAAAATGATTATATACATACTTAATAAATCATAATTTTAGATTCATCTATGTAGAATTGATAAAGAAGTAAGATATTTTTATCTAATAATTTATTAATATTAGTACTAGCTTTTATTTTATAAGATTACATAATTACTTTATTTGAAAACGCTTAGCGAAAATGATTAAATTAGCGCTTAGTAAATTGACCTCAAGCATAAACTAATTTAATAATTAAACAATTTTAAATGAAGGATTTTTAATAGAGAATTAATGGTGTTATGTGGTTACTTAGGTGACGGTGAACGACAGGCTAGCACTGCGTGGGCCGCTTTTGCTACCCTTCCTCGCAGGCTTCACGGGCTTGAGTGAGTTGGACCTGTCGCTGGACAAGTCGACGATCGGCGGGAGCAGCGGCTCGCTCCTCTTCATCGACGACCGTATCCTAGTGCAATTCTTCAGCTGCCTGGCCACGAACTTCCGGAGCCTGCAATCCCTGCGCATTAACTTCTGGCGCATCAGCCTGGACGACTGCGAGCGCACACTGCGTCAGGTGGGTAAGCACCTGCGGGCCTGCACCAGCCTCAGCTTCCTCAAAGCCTCGGGCCTCGTCGTCACGGACAGCGCGAAGAAGAACCGGATGGAGCACGGCCTCGTGCAGGCCATCCTGACCAACCTCCACGCGCTCGCGTGGCTCTGCCTCGACGGGGTCGAGCTAACCGAGGCCCAGGCCCAGGCGATCGGCAAGTGCCTGCGCGAGCGCTTCGTCGGCCCCAGCCTCGAGATCAGCGCAAAGGACGTCCACGTCCGTGCGGTTAAGGCCCTCGTGACCAGCGTCGAGGAGGGCGGTAGGGCCGAGGTTCTCTACGCGGGCGGCGCTTCCTGCCGCCTCAAGATCACCAAGCTCCAAAAAAACGCCAAGAACCGGAAGAAGTGAAGCGCCCAGTGAATCGACCCCTGAGCCGATTAACCCCTCCGTATATGCTCGCGCGCGCTCTCCCGAAAGGAGACGCGACTTTGAGAATCGGCCGAGGCCCCGTTGGTTCAACAGGGGCTTCAGCCAGGCAAACAATCAGCTTTCGAATCTAGAGACAAATTCGTACATAGGTCTCTGTTCGGAGTTATCCACTCCCGACTTTGTTATACGTAATTTTAACTTAATCTGGAGAACGCGGATGGGGAATGGATCTTTTTGCTTAGCTCTTGGTACTGTACCATCGAACATTTTTTGCTCCAAATTCCAAACTGATACTGCAACTTTCTATGTCATCTTTCAATGTCGTTTAACTTGAATTAAAGATTTCTAATTCAAATAGATCAATCGCATTTAAAATACCAATTGTTAACAATCGTATTTAACTGAATTTATAGGAAACTAAAAGCTTAAAACATGGAGTTTAAGTTGGATTAATATTTTTAATTTAAACTGTGCAATAATATATTTATTAATTAAAACATTTTTATTGCGATTAATTAACATTTTAAAAATATCAGAAAATAGCAAATATCAAGATGTAGAAAATTACAGTTTTAAAAATATATTTAAATTTTCTATCATTGGTATCATGTTTGAATAATTCGATAAAAACAACTACTAATATCCAAAATGTAAAATATTTTAACAATAATTTGATATTTGCTATAATTTTATACGTATCCAATTAAAACATTCATTAACATATAATATACAAATGAGTAGTAATCGATAATTATACTGAAAACAAGTATATTACCGAATTATTTGTTATTGGCAAGTTATAAACATATTTTGAATAAATTGTCTATTTGGCTATATTTTAATTTCATTTTTTTTCTACATGACAAATGTTATAGGCACATTAAAAACTGTTAGATAAAAATATTATATATTTAATTTTCAAACAAGCTTCTAGATCCCATACAAACCCACTTATACAATAGTGATGCTTTTCTTGCATTTTATACTATTTAAAGCATTTTTAGAAATATATGTACATGTTTGATAGTTTTACATTATTTCATTTGCAAAGAATCCTTCAAAATTACTATTGCGATAAAATAAATAAAATAATTGAAAAATCTGTTGCAAATTTACTAAGAAAGAGCAAGATACTGACACTGTTGCTATATAGATTGTATTATACGACACAGAGTAATATATTGATATTAAATATCAAATTAGTGACATTAATTTCAAATATTAATGTATATCAATACTGATGATGAATAATAAGATGGTTTATGAGGAATGCGTTATGCAAAATGTATACGTAATAACTAAATTTTTGTCCGTTTTATTGTTGGCGAATTGAAAAATTTTATGAATAAACGAAAAAAATTATGCTCACCTGCGAAGAAAAACATCGTGTTGTGTGTATGAAATTTCACATAGCCTAGCAAATCATATTGTAATAATTACGTAATTCTTAAGAAATAAACTGCCAAATGACATCGCTAAGCTCACTATGAATCGATTAAAGCGATTTCTTGTTATAAAAATTAAAACAGTAAAACATTACTTATGAAGATATTCGCCGCTATTAGCCTGTAAGAAAATGTTTACCAGCAAATTTTTAAAGTATAACTCTAAAAGCTGGAAATAACTTTAGAGTAAATATAAATGCGTTCGAATATTTAATATTTGAATTTCATTATTTAATTAATATTTCTTCTGAATAAAAAAGCTGATAGTAATACAGGACTTAAAACTTTTTTACTTATGTATAAAATTTTGTAAATGTATTTGTACTCAAACTTGAAAATTGAAATTTTGAGATATATAATTCGTACTATTAAATACAACCATTGTTTGTTTCCGTTTCTATTAATTAATTACAAGTGTAGTTTAAAATATTTCAATATTTATTTTTGTTTTAATAAGTATGTATGGATTAAATTGTAAATATAGTCATTTGCACATATTTTTATAATTTTTTTGCGTTCTATTTAGTTTTACGAGTATAAACGTGTATTGTATAATTTTTTTAGAAACCTTCATATGCAGTTCAATGTAAAATCGAATATGTAATAAATTCGAAAATTAATCTCGCAGTAATTATTAAAATGATTAAACTATATGCGACTCAGTTCTGCTGCTGACATTGATTTTCAACTAATTAGTCGCAACATTTTTGATTTACCATCTGCGCATATAATCACAGATTTTTATTACGGCCACTTAAATGAAAATGCACGAAAATATGCACTGCACTACGTCACATGATGCCGTTCTTCGCGCATACTAAATTATTTCCTTTATTCTTTTTACACAATATGATATACCAATCAACACTGCATATAAATATTATTTACATAAGATACTTTCTGTACATATAAATGAGAGTATATTAGCACAAGAGCGACAGCAATGAGCAAACTGCACTCGGGGATGCGGTAATACTCGAATTTTTTACTACAAATATGCTATTGTAGATTTTCGACTGAGTTTGCAAAGTTTTTAGACTTTTAGCGCCGTATCTATGCAGCAATAATATTGTTTGTAACGCAGTCTTCGACAATGACGTGCAGCTCTTTTAACACACGATTGTGTAGAGACCAAAGCTGAGACTTAGAGATGGGTAAAAGAATAATCAAATAAACAAAAGATATAAAGAAAGCTCTACCATAAAATTATATTCAGCTCGTGCGATTTTATTATAATATAGATTATTTATGTATTTATATGTGTACACATATCCTCTAAATAAATGTACTACGTGTTTGAATATCTTCTTTTTGTCTTCATTTAAAACTTATATTATTTTTAGTTTCTTTCATATTCTGCCATTTTTTTATTTTCATTAATATTTTTATACGAGAATTACTTTTATGCAAATTATCATCATAGGAATAACTTGCTTAAGAGTTTAATTTAAATAAATCATATCTCCAATCTTTTTTTATAATTGAACATAAATTCAGAAATTCAATACCGATAGTTAAATTCAAATAAATTGAATTTTCTAGTAGATTAAAATTCTGTTTGTAATAACGATGATTTTCTGCAATAGGCTATTCTAAAACTTAATAATATGGACTCAGCAAGTACATTATCAATAAAATATTGTATCTAAGTAATATTTTTTTATATTATTGAATTTCAATTGATTTTAATCATTAAGATAGTATATATGAACAGAAATAAAAACACATTTTTATATTTGTAACAGTCTCTTTATTATTAAGCAGTATTTATAAAAAACATTGTTTAAATATCAAGATATACAGATGATCAAGATAACAAATCAATATGTTAGAAGTATTTTCATAATTCCATATTAATATCACTGTAATAAACACCTCTCATCACTTATAAGGTAATAAAATTCTTTGATACAATTCATGCAATATATAGTATACTAAAAAAAATAATCTTAGTTAATCCATATAACTTAACACATTGTTAATTCAATATTTTTTTCAAATATTTAAAAAATGTTATTAATTTTACTAATAAAGTACTTTATAAATTTAATACTTTATTTTAAACAAAAATTCTCTTCTTTATTTTAATTAATTTGGCTTGCATTATCACTGATCTTTTAAACTCTTATTAAGGGCTAGATAGTTCTAAAAAATTAATATAAATGTTTATTCAATTGTAGTGAAAGAAATA
Source organism: Sycophaga agraensis (assembly GCA_018906755.1). Taxonomy (NCBI): domain Eukaryota; kingdom Metazoa; phylum Arthropoda; class Insecta; order Hymenoptera; family Pteromalidae; genus Sycophaga; species Sycophaga agraensis. The sequence continues at coordinate 607,607 of JACCIE010000003.1, forward strand.
ATCTATGGTATGAATTTCTCAGTAGTTTATTCATTCATTACTTTTAAAAAAAAATCTTCCCTAAAAACAGACTAATGGTTGAATAATATTGTACATCCATACATTCAAATATTTATACACTATATTTTATAATGGTTTGTTTGTAAATTGATTCTATTACTATTATGATTAAAAATCTTGAAATTGTTATTCAGCATTTTATCTAATTTATAAACAATTATTCTTTCGTACTAGAAATAGCAAATATTTCAAAGAACATGTTGTTTACATAGTTATACAGATATATATTACATACATATCTAAGTTAAAAACTCTAAAACCAAACCATTCAGTCCAATATTTATTGAAATAATAATAATATTAAATGATAGGAATACTTGACAAGATATGTACAATGAAATTTTAAAGATTCATAGTTAAATAAATTCTTGTCAAAAATAAAAATTCACTTGGAAGAATTATTTCTACATATTTGAGTCAATATTTGGAATGTTAGAATTATAATTTTTTTCATAAGTAATGTTGTGAGATTTTAAATAACATCTTAAAGCTACATAAAAAAATTATTATAAAGCACCTCATTTCAGAATTTGACTTGAAAAATAGTATTTATGAAGTTTTAATTAAAAATTATCATAGTTTAGTTTACACACTTAAATGATTCACTTTTGCTTGATACAAAAAATCTAAAATTTTAGTAAAAACCTTAGACAAGATGTCTACAAATATAATATTAAGTAGTTATATGCTATAAAATGATGCATAAAGTTTATCGAAGACACTTGAAGACTGCCACAATAGTTGCTTTAAAGCTTTTATAGACATAAATATATTGCATGCGCTTTTTTAAAAAAACTTTTAAAGTGATTCATCATACTTTTTTAGTTTTAAATATATATTTTTTAAAGACATTGATTCCAGAAAAAAGACATATGTAAAAAGGTAAAAGTGTTATATTTTGATCTTTAAATTTTTGTTAATCTAATTTTTTAGCTGCAAATTTTACCTCTTTTACAAATTATCAACAACAAGCGATAAAATTTTCTCAAATCAGTATAATTGAAATGACCTTGTTTAAAACATGACTAATGAATTTGTTTTTTTATTAAAAATAATCTAAGTACTGCAGTACATATTTCTGTACAAGTTATATTATTCTAAAATACTTAAAGTACTTTTCTGTGAGCATAACATTCATTTTTGAAGTCCTTGTCATTAAAAGCTTTTATAGTTTTTAATTTAAAAAAATGAATAGTAGAAAACATTTTTATGTAAAAAATAAATTTGGAATTCTATGCGAGGAAGAAGGTTACTGTTTATCTGCATTGTAACAGACTATACTTTCTCTTAAAATTATATTTTATAATAAACATTATTTGTTTCAATATTAAAGCATTCAATAATTCATATTTATCATTAATGCACTTCATATTACGTGTCTAATTCACTCACTCACATATAACATAACAAAATTCAACCTTCTATTGACAGAAGAATTAGTGTTCCATTTTTACCAGATGGCAATTTAGAAGAACAGTTTTGACTGTTAAAAACCATATCATAGAAATAATTTTATTACAATCACGATGATAAATAATCCAATTGAACAGTCAATTGCCTTACTCCAACTGCTTGAAATACCATTTGTGTGTGTGCAATCACAAACTTGGGATCTACGGTTCTAGCAACTTCCAATTTCAAACAGCCTACATAAACATCAGAACATAAAGTCCAAAAGTGTTGATCTTGAACACTGTAAACACCAGCCAGTTGTGTAACTTTATTATAACATTGAGGCAAAACACTGTCCAATGATGTTGGTTGCCTTTGCATAAGAATAATTATTGACTCTTTTAAAAGAGGTAATACACTAAGGAATATCAAAATTGCTATAAACATTGAACAGATTGGATCAGCAATCATCCAGCCAAACATTTGCATTAATACCGCCGAAACAATTACACCAACTGAACCTAGTGTATCAGCTAGTATGTGTAGAAAAACTCCTTTCATAATTTGCGAGTTACCAGAACCGCTATGTAAATGATCTATTTCAATATCATGACTTTGAGAGTGATCATGGTGATTATGAGAGTGGCTGTGGCCTCCATGTGTGTGAGAATGTCCATGCCCACTTCCATGACTGTGATTATGGCTATGATTATGTCCATGACTGTGACCATGCCCACAATCTCCACCATGGCCATGGTTAAATGCAAAGATTCCAACTATATTCACTAAAAGACCTAGTACGGAAATTAAAAATAATCTCTCGTGTTTAACTTCTGGAGGTTCAATGGCTCTTTCAACTGCTTCAGACATAATGAAAAATGCTACAAAGATTAAAAATAATCCATTCACCATTCCTCCTAAAACTTCTGCTCTTACATATCCATAGGAATACCGTTCGTTGGCTCGCCATTTTGTTATTACTGAAGCAACTAAACCAGCAATTAAACCACTGCAGTCAAAAAACATATGAAAACTATCTGATATTAATCCTAAACTGTTGGTCCAAATTCCATATGTAAGTTCCACAAAAGCAAACGTAAGATTTAATATAAGGAACAAAAATAAGTTCCTGATATTTTTGTCATACCAAATTAAACGCTTCCATGCACGAAATCTTTCTTGTACTCTTATAACAATGCTTGGTGAGTCCTTATGCGTCAAAGGAAGCATTTTAATTATCTATAATTTTTGTATTTACAAAAGAATATCCTGAAAACATAAATAAATTTTAGATACATATAATTTTAAAATTTATATTAGTCTATTTGAACAAATTTATATAGTAATAAAACTTTAATCAACCAAAATTCATAATAAAATTAAAGTTTATAATGCGTTTTCGTATTTTTCTATTCTGCTTTCTACAAACAGCAAACAAATTTTTTATATAAATCATTTAAATATAAATTAAAAAATACATTTTTATAAAAGAAATTTTGCTGTTATCAAAATTTTTAATTTTTGTTTTTTTTATTTTTTTATAAATTTTTACCTAAAATAATTTAACTTTTATTACAAAATATTTGTAAAGATAGATACTTCAATAGCTTGACACATGAACAAATAAATTTTTTAAATAAATTGAATATTTTTAACAACCCAAGTAAAAGGTAGCAGCTGTCATTAGATAAACTTTGCGTTGAAATTTAAAATGCAAGATTTCTATACATATATAGTTACAAATACATAATTCTAAGCAATAAAAACTGGAGTGACACGTCTACTAGCACGGTTTTCAGTAGGTTAGGTGACGTTGACGTATTAAAAGATAAGTGAACTTAACGTACCAACAAATATTATTAGAGCGTTGCTCTGCACTCAACTAAGAGATTAAAAACTGATACTACTAAATTATTACGAAATTCATACTAGACAACTATTGAAATTCTCATGCGGCAATAATAGAAAATACTCCAGAATGCTGGAGAACGCCATGCTGCTCTAGCGGCTGGTCTCACTGACGCACTCTCATTCCAGTTACAGCGTTGCCATCGCGAGTGCTTTTATGTAAACTGTGTTACGGTGTTTATAAATATAATACATATATATGGATAACAAATAGTATTCTTGTAAAAATATTTATCTAATAATTACACTTGCTCTATTTAACTCACGTTATATAAGTGTATATCTTAAAAAGTAAAATATAAAAATAACAAATGTTTACAAAAAATTACTATTTTTAAATTAACTTACTGCAATAGCGAATATTATGCAACCAAAATTAGATTCTTTGATTAATTACTAAAATCTTTAAATTAAGTAAACAAATTAATGAAATAAAATAATCATAAAACCAACGAGCTTTTTATAAATTTTAATTTAAAACCTGTATTTATACAACTTAGTTCCTCATAAATTCTCGTAAAATTACGCTGAAATAAAATCATTTTTTTTCAGACTGTTCACAAGATATTTTTAAATAATAAATATCTGTATATTAAAAGAATCACTATAATAAATTTTAAATATATTATGAATAAATTTTAATTCAAACTTTTTATGTTAAGAATCGATTCAGTGTAAACACTTGTGACGGGGAAATTCCGGGCGCAATACGGCCGTCCAGGCGCCCGGCGTCCGTGATATACTATAACTTAAAATAATTAATGTATGAGATTTAGTAGTGTTATCCATTATTAGATGAATTAAAATACTTTTAATTCTAGAACTTAAAAAAAGCTTAATTTTCATGAATAATAAATATACGATAGCTTATTTTATTAAACTGCATTATTATTAAAATTTTGAAGTTAATAAATTATAGTGAAAAAATAATTTGTATATTCTTATTATATTTGAATCAATCGACATTTTCAGTTTTGACTAGCGTAGTGACGAGAACATTTTCTGAATGGAACATGGCGTTGTAGAGACTTCCTAGTCTCTTTCCTGAGTACAGGTCCACCATGGTGAGTAGAAGAACGTGGCTCTACTACAATTTTTAACTTTTTTCGTGTTAATTTTAAATATAGTCAGTTTTAAAACCCAAAATGAATAATATATAGTGCATCTATTCTAAAATAAAAAAGTTTTAATATCTCTGTGTCGCGTAAAAATGAATAATTTTGTTCTAATAAATTAGACTTCATGACCACTTCATTCCGTAACAAAGCACATGGTTTACTAACAACATTCCTTTCTAACAAATCATAGTGACTTGAGAAAGTTGAAAGTTTAAACATTTACGAAGTCTTGTTGTAGTTTTTCTTATAAAAAGTTTTATAATCTATCTTTGTTTGATTTCGAATATTTTATAACCTATTATGTGATGAACAACTTAATATCCAGAATACATCTCTGATGGTTTTATACTGATTTAATGAGTCTGATTTAAATGATTACGAAAAAAAATCGATATTTTTTTTTAGTATTACAAAGGTAATAAATTTTCATTTTCATTTTATAGCCGCCTAAAAAGGATGCAAAGGGGTCTTCAAAGCAACCCCAGAAGACTCAAAAGAAGAAGGAGGGAGGATCTGGTGGAAAGGCTAAGAAGAAGGTATATAAATGCTTTTATAAATTAGAATATAAAAATTAGAAACTCAATTTGTAATGAAAATAAATACCTAATTTGGTATTATATAGAAATTCATTTGATTATATCTTACCATGTTGGAATTTTGAATCTACATCTTAAAATATTAAGTACAAGTAGTAAATAGATGCAATCCTGTTATGATATCATTTTTAACAAAAACTATATTGTTTTAATAGTTTCAAAAATAACTATTAATGAATTTCTTTAAATTACAATATTAAGTGGACTAATTGGTTGTAATCATAGTTATATGATGATAATCTCTTTTCTGGAATTCTGTGACGGTTAAATCTGATTTAATGAGACTGATAGTTATTAATAATATATTAATAATTTTAAAGTTTTAGTATTAGCTTACTAAAAAAATCTTTCAATTTTGCAGAAGTGGTCCAAAGGAAAAGTTCGTGATAAGTTAAACAACCAGGTGTTGTTTGATCAAGCCACATACGATAAATTAGTAAAAGATGTTGCAGTTTACAAATTGATAACACCTTCAATTGTGAGTGAAAGACTAAAAATTCGTGGTTCTCTGGCCAGGAGAGCACTTATTGAGTTGCAACAGAATGGTCTTATCAAGCAAGTAGTTCAACATCATGCACAACTTATTTACACACGAGCAATCAAAGTCGATGATCCTGTTGCGTAAAACCACTTCTTACCTGTATATTGATTTAATAAAAAAAAATCCTTAAAATCCCTTTGTATTTATTCTAATCCTATAGTTATACTTCATATTATAAGTACAAAAAATATTTTTTCATTTCACTTGAGTAATGAATTTCTGTAACAATTAAATTACTTCCAATGTATAAATTGAAACCTATCCATTTATTGCTAAACTTCAATTGTTTTTAAAATGTTGACAGTTGAATCTAATTTCATGGATGCCTCATGTAAACTTTTTGTAATTATTGTTTAAAGGCTAGAATTACAGCCAGAACAAAATTTTTGTGCTATTTCATAAAATTTTACGGTAAAATTATGGTCCAGATATTCTATTTGATTTCTCAAGTATCATTTTACATGTTTTCAAGTATTTTATCAATTTTAAATTAAAAAAAATTACGGAAGTGACTCTAAGTGTACCTATCAATGAGTAAATTTTGTTGTTATGGCCACACGACTCAGTCCTCGAAATTCTGAAGTACATGCTCTTCAGCAGCGTGGATATGTTATTGGCAAAAAAATTGGACAGGTATTTTATACAGTCATTCAATAATTAATATTTATTTAAACATTTTTTTAATTGACATAATAAATAACACAAAATATTTAATATATTATTTATTTCAAATAATTAGTATATATATTTTATTATTTTATTCCTGGTTTAAAATGACTACATTAAATATAATATTTTACATTATAATTAAACTCAATAATTTTTTTTATTTAGCATATTAATTGAAATCATATCATGTTAAAATTTGCTCTACAAATTATACATGAAATTTTTACTTAACTTTGCTTTTTTATGTATCGAATAAACAGGGAACACATGCAACAGTTCATTTATCAGAATTCATTGATGGAACAAGTGGAAAGGAAATGAGGTTGGCCTGCAAAATATTTGATAAGAAAAAGGCTCCTAACAATTTTCTCAATTCATTTTTTCCACGAGAACTTGAGATTCTTACAAAAATAGAGAATCCTCATATTATTCAAGTAAAAATATTTCCAATTGTATTTACCAAAAGTTATTTTATTATGTTATGATTATGCGTTATGAATGTAAACCTGAATTTCTTATGTATATTCTAAAATGTTAATAATTTAGAAGATTATTAGTTCTTAAAAATAAATATAAATTCTTCAGCCATAATCGATTATAATATATTTTTAATAAAAGAGGTTTTAATCATATGGTTATTATAATTATGTATTAAAATTTTTTATACTATAGGTTCATAGTATTCTTCAAAGAGGACCTCGAATTTTCATTTTTATGAGATATGCTGAAAATGGAGATCTTTTGGATTTTATACGCCGTACTGGACCTGTATCGGAGCAACAATCAAAATTGTGGTTTAGGCAAATGGCATCTGGTTTGCAATATCTTCACAAAATGAACATAGCTCATCGAGACTTAAAGTGCGAAAATATTCTTCTTTCGAGAAAATTTCATGTAAAGCTTGCGGATTTCGGTTTTGCACGATTCTGTGTCGATCAGGATGGTCGACGGGTACTCAGCCAAACTTATTGTGGCTCAGCTGCTTATGCTGCACCAGAAGTAGTTGCCAATATACCTTACAATCCCAAATTAGCGGATGTTTGGTCACTTGGAGTCATTCTCTTCATTATGCTTAATGCAGCAATGCCATTTAAGCACATTGAATTTTTGCACAGACTGCTTAAAGACCAGATGAATAAAAACTGGGCTTTTCAACCAAAAATTCGTGACACTGTCTCTGCTCCAGCAAAAAATATTGTGAACCAATTATTAGAACCAGACATAACTCTAAGACTTACGATTGATAAAGTTCTGGCGCATAATTGGATTCGTTCAAGAAAAGAGAAAACTAGCGGAAGATTGTCTCATTCAGCTCCTCCTATTCAAAACCAAGTAAACAAACCAAAAGGTCAAGATACACTTGTTTAATAGCGTAATAATATCCATTATAATGCAATTTTTCATGTAATTAAAATTTATAATATTATGACCTTTTATAAAAATAATAAAACTATAAATAAAGTAGATAGATCATTTATATAACTTAAATGATTAAATCAATAAAAAACTTTCTTAATTATTGCATGTAAGACATAGCTAGAAATGCAAATCAAGTATCATTGTCTTATCAGATCTACTCAAATAAAATTTATATATTTAAATAGTACATTTAAGTAACAAGAGATATAATTTTAGCATAAATATGCTACTTGAAATGAGGATTCTCTAAAAGATAAACTGTATAAATTTCGAATATTCCTAGCATTCAAGGACATTATAGACCTGTGTCCGAAATAGTACTATAAAATCCTTTAGTGTTGCCACGTATTTTTGAGTCGTTGAATTCGAATATGTAAATTGGATATAGTGGTAACAAATTTTTTAAAAATGTATTTCAAGCAACATTTGTTTTTTTAAATAAGAAGATTTTTAAATTAATAGCAATCATATGAGTTTATTTATTGTACAACTATATTCTAAATTAATGTACAAAACTATAATTTTTGGTTACATGTATAGGTACATGAATAGGGATAACGTATAATATCGCATACACATATATATACATATATATATATATATATAATAATGCATAACGATACAAGTATACATATAATTTGTATTATATTTCATACGTAATATATAGTTTACATTAAAATTATAACAAATAATTTACATGATATCGCCTATTATTCAATTTATTGGCAGTCAGGCTCGCTCGATATAGCACCGTCCAAGAAATTTGTCAACAATATATATTTTGAACAGAGAGAAATTGACTACCACTATCTGGCGAATTACTCATACTACATAATCTATAATACGATAAAACAAGCGTCAGATTGTTAAAATTACAAGATGCAGAAAGCAACAAAATGAGATTAAAGAACATTTTAGGAAAAAAAATCTCTAAGTATATTAGTTTACGGGTCTTTGAATAATAAAGATCTGTCGTAATAATCGTCGCGGAGAAGAAAAGAAGTGTTCGTTAAAATTGTCGTACAAATTGTGTGCGTGAATCGACTTTTCATTCTCTTTCCTCTATTAGGCACTTTCCGTTTTTAGAATGAATCTAAGAAAACCTTAGTTCTTTCTAATTCCTCTTTCTTCACCGTTGTAAAAAAATAAAATCATTCATTATGAATGTTAATACGGTAAAAGTTAATCCCAAATGACACGACACGCTACATACGTTTCACTAACGAGATTTTGTGAATTATATCGCATCTTAAAGAGGAGTAATTAAAATTGTTTCAAGGTAATATATTTGTATCAAACTAAATGTATCAAAAACGTGAAAAATACAACAATAACATTTCTCGAACAGGGTATGAAATCCACCTTTAATTTATTTTTTCGTAAAAGCGATTAAAATTTAATGGTCCCATTTTAGCTAATTTAATAATATCATCGTAATAATACAGAATTAAAAGATCATAATGAAAATAATGATACTGATATGTCTCTGCACCGGTAATATTAAAATGTAATCTACACATTTTAAAAAGTTGATAAAAATCATTCTTTGTATTTCTGGTACGTTACGCATGAATGAATAAATAATTACAATAACTAAATATAAACTGAGTACAAGAAGTAAGAAGTATCCTACAATTTCAGAAGTATCATATAAAAGGTTAATTGTAATTTTTATTATTTCGAATCAGATCAACTGCTTCCAAAAAGTAAAATAATAAAACCTTTCGCATGGCAGTATTTAATATAAATGCTATATAATTTGGGCAAAAAGGGCCCGATTTCTGACAAGATCGCTTTTGCATACGCGTTTGTAAAGTCTCAGAAATGTTTGAAACACTACTTTTCGACAACTTTCTTGGTACTGGAGCTACGTTATTACAACGTACAGGATACGTGTCGTGTTACCTGGGACAATTTATTATAAAGTGTGATAAAACAATCTATGTATTTACAATAAAAATCTAGATATTCTTTCAGCGCCTTTAAGTGCACGAAGGCTTTAAGAATTTATATATAAAATTGTTTTCAAATTTTAAGTATTCCTCGCATGCTGATAATAAATGACCGGCTCATTATTATCGCAGGCTCAATTTTTAATCCCATCCTCCAGTTAGCTTGTGGAACATCTCTTCATTTAACGTCTGGTTCGCTTCCTTTGAGCGCATCGACAAGAAAATGTAGCCGCCGATGAATTCGTGAAGCACTTTGCAATCGGCCGATTGACATTCAAATATTATGTTCTCCTCTTCAAATTGGATCATCATGTGCTTGACTTCCCAATTAACATTCCATGCCTGTGCAATAAAAGATAATGTTAAATTGAAATTGTCCAGAGGTCCACATCGCAAGTGATTGATAATCAAGTTATTATTAGTCATTGTGGATGTATGAAATACAATCACTTACTTTCATCGTATTGTATCTCCAAGTTTTCAAATGATCTCCGTTATGAAGATCCATTCGCATGAGTCTATTGCTCGTGATACCCAGCAGCTCGTCCTTATTTTTCCCGGTAAATCTGACAACGAAGAGAGACATTCCGTATTCGAGCAGGGACTGCCAAGCCTTTATGTAGTTTAGTTTCGCTTCGATCAAGGGCAAATCCTTGACGTTGGCGTGAGCCTCCAGGATCCTCTGGATCAACTAAAAGAGCAGTAAGCAAATAAGTCACAAAGGTACTCGTTAACTGGAGAATCATTACAAAAATAGCCGCGCGTACCTTGCCCTTGAATTTTTTAGCGAATCTCGGGGCGACGTAGTCCTCGGGAACGATGTCTCCGAGCGAGTTGGGGTTAATTGCGGGTGCTGGCGCGGGCCTCTGCAGCTGGAGGAAAGCTAAGGTGCGAATGACTTCGCTGGCATAGGAAGCGTCGGCGAGAGTGCGACCCTTGGCCCCGAGCTTGCACGCGGCCAACCACTTGGCGTATTGCTGCTCCTACAAAGTCAAAGAAGCCAGGTCAGGAGGGGTCTAGAGTGAGGCTAAAAAAACAAAGTTTAAAGAGGGAGGAGAGGTTGACTAACCGTATCGCATCTGAGCCGGACTTCGGTCATGCCGTCGGCGCTGGGCACCTCGAGCTTGATGCCGTAGCGGCCCTCGGCGAGGTAGACCTCGGAGACGACCTCGCAGCCGGGCAGGTCGATGACGTTGGCCTGGCTGTCGGGGCTCTGGGCGGCCTCGCGGCTCCGGTAGAACTTCAGCTGGAGGTCGCGGCAGACGAACCAGTAGGGCTTGAAAATCTTGAGGGTGAAGCGCCTCGGCTTGAAGTAGTGGAGGTAGTCGCAGAGCTCGGGCACCTGGGTGATGTCGCTCGGGCCGTTGCTGACGCTGTTACCCTCGAGGCTGACCTGGAGGTCCCGGAGGGCGGCGTCGATGTCGTCCTCCGCGGGCGACTGGCGCCCGTCTGACTCGTAGTTGGTCGTCTGGGGCACGTTCGCCTGGAGCTTCACCTGGACCTGCAGCGCCGCGAACATCAGCATCTCCTCCTCGGTGCAGTCGATCTCCTCGGCGAGGAGCTGCCACTTGGCCTGCTCGTAGATCATGTTGATGCGGATCGCGTCCGTCTTGGGGTTGAGGTCGTAGAACGAGTAGAACTTGAAGCGCAGCCTGAGCACGTCGAACTCGCGGATCGACTGCTCCATAATCGAGAGGGAGGAGTCGAGCCAGGCGACGTTCATGCGGGCCCGCTCCACTAAGCTCTTGGGCCGCAGAAGCTTGGCTCGGACGTCCGGAGAGACGGACGTCGGGCTCTGGACGAGCTGGTCGCTTAGACCCCCATTCAGCGCCTCAAGACTCATTGTGCTGTTATTTGCATTGAAGGAGCCCGTGCTTCCGAAGCCCAGGGTGTTGTTGTTGCGCTTCCAGGTGCCGGTATGCTGTTGGAAAAAACTCACCGATTACCTACACATGCTTCGACATTCTTGAGAGTGTTGTATATGTATAATGCAGTTACATCAAAAGCCCCATCCTTTGGAAAAACGCATACGTCGACACTTTGTCGATATAAAATATATATAAATGATTGCTCCAAAGACTAATTACACGCAGATAACCATTTGAAAAATCGTAAGTAATGAACTCTATTTTAATCTCTAAAAACGAAGACAAAATTTCTGCCGGTTTCCTTTGCGATATCATTATCTGTTGCATAACTGTCTATGTAGACGTAATTTCGTAAAAGTTATCATAGAGAGCGGTCGGTAAATTTATATGCGAAGATAAATCTCATTTATATAATGGATATTTAGATTACACAATTAAGAATGGAGTGCTGCGGGATTAACTCGAACACTGATTAATCGGTACATCCGTCATTTGTTGAGAGAAGGAACTTTCTTCCACATAGATAAACATCGGATCGAGCTGCCCTTGGAAAGCCGGGCAACTCGAACTTCCAGTTTCGCCCCGAAAAAGAGAGGCAAAGAAATGCAGGGCCGGCGCGACTTCCGGCCGCGTGAATAATCACCGAAGCCGAAGCTCGCGCGAGGAGCCTCGAATTCCTCAAAAAGTTTGGCCGGCGCGCCGGGAATAACGGAACCCGGGCCCACGCGTCCCGTTTGGTCAAGTGCACCGTTCATTTGCGCCGCACACTCATTTCCGCCATTGTACTAACCGTGATCGGGGAGCTGATGGGCGTGCTGTGGTTGTTCCTGCGGTTGTTGGGCGTCACGGGGGCGCACATGAACGGACTCGACTGGTCGAGGCTGCCCGTCGAGCCCTGGGGACTCCGGGTCGCCGCGATGAATGTGTTCGTGTCGGCGGGCACGTGGAAGCCGTTCTTCTGATTCTCGATCTTCTTCTTCGCGGGCAGGTCCTTCAGGTTATACTTGAGGTGGTGGGGCTCGAGGGGCTTGCAGAACGACAGCTCTTCCGGGTGCCGGATACCTGGTAACATAAGTCCAAGTGCCTTTAGTACTTCCCCGCTCTCAAAGGGTCTTCATTACGCATTGGAAATTAACTCGTATCCGCGCGGTCATTTGTCGTATTATTCTGATTCGAAAGTGTGCGTATAAATTGGAGGTACAAGAATTAGTATTGCCAGCGTCAAACTGGTATTTTCAGGGTTACGGGCGTTTTTATGGCTAGACGTTAACGTGCCCGCAAACTAAAACGAATTTGAGGAATTTTGTCATTCTCTGCCACGGGTAGGTCATTAAAGTATATAACCAACGATAAAAACTTTTTACGCAGCATTGCGACAATTTAAACGCGCTTTGTTTTGCATGCTACACATTTCTCACTCGCGCTCGGTTCTCGACGATGACAATGTGTGACTCGCGGATGCAAAGCACTGCTTTAATATTATGTACCCTTTTGAGTTATCACTTAGTTATCACTTGTTGCATGCTGCATGTATCGGACGATAGGGTGCTGAACTGCCGCGGTAATTTAAAGCTGTATAAATATTCTGTATTTATAACTTGCATGCAACTTATCAGGCCCACTTTAGCTTCATCAATCTCCATGATGTCTTGTACAATTTAATTGGCGCCATTACGAGAGATTTTTTCAAAATATTTATCGATTTTCAATTGCGACAAGTTTCGCTGCATTAATTACGCGGCAATGGCTCTCGATTAAAGAGCGTGTATATATACATTACTTTGATAAAATTTAAAACAATGCAGTGCAAGTTGCGAAATTCGAGTACATATTATATTTTACAGTTTAATGCGTTTTTATGGAAACTAATCCAAACGATCGTTATTATCAAATAACGCCACAGGCCTTCAAATATTTTTACGATGCCCCATACATAAAACTCGTTTATACATAAAACTACCGGCTATATAGGCAGGTTATAGCTTTTACATTTATATCTTTAATATGGTTTTTATGTCGTTTTCCCTCGGGATTTCCCGGATTACAGTAGTCGTCGAGCTACCGGAATGAATGCCTAATCACAGAAAGCTCAAATAATCACACCACACACGCAGGAAGATTGAAGCGTCAAATCGGTGCGCGCGTCTGGTGAATTAAAACGTTTTTTTTTTCCAATTTATCTTTAAAAGGTTCGAGAAAGCATTCAAAATTTATCCTAACGTTTTAATACGGCCGCGTGTTTACACGTCAGTAAAGTTCATTCAATTCGAAGAAGCAATCTAATAAGCGATTATATGCATGAAATTTGAAAGATAAACTCGGGATTGAATGCAGGCAGGGATTGGAGCGTGGGGCCGGGAAGCGCGTGTATATAATGCAGCCGGGGAAGGGACCGAAACGAGAATGTCACGATCTCGTGTCGACTAATCGGATAAACAAGACGCGGAGCCCGGGAGATCCGCCTCACAACTGGCCGACATAACGTACACACACACACAAGGCACACACGTAAATTGGTGACGCGGGAGGGCGCGAGGGGGGCCGACGAATCGAGGAGCCGGGCGATCGGGGAACCGGTCCCCGAGGCATCTGCGCGCCCGCCGCGGAGGGTCGCACCCCCGCTCGCTCGTCCGGGGCACGCCCCGCTGCAGAATCCGCGGGGGCGCCCACGTTGCCGGCGGAAGGACCGAGAGCCCCGGCTTGACCTTGGCCTGACGCGGGCGGACTCTGCGCTCCCGCCGGGGATAATTAGGCGGCGCGTGCGGCCCCGGATACGCGCGCGGCGCCTATCAAAGGCCCGCGGAGTGATAAATCAGCCGCGCGTCAAGCCGGCCGGCAGCGGGCCGCACACGCCGCCTGCTGATTAGGCCCGAGAGCCCGCGGGGATCGATGGGCACCGCCCCTTTTTTCCCCCGCGCAGCCAGCACTTGAAGCATCGAGATCGCGGCACATGTACACGTATGTGTGGATAATGCACTTGCCTGAGGCTCGAGTGTATACATATACGTATGGGGCGGAGGTGCGAGAGGGAAACGTGGGTCGGGCCGTCGATACGTACAGCGCGGACATTTCCATTCGCAGTTATTGTTTCGTGATGCGCGCGCTTACGTAACTCCCTTGGCGATGCGCGATCGCGCAGGCCTACCGAGGGCCACAAAACGCCTCGCCGCGTTTCGTTCTGCGGATTACGACTGGCGCGCGGCCGCGGCTCGTTTAATGGGCTAGCCCCGATAAACCGCCTTATCGCGAGTAATAAGTTGGCGCGCTATTAATACGCGCGGCCGCAGCTGGCGAGCTTGCCAAGCTTGCACCGCGCGCCCGAGTTTTTCCATTGCGAAAACGAGGCACTCCTATGTTCACCCAAGCTTCGTCCAAGCCTCGAGGGGCCACGTAGATTACGCGAGGCTAATTGTATATCTTGCCCCGTGGACCCTTGCCTCCGTCGAGTCCTTGCCGGAATTCCCGGAGGCCTTGGATCGATGCGCGCACACGTCCGGAGGACTTAATTCACGCTGCGTGTTAAGGACGCACATCTTTCCAGGGGATTACTCGGTTGGCTGCGTGACCACCGCTCACTGCCTGTCTTTAAGCGTGCGATACAAAACGGACCTTTCAATATACACGAGAAAAAGCGATCCCTCGCTGTATTTCCCCATTATATGTATAGTTCTTAGTTTCAATTGTCCGTTTACGATAATTTGTAGTTTATTTTCGACCGGTAGATAATCTTCACGCACTAGAGATAAAAAAAACTTTCATTTGACGAGTGACACAACTTTCGATTCCACGCGATAGATTAAGAAGGCCGTAAATCTCTAATCCCCATGATTTGTACCCCCTAATCCAGTTGTCTGCGCGTAAGCCGCGTCTCGAACGAAAGAAGAATCGACAGCGAATAAGGGTGAAAGACAGGGTACATCTATTGACTTACCGAGCTCCTTGCACAGGTTGATCACGGCGTTGAAGGTCTTGACGGAGAAGTCGACCCGGCAGTCGAGGTAGCGCATGTCCGGCAGCTGGACCCTCAGGATCTTGTGCATGGGCGTGAAGTGGAGGACGGCGTCGGCGGCGACCCCGTACTGGTCCAGGGTGCTCCTCGTCCTCGTGAGCCAGTGGTTGCGCGCCGGCCACCAGAGCGCGTGGTCCGACCAGTCCATCGCTATGTCTGCAAGCGCAAACAAGGCCGCGATTAAACATTGCGCCCGATATTCAAAGCAGAAGGCAATCGCAGCGGAACACACGCGGGCAAATGTATATTAAAACAACAACGACGGCGCAGTATGCTCGTCCCGGGCCGACGATCGCAGCATAACGGGGCGGGAGCGGAAGCGCGGGGCGGCGGGGCATCCGGTCCACGTGTCGCGTGAAAATTCGGCGCATCTGTCGCCTAAGTCCAGCAGGCCGCCCGGGCTATTTTAACACGGCCCGGGATGCTGCGCGCGGCTCGCGCCCGAGGAACGCACTTTTCCTCGGGGAACATATCGAATATACACCCGGGGACGAGGAAAAAAAAAAAAAATAAATGGCCCGTCGCTTTATCCGCACCCGAGGCCTCGGGGCGACTCGGGAGGATGAGAGGAGCCGGCGCTCGGACATCGCCGGCGTCTCAGGCTCGCGGCGGTGGGTCAACCGATTGGCCGGAATTATATGCGCCGGCCGCGGGCCCTCGGCTCGTCAATCGCGCTCGTTCCCCCGAGGCGAGAGCGTTCCGCGTCGGGATGTCCAAAAGGCCGCGCGCCGCGGCGGCCGCTAATGATAGCCGGGCGCCTGCGCTCATTGGCTCAACGAGGGAAAAGCGTTCCGCGTCCCTCGCGCCGCCGCTGTCCCTATACGTACACGCATACACGCGCGCGCGCGCGGCTGTGGTGGTGCCGCGTGGGCCGGGCGTCCGCGCCTCCGCCTCGGAGATAAAGCCGGAGCATAACAGGGACGGAGGGCCGCCGGCCGCGCAGATACATCTCCTTTTGTCCGTCGATTATCATCGCGTGCTGTCGAGCCGAGCGCGCCCTCCGAGACGCCGGCCGACAAAGCCCGGCATAAACGAAGCGCGCCCGAGAGGAAGATTCATCCTTTCCTCCGGCCGGGGGAGAGGATATGATTGTGCGCCACCCCCCGGGCGATTGCTTTTCATCCCGGCCGATCAAACAGACGCGGCTCGTTTTTTTCCCCATTCCCCGATGTCGCGCGCACGCCGGTGAATGTATATATATTGTGTGCCCACTCGACCGGCCCCCTTTTGTCCACGCACGTACTCCGTGTGTATTTGCCCAACAGATACTCGGGGTTCGACGCCCCCGGCCGTCAATATTTCGATACACAACGCGCGGCCGCGGCCGTTGTTAGTGGGTCACGCGGCGGCTGCTCCGCGGCCCGCAAACAACCGCGGCTCACTCCTGCCCGGGCTGCCCCTTTTCCCTTGGCTATATGGGCCTCTTTGGAGCCGGGGCAAGCGAGCATCTTCGAGAGCGGCGCCGCCGATCGTCTCGAGGGGCGCAATTACTTTGTCTCGGGGCCGCGAGAATGCGCCGGGCTCTCGAGGGCGGCCGCGGCGCAGACGCCTCGAGGGCCTTTGTCTTCCGTAATCTCGGGGCATTTTTCCGCGCGGCGGCGCTCCTGTGCCTCGCATGCAAATTCATCGCTCGGGGGGGGAAGGGGAGGAGACGCCGCGGGCTTTTTCTCCGGCTCGCGCTTAATAAGCGCCTGCGCGCCCGTGGGATTTGCCGCGAGACTTTGTCCGAGTCACCTCGTCATTTATAGGGCTTGTCCTTGCGGAGGGAGGGTTGGAAGGATTTGCACGAGGGGCGCTGTATGCGTGGTTCTCTCCAGTCCACTTGGTTCTCTCTCTCTCTCGGTTAATAATCTCATGCAAGTTCAACGTTTCTTTTGTCTCGCCTTCTTCTCCTCCCTTTTCTCCCGAGAGTCTTTTTGCAGTGTAAGTACGACTGCAATCGTAAAATCTTCCGACCTTTAAGAAGTTGAATGAACCGTCTTAAGTCGACACGAGAGGTAGTAAACCGACTTTGTTTTATCGCCGTTTAGAGAGCCAGCCACCATTTAACTCGCCAAATCGAACTAAATGTCTTAGAAAAAGTTTAATAATTTTGTAAAAATTCATCAAAACTCCATAAAATACTCCCCAACGTATATGGCCTGTTGGGTATAGTGCACTTTTATATTTATTAACAGGCGGCATCAACTGAAAGTACAGCTGTTTTCATTTGCAATTTGAGTGAAATATTGCTCGGTCAATTGTGACTGGTCGCTTTCTTTTCCAACACTCTTTCAACGCTCGTTCTTTTCCTTCCTTTTTTCCATTCGTAATACGGTGTTATTTTTGGCAACTCATTGCCACTAAAAGCATTTAGCGCTTAACGTGTTTACACCGAATTCCGACTTGTAAAGCATTAAAAAATGGATAAAAATAATGACTAATATATATGTACAGCTTGGCATATGCTTAACACGGCCGGGCCCCATCGGCGAGCTGTCAGGCGGCGGCATTCGAGATTGCCCCTCGAGCACAATTGCCATGGCGATGCCCGGGAAAAAGCCAGGATCGCGCCGAGCCGATGTACACCGATCCCCACTCGGCAGCGGATCGACTTTCGTCGAGCTCGGCGCACCACACCTCGGTCGAGTGGACGCAGACTCCGGGCACAAAAGGCCGATTCACGGAGCGGGCGGTGGGCGCGCGACTCCGGGGCCAAACACACCTGTCCCACCCCCCATGGACATGGGATAGGCCCGTGAACCGACCGCGATAAGCCGGCGCGGCCCCGTAAACAGCGGGGCCGAACAAAGGTGCGCGGGGGCAGCCGGCGGCAGCTGACGCGCGCCGCGGTCAATTGACGATCGGCCGGCCGGGGGCCCCCGGCACGCGCCCCCATTAGCCACATGGTGCGCGCGCGTGCGGGGGCGAGCCCATTGATGCCGGTTCCCGCGGGACCCGCCCGCCGCGCACAAAAGTCTTCCGTTGCGATTTACGGCTTGCCGGCGATGATGACGATGATGATCGCTTCATCCGCCCGGGGTTCAACGCCCGGGCCTGATTTATGTAAGACGGGGCGTTTTTTTCTTCTTTTATTGTCGTCGTTGTATGCAGGCGTCCGCGCATTGTCGCGACGAGTGGCCGCAGGCGGCCGCCGCGACGCACGTAATATATATCTGGCGCTCGGATCGGCAGCGGCCGACGCGCCTTTGTCGGCCTGTGCCTCGGCGCGATCCTCGGGCCGATCCTCGGGCCTCCTCCGCCGTATATATATATACACACGTACGTATGTTTACCAATCAGCGCGGCCGACTGAAAGGCCGGGCCGCGCCCATATTGTCCCGCAGGAGTGCAGGGCGCGCGGCTCGGCCCCTTGAACCAGATTCACCCCTTTCCGACCGCGTCAGCGCGCCAACTACCCCCGATATAATAATGGGCTTTGATTTACGAGGCAATAAAGCGGACACGCCCGTAACGGAGCCGTTTAACGTTTAATCCCCGGCAATAATGACTCCCGGGGCGATCAACGCCCGCGCCCACCTGACGTCTTCGCGCGCGCGATATTATACACGCGGCAACTGAGCCGCTCTCCCGGAACTCCCGGGACAATGGCTAATTGCGCGGGCGTCGCGGATTAGTCCTCGCCGGGGACGGCGTGGGCGTCGCGTGGGCACCCGCGAGAAAACTCCCCGCGATGAACTTCCTGTGCGCCGGCTTTGTTGCGCGGCTATTTTTTTCCTTTTTTTTTTTGGCGCGCGGTTTGGGCCGTTTCGAAAGCCCCGCATGGACGCTCGCGGATTTGAATCGGTCATATCGTATAAATATACGCGTGCAGCGTGGACGTGCGAGGCGTCGGGCATGCACGTGAACAACGCGTATATATATGTCCCCCGGCACGTCGGCCGGCCGAGCCATTGTAACTCCCAGATGCAAATGGGGGAAAAAAAATTCTAATGCCCGGGCGTATATTAGCATTGGCAATGGGTCGCGCGTCACTCGCCGAGACCGCGGCGCATAAGAATCCCGCGGCGCCGACTCGTCGCGGATGATCGGCACGCTCGGCTAGCCCGGGATGATTGCCATGTAGCGCTGGAATGGCCTACTAGGCCTCCTCGCGATCCGACTCCGCAAGGCTGCATAAAGAATACGACATTCAAATCGACGACGCGGTGATACGTTCGGCAGGCGGGAGCCGACCTCGACGGAACAATCCTCGCCAACCGCTCGCCAGGCAATTAGGCCGAGTTGCCGAAAGGAAAAGTGGAATCGCAGGGCGCCCGCGTAGGATCTCTGCGAGCGGGGGCGTATACAAAGGCGCCCCGCGGCCGTTAACGCCGGGTTTAACGCCCGCGACGAGTGCAGGCGGCCCCGCGAGAGACGCGTGAGGGCAAGGCCGAGCGGCTGGGAGGGGCGGGGAGAGGGAAGAAAAGAAAGAAGGCCGTCTCGGAAGGGAATCTCGGGCTTCCTCGCGGGGCCCCCCCCCTAAGCCTCAGCCCCCGGGAGGAGGAAGCCGCGCTCCCCCAAACGAGATTAGAAATGCCGGGAAGATCCGCCGGCTTTCATCTGGCCGCGGAGGAGCTTGCGGTCGCGGCTCCCCGGTTATGCCGATACGTGGGCCGCGTAAGCCGAGCCGGCCGCCTCCTGCGCGTCTCGCCGCGGGGGGATCCTGCGGTAATGTATATATACATATATATATATCGACCTCCCCGAGATTCTTTCCTTCCGCGAAGGAGGAGCCGAGGGAGGAGCGGGAGGCCCCTCAAGTGGCCCGGCACTCGTTTTCTTCCCTCCGCGGAATAATATATGCCGAGGTCGGGTTTCCGCGCGTTAGAATCTCGAGGCTACCGCGCGCCCGGGACCCTTTTCCTTCTTCTTTTTTTTTTTCTTCCCACTCTGGTAATTTAATCGCTGTTTTGTCTCCTGGCCTGTGCCCCGATCCCGTCAAAACGCAGCCGGGGACAAAGCGCCACGCGAGCAAAGCACAGCGCAGTTGTCGTGCAATTCGGCAAAACTACGGGCCGACGGACCTTTTTTTTTTCCCCCCCCTCGGACGTAAGTTGGCGGTAAAAGAGGAGCTTCCCGAGCGCGGCCATTCCATTATATCGCCGGGGGATCGATACGCGACGCGGCGCTGCTTTTTATTCGGCGGCGGAGACGCCGCCCCCCCGCCGGATAATCCACTTAGGCGCACGAAGATTGACCCTCGATCGGCATTCGATACACTGCATTGCGAGGAAGGGCGCCTGCCTCGAGCGGCGGCGCTCAAAGGAACTGCCGCGCAGCCGACTAGCGCGCGCTCGCCCCTCCCGCCGGGGAGATTTCGCGGCTCAATTATTCAGGAGGGCGGCTGCATCAAAGGAAACGGCCTAATGGCGCACAAGCCCAGCCGTCGGCGCCGCCAATTTCCCGGGCGACTCGACGCGCGGGGCTTTCCGCCGAGTTTTGCCAGCTGGCCGCGCCTCCTGCGTGTATACGTATACATTTAACAGGTCGCGCGCCGCAAATATCACCAGGATCCGGTCCAGGTGCCCTGGCGCCACGGGCTAGAACCGTCGGTCGGCCGACGGCCCGATTGGTTTATAAAATTATAGCCCTTGCGGCGCACCGAAATAGAGAGAGGAAAAAAAGGAATAAAAAGAAAAAGCCGGGCCGAGAATAGAAAAAAGGGCGCGCGGCTCGGGCGGGGCGATAGAAAGCCACTTGAGCGGCTTATTTACGGTAGGATCCGCGCGGGCCGCTCCGCTTTTCCCGGGGCGGAGGGATTCTGCGCGGAGGAGGCGTGCCGGAAGCTAATGAGAATGAGGGCCGCGCGCGAGTCGGCGTCCCGCGGCCCGCATACCGATCATCGCCGCGGGGCCTGACTCACCGGCCGACTTGAAAGCCGGGGAGCCAGGCCCCGGCGCCGGAAGCGCGCGCGGCCGCTTGCATCTGGCGCGGGGGCGGAAGCTCCATTCCGGGGCCCGATCAAAGGGGCCCGTCGCGTCTTCTCCGGGGGTAAGCGATCGCGCGGGACGCCGGCCGCCGTGCCAGTGACCTCCAAATCCAGCGACCGAGTCCCGGTCTATATAGCGTCCCCCGCGGCTTATTGTTTACTCTCGCAATCTCGGCCCCCCGGCGGATGTATATATATATATACATGGAGCGCCGCGAGGAGCGCGTGTGTAGAGCGAGGGGAGCGGCTGCGGCGCGCCCCCGGACCGCCGGCGCCTCTTTTTACGAGGCGTTTTACCGGGACTCTCGGCTTGATCGATGGCGCGGGGCTTCCGGCGCTTTTTCTGGGCCTCGTTAGAATCCTAGATTAATAGAACGACCCGGCGGCTGGCTCCCCGGCCGCCCGTCTCTCAGTACACAGGGGCGCGGCGCCCAGGGGAGGGGAGCTTTTTAACCGAGGGACAAAGGCCGCACGTGTCGGGGACGGCGTGACGCGCGGAAACGAACCCGTTTAGCCGCGCTAATGCGCCCGCGCGCGCCCCAGCAAAACAATGCCCGGGGAAAATGTGTAGATATATATACTAGGGCGACGGAGGCGCGCCCGGACAATGCCCCTGGCATCCGCGCAATTTGCCGGGATTTCGGCCCCCGCGGCCGACGACCCGTCACCCGAGATCCTCGCGGCTCCCCCGCCGGGGCGCGGAATACACGCAGCGCGCGCGGGTCTTCTCTTTTTACACTTTCCACGGACAAAGGGGCCGGGGCGATCGCGGGCGCGCGTGTCGCCTGTGGCGCGCCGAGTTTGCTTTTAATTATCCGGAGGACGTAGAAGGAGCGCCGGGGGGCGGGCGGACGGGGGACGCGCGATTTAAATGCGCGGAAGGAAAACAAGGGCGCACTTGGGCACGCGGCCGCCGCGGGACTCGCGCCCCGCCGAGCACGAACCCCCGGGTCCTCGAGCCGGCCCGAGCCCTCGAGCTGCCCCCGCGAGGCTTTGTCCCCGGCGCCCGGCCGCCCGCCCTTTCCCGCGGAAAGTGCGTGCGCAAAGCTTCTGTGCGTGCGCAGCCCGATAACGAATTCCGCCACGCATTCACCTACTCAGCCTCCGCTAATTCCATCCGGCTCAGCAATTAAGCAGTTTTCAAACGGCCGCTAATTCTCCGTGCGGCAATTACTCTTGTAAACTATTATTTTACACTGAGAGCTTTCACGCTATACGCTATGAGTAATAACTATCATTTCCAGGATGAAATTCCACTTTTCCACTGCTTTTAACTGCTGGGAATCGATTTGGGGGCTAAATTATAAGTTCAGCTGTATACCTATCGCCATAAAAAGAATACTGCCCAATTACACATTTAGAGCCATACATCTATGTAATCATACTTTAATTTGTATTTATATCTAGTTACCACTGTTAACGTTTCCTTGATTCACGCTATTACTTATTTTTTGTGTACATATAGCTACTACTAAATCTTTGTATTGTCCATTTTAATATGTTAGGCTATACATACTTAATTTTTGTATAATATTGACATATTACAGAATTTCCAAAGATTATTTAAGATTTTTTAGATTTTATAATCGTAAAAGTCAGCGTACGCTACAAAAATATCTGCACACAGTCTATAACCGGCTAATCGAGTAACTCCTAGCCGAGTATAACCGGCAGATTAGAGGGCCGGCCGACAATGGAACGAACGAGGACGAAGCGTCTGAGCGGCGAATCGATAACAGCCCTTGGCAGCTAATCGCGAGCGTCACGGCGCCTGCACCCGGTGTAATTAGATCAAAGCCTTCGTTCCCTTATCTCGCGGTAGGCTCCGGCGCCCGCGGGAAATCCGGCCGCGGCCCCGGGCTAATTGTTCCGGAAATAAGCGGGCGCGAGGCTCGGTGCCAGGCGGCCCCCCCTGTCTCTCTCGCACCCGTAATCCATTCGATCGTCGAGAGGTAAACGGCCCAGCCGGCCGTAATATCGCCCGCCGGCAGATGAGCCGCGCCTACTGCGCGCGTCCCGGGATTCCCGAAACCTAACTCCCCGGCCGCCGCCTTTCGACCTCCCGTCATCTCTATATAACGGAGGAAAATTTTTATTGCCGCAGCTTGTGCGCGAGCCAACTACTCTTACGTATATCTCCACAGGTCCGAGTAACAAAGGTGCGCCTTGTGCGTGTATATATACACACCGTCGCATCTTGACAGGCTTTTCATCGTTATTATTGTAGGTCTCCGTTGGACACACGATCGATGAATGCGCGGCTGTTGGCCGAAGGGAATTAATGCCGACGGGTGCCAACAAATCGGCCTCCATCTGCGAGCCATAACTCGTCATTATCGAGCCTTAGGCCCTTTAAGCAGCCCGTACATTTTTCAAAGTTTATAATTCCCCCGGAGTACGGCGAATCCAGGCGCAATCGGCCTCCCCCCGGAATATCTCGCGGCGACATCGATCGCCAGGGCACGTACACACAATAAAGTCTAATTAGGCCCGCAAGGAGATGCGCGGGGCTAACGAGGGCCGCGGAGACGCGCCGCCGCGACAATCCGAGCGGCCCTCCTTCCGCGCGCGTGCAAATTACACCCTTCGCGACGCGCATATCGGGGTCACGACGACTGCGCTTGCCGCGCGGCCTTTATCTGCCCGCGGGCGCCCTGTGACTAATTGTCCCCGCCGCGGCGCTTCAACGTCCCTTATATAGGCCTTTTATTTGCTGCTTCTTTTTTCCCGGGTATATTCATTAGGGCCGTTGGCGCGGCTTCCGAGGCTCGGCCGCGTGTATAATGCGCGCGTTGTCCGTATTAATGCGCCTTCATAAATCATAGGGCGCCCCCGTACTCTTCCCGACGTTGTTTTTCGTCGGCCGCGGCCCCCCGATGTCGAATGCTCTGTCTGCCAAACGCGAAGGATCTACCGGGAGATCGTGTATATGTTAATACGCTCTTATTTATTTGCATAGGTGTAGTAAGAAAAATATGGCGAGGCGAGGTTTTTAGCCGAGAGGCCGGGTGGATGGTACAAAATGGAACGACTTCTAATAAATATCAAGGCGGCTAAAAATACGCCTAATTCATTATGATTATTTGTTATGAATTCATTTGTCAGGTGTCCGAGATCCGCAATAACTCATTGCTTGATTGCCTTGGCGCCGTGGAAGGATTGTTCCTCGTCAAACGTATACCAGATGAATGGCCGAGCTGGCAAAAGCGCGCATAAATGTATATCAAACAATATATAGGCATTTAAAGCACAAAGGGATTTTTAACGATGACCCTTGGTGCATTATCCGTCCATCATATATCGGGGCTTTGAAATTGTCCACTGGGCGCGCGCCGCGTCGCATCCGAGGCTTCCCAGAAATTCAAATTTATGCGCCTATTAAGTGGCATTATCTCATTTAAATTAAAATGTTTCATTATGTATGCGGATTACCCGCCGTAATGCAAGAGAGGAAAAAATGGCCAAGCGACCGGCGGCGGAGCGTATACACGAGAACCTTCTCGGCCATTCCGCAACAAATTTATTCGACAATTTAGCCAAAGTGAGGCAGAAGCCAGTCCCGTGGAAAAATACCAAGCTATTCCTCGGCGAGGGCGCCGATTCCCGCCGAGATTCTCTTACCGTATACCAGCCATCGGCTGTGCATAAAAAATCCGCGAGTCGAAAACGCAATTAGTGCCTCCCCCTCCCCTCGGCGAAAGTGCGCCGGCGGGACGGCGGGCGGGGGGGGGAGGAGACAGCGTCGGCGCGAGGCACCTGCCGGGGAGGCGCCGCGCTCGGCCACATCCTCCGCCGCGGCCGATGAATATTTATGCCGGGGATTTCATTGGAAAGTCAAGGTCGCCGGCGGCAGCGCACGCACGCCGGCCCTCGCGGGTGCGCCGCGCCTCCATTTACAGACCCGCGCCCACGCCGTCCCCCCCCCCCCCGTGGGGTCGGCGCTGCAGGACTCGGGCCGCGATTGCGCTTTGTCTACCGCGCCTAATTGACTGATAGGCTAATGGCTTGTTTTCGGCCCTTGTTACGCCGGTTAAGCGGATAAGTGCCGGGGATGAGGGCGGAGCAGGCCGAATTACGCCGGGGCTCAATGAAGACGGACTGCGAATTAACCGCGACAGGAGCTCAATTGCTCCAGGGGCAGAGAGGTTTGCCCTGGCAATCCAGCCAACTGCCACCGAGACCTACGTGTGATTTGGCGAGCCTGGCTTCGAGGTTTCCCGCGTCCGCAGCGCCGCCGGCACGCGCGACCGCTCGAAGCTCCCCCCGTGTCCTCCGCGGCGCGAGATTCCCCGGCAATTACACCGAGGCGCTGCCGATTGACAGCTGTTTGCTCTTTCCTAATTGACGATGGTAATTGTTTGCGCGGAGACGTATAGGTGCGCATGTATACACCCGCCCAGCACCTCTCAACCGCGAGTTGCGCACATGTTATACGCAGGCACATAGGCATATGCGGTTGGCGGCAGTCGAAGGGAGTGCGCGAGGTCGGCGATGATGATGCAGGGCGCGTGCACTCCTGGCGCACGCGAGCGCCCCATATCGATTGGCTCCGCGGCGGCGCGCCTCTATATCTCATGCGGGCGTGTCCGCTGGGGCTCCGTCGCGCGGCAGGCCGGCTTTTAACGGATGGACGCGGGACGCGGCGAGCTCGTTAGGGGAGATTAATCGATCGGCACCGGGGCACTTTTATCGGAGGTCCTTTTCTCGGAACGGCCGGGCTGCAGGAGCCAAGGTCGCCGCGAGGAGTGACCGATCGGCCGAGCGACGCCGGCCCACTTGGCCGAGGCTCAAGCCTCCTAGCCCCGGAGCTTCGGCTCTCCTGGCTAACGGGCGTACATCTACGTTGTGTATACATATATACGCATGCTCATTACGTGGCCGCGGGGATCTATAATAACGTTAATTCGAATTAGGTGCAATAAAACCGCTACTACAGTCGTTGGATCGCGAGGTAATTGATACCCGCGACATATCTTACCGTTCGCACATATCCAATTATGCATATGTAGAAGGCCGAAAAGTGATTTGAAGCTCGGGCTCCCATCATCCGAGCCGATGAGACGTAATTAATCCGAGGGGACCGAGGGACCCGGGGAGCGAGGCGACCGCAGCCGCCGCAGCGGCGTTACATAGATTTATATATATATATACGGCCGAGGCCACGTACCGTAGGAAATCCGCATCCGCGTCTAAGAATCCGGCAGTCGATGGGATAAGCCGTGGCGCGCGACCTCGAGGGCCCCGGTCTTATTGAAACGGCCGGGCCGCGGGCATAGGTAACGAGGCTCGCGCTCGTAAACCGACTCCCGTCGGCGCGTCCATTTTGGTTAAAAGCTCGACTCGTAAACCGCGAAAAATACTGCCCCGCGTAAAGCCGCCCCTCGCGGCCATCAAAGGCGCCAACGAGCCATCAAAAGGCGCGCCGCCACCGGGGCGCAATAAACACGGGGCCGCGGGAGCCTTTCAGCCGCGCTCATTACGCGCCGCTTAACGGCCGCGACAAGTGAAAACGGGGCGAGCCGCGCGGACGGCCCAGGTGTATATATAATATCGAGCCGCGGGTATGGCCAGCCGGCATCATCACCTGTGGGAGCCGGCGCGCGCCCGATCCCCCGCGGACCTCCCCCCGCTATCGATCCTTACCTCCCATATATATTCAAGGAGCGATTACTTCTTCATGAAACTTTCATCGCGGAGCCCGAGGCGGAGCCGAGCCCGGCCGCGTTGTTATTCCCGGCGCCGCCCCCCGTTAGGCCCCTAATTCGCCCCCCCCCCGCCCCTTAAAGCCTTTGGGCAAACCTCGGATGATCGCAGCGTCCGATCGTTGTAAAGGATCCGGCGATCGATCGCCCTCGTCCTCCGTGTTTGCTCTCCGGCGGATTAGCTGGGTAAGCGATATGCGTGTACCCATGCGAGGGTCGGTTGGCGAAAGGCCGCCTTATCGGCCTGCGGCCACCGCGCGATCCATCACTCTTTTCGCGAGCGGAAGTGGCCCGAAGCCGTAGGCGGGCCTGTTTGCGCGGCCGGCGCGTCGTCGCCCCCCCCCGATTTTCGGGCGTAATAATGCGCCAGGGGTAATCGGATACCCGTGCGCCGCCGCGTCCCGAGGGAATTAATATTTCACGTGCCGCTGGCCCTGCATGTGCACACATATACACACAGGCGCTGTCCGAGACGCGCGAGGAGCGAGGTTTTTCTGGAGGAACGTCGGGCCGATGATGGCCGATCGATCGGGCGACTTCCTAGCCCGGCTCTGCCTCCCACCGCCTATATACGTATGTACATATATATGTCAGGATCCCCTTTGTCTGCGTCGCCGCGCAGATGACATCGGCCGTTTGTGCGAGCGAGTCTCCTCACACGCGGAAATGGAGGATAATTTGTTATTTTTCCTTCCCTGGACGCGGCCGATTTGTTCGGCTTTGCCAGTGTAAACAGTTTAATCAGCGCCTCCTTTCCTGATTAATATTTATAGTCAAATTTCGGATGAACGCCTGCTAGGGTACGCGATCGCTGCTCGTTTATTTTCGGCCATGTGTAGCCAATTAATCCCAGAAAAACTCCCCATCATGGGTCCAACTAGTAACTTGAGAAAGCGATTACAGAATGGACGGCTTCTAATTGAAAAGGTCGAATCAATTATATCGGTTCCACAGAGAAATAGTACGGCAATTACGTACTATCTTAGTTTAGACGAATTTTATTTGGAGAATTAGTTTACAAGTTTCCCGATGAAATTTCATTGCATTAACTAAATTTTGTACGAGCACTACGGCCATCTTGTTAACTGCCAGTCGCCTGCAAATACATAATTGACGGCCGAAAGCTTGGGAAGACTCTGACGAGGATCCTTTTTTCAATTTTACACGAGCGCGCGTAGCACTTATCCGGTATTTACAAAACAACATAAATTTCCATAATTACAAAGTCGAAGACAAGTAAATAATTGGCTACAGATTATCTAACTAGCGCGCGCGTGTACGCATATTAACCAGGTAGCTAATGGGCTTGCTCTATCTTTTGTATACATATATATATATATGTTAAAATTCAACAAAAATGAGGATACTCGATGAAAAAGAAGCGTTCCCCTTAATAAATGTGTTACTGGCCTCGTGCACTAATTGAATATGTTAATGGCATCACGCGTACCACCGTTACGCTATAACGGTCACGGGGGCAGGGGGAATTAGATTAAATGAAACATTGCGCGCGCAATGCCTGCAATGCCCTCGCGGATACTTTCTCGCCGGGGATACAACAAAAAAAAAGAGAGCCGGCGTTTGGCCCGCCCGAGAGGCGGAATAAGGAGCGGCTGCAACACGCGGTGCCGTATTAACGCCCCGAATAAGACCGAGGAGCGAGGACCGCCGACAATGCGCCTGACCGGGTTACGTTCCCCCGGCAATTAGGCCGGCCCGAAGGGCGAGTCGCTTTCTCGGTCCAGCCCCCGGTACACTTTTTTCGGCCTCGGCGCGGCTTTCCTCCGTTTCTTCTCCGCGGGACAAAAGTTCGCGGGGCACACACACATACACACACCTCGGGGACGAGTTATGGAAATGACGCGGCCCGGCGTCGCGCGCGCTTATGCTATTTGTGTCAGCTGGCCGACAATGCGCGGGCTCCGCTTGCACGCGCGGACCTCGGCCTCCTCCTCGAGGAGATGATTCTTTTCTCGAGCGGCCGCGCGGAGCCGACGCGGCACACTTGCCCCGCTGGAGGCCGCGCGCCACGCGATATATACATACGGCAGTGCATTCGCGCCTCGTCGGCAGGTTCTCGCTGGGTGTGTCATTTTCGGGCCTGGGCTCAATCCTCCTTTAGTCGAGGGGGAAACTTTGCCGTGGTTTACGCTGATACGGTTTATGATTCTGCATCGAGACGCAGTTAGCCGGCGACTTCCAACGAAGGGTAATCTCAATATATACGCACATGGGAGTATATGTGCGGCTTTCCCGGGAAGACGTAAGGGCGCCGGGGCTTGGTTCGGGGAGCCTTCAAATCCCCCGAGCCCTTCCAGGAAGAGTTTTTATACTCCACCACGTGCGGCTCGAAAACCCACCGGTGGGAGTTAAAAAGTGACAGGTTCGCCATGCAAATAATTCGAACGTAGGCCGAATCGAATGTGTCGCGCAGCCTCGCCTACGTCTACCTCCTGCGCGCAGTCGCGTATGTGCATACAATTGAAGAATTTGAAAAATGACATTTAACTCTTTCATAAAAGCATAAACTGAAGAGGAAGTTATAACGAGCTCTAACCAGCATCTCTCGACTGACTGTATTTCCACATGTTCGCGCAGTGCCGGGCGGCAAACAAAGGCTGACCAAAATCCCCGCGACGTAATAATAACCGCCCGCGGGGAAATAAAGAGGGCGCTCTAAAAACGCTGCACGCGCACACCGCGAGCGGGCCATTAAAAGCGCACGTGAATAAAAAGGGCCGCAGCCCGGCACTCCCGCAGAATCGCGGGCGGGGACAAAGGGCGCGGGGGGAGGGCCCCCGGGCGGGCAAAGGTCGCGTAACAGGAGACGGCTCGGCGTAACACAGCCACCGCCGAGCGTTAGTTAACACTGCCTACGCGGGAGGAATTCGCTCCCGATGTGCGTCGGCGTCCTTTGCAGTACCCGCGCACATCGGGGGGTGTGGACGGCTAATGAAATTCCGCGGGGGGGGGATTAGCGGGCGATCGCAGTTGTGTGAAATTGCCGAACGAGCCGCGGGCAAATTCGATCGAGGCGCCCCTTATTCGGCCGCTCCTCTTTACGCCGAACGCGTATAGACGGCTGGCGCTCATGCGCCCCGAGAATACGGGCCTTCCGCTTTTCGCAGCCGAAATACACACGCGCGCCCTACATTCTCCTGATTATTTGCCTTGGGGCCGCTCTGTGTGTTTTCGCCCCCGAAGGATATTGTGATCGTCAAAAGGACGCGCAGCGCCGTTGCCAGCGTTCGCTCGCGGTGTGCCGAGCGAGGCTGCCTCGCAATTAAGTGCACATTGAAATGTATATGCCTGTGTGACGAGCTTTAGCGCATTCTGCTCTTATTAACGTCAGAGATTTAATACTTGGGGGGTGTGCGCAGATGAGAGAGTTTTCAAATAACTTATTTCAAGTGATATTATTCTGCCTGGACCATTATATATCTTATACGAATAGTACGTTATTCCGAATATAATGGTGCTATTGACTTGGTATAATAGTTTTATTTGAAACGCGTGTTACATAGCTTCCTGCGCCCGCACTTCCGGGAACCGTAAACATAAAACGTTTATCGTCGAGTTAAAAATAAGTGAAGCCGAAGCTTAAGTGAAAGACTAATTTCGATGCGGTGATCCTTCGTTACGGCTTTGAAATCTACTTAAATCTTATACGGAGCACTTACAATTTAACGTTCGGCCAAACTAGCATAATGCGCGCCTTTTAATTTGAAGCACTTTATACTACCCCTCGAAAATAGCGGCTGCACGAGGTAAGGCTATAGTCTCTCCGCGACGTTATAGGGAAATTGAGAAGAAAGGGCGATAAGCGGGGAATTGCGCAATGCAGCTGGGAGCGCGCAAAGAAAGCCGGCAGGCCGCCAAGATTAATATTAGGGCGAAAAACGGGCTCGGCCGCCGCGGCGCGGTAACAGGAAGCCCGCACCCGCGCACATCTCGAACGGCGCGAGACGCGGCGTTCCGATCGGTCACAACCTAATTCGAACCGTGCGCCCGAACACGTAAACGTTGCGCACGTACAACCGAGATGATTTATTTTCGCGAAGGCCTGGCAGCCGGGGGTCGCGCGAGGCCGCGGGCGGACGAATAATGGATAACGCGCCGCGCGCTCCTCATTAATTTGCATGCAGCGGCGCCGAAAGGATTTTTCAATGGAGTTATATGACCCACTTAGGCCGCGGCGGCGTCCCGCTGGCAGCGCGCGCGCGCGACGGAATAGACTCGTGCGCGGAATCGCACTCGGGCCGGGGCCCCGGGGATCCGCCTCGACACCAGGCCCCAAGGCCGCGGGCGGCGGCGGGCCCCAAGAGCCCGCGGCGTCCGGGAATAGCGGGGCCGACGGCGGCCGGCAACTGGGTCGCCGCCCGCCTATTTCTGCCTCCTGGAAAAAGGGTGTTGGCCGCCGCGGCGCCGGGTATTATTGGCGCTGGGGCTCCTCGGGCCGGGGCGCGTCTTAGCCTCGATTCCATCGAGCCGCCCGAGCCCGCGGGCGCCGCGCCCCGCCCGGGCGCACACGCCTCCCCCCCGCTGACCTTGGCCCGGGCCGGATTTATCCCGGCCGCCCACGCGTATCGACCCGATCCCCCGGATAACGCGCCTCCACCTCGCCGGGAGTCATCCTCGGCTCCGAGGATGAGGAGCCGGCCGATCGATCACGCGGCGCGCACGCGTGCCGGGCCCAGGTTTTTAAACAAAGAATTCCTATGGCGGACGACGAGCCGACGGCGCCGGCACGCGCGCCGCCTCCCAATGCGCCGGTCGCGCGAGCCCGGCTAATCGCCCGGCGCTAGCGTAGCCGGTAGCGAGCCTCCCGGGCGGCCGTTGCGCAACGCGCCGGGCGACGCGCCACTCGCGCCGGCCAAATATCCGCCAGACGACGGCTCGGAGGAAAAGCGCGAAAGTGCGCCCGCGGAACAATGGCCGTAACTGGCCCCCGCGATTAGTCGCGCTCCTGCGGCCTCCGCGCCAACCGCCTTTGACAGCTGCCGCGGCTCCTCGAGTGCGCGCGGGCTTCTCCGAGGGCCCGGCAGCCGCCCCGGAGGTTAATGTACTCTCGGCCCGATTGATCGGCGCTATTGTGCGCCGCGAGGATATTAGGCTCCCCTTGCCTCCTTTCCTTGGGCCGCTTCTCCCCTGGGCTTACCTGCAACAAAAAGACATTCGATCGGTTATTCTCCCTTCTGTGTGCACACGCGCCTCTCCGGCTCCTTTCCGCTCGTGCAATTACGCGTGTCGTACAACTATAGCGGACACGCGCTCTTGTGCGCATCTCGAAGCTCCGATTGTCCTGTCGCCCCCCGTGGGTTTTGGCTAATCGGAAAACGTTATGTACCTTGCGGGACCCCGTAAAAATCGTTATCTTCTCGGTTATCTTTCCGGACAACCGGGTCGCTCTATTAATAGACATAATTACATTGATTAGATGTATAATATTGTGTGTATTTTTGTCGGGCTACAATTTGTCCGGGAAGAGTAATAAAATTTTTATTGCTATTTCTTTGATAGCTTTCGGAACTATACTTCTTAGGGGCCGTGGCAGTCATACGCTTTTTTTTCACGGCTTTCCTCGTGTAAGACGCCGATCTAAAATTATATCTCGAGTTTCTCAATGAGTGTCGACGACCCGAGAGCGTTGATAACGTCCCTCCCCCGTATTCTTAAATCGGGAGCGTAACAATTCACGAGTCCGCGCTCGCTTGCTCCTATTCCATCCGTTCCCCGCACCTCGTGCACTCGGCATACGGAGAGCCCGACACACACGGAACGACGGCCCAGCGGAACTGGCGCGGCAAGCCTCGGAAGAAGAGAGAGAGAGAGAGAACCCTTGACACGAAAAGGCCTCGGCCGGGGCCCTCGGATGCTGCGGCGCACGAGTGCGACTCGGCTAGCCTGCAGGCTCGGCACGCGCGCGCGCGGGAATAGGCCACGGAGGAACGACAGGCGCGCGGACGCCGCCGCCGGCGAGTGCATGCCGATCGCTCGGAATAGCGCGAGCGCAGCGGCGCCTCCTTATCTCTTCATTCCCGTCCGCCCTGGCGCCAGACGTCACATATTCAGCGTTCGATCGCTCACCTCCCCCTCCCCGGCCGGGCGGCCCGACAGCGGCGTAATATAATAATACGCCCGGCGCATCTGCCGCTCTCGACGCCCACGGTAAAAAAGGCACGAGCCGCCAGTGGCGCGACCTCCTCGCCCCCTTATCGCTCCAGATTTCGCACTATCTTTTTTTCTTGCTTCCACTTCCGCTCCTTCCTCTTTACGCTCGTACTATCCGAGTCACGTAGCGCCGCTCGTCCATTCGTTTCGTCATGTTAATGTGTACGCGTGTCCGCGATTTCAGCACAAGCGTTGGCTGTTAGCTTCTTATCGGAATTCCCAATGCTTGTGTTTCAGAATTGTCCATTTTTCCCCAGCTGGTAAACGCGTAACAAAAAAATACCACCCTTAGCATTATCATTTTACTAATTATTGCATTGCGTATGGAAACGTCGAGAGGTACAATAGTGCAAGGTTTAATCAGTCGTCGGTGAGGATTTTCTTCTCCTCTAGACTCGGCAATACAAGATTACGTGCGAAAATAAGCAACTTCCGACAAATTACGTCGCCAATGATAATAGATCTGGTTTTACTTTGTATAAGGCTCTTTATTAGATAAAGTCAGCAACTAGTTAATAAGTGCATGGATTATTCGATTATTTCAACGAAGAGTGCGTCGGCTCATCACTATTATTTTCAAATAAACGAACCGGAAATAATAATGATCCGCAAGTCGTATAAAAATATCCTTCACATGCAATTATTAATTAATATTAAATTGCTTCGTTAGAGCTTCTAAACATGACAGCAAGTGACTACTCCTGGTTATTAAACAATTTTTTACAATTAACAAACATCGTGTACACGAAACCGGCTTTTCTGGACATAAAAAATGAAAAATGTAATATTTTTCTTTTGAACATCGACATAAACAGGAAGCAAATAGTACCGCATTATACGCAATCGTAAAGGTTTTATCGGAGGCTTCAAAAATGATTAATCATTGTACCAGAGTAATCTAAATATTATTGAAGAAAAATAAATGTAATCCTATTTCAGTAATGCACATTTTCCATTTTTTCTTTTCTCGGATCGTATAATGCAGCGCTGATAAACGACTTTCTTGAATAATGCGAGAGAACAGGTTCATTACTTTCGGTCGACCAAATTCCGAAGGTAAAAATATTGAGCTAGCGGGTGCCGCGACTTATCAAATGGAATCTCCATCAACTGTGGGATTAAGTGTAATCAAGCGTTACCGATTGTCAATCCGGCGTAAAACCAAGTGACCCAACAACTGCTAAGTGCATTCTGTTTACGTTGAGCGGGTCTACCGTTACTCACCGCCTCGCGATAAACTAGCTTCGTACATTACAAATATATATATACATGCGTATATATAATTGCCGCGCGAGATAGCGCGCACGCGCGCCCGAGTCTGCGAGGCGAAGGCGGAATCCAGGGACAGGTGCGCATGTACGCGCCCGGGGGGCAGCGGCACCTCTTAACCGGGAATTAAAAGGCGTTCGAGCGTCGTGCCCGCGGAAAAATTTAACGAGGGGCCAAATGCACGCGTATTAATCGGCCGCGGCTCGCGGCACTCGGGGGCATTGATGCAGCCCCGGTATAAAGTGCAAGTGCAGCAGAGTCGCAACGGTTCGCGTCCTCGAACTTCTTGCGGGGCTTTTGCTGATACGCCGTTCCGAGCAATTTGTCGGGCTGCCGGGCGACGACTCAGCTGCGAGGCGACTCCTCCTCGCGCGTACACACATATATATATGTATATACACGTACACACATTCTTTATCGCCAGCTCCTTTTGTATCGCGGTTCTTCGGCCGCGCTTTCACTGCCGCCACTGGCTACTGCACCTCGGCTTCGATAATTCCTTTGTCTCGCTGGCCCGCTCTTCCATTATGCCCCGGCGACGCGGCCCCCGCGGCGGCTCCTCTCCGCGCTTTTATACGCCAAAGCCCGCGGCTGTAAAATGCGTATGCGAACGGCTGCGCTCCTTTGCCAATCTCTCGCGAGACGTTCCGAATCGAGTTGGCCTATTTTTCTTTGTTGGCGGAAACGTATGCCCCTCGAGGACGGCATTTACCGTGAATATTTTTCCCCCCCCCTCTCTGATATCGCGTCGTAAAAACTCCCGGCGGGTCTCCGCGCGATTCTGTTAATGCCGTGGCGATAGAGCCGCCAACGACGTCGCAGAAGGCACTTCTTACCAGTGGGGATAAAAAATAAAAAAAAGAAAAAAACTCGCGGTGGACCGTTGATTGCGAATTTTCCTTTGAATTGATTATATGCCGATGTTATCTTGGCGAGGGGCCGCCGCGGCGGGTCCGTGCCCAAGCGATTATAACGCGCCGAGGGAGAAAAGCCGCATAAATTCATTAATTCGGCCGGCGAAAAAGAATCCGGATATAATGGGAGCCGAGAGCCGTCACTTTCCCCCGGGGCGCCGGAATAACGAGTTTTAAAACGACGCGGGCCGCCCGCGCCGGCCACTCGAGAAAATTGGTTGTCTTTGCGGAGATGCCTATCTCCCCCTCCCCTCGGAGGGAGCCCGGGGCTCCCCGGCTCTGTTATCTGCGGCGCGCGCCGCCTCGGCTCAATAAATTGGAATCGATAGGCCGCGGGCGGGGGCGGCGCCCTCCCGGCGATGCTCCCGCTGCTCCCGGAAGGAGCCGCGGTGAAGAGGGAAATCAATTAGACCCCTAGACTCGGAGTCGCGCGGGGCCCCGGGACCTTTTCAATCGGCCGGACACATCGCGAGGATTGATGCCCTATCCGCCCCCGGCATCCGATGCACCCGAGGGGGGAGAATTGTAATCCGGCGATTTTTTTTCTTTTCCAGGGCACCTCCGCCAAGATGGCGGCGCCTCGCGAGGAGCGATCATCCCCTTTGCGTAATAGGATCGGCCTACGTCGGGGGGCTTAGGGCCGTCTTGCCCTCCCTCCCGAGCGAGCAGGTTATTAACGCGGCCTTAATACGCGTTAAACTTGGCGCAATCGGTAGTTTCGGCCCGGCGTTTCTTTATAACGGGCCCCGAGCTCCTCGTATTTTATGTACTTTTATAACGGGCTGCTTATCTAATGGCCGGCCTCGTCCGCGAGTCGCTCCTTCTCTTTTTGTCAAGCGCTAACGCATATTAAGATGTGTTTATGCGCCGGCTTCTTTAAGCAACGCGCAAACGACGTCGCCCCCAGGTAGTTCCCCCGTTTACTGCCCTCGTATATATGTATGCGCGAGCGCGGGCCTCCTCCTCTACGCATTTTCTCCAATTGGACTCTTTTAAAGCGAGACTAACTTTAAATATACTCGGGGGAAAGAAATATCCCCTGTCCGATATTCTGCCTCGAGGGGAGATTTTCGCTATAAGGTGAAGAAGCGCTGGAAGAGCAGCAGTGCTATTGACAGTGGAAGGCAATAAGGAGGCGGCGGAGATATACATTCGAGCCGTAGGCTACGGTATATTGAGATCTGAGACTGAACGCTCCCCCCAGATAAAAAAAAAGCGCCCTTAAACAAGAGCCGCGCGAGCGGCCGCCCCGGGAAAAATCGCCCCGCCCCCCCCCAGCTAGGGAGGCAGAAGTTCCGTGGAAACAAGGGGCGCCCTGTTCTCGGGGCCCGAAGGCCGTGCTTATATCGGCCCTGCCGCCGAGCTTCCGCCAGCCTCTCCTCCATAGCGCGGCGACCTCGCGCACATACGTGTATGCAGGAATGAAGAGGCCGGACCTCCTTCGGGTAGGCGGTCCGGCACCCGTTTGCACGTACAATTATTATGACCCCGACGGCGAGGAGTAGCTAGCGGCCGATTTCGTAAATGGAGCGGTAATCTGGCGATTGACGCCGCGCGGCTTATCTCTCCCCGTGCTCGCTGATCAAACAGGGTGACGCGAGCCCGCGGGAATGCGCCGCCCGGAATGTTGTTGGCACAACGAAGACGCCGCCGGTGAGCCCACGCTATATATATATACGCCTGCGCTCCTTCCAAGTCGGCATAAACCGAGGGCATAATATCAAGAAGAAGCCGCGGACTAATCCCCCGAGCGGAATTAGAGGTTGCCTTTATATCCGGCGAGCAGTAATTACCCGGGAGGAAATCGGCGCGCGGCCAAGGGAGGAATGATCGAGCTATAGACGTACAAGGGGTCGGACAATGCCGGGAGTCGGTGCACGCCGGCAATTATCGGAGGGCGCGCGGCAACCGGGCGGAAGCCCTGAGGCGCTCGAGCGGGCAAGGCCCCGAGCGATCGGAGAGAGCCGGCGCTTCCGGTTTGGACATTCCGCGGAGGCTTCCAGTAGCCGCGCTCGCGAGGCCTTTCCCCGAAACATCGGCCTCCTTGAGCCGCGGCTCCCGGCAAATATTTAAATTCGACGGCCGGCTTCTAGGAAACCGGGCCTCGCGCGCCGCCGACGAGCGGGAAAAGCGCGCGGCCCCAGCTCTGACAAAGACTCCGTGTTTCTCCCGGCGCGATTGGGTAACGGCGCCTCTGGGGTGTGGACGCGCCTGTAATGGACTCCCCGAGGAAAGGAGTACGTACACCCTGGGAGCGCTGGTCGCCGGTGCGCCAAGGAATCCTGGGAGTAGTCGCCGATCCCCGCGTATATACGTCGTTAGATCGGTATCGGTGGGCGGTTTCTGCCGTCGATTCGCACTCGCCGTAACGAGAGGAGCGAGGAATTGTCGTGTAGGCTCGCGTTCGCCTCGGAAATCGTGAGCCGCGCCTCCGAGACGCGCCGCGAGCGCCTGTTTGAAAGGAGCCGGGCCGATTGAAAGGAAATCGACGCCGATCGGCCCGCGACTCGTCGTCGACGACACGCAACGACTTCCTCTCGGAAGCGCGGCTTTGCGCAACCCGATCCTCGTTTCCCCGGCGGATCGGAGCGTAAGCGCGCAATTATCTCGAGCGGATTCGATCGGCCGATATGAAGCCATTGGCGCTCGGACAGCCGCTGACGCAACGCCCGGCTCCCGCTCCTATGCTAATTTAATTACAATCTATCATTATACGTATATGAGGCGGTCGGCAGGAGCGGGATCACCCGCGGCGACTCGCGCAATTATCGGCCGCTGATTTAGCGCTAATCCGCTCGGCTTTCTCGCGCGCGGACTCGCCCCGGGATTTCCAGCCCATTTTCGCGGAAGTCGGGGCGCGGGTCGTCAGCGGTTTGCGCACGTGCGCCGCCCGCTTCCCGGAGCCGACGCCCAGGAATGGCAATCATAAGCACGGGGATCGATCGCTCGGGCCGAACGCGCCCTTCTCGTAAAGCCGAGGGCCTCCCTACACTCGTCGCGATTAAAAATAGACCGGCGAATCGGGGTTTGATGTGGGTATATAACCTGCCGCGGGGACCGGATTGTCGGGATGGATATAGGATTTGTAATATATTGATACCCGTCAAGATTGGATTGCTCGACGGTCGCTTTTATTGTACTCGGCGGCCCTTTGAGCTTTTTCCCAGTATTGCTCTAATTCCATCTGGCATGCAATCATTTTTTTCTATTGTGAACAAGTTCCGCGGCTCGGCGTTCAAATTTATGATTGCGAAAGGAATTCACATTGTGAGAGGTGCAATTATGCACGA
The DNA here is from genome assembly GCA_018906755.1 of Sycophaga agraensis. Lineage (NCBI taxonomy): Eukaryota > Metazoa > Arthropoda > Insecta > Hymenoptera > Pteromalidae > Sycophaga > Sycophaga agraensis. Next base: position 646,396 of record JACCIE010000003.1, read on the forward strand.
GATTATTGATATTGATTTTTAAATAGTTCAAACGATTGCACATGTGTGCAAATTGGTTGGTAAACACCAATTGATTCTCGGTGAGCGATATGTAATTCTTGGGTGTCAACTTGTACATATTTTTGAAAAATAATCGTTGACATACGGCAGTCGCTGTTTTAACAATCGCATTTCTGTGTGTTTTACGGTGAGGTCTCGGGTGAGGTTGCCGCTCGGGTTGCCGAGGTATCACGTACATGTACACATCGAAATCAAAACAATAAAGCTGCTATTGGCCGGCGGAGCAACGATTAACCTTGCTCCATTTTTTCTCAACCAGACTCCACTTCACATCTTCATTAATAATGTAACGCGTTCGAAAGGCTGTCTTGAAATATTACTGATTAATATTACCTAGGTATATTTGAATTTATTTAACCGTAGCTACAAGTACCCGCCTCATCTACTTATAGACATTATATGGTTAAAAAAACTTTCTCCTACTCGTATGTGTGCCCGCGTGACTGGACGTTTTGATGGGATCCCAGGCAAAGCCGCATGGGCGTGAGATTAAAACTACATTTCACGGACGAAGGGAGTAGCCTTTTTGAGACGGCCGTGGCGCTTGGCGCTAATAGCGGGAGTATATATAGACAGGCGAGGGGCCCGGCTCTGAGATCCGGGGTCCGGCGCCCTCGAGGGAAAAGATGAAAATTCAAATGGCGGGAGTAATAGTTGGGGCGAGCCGCGAAGCCGGCGGGTAATGGGCGCGCGGCGCACGTACGCATCAGCCGGGGCCGTAAATTCCTCAACGCCAGCCTGCAAGCGATACTCATCTCCGACTCGCGGGCCTTGAGCCCCGGGCGTCGGGCCTCCTCAAAGCCGGGCGCCGCGGGTTTATTACGCGCGCGGGCCGACAGGTGGCCGGCGGGCGCTCGCGGGCCCACGCGCCCGTGGAAAGCGTTCCACATAGCCGGAGATAAGGATAAGGCGCCCCCCGCGGCACGCACACACAGCGCCCGCGCCTTGAATGGCCACCGCCGGAGGCTGAATGGCTCTCGCGCCTACGCGCCCCCACTTTTACGGGAGAGCGACGACGGCAGGTAGAACGCGCTCCGGTCCCTTATATATACACACACACACGCGCGCGCGTGGACGCCGAGCGGCTATTATGCGAGCGCGCGCCTCGGGGATTATTACGCGGGAGGTGCGGTGCGCGGGCGAAGGTCGGGACTTTCTACCGAGAGCGACGCGGGCGACTCCCGCGCGCGCCGGTGGAATTTTCGTCGGCCGCCGAGGCGTCCGGCCAAGGGAGCCTAATGGAGTGGCAGGAATGCCGAGCCCGGCCGCCTGCAATCGGATACGCACGGCTCCCCGACAAATCGCCCCCCTTGCTTATGGTGCACAATGAAATTGGTTGTGCAGACTGCGCACCCAGGCCCGGCCGCTGTACACATCTATGTGTGTATACACATCGAGGAATTGATTAGATTGCGCGGCCGGCCCGAGGTCTGCTGGCGAGGTTCTTTCCGCGCCTGCGCCAGCAGGACGCGCCGAAGGTCACCCCGGGCCCCGTCCTCGTGCGGCCTCTGACCGCGCCCACGGGACGTTTCCATTTGCACCTTATAGGTGCGCGCGTCGCGGGGCATTCCGCGCCAGCCCACATTTCGCCTTACCGGCACGGCGAATGTCGGGCGGAAACTCGCGGTACCGGCGCTCGAGCCGCTTCATGAATATTCCCAATTCATGGCTCGGCTGCGACATTACCCCGACAAATAAGCAACCGTAGCACCGGCGCTTTAGACCGAGATTTTATACGGAGAGAAAATCGAGAAAATCTTTTTCGTAATGCTCTTCCGAGTAATGATGTAACCAGCTCTCAGGCCTTAGAGAAGCAAACAGTTTAATATGAAACTTGACTAGCATAAACTAACGTCAGTTTAACTAATTAAGTCGTGTCGCCAAAAAGTCGTTTGCAGCAAAATCGCATACATTATATATGTACATGTAGCATTAGACTTTGATTACGAAGGCTCCGCGAGTCTCTAAAATGTAAACAAATGCGCTAAAGAGATACCCAAGAATTTGATGACGATGGGCCGATAATATACAGGCGTGTTCCTTGGAAATGGAAAGTGGGGTTAATTACTTATCGGGGGAGCACGCGTTCGTGCATTTTTTAGGGTAGCTCTTAGTACCGCAGTAGTGTCAGACCCGATAAGACCCACTGAAGATGTCAGGGACGATATGCGGGACGTGACATCTTCTCGGCAAAACCAGTTAATAGATAAGTAATGAGATATTATAACAAATAATTTGTGCTCGTGCGATTATATTATTAAACATATAAGATAAGACTTGTTTGCGAAAACATTACCGATGAATTTCACAGAAAGGCTCAAAACGAAACTCAACGTTTTGCAAAAGTAGATTCGAAACATAGACTATATAGATATATATGTATTGAATGGAGGCATAACGCACTCACGAGTAACTCGCGACCGTACATACCATGTGATAGTATCACCGTTAAGTGATATACCTCGCGAGTGTCAAATACTCTATCAAATTTAAAGGTTATTACTCGGGTTATTAGAATTATGTTGTCTAGATTCTGATCTACACTCGGATCTACATGTGAATCTTACCAATACTAAATATAAATGAAGAATTAACGAAAGTTCAATGCATTCCAAATGACATGACTACCATATATCTTTATACGAAATGTGCACTCGAGCAGAATCGAAAAAAATAAATAAACAACAATCGGATCGGAGTGATACATAAATTCCATATATATTGGAATGAAAGGCGATTAATTTCCGTAGCGTGAGTCTTATCAACACGGCCCAGCCCGAATCCCACAATCTGGGGCAACACGAGGCAACCCCTATACACTCGAGGTTCTTTTCATCGTACGTAATCGTTACCAATCGTCACATGGGAGCGTTTATTTTCAATTCGACTTTGTAACCTCGTTCACCAAACATAAATCTGCCATATAAATTAGTTACTGATCTACGAAATGGCTGTCTTTATTATTATAGTATCAAGAAAAAAAAGTGACTGAAAAGTTACATTGTACGTTTTACGTTATTCGTATAGCGTTTCTGTCCGATAGAATTTTTATTGAAGCATATATCTTGGCACATATACTACGGGCATTCGAGTTTTCCTATTTGGTCCCTCATATACTTTTACCCGAGCTTTTACCTCGATTTTTACCTCGACTTTTACTTTATGCCCCGTTCAGCTGTTCTGCGCAATAAACAAAGCATCTCTTTTTAACCCAGTTATTTCCGTTCTCCTTTGCCTTCCTTTTCTTTCGCAGACGAGCCAGTTTTATTTTCTTCCATGTTGCAGGCCAGGTACCCCCGTCAACTTGGACAAGGACTTGCAATTCCAGCAGGAAATCCGACAATGTTGAACAGAGCTGATGCAGCAGAGTTTAAGATATTCAAAGCCTGGCGACTATCGAAGGAATCTTGGCTTTTAAGAGCCCTTGAAAGGACGTTTCCATTCGAGCAATTTTGAAGTCAAGCGGCCCAAGTGTCTCTCCCACAAGCGGCGCGAAGCGGTCCCACAGCCAGGAGGCGGACTCGACGGCGCCATGGCGACACGGCTTACGGCTTGTCACCCCGCTCGGTCGATCCTAATCAGGTTGACCGGGGCACACAAGCGCCGTGGGATCGTCGGGCTTATCTACTAATCCGAGGTCGCTAGGGCTCGGCCGTAGCCCCGATTCGGGACAATCGTTACAGATTACCAACGGCATCATCCTTCGGCCGCGCGCACGCGACCTTCCTTAACCGAGGCAACGTCCGAGGCCCAGCCGACGATCGCTCCAACTGGTCCAGATGAGGAAGAGCCTCGCGGGGCAACGGCACGACGAGCTGCCGCTGCTGCGGCGCAGACTCCGCGAGCGAGGAGGAATTTATTCGCGCTCGAGCAGTCGAGTCACGACTCGCGGGGTCCGCGCGCCGCTCGCCGGGTCCGACGGGGCGTCTGGGAAAAACGCCGGTCGCACGATGCCGGTTTCCGATCGCGGCCGTTCCGCCTCCCGCTCGGGGACCGCCCGAGGTACACGACTATGCACTCGCCGGCGGGTCTCCCGCTGCTCCGCGGCCGCCGATCACCGGGCCGGGGACGATCGCCAACCGACGGAATTCGATCGACGCCTCTTGCACTCAGGGTCGACTCGCTCGCCCTCGTTTTTCCCTCCTCTATGTAAGTAATGTACTCCGGGGAGGAGTAGTTCGACGTTTGTTTTGTTAAGATCACCTCGTTACGAGCTCGCGTCTCGAGCGCCGCGCGATTGCGTATGCGCGAGTAATCATTGCGAGTAATAAATACCAAAGTGCTCTCTAAAGAGATTAACGTCTAATTGTAAAGTATAGCTTACAGTTTCTGCACTTGCGAATAACTTCATTATCGGTGATATGGAGATATTCATTTTTTCAGCCTCTTTATATAGCAAAATGATAGTTGTGCTTCAACCTTTGTCAGTCGCTGACTAATATTAGTTGAGTAACCGTTTTCACTTTTTTCAAACTATGTGCGTAAGTTTTAAATACAATACTGTCATATTCTTGTCCTTAATATAAATTGAAGAATGATAAGTGATTTTATTGATTCAACATTGCGTATATAACCATAACGCAATGATTTAGATTTTTCTGTGATTGTCTTTCAATTATATTTTAATTAGATCCTATTAAAGCTAAAACTTTTATCAAGCCTTATACGTTAAGCAATACCAAACAAGTGCTAACATAAAAAAATATTATCTTTTCAGGAAGCTTCGACACACTGACAATCTAGCATCAAATCTTTCGTCGCTCTCAGTTTATAATTTTTTTGACAGCGCACAGTAATAACTAAAGCGAACAAATGTGAATAGGATGCGAGGGGACGAGGAAAAAGCGTTTTAGCACATCGTCTGTGGCAGATGTTGCACAACGCGTTGAGCAAGGCTTCGATGTTTTCTCTATCGCAAAACATCGCGTAAATAAGATCTAATCCGCATCAGTCAATGTGACTCAAGGCGCATAACCTTCACCTCTCCAATAAACGAGTGATAAAATCTAACTGTCAAGTTAATGCAATTATCCAAAACACTTCAAAATATTAAAAATAATTGCCAATTATGAATTTTCACATAAAAATCAGAGTTTGCTTTAAGCAAGAAAAAGCATAAATCAATATGCACGTAGAAACATAATATTTACTTTGTATTACATAATCCGAATATTATTTTTAATTTAAAGACTATGACTTTTCACTGAAAACATGTATAAATCAAAAAGCAATCATAAAGAGTAAAATATTAATTTGCTTTCAAAAATTATTATAATAAAAATGATGTTTGAATCTAAAATTAATGAATTTATCATAACAATATACATTATTTATTTATTTTTTTATTATTATATATTCAAAGTTTGCTTTTTGTGTTTAGGTAGTCGAACATTAAGAAATTTACGAGATACGTATTTTCTTGCAGATATCTAACATTTTTATTAATTATATATATACATTACACTTTCCTATAGTATCGAGTTTCCATCATCATCATCAAAGTATGCTTCACAGTATTTAATGACTATAATTTAGTTATACAAGTTATGTTATCAGTTTAAAATGCAAACTAGTAGATTATCATACAAGCGAATAATTATATAAGTCTTAATTACTCGAAAGGTATCACTTACATATTATTTTTGGTACATTGAATTTTTTAATTAAATTAATATTGCATCATTGTTCAATTCGTACATGTACCAAAGGCTAGAATATAAAAACTTTATTGTAGCAGAAATGTAACCGTTAGAAAACGGTAAAATGAGAAAATTAAAACTTAAAATAGAAAAGACTGGAAACTATAGACTTGTACGGAACTGGCAGACATTGAGTCAACGAACATATAAGGTATTAACTGGAGAATATATGTTTTAAATTAAATTTTTTAACGCATTTTGAATTGCAAAATGCTTAAAATAGTACCTACCGGATTTAATAAGCGGGGAACAGTAATATTCGACATGATTTATTTCTTAAGTTTTTAGACACTGATTATCTAATTCGAATGAGGTATATGAAATAATGTACATGAGACGATTATATTCTATAAAGTAAAAATATTTTCGGATCTTATTGTTCCCAGTTCAAAAATTCCAGAAGGTGATGGTTACCAGTTGGTTTAGGAGTAAAGTTGTCTGACTGCTAATCAGCAAATCCATACCGGACGACAGCCGAGCGCGGCAGGGTCAAGCCCTTAACTCCACGCCCCTAATTCCCGGACTCCTCCCGAAAACTCATGCTGACTCTCAGAAAGTTGGGAGCGCGCCTACCGTGCAGTGACGCAACCTCCAGAAAAAGAGCTCGGCACTGGCGAGGCGTGCAGATGCGGTCGGCGGTGTATATAGCCTCGAATCGCGGATTTTTCAGCGCACAGCTACGAGCGGAGAGCGAGTCGAAAAGCAGAGAGAAGCGGAGATGCCTCGCAAAGACAAGCGGGTCAGGGCCTTGGCCGCCGGCCGATTTATTCCGTCAAGGCGATCCGCGCACCTTCGCGGCTACTCTTTTTTCGGCCTTTGACGTGCGCGCGCGCACGCGCTATCTCGCCTGCAGAAATCGCAATAATGCAGGACTCGGCGCGCTCGGCATACTCCCACGCACGAGGAGTATAAAGGAATATAAAGCTGCTTTGATGGGGGGGTTTATTTCGGGGAGGAGGGGCAGCCGGTTCGATGAGGCCGAGGGCAGGAAACTCGAGCGATCGCTAATTCGGATCGCGCGAAAATAGGCGAAGACGCCGCGCTCGGTTGCAATTAGCCGCGTTTCGAAACGATCGCCGCACGCGAGACGTGCAATTGTCGGCTCTTCCTCGGCGGCGGTTGGATTTCCGCGGCCTCGCCTCCAACGGGAATGAATGGAGCCGTTGAAAAGCCGGCGAGCACACGCCCCGACGGCGCGCCTCGCGCAATTAGAGTAGAACTAATGCCCGGGATCTCCAGGGCAGTCGCGGCGATCGGAAGGCGAGCGGCCGGGAGAAAGGGCGCGCGCGCGTGGGTTATTTATTCGAATGAGCGGGTGCGGGGGAGGCCGCGCAGTCCGGGGCCGATATAAAGCGCGCGGCCGGCGGTTATCTCCCGGGCCCCAGGATGCAGCTTTGCATAATGGCCGATCCTGGCTGATGGCGAGGTCCAGGGGGCGGAGGTGGGCTCGAGAGGTCGGCCGGCAGCCGATTTCCCGCGCGGCGAGCCGGCGTTTATGAAGGCGCGCGGTAAAGTTGCCGCGCTTATGTATATATACGGGTGGCCGCGGCAGTCGTGTGCCACGCTTTCATTCGGGAATCAGGCAAAATCGGAGAGGTGCCGGGGTACCGCTACATGCGAGATCGTCGGGCTCGCGCGCAAGCAGTGTTTATCCTGCCACCGCTCGCTTCATTACGCTCGCGTTCCCCGGCTTTTTTTCCCCCCCGATCGCGTACCGTTCGGCCTTAAACTCCTGCTTTTCTTGCTGGATTATATCCTTCGTGAAATCCCGAGCGCGTTAAAAAGGGAACGATTAATTTTTTTTATTTTCTCTTTCCTGCATCGTAACAGCTCGAGTTTTTCAGCGGCTCGCCATTGGCCGCCGAGGGAAACGCCGAAGCCCCGACACGCGGCAAATCACGTAATATACACAAGCGCATAATAATTGCGGATTACCGCGGAGGAACGGGTGCTTTGGGAACATGAGTCGGCGGAGGGCCGGGCCGAGGGAGGCCCGCACCCAGCCGCCGCGCAAACTCCCCGCCGGCTGGCTGCGTATATTTCAACGAGTTTACAAGCCCGACCGCGCGATAATCTCTCGCAAGGTTTACGCGGCGCGCGGCGCGGCCGATGCTAAAATACGACAAAACAGGGGCGGGGGGGGGGCCCGGCCCTTCGCAGAAGGAAGTTAAATTCGCCGCGCGCGTGTCCCCGGAGCGAAAGCCGCCCGGGGAGCGCGGATGACAATGCCCGACTCGCCCAGGGGCTTCCCCGAAATCCCGGCCCGGCCGCCGGCACGCGATGCCTCCTTCGTTGTATGTAGGTGGATGGAGGCCGGCCGGCCCACGCAGCCCCGGCTCCATTCAAGAGCGCCCCAGCCACGCGCCCGTGGCTCTCCTCGCTCACGGCCCGAGGAGCAGTGATTTTCCCCGGCCCTCCGCGAGTCGTGATCACCGCCGGCCAGTCTACACATACACATCGGCTTCGATAGAGACGTTATAATGCGCGGCGTGCGCCGCTGCGCGCACTCGTCAATTGTTTGGCCGGCAGCCACATCAGCCCTTTTCGCAGGGCTGCGGGATGGCGTTCCAGGCCCGCGTCCGCTTCCCGTCCTCTCGGCGGGGGGAGGGGGGGGCCGCATTGTCACCGCGCCGCCCCTCCCCGGCGCACTCGCGGTGCCTAGGTGCGCCGGCGAGAGCGCGCGACACGGCCGGCGGCGCACGAGGGACGTTAAACAATTTCTCCTGCGGGAAAGGTCAGTTACCCGGCTGCGCGCCCCGCTGGCCCCGCGCCGATCTCGCTTTGTTCGCGCGCCGCAGGAAATCGGGCCGATCATTATGTGCCGGGCCCGCCGATCGAGGAGGCGCCTCCCCGGGTTTCCCCCGGAGGCCGCGGGCTATATATATATATACGCCCGGGCGCCGGCTGTCCGCGGCATTGTCGTCCCGCCGCTTAGCCAACCGAGCGGCCGCTTCTTCGCCAATTATCCGTACAAAGACGCCCGAGCCGTTGCCTATTTGTTTCCCATTGTGCCTGATTGCCCGGCATTGTGACCCGGAGGCTCGGGCCTCGGGTTCGTTGCAGCGCCGGAATCCTCTTGATGGATGGAATGCTTTTTCAGCCACGAAAGTATATAGCCGATCTGCGGAATTCGCGAAATTGGCGCGAAATTCAGTTTGAATGCGTCGGACCGACGGCTTTGAAGGGACGTTTATTAGTCTTTCGCAGAGAGAAATTGAATCGGTTGACGTACGCTTTGTTTGCCTCCGCGTCAAATATATCCCCATTTTTCCTTTCACCGTGCAATATATGCTCACCTGGAACAGAAAACAAATTCACAAATGAGTACATGTGTACGTTTATGCGCATGCGCGATTTCATTCAAATAATAATCAAGAGTGTAATGTACGAGAATTTGAAGCGCGCAAAAAGTACATAAAGACCGTGAGATTCTGAGCGTCGTATATAATAAAGAGAAGAGAAAATCTTATTTCCTCAACGTATAACTATTTACAATTTCAGGCAATAACAATTTTCTAAAATAGGGCGCCGTGCGTATATATCAACATATATCATCTGGTGGATCTCCAGATTGGAGGACTCGTGTAAACATTTTCCCGTGCGCACTCCCCCGTTTTCATTTCGTTTTCGTTAGCGCTGAAGCCTCATTTTATTTTCGTTCTCCCGCTCATCTCGTCTTATATCGATCCCGGGTTTTACTACTTTGACTTGGATTAAAACTTTCTCGGTTCTCGGCTCCTTTTCATCTCGAAAGCCATCTTCCAAGTACGCCGGTCGACTCCGCGCCTATATATAAAATGACTCGAAGCTGCGGTAAGCAGACTTTATTTATTCATGCCCTTACTTTTAGGTTATTTTGTGTGGGATTATCCAATTTCTTAGAGACTACAAAAAGTCAGATTTACGAAAAATAGATAATGCATGAAGCATACGATAAAGCTATATAATACACTAAGAGAAATGGTATTATAATTTATACCATAGTCTCGGGTAAAATCGAGGGTAAAATGAATGCTGGCTGAATCAATTCAAGAAATTACCAAATTTTCTATTATAAGACAATATGGTAAACAGTAATAACACAATAGACATTTTTATTAGAAATTTTGATAATTTATTCGATTTGATCAGTCTAGCTGTGATTAAAGTAGGGGAAAAATTACTAAAGAATTTCGTTTAATGTACTAGAAATCACACACTGCTGCAATTACATGACGGATTTGCAGCACTTTATGGAAAGAATAAAAATTACAAAATATCAATTAATCAAATCAGTATGGGTGCATCATTGTCATCATTGCAACGTCGCGAGGGTTTGTCTCGGTTCAGCGACTGACATCATGCTCCAAGTTTGAATGGGTCAGCCACGTCACTCCCACAATCTTTTTTCTTCGCATTTGCTTTTTTCATGACTCTTTCTCTCGATTCGTCTTTCTCTTTTCAACATCAGGTTCTAAAGTATGCGGGTGAGATCAGAACCGAGTGACAGCGTTGGCTTCAATAGATTTTATTTCGACAAAATTTTTATAGCCGGACTTTAACGCGAGGAATCGTCACTACTTTCTTTTAGTTTCAAGACCCGTAATGGAGTTAAAGTACCAGGCCTCTTTACCTCTTTTTAAGTAATATATTCACGAGTACAATGTTTTTGTAGTCCACAATGTACAGTTTTTATTGGACATTATTATATTTAAGGCTTTTTTTATTTGAATTGCAATGTGCTAGTTTTTATTATTCATACTGTTGATTATAGTAAATTGATCCCATCTTCTTACGCATATAACATTTAACAGCGTAATTCGGTAAAAAATTTTTTTTTAGATATTTATAGATGGTTGTGAGAAGGTTGAAAAAATATTTTATTGATTCAAGAGAAATTTAGAGTTTGTTTTGACACGCAGCAAATCTTTTACTAATTTGGTAACTTCATCACGGGTTGTTATGCAAATAAGCTCATCTTTTACCCCCGGAATAGCTTGGTGCATTCGATTGCCTTTCACTTTCTGTTATCCCCGTTCGAATGAGCGGGCAGAAAACGTATCTGCATCTGCAAGTTATACGCGAGTAGTTAAGATCACAATCGTTCAACACTGCCAATTTATACTGCGTTTATTGGACCCATCTGGAAGCCTCGGAGGAGTTACGTTGAGGGAACAGTGGGGAGATTTTGAAATCGTTGAACTTACATTTCCAGAAGTGGCGATCTTCCGCAAACAAATGCTCCCACCAATTGCCGATTACTGCCCACTTCCAACTAACAATTTAACGATCGCTTGCTTTTATAATTATTTGCTTCGAAAGAACTATTATTTGCCGGACTATTTGTACAGTTGATAGGATGGAATAAAAAAAAAAGTTACGTCCAGCGAAATATCCGTTACGTAAGCTTCCATATTGCCGCAGCTGCTAACTTGTTCAATAATAGAAAAACAATTAGCGAGCGATTACGAAAATCGACGCAATCACCGGGATACAAGGAGCGCTACGGCTCAAGAGAGGCAGGTGCAGTCCGGACCGGCGAGCAGGGATTGTTGTACTCCTCGGGGCGGCCCGCGCGTGCCCCATAAGCGGCCGCTCGACGGCGCGGCAGGCAAATTCCGACGGCGGCCCCGACGCACCCAGGCGTTTCGCTCGGCCGAGACAGAAGCGCTGCCCTTAATTATCCACATGCAACTCGCTCCGGCAGACTGGGTCTGGAGTCGATCTCCCGCGCGGGGACAAGTAGGCCAAGTGGAGAGGCTGCGGGGAGCGCGGCTGCAGGCCCGGCGCCGCCCCCCGCCCCCCCTCCAGCACACGTGCGCGCGAGGAGCCGGGCCTCCAGGAAGTCGGGCGCCCGGGAGATTTATCGGCCGCGAACGGACTCGGACTCTCGGGGGCGTCGCCGGGCCCTCGCGCCCATTGTCCGCGGTGCCCGATCGCCCGGCGATAATCGCGCCGCGGCTAAAACAATGTACCGCTCTAATGATTTAACGATCCGCGGATATATTCATTTGCCGGGGGTTTTTTTTTTGTGATTGTTCGGCGATTGTGGGCGGGGCCTGGCGCGTGATCGATGCACGCGTGGGCCACCGCGCGCACATCGCGGGATCGAGGCCCGGGGCTCGATCGCTCGCGCGCCTGTATCTCACTGTAGCATCGCCGCCGTGTTATTAATGCCTCCATACATCAATTACGTGTACGCGCCGCGTACCATTCCTAATTAATTGCCTTTACTCCTTTTTTTTTTTTCTTATTTCCCAAGGTGTTTAACGCGGCGGCGTACCTGTTCCTACGTTAACGAGGACCGTTTGCCGGGGATAATGCAATTATATAAATTTTCTCCCAGGGAGCGGGGGTATAATTGATAGGCGTTTAGAGTGTCAACTCGCGCGGCGCACTTGGAGAAAGCAGAGCTGCAATAGTGATATATATCGGGAGACACATCGGCACCCTATCGCGGCCGATAAATTGTCGGCGGATCGCGCGGAAAGCCGTGCGCCAACTGTTCGGCAACGCGTATGTATACGCGTCGGACGCTGCACGTATCCCTTCTCGTCCCGGGGCGAGGCTTTTTCGGCGAAAAAAGGCGACGGGGGCGGGAGGAGGCCGGTGACCACGGCAGATATCAATCCCCCACCCCCCCCCTCCTGGCCCGGCGGGCGAAAGAGAAAGCGCCGGCGGGAGGAAGGGATATAAGGCTGCACATCGGCTAATAAGCGGCCTCGCGCGCGGGCGTTTCGTCAGCGGCGATCGGGCCGACAGGGCCATATACGCCGCGCGGCTGGCGCAACCGCCGCGGCCCAGTTGCCGCCCGATGTGCCTCTGATCGCGCGTTCCCATCCTCGCCCTTTCCGCCGATCTACGGCCGAGAGCCGCGTATACATTGTGCACGAGCGAGTGGGCCGCCCGAGCCGGGGTTCGGGGGACCTTCTATATACACACTCAATTGCCGCACATCCGCAGCCTGCGCGCGGTTTCCAGCTACTTTCTCACTGTCGCCCTGCTCCCTTGCCCCCGTAAATTATCTTCTCCTTCTGCTCCGCCTGGAATTTATCGGTACGGCTACTTTTTTTTTTATGCCCTTCTACCGCCCGGTGTATATGTTGTACACATGCAGCCCCTCGAAATGTAAACGCGCGCCCTTATGCACATTGTTGGTCGAGTTTTTCTGTTTCCTATATGCAAGCCGTTATTATCGGTGCACGAAGCGAGGCTGCTGCGCATATAGAGTCAATTTGAAAGTGGAATTGCGGATTGCATACTAAGGAGACGTAAACGCTCGAGGCGGTAAATGCACATCAGGCTTAACTATATGTAACAGCCCGCGCGCGAGGTATATATACGTTCGTATATATGTAAGGGGAATCTTTTTAATCAGCTAATAGCCAACACGGTAAATCATCCGCGTTTAACGTCACCGCGGCGACATATCTCGTGGCGCGCCGCACTCGCACGTATATATATGTACACTCGGCGAGCGCATAAGTGCTTTTTAATTTCGCAACCGTATGCCCCTGGGCTCTCGGATCCTCCGCTGCACTGGGACGACGGGGCCGCACGACTCGCCGGGCAAATTACATAATTTCCCCGGCGCGCAATGTGTACTCTGGGCGCCCTTGCGCTCGCGCCTCGCCGGGCAAAGTACGAGCGGCACGTACACGCGTCTATGCGTGAACGGCTTATTATCTCGGACGGTATAAAGATAGAGCGTCCGCGGGACTAAATCGCACCTTGCAAAGAGCAATCGTGCAATGCACGTGGGGGGGCGGGAGGCGGCTACCGAGTCCTCGGTTCGCACGGGGACTCCCGGAGGTGCGCCTCCCGCGCTTCCCCCGGGCGGTCCGGGGCCCGGGCGCAATTACAGAGATCGCGTGCGATGTTCTTGCGCCCGCTACCTTAATGGCATAATCGGCGGCCGGGGGAGCGGCCGGGCGCCGCGGGGGATGCGCGTATATCGCCGGCATCGAGGCGGCTGAACGAGGCGCTTTGCCCGGCGTCATCGAACGGTCCCCCGGTGGCCGGCCGGAGCACTTTATTACGCCAGATGCAGGTACATCGTTCGGGAACCACCTCCTTCGCCGGCTGCTCCCTTTGTACGGACGCACCTACCGAGAGAGCCGCGCACGCGCGTCCTGGAAATCACGGCCGATGGCTCCCCGGCAAGGTTAGGCCTGCGGGGGCGTGTGTTTACACGGCGCGCGCACTCGGCGGGAGAAAGCCGCGCGCGAGACGCAGGCGCCGGCTGCCGGCTTTCTAATTAGCCGGGCGCGCGCGCGCGAGAATGACCGATCGGCCGGCGCAGGCCCGACTGGTTACCCCCCCCCCGTTCTTCGCCCCGAAACCAGCCGCTCGGGGAGGGAAGCGGGGCAGAGGCGCCGAGGAGCCGGGCCGAAACCGCCCCCCCCGGAGTGTCCGTGTACGCGGGGATCCGTCGAGCGCTGGATGTAGCCCGGGGGGTACAGGGCGCGGCCCGCGGACGAGAGACCCGCCGGCGACGTCGCCCGAGGGCTCTGGCGCCGCGCGCACGCGTCCGGCCTTACTGCGCCGTACCCGAGTCGCGCCACCGAGGAGGTACCGTTCCCCAGCCGACGGTTAGGAAGTCGTGGAGGAGCGGCTGCATGCGGGCCGGATAAAGACGCCGGGTAGAAAGTCGGCCGCGCGCAACCTGCCCCGGGCTTGATTTACGCCGCTCGGCGCGTCTCCCCGGGCGGCAGCGGATCCCTCTTTGTCCGCTGGCTTCCGCGCGACCCCGGCCGACTGTGGAATTCGCCGGCCGGGGCGACACCTGCGCCCGCGTCCCGGCCCTTTGGGAGGGGGGCCTGCCCGCTCGCGTACGTGCACGCATGTACACGCAGGCCGAGCTAGCGGCCGCGCCGCTCTGTCGCGACGGGAACGATATTGTTGGCCGCGAGTCGGTCCGATCCGCCAATCGGCTTCAATCAGCCGAGATATGTACGCCTGCGCGAGGCCCGGCCGCGCGTGCATATGCGTCTCTCTCGCGTCTCATTTTTTTTTTCGCCCCGGAATGCGGCTCGCGGGCGATATAAGCCCCGGCCTGCGGCTGTCGCAGTCCGCGGGAGAATAGAAGGGCCGCGCAGTGCTCGAGTGCAGCCCGGCGAATTGGGAGGCGGCTGGACGGAGTCAAGCGGCTGGAAGCACTTGCGCCGAGTGCCTCGGACGGGGGCCGGCGGCTCCCTCCCCCCCCCGTCGCCTCCTCGGCCCTGCCCTCTTTGTCTCGCCCGGGCTCCCGGAGCATCCTCCCCTCCTTTGCTCCTTGCCCACCCCCGCCTCTTCCGCCGCGGTCCGCGCATCGCTCCACTTAACGTTCTTTTTTTCCTCCTCGTTTTTACTCCTCCTCCGAGGGGCCATTGTTGTCCCGCCGCGGTCTATCCGGGCGACGCGACGCCCATCTGCAAAAAAAATAACGAGAAAGAGGCGCCCCGGGCGGGGGAGGGCAGCTCGCCCGGGGCAATATCAATCCGCGGCTCACGAGCGCGCCATACTTACACGGCTACACGTGTTTACCCGCCGGCCCGTCCGCGGCTCCCTCTGTTTATCGTGGCCATCTCCCCGCGGTCCATATGCGCCCGGCTATCTCCGCCGAGTCTTTGGGCTCTCGAGTCTCTCGCGGCCCCGGCGAGCCGCGCTTCCTCTCCCCCCCCCTCCCCCCCGCTCCGTGAATTTACAGCCTGTAAAGCGATTCCGATTGGGGTTATCTCCTCCGAGCGCCGGCCGCCCCTCGCTCTTTATCGACCTAACCTCCGTCACAATAGACGCCACGGCTATCTCGGCAAATCCCCAAAGTACACGGCTCCGCGAGGGATAGGCCGGCTCGGATAGCCCGTTTGTTACACTTTACACCAACTTGTTCGACGGCTTTTTACTCCCAATAAACGGGCCGCGGGCGTACATCAACGGCGCGCCTCCTGCGATATCGACTTCCTCGAGACTGCCAAGCGCAACTTTATATATTACCTACAACCGCGAGCCAAGCTGCTCTTTTTCACCGGGCACGAGTGGAACGGTTTACCGACGCGCCGATCTTCCGAAAGATAAACACCCGGATTTATTTTTCAATCTCGATGTGCCTTCCGAGCCCTGGGAAAACATTTGTCCGGGGTGGAATAGTGAAAAAATACGCGCCAAGTGTATAAAGGGAAAGATGAGTTGAAGCGGGGGAAGAAATAACGACCGGGGCCTCTCGATCTATCTATACCTATAACGCTGCCCTCCTGCACACATACCACACGTGCGCGGGCGCAAATTAAAGATATCCGGCGCGCGTGGGCGGAGGAATACAATTCGCGTCCGAGCCTCTGGGGAGATATGCCGATATTGCGCGGCCCGCGCCGGCCGATCGGGAGGGGGGCGGCCGCCCGGGCCCGGATACCGCGAGCGCGAAAAACACGGATATTAAAAAGCCTCGCGCGCGCGCGCGGGATAATCTCGGGGCTAATGAAAAAGAAAAAAAAAAGGAGTAATTGCACCTCGAGAGGAGTCGCGCTCAAAGGCTTTTATTGCGCTTTCGCACACGACCGCTATCTTTATTGAGCGCCTCCGCCCGAAAGCGAGGCCGAGAGCCGCGGCGAGGGGGGAGTCTTTTAATTAAGACTAAAACTCCTCCCTGGCGCGAGTCCTTGCCGATCGCGAGGGAGAAAGAGGAGACAATGCTTACGGTACACCCGCTGTCCTCCCCCCGCTCACTCGCCACTCTGCATTCAACGGTTAGCTATTATATACACACATGCATGTATAGATATTCTCCGAATTTGTATTGCCGATGGGGAGTTTCCGCTGGCGGCTCGGTCTCGCGGGCCCAATGCCCGCCTGATTTGTATGCGTCCGCAGCGGAGGAGGCGCCAAGCCGAGCTAATCGCGGAGGAAGTGACAATGGGCCGCGGCGGCCGAGGCGAGCCGCGAGAAAAGTTGGACAAAAGGATCGGCGCGTGGGCCCCGCGGGCCCCACTCGAGGCTAACCGCACTCGATTATATGCATACACGCGGCGGCGGACCGCAGCGCAATCCCGCGGCTTTCGGGCTTTTATCGCCCCTCCGCCGGAGGCTGTCCGGCCCCTAACGGCACCCCTACCTATACACAACGCCAAACTCGCCAAGATCGCCCGGGCGTCCCTCGCACGTATACGTATGCGCTGGTGAGAAAAAGGCCCCGAGTTGCCGGTAAGAGGAGAGGCCTTATCGGCCGCAGCAGCCGATAAGCAAACCTTCGATCGGCCGCTCTACACATCCTGTCGCGGCGGGAAGGAGGCTCCCAGGGCGCCGCGGCCACATCCCCCGCGCGGGCCGCGTATCCGGCCACGCGAGGAGCCACGGGCTCTATATGCGGCGCGTGCAGCGGTCGATGCACCCGTCGGTGGCCTTGGCGTCGCCGGGCCCGAAACCGAGGCCTTGACCCCCCCGGCGGGAGAGTCTAGGCCGACCCCCGCGCGCCCAGCTGCCGGGGCTGGGGGAGGCCGAGTGCGTGCCGATCGGATCGCCCAATCGCGCCTGTATCTCCCCCTCCTGGTGGGGGTCATCTAATCCAGGCTCTGTATACATGGGCCTCGGACACCTGTGCTCTCTCGCGGCGGCGGCCCTTTGTCCGGGGGCGGATTTCGCCACATGCCGCGCTCCTGTGGTAGGCCTTCGAGGAAGGCGCGAAGCCCACGCGGGGACGGGCGGTAATCGGCGGGCCGCGGGAGCCGGCACTTGGGCGGACAATGCCCACCGGAGGATGTTTACGCCGAGCGTCGGCGGCTCGGCTCCGCGCCAATATTACATTGTAATCTCGATCGGAATCCTGTCGCGGCGAGCGGGAAGTCAATATTGAGAGGCCGCGGGCACGTCCGCGGACGCCTAATCGCCGGCTCGCTCTATTTCCCGGGCGTTTTTTCCCTCCCCGGCCCAAGGCCCGCGCGCACGCGCTCCGCTATCAGCCGCCGTTGTTTTCCGCGCGATCAAGTAACCCGGAACGTCAAAATAAAAGCCGCCGAGGGGAGGCTGACGTCACGCGCGTACGCAGATATATATATATAATGCACAACGCGTCTCGCGCGGCGGCGTCCACCTTTTCTTTTCTCTCCCATTTCGCTTTTCGACCCCGATTACACGCCCAACGGCCAGGAGCCGAGACGGCTTTCTTGCGCGAGCCCAGAGCTTCTGCATAAATTGCCCTCGAAGCCGCTTAGGCGATAAGCCTGGGTGGAGCCGCGCCGAAGCCGGGCCCCTTTATCTAATTAAAGCGGGACGCGGCCGATAAAGCAGCTCCGCGCGGAAAAGGCCCGCCCGAATAATTTACGACATCCTCCCCTGGGCCGCCGGCCGCTCTATCTCGGCGCAACGACTCAAATGAGGCGCGATCGCGGGCAGGTGATTGCGCCCGCTCCCACGCCCGGCCGATTACCCGGGAAGGGCTTTCGGAAACGGCTCGTTGCGCCTTGCACCCCCGGCTCGGAGGCCTTTAACGGCTCGAGGCATAGCCCCGATGTGTGGATTATATTTAGCGCCGAGTGCCAAATCGGCGCTTAGACAGCCCTGATGGACATCGAAGGCGTCGGCCGCCTCGGGAACAGGCGCTGCACTCTGTCCGGGCTGCTCGGGCCTGGGAGTGTAAACAGTTAGCCGACGCTCGCGAAAACGCCCGCTGCGTTTATTTTTCGAGAGCCACTATATGTATATGTATAATGCACGTGCCTCGTTTCTCCCTGTGTAACGACTGCTGCCGCGTGTATAAACGTGCCAACCTGGAATCTCGCCTTTTTTTTTTTGCGCAATCGCGAGAAAGATTATCTCGAAGGCGGGATTTGTGGGTGGGAGGCGACAACACCGAGGCGCCTGTGTACACATGGGCGAGCTTCCCGCTTAATAAGCTTTGTCCTTGGTTCAGTTTAATAATCAACGGACGCTGCATGCTTCTTTCAAGGCTAAGCGCGTAACGTAATCTTCTCTTTTTCACGGTTTCCAGCTCATCTTGAGTGTTTGTAGCCTCTGCACTTTTCGAGTGTAAACGTCACGATGACAAACGCTGAATTTGCCGCGCTTAATCGGCTGCGCGGTCAAGCAGCCAAGTTTTTTTTTACACTGTATGCCATACGCACTGTTGATTCAAATCATTTGGAGGCTCCCTATTCGAGACGCCTCTGTTATTCTCCGTTCGGTAACCGAGCAATTCTCACAATCTCTCTCGCAATCTCCTCTCTAACTAGCTTCCAACGAATCTTCGATCGTGGAATCTTTCAGATCTCCTCTTAGCTCGCCATTACGGCGGCTGCAATTTATTTCATTAGCTATACAAAAGATTATAGTTACAGTTTCCGCTCAATGTTGTATCGATTAATTGAAACGTTGATTGGCGAAAATAAAATACAAGCGAGCGCATAAAGGTCAGAGCAAGTCACGACGCAGGCTGCACGCGAGCCGACAGCTTCCTCTAAGCAACTAGTCTTCGATGTGCCGAGGGAATAAAAAATAATTACATTTGATGGCGAGGCGCGTAAAAAATTCATCGGCCAGTTTACTGCGCGAACGTCTGTCTGAGCAATAAAGCCGGTAGGCGCGCGCCGAGCTGGAAAGCCAGAAGTCGCCCGCGGCGCGCGAGCGGACGCAAAATTTTCCGCGAGATCTACGATCTCCTTGTGCGCGGCCGCGCAGGCAGAAGAGCCTCGTGGGAGCGGCTGGTCCTTAATGAGCCGAGCCTACGCGCGTACGCGCGCCCCTCCTTTTTTTTTTCCTCCCGGCTGCACACCGCCTAACTGCGCATAATAGGGGATGGTATTGAGGGAAGCGAGCGCCCGGAGGACAAAGAGTCGCGCGGGGCCCGGGCGGGACGATCTCGCCGCGGATTGCGCGCCCGCCCAGCCGAGATTTGACTAATTACAATGGAGGCGCGCGCAATCGGCCCCGGCGGATCTGCCCCCCGCGCCGGAAACCCACCGCTCGTTGCGCGCCCGCCTCTTTCCGTTCGCCCTCGCGGATCCGCGGGCTCATTGTCGCCGGAGGAAGCTGGAAATCAGGCGAGGCGCGCCAAGCGCTTTCGATGCGGCTCTTCCGCTCGGCGGGCGAGATCTTTTAATAAAGCCCATTGATCGCTTTGCGCGAGGCGCGTCGGCCCTCTTTGCACACTCGCTCCGCGGTTTTATGGCGCATAATGCGGTGGAATCGGTCTCGTTTCTTTTGCTTTGATGTCGCTATTCATATATATATGTGTGTGTGTGTGTGTGTAAATGTTGCAGGGAATGATTTTTTTCCGCAGCCGATTTATGAATATTGCCGTGTTTATCGCACGGGAGCTCAATTACATCTTCTGGAATCACTTGAGCTATTAAACGGAAGATTTTAATGTTATAGATTGTGGATCAAGAAAAACTTGATATAATCACGCGATTGGGAAAATTGCATCTTTTCATTACAGAATCACGGCTATTTTTAAATAATTACTTTTTATTCTTGAACGTGGAAAAATCTAGGTTTCTTCTATTTTATCGCAAAATATAAAAAGCTTCTTCAAATGATAAATTGATTGCTCATATTTATTTGCATGGTTTAAATTACTCGATAAATTATTCCAAGTATTTTATTAAAGACTGTAGTATAAACTGTTCGAATGAGCATTTTTAATTAAAATACTGGCTCATTTTTATATCTATTTTATATAAAGAGTAGTTTGTACCCAGTATAAATTGCACATAAGGAATCAAATAATCAGTGATATGGAACGTGGGTAAATATTTTTTAATTTAACGATTTTACCTTTCTCGGAATTTGCGCGCATATTGAGGGAATATATTTTAAATTGGTATCTCGAGAGAGAGTTCCCGATCAATTTTAAAATAGACAACAATAATGTGTTATACTTACGTATATAGTCAAACAGGTGATTAAGTGCATTCAGCAAACTTACCTGTAACAAACAAAGAAACGCGTATATTAATCATGTGTTTATTAAATTAAATTTGAGATCGAATCATATTTTAATATAAAAGAATGCTACTATCATTGAAAGAATGCGATTAGAATTGTGGTATTTCAGACGTCTGCGTATACAAATAAAATTCTACAAGTTTCATGCCATTTACTCTTTTCTTTTTTATTATTTCATCAACTTTTAATCAGCTTTACGGCTGAAAAAATGATAACCTAAAAATAGACAATTTAAAGCAATGTAGGAAGTTCCTCGTTTATTTACGAGAGTTTACGATACACTATAATTCTTGACTCTGCACGATAAACTAAACTATGAGTATCAGTTTCAAGTTTCTGTGGAAAAAAATCCGATGACTTTGATTTCTATGAGTAAACAAGAAATGGCAAATCATGAAAGTATGATTTTTTTCGTACGCGTGTATAATTATTAATTAAGATATAAAAATGATTTATTAGACGACACAGTGTCTGGCGATAAAAGATAGCAAAGCGAGCGCGGCTTCTTCCAAATAGCATTAATCTCAATTAATGAGCGTCGTGAAAATAAGTCAGACGAATGCATCGGTCCACGCGTGGCAAATTGAATCTGCTGCTTTTTAATTTGAAAAGAGCGCCAATTAACTGTCGGCAACACGGCTCGAACAAGGCGAGCGAGTCGAGCGCCGGGGATCGTAAAGGGCGATAATGAATATCGTATCGACAGCGTTACAGGTAATTGCACAATCGGCGGAAGCAATTGCGGCAAGTACGGCGCGAGCGGCGCGGCCGAGCTACTGGAGGCGCACCCGCGCGATGTTCGACATCTGCCGCTGCGGGTGCGATGACGATGAGTCAGCCGACGACTCCGCTGGATTTCCGGGCGCTTTTTTTCCTTTTTGCCGAGTAGTCGCTCCCCTTGGCGAGAGCCGCGACCCCCGCGCGCACAGCTGCGCCCGCGTGGACGACGACCTTACGACCCGCGAATATATCGCGCCCCGCAAGCAGGCAGCTGCTCGGCGGTAATATGGCCCCGGGGTGACGGCTCCTTCCTCGGCGGCCTCTTCCCACATAAGGGACTCGTGTGTGCGGGCGCGGGGAGCCGGCCACGCGATTCGCGGACGCCGGGGTGTTACGAGGTCGCCGGAGACAAAAGTGTCGTAGCGATTCTCCGAGCGGTGAGTCAGAACCTGGCAATTTTTCACGCACTCGCCGATTGAAGGCGATGTGCCTGCGGCTTTTACTTAATATGCGCGAGGACTAAGTCAAAGAGAAGAAGCTTTTTTTTTTCCTTCTTTGCGCGAGGCTACGTCCGCGAGAGGAAGCGCGTGGAAAATCAATGAAAAAGCCAAGCATCGCTTGGAAGCAAGGAGGCACCATTTTTAAAAAGCTCTTTTGCCAGACGTGTCCGATTTAAACACTTTGCTATTAGTGCCCGCAGAGGAGATGTATTAATAGCCTCTTTTAAACGGCCGAAAATCTATTACAGTACAGACGAACCCGTGAGATCATCCGTCGGATATGCCAGTGAGTTAGTTACGCCCATGGCTGACGATCAACTAGAGACGGAACGTCGACTTGACCTCGCTCCGCGGGAAAAGTCAGAGGCGTATATACATAAGGTGAGCCGGGCTCTCGGGAGATCGGGCGAAAGGAGCGAGTAGCTGGCTCATCGGGCGCATCGGGAATAATTAGCAATTGAGCGGGCAGGGCGTGAGTAACGCTCGTGGGAAGTATCGGGCCGCGGGTGAGTCACGCGCGGCGCCGATGGGCTGCGCGAGCCCCGGGCCCCGAATATATACGCACTCGCGGGGTGAGGCCTGGCGCCGCGGCCGAGGTAGCCGGCCGTGACTCAGCGGCGAGGCTCGCCGCGGTGCACCGCCGGCTTTCCTCCTCGATGCACTTGATTCTCCCCGGGATTATCTTTTTATAGCCCGCGCCCTTGGCCCTGGGGAAAGTCAGGCGCCGGCTCCATCAGTCAGGTGCTCGCGACGAGTGCACGCGATAGGTTTATACCCCGGCCTCGATATTCCTAGGAGCCGCGCGCGACGTGCCCTCGTCTAAAGCTCGGACCGGCTGCTTTCATTCCCGTTTTCTTTTTTTTTTTTCTTTTTTATTATCGTTTTCTAAGTTTATAAACCTTATCTACCGAGGGTTTTTTTCCAATGTACAAGGCCCAGGATCCGTTTCCCGGTACGAGTCACCTCTCCCACGGAACGAGTAAAGTGTATAGTCAAAATGAGAGAGTAAATTACGATGCTATTAACGTCCGCGCTGCATGTTTGGCCGTGTGAGCGTCACTCGTTAAGACGCAGATAAAACTATAGAATTTAAAGCGTTTATTATATGTAAATCCTGACACGCTCGGGGAGAGGTTTCCTGCCCCGCGCCGGTGGCCGCGACGCTGCCTCTCGCCGGCTCCTCAATCAGACCGATAAAGCCCTGCGTAGCTTAACAGGTCGGCGGGAAGAGTCGGAAGGGAGACGCGGGCGCCGGCTCGAGGCGTCGGGCGCATCCCGCGGGATCCGGCTCGGGGGGCGCGCCGGGGGAGCGGCCGATAATAACGGTGTGTCGCCGGCGCAAGCTGCGCGTGCGAGGGGCCATGCCTGCGACGCGCGGCCGCGGTACCGTAATCGCGACCTTGACCGCGCGGGGCCGGCCGCCGCCGCCGGCCCGCGGGCTTATCCCCGATTATTATGCCCGCGATCGATATCCTCCCCGCGGAGGAGGCCAACGCAGCCCCGGGAAGCGCACTCGGGCAATGGAGACGACGTCGGGGGGAGGGGGGGGGAGGCTCGCCGAGCTTTCGCGGAAGAGGCGCCAGGAGAGTCGCGGCGGGCGCGTCGTACGGTACATGGCGAGTCGCGCTGCTACGCTCGCCAACTCCCTGGATTCAATTTCGCTGGGATGTGCCGGCCCGATAAGGGCCCCATTGCCCCCCCTGTGCATGCGCATGTATTCAAATCTATATCTACACGTATATATATATGTACACACGCCCTTTTTGTTAAACGCGGACCGCCTCCCATTGTGCGCGGAGACCCTATGAATTTATTAGAAGCGCCTCGGCGCACTCGACTTCAGCAGTGTCGGCAGTGTAAAGTATCGCCGAGCCGCGCCCGGGAGCGTTTTATGGGCGGAAGTTTTGAGTGGGGGCGCGAGAGTAACGGGGCGCGCGCGCGGCTTCGCGGCCGAGGCAGGTGACGTAGCCCTCATCGGAATTGTAATTTACCGCGAGGTTGGCTTCCTCGCATTCCTCGGGCGGTCGAGGGCGAGCCGCGGAGGAGGAGGAGGAGCCGGCCGATATCACGCCCGGGCCGAAGGATCTCGCGGGGCCCCGTATAAGCAGGGCATAAAGGCCCCGGCGCACGCCGGGGAGCGCAGCTGGGCGCGCGAGCCCCGAATCAAAAACGTAAACAAGCGGCCGCCTACCGAAAACAAGCCATTAGATCGGGCATTCAGGCCGCGCCCAGCCGGGGAATGCGACGGAAATAAATCGGGGACAAAAGAGCCCTTAGCGCACCGGGGCGCCCGACCGAGGCACTCCGACTTATGGTAAAATAACCTCCTTCTTTTTCTTCTTTCCCGCGCCGAACGAAAAAGGAGGGGAAAGCCGCGGGGTACAGGCCGCGCGCCCCCTCGCCGCTTGGTATTCCGCCGCGGAGGCGCCCGGCCCCGAGCGGCACGTCCCGCGCTCGGTCCCGCGCGGCCCTCGCTTCCGCCCGCGCCCAAAATTCACCCGTGCCGACAGGGACGCGCCGCGCGCTCTCCCGATATACACATGCGCGTGTGGAGACTGCGCGCGGGCTTTCTCCGCGCGCCGGCCGAGTCCTCCTGCGAGTTACGTGGGGACTCGCGTACGTCGCGGGATCCTCGAGAGGCCCGCGGCTTTCATCCGGTTGTCGCGCGCCTTGCGATATCCCGGCCAAAAAGCCCGAGTGCCGATTGACCGAGGCAGCGGCAAGGCGAACGTCCAGCTGACGCTCGGCCGGCTCGCCGCCTCGCCGATGATCGGTCATCTCCCCTCTCGGAAAGGCCGACTCGCGAACGGCATACCGCGCTCGAGGAGGAATTCCCCGTTAAGATTTATCGCCAATTAAACATGGACTCATCCGACGTTATATGGGGAGCGCCCGAGGCAGAACAGCAAAAAAAAAAAAGAGCCGAGTGCCATCTCTCTCTTTCGGTAGTGTGTATAAGTACAAATGTCTCCAGGCTCTCCGCCATCAGACGGCCATTGATCAAGGTAAATTTGCATTCGCGCTCCCCGCGCGCTCCCGAATATGCTAATCCGGCCGACAATCGGATCTGGAACCCTAGCTCCGCCGTATACATACATATAATATACGCGGTAAAAGCCGGGGCCGAGGTGTCGGGGATAAAGGGTCGAGTGGAGCCGGCCTCCCGCGGGTCGTTTCCAGGAGCCGCTCCCCGGGACAAAGGCATTCCTCTCGACCGCGCGCGCTCTCCTCGGAGGGCCTAATGCACCTGCGGCGCGCTTCCCCCCCCGGCGGCCTACCTGCCGAGATTCGGGGGGCGCGATAGGGCCCGGCGTGTGCCGCCGCCCCCCGGGAGTCCGGGGGCGCCGGGAGCCGCGACCCCGGGAGCCGCCCGAGCTTGCACCGATCGGCCCTGTTAGGGCGCTAATGGCGCCCGGCCGCCCGGGAGTTCCGTCGCTTTTACGAGCGGCCCGCTCACTAATATGCGCCGGCGGGGCGGGGCCGGGACACCCCGGCTTCCCCGGGTCTCTTCACGTCCCGCCTTATCCCGCCTTTAATCGAGCCCGAAGAATCCGATTTGACGCGGGCGGCCGCGCGCCGCTGGGAAAAAGAGAAATCGATCCTGGAATTCGAGAGCGATCAATCGAAGAGGCCTCGGCCCTGACACTGCCTGCGACCGCGCACCAAAGTGGAGAGCCCGCGTAGGAGTCGGCGCCCGGCTCGCGCGCCCGCCGCACAAACGCCTCGGATTTTAAATAAAAGTGTAACAGGTTATGAACTCCGCGGCTATAGATAGACCACGAATTATGTCAGGCGTTCGGCGTTCCCCGCTGTACCGCGACCCACGCCCATGCAGACGCATATATACGTGCACCTGCGGGAGACTCGGCGCCCGCGGGCGGCGTCGGGCGTGTTTACTTTCCGGCGGGCCTGTACCCGGCCGCTTCCGCTCGGACGCTGTCCGTCTGGGCGTCTTCTCCGGGAATAGAGGCGCGCGCGGCCCATTCACACATCCGCGACGGCGGCGCCGTCGGCCGCCGGCGCGTACAAAAATAACGGCCGGCTTTTTTTCCTCCGACGCGCCAGACTGTACCTCTGGACCTTGGCCAAAGCCCCCGGCGTCTTGTTATTTTCGGACTCTATGGAATTACGTGGCAGCTGTTACGCGGCCGCCGCGCAATAATCCCGGCCCGCCCTCGGAAATTCGACGCCGCGGCCCGCGACGTCGGAGCCGCGAAAAGCGACCTTTGCCCGTAAATCTCCCGGCGATATATACAAGCGCTCGATATATGGGCCAGCCCCGCGACCCTCCGCACGGCTTTTAATGTTTAGGCGGCCGGTGCACTCGGCCGTCGCTCGGGGAGTCCAAACCCGCTCGATCGCCTGCCGCCGACGATTCGATCGTTATACAGAAATATATCGAAGCCGATTCCCCGCGCGGAATCACCTATACGCGCCCGTGTTTCGCAAATTTATTCACCTTTGAACGGCTATGCCCCTTTCGCGGACGGTGTGTACATGTAATTTCGCTTCCAGCCACTCGGCGTTGGCGTGTTCGCTTAAACGTCCGCTCAAAGCGAGGCCAAAAGTGCGATATTACCGCTCGTTGGAAAGTTGCCAGTGTATACGCTGCGCTCTCGTTTAGCTTCGTATCTAATCAAATTTCTCGCTCCTGAAAAATTGCGTCTGCCGGCTTAATCCACAATCTTTTCCTTTCATATGCAGAAACTTAATTTACCCTCGCAAAAGGTTCCTTTCTAGCATAAGGAGGGCAACGCGTTCCTTGGAGCGCCGCGGCTTTTGCTCGCGGACTGAACGGCAATTTTCGTTAGTAATTGATACGTTAATAAGTCATGAATTAAATTATGTCGTGCGCGCAAGATACTGATATTTCTATCGCAGATATACATTACTGTGTATCTAAATTTATAGGCAGCTAACATAAGTCAAAAATACTTATAAATATAAAGAGGCTGTACGCAAGTTGTTGGAATTAATCGATCGCCAATGGCGATAAAAATATTTTTGCAAACTCAGTTTAAGTAAGCGTATTGTTCACCTCGACGTATTTATACCGAGCGCGAGAATAATTATGACCGTTATACGCGAAACCTTGATAGATTAACGATAACCTAGTGAATGGACCACGCAGTATCGCGGTTATTCGCTAAAATATCTCCGACTTTATGCAACGGCCGCCGCAGCATTTTAATATTTTAATGAAGCGGTCGCGAAGAACGTTTTTACCAACAGCCAAGCCGTTTCCCGCCGGGATATACCGTATCGTAAAAAGCCCCGCAAAGTAAAAATGGCGATTCTTTCGGCTTGGCGCAGTCTCTCAAATCTCGGACTATTAAAGCATAATCGTTGCGTCGTTCGGGCGAACGAGGGATTTCGCAAGGGAAACAACTCGGTGGGAACAAAAGTTGCTGCACTCGGAGGCAATTGGAAACGCGAAAGAGGGCGCCGATAAAGCGTAACACATCAATTCCCCTGCAAAGGCCTCGATAGGCCTGTCTGCATTATACACGCGAGAAGCGAAGTGCCCCGGAGTATCGAGTAGCCGGCGCGCTTGTATATCTGGACTATATATCTTCCCGAGCAAGGGGTGCGCGCTATCGCGGCCGCATTGCCAAACGCTCGCGACGCCATCGAGATGCCACCGCGTCGTTGCCCGAGAGCACAATTTGACTGTTTATCCCGCGATGGCTATCGCCGCGGGCGATTAGCGCGCGACGACAGAGGGCGCGGCCGCCAGCGAGCCAAAGTGTCCCTTTGTGCGCGGCGCCCCGCGGGATTTCCGACCTATCGGCCCCTGTCTTATCGCGCCCGCACAGCGTCCGCGGACGGCACCCCCGACTTTTCGCTCAGCTGCAAATCTACAGTCGTTCGACGCGGAACTCCCAGTCTCGTGTAGCAAAGTCGAGGGCAAAGTTAATCGGGTACTCTACGCTCTATCGCTTTTCCGATAATGCACCGCCGAGTATTTCCGGGCGATGCTGGCCTGATCTTTGTTCGCGTTTGATGCAATTATCTACTTCAGCTTAATACAATTATCGAGACAATTATAACGTAAAATCAAAGATAGTCAAGAGGGCCTTGTATTTGCCTACCCGATACGTACAGGTATGGAAAGAGAGAACACATACCCCCTTTAGGAGACGATTGGGCTCCATGGGAACAGATATCCGTACAAACTATTTTTCATATTTAATAAGATTCAAAATTATTCGCATGGACGTCATATCTCATAAATCTCCTAACCCTCGGGCAGTTTGGGTTGTGGGCGTTTATCTATCGCATGGATTCCTGTACCGCCTACGCAACTCAAGGTCAATCCTTACTTTTAAACAAGCAGCGTTATCTGTTTAGTTTTTAGAAAACAACAGAGATGACATGCCATTATCTATCTAATAGACTGTAGTTTTTCGCTTTCATTGTACCTTTTTATTTATTGTTTACTGATGAGTCGATACTTAAAGTTTATCTTTTATTTGCTTACTTATATAATTACGAGCAACTATATTATACAGTTACTTTTTTGTACCGACGAAAATAAACCTATCTATATCCGTGTATCTATCTTGGTCGTTTTGTTTGAGCCCGCCGGGGAACTCGGGGGAACCTTTGGGAAAGCCGGACTTTTCCGCAGAGCTAGTTCCAGGTAGCTACATTGGGCTGCACGCCCCGGGCGTCAGTGCATCTCGTCCACACGCGTGCATAAGTATATACATGGATGCATTATTTATCCGGTGGCGCGGGCGGGCGCAGGCGCTATAACTGCCCCTTTCATCCCATTATCTAAACGCACATATAAGAGCCATTGTCGAGGCGATCGCCGATGCTATCCGGTCGCGGAGTCTCCCTCGGAGCCGTGACCTCCGGGCGTCCCCGCGCGCCCACCTTTGTCCCGAGAGGCTGCGAAAGGACCTATACGCGCATCGGTCCCGGCCAAGCGATCGATCGCCTCCTCGCGCCCCCCCCGTGCGATATCGCGGCTGTGCCCCCGCAGCACAATGGCGATAAGTCGCGCGGGCGCTTGTCAGCGGCGCGCCTCCGAGCGGCCGCCGCGGCGAACTACAGGCCCGGCGAGCGGCCAGTTTTTCCGGTCGCCGCGCGCGCGCGGCTCGGGTGTCGCTGCTCTCTCGCGGCCTCGTGGCGCAATCGCGGAAGTCGCCGCGCCGACGGCCGATATCTGCGCCCGGGAGCCGGCGCTGCGCGCGCGCGATATATATATATGTATTGGCCCGGCGAGGATCGGCCGGCTCCGGAAGCGCCGGAGACAATCGGGGAAAGCGGAAGCGCCGCGCCCCGCCGCACCGCAGTCCACATGCGCGTATAATAGAGGGACCGGCAACTAGTTGCGCGGGGGGAGGCCGGGGCGCGTCCGTCCGCGATGAACCGAGGCGCTCCGCGAGTCTCGGCCTCGCGCACTCGATTAACTTTTAATCCGTGCAATTGGACCGAGTGCTTTGAAAAGGAGACGGGGAGAAAAAGGATGGCAATGCTCTGTGCTCGATCCGCGCGTCTCCATCAAAGCGGGTGAATGGGGGTAACAGAGCGAGCTATTGTGCGCGCGGCGCGCGTGCGTTTGATACAGGCGCGCACGTATCTCGGGCGATGAAGCTTGAAGAGCCTCCCCCCTTGAACAAAAAATAAAGCTGCAGTGTAAATTATTGGGCTTGCAGCTAGGACAGTTTATGCCCGCGGTATAAATTATTTTCCATTAGAGTTGCCTAGGGTTACATACGCGTAAAACTTGTATTACACTGTTATTAAACGCGCCAGTCTGTTTTTACTGCGCGGGGACGAGCCGGCGAGCGGGGAATAAGAGCCGGCTCGTCGCACCGGCTCCCTGCATTACGACGAAAATATTATTTAGCGGGATAAACAGGTCCAGGGGGTGTGGGGCCTCGGTAAATCGAGCTAGCGGGGGCCGCCGGCTGCGGCGCACTAGGCTTATAGTCAAAGCAAAGCATAAAGTGCCGCGCCGCGCGGAGGCGGATTAGTATCAGAGAGGCCGGCTTGCACAGTCCGCGGCAAAGCGCGGCCCCGCCGCCGCGCGAGAGGACACCGGCTTGGAGCCTTTTCGCCGACGGTCAGCCCAAATCTTTCCTCTCCGCCTCGACGTGGACGGCCTCCACCTGTGCTTCTTTCGGGCCCCCCGCGAGGAACACCGGGCCGCGCTGTGTACCCGGAGCCGTGGGGGTCAAGCGACGAGGGCCGACTGCCAAGGGCACTCCTGGCCATACCTGCGCCCGCCGGCTTTTTTTGCCCCGGCGGAAGCCTTTCCCGCGGTTGCGCAACCGAGCGCGCGCGATCGCGCCTCCCCTAGCCGAGGAAAAACCGCGGCCATTACGAGGCGGCCGTATAACGACGCACCGCCGATACACTCGCCCGTCGTAAAGGCCCGTCCCCCCGAAACCGGGGATCCCCGGGCCCCTCCAAAGCACCTGATGCGCCCATCTACACAAGCCCTCGTGTTTACCCAACTCGCCCGCGGCCGATCTCCCTGTTTGCTCATCCGGAGCTTGCGTCACTCGCCCATCACCAAACATATATCGAGTCAAGGGCCAATGTCCCAAGCAGCCTTGGTGCATCGCTGTTTGCACTTGCCTCGCTTTTCAGCGAGTATACGCGCCCGCGCTCGCTTGAAAAAATACCGTCAAAAAAATCAACGAAAATCGGCTGGCGATCGGCGTTACGAGCTTTAAAAAGGCCTGCGGAGCGATAACGGGAGGAAAAACGTTTTTTTGCTAATCTTTTCTATTAAACAATACCGCTTGGGTTTGCCCGAGCGTTCGCTCATATTTTGTTTTTCCGACCCGACTTTCGCTACCTGAAAGACAAAGTGAATTTTCATTTATGAGCGAATCAATAGGTCGCGGTTTTTCCTTCGTGCACTTTAAATTGAACGATTCCCGCGCTCGTTATGCAACACGTACTCTATTTATAAACATTATAGATTACGTTCTTCGTTATCTGTTTGATTTATGCCAGTGGCGCTAAGTCGCCGAACGGAAATTCTGTAAAGCACTCGACTTTGAATTAAGCCAGAAAAGCCTTCGAGCGTCTAAATACGTCTTTGCGTTGCGCACGCGGCAGAATTGTCTGCCGTGCACAATCGATTATAAACAACAATCGGTGTGCGCCGGGAGGATTTGCCCCAGCGATCCGTCAGATTTTCCCGCACATTGCACGAGAATCGCCAGGCTTAAGCGATTTAAAGCCGAGAGCGGAGGTAGATTGCGCGCGGCAACAGCTGATGCTCGGCTGCCGTAGCGCTGCGCAGCCCGGCCTTTATGAAATCCCGGGGGGGGGCGCCGTCAACGACGCCGGGGCGCATCGGCGCGCATGCAAATAGATCGGCAGGCGCGCACCAGCAGCCGGCGGCGGGCTTTCGCCTGTCGGCGGGGCGCATTTAAAACGCATACGAGGCGCAGGAGCCGAGCCGCTCGGGCCGTGCAGCCGAGCGCGCGAGAAGTGTAGCGTGCATATGTATCGGCCGGCTACAGCGAGCGCCGCCGCCGAGCGCGTATATCGCGAGGATGACGCAGGGCCAATCGGCGCCCGATGCCGATAAGGACGCTCGCTCCGCTCCGAGCGGACCGCCCGGCTCGCGGGCCGCCTCCGCGCAACCCAAAGATCGGTACCTAGATCCTCGACGAGCCTGAGCATGACGCCGCCGATGTGGAGCTCGCCCTTCACCCGGAGGCTGCGCTCGACGTTGAGGTCCGTCACGTAGACCCGGAGCACCCAGCTCCCGTCGATCTCGTGGCCGTCCGCGTACATGTTGCTCATCGTGGAGTTCCCAGGGCTCGGGGAGGACGCGCGCGAGGCTGACTGCTTCCTGGGGCGGTGGGCCTGTCAGCGGTCCAGGGCCGGCATCGCGCGCCGCCTGGGGGCCGGGGGTGTGCCGCGCTCCGGACTCTTCCCACTGTACGATCGGCACACTGCACTGGACACTGACGGGGGCGGCCGAGGTGCGAGCGCTCGGAGCAGGCCTGGGCGACTGCCGTCGGCTGGGGCGACTGCCGAGCGGCACGCGGCAAGCCGCAGCCGAGCCTCGGCCCCGCTCGGCTATCCTCGGCCCGCGCTCGCGCCTTACCGAGAATAGACCCGAGCGCCCACCGAGCCGCGGCGGAGCGACGAGGACGGAGGGACGCCCGCTCCCGACTCTCTGCGTGTTTTGGTACACGGATGAGGAATGCGCGCGCATCCCCGGCCGCCGCCGCCCCCCCTCCCCCCGCCCTCGCCACCGCCGCCGCCGCCGCCGCCGCCGCCTCCTCAGACCGTCTCTCTCTCTCCCTCGCTCGCCCGCGGAGACGGCCTCCACACCTTTCTTTGCTCTCCTCCGGCTCGCTCCGGCCACCGACGTTCCGGAGCACCGCTCGAGCGCTGCCGCAGCAGCCTTTCGAGGTCCGCCCGCCGATTCCCGATCCCCGGGCGTCTGCGCTTCCTCGTCGCCCTGCGGCCCGGGGAGGACCTATCGCGGGGCCTCCCCCTGACCTGCGCCCCGGGATGCGCGAAGTTCGCTCTGCCGGTGAGGTACCGATTTCATGCTCCCATAAAAGTGCAGCGTATTCGTTCAGCCGCGCAAAAATTGCCAGAGGAATTGAACAACGGATTTTAAAAAAACATAACTTATTCTTTAGGATAATCCCATCGATATCTTCGCAATCCGCTTCTTAAGTGCCAACTTGCGCTACACGCGCCGACTATAAAGATGTAATCCTTTATCTGATCGCTTTATGCAGCATGGAAACGATTTAAAATACAAATGTTCAAACTGTAATAATGCAAATATCAAAAAAAGATATCATGCTTTGCTTCCCTCGTTTCGTCCGCAAACTGAGCAAAACCTGAAGCGAAAACGTAGTTTCTGAAAATCGTGCATGCCATAAATCTTACATCACTTGACATTATTTATTAACTCTCGCTCACCTCGTATCGCATAACCAATACGTTACAATAATTTTTTATAATGCCCCTTGAATGCACGATTTGATCCGGGCATATTAACGCTATCGGCTTAATCTTATCGGCCCCCGCGAGAAATCAATACCAGATACTACCTAGCTGATAAATATTCCTCAATTTACAAACATTAAAGGCAACGTGACTTCGGAGGCGATTTAACGCCCACGAGTCGCATAACGCAGCGAATCACTTGGCCAATACGATCAGCACCTGCAAGGTATACGTCGAGGTATACGTGTATATATATATATATATACAAGTATATGTATATACGTATCCGGAATTCACGATTACGAAAAGGAAAAAGATTAGCGCCCAACAGCAGTTTCACATCATCCACCTCCGCGTGTATCCGCTCACGGCGCGTGTCGCAAGTCGCGACCGCTGCGAGCGACTGCTGCCCGCCTCTCGTGAAAAAGGAGCTGAAGAAGGAGAGAAAAGAGGTGTTCTTGAGATCAGACAAGAGCGTTCGTGAAATACCGATACGCCCTCGACTTCGGCGGCCTTGCGAAAACCTATTGAAAATGATATAATGCACAACAGAGAATCCAAGCTTCCATATTTAGTTATGTAATATAAATAACTATAAAATATCCTTAATTTAGAAACTAATTTTGTTGGTCACAAGCATTTATTTAGCATTTCTTTAATTACTGTTAATTCGTCTTCTTTATAAATTTTTTCCCGCAGCAGATTAAAGCTTTAAGCGGTTAAGATATATCGAATACTTGATTGCGTAAATGCGCATCATTATTTGCACATTGCGTACAGGAAACACATAAAACAAACTTGTACATCTTTTATTTTATATAGTATTATTAATAGTAATAAATTAAAGCTGATTTCGACATGTTAAGTCAAATATGTTCAATTTATTTCCCTATCCTTGTTCTAACTTATCATCTTAAATGAAATAATTATTTAAGAAGTATGTGATTTTGATGTGTACGCCTATCGTATTTGTATTGATTTGAATGAAGAAAAACATTTATCACACTATTAATTACCGAACAATATCTGTCTTAAATATATTCAATGCATTCCTAAAAATGCAGAATTATGTGGAATCGTTAAAAAATTAATTATGTACAATTTTTAGTACAGTAAAAAAATAAATTTTATATACATCACAAATATGTATTGACTGAATGATAAACCTGATAAAATTATTTTTAATAGTATAAACTTTATTTTTAATAATAAAATTATTTCTCCGTTTCCTTCATTAAGCTAACTCCCGATGATAAGATCAAGATACTTTCCATTCAGATAATATTACTCATATAATTCAATTAAAGCAAATATGCAGTGTATAATTTATATTTTAATGTTACAAAATTAAAAAGCCATGTATGCATTCTTGGTATACTAAGAATGAAAAAATAAAAAATGATATCATTACTGTTCCTTTGTGATTTATATTATTCCTTTTCAAAGCATAAAAATAAATATTAAAAAGTCAACGAATTATTTAACAAAGCGTAATGCAAGCTGATTCGCGGTGTAGTTTTCAATGCGCGTGTCCGTAGTCCACGCTCGGTATCAATTAGTGGACACAAGCATCGGAGCAAAACCCACTAGTCCCATATCGCGAACAAAGCTCCTATCCGGGCCTCCTCGGCTTCCCAGGCTAACCTCGAGTCCTACCAGGAGACGAGGGCTCCTCGTTAATATCCAAACCCGAAGCCCATTCGTTAGGCCGATACGTGCTTAATTCCCGTCCAAGTGCTCGCGCTCGCGCGCCTTATAGGGGACTTGTATATGTAGACTGCTCGCGAGCGCGGTGTATACCGAGCGAATTACTAGGGCGCTGTATAGCGGGGAGCATCGAACGCCGCTGCCGCGGCCTCGCCGGACTTTCCCGCGCGTCGTGCTGCGCTTGCTCTTTTTTGTACACGCAGCGTCACGCGCGCGCTCTCCTCAAAAGTTACTAACTAACCAAATACGGGACTGCGGTGGAGCCGCGGCGCAGCCCGGGCTCGCCGTGACAATGGGCGCTTCCTTGGGCGGCATCAGCTGCCAACCGAGAGTGCCGGCTTTCGCCAATCGCTCGGAATGGATCGAGCTTGACTTTCAACAAACAGTGTCACTTCCGTCGAACGCTGGTGCAATCCTCGGTGCAATCGTTTTCTTAGCGCCCCTCCGCTTTACCGAAGTTAATTTTCAAATTAATACTGCGATTATTGGATTTTGAAATTGTATAACAATTTTTTATTGCACTTTTATTATGCTATTCCCGCGGTAATGCAGTAGTAGCTAGCGAGTTAATTCTGTTTAATATATCGTAGAAAATCAGTTTTCACATTCATATAATATTTGTTGCATATTCATTTATGGATTTTCATAGAAAACTATTAAAACCGAGATAAAAAAAAATTTTACTGTAATACAGTGTGTCGTAGAAGTAGAGATCTACTATCTAATTTTTTGAGAGTGGAAATTCAGACAGCGGCCGTATTTTGATTCTAGCTTCGAGTGAATACCGACACTCTGATATTACACGGAGCGAAATTCTATTTAAAGAAAAATTATCGAGTAGAAGCCTTCAATTTGGCAGACATTAAATGTACAATGTATTGTCATAGTTTAAATGTGACGTTTATCATTAAAACAATTTGTTCGCAAAATTTGCGAAAAACATATTCCAAAAATTTTCATGAAGCATATTTCCCAAAAAAAAAAACAAAAATTGTACTTATTCACTGGTGCAATTAAAGATTTTTGTTTACAGTTATGAACTTTTTTATTTAAAAAATGTTTACGTTTCATTGTTAATACTTCTATAAGAGACTTGACTGAATAGTAGATTAGAACATTTTTTTAAAAAATAAGGTCTATGATACATGCTCTTTTGATTTGATAATGATTCAAACATTAAATTATGTATAATCTTCTACAATTTGATAAAAATCTAACTCATAAGATAAAAATAAGACGCAACTTTGGAAGTCAATCCATTTAAATACGTGTAAATTTTTTATATATTTTATAATTGATAATTACTAATAACTAATAATAACTAATTATAATACATACATAAAATACATTCTGTTCAAATTTTAAAAATGTCTGACCGATCGAGTCACTTTAAAAGATATTGATAACATCGGTTGGCATTGAAGTTAGTGCAATGCTCTGATGATAATATGCATTGATCGAAAAAATACAGTGAAACTAAAGTTATCTACAAAATATATTCTGCGTATTTTTTATAATAAAAGAACAAAAAATTAAATAAGTATAATTTAATTTAATGAATTCTTCATAAGAAAAATATGTTAAAATTCAAAAACATTTACTCACATGCAAGCGACTTCTATAACTTTTAATACAAAATATATGGTTTTAAAATTAGCTACAACGTAATTAAGAGGGGTTTCGACTTGTCCTTGATCTACAATTAAAATAGTTATAATAAAAAATATATGATGAACAAAAACTTACAATTATTTTTAAAATATATTTAAATTTTTAGTTAAATGAGACAAGCTAGAGTCGGACGGCTTATTTAACTTTAAAATATAAATTTTTGATAATGTTACGTTCTCTTGAACTAATCAATGAATTAAATATTTATTGGTTGTAGCTTTGTTTTTAATGAATCTCTGTCTATTTTTTATATTTAATTTAACTTAAATATTTGTCATTTTTATAATATTTATTTTAAGTAAACTAAACTTTTTACATCTACAATTTAAAATACATGGAAAATAAAGTTGCACATAAAGGCCCTAATAAAATATCACATGAGATTTCTACTATTCATTTAAATGTATTAATGAATTTTAATAATCTTTCAGATCATTGTAGGCATTTTGATAAACAACTTGAACAAGAAGTCAAGTCTTCTATTCGATATTAGAGTAAAGTTTTACTCTGTTTTATGTGTTGCATTATTTTTGAGGAAATGATGATGATCATTTAGAGAAAGTACTAAAATATTAGGATCTATAAGAAATGGTAACGTTTTAGAAACGGTAAAGTGAAAGAACACATTATCTGTCGAATACTATTTATGAACAGTTAATTGAACCAATTGGAAAATAATTATATGATAAAATAATAATTAGATTAAAGACAAGCAAAATATATTCGGTTTCATTAGATGGGACGAGTGATGTAGATCATATTGATCAACTAACAATTGTGCTAAGATATGTAGAGGGTAGTAGTACACTTGAGAGATTTTTATAATTTTTACTGAATCAAGCTCATAAATCATGAAAATCATGAAAATATTTAAATAAAAGTTTTTAAATAGAAATAATATTAATATTATGGATTGTCGAGGATAATCATACGACATTATCAATGAGTAGCAAATATAACAAACTTCAAGCTTGTAATCGAAAAAAACATAATTTAGCTATTTGAGTAATCTTACAGGAGAGAAAGCTTCTGTTTCATCAAGTTCTTCAACAAGTTATTTTATGTTCTCACAAGCTATATACTTACAATTTTTAGCTATAGATGTACAGTCAAATTCAATTCTGAAAGCTTTAAAGCATTACATAACGCAAAGCCTTACAATTACGCGATACATGAAACATTACTGAAAATATCTGATAATTCTGATTTTGATTCTAAATGTTTCTAGATTCACATGTATTCTTATTTTGAACGATTAGGAACAGAACCGATCGTTTAAAACGACAAAATTTATGTTTAAATCCACTAGAATGTTCTGAATGAAGAGTTGAATTACCTTCTTCTAAATTATTTAGAATATTTCAAATGCTTTAAATCAAGGAATTCCGGCTCATTAGAAAATTAAAATCCGATATAGATCTCTCCATACATTTGATTATATTACTTAATAATGTAAAAGTTTAAAAATATTATTTTTATAGACGTAATTTATTAAAAATATTTACTTTACAATATATCTCCATATTTGTGACTTAATGTTCTTTACATATCTGTAGCACGCGTGTTTATCAATACGCCGCAAATGCTTTTTGCACGATTTCAAGAGCAATGTCATTCATTTATTCATATCAATGAATTAGCTATAGTTCGTATTTCGTGCAATGCGTAGTCACATAGGAAAAAAATTTTTAAAAATAACTTGTTTTAATTTTAACTTTATTTAAAATTTTCCCTTTTTACTTAATGACGATTAATGCTGATTATTGTACGTATAGTAGTTCGATTAAAATGTGAAATAAAATTTATGCATAAACCTACATGTGGGATCCAACACTTAATACAGCACATATAGCTGAAGTCACCTCTACAATTTTGTATAATATACTATTTATTACTGAATTGATAATTCAAAATTAGTTTATTTTTACACTTAATAAAAAAAACCTGTATAATAAATATTTATAAATAATTAAATGCTAAAAAAATTGTCACACAATATAGTTTTTTACCATTGTTTTTTATTTGTTTTAAAAAAGATATTGAAGTTTAATTTACGATACAATAACCATCCTTAGACAATCACCACGCATAACAAAGAAATGTACTCATTACGTTACAAATACGCGTACTAAGTGAATAATCTATTCTTATATATACATCTAAAGTTCCCATGTACAATAATATTGACGAATAAATTGGCAATTATGTAGTAATAATTGTACAGTTACAAATATTCTTTTTAAACAATGAAAAAATGCACATGGAGAAATAGTTTTATAAGTTGAAGGCCATCTTTGGAAAATTCTATTGTTTATACATATTATACATTCTCTAAGTTCAATATTAAAATAACAAAAAAATAGGAACAGTCTCCAGGCTTATTTGTTTAAAATATAGTGTATTCTATAAACTAAGCACATATGCCTCGATTTTAAATGATATTGTTTATACGTATATGTACATATTAAGTATAGCCCACTTAAAAATAAATTTTAGTTTATATTTTTCTTCGTTAAGTCAAATTTAAAACACAATTTTGTTAAAATTTTATATAATTGCAAATTGTATATAAAATATATATTGATGCGGTTAATAAGTTATATATGTCGAAATAAGTATATTTCGGTGATGGTAGCATAAAACTTTAATTCATATTTATGTACCTACAGAAATTACCTATTGGTTTGATTAATAAAATATTGTTGTAACTTTTTTTAAATACGAATAAAATCTGATATACGCATAACCGCATATACACAAATCTTAACAAAATAATTTCGCGCTTTTATAGACTTATTAAAAATTGACTATATATGCGTACGTTTTCTAATCTTCTAATTTTAAACTTTTCATATAACTCATTAGAACTTCTTGTGTTGTTTCCTTATAGGTTTTGTTCATTACTTGGTACGTCTTTTCAACTAATTGCTGAAGATCTGTAGCTTTCGACATACCCTTTGTCGATATAGCTGGTAATATTGTTATTTTACTGGTACCTAAAAACGATTGTTATCCATATCTATTTATTTTTTATTTTACAGCTTGCATAATTCATATTTTTTATCATTTTCCGGGAACTGATAATACAGCAATTTTTGATAAATACTTAAAAACAATTAACGATCAATGACTAATTTAACTGTTATTCAACGTGTTAATAATGCATTTATTTTATAAAAAAAAGATAAATATCTTTAAAGATTTCTTATATGATATCGAATTTTTTGTTTTTTTTCTACGAATTTCTCAATAATAATTTAGCCTGGATCATCTATAATAATTTCAATGAGCTTACATAAAAGAATGTTACGACTCAGAACAAACAGAAGACTATCACAATTGAAAATTACGTTGTTTTTTTAAAAAAGCAAATAAAATTAACTTACCTGAATCAAATTTTTTCAATTTGTCATTTATGAAATAATATCTTGAAATAACTACTGGCTGGATAGGCATTTGAGAATCTATTGCTACATGGAAACCGCCTTTTTTAAACGGTAACAAATTTGAACCGGTATGTCTTTTCCCTTCTGGATAAATTAAAAGTTTGGCCTGTTGGAGTAATACATATGTGTAAAATTATTTACATGAATTATTGATCTATATCTTTAACTCTAAAATTAAATGACCATAACCTAAGAATAAATGATACGCTATTATTAAGATATAGTTATTTCTAGTTTAATTCTAAATGCATTTTTATGTAATTTTCAGTATATTGAGCTAATTGAAAGAAGCTAAACTATTCTTTAACCTTCTACTTTTAATAAACAAAAGATGACATGCACATATACATACATGTATCAGCACTGCTTTAATGCATTAGTTAATAAACATTGATAATCTTTAACGTTCTTTCACTAGCATATTGGCTGTTACAAACATTTTAAGACATTGATTATGTTTAAACGTTTAATTAATTAATGTTTAATTAATGTTTCATCGATGTTCTGTTAATTACATTAATTCAATAATCTATTTCATAAATATGAAAATAATTGCATTTAAGTGTCACAATCAATTAAGGTTTTATCAAGATTTTTTAAGCACTAAAAATAATTTTATTTCAAAATTTATATTATGTACTATAATGTATAATTATTATTCAATAAAAACGCGAAGGTTATTATTCAAATTATTGTAGATCATTTATGTAAAACTGTATAATTTCGGTTAATAGAATTGTGAAGAAGATAAAGAATTGATGAAAAATCAAAATATTTTTTAAAAATTTGAATACTGTTTAATATTGCATTGACATTGAAGATAAAATTTCATTTATTATGAAATTAATTTCATTATTTCGAATCGATGTCTTTTTTATTAGAACATATATTACGTCATTAATTTTTTCTAAACTGCGATGATAAGTATAATAATTAAATGCGAAATAGGAAAATATTAAGTAAGATTCTAGTAATTTGATCATATATAATATGCAGAATAGTTATAATATGCTCAGAAAAAAGTACTAAATGTAATTTAATGAATCTATCTATGAAACACTTATTAACTACCGATTTTTGATGTTAGAAAATTAAAAATCAATAAAAGTTAAAGGGGCTTTGTCTTATCTGGAAAATATCTATTACAAAAAATTATCAAAATTTAGTACTTTAATAGCTGGAATAGTTATTTACAACCTACTTTTTATATATTTACGTTAAGAAATAAAATAATCAGCTGAATACCTTCTAATAATAATAGTACCTTTATACTAGTTTATATTAAATATCCGAAAAAGCGCTACACCGCTATTACTCTCTATTATTTATATGTTATCACTAGGAAGTTGACTATATTAAAAAGGATAGTTTATGGTCTAAAACTAAATTCGACTTTTTACTAAAATAGAAAATTAATCGTAATAAATTATAATAATCTTGTATCATCAAGACCACATATCCGAATATCACGTATACTACTCATCCACTACTATATTCAAAGACTTTTGTATGGAATAAGTACATGTACGCAAAATCAAAATTAATTTTTTAATTTCAAAATAATTTTACCATTCATAATTCGTTCAATATATGATTGTAAAAACTTTTTATAATAATTTTTTTATAGTATCATAATAATAGTACATGATAAAATACTTTTTGAGAAATCATACAAATCCTATTTTTATTGTTAAATATAAAAATATGCATTATATAACAAAATAATTGTGTAAATGAATCGTATAGCTTTACCTTCCTTTTTTCAATGATTGATGCGGTAGAATTTACAGCATCTTTAGCTTCATGTTTGTTATCTCTATCGATAAAAATCGTACCCCAAAGCCACGCTGCCAAACCAAATGTCCCAAAATATAAGACCTGTTTCTTTGAGATCATGGTACATCTTTGGAGTATTGGCCACAGTTCAGCGAGTGCTAAAATAAAAATAATTTATTCAAAGTACTTCAACAATGATCTCAAAATATAATATGAGATAATTATTAATTCAAAATTGATTCCATTAAAAACAATTTATTCTAGTTTAATTGATTTTAATCCTTAACTAAAAATTTAAAAACACAGCTTCCTTTTATTATACTAGTTACATAATTAATTATAGATGGTATAGTTATTTTTATTATGCATTTTGATTCTTAAATCTAAAAAATGATGACCAGTGGATAGTGAAGCATATTTTTATTTTATCTGATTACTTAAGAATCGAATTATATGTTTCATCAATTAATTAATTTAGTAATTATACCGCAAAGATCGAGGTTACTTTGATGATTGATCATCACAATTGCTCCAGTTTCTTGGACTATATTCTCCTTCCCTTGAAGTTCATAATTGATTCCAATTAATTTTGCAATTTGTCTTGCCCCCCATGCTGGCAGTCTTAAAAATTATAAAATCATTAATATTATTATATAATCATTAATATTACTATATATTAATTATAAAAATAGAACATTCCTTTGTACATTTTTAATTAATTTAAAAATAATGAATTTGTATATTTATACATGTAATTAAAAAATTGTAACTAAAAATTGCCAAAAAAGGTATAAATTTTCTTATTGTTGATTTAATCATGTATAAATAAGCAGTTGTAGCATGCATAATTATATATTGATAGAATTATGTGTTGATCACTAAAGAAAAACATATCCTTGACATAATTAGTATAGACAAATTAAACATTGATGTATTTTTTATTAAATGTTATTAAATAATAAGTTTCAAGAACTATTAAGATTAAATGAAATTTTGTAATAAGTAAAGAGTAGTTCCAGTGGACTATTGGATAAAGCAGTGAACTTATACACAAAAAAGGTCCTAAGTTGGTAAGACACGATGATACATACTTATTCCTTATCTTTCATGAACTTTATTCAAAATGAAAGAAAAACATTACAATATATTATATAGTAATATACATCTCTGTATACATCAAAATTTTATTTCTTTAAATGTAAGAAACAAAAAAAATTATTTATTCCTTTGAATTAGTTTGTTAATTATAAATTAGATAAAGAAATATTTGAAGCATATTTGTAAATTATAAGTACTTTTTTATTTCGATTATTTCGTTTAACTGTAGTTTTTATACTTCCTTGCAAGGCCAAGATTATGTATTTGCATCAAGTCCGGCATCATAGGCTGATGAGTAAATAAATTTTATCTCTGCATCTGGGACTTATTATTATTTAATTGTACAAGCCAATTGATAATTTCTTATTAAATGTATTTGTTAATTTTAGGATTTTTGTAATAGATATAGAAAATATAGATTTGTTTAATAATTATTTGGTACATTTACTCGCCTTTAATATACTTATGCTTCAAGTAATCAATTGAAAATCCGTGTAGCAAATTGAATAAAAAATTTTGGCTTAGTATAGTATCACAGCACTACTAATTCCTGTGTCTGACTTAGATCCGTGATCTTAGATCTGATTTTTTATTGTATCTGAACTTACAACTTATTTTTTGTTTTCGAAAATGTTAATCTCATTGGATGGTTTAATTTGACACGGTAAGAGTTAGTCAGATTATTTGGTAAGATTATTATACTTATGTAAAGATCAATCTTGAGATTGATATATTTATACTGTCTATTTAGATAATATTAATAATAATAATATAATTTTATTTAGATATTTTGTGGGACCCCCAGTGCAGTAAGACGGCAATTTTTCTCAACTGATATGATATAAGTACATGAGGGATGTATAAGATCATTGATTCCAGATCAACAGTCATAACAATTCTTAATAAGGTTCTTAATAAAATTCATTTTTTATATAGGTTACTATCCCACCGTATGCTATTTTATTATTTTATTGAGTTTTATGTGCAATGTTACACGTACGGTCTGTGTCCTGAAGTCGTATAGATAATTGCTATTGATAGTTATAAATCGATCGGTAACGCTCGATAATTTAAAGACATCTGTTTGATGAAGACCGTTAAATTTAATTTCTGCAGTATGGTAGTGGTGTCGTAAAAAATTTATAACATTACAGTTTATTCAAAATCTATTTTTTTACGTTTGCTTAATATAAGAGATTGTTATAGAGAATGAGGTTCCGTGAGACTAATGTTTAAAATTAGATTTTATATAAGTTTTTTGACAATTTCAATAGCTACTGCATAATTTCTCATAGGATAGAATCATGAACGACACTTCAAAAATGTAATCTAACTTTGT
Organism: Sycophaga agraensis; assembly: GCA_018906755.1. Classification (NCBI taxonomy): domain Eukaryota; kingdom Metazoa; phylum Arthropoda; class Insecta; order Hymenoptera; family Pteromalidae; genus Sycophaga; species Sycophaga agraensis. Next base: position 690,257 of record JACCIE010000003.1, read on the forward strand.
ATCTAATTTTACATCATTTTTGAATATGCTTAAATTATTTCAAACCAAATACTGAATAGATAAATTATTTATTATTAAATATTTTTTTTAATTTTTGATAGTATTTACAATAAATTTGAATGTATGAAAATGTTTATAAAAATAAAATGTGATAATTAAACACATAAATATCAGTCAACTGTTTCGGTCAACTACTTAGTACAGTAATTGTCGTTGTATAAGTATACAACATTGTATAAAATATACGTTGTATTATTTTTTTTAAATTTCGATATTAAAGAATTATTTTTATTTTCATTGTTGCTAAATATTTCTTTATTTATATTTATCGCATGTTTAGGGTTTTGATTTAATTTATTTATTTTTGAAATGCTTCATTTATTACTTGTACCATTTTTATCATTAATAAGTAAGATATGTTGATAGCAAAAAAATTTATTATTTTTTACAATTAAGAATTTATTTATCATTTAAAAAAGCATTTTTACCACGTAAAATTTAATGAAAATCTGTTTATCTACCTATTAAATACTACGTTAATGCGTTTTAATTCAATCCTATCCATTACTTGCCATATTTGTTAATTAGTAAATTATATTTTCGGGAAAGCTGATTTTTTGATTAAAAACGATTTCTTTGACAAATAAAAATGTACTGCTTTCTGATAGAGATTATTTTTTTTATTGTTTCTAAAAACATTATATTAAGGCCATATTTCATACAGAACGATGCAAACTTACAAAGCATTTCTCCAATCTCCAATTCTTAAAAACATCAATGGCATTGGTATGGTTGCTGATATTGAACTTAGAACAATGAAAACGAAAAATTTGGTAAGATATCTGGCGGTTTCGCTGACCGCACATATTACAGAAAACAGAAAAAAAGCAGCACCAATGCTGCTACACGATATCCCAAGCATTCTGAAATATTTAAATTGATAAATAGAAATTAGTAAAGATGAGTAGGAAGTTCGTAATATATTTAAATTATCAAAAGCATTAAAATTAACTTATGATATTTGTATAAGAGAAAAAGCGAGAGAAAGAATACAAAAAATACTAATAAGGCTAAATTTCCTGACAAAATACTGATTATATGAATTATTTTTATAATTTTCGAATATAACCTGGTAAGAACACAAATCGATTACCACCATGAGGACCAAATATAAAAATATTATGCTTATAAATAAATTACCTGTTTATTTTTCCATAAATTTTACTGCTGATTAAAAAATTGTAGAATATTATTTAATGAAAAACGAAATTTTTTATAATTAATATAAAGATTATTGTGTTAGTTGTCTGGAAAAACGTGTTTTTTTAATAAATCTTTTATATAATGCATATAAAAATTTAAAAAGAAAATGTTAATATATAAAATAGTTTGGCTATATATTTTAAAATGGGTTAACAGTACATGACGCATAATGACAATTATACATACTTGCAGCCTTCAGAGCGATACCATGCACTGTAATTGTCATAATTATTATAAGTCTCATGTATATGGATATTTAAGCATTAGCTATTGAATTTAATTGAAGCTTTTTAAAATCTTTAGTAAGATCATCTTTATTTTTTATAAGGTATATAACTTTTTCTCCTATATAAATAATTAAATATATGAAGCTTTTTTGGTGTATGTAGCTTTTCATTTAAACATTTTTTCGAATATAATGCTTGCTTGTATATCCAAGTTATAAATTTATGTTTCAAATAATTAAAATTGTTTATTTCTAAAAAATTGTATAATGCGCAAATATACAATTGTTAAATAATTTTTTTTATTTATATATCTGAATTATGTTCTAATTTTTCTAATTTATTTACAAATACGTTTAGTGTACTAATGTCTGTGTATCTAGATAGTATATAAAGACAGAATAAGCGCACCAACGTTACATAGCACTATGTAATCGTACAAGTTCCATATCAAGCAGTATAGCTTAATAGGTCGTTGAATAACTACTATGTCTTTTAATCGATCTCTACTTTGCTTTTAATTTACATAGCAATAAAAGCATACTATTACCAAGTTGACTTTTTCAAATGAATAATAATTTTTTATACATAGTGTTAATATCTACGATTTGTTATTGTTGAATGCTGAGTAAAAAAATATGCAAATAGAATTCAAACTTTTAATAAAAAAATATATATATTTCATTTCTATTGAGCTATATAAATGTTATTGATAACATGTATACTCATATTTGATCTCTACAAATTATTATATTTATATAAAAATATAACCTTGTTTTTAAAAGTATATAAATGTAAGTATTTATACAATTATTTATTTTGTCTATATTAGATGTAATATAAAAAATTAGCCTATCATGATAATTTAAAATGAAAAATGAAATATATATTTATCATTATTATAAACTCTTATAACTTATTAACATATCGTTCTTAAAAAAATTAACTTATTTAAAATATTTTATAAATGTAATTAAAAGTTTTTCTCTTACATTTGTAATTTTATAAATTTATATTATTTTTAAGTTTATGTTATTTTAAAATTATAATATTGGATGAATTCTTCAACTCAATTTACTATGTGATCTAACTATATTTTTTTAAATGTACAATAATGCAAAACTCAGTTGATTCCTACAAATATATGCCATTTGTTTGGATTACATGTTGGTTTTCATTATTATTTTTAATTGTTTATTGCCTTTTTTATTTGGTTGATTTAATTTTATTTTTATTTGTATATGTACATATAAATACAAATTCATATAATCAATATTAATCAAGGTATATCTATTTCGCATTCCTAATTAATCTAAATCTTTTGAATAATATATTTTGTCTTTCTTATTGAAAAACTCTTACTTATCTTATCATGAAACAGAAAGAGTACATATATTAATTATACATTATTTAGTTTTAATATTTTTTATAATATAAAAAAATCAATATAATGTTGCAAAATAGTAACAAACACTTCTTAAATCAAAAAAGTCTACTTGTAATAAGGAAACAAAAAACGCTAAAATCTGCATTCATGAAGGTATGTAAATATTTGTATATACGTATAAAGAAAAAACACTCAAGTAATAGGTATAATTTACCTATCCAACATTCACATCATATAATAAATGTTAATATCTGACAAGTCACCCATGCATCTTAAAAAATGTACAAACATAATAATGGGCAACTAAATTAAACTGTATTCAAATAAGCTGTTAAAGTTAAAAAAGATTTCAAAGTCACTAGCACTACCGAGAGAATTACATAGAAACCAATTCATTTTAGAACAACAATGTTTGACTTTTAAGTATGTATATAAATGTACATATTTAATTTTCGCTTTCTCTATGAATATTACAATGAGTGAATCGTTATATAACGACCTAAATGTAATGATTGTAAAATGATTTTGTTTATTAAAAAATTAAATTAATTTAAAAACATATCAAAAAATTAAAAAACATTTGCTAATTGCGAGAAACTATAGTCGTGTATTTTGATTTATGTGCATGATTAGAGTCAACAGAATATTTATGAATTCTGAAATAAATTTATTTTATCAGGAATTTTATTTAGGAACACAGTATTTTACATTTTTTAAATGCAAAATACATTTTGAGCACAATAGTTTTTAGATTTTTTTATATTTTTATCAGTACAAAAAAATAAGGATTCTCGCTAACGCCTTCAAAATTGAAACTTAACAACTTAACTGTGCTGTGTAACTGTACATTTCATAGAATCTCGTTTTGAACATCTTAATGTTTTCCTAAAGTTAGCAGATATTCAAGAAAGAATTACGATTACAAAATAATTGTTATACTTATACAGTTGTATATTTTTTTCAATCATGAAACTATAACACGCACATAATTGTTTGTCGATATCTTTACTCAGTTTTCCGAACGTGTAATCGTTTTGATGCAATCATTACAACCTTCAATAATTTTTAATTTGATATCTTCGATATTACAACAAATAATTTGCAAATCACTTTTACTTATAAAATATTTTAAAGACAATTTTTAGACATCAATATATGTCTAAATTGCAATCTATAAAGCTAGCGTATCTATAAGAATGTGTCATCGCGCGAAGATGTGTAATACCGAGCCAGGTATAATAAGTTATGACTTAAGCACATTTCATGGCTTGAAAGAAAACACCGGTACATGAAATATTGTTTAGTTTGTTCGTCAGACTATAATATAGACTCTTTTTCCAGAATAAAAAACGATTTGCATTATAATTTAATGCATTTATTAATTCAAATTTTTTTAGTACCATATATATTTGACAATATACTTACATTACTGAGGATAGCGCTTCACGTTAACTAAAACACTTGAAATGTATAAGTCAACACGACGTATCGAGCACAAGGAGTTTTACGCGCGCGTATGCTTTCGTTATTGTATAGATACACGATCGTAGGAAGCGAAGCATCGAATACTGCGGTTCGTCTTCTACTGAATGACTGAAAGCTAGCCGCTACGCACGTGCGCTTTATCGAACCTATCCTTTCCCCTCCTTGTATACCTATATTAGCTCTCGCGGTTTAAAGTGTCTCGTGTATCCTATACATTCGAGTTGCACTTAGTTGTACTTACAGTACTCGTAACATTATATACTACATGAACATTGTATAGACAGACGTTCAAAGTTACTATTCTGCTTGCCCGCAGCATGACAGTACAAAACATTATGGGCTTAAAAATATAGATAAATTTTTAAGAGAACAATATGAAACTAAAATAATATAATAGTGTACGTACTCGATATCATACTAACATATTTATTTATTTTAAGAATTATCAAGATTTAGTAAGTTAATATTATGTTACATAACAAAGATTAAAAGTATAATATATGTGAATTACAAAATTCAATATACACTGTTTAAAACTGAGATCTAAAGGAACTACCTTAAATCAGATAATAATTTAAAATGCCAAGAAAAAAAGATTACTTATGAAATAATATACAAATTAATTCTCATCTGTTTAATTTTTGTTTGTCTTGCATATATTAACACCTTTCAATTCAAAAATAGTTTACAATAATTTTAAACAATTAACTTATACTATCTATTGTATAAAAGTACAACGTATAATGCCCATTAAATAATTGTTTACCAACTAATTAGCTTAAATCAAGTTTAAATGTCAATCAATAAATCAATTATTTACGATATTCTGCACTATATTAATGCACGCTAGTAATTCTTTAATATTTAAAATAACCCTCACATATACGAGATGATTTGCATAGGAAATGCTATCTTCCGGAACGAATCAAGTCAGAAAATATACATATTTTGGTAAAATATGTTAAAATTTGTAGTTTAATGAGCCATACTAATTGTCTATTGACTGATTCCATTCTGATATGTATTCATTTTTTTCAATCGTTGATTTAGCATAAATTTTTTCAAAATGATCATTACGAAATTTTCATCTATAGAAGGACTTAAATTATAGGTACAAGTTAATATACAATTAGAGTGCAGTTTTATTTGTTATCAATTCCACTTGTAAAGTATAAAAAAAATAATTTAATCTTGAGAAAACTTGTTTATTTCTAATTTAATTAAACAAAACAAATCTATTCAAAAAAAGAAGAGAACGAGTCTACAGACTTGTATATAGTAAAGTTCATTTAACTATAAATGCATGTTCTATCAAACAATTTCATTCTTTTATAAACAATATACTTATATACAGACCTTGTAAATTTCAGGAAGCGAGTAAGCCTTCCTAAAATTAGAATTTCGAAAATTTGAGCTACAATTGCGTAAATAACGAAAATAAAGGTAAATAATTTTTCTTAATTTTTAATTTTTTTAATTCTTTGTCATAAAGGATAATAAAACCATATTTTTCAATAAGTACATTATACCTTCATTGTAATTATACGTGACACGGTATGTGGTATACGTATAAAAATGTGTATAAAACGATAATACAATTACTTTATATTATGATTACTACATATATATTTTATAATTAAATATATAAAAATAATATATATGCTACAATCGTGATCATATGCTAGGATTACGTAGGGTGACAGAATCTTTGAAAGCCACAACGCGGAAAAAAGGCGAGAGATTAGCCCTTCAGCGCGAGAAACAAATTCGAAGCGAAGAGCTTAGCCGTCAGGTCGTTGAAAAGGAGGCAGAAGTGCTATCGTGATTGGGCCTGAAACCGTTGTTGAACTACTAAGAATGTAAGAATGAATAAAGTAATATCATCATTACCTCCTTCTATCCTGTGACTACGTACGCTATATAATTATTTGTAAATTCAATTAATTTTTCGCATTACTATTTAAAATATGTTTTTATTGAAATTAATCCAATTAGAATTATACCTTAAATTTTTAATTCTAATTTTTAATTCTAATTGTTAACTATAAAGACAATTGTATACGAGATAAATTACATTTAGGACGTAAATGAAAATTCCGTTAAACAAAATGTATTACACTTTTTAGAGACATCATACCTACAACGGTAGATTTTATATCATTTCTATAATTGTACAATGTTTTTTGGCATAGACATTTATTTTTCTTGCTTGGATCGTTCATTTACTTTCAACTGTTAACTTAAACGGAACAACGTAATTTTTATTTAGTTATCCGTTATAGTAATTGAAATTAACCAGTTAAATTATTAACTGTTGATTGAAAGTAACTAACCAACATATGTAATTATTAACGTACCTATTAAATAAATAATTCGTCTATGGGTTTTTATTAAACAGTTATTTACTATTACTATTGGATACTTTTAAATTTGGAATATCTTTAAAATAGACTAATCACTTAGTTGCCGTTACCGTTTAAAAATTAAAATTTGGTACACAACAATTTACTGTATTTATAGTCTAGAAAAATAGCACATAAAATTTCTTAAACTGTGATGAATCGTTTATTTTTTTTACAGTAGTTTCTCGTGAACCGTTATGCATAAACCTGTAGTACAGCTACATATGTATATATGCATTCAAATTCATCTGGGTTTAAAATTTTAATAGAAATCGATTCTACAATTTACAAAATAATATTTGCACACAAACACAAATATCATTAATATTTTACAAAGTTTTAATTTTTATAGAATTTTAATTCAATAAATTATTTGAAATTCAAGAATCATAACAAACTTCAAAATATTTATTTTATACATTATTAAAACATGTAATTACTTCAAAAATAGTCAGGCACCCTAGAGAGATATACTTAAATAGTAATAAATAAAAATAATACATAAAAAATATTTAAACAACATGTATATAAAAATATATTAAAAATTTATTCATGCTTCAGTATAAATATGGATTAACAGTTTAAATATAAAACATAAATACTAATTGAGGTAACTTAATATTCTTAGTGACTGTAATACATTTTAGTAATTTAAAGTAAATTCACTCATTGTATTATATTGAGCTATAAATTTGTATATTTATTCTTTTAAGTTAGAGTTTTAGCCTATGTAAAAGATTCTGCTCCCGTCACTGTGAGTTCTTTGTTTCTCAATCGCTGTTTTATTAAACTAACAAAATCAATAGTTTGACTATGTTCTCTCTGTTTAATTCTCATAGTAGATCTAGTCTGGGATACATTTTCAGTAATTTGTTTACATTGCCTTTTTTTCTTTAATTTATTTTGAGTTTGTTTAGCACAATTTATTTTTTCAGTGTCATCACTTGAATATTCAGCAATATTTAAATCTTTTTCTGTATGAAATTTACCTTCAATATTTACATTTTTCAGTTCAAATTCAGAATTCATAGGAATGGCTAAAACATTTTCATCAGAAGAATCCATGGAAAATGTCTCTTTATTGACAATTTTTCCACCTTTAACAAATGCAGATAAACCTTTGCGTCTCCACATTTTTGAAGTGCTTGAAACTGCTTGTTTGCATTTACCATCAAAACAAAATTCTTCAAGATTTACATCTTCTATTTCACCTTTTAAAAATGACAAATACTTGTTTAAAGAGGTATAAAAATGTAGTTTATCTTGCATTCTTGGAAAATTAGCACAACGTGCACTGCTGGAAGGAACAACCCACAAGGCTGTTTCTCCAACTTGCTGAGGTTGCAGACCAAAGCGAAAGGTAGTTTTGTTATAGTAATTAGCAAATTCTTCATAAATGCATTTACCATTAAATACAGCTATTTTTGGCTTAAAATTTTTCAATTTTTCTTGTACAAGCATTGCACCTTTTTTCAATTCTGTCTTACTTAAATCTGCTGATGATCTTGTAGCTCTGGCAACTATATTAGTTAAACCAATTTCATACTGCAACAATTTATCATCTTCTTCATAAGATATTGGTACTGGTATTAGTTGTGATTCGTACAGTAACTTGTAAAAGTGATTTCCAGGCCCAGCATAATATCGCCCTGTGTGAGCAGCCATTAAGCTAGGATTAATACCAACAAAAACTAAGTCTAAGTTTGGCTTTAAAATATCTTTAAGTGTTTTTTTTTTAACTTCTTCTTCAGTGAACCCATTAAATCTGCTCGACTTTTTTGCTGGTTTTAAGTCTGCCTTTGGTGGTGTTCTTTTTTTGAGATTTTCAAAAGAAATTGGCATAATTGTTAAATATCTTGAATTAAATATTTTAATTGTTATGTTTATACATATAAATCCACGATATATATAGTTCAAACATGCAAAATTGAGAACCCAAATTTGTAAATGATCAAACTTAACCTGATATAATAATCAAGCCTATTGACTGATTTTATGAATTTGATTATGTAAAAAATGGAATACTTAGAAATTTAAATCTGTGCATGCACATAAACTATACAAACAGACCAAAACTATAGACTAGATTTTTGGAAAGCTTTATACTATACTTATACGAGTAAACATATAAATATGGGCAGATAAATCTGCTGTAGTGATTGTCGTGCCTGTACACTGTACCTAATGAATATTTTCACGATTACATATAAAAAAATGAAAATAATAAAAAAAATAAATTATCAGTAATTTTATTTTAAATCAAACCCGAATTCATTTTTCGATCTAATTTAGCTTTAAATATCTCATTGTATATGTATATAGAATTAGAATTGAATATAATTGAAACATACAACGTTTTCATGCTAGTAATATTTGTGTATTAATTTTTTGAAATTATAGATTAATAGTTGTAAGGCAGCTTGTACGAATCTTTAAACAATCACATTCATGTATATATGTATATATCTTAGATTTTTTTTAAAAATTCATATTTATAAAGACGAGAATGTTTTTATGTGGGGATGTCCATATGGCCCCTTAATACATAGATATTAGTTAAAATAATAACATTGTATAGTTACAATTACATTCAAATTACGATACATATTTAGCAATAAATATAGGAGCAATGTATAATAAGAGTAAGAGCGCAAAAGAAGTGCACGCAAGCAACTACGGAACTATAAGCCACCACACATTGCAGATCTTTTTGGCTCCAGCCTTTACCACACATGTAAAATATATCAGTAATTATATTTTATACATGTATGAAATTATACAATTATTTAAAATTAGATTTTATTATATGTGAAATTAGATGTTTTTGGACGTTTAGATGAAAATCTATAAAACAAAAACGCATGGGGTAGGCTATCCTGTCATTTAACTTTTCCAAACTTGCAGTGTATTCAAAATATTTTGGAAGGGAAGTATAACAAAGGCAGTTTTATTCAAGAGTATTTTTTAAATTATCAAATTTGATATAGAAAATAAACTAATTCTGATTTTAACAATTTAAAGCCAAATGAATTCAAGAAATCACTTATACTCGATTGCTAATCGCTTGCGTAATTTAAGATTTTTTGCGATTGGTAACTAAAAGTTACAGTTTTTCTTAAGGTGGATTAAATAAAAAATTTTGGAATATAAGTAAAATTTGTAACAATTTTAGAAGCTGTTGAAGCAACTCCCAGCATTGAAGTTGAATCGCCTAGAATGAAGCGGTTCCATGAGCAGCTGAAGCTAGAAAGTATACCAAGTAAATATAAAACAATCTAAAATTACTATTCAGAAATACATTAAAAAATAGCAGATATTTATAAATTTTAACTTGCTAAGAAAATGGTTACTTGTGTTAAATTTTATTTTACCTAAAAAAGTTTAACTTTGATTACATAGCTAAAAATCAATACTGCATACTACGAATATAAAGTTCTAACTTTTCAATTCAAAATATTATTAATTTTTTAAATTTTCTATAGGAATTAGCCCTTCAGTTCGGTTCGTTGATCTTGTATTGGTAGATACAAATCCAACTAATGGCGAATTTGTTGCTAATAGCGAAAAGGAACCGACCAAGTATGGAGACTGGCAGCATAATGGACGAGTAACTGATTTTTGAATTTTAGGTAACAATTTATTTCAAATAGTTGATGGTTTAAAATGAATAGACACAAATTTATATCGACGATAAAAATGTATTTTGAAAGTATTAAAGAAATTTTGTAAATCATTTATAACGAAGATACTATTTTTGTATTGTTTATAATGACTAATAGTAGCACTTTCGATTGCATATATATATTTATATATATATATATTTATATATTTATATTTGTTTCTGACAATGAAAACTGGATGAATTTCCAGTGATCAAAACGTGGATAACCCTGAGATGCATATGCAAATACTACTTATAGTAAACTATAGACAGATTCACAAAATCGACATTGATCGATATAACTTAAAATTTTTAAATAAGAATATATAGTCATGTATATTTTTATAAATCTTCATTTTTTCATACTTAAAGAGTCACACTTTTTCACTTATATGCATATTCACATGATGGGAAAGATGAACGCAATTTACATGTATACAATGATCGAATGTACACTTCTTATTTATTTAATATAAATCATAATAGATATTCGCTTTAGAAACGGACTAATTATTAATCAAAATCGACATTTTTCTGATAAATTTATCTAATTTTGCTTCTAGTCGAGAAATTAAGAAAACGCTACAGTTTAATTACGTCAGTCTTTCTTGGCCATCTGAACTTAAATGCCTACAATGGATTTAAATACATCGAGTGGCAGTTTTTAGAAACAGAAATTGAACATAAAAATACTAATAGTGTATAAACTACAGAGTCTTATTAATAGCTAATACATCACGCATCATCATATTTCTCAGTGTCCATAAGGCATTCACCACATTTCCATGATTTCCTACACCATTTCCTAACCATTCGGCAGGCAGCTTCGTAACTTCAGGGATTTGTGTATTTTCAGGATTTGCGTTCATTTGCTTATCCCAATTCGATATATACCGATTGTCTGTAGTTAAGCCTTCAATATACCTTTAAAAAAAGTAACATTTTTTTATATTTTTAAAATCAATGTAGATCATTTTAATTAAAAAAAATTTATTACCTTAAGTAAGCATCCGAATGTAATACGCGACTTGGACGGGGAGGTACTGCAATAAATAATGGTTCAGGTTGTTTGGCAGCACTTGTGTTATTCGTTTGTGTAGCAGCTGCTGATGTTTCTGAAAATCAAATATTAATTTGCAGACTGTTACTTAGGAACCCTCAAAAATTATCATACATTGTTTTAATTACAATTTCATTTCATTTATTTATTACATAATTAATTAATTGAATGAAATAAATCGTGAATGTATTCATCTAGACTTAAATTTCTAATGAAGACTACTGCTTATTTTTACTAAAATACGTTTAAAAAGATATTTTAAACTACTATTATACTTTTGTAAACTTATTACAAATAAAGAATATTATTATTATTAAATAAAATATAAAACTATTAAATTAAACTAACCAGTTTCCATTGGTGCTAATGTTGTTGATCCCTTTGATGATATAAAATTTCTATAAAAGGATTAAATATAAATTAAGTTGTGAAATTTATAAAAAATTGATAGATGAAATTCGATTACATACTTGCTTCTATCAGCTGGTAGAACTATTCGTCCATTTGATTTGAGTATATGCACTTCTTTAACGTGCCTTGCAAGCCGTTGTACACTTGGAAATGGAGGTACAGATTTTTTCATTCGACCACAACCCCGCCATTGACATTGATATTCTAAGTCTACATAAATAATTAGGTTACGTTAATTAACATTATTATCAACTAGACTAGATCAATTAGACATAGTGTTAATCCTTTTTATAATATAAATACTTTAAGATAAAGAATTAATATTATGAATTAATATAATTAAATTGTAACAAGCAATAATGTAAAAATTTCGATTCAACCAGTCAATGAAAAAATACATGTTATAATAAAATTACCGTTACTAGCATTTGCAAAAAAGGTTTGGACATGTCCATTCTGTTCTGCTACACTATGTTCAATACAATCTGCCATATCTTCAAACTGCCAATCGCAATTCTCCCAACAACATTCGTAAATTAAATCTTGCATTGAACCAACAGATCCTTTGATTGGACCACTTTCTTCATTTAATTTGTTTGCCCTTTCTTCCCATAAAGATTTTTCTAATGGAGGTAACTTTCGCCACTGTAACATAGAGATATAAATAATGAAATTTTAAAATACAATTGTATCAAAAATTTTTTTTATTATATTGCATTACTTTTTCTTAAATTAAGAAAGTTTATAAAACCCTCTTTTAACAATACAAAATATATGTATTGAATATTATCTGAATAAAACGCCTTACACACTTACCACATAACTAATGCAATCATACAAAAAACGATAAAAAAGGATTACAAACTGATATAATAAATATAATTAATTTCGAATTTACGTATCTAAACAAAACTAGAAAAATACAAAATAATGTAAAAAAATATATATAAAAATAAAAATAAATACCTCATTGCCAACCATTCTGCTAATTTCTCCAAAAGTAGCATCTGGGTTGTTTTGTGTAACCGTTGTTCGCATTTTACTCGAATATAAAATATATCCCGTAACTAATTTCCTAGTTGGCGCTTTCTAAAAAAAAAGAAAAATCAAACAAAATTACAATATTTTTACATTTCGAATAAAGAAGAAATATAGACAAAAAAGAGCCGACGGCACACACCCTTACAAAACTCTTAAAATAACTAAATTTTTTAAATGGTGCAAAAACGATTAAAAAAATGTATGCTGGCATATTTCTGTAGAAAAATACTAAGTTATGAAATAAATAAAAAATACATATGAACAAAAATTGCAAGAGATTACAAGGTGAATGGTCGGTGAAGTGTGAATATATACTGCATATGCGAAGTCGAAAAAAACTAGAAAAAAATAAGCTTAATGAGAAATGGTCACGGTAAGGCCTACCTTTTTGGACGATACGGGTGTTTGGGAGTTGGAGAGCACCGGTTGAGCTTCCATGGAACCGACCGATGGTGGAGCATCCAAGCTGTCCTCACCCACTCCTACTCCCACTCCTAATCCCACTCCCATGCCTAGTACATCGGACTCCAGCTTCGGTAAGTATGGCGATGCATCCTAATACCATTTATGCTTGTTACCTTATCTTATGAGGTACCGAGATTGTCAACATATCCCCTTTATTTTTGAAACTCTCGAACCGACATAAAGTTTTTTTAATTCGCTTATGTAAGAAGCTTACGAGTCATCGATGTATTGTCCTTATTTTTATTCTTACCGTTTCATTCGAAAGTCAATTTACTAATTTATGATATGTATTAATTTAAAAACATTATTCGTTCAAAAAATAATTAGCTCCTTAAAGATCTTTTAACTGTATTCAATTTAACAGTATGCAAAACTATATTCTCTTGTGTTTAAAAAGACTTAACATTTAAGCTAAATCGTAATTATTTATAGTATAAATTGTAAAAAAAGAATTTAAGTTTTTTAATATTTTATCATAAAAAGTATTTTTTGTTTTGCGTATTACAAGTATTTATTTTATGCAATTTTATTCATAAATATTATTTTATATACCGCTTTATAAAAGATTTTATTTTTATTTATTGCAATTATTGTAGATTTGAAGAATTAGAGATGTAGGTAATTATTTTAAACTTGTTTTATATTGTACAACAATAATGTTATTTGTGTATATTATATTTAAAAGACTGGTTTCCTATATTCTTTTTTAAATGATTATTTAATCAATAATGATTGTAGTCTGTAGCGTCTCCATTTTATTCACAGTTGATCAGAATAAGAAACACAGACGATTAAACAAATCGAATTCAAAAGCTATTTCAGTACTTGTTACTATTATTCCCTTCTTCGACATAGGAGCGAGTTTTTCTGGGAGATACTTTTTTAAACAACGTTATTTCATCATAATATTATTTTATGCGATAAACCCAACAGGTGCTCTGAATGTTTTCATTTTTCTACACTTTCTATCTAGGTTGTGACAACTTAATATTAAAAAAATAAATATTTTTTACTAACAAAAACGAAATTAATACAACGTGAATATGCCGGCATAAGGTACGATACATGCATTATTCAAGTAATACAGCTATTTATATTATTTGTAAATATATTTCTTTATTTTCAGATTCTATGAATATTAATTAAACAGAAAGATTTAAATAGAAACATTTTACTAAATTTGTTTCAATTTAAATTCTAAAACATATTTAGCTGTATTAATATGAATATTTATATATTAAAAAGCATGCAGCAGTTATGTGTTAGTCACGTATGATGAAAGGAAATAATTTTAAGTTGTAATTACCATTTCAAATTGACCTCCAGAAGATCCAATAGATTTATTCTGATTTTGTATTTGAGACACATCACTAGGCACCTAAACATTTAAAACATTATTTCAGACATAGAAATCAATCACTTTTAAGTAAATGCATAATAAGAAAAAAATTAGATGATTAACATAATTATTTGTTTGCAATAAATAATGATTTACCTTGGTAGGATTAATTGGCTTACGAAAGAAGTAAATTTCATCTTCAAGAACTTGATTAGAGTGATTGAACTTTTTAAGACCGTCTGCATTAAGTTTTCGAATCACGCTTTTGTTTTCGTCAAATGCTGATTCGCAAATAAATACATCATCTTCAGGAATTTCTGTAGGTCTACCTATTAGGATTAAATTATAATAAGTGAATGAAAAATATTTATTGAACCATCAATACTATGTGAAAATATTCAATAATTGAATAAAAGTTGGTAGAATCATTAAAATCCAATTTCTTTTTTGAATTAAACTTACTGCAAATATATTCTCCATAATCAAGAACTGCACACTTTCCTACTATAGCTACAATTGGATGAGTAGCATCAACAGTAGACAAAAATAATTCTTGCTTATAAAACAGTTTACTAGGTGCATGTGTGATTTCAGATGGAGCTAATATCCATGGTCCCTTGAAATAACATTTGCCACTGTAAAAATAAAAATTCATTAAATTTTATGAATTTAAATTAATATTAATTTATATTTCTATAAAAATACAATAGACACGTTAAAAACATTATTTAAGACATAAAAAACATACTCTTTGGTTGACCATATAGAATCAACTTGTGCTATTTGTTGTCTACCACCATCAGTCGCTGTATAAACAAAATCTCCTAATTTTATAGGTCCCACACAAGTATTGTATTGTTCATAATAAGAATTCTCTGTATCATCCACATTGAAAAGCATCACGTTCTAAAACATTATTATATAATTTAATTCTTTATAAAATATAATTACTTGTCTCAACTCAGTTCTTAACTTACTGGTTTTTCTTTTTCTATTAATTTTTCTCCTTCCTCGAGTTCAGCGATTTCTTCCTTGTGCTTTTCAAGTCGTTCTTTATATACAGATATTACCCGTTTAGGTTCCAGGGGTTTTTCTCGTGGTATTAATTTGAGTTGATCTGGATCAAAATTCCAAACTTTTATTTTTTTAAATGCTCGAGCCTTTGTAGAATATCTTGATTCACATACATAAACATCCTTCTCTGTAAAACCTTCGGGTACCATTCTAAAATAATCCTTGACACTTAGTACACAACACCTGCCTGCCACTTTTGAAAGTGGTACAGCAATATGAGCATCGCTTTTAAACAACTCCTTATCCAAGAATTTCCTGGATGCGACATGATACGTTTCATTTGGACGGTAAAAAAGGTTTCCATACAACATTTGCTGGCCTTCAGTATTTGTCCATAGTCTTTCAATGAGAACAATACTAGTTTCCATACCACGCTCTGTAGGTTCTATATATACAAAATCATCCACTCTGTATGTTTCTTGATTAAAACTCATTGATCCTCCAGTATCACTGTTGATAACACTATTGCTTCCATCCCCTTCCTACATAAATTATATTTTATAAATAGATTAAAAATTTTTTTTTTAATGCATAAAATATTTAAAACATACTTTGTCATTGCCATCACAACTTTCATCTTCATTTGATGAAGAAAGTTCTTGCTGCACTTTTACCCTTTTCAATTCTGCCACTTGATTAGCTAAATCATGAAGAGTATAGTTCAATGCAGAAGAATGCAATAAGTCACCATTTCTGGTAGCTTCATCTCTTGTTCTTAAATAGAAAGCTTGGAGTTCAAGACTATCTTCAAATGGTTGTGAATCAGTCCTAGATAATTTTCTAGCTCTTTCTAAGCAAATAAAAACATCTTCTTGAAAACGATCCAGTCTTTTATATACACCTTTGTCAAGACGACGTTTGATTAGATCAAGTGATAGTCCTCGAATCCTATTACATGATTTAATATTATGATACAAAAACCAATAAATTAACACAATACAATAAATTTACTTGAAAATTTATGCTATAAAATATAAATCATATTAATATGTCATGCATGAGATATAAAAAAAAAACTTTAAAAATAGCTGTAGATATCTATTACTGTTAATTTGAAGAAATACAATTAAAACTCTTTTCATCAAATTATTTATATTTTAGAAATATTTCAATTTAGTTTTAATTAAATAGAATAAAATTATATATGGTATTACAACAATGAAATATTTATTGAGATTTCTTAGGCTGATTAGATGAAAATGATCATAGAGTAATTTCAACTTATTATTTCTTTTGAAGTGAGCATATCATTATGAAAATTTAGAAGCCATTAAAATAATATAAATAATTTATATTCTAAATATTTTTAATTTCCTAGTAGTTTAAATAATTGAATTAAAATTACATACTTTTTGCCATCAATAATATCATGCTCTGGTAACTCTGCCATTGAATCCGAATAGCAACGCCCTTCTTCGTCTTGATGATTATATAGAGCAGTGAATATTGTTGCCAATATTTCTTGCACTGCTGCTGGAACATCGGGAACACTTTCTTCATCTTCACTTAATTGTAATTTAGTTTGGAGCACTAATCTTTGCAATATTAAAGCATCCTAAAAAAAGTTTATTTATATAAAAAAACAATTTATTCATGATTTGAAAATCAAAATAAAAAAATTAAAAATGACTATAATAAATTTTTTTTAAAAACAATATTAGTAATGTATGCATGTTTGATAAAGATAATGATAAAATGTTTTAAATCATGCCTCATTTTTTTTGCACTTTTTTCTCAAACATTGATCTAGATCTCTGTCTCTCAACAATCGAATTGAACAAGGTTTAATTGGATCCTTTTTAATTGAAATTTTGGGATTATCAACAGAAACCATTTCTAAATCAGAACTTAACATTTTTATCAAATGTTAACTTTGGAGAACAATGGTAAACATGCAAAAAAATATTAATTATCCTTTTAATGACACATTTTTAAATCAATAAATTTAGTTATTTACAAAATCTTCTACTTTTTAAAGACACGCTATAAATTTAAACATTATAAAACATT
Organism: Sycophaga agraensis; assembly: GCA_018906755.1. Lineage (NCBI taxonomy): Eukaryota > Metazoa > Arthropoda > Insecta > Hymenoptera > Pteromalidae > Sycophaga > Sycophaga agraensis. The sequence continues at coordinate 708,079 of JACCIE010000003.1, forward strand.
TAACGAGACATAATTGCACACGGACACACGATGTAAAACTATCTGAATAAGGTCTTGTAAGAAAACGAAGTATCATAACCTCAAAATAAATAGATCATAACAGTAGCCATTTTCTCTTATTCGCGGGATATTTAAAAAGCAATTTTTTGTTTTAAAGCAGTTATGCATAAGATGCATTAATCATTTATTACATAATAACTAAATAGACAATATAATTTTAGTAATGGATGATTCTTAAAATACTTTATCTCTAATATAAGCAAAGATCGATAGTTAATCAAAGTATCAAGAAATACAAGTTTGTAAAAATAATGTTTTTTCATTAATAATAGACATTAACAGATTTTATAAAAGAAATTCCGAGAACTTAATAAAAGTACTGAAATATTTGAAAAAAATTCAAAAGTTTCAAATTAAGTATAAACGGTTTCCAATTTGAGATTTATTAAACCTTATTATAATTAAAAATTTTTGGATAAGAATTAAATATTATGTACAAACTTAAGGGGCCACCGCAGTCAAATTATCTACCGAAAGTAATTTGGAAATAATAAATTTATTAAGCAAATACTGGTACGCTGTCTCTAGTCTTTATGAAATCAAATTGTTCAATAAAAAAATAGATTACTTACCATATATTATTAATGTGTCAAAATAAAGATAATGACACAAATATCTTACTAAAAATGGTCAACAGCAACGTTATGATTAATTAATTTAAATTAAAGATTAAAATTTAATCGAAAAAATAAAGATTAACGAAATGGCATCAAAAATCAGAATTCAAATTAAGTTCAAGCTGAAGTGTATTCCTAATTTATTGGTTTTTCTGTAATAATTTAACTTCATATGGACCAGAGGCAATATATCAACAAGCATTCTAACAATTATCAAAGTTTTAGTTTAATATATCAGCATTCTTAATTTAGTTTCAAAAATCGAAATGTTTGTAAGGTAAGTACGTTGTCTCACTTCAGAGGTCTCTTAAGCAATGTAAGTATTTGTTTGCAGGACATGGAGTAAAATTTTAAGAAATTTTGAAGTAATCGAATCCTATTAGAATAAGAATTTGGGACTTTGGCAAACATCGTGAATCTAATGATTTTTACATATTGAATTACACAAAAACGTTATAGTATTTGGTTAACTATATACTTGGTTACTTAACTGATATTATAATTTATAGTTTTATTACTTATTGTTTCCAAGAAATCTAAAAATGTAAGTAAAAAGGAATCCTGTAATCTCCTTTAATATATTTAAATAACTTTACTTTATTAAAATTTAAATTAAATAATTACGTACAATTTCAAGAATTCTTCTTAAAATTGAGATATGGAATATTTTTTGCTTCGATTTGTATTTAAACAAAATTGTACAAACCTTATAAATTTGCGAATCCGGTTCGTTGTATTTGCAGGCATTGTCAAACATTAGTAGTAAATCGGATACTAAGTCATCAAGACTCTCGTAACCATTATTTTTTAAAATAGATGCAATTCTTTCCATGTGTATAGGATGTTTAATAACTTCATAATAATCAGGATATTCTTTGATATTTGGTAATTTGATAAATATTGATGACAATTGCCGACCTTTGGCATCATGATAATCCTTGATCGTATCATACATAGTTCGCAATTTTTGTATATGTAAAGGCACCACTTTTCTAGGTCTTCTATAATTATACAAGCTAATAACATCTTTTAAAAAAGATCATAGCAAAAAAAAAAAAAAAAAAATAAGCGTATGTTGAATTCAGTGAAATTAAATTTACGTACCCAACGTTTCTTGTAGGCGTAGAACCAGTTGATTTATTTAATTTACTGGATTCTTGAAGAGGACCTAATTCCTTTATCTTCTCCATTAAAACTTTCTCTAAAGTTTTTGCATCTTCATAAATGGAAGAACCAACTTCATTATACGTACGACAGTTTTTAAACATCAACTATGAACATTACGATAAATTAATTTGTTTACGTATTATTATTTTCTTCAAAATGTTTTACTTACTTTAAAATCTTGAATTAGTTCTTGTTCATTGTGGTACTTTTCAGCTTTGATATTTGCTTCAATAGTTAGCATATCAATCGGTTCAGCAATCACTTGATAGTAATCAGAGTATAATTTTTTGGAAGGTTTTTCCATGAACATTAATATTGGTTGTCGTCCATCATCAGTCTAAAACAAAAAAAAGTATTAGTATTTGTAATATATACTTTTTCGATTTGTAATGATCAATTATAGATAGCATTTAATACTTACAATGTACTCAATGACACATTTAACCAATTTATGTAATCTCTTTTTTAGTGGTATATTATCCTTATATTTTCCACGCGTCAAAATATTTGAAGCTCTTTTAATAAGTTTGGGATGTGCATTATCGATTTCTTCTTCTGATTCAGATTCCTACAATTAAACGTAAATGTTAATATAGTAGTTAACTTTATTTAAACAAATTTTTTTCCCAGAACTTAAGGTAATTTACTACTTAAATATATGATCTATATGTACAGATATGTAAGATGTTTTTTGCGGCAAAATTTATATAAAATATAATACAATAATTATAATATTAATACTACTAGTTTTTTTTTCTTTTTTTTTTCAAACAACCGTCAATTACGAGAACTTTATATTGCTTCTATACGCTCACAGATTATGCAAATCATGTTTAAATTGTCAACATTCTCTAACTATTTCGATTTAACAACAATCAAATTAATTCAAATGATTTATACATATCAATATCATCAATAGCATACAATATGAAGCTTAAAGTATGCAAATATTTGAATAAGGATAATTCTGGTACCTGATCAAATTCCAGTAATTCTTGAACCTTTTCCTGCATGACTTTCTGTAATTTTACTGCGAACTATAAAATAAAAACAGTATAAAAATATAAATCTTGAAACACTATAAGTTTGAACTAATTTAAATTATACAACTGATTGTGCATACCTTATACAATCTGGATGTATAAACGTTATATTTTTTGGCATTCTCAAAAACAAGATTCATATCACCAGCAACTTCACTGACAGTTCCATATTCTCCTCTCTGTAACAATTACAAAATGTAATAGATATAAAATCCTTAAAAACCAAAAAGTTCATTACAATACCTTAATTTTTTTACGAATTTGCAGTAACGAGATTGGATTTTTAATGGTTTTGTAATAATCGGCATATAATTGTCGAGATGGTAGAGTCCAAAAGAATTCACTCATACGCAAACCTATCAAATAAAATAAATAAAGCGATATTAAAAAATATTCAATATTTAGAATGTTAATGCATTACCTTGACTGTTGGGTGCTGTCCTAATAGTTTGGAAAAGTTGCCATTGTGGATTATCACTTTCTTCAGTATCCAAAGGATCTTCTTCTTCTTCATCACTTTCTTCATCTTCATCTTTTAAAGCAGCTGCTTGTGCAATTTGTGCATGTGCTGATCTATTGCCCCGTTTACTTCTAGTAAAAAGTGCAGTTGACACTGATTTCAATCCAGGGCCTGTAGAATCCGCAGAATGTCTTTTAGCAGCTGCAGTTATTATTTTTTTTAATAATTTAGCATCCTTATAGATCCATGATCCGGGTTCGTTAAAATTACATGCATTACGACACATAAGCAACAAGTCTCTTTCCATTTCAGAAACATTATTATATATATTTTCTTGAATTTTGATAGCAATTGTTTTGAGATCAATTGGATGTTCAATAACTTCATAATATTCAGGATAAAGCTATTAAAAGAAATTAAGTTGTTAAAGCTTTAATTGTTACTTTTCTATTTAATAAACATAAATTCCATTATAAAATATTTAGATATTTAAACGTATATTTACCTTTTTCGAAGGCTTAAGAAGAAATGGGACATTTAATAATCTATTCGTGTCTAATGGATCAGTTGCTGACATAACAGCTGAAAACAAATCTTCATAAGCTTGTGAATCTTCATCTGGATTCGTTGAACTTTCAGATGTATCTTCTACATCTTCTTGTTTTGGTTGATGCTTTTTGGCCTTTAAATTATGTTTTAAAATTAATTAAAATTAGAAATAATAATACATTAATTAATAAAAGTTTCAGTCAAGATATTAAGGATAAATAATTTTAGTAATACTAACTAATCTTCCAACTTTTAAAATAAGTTTCCCTTTATTGGGCTCATCCTCGTACTCTTCCATTATCCGATTTTTCGTATTAACACAAAATTCCCAAAGATCTGTCGCATCTTTGTATTCTTGAGAAGTACGCTACAACAAAAACATAAGAGATAACCCATTAGATTTTTCTTAATCGATTACTAGCATCTTTTTTAATAATAATTATATAAATTTGTTTATATACTAAAGCCTCTCTAAATAATATTCAGTCTATCATCTTAAAAGCTAAAATAATACTAATAATACTTTAATAATACTTTACAATATAAAATGCTTTTGCATTGTTGACCATTAAGTGTATGTCAGCAGCCAAGTCATCCATATCATGATATTCATCAGTTTTCAATTTTTGTTGGACTTTTAGAAGATCCATAGGATTCGATACTACTTCATAATAGCCTGGTTCTTGTCGTCTTTTTGGAACACGTATAAAAGAATCACATAACAAAGATCCATCTTCTTTTTTGTGATTTCTTATTAAATCATACAATTGATGACATAGATCACTCTAAATAAGTGTAAAATACATTATTGATACTTTTTGAAAAAAGAGTATTAGTTATTTTTTAATATTTAGTTATTTTTGAGATATCTATACAGTAATTGTAAGTAAAAAGCATTGTATATAAAATAACTTCCATTTGTATACATTAACTATATAGACTAATTTAATTATTTTGGTTATATTTAGTTATATTTTCCAAAACTATTTATTCATTATAAAAATAAATATATCATAATATTACTCACAGGATCCATTTTTTTTCTTCTTTTTGTGGGTTCTGGTATTATATCATCAGGGTCATCCTCTGTACCCCGGCTTGCAACAGAGGACGTTCTTCTTCGCTTGTTCATTTTTATAAACCTAGAATTACAATAACAAAAAATTTAGAAAATATTAGTATAATTAAGAAATACAAACAGAGTATTTAAGAATTGACCAACAAATACACTTAATCTGTACAAAAAGTAACCAGAGAGGTATTGGCAGTGAAACAAAATTTGCAAACTAAACAATGTGTAACCATATAAAATCATAGAAAATTCTTTGGAACGAATTCAAATTTTCTTAACCAAATTTACTTGCTTTAGTTTCCTCAGGAGGTAAAACTAATCTTCCAAGAAGACGTATAGGCAGCAAAATAACATCGCGGCCGCCGCCATCAAAGTTCTGTACACAGGCAAGTTCATATACGTAGTGTATGCGTTCCACGCGTTTACGTGTGCGTAATAGTGCCAGATGTGAACTGTCTTCTCACATATAGGCACATCTAAACTACAGGTTTATTTTTTCATTTAACTTATTCAATGGTTTGCTATCAGTTTACTGTTAAAATTCAAATATAAACTAAAAATTGAAATCTCCAGCTACTTCCTAACATCGAGGTTAAAAAAATTATTTACGGGCGCGCCAAAATTTAAAATATCGCAGTGCTAACGAACTGTCTATTTTAGTTGTATAAACAAAGTTTAGCTACCTACCTAATCTGACTGAAAAGAAGCAAATAGTAGACCTGGTCAAAACTTAAAAGGAAATTGTAGATTTAGGGAGTAATAATATCGTTGATGATAAGCGATTTAAAGGAATAACTTCGAAGAGTTTGAGACTTGCACGCATCGTGTTTTCTTACGCGCGAGAGACTACAAGCAAAGGGCGATACATCATTGATTTCCCAATGAAAATTACCGCCGGAAGAACGATAGGAATCATTGTACCATTTTATCTTCCAATTTTTTTATGCGAATTTATTTTTACAGGTATATATGATGTGATACAACCTTCTGCCACTGTTGTTTCTAGCGCCAATAACTCAATAGTATTATCGCGTGCTTGACACATTCAATACAAATACACAGTATACTCAAGATACGATAGTCTGTCTCACTCTGGCATACATGTAAGTTCGATCACGTGCAAAACTCGAATTTTTCTAGGACTTCAGTTTGTCTCACCTTATTGAAATAGTTTCACTTGGCTCGTTAAATAGAGCTTTTAACGAATACTTGCTGACTAGCAACTATTTTATGTTGACTTTTTCCGACCGACGGACGGCTTTTTCTCTTCATCTAACATTGATGATGACGCACGACTTGGACGCCATGCTACTTCACGAGTGTCGCGAGTTCATTCAGTCCAGTTCAACGATGAGTCCAGAATCCAACCATTCGGGGTCTGAATTTAGGATCCAATCCGCTACCGCGCGCATATATGTAAAATTTTGGGTCGCGTTCGTATATATCGCGTTCGGTGTTCTAACGCGGTCGATATGAGTCGATATGTTTTACACTCGCCTCCCTGCGAGTTACATGTATGGAATTAAATATTTCAAGATGCGCAGCTTATAAATTATTACTAGAATCCGAGTATGGTTAACAAAACTGTTAGTCACGTTATCCGTTCTCAAGGAGGATTAATAACAATTTAAGCATGAGTCTGCATGTTGTCATATATGTTTAATAGAATACGTTCTGTTAACATTTACCAAAACAAACGTGTAAGTTTTTAAAAACTTTTACAAATTCAGCAACTGTATTCCTTGATAGATTTCAAAATTATTTTTATTCGATAAATAATCTTTAGAATAATTATTGTAAAAATTAGACTTATGTCTAAGATATTAACTAAATTAACTTAATATATTAACTATCATAATTGTCTAAAATATTAACATTTTATCCTGCGGTATAAAATTTCGATAAAAACATTTCATTGTAAGAATATAAAAACTGTGCAATGTTTTACTATCACAGGTTATTGCATAAAAACCTTTTAAAAAATAAAAAAAAATTCAAAATATTGCATAAGAAATCCTGAAATAAATGCAAAGATTTAAGAAAAAAAGTTTGTTTATAAAAGTGCTACTATGAAACGAATGATACAAATTCGAATAATTATCTTACTCTATTTTAAATTAATCATCACTAAAATTGACTATGAGAAAAATTAATTCAAAAATCCCGCCCCACCAATCACAACTCGAGCCTCACGTGTCCGCGATTCACGGCACGCTGCTCAGCTGTCAAAAAAATATGTATTCATTGTGTCTATCCACGTGTCTACCTTAGTCTATCTCAATCTCAACGCCTGTAAATCTCTGGGTTTCCGTGACGCATCGATCCCACCATGTTGTCTAAACGTGTTATGAACCAATGTAAACTGTAGGATGCAACTTTTGTAGGTTATAAGAACTTCAACTTTTATAAAGTTGTAATTATAAATATTTGTATTACATCTGTAAGTAATTACAAGAGCATATAAAAACGTAATAACAATAATTCTTAAATCTTGCATGAAAGCTGAATTGTTTACTCTTTGCAAAATAGTATATTAATGTAAATCAGTAAAAAAATGTTTAATTATACTTTTAATCAATATTTATTGTAACTATTTTTATTTTTTTAATTAGATTAAGCATGGAGTTGGATTTTAAGGAACTTTCAAATGATCATGATCTTATATCACGCATGAATCAATTTTCTGAAAGTATTGACCAAATAGAAAAAATTTTGAAATTTGGAGAAGATCCAGATTATTATGCTAATCTTTCAAATCAAGAAAAAATTAAGTTTAATCTTCTTATGTCATTTAGTCTTAACAGTTTATTTTGGATGTACCTAAGAGCAGAAGGTTTTTTATTTATATAAGAAATTGCACATATACAATGTAAACACATTTTTAACCTTTCAAATTATAAATAAATTCTTTTAGGAATTGATCCTACAAAACACCAAATTAAAACAGAAAATGAACGTCTGAAACAAACTATGGCTAGAGCAAAACAAATTCATGACAGAAACACAATTATGCCAAGAATAGATCGTGATGCTGCACAAAGATTTGTTAAACATGGACTATGGGTTCCAGTTAAAGAAAAAATAGAAGAAAATGAAAATTCTGTCATAGATGAAACACAAGAAAATTGGGATAAATAATTAAACTTATATATATTTTAGTTTTATTTTAATAATTTAAGGTTTGACAAGTACAAATTATTTTATACAAAATAATTTTGTTATATATCTGTAAAATAAAATTATCAATGAATAAAAATATTATTGACGTTAATCAATCATTACTTAATTATTTAGTAACATTAAAATATTATTTAAATAATTTGGTTTGCAATTAAAAACCTTGCTTAATTTTATAATCTGACTTTCATTTAAATATTTACATTCTTGTATAAAAGTAAAAGTTTCTTTTGCTTTTTTTTAAATGTATAATATTGATACATAAAATTTGTATACGTGTTCTGCAGAACCATGCGAAATTATTTCGTTCATGTATCAGTTCATATCAGTTCATATTCATAACTGTTCTTAACGCTAACCTAAAAAAAAGCCTTACCATCTATAAAATTACGATTTGCGAGTATACGGCAGATAACGTGACATATTATCAGCAACTTACGTTATGTCTGTATAAATCGTTTATCGAGAATCGTAATGGCAATAGTAATGATACATCTCGATACAAAGGTATTAAATAGCTTGTGTTTAATTTTTATTCACAAACAAGAATTCATAATTAACCTGTAATCTTCCTTGCAGACAATGTAAAAAAAAATTGCATATAAACTCATTCCTGATTGTAATTTAAAACTGTTTCCTGTAAATATTTTACAGTTGTGTAGAAAAGAGTTACAGTTGTGCGTTGTCTAAAATCGAGTCATTATTCGAATTATTGAAGTAATAACAGTTTACAGATATTTTTTATAGTATTTTTGTTATGAACATAGATATTACTTTTACTACTGCTACTTAATTAGAGATAAAATATTAAAGAACAAATAGTGTAAGCATGTTAACAGCTGCATCAAGTTCACTCGCTAATAATGGAGGATCGTACAGCAATGAGCGGTCTTCCACAGGAACAACTGAAACAGAACTTGCCACTGATATTATGTCTGGAGGATTTTTTCATGCTGATTATAAAAAGTAATAATTTTATTTACTTCATTGATGCACCATTGAAATTTTATTCAACCATAATTTTATTTTAATAATGTTTTTGACAGGCACGATGATTTAAAGCAAATGCTTGATAGTAATAAAGATGGAATGAAACTAGAAGCTATGAAAAGAATTATTGGGGTATATATAACTATATAAAACTATTTAATATTTTGAATAAAACTGTTTTTATTTTAATGAATCTATAGTCTAAAATAAACCTTGCAATTTCTCATTTATTTTAATTAATTTTAAAATTAATCAAATTAATCAAATTGTAATATTTTGGAGATTCTTCAATAATATTTATTAGAAATTATTAAGATTTATTCTATAATAAAATCTTTTTTTAGATGGTAGCAAAGGGAAGAGATGCTTCAGATCTTTTCCCATCAGTTGTTAAAAATGTAGTTTCCAAAAATATTGAAGTCAAAAAATTAGTTTATGTGTATTTAGTTCGTTATGCAGAAGATCAACAAGATCTAGCATTATTATCAATTTCTACATTTCAGCGAGCTTTAAAAGATCCTAATCAGTTAATAAGAGCAAGTGCTTTGAGAGTTCTTTCAAGTATAAGAGTACCTATGATAGTTCCAATAGTAATGCTTGCTATTAAAGATTCTGCAAGTGATATGTCACCATATGTAAGAAAAACTGCAGCTCATGCAATACCTAAATTATATTCATTAGATCCAGAACAAAAAGAAGAATTAATCAATGTTTTAGAAAAGTTATTGTCTGATAGAACAACTTTAGTAGTTGGCTCAGCTGTTATGGCTTTTGAAGAAGTTTGTCCAGATAGAATAGACTTAATACATAAAAATTATAGAAAATTGTGCAATTTATTAGTTGATGTTGATGAATGGGGTCAAGTAGTTATAGTAAATATGTTAACCAGATATGCCAGAACACAATTTTTAAATCCAAATGTTGAAGTAAGACTGATAAAAAAGTTTTATTATAATTTATTACTTATTTATTTTATTAAATATTATTTTGTCAAATGCAAAATATTTTTAGGATTCTGAAGATTCTGAGCAACGTCCATTTTATGATTTAGATTCAGAATCATCTAGCACAAAAAAATTTACCCTTGACATTGATCACAGATTACTTTTACGAAATACCAAACCTTTATTACAAAGTCGAAATTCTGCTGTTGTAATGGCAGTAGCTCAGCTGTACCATCATGCAGCACCTAGAAGTGAATCTTTAGCAGCTGCAAAAGCAATGATAAGATTATTAAGAGGTCATAGAGAAGTTCAAAGCATAGTTCTTCATTGCATAGCAAGTATCTCTGTTACTAAAAAGGTATATATTTCAGTTTATCCAATTATAAAAATAGTTTTTTATATTATTTGAAGAATTAACATCGTTGATTTCCAGGGAATGTTTGAACCTTTCTTAAAATCATTTTTTGTTAGAACATCAGATCCAACTCATATCAAATTATTGAAATTAGATATTTTAACCAATTTAGCAACTGAAACAAACATTAGTGTTATTTTACGGGAATTTCAGACCTATATTTCAAGTAGTGATAAACGATTTGTTGGTGCTAGTATTCAAGCTATTGGACGATGTGCAAGTGATATTAAAGAAGTTACAGATACATGCCTTAATGGATTAGTATCTTTATTAAGCAATAGAGATGGTAAGAATTATTTTACTAAACATTTATTGTTATTCATATATTAGTAATAATATAATTAATTATGTCATCAAATATTTAAATCCTATAAAGAAGAGGAATACTTGTATACATCTGCATTTATAGAACAAATACTTTAAGAAGTATATTTTTAAAAACAAATTGATCACAATAATATTATTAAAAAAATTATGATATTTAATAATAAAATAAGTGGTCTTATTTAATTTTTACAGAAGCTATTGTTGCAGAAAGTGTAGTAGTAATAAAAAAACTTATGCAAACACAACCAACAGAGCACAAAGATATTATTATACATATGGCTAAATTAATGGACTTCATAACAGTGCCACAAGCTAGAGCATCAATTTTATGGTTATTAGGAGAGTATTCAAATAGAGTACCAAAAATAGCACCGGACGTTTTACGAAAAATGGCTAAAACATTTAGAAATGAAGAAGATATTGTAAAATTACAAACTTTGAATTTAGCTGTTAAATTGTATTTGAATAATCCTGATCAAACAAAGAAATTCTGTGAATATGTTTTTCAATTAGCTAAATATGATCAAAATTATGATATTAGAGATCGAGCTCGTTTCCTCCGATATTTCATTTTTGAAAATGAGGAAAATTCGGATAAAAAACTACCACTTTATGCAAAGCAGATCTTTTTAGCACATAAACCAGCTCCAACTTTATCGTCTAGGTTTCAAGAAACACAGTTTCAACTTGGAAGTTTATCTCATTATTTAAATATGCCGTGTACTGGTTATCGGCCATTACCACCCTTCCCAGATGTAGCTCCAGATCCCTCGGTTCGTGATGTGACTCTAGATACCACGATTACCCACGATTTAGAAAATTTAAGACATAGTAGTAAAAAAGATAAAAGAGAAAAAAAGAATAAAGAAAAAGAAGAAAGTTTCTATAATGATTCTGATGACAATGAAAATTCGACTACAGAAGGTATTATTTTTTTTTATAATTATGTACTATATTATACAAATCGTACGGTACTTTTAATTTACAATTGTGCCATTGTACAATACATTCCTAATCATTGTCATAATAATATTTTAATGATTTTAGATTCAGAAAGTGATGATTCAAGCAATGATAGTAATTCAGACAGTGATTCTGATTCTGATAGTGAGTCATCTGATGATCAAAGTAGTGATACATCAGATGAAGAGTCATCTAATTCTGATAAATCTGACGGTAAAATAAAAAAAATAGTAAATAATAAAAAATTGAAACAAGAAAAAAGTAAGTATAGTACAAAAGTTAGTAGTGAATCTGAGAATTCAGATAGTAAGGAATCATCTTCGGATGATTCAAGCTCGGGGAATAAAAGTGATGAAGAAGAAGAAACAGTAGCAAAATCAATGATAATAAAAAGTAACATACGTCAATCTGAAAATCAAAAAGAAAAACAAACAACTGTCAAAAGTAATCTGGATTTACTCTTAGATTTAGATGATAGTAAGATAAATTGTTTTTTTTTAATTATGTAATGAAAAATGAGTTATTAATTATAATATTGTAATATTTTTAGTTGTGCCAATGACTCCAGTAATGACGCCAAGTTTAGGTGGATTTTTAACGCCTATTTTATCACCTCCATTTTCTTCAACTTCTGAAAGTATCAGAGAGGTGCCAGCTTCATTTGTACCAATAAAAAAGTATGAATTATTAAATAAAATTAATGGACATGGATTGAAAATTGAATACAGATTTACCAGATCACAGCATTTAGTTAGTTCCACCATGGTTAATGTGGAACTATCATTTTCTAATGAAAGTATTGAAATAATAAAAGATATTCGAATTGGAAATAAGGTCTATTATATAGTATATAACATACATAACATACTTGCTAATGTTTACATTTTCAGAATTGTGCTTACTATATTATTTTCACTAGTATGAATATTAATACTAAATAATAACAAAATTTTTAGAATCTACCACATGGAATGTCTCTACATGAATTTGCAACAATTTCTGCACTGCAACCAAATTCATTGATATCCACATCTTTAGGCATTAACTTTAATGATTCAACACAACCTGTTTCATTCAACATAGATTATATAATTAATGATAAATTAATATCTTGCAATCTTGCCTTAAAAGCACCTATTGGAGAAATTATAAGGTCTGTGCTGTTGTCTGAATCAGTATTTACTACAGAAAAAGAAAAATTAAAAGGCATGAATGAACATATCACAAAAATGACCTATACAGGAAATAAGAAAGGTTTATCTCAAGACATTTTGGAATCTGCTAATCTTGCTGTAATTTCAAGTGATGATAATAGCATGAGGTACAAGTATACATGTCGTTCAATTTAAATATATTAGAAGACAATAATCAATATTTTTTTATTTTGTTATTAGATTTGCAGCTCAGACTCTTGCATCTAAATCTTTAGTGTTACTGACTATAATCTTTACAGAAGAAAATACTATAAATCTTTGTGTGAATTGTGAAAAAATGGTGATAGGCTCCATGTTATTAAATGAATTTAAAAGTAACTTAAAGTAAAGTAACATTTATATCAAAATTACATTTTGTTATGCAATATTAATCTAATGTAAACCAACAAGAAATTGTAATATATTAGTAACAACAAGGAAATGAAATTAAAAATTTTAATTATCATAAAAATATATTAAAAGCCAATTAATAATAAAACAATTACAAAATATTTTTCTGGAAATAAAATAAATTTAATATACGCAGGGAGTCAATATAAAATTTTATAAGACTGATAAATAATTTGAATCAACAATTTTTGTCAATTTGAATTTAAATTTATAATGTAGAAATTGCCTTTAAATGACCATTCATTGATATGAATATGACTTTATGTAAATTATTTTGTTGTATGTTTAATTAAATTTAAAATTTTTAGTTTAAAACTGAAATTATCTTAGTATTTTTTATGTCATTTTTATTTTTATTTTGTCTACAAATATATTTATTATGTTGGAAGAATATGATGTCTTTTTGTTTCTAAATGAGCCTAAAAACATAAAATAATTATTTTGGGTTTAAAAAGTCACTTGTTAATTTGCTGTAGAAAAAAACTGACCGTGCTTTGACGTATATTTTTGCCAAACTTGTATGAAAAATTAAAAAAAAAATTAATAAAAATTATGTTTATGAAAAAAAGTTATGTTTATGGGAAGTATTTTTAAGAATAAAATCTAATAACAAATTATGCAGATATATCTTACACATTTATGATCAATAAGAATAATTTTCACTGATTTGTATTACCTGTATTTAAATAACGCGTAAAAGAGTTGCGTCAAAAGAACCAATCATATGGTTATAGCTCAACGTTGAATTGACAAGTTACTGGTTATATCGCAGAATCCTGGATCCCACAGTGCAATTTTACCCAACGGACTGCCGCGCTGCCAACCGTCACTTGTAAAGTTGCAGCTCCTGTGGGCCTATGACTTGTGGCTCTGCAGTACCTGTGGGCCATCATCTATCGGTACAACAGGTATTCTTGGCACTTCCGGCATTGCTGGTGTGTGTCGTCCAGTCAGCGCCAGACTGGTGAAGGAGTGGTTAGGGGCAGTCAGGGGAGCGGGGCAATGCTTAGCGGCCTTGTGTGTTGAGAGTTTAAAATAGAGCGCGCCAGCTTCGCGATCATGGATTGTAAAGAGTAATTCGAAGTCAGAAATTCGGAATAAGGCACGTCTAACATCTACATGGATCCGTACATTCTTGATACTTCAGGGAAACTTAAGAAAAACAAGGATAGCAAACATTGCGTATCTCAGTTGCTCGCATAGAATTAAATAATCAGTCTGATTCTGAGTCAGAGTCAAGCTTAAGAATCTCTATGCAGTGCAACCTAATCAATAAAAAATACAACATTATTTACCTTATCTTTGGCGTATTACTTATAATAAATATAAACGTGGGTTAATATTTAATTTTATGATTTTTGAATCTACGAAGTATAGACTGATATCAGTATTGAGTGAAGTGATATGAAATAGTGAAGGTAGGTAGCAGTAGGTAATACATACTTTTCCACTATCATGTATGATCTACATGTATAGTACAAGTTACTAAATTTCATTGTATTATGCTATATAGTAACTGATTGTTGGTGACTGTTGAATACAACCTAGTGACGAAATTGTATACTGCTGTTGTGATATGGACCGTTTATAGGATTAAAAAACTGTTGACTCTAAAATTAAACTTTTATTAAAGTAGAACGTCCGTTAAAGTAAATATAAAAATACTTATGGTGTTAAAATTACAAATGTGTAAACTTAAATTCGGATTTGCTAGTGGTTACACCAAATTTTGATGGTACAAGCGAACTAGAGTGTAGCAGCTAGACCAAAGTTACATGTGCATAGAGTTATTGGAGCTATGGTGGTAGACAAGTATATTGTATGGAGTTACAGAGTTGCAAGCTACTTAGAGCTACCACAGAGTACAGACATTTGCAATCTTCATGTGCATGTACTTCTCTGTAAACTGTAGACTACTGAAGGCAATTTGTAAGAGAGATCGCGTGTGAAACGATGTGAAGAAGAGAGCAAGTAAACTAAAAAATTGTAGAGACTGGAGAGCAGAGTAGACCAGTGGAGCAAAGACAATACATGTTAGCATATAGACCGCTGCTGGCGCGGGAGAATCCAGAAGGAACTTCTATGAGGCAGTGTGCAAGGCAGTGAGCTCCCTGCGCTCGCAAGCATGGAAGAACCAAGATAAAATGGCCGCCTCTACGAGATGAGATCGAGTGTGCGCGACTGGGCGCAAGGTGCAGCTGTGTGTCATTTCTGCCAAAAGATCAACCAGGGATAGTACACGTGTACCCTAGTCAGGGTATCCCAGCTTTAGCCTTAGGGCGTAAGTTTTTTCCAAAGGACTCAGATACGAGTCAGTGTTTTCAGCAACAATTTATTAGCAGTATTCGCCGGCCGACAAGTTGCTATACAACTTGAACTGATACATTTTCTTCGACTTATATTAATATTGAGACAAAAATAAGCCAAGTGGAGGAAATTTATACGTAATTCGTTTCTGCAGTCGAATGGGTAAGTACTAAATTATAATACCTACACAGTAGACATTCGTTGGTAGTGTTTAGAAACTATTATTTCAATGAAAGTACCAATACTCTTCACTCTATCCTTACTTTTTACCCCTATATTTGCTTTTACAAATATTTGTTATCCTAATTAAATGTCAAGAATAAGTTTTGGTTTACTATTGCATATAACGAGAATACAAAATTACTGAAAACTTAGGCGGAAATGCATTATTTCGTAGTTTTAAGCTGTTAGAGAATATATTTTTTGTATAGTTTTTTTTTTAAATTAAAGTTATCTATTTTATCTTCTTTGAAATACTCCCATGTTCTGATCACTATAAATTGCAACTCTGTCTTTCTGCAGTAGCAACTGTATATATATATACTTATTTACACTAGTGGAATGCGAGCGGTGCTCCGAATTTCTCGTTCCATTTTCCATCTTTTTTTCCTTATGCAGGTTCTTTGCAATTTACATTTCTTTTTTTCCCCGTCCTCCCCTCTCAACTCTTTCTCTCTATCTCTCTCTTACTGTTCCCCTTTATATACTCAAAAAACTGAAAATTCACAATATGACATGTATTTTAAATCGTACGTTTTTGTGTGTTTATAAATATATCTTATGAAAGTTTCAACTTACTTTACTCTGCAGATAGTTAATGTTGTATTACTGTTTGCATTATGAAACCCTTATACATTGATTTTTTAGTTTTGTCTTTTAAATAATATTTTTAATAGTTTTTTAATATTAAGTATAACGTTATTTGCAATTATATTCCAATAATTTTTATTTCATTGTAAAAATATAAGTATTTATAATTAAAAATAGAATCATGAAAAAAGTAAAAACGAAAATAAAATTGTACTTCAAGTATTTTAGTATTATACTATTTTAATGAAGTTTACAACGATAAAACCTAATGATATCTTTGTAGCTATAATTAATGTTCATATATTTAATTTTTTAATAAACCAAATAAGAATTTTACCTTAACCATAATTTAATCAATGTACTATATACATATATATATACATATACACATATATTCTATAAAATTATAATTTTATTTAATTATTATAAAAAAGTTTAAATTTAACTATTCTAGACAGTGTCATAACTACACATTAAAATAGACCATAGCAGATAATTTTAGTGTTATTAGTTAAGATATTAATCTTCTTTAACTTTTGCAAGTAAATTAGAATTTTAATCGAGATTATGAATACATTTTTATTTGCTACATAGTTAAAAGAAATATTAATTTTAAATTCAAAATATCATCAAATTTTTTATTACAGTTATGTAACTCTGTATTAGAGAATCAACAAAATACGTTTATTTTTTATTACTGTAACATATATATAAATATACAGATTTCATTTGTAAAGTATACGTCATTATAATTCCAACAACAAAAATTAAGATACTTACAATTTGAAAATGCAAAGTTTTTACTGCATAGAGTAAGTAATTATATCAACGTATTATAAAAAATGAGTAAATTTTTATATAATAGTTATATCTAATAAGATGCTTGAAAAACATATAGAAATTAAAATTTTTTATCCAATTATGAATTATTTAAAAATTTAGTGAATCCTTGTAATTGATTTATCAAAACTATAAGACCAAATTATATTCTTCTTGATAGAGTTACTCAAATCTATGTAAATTTATTTTTACTCAATTTCATAATGTACAAACTTATTCACTTTAAACTTTAAACATTTAGTTTAAAAGATAATAATTTTTGTTTTTTCTGCTTATAGATTAATTAGTATATTACACTGGCTTGTGCCGTGATGCCAACGTATCACAATGCGGGTTGTAGCTACCCAAACATATCAGCGACAGCTGCTCGTCACCAAAGTAAGCTTGATGGCAATCAAAACCACCATACAACAATTCCTTCACACATAACGGCTGCTGCTAATTCGCACATAGTGTATCCACTCGATCAACGACATACAAGTAATAACATCAGCGCATTCCATATGGTAGCGACGATGTCGTCACTTACAGCAACCACAACAGCGACGACGACAACGACAACAACAACAATAACGCCAACGTCGATAGCAGGCAGCATGATCAGTCTAACCAGTTCAGTCAATCCCAATCTCAACTTGAACTCCAACACTAACAGTAATCTTCATGTCGGTAACAGCACTCGGCTTGAAGTCAAACTGAATGCCATGCCGTACGTTAATATAATATTAAATAATATACAGTTAGCTTAACAATCAGACAATAAAATTACTCAATTATGAAGTATGCAAAACAATAATTGATTTCTTAGTAAAGTAGAATTAAAATAATTACAAAAAACTAAGAATATATTTATGAAAATAGTTTAACAAGCAAATCAAGTTTCATATTATATTAAATACTGATTTAATAAAAAATAGAGAACACAAAAATATGATAACCGCTGATGCAAGCTTTCTCTTTATTTTTTTCTCTTTTTGGAATACTTTTGCCTCATTGTACTATGATATAACTTCATTATTAGTTTTGCAAGTGACAATAATTAAAATATTTTATTATTATTAATAAAGTAATATTGTAAAAATGTTTGTTTAAGATGGTTCCACGGTAAGATATCACGTGAAATGGCGGAACGTCTCCTACGACCCCGCGAAGATGGGTTGTTTCTGGTTCGTGAGTCGACTAATTTTCCAGGAGACTATACATTATGTGTTTGCTACCAGGGTAAAGTGCAGCATTATCGTGTCAAATATAAAAGTAATAAGTTGACGATTGACGACGAAGAATTTTTTGAAAACTTAGCACTTCTCGTGGAACATTACGAGCAAGATGCTGACGGACTATGTACTCAGTTAACCAAGTCCTTACCTAAGCAAGGTAAACAAGACTTTTGTGTGGATCCGAAGGCCTTCGTTCAAGCCGGTTGGGTAATTCAACCTCGAGAACTCGAACTTCGCGAGTGCATTGGTAAGGGCGAATTCGGTGACGTGTTACTTGGTGTTTACCGTGGCGAACGCGTCGCTGTAAAGATGCTCAAGGACAATAGTGAGGCAGCCCAGCGCTTTCTTGCTGAAGCCAGTTTAATGACATCTCTTATCCATGACAACCTCGTTAAACTACTTGGACTCGTTTTCAACAATCCACACATGTATCTCGTAACTGAATATATGAGTAAAGGTTCACTTGTAGACTACTTGAGGTCGAGGGGTAGGCTTCATGTGTCCAAACGCGACCAAATTAACTTTGCTTACGACACATGTGCTGGTATGGCCTATCTTGAGTCCAGGCATGTTGTGCATCGTGATCTTGCCGCAAGAAACGTCCTAGTCGCCGAAGACAATTCAGCAAAAGTTTCAGATTTTGGACTCGCCAGAGATGAAAACTTTTCCTTGGATGGCGGAAAGTTACCTATTAAATGGACTGCACCCGAAGCCCTCAAGCAAAATGTAATTTAACTATAATTTAAGCTGGATGTTTGAGTTCTTGAAATCTATTTATTATATATAAATTATATTTTGTATAAATTATTTTGTTTTGATTTTTTATACAGAAATTTTCCAATAAATCAGATATGTGGAGCTTTGGCATACTTCTTTGGGAAATATATTCATTTGGACGCGTCCCCTATCCTAGAATAGTAAGTATGCGTATTTAAATGTAAAAAAAATAAATACTGTACTAAATATTGTAATGTCTTTTAGCCTCTGGTCGATGTAGTCAAATGTGTTGAAAGAGGATACAAAATGGAGCCTCCTGATGGATGTCCTATTGAAGTTTATGACATAATGAGACAGGTTTCTATTTTTCCTATTTCGTATTTCTTTAACTCACGTGTACCTTTTTAATCTTACGTACATCATTATTTTTTTGTTTTTCAACAGGCGTGGGATCTACAAGCTGAAAAACGGCCAAACTTTTATGATATAAAAGTAAAGCTTGGACAGCTAAAAGTCGAATACACACAAATTGTTAACTAGGTTTTAGTCTTACTTGTAATATCATAAACATTTGTGATTTGCAGTAAATAATGTGGCCTAGTTTTAAAATTAAACGACTGAATCAAATTTCCGGATAAGTAAACAGAAAAATACAAGTTTGCATTTATAACGTTATTTTAACGGTCCGATGTCGATTTACCACGTACATTTTTACACTAATATACTTATAATCAATTTAATATTCAAACTCGTTTTAAATATTCTTAGATATTAAATTGACTAAAAGTATGATATGCCTATAGGTCAGTGCCTAATTTAATAAATTATCTAAATTGCATGTTTACATGTATGTAGGGTATTCAAATTCATTTTAATAAAATCAATCAGTTTTACTTTATGAACATGACACGACATAATTTTAAGAAGGTTAAAAAAATATGTGCAACAAAAAAAGTTTGCATAAAAGGAAATATAATTTAGTATATAAAGCTAGAAATTCGTTTGGAAAGCTTTCATTGTTAACTAAAGATTAATTATTTAATGATATCATTCTTAGCTATTTATGTTGATATCACGAACAATTTATCTTTTTAAATATCCTGTATACATTAAATGGCATTGTAAGAGGCACAATACATTGTAAAGCATTTTAACAAAAAAAACAAAATTAGAACTGTTTGTTTTTGTTAAGAACTTTGTGTAAAATACAAACCCATGTCTTACACTTTGATACATATTGTTAATTTTAATTTGACTTGTTTTGAGAGAATATTTTTTATTCAATTCAAGTTGGATCTGCATATGCCTGTGACAGTAACTCTATATTTTTTGATTCCTCATTTTATTGAAAATTGGAAATGGGTTTCTTAGATATAGAATACGAGAATGTCTACAAGTTTCTTTATAAATTGTTATATAGTGTTACTATTGCTTAAAAATAAATTATTTTATAAGTGTTTAAAAATATTAATTTAAACTATATTTAAAGGAAATATTGAATACTTATTAAAAAATGTACAGGTGCGATTGTAAATAACTCTTGTATATAGTAATATTGTCTAAAATTACGTTCCATAGCCAGAGAATATTAAGGCAATAGGTTGAAGATTGATGAGCGAAAAAAGAAAATATGAAGTGTATTTCATATTTATATTTGAGCAATGTAGGTATTGAAATAGGTAATGAATACATTTTTTAAATAAATTGTTTGATGTATGTACTATAGCCATGAAAAACGAATTCATAGTATAAAATATGTTCAAATATTTGTGTTTGTTTATGTTTTAAATAGTTAATTTTAATACAGAAAAAAACATTATTTTATGTAGAATCATATATGTAAATGAGAGACAATGTAGAAAATTGCTCAGATAATTTTTTAAATATTTAAAAAATTTGAATTTTCACAAATTGATTCTTATAATTTAACAAAGGATTAAAATTTATAATCATATTTTAAACAATGTTCTTTAATTAATTACACATAGTCAGGAAAATAACGAAATGTTGACTAATGATTTCGTCTAATGCACAATTTTATAACATTGCACATCAATCGATAAAAGAATCTAATCAATCTAACAAAATCAAATTATTAAAAAGATATCTGAGTAATTAATTAAAATTACGAGAAGGTAATAACAAGAATGGAATTAACAATTAATTTATAGGATGCTATTTGTAATGAGATTATGAATACAAATTTTGTATAAAGGTTGAACATACATAAAAGTGCTGTATGTTTTATGCTGTTTAACAAACGATTTTTTGTAGTAACGGGATATTATTATAAGGATAAAGACTATTTATTTAATGATTTGTTGAAGTTTATTACATTTATCTTATTTTTTTAAATTAAATGTTTATTCCTTTAACTACCAGGCCATTACTTAAATTAACAAGTTCATGAAATAAGTATCTATTTTATTAAAAATAAGCTATTTGTCGAATGCTGTTGAATTTTATAAATTATAAGAGATTTATTGGCAATCTTCAGAAAGAGCTTGATTGTCAA
This sequence comes from Sycophaga agraensis, assembly GCA_018906755.1. Classification (NCBI taxonomy): domain Eukaryota; kingdom Metazoa; phylum Arthropoda; class Insecta; order Hymenoptera; family Pteromalidae; genus Sycophaga; species Sycophaga agraensis. Next base: position 729,873 of record JACCIE010000003.1, read on the forward strand.
TTTACAATATCAAGATCAATCTTTCTAATAAACATAATGCTCAAAGAATTTGTATATAAGCCTTGAAGAAGCGTGTAATAAAAATACACAAAACTTTCATATTTTAACTTTAATTTATTTTTCCTCTGCATCTTAGTATATTTTATTTTAAGGTGGCTTCATTATTCGACGTACCATCTAATGACTTCCAAACGAATTCAGTCATTGATTAAAAAATTACTAATTATTGATTTAAAACTCGTATATATGTTATCTTAATGTTTGATGTATTTCATAAAATTAATCCAAACAGATAAACAAAAAATGTTGTTAAAATTTTGCTATAGATCCGAGCCGTAGGTTGTGCATAGATATTTTCTTAGGATAAATTTATGAAAGAAATGAAAATTTTTATACTTTAATTGCAACGATTATTATTGTTTTTGCATTTACAAATATATAACTATAGTCTCTTTATTTTTCTTATAAATATTATGTGAATAATCAATTTGATATTTTATGTTGATTTATAAACATTTCCTATTTTTATTTGTAATTATACTTTTAAACCCACTAAAACGGGTGAATTTTTTCAACTGTCTATTAAAGCTGCAAATTTGACTGAACTTTCTTAGGGATTTATAAACATAAACATTGTGCAATGATCAAATAATATTGATTACATTATGGTATATTAATTAGTAAATATAATCATTTTTTTGTTTACTATATAATTAAACGGTTTTTTGTATGATATCGAAAATTGAGCATAGCTAAATATTTTGCATAATATATACTGTATTTTACCTTGAATGGAAAAATGTACCTTTTATCTTTATTGAACATTCATAATATTCATTTTTTTTTCCAACATTTTGGACATTCATCGTCTAGTTTTTTTGAAACAGTTTCTATTGTGCCATCTAGTTTTTTACAACCACCTTCAATTTTAGTTGTACTACATTTATCTTTATGTAAATTCGTATTGCATGTATCTTCATGTGTATTTGTTTTACCTGCATCTTTAGAATTGGATGTATCTGAAGTTGAACTAAAATTATTATAAAATTGTATATAATAATTTTTTTTTATGTATTTGAAATAATATTTTTGTATTAGTTCCAATAGTATTAAAGAAATTTAATATGGAATATAGTAATAGATAAATTGTAAAAGAAGACTATGGTTAGTTTAAGTAAATTTTGTGTAAGATATTAAATTACCATGCACAGATTTCTTGAATACTTTCTTTCTTAACATGCTCATGTTCTTTTTTATAAGTTGTTTCTGGACTTCCCACATGAGGTTTTAAAATCAGTTTCTTTGGACTTTTTAGATGAATATCTGAAAAAGGGTTTGGTGATTCAAAATTTTGTGGAATTGGATTTGTTCGTGCACTAACACTTCTTGAATTAGAAACGACAGAATTTAAGTCTCTCTCTGCCCACTTACGCCACATTTCAGGATCCTATAATAATGAAATTTTAACGAAATGGAAGATTAATAAGGCATTTAAATGTAGTCCTACTTATAAATAAATAGGAATATTCATTAACTATTTTTTATCTATTCAGGGCAGAAAGAGCAATTTTTAATAATTTTCACTGGAATATAGTAAATTTTAAGTATTTGAATATTAAATTACGTTAGCTTGTTGATTTCTTCTATTCATTTCATATTCAATTTGACTAATTTTTTGTTGTATATTAGCTAGCTTAGATTCAGCTATCATCTTTTGTGAATTGTAAGCTGCAAAATTAAAATTTACTCTCTCTTCGCATTCTTTATCCCTGAGCATTGACAAGAGTTGTCTAAGATCGGCATCGGATTTTAATTCGAGTAATAAAGCATTAAGTGGTTCAGGAGCTTCAGCACCGTAACCTTGGTTTTCTATGATTTGTGCGTTTATAAGCATTTCGATTAAACTTTTTAATATATTGCTCTTGAGTTGAACGCTTGTTAATACAGGAATTATTCGAGGTAATGTCGATATAGATGTCATATAAATTCCTAGCAGGCGATTCACTTCTTGGTTACTTCTTGATTCTTTTAACAAATCGTCTTTCGATAATCGTCTTATACATCTGTATAGAATTAAATGTAGATTTTTTATAACAATAAAACTTCAAACTATGATAAAAGATAAGTAAACCTTGTAGCCATTTCAATTATTTGTTCAACCGATTCAGTTACATTACTACCAGAAATTTTTTTTAACAATATTCGTATTACAGCAGATGAAACTATTCCTTGAATTCCCAATAACTGAGAAATCATTGCTTGCAGTTGTATTGAGACTGGGCAATTTTTTTTAACACAAATTACTCCATCGATAGTTTCCTCACAGCGATGTTCTGACCAAATATCACGATTATCACCAGTCTTATATACATTATTATTCTTTTGAGTTGCATCCTGAGATGTATATGATGTCCGTTCTGAATTTATTGAACATTTACACTCATTTTCATTTACTTTGTTTCCTTTTAAAATTTTAATAATAATATGATCATTTACTTAAATTCACAGTGTCTGATATGACGTAAAATTATTTTCAATGCTAGTGTTAACACAGTTCAAAACAATAACTTACGTACAACCTTATAATTTTATACAACTTAAAACATAGGGACCTTACATTTTATTATTTTGGATTGTTTATTTGTATATTTTAATTATATCATATCAATTAAATAATGCAAAAAATAATTTCAATAACGTTATCTCACCAAAACTTTGAAGTAGTGGAAGTGCTACAGGGTACGGAATGCAAGGTGTTATTGGATATTGAGGTAGGATCGGATTCATTGGACTAGTATTAGCGACTGGATTTATCGCCTGTCCATTATTAGGCAAAATAAATATAGGTGAGGGAGTACCAGAATAACGATAAGGATCTAAAATATTTTGCGGTATGTAACCGTTCATTTGTATTGGTGGTTGATAGTTGCATTGCAATAAAGGTGGTTGTTGAATAAACCGTTGATGGTTACCGCATAAACCATAAGGATATCCGAAATCAATTTGACCATTTCTGCCCGCATCTAAATCTTTGATAAAAAATTTGTATATGTGACTTTTAAGAATCTTTTACATTTGTATATCTAAATAAAATAATATAAACTTGAAAGATTTTTATTTTAAAAATTAACAAAAGATTTATAATCCAAAAATATAAACATGTAAGGTTATTTAGATACATGTAAAATAAATATATTAAAAATGTTTAATGTTACGTTAAGAATAATATTCACAACATTTTTAATAAATTATTCAAAATTACTCTAGTACTTTGTGTTGTATCCATGTAATTTGAAGGAATTTGTTGTGCTTGATGATGCTGATTCTGTTCTGGTACAACATTTGAAAAAAATGAAGGAATTTGCGTCATGTTTTATGTCTTATTTTATAAGTATACTTTTATTTTCAATAAATTTCTCAAATAATGCAACTATTTTAAACTGATATATTGTAATACTTTAATTTTGAACATCTTAAATTTTAGTCTCTGAAGTTTGTTTGAAATAAAACAATAGAGCAATAAAACTACACAAATTTAATTTTGCCATATTTTTTTACCAATAAATATCACTAAATCTATGTTTTAAGTAATTATAAATAAATAAGTAACTTTATAATAAGCTGTATAACTGTAATAATGTAACAATTTAGAAAATAGAATTTAAATTTCAAAAATATATTAAATCAATACAAAATTTAAGTATTTATGTAAATAAATATTAATATAACAAAATATTTTATTATAAATACAAATTAAAATATAATATAGAATAGAGGCCGTTGAACTATTTCAAGTAAAAGCAGAAGTTATCTGTTTCTCTCACGTGGTATGAATGATAAGGCAACTCGAAAGCTTAATCATTATATAGTAGCATTCGAATATTTGTTGCGTGAGCACTTATAGTAGTTGTGCAGTTTAAATATTTATATTTTTTGTAATAGTGCAGATTGAATAATAAAAAATATCATATAATTGTAAATAGTATTGATTATTATTTACAATACATATAAATCTATAAAAAATAGAATTAAAATGGGAACCACGGTTAAAAAAGACATATTATTTATAGAAACGGAACTTTTACCAGAAATGGTTCTAGATCGATATTTTTGTGAGCCAGGTTCACGTGAATTTGTCGAATTTGATTCAGCTAACATCGAAGCAATGGAGAATTATCTTGATCCTCTTGGCTTTGCTTTCTATCGTGCTACTGTAATTATTAAATTTTCAGGCGAGCCCGTTACCTTTCACATTTTAATAAAATTATTACCAAATGATACGATTGGTGATTGTAGTTATAATTACCTTCTTGCTTACGATGGGTTTTTAAATGAGGAAATTCTATGGAATAAAATAACTCGTAATTATGGGAAAAATTACTTTCCGAAGTTTTACTTAGCTGACATGGGCAAGTACGGTAGACCAGTTATAGTTATTGAAGATCTTGAGAAAAACGGGTATCAACGAGTACTAGATAGAGAATTAAATGAAAGTGAAGCTAAAACTATTGTAGACTTGATTGGGCGCTTTCACGGAAAAGGTATGATGTTAAAAAATACAAATTTTCCAATATTTCGTGAATATTTTAATAATTTACAAGAAATTATATTTGCGGAAAAATTGAAGATGATTACTCAGGAAAAGTTTTTGAGGTAAAATATACAGAGTAACATTCTTTATACTTATACATTTAACTTTAATCAAATTTAACAGATTTGAAATAAAAAATTAAATATTTTACTGTTTTCAGTTTTAAGAATGAAGTTAAAAAAAGAATAACAGATGAAAAAATTATGAATATTTTTGAGAAATTATGTAACGATTCTTACGAAATCTGCAAAAATAGTTTGGTTGTTAATGAATGTGAAAATTTGCAAGAAATTACAATCTGTCAAGGATTTCTTCTTCGTGAGAATCTTTGGTTTAAGAGAGATGAAACAAAAACGGATAATCTTGAAGTAAAAATTCTTGATTGGCAATATATTAGATGTGGATCAAATTGCATTGATTTAGCAACAATTTTAGTACAAAGTAAGGTTGATATTTGGAACGATCTAGTAAAATCTTACATAATGGCTGTTCAAAAGGAATATCCTGCAATATCAAGTTCAGAGTTTCATAAAGAAATCGTTGGTTTTGGATTGCATTATGCACTTCTTATTTTATCACTTGAGAATTCCAAATTACCTCATATTTCTCACATATTATCTTCTTTAAATTTATAATTGAGTCAATGTTTCCTTGTCAATTATTATAAATAATATAATGTGTTGATAACTATATGTACCAATGTTATAATCAAAAGTTATAATGTTATGTTTATAATATTTTTATATTATTGTTCTAATTCATACACAGAATGAATTATTTAAATGAAGCCATTTTTGATGACTAAAAAAGAAATTAATTTCATAGTAAAATATTTCAATATTCGCATGTGAGATGAAGTGGATTATTCTTTTGTAATTATTTATATATACCTTTTTTATTTGTTCGTATTAAAAATTTATTTATAAATCAATAATTACTGTCGCTTCAGGTAGAAAATATTATTTATTATTCACAGAAACAAAATGTTGAATACGCGTTTACGCATATTGTTATGCTGTTTTAAAATTAGGGCTGTTAATAGAATGTTGTACACATTCGGCCATTTCTTTCTAAATTGTATTTTACGTTTTCATAAAATAGAGTGAGAGGCTTGACTAAATTTATGTTACATAATTTTTTGACAGTATAATTCAGATACTACAAAACTATACAAGAAAATCTTAAATTAAATCGATTGTGTATTAAATAATCTCGATGATCTTGAAGTGTATTATATTCAAGGATCTTTTTACTCGTACATTCGAAAAAGAGATCCAGGTTGTGTGTATGAGTTTTTGAAGTCTAGGTGTTTATTTGATTAATATTGATTGCCTAGGTGGTTAGGATTCCCGTAGTAATGAAATGTATACTCGAATGTATATCGTAGTGTGCATTGTAATTTTTCAAGTACACGTGAAATACATAGATAAATATATTTTTCTATTATATTCGATGTGTAGGTGGCGAGGTAAGTGTGAAGGTACCCGAAAATGAGATCCAGATGGGGAGTCTCGCAGTTATCGAGTTAACATGTACATATCAATAATATTCGGAGTTTAGTTAGGGTTCGTGGAGAGCTTGACCGACTATAGCCATGTTTTTATAGCCATGTTTTCTAGAATTAAAAATAAAAAATTTTAATATATCAATATCTTTTTTAATGTTATTACACACAATTAAAATAGAAGAAAGAATTAGAATAAATCTCCCAACTTAATGTTGTAAAATTACACGAATTTGTTAAAAATATCATCGGTAAATTAATAATATATAAAAATAGTTACAAAATTAGTTATAATACACAATTTAACAAAAATAGATTATTAATCTTATAAATTAATAATAAGTCTGTTTAGAATAATATTAACCTATAATCGAGGTGGAAATTATTAAATTTCTTTAATGTTTTTGAATATTATGTTTATTTATTAAATTTAAATTGTATGTAGGTAAATAACTATATAATCTTTTAAGTATCTTCATACTTCTTATGAGTGAAGTATTAATGTGAGTTAAGATATGAATAGTTGAGTCTCCAATTTAATTGTTTAAAATATTTTCTCTATCTCAAGTAAATCACCTGTAAAATTTTCAACTCCTAGAAATGTTGTTTCGTTTATATATTACTATTTAAATGCAAAAAATTATTAAAAGATAATAGTTGTTCACAAATTAGTTCTGATCTCTACCTAACTATTCTATGTTTGTAACTATGGATTTTAAATATACCGCAGGCTTTATTAACAATTTATGGAGGATATGAGAATGAAAATAATACGGCCAGCGGCAATGATAAGCGTCAGCGTACAGTGAAGGCAACGATGCAGACATCAGTCGAAGATTTCAAGTGGTTTTTGATTGAAGATACGACTCGACAATGGGCGAGGTCCGTTTATAAACACGTTACTTTCACAACAGAGCGCACTTCACGCTTACGTGCAATACAACGCTACAGCTGCAATCAGATGCGTAAGTCTATTGTGTGTTTCGCCTGGTTGCTGCAGAATAAGACTCTATTCAGTGCGAATGATCATTATCTTCACTATTTATAATTGGTAAGTTTGAGAATGCAGAATGGATTACGAGGCGAAGGATGCTTTTTGTTAGCCGGAAAACGTGTAAGTCAACGAGCTAAAATGACCTTCATTGACCCACATTGACCTACATTAGAGGATGCAGCATTCAGCTAAAGTCCTCGCATAAGTCACAGCTGATGATACAGACCTCGGTTTAATCATAAGATTTAACAAATTTCTTGCTTTGTCTGTGCTAATATTAGAATTGTTCCGAGTTTTCCATTTAATTTACGTATCCGTGAATCTAAAACCTTGTTCAGCTTATTCTTATCGATAAATAAGTAGATTAATAAATAAATTTTATAAATAATCTTTATCGGTGAATATGATGACCTGATATCAACATAGAATAAACTTGTACATTCAATTGAAATATAAACAAAGCTTTTACCCAACTTTATTACTGTATTAGATATTGTACATAGTAAGGTGTTGGAAGGACAAATCAATTGTTATTACATCATTATTATAAATATTTAGAGAAATTAAAACATTTATTAAATGGAAGAATTAATGTTATCGAGTATTACTGTGCAGTAGACGCAATAGAATAAGGTATTTAATTGATGAAGTCTCGTATATATCATGTCAATACGTGGGTTTAGAATACGAGTTGCGGTAGTCGTGGTCTTCCTCAGGATGAGCAGCATTGTAGGCGAGGGCGCGTTGTATCGCTATAGGAATGGGCGGGGGCGTAGGCAAGTGGGCGCCACGGGCTTGGAAGCCATTCTCGTCAGCAACATAAGTGACGAGGATTGGGGTGCCATCCGGAGCAGTGTAGCTATACTGTCCCTGTACCACTTCTACCTGTTGACCCTTCCGCACAGGTCTCCCTTGTTCCGCTACAGAGATCCCGTTTTCCGTGTCGTAACTGAAATGATAGCCCGTCGATAATGATTACGGAATCTACTTTTTAATTTATATCTTATTCTTATGTTCAGAATTTTTATATGTGTATATGTATACACACACACACATATGTTCTGATAGGTTGCATTTATGCAACAAATTATTATTTACAAAGGGAAATATCCACATATGAAAGATTCTTAAGGATTGTAAAATTAATATATCAAGCTTTAGCTTTTACCTACACTATTCAACCAGTAAATTAATGTTCTTGGGGAAATGTTAAGAAAAGTAATAGCTAATCTCTAAAGCGTTATAGAAGCATTATAAATAAATTTGTGTATAAAAGCATTGGAGGGATACAGATACAGCTATTTTTGTACGAATGGTATGCATTTGATTTATCCTACGATAAATACAAAACATTATTATATTACTTGTTTTTTAAAACGAAAAGAAGCACCCAAAAAATTTCTTACCTGAAAGCATAAGAACCATCAACATTTTGTTCATGATTTTGTCGTAAAATAGCATAGCGACGCCCATAATAATCTGGATTATAACGAGGTTGAGAATTGTAAGGAAATTGGGCTTCAATAGTGCTCGCAATCGACACCAATATCACCTAATTATAATTAAGCTATATATATTTTGAATTCAATGATTATAATTGTAATAAATGCCCAGATATAATTAATGTCCAGTAGAGGAGGCTTATTTGTTAATTTTGTTTCTGATTTGTCAAGGCACTTCACGTGTTAATATGGATGCAAGAATAATTATAAAATTTATAACGCTAATTACGTTAACGTTAACGTTAACGATGTAAACAATGAAAATTAAAACTAAGAATTAGATAAATAATTATATAGACATGGATACAAACAAATGTTTTATTTTGAATTTTTAAAGAAAACTATCAGGATATTAATATAATAAGTGATATTATAATTTACATAATTTTTTATGTTTCGTATTTCATTTTTTTAAATGTAAACTTAGATATTTTACAACTTTAGAATTTAGAAAACTTGTAAAAAATATAAATACAGCCAACTGAAAAGTGTGAAATGGAATAATTTATAACTTACGAAAATTATTGCATTCTCCATGATAGGTATAGTGCTGAATGTCACAATCACGTGCAGAAGTTAAAAATATAAATTGATCCGTGTATAAAAAAGCGTTCAACTTTGCAACAAGGTATATTTTTTATTTACTTTTCTACTACCTAATATTAACTAACTGACTTGCCATGCCGTCCTATCTATTGTACACACTGAGCGGGTCTCGTGCGAATTTATAGTGCTTGTAGCGGCGCGAGAAGAGCGCATCCGCGAGATTATAGAGGGGATGATCAACTGTGTAGCAACATAAAAGAAACACACTACCTACTACTCTATAACTACAAGATATTTTATCTATTAAAGATCTACACCCATATTTCTTCCTGTTTGTACCACCACTTTTTCAAATATTTTCACTTTATTTATATCCATATAGTATATCCCTTAGATATATTGAATTTTCTATATTAAAATAATAGTGCGAAAAGATTAGTTTTCAAAATAGATATTAAAAGTATGTCATAAAATGAAAAACAATTAAATAAAATTTTAATCAATGATAATATTTATAATAAATTGTTCATGCTAAATAAAAAAAAAGTTTAATTGCTAATTCATATAATATTAGCTTACAATGCGTATTGTTTATTTATCGTATTTTATATAAACCACCTAATAATTAGACCTCCAATAATATGAAAATAAAAAATTTACTGTACCATGATATACGATTATGATCTATATTTATTTGCTATAAAGATGCAGTTGGCTTTGTGTTTATTTATTTTACATTTAAAGCGAACAAAGTTTAATGGATTATTCGATGGCTTTTGTGGAATGGCTATATGAAATACACGTATCGACGTTTGGGTTTAACTTTATTGTTTATGTACGAGCATGCATAATTGCGATTGTTATGTTTGTTATAAAGCTCGCACATGGACGTGTGGGCGTGTGCATTTACTAGCACACAATCATCGGAACACAGCCATTCGAGAGTTTCGTTAAGAATCTCATATAGCTGATGACGACGATGAAGAAAATGATGGTCGTAGGGCGTGTTCCTTTCACTACTTTCGCATTATGCGAGTAGTATTATGAACGAGCAAGGCTTTTTTCACAATCTTGCATACACTGCATTGAGTTCATAATAGACTGCATACCTTGTAGTACTATTTTGTAAAATAAGAGTTGGGGCATACTATGAGACTACGAAGCAATAGATTATTGATGCAATAGATAATTGTAATGCTAATATGTTTCAAGACTGATCAAATTCCTTACATTTATTGTTATTTATTTATTTATTTATTTACATTATTATATCTAGTTTTACACTTGTTTAAATAGCATTAATAGAAACTACAGAATTTTCATTATTTTATTTTAGTTGCATTGTATCTTCCTCGATATTCTCGACAGTATTTGACGAGAAAAATCATATCATTCTTGTATCATTTGTAGAACAAGGAAGTTCTTATTTTTTTAAACTTTTGACCAAAAACGATAGTTTTTAACTAAAAATTTGTCATATTTAAGAAAAGTCGATTTTTATTTCTAATAGATGCAATCTCTTTATTGTAGTGGGAGTATTATCACATTCCACCTTCGATACGGCCCTTGGAGGTTAGAAGAATTATAAGACGTTATTCGAATTTTTCATATGTAGCCCATAAAGAAAATGTTATCAAAATGTATCTGAGCGTTTAAATACAGCACGATCTAAAAGTTTTAGAATCCATATAAGATTTGCCTTCAATTTGGACATCAAAAATCACAAACAGAAGTCTTGGCATATTTTTCGATTTTATTACTCAAAATTCAATTAATAGAGGAGGCCACTCTACTGTATCTCGATAAGTTGATATTTAATTAGTTAACATTTAATTAGTAACCACTAATAAACATAAAACTGGTTATAAACATATAATTAATTAATAAACATAAAACTGTTGAAAAAAAAACTGATTAGATAGTCAAACATCACAAACGTATAAAAAATTGACCATAACTATACTGCCTATAAAGGCACGTTCAGACCAAGGAAACAAGCCATGCTCTATCATGCATTTTTTATTTATTTAGTGATGAAATCAGCCATTTGCCTTAAAGATACAACGATACATAAAACTTATATTATGAGTGTCTTATACGCACATTGAACTCTGATCAAAAACTTTTCTTTTACATGCATACTGCTTTTGAACTATAATGACTTACTTGTGTCCACTACTGCATTATATCTTTCTTTCTGAGCTAATAATTACAGTTAAGATTTGAAAATTACATAAAAGAAAATTGGTCAGTTTTTATGATTAACCTATTAATTAAATGAAGTCTTAAATCTATAAAATTATTGATCTCTTAATCGAATAATCAAAGAATGCAATAATATATCAAAACTTAATAGGCCAATAAATATATTTTATTTCGGTACATTATAAATTTTTATTAATTTGGAGCAGAAATCTGAAAACAAAATTTAACTATAAATTATCGATAGAAAGTGAAAAAAAGCTGGTTTAAATTTCATTCAGGATTTTAGTCCTATTATTCAATCATTAGATTAATGCTATAGAAACAGAGCGGGTCATGATAGTCATTCTATCTGGAAAAGTTTGTGAGATTTACGCAGGATAATAAAAAAAATAGGAGAATAAAAACATAAAAATATGATTCAATAAGAACTTTGAAGAAAATTCATTTATTCTATGAATTTATTTAGAATTTTGAAGTACATCTTGTCTTGTTCTTTGTATTATTATTAAGTATTAATGAGAAGCACAATAATCTTCAGCACCGCATTCAGCCATAGTTCTGAAAATTAAAATTGAAAATGTATTATATATGTATTTTAGATATTAAAATTTTATAAAATTTAATATATATTATATATTATAATAAATATATTATATATTTTACTTTTTTACAATCTATTATTTAAAACATGACATACCTAACATACGTCTGTTTTCGTATATTGAAAATTTTTTGGGTTAGTAGTGGTATATTGATAAAGTCAACTTTTTATTGAAAAACGGCACTGATATAAGTATAATTATACTAAAATACCGTCGGCTAGTTTATGGAAAGTAGAAGTTGCAATGCAACTCACTAATACTCGTTTAAGACTAGGTGGATTAGATTACATTTCGAAGAATCAAACTTATACTTTTAATAGTTTATAATATCTAGGATTAAAAGCGTCGCTCGTCCTCAAAGTTAAGAGCAGTTAAAGGAGACACTCGGGGAGAGGACCTCAGGTTAGCGTTAGCCGTTACGAAGACGCTTTTTGCGCCTTCTTTTCTACCTGCCAGAAGGCGGCTTAACTTTTGCCATTGGCGAGGTAGTAGGTGATAACGCTCTGGAAGGACGTGTGCAGGTAAGATCTCGGCTTTATGCACGCAGACGAGGAACCGCCGTCCGGTCGCGAGGTGGTGGTCCCTTTCTGCCTAATAGCGACTAGACTTCATGTAATTTTTATAATATTTTTATACATAAACTAAATTTTTCACACGTTAAAGTTGAAGTTCATGAAAAATAAAATTACACATCAATCACACATCAATCACAGATTCGCATAAGAGCATTTGTAAATCGAACGATTTATTTCTCTTAGTCTCTTAAATATGTATTAAGTAGAATTGCAAAATTTACTGTATATTTTGGCATTTTGAATTGTACAATAACTGAAAAATTGCTTATTGTAATAGTTAGCAAATATTCTATAATTGTAAAAATTTCTTAAGATAGTTATATGTGTTTTTGTAACCTTTTGAGCCTAAGCTGAGTCCAAGTATAACATTAAAATTGCAAAAGTGGCTCTTACTTTATTAATCCGTTTTCAACAGAAACAAAGCAACAACTGAAACTTTTATAGCACCAATATAGAGTTAAATAATTCTAAAGGAAATGATATAATTTATGATCTAGATACAATTTGTTATAGAAAGTAATATTAAATAATTTATCTATATCTTACTGGGCATTTTTACACCAATAAGAAGGTCCATAAGTACATTTATCACCACCAAGCAAGGGATTAGATCCAGCTAGAGTCGATTGGCACAATATTACTAGAATAAATAATATACAATATATTATATTGATAATTTTTTGTCCAAAAGTGCAAGATTTCGACGACTTACCAGACACGAATAACAAGAAAAAGAAAGAAACGTAGGTCCTCATGTTCTTAGCGGGTTCTGAACTGAGAAATTCACTATAAACTACTAATAATAAATTATGCTCGCAACTCTTTTTTATACAGACTTTAATCTTTTTCAATGTTAATTAAACATCTTATATATGTAATCTTAAATGTGATTATGAAATAATTTTAACGCAAATGAGATTAAAGCTTTTTTACTGCGTTTTTAAAAACTTGGCTCTTACAACTATACTAAAGTAAACATAAATATACTTTATACTGACAATGCTTGCACAGTACATATAAGATTTAAAACTCGATTTAAAATGTATACACAGTTTTTTTACTTTTACATTGCAGAATTTTTATACCTGACTGATTTTAATTTTGTTTTCATGTTTTTTTACTTCAATTGAATTCCTTTAAAAATATATTAAAAGAATACATACATAAATGTTTTTAAGTATTTATTTATTTTTAATAGGACTGACTTAAAAAATAAATCGTTCTAGTTATTTTTTATAGCTTTTTTTTTACTTTTTAAGTCTATTATACAATATTGCTATTCTAAATTGATGTTCATAAATTAATATTTGGAGATCTTTTTTCTCCAAATCATTTTAGTAACCTACTCTTTTTACACTTCATAATGGTCCATATAACCAATTCTATAACCTTCGTCGCTTATACAAAATCTAGATCTCAGCATGGATCTAAAATTCAATATTTGAAAGCAAACCAATTATACATGGATTAAGTATTTATTTTTCATTATAATTGATAAATCTTGAAATAATTGGATGGCTTATAAATTGTTATATTATTTTAAACTTTAATACATCAGCTATGTTTTGTTTACCGCGTGTAACTAATAAAAGAAATCCTTCAAAACCACATCAAATTAATAATCACAAGATAACTATTCTATGCCAATATTCTTGGATGGATAGAATATACGACTTCTTGAGTTTTTTATTTATAAGTTATAAATAACAAATAAAGCCTAAATCAAACATATATTATCTCTTAATTACTGAAAAAACTGGAACATTAAAGCTAATTAATGTATTTAAATACTACAATCAAATAAAAAATATCGTATCATTTTTTAAATAACTTAAAAGAAAATCACAAATTTTATTCAATATTTATATGATACAAAAAATTACCAAAATTTGCAAATTAAAAAATGATTGTGCGCGAAGACTATATTCTGTTAGTAACAAGATTTTTCTTTCTTTTATATAAATTATTGTATACAAGTATAAATACTATCATTTATAGCAATCAATTAAAACAATAAAAATAAGTCATTAATACTTTTATAATAAGTTTAATAAAAAACTACTGTAAATGCTTTTCTGGAGTTTAATTATAATTTAGAATAGTTTACAATAATTTTGATTATAAAAATTATTAAACTATGAATTCCACCTACATTTTTAAAATATTCAACTCCCTTAGAATTCTTGTTTGTACATAATATTTTATATATTTTGTTTTTGGTATAACTTTTTTGTTAAGTGCAATTAAAATCATGAAATGATTTATATATAATATTTCATTTAAATTGAATGAGATATACATTATTATGTAGCTGTCTCGCACAAATAACTCAAATTTGTGGATATTTTTTAAACCGAATTAAAAAAATAGTTAAAAAGTAATGATTTTGAGTGTTATCAAAAGTCAATCGACTGATAGTTGGATTAGTTTTTAAAAAAACTACCTTCTAAGTAGTTTCTTTACAGAAAAATACTTCTTTAACTTTTATTCAAAATATTAAATTTTAAATAAAATTCTAACAATAGTTTATGATGTTAAAAGTTACGACTTTTATGACTTTGTAACGCGTTTCACGTACATGTTAAATATTTTTTACAATGAAATATGCAAAGAAATTAAAAAACAGAAAAAAAATACTAGAAATAAAATTTGATTTATAGTTTGAGATTAATTCGTTTTGTTATTTGTTTGTTATTTAAAGTGTCATGTATGATTGTAATTGTCATATGCTATAGCACGTGAGTCATAAACAGATCATAATATTGTAATCACATGTAACCAAAATGCTTCTTAAGGCAAGGTTAGAGGAGTTCTTATTAAGTTTAAATAAAGATGTATGCTGTTTTTATATGCCTAAGAGATACACGCACACTTAGAATACTTCTATTTCAGAAAAGATAGTATGATTAGAAAACAAGACACATTTAATTCTAGGGTTTTATAGAGGAACATGGAAAACCGGATATGGATGGTAAAAGTCACAAGTAAAAACTAAATACTTATTGTTTGTGAAAGCCATATCGGCATCAATTGTGATGCCACTCTCTTGTTTTATTCATTTTATTTTTAATACACGTGTACAGAGTACAACGATTTGTAGATTCATTTAATTTGTGTTTATCATTTTTCATTACTTTTTTTCTTCACGTCTGTCAAATAACGGAGAGTCTAAGTATTTAATTACTAGTAAAAGACCGACAGAATGGTACATCACCGTTTCGCTAAAACGCACTTCTCCCCGCCCCCATAATCACCTGTGCAACCCTGTTTTTATATCCTCCTCGCGAGACACGCCAGTTGTTTTTGTTGTAATTCAACTTCTTCCTTCGTTAATTAATCATTTAATTTATCCACTTGCATCGTGATCATTCGGCGAACGTGCGAGAGTTGTATCCCTGCTCGACGCGAAAAAGAAATAAGCCGTGGCCATTCTCTCAAGTTATACATTGTTTTTTTCCTTCCATTTATTCATTACATAAACATTCATCTGCTGCGATCAACATTATAAACTTTACAATTTTTCGTTAATAGTTTATGTTTTAGAAAATCAAGTTGATACTAAAAAAATTAAAAATGAATTTATATAAATATACAAATTTGAAACAATTAAAAGCATTTATATTGGAATAAAAGATCATTGAAATTTACATATGAATCGGAAAAATTAATTTGTGCGATTAAATGTGATGCATAGATATAATCAAACTTGAAGTCGAAAGTAAACAATAAACCTCATGAAATTTCACTTATTGTTTCGTTAAAAGGGTGCATGAAGGATTTTTAATGTTCGTTAAATTAATAAAAAACACAAGTTCACGCGCATATAATATTAGTAAATAAATAAATGTTATCATTTTCGCGTCAACACGGCAATGAATTATCTTCTTTGCTATTTCGCTCACACCCGTTCTTTCATACTTCCTAACATAATTGTCACCCTACCTTCTTGGATTGTTAAAATTCGGGTTAAACTAATGAACAATCGTTATTGGTCACGATGGTTTAAGTTTCTCCAATTCGTGCGTGACATTTCTAACGGCTATTAAATTTGTACAATTAAAGCTATTCCTGTTTTTACAATTGTGCTGTTTTTCAAACCAATGGAAACATATGGAGTTTTTATATTCGCAAATTATAGCCATTAATTACCACGACAATATTCAGTACTTTTGAAAACAATCTAGTTTTAGAAATTTGTATCTGACACGCACGCCACATTTTTATCGTGCAAAAACGAAACTCATAATTTTATTCTTTTTTTTCTATTCCTTAATGTTGTTTTGTTCACCCTTCTATATAATGATTGCAGTCACAGTCAACGTATTTCCCCATCTTTATATATATTTATATTATAATCAGTTGTGATATTCATGTCCCCTCCCTATAATTTCTTTCGTTCGAACATGCAAACACATATACTCTTGTGCACTGTCGTACACACTTTCACTCTCTTTTCACACTGTACCTATTTCTCTTTGTCATTCAGTTTACATATGATGTACACAAATAGTCAAACACATTTAGTTTTAACATCATGACGAAATTGCGCACTGCACTTTTTTCTTAAAACTTTTCAGTCGCTTTTTAAAATTGCGAAATTAGAAACACCTCTCGCTGGAACATTAACTTTCATCGATTATACAGCGAGAAGGCATCAGTTTCAAACCACACCCCAAATACTGTCTCCCCCATCGTATGTTTATGGCGAAAATAATTTCTTCCCTGCTTATTTATGCGGTACTTGTGCACGCATCACAGGACTTCATCTTTCCCGCCAAGCGTTCTGTACATGTCCCTCTTTTCTTACAATATGAGACCGTCGACATTTTATTATCGCAATAACGTGAGACTGCTCGTGTCCGATTGTAAACTCTCGGAGGACTAAATGTAAAAAAATTAAATTAAGAACATCATCGGCGGTATACAACCGAGCGCAAAAAAGAAACGAAAGACGCGTGTATAAATGTAACAATAATGTCCTATAAGGGAAGAAAATAACAATAACAGTTATGTAAAGGTAGTGTTTGTTATTTGTCCCATAAATATTTATTAGTGGAGCTAGACGAAACAAAAACCCTCCCATCGTCAATTTATTTAAACTTGCTAAATTTAGTTTTTAAGAGCCACTAATACAAAGAAGGCTTTATTAGTTATTTTTTACGATACGCGGAAAAAAGGCACCGTTAATGCGGTTCTTCTTCCCCTCTTCTTCTCGTTGATAAATACCTATCTTTCTGATATTCTCAGTAACTTTAACTATATGAAATACATTCCTATAGAACATATTTGTATAGAAAAGACACGATGAATCTATAGAAACGGGAACTGCATAACCATTTGCCTTTTGTCCCTTTCTTAGCTTCTCAGCGTTCTATAATTTCTTTTACCTTTCGTTAACTTCGACTATTGACTCGCGGAACAAAAAAATGATCCTACATATGTACACGTGGCGGCGTAAAACACGCTTTAGCCTTTCGTTATTTATAGTAAATGACGAATTCCACAGGCTGAAACAAAGTGTTCAGCTGTGGAGTAATAGAGAAAAAAAATAAAAAAAAAACCACCATTCGCAATTATAATAAAAATATGTCGTGTATTACGAGGAGCCGAGGATTGATCCTCATTCACGCCTAAACTCTCCTCGTTCCTGCAAAACTCGCGAATAATTGCGTAACGCTATACATCTTTTCCCTTATTCACTTACTGGAATATAATCCCGGAATTTTGTACAAAAGCGACGTTATTAGGACTAGCCTATTCCTTACTTTTGTTCTCGATCGAGTCGGATTGCAGTACTTTTCGCCACATTCATATTGAAACTTTCCTTTTATTTATGTCTCATTTTTATTATTGATTACAATTGAATATATAAAATATCAACTAAAGATTGTAATTGATCAACCTTTACTTTTGTTGCTACTTCATTTCTTTTCTTGAGTATCATTGACATCCATTTGTCATTGCTGCTCATAAAAACATTAAAAACATGTCATATATAATTGAAAAGTTTCATTTAAAGAAAAATAACGAAATGCAGTAGCGTCCATTAATCTATCAAATAATGCACCCGAGACACTGTACGGTGTTAGATTATTAAAAAATTTAAATCATTTGTTAGTTGTAAAAGTATTCTATAAAAAAATAAATAAAAATAGAACTGTAGTCAATGAAATAAACAAAACAAAATGCAGAACGTCGAAGATTAAAGGCGTTCGCGAAAAGAGAATTCGAAAATCGACAACCTCCAAATTTTTTGGAATTTAAATATCGTATTCTTGGAATAAATTATAAAATCTTATTTTTAAAGGTCATATTTAAAATTCATACTTAAAAGTTTGAACACCATTTTACAAATCAGCTTGAACAAGAAACTATTGCACTAATTAAGTAATTTGTAAATTCTTTGAATTTTTTAAATTATTTAGAATTTGTTTATGATGACATTAAATTATCCAAGAAATTTTGAGAGTTATTAAACGCGTCCTATGTAAAATTCGATAAATGCTATGCGTAAAGCTCCTTTTTCTCTAGCAAACAGCTGCTAGCTCTTTGCGAAAAGAAAAAAAATTGTTGTCATACAAAATTACTTAATCGCACGCCATCGACTTGGTCCACGAACGCGCCGCGACCTGCGCTCTTTTCACTTCCTCTTCATATTTATTATTGTTAGCGTCCCTTGAGATATTTCACTTTCCTCTCTTTCTCTCTCTTTCTCTCTGAACGCGTATAGCGATTATTTGTACTTTTGCGTTAATCCTCGCGATATACGATTTCCGCGATAATTCATATAAAGGCGAGAGAAAGACAGGGAGGGATCAGTCTTTATTTTCATTTTGCATTATTTAATATTATTTTCGGCAAAGCTTAACTGGAAGTTTTATGACATATTGAACGCACGTTAATACACCATTTGCAAAGAATGCATATATAGAGTATATTTTGCACTGACCCTAGGTAGCAAATATTTTTGCAACTCTGCAAAGACTAGTACATATCACTTACAATGTTACCAGTCTTACAGAGATAAATTACTTTTATATTTCTTTTTCTTATGTTTTGCACAAGAAAGCTCATTTCTTGTACATTTCAAACATTGACTACAAAAATGAAAATCAAACTTTTATATTCAACTGAATTTTCAACGTTTGTCGTTTTATTAAGCTCAAATGTAAACATGTACATAGCAAACGTATTTGTAAAACTCTTATTGTTACTTAGCAATGGATAAAAAAGATATTTTGCTACGTATTTTAGTTACCGTGAATTGAAATAATTTTCAAGTATATTTACATTTAACTACAGACAAACTAGGTTGACCACTTTAAAACTTTATAAGCGGCACCTTTCTCAGTCCCTCGATCATTTTCTCCCTCTTTCTCTCCCTTTCTCTCGGAGTTAATGTCCTCTCAAACGTCGCCTTGTATAATAAACATTCGGCCCTCCCTGACGAGACATCGGACAACAAAATGCAGTTTAGCTCCATAGTTACTTCTTTACAATGCACCCTATCGCACCGCAAATCTTTTTGTTGATAGTTTTTCGAACTTCGGTTTTTTAATATAGAACGACTCAAGTCACATTTACTGTAACACAGAGACATTCGATTCATGTCCGGATAATAACTCGATATTTTCTTTCTCCTTTTTTGTGCAAGTGTTTACTTGCTTGACTTCTGATCCCACCTACATTTTGCTCGGAAAAAAAAATCGAAACGCACAAATCGAATGTCACAAGATCGTTCAATATCACAGTCGTCTTTTATTTTCTTTTATTTAATATTTTGTTCTTTAATTACTTTTACGGTACGTTAACTTTACGATTATCTTTAACGTTATTTATAATATGTATAGCGCACGTCATACCTTTTTTAAATACAGTTACAAAAATTGTAATGCGAATGCTCGACGGCTTCACACGGGGTTATCATTACTTTTCGCTTGCGACGAACCGCAAAAAAAGTTCATTGATTGCGCACCACTCTCACATTCACGCTCTTTCACTGGAAATTCTCGCAAATCTTGCATTCTCCCTTTTGCTCTTTGATCACTTTTCCCTTTATCCCCATATTTAAGCTGCTCCTGTAACTGCAACCCTTGTTTTTTCTTTATCTCTTTTACACGTTACATTAAATCGCGCACTTTTCTTAGAAAAAACAAATAGAAAGAAAAGAATTATACGTTTTACGCGGGACACATTTTTCGGGTGCATGTGTATGCATGTCCGCCAATTACAAACGACAAATCACACACACATATATATAAGGAAAAAATCTCGATACACGGAATAATTCTTCGGAACTATCTTTGATTTGTCATTCTTTTACCTTCATATTAGATTTTTTCTCGTTTATACCTTAGTTATTTGAGATCCAACTCGCACGTTTCGCGTAAGAAAAATCTATGTCGAGCTCGATATATACAAATATCGCATGCTCATTATTTGCGAAGAGGAAAATAATGATAATAATATTAATAATGATAATAGTAGTAGTAATAGTTATAGTAATAATAGTAATAAAGGGATAACAAAAGCAGCAGTGTAAAACTGCTTAGATTTTTCTCTAGAAGTCTAGAATTTATACTCTGTATCTTCTTTTTTACGAAGGCGCATATGCATTGTTACATTTCGTTCTATTTGTCGCGTAAATCATGTTTTTCGACATTGAAATATTTCGACGGATCTCATCGTATTATTCGTGTATTTTTATCTTTTGTTTCTTTGATATTTTTTAAGTTTCTTCTCTTGTCTCTTTATTTAAGGGACGGCAAAGGACAAAAGTACCATTCGTCGATTTTGAATCATACAAATTCAATTAAGAATATTTTCTTTTACTAAAATATACGAGTACTCGATATCGAGCAAATTAAAAAAAGTCACAACGGGACGCACTTGTTGCAATTAATCAATCTCGTAACGAGTATTCGCTAAACAATTACTCAGCTAAGTAAGTGCAGATTCACTCGTAGCGTCATACTTTTACCTCCTGTTTTATATTAGAATATTTAGTATCTGACGCTCATTTATCTGTTATGTGATTAACGATTCTACTAACACATGCGCTAGTCGACGCAACGAGACGCTTTCTCTATGTAGATATCCTCTTGTTTTCGCAAAAAGAAAAAAATCGCACAATCGATTTCATCTAGGTTTTGCATAATGTTCGTTTTTTGTTATTTTTTAATGGAACCGTATGTGACGTAATCACACTGCTTTTTTCACTGCCATTATAGCACATTAATAACGTGTACGCGTTTTTTCCATAGAATTATGCACTTGCAATGTCTCGTAATGCTTGCCTACTGTAATTCGCGCGCGTGTCATTATTTTAATTTTAAATATGTCTGTGTATTTTAGTAGTTTGTTGCTTTTATGTTATGTTGTGTTAATATGTATCAATGTGTGATTGACAATTTCTTTGTTGTGTGTTTAAAGCGCAATTGCGCGTGTCCACTTATATATCTTGTATTTATATCATTTTATCTGTTTTCCTCGCGTGACTTTCTTACATATAGTTGAATTTGCATGTAGAGTAGTAGTAATAATAATGGTAGCTTGGCGACAACGATGAATGGGTTTTGTAGATGTCTTTATTTGACTCATTACTGCCACCAGTCTGGACCACTACCTCCATTGCTACTATTATTGTTACTGGAATTGTGTGAGTTATAATTGCCACCATATCCACCTCCTCCATAAGAATTACCTAGAATAATATTAATATCTTAAAAACATGTACTTTTTTTAAAAATATTTAGGCTTAGTATTTTAAAGGTTCGACAAAAAAATAAATAATGTAAATAGATACACAATAAACAGTGTTTAAATTATATACAAACGAACCTCCGTAACCACTTCTAGATAGCGGTCCACTTCGTCCAGGTGGCCCACCGCCACCGCTTGATTGACGATAATCTCTAGCTCCAAAACCACCGCTGAATCGACCACTCTTAGAGGTTAGTCGTCTACTACTACCTCCGCCATATCTACCGTCAGTGTGCATATTTTCTAACCATTGAGGAACTTCTTGGTTTGTTTCAACGAGCAATGAAAATAGATCGCGTATTAAATTTATATTTCTATTGTTGAAAAAGGATGTAGCCAAACCTGAAACAATGTACAGATTTTAATATATTGAACAAATGTTTAAACTGCAATTATACCCCTTTATACAATATAATGTTATATGTACCGAGATTTCCCATACGTCCTGTACGACCAATACGGTGAACGTATTCCTCTACGTCACCGGGAAGATCAAAGTTGATGACATGTTTTACATGAGGAATATCTAAACCACGAGCAGCAACAGCAGTGGCCACCAAAATAGGTGTAGCCCCTCCGCGAAACCGACGTAGTGCATCTTCACGCTCGTGTTGAGTTCTGTCACCATGGATACTTGTTACAGGGAAGTTCTGATTGTGCAAAAAGTCTTCCAAACTGTCAGCTCCTTTCTTGGTCTCCACAAAGACCAATGTCAGCGATTCAGCTGTTAATCAATTATATTAAATTTAATATTAACATAAGTTTCTATTCTTTCAAGAATGAACGACAAAAACATACTTGATTTTTGGAAGTCACTTGCTTCAAGTATATCAAGAAGATAAGATCTCTTCTCTTGGTCCTCAACCCAAACTATTTTCTGAGTGATATTTTCTGAGGTTGAACCAACTCTACCAACAGCCAGGAAAATGTAGTTACTTAAGAAATCTCGTGCCAACATTTGAATCTCTTTTGGGAAGGTTGCAGAAAACATAAGGGTTTGTCTCTCCCCAGTAGGAGGCATATTGTTAGATTCAACAATGCGTCGAATTTGAGGTTCGAATCCCATATCAAGCATACGATCAGCTTCATCCAGTACTAAATAACTGAAAATAACGAAATAATTCAAAACCGAAATTTCTTATTTTATATATCTAGTACAATATTGTAGCCCTATTATGATAACATTGACTTTCAAAGATGTTTTCGAGTATTTAAGTTCATTTAAAACATAGTTTATAATCAAGTAGTTTTTAGTACTCACCGGCAATTATGTAAACCAATTTTACCCCTGCTTAACATGTCCACTAAACGTCCTGGAGTAGCAACTAGTAAATGGCATCCGCGATCGAGCTCGCGTATTTGGTCCGCCATACTGGCACCTCCATAAACTACAGCCGGACGCATTCTTGATCTGTAAGCGAATTTTCGCGCTTCGTCGTAAATCTGAGTAGCGAGTTCACGGGTGGGCGCCAGCACCAAACCCAATGGATACTGTTTGCGTCGGCCAGAAGAGTTTGGAGGAAAAGGAATCGGTCCACCCTCATAAATCTGATTGAGGATCGGTACAAGAAAAGCTGCTGTTTTTCCAGAACCGGTCTGTGCACATGCCATCACGTCGCGATGGTTGATAATGATAGGTATTGCATACTTTTGAACGGGTGTCGGTTTATCATATCCAGCCAAATTAATGCTGTTCCTTATTATCTCCGTCAACTTAACTTCCTCAAACTATTAAAAAATATAATTTAGATACAGATAAAAAATGTAAATATAATTACAATTTGCTACAGTTATAAAAAACTCACGGATGAAATGTGCAGTGGTATGTTGTCGCCGGATGCCTCGACTGGGATATCCTCATACTTGCTAAAATTGATGCCTGTGCTTCGTTCACCAAATAGTTCCAACTCATCTCTCTCGTTTCTTGCTGTTGGTACAGTCCAGTCAATCTCTCCCTTACCACCTCTTCTATCATCATACCTTCCACCACTGCCTGTTATTTATAAATTAGATTATGACTTTGTGCATAAAATTAATTAGCATTAAACTGGGTATTTGTTAAAAAATAGTAATTATCTTTAAAGTTTAGAAACTGTAACGTTTGTACACTGAGAAAAGGGGAATAACAAAATACCAAATCCTCAAATCAATAACGTTTTTTATATGCCACAGTTAATTACTTTTTAAAGCAAGATAATTACTTTAAAGATAATGCTTAACTCATGGCATCATTCTTATATCATACACAAGAATAAAAAAAATCA
Source organism: Sycophaga agraensis (assembly GCA_018906755.1). Taxonomy (NCBI): domain Eukaryota; kingdom Metazoa; phylum Arthropoda; class Insecta; order Hymenoptera; family Pteromalidae; genus Sycophaga; species Sycophaga agraensis. Next base: position 754,418 of record JACCIE010000003.1, read on the forward strand.
ATAGAATTTCACAAAATTTTTACAATTAGTAAACTAAATAGTTATTAACGTACCATAACTGGATTCACCTCCCATGCGTCCCATGGAAGGTTGATCTTGCCAGCGATCATTGAGTCGTGGTGGCTGCTCCCCCCGCCTATCACTGGTTGAACCCTGCTGATCCCGATCATATCGGAAATCGCGGCCATTTTCAGCGCGTCGACTTCGACTACCGAAGTTGCCAAAGTCTGCGTCGTTGCGACCACGGTAATAGCTAGAGCCTCCGCCTAGACCACGACGGTCGCGATCGCCACCTCTATCATAATCACTGAATCGTGAAGGTGGCTGATCCCCGCCTTGGTGACTGTCTGAAAACGAATCTACAACACACGGACCCGTATTACAAGTCTTATTGCAGTAATTTAAATTCAAATTATAATTAAGTCTCTACAGCAATTATAATCTGAAAAATTATAAACTGTTGAGAACTACATACTTGCAGATTTGTTACGCAAGTGCGGCGGGACGTAGCGACCCCCACTCTGCTGGCGGGACTCCTGCAAGTCCAGATCAGCTAACTGTAAAGTAACAATACATAAATAATTATCATAACCTGTTATGTAATGGTGTACTTTACAATTTAATTATACAAATATTCATGTTTTATTTGTGTCATAAATGCATTAAAATTCTGCAGTACAATGATTTTATATGTTATTCAAAAGTTTTTCATCATCTCAAACATCGTTAAATTTATTTATATTAAAATAAATTATTTGACAATACCAATATTTTACAATCTTATAAAACAAATAAATTATAGTTTGAAATACGATACTTTTGATTAATAACTGCTTAACTACAACTCTTCCAATTAAATTTTTAAATTTATTTAGATTAAAATAAATTAATACAATTACTACTTTGTCATACAAAGATTTATTATTAAAATACTTAATATATATGGATCAATAAGTTGCCGTTATTAATGAGTTAAGACATGTCTCTTTAGCCAGATATCTATTTGGACTCAAACTGTGCAGGAAAAAGTTGTGCAAGTTTCTTAACAATATTTTACGTTCAAGTAATTTGTATAAACACATTTTTGTTAGAGACGATCGATTACTATACAACATGTGTGAGTCAGCACTGATGCGCTCTACTCCAGTGTCAACATCAGAAATCCGAGGAAATATTCAAACTTTCGATCGCTCGGATGTTGAACGATGTTGTACGATTGATTAACGCGCGAATTCATGATTACAAGGTACCATATTATAAATCAATCAAACAATCATTTTTATGAAGATAAATTTGTAACAATGTGCCTTGCTGAAAGACTGAGCTCAATTGGATTAAAGAACTACTTTTGATTATTTTTTGTAAAAACAAAAACCTTCATATCCTTTAATTTACTATACTAATACTAAAACTTGATTTCAAAAGATCTATGAATAAATCAAAAAGTATAAAATCAATTTATCAAGAACTTTTTTTATAACTTGAACAGTCAATCTTTGCAAGTTTTTAAACAAAAGCAATGATTCTATTCATCATCTTAATAAAACATTAAAATCAAAATAAACAAGGACTTTTATGAAACAAGTAAAATGGTAAACTACTATACTTACTTGCTGCTCTAGACCTGATCCATTCTGGTTGGCTGCATTACTCATATTACTCCGCCTCGATGCGTAGATTTCGTATCGCTGTCGTAGAAACTCGCTTTATACTTAATCTACAATATCTATATTTTCCCTTCTTCTACGAGATTTCACAAACGCTACTGTACCCCTTACGATTTTGCCGATGCGTGCTTGTACGTCCTGATCTGTCTTTTCTAATGACGAAATTGGTCAAAATAAAAATAATGGCTTAGAAGAAAATGAAGAGCACGAGTTTTGTCTTGATTTCACGTATTCCGTTCCTCGATGCACACTGAAAAAAGAGTAAGAGAAAAGAATGATGAACGATTTCTTTAACGTGCACATTCAATGCATGTGTAGGTACACTGAGAGGGGGAGGGGGGATATTCCAAGTCGAAAGGTCAGGCTTCCGCAAATGTACACGCGCGCATCGTCGTCGTCGACATTGTCCTACAATCTGTCTATCTCTCTACCTACTCATTCGTCTGATGGAGTTTGGTGTCAGTCTGCAGAGTACAAAGGAAATGTCCGTCCCATTTTTCTCTGGAGGCCCCTTTTACACTGATACTCTTTTTTAATAATTTCGAACGAAGAGATATTAATCTAGCGACACAAGAAAGATGGCTATCCCGTTTTATTGGAGCATCGCGATTGGTACTCTATCTTTACGTCATTATGCATACATTTTAGGCTAGCTTTTTCTTAATTTCGAAACACAATGTCAGTCGAGCATTTAAAAGATCTCTCTAAACACTTCTAAAGCATAGCTGCAAACGAACAGATGCCATACAAGTATACAGTAGACGGGAGAGAGAAACCCGTAGCGTAAAAGGGCTGAGCAGGTCTGCTTTCCGACCGAATCAGTCGCAAAGATAGGGAGAGACATTTTGTATAAAGTTGCGGCAATCGTATTATGAATTCAAGGTAACAGATCTCCAAAAACTCACGAGAATCTAATCTAAGAGAATTATCGAGCGCTCGAGGACAATAAGAAATGTGTAGGGTCGTTTACCGTACGTGCAGAGTCTCTTGGATGACGCGCTGACGAGAGTCGGAGAGAAAAGGAATGGCAGCCGTCGTGCCGTGCACAAACGCTTTGTCGCTATATACTTACATCCGAATGTGCCCACGCACACGCAGAACACAGAAAGCAGCAAGATGGCCGTCGAGCCACTTCCGCCTGGCTTTACTGGTTTTGTCCCGCAAAACGATTGGACCGAATTCTTTCACTTTGTTAGAAACGGTAGCAAGTGAGAGAACGCTTGGAAAATGAGACAATGCGCATAAACGTAACAATAATTTTTAGATAAAAAAGAACAGAATCTCTCCCGAGGCAACTTAATCGATTTAATCTCGCTACGGAGGTAAAACTACCAGACTCCCCGTCGGTCTTACCTTTCGCGCTCTTTGCATAGGATCGCTTCTCTCGATTCTCTTGCGCGCGGAAATAAAGTTACAGATACTTTTAATCAAAATTGTTAATTACCAAAAGCACTGTGGGTCTTGGGTCAATTTGTGTAGATTCGTGCACTTCCACCCCACGTTTACACGCGATGCTTCCTCTTCAAAAGGGGCGATTAGATTTATTTTTTACAACACGTACACACACTAATGTATCTATAGTACCGCCAACCGCCACTTGCCGCCACTCATGGGCATATTAAATCCAAGAGAAAGGTCTGCTGGTCCTGGCCGCTAGGTGCTAAGGCTGACGCTGGGCTGGGCTACTCTTGGATGCGCGTGGAACGTTTGCGCATTCATGAATATGTTGACGTCAGATAAAAACCAGCCAATAGGCTTATGGTTTGCAAACAGTCGCCTTAAACGACATTTACCTTATTTTACAAAATATTTGTTACAATAATTAATGCATTCAACATCAATAAAGAAAAATGTACTTAAATTTAAAAACCTGTTAGCTTAAATATTTAATTTTAAATAATTTTAACTGTACCGGTATTGTATAGTTTAAAATTCATAACTTTTACATTGTACAAAGATTTTTTATTAAAAAATCCGATATTTCTTAAATTACTTTACTTTAATGACTTAAGCTAATATAAACTAAATTCTTATGTTTATGTACGAATTAAAAAGATTTATTATTTCATCACATTTCATAAAATCAAAAAGCCGCGAATATCATGAAACAGCCAATTGCCACGTTGCTCAAATGGCTATTGGTCTGTCGCCTTTCATTCTTTATGCTGATATCACACCAATCTATCATAAAGGTTGAGACTAACGCCCTCTTTAGCTGACATACAGACTTGTGCCGTCCTGCGGCTTGCGGAGTTTGAACTGGATGACTTGCCCTGTGCGTCAGAAATTGTTAAACATTAATATAATGCAAGTGATAAATGTGAATTTTAATAGAACAAAAAATCTGGTTTTCAATACTAGAAATTTTTCTTCAAAAATCTATTTTTTCATTCGTATTTATATTCATTCATTAAGTTGTCACATATTGTACTTAATTTTACGAATGATTTTTAAAAAATTAGTTTATCGTGTGAATTCTATTCGAAATTAAAGATTCATGTTTAATTTATAGCTAAAGAATTGAATAAACTAATTTCAATTCAATAAAGTATGATAATAATCTTCAATTGCGCCAGAAAAGATATAAATTTATTAAAGGTGCAAATCGACTATAACTATCTTTCGAAAAAGTAATAAGGAAAAAGAAAATAAATATATATGTTTAATTATGTTTAATTGTTTATACACGTAGAATCTTTGGAAATATAAAATTATGAATCAGCTTAATATAGCGACACCGCGCGAAAAATACTATTCGAATCGTAATAAAATTTTATATAATCTAAAAGTCCCTTAATTTTGTTTAAGAAAGCAAAAACCATAAAGGTTCGGTGTATTGTAGATTATATAAAAGACACGCGGTCAATAGATCAGATATAAAAAAGAAGTTTCGTAATGAAAATAAATTATTTAAGTAATTGTTAAGTCTTATCATAATTATAATATCTCAAATAATTATAATATTAATTATTTTAAAATAATACAAATAAAAACGCCATACGACTTAAACTATTCAGCTAACGAAAATACACGGTCGATTTTCGTTTTATAAAATTCATGCTCTTTTAAAGTCCGAAAATACCGATTCTAAAAGTAAAAGATCGATTAAACCTTTCCATTAGATCAACATAATGCATTTTATTTGAGAAAATAGACATTCACTCAGCTGTAACTTCCAGGGTGTTATGCATATATTGATATTTTATACCTATTGAGTATTGCAGGCTTTCCATTTTCTTAACTAGAATTATAAGATGACCCAATGGTCAAGGCATATAAGATATTGACGTAATTAAAAGAATTATTTCAGACTTTTTTGTTTTGATTTAAGTCACAAACTGCCAATACAGAATATTATATTTAAAATAAGAATTTTGTTTAGTGCAGCAGATAATAATACATGTTACATATATATTATAACCTATTCGAATTTATCAATGATGTGATATCAGCTTAAAACCGACCTGCTCCGACATTGCATATGGAGCGAAGTGTTCCTCATGGAATATCATACCCGTAAGGGTGAGTGAAAAAGATACAAAGAGAGAAAGATAGACATGCTCAACGGAAAATAAACTCCAAGTGCATCTCTGTCATTCTCACGAGATTGAATGAGGCTCGGTGTGGAACTTTACAGCCTTTATATATTGAATCTGAGTAGCTATATATAACGGATGCACGAAACACGTAAACGGAAATAATTACAAGGTGTCTCTTATCTTATCCTATATGTATTAGGAGACGGAAAAATGTTATAAGCTCGGTTATAAGTAACATGGCGCTGTCCAAAATCGGTTCTATCTTGGAGCTAAGACATAAACGCGCGTATGTTCTTCCCGGTCAAGTGAAAGCCTGCAAAAGGCAAAAGAAATAGGTGAATGCACCGCCCAGATAAAACTACTCGCACAGTTGAATCAGGTATTATTGAAGACAACTACTCTCTACCAGAGTTGAAATCAGGAGGTACCGTACGTTCTCTTTTCTTCTCATTTTGTTTGGAGAAAGCTCTGTACTTCATTTTAAAGTTTAGTTGCACTACAGCAATTGGTGGAAGGTTGACAAATGGAGAATTGACTACAATTGACGAATATTTAAGTTTCTCCGGAAGCATGGGAGACTGGGAGGCCATAACGATGGCGAATTTACCGCTGACCGAAACAGAACATAAATACTATGACGACATATTTATCTACTGCTGCGAGAACGTCGAAACCGACGTCGTGCCTACTGTTAAAGTTGGTGAGCTTCTAAGGTCTGCGTATATATCTTGCCAGGTCATCCTCAAGGTATGTTTTGCTCTATTTCACCTAGTCAAGATACCATATAAACTTGTAATTTTTTTACATTTTAAAAGTAGGTCTAATACTGTACATATTTGAATCTTTATTATTTATTATTTTAATTTATTATTTTAATAATAATTAATAGTTTCACTGTTATCATTATTGTTATCGTTATTATTATTATTATTATTATTATTATTTTACTGATAATAATTTTTATTTTTGTGATTCAATACTGTTGTTTTTCTAATGTTAATTTGTAGTATATAGTTGAATAGCAAAAAAGTTTAATCAATATTTATGTTTTATAAATGTATACTTAAAATATAATGAACAAATCTAATAAGTATGTATTTAATAGTGTTAATATTTCAATTATTTGTTTTCATTTTATGTGTTGTTTTTATAATTTAAAACTCCTATGAATATAATATATGTATTAACAATTGTAGATATTGGACATTTGTGGCGGTAAAAACAGTACACTAAATAGGAAGCAATTTTATGCTGTTATGAAACTTGTAGCAGCACACCAAGCTGGTTTTGAAGTTCATAAAGATCTAATATTTGGAACTGTACATGAATCATCATTTCCAATGTTTACATGGTCCTCATCAACATCTGATGGAGAAAAAGATAGTAAAATGCATTTTACTAAAAAGAATTCCAAAAATCGAAGTGCTGCACGAGTTCCTGAAAGTACAACAGAAAGTGAGAGTGAACCTGAATCACCAAGAGAAACTGAAGGGTGTAGCACAGATTCACCTACTCCAACTAACAGTGTGACTCAGGAACGAAGTGATGGTGCTTTAGGAGGAGAAGCAAATCTAGATACAGTTACTGGTGGATGGCAAAGCCTGCTTGTTTCAGAAGAGCAAAGACAATTATTAGGAACCGAAGAAGAGAGTTCAGAAAGACATAGTAGTGATGATGGTAAATTTTTATTTTGGTATTTGCATTTCAAATTTGTATTTATTTTAATATAATTGTTAATATTACAATAAAAGTTTTAATTTTGAAAATTTTATAACAGGTGAAGGGGAAGATGGTGAAAGTTTTCCACCAGAACAAGTCTGGACTATTAATAAAGAACAACGCGATTATTACACGGCTCAATTTGCTCAATTGCAGTCGAATCCAGACGGTTTACTTGCAGGATCATTGGCGCGCAAGTTTTTTGAAAAATCACGACTCCCTGTAGAAGAACTGAGGCGAATATGGCAATTGGCTGATGTTACTCGTGACAATGCTTTGAGCTTACAAGAGTTCTATGTAGCTATGCATCTAGTTGTACTCAGACGTAATCATATTCCATTACCTGACGTGTTGCCACCATCCTTAGCTCAGCTTATAACAATACAACCTTCACAGCAAGCACCACCATTATCAGTCGCGCCACCTGTACCAGCACCTAGGGGAGGTAGTCCAACAAACAGGTAAGAGCTAAAAGCTTTTTAACAAACGAGTATTATGCCAAACAATTATTTTATTGTTAATATTTTGAACACCTATAGAACAGTCAACTCGTCAGCAGGAACAGTAGCAATTAATAATAACAGCAATAAAAAGAAAAACAATGAGTGGACGAAATTCGTAGACTCGCCAACGGGTACAAGCAGCAATAATAGTAACAATGGTAGTTCACTGACGAGTCCTGGACCCAAGCCTGTAAATTTCGATTTTCAAAAAGCAGCAGGTTGAGCGCGATCCAAAAATTTTACATCCAGTACCCTTGCGATTAACCCCTGAGGCGGCAATACTTGCTTCTAATGCTAACGGCAATAATGGTGTTACGCCTATACATGTCGATGAAGATGTTTCACTGCCAACAGGATTAGTTCAGAGGCCGCTTGCAAAAAAGTCCGGACACCCATTGGTAGAAGAATCTGTGATAGCGACACCCAAGAAAGAACCTCCACCACCCCCACCACCTAGACCTTACAGGTCGCACACAAGGAGTTCCAGTCTTGATCTCAATAAATTAGGTAATTTTGTGAATTCTTACTTATTATATAATATTATAATATTGTTGTATATTATATTATATAATATTATCTTATGTTTATGTCTACTATTAAATAATGTAATTATTTGCTTCTTTAGTTTGTTTTAATTATAAAATTATAAATTTTTTAATTCTAAAATATCCATAAAATTAATGCATTAAAAGTTATACAGTTTTATTCAGTCATGGATATATATACGTGAATATATAGATTAACATTTATTTATTTTTTCATATATCTACATTAATCGTTAATTGAAACCATACTATTCTTATCAAATATGCATAAAATGTATATTATATAGTAAGACTTAACTTATGCTTTTGCCAAAATCAAAAAAATTATAACTCATTTTCATAGATACTTTATATATTTTATTATCCACTTTTTAAACTATAGGTCTTATAGCGCTTTTGTTTTTATTATTTTTTCACATTAAAGTTATCTATATTTCAAATGATAGGAAAAAATGGACAAAATTTTCTAGGAGCCCCACCTCTTGTACCACCGAGGGTGTCACCTGGAATTGTAAGTTGGACAACCTATAATTTATTTTTTGACATTGTTGTTCGTCTCTTCAATTTTGGATATAAAGGTAGGAAAAGGATGCTTATAGAAATAAAACCAAGAATTTGTAAGTCATTTGCAATCATACATATTTCTTAATATAGAAAAAAGTTTATATTAATGATAAAAATAATCTACCTAAAAACTCAAGATTAAAATTATTTTATTTTTATGATTTTAAATTACATTTATAAAATCAATTTTTAAAAAAGATATGGAAGACTTTTGTAAAGTATATTTATTATTACTAGAATATTTATTAAATTATACGTTTGATAAGTTTGATTTTATAAATTAAACAATAGAATACTTAATTTTTTAATTTATTCATATATTTCTTACGTTCTTTTTATTTAAATTGGATTAATTTCATTATTTTTTTTACTTTATAACGTATTATTAGGAGACGAATAGCATTTTTATTTACATTTTTATATTAAAATTCAATATACTATGTTTACAAAATTAAAATCATTTAGACAACAACGACCAGAAAATTAGTTGGTCAGAAAAGTGAAGGTGAAGGCACCAAAATGAATCATGAAGATCCAGGATTTATTGCTGATTTTTCACAATTTGCCCCAAAAGTCGAAGAGAATCAATCGGTAGAAAATAATGTCTCCTCTACACAACAATTTACCGGAGTTTGTGGTGCTTTCCACATTTACAAAAAACCAAGTACAAGTATGTATAATAATTTCAACTGTAAAATCACGATTATAATTTATTCGTCTCTATTTTAGGAAGAGAAAGTGGACAAGAAGAGATTACAAAAGAAGACTCTATGTCGTTACAAGAATTACGAGAAAAAAATGCAGAATTACGGCAAGTTTGCGAGGAATTGACTCGGGAGTTGGCCGGAGCCCTTCAAGAACGTATAAATCTAAGAGCTAAGTTACTGCTTCTAACATGATCCTGCTCTTTATCTTGTCTTGTTATTGAATACTAAGATTTTTTTCTCCAACGTAAATTAAAAGAAAACTAAATCTTACCACTGGAGGAAAAAATATTTCTATCGATCACTTTTTTTAATAACATTTAGTTATCATTTTTGTTCAAAATGAGCAAAAGTTAAGATTATAGAGAATTATTATTATTTATTTTTATCGCAATATTGATATTAACTTTATATTAACTTTATATTTTATACTGTTATTTCTGTTCATTTAACCGTAATGAATTATCTTATTGCAGAACGATAAATAATAAACAAAGTAGTTTTTTAATTTTAAATATGTGTATTTTTTGTTGATAAATACAAGTTCTTCAGTGGTAAGTTTTAAATTTCGGAATATTTTTGGCTCATCGCTCATTTTATATTTTTCATTTATCAAGAACTGTGTGATTACGGTATAGTTTCGCATTCTTGAGATCATCATTTATGATGATTCATTTATGAAAACTCGGATACTAGTCGTCCTTGTATAATAACATTTGTATATCCTCATTAAACAATCTTACCATCACTTTTATCTTAAAAAAATATACAAAAAAATAAAATAAAAGGTAATTTCTCATTTGGGTCATCGACATTTTTATAAATTGATGAATAAATTATAGATTAATAATACATAGATTAATAAAATAATCTTTGCAAGGGCACTATATAAAGAATCTTTAATAAAGAGATTGCACAAAGATGCATATCAAAAATACGAAAAGATGAAACTAATTTATAATTTGTTAGTCACAGAGTCTTCAAGATATTGTTACAAATTTATAATATACAATGCTTTATAAAGTTCAGATGAAGAACTATCACGTCATGCTGTACAAAAAATATCATATTTTCTTAATAAACGCTACATAATCAAATTTTAGTCGAGCGGGAATATTTACAATTGATTATCACTGTCACTGACAGAATATAACGAATTTGTTATAATTGAGTGCGACCATGTTAAGTTTACTCATTGGTTTTTTGATATTGTAAATACGAACATTACCGATTTCCATCAAAAATGTCGGTAATCACCAAGTCAAGGATTTCATGACAAAAATAAAGAAATCGAGTGCTAAAAAGTAATGTAATTGTAACCTTGTCGGCTGGGTATACCGACAATGGAACGTAGTGAATGATTGTAATATATAAGCTAAAATATGTGAGTGAATAATAATGTTGCAAAAAGAAATATAATTATGTGAGTTTTACATAATACGTATATATTAAAGTCTCTGTGCCATATAAGATGATACGATATTTTATAATCAATTGATCTGTTGTAATTGGTTTCTGCAATCTCTTACTGTCTATGGAAATATGTTGCCTTTTTGTATTTGTACAAATACTGTGTATATACAGTTGATGCCCAATTAAAAAACATATAAATATAAACAAGTGGTTATTTTTTAATTTTCCGAAGAATGAATTTTTATCATAAAAAGTCAACAATAATTATATAAATATTAATTCAAAATAAAGAAATAGTAGCATAACTAGTTTTCGAAGCACTAAAAGACTTTAATAATTTAGTAAGTTTTTATTACTAAATAACATTTATCAGAATAATATAAACATCGTAACTATTTTTTGAATGATACAATAATACTAATACATATTGTTAGTAAATTAAAACAAACGTAAAGTATTCTTTTGATAAAGTTTCCTTAAAAATCGACGATTATAATTATATTTAGATGTTTCAAAATAAATGGATATGAATACGGATAATGTATATGATCTCTAAATGGTAACACACCATACTTCAATTAAAATATGATCGATACTTTAACCATAGCATTGCATATGTTTAATAAGGTCGATAATACGACACGAATATCCGTATTCATTATCATACCATGTGATGAGCTTGACAAAATTTTTATTAAGCGAAATACCGGCAGATGCATCAAAGATACTTGAACGCGAGTCAGACATCACATCTGATGAGACGAGCATTTCTTCTGTATAGCCAAGAATACCATAAAGGGGACTACCAGCAGCAGCAGCCTGCTTTACAATAGCTTTGATATCATCATATGTTGCAGACTTGCGTAAGCGGATGGTGAGATCAATAACAGACACATTAGTTACTGGGACTCGGAAGGCCATTCCGGTTAGCTTGCCATCCAAATCAGGGATAACTTTGCCGACAGCTTTGGCTGCACCAGTAGTCGACGGGATAATATTTAAACCGGCAGCTCGACCAATTCGCCACTATTGAAGCATAGTTCGTTTTCAATTTACTAAATTAATTGGCTTTATTTATCCTTTTAATTGCATAAACGTAGTATAAATTACAAACCTTTTTGGGTTTGGGTGCATCAACCGTTTTTTGGGAAGCGGTACTCGAGTGAACGGTCGTCATCAATCCTTCGACAATTTGAAAGTTATCGTGGATTACCTTAGCGAGGGGAGCCAAACCATTTGTAGTGCAGGATGCATTAGAAACAATATTTTCACAGGGATTCCAACATTCATGATTGACCCCAACGACGTACATAGGAGCGTCTGCTGATGGAGCAGATATAACGACTCTTTTGGCTCCACCCAATAAATGAGCCTGATAGAAAGTGCAATAGGTGCACAGCATTTGAAAATTTTTATTTTAAATATTTATCACTTGCGTTAAGCTAGTATAAAGTAAAGAATTTTCTCGTTGCTTACGGACGCTGCTCTAAGGGTAGTAAAAAGACCGGTAGAATCTACAACGTATTCAGCACAAGCTGTGCCCCACGGAATAGCTTCCGGATCGCGTTCGGAAAATACGGCGATCCTTTGATCATTAACAAATAATTGACCACATTCAGCTACAACCTTGCCTTGAAATCTACCATGGCAAGAATCATACTTGAGCATGTAGACCATGTAGTCGAGTCCAATAAATGGATCATTGATCGCTACCACCTGTGAAGCCGACGCTATTGTACATGTTTTATTTTAGATTATTCTTTAGTTGGCAATGCATAATAAACCACATATCGATTTTCTTAATTCAATAAAGTAACTAATCAATACTCTGAAACAATTATGCATAAATTTAAACTATAAATTACTTGTGCTCCACGTTGTATAGCAGCCCTTAGCACTAGGCGACCAATGCGGCCAAATCCATTAATGCCAATACTGCACATTTAGTCAGACTTGGAAAAAAACAATTGATAAATCTATACGTTTCAGAACCTTCAATAAAAATAAAAAGTTAATACTTTCAATGAGATATATCAAAACGATTTAATTATTCTTAAAAATGTTTCAAATTAAAGGTTATTTTAGACAAGAGTATATAAAAGCCACAATAAAAAAAACTGATTGGATCGTTTCCATGATAACACACTTGTCATTTTCAATTCGTTTTGAATCTTTTCAATGTTAGAATGTATTAATACTATATATATATATATATATATATATATATATATATAGTTTATAATCATTAAATACATAATAATATTAAAATACAAGACACCGACATCACCACAATCGATGTCATTGAAATCAAAACATGTTGAACTTTTTCCCATTTAAAATATTCTTTTATACATTTTATGTAATAAAATATTGTGTTAATTTTTAAAGTTTTTATTATAAATTTTTAATAATGTCTGATTTTAGCTCACATGGGATCTTGGGGTTCTGAAAAATGTTGTACATGGTAGGAAAAGCTTCGAATATGTATAGAAATAAAATTTCACTCATAAATTTGACGATAACAACTTTTATTGAAGTTAACGTTGTAATGAAAAATAAACTTGACGACATTGAGGATCACAAAAATAGCGTCTTAATCATAATCATAAAAACAGATATTTGGTTCTGAATTACATACAATGATTCACATATTAACATTTATTTTTACCAATTAAAAGGACAAATTGAATAAAAAATATTTTTCTTGCAAAATAGTTTAATGTCAATAAAATAAATAAAAAATCATCTTTTTTAAAACTGCTTTTTTATAGTACTATTAATGTAGCACTGTACTTTTAGCATGTAGCACTAAAAATTGCAATATTATTATACAGCGAGTAAAGTGAGGATCCTAGAGAGCCTGCCTCTAAAATCGAAGAATGGGTAGTGTCACACTCCTCATATCTGTGATTAGATAGCACTACAACACTACTATTTTTTTTTAATTAGAATTTTTTTGCTTTGCAATCTTAAATGAGCCTTAAACAGCTGAACTTCAACGATTCGCAAACGGAAAACCGATTGCTAATGGCGAATTTTAAGAATTATACTTTCTCAAATAATAGATGAAATTATTGCCAAAAACTTTGTAATTCTCGTTCTAAGTTTCAACTGTAAAAAATTAAATCAATTAAGTATTTTAAAAAGTTTTTATTATTCAAGACTCAATTTAAAATGTAGTATTTAAAATTGATAGTATTAAAAATATTTCTTAAAGTATAACAATCAATAATCTAACATAAATATTCTTCAAAAATTTTGGTTTTGATCTTTTAATATAAGAAAACAAACTCACCATATACTTCAAAGTAATATGCAAATGAGATCTTAAGCCCTTGATTGCATGTACTTGATGAGATCGATGACACGGGATGAGTATCCATACTCGTTGTCATACCATGAGATAAGTTTAACGAATTTGTCACTTAGGGAGATACCAGCAGCAGCATCGAAGATGCTAGAACGGTTGTCACCGATGAAGTCAGATGATACAACTTGCTCGTCAGTGTAACCGAGAATGCCGTGAAGTGGGCTGCCGGGCGCAGCAGCTTCCTGAACCTTGGCTTTAATCTGATCGTAAGTTGCAGGTTTGCCCAAACGAACAGTTAAATCAACAACAGATACATTAGCAACCGGGACACGGAAAGCCATTCCAGTAAGCTTGCCATTCAAATCAGGGATAACTTTGCCAACAGCTTTGGCTGCACCAGTAGATGCTGGAATAATGTTCTGAGCAGCGCCACGGCCATCTCGCCACAACTGAAAAAATGTATTTTTTATTGTTATTAACAATAAGATATTTAATCAAATTAATACGATAATATATATTAAGAAAAAGATCTAAATTCTATCCCTTTTTTTCTGATAGTTTTGAAATATTTAACCAACCTTTCCAGAAGGTCCATCAACTGTCTTCTGGGTGGCGGTTGTTGCGTGAACGGTAGTCATCAAACCTTCGACAATTTCGAAATTATCGTGGATAACCTTGGCAAGCGGTGCCAAACAGTTGGTAGTGCATGATGCATTAGAAACAATGCTTTGACTAGGATCATAAGTCTCGTGGTTAACACCAACTACATACATTGGAGCATCGGCTGAAGGAGCAGAGATGATTACTTTCTTGGCTCCTCCTTCCAAGTGGAACTGGAAATTATGATAAGTATTAAATAATCAGAAATCCATTTTAAATGTACACATGTTTTTGAGTTTGATTTCAATGTACTCAAACTTACAGATGCTTTGTCAATGGTGGTGAATACACCAGTGGACTCGACAACATATTCGGCACCGGCTTTGCCCCATGGAATGTTCTTGGGGTCGCGCTCAGAGAATACGGCAATCTTTTGACCGTTAACTACAAGACTATCGCCTTCAACCTTGACCTCGCCCTTGAATCTACCGTGGGTGGAATCATACTTGAACATGTATACCATGTAATCAAGTCCAATGAATGGATCATTGATGGCGACCACCTATTAAAAACAAACGAATTTTTATTTTTGTTGTAACATTTATTTGTTTATTAATGTTCTTAAAATATTTTTAAAATATTGATTAAACAATTATTAAATTTTTTATATACATTCTATTTTTAGTGTTAAAATTAGAAAACGAATTCCAGATATAAATATAATCATTACCTGCGCTCCACGCTCAATGGAAGCCCTCAGCACCAGACGACCGATGCGGCCGAATCCGTTAATTCCGATTTTGCTCATTTTGCTTAATTATTTGGTTTTTAGACCTAAGGGTATTAAAACAATATAATTATTAAAAGTCTCCTGTACAATTATAGTTCGTAAGTAAACAATATTTATTAAATAACTAATTTTTTTACTATATTTTTTGGACAACTTTGAAAATAACAATAAGCTTTGACTCATCTTATCAATTTTGAAATAAAGATAAAACGTAACCAGATTATACATTTTACAAGTTGCTCAATTTTTTTAAATATAATCAGATAAAGAAATATCACTTGACTTTAGCATATCATTATGAAATCATAGTTGAATAATTTTTTTATCTTGTTAATCTATTTTTTTATTACTGCAAAAAATCTAATTTATTTTACAGGCCTATACCAGTACTATAATTTTTAAGTAATTATTTACTGTAATTATTACAGAACTCATTTTTTCATTTTTAAATCTAACACTTAAAATTTTTGACTAACTGATAAATCTATTATTTAAAATTCTTAGTAGAATTAACTAAAAATAAACAACTCGTGTAAAAAGAAAATTTTATTAACTGGGTAGTAGGTGGAAAAGATCATAGAGTTAGAGGTCACTGAAGGTTACAGGCGGGGACGCTCGCGTCCTTGAAATAGCGCTTGGACGACTTGGGGGCGCGCAAGACGCAGGAGCTCAGTAACGATGAAACACGGTCAATAATCTGCGCATCCTGCATGTACACAAATGTAGAAATTCTAATCTAACTAATTCAAGAATGAATGTTTTTGCACTTTATTTGAAATTTCAAATAATTCCGATTTCGAAATATATTTGATATATTTTTTATGTGAATTATAAAAAATACCTAGCAGTAAAATCTACTGATTATTAGATTTAAATGAAAGTAACAAAATTTTCGATCAACCTCAAATACTCTATGTAATCCTTTTAAACGTTAAAACTAAAAATTAAGTTTCCAAGATTTAAAGCTAATAATAATTATAAAGCAAGATACTTTAGATTTAAATTAAAAAAATCTTGAATGATTTTAGAAAAGAATTGTGAAAATATTAATATAACGGTCACTTGACAAACCATTTATAATCTTTTAGCAAATAACAGCAAACTGATAATTTTAATTTATGACAGATTAATATCTTATACAATATATCATTATATGGTCCTTTGACTACATCTTTATCATGCTCTGTTTATATTACGTGTTGCATTTTCAACAATGTACCCAAACCGAAGAGAGACAGGCGAAAACTAAGTGTATTACGTCATTTGACGTTGATTTTGTTTCTCTCGAGTGGGATCCATCTATTTTAATTCCCTATCCGTACGATGCATCGCGCGACCTCTTCACGGTCAGGTCACGACCCTGATTGATGAAATTTCCTTTGGAAATCTCGTGAGTAATCTAACATAACCTATGTGTAACTGAGCATGGTCTACAAACCGGCAAAGTTTTATCTCTTTACATTATACTTGTCGATCCACTTATAAATGTGGAGGTAAATCTCAAGGTGAATCTAAGAGAACGACGAAACACGTGCACTTTTATTGCGTTCTGGAAAGTCCCCAATGTCATTTTTTGTGAACTGACTGAAAATAATTACATTTCTTTTCTACTCTACAAAGTACTACTTGGAAACAAACTGTCAACAAAACGGGCCTAATAATTATACTTTACAGATGTGGCATCCATATTTTAACTATGGCTGCTTTCAGGTCGAATCGAATGTGATCAGAAATATGCCGGCGAGAAATTTTGCATTGTAATTTAATTACTTTTGATTCTACATTTATCCATGAATTTTCTTACAAATCTATTGTACACGCTTGACTTACTCATGCAGTTGAGGTAAACCGAAACGATAATTAAAAAAACTAATGAAATTTAACGTGGAAAAGTTTCGGTACTTACGGAGAAGAAGTAAGTAGAACCGCTCACTATGCTCACCACAGAAGCAGTGTCATTTGAAGGGCAAAACCAGCGATATAAGCTGCGGGGGGGTCTGACTGATGCGTGCGCGCGCAGAAAACGATAGCCGCGCCTCACTGACGTCACGAGGTTTCGTGTATTTCCGGCGCGTTCTTCGACTGCGGCTTTGACCAACGCCAATTTTTTAACAATATTTATATGCCTATATTTTTATCACATTAAAAATGATTTTAAATATTATCTTTAAAGTCATAAAACAAACTCATCCGGTACCTGGGAACAACATCTCGCGACAGATCTTAATTAGTTTTTAGAAACATGTTTATAGGCTACAAGTAAATTTAGCTAATAAATAAATTCAATGTAATTCATGCCAATGCACCTGCGATTATTACATACAATTTATAATTTAAAAAATGTTTATATACTGAATATAGCAGAAAATGTAATCAGCTTTAGCTATAACAATCTATTTAATAAAGAAATATGCGAATTAGCACTCATCGAAGACAATCAATTTCATTTTACATCGAACTCGACATCGAATCTCGTTTTGAATACTAAAAACATTTTTCAAATCCTTTTAAAATGTGTAAATAACGAGTCTAATATTTTTTTGCTAATAAAACAATACAATCATTTATACTAAATTGAAAAATCATCGTTATTATATAAAAAATATCTACGTATAGATATATATACACATATATATATATAATGTCTGCTTTATAAATAAGCACTTTTATAAATTATCGGTGTTAATCTCAAAACGCAACATTTAAATAATCGTGCCCGAAACTGAACCATAAAATTATATTAAATTAGAAATAACTTGTTTAATATTAAAATAGTTTACTTATAAAGATATCGCAGTAAGTGATGAAATAGCGTCTGCAGATATCGATTCCAGTGCATCGTCGCTTTGACATTGGAAACGCAGGTGAAGGGCACAAGAGTTAAAGAACTACAATTTGATAAATTGATTTTATAAATACATTACCAAAACGAAATTCATTGATTTTTTGGGAGCATATTTATTTTGTCGGTTATTTACACATGGATTGAGACATGGATTCGAACATAGATGTTAAAAATTATTAATTAAAAATAATTAAATGTTCAGGATTAATATTTTAAAAAATAACTCATCAAATGGTTTATAAAAACAGTTATTTTTTATTAATACGTTTTCTCACAGAGTTATATACATTTGTAAGTTTTAATAAGTAAATAATACATGCTTAAAATTAAGATAAGTAGTAATTATAGGAATTATTGTAAGTAGTAAATCCATACTAAATTATATTTTCTTCATACGAATACATAAAAAATAATAACATAATCGTTACTATTTATTGGCACAGGCAAAAGAAACAAAAGCGATTTTTTTATTCAAGATTTTATTAAAACGTTATGAGAATATTATTTACAACGGGAAGCGCTTTGTGAACGCCCATATTATATTTTTTATATCCTTGCAAATGTCCCGATCTTAAGCAATCGCTTAAGTTTCAGTGGTACTTGGGACGGATTAATTAATCAGCACATAATTTCGTTTTTGAAATATTTCTATTGTTTTTAATTTTTGTAAATCAAAACTAAAAATATCTTATTATTATTTCTGGGCTTATTACGCCAGGACGATTCTAAAATCTTTAAACAAAATCTATACCTATACGTTTGCTGAACACTTATGAATTTTTCACGAAATTAAAAAAGAATCATAATCAGTTTAAGAAAATCGATTCCTGAAAGAAAATTTTTGTCAAAAATAAAGTACAAATAAAAACGAATATTGTATTTAACGCGCTCCCAATAACAATAATTTACTCATCCCGCCCAGGACTATATTTCCACGATACTTAAATATTATACAAGTACTTGCAAATTTATTACGTCTATATTTATTTCTTATCTGATATTATGCGTTAAGTCATTTAAAATATAATGTATCCCGCAACATGGTGATACCAGTAAATTGCAATTAAGCGATAGTTTTGCGCTATTTACTTACTTTGAGAAATATTTTTGAGCCTTTTTAATAAAAAAGTCACAAAGGACAAACGATAAGTTTATAAAAGATAAATGACCGAAATTTTCAGCGAGATTAAAAAATAATTTGTTCATAATCATCTACTACTATTAATTGATTGGTCCACAAAGAATTGCATGGAATTACAGTGATATAGTCTAGAATATGTTTGTATAATGTACCCTACGGAAAATTGATATTTCAATGCACTGATTGTACTCTTTTTTATATTCATAAAAAAATAGTGAATTAACAATTACTGTTTAATATTTATAATGTAGTACAAATGCTTACATTAATAACATATTTTTATCAACAGCGATTATATAGAATAAACAAACCGATGAACCATCAGCAAGCTACCGTGCCGTCGGTAACGAATAGCATCTTCAAAATAAATATTTCCCGTAAGGCTACTGTTGTTAAGATAACCTGGTACGTTACTTTAATATAACATTGTTCTTTACTCGTTTTATAGCGCTATATCAAAAACTTTAGTACATGTAAAATAATAAAAAATGAGGTTGTATTTAAGTTAACAAAAAAAGCAAGTCAAAGACAAATTCAAATTCTTAATTGCTCCTATCACAGAATAATTAAGTAACTGTTATGAAGTTCATTATTTCAGAATGGCAAAAATAATTTTGCAGATAAAGTAACGAGACCAGGTATCATTCATAATTTTTTTATGACTCCTAACTCGAAGCGATTCATATTTTTATTTTTTCTATTTTAAATAATTTTTAAAAATGGAACGTTTCTTAGACAAAATAAAGAATGTCTTTCCTATACTCGACATAAAATATACCTTTAAAGGCACATTTCTTTTTTGAAGTCTTGTACAGTCATCCAAGTAATGTTAATTTAATCCAATTTCAGAGTTTTCTCGATATGAAATGTTTACAAATAACCCACATGTGTTTACTATCAACCCCCCAATAAATAGGATAGTGTAACAATTTCATAAAATCGAGATCATTACTTAACCGAAATCAGTTTAAAAGATTTTACTTGTTTTTAATGTTTGCATTATTGCTCACCGATAGATGTTATCCGTGAGTACTAGCCTAGCCTAGAGAGTGAAAGGACTTTAAAGCAATTTATAAGGTTCTTAGACTTTTGAAGGCCTTGCATGCAACTATCAACGCTCAAGATCCCTTTGCAGGAGAAATAACTCGATTTACGCTCTCGAATAGAAGATCGAGGGGCAGAGGAGTGGATTTCATTTGGGGGTAGATGGTGTAAGAAAACAGAAAAGTTAAACACTTTCGGGAACTATCTTGTCGTAGTGGAAGGTGCTACTAGAGTAGAAACTGCCTCGCTTAGGCATATGAGGCGTGGCGATTTCTTCCTGAAGGGGCTTGTAGACAAGTCCGCAATTCTTGCTGTCAATAAGTCCAGGACGCAGAATCATAGGGGTGCGAATGACAGGGCCGCGGCCACGTCGCTTAGCTAAGCAGATAGCGAGATGGGCGACGAGTAAGAGAACTGCGAGGGTGATCAATACGACAGTAACTATCGGCCACAATGCGTCGCTGTTCCAGTTGTGATACTGGACATGTGCAAGTTCCTCGTACTCCTGGTCCTGGTTGTTCCATGCCGATTCAATCTCATCGTTGCTGTTACCTCCGAGATCCTGACTGTATTCGACCTGCAGAAACGAGAATAGGATTAAATTTTAGCTTAAGCATAGAGGCGACTCAAACTATGGGAGTAATCACAAACTTACCGTGTGCGTGTTGAATGCGAGGTCATCACTGAAGTCGAACTTAATCAATGGTCCTGGAAGTGAAGGTAAAGAAGCTTCGGCGGACGCATGTCCTGGCGCGATAGATGTAGAAACTGCTTGATTCTTCTTTGCGGGCTTTCTGGGGGCGGGCCTAGGGGGTGGGCCACCTTCCCAAGAGTCACAGAGTTTCTTGGCCAGATCGGTCCACTGACTAACGGAATCGGTTTCAGCGGGGCTCGGAGGACCATAACCTTCGTAATCGTAGTCGTGTTTCATGTTGCCCATAGCGCGCATGGACTCGGTCGGTGTCACGTTGTTGTCAGTCAACCATTGGATAGCCGTACTAAGATCCTCATCGCATCGCAGAGGATTACGCGAGAGGTCCAATCCCGAAAGATTCGGCATAGCACGCAATTCCTCCACAGTTACGCGGGTCATGCGATTCTTATGAAGAGAAAGATACCTATAAAAGATATAAATTGAGTTATTATACTTGATTGATTAAAACAAGTATAATTACATGAGTTATTTCTCTCACCTTAGACTCTTGAGAGGCACCCTCGGATCACTCCAGATGCGCAGCATTCCACAGAAACTAGCGTCAAGGCGTAGGAGGTTCGGCGTCTTAAGGAACGGTGTCACCCTCAGGCCCGTGACGAACGAATTCATAGCAATGCTAAGCTTGGTGAGGGACATGGCGCCTTCAAACATGTCATCATCAAGCTTGTCGAAGCGATTCATCGAAAGGTCTAATTCGCGCAATGATGAGAGCGAGCGGAGAAGGTCTTTCGGGAGCTCAGTCAACTTGTTACGAGCAAGATTCAGCTTTGTCATTGCAGGCATTGCATCGAATGTTCCCGATTCAATGAACGTTAAACCACAGTTTTCACACTCGAATTGGTAGATACTATATAGACCATAAGGTTTTATTATTTTATTTGAACATTTTTTATTAAACAACTAAGAATATAGAAAGCCAGTCATACCTGTATCTTTCGAATTCCTGAGCGCTTGTCCTGAAGACCGGCAAAGTCTCAAGATCAGGATTGTCGCTCAGCAGAAGGACTTGAAGTCGCGAGTTGGTTCGGAAGTGATGTTCATTCAGAGCTACAAGATTGTTGTTACTCAGATCGAGATGGGTCAATTGGTCCAAATCGGAGAAAGCATGCTGGTGGATTCTCTTGAGATTATTAGCACTTAGGTTAAGCTGTTCAAGGTAGGGCACTCCAACCAGATCATCTTTGGCGATCACTTTCAGGCGATTCATAGCGACATCAAGGGTTGTGAGTTTAGACGCTCTGTGAAGTATATGATAAATCAAAATGTAAATGTTGCAGTGGCCTTATTTGTATAAATGGTGCATTTAATGTTCTTAATTATTGCGAATAGACGATTATTTACCTTATGGTTTTAAGACTCGTGATCTTGTTTCCAGCAATTTTAAGAGTTTGTAAACTCTTGCTCTTAAAGAGATCGACTGGTAAGCCGGACAAAAGATTCTGTGAAAGGTCAAGTTCAATCAAGGAATCCAATGGATTAAATAACTCCTGATCAATGTAGTTTAGTCTATTGTTCTTCAAACTAACGTACGCGAGATTGGTCATTTTGGCGAAGGCACGTTTAGGTAACCGTGTCAGTTGATTGCTCGAGAAGTCTGCAAACATATTATGAATTAAATAGTGGATTTATGAATAAAATGGTGAATGCCGAAAAAGTTATGATAAAATACAATGTACAATGTTTCAAAGAGTTGTAATGCCCGTACCTAATTCGGTGACACTCGGAGCGTCGAGGAGAAAATCATTGTTGCCTTTCCTACTGCCCGCAAGTTTCAAGGGATTTCCAGCAATAGTGAGGAGACTGAGCTGCGAGTTGTTTTGGAATGTATCAGGGTGGATGGTGGTGAGTCCATTATGAGTGAGATTGACGACAAAGAGTTCACGCAAACCATCGAATGCAGTGCGGTCCAACTCAACAATCTTAGTATCAACAATGCTGATGGACTCGAGCTGACGCAAACCGAGTTTTCGGAGAGCATGAGGCCCTAGTCGGATATCACCAGCATTTTCGATCTTGAGGTGAGCGATGCCCATTCCAAAGCCTTGATCTTCCAACAGTTTGCTACACCTATAGAGTAGATTTGTTAGTTATTTGATATTAAAAATTATGCTTTTCTAGTAAAAGACAAACATACCTCGCCGTGGTAGCAGCCGCATATTGGCCAACGCAGCGACAATAGTCAGGACAACCAGTCATCACTTCCTCATCGTCGTTAATATCATCGTCGTCCTCATCTTCATCTTCATCTTCGTCTGCATACTCATCATCGTCGTCATCGTCGTCTTCTCCATCAATGTCTTCATTGTACACCATATCTTCAGCTTGGAGGAGGGCCATCAATGCTTGGGTATCACTTGTGTTATAACTTCCGTGGGCTGCAGCCGTGCTCGACTTGATAAATGGCACACGGATTCCCGTCGTTGCCTTGCTCATCTTCGTAGGCTTTACTGGCTTCTCTGTAGTTGTATTTTTCGGCCTCTGTTGTGCTTGGGCTTTGATCACCTTTGCAAGCTCTTCTTGAATCTATATCCCAATTGATTATTGATTAGAATTTAAAACATATGCAATATAAGTCGTAGCCCCTACGAATGAATTTAAAACACAAGTTTACTATTTCTTTTCTACTGTTTTTGTTATGCTAATAGTCTAGTGTAATGTTTTAATACAACTTCGATAATATTTTTTGTGCGTTTATACATGTTTTGTACATATTTTTCAAAAAAAATAATAATTTCACATAAAATGTGTTAGTAATCAATTGCCAAAGTATGTAAATGTTAAGGATTGTCAGCACATTCTTGACCCACTTTATATACAAAACTGTTTAGAAACCATTGTGCAAACGCTTTCGTAGTATCTAAGAAATGTATTCTTTGCATTTTGGTTTAACTTTTGTTTAAAAGATGGCAATTAAAAAAATTGTTCAATTTAACGTCAATGATAAATACTTAGTGTCGAGGATTCTCCAACGCAATGTTCCCATTGCATTGTTCATGCGAGATAGTTAAAATATATACAGAACAAACAAGTGCAATTAACAGTATAAGACTTCCGCGTAATCATGGAGAAGCTGTTGTAAAATAGAGAATGAGAATCGGTAGTTAACGAGCATTTCCTGTAACTGACGCAAGTGTAACGAAATCTTTTCCTCCCTAAATGTCCTCTAAAGCGTTAAGCCTACTACGGCTGAATGGATGTATGCAGATGGGCTCGCGTTAGCTGTAGAAAAGAAAGCGAGGTCATTGTACCCTCTCATTGCTGGTATCCTCGTCCTCGGAGCGCATGTCCTGCACGAGTATTTCCTTCGCATCGTCGTTCAGGACCAACAAGCTGTCTTTGGAAGAATTGGTTGTTTCCAACTCATCGGGACTCCTGCTCGTGCTCTTGTTTGCGATCGGACTCGCTGTACTTTTGTGCTCGGTCTCGTAGCTAGAGCCGATCGCGGATTCAACATTGATAGGCGTGAGGGCCACTGCTAGCAGAGCCAGCAGCAGACCTGCCTGTCCCTTCATCTTTGCGTTATTAAAGACCTGTAACACATAAAAATAAATTCCCATTATAGACTTACATTATAATTCTTGCTCCATAAACATTATCAATTATAGTTTAAAATTTCGCAACAACTAACAAACCAACAAATAAAAGCCTAATGTTTCCTTCTTCGAAACAACTTATGACAATTTCTATTCTATACTATGTCCTACTAGCTATTAGAATTACGTTAAAATATTCGCAAATATACGATTGTCCATGATAAATGTTAGTTCGGAAACAACAGCGCATGCCGACTGTTTCGTAATCTTGTAAGTCTAATCGGAGAAGGACTGGCAATCGAATATTAATTTATGACGTTAGGGAGGCAGTTCAAGACACGCAGCAAAAAATTTCGAGATTAATAACGTCACATGACTCATTCATCGATCAACGTCTATGAGCTTGGGCCTAAGGAAAGCCGAGCACGAGCTCAAGTGTAAGAGCCCGCGACAAACGAGACAAGACAGCACGGCGCTAGCTCGGTTCGAGGCCCACACTCGGGCCTCTGTCGGTTGGGCTCCAAAGCAACACGGTCGAAAAAAAACAACGAAGTACAGCGGGGAAGGGAAGGCGAGCTCGCAGAGTAGGCTGCATGGACCTGGGGTGAGAGGAAAGGCCGGAGAGTTTTAAGGCGTGATATTGGGCTCGGAGGTTGCTGCAACCTTCACAAACTGTTCGCTGAGTCGCTCCCTGGGGCTTAAAAAAGTATAATGAAGGAGTTAAAGAAGGTAAAGAAGGTATGAGCATCCTCTTCAAACTTGACCTGCTCCTATATGGATTGGTCGGTTACAACTTACAAGTGATTTGATTCTCGTTTAACTGTACTAATTTCAATATGTTTGGCTACGTGCTTTTCCTATGCTTATATCTCTATTTGTTCATATTTCCCAGAGCCTATATCTTGGTCAAAACTTAATTGATATTCAATTACTTCTGTGTATATTGTTTCTTTGGAGAAAAAATTAATTACTAGCAGTTAATAAGAATGCAGAGAGCTCGTTGATTTTATGCATTCATTAGAATAAACTTTTACTATGCCCAGAGCTGTTAAACGTTTTTATTTCCAACACGACAAGCAACACGGCGTGATTTAGCTATATATATCGCCCACTTTGTCAAAATTAAAATAATAATACCTATTCTTCAAAACGACATTAGAAATAGAAATAGTAGCTTTGAATAGTTTAAGGATGCCTTGAAATATTTCTGTAACGATAATATATCTTTAGTTTTTATTGGATAAGAGTTAATATTTGGAAAATCTAGAAACTTCACTTGGAAATGACTACCCATTACACGTTAGCATAATGAGTTAAGCTGTCGTTTCTTCTGCACTGCTTACAGGAGAAAATTCTTTATAACTAGATGCCATTTCCGTCTCCGCACGCATACTAATTCTCTAACATACCACTCTTTGTTTTAACAAATTACTTTTATGCTCGCTTTAATGCCAAGCAGTCGTCGAAAAATTTGGCGCTTTTCATGATAAATACGCGAGCATTGGCCGTAGCTAACAAGGCTCGCACAGGCTAAAACAAACGAGCCTGCGATATACGTAAATGTTAAGAAACGAGGATAATGCGGAAACTGCGGCGAGGCGCAAAAGCGAGCCACGGGTATCGCGAAAAAGAGCATGAAGAGAACCATCAACAAGCACTGCGCAAACGCGATACAGAGAAATGACAGGAAAATATATAATAATAATATTATCCTTATCGATTGATTTCCCACGCGCGCAATGGCGTTTTTGCATTTTACTGTACATACGTGTATTCTTGGTAATAAAAGCGAAGAAAACGAGCACGTTTTGTACGAGCGGTCCGGATAATGGGCGGCAAAGGGAGAACAATGAGCTGGCTCCTTTGCCAGGGCTTATCAGAAATCGGGCTCATGGTGCGCGTATATAGAGCACCAACCTTGGCACCGACATCCTCCTGCGCGGGCAATCATCTCCGTCCGTTGGTAAAAGTTCAGCGACATATACCGTTGTTAGAATAATCGGCCCCCCGCGCCAACCCCCAATTATCGGAGGAAAATACACGGGCGAGATGTTAACGCGTGTAATCAATGTATCCGACTGCGCGTACACACCTACATACACGCGGGCGCTGTCCGCACCGCGGTCTGCAGGGTATTATAGGCTGGCAGTGCGCTCGCGGCTGCTCCAACGCCCTCAACGCGCGACCCACCGATAACGATGTGCACGTGTGTGCTCGCGCGAGCCCGGGATATGTACAGCGAAGAAACGGGCCGCGCTCGCGGTGTGGCTTTATCGTTAATGTGCACCGCGCACTCGAATCGACGCCGTTATGCTCGCGCATTATGTGCGCGCACACACGCGCGCGCCTCGCCGCCCTGCGGATCCTCCTCGTGCACTCGATCTCTTTCGCTCCGGGCCTCCGGCCTCTCGATCTCTCTTGTGCGCTTCGGGCCCTCCCGTTTCTCCTCTTTTCCTTCCACATTGTATAGACGTATATACGTATATAGGGCCAAGCTCGTATAGCAGTGGTCCGTCGCCTTTTTTCCTTCCTGCACAGCACCGCTCGAACCCGACTCGTGCAGCCGTGAGTAAAATACGGCGAGCTGTATACGCGAGATTATCAGCAGCGCAGGAGTACATCATCGGAAGTTTCATACGTCGGCTATTAAGCTTGAAATTGCAAGCTCTTGTGTATATCGGGATGGGTTCTTTCATTCGCGCTTTTTTACTTTTTTCTCTACTGCCCAGAGCTGATTTTTCGATTAAAAGTTCTTTATGTGCTACCGCCTCCCCTGCGAAAGGTAATACGTTGAATTTGTTTCCTTCTAAACTCATTCCAAAGAATTTACCCATGTCAATTTGTGTTTCATTGAAGAAGATAGTCCAACATCTCAATGACTCAGGGCACAATCCATTTTAAATGATCTATTTCGAATGTGTCAAGTAAGTACATCGACTTCGTTTTTTTAAAATTTTATATACTTCGGAAACTTTAGCAAATGCTCCTATCCTGGTCAACGCATGCCGAACAATATCATTAGTTTAGTTTCTAGGTCGTTAAATTCTCCACTATTTGGATTCACGGAAGATTTCACAAAATATTTTAAAGATTAATGGTCGCGATAATGTCAATACAATTGGATAGAAAATCATCCAATTTGGCTGTGCAGTAAAAGAACAAATGCAATGTATAATATTGAATCCTCAACTTTCGCTAGAAACTTTCGAAATATTAACGCTATAATGAATAAAAACGGTGCTCTAATTCTGAATTTTCAGTGCTTCATTTTGTCAGTTTAATCGACTGACATTCGTGACCATGAAGAATAGCGCTTTTAATTATTCGATTACTCCATCGAATGAAATTAATAAATATGTAGATAATGAAAATGTTGAAATTAAGCGATGACCGTTATATAGATATACGCGATACACCAAAATTGCTATAGAAAAACAATAAACGTCTTCGACTCATCACTTAAGATCAAAACATCAAATTCTACTTTTCAAAAATGTAAACGATTCATGGCGTAATGAGCTTAAATCATTAGAGATGTTGTCGAACGTTCCCATAATGCATATCTATCAGTAAAAGCTACGGTACTCACAGTAAATTCTAAATTTCGAATAAAATATGACTCATTTAGCAGAATCGACGATACAGAGGAGAAAGTTTTCGGTAAAGTCAGAGGTGGACGAAAGTACTCACAGATTCGCGACCTAGACGCTGATGGGTGGATTAGCGAGGATCCGCGTTATAGAAACTCTCGGTGAGGTGGCGGCTCTGCCGAGAGCCGGTGGGAGACTGAGCCCGCGTGGAGTCGCGCTACGGAGCCGTTCCAAATTGTAGCCTGCACCAATGGGGGGAGATAGGCGAGGTGACGCCGCAGCGACCGAACCGAGCGAGTGCATAACAGAGCGGATGCAGCGGAGAGCCGTGTTCCAGTGCCCGAGGATTTTCCCCGGCGCGTACCCGCAAGGCTCAAGATACGGAACGAGCGCACGGGGAAAGGGCAAATAGGCCTTAAAGGATTTGCATCGATGAGTCGCCGTCCCAGGATTTCTTCCCCGTTACCTACATTTTTCCCGCGGTAATTCCGAAGAAGCCGCTCGAGTCCACTCCAATTATCTCGGCCCGCCCAGGACTTGGGTGTGCTTATGGGAATGTTTGCTCTACAGATTGGAAGCGCCGCCGAAAAGCGATGGGTAAACAGAGAAGGGTACTCCGCATTTCTTTGAGAAAAAGGTCCTCCCCGTACAAAAGATTTGCTTCATCCCTCGTAATTCGTCTACATTGTAATACCTTTTTATCACAGCTGCAGACGTAAGAAGATGCGTATAAGATGAGAATCATGTGCTAAGTTATGGCTACAACCGTGTCGAAGATTTCACGCTTGCCTCTATATTACCGCTGTCGAAAATATGTAAAAATAAATTGTGCCATGTCATGGAAGAATTTGAGGCGAGCCGCATAATAGCCCAATAATTGGGCGCCGACTTGAGCTACATTATACACCCGGACGCAGCGGCGCTTGGAGGGTCCACGAGGTCTAATAACGACTTGAATTAATTACGCGAAGCACCTATGCACAGGAGTATTATAACTCTCTTGTGCCAGGATGACAGCTGCATCATAAAGCGCGGAAATGCGTATAAAAGTAAGAAGAGCCGAGGGGAATGGAGAAAGCCGTGGACCGGGACGCTGGGCGCATTATCTAACGCGGCGCGGCTGAGCCGGCGGCGGCGCGCTCCGCCTTATCAGCGGCCGCCTCGCGCTTATCGGGCGAGCGACCCGTTTCTCCGGCGCGTTAAATATTTACCTCTAGATTTCGCGGCGAGGGCGGGAGCCGGCCGCTCCCCCGAGAGGAGGTGTGCAGCAGGAGGCGGCGCCCAGGAGGCCCCGCGTATCCAGCTCGCTCGATAACGCGATTAAGTTCACCAGGGTTCGTCGACCCCGCGCGCCCAAGTTCAAGCGGCGCTGCAGCGGAGGCGCGAGCCCGCGAGCGCCGCGCCCCTGGCGCCAGTTATAAATTTCGCTTTGACTCGCGCCGAAAAGCCAGTTATATGTGCGCGCGCGGCCCTTCGTACAATGGCCTGGCCGCGCGCGTTCCCGCGAGGCCCCTTCGCCCGGATAGCGGCATCCTTTCCTTCCCGCCTCGACATTCGTATTCAGATTGCCCGTTGCACCCGTCCTGTCCCTCTCGTGCGCGGCTACGGCCGAGCGGATTACGGCTCGATTATATCCTTTTGCAACCCGGCTGGAGTATCGCCACTTTTCATATTTCTCGCGGGTGTGACTTCCTTCGTTTAACCGGAATTTCAGGAGCGCGGAGCAACGGCCGATCTTCTGTTCATACAAGTTAAATATTCGGTACCAGCTTGTGTGTCCATAGTGCATTTTTATGCCTCAGCCGTCCTTTATGCGAGGTGTCTGTATCGTGCACCGTGAAAGTATAACCGACCTATTATTTTTATTATTTGGAGGAACGTACCGAATAAAATCGTATTTAAAGAATAAAATAAATTTACTAATGTGAAATTTATATTGGCTTTTGAAGATTATTCTCTCGTTTCTTTTGCAGATTTCGTACTTTGACGACGGTGATTTTGTGATGCAGATTATACAATATGAGGAATGGTGAATCCTTATACTTTCTCTGGAATAAAAGATGAAAAGGAAATAAAAGAAAAGCCTACTACTCCGAAAGACTATAATTTTCAGCACTAAACACTGACGTTAAGCTTGGTTAATCTGCCTTCAAAAGAAACTTTATTTTTCGTTCTGCAACAATTGACTGAGGTGAAACGTTTTCTCATTTTACATCCACTGACAAGAATATTTTCTTTTAAATATTCTCACCTTTAAACCTTGCATACAGAAAATTAAATCATTGATTAATTCCAATCAAATACACTACTTAATGAAAATTTTCTTTGAACTATTTGTGTGTGGTCCTTCTCAATATTGTAGACTTTTCAAATATTATATGTCTTGATAAAAAATAGTACAGTCTGTCATGAAAATTTAAATGATAATTGTATAATAATTTACGTGTAATAAAAACTTTAATACCACAATAATTCATAAGAATAGCGTATAATATAAAAGAAGCATAATTAGCATTGCAGAAATTGACAATAAAACAAACATTAATTTTTTAACGGGCTGAATGTAGATGGAACGTAATAATGGAGCTTTCCACCGCCACAATTTTTACTAGAATATTAGTTAATTGCTACTGTAATCTAATCAGTTCAACTTCAGAATTACTTGTACGAATAAAACTTCTTTAGCATGTAACCTGATTAAAAAAAGAAAAATAAAAAACATGTCAGTAAATTGAAAAATTATATAATACGTATTTATAAAAGGAAGCTTTTCTCGAATATTATGTACATAAATGATAATAAGAGGAGACTTAGCGAATTCTCAAAAAGGCAGATGGAACACTTATTTGTATGCCATCACGTCCGAGCGGGCACACACGGTTTATTTAACGATCGAATTTTGAGATAACTAACTCCCCCACTGAGGAGTGTACGTGCGCGACATCCTCGATCGCACCTGCGCAGCTTGCACAATCGCAATCATTCGACTCTCGAACGCTACTTCGCCGAACCTCTGTACGCGATTCAGAAACTCCTCCGCGGCAATGAGGATATCACCTGCACCGCCTCTTTGTGCACCTTTCTTCACTTCGGTCTTTTCCGGCTTTTATAGTGTTAGGAAGCCTACTCACGTGCAAGCGCGAGCGTACACGCATCGCACTCTTGGCTTTACGACCGCATCGCGTCGCGCCCTCGCCTCTTGCATAGAATTCCCTTTTTTCTCTGTGCATGGATTATTTTATTGCATCTATAAACACTGTATTGCGTAACAATTGAGACTATTCATTGTTATCATTTGCCAGGATGCGCAAGGCAATTGTTTTCAAGGTACGAGCTCGGCACTTAAAATTAGATTTTAATTGTGATTAATTTTATTTTAACAGTGTAAGTCAAAAAAATCGATTTATCGTTATTAATTATTCAAACATTATCAAAACATTTGATGTGCATAACTTATACTTCTGATTAAATCTTAGTTATCTAATTAACATTGGTGTTATATGATAAATAAAATTAAGAATCGCAACATTAGCTTTCTTGGCAACAGTACTCTGAAAAATTAAACTAAAAGATTTGTATTTATAGTGATCTAAAAATATTCACACATGCTAGAATTTGATAAATTTATATTTTTAGAAAATGTACATGTAAACAAAACATATCGAGTAAATTTTTAAATATTATATATTATTATAATGACAAAATCATTATAGAATGTTAAATTGAAAATGAAATGAATATTTGTAATTGATATCATTTTAATAAAAATGAATAATTAATATAACTTTTTATTAGTATTAAAAAGTATTAATTTTTTTGTATCTATTATTCTAATTATTTAACACTTTCATCAAACAATGAGTATTGTAGACTCCATACAATGAGAATTAATGGAACGGCTACATCATAAAGTATATTACATAATTTGTAATCATTATTCCAGTGTATTAAACTATTCACAAATATATAAAATATTATTTATTGAATATTTTCTGCATTCATATTCCTCATAAAAGCAACCCTTGAAAATTCCTAAAATTTTTGCATAGGATGTTTGAAAGACGCAGGAAACAGGCCTGACGATTATCCCATAGGACGACGTTGAGAGGCGACACAACGGCTTTGCAAAGCAACTGAGTTTAAATAGCCGATTTACAGATTTTCCATAGTCAACGGGATTATCCGCTGCTGTCGGGGAAGTGAAAAACGAAAAATCAAAGTAAAGATGTACATGAAAGAGAGGGAGAACTTCAAACAGGTAAAGAAATGCAATCAGTATATAGCTACAGGAAGGAATTATGTTGTGGAACTCGGCTTATAGACATATGTATATACATAGTGGTAGTTTGAGGTCTATGTAAAGATTATTATCTCAAACGCTACGTGGACTAAATGAGTTGTTGTCCCGTATTGCTTTAAACGAGAAAAATAAAAATAAAAGTAAAATTATTGACATTGATTTATTATGCGTTTCTTTTGAAAATTTTAAATAAACATTATATCCGCGCACATGTTAAAAATTTTAGGATATTTGAGAACACATTTAAGTGCGATATCTTTTATTTAGATTGATTTCACTTTTTTGATTTATAGTTACTCGGAACATGGAAGCCGAATACGAAAGAGAATAATTTAATAAGTATTAATTTACTATACACGAATAGTTCAATTAAAGATGATAAAAAGAATGGCCGAATCAAATTCACAAACAGAGTTTCATACATATCTTCAAGTATTCTATTGCTGTAGGAATTTACAATGCCTCGGGACACCATTTCGTAACAATTCGTTGCGTTAACGAAGAATTCAGTTTAAAACCTCGCCAGATCATAAAGCAACGATTTAAATTTTAAACTAATGAGAGAAAATAGATATAGTGAATAAGCGAATAATATTTACAACTATTTCCATAATAATTATTTATGTTAGGTATATAAGTAAATGCACAGTTCGAAAAGTTCTCTATATAAACAATGAACGATATATAAGCGTTAACCATGTTATAGCAAACCAGAAGCTGCACTGAAGAAAAAAACTGTGAGAACGAAAGAGATAGAGATAACGTCGGGAGAAAAGAGAAGAAGCGAAGCAATCGGGATAAAGGCGAATCGAATAAAATGGCTCTGGCCACCGTGGAGGGGCCTGCGGATGCCACAGTTCTCGACTGCTGTGCAAACGATTGCGGTCCGCGTACCTTGCATTGTTCAAGAAAAGAAAAAGAAGGATCTTCGGCGTCCCTAATTTGATACAGATTTTCGACATCTTTTCCAACAATTGAAATTCAGTCGAAATTTGTAGAGTCTCATGTAAAAATACAATATCTGAACAAAAATTAAAAAAAAAATTTGTAATTGTCACAAATTATTTATCGTATATTTGAACCAGTATATTTGTGCTTTTTATTACATTACATTATCAGTAAACTAATAAACAACGGAAGTATATTATTATTTAATAAAGACATTTTATACGAACGTTTTGTATAACGTAAATAATTATGTTTAAGCAACACGTTAAGTTTTTTCAAAAATCGTCACAATGAACTATTTAAGAAACTTATATGACAGTCTTGTTCCGAATAAAAATTGTATACGAAATTGAGGACTTGGTTAGGCTTGAAAACAGCGAGTGCTTTGTGCACTTTTTTCAAAACCTTTATAGGATTCTTACACGTGCGTGACCACATTCACCTTACACAATAATTGCTCCTGTATAGCAGAATCCGTCCTGTGAACGAGGGAAGCTCCATATTGCCAAGATCTCGAGGGACAAATGACACGATATTTAAGTAACTGCTATTACTTGGAAATGGAGAAAGAAGAGAAAGAGAAAGACATGCAGTAATTGAATCAAATAAAAGGTTTTTAGAAAAAGTTTTGAAAGTATTCTTAACTATTCGTTCTGTATAATAAATTTTACTTAGACTTTTTGACAGATTTTTCGTTGTAGTGTGATAATATTGCCATTATTATGTACAATTTATTTATCGTAAATTACAATTTATTTTAATATTTAAATAACAATTATACTAATTTTCGTAATATCATCATAGTGAAGAAATGTGTTAAGGTTCTAAACTCGTTAAATACATTGCACTTAATAAATTCGATTTTTAATAAATTATAAGAGAAGTCAGTTGCAGGCTCCACGAAGTACGTTCTTTCATGAATAGTGTATTTTCAACAATTATATGATTTCATTTACTGCGCAGGGTGTGCAAACTATCATTAAATGCAGTAAAGAGGTTACAAAAAACAAGATCTTAGCTAAACTGCTGACCGCAAAGTATATAATAGCGAGAAAATACGAAGGGTCTCGGGAAAAAAGAAAGAATTTGCAGCCTTGAAAAGCAAGAAAAAGCACATAAGTGAGAAAAAGATAGAGTGCATGAACGAAGGAAAAGTCTAAACGCTACATACAAAACAAAAATGCAGAAAAAGGTAAATCCGAAGGAACACATAAAACATCAAGAAAAAAACGTTTTACAAAGAAGAAAATGATAACAGAAAATGATATTAAATGTATTGCTGGGTGAAAGATAGAGAGGAAAAGAGGGAGACTTGAGTGGCTCTTGTGCACAGTTAACAAGAAAATGGGGTAAACCGTTCAGGAACCGCGTGGACGCGAACGAGGGAAAAACGAGGTCGTAAAGAAAAGGGGAATCAAAGTAAAGCGTAATGAAAGATCGCTAGAGGAGAGAAAAAACATCATCGCTCGAGCAGGATTTCTGCTATAGGAGGGCTCGTAAACCAGAGAGCTAAAGAAACAATAGAATGCCAAGAGAAAGAAAGAGAAAGAGACGAGGAAGATGAGAAACAAGAAAGCAGCAGAACAGACCTGAAATGAACGAGAGACGTAGAGTGGGAGTGTGGTAAAGAAGGAGAGAGAGAGAGCGAGAGAGAGAGAGAGAGAGAGAGAAATGGACCAGCTGGATCTCGTGCTCAGGAAAGCGAGAGAAGAGCCCTTTTCTTTGTTCCGAGCCGCGCCTACGCCTGTTCTCCCCCTCTCCTTCTCCTCCTCCCTTCCCTGGTCCGCTTGCTCCACTCCCTCCTCCTCGACTCTCTCGTTCAACTCCGAGAGATCGGCCAGGTAAAGTTACCTGAATCGCACGCTTGGGCCTCCGTCTCGGCCTCCGTAGTCTACTCGACTGGGCTGTATACTCTCGTGGGCTCTCATCTTTGAAAAATCCAGGAGAGACAGAGGCAAGGAAAAGGGGAAGAGGATCCTCGAGAGGGCGCACTGTGTACTAAGCAGGTGGTCCACCTGAGTTCTATTTTTCGAGTATAGAGGGACGATCGACGGACACGCGCTCACTGCACACAGTCGTCACCGAGGGATGCCAATGAGAAGACTCGAACGGGGTTTCCTTTAACCGTTCCTATACGCATATCGAGCATGACACATATTGTAGTCTATGCACGTCAATCAGACTGCATTCGACTTCAAATTTTTCATCGATCTAAGGGCCAAGCTAAAGGCATCGCTCGAATCCCTGGACGCCGAGTTCTCCTGCATTATGTCCGACTCCTCGAACGATCGACCCTACTCTTTCACTCGGTCTATAAAATATCTCTGCTAGGAATTCACAGATCGTTAAAATAGTTGCCCTGTGACATCCGAGACGCAGTAAGTCACCGATTTGTAAATAAATCGCTGAATGAGAAATAATTATACACATATAAGGAAGTTAATTTATAGGAATAACGAGATAAATCATCCTGCACGAATCAACATATAGAAGGATCTACCTTGAGAAAGAAACAAAGAAGTATGAGACTGAGTGAATGAGTGACTGCGCAAGCCTAAAAATGGTAATTTCCACGTTAAATCTCATTTCGAGCGGTGGCTATGGGATAAGAAGCCGGCGCTTGGGAATGGCGATGACGATGGGAACGTTGTGGGTGTATTATCTAAGTCGGGAAATCGAGTTTCACTACTATTGGCCGCGGTTAATGGGAGCTATTAGGATTTTGTTTCGTTTTTTTCTCCGACTTTTCAATCTGTGGCCGAGACGCCGGCTGCCGCACAACTTTCTTTTGAATTACGAGCTGGGCGGGTTCACGCAGCATCCCCAAAGATATGATGAGCTCGATTCTCATACGCCTTCCTTTTTGGGGAGAGCGTGAAAATGTTAATAGGCCCGGTCGGGCAGCGATTGATCGTCCCTTTTCTCAGAAGGGTAGAGGGAAGTCGAACGATGGCATGAGTTCAACACTTTTTAAGACACGACAGTCATTCCACAATTATAATGATGAAATGTTAATTTATTTGCAGCCATATAATCGACCCGCGTTAATTTAGCATCTCCGTATAAAAGCCATTCAAATTAATAAAAAAAATACTTGTATACGTGAGCAATTAAAATATTCACTATCATTTGTATAAAAAGAATACAAAAGCAAATGATCGTGACTGAAATCATGTTTACACGTAATCACGTATATGCATATGATAAACTATACACAAATGTTTTATGGATTAACCTGTGGTATGTCTGCATCGTGCAAGAAGAAATGTTAAAAAAACATAGCTGCTTCGGCTATTTCGCTACGGCTGCACGTTGCCTTTTAACGAGTTGCAAGCTCGCATCGTTAGAGAATGTAAGAAAAACGTCATTTTTTAACAGGGAGAATGTAAATAACAAAATATAAAGTCTCAAATTACAAACGCTGAAAGAGACCTTTTTTATTACTCGGTCTATGCACATTTCAAATTTCCATACCCTAAAGTATCGATTTTGCTCGAGATTTTGTCGTTTCGTTTTGATGCTTAAACAGCAATAAAGCCCCAGCAAATATTCGGGTCTATATAGTTACTAATACGTCACAGTTATTAGTATTTACGTAGATTTTTTAGACCGAATATCATTGTTATTATTTTTTCAGCGAGCGAGTCCAAAAATATTTTAATAACGCGCAACCCGAAAAAAATGATGATTTGTAAAAGGAAACGTTTCAAAGTCTCGTCTTATTATAAACACCTAGGTATGCAGGAAGGAGACGACGAGATCGACGATATGATTTGTGATTGACTTGATGGAAAATCACACTCAATTTCAAGTGTTGTACAAATAAAACGATAGAATAGAGAACTTCTTTCTTTTTTCTGTCGCCCTCGAGTCCAACGGACGACCCGCGTCTATATGCTACATGCTCGCATTCAGCGCTTACGCAAGTGAAGCTCAGCTCGGCGACTTTTAGAGTTTGCGCCTCTACCGGCTGCGCGTGCATTGTACACACTCGGCCGCCGCGTGTCAATAAAGAACTTGTTGCGCGGGTGCCGCGGGCGACGACTCGGCAGAGGGGGTGACGAGAGCGCGACTCGCGAATAGCAGTTTGCTCTTGCGAATTCTCCGCGATTTGAAAGCGATGGCGCCGAGGAGTTTGCACGCCGATTCACGTGACTTTGCGGGCTCGGCTCCTCGAATCCTCGTTCACCGAGCGTTGATCTAAATTTCGCGAATATTTAACGGTGATGTCATTAATTTTCAAGTTCCTCGTGTTTGAATTATTCATTACGCAAGGCAAACAATGCTTTTGAGTAAGGTGATGTCGATATGCTATGCCGTTCCTCGAAATTAACATTAATAATTAATTTTTATATTATTCGAGCATTGTGTTTATATAACAATTATATATGTTGACTTCTAAAATTCTACAATCATATAAATTAATTGTAAATTTAGTAATTACGACAATGATTTACTCTTCCAGAAACTTGAATGTGTTGAATAGTGATAAATAAGTAGCCACTTCTCTCAGAATTACAGAATGCAATATAAGTTTACTGTATTTAGTTCACAATATGCAGTCTTTTTAATTATATTTCTATGACAGGTGCACTTTACATTATCCAGATGACAGTTTCCTAATCAGCTTATCGCATAAACTGTCAGAGAATGTACGCGAGAATAAACTTATTCGAGGATTTATTAGATATGAATCTTCCTCGGAATCATCATAAAAATCTCTAATTTAAAAAAGAAGATAAAGGAAGCAATAACTGCGACTTAATACCAACTGCATAGAAGTAGCAATTAATGAGTGTATACTTAATTCAATATCGTTTGAGGAGAGGTTCGAGGCTTGGGGATAACCCACCACCTGCAGCGGTAATCGTTAGTTTGTCGTATCGTCAGGTTGCAAAGTATACCTACAGAGGAGCCAACAGACGGCCACAAGAGATGCCCGTACAAATTCGGGCCCAAGCTCGGGCTTCCACGGCAGTCGAGGCAGTAGCGGGGAAGGTACCTGTGTCACGACGCTCGCACTTTATGATTACGTATGTACCTGTGTCGGCGCGGTAACCTCCCTTAATAATAAAGGCGCCTCGTGTGCCGTTATCAGGGTCGAGCCGCCCGGATAGGCGGAGCTGATAGCCGGAGCGCTCCTCGACGCCGCGCGCTTATCGTTCCGCCGCGTCGATTGTTTGCCCGCAGAGCCCGAGCGTGCATATATTTGTTTTGTCTGACGCGACGCCGGCGACGCGGGGCCTGCGCCTGATCTGGGCGCATTCCTCCATCCTCACGCGGATACCTTCTTCCTGTCCTTGCAGCATCACTTTTCTGCAACCCGCTTTATTAATAAACCGCTGCGCGAGGCGAGACCCGTTTTCGACCTTTTTGCGCTTTTTTTCTACAAGGTGTAATTGATGTTATATAATATTGTCGATTTAAGCCTCGATATTGAAGTTTACGCCTCGAGTTCAGCAAGAAAATTATCGAATATATAATATAACTAGAAATCGGAGTCGATCTTCAAACGTATTAAAATGTTTTAAAAGCATTCAAAGTTCAGCCTTGATTTATTATCTGCATATATCCGAGCATATATCAACCACCTACGAATATTAACAATGTATCTCGACTGCTTGACTTTAAAAATCTATTGATTAATTAATTGTTAGCATTATCAGAGAGATTAATAAAGAGGATCAAAACGGAGCAAGAGATTCATAAGTAATTGCTGCTCCTTTTATCAAAGTGCACTGTAGCATTTAATGAGTTACGTAAGCGCAGTTCATATGCTTCAATTAAATATACGTTTTCGCGTTAATTTAGCTAAATGTATAATACTTAGCACACGTTACAGAATAGACCTCGGAATAGACCATTAGAATTTTTATACAGTTGACAAAAACGCATCGGAGTCTTTCAAATTAACTCGACGATAAAATAAATTGTTTTCTTCGTGCTTTGATAGTTGAGAGAATTTAATAAAAAGAAAACGAAAATACTAAATTAATATATCAGTATTAAATAGACACGTGTTATATCGATGCATTGATCTTGAATCTTGCCTTGTTTGAGTTTCATTTCTAAGCATGTTTTACTGACAATTAAAAAATCGTCACAATAATTCTATTGTTCCCATGCGCATAGACATGTTCATCTCGCTTCTCAGCTCGCTTCTCAGTAATAAATCGCTAGCATCTCAGTAATAGACCTGCATCGAAGACGCACATGCAACCCTGAGTAGAATTGGGTCAAAACTCTCAGTAATGTATTTGTTAAACCGAGTCAAGAATTCAAAGTCCGCACTCTGAGATTTTCTCAAAGGCTCGAACAACACAATAGTCGGAAAGACGTTGGGGGGAAATAGGCAAGAGCCGATAGTGAAAAATGTGGGCGTATGAAGCAGCTGCTCTCCACCCGGCAGTATATATATTATACACATGTGTATATACAAAGTATTGTATGCATTATATGCGAGGCGCAGAGCGGTATACAGATAGCTGAATGCACGAATGGAGATCTCTCTGACCGTCACGAGGTTTGCGCTGCATTATAAGCATAAATTCAGTGGTACATACAGTCGCGCCTCGAGTCGCGTCGGGCAGAGTTTGAAGAATGACGAAACCGCGCGAAGAGAGAAAGAAGAAGGCAGCGCCTGCAGAGTTGCTCGCTAAGCTTTCCACCTTTCTGGGAAACGCCCACCGCGTTAATTGGAAAACCGATGCGCTCGCCTTTTGCGGGACACTTAACGCTTTTGCATTCAAACTGCCATTACAGTTTTTTCCTTATTTAGTGACCAAGCAGAGTTGCTCGAGTCGTTGAACGCGTTCAAGCGAGGAGCCTTTTTATTCGCTTTCGGAGCCGATTTTTCATGCATAAAGCACATTGTTCCGCTAATCTGTGAGAATCTTCTACAGCCTGTTGTAGGCCAATATTGAACTGAACGTTTCAAGATAAATAAGCTTTGAGGCTCGTTTGAAACATGTAATCGAGTGAGAAGAAGGTCGTACGGTGAAATATCGTAGAGCATGCTACTGGCTGTGATTAGTGACGAAACCGACCGCTATATACAGTATCAAACTCATTGTGCATTAACAGGGCTATATTAATCCAAGATCCGAGTCATCAGTTTCATCTGGAAGTAGCGCGTGCGTGTAGGCCTCGTTGGTAAAGGGCCCGTAAAGAGTCAGGGCAGGCACGAAGTATTATACAGGAGCGGAGAGACTCGCTTCGATTCGCCCGAGCGCAAAAAGAGCGCGGGGCATTCCTGGCTCGAGGAGCGCGACAAGCATCGGGAAGGATGTGCCGTGTCCTCGGCTCGTCTTCCTACGGCACATATACGCGAGTGGGCGTAAAAATAGCTCTCTCGGCGCCACTTAGCGCCCGGGGGCTTATCTGGCACGCGTGTGGGCCCCGCGGGCGCCGATCGCGGAAACGATCCCCGTCGGGGGCAGCCGCGGCGCAGTTCAGGGCCGCAGGCTCGCCGCGATCCCCAATTTAGGACACGAGCCGCCAGTGTAGCCGAGTAAACACGGGCCGTATAAAGCGCGGCCCTGCCATTTTTTGCCCGGCAGCGGCTAGGCCGCGGGCGAGTCATCGACCGTGGCGGGCGCCATTACGGGCCCCGCGCACCTCAAGTACACGTACTGCACGCCGTGCGCCGCTGGGTGTGTGTGTGTGTGTGTGTATATGTATATAGGTGCTTATGCGCATATAATTGCGCGCGCCGCCTGTGCCGCGGACGTGTATTCACGAGGGCCGAGGTCCTGGAACCGTTCTGTACCGTCCGAGCTCGTCCTTCCTGCGAATTGTCACTCGCGCTCAGCGTAAGGCGGCCGCAATGAGCACAACCGAGGCATTTGATGACGCGGTTTTGTATTACGATGCTGTCTATATTTTCTTTACATTTCTACCGCGACATCTTCATCGCGGCCAGAGAACCATTCAGTCCGTTTTTGACTTGTTTTCCGACGAGTACTCCGATAGTAGCATAAGTTTTTAGATGACGTAAGTACTCGCAAAAGTATTCAAATATCCTATTCACGTGCTTACATCCTACATCATGCCTTTTAATTCCATTTTAATTCAACTTGATCCGTTTCCTGATTTTACTGTTGGCTTGTGTTGCACCGCAAGTTGCAACTGATAATTTAACCGCACAAAATATAAAATCCAACTCACTCATAATTATCATTATTTTTCTAATATATTCTTCTATTCTTCTGTAAATATATTTTAGCTTATATTACTTTAATTCTCTCATTTTATAAAGCATATGTATAGTATAAATAAAATCGTTACATGGGAAATTAAAACGTGCACCCTGAATGATTATGCGAATAGTACAATCGATTTAAGTTTAACTCAGAAACGATTATTGTGCTTAGTGTATTGTTCGCAGTGAACCCCCTCCAAAAAGCAATAAAGAATTCTATAGTGTCAAGATAATGTCTACAAATATAGACATATGTGCATAATAGAATTCAAAGAGGGGATTCAAGTGGAAATGAGAAATGAAAATTTTAATTCTGAAGCGTTGAAAACTATGCTATATATTTCTTTGTACATTTTTTTAATTATGCAATGGATAGATGAAACAATAATTGGAATTAGTAGCACAATGAGGAAGGATAATAAATAAAGAAAATGTAATAATAACCACTTTTGTTCTATTACAAATGATGTATCATAGAGGCAATGCTAATTAAACTATAAATATTACATGTTTACTCTATTCTGTGTAATGATTTCAACAACGAAGACTCATAGACGCCTCACAGAATGATTTTATGTAAATTTTGAAAGGTGTGTATCATTAACTATCCAGCTATTTATATACTGCTTAAATTTAAGAATTGATTACAATTACTATATTGAATTAATCTTACTCTATATGCAGTTTTAACACAGTGACAATGTGTCAATCAAAATGTTGGTAGCTCACCTGCAACAAAAAAACATAAGTAAAATTATTTACACAGGCAATTATTTTAATATTGAATTGATTATCAACTTCTAAATTTTCTACGTTCAAAAAATTTATTCCGCCAAGGCTATTTACTTTGATATAAAAACAATTTTGACAAACAATGATCAAATGACAAAAACGGGTATTCATTTTTACTTTAAAAGAAACAATGTAATTGTTTTTTTGTTTTAGCTCCGAATAAATATAGATCGCGAAGGACATTTATCGTTCAGTCTTTGCAAAGACTCATAAACTGGTGTGTTTATGTCACCGTGAATTGCTAATGTAGCTATAGAATTATCTTAAATAAAATTATTTTTTAAAAATTTAATAATACTTTTTGTCGTAACGGCTCCGTAAAAAAATTGACTAATAATTTGATATCGATCCACGTTATTTGAGAAGATAAGAGTTTATTTATAGCTAAAATTCAATCTTAGGTATGTCCCTCGGTATGTCCTGTAAGTTATATTATCGTCATCTACCCGATTGTTTTCGTATTGAATGTTGACTCAAGATTTACTTTCAAAGTCGATAAATTTTGATCGCTGTAAATTTAATACACGATCAATATAATAACAAATCAATGTGTAT
This sequence comes from Sycophaga agraensis, assembly GCA_018906755.1. NCBI lineage: Eukaryota > Metazoa > Arthropoda > Insecta > Hymenoptera > Pteromalidae > Sycophaga > Sycophaga agraensis. The sequence goes on from JACCIE010000003.1 coordinate 797,435, forward strand.
ACATTGAAATGCAATATTGTTAAAAAACCAATTGGTATACCGCAAGTATTTTAAATATAAAAACAGTTTAAATTTATTTAAAATGTTTGTGCTTATCAGACGAGTGTAAATACAGGGTATAAGTATAGAAAGAAACTATTTTTAGAATATTATCTTTGAAAAAGGTGAAACAATACCTACACAGGATTGACAGTAATATTTTTTTTTATAATAAACTGCCTTGTATCGCAATCGTTTTGAAAAAGTTTCAATGTCAGTTTATTATATTTTATCGAACCTGTGGATACCGGTTCGATTAAGAAACATTATTTCCAGCTTGAGAATGTAAATCAAATTTGATTCACGAGCATTCTGTTAAAAAAATTAGATTGAAAAAAGGATAAGATTTGATTGCCTATGAAACGCTTAAGTCAGTTTGCAGAATCTTGGAAGCAGTAGTAATGTAATAAACGAAGAAGTACCAATTGAAGTGTCAGGAAAGGACAATTACGAGTGCGCGTGAGTAATGGGAATCAGCCTCGGAAGCGGCATATATATGCTCGGGCATATTATAGGTAGGCGGGAGAGCAGAAGCGTGAAATATTCTAATTGAGCTTGAAAAAGGAAACTGAAGACGCAGGCGCCGCTGGCTCCGGCTTACATTACACTCCGGAATCGCCCCTGCGGCTGACAATATGGCTGCGCCCTACGGCGTTAAACGGCAGCACTATAACAATTTGAAGGAGGCGAAATTTCCGCAGTTGTCGCTTACTCGTCGCGCTGCAACAGGTAATTCGCAACTGCAGCTCAATGTCGCCTCGAGCATTCTTTATACTTTCAAAGCTCTAGGAGCGCGCGAGTGGCATGAAGTGCACCTACGGCATTAGCATGCAACTGCGCGCGAAGATACACTTTTCCTTCAACCGGTGCGAAATTGCAACACTGTCTGCGCCGCTCGCGAGGCTATTGTGGTTTTCGTATTTATACCGCACCATCGCGCTTATTCGGCCGCGCGCGTTTGTCAAACATGGCCGCGGCGCGTGGACAGACTGTGTAATAAACCATCGGCCGGGGAGAAATCTGCGTGCGCAGGTGCGAGCTCGGAGTCCCCGCGTGAATTCGGGTCCTGTACGCAATATAGCCCACGGGCTTGAGGAAGAACCGCGCGAAAAAGGAAGGCTCGTCAGGTTTTAAAAGCATATACGCGTATACACACGTGCCGTGCGCTAGCCGCACGGGAGAAAGAGTCGCCTGTATAAGTGTCTATTTCTCGAGGCTTACGTAGGTGAGACAGGTATTATAAGAGAGGCGCGCCTCGCGAATTGCGAGCCTGCGTTTGTGCGCGCGCTGCACTATAGCTTACTCGCGTAATGGCGCGGCGAGCGTGCAATGATACGAAGCGCGCGCCTTCACGACGTTCCCGCATATATATGCTTATGTAGCGCTTTCTCAGTTTTATAGGACTCGTGAGGCGCGCGCGCGGCAACGAGTTTTTCTCCTCGCGGATGATTAGAGGGTATTTCATTTAATGCATCTTCTGACGTCGGCATTTCGACTGCGGCTTCCTCTTTCTTTTTATCGCGAACCGGACTTACGTATCAAGCGCTGTGAGTTTATAACGCATCTTTGATTTAAATCAGACCGAGACAGCTGTATCTTTTTTCAGCAGACGGAAAAGTTAAAAATCGCCTGGTAATCGAGCGGCTGCCGAACTCTTGCGTCACTCGATTCAACTTTTTGCGCTTACTGACCTCACGGCGGCCGGATATTTAAATAATGCCTAGTCTTGTATGAATTATTTTTACTCTAACGAGCTTTTATGCGATTTTAACTTATTCTGCATTTCATTCATCTTTTCCAGCAAATGATATCTATCCGAGTATCGACTACCATTATTCTTTTATATTGCAGTTCATGCTACATGCCATGAATGAACATTAAAATTTATTTCTAATATTGTATTTAATCATTCATTTTTCCATAAATATAATAACAGTAATAATTGGGAGTGTGAAACTCGATAGATTTGTTTATTCATGTGTATAATACTCATTTTTCCTATCGAGGCATCTCCATTTCGATGTCGCGACCGCACGTAGAGGCCAATACATCGGATGCGATTGAATTCGCCATGGCCTTGATAGATGGCAGTACCCGAGCTTCTTGAGAGAGCGAATCCTAGACTAGCGATGCGGTAATTAGGAGGGTAATTATGCGAGGATCGCGCTGTGAGATTTTAATGCGCGTCGGAACCTTTTCGATCACCTGCGTCAAGATCGAATGTTATAATTCTCTTATGAAACTTCCAATGCGCATTGTAATAATTTACACGGATTTTATGTATGCGGCTTTCGGCTCGAATGCGGAATTCGCACATAGCAATTATGAATATTCATTCCGGCCAATTAGCGCATTTTTTTTCAGTAAAGATCGAAACTTTGAAAGGTAGGCAGGTATAGAACCGCTCGGAACCGTTCGAATGGAGATAAGAGATGCCGATATATCCTTTACATAAAGTGTTTACTACGAAATTTAGTATTTTGTACATTTTTAATGTATGATGCATAAAAAATAGATTCTCTACGCTTATCGCACTTTTTGAGTGCGATTAAACATTTAGGTGATTCAGTTTAGATAAAATTTTAATACTCGATTAAACGTAAATGATTCATTTGTATAAAATATTCTAAGGTGAATAATTAATAACTACGATTGCAAATACGTTTAGTTACCAAGCTTACGAAATGCAATAAAAAAGACTCGAGCTCGTTGAAATTTCAAGCTTGGAAAAGTGCAAGAGCCGTGGGATTAGTGTCAATGTAATCTCACAAAACTATTTGACGATATTGAATTTCAGGGTCGAATATCAGCGATCGAGTGTGTCTACGCTCGCCGTCACGTAGTACGATTTTTCGATGAGTTTACGAATTCCCTGAAAAATTCCGAGGCTCCGCCACGAGCCCCCCCTGAAATAAAAAAATAAAAAAAAAAAAAACAAACGCTCTGCCGGAAATCCCTCGGAGTCGCGCGCAACGCCGCGGAAAGAAAGTCTTTCTCCGCGGCGATGCGTGTGCGGCCTCGGGCACCCTAAGAAAACACCCGAGGATCCCCCAGCGAGCGAATCAACACGCGGCCGAGGGATGGCTACGCGGAAGCCCCGGCGCGATCCCGAGCGCCGCGGGGCCATTTGACGCGGCCGGCATTGTCCTGCCGATCGGCCCGTGCAACTCCGGCTCCTTGAGCCTCCTAATAAATTCCTCGGAGCGCCGAGGCGTCTGCCCGGCAAATCGGACAATCGGCCGGGCGCGCGCGCGCGCACACATCCGTAGGCATGTGTACGCGTCCCCGTCCGCGCGCCTTCCCCGAAAGCTGCGCCGAGGCCCTTTTAAAAGGGAGCGCCGCAGCGCCCGGAGAGCGCGTCCGTCTACCTATACACGCACGCGGTAGGCCGGCAGCTTCCACACCCTCGGCCCGTCCCCCCGTGGCTCATTGTGCCGCGCTCCCCGCATTATATTCCCCGAAAGCGGGGGCAAGTTTGGAAAGACTCCCGGACGCGCTTCTCCTTCCTCCGTCTCATTTGCCTGCGCCCGTGTATACGTCTACGGGACTCCGCGCGTCATTTTCCTCTCTTTCACGGCTTGTTCCGCCCGTGCTTCCCTTCCTCGCGCATATGCGGGCGCGCGTACAAGGCGTACTCGAGTACGTATGCGCATGCGTATATGTATTGTCGGCGAGACCGTCTGCGGCCGGTCGGCACATAATAAGCCGCTGCACGCATGTGCGCGCCGCGGGAGGAAGTTGCTCTTTTGTGTTACTCCTTGCTCACCACTTACCCCAGAATAGGGGGATAATTTGAAGCTTCTTGGCTTTTTTGGCAGGCCCATCGGGGCCTCCACGCGGGCCTGTAATTTTCTCCCTTTTTACAGGGCACACACGTACCCCGATGCATTGCCTTTTAATCATAGGCCGAATATTCACTGTTTTCCCTCGGCAGCTGTACACGCGCACACCTACGGCTGTACATACATATGTAGGTGCCCACGTAAATCTTCGATCGCTTCGTTTATTGCCGTGGAGGATTTTCGCTTCTTATTGCGTACACGCGCGCGTCGGACGCTTTTCGAAATTGCACGGTTCATCCTTGCGCTGCTCGCCGTGCAGAAAGTATACCCAATCTCATTAGAAGCTCCCGATTCCTTCCGTTTCCATGTAACCATTGGCCGAAGTTCTACAGGGATCAAATTGAAGAATGTATATATGAACAGGCGTCGTTGTGAAACGTGAGCGTATGTATTTATCGGCATAGAGCCACTGGAACCGGCCTCGGAAGCAGCTGCGGAGGTTCTTGGCAACGGGGTAAAAGTCGGCCGGGACCGCCGCGCGGCCGCAGGATGACGGAAAGAAAAATCCGGCGGAAAGATAGCGGCGTGCGGGCCGGCGATAACAATCGCCCGGCCGCCTCGCTTTTCACACGGATAAGCCACATTGTGCAGGTGGACCGGGCCCCCCGAAAAAGCCCAAGCTCCGGCGAGGCCACGGCGGCGCTTTCTCTTTTCCCCCCGCGGGATTATTCATCGCGGAGACGCGCGTTACAAGCCGGTCTTTTCCCCGGCGGTCCTCGGGTTTTTTTTTTTGCGTGTCCCGTGGCCGGCGGAGGAAGTCCGACGACGGAAGGCCCGAGTCAGGCTGAAAATCGGTTTCGCGGCGGATGTGTGCGGCCCGTCCGTCCATTATGCGGCCTGTGCGCCCGTTGCGGATTTTCCCCCCGCGGGCCGATATGGGAACCCGATACGTATGCCGGTGCAGCTCCGCGGCCGGAGGAAAACCCCTTTTTTGTTATTGCCCCGGGAGCCGATTGCGATCGGGGCGGAAGTGTCTCGTTTCGATTGAATCGAATTAGAGCTCAAGGCCCAAATTAACTATGTTGCTCGGTTGCTCGATATGTGCCGCGGAGGACGTCAAAGATCTCCGGTTAACCAATGCTCCGCGGCCAACTGCTTCAGCGTTGCTCGGCAGCTTCAAGGCCTGTTATTATCGCCCCTCCAATTATTAAATGACACAATCACTTTTCCTTTGTGTATACGTGCTTGTAACGCTCCTCGATTCTTTAGTGAAGCAACGAACTTCTTTGGAAAACAAAAATGTCCCGCTTACACGCGGCGTACAAGTACCCGGATAGCACGCGGATAGAAAGATTATACGCGTGTATGGCACTGCACACGCCTACTACAATTAGACCGATTAAATCGAGGGTGGGCGCAGACTTTATTCGTTAGGCCAATAGGTACGCGACGATCCATTGTATCTAAGAGGTACGATTGTGGGAAAGGTAGACGTATAGAAATGCGCAGAAGCGTGCCTTGAACGACGATTTCCGGATCCTGGCGCGTTGACAATATCCCAAACAAAGCGATCCGGTAGACTGAATCCAGCTAAGGAGTACATGATTTTTAAGAAGGTCGCACAAACGTGTTGCGCTTTTAAATAAAGGCAATGTTTGCAACGAGCGCGATAAAAAGTGACAGTACGCGAGCAAAGCAGAATATTGGCAGAATTTTCCACTCCTTTGGTATACCTTATCTCATTACTAACGCATGTTTATCTTCAAAGTTTATGACTGCAGAACGATGCTTCGTGTGCTTATACGGCAATAATAATAACAGTAGCCATTAAAAATGGGCTTATATGCGTATTATACGGTAATTGATCGTTTGTATCCGCAGCCATACTTGGCGTAGGCTCGTGTGCATGCGGCTGTTTAAATTTTCTCCTTTCGTTTACACGTGGACGCAGCGATGTTACGTCAATGAAATCATAATGTAATCGTTGTTTGAACTGTTTATAATTATAATAAGTGCAATATTTGGACGATATTTAAAATGTTCCAAAACCATTTATAAAATCTTTGCGAGCGATAAAAGGAATATTTATAATTTCTGATGTTCGATAACGATCAATTACGAAACGAGCCTGGTCTTGTCATTTTTTTCTAAAAGTTTATATCAATTGAAAAAATTGCCAACTGCGTGCGCAATAAGTCTATTAATAGACTGCATTATATGACTTAGGAATAATGTCAACCGTTGTTTTCAACTATATTTCAATTTTACAAATGCTAACAAAACCGATGTAGGTGCTCGGCGCGTAAGTAATCCAATGGCATCAAAAGAAAAAGAGCATAACCTGTTTCACAGAAGGGTAAATCATTTAGCGCGTACGAGGAGAGCATTTTCTTCTCGGTTTTCTCCCAAGCCTTACGCGCCTCAGTGCGCGTGGATAAAAATGTATACAGTGTCACGGGCAGGCGCAAGTGAAACCCAAGCGAGCCGGCGGTCCGCGCGCCCCCGACACCCAATCCGGGGAAAAATCGCCGCCCGGGCCGAATACACAGGCTCGCATGGGTGGAGCAAGTCGGGCGCCGAGTCCCACGGACCGGCCGTGCAGCAGCCTCACGAAGACACTGCGCCCCGGCGCGCAGGCGGCCTCGTATATATACATGCAAACGTACACACAGCTGGGGGAAAGATGAAAACCGAAAAAAAAAAAACAGCGGGTCGGCTCTGCGGCGTGTCCAACCTGTTGCGCCAACAAGAAGCCGCACGCGAAATTCCGAAAAGGTAGCCGAGCCTTTGGGGATAATGCACGCCCGCACGCGGAGCGTCTTCTCTTTCTCCGTGGGCGCAGGAGCGTCGGGGAAAAAGGCTCGGCTTACCTGGGCAGACGGGCCCCACAGCCGGGCCCGGCTTTTATCTCCCGCAGCCGGCTTTTCGGAGCGTCGGCGCTCATTTTCCCCCGGGGCGATACTTGCAGCCCGGGGTCCGGGGGGGGGGAGAGGCCAGCGCCAGTGGGGCCGCGCGGGATCCCCCCGGGGCTTTTTACGGCCGGGACTTTATGGCCTGCGACTGATTCCCGCAGGCGCGCGCGTATATATACGGCATTTCCTCCTATATCTGAGTTATTTGAGTTTTATGGGAGCAGCGTGCGTGCGGCTCGAGTCGCTGCTCCGTGTGGTCTGCTCTGTGTCCCCGGTAGTATCCCTCGGCCCGCGCGATTCATTATATACCTTCCCCTTTCCCTCCCTGTCAGTCCGGCTCTGGATTTAGAGCCGCGTGGCTTTCGTCACCGCGATATAATTTTTTTTTTATCGGCATAACGCAGCCGACAAATGTACATCCCGCCCATATATATATATAGACACACATTGTTAATCTCGCTGCGTGGGCGGGGGCGCAAGCTGCTACGTGAGCACGGGACGATCGACACCTGCGCGCAGGTGACTAACGGACTGCCATATAGTTCGCCCGCCGAGGGCATTCCGCAAGACGTCATCGGTCTCCGACTTCATCTCGGACGGACAGGTAGTTTACCTCCGCGGAGCGCTAGTGATTTGTGAGCGGGGAGGGTATATATACACCAGGCAAGAACCAGCGACGCAGTCAGACATGTCTATATATACATGTCGAAATATAAAAAAAAAAAATTGAGTTCCTCCCTCGGACTGATGGATAGGCACTTAAGCGGTTCCTCCTCGCCGCGGCTGATTTGCGTGAGAAGTCCCCGAGTGAAAAGCGTGGCGGGGAGGGTGGGGGTAAGAGGGAGCGGAGCCGCGCGTCCCTCCGAGATTCCTACGCGCGCTCCTAATTGGCCAACGCTGCGCCCGGTGGCCAATTAGCCCAGGGGCGACGCGGGCAGGAGATCAAACGCTCGCGCCCCGAGCCCGCCAACTTTTCCCCGGGCTTTTCCGGGGCCGAGTCACCATCCCCCCCGGAGGCCGGCGCGAAAGCCCGGGCGGGCCCGCGCGGGCCGGAGGGAAAATTGGAAAGCGGCCCGGGCCGGCGGGCGGTCCTTGTTTTCCCCGGGTGCGGGCCCCCGTAAATCAGCGGCTTGTCACAACTCGGGTAAATCCGCGCGCGGGGCGGGTGGCCCCGGGAGCCGGCCACCGGCGTCGGTCCCGAGGCGGCAGCTGCGCCCGCGGGCCCGGCCCCTCGTAATCGCTCAATCAGCGCGAGCCAGGGCCCGGGGCTGATTGGCCCCCTTGGGTGAGCGAGTTCCGCGGCGAGGTTTGACCCGACGGCCGCGAGATGTGCCGCGTACGCGCGCGCCGAGTCAAGTGCGCCCGGCGCGTTATCGGCATTCGGGAACCGGCCCCTTTCAGCGCTCCCATTCATTCGCCTCAGCGCTTTGCGCTTAGTTATATGTACGCAGTTGTACAGCGAGCCGAGGTCAGAGGCTCGGTTAGGAGATACGGAGCTCGCTTTCGAGCCAAGTGCCGTTGCCGATCGGCGCTTCTCCGATCGCGGGCCATTGGGAAAATCGCCTCCAATCGATCGTTGCTCGCGCGGATAAAACTGTAACGCCCACCTGTTGCCAAGAGCGATATACACTCCCAAATCATTTCCCTCCTTTATGCGCCTGTGTATATATGCATCTGCTGTATATGGGAAAAAGGGCGTTTAGAAGCTGCGATCCTCCACCCGCGTTATTCTTCTTCTCACCCTAGAAAGTTTGCAGGCGTGTGCATATAGATATTGAACTCTCTGGAATATTTATCCCCTCCGGATTTTTCCCCGCGTATATAATGCACAAAGTGAAAGGGCCGCTGCTCTCGGAGCACCGTATCATGCGCTTCCGCGCATATATATTGGATCGTCGTGTGTAACGCTGGCGCAGCTGCAGCACACAAGGAAGGATTCCGCACAGGGTCTGACTATGCGGTATATAAGAGGCCGGCGATTTTTACCGATCAGCCCGACTCTCGCCTCGCGCGCGTTAAGATCTAAACTTTCTATCTCGAGGCGCGAGGCTCTCGGGCCTCGTTCCTTCCACGGACAAGTCGCATACATACATATATATATCTATACACGTAAATGCATGCACGCCCGCGTCCGCTCGCGAGCGCCCAGCCATATTTCCAATTGCCCTCTGTGCAGTGAGCGCTCGCATTTTATACACATATATCCGCTGGTGGAAAAGCCAGCCGCGCATATAATATACCCGGCTAATGTATAATCTGCAATTTGTCGAGAAGAGCGATTGCCGCGGCCGAGGGCAGCCACTCCCGCGCTCTCTTATAACCTTTCTGTTACTTATATCCGAGTGTGCGATTACACGCAGCGTGGCCCAAAGCGAGGCCCGGAGGCCACTCGATTAACGCGCAAAGCCGGAATATCTTTTTCTTTTTTTTTTACGCGGATCGTCACCTTCGAAAGCTTGGAATAATCCCGCGCCGAGCGAAAGCTCCGTAACTCGAGGGGAAACTTTCGAGTCATCTGAATTCCTCTTATATGCGCCATGATAATGCATCGGCGACTCTCGTTTCCCCAACGGGCCTCTAGCGCGTTCCGTTATACCTTTAGCAACCATCTAAATATATAATGGCGAAACCGATTTATTGACTGCAGGTTTTTCAGCTTGTTTACTTGGCTGTTTGTGCCGATTGTGCATATATTACGCGGGCAGCCAAAAAAGCGTTGCAAAATGATTATTGATCGTTCGCAGATGTATATCTGTACATAACAGATTTTCAATTACAATTGGGTGTAGTCACGTAAATATGATGAATAAGTTTAACTCGTTTAAAGTGCTTGTATACACACGGCACGATTTTTATAATGTAGTTCAACTTGACATAATAACTATATTGACGTAACCAAGATGCTGGCAAAAGTAAATAAAAATACAAAGCAAATATCTTCATGAGTCATTCGCAGTGTCATTAATTTCATCCGAAAAAGGCTTTCTTCGCATACGGGCAATGAAGAATAATGAAACGCGAGAATGAAACGACGAGTAGGTACTCCATTGCTCAGGAAATATGTAAGTTTTTTTTCGAGTGAAAAGACCCTGAGAGTCTCTATTTATTATTCCGAGAGTAAGCAGACTTTTGATCGGGCTGCTTTTTAAGCAGTTGACTAGAAATTTCTAACTACGCGAGTAAATACGCACAGTTGCGAGTGAAAGCTTTACATAACTAATTGCTGAACTACGCCATCGGCGATTTCAATATTTACACAAACATTTTTTTATTATCTATGTTTATTATCTCTATTTAACAAAGAAAATTTTAAAAGAGAACTCGAGGCCAAATGTAAGATATAACAATATAATGAAAATAATCAATATGGAGCAGTGTAAATCTATACTTGTAATCTAGCTTCTAATAGATTTTAAAATAGCTTTTGAAAATGAGTTTATTTAATGAATTTGGCCTTTAAGGTATGTAGGCTGCTTTGCGAACTTTTATAACGAGAGCTGACAAAACAGAAATATTCGTATAATTGCAGACGAGTGCATGTTACCTGTTTTGTTTACAATAACTCAGGAACAACAGTGATAGGAATTGTTACCTTGGGCGCAATGGGTAAGTGTTTTCAGTCGTAATGCAAACGTGCGCACGGAATCCTAAAATCTCAAACTTACATAAGGCCGAATAAAACTCATTGTTTATCGCAGCCCGTGCAACCAGCTCCAAATCACATAGATATATACGTATATGTATAGAAACCGGATTTCAAATAGCGTTCATCTAAAATAAGGAGGCGTGTCCTCTTGAGCGTGAAACGAAACCCTCCTCGTCAAGAGTCCAAGAGGTAAAAAAGAAAAGGCAGCCAAAAGTAGATCCCGCCGCATATTGAATTCGCCGCCGCACTATCGGGGACCCCGCGTGCGCAGTGCACGAAAGCTCGCGCACCGAGGAGGCACTGCACTCGAATAAGCACCTAAATTAAGTATCGTCGTAATCGTATCTCTATTCCATCGCGAGCGCAGGGAGTGCATAAGTGGCCAGTGTGATGCAGCGAGGACGCGTGCGCGCGCCTTTGCATGAAATGAGTGGCGACGCGGGGCGAGCATATGCCCACGAGCAGGTCCGTCATTAATATTTATATGTCGTGGACGCAGGCGACGGCCTTTATATTAGATAGTGGCTCACCTGCGCGGGCGCTGGCTACGCACTCGCCGGGCCTATGTTGGGCATAGGGGGCACTTTTCCTCGGCGGTAATGCTCGGTAAGCCTGACGTCCCTTCAAAAGTCATCACCGGTACGCGTATAATAAGTACTGGGGCAACGTTCTATCGGGACTTGATATATACAGCCATTTCTGTATGGATAAGTTCCTCGACGCTTTTCCTGTATATGCGTAGGTATAGATAATGCCATGCGATTCGGTGCTTTCATTGAATTTCATATTTTTATTTTCAGTTTGTACTTTAGCCTTTTTATGCAATATTAGTCTTATCTTACAGTTTTAGTTACACGTCATTTCGACGATCAACGGTATTATTTTTTAGACATTTGTATATCTCATGTATATAATCATTTTCTAATGATTCATTTGTTTTTCAACGTCACTTTCATACAGTTTATTATATTGAAATGTGACGTATGGGCGGAGATAATGTAAATAGATATCCCAAAATGACATACAAATGTCCGGATTATATGGCATTTGATTGGAAAGTATTCCTTTTTATTGATGGAATATTGAAAATGGTATACTTAAACATGATTCGCAATTTCTTCAATGATTATTTATTCTTGGTATTAAATTTTTTATTTGAAATGAGAGAGGACTCCACAGAAAAATAGCATCAAAGTACGTTAAACACGAAAGATTTAAGATCTTTGGTTGAGGCAATGGGAAACAATATTTAAATCGTTAATAATATTAACTTTTATAATAAGAAAATCGTATGCTTCTACACTAATCGTATACTGATCGATATAAACTACGTGATCTCGCTACTTAAACTTTTCAACGCAATAAGTTATGGTGACAAATGTCAGATTCCAAAAATAAATGATAAAACAGAATGACGAGTTGTTTTTCGTATTAAGCAGCAACGTAATTTCTTCTACAGATGGAAATATTCATCTAACATGTGGCTGTACTAATGACAATGATTAAGGCGCCTCCCAAGAGATCCTCAGAGATGTGCGGACATTACACGTAGTATTTATTTTAAGTCTATTTTGAAATAAATTTAAATAATGAAATAAAGATACGATTGATTCAATTCAATATTACCTATTATTTAAATATTGCTATTTACTTGGAGTGCAAAATTTATTGAGTAAAAATACAACAGTCAGTACGTATTCTTACATATACGTACAGCTCGTAAAGCACACCTGCACTTTTGACATTCCTTAACAACAATTCTTACGAAACAATATAGTGATTACTTTTAACGCAATGAAATATCACTCGCCTATCAAATCAATATTAAGAATTCTCATTTATAATTTCTAGTTTACTATAGAATTACATTATTTTTTATGTTTATTTCTTAATTATACAACGCCATTCAAATATAACGAGTACTTTTAACTTTCTATTAAAAATAGCATTTTTGCATTCATTCCATTTTCAGCGATTAAGCTTTATCTGTAACTATTGAGGCCAGTGCGATAAATAAGCTAATGTATAACTTATCCTTTCGCGCAGGATTCTAAAACGTAAGCTATCGAAAATTTTTCTTCAAAGTTTTGTTTTATACAAATTTTGCAGTATATATATAAGCAGACGTATATAATAAATTGATTTCTGTACAGATACACGTATAAAATATAAATTGATTCAGTGATTGAATAGAAAATAATCTATTATAACTTTAAATTTCAATGTTTTCTAGATTAAGATCAATAGAGCTACCATCTAGAACAATGATAATAACAGCTGGATAAGAACAGAAGACAAAGCCTGCGGACATATATAAAAATATGTCGAATTCGAAAAATCACGTATTGCTGTATCTCAACGATGGAGCTGATAAAATGTTTGTAGTACACGTTATCGGTAAGATTCGCAGTACAATTATCATTGTATTTTTTACGACACAGTAATCACAACGGTATGCATGCGATAATTTGTCTGAAACGCGTCGTCCTCGATGTGCAGTTAAAAAAGAGTACTGCAGTTACTCTAAGTGCAACGAAACTTTAATTCAAAGTGAAATTAGTTGCTTATCAACTGTTTTACTAATAATTAATCTTATTACAGCTTTCTCTTTCTTTTATTTTCATAGTGGTACTACAAATTATCTCGAATTTGTTATCAAACTTAAAGTTTTCTGTTACATTTCTCGAAGGACACGATCAGAACTAACGAAATTGCGTACGATTCATTTTTCTTTCACGTGACAAGCTGAATACCATATTTATCAAATTGAACTGAAACAAGTCTACTATAATCTGTAGATGTTTTAGTGCTCGGAATTGAACAGCATAAATAAATAAAGAAAGAAATGTAATTGATGAAAATGGAATGAATTAAGTACTATCTTAGTCTTTTAAATACAAGTACAGTTTGTTCGCTCCATTTACAAAGAAGTAAATGATCGTAGCTAGATACTGGATTACATTTTTAATTCTTTGATACATTTTTAAATACTTATAATACTTTTGCATTTACTGTTGCGAAAACTTGTATCTTCAATTCATAGAAAGTTTTTGTTAACAAACAATGCGCGAAACTGACATTTTTTCAAAGGAAAAATACTGAGTATGCATAAAAATTTTTGCGAACAGTGAGATAGTCTTCATTAAATTTTATCATATTTGAATCAACAATCTTCAAAATAAAAATTATCAGGTTTCTTCAAAGCATCATCACGAAGATCATCGCACCGACTTCTTTTTCAAAGCCTCGAATTATCAAAAGGAAGTGGAAACGAAAACATGTATATGGACGTAATGTGTCATTAAAATTAATTTTTTCAGCATCCCTTAGAAGGGTTTATGCGTTCTCTCGTGCAAAAAAGCAACATTCGAAACATCACGATAGCTGCGTTATTTTTATTCCACTCATTATCCGGTGGGATACACGACAGTTTAAAAAGAATAAAACGAAAATATTTCTCAGCGTCCCTTCCTGAATTTTTATACTAAAAATAAAATTGGAGTTCACCATGTAAACAGTCGGCGACGTTATCTGGCGCCGAGCGACATGTACATATAACGAGAAAAGAATCACAGCGACGAATGCACGAGGAGGATACGCACCGCTTTAAAAATGCTCCAGGTAAAAAAGTCGAGCAATCAAGCATGTTCGAGAGCATACCCATATAGGCGATGATTTTTTAGCATCTGATAATAGAATATAATATTTTACGCTAAAGATCGAAAATTTATAACGTTGGAGCATTTTACGAAATTACCCGATGAAATGCGCATAAAATCAGATTTACAGCGTACACGTTTTTTCCAGATTATGATTTACCTCGTCCGCATCGAGTTTATTGCTTGAATTGAAATTGTTGTTTTTGGTGCCTCGCTCCGTTCAAACAATCCTGATATCGCATTCATCGATCGATTCCTCTATATTTAACTTTGAGCCTGTATATCCATGTAAAGCGCACACGCAATTATATTCACACTGAAAGAAGGAGCCTAGAATTTTCTAACGATCTGACGGCGCGGCTAATTATCGTCGTTATTTCCAGGGCCATTTTGAAAAAAATACGTATTTTGCGAAAAGATAGGCGCCGTAAGTGGGAGCCGGGTATCCTGAATGGTTAATGCCCCGCTGCTGCACCCTCGTCCGGCTCGCTGTACTACTCGATGGTTACTCAAAATTCTCGCAACAATAAAGTTCGGAGAGCCATCGCGGAGAGGTCGTCTCTTTTATTTTTTCGTAATTACACGAAGCATCTAATTTTCTTTTACGGCTACTATCCGGTCGCCGGGCCCTCGCCTCGTTATTAAACGTCTGCTTTTAGGTGCTCTCCGAAGGCGCACTTGCAAGCCCGGGCTGCCGAGCGCCAACCCCCTTGTCCCCCCCCCCCCCTCCTCCTCGGCCTTTGCCCAGGGGTCGGAAAGAAACGAAGAAAGGTTATGCATCGAGTGACATGGACAAATGCAGTTGTGACAAATGCGTTGCGTTTATATAGCTATATGGACGGCGGGCGCGTATATACCGCTCAAAGGAGGAAGGGAGCAGCCGAGAGCCGGCGAGGCTTTTCCCTGCCTGCGCAGCACCGCTTTCGCCTTGCGTCCTCGATTCCCATTTCCTACGGGACGGCCTGTGTGCACGTAGGTAAATATATAATAAAGGCGCCGGTGTATGTATGCGCTCATAAGGCGTATCGCGCTGCACCGTTTGCCTTATGCGAGCGCTATGTAAACACGGGAGTCTGCGCGTGTACATAACACTCGCGCGAGCCGAGCAGATCGGCATTGGCACCGGGATCGGCGCGGCGCATGCGTCCACCTCTCGTCGACGAAAATTGTTCACGAGCCGCAGGAGGCCTGCCGTGTGTGCCCAGGAGAATAATGACTCGTCGTTTCAGTTCCACGTATCACGTGCATACTCGGCTCTCTTTCTCTTTAACGCGCGCGTTAGTTAACAATAGCGGCCCGACTCGATGACTTTTCTTTTCTGTTTGTCTTGCTAATGCGCGAGCGTTACGCCATAAACATTTAAGCTGGGATGTTGTACCGAGGAGTATGTAAGCCTCAGCGGGCGTTACGCGGCCCCAACGATTACCGCCACCCGATTGCAGCCTGGAATGAAAATTGGAATAGGACGCGGCGGGTGGACGACGCGCGCGCGCGCAAACAAGCCGAAGGTACGGAAGGTAGGCGCTCGGCCGAGGGGCATAAAGGCGGCCCCGCTCGGGTCGGCCGAGGCCACGGGGAAGGTATGCGCGAGAGGAGCCGCGCCGCGCGCGACCAGCGGTAGCCATATTTCGTCATGTATAGCCGATTAACGGTTTACGGCCTCGCGCTCCTCGTCGCGCAGATAAAAAAAAAAAAAAAACCGGCGATAAAAATCGTGCGTCCGTGCGTGCGCGGACGGCGGCCGAGGGCCTTTGGCGGCGCCCCTTTGCGCCGCGGGCCGCGCTATCGGGCCGCGCGTTATCTAACCGGGGGCCGCTCATTCATTTGCGCTCGGTTTCGGAGCCGGACGCGGCCCGTCGGCTCGCTCGGCCCCCACCACCCCGCCGCGCGCCCGGTCCACCTCGGGCTTTGTTGGCCGTCTCACCTGAACGGAGGCGCGCCTCGGAGGCTCGCGGTCCTTCCTCTCGATCGGCTGCGGCCAGCGCCGCTTGCAGGGGCGCAGCTCGGACCCGCGGCTGCCGCTCCGGACCTCGGGCTGTGGTGGGGGCTGGGGGGCCGGGGGGCGGGGCCGCTGGAGCTGCTGGTGCAACCGGGAGCGCACTCGCGAGCTGGTGCCGCCGGGCGGGACTGTGCCTGCGAGCGCAGCGGGGACGGAGACTCGTCCGGGACTGCTGGCCGCCGCGGCGCTCGCCGGCTCCTCGGGGGCCAGGCGCGCGCTGCCCCGGTGGTGGGGGCGCCCCGGCGGGTCCCCGACTCGCACACGCGCACACACACACCACACCCCCCCTACCTCCCTACCCGCCCGGCCACGCACACCGACCCACTCCCACGCGCCCGCTTTTATGGGCTCGGGCGCGTAGGTATACGCGGCCAGAGGTGCTCATGCCGGGCCGCCGAGGCCCCGGAGGTGCTCGCGCCTCGCGCCGCCGCGGCCCGGGGAGTCGCGCGTCCTTTCCTGCCCGAGCTGCCCGCGACTCTCTTTACGGCTCTCGTAGTATGACGTTTGCCCGAGGTGTCGGCTGCTCGCCGAGCTGCTCGCCGGTGCGCGGATCGCCAACAGGGTAACTGACCCCTCCGCGCGACCCTCCTTTTCGGATTTTCGGATTTTTTTCTTCGTTTTTTTTCCGCCGCCTGCCCGCCGAGATTCCCTGCTCAAAAGTCCAGGTCGCCCCCTCCCCGGCCAGACTCGAGCGCGTGCGCTTTTCCACGAAAACTCCTGTGCAATGCAATTGTTGGGTTCTGCTTGTTCGTGCACATCCAAACTGTTTTGCCAGCGCGAGTCTCGCCGCGAGTGCCTGTACCTATTTCCTAAGCAACTGCACCACGCATATAGGTAATAGCGTTACCGTGTCATTTGAGCTATGGACACATTGCAATTAGTGCATAGACACGCTAGGAGTGCTGTTCTGTTAATATTTGTTCCCAATCGTTCCTATAAGTATTTATTTAATCTTTACCTCTTCGAAGTATTATATTTTGAAGGAGTCATTAACGCTTCGTTGGATAATATATTTTCACAATAACTAGTGATTGCGTATTAATAATATCTGCCTTTATGCATTATTGGGTTCTCGGAATATACGTAAACTGTATTTTCGAATAGTATCAATGTTCTTGAAATGCTATCGTAACTTTCAGTAACACTACAAGTGAAAAAGACCTATTTTACATATACGATAAGGTTTCTGCGTGAACCAATCTCTTTGAATAAAATAAAATGAATATATTTACATAAGCTTCAAAAATTGTTTTAGCAAGTCTAAAAATTATAAGCACAAGACCCTTTATACTTATGTTATTCTTAATAGCCTTTGATATTTCAACTAAACTTAGCATTTGTTCATGTTTCACTCTTGAAATACAATGTCTTTTGATTAAGTTAAATTGTAAAATTTTGTACCTTACATAATACAGAAAAGTGTGACTATTTGTCACCTACTTTTTCAAAATTTGCAATCTTATCTAACGAGTATGTCAACTAAATTAATACACGATAATGGAAGTTTAGTACTACTAAACGTACAATATTCCTACTATGTACAAGGACAAGTAATTAGATTTAATTTTGACATTATAGCATTTATATTTCTTATTATATTAATAACAAAAATTTTAGATATCTAATCAATCATTCATGTATTTACTGATTATCGACAAGTACGCTTGCATACTTATTAACAAACGATATCTTACAAATATATCAATAATGATGAAACTCATTATCGTTGGTAATTGCGTTCTACCTTGCCGATATCATGCTAATACTTAAATTTATCGTAATATTTTTAAGTTACTCTGGTCATAATTGAATTTGATACATTTGTTTGAAATTTTTTGTTCCAGTTCCCTGAAGTTAATTATGAACCAAAATATTAAAAATTGTAACCAGATATGTAGTAAAAATTTTTTTTGGAAATATTTATTTCAAAAAAGTTATTAAATAATATTTTTTTGTAAAAAAGTTTTGCATTTGCCTTCATTTTAAGCTTAAAGAAATTGTCTCAAATTTTGAAAATAAAGCAAATTTAATATTAGTATTGTGTCGGTAAGGTAGATCACAATTACCGACTATAATCGGTTTCACAACTTCATCGAGATGGTAACTTAACCTGCAAACGTGCACATGTTAAAAAGTACTACTGAAAAGTGCTGATTCTGTCATTACCGATTGTTGCACTGCCTAGTGCCTACCCTTCCGTACAGTGTAGATAGATGGCGCACTGTGATGGTGCATGCGCAGTAGCAGTTATACTGACTGACAATCGCGCGTTTAATTTGAGCAGCTTTATAAGCAAAATGGGATTCAATAAGAACTAACATCACTTATGTTTTAGATTTATATTATTGTATTTTATGTTATAAAATCATATATATAATTTTTTGTTTGTTTTTTAAATAGTTCATCAATAGAAGAATATTAATATAAAAATAAAAATATAAAAATAATTTAATATAAAAATTATTAAATATAAATAGAGATTTAATAGTATAATTTACCTTTTTTCTGTATAATCCGAGGTGTGTTTTCAATTATATTAATAATAAAATAGTTAAATAGATCCATATATTTGAATTTTAAGAAAATAAAACTATATATTTTTAATAAATAAAATTTATTTTTATATATCTTGACTATTCAATGAAACGTAATTTATATTGTAAGATAATATTGATAATCTTGTATTAAAATACAGACAAATTTAATTATTAGTTTGATATCGGCAAAGTAGAGCGCAATTATCAACCATAATGGGTTTCACATCCATATTAAAAATATAATAATTTAATCGAAATTAATTATCAAATATACTCATAAAATAAATGTACTTGCAGTTGTTAAAGTAGATTTCAATCGTATGCATTGATGCCCTGTCGCCATCTTACATTCATAGTCGAAAGCTTGTTATGTAGTCATTTTGGAAACTAAAATCATTGATAGGTATATGCAATAAACAATACATGCGATATACAAGTCTAATGATTTTTACATTTATTGTAATAAATATTTTCAGTTTTAAAAAATGAAAGTTGTTATAACATAATACAATATGCATAACTTAACATTATCGAAAAATTATTATAATACAATTAAATACCAATATTGAACTGAATGTCTCAAGTATACTAAGAAATTTGTTTATCAATATTTTATAGGAGTTATTGTTCAAGGATTGGCAATGTTGTCAAAAAATATTAAATATGAGAATCTATACTTTGAATCACTAATTCTTATATTATATAATTTCGTTTATTCTTTAATTCATAAAAGTATAAGTAGTATATCTATAAAATAAGATCATACTCTTGTCATCAATAAGATCTAAAGGATTTTTCTAGATATTAAAAAAAATTAAATTTATTTTTCTCAGTGTATAATTAATAGTGAAAACAATTGATCATCAATTAGAATATTTTTTATATTTTCCTCGAAAAAGGAGAAAAAAGGATAGTTTTTGTGTACCAAAAAGAATTTAAAAAGAAATGTAGTGAAGCTTCAAAAGATATCTACCTTGTAAATGACGACACCTCTCCAAGCAAATATTACTTCACCGCAGTCTACCGGCACAACCTGTACAATGTGTAAGTGCTCCTTATCAGTGCACTTGTGCCGGTGCTTTGAATAAGATACCCTTTTTAAAACTATAGCATTTCTATAGCTTAGATTAATCAAAATACCAAATATATAAGATTTATATTATATATGTACGTGTACATTATACGTATTGTTTATTTGTCTTTTATATAATGTTTTATGCATACTTACAATAATAATACTATGTGATACATAGTATTTTTGTGTGTAGAAATCATTCCGGACAAATGTTTCACATTTAAGTAGATGATTTTTTTCTGCATATAAGTACTCAATATACACTTTCAAAATAAGAATGCTTTTAATTTATGAAGAATTGCTCCCTTTAATTAATGTATTAAGAATAAGAATTTTTAATTAAATTACAGTTTCCGTAACTTTTTAATTCGTTTTTTTCAATAATTAATTTTGAAATATTACTTCATTTTTTACGAAAATCAATAGTCTTATCATATTAGTTATGTGATAAAAATACCCTTACTTATGCTTATCTCTCTGATGAGCGAATTTTCACTTCTGCACTGCTCATTCTGTAGAAGTTTGGTCTTTATGCACACGTCATTTAATTTTAAAACAACGACACTATGCCATGAATGAGAAAAATACAGGAAGAGCTCGGAAAAGACGCTACATTACTTTTGTATCAATTGAAGAATTTATTAATAATCAACAATTTCTAAATGACATTAGACCTCGCATTGGACGCCATGAATAAGCACTTTTGAAGTCCTCGTGAGAAAATTATTGAACGATAATTGAAATCGAAACTTGTTAGCAATCTCCAAGATAGAAACAAATGCATTATGACAGAATTATTAATGAATTTTTACAATCATGTGACAACAAACGATAACTACTTGAAATAGCGTGAGCTCACAAAAGCTGAATGGCATCAAATACTTAGTGTATATTGAAAATGGGGACAAACTATTTATCAAAAAGGAATAGGTTTATATACGGTTTATAGGGTAGTTTTCAGAAGCGCAGTGGTATCGAACCCTATGAAATTCACCGTGGAAAAGACGAAATATTGTTGTCAAGATCTTCGGGTTACATCGGCTGATACAGGTTTAAGTAATTTTTTATATTACAAATAAATTATGAGCACATGCGATATTATGTCTACGATATATTGTATGCGAAAACATTATATTATGAGTTCAACAGACAGACCAATAACAATATAAAGATAATATAAGCTCTAAATTGAGCGATAAATGATCTACCCCCGATGCGTTAAAACTACAAGGAACATATTATTAAGAGCAATAAGAAACAGTTGATATTATTGACTATTTGTTTTATAAAAGTTTAATAAAAATTTAAATACTTAAAAATATTTCCATGAAGGATTATAAATTCGTTTCAAATACAAATGTCAATAGTGATAATATTTTTGCAAAATTCCATCTCTTCATTTATGTATAAATCGAAATCTAGCTTTTTTAAGACATTATAAATTTTTTTAATAACGATTTCATTGATTTACATGAAAGTTTAAATTGTTCCAAATTATCTTAATTATAATAGTTCATCTTTATTATTCGTCTATTAGTTTTTAAATTATAAGAGAACAACCGTATATAGATGCGCAATTAAATTGATAAAAACGTTAATAATAAAAAACGAGTTTCGAGACTACAACATATTATGAAGAATCTATTAATTATTCTGCGGGCATCATATTTACGCAATCGACTAACTATTTACATTTATGTCAACAAATAGATATTTTTTTGCTTTGTAGACTATGTATGTTAATACTAGCAGAAAAAGTTAAAAAAGAGGTGAACACTGGTTTGTTTCGAAGGTTTCGCCTGTCCTATAGTGTCTTTTTTCCTTAATTTTAGGGCTAGATAAAGAATTTTAGTTTAAAACAATTTAAATAATCGAGTTAATTAAGATATTAATTTACTTTTATATTATTTTTACCGCTGTACCTTGTAAGTTGATAAACTCAGTTCTAAAAATAAATACCGAAATTTATGGTTCAAAGTCATAGTGAATTTATGATATTGAATGAAGAATAAATTTTCCCATATCCTATGACCAAACTGCAGTATGAATGAGAATTTAAATAACTACAAAAGTGACTGTTTATTCGTGGTCTGCATTATATACATTGAATATCTGAACTTACCAGAGAGTGTTTCACTTGTAACGGCAGGAAGGAAGTTTATGAAAGTCCGAATAGAGGATGGACGTCACGAATATCGACTCCGGACCGGATGGCAGGGGACATACGTTTTGTTTCCTTCGACTTGTGTATATGCATATTATTATACATCTTAATATTCTAAATTCGCTTGGCTTGGTCGAGGAAGGAAAAAGGACAACAGGACACAGTATGAAATCAAATCGAAGAGGTAATAAAGGCTGAAGGGAAGTAATAAAGCTAAATTCGAACGAGACTGAAAATTTTCAAAGACTTTTTTATATTTTATACCAGTTTACCATCAATGCTAGCGCATGTATATATGATGAAGTATAATTGAAAGATAAATTATTTGAATTTTTTTTTATACAATTGTATATTTTTTTAAATTCAGTTATTTTGGAATATTTTTTTGCAATTTGCATAAATAAAGTACGCAAGTTTGATGTTTTGAAATAAAACTTAACGCCTATAATTGTTCTACTCGTCATCTAGTATGAAAAAATTTAGCGACGTATAATTGGTCTATTAAGTTTAAATATTGCATAAGAAAAAAAATATTATCATAATCGAAGTCTTTGATTAAGAATGTAAAAGATCAATTTTATCAAAGTATTTAAAAGCTGCTAACGCTTACAAACGCGTATTTTAATAATATAAATTTATTTTAACCAACGTTTTTATAAATCTTGTCTTGTTGATAATAGTCACATGTAATGCATACAATAACTACTATAAGTTAAAAATAGCGTATTAAATAGAGTTAAAAAAATTATGATTATTAATTTACCAGTACAAAGTATTTATCACAGCTGTTTTTCAATATTTTTTTATATATATGTATTCATATATTTTTGTTCACTGATTGATTTTCAAGGTTCAAACAAAATAAGTTATTTATTATAACATGACTGTAGATTAATTTTGATCTACATTCAATTTAAAATTATTATAAGCGCTGTATATATCATCATGTTAATGTATATAACTGCGTGTAATTGAATTCTTAACTATTATTAGAATTCATAGCAATTAATTAAACATTAGCATTAAGAATTGAATTTTAATTTTGATGAGTTCATTTTACGAAATGACATTATTATAAGTGTCAAAATCAAAGTCTTTGAATATTCATGTAGGTTTTTTCTAGTTGAAAATCATCTCAATCGAATGTTTGAACGATTATACACAGCAAAGGCTAAAAATCTTAAACAATGTTTCCTCTTATCATATAGTTTTATATTTTTATCATTAAAACTGTTGCTCTTTCGTCAACTGCATACAAGAGGTCAAACTTCAATTGGTTATCGTATATTCTAATTTTTCCTTAATATATTTTGTAAGAATAATTATTATAAAAGCGCGATCCATGGCGTGATCAAGACTCTATTCGATTGATTAAAGTTTGCGAGTGCGTCATCTCGCTCAACTGTCGGTACGTTTTCGTGCTTGTGCTACGAGATTCAACCACTCGTTTGTGTGCGCGATATACATGTGATATATCACGTTATACATTTCGACTTCCCGGACACGGAACTGAAGAGAGAGACTCGTGTGTGCGATGTCGGCGTGCCTATGACAATGACATTGCCCGCCTGGCAGTCGCCGCTCGCGAGGTCAATTTTCCGTCAATGGGCGCCGGGTCTAAAAACGAGATACGTCGCGAGTTAACGAACCTCCAGTCTGAGAGTCGGGAGACGGCATTCCGCGCACGTTCAGCAGATCCTATACGCTCTTCCCTCCTCATTTACGCTTTATTGGAGGATGTGTGAGCTAAGTGATGATGATGCGTTGGGGTTCCTTTTTTTCACTGATTGGAGGAGTTTTAGGACTCTAGGTGGTTGTTTAAGTACTCTATATGAATGTAGTCATGTGCAAGGGAATTACCGTTGAATAAGCTTATAGTTATATAGTTATAGCTAAGAGTGTTCGTAGAACGTGAATTATCTTTAATTTTACGAAAAAATCATTTTACAAAAATATTTCATCTAATTTTATAATAAAGCTTTAATGAATACAAATATAAATTTTTATTTAAAATATTACGAAATAATGAATGTATTTCAAAGTATTTGTACATTTTTTTGTTTGTCAAAACTTCTGAATTAAGCTAGAAATGATGATATCAATACTATATTTTTATGTACATATACATAAAATATTGTTGATTCTATGTATAATCAGCATGTAAAATGGTGATTTACTTTATTTGAGCGGTATTATACAGAAGAGTAGATAGATGTACGTTGTAAATACTGAAAACAAAAAATGATATAAGAAAATGATGGATTCTATAAGGAAAAAGTTCATAATATTTTTATACATCTAAAATTAAATCAATTAATGTCATTGTGACAATTTTTTATAATTAAAATAGGACCACGTTATTTTAACGGTTTGATTTTATCTTAAGCTGCATGCGAATTCTGTTAATCGTATATATTTTAAGTACATGGACATTAAAAAATGATTTGATACAAAATATAAAAACATTTGAATACGATCAAACAATTTCTTATAGTATAGATAAGGTTCTTCAAATATATTTTACTTTATCATTAATTTTACTAAACAATGTTTGTTTTTTTGTTCATATATCCATATTGTGTGCATCTCAATGAAACTGACTCCGCCATAACGCGACTGCATAGCCTTCTCTACTACGTCAATTACGTATACATTATGTCACTATAAACGGGGACCGACCGTGCAGGACCTTCTTCTAACTTTTTTCTAATCGAGGTACAGCCATGTCTTAGTCTCTAGTGTTTTCACTATAATTTTATACATATGGAATCTACTAAATGATATATTTCTTCTCCAACAATTCCACACCGAACTATAGTTTACTCTTAAATTCGTGGAGGTGAATTATAAAATGTTCACGTATAAAACGTTTCCACTTTTTCTACGATATAAGTCATAGTAATTTTAATATTATGCTTTTAGATAATTGAAAAAAAAATTTTATTTTGATTATTTTTAATTTTTTTCCAAATAGGCATTTGTAACTAGTAAATAATTATGAAGTCTCTTATCTATCAAGTATTTTTTAACATCTATTACTTACACATTATAACTATTATTTACACATACACGATTAAAAATTTATGAAGGTATAATTTAAAAGAATTGTATACATTAAAGTATTCTTTATTAATGAATGTATAATAATTCCTACTTAAATAATATAAATAATATGAAATAATTTAATGAAATTTATTTTAAGATATATTATATCTTTTTTTGCATAATAAATTTAGCGTCACATATTTTTTATCTGGAAATCCGCAAGAAATTCTGTTATTACATCGTAGAGTAAGAAGCAAAAATGCAATAAAAAATAAATTCCGAACTTACATTTACTAGTATTGAAAGATGCTCAAAAAGTTGATAAGAAAAATATACCTAAAATCTTACCGTATATTAAACTTTTTACTTGACAACAAATAATTTCTCTCACAAATTTTATTTTAACTTGACAGTAAAGTATGAAACTATGCATATTAATGTAAAGAATGCATTAAGAATATTTGAATGACTCTTAGAGGAGCTTAATAATGAATTTCGATGGCGTCTTTATACTTAATGTGCGTAAGACGTTATAGCGTGCATACGGTATTTATGTGCGGCTACACCTTAAGCCTTTAAGTAGGAACTGCACCAAAATCCGGTAGATATTCTTTTGTCATGAAAATATTGTTTCTGTCGCTGTCGTAAAACATAATTCATTGGCTCTGCAGTGGAGGCATCAGTTGGAGAGTGGAAGCTTCGGCGTAAGCACAGACAAATAGCTTTGCTGTATAACGGCTAGTTCACTGTTTAAGATTGGCGGGGCGCGGTTTGGGATTCCTCGCGGGAGTAGGACGCTTCGGCTAACCCAGAGGAGATAATATATTCTCTTATGGGCCGCCTGCAACTCGAACGCTTCGGCCTAATAGCAAGACTTACTGAGACAGGTATATGGTGTTACGCTAGTGTACGCAAGTGGGTATTTTACTCCGAAATCAGCGGCGCATCTATGGTGGCTCTCTGTGTATAGGTGCAGGTGTTAGTCGTCGCTCGCGTCGCGTGAGGCAGGTCACGTTCTTCCACGGCTGTGAGCTATGCGCGTCGTATATAGCGTGTTGTCAGCTGCAAGAGGTGTTAGTTGCTCTGTCTTTCTCCATGTTGATACTTCGGTAGTCGGTGCCAATGTATTCCCGCTATCGAGCGTTGACACTTGATGGTGCGAACCATTATCCTTTAGTAAATTTACGCGGGTTAGTGTTCACTCCCACTAATTCTATTCATTATTATTTCTATAGAAATTTTCTTCCTGGTAGAAATTTACACAAGTTTCTGATTATTTTATCAACAAAATGTACAGTCAAATGTACTATTTTAGGTTTAATAAAATGATACCTTTTGTGTTTTCTTAAAGCACAATAACACCTGTCTCTAATAAGCTAAAAATAAGAATTATTATCGGAATCGTTACACTTGGTTACACTATAATGAACTTAGCGTGGAACTTACTTAATCTATGTCTCGATCGAAATCATCCCACTGTTATTACGTAACCCAGTTCATTGATCCTTCCGAGGCGAGATTCAGTCTACGATATTCAGCAGGCGCAGTAGATCAAGTGCGTGGCCGCTTGAAATAGGAAAATTTGCATTTGAATGCTCGAGATTAGAGGAGAGCGGCCCGTTGGAAAAATGTCGAGCGGCTCGTATAGTCCCTCGCGCGCGGCTTGCCTCGCTTGCCGGCCCGTATTACAGATCGGCTCTCGCGGACGCCTCGGCGGCGCGAACCCCGCCACAAAGGCCCAAGTGGAGGCGCGGCTTTTGAAAATCGGTATGCATAATGCAGCCCCGGCGATCGAAGCTGCACCGGCTCTGTCCAGCCACCTTCCAAGTTGGCCGGGGGGTCATTGTTGGAGCGAGGAGTCGGTGGCTAATGCGCGCACTCCGCGGGGACAATGCCGATCGCCGCGCCGGCCGCGATCGCCCCGCTCATTTGTATATCGGCGGCGCCTTTTTGATTCCCTTTGTTCGCTCGGCCGTGAGCGCCGCCGCCGGGGGATTTACGCGCGTGGATTTCCGCTCTTTGTTGACACGAGGTGCGCGCGCCCGCGCGTCCCTTTTTTACCTCCCCTCTAATGCCGCGCGGGGAATTCGTGCGCGCAGCGCTCAGCTCGTGCGTTACAAGCCAGCGGCGCGCGCGACGTCGCTGTGCCACATTTCTAACGCCTCTCCTGGCCATTCACCGACCTATCTCTGTACCGACGGATATGTGTGTCCTATGGCACGTGGACGCTACCGATGGACTTTTCTACTTCATTACTGTGCTTTATCCATTGCTTCGACTTTTCACCAGCCGTCTATATCCATTTAATTATTCGTTAACGAATCAATGTCTTTGGAGACATTCATGGGCTTTCGCAATATTTGATGAGCAAAGGATTAATGTACACATACATTATTTATTTATTATATTAAATTACATGTGCAATTTCAAAAGAACATATTAGAAGAGTAATTAACATTACAAGTACAGAAAACAATGTATAAGAAAGCATTCAAGTTCGTTTAGAAAACAATAGACCGTCATAATCTCGGTCGTAATAATAATATCAATAATTGAATAATAATAGTAATTGGAAAAATTTTACAACCTCTGAATGTTAGTATTTTTCGATATTTAGCTACGCACATGATGCAGAAAATTTACTGTCATTTAAAAGCACGCTTTCCGACTGCCATTACGCGGACACTAATTTTTCAAATTACAGCCGAAGAATTTTCAGAACTGCTTCGTTTCAATTATAATGCATTGCGGTTTTTCGAAGGAATAATTGGGAGATCTGCATTATGCACGCGAATCCTGAAAGATTGTTAATACGGGCTTTACGATAGCGGCCCTTTTAAAACGCCAGGGGATTAATCATATGCCACCTTTTGACGGCAAAAGAGCATAGTTCCACGAGATCCGCGACCTACTGGCGTCACACTCATTCGCAATGACTGCGGTGTGTCAGTCCATCAGCGGGGCCATAAAGCCGGCCGGGGAAATTGAAAATGTAGCTCGATGCAGGAGTTTTTTGGGCCGAAGGCGAGGGCCGGGAGATTAACGAGCGAGGGCCGCTTGGCGTGGCCGCGCCGAGGCAATTGAGCCAATGGCGGAGGTGGGCCCGCAGCGCGACACGGGCCACGACACCGCCGGCAAATGTCAATGTCAACTTGGCGCCGAATGCAATGAAAGCCGATGCACCGCCGCCGGGAGCCGCAGCCGGCGCATTATATCCGCGAGGAGTCTGACCTAGGGAGGAACGCGGTCGCAAGGTCGGCCCCGAGGCAGCGCGACATTAGCCGCCGCCGACGCTAAGGGGGCTTGATAAGCGCCGATTGGAGGTGCGCGATGCCAATTGCAAGCATCCGCAAATTTGCCGGCAACTGAAACGCCGTTACGACCTGTCGTGCATTCTAACGCTCCACGCGCTGGTCCCATTGCGCGCGAGCGCGATTTCGCTCCCCAAGACGCTCGCGTGCGCCGCCTGCGCGTATACAATTATATTCTACGCCTGCACGTTGGGCGATACGTGGGTTCGGTTGTGGTATCGGTTATCGTGACCCCTTGCCACGAAAATTGGAGGCAGCGAGAGCAGAGGATCTACATTGTTGGGTATATCTGACGATTATGTAAGAAAAGAAAATGCTACCATAAAATATTTTATTGCTATTTTATTGTTTGCTGCTATTACTATTTTAGAGGTTAAGGAATTTCTACAAATATATAAAAAAAAATGCCAAAAACTGCCAGGTTTGATTTGTGTACTAATTTTCATCGCTTTCGAATGCCTGAAAGGAATTTAAAAATTATTTAAAGTACTGTGAAGTTTCGATGCATTTTAGGTTTCACGGTTTTCTTACATTTTTCACTTTTCCCTCATTTTTTATTGTGTCGTCTGCTAAAGTCTTTAATCTTTTCTAACTTACACTGCGGAAAGAATTATTACTAATTCGACTTCTAATGCGTTTTAAAGACATCGTTTTTAAGAAAATAAAATACTACTTATTCAAATACTGTAATACACCCGAGCTCGCGAACGCCATGATGATATATATCTGTATATATTGACTCCGCCCCAGTGTCAGATCCCAATAGCGAGGCGCGCTTCGCCTGACCCACTTTCTTCTGGCTTTTCAACAAACTCGAATGGATGCAGTTCTTTACTAGCACGACCCTGTACGAGCTTGTCTATTTTTCACATGTTTGTTTTTTGCGATTCACCCCTTGGCTAAATTTTTTTTACACGTGGGAATTTTTACACGCGCGATGGAGAAGAAATTCTCCACGTAGTTATAATTGGGTAATGCGATGATGTCGGCTCTTCTAGTGTAACCGATGCCGGCGTGAAAGCTGCGAGAAAGAGCCAGATTGACCCTTTCATTATATCCATATTCGTCAGTGTCTCGCGGTGGCCGGCGTTCTTCAACCGCCAGTCCATCGATAACTCTAACGTCTTTTTCATGTCCCCTCCCATATATAATAATAACATCCAATCAGATCGCTTTTGTTCTAGATCCGAAGATGGATTTCTCTTCATTCGAGTGCAGGTATAAACTGGACAATCGGGATCGCTTGACCGTCTTTTGGGAATTTATTAGCATTTACAGGGTTCATTATAAACTTTTTGCCTCGCAGCCGCACCTGCTAGAGTCTCGCATGTCGGTAAACTGCAGGACGGTGAGTGCGGCAGCAGGTCAAGTTGTTTTGCTCAAACATGGAAAAAACTGAAAGTTGTCTAATCTAAGAAACAGTGAGTTTACGCGGACGTTGATTGTGGAGAAGTCCATTTCCGCTAGCGCGAGGATCGAACTTTTTCCCATGTACAACTGTTAATGAAATGTACTTTTACACAAATTTGTTGTTTAACTTTGTTATAAAGTGTATACATTTGAATTATTATCTAATAATCTTTTATTAGGTATAACTGCAAAAGTGTTACAAATTACCTAAAAATAAACAGATTTTACTACTGAATTTTCAAAGCTTCGCATTTACACTGTAACTTAAACTATAGACTGCTGCTAAATATAATCCGATTGAATTCCGCTCGTAAATATAACATTTTGCTATTTAGGCTTCATAAGCCGAGAAAACAAGTATAGGATGGCTCAAGTTAATAATAGAATCTTGTTTGCTCACGCAAACACGCCGATAAATGAAGGAAAAAGGGCTGCGGGAAATAATGAACTTGTAAAGCAAGTGCCGAAAAGCTCAATTTTGGAGGGTTCTGCAGTTTTCCGTCTAATAAGTCTACGTATAATTCGACTTAATCGACCTAAAATAAGTCAAAGAAGAATTAGTCGCATAAATTATAAGCAGGGTATTATTAGCCAGTCACATAAATTTTGAGAATAAGATTAGTTTTATGTTTCACTAATTTAGTGACAGCGTACTCGCAAGCTGGTATCAGTCTATTCATATCGTCTACCATTTCTATCGATACATACATGTATATCTATTATATGCATTTTTTTTAACTGATTATTATATAGTTTTTTGAATTCATCTGTATTGTGTTATTGTTTTAAATAAAGCTTTAGATAATCGATACGATAACAAGTGTTTAGATGTATAATAATAAAAATTAAGATAATAATATCGTAATAAAAAATGTGAAATCTGTGGTTCATTTGCGTTCCATTTGGAGTTTTTAGTTATATATGATTTCCTAAAAATACATTTAAGTATATGTCTAACGGAAATGAAGTATTTGCTATCGAATGACTTGAAGTTCTTCTTTGAAAATGGATTGAAGCAATAAACGATTACACAATGTTTTTGTAATCGGACATGAAAGTGAATGGGAGTTTTCGTTGTATGAAAACAAACCATGTACATAAAATTGCGAAAGCCATTTAACGAACCATTTTACCGGAATTAATGAGAGATGCTTATTAAGCCTCGATAGAACTCAATTGGAACTCTGATGTGCCATCAAGGTCAGCAACATTTTGCATGCCACACGTAGATCATATTACTACTAGTCGCTGGTTAAACCACTTGAAATTTCTCCGCGGTACATCTAACCAACAACACATTTATCCAAGACCGCATTTGTAATTACAACCTTTAGCTAATTAGTCATTATGCAAATCATGAAATCCATCCGACCACATAATTATTACCGTGTAGTCTAAACATATCAGTATAATATCGCATCAAATGCAGATGATTTTTTATGAATATTAAAAAATAACCAACGAATATTTACATAGCATGTAAATTGTAGTCCTTGGTCTCGTGCATGCGACATTTTTGCTTTGACTCGAATAAAATACATTCTATATTATACAAACATATGTATACAGCTTTGAAAAGTAAAGTCTCTTCTACAATGAGAGCACTGACTCGATCCAGTTTTGTATAGCCTCGTCTCTGTCGAAAAGCGGTTCCAGCAGAATAAAAAAATCACCAATTCCAATCAGTTGCCATCGAGGGAGAGTTGAAGTAGATCGCACATATAGTAGCAACGGATGTCTGCACCATGAGTTCTTTATTATCAATCTTGCAAGAGGCGTAGAGAGAGAGGCTGCCTTGCGCTTGCCTTGCCCACTTTCTTTTCCTATTATACGTCTCCTTCTCCTCCGGATCCTCGATCGCTCGACTTGCGACTTAGTCATATCGATTCTCGTTCGCCGGGTGTATAGAGATACTTATTGACCCACTAAGTCGCTTTTGTCAAACGGATGCACGAAAAAGGCACGGGGTTTGCCTTTTTTGCTGTATTTTGTTCATAAATTATGCGTGTATTTGTACTTAGGTGTGTAATTAATTATTGAAAAACAGTTACAAAGTGAGTGATTAATTCAGCTAATTATTAATTTTAATTATTCTTATTAAAAGTTCTTGATTTTACTCTTAGTATTACAGCTTTTCCATCTGAATAGTCGATAATAATGTGATTTCTGTTACATTTAGTTTAAGAATTAGTTACAAAAGGGAGCTTATGTACTATTTCTAATGATTTTATATTTAATAAAACAACCATTTTCTTTCAGCTGAAGGTGGTAACTATATTTTTTAGGTGGATAACTATTATGTAAGAGGTCTTTATATTTGGATTCTTTATGAATAGAAATATGTGCTATCTGAATCAACTTAAATCGTTTAATCTTATCAACGATAAGATTGTGATAATGTTATACACTAGCCCAAAGACTGTTTCACATTTCTCAAATATTTATGATTGTTAATAAAATGTCGAGGTTATTGTAACATTATTGTCGTCGTCGATAGAACAAGCCTCTTCTTATATACTCGTACCTTACAGTAAAAAAAAATTAACAGAGTCGAAGATAAAGAAAATCGTCGAAAGCAGTTTGAGAAACTCCGAGCGCTTCTGATGCGAATTCGAAATCTCCATTACAGCCTAATCTTCATAAATCCTTGATTCCTTGTCTCACAATGAGAGGGCAGCTCATAAAACCCCAACGAATGATAAGGAACGCCCTCGCATCGGTGTTAAGTGCAAAAAGAGAGCCGAGCGCACATACATATGCGGACGTTTGAGCGCGTCGTCTCGACCTTGGGAGGAGCGGGGGAGGGGTGGACGTGATACCCGCGACGGGTATACGCCCAATCGCTTACAATCGATGCGCGTGCGAAGAGCCGCCGCGGCGCTGCGGGTAATTGCCGCGATGACAATGCCGAGGGCCGCATCAGCCGCGGCGGCGGCAGCAAGAGCAGCTTCCATGAAGACGATTCGAGGGGCGTCGCTGGCAAGGCCGACTCGCGGATTACTGTAATCTCCGGCTCTTTTCAAAGGACCTCGAGGCTCTCTCGCCGCCTGCGCCGCCGCCGCTGCCTCCCCCTCCTCCTCGGACTCTCCTGACGCTAGTCTTGTGCAGCCGTTCGGCGCGCAGGGTATATAATCACAAGTTGGCGCGCCGGCGATCGGCGGGCTTCCACGCCCGAGGCTCCGGGCCTCCTTTTCGCGGCTCGTTTCAATTCTCGTTCAATTAACGCGTATGGCCTTTACATGCGGGGAAGCCGCTGAAAATTCCAGGGGGCGCCGCTGCCGCGGGAGCGATCGTCCTCGTGTGACCGGCCGATTCTAATGGCCCATTAAGTAGCTCGGGACTTGTTTGATCGGTGAGGATTGCCGGAACTACATGGTAATTTCGAGCGATTCCATTAATTTACGCTCAGGTACTTTTGTGAGAACAGGGGATTTCTCAAACGATGGTGTGTCCGAAAGGAACGAGGTCTCGAATACTGTATGTCAAGGTCCGGTGAATTGTATTAGAATACCCTTCGGTCGCTCATTATGCATCTTTCGCAAGAGGGCTTCAGCTTGGACCTTTGTGTCCTGATAACCAAGGCGGGGCACGAAGTGACAACTTACTTCTCTCTCAGAGCTATCAAGCTCCCTCCCAACCTTCGGCGCTTCTGCCTTTGTTTCATTGTTTTAAAGGGTGTGCGTAATTGACCTATGTCTAATTTGCCCACAAGGACACGTAACACTCATCCTTTTAAAATTATTTATAGTTTTAAATTATCTCTGATCACCTTATTGTTATGTATTATGCATCTCCACTTCTCGATATGCAATGATCTTATCATAGACCATTTTGCTTATGTGGTATACACAACAAGACATGTAGAAATATAATTATGTTAACATATTTTATCTTAAATTATACAGTAAAATAATTAAAAACCTTGGTTGTCGGCCTTTAAGCAAAAAAAAGATAATTGAATAAGTTGAAAAATTGTATTAAAATAAATATTCAGTAATTTTTATATAGATTGATCGCTGTACTATTTAATATATATATATAAATATAATAAAACGTTCTTATATAAAGTTCTGTTGGTGTACTGTAAATGCATGTAAACCATGTTTTATTGTTATTTGGTGAAAAATGAAAAAATGAGTTTTTGTTATCATCGTGTGTTTGATGGTTTATTCATAATTAGAGGTGTGCGGCCGGTTGTCGTGCGCGTTTGGGAATATCCGCTTAAGAATTTAATTGGCCGAAAATCGCTTACGCGAAGTTAAATGAAAGTTTCCGAAGCGGTTAAAAAAAGGTACCGGTTGACGACTTGACGTGTACACTACCAAATGGTTATATTGCGATGCTAGCGGCAATTCAGGCCTCCGAGTGCGCGGGCACTGCAGGCGCCTTTTCCGAGAAAAATGTCCCGGATAAAAAGGTAAACGCGGCGCGTTCGCCGAAGGGAAGGAATAAGAATACGTCAAGCCCGGGCAAATAAAGCACGCATGTAGAAAGATGCGCGCGCGATCGGCGGACAAAACGCACGGGGCCCACGTACCTCCGCGCACGTAAGCGCTGTAAAAAAAAAAGGCGGAAGCGTCGAAATGAGCCCGGGGGATCGGTTGACGGGCCGCGGCGGATCGAGCGCTCCGCGGAGGTCGGGAGGTCGGCTCTGGAATGACGGCCGCGCGCATAGGTGAGGCCGCAGAAGAAAGGAGCCGGAAGCCGGGCCTCACCCTCGCGAGGTGGCCGGGCGCTCGGGCGCGTGCAGGAGCGCCGAGCGGGCCGGTCGCGCTCCGAGCCGCCGCGGCGCCCGCGGGGAGGGGCGAGCGCGCGCGCGGCCGCAGCTCGGAGGAGAGCGCCGTCGGCGGAGCTCACAAGTGCCGCAGTCCTAACTCGACTCCGGCCCGCGGTAGATTAACGCGCGCGCGAGTCGCTCGGCAGAGTCGCGCCCGGGTGTCAGTGTGCACCAGGTCCCCGCAGGAAGCCAGTGCCGCGCAGCAGCCGCGCGAACCAGCCCGAGGTAAGCCGCCTGCGGCCCGCGTCCCCCGACCGAGCCCCCACCCACCCGGGACCCCGGTGATAAGGCGCGCCGGGTCTTATCGGCGGGGGGAGGCCGTGCCGGGGCCGGGCGCCCCGGGGAAGGGCCGATCGCTCGGTTCGTCGCGGGGATCGTCCTCGGGGAATCGGTTCTCCGAACGATCGGTTGGCCGGTTGCCCCGCGCTAGCCGATTGCTCCTCTGCGGCGCTCGACTCGCTAATCGAAGGATTCTTTTGCATTTGAAACTTTATCTCGGGCTTGGTGTTATGAAACAGAAAAAAAAGGATAACACGATGCGTCTTGACCTCGAATAATTGGTAAACAAATTTTTTAAAAGAGTTAGTTGAATGAGAATGGACGATAAGCATATTTTACTTTGCGATTAGAGATACGTGATTTTTTTATTATATAATGGGGTAACATCGTGATGCGCCGATGGCATAAACATTTTAATATCTTTACTGAATCGTATCTTGGCGAAACAAACATGACGAATTCGGTAGAATAAATTAGACATCCTATTATTTTGCAATGCGAATGTCATGCTTAACCGTAGGTTACGAATGCAACCTTTATAAATGTGGTAAATGCACTTGTTTGTATATTAAGCAAAGTAGTATAAAATTGTCATTTGCTTAATTCAACCGTGAAAATTCTTAGAGCGACTCCAGGAAAGTGAAGCAATCTGCAGCATGTAATTTATCAATCGCTCGAAAAAATACTGGTAATGCTATTTTTTTTATATATCTTCATAAATCTGCATCAAGTATATAACTAACTTGATACTCGTTAGATGATGACATTCAATTATGTCGCTTATAGTATTTTAGATACTTCATAAAGCTTTTTTTATTAAATAATGAATACAAAAGCATCGATAAATTATTTTAAACTCGGTTGAAGACACATTCTGTTATTCGAAAACAATTGAATGCTATTTAGTAAAATTATTTATTGTACATAACTACATGTGTTGATATAGCAAATGAAAATTAAGAAGTTACATTTCATATATATTAATTTTTGAATTGACCAACTGAAACGAGTAAAAAGTACATTTTTTAGTAATTCTCTTAAAGATGGTATAAAAAGAGCGTTTGAACCAACATTGCTACTCATTTCGTAGAACTATATAAACACATACTTTTGGGAGCTTTTCAATAACTGCATGATATAGCTACATATTCAAGACAGTCATAACATACTGTGGCGTATTTTCAATAAATTGATTAGTATATAATGCGAACGATTGAAATGGTTATGGGTGGAAAACTAATAGCGAAGAAGGAAGTAAAGAGGGGGTAGGAAGGGATGTAGACAGATAGTGACAAGTTGCTTGGACGCGAGCATCTTTTGTCCTGAAATGATGATTCGCGAACCTTTTGTCCAGTTCGAACTTCACAAGAGAGGCGCGCATACTTTATTGGAGCTAACACGGAAATTCGGAATATTGAAAGGGCAGTTGTATTTTCAACACGCGTGTCTGCTTCTTTACGGTCATTTTTATTGCTTTACAAAAGAGTCGTTCGTTATTACAACATTGCACATTGACATAACTGTGAAGATTGTTCATAAAAAATTAGGGTGAACGCTCAGCGATGTCAATGCTGTTGCGTACACAG
Organism: Sycophaga agraensis; assembly: GCA_018906755.1. Taxonomy (NCBI): domain Eukaryota; kingdom Metazoa; phylum Arthropoda; class Insecta; order Hymenoptera; family Pteromalidae; genus Sycophaga; species Sycophaga agraensis. The sequence goes on from JACCIE010000003.1 coordinate 833,656, forward strand.
CCATTGTACAGAGTAGGGTAATCGCTGTAAACACGCGTTGAGTATACATTGTCATTTCGATAAAACAGCCATTCTAGTATATGCACAAGCGCGAAAGTCAAGCGACGATTAACGTCACTTCTGTCTCCATTCTTCAAAACGGGAAAAAATGAAATTCCACTGGGAGATAGGAGAGTTTTAATTCTCTGCCCCTTTCCACTATCACACCGGAACTTGGGCCTTACTTTCCTCGTATGCCAGCTTTCCTCGTGAGACGATTGCTTTATCAAAGTTGCAGGGCGTATTGTTTGTCAAGTTACTGCTCCGCGACAAGGCAAACATTCTTTCTTTTTTGGCTCCGTGGGTGTTTGAGTCCAGATGCGCGTTACATTGTAATTCAAAATTGGAAAGACCTCTTGCGCAACAGTGTTAAGTTGTAATTGTCGTTAAATGCGAGGAGCGATTTCATCCGTTCACTATTACGCTATAATGCGTCAATTACACATTGATACTTTAATTGGCGTAATTGAAACTTTCCCTCTTAAAAAAGTGTAAAGGGAAGGACTCGAATAGTGCCGATGAGTAATTACGAGGAGAATTGGAGCACATCCTGTCGCGTTTGACTCGCGCGATATATCATGCTCGGTGGCAAGATCGAAGATCGGCACTAGCGCAGGCAATCCATTATCGCGATTTTTGACGCAAAATTAATTTGCCATGTACGTAACGCCGGTGTGGATCATTAGACGGGCCGCGCGTGCGCTCGGATCTATCTCGGCGGCGCAGCCCACACGCACACGCACGCCTACCTTCAAAAGTGCATAAATTACAACGCGGACAGGGTGCAGCGAGTTTGCGCGCGGGCAAACAATATCCGCGCGCACCGAAAGCTACGGGCGGCGGCCCGACGCGCATTACCCGGATGAAAAAGGACCCCCGGTAATTTACGAGGCGGGCCTCGGGCCGGCGCGCACACTCGGCCGCAATCGTAACGAGGTTGACGCGGGCTACACCTGCGCCCGCGGAAGGAGCAAGAAAACCGATCCCCCGTCGTCATCCCGGGCTCTTTGCTTCATCGCGGGCGGGCGGTTGGGTAACGCTTCGGCTTCTTTAGCGCCTCCGCCGCCCGCGCCACGTAACACTTTCCAATTTCGTCGCGGCTCCGGTGCAGCGCCGGGCTCCCGCCTTTTTTTTTTTTCAGCGCGTGCGCACTCGCTCCGCGGCTATCGCCGGCCGATAAGGGGACTTTCGCAACGCCGCTCGAACTGGGCCAGCGCCGAGATCCCCGAATGTCGTCCCCCGGGGTGCGGCCCCGCCCGCCGCGGGCTTTTTCGCCGAGCGCCCGAGCGGATGCCGCGGGCTTTTCGCTCTTGGCCAACTGGAGCGCGCTGCGCCCTCGGCCCGCCGGCGCATCTCCCGCCTCTCCCGACTCTCTCGCTCTCTTCTGCACTCGATGGCCGTTGATGCAATTAGCACTCCCCACTCCTCTATTAGCGCCAAGTTCAATCATGCAGAGTATATGCTCTCCTAGATTCATATTACACTCGGGATTGCACGTTTGTTTAGAGTACTCGAAGTATTCCTCGAGCAAGCTCCGTTAGTTGACTCACTTGCAGTCTAGGTGACGCTAGCTTTTTGACTTATTATTTCTATTTTATTCTTTTTCTAACTTTTCCCTTTTTATTGTACTATAATAAAACATTAACGATGCACTCTTCATTTCGTTCGTTTTACAACTAATTCGATTTCATAATATTTTCCTATTTAGTTCCCGTGGGAGAAAGTTTTCCCTAAATCACACATATATACATCATATCATTTACATGATGCATTCGTGTGCTTTATGAGTATGTCAGTTGGAATTAATATTAAATTATAATGTTTCTTAATTATTGAATCGAAACAAAGTTCAAAGAATTTATTCAAATTTTTTTTTACATAATGTCATCCGATGTGCGTTGCGATAACAACGCACGTTTCACGATTGAGAAAGGGGTCCCAGAAAATTCTTTAGAAAGCTTAGAAAAGCAATTTCATTGGTATCAAGTTTTTTATTATCATTCTTGCGTCAGTACAATTCATTGATAGCGAAGCTAATACATAACCATAAGAATTGTGCATGTAATTCTTATTTCCTTCCTATAAAAAACTGGATTAAAAAAAACAATTTTTCAGCATTTTGTTTTTATCCGGGGCATTAAAAACTTCAATCTCCGGCATACGCTAAGAAAATAAAATCAAGCTAAACTTAAAAAATGGGAACATGTTTTTCGTATTACGAGTCGGGTATGTAAGAATTCTAAGAGTAATTTTTGCTGTAGCCGGAAATGTAATCGAAACTCCGTGATGTAGGTACGATCGCGGTAGTAGCACGAGAGTGATCGCATCTATCTTTACCACGAAGGATCGACCTATCCAGTGTTGTACTGGGCGTATACGCAAGATAGGGGCACCGTTAAGTCACTATTGATCTAGCCAAAGACTAATTGACATGGTCACGCTCATTAATGTGAGTACAAGCTGGCGCGAGGTAGTCGACTGTAGTGAGGAATTCCCCGGAACTCGGGGCTCGCGTTGTCTCGACGAATCGTTACATAAGGAAAAGTAGGTAATCCGTGCGCGGCGGCGGCGGTGGTGGCGGCGTCGGCTGATCTCGCAGGTGAAAGAGAACGAGACGAGAGTCGCTACCTGTGAAATTAAATCTCCCGACCTTGCGTGGAGCGCGGAGCGGCGCAATTCCACGGGTCTTCTTATCCTGCAGCGGCGGCGCTCAGGACCGCCATGGGATTTTTTATGCTCGTAGAATGACTCCACGCTTATCCCTTTGACGATATTCACAAGTTGAGTGTTTTATGTCGCGCTCGGTCATTCGTGGCGGATTATCCGAATAAAACTGTCTCGTTTCAGGGAATTTCTCCCGTTCCGTCGAACCACGCGGGGCGTTTCTTTTCTTTCGGCCGGATATACGCATTTTTTCGTAAGACTTCGACATATGTCCATAATGCTTGAGCTACATAAAATTTTTAATTATGCCGACCTACTTTGAATTCCCAGACTCTCATCTACCTTTTATTTGTGCAATCCCGCCAACGAAGATTGGTGTAAATTTGAAATAAAAGTGTTGGGGTACATAATCGGTAAGACGTTTGTCATCGCATCGAGGCCTCCTGCTATATACGTAACACCAATGTAGATTTTTCTACAAATTCGTTATTTGCTCTTCTCCGTATTATTTTTACGTACAGCAATTGCTGATGCAATGCTTTGCCAATGATTGATAAAGACGAATTGCTCAAATGAATTTTGGATTGTATAGGTATAATATTATAACTATCCCAAATATAATATATACTTAGTACAAATGTGGTTGTACACATTGTATAATATTAAACGAATTTACCAACAAGTACAAATTATTTTGAAATTAAAGAAAATAAAGACGTATAAGGCACTTAATATCGATTGGAACACTTGACGTTAAGAATACTTATACAAACACACGATCTACAACGATGCTTCAATACGAGAGGAGTTAAAAACTTGTCATTCACTTGTTCAAGAGCATTGCATGCTCGCACTGTGTGCACGCTCTGCAAAAACTGTCCATGACAGGCTCTTGTCGTTTTTTCTTATTAAAGTGCCACTTTAGACACGTGTATAGTTTTTCTTCGTCTGTTGGATTTCTTGGTTTTTCAGTTGGCTTATTTGATTAAAGAAAAAATCGACCGCAGAAAATTATTATTAACTTTTTTTGTATCATAATTAAATGTTAATTCGTTTGATTGCAGCCTGCTCATTGTTTTCCGGTTAATTTTGGCTCTGTACATATATCTAGCATAATTTATCGCAGTATTTGTATAATTCAACTTCAAATACATACTGTTTTAATTGTAAGCGATGCTCATGTTTATTTAAAGATTGTCGCCGCCGAAACGAAAGACCAAAAAGCTTTGCGTATCGCTGATCCACAGCATGAAGAAAGATCATTAATTGGACTTTCTATGCATATGTATTATTTTCCAATTTGAAGGTAAAAGAGTAGGCAAAGCGAGCGACTCGATAGCCTTATCTAATTGGACTTTCCTGCAGCGGATCGCTAGGTATTTGTCGACGGCTGAAAAGTTAAACCCTCTCGAGCAGTTCGGCAGGAAAGGGCCAAGTTGATTAGCCCAGTGCGATTCGTGAGGCACACGCCCAAGCCGCGGTGAATAATTCATTGGCCGAAAGCGAGGAGCGACTTTAGCCCAGCGACTTGCCGACTGCGAGGCGCCTCGCGTGCATGCAAGCGCCGGCCAATATATTATATATACGTATAAGTGGGAAGAGCCGGCTCGCAAAAGCCGAGACCCGACGAGTAGGCGCGAACCGTCCGATAAGGCGACCGTTTGGAAAAACACGCGTGGGCATATGTCGGATGATTCAGTGATTGAGGTTCGTTATCGCGAGCCGGGCCCGCGATCGATGCGCTCCGGTTATCCGCGCCCGGTTGAGCCCACGTTAGTCGCCAGAATTTTTCGGGCTGCCAGGTGTTATCAACCTATGTATCGCCTCTCACCTGCGATTTTCTCCAAACTTCATTTGAATGAATAAAAGTGAAAGAACGGAATTATCTCAATTTTCGGCGACGGGGCCGCACAAGCGCCTCTACCGGCAATTACCTATAATCGTTATAGGATTCATGCCGTGCTACGCACAAATCCATAAAAGATTGCTTTTGAGCGAAGCAGTCGTGAAAGTTAAATGGCGGTTTAAATGATGCCATTTTCTTTACAATTTAGGTTAAGACAGCTAAAGCTTTATTCTTTCTGAGAATACTTTACAGGAAAATGAAATAATTAATTCCTCGCTAAAACTAAATCGAATGCAGGATCATGTCTATTCTTGACGAAGGCGCCTCTAATATTTCTCTAATACGTGCCTCAGTCCAACGAATTATCGATTACGGTACTTTCGCGTTTTCGCATTCATTTAACAACATATTTATCAAGCCATTTGAATCTGTACGTGAATTGATGTTTTTTATTAAATTTAGTACAAGCCTTAATTCGCGTACTCCTTTTCACGTAATGTATAACTTTCTTGTAAATTCTAATATTATACATTGGATCTCAAAATAAATTTTTTAATGCGAGCTTAAAAGGCTGGGGCTGATATTAGCATAATTTATGAATACCTCAGTTTCACAAAATCTCAACTATCGAATTGTTAATGGCATCACGAAAGTATCTTTAGACTATGACTGCAGGTCGAGGGAGGGAGAGAGAGAGAGAGAGAGAGAGAAAAGTTAAGAAAGAGCCGCGTCGAAGGATTTTTTTAAAAATACCAAAAGAAACGTGTAAAATTAGCGTCTTGAACCGTGGGAGTTGAGTCCATTCCTCTCGACGGCACTGGACCGCGATGCCACGTTGCGTCGCCTCGATATCATCGAGCGTATAGAAGTAAGTTGTGTACAAGTTTCTTGCGGGCCGCGAGGTGCACATAGCCGCCGGGCGTCGCGACAGAAAAGCGACGAGTCGTTATCGCGCGTGCGCCGTGGCGATTTGTCCCCGGTGTTGTTTGCTTTAACATCCTCGTGGCTTAAAAACGACAACGGCTAATAGGTGCTTCGGGGCGTTATTGTCGCCTTAAACGTTCCCGTGGGCGCGTTACGTGAAAACGGCCTTTGTCCGCCCGCCGGGAGCCGCCCCCTTGGTAAAAAAGCTCCAACTGTGTACACTTGTGTTTTACAGCGGTGCAACTAAGCACACTCGTCCGCTCTGGCTTCGATTTCCCTTCTGTGCCAAGGTGCGCGCGCTTATTATACATATTTCTCGCCGAGGGACTCTAATGCGCTCAAAGACCGTTTGCACCATTAATTAATCCGCTAACGATACAACTTCATTAGATGAACCAATGTTTTCAAAAGCGACGCTATTGCGCGTGGACATTTATTCGAATGCAAAACACTTTTACTCTCTTGATTATCTTATGTATTCTTGTAACGCCTTAAAATTACACAAATATTAGATGAATGACGCTAATGGTTTTTATGTCTCGAATATACAAGATATTGAGATTCGTAGAATGTGAATGCTAATGCGGATGACCAAAAATAAAAATAAGCGAGAATAAATATACCTGCAAACGGGCAATAAATTCAACATCTGAATTTATACAAGTAATAAGAAATTGCGTAATTATTTTTGTAATTGCTGCACAGTAATTATGTGCGCGCATTCTTATATCATTCGAAATGAGTCCAATTGGAAAAAGTGAGAAAAAAATGAGCCCCGCGCGCTCTTGATGAATTATAGGTTCGTTGCGCGACGTGGCCAACGCGGCCGAAATTTCGACCTGTCAATCCTTATTTAAAGCCCTCAACTTTTTTTTCCCGTCTTTCTTGCCTTTCAGTCCAGTAGCTGAGCTCCCGTGAAAATGCGATACGCTACTTTTTTCACAATTCGGTGGCTCTTTTCTCAATCCCTATACACTGTTCGATTCTCACTATTATACTTATTTCCTTCTTAAGCGAATGTACATATCGAACGTTTTGTATGCGCCTTCGCCATGCTTGCGACCGTTTAATTATCATGTGCAAATGGCACGGGCGCTCGTACCTTGAACAAACAGTGCCAGTGTAAACTACACTCGCGCTACTTATGTAAGATCGACCGATAAAAAAAAATGGCGTTTATTTATAAAATGCGGAGATGCGCGAGCCGCCGAATCGGCGATTGACCCATTAAAGCGTGACGGAGCTTTAAAAGCGCGCGCCCCCGAAAAAGGAAGAGGTCAAAGGAGCCGGCGTACGGCGCAAGCGCAAACAACAAGCTTTTTGTTGCGCTTCCTCGTGCGACGGCAACACACACAAAAAAAAAAGAAACGAAGAAGATCCAAGGCGCAAGCCCGCGAGACAGTCGGCGATTGGCGATAAATAGGGCGACGGCGTCTTGTCGAAATAACCGCGAGATTGAGAGCCGAGCCGAGGGCCAGTTGGCCCCCGAGGCGAGGCGAAAAAGACCGAGAGGCTGAATCGCGCCCACTGTCCGCCTCGTGTGCGCGGCCGCCGATGGATCCCGCGGCGACACAGCCGAGGACGTAGTCTCACCGCTCGATCGCGCACGGCGCGCATTAGCATTGCCGATGACCTCTAACCGCCCAGATACCCTATGATCCCAAGCGCGACTCTCCGCGCGCCTTTTTATTATATCTCCCTCGGGCGGGATTTACGAGCGAGCCTCTGTCACTCGGCTCCGGTCTTCGCTCGGCCAGGCGCGATTGCGCCCCCGCCGTCTCCGCGACATCTATACATCTATATATATACACATACACCGTGTCGATAAGGCACTTTTCGGCTGGGAGGCCAGCTTGTACGCGTGTGCGCCGTATGGAGACCACCTCGCCCGGATCAGCTGACGCTCATGCGGGCCGATAAGCTCGCAGCACTTTTCGATGGAGCTCCCCATTAAAGCGCTTGCCTCTTATTTTTCATCTCTCAGGATTGTCATTATCGGCAGGTCATTCGATTGAACTGAGCCATGTTTCCTTTCGCCTTTGATACAGTCATTCCCTGCATCCGCACCGAGAGATCCAAGGGAAATTTCCCTCTTTCCTTCATAACGGACCTATTCACGTTGTGTAGCCTCGTGTATAGCAGTTTGAACGATCGTTTACACACCTTCAATGTATCCTGAGTTGAGTCAATGGCACTGCCGCTCTAGATTTCTTTTTAAATTTATATTTCACCGAATAAATTAGTTTGAATTAACTCAATTTTTCGTACTTTGTTTGAGATCAATTCCATGTATATTCGACGAATAAATTTGTAGAAGAAATTAAATAAGACAGTTAATAGACTAAGATTACATTCTTTTGAGATGGTTTGATAGTGTGACGTAAAAAGTTTCTTCAATACGTGTATGATGATCAAGAGGGGGATATTAATAAATGAGTCTTAAATGATAATAACAGTTGTTTACTAATTGCGTTTCAGTAATTAGTGTACAATTAATGCGTACATAAACAAAAAGGTAATTTTAAAAAATAAATTTTTTGAACGGAACAAAGGATTATTTACGGGATGAAATAAAGAGCAAATAAAATTGTTAAAAGCTTAGGCTTCTATTTCTCATATAGTATTATAACTTACGAGGAGCGTAAAAAATAAAATTGATATTAACTGACAATTACTATTTTCTTAGCAATTTTTTAAATAACGTATCCAAGGAAAGGATTATTTTGCAAACATTCATTATATAACTATAAGTTCTGGTGCAACAATGTGAGGTTTTTATTTTAATTAGCTTTAAAGTTTATTATCGTTTTCAAAGAATACTTGATTACATTATAATAAGATTTTTCATAATAACACAAAGCATAAGCTAAGTAAAATGCCCTTTAAAAGAATAATGCGATAGTTTGCTCGGTTTTTAAAGAAATAGTGCACTATTACTATTGGATAATTAATAATGTAATTCATATATTTATATGCTACGTAGTAATAAAATCATCAACTATTTTATAGTTATGAACTACCACACGAATAAAAAAATTAACAAACAACAAATCAATAGCAATTAATTTTAAATATTAATATTTAATTTTATAATATACGAATATAATTATATTTACTAAGATTAATCAAGAGAATTAGAATGTAATCATTTAACACTATGTAAATGAAATTCTATATTTTCAATCGTAATCGATAGCTGTTTGTTACGCATTCAACTTTGAAAATTTGTAAAAAAAAATTATTTTTAGCAGTCCATGCATATAAAAGAACTTTAATGCGGATGCCGCGTGTACGAAGGAAAATGAAAAGGCGAAAAGAACTTTATGACGAGCTTAACCTTTTTGCTAGCAGTAATGATCGTCACCAATCACTACGTCAGAAAAATAGAAAAAAACAAATGCCTTCTTAATTATGAAGAAGACGAAACCACGTTTTGAAAAAAGTACCGGGTAATAATTAACGGTCAGGTTTGGACAAAGCTCACTTGTAAAGGAGAAGCTGTCAGGTCTACAGAGAAATCTCTGCCGCGGGACCGTCGGTATATGCATAGTGTACGGCATTCATTCCGCGAATGTGATTTACTATTCGGTTGATTAGTATCGACCGTCGTCGCGTCGAAGTATGAATCCATAATAGCTTGTCTCGTGGGTTCGAAAGTAGAGTGCCGGGGAGATGTGTTAATTCCCCATCGGCCGTGTCATAATGAGACCTATAAGTGCACAATTAAGTGTGTGCGTGTACCTCACTGTACACACATTACCGGATCAACTGGTTTTGCGAGTGTCGCGCACTCTCGGGAAATTCCAGGCTCCATGGGCTCCCACTCGTATATACTCAGCAGTTCCTCTTTCTTCCTTCTTTCCCCGCGACGATAGTCTCGGCGCGCCCTGAAGCTTCTTCGAGAAACGATATATCTGCAAGAAACGGCTTTATAGCCATTGGTGCCGCTCAGTGCGGTCGATTTGATCGACAGATTTTGCAATAGTTCAGGATGTGGTCGAATATTACCGCGACATGCACTATGGTTAATTATAATTTATTGTAAAAACAAAGCCATTATTGATTTCATAAAGTAGTACTTGAGACTCAAATTTATGCATTCATAAAGTCGCGAGCTTTGATTACTTTATGAATCGATAAATTTTAGTTAAGCTTAGTTTCTGAAATTAATGATCATTTTGATTTCGGGCTTATTCATTAGTATAGTAAAAGCTAAATGCAATTCGCAGTCATCAGCGACTAATCATGTAACGATAAACTGATCAATTTGGAGAAAAGCTCATAAATCAGGCGAGGTAGGAAAATATGCAAAAAAAGTAACGGGGAACCAAAAGTCGCTCCAATTACAATTTCGATAAGCTACGATTCTATAAGGAATAGCTATCGAACGACTTTATTTTACTCAATGTCGATCGAATACACGGTCCAAGACTAAACGGTAAACTGTGAACACATTCACATCGGTAATGTATAAATGGTTGTATAGTTAAACGCTTTAGGCGAAGTGAGAAAAATATTAGGCAATAAATCATTTGGAATTCCTCGGTATCTTGTAATATACATAAAAAAAGCAGGCAAAGCAGGAGATTAGCGATTAATTAGAGACTGTTAAAACTAATGGAGCTGGAATCGCGTGGCCGGGAACGGGTGTGTATATATATATATATATAAGGGGACTTTTCTGGGGCACGGCGACGCGAAAGCCGCGGGCGCCGCGGGTTTATCTGGCGCTCGGGTGGCCGCGCTCAAATATTTCTGTAATTGCAATAATTTGTTTCTCGATTGAGATTCACTCGATATTCCGTCCTCCCGTATATACCTCCGTGGCCTCGCGCCGCTAGCGGCCCACATGTAATTCCCCTTAAATTCCAGTCATCAATTCACTTTCGAGATACGCGCGCCGCAATCCCGCTTCATTAATTCGCACTCATTCGCTCTTTCTCCGGGGGGCGGTGAGAAGCGAGAAAGAAGAAAAAAAAAAACCCCCATTTCTCCCCCATTATCGGCCGGCCAATTTTTCAATTAGCCTTATAAAGTCGCCCGGTGATTAATAAGGCCGCGCGCGCCTTTACGCAAGCGGCGAGGACCGCCGAATGAATTTCCGCGGGAGGAGGGAGGCCGAGAGGAGGACAGGTGCTGGGCCTCGCGCGCGGCCCGTAATTGCCGACACCCGGCACTTGTCGCGCCGCGAGCACAGTTTCCCCGCCAACAACACTCGGCACCGCGTTGCATTGCATCGCGAGGCGCTCGCTCTGTGTGCGCGTACCTCGCGTGCGCTTCTTTTCTCGAGCGCCGCCGGGAGAACAGTTGCCCGGTTCGAATTCGCGTTTCCTCGATCGCGGAGGGCAAATGCCATCGGATGTCGTCGCGCAGTTATAATTGGCGGTTTGCACGTAGGCGCGAGGGCAGCCGCTTGGTCGTGTGCGCCGTACAAGTTCTCGTTAGCGCAGTTAAAAAATTCGATTTCGACTAACGTATATAAGGTTCCTTTTTTTCACACAAGTTCGCGTTCTCTCGTAAAGTCAAATTTTTATCTAGGGTGTTATGTCCCTTGCGGGATACGTGCGGTAATTAATAAAAGTCCGAAGAATGGATTTTTATGAATTCTCCGAATGCGTGTATATATATATATATATATCCAAAGCCTTGGTACCACGCGTATTGCGTCACCGCGTGAGTAATCAAGTGTATAGTAAATTACTTTGGTTATTTTTGAGAGACAATATAAGTCGTAAACCGCAAATGATTAATGTAAACAGGTTCCGGGCGTATCGTCTTCTAGCATCTACAAAACTCCTATAATCGCCGAGCGGACTGAATTTTTCGTCGAACGAATGAAAAGCCGTTTAATGACCCCCGCGAGCCCGGGATGAGTTTGGCCGAGTTATGGGGAGGGAAGGCGATTGCCACGCCAAGGCACCGAAAGACATTCCCAGTCGTCGTCGTACACATGGGAGCTCGCGCGGTCTCGTCAAGCAGAACCTGCGTGCGTAACTCGAGGACCGTCCGCGATACACGAGCCCCCGGCCGAGCCTAAGGTGCGCGCGATATATGTACACAGGGGAGGGGGGGGGCTCGAAAGCGCGGGGCGGCCAATTAATACGGGGAATCCCAGGGCTGACCTCCGGGACGTCCGCGCCGGGAAGTGACGCTCCGGTGCTGATCGCGCGTAACGGGACAGTCGCGGATCCCTTATTAGAGGCCGACCAACCGTTGAGGGGCTCGCATTAGCCGCGGGAAGCGCGCTAAGTCGTCCTTATCGGGCCGTCTTGCGATTGGGCTGCGCTCGCCGCTGTTAAATATTGATCGGCTTTAGAGGCTCTTCGCGTGGCCGCGCCACCAATGTAAATATGCACACTTTTGGAGTGCAGACGACGCCGCGGCTCTTGTTGCGGGCTTACGTGTGCGTATAAATAAGTTGCTATTCTGTTACTATCTTTGCCAGAATACTCATTCGTTATCTGGATAGCTCCAGTTCCCCTCTCACCTTTCGCTTTATTCAATTCGAGTATCTCCTTTTGAGTGCCCTAGGCGATGAGTCTAATCTGGCGAGCGCGCCAACTTGGTATTAACAGATTTTAAGCATATATTCTTCGCCCTGGTTGTTTTTGCGTCCGCGTAAGAGACGTATTGGGTCAGCAGATTGAATTAATAGAATGCGCAACTTAGTAACTAGTATATTTCATTATTAGAAACAAATTTTACCATCTTTTTATCATCTTGAATTATATTGTAACGCTCAGGGCGATTACCGGAATCAGAAAAAAGCGACAAGGAAGCTTAATAAAGCAGCGGGTTATCAAAGTAACGATAGCGATCGAGCTTATCGCGGCAAAACATCTATCTACGGTCCGATAAATCCGGCCAACCTTCCGACTAGAAATCGTGTCATTTTTGTACATTCATAAACAGCCGCACACGGGTGCACCTCACTGCCACGGAGAATTACATCTGTCAATGCCGAGAGCGCCATGGGAGAAACTAGGCGCATTATATACGTACACGAGATACGTGGTAAATCCCCTTCCCCCCCGCGCTGTTATATACCCGGTCACGCACGTATATGCATGCGCGCACACAAGGCGAGCTCGCGCGCCAACAGTCGCGCGAGGCATATATATACATTATATATACGCGCTCGAAAATCGCGCGGGCGCGCTGAGTCACATTATAATTGTAGAATCGGCGGGGATCGGCGGGGTTTTATTCAGCCGAGTCCTTGGCCCCCGCAGCATTGGGTTAGATGCCAATTCCAGTCGTCCGCGCGCCTCTAATTTATGGACCGGCGCGAAAAGAAGTGTGTCGCGCCGAGAAATTATACGCGGGGGATTAACCGTTCGCTCTCCTGCGCGCGCGGCCCGCTCCCTCCTTTGCCCGGCCGCGGCTTTTCCTACAATAACAATAAACCACGGGCGCTTCTTTATTTTATTATTACCTTTTTTTCTCTCTCTCTCTCTGTCTCTCCTCTCCCGCGGCCCGCGGCTGGAAAATTGGCTGGCCGAACGGTTATAACGACGCGGCCGCCTCTTAGGCCGGATAGCGGGAGCCCGGCGAAAATCTCTTTACGACGCGTATATATATATATGAGTAAACTCCTCGTAATAATCTTGTCCTCGTTAATTTTTTCCTTTTTGATTAATTGTCACGTGGAATGGATATATACCGGCGGGAAGGGGCCGCGTCACGCTTTCGCTTTATTTTAAAATGTAATATATAAGTATGCGTGCGCCGCCTCGCGCTTCTAAACAGCCCGACTTCCGCGCGCGACCTTTCCAAAGCCGGGGATGCCGAGGAGGAATTTTCCGTAAAAAATCTAATGCCGCGGTCGAGTTGGGACATTATGGGATTCAATGGTCACCGAATGCATTCATTAGTTGCGCGCTTAAAATTCATGCCGCTCGAATTGGATGGCGATATATATACAGGAAATCATCAAGCACGGTAGATGATGCTCGGCCCTCCTCGTGCCGACGCTCAATATTTTACATTTAAATATTTAACTGTTTGACTTCCTACACGGCGGACGTATAAACATATATATAAATAAGATAGTTCGTTTGATTAACAAAGAGTCATACGTGTATGCCCATCCCTGGGCTTACTTAACGACATTCCCAACTTCATTATCTCGCGCGTATTATATCATCTTCGAGTTTTCCTCGCTCGCCATGATAATAAAAAGCTACAAATATAATAAATTTGCTTTAATTTAGCGTCAAACGGATAACTCAGAGTCGCGCGAGAGTCGTATATTTGTCGAATATGGCCGGGCGATCAGGCAGTTCCTCCACGTCAAAATTAGCATAGCCACAGTGAGGATCGATATCGAAAAGCCGCATAATTGTCCGCGGAGGACGCGCGCGGCTCACATTAAAATCCTATGTTTCCGCTCGACGGGGGGAAAAATTAAAAAAAAAAAAAAAACACAGGCCTATACATATATACGAACATCTGATATGGTGAATATAAGGCTGTTTTTTTTTTCTCCTCCCGTCGCTCGGCGCGCGGAAAGGTCAGGTTCGGGGAAGCGCCTCGGAGGTCGCCGATCGTCCGCGGCTATAAAAAAAAAAAAAAAGAAAAAATTAAGGCTAATTAGCCGAGCGCGCATTCTAATCGGCTCGTATATATGTGCAACTAATTTCGGCCCCGGGAGAAAGAAAGCCGAGCGACGAGCGAGTCCCGCGCAGATCCGCCCCTTCTGCCGCTCCGCCGGCGGGAAATGCGATCGCGCAAAAAGTCCGGGGAAGGCCGACGCGGCGCAAGAAAGGCACTTACACGCTCGCGCACGCGTCCGTCTGCACGCGAGCAGCTGTTTATTCTTTAATTTCCGCGCTATATGTCGTTTCGCCTCCGTGGTGGGGTATTATGTACGCGTCAGTAAGGGCGAGCGAGTTAATTAGCAAGCCGGTAAACTATGGCCTTTCTCTGGCGAGCCGATGGGGATTTTCATAGTAATTTTGTAGGATGTCGGGTGAGACGACCGCAGGCTCGTCGTGTTTTGAGGAGCGATCGAGCATTTTTCTCTCGAAATTTTTATTTGATCAGCCCGTTGTGAATTGATTGAGGGGTATGACAACGATTACTAAACGATTTCTCGCTGCGCTCGGTGCAGCACTGATTTTGATGAACAATTGGTTCGGATAATTGCTAGAGTCTAGACTCGCGCCGCCAGTAATTCCGGAGATTAATCTTCGAATTGCGCACTCGTTGGGGAAAAACATCGAGTCCGCTCCAGTTCTATATTTAGATGAAGCGTATTTGCGTATATACATTAAAAGCATTAAGATTGGCAGAGATACAGAGGAGGTCGCGTATTATGCGGGCGCGACTCGTCAGCTCATTCATTCGCGTTACACGTGAGCTCCTGAGGACAGCGGGCTTCATCGCTCCCATCGCTCACTTCTCCTGCACATATGTCGTCTATCGAGCCCTCGCATCTCGCGGACCAACCGGGCAAGCCGCGTGGGCCTGTACAGCCCACGGCTGCGCGCACGAATCCTCTCCCGAGCGCCAGACAACTTATGGAAATAATCTTCGGCGATAGCGGCAAAACATGTGCTTTCGAAACGGATCCGATAAGCCGGGCCTTATCTATGCTAATGCCAGAAGAACAATTCTTTCCATGCATATACATCTACGCGTAATCTCGAAGACTCTCTCTTTTTTTTTCTTCTTCTCCGTTCCCCCTCCCCGCGACCAGCAGTGCCCGAGATACGCAGGGAGCATCGCGAGAGCCTCTAAAACAGACGGGACACACTCCTTATTTTTTTTTCTCCCCCCGCTGCAGCCGGCCGCTGCACGCACACGCGCGTCTGCGCACGTCGCCCCGCGGCCAGACGGTGCACACGCACGGTCGAGGCTAGCCCCACGTGGCGGCGGGAACTGTACCACGAGGCCGCGCCGCCGCTCGCTGTCCCGTTATCGCCTCGCGCCTCCGCTTTTTTTTTTATTCTTCCCCCGCGCCCGCGGGGACACGACCGCCGCTCACGCCTCGACTCCCTTTTTCGGGATGCCGTCCGCCCATATGGGCCCGGCCTTCCGTATTCAGGCCGCGCTCGCGCCCCCTCGCGCGCGCTTCCGATACACGCTTTTATGAATGTAGCCGGGCGCGCGCCGAGCGCCCCAACCTCCCGCCGATCCTTCCGGCCGCCTTGTAGCCAAGCCCCGGCGCTGCCACGATCTCGGGTAGATCGACCTTTTTCAAGGAACTGTTAGTCGCTTTCGGGTTCAAGGCATGCATTTTCCATGTTTTGTTTTTGATTTTATATGGACTAAGCTTTGTTTGCCGGACCAATTGTACAAATAAACGTTTATTACAAATAATAATATATACTTTGAAGAATATTGCTCGAGTCAAGCAAGATTTTTGCTTGGGTATATAACTGATTGAATAAATGCCGTTTGATACATTAGTACATTTCTGGGAATACGTTTGATTATCCCACGCGTACTATCGAAACTGGTCAATTTTCTACCAGAGCGCCGTGTTGATTAATTATTCCTATATGATCAAGTGGGCTCGTTATCTCCGAAGAATGCGACCCGGCGTTGATAGCCTGTCGTCGAGCGCGCCTTAAAAGCTGCGAGCGCGGGGCGAGCGAACGGTCCGCGCGACGTTGCAGGTGTTCCGGCAGAGGCCTGTGTTGTATATCCCTCGCGAGGGGGAGTCCGCCTCCGATCATCGCGAGTCCCCGCATTGGTGGGCGCGTGAAAGATTACTCGCGACCTCACAAGCGCGTAACATAATCACCCGGGGCGAAAGGTATATATACGCGCCTTATCGCCGACGTAATTCTCTCTCCCGGCGCCCGGTCTATGCTGTACACGGGTATATATATATAAGGCGCGATCGGCGCGGTGGCGGTTATTACTAAAAAGTCGGGGAAATGTGCTTGAGCGCGCAATGAAAAGCGCGCGCGGGGAGGGCCGAGGGCACCAATAAGGATTTCCAGCGGTGCCTACCCCACCACCCGGAGCCGTTGCTTCTGCGGGAAACCGATAGCCCGCGCGAGGGAGTCGTATAGAGCAGCTATTAATAGTTCGCGCCGAGCGCTGGGCGATAAAGAGCCAGTTGTCGGTGATGCGGCTCTTATACCCCCACTGCATTTCCTTCTTTTCTCACCTCTTGAGATTCCTCATTACAATTGCAGAGTCTCGCATTTCTGGAAGCAGTTCGTTGTGCTTTACCTCCGTCCCCTTCTCATATATGCAAGCCCAGTGTTTTTATTTTTCTATTTCGAAGATGACTTCGCCTCTTTCTTTGACCTGCGAGCCGAGGCTTTTCGGGTGCAGGTTTGTCGTGGCAATGGCCTCTGGGAATTCCCCTGCATCTACACTAATCCAAATTCATCATTCGTTAATTTTAGCAATAGTAATCCTATGTGAAAATGAATGGAATTAAGTGTAAACAATGCATATGTGTGCTACACAGGCGCATAGGAAGAAGTTGCTTTGCATATATTTTTCAAAGTATAATTTGATTGAGCAACAACATTTTATCGCTATAGAACATTACATATTTCAACTGATTTGCATGTTCTTATCATTGGTAATTGTGCGCAAAGGGATTAATGAAACACAGTATAACAACGCGATTGCACCCTTTAGCAGTTATTGGATAATATTTCAATTGCGCAGAAGGTTATTTGATGACTGATGAATCTCTTAGTAGAGAATACTTCATCTGCAAAAACATATGTTATTCTACCCACAATCGTACTCTGTTTGTTTGTATTCTGCTTCCGCGTACTCATTCAGTTTTTTGGCCTATTGATGTTACCGTGGCCGGTGAGCGAGGCAAGCGTGACGCTGCATCCAGAGAAGGAAGAATGAGGTCGACAAAAAGCTCGTTGCCTAGACGACGTGTCTTGATTTATAAAGTTTTCATTATAAATAATGTTTAAGAGTATTATGCTCGCATTACTCTACCTTAGAGATGCTAACTAGTATCTTATGACTTTATATTTCTTTTAATTTTAACAATTACATTATGAAATTCAATGTTTATTATTTTACAAGGACTTTTACAACAGGAAAATTTAGAATATTCACTATTCGTATAAAAAATTAATTGGTAGAAAAGAAAACGTAAGAATATGAGACTGCTTAATGCTGCCTAACCATAAAACAAAATGTCATGTATTTTCTCGTTAACATATTTTTCCCATTAGAATTATCGTCAAGTAAAATTATAGATAAAAAATATTATGGATCTTTATTTATCAAACGTATAAATTAAGCATATGTTTTGTTGATTTGTTACAGATGCTTTACGTATTACATCGCTGCTGAGACCAAAGTCTGACTAAATAAACTGTAAGTACAAATAATTTTCACATAAATATTACTCATTACATATTAAAAAAAATTAATATATAAATTAACGAGTCCAACTAGTCCAGTAGTTAGTGATAGCAAAGTCCCCTAGCTTAAATGATTGTGTTTTGTTCGCGAAAAAATTACTGAAAATCGGTAAAGAAGTTATAATATATGAATATATTCGCGTCTGATACACGGACCATACGCATACTTGCGTAGTGCATTCTATTTTTTGATTTAAGCATTTTAATCTGTGATTGAGATTATTATGCTGAACAAAAATTATTTACAATACTTGCATCACTCCCCCCTACATACGCAAAATTTATAATGAGATATTACATTCTTCTTCATATACTATTTTATAGATGATTGGACTTGAATGATATAATAGTGCAAATGAGGAGAGAGGTAAAAATAATTTTTAATGTAAACGTTGTATAAATGGCTAAATGCGTATGTTGTATTTGAAGGTGCATCATCTGAAATTAATTCAATCATTATGTACATGTATCTATGCAAACTTTAAGAAAAACTATTTATTCTATGTCTTGCTTTATATGCATTTTTTCTAGTTTAGGTTATGAGGTTGATTCGTAGATATATTTCTTATTATTAAATTTATCATAAAGAAGTATGTAAAATAATGAGAAAAACAAAAATAAGTTTGAAATATAAAAATTTATTAAAAATTACTCACAAATATAGTAATACTATATAGGTTACTGTTTACTGATGTACATATATATGACATGATGATTACGTTTCTGATGATTAATTTAAATATAAATTTAAATATATTGAGGTCCTTAGTAATCGAAACAAAATACAAAAATCTTACAAAGTTTACTATACATGTTATAAAAAGGCTAAGATTGTTTCCATTATGGAGTTGCATTAAAGCAAACTTAAAATAATTAGTTAAAATAAATAAATTAAATTAAATCACGAAATTAAATCAATTAAATTAAAACTTAAAACCAATCTTAAAATCCAGTTATATGCATTGAGGTTTAATGTATTATTCTATCTAGAATGTCCTGCTGATTCATTGTCGAAAAGCGATTCTGATGTTTTTTTAATAAGATTAATGACACACTTTTACCATTTCTGCATTTTGTTACTACTATTTCTTTTTTGCCTCTAATCTGACGTTAGCGCCACTTTAAAAAAGAGATTCGATGAAAATGCTTTTTTTCCATAGCAGCTAAATTATCAGATATAATGGAGGAATGCATATACGTCAGAACGAGTATTTCAAATAAAAATCGAAAATTGGTTCTCGAAAAGCAACGACGATAGAACGTCTCGAATGAAAAGGGCGATCAACAGTTCGTTGAATCGTTCGTTTTTCTTTGTTTGAATTTCATAAGTCCCCGGCGAACTTTGGATCGCGCACAAGATCGCGCCACTCGAATAAAAGAAGTGCGTCGCGACAAACAAGTTGCGATGCAGTGTAAAAAGTGGAGAGCACTTGAATAAACTTGTTTTTTGAATCATTTGCGTCCCTCCTGTCGAGAATACAGTGTCAATTCCACGGGCAAACAATCACGCCATTTTTGAAAGAGGCAAGTCTTTTCGGATATCGATTACAGGCATTCCCTGCTGAATACTGCTGATTGAACTGCAGTCCATGAATCAGCTTATTTTACCGCTTTTATTTTTGAATTATTTACGTAAATGTGCATAAGTATAGCAGCTTCTATTAAACGCGTTCCTCAAAGAATGAGATTCGTCGTGCGTCCGCATCGGTCTGACGTCACGTTTATCCGTCGCTTTCACGCGTAGCATGCAAAGTAGTAAAAACAGTACGCATGAAACTGCATGACTACCTATATCTACACGTATAGTTAGTGCCTAGTCTTTCTCTTTCTAACGTAGCATCGGGTATTCTCAGATTGTTTTCTTCTTTCATTCACGAAGCGTTTTTATTTCTTGTTTCTCAGTTGAGTCAAGCATACAAAGACTAATATGAAATTGAAGTACATACTTTTTTTAAACAGCACAACTTTTAATCATTATTACTACAATTGTTATATCAAATATTTATATTATCAACAGTTTCTATATCGATCAATGCATTATATGTGCTATCCTATAGAGTAGTACAATGTTTGCTATATATATATATACTAATTGTACTAATAAGAAAATAAAAATGGCAAGTGAAAAAAATTGTTTTTTTAGATAATACTAGGTGCTTCAAGTTAATGTTTCTATATGTTCTAAGTATATCAATTCCAAATTTTAAGATTTTATTATAAATCATAATTATTTCTTAGACAATAATACCGATAAATTATTTAATATAAAAAATGGTATAGATTAATTAAATACTAGCTTAAAACAGGGAAATACTATTTAGTTAAAAGTAATGCTTTTAAATCATTCACGCATGGTAAATAAATATTATATTTTATTTAAAATCGTTAATCACATAAAATTGACTTTGATTAAACTTTAATTAAACATCAGTGGACTGTTAGTTCTAACTACACAATTGGTAGTGCAAGGCTTCGATAGATATAGATACAAGAAATCCGTATATTCAACAATCTACGAATGCCTTGAAATATCAAGGAATGAACAATAATTATGAGATGTCGCAATAGTGACTATCTATGACGATTGTAATCCGAAATAATGATGGCCCGTTTCTTCTTTGCTTCGGAGTCTAATGAAAAGGAGCGAGAAGGAAATTTTCCGCAGTATTGCAGGATTGTCTCTAATGATGACTTGTGCGCGTGAGGAGGTTGCATTCATTCGCGGTTTCATGGCATGCGTCGTCGTCACCAACAGTTTACACATAGAATATTACAAACCGCCTTCAAGCCCTATGTAGCTGTTCGATTGAAACTAACGCTAACGTACACCTGGTGCAATTATCGCGGCTAGATCGTGGGGTAATAATGTCTAGGCATAGGCATCCCCCTGTTCCACTTGTCAAGCCGTGCGACAAAAGTCAACCGCATGCACGTTAGCATCCTATGTGCCCGCGGCCTTTCTATACTACAGCTTTGACTATATTGCGGTATTTCAGTGCTTGTCACTGCTTACATGCGATGAATTTTTAGAGCGAATAGATGCTACGTCGCGTCATCTCATTTAGCTACTGGAAACATTGCATTTATTGCACTTTGCTATTTATTACAATTTTTTATAATAATTCATTTATGTTCAACAATATATTAAACTGCAGATATATGTATATATATACCCGCTGTACGGTGTATCAGACTCGATTATGAGGAACGATGTATATAACCAATAATGTCCTTAAACAATGACTTAAACAATTTAGTCCACAGTGTTCAAGAATAATCTCAAACTTTACTAATATTCAACGTTATTAAAGATAATTATTGATTTCATTGAGATAAATTTTGACTTCTAAATTAGTTGCATAAAATGCAATGATTAATTATAATTAATTATAATTTAATTTTTATTATCTAAGTTAATAGAAATATAATATGTTTTGATATTAATTAAAATGCAAATTTCTGCTAAATTACAAACCTATTGAAACTTAACTATTGTCTTTATTTTTAAATTTATATTATTATGTTTCAGATTAATCAGATTCAAGATGACGTCTTATGAAGTAAGCAGTCTTTTACTGCTTTTTCTTGCCCACTTGAGCTGGGTTAGTGGTCTCTGCTCTTTGGATAAAAGTACTGCAGCACAATGTCATGATCTCGAGGATGCCCGATATATCAATACGTATCATTTGCATGTTTTACGTGCACCTTCTTCTTCAAATGTCTTGACACCAGGAAATTTTCGAAATCTCACGAGTTTACGTCATTTAGATTTATCTGGTGGAAAAATAGAGACCATTGACAGCGATAGTTTTGCAAAGCTTAGTTTTTTGCAAACGCTGAACCTCGCTGAAAATAGTATACGTCATTTAGAGGTTGGAGCTTTCAACGGATTGAAGCATCTTCACAGTTTAAAATTAGGAAATAATGAAATCAGACAGCTTCCCTCAGCTTTAATCACTTTAAAAGAACTAAGATATTTGGATCTTTCCAGTAATCCGTTAAATTGCAATTGTGCAAGTATGAAATTAAGAGATGCTTTGTTAACAAGGGGTGTTAAAATTTCCAAAAAAACTCAATGTTCTGAACCAAAATCTTCCAAATATGCACCTATCTTGAAACCTAATACAAGAATAACTTGCGAATTTGAGAAGCAAGATTTCGAGATGCAAAATGATCAGGCGATTGAGGATAAACTTTCTCATGAACAAGAAGAAGAGGAGAAAGTTTCAAAGGATGCAGAGACTGATGAATCTATTGAGAGTGAAATTGATCAATTAGTACGTGATGAAAGCGAAGAAGCAACTGCAGCACCATCAATATCATCAGATAAAACAACATTATCTACACTTAATTCGTCAACTACTTCAACTGAACAAATTTTCAGTTCTACGCCTGAAACTAAAGATGACATTACATTTGAAAACACACAAGATTCATCAAATGAAAAATTAGTTACTGAAGCTGCGGCAAATCAGTCACTGGCTACTGATAGACTAATCGATTCGAAAGAACTAGAAAGCGGTAATGATAAAGATGATGACCTCATTCTTGCATCTATCCTACCGAAAAGTACGACTGAAATCCAAATTGATACTAGTTCAATATCATCAAAACCGGAAAAGTCAGATGACATAATAGTCCCATTTGAGGCTTCTGGTGAGAGTGATGACGATGGTTCTGGATCAGAGGGCTCAGGACTCATTTCTCGAATGCCTGCTATCGACTTCAATGACACTATTGAAGAATCCGAAAATGAAGAAGTTCTTTCGACATCTACCGGAGCAACTTCGACAACGACAGACCGAGCTAGTTGGTGGGATTTTGTCTGGAATCCTTTTAGTTCCGAAACTACAGAACGCACAAAATCTTCACCTGTAACCGAAAAGAGTCCTAAAGAAGTTATAGAAGAAGAAGAATTTATTCAAGTTACATCAAAACCGCCGGTGAGTAATGAAATAGGTATAACTAATGAGATAGTCTTACCAAAAGTGACACCACAAGAAAGCTCTACAAAAAAATTGGACAGTTCATCCACGACAACAAGCAAATCCATCGAATTAATAGATGAAGTCAAATCTTTAGATATTGGTGATAATGCACTTGATTCGACAGTTTCTCAAGAATCGAAAAAAGGAATGGGCTCCTACGTCGTTTTAGGCATTCTTTTAGCTGTTCTTACGATTCTTATTGGCGTTGCAGCTTGCAAAGGAAACTTTTGCAAAAAGAAGCAAAAACGAGGGGACCTTGAAAGAGGTACTGAACTTAAAGATATGCAAAAGACTTTGTTGGATCAGAACTCAGCTCAACCAAAAATTCAAGCATCCAATGGTAATACGATGGAAAATGTACCTCTTATGAATGGTTCACTACCAGAAGAGCCCAATGAAAAACAGAGAAGTTATGATGTTTCTCCGATGGTCACTACAAATGGATCCAGTAAATATAATGGTCCAACGATAGAAGTCAATGATCCAATGAAACCTTTAAGAAAGGTATTAAATCACGAAGTCGGAGCACCGTTAAATGGTTTGAATCCGCCAATGGATGCCATCGATGCACCGTCGTCTACATGTTTACATCATGAATCTAATGAACGATTGAATAATGGAGATTACGAAGAAAGACCGCCGTTGAGTCCTAATGCACAGAGGGTGATGATTACAATGCAAGAAAATCCCGATAGTGTACCGAAAACACCGATACTCATAACTCGGGTAAGGGACGGTGAAAACCTAGTCAAGGAACCCTGAAGAGTCACATGCCTGTTATGTTACTCAACAAAAATCAGGATTTTGTATAGTTTCGTTTCTTTGAAATGAACCAGTGTCTTTTTACATATAAGTCTTTTGCGGAAATTGGAATTAATTATCAGTACAAACAGTTTTAAGCGGTACTAATAAGCTGCTTGATATCATTTCTAAAAATTTTATACTGAAGATGTAATCAAGCATATTATAAGCCGCATAATAAGTATTTATTATGATTACTTTTTGACTGTTAAAAGCTATTGATAATATCGAATTTTGAAGAAACTGTCGGTACCGCCAAATTAATTTCATTCTGTAGAAGCTGTGATTAGACTGCCTCATAATATGTGAATGATGGAAATGTAATTTGTAAGAGTGGAAACTGTGCCTAAACTAAAACAGAAATTCTGTATACGAACGACATGTTATTTCTACAGATGAGCAGACGCTAGTCACTCTAACTTTCAAGCTTATTATGAACTTATGAGAGTAGGAATGATTTGACAAGCGACACTTTTATAATACGAAGTTTGCTTGTATAATTTGTGCTCAAAGCATTGACTAATTCAATATCTAGAAAATAATTATAAGTGAAATAGATTTTCTAAACTTCTACTTTCTAAACTTCTTCTACAATTGTATAAAAATATTATGCTTATTACCAGTGGTATAAAAGTAATTATTTATCATATTATTATAAAAAAGTAAATTAACTATGAACATTATTTCTACTACAATTTATTTAATGTTAATATTTTAATAAATTTAAGTACAAATAATAGATTTTTATAATAAAATATTTTATGTAAATCAGAAAATAAAAGTTATATAAATTTCCAAAAATATTTTATTATATGAACATTTCTTATTCAACTGTAGTGAGATCCATGAAATAAATTATAATAGAAGCAAAAAAATTTTATTGCTATTTTTGTAATACATATTTATCTATACATTATTTGCTTAATATGTAGTAATTATTATAATATCTCCATCTTACGAAGTATAATGCATATAAGGAACTTAATATTAATTGAATATTAGGCATGAATAACTGTCCGTATTGGATGTGCATTTCGATGTTTCTTTTTTACTTTTGTTTTATTGCGAATAGAAGATATATAAATAAAATTTTTCTAGCTGTATTTTTAAGTAAAAAAGTAAATTATCACTTTTAGAATATTTAGATATAATTTTTTATAAAAATTCCAGCGCCATTATTGTTAAATCAAATTCAGAAATTTGTGTCATTTATCTATTTTATCAAAAAATTAAGTTTGTATTTGATTATTATTTTAAGAAAAAGTAGTTGTTCCGTTAAATAATAAGAATACTTTCATCATTTAGAACCCACAGTCTCTTTTTAAAAACGTTCATCTGAACATAAAATGATTAAGCTGAAAAATTATGGTTTAAAAAATAAAGATTTTTTGATTTAGGATTGATAGTTTTTTACTTAAATTTAGAAAACTACTTTTTCTTCAAAATGATGAAATGAAATTTAAGCATAAATACATATATATCTATTTTTAATCAGTTTTTTTCAATTTCTGTACAATCCATATTCTACTTATTGATAAATAACGGTTCAATAAGTGCTCTTACTGACATCGAAAATTTTTTATTTTATTTAGCAAAGCAGTTTTCGTATTCATCGATAGAAAATCATAATGTTAAATAATGTAATTTTTTGTGTTTATGACACTTGATAAATTAATTCTTTTTTCTTGAAAATAGATACGTTGCTTACTAAGCTTAGTTTGTCGTTTTCGTTATCTTTTACCTTCAGCCTAGATCAAGTTCGTCGACCTAATCGGTATATTTACATCGGATAACATAGATTAAACAATTTTTATTATTGCTAAAAGAAAAATGAACCACTTAGGCAATAAGACGAAGTAATAAGCACTTGTGCCAATCCCAAAATTCTACGTTTTAAAATATTCACAATATGTAGGTATTTTATTATATAATGAATAAATTATGTTATCATTGTATACATACATAAAGTATATAATAATTTTTTAAAACCATCTTTAAATTATAGTTACAGAAATATTGCTAAAACAAATTTTTCTTGTTTATTTTAAGTTGATGTTTCTGTTTTGTAACCATTTATTAATTTTTAAAATTTTTAGCAAATTAATTGAAATGTTGTTTTAATAAACAATTGTATGTTTATTAAATTACATTATTATATTTTCTTTTATGTAATAAACCTTGTATGATAGGTTATAGTGTTTATTAAAATTTAGTTTTCAATATCTATGTATTTTTAATATATTATATAGATGACATTTAAATCTGTACAAATCAACTTTGAATTATAAAGTCATATTAGGTCATTATTACAATAATTAGATAAATTGTCAATTAGTTACAGCTTAGACTGTATAAATTCATTATATCATTATCATTGCATAAAATATTAAATATACATTAAACTTGTAAAATAATTTGTTATAGTAATGTGTATGCATGTACATTTTTTATTTAAATTATGTCACATTACAATTTAATTAAAGTGATAATTTCTTCTGAAGCTAATTAAAATATTAGTTTATTCACACATCAAATTCAGTAATATTGCCACAGACATGTTATGAAAATAAACTTGATCTATACATACATTTTTTTCATTTGCAATCACTAAGTGTATTTTAAGAATATCTTTAATCGCATTATTACTACATTCCAGTAATTATAAATTAAATATAAAATTTAGTTTAATTCTTATATACTTTTGCATTTGGATGTAAAATAATTACTAATATTTAATTGATTGTTTAGAAGATAAGAAATCTACAAAATTATAAAAGTTGTTGGTATTAATGCATGTTTGATTGATAAAAATGATCATAAATTATTTGCAGATAAAAAAATTACTAACTGTGAACAGAGTAAGAAACTTTGTTTATGTAAAATCTGTATATAATACATGAAATTATAATTAATATGAAAAATATAATCTTTTTGATTTTGTTAAATAATTTAAATAACCATTCTTATTATTTTTGAGTTTATATATATAGAAGAATAGGGTTAAAAAGTATAATTTATTTTGATTTTCAGTTTACTGTTCACACATACATATATAACATCAATGTACATCATATTAAAATTAATATTCAAGAAGTAATAATGATTTTTAAATGAAACATTTAATATATTTAAAATATAAAATATTAAAATAAATAAAATATTCAACAAAAAATGTTTGTATCCAACTAAGAGCATTGTATAGTAAAATTAATATACAAGTCGAAGAATACTTTGTTTACAACTTTTGGCGCAGTTTTTTCGGATATCCGAAAATAGATGTAAATGATAGTCCAATTCACGTACATTTTTATAATAAATTTACAAAATTGGAGCATTTTCCATGATCAATTTAAAGTAATATAATTTTTGAATGAATTGGTCTTATTTTCAAATTTTGAAACAGAAAAGCCTTATTTTTTTAGTGCTGATAACAAATAGAATAGTCGAGCAATATAATCTATTTCAACTTTAGACAAATCGTTAATATATCAATTTCTTTAGCGTCTGGAATTATATCAATGCAGTTTCTTTAATTTTTTATTAGGAAAAATTTGATTTATCTAGATTTGAAATGGAGGTTTATCAGATTCTATTAAAAAATAGCAAAAACAGTACGAGAACACGATATAAGAATTGGCAAATTCTTTTGATAAAAGACGGTCAAAGATAATTGTCTCGGATTAAGTGTCGTTGCCGGTGGTCTGTCGAAATCCTCCGCTACGAGGCTCCCTGTCCAACAACTTGATGGCCGGCCTACCGGTTCGATTCCCCTCGTCGTCACTCTCGTTGTCTGAGTCGGCGTCGGAGCTCGAGGGCCTCGGCCTCCTGCAGAACTTGCGCCGCCCTGCACTCGGCGTCGACGGCCTGCGCCCAATGTGAGGTTCGGCTTCTGCCTCCACGTCCGCCTCGTTGCTTTCGTCCCCGAGCGGTCCTTGTGCTCGACGTAGTCGCTCCACGCGGCGCAATTCCCTGCGCGCCAAATTATCTTCGCTTTGGGAGCGCAGGCGTCGCGGCCTTCGGGGCCGCCGTTTTTTTCCAGGGCCAGGACGCAGGCTCTCCGAGGAAGCCACCATGCGTACGTGACTTTCCGTCGCTACCGAGTCCAAGGCATCGAGAGAGCGCGCGAGACGCGGCATCGTAACAGCCTCTTCGTAGCTCGGTGGACCTATCAGCTCGAGGGGGTGGATGCGCGGTTCCATGGTTTGCTGCATAAGTTCGCGCTCCTGCTGACTCCTATGCATCAGTGTTCAAAGTGTTATCATTGAAATTTTATAGCCATTGCAATGCGATTGATATTAATCAAAATAATCTTTACCTCCTTTGTAAAAGTCTTAATCTCTCTCTTGCTTCTGCCCTTTCTATTTCCGCTCTTTCGTTTCTTGCCTGTTTCTTCATTTTTATCGAGTGCCTAATGGAAATGATTGTTCCCAAAAGAACAACGATAGTCAGAAGACTCACAAAGACGAGGCCCCATGTTTTTTGATTGCCTTTCGGTTGATTTTGTTTCTTCCACTCGCTGCTACAGGCAAGTTTCCAAGAGTATCCCGTCACATTGCTTGGAGTATGGCATATTAACGAGTCAGTTTTTGCCGACAAAGTAGTTAAAAATATGTATCCTGGATATATTTGAGTACAGTCGCATACCCAGGGATTATCTTGCAAATGAAGATGTCGAAGATTAGGATTGTCGAAGAATATTTCTGGACTTATTGCTTTTGTCAACATATTTCCTGTATAAAAAATAATGATAGTTTTTAGTAGCAAAAATAACTGTTTATTATTGAATATTTACCGACATATCGGTAATGTTACTCACCCGAAAGATCAAATTTCTCTAATTCAGGAAGGCCACTAAGACTGACATTGTCCATACTGGTGATTTGATTCCTTCTTAATATGAGGACTCCTTAAACTCGAAGAGTCAAGAGCCTTTGGAACTTCCTCTAATAAGTTTTTACTCAAGTTCAAGTGGTAAAGTCGAGGCATGCCCGATAAACTATTGGCTTCAACTCGGTTGATAAGATTCGAGGAGACATCGAGACTAATCAAAGAAGTCGAAAGCTTGGGGAATTCGGTGAGGCAGTTATCCGAAAGATTGAGGAACTGAATGTCCATGTTGTCACGGAAGGCTGTCGAAGGTATAGATTTGAGTCCATTTACTGATAGGTCTAGAACCTGCAGTCGAAGGAGGTTGGCAAAAGAACTTTTGTTCAGGCGCTCGAGGTGATTGTAATCCAAAAAAAGATGCGTTAATTCTCGATTTTTGGCGAAGATATGATCAGGAAGCATGCGGATCGAGTTACTTGATAATCGCGCATATGTCAATGAAGGAAAGCCATGGAGACCAGGACGATCTAAATCACACCTTGAGACGTCGATTTTCTGAAGTTTTTGATGCCGCAGAGTTTCAAATCTGGATGACAAGAAAATAAAAAATAGATATTACTACATATTGTTCATCTCTTATAGAATCATTAAGCAGATTATTAAAATCGTTAATATTGAAATAATGAAGAAGATTAAAAAGAAAATATTATTGCGATAAGAAATGTATATTTTAGACATGAGTGATTTTGCAAGGTGTACTTACCTAGTACTAAAAACTAATGTTGGATTATCTGCCAGACGAAGATCAATAAGTTCTGGAAAGCCTTGAAAGGCTCTCGGACTCAAAAGTTTCACTTGGCATCTGGAGAGATCGAGCCCTTTAAGTTTAAGACTGTAGGGATCTTTAACATCTTTTAATGGGTTACCGGATAAGCTCAGATGCGTGAGCTCTGGTAATCCTGACAATGATGTATTTTTAAGCAGTACAATTCCTAAAACGAAAGTAGCACTAATTAATCAATACATGAAAAAATGTTTTATTAAATTATGAAATTTGTTGGCTAGATGATAATTAATTGAATTAAACATTATAAACTAATCAATTCTCAAAAATGTCATTAATTTTCTATAAAAATTTTTATTTAAAATAGTAATCTATTAGCCTGTCGTATGAAACGAGTAACTCGCTGACACCGTCTAAATGTATATACAGAAAAGGAAAAAGGATCAATATATGGGAAAGACTAGGAGATGACATATAATTTGACGGTAGGCAAGTTATTACATTTTTTTTATTTTTATAGTTTAATTTTTCAGGTATATTATTCATTATTATAAACGGACAATGATTTAGGTCGCAGGTAAGCAAATAGAAAAGAAGAGGAAAGACTGTCGATTATGCTGTTTTTATCTAATAAAGACTAAACATAAGCAAGTTAGATCTATTGTAGATGAACGTATGTATTATGAAATCTTAAAATAAGGCGATTTACAAACTCGTGTACTCTAGATAATTCAAATGGCAATTTGTAAGCTCATTCATAAAAGATTATAAAAATAATTGACAAAAAGTTTTATCGTATTATTAAAAGATTTATAAATAACCGTACAATAAATATTTAATTGTGATATATGTTACAATGAGAATGAGATAAAGCATATGACATGAATAATTGTAGTAATCCCAGAATAGTAATGGCCTACTATTAAATTTTAAATTATAGTTGTATCACAATCGTCCAGATTTTAATAGCGACTTATTTCAGATGCAAATACTTTTATATATGTGTAACATTTATTTTTTACATCAGTGCTAGTCCAATAATGTAATTGAGTTATAAGAGTAAAAACTTTATGTGAATTACCTAACATACTAATTAAATTCTTTAGAGGTCCTCTGACTTTTGAAAGCATAAGATTTTGTACGCGTGAAGATTTATATTTAGTTTATAATCGTTTACCTGCAAGGAGCAGGTAATCATGTTCTCGTTATTTGTAATTATCTTTTTCAAAATACGCGAGAACGAGTGGCGTAAGAAAAACGCAAGAAAGAGTACAAAAATTCTGGGCAACGAGTGAGGTCTGCTCACTGTTGTGTTATAATAACAGTTTGGCTTTTTGTACATGAGTTGTTTCGTTGCATGCCTACATGTTTATAAATAATATAAAGAATCTGTACTAGTTATAATGTTTTCATTCATTATGCTATGATAAGACTAAACTTTCTGAACAACCACTCAGCACTGATCTTAAATTTCTAATTTAATCTATGATGTAAAGTATGTAGAGGTATTTACTAAAAGTCTTTTTTTTTAATTGTCATTAAATCACCCTTGGCGAACAAAAAAAAGTAGCCAGGCGTAAGATACATATGGCATTTGATTGTAGTTTACATTACTTATAAGCTTGCAATCGTTTTGCAATCTAAATGAAAACAGCAGCTTATTAAACCGATTGTTATGTATATCGCAATCGCTTCGAGGAACAATTAGTTACTTTGTAAGTATCGGTGAACGATAATAGGTGGATAATGTACCGCAAGAGTCGGCGCTGAGGAACTGTAGAGAGGTACTCTTGAGACCGTCGAGCTCGGTCAGAGGGTTCCCTGTAAGGTAGAGGGTCTTGAGGCGCGGAAGGTGAGCTATGGGCGAAAGAGCCGTCGCCACCTCTTTAATCGAGTTCTCCGTTAGGTCGAGTCTGCGCAAATTTCCAATGGTGGCCAGGCTTTTCGGCAAGCCGGTCAACTTGTTGCCGGCCAAGTTGAGGTGCTGCAGCTCCTGGAACCGGCCCACATTCACCGGCAGTTCCGTCAGCAGGTTTCCCGAGAGGTCTAGATGCTCCACCTTTAGTAATCACGTGTTATTAATTATTTTTACCTTATCTTTTATATAGATTAATAAACTAATGCCAATGTCACTTGATGCCTCAGGTAAAAACGAGCTCTTTTATGGTTGTTAAATTTTAAGCTGTCGGTTCGCAAGCATCTTCCTACATCGATGTATCATGTCTATATACATCTTTGTCAATAAGATGTTCTTTTGAACAATTAAATTTTTTTCTTATCTACTATTTGATTAGGAACTTTTATCAAATGAAACAAGACTCCTATAGTCTTGTAGAAGCGTTCGTTACGTTTCAAGTTTTATGCCTGAAATAAAACAAGCTTAAGGTAAAGCGTAAAGTTCAGTGCTTAAAAAAAACCAAGTCTATATACAGTTTACGTTTTAAACCATGATTCGTTAATAAAATGCTCCGTAGTAAAGAGCAGATTAAACGCTCTCGATTTTCGAGAACCAAATTCGTTAGAACATTGTATTGATATTAATAATCTCGGTAAACAGTTGCAATCAAACACAAAATCAAATATACTAGTAACGCGTTCGTGGGAAAGGTACACGAATAGAAAATTCTCGTACTTTGCCGTTAATGCTCTGTAGAGATATCGCAAGTATTTTCCAAATTTTCCAAATGCAACACGAAGAAAAACAATTGGTGCAAAAATCCAAAAAACGCAACTAGACACAGGAACTTGCACCGTTAAGCAGAACGAGCGCAGCAGTGTCGCACGAGCGCAGTCAGCAGGTACTCACCGCGAGGCTGACGTTTTCGGGGAAGGCCTGGAGAAGCTGTCCGGCGCAGGAGACCGTCCGAGGCGGGTTGCCGAAGTCGCACCTGCAGCCCGGCGGACAGGTCTCGGCGAGGGCGCGGCCCAGGTGGAGGAGCAGCAGCAGCAGCAGTGCCAGGAGGCAGGGCAGCGGCGAGCCGGCAGCTCGGGCCATGCTCTCGCGGGATCAGCCCCTGGAGCGGCTCATGACCCCGGGGCCCTCGGGTTAGGAGAGCACCAGGCGGGCGGGGCGCGGGCGGACTGCGGGCACCTGTTGGCCGCGCAGGCTCTAGCCGAGAGAGTCGGCCGCTTATCGGAGATAACCGGCGCTTAGCGCACAGTTTGCCCTGGGA
Organism: Sycophaga agraensis; assembly: GCA_018906755.1. Taxonomy (NCBI): domain Eukaryota; kingdom Metazoa; phylum Arthropoda; class Insecta; order Hymenoptera; family Pteromalidae; genus Sycophaga; species Sycophaga agraensis. Next base: position 866,064 of record JACCIE010000003.1, read on the forward strand.
CCCGCAGACCCATCCCCCCCTCTCTCTCTCTGTCTCTCTCGGTTTGTTACACTCTCTCGCGCTCGGGAGAGCCAGTGATAAGCCGAGGAAAAAGAAAGGGAGCGACGAGGTGCCGAGGCAGTGTATCAGCACGAGTGCGCGAGCGCGCGCGCGCCTGCGAAGCGCCGGAAGAGGCAAGAGGAAGAGGAATAGGAAGAGGTGTATTATCTGCTCGGCCTATCAGTGCGCCGCATCTCCCAGGCAGCGATGCCAGAAAGCCAAGACTTTTCGCGCCTGCGCAGAGCGACTCTGCGCTGGTAGGCGGAGAGCTCGCGCGCAGTTTGAAGCGGCTTATGCAAGCCGGGCCGGAGAGGGAAATAAGGAATACGCGTACTCCGCACGACACGTTTGAAAATTCTATAGTAACATTTTTTTATGAAAATAAATGTTTTTTTTCGAATTAATTGGTTTTTTACAATATCGATAAAGATTTTTTTATAGATATTTATACATCTTTTATCATTACGTGAGTAATAAAATTCGTTAATAAGTCAGCAAAGTCAATCAAAGTCAAAGTTTTGTTGTTAAATAAATAGTAAATAATGCATTATGCATATATATTATATATAATGCATATGTACATATATATTGTACGTATTAATTATAATAATTAAAACTATTTTAATGATACAATAAATATAAGGGATATACCACAGAAGAGAAGAATACACTAACATTCATTATTAAAGTGCTGCATATTCTTCTCTTCACTCTTCCAGTTGTTTAACTGCAGTTTATTTTCAATTTTTGATTTAGCTGTGTTAAAGCAACTAAAAGAGTTAAAAAACACGCGCCATTTATTGTTACTGATCATTTTAAATAATTAATTAATAATTATTGTTCGGTCATCACTACTATTTGGTATTATCTGAGACTGATTTCTTTTTTTATTAACAAGTAAAAGTCATATTATATAAGTTTATGATACATTATTAATAATAACTTATTGAAAATTTAAAGCTGTATATTATATTTAACGTCTAAGCTTAATTAACATTGGAATATATCGTAAATTATTGAGTGGAAAATACATTTATTCTCTAGATACAGGCTTTGTAAATTAATAAGACAAATAGTGGATATAGCCAAATGAATAAATCTGGAATCATTTATAGGCACGCATTCATCTATGATTGACCAACTTTAAAACACATCTACTGTCAATAAATTTAACAAATTTTATTTAGAATTTAATTTCATTTATTAAATAAATTATAATAACAGGCAGAAAATAGAAATAAATTTAATAAGCTTACAAACTGGATCAACTGCAGATAAACAATAATAATAATTATACTTCAAAACAGCTAAACGTATTTGTAAATATATATGTATATAATCTTACTTACCTTTGAATTGCATTGCTATTCAAAAAAGCATAAATTATTAATAAAAAATTACTGAATATGGATGAATAAATGTACTGCATAAAAAATTATCAACTAATGCATAATTTATTATAAAATTACTAATTTTAAAGACTTATTTAATAAATATGTTTTATAAATAATTTTAAATTTTAATAAATGCATCTAAATAATTTGTTCAAAATGAAAATTTCTAAAAAAGCAAAAAAAAGCCGCTGTTAAACGGAATCGAACCAGCGTCCTCAAAACGAAATAAAACAAGACTAACGCCTTAATCCACTTAACTACAAAAATAACGACAGAATCAAAGTGAAAATAATCATATATAACTTTCACAAATAAAAAGATTTTAGACTTCTAGTTTAAGCTGAATTATTCTTTAATTTGACTAAAAGTCTTATAAAAATGCGATTTAAAGCGGTAAATTTAGGGCTTATAAATACAAATACAATCTAAGATATATATTCGTATTTAGATTCGAATACAGATAATATATTCGATATACAATCCAAGATTAAATAATTAATATTTAAACTTGTGGTATATTAATGGGTAAACAAACTTTTGATGGCTACAAAATATTGATTGTATCATTAAAATAGTTTTACTATATTAAATTAACAATAATATATTAATAAATTTAACAACAGAAACTTTGACTTTGATTGACTTTGCTGACTTATTAACGAATTTTCGCGAGCCGCTGGATTACACTGGTCCGTCCTGCTTCGAATCGTTAATATATATCTTTACCTGCGCCTTCCCCACCCACGACGGGGCTGCGGCTGCCGCGAAAATAAAAGCGGTAAACGTGTTTCTTTTACTTTACTTGCTCGGCATGATTCTGATTCCAGATACTCCAGAGGCGTTGAGATTCTTTTTCCACTATTTCGTAAATAAAGCGAGGCAAGCCCGATAACGATAACGATTGCAGGCGTACGTGTTCGGTGCGCCGCTGGAATCGTCATGTACCTTACGGCTGCCCGACGAACGAGCGCTGGCCTCGGGGATGAGCCGTCGTTAAATTTGAGCGACGTCGCTGTCCGCGGGGGACGTCCTCGCCCCGGAAACAAATGGAAGAGATCGAAGGAGCCGCGTACATATACACCGGCCGGAATACAAGGAAGGGACAGGAGAAGCTGAGCGGTCAAAGGCACGCTTTGCCGGACGGACGGCGAGCCGGGCAAATTTAAAGGAGCATCTCGGCGGAAAACGCGGCGCATTAGATTAATACTCGCATAAGCCCCTCCCCCCCTGCGCCCGGCTGACCGGCGCGGGCCCCTAATGCGATCGGGCGGGGCGGCGCCGGGGGCCGCGCGGCTCGCGGGGGGCCGGCGCGAAAGAACCAGGCGCTAATGCCCGCGGAGTGGGAGCCGGGCAGCCAATGCCGAGCCGGGCGCCACACCCCGCGCGCCGCGGCTTAGCCCCGCGGCTTATCCGCGCGCGCCACCCCCTACTCCCTACCTGTTGATCGGCCAACCCCTTTGCCGGCGGGAGCGCGGGCCGCCGGTCACGCCCCCGCCGCGGATTACGCGGATCAGCTGTGCCCCTCGCGCCCTTTTTCCGCGGTCCTCGTTAGCGGCTGGCAATTTCCTGCCGGGGCGCGGAGTCGGTGGGGCGACGGGCGCCCGGAAATAGCGCCCCGGCGAGGACAGGGCCGCCGGCGACGGGGCTGTTTCGAGTATTGATCAGTTCGAGGAGCGCCCGGCGGCCCTCCCGAGGCTTGGCCTCCCCCCCGGCGCCGGTGCATCCGCGCCGCCCGCCGATCGACTTTCCGCCCCGCGGCTCCTCCTCCCCGCCGGCCTCGCGATTTAGTCGACCGAGCCTCGGCCGCCCGTTTGTTGCCCCGCGCGCACGTAAACCCCCGGAGACCGCGAGCGACGTACACACACACACATATTATGTGTATATGCGCGGTGGATGGCCGCCATGCCGACGCGCGAAAGAAAGCGCGGGGGGCGGGGGCGGCGACGTCGCGCGGGGAGATTTCGCCTTTCATCCTATCCTTATCGATCCCCGGGGCCGCGCCGGCCGACGTCGCCTTTCATTTCGCGAAACTGTAACGGAACGCGATTATTGCCGGGGCGGGAGCGCCGCGCCCCGAGCCAAGGAGCCGAGGAGGTGCCTTCCTCCGAGATAACGCCAAGCTCGCGCTCTGACACTGTTAGCGGGGCCCCTCCCACCCCCTTTCTGTCTCTCGCTAAAAATAAACCGCCGAGTCTCCGAGTTATTCGATTCGAAAGATACGGAGTCGATGTGTACCGCGGCTATTTACGACTCTTTATAGGCTTTTTTTTTTAATAGAATCGCTTTCGTTATAAAACACCGCCGCCGCGTGTACGTTATGTATATTGAAAATATAAGTCTGTACAAAGTAGATCGGGCTTTAATGCATGCGGACGTGTATTAAATCGGCGCGGGTCTGCATATGCCGGTATTTGAATACGTTGCTTTTCATTCGAGGTCTATTTGATGGATTAGTCAATATAAGGCTTACGCAACCAGACCTTGCCTTAGACGCAATATAATGATGTAATGCTGCGTTCGCGCACGAATTATTTCAAATAAACTACAGTAAAAATCTTTTATTTTATACTTATTCGTTACGTCATTGTGTACTACCGAAGGTCACTGTACAACAACCTCTTCGGGTCTTCGAATTTTGAAAGGTTCTATTCATTGGGATAACATTGTCTTCCTGAAGACTATGTTAAGATCTGCGTGGACGCGATCTCCATTGATAAGTAGTTCACCCCTTCATTTCTATTCCCTGGGCAGTTGGTGTCATTCGGATCCAATAAACTCATGTATTTCCGCGAAGCTACCTATACTTGTACTGCTTACAGACACCAAATTTTTTAAATTCTCTTTGGCGCATTTGTTTACATTCGGAAGACTTGGTCGCTAGAATGTCAGTGATTTTAACTTATTCTTCTCAGTCAAGTAATAAAAGGACTATTCTTCGCGACAACTGTGTCCGTAACAAATATTTTTATTAAAGATTAACTCGATTATTCTGTGTAATTAAGGTTAAAGTTATTTATCTTTAGTCAGAACTGAACTGTATCATACTAATCGACTCAAGTAATTTTGTTATTAAATTTCTCGGTTATCTTGTACAAAGATAAAAACTTCTTTGAAATTTTAGTAAGTAATCTCAATGCTTTAACTCAATTATTTAAACAATAAATAAAGGTAAAATAGCCAGTTTTGAAATTCATCATTTAAGTATTTAGATTGTTACTGAACAACGATTTAAAAAAGTTTTATGAAAAACTCACTTAACTTTTTCTATTGAAAATTTATTTATGGAATTCGTAACCTAAAAAATAATCTTAATCCAATAATCTTGTAAGCTACTGTTTACCTTTTCCTTATTCAAGGACATTCCATCAAATTTTATTGAGTTTCTACTCAAGCTTTTACGGAAGCAGTTAAAAATCAGGTAATAACTGGTTACTGGCCAATCGCAAAGAATTCAATACTTTTACGCATACATTTATGCATCAATTTATGCATATAAGATTGTAATTTCATTGGAAACGGGTGAAAAAATAATTGACCTCCTCTAAATTACAAGAAAAATTGCGGTAAGGAATCTAGCAGGATTTTTATTACGACTTTTGACATTTGGACAACGAAATTATTCCTTCGCAACCGCACAATATATTAAAAGGAACCGGGATCCTACCGGATGAAACGTATACCAAAGGATTAGAGTAAAACTTATTCCCGGGCGTACCGTACTGTATACACTTTGGAACTGAATGGGGGTATAGTTTAAAGGTAGGGCAAGGTACGGCGGCCCTCGCGTATGAATACGAGTTCACGTGCGGAGCCACGGAGAACAGAGGGCGAGGCCGCGGAGCCATTTGAGCGTTAGTCCCCCCCGGGATCGAAACACATAAAACGACGGCTTATTCGTCGCCGTGGCATTCATCGGCTTCTCACGCTCGCTTGGCCTTTCTCCCCGACTCTCTCCCGCTCTTTCGTCTCGGGCTGCAGGAGCCTCCGGGCCTCTGAAAAGCCCGTGAGTAATTGCCGCGGATGCTCGCGCGCTCGCGCGTTACCCAAATCAAATCCGACGCTCGGCCCTCCAACCTGTCTGTCTCGCCGCGTACAATGTGTGTGCGTGTGTGTGTATGTGTCCCCGGCGCCGGGAGTCGCGGGGGTCGCGTCTCATCCTTTCTATCGGCTCTAAGCTCTTTTCGCTCCGCGCCCGCCAATGTTTTTCAATGGCCTGGCGAAGACCTCGAAAGCCGTCGCTCGCCGTGCGAGACGAGGAGCGCGAAACAAATGGGCGGTGAGCGCGAGTGAAATTTCCTCTTAACCGTCCTAAGAGCTTGTTAATCCAATTTTTTATCGAGACATTTATTTCTTCCTTCTTCTCCTGCAGATCTATTGCACTTTGGCGATTTGAAATTCTTGCGTTTACACGTATATGAATGTTTGACAGTACTCTGGTAGCTCATGTCTAATTATTAATACCCATGGTATGCGGTACATGGATTAGTCATTTACTGCAATGACTAGCTAATACAAGTAAGATTTTCGTCAGATTATTAACTTAATCACCGCTCAAGGACTGATGATCCACGTATAAATAGAAGACTAACATTTTCTGAGAGTAATACTGTATAAACAAATAAAAAGATAAAAATAATACTATTAAATGATTTTAAGGTATCGTGTATCTGTAGTTATTCAAACTTATCTTTATTATTATATATTAACATAAGCTAAATAGGTAGTAATGTTGCTTCTTACTGGCAAGTTACACATAGTTAGAATCTATAGTTTGCTCCAGTTTGCTTAACAGTTTATATTAAATTACCATCTAATACTTTTTAATTTATTAAATATTTCTCAGTGATCTGATTCGGAACTGTGTCTAGAATTATAAAAAAATTTTGCTCTGTTAACACAGTTAGCCACTGACTAGTATAATGTTATGAGCATATGTTTGTTAAAATAATACGAAAATGTTTCCATATATTTTTTGCAGAATTCACTATTTCTTTGAAGTTAAAAAATATTTGCTTAAATACTAGCTATACATTCGATAGACGTGAATGCGCGTGAATGACTGTCCCCTGAATGTATGCTACGCGCTATGCATAACAGCATTGATGGTTAGATCATTCAGGCAGTCGGATAGCATGACAGTAAAAATGCCGTGAAAAAGAAACATGAAAATATCATTTTAAGCCAGTATGTTGAAAGAAATTATACATCAACCTTTTTTCAATACATTATTTATGGATTTAAAACTTCTCCATCTAATAAAAATAAAAAAAATGTTCCTTTAAAGGATATACCACTAAGCATTGCAAATAAACAACCAAATAATAAGGCTTTGTTACAAGATATATCGTGGAAGAGCAGAGCCGGGAAACAGTGCGCAGGGGTGAAATGGAACAGGGTAAGAAGGTGGCGTAGGATTTGAGCGTCGGCGGTCGGAGGTGACGCCTGAATGGCGAGTTCGCGCTTCGCTGAATGCCCGCAGCTAACGAGTTCAGAGGCGCGTCGAGGTGCATATCGTGAGTCATGCGAGAGGCGCCCGGGGGAATTAAGTATGGGCGGAAAGGTGGGAAGCTGACAGATGGATGTTTATTTTGTGCGCGGGGAGGACGTAAGCTTCCGTTTCGGGGCATTAAGAGAGATTTATACAGGGCGGCACGCGGTTAGGAGGCGCGCCGCCTCCATATAGTTGCCGACAGGGCGATCGAGGTCGGACCGATCCGCGCCCTCGACGCGTATCAGCCGATTCGCTGGGTGCAGGTTTTGTTGGCTCCTCGCTTGGACGCCGGTCACGTGGATTCGTCTCACTGCCCGGGGACGATTGGCCACGGGCCTACAGGGGACAAAGGTCGAACGATCGGATAATGCGGTGCTGACGCCAAATCCGCAGGGCGGCGCCAGCTACACGACTGCTCGCGAAAATCCTATTGCGCGGGCTAATCTCCCAGCTAACAGTTAGCCTCGGAAGAATAATACGGGAGGAGGGAAAAAAAGAAAGCAGGGGGCCGAAGAAGCCAGGGGGAAGGGGACATCTGGCGCGACTCGCCGTCGCGTCGCCGCCGCCGTCGCTCCCCCGAGTAGCATTGTTTAATCGTCGCCGGGCTTTCGCGCCCCCTGCAGCCTCTGTATACGTATATCTAGTAAGCGTTCGCATTCGGCCTTGTTGGCGAGTCGCGAGATCGCCGGATGGGCCACAAGTTGCCTAGCGCTATTCTCGCTCTCGAGATGAATACTTTAGTGTCCGCTCGCCGTTGTTAACCTATCCCTTCAAACTCGCGCTTCTGTGCACCTGCATGCGTATTGTCTAAATGTCAACTTTGCTTGACACGTGTACAAATAATTTGTTTCTTCTTTTACTGAGCCTAAAGCAATTCGTATTAAAGGAATATTGCACCTATCGTCCGGCTGGCCATCACTTTTAATAAAAACAAAAAACAATATGTTAAGATTGAAAAACAATGCTTTATATACCCAAAATGTACTTGGAATAAATATGAAATCATTAAAAATCCATAGAATTTCTCATAGCATATTGAATGTTAACGTTCTTTGAGTTTGATTTATGTTATTTTGCAAAAGCTTTAAATGTAGGTATTTTATATGTTATCTAAAATTTAACTAATTAGAAAACAAAATAACACGTGTGGGTGAATTTTATTAAGTGGTATTAAAAACAGTTTTTTTACTTAATATTTGTTAATAAAGGGGCTGGATGATATAATAGAACAAGAAACATGACTATATCGCAGGCAATACATTTTTTAATGTACACAAGTTTCTTTCGAAATAGAAAACAAGGAAATTTGATAATCAGATAGAAAGCAGGTGCAGATTCCTTGCTGAATAAGACGTGAAACGCGTTGGAGACCTGTTATGCACAACTGGCGACACGGGGCAGGAACTCTTTTGATTGGAATCCCATCGGAACACCCAGAGATGGACGGCGAGCGGGTAGCTCGAGCGGGCCATAAAACGCGCGTAACGAGCGTCCGGGTATAGGCGTCCCGGGCGGAAATGGGCGGACAGAGGGCTCAAAGTTAGCGGTCGCGCGCTCGCGGGCCGCCCGATACTCGTTCGGCGCCTGCGGCCGGGCAGCCGGTTCGGCAGGCGCCTTCGCGGATGAGCATATTTCACGGCGCTATCTCGCGGGGGCCGCGCATCTGCCCTTCCCTTTATTGGCGCGCGCGCGGCCCTCGGGCGAAGGGCGCATTACACGGGTCGTCCGATATATATACGAGGCGGCGCGCGCGCGCGGCGGCCGGGACTTTTTGCCTCGTAAACGCGGCCCCGGCGGCGACGGCTTGCCAAATGTACGGCGGGTGGGGGGGCGTCATCCCCGCGAAACAATATCGGGCGCGAGAGATGATCCCCGGCGGTGCGTCATGGTTAGCGGCTCCTCTCGCGATCCGGCCGCAGTTATTTTCAATTACCCCCGGAGACGGGGAGCGGTAATGTATGCGAGATAAAGGGCCGCGCGGCGCTCGCGGAGACTAAGATATTATAGGGAAATGCGGGCGTATAAGGCGCCGGCGGCGCCTGCAGCGGGAAAGTGCGCGCGGCCCGCCCATAACTTATCGCAGATTTAAGGCTCTTAGACTTAAGGGAGTCTAATAATAATATAGCGCTCGCCCCCTGACGGCGCGGCGTCTGCGGGCCCGGCCCCGCCCCTCTAGGTGCGCCTGGGCGCGGCCCGATAGCCCGTCCGCGGGCGAATTAGCCGGGCGCGGGCGCACACCTGGCCGCACCGACCTCGCCGCCGCTCCCCGTAAACAAAGCCCGCGCGATAAGGCCGCGGGCGCCCTGAATTAATAAACGATTACAGCCCGCGCGGCCTCCCGGGGGTGGTGGTGGGGGGTGGAGATAAGACGCGGCCGGGAGGTGGGGGGGAAGGCCGCCGAAGCTAAATCATCGGATATCTCGCTGGCGATACATAAAGCACCCCTGGCGGGCTTACGACCATAGAGGCGCCGCTCGCGCCCCCGCGCCCCAAAGAACCGCGCGGCCTCTTGTAGCCCCCGAGGGCCGCTATCTCCGCAGAAAGAAGCCAGCGGGCCGGACGGCTTCGCGCCTCGAGACAGCGAGGCCGCGCCGCTGGTGCACATTGTACGTACGCGGCTTCGTGTCCTTGCATTGGTACTGTGGGCCCAGCCTCCGAAGAGAAGAAAGAAGCCGTCCGCGTCGGTCTAACGACCAATTAGGGGCGCCGGCCGCCCGGGCTCCTCGCAGATTATAAGCTTCTTTCGGATCAAAGAAGACGGGGGCGTCGTGGCGGGGGCGCACGCGCGCCATCGATACACCCTCGCGCACCAATGGCCTCGATAAAGAGCCTCTGTTTACTTACTATTACCGACTGCCGGGGATAAGACGGGCCGAGTCCGCGGGGGCAAACACCGCGCGGCCGAGGTATACGTACCGCGTCCAGATATTAATTGGACGGCCGAGACGGGGCTTTGATGTCGCGGCCAGCGGGAGGAGCCCCGGACTCCTCGGCTCCGCTCTCTTTGCTTCTCCTCGGTCCCAATTAACTAATGCGCCAAAGGGTGCGACTCGCCGATCGGCTGGCCGCCAGAGCCCGGGTAAATCTGGCTAGGCGAGTCGGGCTGCCGCGGGGAGATCTTTTCTTCCCGCGAGGCCTAGCGCGCGATCCTCCGGGAGTCCTATACACTTAATTTGATTATTGAAGGCAACGAGAGGCGCGGAGTTGGAGATGAAGAAAATAAGCGTAGGATAGCCGGGAAGTGACGGTGAGTCACTGTGTCCAAAAAGGGACAAGTTGCTTTCTTTTTCACTCAATTATATGGAGTCGTGATCCAGGAACTGCTGGACTCAACCTCGTATGTGCACGGGGAAAAAAAAGCAAAACAGGTACAGGCCGCATAAGTCATCTTAATACGTCCAAGATCCCAACAGGCGGACGAGTGTTCTTCCAATCCCCATTGTGTGTTATAGGCAGACTGGGGCGCATCATTGGTCCTTCTGGATTATATACGTACACAGGCCGCTGGAAAATACACCGGATAGAGGGAGGAACGCCATAAATATCGAAACACAGAGCCGTCGACGTGGATCCGAGTTCGGATAGCGGCCCGGGGAGAGAAAGCGAGAAAGAGAGAATATCAGGGAGGGAGATGGGGCGCGGGAGGGGCTCGATTGATAAGGGATAAAACCCCCGGTATAAGTAGTTCCCGATCCCTCGCATCCCCGCGGTCTCTAAACACGGCGCGGCCGGCTTGGGGACAGCCAGTGGGTGGCGCGTCCCCCTCCCACGGCCTCCCGGCCAACCTATCAACTGCTGTACGTTTGATCAAATTTTCCTGGCGGTCGGGTCCAGCCTCGGTGTTCGACGGGCCGCTCGCCCGGGCTCCTCCGGCCCTGCGGGGATGGTAATCTTAGGAGGCTCGTCTAGGCCGCGGTTTTTCTTTCGCGGGCCTAAGTATGAGTTAAGTCCCCCGGCATTAAGACGCAAGTTTTCCCTCTCGGTCTGGCCGGCGCCCCGGGCGTCATAGAGCGCGCCGAGCGCCGGGCCGTGATCTATGGCGGGATTACCCGGGGGCGGTATTTCTTCATAAAATTTCCCTCGGCGCACTATCTCCTAGGACTATCGGCTTGCGGCCCGGCCCCCGCCCCCCCCGCCATTGCTAATTTTTCCCACGACCGCGGGCAATCATCGGGGGCCGCGCAATCGAGAGGTAATCCCGGCCGTCGCGCGGCCGCCACTCGCCGGCGGTTTACGCGGCCGTCGTCGGGGCCCCGGGAGCCGTTGGCCGCACGACGGCCCGGGTCTCGTCGCGGAGCCGCCGGTGGCCGCGCGGCTTTTTACCCGCTCCCGTATAACCGACTATTCATGCCGCGAGCGGCGTCTCGGAGGGGCGGCGGCCCGGGGCCAGCCCTCGCAGGCGCTCGGGCTTGTATCTTAATAACATTCATGAGCTCAGATATACCCGGTAAATTTATTGCCTGGCGCGCTCGCGCCTCCCGGATTTCTCCGGGCGCCCGAGCCCCGCCCCCGGCCCCCGCCCCACTGCCTTCCGCGAGATTCCGCCTTTTCTCGCCCAGCGGAATCGGCACTTGCTATCTCGCCGCGGCCCGGAGCGCCGCAGCTGCGCCAACCCTTTTGTCCTGCCGCCGGGCCCCGCCGGATTTCAATGTATCTATATAAGGAAGGCCATGCCCACTTATTTACGACCTTTTTTTTTTTCCTCGTGGCTCTCGTGGACGGCGACCTGGACGTTTTTTTTTTTTTTTTCAAATTTTTTCACCCCGGCCAATCATCCCAGCGGCTGCTTACGAGGGCTTTATATCTGACGGCTCGTAGCTCCCGAGCGATGATCGGAACCCCCGGCCGGGGCTTCCGGGCGAGCCTTATCTCGGGGGACCTCGAGGCGCCCGGGACGGGATCATCCCCCGGCAGGAGGCAATAAACGCCTCGTCCTCTGGTCACCGGCGCGGCCAACGAGGAGGATACAAGGCCAGACCGTGTAACGACCGTCTAACGGCTGCAACTTCGGGGCCTAAGCTCCTCGAGACGCAGCCTCCCGAGCCGTAGCCGTCGCGCTCTTACGTCGCAATACAGATTTATGTAAGTATTTAGCGCTCGAGGCTCTTTGCTTTATCGCGCGGGCGCCAGCTCCGCTGGCAAGCCAAGGTATACCCGGGCCGCTTCCAGCGCAAGCAGCTACCCGCACCGCCCGCGTCTACCAGCTGGAAAAACCGTCTCGGCCCCAGCTCGCCTCAAGAAAGCCTCGCTCACTCGGCCAACTTTGAAACAAGCCACTCCTTTATTACACTAGCATTCCTTATAATCACGTCCGTAATTAAATCGAATTTGACTCCTTGCCGTCGTTTTCCTAACACTTGCAACGTCGGTCAATCAATTGTACAAATCGTATGGATAATGAGAATCGGATTGATTTTTTTTTACTGAATTTTTATAGCGTCTAACGTGAATTTTAGCTCGGTCGCATGCAATGCAGTGAGCGAGGAGTTATCGTATAATTGCACTTGCTAGTTAGTACTTATTTAGCAGCCGGATATATATTGTTACCAAAACTGCTCTGCTGAAGCCGGGCGGAGCATAAAAGGAAGCAACAGCGGCGATTAAGCCGAAGAATCGAGTTCAGCTGGAGCTGAAATTTAACGACGAACAGGGAAAGACAGGGCCTTTACGGGCGGGGCGGCCGCGCCGTAAGAAAATTTAATTGAATAAGCCGTCGACGGCAATCGGGAGCAGAGCGAGCCGCCATAAAACGAAGCGCGCCCGCTAGCGTCAATGAATGCTCATCGATTATCCGCTCGGGGATGAGGGTGGCATCGGGGGTGGGGGTGGAGGCAAAGAAAAAGGAAGCGCGAGCGAGCAGCTGACGCGGGGGCCGCGTCCCTAATCGTCGTCGGCGGCAACTCCCCTAATTAGCCGGGCCTCTAGCCTCCTAGTCTCCCGGGCGGCTCGGTTTCTTCCTACGCAATAATTGACGGTATTAAGGCCGGGCAGAGGCGAAGGGGTGGGCCAAGGAGCCGGCGGCCCGCTGGTGGTGGGGGGGGACAATCTCGGGCGCTTAAGCCCTAAGCCTGCGCCCGGCCCTCCGCAGGCTACATAAATTATGTATCGTCCGGGGCCGTAAGATGCCCGGGATCCCGCGAGCACCTGCGCGTGCATGAGCCCGCGGCGCCCGCAAGCTCGTCGCGCCCGCTAAGATTGTCGCGCGCGGCTCTTGCGAATTACCCCCGGCGGCGGCCCCAGTTGCCAAAGTGCCGCCGACGACGGCGCCCCGCGTCTCACCCGCCAGCCGAGATTCCCCCGGCCGATCCCGGCCGAGGCCCTCCTGAAAAAATAATGACACCCCGGCTTGCCCGGCCTGCGGCCGCCTCTCCACCCCCGGGACTCGCCCTCGTTTGTCAACCGAGCCGCGATCGAATATTCCGATGCGCGGCTTACTGCCCGGGCGGCTCCTTGGTCGACGAGTGTCCGGCTTCGAGGAGACGACCCTCTCCTCCCGCAACTCCAATAGTACAAATACATTTCTTTATCATTATTTAGAACAGTTAGAACAGCCTCTCTTGTCGGAGTACATGTTTACTCTTTGTCATTCGAATGTATCTAACCTACTTATCAAAATTAACATACTATTCTTTCAATTATTTCCCATGTGTTACTCTCTTGTATAAGTATGCGTTGTATACTCACTTTGATCCACATGTCAATTTAGTACCGCTTAGACGCTGTATTACAATCCTCGGTCGATAATATATTACTGCTATTGAAAGTTCGATAACATATTTACTAGTTCTTTTGTCTGTTTTGTTTATTTTGGTACGAATATCATGTCTTTTTATTTCTATTATACCTTGAAAAAGCATCAGGTGCATCCTTGTTTAGTTTTAAATTTGTTTTTGTACCTTTTTAATTGAACTCTCCCGGAAATAACTTTATATAATTCTAATTGGATAAACTATTATTATTTGTTGTTCTTTTGTAATCGTATAAAATTTTTCTCCCCTTGAACGTTACTTTCGCTCTTTTGTTCAAGCTATTGTTTGCAACGGGAATCTAGAAATTCAGCACATTTAAAGACCTGAACTCCAAGCGGAGCTAATTACATTTGAAATAATAGTTAGAAGCAAGTTGCGCTAAAGAGACGACGAGAGTCCCGCGGTCGATTGACTTAAAAAGGTCGAAGGAGGGCTCGGAAGCTGAAGAGACGCAGAAGAAGGAAGGAGCCGCTCGATCGGATGGTCCAAGGCGAGTGGCCCTTAAATTCCCCCGATTCCATACAAGGGTTAAGGAATTAACTGGAGCGGCGGGCGGAGCGCGGCGCGCGTCCCGCCCGGGCGAGCGAGTGGCGCGGCCCGGGAGAGATGATACCGCGCGGCCCTACCCCCCACCCACGGCCCATTACGGGGATTTCTTTTATTTACGGACCTGCGCTCCTCGTCATCTCGGCCGCCCTCGCAGTATCTGCGCGGCCAGGGCCGGCCACTCGCGGCCCGCCCGCCGAAGAAGGGGCTAAGTGGCACGATCGCCGAGCGCTTAGTGCGCTTAGTGCGCCCCGCTCCCGGCCGATAGATCTTGCCGAATGACCGGTCCGAGAGAGGCGTGCGCCAGCCTCCGGGGCCCCCGCAAGAGCCTAATATTCGCCTGTAGATCAATTAAGACGATCCGCCGCCGCTTCTTTTCCGCCCGCCTACTCCACCCCCACGTAATAATCTCTCCGCGTGATTTACTCACCGGATTATATACGTGCGCGTGCCCCCTCCAGCCACCCCCCCCCCCCAGACCGCGCTCCCTGCCCTTCCCTTCGCTCCCCTGCGCCTTCCCCGGTTCTTTCCTTCGGATTTCGATTACTGATGCGGCCTTCAAAGTGGATTATGCTCCTTTAACGGCAATCCTCGGATGATTGCCAGGGTTTTACTTTGCTACTCCCTGCCCCGGAGCTCTATTATATATATTTTGTTCAGCGCTATTGATATTTTTTACCTCGTATTCTTATCTTTTTAAGTGAAACAGTTTAACTACTGCCAGCGGGCCCGCAAGCGATGTTGTGCTATTAATCTAAGTATATATAGAAATTTTACTTGGTCAACAATTTACAACAGCATACTTCGGGTATCTACAATAATTTGAGATCTTTTGCAACGTTTTAGTGCACCCCTTGTTATTCAAGAATGGAGACTCCACTCTCCTCCTTTCGCTTACACATGTTTCAAGAAAGTAGCGCGCCCTCCTTTAGTTAATGAATTTATTTTCCGACCGCCCAGAAGTGACAAAATGGATGCCGATCCGAGTAAATTAAGTCCCAAACCGATTTTATAACCGTCGCGATCTCACTTGGAATAACTGTTCACATAAATTAATAAATATATGCAAATTTCATTCTCATCACATGAGTCACAACATATCTTGATTTTTTTTATTTACATTTATCAATGTAAGCATTAAATTCAAACAAAAGATTTTTGATTACACTTTCGTTCTCGCCTCCTGGTAAAAATGTAACCAGTTTTGGTGCTCAGGATCCGCGCTCTGCTAATTTTATTTCGTTTGTATACAAAATGTACTCTTGAAGCAAAAGATTTCAACAATGGTTATTAAGCGGCAGTAATTACTAGGGATCAAGGAAGAGAAGATAAGGTTTGAAAATATGGGGAAATCTGCAAGCTAACCACGAATAAATCCTCGCTCATTAGAAACAAAAATCCACTTCCTTATATGAGCGTCCGGTGAGACGTCCGGTAAGGAAACAAATAGGCGGAATCCGGGGGCGATTAGCGGCCATAAATCGGGAGGTCAATTAGCTGTAATCGAGTGGCTAATCGAGCGTGCACGCAGCTGCCTTAGCAAACTCGAAAAATACCTCAGCGGCGCCGGGGCGATAGCTGGCGGGGAAACCCTGGACTATGACGTGTCTCCGTGTGCTTTCGATCGCAAAGGGCCGCCGTTGGAACAATGACCTTCAGCCGCGGGGGAGGAAACCGCGAGGCCTGCCGGGGAGGTAAAATGCCGATAGCCCTGCGCCTGCGCTTCCTTTGGCCGGCTTATACTTTCCCGGGACCGCGGATTACGCGGCCAATCTCGCTACTAATTTGCGAGCCCTCAAACGGTCGCCAGCCTCCCCCAGCCATCCCTACGATCCTCGAGGCGCTGTCGCCTCTAAAAAGTACATTTACTTGGCTTCGGGTAAGTCACTTAAGAGCCGGGCCGCCCGGGAGATTCTTAACTCCGAGATTTCTTTTACGCTCCCTGGCCCGCGCCCAGACGCAAAGTAATTTTTATCACAACGTCGATCCCCCGTTAATTTATTCCGCTTTCTCAGGAGCCCGGCTCTGGCTTTTTTTTTGCCTTAATACAACTTTCCTCGGTACAAAACAAGTTATTACCAATTATATGTTAAAGGAACGATTAAAGCGCTCGAAGCAAATTGGTTAGTTCTATGGATTCGATGACATTACGCGTGATGTGTCATTCCAACAAGTATTAGAATTATTAATATTCGTGGGTTTTTTTTAGGTAAAACGGAGTCAATTGTTTAGGTAGCGTAAAGGCATAAAAGCATTATGGAGGCGTAAAATCCAATTAGCCACTGTGATCGTCTCGTTAGTCTGAGCGATTTGTCATTTCCGCGGCAGCAAAAGGCGCGTAATCGGATTTTTGTCACATCCAAGCCGGATGCGGACGACGATGCACTGTATGCGTCAGCAATGCACCAGTTACGTACGTATGGGCTCGATCTCTCAACGGTAATATTGGAAAGCGCCAGCATTATCTCCCGCGATACATCCGACAGTGGAAACGGAGAACATTGTCACGCGAGCATTTATTCCTCGCATCGACGTTGGAGACCGACAGCTGGAACAAGAGCTGTAGTGAAAGGGAGGAAGTCGAGGAAGAGTGATAGATTAACAAGAGAGAGAGAGGGGGGGGAGGGGCGGGGAACACAGAGATACGCGTAGTCTATGAGCACGGAGTGCTTATAGATGACATCTCACTTAATAAAGCTTCAAAGCCTCTACAACTGCGATGTTCGGAAATTCAAAGATGTACAATTGGTATTAATATTTCTTCATTTTGAAGTTTTTAATATTACACTGCGGGAATTTAATAAAATGAAGCCAAAGCTGATTTGATAAGAAGCAGAGTAAATCTACGATCGCGGCTGACTGTTCGGTGGAATTTCTACTTGTCCGTGATAATCCTACTATCTATTTCCTGCGGGATTTTTTCCAGCGGAGCTCGAACGAGGGCCGTTTCTCCGAGCGACTGCTCGCTAACTCCCCGTGCAATTAATTGAAGTAGCCGAAGGTAAGTAAGTATCGAGCCGCGGATCCAAAAACCAAAAGAAGAGAGAGACTGTCAGGACAGCGGCGCGGGAGATGCGAGTCTCGGAGGCCGTTTATTCAGGAACTTTGGTGACAGCTCCCCGGATAGGCAGATAAGAACGTCCCCTGAATGCCGAAGCTGTGCGCTTGTCCACAATAAAGCGTACACCCTCGCCTCGAATGTGCGCGGCCGAGTTAGTTTGGCCACGAGCGAGATGCCCAACTCTTGCCGCAGCCGCCGTGGAATATGCATAACATATGATAAACTCGGCCGCCGAGGGACGGATGCCTTTGTCGGTGGAGAATTCATTGTGCGTATTGTTTCCGCCTGCAGCGCGAGGGAAAAAGTCAAAGCGAGTGCCTAGTTTTCTGGGTGACGCGACCCACCAGTCGATCGCCTACTCCCGTGACTCACTTACCGATTTGCCGATTTATTACAGCGCGATATCTTTCGTAGGTTATTTTGTTATCGGACTTTGTTATTTAAAGCGAATAATGATGAAAATTTATCGGGCGGAAAGGTTCTCTATGTTTAATACAATATGTGCCTGGTCTCAGAATCTGTACATCTGATACCAAATTATATTATATTATCTAGATTGACGTTGTATACAGAGCTTTGCAATGTATGTTTAGACTAGTTTTAATGTACAGGCTATCATACGTGTAATCAGTTTTGTAACTTTAATGCGAAATCTCGTGTAAATTGAAAACACATATGCATAATATAAGCGCATATAAAAGAATGCAAATAGAATTGACTAATTTTATTGTCAACATTTAATAATTCTACGCTGCTATCGTTTATATACAGCAAACCGTGGAAATAAATTAAAAATTATCGAAATTTATCGCAAATTCCAGGATTTGCTAGCTAGTGTCATTAAACTTCTTTCTAAAACAGCCGAGAGATAAATTTATTAGAACCATTTGTTCCTCATCCATCCAGTCCTTGGTGTGATGGGCAGGGCTCGCAAAAGCGTGACCATCTTTATACCCATCTGGGTCCTTAGCGGGGCCGCGGCGTGGATAAAGAAGGGCAGAAAAAGGTGCTCGCTCGGCGGAACGGAAAGTTTGGTCCCTTTTAAATATAGCCCGAAATAGGAATTCCTCTCGTTGGGATTTAAGATCGGCCATTGGCGCCCTCGTATTTTCTTTAAGACTCGCCGGGAATTCGGCTAGCGCAAATCTGACGGCCGGAGAACCGGTGCCCGCGGTCCCCTCCCCCCCCCCCAGAGCCAGGAGAGGGGGGGGCGGAAAAATAAATTAACCTTATTCCCCTCCCCTGGCGAGCGGCAGTTCCCCGGGCGTATAAATCAGCGGCTCCTCTAAAATGTCCCCGCGGTGCGCCCGCGCGCGCGCGCGCCCGCCTTCTCCCTTTGCGCCCGGCTCCTTATTCCGCAAAGGTCTTCCCGCGATTAAATTAAGCCGATGTCGTTTGACAAATGAAGATCAGATAGGGGGATGATCCCCTGCTCCTGAGCTTGTGCTGACTTTCGAGCTTTTTTTCCCGGCTCTGCATATAAAAGCCCGCCCGGCGCCCTCGGCTTATAAACTCGGCCGCGTGACGCTCGGCGCACGACTCAATTTTCTTATCCGAGAGAAACACGTACCGGGCCGCGCGGCCCCGAGCCCTCGATCATCTGCCCCGACCCCCTTCCCCCGCCCCCCGACGGTGGCCCCAAGTAGTTCATTTCAGACCTCTTAAATTCTTCCGGCTTCCCCCTGGGCGCAGCCTCGGCCGCAGCCTTGCCCCTTTTGTTACGCCCATGAATTTTCCCGCTTCCTATTTTGCGCGCGATATTTTTCTTTTTACGCCGCGGCTCTGGATGACTGGAGTCCTCGAGGCTCGCCAAACTTGTCGAAAAACGGGCGACTTTCCCCGTGCAGACTTACGTGTACGCGTGGGCTTACGTAGAGTTTAATGCCGCGGAGTCATTATACCTGCCCGCGGAGGTAATAAAGGCAGGAGACAAGCGCGCAGACAGGTGAGCGTAACAATGACAACACAGGGCCTAGAGCCGGGCCGGGTTACAGAGGCAGCCCGCCCGAGGATAAGAAGGGGCTGCTGCGGCTTGGCATTAGGAGAAGAGTCGGAGCAAAGTAAGGCCGGGCGCGTAAGAGGCTAAGGCGGCCGAGTGGATGTTTTGCGAATGAAGTGGAGCACTCGGGGGATCCTTGGGAGACGCACGTTTTAATTGGACAAATCCGCCTATCCTCATTAAATCCGCAGGCGGCCGCCCCGCGAGCCTTACCTGCCTGCTGCGGCCCCGTCTCCTCTTTTCTCCCCCGGCCGGGACGCCGCCGCGTCTTACGTCCTCGCGGCCTCCCCGCCCCACGGCTTTTTATCTCCACCCCCCCTGCTCCACCTCGCAGGCGCCCTTGTGTGTTTCCGCGCCTCGATTCCCCGTGCGCGCGGGGGTGGCCGCCTTCGCTTTATTATCCCGTGGAGAGATGGCGAGACGCTTCGCAGGCCCGACTAATCTCCCGCGGCACGGGATCCGGGCGGGGGCTTCCGCGGGCCTGACCCGCGCCCCGCCTGTGCGAGCGCCCTTGTTTTGTTTCTCAGGATTCTCTTCCAATGCCGCTTATAGTCGTGGTGTACATATACTTAATGATCCACAAGTCCGTCGTGTTTGCTTGGCCGTTATAGAAAGAAAAAGAAAACGAAAGAATTCTTGGACAGAATAGCCGCTGTCTCGGGAATGACGGGCGGCCCAAACTGCCGGAGGATGAAAACAGGTTCTCGGGAATATTGCAGCAGCCGCGTGACAAATATTGTTGACCGTGTTGTGCAACGTCGCTCTATCGTTTGACAACCCATTGAAATAGGGTGCGAAGCCGAGGCAGTCCACTTTATCGCGGCTGGCTGGTGGCGGAAGAAAGGCTCCTTCGCTCCTCGAGCAGACAGGGCGAATCCGGGCTTCCGGTTTTTGCCCAGGGCGCACATTAGGCGCGCGCGCGTTCGAATGTATACGTAGAGCTGTTGCGGGGGGTACCGTCGACGGGCCGGCGATAGTCGAGGCCTGCCGCAGAATATATAGATCGGCGCGCAATAGTTCCTATTGTCGATTCGAGTTAGAGTTCCCGGAGCCGCTGACAGCTGCTCGCCCGCTCCTGCGCCGCCGCCCGGCCGCCTCGCTCTCTGTCTTATCTGCGCCCCGAGCCGAGATTGCGTCGCGCGCTCATTGTGCGGCTTCGCTAGCTCTGACGTTATCGCCGGCCACGTGTCTAGCGACGTCTTTGATTACGCGTCTGCGACCGCCGCTCGTCTTTTTTCGCCCCCCGCTCAATCTCAAGAAGATCCTGCCGAAGCGCATCATCTGCCGTGCCGATCATCTCCCTCGGTGTCGACTCTTCGCCGAATGCTGCCCCGTCAAACTTCTTTCATTAACCGATTTTTCAATTGAAATTAAACTTTTATCTTCCCTTTTAGCAGTAAGTGATGGACAAATTTTGAGGTTATATTATGAAATTAATAACATGTATTTGTGTTGCTCTACATATGACGTTAAAAAAAAAGTTGTCAATTCCAGCCATTTGAAAAACGAATAAATAAATCTATTTTAATTATAAAAGAATCTTTTTTAATAATTCTAGTTTATGAACAAAGTTGATTATGCATACGATGAGGACACTGTTTGGAAGAGGTAACGAGAAAGCATAACAAATAGATAAACGAATTAAGCATGGTTTATATTTTATTCGAGATCATCATGATAATAATAATAATAATAATTAATTAATGAATTAATAATAATAATAGTCATAATAATAATAATAATAATAGCAATAATAAAAGTAATAATAATAAAAATAATAATAGTAATAATAATAGATAGTATTATTTACATTTATTTATTATGACAATAGTATTACTCGTTACGAATGGTTGTATAATTACATAGAGGAGGTTGGACCCCCAACTTTTGAAAAGTGGCATAAGCTGCGTGTCAATCGATGAAGTTGCGCGCTCCCGGCTCTACGTCCGCGTCTCAGCGTGCGAGGAACGACTGACGCTCTAGGAATTCTTTGGAAGGGCGAGGAGGAAAAGAGTTTCGTCTACGTAGGAATGACAGAGACGCGGAAGGCGCGCGTAGGTGTGTGTCTGTGTGAGAGAGAGAGAGAGAGAGACAGACAGAGAGAAAGAGACAGGGGTAGAGACGCGGGCCGAGGGGTCAGGTGGATGCAGGAAGGCCCGGAGGTCGCGCGCTCTACTCCCCTAGCAGGTGTACATGGGTATACATATAGCGGAGGTGCGGGACTAAGGAGCCTCCCGTCCAATGTACAGGGGCGCACCGGCGGGCTACTCCGCGTGGTAGGGGTGCGGCTGGGCCGACTCCCCGTCGAAGAGCGCCATCTTGAGGCGCTTGCACTTGGCCCTGCGGTTCTTGAACCAGAATTGCACGTTCTTGGGCTCGAGCCGGGGAAACTTTTGCCGGTAGGGCATCCGGTTGAGCTCCTCCGTGTACTTGAGGATCAGCTGCAGGCAGAAGAAGAGCGGGGCGGGTTAGAGGGGCGGTGCGGGGTCGGCGGGGGCGGGGGCCGGGGGGCGGGGCGCTGCACGTACCGCGTGGCTGGGGTGGGTGTTGTGGGTGAACCAGGTCTCGAGCCTGGGCACCTCGGTCACCGGGTCGATGAAGGTCCTGTTGCGCTTCCTCCTCTCGTCCAGCATGCTCGTGGGGCAGCCCGCGGGCCCCCGGGGCGAGAGGTAGTGCGACATGTACATGACGCTGTGGCTGAACATGGGGCTGGGCACGAGGGAGAAGCCGGGCAGCGGCCCCGTCGGGCTGGGCTCCTCGTCCTCCGAGCCGGAGCTCACGGCGCCTCGGCCCACCTCCTCCTGCTTCACCTGCTGCTCCTGCTGCTGCTGCTGCTGCTGCTGGAGCTGCTGCTGCTGCTGGTCCTCGGGGCGCGTGGTCAGGGAGAGGGGGCCGACCGGGGGGCTGGCGGGCGCCAGGCCCGAGGGCGAGGCCGGCTGCAACAGGCGAGGCCGCTCGGTCAGACGGCTCATCCCCAGGGCCTCGGGGCTGCGCGCGCGCCCTACCTGGAGCCGCGGGTCCTCCTCCTCGTCGCTGCAGTCCTCGCTGACGTTGCTGGCGCCGCGGGGGCTCAGCCCCGGGGGGCTGTACCCGTTCACGCCCCGGGTCTCCGCGCGCTTCTGCGCCGCCCGGGCGTTCTTGAACCAGTAGACGACGTTGTTCACGTGCAGGGGCTTGCGCTCGCGCCGCGACTCCAGGCCGTTCAGCTCGTTCACGTAGTGCTGGATCTGCTGGCGCGTCGGGTGCTGGTTCTCCGCGAACCAGCGCTGCAGCCGCGGCAGCTCGAGCTCCGGGTCGAAGCTCGTGCGCATTCGCGACTTGTGCGAGAAGGGCAGCAGGGCGGGGTGGTGGCCGTGGTGGCCCGGGTGGCCAGGGTGCCCCGGGTGCCCGGGGTGGCCCACCAGCCCGGGGTGCGCAAGCCCGGCGCCCTGGAGCCCCGGGCCCTCTCCCGCCTGCGGCGAGGGTCCGCCCCGGAGCTGCTGCTGCTGCTGCTGCTGGTGGTTGGCCGCCGCGGCTGCGGCTGCGGCTGCCGCGGCCGCCGCGGGCTGCAGCAGCGGACTCAGCCCCAGGCCCAGCTGCTGCTGCTGGAGCCACGCCTCGAAGTTGCGCTGCGTCTCCTCGCTGAGCTCATTGCCGCCCCGGCAGAGCGACGACAGGCTGGCCTGCAACACACGCATTCATCCTTCAAACCTTCCGCAGGCTTCTCTCAAAATCGGCTGATCCACGACTATCGGTCATTACGAACGTAAACGGGGCGCGCCAACTATATCGTGGGTGTAAAAAGGTATGCATGCAGGTGTTTCAACTCATTCTAGCTATGCAGGCTTATCGGAAAAAGGCCAAACAGGTGCTGCGCTTTGAACCACCTACGAGCCACCTTATCTCTATAGAATTCGATTCAACCAGACGACCTCGGCTCAGCGATGCAGGAAAATATAGATTGAATTTGCTTTCACGTGTTCCGGAGGCGAATTGAAAGTCGACGAAGCTACAGTTCGGGAATAGCGATGGTCGACGCAAGGACGTCGGGGCCGGCCGGTGGATTAACCGCGCGGCTCGGGGCGAGGCGCGCGTGGCGCGGCGGAAAAGTTTGCGCCCTCGCGGACGAGGCGTCAGTCTCGGGCGACGTCGCAGATAATTGCAGAAGGTGTTGGGCGCGACGGCGCGGTTCCTCGTGTCTTATCGCCCGTTGATTTACAAGAACAAACACGGAGAAGCGGCGACGCGCGCCAGCTCTTAAACGAGCGTAATCTGCGTGGATCCAGCGGTAGCCCGCCTACTCGCACGCCGCAGCCCCGCCCCCGTCAAACCGACTTTTTCCTCCGCTGAGTTTTACGACTATACTCGCTCAGTTAATCACTCATCTCGGCGAGTTAGCCCCGCGAGCGCGACGCGTCGCCGGCGCGCGAAAACGCCCGAGAAATCGGTCGGCAAACAGAGCCTGGAAGTCGAGGGAGCCTGTGAGTGGCTTATCTTGCTCTCGCGCCCGCCTCAAGCCTTAAGCCTGATTTACAGGTATTTATGCGTGCTATTACTGTAAATCAATCGCCCGCGGATCTGGCGCAAGAGCATCTTTCGCTTTATTATCTTTCTATTTTTTGCTTTTTTATCTTTTTCTTTTTATGAAGAGGAAGGAGGGCAGTCAGATTGAAGTGATATTTACCGCAACTTGGGATACAGTCACATCTGAAATTAATATAAATTAAGATATATCAGGAAACTGTACGAGTTAACTAATCGAAAGAGCTAATTATCGAATACAATTTGTGGTTTTGTAAAAATGCACCAAAGAATCAACAAAAATTAACGTATTCTATCGGTTGAATTATATCAAGACAAATAATAAATTTAACAAAAACTGATTAAAAATAATTCACATTATAAAATAAATAATAATAAACGACTGTGATATTTAATAATTAATAAATGAATACGCTGTAGTTGACAAACAGATGAAACGTTCGTCTTAATCTACTGTGAAGAAGTGAAATAAATTAGTCATAAACGCAGCTAAAATTTTCCTCTTAAATGCCGTTGGATCAAGGGAAGTTATCAATGATGATGCAATTATGAGGAAAGATGTTGCCAGGCTTCGGTTCTAGGCGTTGAAAATAAGAGCATAAGAGGCTCGTTACGCGAGGATACGTGAAGGATAAGATCAGGGTTATCTGGGCCTGAAAATCTCCTTATCAAGCAAGACGGCCTAGTTAATGAAATGGATGAAAGTCAAGAAACGCCATTAAATATTCACGACAAGATCGGTCGGTAAGAAGTCAGCCCAATTTTAAGTCTGTAGGGAGTTACAAGGTCTTTTCTGGGGATGCTGGAATACACGAATCTTATGCGGGCATTAAGCAAATGCTGTTGCTGTAAAATACGGCTTTTGTCTAAATGGCGGTAAACCGTGCACACATAATTAAACAGAAGATTTTGAAATAAAAAGGAAATAAAATTGCGTTTTTATTGTTTACTGGATTTATGAATTAAAATTTATAATTGCCCAATGTAATAAAAACGCAACGACGTGACGACATCACGTGTGGGTGGAATTCTGATGATTTTGGGAAGATTGTTTGATGTTGAATTAATATAGTTCAATTCCAAGTAATTTAGAAGTGCGTTGATTAAACGTCAGCGAGATGTTAAAGCGCATTAGGAGACAATCTAATGAGTTAGTACTAAGATGCAAATTTGCTCACTACTGTGTGTAGACGTATCACTTGAAATTGAATGTTATACTTCCATAAATGATAAGCGCGATAACAGAACCATGGATTATTCCAAGAACATTTTACTACTCGCGTATTTATTATTAAACACACGAAATACGGTAGTGAGCCATTTTCCACTACTGTAAACTAATCGAACATGTTTATCGAATGAAAAGCAGTCAAATTTTTTGGCAAGTCGTACATCGCTCTTCGTATTAGACCTCACATGTCTAATACTTACACTTAGTGGGGAAACTTAATAATTGAAATTAGTACCAGGAGCAAGGAGCGACGCGGGGAAGAGCCGAGGGCGGGCGGAGACGGGCCCGGTCGGAGCGCGGAAGGAAGGAAGGAAGGAAGGAAGGATGGAAGGGCGGCCCTCCAGAAGCGGCTCTCGGCTAAATCTCCATACATCTTAAGCAGGCCGGTCGGCGGGCGGAGACGTCGGCAATCGGCGCCATGTTCGCGGCCACTCGTCCCTGGGCCTGTGTTCGCTGCAGCTGCGAGGAGGAGACGGGGCGGGCGAGGCGGAGAAAGATCGGGCGGGCTGCGGGGAAAATTGGTAATCATAGAGCAACAAGGAGCGGCATTAAAGTTCGAGGGGGGCGCGCCCGGATCTTCAAAGCGCGCAGGGAGGGAGGGAGGAGAGTGCACTTAGATAATGCCCGAGGAGGGCGGCCGAGGCGCCGATATCGGCCCGCCACCGGGGAAAGGCTTTTGATGAAGGCTGCGCATTCGGTTGAGTAAAGGGTAATCCTATCACGCGCTACTCAGCCACGAGATCTTCCCGATGCAGCGGCGGCGGCGGCGGCGGCGGCGGCTCCCCTGAGCCCCGGCGCCGTCTGTCGGCCCCGGGGTCTGCGGGCCGCGCCGCCGCCGCCGACCGACCTAAGACCCCGCGGCTGCCGCGCGACCTTTTGCACCGCGCGCCAGGACGAGGCGGCCCACCGGTGGCACGCGGCCGCCGCGCCGCGCGTGAAGCCCGGCGTCGCGAGCTGTCGAGAGCTAATCTCCCGCGATTCCCGCCTTATCTCCCGTGTTTTACAAGCTGTATCAAGATTTACCTTTTGCCAGCGCGACGTTTATAATCTACGGATAAGATTTTTAAGAGTCGTCGCCAGCTTTCCGAACATATAACACGCGCGGTAATGTGCGCCTGACAATTAGGCAGGTGGAAGCGTCACTCGGTGAGCTGCCTAATCTATGACGATTCCAATGAAATTTACAACAGGCCCCGAGGGGAGATTATGTCCCGCTGGCGTCTCTCTCGTAATAACACCGTTCCCCGGCGCTGCATGACACCTGCGTTAATTACGATCGTCTGGTAAACAGCGCAATAGCGATCGCTGGCGATGTATGCGCGAGCCGACGAGGAAGTCGGCTCCCGCGGAAAAACCTCGGGGGGACGGGCCAGGCCGGTTTGTTTAACGCCGCCGCGGGGAGACCGAGAAGAAGCGCGCGAGTTTCCGTTTCCGTGAAAGATTAGGAACCGCGCCGCGGCGGCGAGGGGCGTGCACGAGCCGGCGGCCGGGGGACTTGGTTAATGGGATTAGTCGGGCCCGCCGGCAAACACTCGCCCCCTGGATTTGCATTTTGTACATTTTTAAGCGGCCCTGGTTTTCCTTCGGATCAGGGCGGCTTTTTTTTTCTTCACGGGGATATAATGAGTTTGGGCCGGGCACCTCGTCGAGGGGACATCCCGCGGCGACGAGGACGGCGTGGCTGCGCAGCAGCAGGAGCCTCAGGAGCTTGTCGCGGACCTCGGCCGCGGGGCTCGGCGGCGGCGGTCGCGACCTGTACACCTGGATCTTCAAGGTCGCCAGGTTGATCAGCTCGGCGAGGATGTCGCCGACGGTGAGCAGCGGGCCCTCGGCCACCTTCTCCGTCGGCAGGGGCTTCCAGTTGCGTATTACGATGCTGCCCCGCGCGCTCAGAATTAGGTCGCTCGAGTAGCTCAGTCGCATCAGCGCCTCGCCGACGAGGTCCTGCAAGCAAGCGTTACCCGATACCCGATTAGCTTTCCTCTCTGGGGCTACCGCCAGTTTTCGAGTTTCTTCAGCTTGACCTACCTGGAACGGCATGTTTGCCGGGATGAAGACGTACGTGTCCATTTCAATGTGCGGCCGACGCCAGTTATCTCTCGCGCTGCTCGCCCGCGTTTCCACGATGCTGTGTATTGCTTCAACGACACAGTGCACTGGAAGACTCTTACCTGTAATCACAGTTTAAATAATTCTCATTACTTGGTATATCTTCAACAGTGTGTTACATATTAATTTGTTTTATATTACAAGAGCGAAAAAAAACATAATATTTAATTGACTATTGGCATACGCATATTCTCGAGGACATACTTTACAAGAAGATTAAAATTTGAAATTTTTTTTTATTATTGTGGTCAAAAGGTTTTCATAAAATCAACTTGCAAAAAGTGCATCTTTTAAGAAACGAATTTAAATAAAATTATTGTTAGTTGAATTACAAAACATAATTAGATCGTCATATTAACATTTATTTACTATAAAACTACTTGTTATAAATACAATTTGCATAATTTATACAAGCATGTCCTAATTTCGTTTTAGCCATTATTCAATAATGTCTGTATAATATCGCCAACAATCGTTTCCTTCGAAGCATGCATTAATCTATTTATCAAACGTAAAGTCTTTTGCCAGGAGCGACGGAGATTTCGTTTAGGAGACATTATGCACTATAGATTAGTATTTCATTTATCACAAAAGTTCATAATGGCACAATGAGGAAAGATTAATGAAAGGGGACGATCAGAGCAGACTGAGAAGTTCGATCTCTGAGCCGAAAATCCCGAAAGATTGAGTTCGAGCGGGACGTCGGGTGCGTTATAAGTCCGCGAGGAAGTCGCGGTAATGCGGGCGCCGACGGCGAAGACATCCTCGGGAGGTAAAGAGAAAGAGGGTCGAAAGGGAGGGGCGAGAAAGGGAAGAAAGGGGTACAGGGGAAGCGAGGGCGAAGTATATAACCCGAGCGCGCTAAGCATATGCAGATCCACTCGTCTATCCCGGGGAGACAATGGGCCTCGGCATTTCGCAGCACAATGGCGACGATCCTCGTTTAACCCTGACTTAAGTCCTCGGCCGCCTCCTATATCCCACTCCGGATCGCAATCCCGGGGCCTTTCAGCCCCTCGGGCTCGACTCGCGAGACATGCCGAATGTGCCGAAACTCGCGGGGGATCAGACTAGCGCGTAAACGCCGAGGAGCCGGGCCGGAGAGACGCGGGGATATTATCTGAAGAGGGGAAGGGTCGGGCGTGGCCTTGCCCACGGCTGCATTGAGCCGGGATACAAGCGCGGCTCGCGGCCGACACTAATCGTTCGTCAAAGGGAGTCGGGCCGCGGGCGGCCGGCTGGCAAAGCGCCTTACGCGCCCGCGGGTCACCTCCCCCCCTCCCAATTTCAATATTCCGACTGCCTACGCGGCGTATTTTCCGTTTTTTTTTGCGATCGAAAGGACCAAACGGACCTCGCGTGCGATTACGCGGCCGGGCGCAATGGCGGGTCCTAGGGCCGATTAAATTGGCCGGCGCCGGGCACAAAGACGCGCCGGGCCGCTAATGAAAACTGTAGTGCGCCCAAGGTAGCCCCGGCGGTCAAGCGGTCTAAGCGCTAGATGGAAGTTTAGGCATTAATACCTAATAACGCGGTCGGCCAGCAGTAAATCCTTTGTTGCGGGGCCATCTTAGTCGTGACTTAACACCTAGCCCCGGGACGTTAAGGGAAGGCGGCCCCGGAGCTTAATGCTCCCGCTGTTATTAGCCGTCGATGGGGGGGGGAGAGGCCAGGTCAGGTGGGCTTATGCACGGCCCGATTTAACCTGCTGGTCAAGCGGACCGAGCGCCAGCGTATCCCGCCAGGTAATTAAGGCCCGGCCCGTCTTACCTCGACCGAATCGTACTACTGGCCGGTAAAGGTAGCTTAATACGCTTCCGCTTTCCCTGGGCGGTCTTAGCTTACACTCAGATTGGAAGAACAAACTCGACTACGTCGACTTGGAGCAAACAAAATAATGAAGTCGGCCGATCTAATCACCGGCAACTGTCTCAAAAGTACCCATTCTTCGTTTGATTACTTAAACCCATTACTGTCTGAAATTCAGAAAATCGTCACCCTACTTTAGTAGAACGGCAAAGTTATTAAAGTTCGAAGAAATTGACCAAAATTTCCCTATTGGGCGTTTTCGAAAGCGTTCTTCTGAATTTCATCTTCAAGATAAAATTTCAATCACTTTTTCCTTATTAAAGGCAAACGGTATATCGGGGATTTCGAATCAGCTGTCAAAATTAAAAAATTGTAAAAAAAATTTATAAACCCATTTCATCAAATTTTTTAGGTTATCGGCGCCATATTCAATTCTCACATGATCAAAATTAAATTTTGAAGATGGCAGTCGTGAATGCGCCTTTGAAAATTCTTAAAGGAAGACTTTGCTTAATTTCTGTAATCTTTAATAACTTTAAGTGAATCACAATTTTCTGGATTTTAGGCAGTAATGGGTTAAGATAATAAACCCCTATCTCGAACCCTATTATAAGACGTTGTAAAACTAAAGAGAATAATAGTTATTGAATTTAAATATATTTATTTAAGCGTTCGTTTATAAATGTATTGATTTCTCAATATAAAGAATTAAAATTATAACCTTAAAAATAATATTTTCATTTCATAATTTAGAATTCAATTGCAAAGAGGCAATAAAAAATAACTTAACTTTTTTACACATGTTTTGAAGTTCGTATATTGAAATATCATAGAAAATGCAAAAATTTTGATTCTAGTAAATTTTAGATTATAATTTTGATTAGTCATGAACTGTTATGAGTGATTTACTTAATATCGTAAAGCCTGTAATAAATCAACTAGAGGTTTTATAACTACACTGAGCAGAATAAAGGATAAACACGGATATTTAGACTACAAGGTATAAATACTGCTATAAAATATTATATTCACAATGGTTTCGTGGTAATTGAGATTCCGCGCGATGTAAATAAATGCGCTAGAAAAAATTCCAAGAATTTTGGAGACCAAGTAACAGTTAATTCTAATTTTGTTGAAATTAGGAGGATCGCATTCACTTATCAGTTTAGGGTAACTGTGAATGTCGCAACAGTGTTAAATGTTTTAGATCCAAGCTGTATTTAGCAACGAATAAACAAGTATAGGGGAGTATTTTCCGTATCGATAGCTTATGTGTGCGTCCTTTTACAACATTAGTGCACTTTCAATAAGTTCTGACTGTGAAAGAGAAGATCAATAGCGTATATAAATGTATACATACAAGCTACTCCGGGGCACAAGGTCATCGTAGCTGTTTTCTGCACTTACGTAATGACATAGTTTATCGCACGAATTCCCTGCAAGTGTTTATTTCAATAAAAAAATCAAGCTGCAAAGGTTCATTGATTGGCCAAACAGTTATTGTACAGGGCGCGCGGTCGTCCTTTGCTTCATTGTCAGAAGAGTTGAACGGGCGAGTCGTGGAAAAGAAGGGCGTCGCGCGCGATCGCTTGTTATCGGGCCCTTGCCGCGCGGCGGCCAAGTTTATTAAAAAGCCCCCGGGCGGCGACCCCCGCGCAATTTCGATCATCGGCCGCGTCTCAGGGCTCGCGCGCCCCTGCCCCCTTTTTTGCGCGGGGGGATCTTTAATCTCGGGCCGCATCCGGGCCGGAGGGACGAGCAAAGACATTTCTCATTTCTGGCGGCGGGCGGCCGGCGGGGCCGTGACGGGAAGCGCGGGGGCGGAAGGCCCCCGTGGCCCCTCCCCCCGAAAGATAAGCCCGAAGAATGTCGCGCTCGCCACCCTCCAGACGCGATTCTTTCTCATTTCCTCGCGGCGGCTTCTTTTCTCTAGATCGGCGCCGGCCGCGCGGCCCTCCTCCCGTTAATTGAATTGTCGATAAGGGCTATATAAAAGTGTCCGGGAAATGTGTCGGCGCGGACCCCCTTTGGCGTCGGCGAGCGGCGAAGGCAGGCCTCGCCGCGAATGTCAAGTGCGTTTAACCCAGTTTTTAGCGGGGCGGCGTCTCGCTAATCAGCCCCGGGCGTCGGCACTCGGCTATATGCGCGCCTCGTTAGCCGTTTCGCTTGCGGCGCCGCCCCGCGAATCCGGAACGACTAGGGAGCGAGAGAGAAGGACTGAGCGCCGCTCGGAATGTAGGCGAGCGCGCGAGGGATTTAGGCTCCTAAGGTTTCCTCCTCGTCTTCGTAGCCTCCCCTAATCTAAGACTACTCAGTCTAGTCTTTCGGAATCTAATCGCGTTTTCTCGAAGCCGTTTCGCGCATCATCCACCCCTCGCCTTCCCCTTCCCTCGTGCTTCCTCCCTTGGTCTCTCTCGCCGCCTGCCGCTCGCACCGCGGCTCGCGCTCTTTTTCTTTTTCTTATTTACGCGCCGTACTGAAACAAGCGCGCGGATTAACATTATACGCGGATTATACGCGGATTAACCCTGTATTTTCTATTTTACGGCTTTTCATCGATAGTAAACACAAAACTCTGTGATGTTTCTATTATGAAAGTCGATAAGAGCGTATCAACTTGTTTAGCCTTATCTTCGGTATAAACAACTTCATTTCTTTCAGTGACACTTTACTTCGTAGTCATTTTAATTGTGATTAAATTTTTGCAACGTGCAATGAGTTTTAGATGTTTCTTATGTGTATACTTTCGTAAAATGACTGAAACAAAAGGTGGATAAGATAAGAGCTTATCAGTAGTTTGTTAAACATTTGAAAACAAATTTTTTCGACACGGCGCTCGAAACGCCTGTCACGATCCGAATTATATATTAAAGCAACTAAACAATACAACTGACGATTAATACGCACTAGCGTTATCGGGACAACGTGTAAACGCATGGTAATGGTGGTGGCTCGACGCAGATCCGGCGTAAACGCATGTATAATGCGGCATTGCACACGAATTCGAATCAAAATCTAAGCGCGCAGACAAGGAAAGTGTGGGTGTCGGCCCTATCTGGGGCTGATCCGGCGGATGTGAGGCTTTCGCTGATAGCGCGAAACTCTTTCGAAGTCCGGCCGTTTTTATCGCGGCGGCCGCTTCCCTCCTACTCCGAATGCGGCCGGCGCGCGAGTGCGACTCCGACTGCCGCCGCGGCTATCTCTCCTTCTGCCCCGTTTCATCTCCCGCGCGGCAGCCCCAACTTTCTTTATTAATTTCTGTCGCTCGGCCTCTTATCCGCTTTTCATTCTCGGCCTACTAATTAGTCGGATAACGAGCATTTCGGGGCTTACGCCTGACGATAGCTCGTGACTGCCACCGGGGCCGCCTCCTTTCGGCCGCGTGATCCGCAACGGCCTTGCCGCGGATACGTGTATGTACTCACTCCCCGGCTGGCCGTTGCGGCGTCATTCAACTGCGAGCTTTTTTTGCAGGTAGCAGCTGTCCGCGCCCAGGGACGGTCGAGCCGTGAAAAAGCTCCGTGCTAGGAGAGAGCGGGAGTCGCGAGACGTCGCGAGTTCGCGTGCCGACATAGGCGGCCGGCGCGACGCTCGCGTGCGATCTAAGCTCGTCCGCGGGAGGCACCGCCGGGCGCTCGCGAAAGCTCCAGATGAGACGTAATGAGATAACCTTCGTCAGCTTACGAGATCAGCAGCCACGCGACGAAACCTTCCAAATCCCGGTGTTAGCTGTACAGGCAGCGCCTACAGCCGATGCGCCTTAGGTGCACGCGGGCCCGATCATCGCATGTAGCTCTTCATCGACTTGCACGCGGCCCCTACGATACTTGGTTATAGAAATAGCACTGGTCTGTCAACGTTGATTTCAAAGCTAAAATTGCTACAGTACTTTTTAGATCTAATTAAATTCTGGCTTTCCAAAGGTTCTCAATTTTTTAAGTTTATGTTATATTTCAAAGTGTTATGAAAATTCAATGCAACCAACTATGGGTAATGCGTTTTTAAGTTATAATTCTTTGTGAATAATGTATAATCAAAGGAGGTTTCCTTTCAACGACAGGAAAGGTCGATTGGGGATTATAAAAGTTTGAATTACAATTTTTCTAAGAGCACTAACTTATGATAGAGCATAAATTTTAATTCAGTACAATAGTTTATCGGTATAAGAAAAAGTTTCAGGTATCCGCAAGTGCTGAAATATTTATAGTCTTATTTGCTAGACAAACGAACCAGT
The DNA here is from genome assembly GCA_018906755.1 of Sycophaga agraensis. NCBI lineage: Eukaryota > Metazoa > Arthropoda > Insecta > Hymenoptera > Pteromalidae > Sycophaga > Sycophaga agraensis. The sequence goes on from JACCIE010000003.1 coordinate 899,247, forward strand.
GCACTGCTAAGAGCTAAAATGGAAATACAGTTTAATAACTGTGTGCATTACGCGTGACAGACAATAAAGAGATTTCTGAAAAAAAAAGCTTATTTTTCGTACTGATTGTTCTGAATTCACTTTAGTCGAGAGATCCAGCGATTTTGCCTCGTGAAATTGATATTTGATTATAAGACTATTAGGGCGAATCAAAGTAGAATTTGAGTTAGGTGAAACTAATACGTCCTCGCGTCACCTAGGCTCGGCTCGCGCACTCTAATCATCCACACTTATCGCATCTTAGCGCAAAGAGGAAAGTTCGGGCAGGGGCGGGCGCGTAGGCGCGAGTCTGTCTCGAACGCGGGTCCGCGACAATATAAATTATCGTGCCTCGCTCACCTCCGGCGCGAAGGCGCGAGTACGCATAAGACTGTAATTACGGAATTAAGTGGAGGCGGTGGGCGGGGGCGGAAAAAGCATGTGCGCGCGGGTGGGCGGCCCCGAGTCGGGGGGCGGTTCGCGGGGCGCCCGTGGAATCCGGGAGCGAGCGAGTGCAGCGAATCCTCGGGCGCGCGCTAGTCGCTCGGCCCCCCCCCCCCCGTCCCGTCCCGGCTCCTTCTTTCGGCGCCGGCGTCTTGTGTACGCCGAGGCCTCGGGCGCGGTGCAGGGGCCGCGTCGGGCGAGGGAAAGGGTTAAAACTTGCTCCGCGTAAGACGCTTAGGAGTAAGCTCTTACACGCGGGGCGCCGCCCGCGAATAGGAAGTGCGTGTATAGTCGTTCTTTCGATGCGTGAAGTTGCGCGGGCGCGCAGGGAATCGGGGGCGCGAGACGCGCGCGCCACGGACGCCGAGATTAAAATTACTTGGGCAAACTGAGCCGCCGGCGTATATAAGTAATAAATTTCCCGGCTAAGGCGCTTAATTTGGGATTTTCGGTAACGAGTTATTGTAAGCGCAAACTGGCTCGCGCCCGTCTCCCCGGCCCGCGCACCGGCTCCTTATCTCCCCGAGGAGGAGCCGAGGGCGTGCGGCCTCGGCCGATCGCCGCGGCGTAAGCCACGGCTTGATCGTCCACGGGGCCAGTCGGCGGACACTCGGCCGGAGCGCCGCAGCCGCGACGTAAGAGCCCCGGGCGGATTAGCCCCCGCGTCCGGGACGAATCCCCTTCGGCCGACTATACATGCAAACCCTTGCGGGCTTAACCCCGGCTAAGGCCAAGGCGCGTGTACATATACCTATATAGGAGGGCCGCGGGATTACTACGTCATCCGGCCGCTTCTGTTTATCACCCGGGCGCTGCGGAGAGCCGCGTCCTCGGAGTTCTTTGTCCGCGCCCGTCCTTCCCTCCGCGGTTTATCCGCGCGATCCGCTCGGGTTTCGCCCGGAGATTAGGCGCGCACCGACCTCTTATTTGCGCGCACTCGTTCCCCCCGTCTGACCGAGTCCCGAGTGTTCTACTTGGCGCGCGGCCCCTCGGACCTCGTGCGCATTTGGACCGCGCGCTCTGCCCAGGAGCCGGGCCGACGGCCCGCCTAATCCAGGCGCCCGGGGGCAAAAGTGCGGGCGCAGCCGGGAGATAAGCGGGCCGAGACAGCCGCCAGTCGTCCGTCGTCCCCGGCGGCCTTGCGGTCTCGGCCCCCTTCATTATTCTTCCATTTTACAACGTCGCGGCCGCCGCCGCCGCCGCTCGGCCCCCGCCCGCCTAATCTCGGAAGTGGAGGCCTTTCTTACCAGAGATCTTAGGGAAATCCGCCGTGAAATCGCATCAGGTCTCCGCGCCCACTTACCGGGGCCGCGGCCACCGCCGGGAAGACTTCCCGGGTCAACCTTTCCGATGGGGCGGACAGACAGCTTCCTCGGGGGCCTGTCTTCCTCCTGCTGATAGGGACCGCTGCGATAGTTTCCGAAACTTTCACTCTGGCTCGATGCACTTGTCAGGCTTAAGAGTTTACGCGTCTCAAATCGCGCCTTTTAACCATCTCTCCCTGGTCTACATCATGACTTTCGGATTTTCGCGCATACTCTGTCCGCTTCGCTTATTCTATTTCGCACACGGTATTAATATTAGCGCCATTCAACCTTCAACGAATTAATTACACAATATCTCAACTGTAAATGGAATTTGGTGCAGCGCGCTAAACGCGCTTGGATTCATATAATCGCGGATACAAATTGTAGGGAAAATAATCGAAATCCATTTCACGGATGTTCTTATCATTATTATCGTTTCAAAATTCCAATTTCAATTAGTTATTTATCTTTAAAAATGCTTATTATTACCAAAATGTATCTCAATATGTATGCCTGTGTTTATCTATTTATTTCCCTAATCACTAAAAATATGTTTTCCTATACTTCGTTTCACTAATAGTATTATAATACACTCTCGTAAAGCTATGAATTTGAAGAAAAGTTATTGTATTAAAGATTATTTATGAAGCCGCTTAATTAATATAAATGTGTCTAGTAATCTCAACGTAGAATGTGGAAAGAAACGCAAGAGTTTTGCGATAAGCAGAATAACGATGATACTCGTATTATGATCGCTCGCTTTTCCAAGAGTCAAGAAAGCAGCTTTTAACGATCCAACAGGCATAAGCCGACAATTACTCAGTGCTATCTCCCTTTCATTCTTTCCTTTCCTCTGTTCTTGTACACCTATATCTCCTTCATCTTTCTCTCTTTCTGTCTTATCTTCTCGTTTTATGACTTTCTCTTTCTTTGCCCAAAATCGCAATTATAACATCTTGAATAATTATTCTAGCAGAATAATAAATTTACACTTGTTAGCATAATATTAATGAATATCGTAATTTCTATTTCTTTGCGAAGCTCGATTAAACTTTTCTTTAAATAAAATATAATTCATTTCGCAAACTGCTGAAAAATCACCACTTTTCCCTCTCCAATATGCACAATTAATATATTATCGTGTATCCCTATTGATACCATGTTTAATTGATATTGTTATAATGTAGTCTTAAACGTTGAAGACATTAGTCGCCGTGTTTAAGTCATCGACGATGACTAGGAAGGTACGGGTGAATTCAATACGCTTAATCGAGTGATCAATCAATAAACTCCTACCAACAGCTACAATCGCTCTCACTTCATTATACTGTTTCACACATTTCCCACAACCCTCGTTATCGCATCTTTCCTGAGCTCCTCCGTCTTATCTCCCTTGTGTAGTTTCATGCTGTCTTCTTGATCGTCTCTGCACTCCATTGGCTGCTGGCACCGCTTCGAACTTGGCTCTTTGCTCCGTCTCTTTTTCTTCCTCGCTCCCCCATCTGTCTCTCTCTTACTCTCTTAATCAAAACCATGAGAGGAAAAGACATTAAAAGCGCGACGGTTTCTCGCTTTCGTTTGAAATAGAGAGCAGCGGTAAGGGGGAAGATAAGGAAGTTCTCCTTCGCGTTCTTTCCCCCTTGGCGCAAAGCACCATATATCCCGAGCAGCTTTAATATGATGTGGCGAATATCTCGTTGCTTTCTCCTTTTAATGCGCATTGATGTACGCACTCCAAGTACACAATACCTACATCTCCGATTTTGAACACGTCCGAAAGATTCGCGAGCCAGGCAGATAACGAAATTTTAATAGTTTCGCTTCTTAGGAATTTATGAACGCACGTTAATTATAGATAAAATATTCATTAAATTATATTGCTTCTTTATTATCTGACATTTGAAGTTGGCGATTAGAACAAAGTTTTAGGGAAAAACGAGCGAATCAATGAGTGAGTCAGCTGTTTTGCAAGAACGAAGATAGGCGCATTGAGCGTGTTTGTATACAAGGCATTGCAGCGCGAGATAAAGTTTCTCAGCTAGTCCCTCGACTCTTGGAAGAGCGAGATTGCAAGTGCAGAAGGTTTTATAAATGCAAAATTAATGGAGAGGATGATTGCGGGCGTTAAATATAGCCACGCGGTTATAATAATCTATTGTAATTACGTGCATTGGAGGCATTTCAGCCACTAATGTCAATGACTGTATAAATCTTCGAGAGCTGATTCGATATTTCAGCTTTCTTTTATTTCAACGATAAGAGCCGAGCCGGTCGAACCTTTTAGTTTGATTACCTAACACTGTTCGACTTGGGATTTCCGAGATACGTGTTATTATTCAAATTTTAATACGCGCCGAAGGCAGAAATGGTGACTGGAAGATACACATGTGCAGTGCGTGTATAGATCGTGGCGATGGACAATTCAGTAAGCGATTGATTGAAAGCGAGCGCCTTGAGGCAGATCGTAAAAAAAAAATGACACTCCCGACTGGCGTGGAACGGAGGAAGAGCGGGCAGACTTGGCCTAGATCCGCGCGAGCCCCGTCGATCGTCGATCCGAGGCCCCCGATGCATCCTACACGTTTATTTTTTGTCGATTATGCAAAACCTTCGCTCGCCGCCGGCCCTGTGACGCAGTTCCGCCGCGGGGGATTAAAAAGGCGTCTGGCTCGGCCTAAGGGTGAGCCCCGCCTATAGCGGATGCGTCTAACAAGATTAGCCTAAGACGTCCAGTCGGCATGCCCGAGGATTACACATTATGTATTCACCCGAGTGTTATTTTCGACCCGGGAATCTAGTCCGCGACACCTCGCGCGGCACTGTTACATTTCTCGTTATTATTAAAGCCCGGCGGCCGAGCCAAGCGTGCGACGCGCCCTTGCGCCTCGCCTCTTCCATTTCGCGTTCCGCGTGCATTCTCACCGATAAACAAAACCTACTTTATTTTTAACCAACCAAGGAGGCCCTGGTGTGCGTTGTGTATATATACGCACATGTACAATCCTCCCTACTCCATCGGGGGGCCGGTCCTTACTTTCGCGGGGCCGCTCGTTACCCGAGCGATAAGTTTTATTGGAAGGCGCATAAAAGGAGCCCCTGAATAGCCCGACAAATCGACTTGGGACTTTTCCCCGCGGCCTCCCGCCGCGAGTCCGTCCGCGTAAAACGATTATCACCGGGCGCCGTCATTGTTTCGGGGGCTCGGGCGCGGCCCCCCGGACAATGGGCCGAGAGCCCGGGCGCCTCCGACCCGTCCGCCGACGGCGAACTCGCGGGATCGTTTAACAAATCCTATTAAAAATGGATAGCGCCCACCCCGGAGACGGCCTCTCCTTCCGATATACACGTATATACATCACAATACTCGTTATTCTTACGTACCTCGATACGCGTAAATACATGTATATATATGTATGTACATAAAATACGTTTACGTTTTAAGTAGTCTTAGAACGGCCTGGAGAATCGGGAGCATTGTCGGAAGGGGGACAACAATGTTGCGCGGGGGGGGGCGCCACTCGGAACTTGGAGCCTTCGGCCCGGCGATTTATAGGAGCCGCAGAAGCTGCGAGGGACTCGCCAACTGTGTACACTCGAACTTTTTTCTTTTCCTCTCCTCCCACTGCTCCCTCCGTTTCCGAGTCTTCGGCTCGCATTTAACGCTCGGCCGCTCCTTCACCCGATCGCGCCCCATTGTTCCGAGATGGGTTTCACGGGCGGGGCCGCCTCGTCGAAGGAGCCGCGGATCGGCCCCCCCGCCGTGCCCCGCTACTTATTAATTAAGCAGATTTTATGCCGTTCGAAAAATTTCCTTGGGAAGCGCGCGTAAGCCGGGAAAAACGCGGTAACGCCGGGGGGGGGAAACAAAAACGACGGCCAGAGGAGCGAGCGTAATGGCTTATGTAAATAAAAAGGACGTCGCATTATATATCGTCCGCGCGGCGCGCCCGGAGATTCATCAAACATTCAGGATATTCGGATGGAATCCGGGCGAGTGGCCTGGGGCGAGCGGGGCAACAAAAATAAAAAAAAGCTAAATAACAACAAAACAAGAAAAACCACCGCGGGGAGTAAATAAAGCCGACGTAATCGAACTAGATCCGCGAAATTTAAGATTATTTCGCTCGGGCGTTATCGGGCCGCGCATTAAAGTATGGGCGCGCGCATGTGCCACGGGAGCCGGGAGGCTGCATGTGTGCGCGGGGGGCTAATGCCGCGCGCACACCGACGCGACGCCTCCGGGGATTATCCCCCGGGGAGATTTTTGATCGCGCAATAATTCCTAATACGATTTACACTGCTTGCGAGCGGCGTCCAGCGGTGCCGGCCGCGCGGCTCGCGCTCGCTCCGCAAATACACGTAATCAAGGATTCGCGCGCACGCGAAAAGCCGACCGCGCGCGAGATGCGCCCCGTTATAATCCCGCGAGGACGTGATTTTTGGAGGCTTATCTCGCCCGGCCCTCCTGCTTTTTTTTTTTTTTCCGTTTCCCTTTTCCGACCGTCCGACCTTTCGCGTATGTCTAACAGGATTGGGGATCGCGACGTAATAATGCAGGGCTGATCGATTAATCTGCAAAAAGTTATTATTACATGCGCTTCGAAGAATACGTAATATATACGCAGGTATATTGTGCTTTGCCGTGGTTTATTTAATTTTCCTTTGCAGCCCATTTTTTGTTTTTTATTGCAAATCCGCCGCGAGTTTCTGTTATGACGCATTCCCAGATATAAAAGCAACGCGGAGGATATACATCTCTGGATGTAGGCTGTCGCGTGCACAGGGCAGAGCGGGAAAAACGATATATAAAAGAAATAACGGGGATATATAGAGACAAAGGGTAATTTGACCGGGTACGGATTAGCGGATCGCGAAACAATGAAAATCCGGGATAATCGCGCGCAGTTGCGCAAGCGCGCGCATTAATTCGCAGGCAGCATAAGCGCGGGAGCGGCGAGTGGCAGCGGGCATCAGAAAATGCGCGCGCGCGCGGGGAGAAATTAGTCGGGAGATTACGGGGCCGGCTTTCGGATTATGCTAAGCGCGACGCTCTCCGGCCAATCGATATACGTGGGGCGCGCACGTGTGTGCGCCTCCGCAGCGCTTCGCCCCCGCCTCCGCGCGCCTGCCCGTGTCTCTGTGTGCACACACGCGCGCGCTGCGGTCTATTGCGTCCTGCTGTATACGTACGCCGCGGTGCGTGCGCGGCATATACGAGCTCCTTTTTTTTTTTTTTTTCGAGCCGGCTAATCGCGGCGAGCGAACGCACAACGACCTTTCGCCCGGATTTTTGTGATCGCGCTCGAGCGTCGGCCGCGCGACCGCAGATGTGCATTACATTATAGGCAAGATAAAAGTGCGCGAACCCTTGTTGCGCCGTGGCCGCCGCCGCCGCCGCCGCCGCGAGAGATTATGCCCGCGAGTGGAAAGAAATCGCGTCGCTCGGGAGCAGCGCTATATTAATGGCCCAGATAATAAAAATTAATGTTGTTTACTCTTCTGCCTTATTGTCTTGGACGCAATCTCGAAACTTAAAAATATACCACCGTCTGCGCGGGAATGCGTATTATTAGCACAGAGCGGAGATTAACCATTGACCGTATATATTGATGTTCGTTTGAGGCAAAATCGTTAAAAAATTTTCAAATCTTTGCCACGTAATAGCTGTATTAAAGCTGAATAATAATAATAATATTTGCAAAAGACTGTTTTTGAAATAGCACATCGATTGGCAAACCTTTTTGAATTTCACTAATATTATATTCAAAGCAGTTTCAATCAAATAACTATGACCTACGCTGCTCAAAAACGTTAAATTTAAAGCATAACGATTCCCTTACAAGTCTAATAGAAATGGTAATATTTCACAATTAATCAAGAAAAAATGTAAAAATTATCTAAAATACATAAATGTTATAATAACATGGAAATTAAATGTCATTAAAGTATAAGTTTGTAATACAAAATGTTGTAACCAGCTTTCTTCTTATTGATTTCTTATTGTACTTGTATGCGTACACATATTATGTGAACTATGCGTATCTGCCTACAATAATATATATATAAACGAAAGCGAAATGATCTTTTTTTAAGTATCGACTGCGCGGAATCTCGAGTTCAAATCCCCTCTTTGGAATTTCAACAGAAACTTCTTTAAATCGCTTTTGCATAATAAACAATTTTTTATAATGTTTGAATATAATAGAAATTTTTTTAATTCTATACAATAAAAATTGTTCTTCAAACTACCAACAGTGATAAAAGTTTTTTTCTATATTCTTTCTGATTAAGGGAATGAATTGATTTTAATACTTGCGTATAATTCTCTTTTTCATTACGTTTATGAAAAAGCAATTTTCACGACATTTGTATTAAATAGTTACGAATAAAAAGATCAATTGCAAGGGCTGCAGAAAGTGGCCTTTTGACTTTAACGCAAGCTATTGTCAGGTTGTAAAACTAGTTTCTTTGAGTGCGAGATGAATCAGCCGTAGATTATCCAATGGGTGGCTCGACTCTTCTCCAGATATCGCGATGAAGCAAAGAATAAACTGTGATCTGTCAGGGGGATTTGGGCGCGGCTAATGGTCCGCGAGATACCTCGGCCAATGGGCCGATCGATGGGCGCGATTGGGCGCCGCGGGCCGCAGGCGGCATTAGTCCTATAGGGGCGCGAGGCTTAGGCGCATAGGGCGCGCGGCCGCCGCTAATCCGGCGCTCCGCATTAGCGCCCGGCGTCGCAGGACTTTTTTTTTTTGTATCGGCCCCCCCCCTCCTCGCCATTGTTCGGATTTGACGAGTCGGCGCGAGATTCGGCCGCGCGGCGTTCGTTGCACTTTGAACTGCTGGGCGACTAATGCACGCGCGCTCATCCAATTAGCGATAAGCGAGGCGCTCCGGAGGAGACAGAGGGAAAAAGGGAGGGAGCCGAGCGCCGACTTTAGATAGAGCACTGGGAAGCGGGTGAGACTCGCGAGGGAGCGCCGCGCCGAGGATGTACCGATCTAAGCGCGGCCCACTCGCGCGTCACCGCTCGACCGGCGCATCCGCGGGCGACTCGCAGGCCGATCGCAGGCTCGCGAAGGAGCCTTTCCCGAAGATCCCGTAAAAAATGACAGCAAGCGCCGCGGGATATCGATTGCTCGTGACGGACGAATCTGCTGCAGCTCGGGAGGGAAAGCCAGGGCTCGGGTGGTGTGCGTGCCAGGCCGCGTCGGCTCGCGAGGCCGTGGGCGCGGGGAAGGCCGGCGGAACTATGCTCTAATCCCTGAGCTAAAAATCAATACGGCCCTCTCTCTCTTCATCCGCGCGTCTCTGTCTGGCGGCCGCGCGGCCCCCCGGCCGACGGGGCCGAAACCCTCCCCCGGGATAAGCCGCTCGCCGGGACATAGTTAAATAAATCCTGGATCAAAGGATAAGCCCCCGGGGCTGTGTGCGCGCGCGCGCGCGCCCAATCCGCACACGTGGAGGGCGGGCGCGTGTGAGCGCGCGCCTGACCGACACATCCCGCGGCCCGGCCTCTTTTTTTTTTTCCCTTTTCTTGCTTTTTCCTTCTCTCTCTCGCTCTTTTTTTTTTATGTATTTTTTCCCTCCTCTCTGCAATTTTTTTTTTGTTTTTGATTTTGTTGCGCCCCTCCGCTGTGCACAGCCGGAGGATTTGGCTCGGCCGGCCCCGACTCCTGGCTTTCAGGCCCATCAGCTACCTGAGGCGCGGCTCGCTAATTCCCCCATTCGATCGGCGTATCACCTCGAGTTTATCTCCCCGCCGGCTGCTGCAGCAGCCTCCTTTCGCCCCGGCTGCAGTGGCCGCTCGCCCCTCCAGAGCCCCGATTACTATTGTAAAGATTAAGACTGGCATTTAATATACGGGCCGGCGCTGTGTGTGCGCGCGCGCGCCCGGCTATCGAATTAAGCGATTCCGCCGGGCCGCCGGGAAAAATCGAGGATTTCTCCGCTCCCCGGGCACGCGATTAAGGATTTTCGGTAATCATAAGGGGGCTACTGCCCCCGGTCCTGTCATTCATCCCTCTTCGCTAATCCCTACTCACTTATGAATTTATGAATAAGCCTCGGCTTTCCGCTGGTCGCGGATCATCCCCCCTGCATTAACGCAATTAACATTGCATGGAAAACGCGTATGTATAATGTCAAAAAAAAAAAAAAAAATGAACCAAAGGCCGCGCCGCGCGCGCTTTTTGCTAATGTTTTGCCCAGCGCATTACTCGATCGGCGCAGTCCTAGACAATCCTAAGCAAACGTACTTTTTTTTTTTTTGGCATTTTTGGGATGACTCGTGTGGAATTTCCGCGGGACGGCCTGGCCGTACGTGTATCCGAGTCGGGAACAAAAACCTCGAGCCAATACGTCTTTCGGTTTCTATAGCCGGCTACTTTTTCCCTTTGGCCCAAAGCCTTGCGCTCGATTTTTTGTCCGCGTTATTTCTGCCTCGCGCGGTGGCGTATGCGCGCGCATTATGCGCCTCGGGCACGCACGCGGCCAAGACGTATTTTAATCCGGCATTAAATGCGTGTCCCTGGATGCGAAATCGCCCCATGTAGCGGCCGATGGCATTAGGATTAAGCCTTGATCCCCCGTTAATCCCTTCCCCGCCCCGCTCCCCTCCTCTGCGCTCCCGTCAACTCTCTCTCTCTCTCTCTTTGTCTCTTACTTTCTCTTTCTCTTCTCTCGCTTATATTATCCCGCATGATGAGATTATGCTCACTTGCGTATATAGTTAAATCTCTTTTATAATCTCTCGGGAGATATTTAGATGAAACGCGAAAAAAATTTCTGCGCAGAAGCTAATTTAGTCGTAGAGTGTAACGGTGATTCAGCGTGAATCGTGAGATAAGTGACAAAATGATGAGCGGACCAATATATCGGGCTCGCCAGAGAAATTCAGTTAGCCTGCGTGCACGAGCATAGGCGTAAACGTGAGGTAACATTTGTTTCCAAGGCAAAAATCAAAAGCGACAACGCGCGATCCTCCTTGAATTATTCTCGCAAACGGCACGCATCCCGAGGCACTTGTGCACACGCGCGCGCGTACGTGTGTGTGTCTGTGCGTGTGTGCAGACCCATAAAAGTCCGGTGGCGGGGACGGCAGCGGCGGTGGTCGAGCGAGAGCCCGAGGGGGCAGGGGGGGGCGGCGTCAGGACGCCGGCAGGATCAGCGGCGCGTGATCCGAGGCGGCCGTACCAGGATCGCCGGCGCGCGCCACCTCCTTAAGGATAGTCGAATCCTTGAGCCAGCAGGGCAGCATAACCCGGCCGCTCGCAGGACGAGGCAGGACGATTATTGGGCGGCGCCCGGGCGGCTCGGAGCCGCGCACCCACACGCACCCGTCCCCTGCACACGCGCGCCCGGGGTGTGCTGGCGTTTCTTTTTTTTTTTTTTCGTGTCCTCCTCCTTGGGCGCGCACGCGTGCATGTGTGTGTGTGTGTCCGTGCGGGCGAGCGGGCCGCCCGCGGGGTGCACGACCGCGGCATTGCCGAAATTTCGGCAGTGCTCGGGGGGCCCGGGTAGCAGGAGGGCAGCCGGCCGCAGGAAGTCGCCGCTCTCCCGGGCACACACGTCCTAATTTGTTATGTGCCAAATCCTAAGCCGGGGCGCGCGCCGGCCGCTGATCGATCGCTCGATTACGCCCGGCGGCCTGCCCGCGGCCCCCCGATGACTGCGGATGACGATGACCCGACTTCCTCTCTCCTCCCCGCGTTTATCCCCTGATCCCGAAGCCGCGGCGCTCCCGCCGCAGCCGCTGGCCATTCGTCCTTCTTGCCCAGGACGTGGGGATTATTGTCCATCTGGGCATTAATTGGCCGAGCGCCGATCCTCGTCCTAATAGGCGCGCGTGAAAAAAATGCGACATTGAGGATCAAAAAAAAAAAAAAACAAACAAAAAGCGTCGCAACGGAACGGTTTACCATCTAGACGACGCGTACGTGCTTTTTTGGGGGTTTGGTCGGTTTTCTCTTTTCAGGATCGATGCAGTTCAAAGAATTCGGCGTAGCCTTGAGAGCAGTCTTGAGCAGCGTCTCGGACTTCCTACTATCCTGGCTCTTGGGTGCGCAACCCTGTCATCTGAGATTTCATCTAGTACTAGATAAAAAGGACAATTACCCATTCTTCGATGCACCACTAAAACGTTGCAGTGCCTCCGTAATTATAGAGGAAGGAGCATTAACCTATCAATTAAAATAAGCAACATTATAGGAATTACGCAGCCGAAGGATATGCATGGCCGCGAGTATGTTTTCCTCTACGAAGAAACTGTATCCACCGCTGGATAAACGAATCGGCCAACAGTAGCCGTTAAACAACCACTGCAACAATTTTAAAAAAAAAAATGGACAAAAGGAAAGAAAAAGGTGATTACAACTGGCCCAGACGCCACGAGGCACGCCATAAAAGATAATCAGCCAAAAGTGTAAAACCTCCGCAATAAAAGCACCTCGACGCGTATTCTAATGAGGCCTAACGTGTCCGGCTAATTGCACCGACTTGTCGAGCATCACCTACACGCGCGCCTCCGCCGCTACGGCGCACACTCCTCCCAGGTAGACAGCCACGTCCGACGGACGGCCCCGGCGCGCACCTGCCGGACGAGGCGTATCCCGGGCGCGGCGCCCCTTGACCTTACCCGCGGCGCCGGGGGGCCGCGGCCACCCCCGGGCCTCGAGCCTCCGCCCGGCTCCTGCTCCCCTGGGACGGAGAGGTCACAGAGCAGCCTTACCCACATTCCCATGGGGTGCGCGCGGGCCGCGAGCCGCGGAGGGCGAAAAAAAGGGCCGGAGCCGGGCGCTCGCGTCGCCCTCGGCGGTTGCCGTAGGGAGCCGAGCCGGCCGGAGGATCAGGGCAGCAGGCCGCTCCTCGCCCTGCGCCCCGCATCAAGGGCTCCAAGGACGGGGCCGAGCGCAAGGGGTCCCGAGGCTCCTTCGCCTCTCTTGCGCGCGTCCGCGCCTCTGTGTGGCCTGCCCGGATTTTTCGATGAGCGATGAGGTTGGCGCTGTGGCAGGTGTTGCGGGCCTGGTTATGGGGGACGGGCCGATTTTTGGGACATCTTGGCCTCGATTTCCTCGTGCGCGTACGGCGCTATCGGTAATTTGGAATTCGTGTAGGACAGACTGCCGCGTTGTTTGCACTGTCGGAAATTTATGCGCCCGCGGCTACGTTAACGTACGTGGTTGTGTGGAAATACAACAAGTGTACTCGATGTTAATTTTTGACTAACACGGAAAACCGCCGGGAAATGTTCGACGAGAGGTCTTAATTGATTTGACGTTCTTAAAAAATCGTTTAACAACAAATGCTCGCAACGTTTCTTTGAATTATATTTAATTAACGCATTTCAAAGTTCGGTATGATAAAAAGAATGAATGGTTTAACCAGCGGGCAAACACCCATGGAGATCCCTATGTATAGCTTGCTGATGCGAGAGATGCTCCTTTCAAGCCATGGAAATGCTCGGCTTTCTGCAATCCTGGTAAAGAAACCCCTGCCAAATCTGTCTAAATCCGTCTAATTCTCACCGACTCTCTCTTCTTTCTCGTTTAAACTTTCTCAGATACGTCAAGCAATATAAATATTTACGTATATATGTACATATCGTCCACTTGCTTATGGATTATCGATTTATAAGTAGGATTTGACGTTATTTCCAAAAAACATGTGTTAATCCATTACTTATATACAAAACGTAAATAATCGTCATACGCATAATAACACAATGTACATGTGTATTTGTAAAAATATGACACAAAAAATTAATTATTCTTGAATATAAATCATTTGTTTTAACTTGAATAATTGTTAATTGTGTATGACTTGTTAATTTTTAAAACCGACTATATTGTTATTATAATCTTTTAAAGATACATTCAATATTTTTGTTTGTGCGTTTCCTTTGAATGAGTAGTTTCGCATTAGACTTGGCGATTTTCGTCGTATTATTTAAATCATACTTTTTAAAAGAAACAATACTTTATAACTCTGGAAAGCAAAATCTGATGTCGCAAAAGACGCAAGACAACGCGCAACAATTTAATGAAAAATTCGAGATTCCAGCGGTGTCTTAAAATAATTTACTTCATATTAAAGTCGTATATCAGGAGGAACGGCTTTAGCACCTCCGAATCATAAATCCATGTATATTAAAATAAATGAATAAATTGACAAGAAAGTTTGCCACTTAAGACAATATTCTAAAATTGTTGAAAAGTAGACCGAAGCGCATAAATGGCGAGAGAAAAAAAAAGGTGAACGCGATCCTTTCAATCTCTTTGAAACAGGAGCCATAAATACGGGAGGACAGTATAGGCGCTATTATGGAAATCCACGGAGCGCACAGGACTCCCGTCGGTCTCATCCCCCGCCTGGGCCGAGGCTCGGAGTCGTCTCCACCCACCGGCTCCTTGACATTTTTTTCAAGCGAATTGTGTGTAAACAACTAGCAGGATATCATAGGCTTACAAGGTTACACGTGGGGAGCCGCGGCGGCGGCCGGCGGAGGCCGTGAGGCCGGGGCGGAGGAAGTAAGGACGCGGCTGCTGGTCTCCTGATCGCAGGGGTCCTACTAAAGCCCTTATTCGGCCAGCGCGGGGCATGTCCCGAGGGTCCGAAGACGCGGCCAGCCGCGGCGACCTGTCTCGCCCTCCTGTTGCCCGGGAGTGAAAAATAAGCCGACAAGTATCAAACAAAGAGCCTGATTTGCATATTTCGTACCCCGCTTGCGGGGCCATGGCGGCCGTCACGTGTTTTCCGGCCGAATCGACACTCGCGCCCCCTTGCATGCATCGGGAGAGTCGTCAATGGTCGTCGGGCGCTTATGAATTTCTCTCAGCTCTTTTCCTTTGAAGAGGTGCCTGTAAACGGTGTGATTACGCTTCTTTATAATCCTAATGAATAATTCATAATCTACACACACTGTTAACGGGTTTAGCGTATGGTAACAGTTCAGGCATATTTGCTCGATTCGTTTTTAGTTTAAATAAACACAAATATGTGGTTTTGGTATAATATAATCGTCATGTAATTTATCAAGAGAAATATAATACGACCATTGCAGTAAATTAGGCTGCTGTCGGTATCAAACTAATTATTGTTTCTTTTGTACCTGAAAATAATCGCTAATTGTAACAAAAATATGAATAACTAATAATTCATTGAAAAACAATTTTTTTAAATTTCAATCGAACACGCATACTTTTGTATACAAATATATAATGTAAATATACAATTTAATAAATCGATACGTTGTTCACCAACAAGTTCGATCGTAGTTCGGTTCGATCCAGTTAGCAAATGAACAATTAAACTGATTTGTACTTTTGCGAAAAGAATTAATTTTGTGCAATCAAATCTAGAGATATCTAGAATCATGGATGCGGCTGCATTGCCGCTTATATCCCCCAATCTAAATGCTGGTTTTCATTTTGCACAATTAAGGGTACTCAACCGAAAAGTTTTAAACGTCTATAATCGTATATTCATTATTGCTTCTTGGAAAAGTATGCCGTACAGCTCCGGGAATCCAAAGACCATAAATGAATGTTTGCAGTAGCCAGAATTTGAACAGGAACTGCAGTAGGTTTGTCAATAAGAGCGGCAACGATTCGCGCGATTCCATGTGGTAATTGACAGTAAGGGATGAAGCGATATATATACGATTGCTCTGTCGACTCGTTCGCACATGCAGAAACCTCACGTTTTTATAAAACTGATTTTTCCCGAGCGCGTCATTTAACAGAGGCCGTTCGAGTCGCGAGCAACTCGTATCGGCAATTTGGTTTTAAACGAATTTTTGTGTAACAGCGCATCAACAGAGGCCCACCCATCGGCTCTTGCGCGCGGTGGCGCTCCGCTGAGCGGCTTGGCCAGTGTTGGTGGAGCGCGCGGTGTGTACGTGCAGGCGCGGTGCGCCAGTGGGCCGAGCGGCCTCTCGACGGGCGGCGCGGCGCGGCAGAATAGAAAGACCTCCGCGCGCTTCTGCTCGCCTGGCGCACGAGACGTCTGGTAGGCCTACAAATCGTCCGACATTGATCGGTCTTTAACCCTCCTCCGACAGCCTGTACTTATAGCCGTGCCTGCGTTTTCTCTCTCTCTCTCTCTCTATCTCTCTCTCTCTTCATTTCCTCCTCATCGACTACGTAAGTACATTAGGCAGTGAAGGTTAGGAGCTCAGCAATAGACCCCTAAGTATGGGCACGACATGCGCGTAAATCGGATATAGGCCTGTACAAGCAAATGCGCAGAGGAGAGCGAGGAAGTGACGGGATGATTTAGGGATGGATGAGGATTTTAGGAGAGGCTAGCTGTTAAATTTGTTGCTCGCACTAAAGCTCGATTAAGAATGAGAAACACTGCCTCGATCCTCCAACACGTGCTCCTCGCGCAATACGCTTCTGATATATTGCCGCATGCGTGTGTACATACAGATAGGTATAGATCCAAGTGAAACTCTGCCAATGACACCTTGCTGCGAGATACAAAGAAAAGGCTCCTTTTCGACATTTTAAACACCTCCTGCGGTAAAAGGTGCGTGCGCTCGGCGCGTTGGTGGGAGGGAGCCGTTGACGCGTTGTAACATCCACGGCGCCGACCGACGCAAGCCAGGCGCCAAAGCGCACGGGAGGGAGCTCCTGCCCGTCGTCGGGAAAGGGAAGGTTTTCGAGACGAGATGGCTGGGATCGGCGGTCCGGGCGGCCTCGGAGCCGGGCGGTCCTAGGGCCGAAAGGGCCGCCCAAGGGCGAGGGAAAAAAGGGTGGGCACTGACCCTTGGGAAGCAGGACCTCAGGAGGCCTCGGGGGCCAAGTACAGGCGGCGGGCGCCCTAGGGCCTGCGCGCCCTCGGGAGGCGGGGGCGCAAGCTCGCAAGCTCCGGGCGGCTCCTGGGGCGGCCTGCGCGCCTGGTCGCCTAGTCCGCTCCTTATCCCACGCGCTCCTTTCCCAAATCCCGGGGCGGAAATCCGCAGGGCCAACGAGTCTCTCCCCCGGCGCGCGCACACCTGCCGGAAGCCGGACTCCCGCGTTATCGCCGACTGCGCCTCGTGAGCGATGGCCGGGGTGGATGTAGGGGGGTAATCCGCGCCCAGCAGCCGAATCCTTTAGCGGGGCGAGCCGCGCGGGCAGCGAGTGGGCGCGTGTTGCGCGGCCCCCGGATTAGCGCGGGATTACGGCCGGGCGGTGCAGCGCGGGATCCGGGAGCGCCTACGCGCGCCGCCCGCTTCTTCGCCTTTGTTCGGGTTTCCGGGCCGCGGCCCTCCTCCCCGCGGATTAGACCCGCAGCCGGCCTTGTAAGTTTTCGCGGGCTCCTTCCGGGGCGACGCCTGCCGGGGGCGCTGCCAACCGAGCACGGCGGAGGCGCGCGTCAATCGGCCGCGAAAAGGAGGCCCGAGAGCGACTCCTGCGGTGATTAGCGCCGTTAGATCGAGCGGCCGCAGCGCCGGCTGGCATTCGGCCCCGGGAGAAAGAGAAAATCCGATCGGCGCAGGTCCGCGTAGAAATGAATCCCCTTAATGCGCTTCCGCCCCCCGGCGGCGGTGGCCGCAGATGTCTGCGCCGGCCTGACCCCCGGGCTCGGCCCGCGATTATCCCCGGCGGCTCCCCTCCCCCGGAGGGCCGTTTTCTCGCGGGAGAGGCGCGCGCGCACCTATGCCTGGGCGCGGATTACGCTCCCCCCGCGCCCGCCAACGGCTCGACGCGCGCGTGTCTGGCCCGCGCGCACACCCAAGCGGCCGCAGCAGCCGCCCGTGATCCTTCCTAGGCGTCGCGGCTATGTGTGCGCGCGCGCGCGCCTGTGAGAGGAGGGCCGAGGCCGCGGCGTCTCGTACGTGTTCCCCGGGCGCCCGGGGGATATGTTTAGCCTCTAATCCGGATTAGTGCGTTAGGGTCACAATATCTGGGCCTGCGCTTATTCCCTTCGTGCCCCGCTCCCTTATCCCTCCCTCCCCCCGAGCCGGCGGCACTGCAGTCGCCGAGCGCCAGGGCCGGCTCCCCGTGCGTCCATTCGTTCTGCACACCTTCAACACCAGCCCTCGGCTCCACGCGTGTGCGGCGCGCGGGTTATACACCCCGGGCTGTTACCCGTCGCTCTCCTGGCACTGTTTCGGCACGTACGCAGCAGACCGTCCAAGGCGATCGTCGCCGTCGCGGGTGTAAGCCCTCGAGGGTGTAATGCTTGGCACGCGGGATGATCCGCGGGAGACGCGGCGCTCGGCGCCTGTGGATCTACGCGAATCTGGGGGCAACGAGGGCAGATATATGGCGCGGGATAAGGCCGGCGGTGCGGTGCGGGGGGGAGGGCGAGGCGGTGCACGCGGGCCGGCTGCGCGCATATACATAAGCCCCCGTAATCGGCTAATCGGCCAACGAGGGGAGCGGCGCACTCACACGCGCGCGCAGAGGCCCGGGCGGCGCAGGCCCGGAAAGAGAAGCCGGCGGGCTTTTTGCCTGCTGACCCCGCGGCGCACACGTGCGGACGCGGCCGCCGGAATGCGCCGGGGCACGTATGTCGTCGCGCGGTCCAGCCGCTCAAGCCGGCGGTTTTAACGAGGAGGCGAGACGGGCGCGCGGATCCGAGAAGCTGCGCGCGCCGGGAAACGAGGCCGCGTCGCCTAGATGCGAATCGCCCTCGATTATTGCGCGCTGGGCCGCCGGCTCGGATTACGCAAGATTAGCCTTCGGCCGATGCCTCAATTTTTGCAGAAGGAGGCGACAGCGCGAGCGCCGACGAACGCCGGCCCTTGCATACACATACGCACAAACACACAAACACACACAGCGCCGAAATACGTACACGCGCACTCGCCGGCGATGAATGGACGGGCGCCGGGAGTCTTTGCGGCGGCGAGACTCCGGTCTCCGGGAGTCCGGCCAATATTATTACTAATACTCGGGCGCCATACTGCCATCTGGCCTGTCGTCGCATT
Source organism: Sycophaga agraensis (assembly GCA_018906755.1). Classification (NCBI taxonomy): domain Eukaryota; kingdom Metazoa; phylum Arthropoda; class Insecta; order Hymenoptera; family Pteromalidae; genus Sycophaga; species Sycophaga agraensis. Next base: position 917,940 of record JACCIE010000003.1, read on the forward strand.
ATTATTATAAGTCGGCTAATCGATGCAAAAACACAGGCGCGTTATCGTGCGCCCGGTGTGCCCAACCCCCCCTCTCCCCCGCCGGTCCGCGCGCAAATCCGGTTCGCGCAGCTTTCCCCGGCAATAATTAGCCCTCAAGCGCGATTTTAAGCCGTAAATGCTATAATCCATTAATACCTTGATCAACAGACTAATGCCTCTTGCCGTTTTTACCTCGCTATAATCGCGATCGCGCGCGAGGGGAGCTCCAAATGGACGAGCGGATGAAAAAAAGAAAAAAAAAAAGGACGCGGCGGGGAAAAGCGAGGGGGTGGGCCCGGGGGCGTAATCCAGATTCGCATAAAGCCCGCGTGGCGGATGAGCCGACCGCGCCCGAATACACGCGAGGCTGCCTCCTGATACGCGCATATAGTCGCGACTCGCGATCGCGATCGACCGCGCGCGATCCAGGGGCTTTGTGCGCGCGCGCGCGCTCGCATCGACCGAGCAGCGCGTCGTAACGAGGAAGCATTTAGATCCTCCCTCCCCCCCTGCGCAGGAAGTCCTTTATTGCCGGCTCCTCGGGCGACTCAAGGCGCGCGCGCGGGATTAGGCCTAAGGGAGAAAAAGTTGCCGGGTCCCTTAGGCTCATAAGGCAGCGGTGCCCCCTGTATCGCCGGCCGGCAAGCGGCCCGTGATGATCGATCGCCGCGCGGGCATCGTAATAATCGGCGGCGCGCCCAGCTTTTCACTTGGCTCCTCCTTTTTTTAAAAAAGTCCTAATCCCGGGCGGGCCGGGCGCCCCGGGCGGTTTTCGCACGCTCCCCTGCGCCGGCGGCCGCCCGCGGAAGGTGCCTTCCTTCGTTTGCCCCCGAGATTTATGGGCTCCCGCGCCGGCTCCCATTGTCGGGGCCCTGCCGGAATATCTCGCCGGCGCAGCCCCCGACTCGCCCGTTATAAATTGGAAAAATAAACAGCATTCGGCCGGCTAATCGAGTTCTGCCTCCTGACCTGCTCCCATAATCTCCCTCGGCTCGCCCATCCACTGCCAATAACGGATTACCGCCTTATAATCCCCGGAATCTTGATCGCTCGTCTATATAGGTATAAATCGCTCCTTACACGCGCGTCCTCCTCGCCGCGAATCGCTATACATATATATATATAACTCCTCTAGGATTATAAGAGCGCGGGGTGCGAATGAGAAAGGGGGACTCACCGGGGCCGGGGGCCGTCTTGCTCAGGTCGAAGCCCTCCTGCTTCGGGCTCGAGAGCAGCTCCTGCTTGAGGTGGTGGTTGTGGGCCGCGTAGGGCTGGCCCGCGCTCGCCGGGACCGGCGTCGGCGCCTGCTGGACGCTCGGCGGCGTCGCCTGGTGGGCCGAGGCGGGCCGCTGCTGGCCCGCCAAGGGGGGCTGCGGCCTGCGACTGTTGCTGCTGTTGTTGCTGTTGCTGCTGCTGCTGGCCACCCTGTGTCGCTGGCTGTTGCTGCTGCTGCGCCGGCGGTGGCTGGGCCTGGGGCCCGGGAGCCGGCGCCGCCGGACTGCGCGGCAGCGAGGGCTCGCTGCTGGGCCGTGAGGGCGGCGAGGCCTTGTGCGTCAACGCCAGAGCCTGGCTCTGCAAGGTCACAATAGGGTACTCTCTCCATTAGAATGTCTTGTATACTTTTCAATTCAATTGTTTGACGCGGTGATTCGATGTCCCTTCAAGGGATGCGCATAGCAGTTCAACTTTTGACTCAAAATACCGGTAAAATATTGCGCGAATCAAGTTTTCGAATTCTGCTGTTGATCAGCATAATAGAAAAAAATTCTTTTAACGAGATCGTTAAAAGTATGATGACTAGTTGAAAGTTTAAGCCCACCCAGGACAAAATTCGCCGAGCATTTCGAGCTAAAAATTTTCATAAATCAATATATCAGATTTAAATACGCCTGACGAATTTCAATATAGGTCTTATTCAAGTATATTAATGTATTACCTCCATAAACGCGGGGAGTCAGTTTACTATAACCACAAATTTCTGTTGTAAATTAAGCAGACCATAATTTACTAAAATAATTATGTTATCTTTGAAAAATCTCGTACTAAATTGATGGTAGAAAGCAATATTTAGTTCAGTGGCTTTTACAATCCTAATGTTTGCTGCAATATTTTTTTAGTATCGAATATTAAAAATTTTGAAAACCTGAAAGCTCAAGTCTATCAAATATGCTTACGTCACATATAGTCAGTTTCGATAATTCCTTGAGTTGATTCTCAGTTATACGTATACTCTATGATAACTCGATTAAGATTAGATATATAAGTTGGCTTAAATGTCGCTTAACATCCGTACATTTCATCTTCTTTACCATTCGATAAACATGACAGTAAAACATCATCCTTTCATAGTCGTTCTATATTTCTTAAATAAATATTCTTTTTAACCAATAATGCAAAATAAACGAAAGTCTATGAAAAATAATTGATGTAAATTATATAATATCAGAATGAGTATTGTAGTAATATTCTCAAAATACGTTAAATTTATTTTGAATCGGATATATGTTCCAAAGATAGAAACTGTACTGCACAAATCTAAGCTCTAACTCTAAATCCAAATGTTAGATTGATTAATAATCGGCATTTTAATTATTTTCTAACAACAATTGAATTATTGTCAGGCAATAAACTTTTTGGTATATAATTGTATTTTACATTAAATCATTTGGCATTGACAAATATTTTGACGGCATTTATTGCTCTTTGAAAATTAGGCAGCAACTAATTGCGTTAAGCAAGCGAGATAGTTTCTTAATTTAATGTCACTTAACTCGGACATTCATAAATTAGATCTGCAAAACACGGTACAACGTTATCCGAGCGCGGAACGCTGCCAAGGAAACTCGCAAGCTAAAAAATACTTGGCTTGTAAGGAATATATGCATTGAGAAGGAGAGAAAAGGAGGATTTACGATTAGCCACATAAACGGGGGATAAACAGTAACCCTCAAGATTGGCACGTAAGGCAACGCACGTAACAGCAGAGGCTTCGAGCCTCTTGCAGCGGTTGGAAAAATGGACCGCAGAACGAAGGAGGGAAGCCTAGCACGAGAGAAAGATCTCGAGCGGGCACAATAAGCGTCGTTTAAACGGCGGGCGGGTGCGCTAGGGGGCCGCGGAGGCCCGAGGAAAGACAATCGAACGGGAGATTAAAATTTCCAACGGGAAGGAGAGCCGGGGCGCATGTCTGCGGCCCCTCGCCGGGGAATTAACCGCGGATGATCTAAGCGTCGGAGGCGGCCGATGAAATCCGAGCGCACGTGGCTGAATTCGCGCGGCGTCGCCGGCGCGCCGACTTAGATTTATGCGGCGGCGAGCCGGGGCTCCTAGGCCGGCTTGTGCGCGTGTATACATAGATGGCGGGTAAGCCGCGGGCGCACCGAGTCAACGAGGGTCAACTGGGCCCAGAATGCGGCAATCCGCGCAGCCTCGCGCCTCTCTCCTTTTCATCTATACAGGCGCGCCTCGAGCCAGTTGTCAAATGCGCGATCAGCCTCGTTCCGAGAGATTCTCGCAGATGTACGCGCGCCGCCTCGATGCGCCCGTTACGCATCGTTTTCATTCCGAGCCGGGTGCATACGTGTGGGTCTGCAGCGCGCGTTCACCGATCTTTTATTCCTCGCCGTGGTCGTCCGCTGCCCGATAGCGTACGCGCGCATGTGTAGGACAGCGTGCAAATTGAAGCGCGTTTGTTTAAAGACTTTGTTGTAGAGCGCGCAGGCAGGCAGGCAGGCCGAGCTGGGCGATAAATGCCCGGCTTTCGCTCGTATTCATTAGATTACTTCGCAGCGGTAATTAAGCAAGCAATTCGGGCAGCCGCGCGCAGTGCGTGCGCGCCCTCGCGTGCATCGGCCCAATCATCAGCCGCCTCCGTTTCCCCGGGAATCTCGTCGCCCTTTGCGGAATCAGAAATCATTTGGCAAATCCTCTGTGCACGCACATACGTGTATATACACACACACATACACGACATGCTCGTTTGCCACCCAATGAATCCTGTACGCTCGTGAATTCAAGGGAAAAAGAAAAGCAACGTCAGGCCTAATCTCTCGGGTGGCGAGCGGCGAGTGGCCGCCCCGAAACTTTTGCCGGCAACTGTATGTGTATATGTGAAATTAGGCGGGCCCGCGGAGGAAGTACAGAAGCCGAGGGCGCCCTCGCCCAGGAGCCGTGGACTTATTAGCGCGAGCCGCGCCCGTTGAACGAAGCCGGAGCTATTTTTCTGCATAAAAGGGTCCCCGGGGATGCGTATAAAAAAAAAAAAGGCGCGGCCGGGCAGCGTCGCCCCCTCCCCGAGAAATAGCGGGGAACAATCGGCGGGGCAGGGCGGCGGCCCTAGGGCAGCGGCTCGGCGGGAGCGCGCGCGCGGCCGGTTCCTCTTGGGCCGGACTGTACGGCCCCGGGCGGCGCGGCTACTGTTTCGGGAGCGGCTCGGCTCCGGCCCCGGCGCGTGGTATGCGCGCGCAAAAAACACGTCGGACCGCCGGGCGGACGGAATCGGGGGCCCGGCCTCACCCCACCCCTGCAACCTCCGAGCGGCCGCGAGCGGAGCGCAGGTGCGCCGCAAGCAGGATGACGGATTCTCGGCGGGGCCCGGCGACCTACCTCGCGAGGTAGGCCGTTTCCGGGCCGATTACACGCGAGGGCCTCGTCGCCCTCGAGCCGCAGAGGCCCCTCGAGGGTTCCTCGGCTAATGCGCGGAGGCCCGTCCGCCGAGCGGGAGTTATTGGGCGGCGAGGGGGTAGAGAGGGGGGGGGGCGAGGCCGCGCGCAAAAAGAGAGGACGGCCGGAGTGCCGGAGGAAGGGAATTCCGAGAGAGAAGTCGTAAGACGGGGGCAACAGGTGGATGGGGTTAGCAGTTTATCCAGCTAACGCCCCGAGTGATATCTCTCACCGGTTAGCTCGGCTGCCGCCCGCGCGGGGATCAAGCGCGGAAAGACGAGCTCGGGGGAGCGCCGAGGATGTTTTCCCCCGGCTTCCCCGGCTTCCCCGGCTTCCCCGGCCCTCCCGGCGCCGCCGCGGTAATCGCTTCATTTTTTTCCCCCGCCGAGTCCAATGAAAATATATACATGTACGCGCCCTTCCCTTTCTCCCGCAGATTTGTCTTCGCGGCGAATTGTGACAGGCCAAAAAAAAGAAGGCACTGCGCACCGACCGCCGGATGCATACGGACGCACCGTACATCTATCGGAGATAGTAGTTTCGATTGCGGTCCTCCTTCGATACAAGCGCAGCCAGTACTTTTCGGCCATGTACACTCGCGCCGGCGATGATCCCACGAGCGGATCGTGTCCCAGCGGCGGCCAATGCCGATTGATTGAAACGAATGATCTAACGCGTGCAAATGCGATGGATGCTTTTCAATTGGCCGCGCCTCTGATCTCCCGAAAAAGACGTCAGTGATATTTGGCAATTGAATGGCCGCGTGCGTCAGAGAGCGAGCGGCCGGCCTCTTATCGCCTTTCTTAATCTCCAGCGGGTGCGAAGCCCTTGCTCCCGGCTCCCGTCCCCTGCGATTCCCTGCATACCCCTCGTGTCGCGTGCCGTCCTTCCTTTTCCGATCACTCCCCGTAAAAGGGACGCCCTCGCGAGTCGGGCCCTTCCTTTTCTCTAACCAATGCAATCGAAGGTAAGGCGTCCGCGCGCGGGACTCGCGAAGGAGTCGGACGGCTTATCGGGCGTCCGGGGTCCATATATAGGGCCCGCGATAAGGGCGGATAATCCGGGCGCGCGGTGCGCGCGCACTCGGGGCCGGCCGGCGGCGGAAGAGGGACAGGGCCCGGAGGTTCGACGTATCGACTGCCGGCCGGATAGAGGGATTACAATGATTGCGCGCAGGGGTGGGCAGGCAGCGTGACGGCTCTCCTCGTGCGTGCCGCAGCGCCGCGTAGACGCGCGCCCGCGCCCGCCCCTTCCGCGGAGGCTGCTCCTCCCCCGCGCGGCAGCCGCCCATTACCAAGTTTCAGGAATACTTTGTCGAGCGCGCGGGCCGCGGTCTATCGGCAGGAAGCCGCCGGCCCGATGACCCGCGCGCCCCTTCCACTCTGGTCTCTTTTTTTCCTTTCTTTTTCCCCGCCTTTTCCCGGGCGAGCGGCATTTTTCGGCCGGCAATTTGCCAAACGACCGCGGCAAATTGTTGCGTTTTAATGCCCCGCGTCGCGGATCTGGATTTTTGACACGTAGCAGTTAGCCGCTGATGGCGAGGGGCTCGCGCGGAAGCCGCAGGGACTTCCCTTTTTTTTTTTTTCATTTTTTTTCCTCCTTTTTTTCATCCCGCTGCTCCATGTCGCCGGGGCAATCAGCGCTCGGGGAAGAGGAGCCCTTACGAAACCGGCAGCTGGCGCGACGCTGTCAAACGGCTTATCGCCCGCGCTCCCGAGATCTAATCCGAAGAAGTGTCTAAGCCCGGCCCCGGGATAAGATTTACGAGGCGCGCGAGGCCCGGCAGTATCTACGCCGGAGTTATTATCTCCGGCCGCCGCCGCCGCCGCCGCCGGCCGCCGCCGCGCACATGTCAAAACGGAAGTGCAGCCGCGGTCAAGTCTTTAATCCCTTCGGATCTCCTTGTCGCTCGCTCGGCAAACACGGGGGGGCAGGAGGATAAAAAAGGAATCCAGCGGAAGGAATAGAACCGGGGAGTCGGCCAGCCGGCTTGTCGCTTTGTCGCGCGGAATTAACAATGCGCCAACGCCTCGCTGGTTAAATGGCCCCGGCCGATCCAGTGCGTGTGTGCGTGTATAACATACCTTTCGCTCGCATGGGAAACGCGCAATCTCCTAACTTCCATTCCGCTTCGATAACGCTCGTTTTTCTTTTTTTTTTTTTTTTCTTCTTTTTGAAATTACTTCCAACCCGGTATTATACCATTGAGGATATACGTGGGGCCTTTTGTGCGAGATTGCACCGTTTGCGGGCATCTTGCTACTTCATCATTGTAATTGCCGGTTTTTGGCCCCGCGTCCTAAGCTGCACTAGGGGCCGAAGAGAGGCTGGGAAGTGCAGTCGGCGCGCGAGGAGGGGGAACAAAAAGGAAGAGAGAGCGAGCCGCGTGTGTCTGTGTCTTGACCGTCCTCGCATCGTTTGAGCCGTTGCGTTAGCACACGCAGGTAACTGGATTAGCGGATTACTCGGCGCGCTTGCCCTCGACTAGCTGTGTGCGTGCTCACGGCCCGCCTCGGCACTACCTTCTCACCCTTTGTACGCGGACTCGCTTCCAGCGCTCACCCTAACCCCTCCTCCCCCGTGATCCTTTATTTTCTGCTTTCTAAGCATGGTACTTTGTCGATTGATTGTATGCTATATAATATGGAATTTTATTTCTATTATGTAACGGAACCGAATCAATTTTAATGTACCCTTTAACGCTTATTGCTTTTAAGACTGCCTATACGACTAATCTAATTTTTGTAAACCTTTACATAATAATATAAAGCTCAAATTTTTAACAAGCTTTTATTATTTTCGATTTTTAATGATTTATTTAGAACAAACTTATGTTTTTCGTCTATTTCAATTAGAAAAAGACAAGAAACAACATTATAAAAATATAGATAACAAGTAAAATATTAACCAATTTTGAAATCGAATTTCGGTCTTAAATATTACACGCGTAATCTGTCGCGCGCTGCTAGTATTACACATCGAATCGTAAAATTTGTTCCTTTAAAAGATAATTTGAAACGAGCTTCACAGAGTTCCAAAAGATTATAATTACGAAGTAGTCCAAAATAAATATAGTTAAATAGTTCTAAACGATTATAATTGGGAAACATTTTAAAATAAATATAAAAAGGAAGTAAAATGGAATTATATCGTATGTATCCGTGCCGGCCGATAGAAAAGAGGATAATCGTGCGCAGCTGAAAGCGTCTACATCCGCAAATAAACAACAACAAGCGCGCATAAGGTAATCCAGACTGCGCGTACAGGGAAAGTGGGTTCAAAAGAAGAATGTTTGCGCTCGCACACACCGCTGCCGTTTACGCTGGGATTCGACGTTTCGACTCCGAAATACGTTATAATATTGGTCCAACTCTTTTTTCCCCCTCCCAAGCGTAAACTCGTTGACGGGGCCCGGGCGACAAGCGGACCAGGGCGTGACCGAACGAACGAAGCCGCGGGCCCGTCGGTCCAGATCGGAGGAAGTCGCTTGGAGTGATCGGGGACTCGGGCGGCGATTAGCGGCGATCCGCGGGGCAGGATCGGCGCTTGCGGGGGCCTCGTTAGCGGATCGGCAGGGCCGGCGGCGGCGGCGGCGACGCACACCCGCGCACACGGACGCGCCGCCGGGAGAGGAGTGGGCGCGCGCGGCAGGAAGAAGGCAGGGGCACATCCGTACCGTGGCCAGAGCCCGTGACCCCCCACATGCCGCTCGGCCGGTCTACCGCTCGTGGGTGCGCTGTGTCGTCGGCGGCGGATCCGCCCGCGGCCGGGGGATCATCCGCGCAACCCCGATGTCTATGGCCCCGCGAGTCCGCGTCCCCGCACCCACGGGGTGCCCAATTGCCCGTGTAACCTCGCACCGAGGGCCTAACCGCACGGGCCGCCCCCCGCCGAACAAGGAGGCCTGCCCGGGGCATTCCACTCGCCGCCGAGTCAATTTCCTCCGCTCCGGGGCTTTATTAGCATTCGGGGGATAGATCATTGGGCGGATAACCCCGGGCTCGGCGGTTGCCGCCGGCGGATAAGCCCGCCGGCCAAGTGCCCCCGGGGCCCCCTTCGCCACCTAACCGACCCTTTTTTTTTCTTTTCCTCCCTTCGATCATTCATTCGCAGCGCTCGGTCGCTGCGGATGCACCGTAATACGGCCGCTCGAGGGCAAACTCGTCTTCCGGCAGCTCGGCAAGTTTGCGCCGTGCAGTGGGATCATCGCCGGTAATCCTCCGGCGGGCTTTACATACCCGCGATCGCACGGTGCCCCCGCACTGACATAATCTCATTATGCTCGTTAACTCGAGTTCGCAAGTTTCAATACCCGATATTCGTGCATTAAGTATTCTTCCCCGCCTCGTCGAATTATCGCTCCCCGCCGACGTCGTCGTAGGGAGAACAGATCCAGACGCTCGGTGCATAGGACTCTTTTCCTTTCAACGTGGCCAAAGCGCAGAAGCTGGAGACGTGTAACGAGGCATCGGCCCTCGGGCATTCAATCGAGAAGTCTAGTCATAATCCTTGGTGTTGCCGCATCGGCGTGCAAGGGAGCGAGCGCTAAATTGGATTAGGCTCGGAGATCGCGATAATCATCTGGCGGCGGGATCTTCCCTTGCCGGCGACCTGTTACCCAATAGGCGAGTGCAGGCCGAAGGGGCATTGGGCCGAGGGCCCGGCGAAAGCGAAAGCGAATCCCGGCGAGTGTCTCCGGCCCCCGGCGGCGAGGAAGAGGAGGCGGCGCGCGTGACATAACGGGAGACAAAGCTCCGGGCGGCGCGCGCCCGGCCCGGCCTCGGCTTACCTGGACCTGATCGTTTTTCGTGTTGGCGGCCACCCAGGCTTCGGCGAAGGTCTCCATCGCGCTCTGAAAATCCATCCCCGCGGCTCTGCGGCGGGCGGCGGCGGCGGCCTCGGGCGGTCAGTGGGCGGCCGGCGGCGAGTCCCGGGGCTCGGGTGCGCCGCGGGCCGGCATCCCCGCGCGGTCCCCCGGGGGGTCGCGGCACTCGCCCCGCGTCCTGGCTGCGCGCGGCGACGGCGGCTGCCTCGGGCACTGCTGGCCGCGTGCGCGCGCTCCCGAGCCGGCTCCTGGTACGCGCGTGCGCTGGGCTGCGAGGCGTGCGGCGCTCGGGCCGCGACTGACTGCCGCCCGGCGCGGCGCGCCCGGCCCGCCGCCGCCAGCGCCGCTCCTCCCGCTCCCGCCGCTCCCATACGCCGCCGCGCCGCCCGCCGCCCCACCCCCGCCCTTCCCTCCGCCGCGCCCGGCTATCCGCCCGCCGCCGCCGCCGCCGCCGCCGTCGACTTTATCTCCCGCCGGGGGAGTCCCGCGCCCGGAGGATACTCCCGCGCTCCATTGGTCCGAGCCGCGGCGCCCTCCTCCGCCGAGGGGGTGGGACCTGCCCCCGGGAGAGATAAGGAGGCCGCCCCGGACGCCCGGACGCCCGCTCGCTGCTCGCCCGGGGAGGGATTACGGGATGCCGCCGATCCCCGATCCCGCCCTCCCCCGCCGAGCCGGACACCGGCCCCCGCCGCCCCCGACGACCCTCCGCCCTTTCCTCCCGCCTCCTCCCGCCCCCTCCCGCTCCTCCGACCCTCCCGAACCTCCTGGATTATTTCTTCTCTTCTCCTTTGGCACTTTTCAACCAACTTTCGGATAGTCCCGCTGCCTTCTTACGCCAATATTCCCCAGGAAAATGACTCTCCGCGACCGCGGTTACACCACTCGCCATCCTCACGACGCTACTTTACGACGTAAAAAGTCAATGATAATTCGCTAAACTTTGCTCTTAAAGATAAACATTCAAACGACTACAAAGCTGTAATGAAGTTTAACGCGGTTGCCAACAACTATTTTCTCAAAACGATGATTTTACAAGTAAGGTAAGATCAAATAATTATGAAAAGACTCTGTAATCGGCGATTATTTATTTAGTAGTGTAATAGTGCCAAAATGTGACCAACCAAAAGTGAATAAAAGAACGAATCAAGGAAGAGAAAGGGTGGTAGGCGGTGCGGCGCATTTAAAGAGCGACGATATCAACACGGGGTCACTCGGAGCGTTCAGATAATAATATCCAATCCCTCTGCTCTTTCTCTCCAGATCTGTTCTTCTGTCATTGTCGGTGACGGTTTCCGGTGTATTATCAAATTTTACGGAAAGGAAGACGCGCAGATTACAATTCCAACGAACACCATCGCATTCAGTAATAGTTTCATTCCCTGTTTATCTTTCGCTCAAAAGCGAATGGAGCAAAAGATTTTTTGCAAAAATGACCTGCTACGAGGGCGTATATAATTCAGGAAAAAAGAATAAATGCATGCTCTCCGTACTTATGCACATTTATCATAAATGCTCGAGAGGAGAAAATAATCTATTTAAGGGAAAGAGCGGAGGGTGTTTGGTGAGCGCGCTACATATAGTCATTGGCGCCGTAAAAAACACCTCGGCGCCACGACAATCGGCAATACTTTACCGGTTCGACTCGTGGCCGCGGCCGCAAAGGAAATAAAAGGTCAGGTAAGCGGCGGCCGCCTCTCATAAACTAGTCGTACATCTCAGGCCGATCTGCGACACTCCCCTTAAATAAGATAAAGGTGCACCTCGCGCCCGGGAAATATAAGCGAAAGTAGAGAAAGAAGCGGATCCTCCAGAGGGCGAGGAGGGCGGTTGGAGGGGCGACGGGGGCCGCGGGAGGCGCTCGTTAGAGGGAGCGTCGATTTCCGTGTGTACCCGCGGCGGGGGTAAGCTGCATCGGGGAGGGCATAACGATTGCATCCGATCTCGGGTGAGCGGGGCAGAGGCGGGGGCACGGGAGACGGGGGGGGGGGGGAGGGACGAGAGGGACGCAGGGCGGCCGCCCCCGCCCGCGGCGCCGCGCGCCGCTTCGATCCGCAGCGGCGCCCCCGGCGCTCCTCCGCGGAGGGAGAGGAGGCGTGGCGGCGGAGCTTGCGAGGCGGAGCTTGCGGGCACGCCTCCCCTCTTAGCGCCGGATGGATAGACCGAGCCGCGGAGCTTTCCCTCCAAATCTCCCGAGCACCGGCCGACCTGCCCGCTCCGCACCTCCACATCTACGCCGTTGCTGCAGCTCTCTGCGGTGGCGTATTCCGCCTCCTTCTCCTCTGACCTCACCCCCGCCCGCCCCTAAACTACGGATGAGGTCCTCTCGCTCTCGCCCGCTTTTACTGCGCGGAGGAGTCGGAGGAGAGGGACCTGCATGTATCCCGAGAGCCATCGCCGACACCCGCTCGCTTCTCTATATCTATATCTCGTGAATCCTCTTCCCTCGCCTCTATTTTTCCTCTCTGTCTCTCTGTCTCCTGAAATATAACCATGCAACTTTAGACTACAACGCTTTCGTTAGCATTAATTTATTTATGTTATTTCTTGGGGACGGATTAAGTGATAAACATGAAAATCCGCGTAAAACACTAGAAATTATGTGGTGTAAAAAGTACTGTAAAAAGTAATACACAAACTTTGATATTAAAACAACGTGTTTATTAAAACAATACACTACGACGCTTAAATTGTCGAATACTTTTTCAAAGCGATACGTTAAGTCTAATACCTCATCAAATACATATGTAACTCTCAAAAATCAAAGTCTAACTTAATCTTTTTTCACTTTGTTATGGGTGTTGACTAATACAATGAAGAAATTTAATAGTCAATTCTATTATGCATAATCTGAAAGACATAGCTGTTTAATTCCAATACTCAAAGCTAATAATAATAGTTTCAAAAAAGTAAAGTTTAATGGGATACTGATATTTTTATAACCCCTGACGGTCAGAAACCCTCTATACGTAGGAGTCCATCTTATAGCCAAGTGTAAGGTCATTTCAAACATGGTCAAAATTAATTTAATCAAATACAAATATTAATATAATATATGCAGCGTATATTAATATTATATACCAAAAATATTTATGCCTCACAGAATAAACAATAATTTTCCAAGAATTATGTGCATAGGAAAAGTAAAATCTAAATTAATGCAAAGTTAGTAAATGGGGAACAGTAAAATTAGATAGGACTCATTTCCTAACTTAAATTGCTAACTTTAATGCATTAAAAGGATTTCCAATGAATTTAGGATGCTGGTTAATTTCTAAAAAAAGCAGAGATACGTAATAATCGTATTTTTGTATAGGAGAATTCTACAAATAATTTAATCATTGAGAACTTGCACAAATATGATGAGTACATAGATTCTTATGGTACTTAGTGCGCATGCACAGATATATTCTTCAATGATTTCTCATATAGATTGATATTTTTTTATAAATGTGACTGTCGGATCCATTTGCATTCATCAAGGAAGCATTTTTTTTGTAAAAAAATTCGAAAATGTCATTTTTTGCTGATATAGGAACTAAACAAAATTTGGAAATTGATTCAATTTTTTTTATTTTTGAAAAAATATAGAAGTATTATATTTAAAAATAATAACATTTTTCGAGTCAATTTTCTGTATGGTCATGCTGCAGCAGAGTTGGTATAGAAATCAGCTGTCTAATCCAAGATCCAATTTTGCGCGCCCTAAGTCAATAGAAAGGGTAATGATTTTATTTTAATACTAAATAAAAGTAATTAGAAATCAATATAATTTAAGGAATACAATAAATCTAACGAATACGAAATTGATACACTTTAGCAAAATAAGTAAGTCATGCCAAAATGAATAACTTTTGGAGATAAAATGAATGATATTATTTGAAAATACACGGAAGAAACAAAATGGAATTAAAAGTTGAATAATAACGATATAGGGTTACGCGTGAAAAGTCGATGTAACGGGAGAGAATTTCCAATTTGTTTGCATCTTTTGAGCGAAGAAAGAAGAATTCGCAGGAGACGCAGTTATAGAAATGAAGCTTTGGAAGAGGATCCGCGCGTCCCGATACAGACGGAGAAGGAGAGCCCGTCGAGGGGGCGGGGGTCGGGGGATCGTAAGCAGCATTAAAAAGGAATCGATTGGGCGGGGCGCGGGGGCGGTGTGTCGAGTATCGGCACCGCGGCATAAAGGCGCGCCTCCCCTCGCGCTTATTATAACCTCCGCGGGCTGAGTGGTCGCGCGCGCCTTTGCCCCGTGGCCCACCCCCCGTATAAATCCCGCGCTCTCTTTCCGTTTATGGACTCCCGAGCGGAAACAAACCGAGTGTATCTGTCGCGGGAGGCGCGCGCGCGCGTTAAGGTACAAATTGAAAACCATTCGGCGAATCTCCCCCGGGCCGCGGCCGCAAGTGTTAATAAATTCAGGTTTACGAGGGTGCCGCCGCGGGGGCGAGCCTCCTCGTTATGGGCCCGCGTCGCTTTACATCGGCCGCATAAAAGCCTCGCTTACGAGCCGGCTTTGCACGCGGGCGCCGCGCTCCTGCATCTCGCACCTATAGCGCCCGACGGATGTGACCCCAGCCGCCCGGGCTCCAGATGGTTACCCGCCCGCCCACCCCGGCCCCGATATCTTATTAGGCAAGCCGCGTCCCCTATCCTCGCGCGATTGTATTCCTACTTACGCTCTTTTCCATATTATACGCTCGGTGTAAGCGGGCCCGCACGATATGGCCTTTACTCAAAGCCCCTGCGTGTGCATCTTTTTAAAGTGGCCCGCGGGCTGCCTTGCAATTTTTCTCCCCGGTATACTTTGGGAGAATAAAGATATCTAGCGGGCCCGATACCCGGTTAATTAAATCAAATATTTGCCCGCGGCGCTCGCTCCAACTTTCCATTAGTTGCACGAATTGTGAAATTTCCGGGGGATCCCCTGCAGCCGGGGTAGCTTAAACTCCCGCGTGCCGCCAAAATGGAATATTCCCTTGTATTCTCCGGCATAAATCGCAAAACACGCCTAGAGCTCGGCATCCGTTACGAGATTCCGCGCTTCGACTGATGTCCTGTCGCCGGCGGGAGTTTGCTCGCCGTAATCCTCAACTGGAGCATATGCGAGGCCTTTGAGGTCGGCGGGAAAGACAAGAGGAGAGAGACGCCGGGGCAAAGTTGGGGAAACGGGAACAGAATCGGAGTAGATTTGCCGGGGAACCCCCGGCCTATTCCCCCGTTCCTTGTAAGCATTCGTCAATTAATCGGATTGAGTTTTCTCGAAAAATGATAAACTCGTAGGATGGCGCGGGACCGCCGGGGGCAACCCCTGCGCGCCTTCCAAAACAGCGCCGCGCGGACGATTTGATTGGGCGTGTAGTTGCAGAACAAGGATTCCGAGTTAACGAGGGCGCACAACTGCACTAAGACCGTTAGCCTGCGGACTCGGATTACACGCATCACGGCCCGTGAATTCGGACAAAAGGTCAGCGGCGAGTATAATTACCGCGGCGGAATAAGGTCTCTCACGTGTGAAATCCTCGGAGGAAATCCCAATCGGACAGACGTCCCGCTTATTAAAAGAGAGCGGCATGCATTATTGAGTCTCGAGTGCGGAGGCTGCACAGCCGCCCTCCCCCGGCAAAACAGACGACGCGGCAGTACTACGTATGTACGGAGCGGCGCTCTCGAGAGCCGGAGGAAAGCCGGAGACGGGAGACGGCTAGTGGGCTTAATCGCTTTTCTAAGCAGCTTGATGTCTATGATCGGCGCCGCGGGCGAACTCATATATGCGCGCGGGGAGCGGGCCTCCCATACCCCTCCCCCCCTCGACATTAGCCGAAAGGCGCGCGCGCGGTCGCGGAGCCCGGGCAAAAGGGACATCGATCCGCGGGCGATTTCGCTCCCTGCGGAGAGCGGCTCCTTTCACCGGCCGCTCCCCAAATCCAAGCCTTGCGGATCGGCCTTTCAAAGCGATACGCCCGGCTTATCGGCCGGGGCGCGGGGCCGTCCGGCGAACTGGCCCTCGTTATACCCGGCGGACCTGAACCCACCCCCGGGGCGAAGGGTGCAGGTAAGGTTGGCCGAGGGCCCATGGGCGCGTGCACTTCCGTAGGCCCGCGTAATGTGCACAGCCCCGGGGCGCCGGCCCCCTCACCCCGGCATAATAATTCAGAAATTTGCATGTACGCGGGCTAACTCCTCAAGTAGGTTATCTATGCCGCAAGTTTTCCGCTTGATGTATGTATGTATGTATGTATGTATAGCGCAGCTGGAGCGCGCGGCCGAGCTCCTGTCTGCCGGCACCCCCCGAGCGCCCCCGCGAGCTCTGCCAAGGTGCGCCGAGGCGGCCCCGCCCCGCGGCGCTTTCTTTTCGGCGGGCAGGCCGCCCGGACCTATATCGCTCCCTCGCACCCTTCCGCCGGCAGCCACAAATTATCCCTTGCGCAGCGCTTAGAGGAGATGGGGCCGGGCCGCGGCCCCGTCCCCCGCTCCTGCCCGGCTTTCTTTCGACTTGTAATATACGTATAGATGCTACGTGACGGAAATTTCCCCCGCGCGCCGAGCCGCCGATATATATGGCCTCCCCCTTCCCTCTAATCCGCGCGCTCGCCATAAACTATATATCCCTTCGTCTCCTCTTCGTCATCCGCCTCTTCTTATCGCGGTCTTTTTCCGCGTTCCCCGGGCTGCCTCCTCGCCCAGTGCAATAGTCGCTCGATCGTCCAAGGAAGAAGAAGGCCGTCCCGATATAACGGGTGCAAGGAGCGCCTCCCGAGGGAGGGAGGAAAGAAAAGGCGACGACGGATACTTAGGGGGGCTCACAGCCGGCGAATCCAAAGTGTCCCGCGCGAATATAAAAAGAGGGGGGGTGGAGGCTCCTCCGGGGCTAATTGAGGTATAGGTGCATGCAATTGGCCGGGCCCCGGCGTCCGCAGCCGGGCCAATCAGCTCGAGGGCGCTCACGTAACGAAGTTGCACGGCGGGAGGCTCGGGCCGCCGGGGCCGCAGGGTAGCACAAAGACTCCCGGGCGCATCATCCCACGGGTCCACGGGAGCGAGGGAGAGAGAGAGCGCGCCGGTTCGATCTGCGTCTTGGGGGGCGGCGGCCGAGTGCCGGGACAAAGCTCGCTTGGCCAACTCGATTACGCCTTCTTGAGGCGCGCGCGCGCGCGGCCGTCAAAGACGCGAGGCCCGGGAAGGCTTTTAATTGGCGCTACAACGCCCGGCGATCGAGGGCCCGGCATCGGCTTCTTTTCCGGCGGTGCAGCCCCGGGGAAAAAGGGATGATATCGGGGAAGCCCGGGCCCCGGGAGAGCGCGAGTGCCGGGGGCTAAAACGCGGCCCGCGATCGTTAATTCGGTTACGTCTCTATCGAGTTAACCCTTGCCTCGCCCGGCTCGCCGCTCGCTCGCGCGCTTCCATTTGCCCCGGAGGCCGCGCGCCTCGCCGGGAGACGCGCCCCCCTCGCGTTTATGCGCCTTATGCCATTCCCGCCCGCCGCGCCCTACTACTTTCCTTCCATTACAACTTTTTAAGTTGGTTATAGGTGCGCGCCCGCGACTCCACGTTCGATCGAGCCTCCGTTTTTAACAATCTCAACTCGCGCCCGCCCCTCTTTTCAAAAGCTTTCCCCCTACTGCTACGTATATGCTTGCGCCTGGTGCAAGTCGATTACTCCACGCTTGTAATTAGATTTATACTTTGCACGATTTATAAACCACTGTAACTCTATTGTACGTAACGTAACGTGGCATCCCGCTCTCAAGGCTCACGTGATGAACTAATTACTATTTATAAAATTATGCTTTTAGATACTGTTTTAAAGTCGTTCACAGTTCTTGTTTAATACTAATACTAAAAATAGAAAAAATGTTGTTTATTTACTTACTTATTATTCTGTGCTCGTGTAAGACACGAATACATCGATTATCGCACATCTATTCGTCTGAGCGAATGCTTTCTGGTACGTAAGTAGGTCCTACGCGATGCGATACTACTTGTGTACTGAGGACTACTCTAAATATACTGTATGAATGCGACCTCCTTAGAAACAAAGTTTGCTCTTTATTTTGTATTTCGCTGCTCGTTTGGTACAGTGCATTATTATAGAGTGTGTGTTAATTCGCGCCATTTTGAGGAGCTACCTCGTAATATTGTCACGACGCCAAAATTCTTGGAATGCCCTCTGGCGTTGAATTTGTTTATATCCTCCAGACTAACTTTTCACGAAGCTTATTCGTGATTTTAATTTATAAATATTTATAGATTTCAGCACAAAGGCGGCCTTCGTTTCCACTTTTTACTCCGAGATATAAACGGCTATTAAACGTTAAAGAAACGTATTATAGTCTGATACGTCAGTCTGCCAATCACATTAATGGACTTTACGCAGGACGAGGGCGATCGGTGCTAACCGATTTACGGAAATGAGGGCCGATCACTCGGGCAGCGGCTGCTATACCTTTAGAGGAGGCTCCGCTAGCCGGGGTATGGTAAGAAAGGGGGAGGGCAGGAGGGACGGCCGGAGATTTAATTGATATCTAGCCAATTAGGGGTCAATTTGCCGAGAGCGCGGGTGCAAGCTCGGGCGCAAGCTCATGGCTGCGGAAGGAGCGAAAGACGCGCGGTCCACGCGTGCGGGTGGAGGATCGCAAAACATTGACTTAAGACCACTTAGGGGCGGCGGCCCTTGGCCCCGGCCTCCGCAGAGTGGCCATTAACGCTGCCGATCCTCTGCGCTACAATTTCCCCGGCAATTAGCGCACGGATCGAGCGCGCGTCCGGCGCGGTCAAGCGGCGGCCGATCGCCGGCCCAAGATCGGCCGCCTAATTCCATCAGGCCCGCGCGACCTCCGAGTCCTGCGGGGGACAAAAAAAAAAACCGCCCGAGCGGTCCATGGGAGGCAGGGCCTCCGAGTTGCCGCTGAATGCCGACGGCGGCACTTAATCTCTTGACCAAGCTGCTTTCGAGCGACTTTGCGCCTTTCCCGAGGGCGCGGCCTAAGGGTTCGGCCGAGTTAATAGCGGCGCGCTTTGACGATCCGTCGGAGCCTCGGCTCCGCTCGCCTAAGTGGCCTTTCTCCTCCAACTCTTCTGGATCTGGAGCAAATTGAATGCGGGCCGGAGCGAGTGCGGGCGGACACTTTCTCGATAGTTGCCGGACGCCTTGGGCTCCTCCAGACATGCGCCGCGGCGGCCCCCGGGCACCTCGGGCCCTTTCCCGAAACTAGGCTAGCGCGAGGAGGCGGCGCCGCCGGCAGACAGCTGCCCCCGAAAGCCCTCGCTAACCAGACTTTCTTCGGCAGCACAATTTCGTATCGGCTTCTTTGCCTCGCAAGTCGATCGCTCGCGTAAACGCCACGCGGGCCCTTGCGAAGTTTGTAACGTGACCTCCTTTCACTTGGCGCTTGGAGGACGGAAAAGTTGCCACTTGGCGCAGAGGTTAGAAAAAGGAAAAAAAAATAAACGGTGGTACAAAGTCGAGGCGACCGACGAGAGCGGGGGGGTTGGAGATCGGGAAAGAAGGATCGCGTGGCGGGTCGGTCGACGAGTCAAACCGCGGTCAAAAGGTAAGGAGGCGAGGGCGCGAGTCGGGCCGGCTAGCCGCGGGGGAGAAAAGGACACGTTTAAAGAATTAAAGTATCTAATGCGAAAGAAAGGTCCTCGGAGGCGGCGTCTGAAAGCGAAGCATTGTCCGCCTAAGCCCGGCATTCACTCGTTCCCCCGGGCGGGGCGCCACTCGCGCCGCCCGCGCGCTCCTCGAGCCATCAAGCCGGCGCGGGGCCGCGGGGCGCCGAGATATAGGCCCCGGCCGCGGGGGGCGGCGCGGGGAGAAATAAGAATTTAAGAGAGAGTCTTAGAGAGAATAAAGCTAAGAATTAAGACGGACGAGATGGAGAAAAAGCGATGGCGCCGCCCGGCCGAGGGGCCGCGCTCGCCCGCCGAGGATTCTTACTCGCGCGTCATTTAACAAAACAATTAGGAGCTAACCCCTTCTTCTTCCGCGCGCGCCTTATAGCCTTTTTCCTTCTCCGGGCCGGGGCTGCCGGCATCCCCGGCCCCGGCCCCACCGCCGCCCTGCTCCCCCAGCGGCGAATCGAGTTTTCCCGCAAAACGAGGGATTACGCGAGGAGATTCCATTTGAATTAGCAGAGGTGGCGCGACCCACGGACTCCCTGCCCCGGGGAGCATTGAAATCGAGACGCGGACACTGCAGCGGCACGCATCGATCGCTTTTCTGCCGGCCGCTTTTATCTGCGCAGAAGAGCCCTCTTCTCATTTTCCGCAGATGCATCGGTTTACTGCAGTATGATTACGGTTACATTGCACGTGCCTTTTACTGCTAATATACCTCCTAGTTATTCCTCATAATATTTGACTAGTGTTTATGGGATTATTGTCCTGCGAACAATCCTCCAAGCTTTTCTTTTCTTTTTCATTTTTCAGGCATTTGGAAAAAATCATTTTTAATACGGTTTTTATTAACTTTTCACACATTTCAGTCGTATAAAAAGAACGTAGCAGCCTTCGCAATGGAATGGGATAGATACACTCAGCATACTATGTTGAAAAGTATATTAATAGGGAGTCTATAGTTTACTGTGTATTTTCTATTACCGTATCCGTAACGTTTTAATATTTTTGTTTGTCAAAGTTTTTCAAACTATTGTCTTGGCTGAGAAATTCTATTACAGTGCATGACTTTCATTCCAGGTGTCTTCAAATCAATCATCTTACTATCATAGATCGTATAGGATCGTAAGAGTAAATACTTGTAGTACTTAAAAATTAATATACAATTTCCTACACTAAAAAGTTTGCATAAGTTGCACAGGATAGTAGGTGGAAGCTTGCACTATAACTACATTAATTAGAGCTAATCTGCACAAACATGCATAAGTACATACTATATACGTGTATAAAAAGCATGTATCACTTATACACAGAATGAAATAATCCTATTACCTCAATTAAAAGCAAAAGGCCAACTAAAAAAGTTTATAACAAAAACTTTATAATTCTTTGAAACGTACATGAATTCATGTTAAACCCCCGATTAAACGTTTATTATGAACGGATTTCTTAAAAGATGATAGATTAAAATAATTTAACTCAAATAAGATATCAAAAAGAATGTTGACTTTGTCTTCATGACATTGTATTAGTTACTTTAAAACCGATAAACTTAATCCTTTCGCATAAAATTGGAGAATCGTTCATTGGATGAAACGTTTTACAAGCAAGTTTTATGCGATACCTCATCACGACGTGTCATTCAATGATTTAGAGTACGCAGAATATTATTTATTGCTACAAAGCACTTTCCAAAGAATATAATTTTTTTATTACATTATAAAAAATTTTATTGAAATAGAAAATGTAAAAAATAATACGGAAATCTTTACAAAAATTTGTGACAAATTTGTTACTCCTCTTTGCACACCAATTTAATCTAATTTTTAAAGATGTTTTTAATTACTGGACTCTTAATCTTTAACTTGGTAAACTATAAATATTCGAAGTATTATGCACGAGCGATGTGTTAGTGTCCAAACGGTGCAGCTCGCACCGCCTAAAGTTGGCAAGGTGAAATAGGCTAGTTCTTTAAATTGGCGTAAGAGGGCGGGAGCACTCGAGCGGGAGCCTCGGCTCGGGCGAGAGCGCTTTTATACAAGCGGCATCGGAGGAAAATCCCGCGGGATCGCCGGGGCCGAATACAGAGGTCCACGTGCCTGTCCGGCCCCCGGCGATCCCCTTTTCCCGCGACTCGAGCTTTTCACTCCATGCGCTCGTCGGCGGAGTGTATACTCGTTTCTCTTCCCTTGACGCCAGGTCCTTAGTTCCGCCCATCGCGCAGGAGACTCAAGCGGCTGCTTTTTCAACAGTGCGCCGATTGGCGGCCGAGTGGCTGGAAAAGGGAGGCAGGATAAATAAGGGAGAGGCCATCGCCAGAGCGACGCCTGTACACAGCCCATAAGACAACGTAAGCGGCGGGCGCGGGGGGAGTCGATCTTTTGCACCGCCGCGGAAAAAAAAGCCTCGGTGTAATCCTTAAACGGCGGCGTTAGCGCGTCTCCGCTCAAGGATGAAAGGTCCTCCGCCAATTATACCGAGGAGGCCCCGTTTGATCTGCTGCCTGTGCTTTCCCGGGCGGACTCCCTCTGGAGGGAAAAAAGAAAAAAAACCCTCCCCGCGCTGTGTTGATTTAAAAAAAGGTAAAGGGAAAAAGAAAAGGTAGACTGTCGGCGGCTCCTTCGCGGCTGTTCATACATTCGGCCCTGTCAAAGGCGCCCGCGAGCGGCCCTCGCAGACGCCCGATTGCCGCGGTTAATTAAACGGCCCTTTGGCCGGGCGCGGGCCACCGGCAGCGAGGGCGATGCGAAAAATCCCACCGGGCGCCACGCGGAAATAACACAGTTGGCTGAAAAAGTAGAACTGGTGCGGGGGTTTTGCAAAAAAAAAAAAACAGACAGGCAGCTAAAGCGCGCGCGGAATTCGAGGAGCGAGGCGCGCGTGGGCCGCGGCTAATTGAAAAACCTCGTTACGCGGGGCGGGCAATCCGCCGGCGCCGATTGGGAGCCGTGCCGAGTGGCGGGCTAAAGCAATTACCCGAGTCGCCGGGGCCCCGCGGCCAGATTAATTTCATTATCAATGTTAGCGCAACACTCGAGATCCGCGGCGCGCAGTCAAACACCCTCGAGGGCCGCGCCGAGCGGAGATTAAATCAGCGCGGCGCCGCCGAAAAAGCGCCCGCGCTCCACTTATCCGGGCACTCGGGGTGCGCGGCAGCCCGGCCCCCGGCTGTCGCCGCGCTTTTCACCCGCCCGGTAAAACGGGCTTTGATGGATAGCTGCGCCCTCGAGCCCCCGGCCCGCCTCCGAGTCCCGCCAGTGTTTTGTTTTTTTTTTTTCCGGAGGTTAAACGCAGTCCCAATTTTTTTCACATTACGAGCACCTGAGTCGATGGCTCGCGCCAAAGGACCGACGTGTGCAACCTGCGTGATAAAAAAAAAAAATTGATAAGCAGATCCGGCGGCGGGAGGATGGGCGCGCTGGGGCCAGGAGCCTTTGGACGGAGGCGCCGGCTCGGCCGGGGGTCGCCGGCAAAGGTCGTTCGCGCAATTTTTCACAATATTTGTCCCTGCAGGGCGGGGGGGTAGGGGCCATCGCTCGCGGGGCCCCGTCGAAATAATAAAAGCCCTGTATCCGCCAACAAAGGCGGCCGGCAAGGAGAGAGAGTCTTACTTTTAAAAGCGTACCTTTCCCGGCGCCGGAGTTCGGCCGGGGCCGCCCCCGCGTTAAAATAGGAGGGATTAGTTGGTAGGCCATGGGGCACGGGGCTTAGGCATTGATGAGGTTTTTAAATGGGTTCTCCTTTGATGCCGCGCGCGCGCGCGCGCGCGAGCGCCGGGGCCGCGCGCCCCGGACGGCCCCCCGGAGAAAATGAATCGGGAGCCGGCGCGTCTCCAGACGATATTTACCGGGAGATTAAAAAATCGAGGGAAAAATTAAGCGTTATGGGGCTCGCGATTAGGAGCGAGACGGGGTGAGGGGGTGGGGGGTGGGGGTGGAGCGGGGAGGGGTCGGCCCCGAGCCCTTCACGGGACTTAATTCCCCCGTAATCCCCGGTAAGATTTCCGCCGCGGACGACTCCTCCCAGCCCCCGCCGATTTTTACTGCCCCCGCCCCGCCGGCAACTTTTTGCGCCGATTAATCTCGCGCCTCGAGCGCAGAGGGAGGAGGGGACTCGGGGCTTAGGTAGGCCGACCGCCGCCGCCGCCGCCGCCGGGGAGGAGCTCGGCGGTTGTGCGCCCGGCTCGGCTCTCCCTCTCGAGCGGCTTCTTCCTCCGGCTCTCGAGGGTATAAACTCGAGCGGCGCTCGGCCGAAAGAACCGCGGCGGTCAATCGAATTTGAGGGCACTCGAGTAGCCGGCGGTCGGTATATAGCCCGCGCGGCGGCCACTTTATGCCCTCCCTCCCGCCGTATAACCGCCCGCGATAGGCTTTTAATATACGCGCCGCGCCCCCGTTATACGTATCCGCGCATCCCCGAGCCGCCGCGGCTTTCCATTAGGCGGAGTAAAGCGGCCCGGGCGTCCGCGAGTACTTTCTTTGATGTCGGTTAATTTACTAATAACATCGGCTATCGGCTGCTCCGACGCTCCTCGCGCCCCGCCCTCTAAATATTTGTACGCCGTCAACACATATCGGCCCTCTCGGCCCCACCCTCGCCTCCTTCCTGCCTTCCTTCCTTCCTTCCTTCCTTTCAGACGGTCGGGACACTTTGTTTTCACTTGCGTTTACGTCCCGCCCCGAGGCCGTCGACCTCTAATTATCCCGGAAAAACCAGCGGTCCGCTTTCCTTCCGGACGAGTCGAGGCCGTGCATCGCAACCCTGCATCCAGATCGAATAGCCACAAAAGTGTGACCAAATGCACCCGCAGCATCGACTGCCGCGACGATAAAGTGCTACGTCAGGTGGATCGAATCGATCCGCTCCTTGCGAAGGCTCAGAGACATCCCGCGCGTCGCGACGCAGAGGATCAATGCGGCGGGTCGATGGAGGCTCGGCTTGTGCGCGCGGGGGGGGGGAGACAGCTCGAGCTTCTGCCGCTTGAATATTTTTCAGATTTATCTCGGGCCGCGTCCTCCGACAGGAAGCGCAAAGCACACAGAGCCGTGGGGCGAAGGGGTATTCCAGGGCGGCCGGAAGGGGCGTCGAAGGCGCCCGGGGACTTAAGGGCGGTGTTTCTTTTTTTTTTTTGCGCAGGCGCCGCGGCCTCCTGCGGGAGGACTAAATTTCGCGCGCTAAGCCCGCCGCGTAATCCCGCCCTTAATATTCAAAAACGTGATCGCCCTGCCAAGGAGAGGAGCGCCGGCCGCGCCGCCGCTGACCCCGCGCCCGCGCCGGGGCTTTTCATATGCTAATTGGCATTCGTCATTTTCTTACGAGCGCCGTCTTAAGTGTGCTTAAGGTAACTCTCCAGCCCCGAGGAGCCGCCCACTCGAATCGATCTATGCCGCTTCCAGGTCGCCGTGGCGATCTCTTTCACTGACGCCACGTACCCGAGGCGCTGTACCTTGATCAATTCCGAATTCATGCTGCTGTAATTGCCCCGAATCTCGCAACGGCACTCCCTAAGCGTCGTTTGAATATTTAAACCAATTAATTTATCATGTATATTTCCTTAATCATTTCTTCATTTCTATCTTTAATACATATAGATGTTTAATACTCTATTCCTGAACAATATTTAAATGTATGAAGCTTTGTTATATTTTCAATCTTGTTTTATAATTATTATCTATAGACGACCACAATGGATATTGACGTCATGTAGCTATACATTTTATTGGCGCATTAAGAAGGATTTATGCCAATTATTTCCTACAATATTCCTCGTATACCAATAATCAACAAATACAATTATTTAAAAATAAAATTCTAATAAAATACTAAAAAAACCAGATCATTTTGACATTTTTTCAGCTTTTTTACGCTTTCATACAAAAGTCTGATGAAGATACACAGATATGTAAAAGAAAGAGCAAAGTGAAAGCGATAACGTCGCACAACAGGTGATGTACAACAGGTATAAGTCAAACTCTTTCGAGAAAAGAAAGAGCGCGATTGGCACGCGAGAGCCGTGAGCCGTGCCCGCGCTCGGCATTGTATGGTCAACGTCGCCTTGATCGCTCGCACCCACCCAAAGACATGTACACGCAGGCGCGCGCGCGCGCGGCTCCGAGCGCCGGGGCTTGGGCCGGGCAGGTGAGCCCGCAATCGCCGCGTGTACAAGACTCGGGCGCGCGCACGGGCGCGCCGGCCCCTTATCTCCTCCCGGAGATATATCGCCGCGACACGTTGTATCCGTAGGCGGAGATAAGCCCGCGGTGGGGCCGGGCCCGAGAGCGCGCGGCGACACGGCCACGAGACGACTGCGGGGCCGCGATCGCGCTGACATGAAACTCCTCCCGGGGACGCCTGCTCCCGACCGCACCCCGCCTCCGAATCCCGCCGACTAGAGAGGACCGGAGGACCAGCTGGACCAGGAGACCGGGCCCATACCGACCGAGGTAAGCTGCACCGGTGCGCCTCGCTCGCGCACGTCCGCTCGAGATGGGCCAGTTCAACTATGGTGCGAGGTAGATTTTTTCTTGGCCGAAACTCGCCAGTCCTGCAATGAAACCGATGGCCGCTCATCGCGCTGCGTTTTATTGATCCGTCGCGATCGGAACATCGACGCTTTTTTTTATCGCGCACGTACGGATTCGAAATCCTCGGTATACACCGGTGCGAGTGACCGAAGCGACACCGTAATCTCGCATAACAAAGTGTGACTCAAATTACAAGGCCCACGCGAGATAAAGTGCCTAGAATATAGATTTTCCGGTACTTTAACATTTGTTGCTACTTCATGCATAATCGAGTGCATAAATTGTTTGTATCGCATGCAGCAGAAATGGTATATTCTCTGTTTTCATTCCTTTCAATTTTTACGCAAAACTATACAATTAAATTCTTTGAAAGATATTGACCCGATTATAGTAAAATCGAATTCATTGTTCAGTATCGTATTTGATCAATTTTACGCAACTATACAAACATTGAGTGGATTGCAGTACATCATACTATCGCAGATAATATTAACAAATTACCGCTTGCTTATCATAATTATACTTTAACAAAATATTACATGATTTAGTTTAATGTTCAATAAATGATACGTGTATGATATAAACGTATTTTATGTAGTATGCAAAATATGTATTCAAAATAAAGACAGAAAATTGTTGACAATTTTCATTTGGAACACAAATATTGGTTGATACTAAAAATATAAAAATTACATAATTGATTTATAAATCTAGTTTACCCAATAATCAAAGACACTTTTTTGTAACCTAAGTATGACAACAATACTGTATAAAATATTTAAAACTCAAGAAAGGTCTACTGACCAAAACAAGAGTATTTATCTATCTACATTTCCTATTATATACGTCAATCAATTTAAAATAAAATACTATTACATTAAAGAAAAAATAAATACTGCACTAATTATTTCTTTATTAATTAAACTATTTAGGTGTTTAAAAAATATGCATGTATTAGGAAGCTTAATTTTCAATATATGGTGATAATCTTTAATGATTTTTACTTCATTTCAGCCAATTTTATCAATTTAAAGCACCATTCGATTAATACGTTGACCTCAATAGTAAGCGATTAGCAAGAGGCATCATTCAAACCTGGACTATAGATTTCTTTGATAATATTTTTTTCTCACTTTTTAAACAAAGTTTTTTTATTAAACTTTCTAAGATTCGGCGTATTTTCTAAGTATCTTACTCACATGCGAATTCATGCGTGCACGTGCCATTCTTGGTCGATTTTTATTCGACATTTGCTATAGTCCATGTTCAATTCGCATACTATATATGCAGATAAAATTATACATGGTTGAAAAACTAATTTCTGTCAGTATTAGATTTTAACTAGACAATCGTCTGAAAGAAAGTTTATACAATATTAGTAGAAATTTAACTATTTTTATTAGATACTGAAATAGACAGGAAAGTAGTTTAAGGAAAAAAAATCTAATAATACATAATAATTCGAATATATTAAACTATAAAATATCTATTAAATATCTGTTTTGATTAATATCAGTATAAATTAGCAATTTAAGATATTACAAACATGTTCTATCTAACTAAAGAAAATAACTGATAAGCTATTTTTTAATTTAATGCTCAATTCGTACTTAAAAATACTTAATTTATATTAAGCTTCTAAGTAATTTTATAACATAATACTATTAAAATATAAATATCTTGAAATTGTTACATAACGATATACACGAGTTATTTTACACAAATCTTAAAAATGCAACTAAATTAAACGTGAATATTTTAACTTTTTATTAAGATTTATTTAAAATATTCAATTTTAGTGTTTTAATATATTTAACAGATTTTTTATGTCTATAATAGTAATATCTTTAAATCATTATTTTGATATTCGAACTTAGTTACTTTGTTACGTATATATAGATTTGCATGCTTTAAAACAATACAAATATTATTTCTATTTTACTTGATATTTGCTGTAACTGTTTTCAACTGCTATTAAGCACCTATACTTATAAAAATATTCCGTGAAATCCAATAGGTTCGTAAGTGGTAAGATGACGCTAGGACCGCAAGAGTTGGTGAGGTCAGAGGTGGAGGGTGGATTGTCCGGGCCAGCAAATTCCCTGACGAGCAAATCGATAGATTGCGGCTGTGGTCGCTATCAGCTGTCGCGATTGGCCAAGTTCGCGACGCGCCGGATTTTCCTCGTCCTTCTCTGCAGCATCGGCATACTTCAGGCTACCGCCCAGGCTTACTTCCGCGTCACCAGCCATACGATTGCCAGAATTTTCAATTTTGATCTCTACCTTATGGGTACACAAAGTTTGTTATTATGCTATAAGAAAAAATATTGATTGCTTTTAAATAATTACAAATTTAAACAAATAAAAATTTACTGATATAATGTTTATTTCGCTTTGTTACATTTATAATTTTATCATATTAAATACAATCATGCTGAATTATATAAATTTTAATTTTTTCAAATGCATATCACTAATATTATATTTAAAACACTTAATCTAAAAAAATTATATTTCAGAATGGATTGTTTGTTCGTCTGAAACTGTACTTATATTTGCTGGTCTAATTATATCATATTGGGGCGACAGACTTCATAGAACGTCATGGTTAGGCGGTATAACACTTATTCAGTGTGCTTCATTTTTATTTCTAGTAATTCCGCGTTTATCCAACCAAACAAATATTATTGATAGCTCAGAAAATATCACCAAAGCATCGATCTTCTCAGGTATTAAATATGTCTTTACTTAAAATTAATATGAAAACTGCAGTACTGATTATCATAATAATCACACAAGTCACACAATTTTGTTTACAGAAATAAAATCAGAACTTTGTATGGAGCAAATTTCTCTGAAAGCATTCACAATAAATAACTCATATGGGCTGATGCTTTTTATTCTAATCCTCGTGCAGATAATTACCGGAATAGCCAGTATTGCTTTCTATGCTCTCGGTTTCTCGTATCTAGACGATAATACAAAAAAATTACATGTACCTATATATTTCAGCGTCGTTTTGGCTACAAGAATAATAGGAAGCGTATTCGGTTATACACTCGGATGGGGGTATTTACGGTAATTTATTTATAATTCAGTTTTGAAAATTAAATGAAATAATTATGAAAAGAAATTTAAATACTATTAATAACTGCACTTTTTTCATACTTAGCATAGATGTTGACACTTTGAAACCGATCACATCATATGAAAACCATTTCGGAGCTTGGTGGCTTGGATGGCCAATTATTGCAATCTTATTAGCCATTCCAAGCATGATAATGGCTATTTTTCCCAGAAAGCTACCATCAGAGGTGGACATTTTTACTTTTTCATTTCTACTCACGATGATACCAAGAAATTTTTATTTAAAATACAAATTATTTTTATAGATGGTCGAGCAAATCGCAGAAATGATTCTGGATCAGTCTGGTACTTTAAGAGGTTCGCAAAAAATAAACACGATAAAAGTTGGGAGTACAGAATTTTTACCATCAATGTTTAGATTACTCAAAAATAAAATTCTCATTTGCAACATTTTGGCAGCGGCATTTTTTATGACTGCATTGGCAAATTTTATAGCCAAAGAAAATATTTATTTGGAATCACGATTTTATGTACCACGGCCTACAGGGATATTTTTAGGATTTAACGATCCTTTACTTTCCAGAGTAGTTATAAGTATATATTTTCAATTCAGTGCTAGATTTCACCTTTGCGATTTATATCTGTTAATAAATCGTTTAAGAATATTATCTTTACATAAATTTAAAAAACTTATTACATTTTAGCTATATTAAATCCCATGTTAATTGGGTTAGCCATCATGGTCAATGGTCTGGTTATCGCTCGAATCAAACCTTCAGCAAGAACACTTATTAATTACAGTGTCATCGTACTGATTGCATCGACCTTAATAATATCTGGCCTTGCTTTTAACACCTGTGAAAAAGCACCCATAGTTGGACTTAACAAAGATTCGTAAGAATACTTATAATTTTTATAAAATATTGTAATAAATACTTTTTTAAACCAATATTTTTTCAGTTCTTCACTTATTAAATATTGCAATCGAAACTGTCAGTGCTCTCGAAATGCTGAATTTCAACCAGTATGTGATAATGGTCTATCTCTCGCATTTTATAGTCCTTGTCACGCTGGATGTACATCAGTAAAATATGATAATAATCATAAAATATACTCCAACTGTTCTTGTATTGAAGAAAATAAAGGGTTAGGAAACATTGAAGCAAGTCCTTGTACTTCTGGGAGTTGTCAAATTGGATGGTTAATTTTTGAAGTAATGTTTTTACTCTAGACATTAAACAAACTAAAATTTTTACAAGTCATAACTGTAACAACAATTCATGAATTTTGCAGATATTTACTTCGTTGGTGTATACTGCAGCAGCTTCTACTATAATTGGCGATTTATTAATAAGTTTGAGAAGTGTTAACGTACAAGATAAAGCACTTGCCATGGGATACAGTATGATGCTTATATCTTTTTTTGTTACTGTTCCTGGAAAAATACTCTACGATAAATTAGAGAAAGCTACTTGTATACATTGGGGTGCTAATGATAATTTATGTCATTTGCACCATTCAACTAATTTAGGAAACTATTTGTGTTTTTTAACTGCAGGACTAATTGCTGTTAGTGCCTTATTAAAAATAGGACTTTGGTTTTTATGCAAAAATATTAAAATGTACGATCCCAGTGAAATTGAAGTCCAACCACCAAGAGAATTAATGGATATGTCCAAGACACAAGCTGAACCTTTATTACAACCAAAATCTGGTTCGCCAATTCAAGAAATTAATGAAAATCCTGTAACAGGTAAATTTATTTTCCTATTAAAAACATATGTTCCCTTTTCTTCAACCTAATTTTATAATACAAGTATTTTATTTAAATAGCTGAAATTATAATAGAACCAATTATAACGATTGAAAGTACACAAATAAGTAGCATATATAGCGTAATGGATAATATTAGAGATGCAGAAAATTTACCAGAATCTAGACTAAAATATGGACCCCTTGGACCCGGAAATCGACGTGTTGAGAATCAATCGAATCTTACTGTAGCAAACACAAATACAGATGATGAATTAGATAGCTCAGATAGTAGTCAAATTCAACGAACGAGTTCAGTTTCACAAATTTCTTATAAACCATTAGAAATTGATTCAGATGTAGAAAGTGATTTAAGTGGAACAGCGCCAAGATGTAGAAAACGTCTTCAAAGTATTGACTTGGATGAGCGCAAAAAAGTTGAATTAGATGTTCGCCCATCAATTATTAGTAGATCATTTCCGAATCCCGATAATTATGAAGATCCAAGAAATATTAGAAGCTCAAAAAGTAAGAATCAAAATGTTACAGATGGACCATTCACAAGAAATAATTTTGAGTGTTTTAATAAAGTTAATACCGATACTCCATTGTCAGCGTCCAGAGGAGATTTTAATGAAATTGGTATTCCGCTTGTTGAGTCGTACAAAGCAACTATTAAAGGTTCGACGAGTTCTCTTCGAACACCAACGATTATGATGGCGATACAACATTTAGATAAAAATCCTTCTCATCAGACACTTGATGAGGCTCGCTTTGCCTATAAGTCTACAAAAGAAGACATCAGCGAAGAAATTGAAGAAAATCGAAAGTTTCGCTTAGAGAAATTAATGCAACCAATACAGTATATATCTTCACCAACTAGATCTCCATCGCGAGACCAAGGTTCATCTGGTTTTGGAAGTCTGCAAGATATGCGCGATAGAACAAGACTTCAAGATGTTTCTGATTCGCGAGATAGTTTAAGTACAAAGTCTTCAGCGTCTGGCGCTCCGAAAAAAGGAAGTCCTCTTTGCACAGACTTATAAAAATAATACAAAAATTCATTGATCCATTATTTACGTTGTTTATACATATACCATTCTTAACATACATATAAATTTAAGAATACATTTGATCAAAACATTTTTTTTATATTTCATACTTTTAATGAGAAGAAACATCTGATTAAAAATGTTAATAATTCATTCATACATGTAAGTGTAACATTTTTATATATTTATATTTTATTTGAATAAATTTTAAACTAACAACAATCTTATTATAACAATTCTTACACCCTAAATATATTATCAAATTTTAAATAAATTTATAAACAAGAGAAATTACTGAGATTTTTTCATGATTCGCATGTTTAAGCTCTTAAAATATACTACAGTTATAACAGTTTCTTATAGAATGCACAAAAATATTTCAATTTTAGTTCTAAATTTTTTTAGTAAAAAATAGACACCTTTTGATTTACTTTTATGGAGCAGTAGAAAATTCTCCTTAAGGTACATGGGAATGGATGTTTTAAAATTATTTAATGTCCATGAATTTGTTTTTTCTTATTATTGTAAATCACCGGGCTCTTCAGTGATGTTTTCTAATTCGACTTCTTCATCAAAGATTTTTAGATCTTTTACGTAATACCATACACCCATATCAAATAGTGTTCCTATTGACACAAATCCTGAAATTCAATAAGTAAACATTAAATATTGTACAGGTTTTTATTTATTAAAATATTTTTAAAGATGAACTTTGTTCATATTAGAAAATATATTATATATTGTCTCTCCTTCGGAATAAGGAGGAATTTTATGTAGTAATTGAGTAAGTTTGAAAACTGGTTAGGAAAAAAGGTAAATGAAATTAAAGTACTCACCGGCTGCTGTAAAGTTCATGAGGTACCTTAGGCTTTCGCCATTGTATAGCCAGCAGTTGCCTGTTCCGGAACACGTCTTTCCCCACACAAGGCAAGTTTTATCTTTTAAAATAAATGAATTTTATCGATTAATATTAGAAACGTTAAAAAATTACCTGAATTAAATTATTATTAGTAGTCTATAATACCAAGTATGTATCCAAAGAAAATGGGCGAAGGAATGAATGCAAAAAGGCTCATAATCGTCAAATTAAAGCCCATAGCGACTGTCTTGTCCTTTTCATCGACACATCTAACCGAGACAAGGAAATTGGCAGTTCTACCAGTCGCTCCACTAAATTTCAACAAACAGACGACTGCGAGGAAAATATAAAACTTGTTGAGGCAGTCTATAGGACAGGCTCCTGGTACAGCGGTGCCTAATTTGTAAGGAACTTGCGAATTCGTAGTGTACTCGGTCATCGGTATGCCGAAGTTTTCCTGCTGCAAAGTCTGGTTTATCGAGTATTGGTGAATGACGTGTGAAAGACTAGATTTTACGCAAGTGCAATTGGTG
The DNA here is from genome assembly GCA_018906755.1 of Sycophaga agraensis. Classification (NCBI taxonomy): domain Eukaryota; kingdom Metazoa; phylum Arthropoda; class Insecta; order Hymenoptera; family Pteromalidae; genus Sycophaga; species Sycophaga agraensis. Next base: position 950,875 of record JACCIE010000003.1, read on the forward strand.
TAAATTTTCTGCCCAGCATCATCAACCTGAAAGTGTTTTATTACTAGTTAGTGATCAGTGATTATATGTTAGAGAATACGTCCATTGAAAGATATTTTATTAAATCATCAAACCTGAACATTTTTGCAACCAGCATGACAAGCGGAGATAAAGGTTTGACCAGTTTCTGAACAAACAGGGTTGTAAGTGACGTAGTCGCAGTGGCAGTCGGTGTTGCAGGGCATGAGGGTACGGAGTGAACCGTCTTCATTAACAGCGATCTGACTGTCATTGGCCTGACAGCCAAGGAATGCATAGGAGATCATGCCGAGAACGGAAATGGCTCCCACCATAACGTTCCAGCCGGCAAGGTAGCGCGCTTTCGGTTGATACTTGGAAATTACCAGACCCGAAATGAGGATCCCCAAGGCCATGAAGACAAGGCCGACGGTGCCGGTGATGAGAGAGGAAATGGAGGCTGATTGCTTATACTGGGCCTCGATGTACTTGGGCATGAAGATCCAATAAGGCATATAGCCCATGAAGTAGAAGACGGCCGCAAGGTTGTTGAACATGAGAGTCGTATTTGAAAGAAGTCGCTTAAACGTTTGAAGCATATCGCTGAAGGAGGCGGGCAGCTCAGACTCCTGGATATCCTCCTTCTTGTTTGCCGCCAAATTATTCCGCTCGAGGATCAGTTGTCGTCTCGCAGCTGCCCTAGGTAACGTCTTCGGAAAGAGACTCAGGATACTCGCGAAGACGAAGAGCAAAATAGCGAGAACAATCCAACCGATCCACCAAGCCCCAAGCCACCTGTTTTGGAACAGAAGACATAAGATTAAGAATGCTCGATCGGTAAGAAAGTAGGAAAAACTACAATCAGATCTACACTGAGTGAAAGATTAATAAAAATTAAATTATTTGTTATCTATAAAATATTACTGAATTTTATAAATCGATACATACTATAGCATCACAGTATATTTTACTACACGTACTAATATATGTTGTCATATGCTATAGAAAAAATTATTCCAGTCACCAATATTCTTGAATTAAACGATATTTATTCAAAAACCATTTAAAACATTATAGTAATCCTAGTTAACCGAATCGTTTAAGTGGCTTGAAACATGCATAAAATCGACAATTTAATCTTATGTATCGTACATTACAATTATTTTAGAAGTCCATCCGATAAGGTAATGAACTTCAAAATAGTAAATTCCATGAAAATGTCTCTACAAATACATAAGCGTGGAAAAATAGTAAAAGCAATTTAAAATAGATTTTTTATTTTCTACAATTCTACAAATTTAAGTATATCTTTGTAGTATGTGAATTTAAATATGTATTTGGATATATGTAACATAATAATGTCAATTTTGATTCTAGTATTTCTTCGACTTGCCACAAAATATTTTTAGAGTGTTTAAATTACTATGGAGTTATTATAATTTTTATTCAAAACTTCCGTTAGCGCACTTACCTTGGATCCTGCGTCGTAATCGTGGGCGTGAGACTGGGGCTGATATAGAACTTTAGAGCTATAGAAGCGAGGGCGTATCCGATCGGAGGTCCTAGCTTTCCCAAGAAGTAGGACAAACTGATCAAAGCCGGGGTCTTCGATTTTTGTATGTTGTCGTCCATGTAGGAAACGCCGAGGGTATAGTAAAGGCAGTCGCCGACCCCTGAGACGAGCTGTGCAACGAAGAGGAGAACCTGAGGCGCGAGGTTCCCATCGGCGTTTTCGCACTGCTCATAGTTCGTCCGGTTCAGGCAAAGGAACTTGCGCTGTTTATGCACGGTTGAGAAGAGGCTCGAGTTACCGCCCGCATGCGCCCCATATTCCCGCGTCAGGAGCAGCGCATCCTCGCCTGGTCCGTACAGGAAGTGCGGCAGCATCGTCAAACAGCAGAAGAGCACCACCTAATCGCCGCCACCGGATGCAATTGCCAAATTCAATGTTTGTTCCAGGTCGACTTATATTTGTTAATCAAGGGAACGTTGCTCTACTTAACAGGAAATCTCTGTTGGCTCTTTCGCCGGCTATTATCTCACAAGCACGTGCTTTCTTATGCATTTCTAATCACGCGCAGCACGGGCTGTATAATATTTTTAAAATCGTAAAAAATTTCGTAATGTGAGCCGAGCGTGTTTCATAAAAAAACCGGTTTAGGAGGAAAGATCTCTTTCGCTTCAGAGCGCGCTTTTGATTTATTAAAGAAAGCACATTCAAGTGTATAAAGATCATCAAAATTATCTCTCCCTCATTTAACTGTCATTTTGATTTACTTAAAAAAAAAAAATTAGCCGAACGTGGCACGATTAACAGCTTGACTAGATTGCCCACCTACACGAGCAGCTTCAGTTTTTTTGTTACGAACAAAATTTTCGTACGAAGTATTTAATTCCGAGCGCGCAGGTAAAATCAATTCCGTGCTCGTATTTACAAAATATATCTTATTGACGCACATAACTGCGTGTCTTTATTTGATTTGATTATAGCTCTATCGATATGTCGCGTTAGGTTTCGTGTACAAATAGAGCAATTGCAAAAGCTCGCGGCGGTCGATTCGCCGATTAGAAGGATTAAAACCTTGACGAAAAGGAGTAGGAGTAGTTTGTGCTCGGCATCGACACGAGGATGCCTCGAGCTACCTGCTTGCGAGATAAGGCGAATGGGCGCTTTATCAGATTATTTACGAGGGGACAACTCTGGCGACAATGCACAGCGCTCGGCGCTCGCTCGCGATAAAGCGAGACGGCTATAATAAAAGCGAGTTAATCTTCTCTCAATGAGACGGCATTGATCGGGAGGCGGCTCTGGGCGCGATGGCCGGCTGCTCCGGCCGCGGCGCCTGCCTCGCGGACACGTGGCCCGCGGAAAGTGGGCTCCAACCCCGGCGCACCTGCGCCCCGGCCCCGGTCTCGCAGCGAGGCGCTCGCGAGGCGCTCCCCATGATTGAATCAAGCGCGAGCGCGCGCCGTGGCTCCCCGCGGCCGGGCCGCGCTCCATTTCTTTTCTTTTTCGTTTCCCCGCTGGCCTACATACTGCGCTGCGGCGGCGCGCGAGGCTAGCCGCGCCGCGGGCCCTGTCCGCGCCGGCTTCCGGGCTAATTGGCCGCGGCGCGCTGCCCTTCTTCCGATTATAATCGGTCTCGCGTGCGCGCGCCGACCGAGCTGCGCCTCGCCGCCTTACCGTGTAGATGCCGAAGGCGATCCATCGGGGCCGGTGGCCCTTGCCCGCGTAGTAGGACAGCACCCCGGACACCAGGAGCCGCGATATGTCGTTGCCCACGGTGATGATGCCTGCGGGAGGGTTCAAAGGAGACGTTAGTTAGAGGAGGGGTGGACGCCGCCGCGGGGGCCTACCTGTCGTCTTCGAGGGGATCTTGAAGCGCTTCTCGATCGTCGTGATCGTCCCGTGGAAGTAGGCGTAGCTCGCGGAGAACATGCAGCCCAGGATCCCGTAGAGGAGGACGAAGGCCTTCTTGTTGGCGAACCTCTGGAGGGTGGGCCCGCGGAAGCACCAGATGCCGCAGGAGGTCTCCTCGGTGACGGGCAGCTCGCGGAACACCTCGTCCACGTCGCGCGTCTCGCTCGCCGGGCTCGAGGGCGTCTTCGCCGTCGTCGCCGCCGACGCCGCCGTCCTCGGCGTCGAGGGCAGCTGCAGCAGCTTCTTGCTCTCCGACCCGTTCCTCTCGCTGTCCCGGGCGCTCGCCGAGTTGGCCTCCCTTGAGTTCCTCATGGTTGCCGTCGACGTCGCCATGGCTCCTCGCCTGCTGCTGCTACCACTGCTACTGGGAACAGTCGCGTACGGCACTTCTCAGTTCAATGCATTCGAGCGGCAACTGCACCCGACCAACATACGGCTTATCTTCTCTTTTCATTCATCACTTTTCCCCGCGGATACTCACTCACTCTAGACGAATTTTAATCCAAACCCTCTGCACGTATTCATCATTTGATTAATTACAAATTTTATTTAACCGCCCTTTTAATTTAATCTATTTATGTACAACCAGCTTTTTACGTACGCGAATTGTTGTAAATACTGGACTAAATTTTGAAAGCGTTGCATTGAAATTTAAGCAATAATTAAGCAATTATGGTCAAATTTATACACGTTAGAATCAAACGTGTAATTTCTAAAATTAATCAACATAAAATAGGAAAAATAATTTCGCAGAAAATTAAAAATATGTGTAACTGTATATTATAGAAATGATAAGGATGAATAGGAACACCTTGGAAAAAGTGGAGAATTTCGAAAATAAAAAAGATCTCTGACACAAGATAGTTCAAAACGTTTATCAAATACAAAAAAAGTCAAGAAAGTTATTTTCGGACAAAGAAGATAAAAAAATTAAAGGAATTGATTAGACTGTACGAATGTACAGATGTACAAAATTGTAAAAGAGATTTTTTTATCAAAAGCAAATGGCACAGTGTAAGTTTTGAAAAGTTCTGCGTTGTTCCTACCTCAGATGCACGTGGAGCTAGCTCGACGAATGTACGAATACTGAAGCTTTTAACTTTTCGCGCTTAGCATTTCCCGTAGACTATAGGAGGTAAACGGAGAAAGACAATGGTATCTTTGCCCAAAATACCATCCCTATATCTTAAAAATGATGAGACATCTTCGGACGGTGATAATAAATACAAGCAAACTGGGAGGAAAGACGAACCGACGTCGACGCACGCCGCTGCTATTGTTGCTACTTTTGGCGCCGAGAAAGTCTGATAAGTTAAGCAGCTCCTTGACAAAATCGGATGATTCAAAACTGATTATTAAATAAACCGAGACGGTAATGGCCGGCGCTCCTTTTTTCGTAATTTGATATCAACTGATTAGTTTCTATGTAAACTTGGCAGGATTTTTCGCAATAGTGAACGATTATAAATGATTCTAATGCTTTTCTCTAATGAACATTCAACAGTAGAATATTCGGAATTGAAACGTCGTTACACGGTGTATGTTCGTATAATGGATGATCGGGAGATGATTGGCAGGGGTGCGAAGAAAACATTGGATCTTTGGTTATATTTACATGGGTCGCAAGCGATTGAATGACTCTTAAAAAAAATACATGCGATGATATGATTTGGACGAGAACGATTGCAGCTTACTTGAAAGATAAGCGGAGATAGCGCTAAGGGAAATTTCCGAATATTTGTGTATTAACTGGAAAGTCGGCGGGCGGCGTGAAAGCCGGAGGCAGGAGGCGCCTGAGGGCTCGGGGGGCCCCTCGCGAGGCCTCGCGTCGCGGTCAGGCTCGGGCGCGCTCGAGGCGCTCGGCGGGCCCAGCTGGTGGCATGTCCCGGTGCGCGCGCCGGCGCTCGGGGGCCGCGCGGTGACTCGTCTCCTGGGTGCCTGCCCTCGGGTGCGGACGGGCGCGCGCTGCGGCCGTGCGCGGAGTTGGCCCAGAGTCTGGCGACTGGCGCGGGCCGCGCGGCCGCCTCGCGCTCCCTACCCCGCCCCCTCCGCGGCCGCCTCCGCGCCGCCGCCGCCGCCGCTAGATAGTGCCCGCCGCGGATTCGCTGCCCCTCCGATTTTTCCCCCCGCGGCTATTTTCCTCCCGCGCTATCTGCGCGCTTCCCCGGGGGAAGGTGGGCGCCCGGCGCCGATAAGCCGCCGCGGGGCCCGCGGGCCCGCCTGAAAAATCCCGCGCGCAATAAACACCGGCTGCGCCCCGCTCGATAACCGCGCCGATAACTCCCACGGCTTATCTCGCGCGGCCCAAGGAGCCAATATCTGGCCGATCGGGCAAACAACCTCCCGATAGGGATCTCTCGGGAGAGAGGGGCGGGCGGCGCGCGGAGCCCCACCTGGACCCGCGGAGGCTGCCGAGGCGCAGCGTCCGTCTCGCGAGCGGCCGCATTGTCAGCCCATTTACCGCTCAATGAGGAAAGCGCCTTGGCCGGGCGCGCGCGGCCCGGCCGAGCCCGCGCCGAGAAAACCGGACGGCCGACGTTTTCTTACCTCGAGCTGGCGCGCGCCCTCCCACTCCCCGGCCGCCCACGCCGCCTCCGATTCCCTCCCGCCGGCTCTCGGCTCTGACTAATCGCCCGCCCCGATCGTTGTCTTTCGGCCTTTTCTGCCCGGGCACCCTTCGATGCTCGCGCTTTCGGCTTATCGGCCCAGCGCTATCTGCCCGGCCTGACGCACGGCTGCATCTTGCGCATCCTTTGTCTCGGTACCCGGGGCCAATTAGATTAGCGGCTTTCCGCTCTGCGTCAGACTCCGTTTTCCTACCGAAAAATATAAAGGCTCTGCGTTAGGAGTCTTCTTCCTTATCTCCGCTCGGGCGCGCGTGCTTGGATCTGGCGTAAGAACCGAGTGAGCTCGGCAAACGAAACAACATTCGAGTCGGTCGAGAGTCGCCATCGGTGGTGGCAGCCCTCGGGGAACTATAGGAGAGCACACGCGCCAAATACCCATATTCAATCTCTCGTTCGAACGAAGGTGAATTTTAGCGGAAAAAACAAATTATCTATGAATCGTGATTGCCAATTAGAAACCCCCGCGTTAATCCGCGCGGTGAGCCTGTTTATTTGCCACGAGGCGCAGAATGGGAAAACGTATGCCGAGACTACTCCCTGCTTCTTCAATACGCCTATATATTGACCCACCGCGCGTGTAGAGGACTATTGCTCGGAAGATGCTTTGCTCCGCGCCGGGCCGCTAATGGCCCAGTAAATGGCCAGCCGCTAATAGCCGTTAGCTAATTGCCGGAATTTCGTTCGTCGGGCAACGAGGACACCGAGTCCCCGGGCATGTGTGCGTCCGAGTGCGTGTACGATGGGAGTGCGCGCTCGCCGCGGCGGTCCGCTCCGCATCTCACCCCGCACTCCCCACCAACCGATACTGCACCCTTCTTTCCTCCCTTCCTCTTTATTCTTCTGTATGTATACGTGGCAGACCAGTCTTGAACTCCCTGTAACCTGCAGGACCTGTTTATGATTTTTCCTTACGTTTCCAATTATTACGTTTTCCAAGGGATAATGTATGTACGAGATACAGTACTCGCAGTCACAATTAAAGGGGCTTCTTATCCCATGCATATGTCTTAATCCTTAGTAGCACACGAGTAAAAGCAACTTTTCACCAGCATCAAGTTACAACTTACACCTGAATGTGTGAATTCATTACAAATGACATGGATCTATAAAATACTTTCATACGTAACATGAGACCAATTTATAAAATTATATTGTTACTAATAAATCAAAGTAGGAATTAAAACGTGCAATAAAAGTATCGAGCGTATCTCTATAATTTTATGAAAGAAACTTTGACGAATATTGTATTTTTTAATCTTTAAAAGAATTTAATTATAAAAGTATCATGTGTATCGTTTAGAATAGTGAAAAATTTTAATCATATATTACTTTTATTTTTATATTATCTGCTCATGACCAGATGTTATGAATTATAAAAAATTAACTAAATTTCTACCATAACATGTAGCAGAATATCTTTTCATTACACTGTAATTTGGAAGCATATTTCAAAATATAGAATCTTTCTTCCCTTAAACGACAAACAATGTTAGCAATCTCAAAATCTGTAATACTAAATTATAATGAAATTCTTCAGATTGCTCCATAATTATGCAATCATGTGTCACTAATTAGCGACGTTTGTCTTCATATATAAATATTCCTAAAAGAACATTCTTGCTTCTGTCACAACTGTAGTTAATTCCAACGACTCACAGTTCATTGGAAAATCATTTAGAGTTTATATTGCTGATATTGTATAAAATTTTTATTCGTGTAACACTATTCGTAATGCAATCGTTTGCACGATGTACTTTTGTTAAATTAAAATTCAATACTTTTAATAGTTATAAACGTATAACATCGGTATTTGCACTAGAAGTATTGCAAATCATTTGATCTTGCTTACATTCATTATCGTTTGGCATTTTCCAAGATATCTATAACTTTTCATTTTATTTACATTTCTGATAATACAAAAATCAACCATGTCTGTTACATACTTTAAAGACAAATAATTCATTTATCAACTTGTATTTTATTTTAAAAATAATTTAAATCGATTTAGAATTTTCTGTTTACTAAAAAAATTAAGTATCTTAAATAAAAGGAATACACAATAGTGGAAAAGAACCTTGGAAGTAGAAATTAAAATGTGCCATTTTTATATTCCAGATCCACTTACTTCTTATCTCATACATCTTTGTGAAACAAGGTATAGCTGAAATCATAAATATACTTCTCAGAAAGTGGATTATGATAAAAGAATTATTAAATGGTCGGTATTTCAGATGAGTCAAGTACAGTAGCAAAAAGTAATGAAAAAGATGGGACAGGTTAAAAAGTCGTGCTCGTAGTTGGAAGGCGGCTGTCGCGCCGATGGAGTCGGCGCAATAGTAATCCCGCGGCTACCCACTTGTGCGCGCTAAATTGCTCGACCATTCAGTAGTATTCGACACGTGCGTGTGCATACAGTTGCGCATGTGCGTGTACTCGCTGGAATCAAGGCCGGACGAGTAAGATTAGGATTATTAGACTCTGCGTAGATTCATAGCTTTTCTCCGAGAATGTCTCAGTAAGCCCGTGGCTGAATCGAAAAGTTCAACTGTAACTTTGAAAGATACGAGCTACCGAGACCTGCGTTGGTCCCTCAATTAGTTTTAATTTTGACTACATAGAAAAAGTTTTATCTTCTACAATGCATTCGTTGTAATTGTGAACTAGTGAGGAAGGTAAACGGTACAGTATTTTACTATATTAAATATTATTGATATCCTAAAAATTAAAAAAGAATTTTTCATATTGAAAGTTAAATAAAATTACTTAAAGTTCTTATAATTCTCAATATGTAAAAGAGCTCAATAGAGTTTAATAATTTATGCATTTTAATTGACAACTTTCTTGATTAGAAAATTGTTTACAATTAAGGGTTTTTTGTCTATTCTTTACTGTGCAATATTTTGTTTAAACAGGCCATCTTTTTTCTTATCTAGTTAGGAAACAGTGCAATATAACCAAAATGCAGGAATGAATAATGTTAAAGCTGTTAATCATCACTTTCGTAAACAAGTAGTTTACATATGTATTTGCGCAAAAAATAAAAAATTACATTTCTAAAAATATATTATAATTCGTCGCATTAATAACAGTGGGGAAAACACAGTTTTCAATTTACAATGCACAGTCAGACTAAGACTGCTGCTGATCATTATCATCGTCATCGTTCACTTTTGACTTTATGCATTTTATTCGTGAAAATTCTTGTTTCTCTTGTTCATCATGATCTCCGTATAAATCAATGCCCTTAGAGTAGTAGCACACAAGTGCGTCGAATAGCACTCCAGCCAAACAAAGAACTGCAATGCAAATAAGTCATCAAATATTATTAATTATATCAGGTAGATTTTTTAAATAAATTATAATATGCAGCTAAGAAGAGTAATAACTAACCAGCTCCAGTAATATTGACGTAATATCTAAAATTGTCTCTATGGTAAAACCAGCAGTTGCCTTTCTTTTGGCAAGAGATATCCCATATAAGGCAGGTTGAGTCTATGATTGCTCCAAAAATTATTGGCCCTGGTATAAGTGCAAATAACGAGACAAGCATAATAGCGATACCCTGGGCCATGCTCTTATCTCGCGTTTCAACGCACCTATAGTTGACGAGAACATTGCTAATCCTACCAGAACAACCGAGAATGTTGATAAAAGTAGTGACACCGGTAAAAAGAACGTAGGGTAAGAAACAGTTAGTCTTGCAGGGGCCAGTCTTTACTTGATCGCCTACTGTCGAGGTACGAGAGCTTTTGAGACTAACGTCGTCGAGACGTAAAGAAGCTCCACGAAGATCTGTCGTTTGGTAGAGAGAGTTTAGTTCGGAAGGACAAGTACACCGACCAAATGTCGTATTGTCAATGACTGAGTGACAGCCTGCGTGACATGCCGAGAAGTAGGTTGTCTTCGTCGGCTCGTGGCAGACCGGGGCGTACTTCACCAAGTCGCAGTTGCACGCTGCATTGCACGGTGAAGTCAGGTTCAGCCTCAAAACATAATTCGTGCATGATATTACCAATAGAATTTCGCAATGAAATAGTGAGTCGTAGGCATCTATTTGTATTGATTATGGTCAAAAGTGAAAACTCACTAGACTCACTTTAAAGCATCGTAATCGACTCCTACAATGTTACCGTCATTACATGCGAGGAACATAAATGCGATCTGGCCCAACAAAAAGCACACTCCAACAATAACGTTCCAGAATAAAAGTGGCCTGGGCGATGGTTTGAATTTACCGATTAGTAATCCTGAGACCAAAAATCCAATGACCATTCCCATCAACGTAATTGGACCTAAGGAAAAATCATTAAATCAAATAATATTTTTTACAGATGACGGTGAACAGAATCCTAAGCAGTTTTTTATTTCGACTAGATTATTATATTATTTTAATTAGAAATGTACGTCTTACCGGTAACAACAGTGCCGGCTCCAGGAGAAGTTTGAAATTGTACCTCTAAATACTTAGCGATGAAGCTCATGAAAGATGAAGCGCTCAAAACATAAAATACGCCACTAAATATATTCAACATTAATATTTTATTTGTCAGTATTCTTTTAACAGTTCTCGGGAATTCTTTTAACGTAGGCTGATCCATTGACTGAATATTTTGAGTTTCTTCAATCTTTTTTGGAATTCCGAACTCAATGTTCAATGGTTCTTCACCCTCCTATTCAACAAAAAGGAAAAATAATTTACTTAGAATATTCATTCAGTTTTAATTAAAATTGTTTCACTATATAAATTTACAAAACTTTACGTACGTTTATTGGTTTTTTCTTTTTCCTAAAACTTTTTGATTTGCGCAGCTCTTGTGGAAACATTTCAAGAAGAATGGCAAAAACAGCCATTGTAACTCCAAGAATTATCCATCCAAGCCACCAGGCACCCAACCATCTTGGATCATGTTTGTCAATTATGGGGTGCAAGCTTGGATCTATATATAAATTTAAACAAAGGTAGCCGAGAAAGAATCCAAGGCAGGGGCCAATCGTTCGAAGAGCAAAAGTTAAACCTACAATAAACAACTAGATACATGAAGCAGGACGGCCGTTTATGTTTAAGCAGAAATACAAAACTCTACAAACCGAGAACCGAAGGCATGTTCTTTTTCTTTGTGTTATCGTCCATGTAAGTTTGGCCTAAGCCATAATAGAGGGTTGTTCCGATCCCTAGAATAAATTGAGAGAAAAAGACGAGCAATCTGGGAACGATGCTCGTATCCGTAAGACTGTCCTCGTTGCAGCTCTCTGGTTGTCGCTCCTTGGAGCATATTGCTGCTATGTCATTGCTACTTCCGTCGGAAATCAGACTCGCATTAAGGTACTCCTTGGTAAGGGCGAGAGCTGCCTGTCCTGGTCCATAGATTAAGTGGGGCAGAGCGAGGATCAGACAGGAGATGGCACTGCAGCCCACCCCAATAGCAATCCAGCGCGGTCTATTTCCAGAGCCTCCATAATAGATCAACAAGATCGAAAAAATCTGAGAGATATCATTACCTGATAAAATGATACCTACAGACAAACAAAAAGCAAATTTATTAAAAATCGAAGATTATTTGTGGACAAAAATTGATATTAGATTTTAATGCTTGTATTTGTTATAGAGTTTTTAATATTTTACACGTTTTATTTAGTTTTATACCTGTTAGGTACTTGTACATAAGAATCTTAATATCAGATAATCTAAACAAAGCCTTATTTATGTTTTTTATTCATTTGTAATATTTCTGGATGTATCCGATGATCAGATTCTATTCATTTTTTAACAAAAACAGTAAATTATAAAAGGATCTGTACTTAATATTTTTTTGAAAAATGTACATTGATCTACCATATCTTCAGTATCATAATTTTTTTCCTTTTTATTTGTAGACTGTAAACTACTAGCATAATAAAAATGAAATCTTATCATCTCTGTAAGATTCATCGCATCTAATCGTAAATTAAGTAGTACAGATTATTATCTACGGATTATTATCATCGATGCCCAGTTGCTTCAAGAAAACAAAGTGGATGAACATGCTTTCGTATTGCGCTACTTGTTTAAAAATTAAAATCTAGTGAACGGGTCAATTACGGTTTTTTCAGTCAAGATATTGTGCGAATAAAACTTATCGTATAAAATTTTTAAATTTCTAATGAATAAAAACACGATTAAAAGTACTAAGCAATCTACTAAAATATATTTAAAATATATCTAAATGTAATTATTAATTATTTGTTGGCTTATAAATTATAAGAATATATTATATAACCCTTTAAGTAATGATTTTTAAATAATTATATATATTTATTTATATAATTAATTATAAAACCTCTAGTGGTTATCGCCAATCGTTGTTTTTGTCAGGTAACTTTCCGGTGTTATAAACCAACCTGAAATAATTTTCATTTATAGTGGACGCTGCTAAACCCGACAGATTTTTCACTTTTTCAATTACGGTCGACCACTTACCTATACTTAACGCGCTTTACGAATGCGGCTATATTAAAACGAATGCCTCTTGCATTTTGCTATAGATGCATAGGAAATTTATTCTATACATTTAATATAACTGATGAGCAATGAATAATTAAACGATCGTTATTGGCCTATATTAGTATATGCATTTTGCTCGTATAAATTATTGTAAATAGTAAGATATTCATCTACTAGGATAACAAGTTCTGTAATAAAGGAATAAAATTATAAACTAAGTGAATTGAGTCGCTGTAAATATATAAATTCCCGATTAAATACTATATTTTCAAATGCTAAATTTTAACTTTCCATGAACTGTGATTTAAATGTAAAGTTACTTACCCGTTGTTTGGCTTGGAATTTTAAATCTTTTTTCTAAAGTTGTTAAGCTAACGATAATGTAAATAAAGGCCATCGACTGCACAGTGCCTAGAAGCCCGTAGATAGTTATGAAGCTCCTCGAGGTCGCCCAATCCTGGAGCCATTTTGGGTAGATACCACAAAAGCCGCATTTCGAACTTTGTTTCATCCTTCGAGTCTTCTCGTCTTTCTAGAGTATTAAAATTTTTAACATTTCTTTCTGTTCTTTTTAGGTGAGAGCGTTACACTTAAAATATAAAACTCTACGCGATTTAATATTTTAGGCAGAATAACTTAATAAATGGCAAAAAACGAATAATCTAATAAAATAAAAAACTACACCGCGACAAATATATTAATTCGTTTATTAGATTAAAGATAAAATGTCTGGAATAGACACGCACCTTAGGACTGGTTATTACTACCTATTGAATCATCTAAGGTTATTACTGACGTCGAACGAGTTTCATTCTCATCTATGTATATTTTTCCGTTGCATGTTTTATTAATATTTTTATAAAAATATTTTATAAGGAATTTTTTTGTTGAGATAAATACCTATGATTCAAATATAATACTTAACAGGTGATTTTGATAATATAGAAAATGTGGAAATAAATTTAAAAGCATTCAAAACATATACTAAACATGAAAAGTTATACGGTATCATAGTATTATTTAAATACGTTTCTGATAACTATCTAAGATACATGAATAATTATTTAAACAATAAATTACTATTTGCATTATATTTTGGATCGTGTAGGTGATTACATTGTGCATTTGAATTCATTAATTATTGTTATTGCTATTTCAGTTTAATGATTTAAGATGTTTCAAATCACTTACGCTGATCGCAGTGCAGCAATTGCTCAATTTTCAATATTACTATACGGTCTCTTGCATACTCAACGACAATGCAATGAATGTCTTTACTGTATATTTGTTAAATTGAATTGATACATTTTTATTTTTAGTAAGTCTTGTATTTTATTCAAGTTTGTAAATTTTAGTTCTATACTTTTGAAAATAATTATGTAAAAAATATATGTTTTTTAAATCTAAGATTTATTAAAAATATTTGCTTACGCTTTTATAATTATTGACTTACAATAAATAAGTTTTGTTAAAAAAGCAATGGGAAATCAAAAATTAGTTCTATTTTAATTTGCAACTTGAAGTCATTATGTGCTTAATAAATTGACGGTACTTTAGCTTAATTTACTTTAAAATTAAACAATACGTTTAACTTTAATGACATCAGTGATATCGTATTACCGTACAACTAAAGGAGTCTTTAAATATAATTGCATGTTTTAAATAATTATTTTACTATGTATTTTTAACGAGATATTGTAACTATGAATTCATTCAGTAAAAACATTTAACGTTTATCAATATACTTCATTTTTATAGTATATTGATAGAAACTGTCAAACTTATTCATTAAATTTTATAATATATATAAATATATATGTATATAAAAGTATGTATATATTTTCTATAAAAGTTAGTTTAAATGTTAATTTATACTTCAAATTCATATAAAAATTGGTTTGGAAATATATACTTATAAGATAAAAGAACAACAGCATTCAAAATCTGTATCAATACTTGGCGAAACATAGTAGCACATGATAAATGGCAAGGCTATAGTGATATTAAAATACTAATATTGCAGATGTATCATTGAAGTTTAATACTTTTTACTACTGTCGTAGATCTAATATAATTTAAGAGCTTCCAATGAAATTTGGTAAATATCACGCAAAAAAGCGATATCGATTTAATCTCCATAGACGATTTTAATTATCATGCTGTTCAGGTTGCTCAGACTAATAAATTATGTATGGTATTATCGATATGCTCGCGTTGCAAAGATAATCCGAGAAGTATCTACTTGCAGCTATTTATTTATTTGTCATGGCAAGTTCATTTTCAAATTCAGCATAGAATTATGGATCATAAAGAATTAACACATCTACGATTATAACAGATTATCATATAGCACCAAAATTTAGTACATAAGTTTTCACTTATTAATTGTTACCTTACTTCAGTGATTACAAATATATTCAAACAATTTGAGATCAAATATGCAGATTTTATTAAATGAATAAACCTTATTTGCAGAAACTCGTTTGTTACATAAGAAAATAGCATAAGCTCATTAAAACAATTGTTGTGCATAACGCGTTTAGAACATATTACAGATGCAAATTATAAATACTACCTCTAGATACAATATATTTAATTTTTTATCTTTGCAAATCTAATAAATATTATTTAATGATAATAAATGTAATTCTCAAGTTGTTTTCATTTAACTGTACGAATTTTAGATATAAAATACAATTTAAAGAAATTATGCCTATAAATTAACTTATTAATGCACACAAAATTGTTGAACCTTATAGATGATCGAATACTTGTGAAGATAAAACTTCTATGATGTTGAAACAAAGCTCATGCAAAATAATCAATGGAACAAATGAAGAATGAATAAAAAATGATCTTTGATTGATAATCATCCAACATAACTACGAATCACTGAGATGCAGAGACAATAATAAAGCCAGATGAAATGTAATAAACATCATCAACCGTGCGTATAATCTACCTGCACGAGGTGCACACGAGGGTTATATAGGCCACGACTCAATGAAAACGAAACTCAAGGTAAGTTGGCAATAAGGACACGAGGTACAAGTCGTCGGGCGCGTGGGCCCCCGAGCGGCCGTCGACGGTCAAAGTCGCGTGAAACTCACTCAGAAAAAAGAGCTAAGTGGCGCGCGCGCGCGCTCGCAGGTCCCTGGAGAGCTGTTCTCGCGGTGGTCCGGGCGTTCCCTCGAGCTCGGGGGCCCGCAGGATTAGGCAGCTCCCGGTCGCCGCGCGGCTCCACGACGGACGACGGCGATCGACGACACTGCGCCGCGAGCCGCAGCTTCTCGCTCGCGCTCCTTCTCTCTCTCCCCCTCGCTCCCCGTCCACTGTCCGTTCTCTGTACTCCACTATCTTCGCCTCCCGATGTCGAACGATTAGGCGGGATAATCACAAAATAGCCGCACGAGGAGTAAGCGCGTCGAGTGCCGGCGCTCAATCGCCTATCTCCTTCTCGCTCGCTCTCGCTCTAGCGCAGACCCGCCGATTGCTCACTCTATATAAGCGAGCGGCCTCGTGCTGCGTCCGTCGTCCCATTCAAGAATTGCCGCGCTGCGAAATTGCCCCGGGCGTCACGCACGGTGCTACCATCTCGATGGGCGAGCTCGAAACTCTCTGGTCTTTGTTGGGTTTTACTGGGCGCTTACGCGTAATTGATAAATGCTTTTCTATCGTAAGTTTTCCCTATGATTTTTATACACACCTTGGAATTTCAAATTTATGATCATTACATTTTTAGACATCAATAAATAATTGTTTTTCGAAAACTAAACTATCACTATTGCAGTTGCAGCTTTACACTTCAAAGCTGCTTATTCTCCAGTGAGTCTTAACGTATTTTTGTTACCTTCTATTTATAATCTATAGCATGAATCAGAATGGAAATACTTAAAAATCTGTATTTTTGTTGTAAGATTAGATCATATCGCGCTCTAGTATCCTCCAAATAATGTTTAGTAAGTTATCATGTAACTAGCCAATACTATTTAGATGTACATTTTTCAATTCATGATTTATTCATTTGTACTTAAAAAATTCTGAAATTTTTCTAAAAGCGATTGTAATAACAAGATTTATATATTTTTATGAATAATTTAATATTTTTGTTATGGGAAAAATAAAAAGACAATTTTTTCTTCTCTCAGAGACAATATATTTCGATTTTTTCTTTTAGTTATTCTAATACTTTATTGCATATTGTGAATAGGTATTGTAGATAACAGGCAATATATATATTATAATTATTTTACCCTAATAGATTATAGGACATCTGCAAAGGACGCCTCTAGGAGCCTAGACCGCCTGCCTAGGATGCCTCTAGCGGTTCGTCTTGATTTATTTGCTGTAGATCTTCTCTTTTCTTCGTTTACTTAATTTTTTTTATTATTTATTAAGTACAAGAGTAGTTATCATTAGTCAATAATAATAATATTAATAATAATAAAATAATAAAATAGTAAAGATAAGGATAATAGCAATAATAGAATTATTCATTAGCAATAATAATAATATGAATAATAAAAATTATATAGGACATATCAATTTAATGTTCCTAATATTCCTAATTCGCTCGATAACGCGTTCGCCATTAGTGTATAATATACTTAACAACTAAAAATTTTCCTTTACGCGTTTGTCATTTATTAAAACGCGTATGAAACATGAACCGATCTACGTACGTTCGAGGCGCTATGTATTCTTAACTAATTCCTTTGAAATTTCATTTGCTATATAATTGAATTCGGTGATACTATTTCGTTTAAATTAAGTAAACGAATTCTCGTCGAATTCTTAGCACAATGGAGCAACATCGCTAAGGCCTCTAAGTTTAAGACTAGACAGCCTCATATTTGTATTTTCCTGCAATCGAACCTTCACCCGCTCAAATCTCTCCCCTTTTGCTTTTACTCCTCTCTATTTGCACTTTCGACTTCATCCTTTTCTTGTAAATTCTTTTAATGCAATTTTCTCGGCATTACTGACTAGTTTGCTACAACCAACATCTTATCTACTTCAGGCACGCAGTGATTTTTAGTTTTTCAGTTCTTTTAACACAATTCCTTTGTTTTTGCTAACATCTTGTCAAGGCACCGCGATTGGTCTTACATCCTACACTTAGTAAGATAAAAGTTCAGTACTTATTTTCGGTAATGCTATAACAATTAATCGTTCAGTGCATATGTGGCCTACCATTAAATAAAGACAAAAAATGTCGCTTCATGATTCCGTCAAACATCAGGTAACTTCGATCGTCCTCAATAACAAATAATGGGACGCACCATTGGTATAAAGTATTCAATTAATGTAGGATTACCATAAATATGTTGCTGACATTATGCGTTATTATTTGTTCTCCTCAAGTTCTAGAATTGAAGATTAAAACATATATAACACCTCTACATTTTTCTTAGTTAACAGCCATAAAAGGAAATATAAAATATTACATAAGTATGAATGAAAAAAATTTCTATTTGACTTTGTAAAGTTATTCATTATCACGAGTCTAAAACATTGTAGAAGGTCAGCACAGATAAAAAATGTAAGTAAAAAATTTTAGTCTGGATGTAGTACCAACATTGACAAAATAAATAGTTTGAGTGATTGCTCTTCTCTAAGATATAAAACAAATTTGTTTACCAGCAACAACATTATCATCCAAATTCAACTTACATTCGCTGTAACATCGAATAGAGAGAAAAGTCACTTATCAGTGAGCGATAAGGAGAGAATAGATTTGTCAGACGATTGTTTCTCTCGTGAGCCTCGAGATTCGGAAGATAGTATAATAATAAAAAGTCTAGACTGCAGCTATTATATACGAACGTATTTTTAAGAACTATAAACTACGCTTATATCTTTTCCTCTGCGCACCTCACTCACACGCACATTCGTACAGCGTTCTTTTCTCTCTTTCCATTCGCTTTTCGCCTGTTTTTTGTCCCGCCTCAAGTATCGCCTCTGCTACATTATTCTTGCAATCTGATCCTCGTTATAGCACAATACACTAAATAATGTCTACTTGTCTTTAGGAGCCATTCGACAATTCCACATCATAGCGCTTTGTGATTTGATACATATAAGCATCTTTGCGCAAGCTTTTCTCTCAATCGCTCTCACTGGATGGAAAAAAATAAAAGTGTAAGAAGATAGAGATCAAGTTAGGTACGAGAGAGAGAGACCAATACGAGTCGAACAAGCGAACGCTATTTTGAGATGCCTCGTTATCATATCCCTTTTTACATCTTTTCGCCCTTTATGCACAACGAGTTTGTCGTTCTTTAGAAGAAACGACGATATTCACAAAACAGAGCAAGAGGTTTCCGCTGTTTCAGTCAAACATTGCATGATATTCGTGTGACATTTGTGCCAAACGCGGTTTTTCCGAAGAAGAATCACTTGCCCAAGCTTGTAATAGCCATTCGAACCCGTTTTATCAATACGTAAACGATTGAATACGTAAATGGTAAGCAGCAAGGGGCAACAAACGCTTGTCATGCTCTTGGACGTTCGATTAAGCAGCCTCGATGTACACAGGTTCGGACGGTTAGCCGTGGGCACGACAGCGGTCGTCTTGTGCGCACAAAGAGAAAAGTAGGCTGAAGTAGCAGTGGTTATCCGAGCGGAGACCCGGACGATGATGATTACTGCAGTCTGGCCTCCTGGGGCGTCGTCTGATACGGAAGCCCGGGGAAGGCGGCACCGGCGGCTGTCGCCGCGGCAGGCAGAGCACCGGCACCCGGGAGCGCTGCGTACGTGTAAGGTGTCACGTAACTCGCTGCTGCTGCTGCTGCGTTAGCTGTAAATAACCAAGAAAATACTTATTAATTTCTGAGAACGGTCCTCTGCAATTTGCATCATTGCATTGCTTGTTTATTCTTTGAGAAGAATCTCAAAAGAAATATATGCATGCTTGATGATTACTCATGATAAAATTGACGAAAATTCTAATTATAATTGAATAAAGTTTCAAGAAATATTCTCTGACAAATATTGACTCTTGCTAAAAATTAAAAGTTTTCTCAAGCTTCTGAATTGAAATTATATTTACTGATTACTTCAATTGCCAATTATGTATTTATTTATCAATAAATCATATTTTAAAACTTATTTTTCAACTAAAGTCAAGCGTAAGAATAAAAATTATAATGGAAATTATAAATAATTTATAAATCAGTATTATTGAAATAAAGAGAAATATTACTGTCACTTTTGTGTTTACCAATGCAAAAATGATGAGAGGAACAGAGAGCACGTAATAATAATTTTATCAAATCTTAATAAATTATCATAATAACTTGAATAAAATACAACAAAAAAATATCTATGATACTGCAGAAATTCCACTGGGCATTTAATTAAATGAGCAAGAAAAAAAAGAACAACAGTATATCTACTGAAAGAGAACTACACATGTAAGTACGTATATATATATAGATATGCGCGTGCAACTTTTACATCAGCCTTACGGAAGTGCAAATATTATATTCAATACTATTTTTTACGAATATAAATGAAACTAAAGTGCAGATAAAGTTTTAAGCCCCTCAATGTTTTCTTATCTCCTTTTCTTCTTCTGTTTCTCGTATAAAAAGGTTTTCGTACTCTCTCTCTCTCTCTCTCCCTCTCTTCGTCAACGTTACTATAAATAGAATCCGATCTTAACATACATTTTTTAGTATATTTCCAAAAGACTACAATGCATTTTATGCTATAATAAGCTGAGTAAAAATATCTAAAAAGTAAATGAATCTTAAATGAATCTTTATTAAGACCGGATCGCAACACATCACGCAGCATAATTTATATGTAATAGAATTGAGCCCGCGGGGAGCTTTATATTGCAGATAGATTTTTTACCGCCACCATCACCACAACAACAACAGATGCCAGGCGAGATGCTGAGAGGAGGAAATCGCACAGAATCGATCTGTGCATTTTCATTTAGCGGCCAGCCTTTATGTTACAGATGTGTGAGAGCATGCACAATTTAGCATAATCTTTTCCCGTGTTATTTTATTATCCATAATTAAATGTATATTTGAAAATTATAATTAAATGTATCTTTATAATTGTAAATTTTAAATAATTTAGTTTGCTCCGATGCAAATTCAACTATCTTGTATAATTCGCAGTGCCCGTACGTACCGGACAAACGATCGTCGTACAACATGAATTTAAATTTATGTCAGCCGAACAGTGTTTCAATTTTAATCTAATAAGTCATGATTTTTTATAAGAGACAAATGCCTATATGGAAATATTCGAAGGGGGAGAGATGAGAATTATTGTTGTAGTAAAGTATGACTTCATTATCTTCATTTTATCTAATTTTTTGATTTCGTGACTACTAGCAGAAAAGCTACTACTCTACAATATTAAAGTATATCACGACATACACGAGATATAATGCATGTTTCTAGAAAGTAACAAAGGTTTTGTTAAAAATATATCTCTACATCATGCTTTTACAAATATTATGACTGACGATGTATAACTTATGCCCACAGTACAAAAGTGCATGCAATAATTATTATTAAAAATATATAAAGATTTCTTTAAATGGCTCCTTTTTGTTTTGCTTTTAAATAATTACTCAAATACGATCCATTTAGTTATTCATAAACGAATCTAAATAAAATTCCGTTTATGTAAAAAATTAGATTTGTATTATGTGTTAACAAAAAGTACATTCACGTATCGAAAAAATGTGTTGAATGTAAAAGTAAATTAGTTTAAATAGAATAATATATTTCTTATTACTGACAGTTTTAAAATATTGAAATTGCGCTATTAATTAGAGAATATAAGTGAAAATTGCTGTATAATTTCATGTACTTAACGAATACTTTGCATAATTATCTTTACTGTCAAGTAATATGGTAATCATGTATGTCTATCAATGCAATTGTTCCGGAAGTCAATAATAATACGATAATATGTTAATTTACTTTGTTAAGACGAAAAAATGAACGGTTTACTAAATGCAGTTTCATCAAATTTATGATAGATGTATAGTATTGACTTATTCGAAAAATTTTTTAGCAGCAAACTATCAATTTATAAAAGTTATAAAAACAAAATTTCAACACTTGAATACTAATCCATATTAATCAAAAGACATTGAATTACAATTCGATAAATTTGTTTCTACTACAAAAAGAGCCATTATAAAGTGAGAAAATAGTGCAAAAAATATGAAAGTTAAATAAAAGAATAGAATGGCAGTGGATTAGAAACTAATTTTAAGAGATTGTCACCGACACCTTGCAATGCAGCTTATGCGAAAACATTTTACTTAGTTTTTAAAATCAATTACTTTGTACTTAATTGTTAATTTATATATCATAAATGATAAATGAAGTATAAAATGTTTTCGAACTACTTCTACTTTGAAAAAAGAATAGCTAAAAATGTCCAATAGAAAAAATACAAATGGAAGTGTCATGAATTGCGAAAAAAAAAAGAGAAGATGGTATCGTCGTAGGGTCTGATAAAGGACTCGAAAATAACCCGAAAGTCAGTTCTATTCGCGTAGCGAATTCCACCGGGAATTCGACGGAAATTCCGAGGAAGACCGAGGCGAGCAAAGATGATCGAATAAAGAAAGATATATTTATAGGTATAGAAAAGTGTTCGCGAAGCCGAGTTTATTCGAGAATCGCAGTTGCGTGCGTCAAGAGAAGAGACAAGACCGAAGGATCCTCGCGTAGGTCAGGTAGAGATCTTTAAAAGAAAAAAGATAAGGTGTATGTGGTTTTAATATAGCATTTGTCTCCGAAGCAATTTGTCTAGTTAAGGCTACCGTTGCCGCGCAGCACCGAGGGCAGAAACTGCGGGAGCAGCGCCTTCTCCAGGCGGTGGTGCATGAGGAGGGCGTTCGGGCTCCCGTTGCTCTGTGGCGGTTGCTGTTGCTGGTGATGGTGGTGGTGCTGCTGTTGCTGCTGCTGCTGCTGCTGCTGCACGAGCTGCTGCTGGTGCAGCCTCAGTTGGGCTTGATCGGGGGCTTTCGCCGCGACCTTGAAGGACATACCGGCTGCGGCTGCGGTCGTGTACGGGTACGCCTCGGCGAAGTTGTACGATGTCGCCGGGTAGCTCGCCGCGGCTGCGGCCGCGTTCTGGTACTCGTAGAACTGCGAGGCAGCGGCTACGGCCGCCGCGTGGCTCAGCTGGGTCGCCGGCAGAGGGACCAGGCCTCCGGGGGCCGCCGCGGCCAAGTACGGCGACTGGTACACGTAGCCAGGAGGCACCCTGAAAACCATAGCAAAGAACGTTGCAGGTTTAGTCGCTCGACTCCATCCCCTCGCTCTCTCCCTCTACGAGTCTATGTGTACGTGTCGGTGTGGGTGTGAGTGTCGGTGGCTGTATATGTCTCTCTGTGTCGCTGTACATGTACTTTATTTTTTCATTGCGGGTGGGCTCTGTGTTCTTTACCAGGCGCACTCTTTCGCTTGTTTCCGCGGACGTTCCGTTCTCTCATCGGTTCAACAAGTATCTCGATTGCACATTTTGACTGTGGATACATTTACATAATGCTGCTACATTCGAGAACCGAATACGTCCGCGGTTAACAATTTCAAGAGTCTGCAATTTTTAGTGAAAGAGCGCTGCAAAGAGCATCGATCATTATCCCGTTTATTTTTTATTTCTCATACACTATTTATGATTTTGAAAAGAGACTAGAAAGGGAAGATGGAACAAAAGGTAAATTATCGAATACTATGGTTAAAGTTTGTAGCTCGGTTTGCAGTTTGTTTTTTCGGCAAGTATGTATGCAAGAAATCTTTATGAAATCTGTATTCATTTATAGTAAATAGTCAGCAACATTAATGCAGCTTTTTATAATATTACTTTGTTTGAAAATTTTTAATCGATGCTAAATACAATAAAAACAAAATAGGGAAAAAGCCAACTGTGTGTACGCGCCATGACAAGATATAAAGCTTTTCTTGATAGAAACGGGTAGTGTGATTGATGCTCTTGCACAATTTGAAAAGAATCAAAAAGTTATAAAAAAAAATAAAATAAAAAACACTGTGATAGGCGAATACAAAACAATCAAAGAAGTTCGAAGTCGCCAAATAACAGAAAATAAAAAAACAAGAAACAGCAAACCAACGACAAACGTGTAGGTACTGCATGATAATACTTGTCGGCACACGCCACACGACACACGATTATCTAACACCAACGTTAGTACCTTAGTCGCGATAACTTTCAGGCAGGACGGATATCTTAATTGTAAACTTTTAATTGTGGTTTATTTGTTTTTCACTGTTGAATAACGTGACACCCGAGTGGATGCCATTTTTATGTAATTCTCTATTGCTCTTGATTCAGAGATGGAAGCTGATAAGGCAACTGAATTTAAAACTTTACAGATGTTGTTAAAATTTAATGGAATTTATACTTGGTACACAAAGCTTTAATTGAAGCTGTTATATGTTTACATGTACGATCATAAGATGATACGAGACGAAAACAACCACATACTAAAACGATTTAAATATAATTTCCCCGATAATTAAAAAAAAATCAGTTAAAGAATTCATAAGGACAATATCGAAATGGATATTTTATTATTTAAATGTCATAAATGTATATAGGTTTGCTCAGATTTCTGCTTTATTAAAGTTAATTATCAAAGATAATTAAGTACACGTGATAAAAAATTAAAGCTAAAAAATAAGGATGAACCATTAAACTGATAAGTATTATTTAAAGTATAATTATAAATTTTAACGATGACCAGAAGCTATTTGGAACTGTCAAAATGATTTTTTCAGTAATAAATCATTATTAATTGAAATAAATGCTGCACACGTAATATAAATATATAATATAATAACGACCGAAGGGTACTATTGATTTTACAGTTCCTACTATAGAATGCTAATTGTCTTTCAATGTTTCAGTAGTTAGTCTTTAAGTTGAAATTGGAAACCCTTTAAAGAAATAAAAATGTGTCAAGGAATTTTTCATGACAATTACTTTGAATTCATAAATATTGGTTTAGGAAAACAGATAATATTGAGTGACTCAAAAAAGCCACAGCTACATGTTTACTCTATCAATTTTAGACCATGATACGAAACGTCGTCGCGGTTTGTTTCCTAAACACATAAAAAATTGTTTTCGTCATGTTCGCGACAAAAGAAAAATACGCAAATAAAGTTGCCGTTACTATCGACCGGCACTCTCGGCGACTCTGCCTTGTGCAGTTAGTTAAAAAAAAAAAAAAATATTCTTCTGCGCAGCTATCGCGTCCCCCAAACGGGGACTCCGCGACGAGGCGGGAAAAACGCCGAGCGAGCATTGAAAAAGGGCGACGCACCGGCCGCTCGGGCGCCGAGGCCGCTTTCCCAAAAGTCACGGGGCTCCTCCCAAACCGCCGGCGCCAAATTGCAACCAATCTGAGAGTGTGCACTCGGCGGCGGTCCCGGGGGCCGCGCGGCAGTGGTAGGGGGTGGAGAAAAAAAAAAAGGTGGCGGGCGTGCGGGCCACATGCGGCGCACACATGTCGCCCGTCGGCCGGCCCCTAATTACACCCCCGCGCGCACAAACAAGCCAGCGGTGGCGAGGATGCCGGCGGCGAAGGCACGTACGGCCCGATCGATTCTCGGGCGGGGGGGGGTTGACGTGTTGCGCGCGCTGCAGGTGGACGAAAATCGTGTGTGTCTTTCCCGCGCGGCGGACTCCGCGAGCCCTCGGCTCGTGTCCCCGCGCGGAAGGGTCGATATGGCCTGGGCGCGCTTCTCCCTGATCGATACGTACACCCGCGGACTAGATGAGGCCGCACGGAAGCCGCCGATGTACGAGTCCTGCGCCGCCGCGATATAGCCGCGGGGACCGGACATATACGCTCGGCCGGCTCTTATGTTTACCCGCGGCTCGCCCGGCATCGTCTCGGCCCGCGAGGAGCTCCTGAAGATCTGGGCAGCTCCTGATGCCGCGGGACAGGGCGAAGGACAAAGGTCGGCTTGGCCCTCCTCCCCCCCCTCCACAGCGAGCATTAGCCGGGGGCGCGC
Organism: Sycophaga agraensis; assembly: GCA_018906755.1. Classification (NCBI taxonomy): domain Eukaryota; kingdom Metazoa; phylum Arthropoda; class Insecta; order Hymenoptera; family Pteromalidae; genus Sycophaga; species Sycophaga agraensis. Next base: position 976,429 of record JACCIE010000003.1, read on the forward strand.
GTGCGAGGCTCTGTCTGTCCCTCCCGCGGCTCTACTCCTTTCCCCGTGGAATTTATCTTTCTGGCGCATCTGGCCGCGCGTCCCTACATTATGGATGGCTCGCGTGTCAGGGCGCGCGAGGCCTGCGCCGGGGCTCCGAGCGCGGCTCGCTCGCCGATTCCTCCCATAGGAGCTGCCTCCTCCTCCTCCCCCGGCGCGAGATGCTCCGCGGTCTCCTCCTGCGCGCCCATCGACAGCTGGCCCGGCGTCTGCGTCGGGCAAGTGCGCGGCGCAGGAAGCCGGGGGGAGGTTCGGCGGGCAAATTGTCACTACTTCGGCGAGGGGGTCCGAAAATCGAAGGGACGCGCACGCGAGGAGGCCCGGGCATTTCCGGGGCAAAGTGCCCGGCGGCCGATTAGCATCTCCGCCCACCGGCGGCCCCCCCTTTCCCCGGAGCGCCGCGCGCCCATGTGCGACGGAAGCGCCCGAGGAGCTAATCGCGCCCGGATATTTATAGGGCGCACAAAGCCGCGGCGGCTCGTTAGGTCCCCCCCCGGCAGCCTGTGCGCGCCCTTTGATTCCGTGACTCGCCGCTTCTCCGCCCGCGTGCATATGCGTGCGCGCGCGTGTCAATGCGGGATGGTGGGAAAGCCGGCCGGCCGGTTTCCAAAGAACAAAAAAAATAATAATGAAAACGCGCCCGCAACCCCTTCGGCCAGGGCCCCGGCTTTGATTAGACCGGGTGGCCGAGCTGCCCGCGGCGGGCGCACCTGCAGCCCCCGGATCATTACACCGATTGCCGGTCAGCTGTCGCGCGGGCCTGTGCAGACATTCTCCCGGGCGGCCTCCCCGCGGCCTAATGAATTGCGCCGGCAAGGGCGCCGATCGCTCCCGCGCGCCCCATGAATAATGAACGAGGCGAGATATGGCCCGCGGCGCGGCTCTAATGCGATTGACTTTTACCGCGCGCGTGCGCAATCCACGTGCCCGGGGCTTCGCGGAAGCCGGGGCGTCGCGGGGGTAAAAGAAAAAAAAGGCATTAATCCATTAGCGGGGGGATCGATCGGGCCGGGCGCTCCTCCCGCGCACCGCCGCGTGGTCCAGGGCGGCCGGAGGGCCGGCCGGGGATAGGCCGGGGAGGGGCCGCGGGGGCCGGCGGCCCGCGCGCCGGCGCAACAGGATAATCCAATGGGATGATCCGCCAATGCGCGCCCGAGGCCTCCGCCCCCCGCGGCCGCCCTCCAATCGACCGGCGCGAGCCCCCTTCACACCCTCCGCCGCTGTTGCGCGCGCCTCGCGCCTCCCCCGCTTATCGCGCCCTCCGAGCCATGCGATACCGGGCGGATCGGCGTCGCCCTCGCTCCCTCGGCCCTCCCTCCGATCTACCTGTGGACAATTTGCCCCTCTCCCCCCCCTCTGTTACCGCGCGGGGCAGTCGCGCTCGAACGATCGAATCGAGCGCTCCACAAAAGCGCGGCCGTTCCGAGGCGGCCTAACGAGCATAGGGCGCGCGGCCTCCGCGGCAATCGCGGCCATCTCCGCCGGACGAACCAGTCATTTGATTTGCTTTTCCGCGGCCGGGGCAACGTCGCGCCCGCGCGACACGCCCACCCCGCCCTCGCAGCCGTGTACTCGGGGCCGATCGCGCACCTGCCGATTTGTCGCGGTCTGCGAGCGCCGATAAGCGCGCGCGTGCCAGATCGGCTGCAAAGGAGTGCGCGCGCGCGGCTCTCCTCGACCCGGAATTATTACGCATTTTCAGCAGCGGTGCTTTGTTCCGTGCAAGAGCCCCGCGGCGGGCACATCGCGGAGATGCGTCGGCAGATTAGGATTTTGGGGTCAAAGCGCCGGGCGACAGCCGCGCGGCTTTTAAAACGAGAATGACATAGGGCACGGGAGGGGGTGGGCCGGTGTCGCCGACCGCGCGACCTCCCGGTGCCCCTATGGAAAACGGGGACCGGCGCCGACGGTGGCGCCAAGGCCGCCGATCGCCCCGGCGAGGAGCGCCGCCGGCCCCCGGGAGGCCCCCGGCAGCCTTTCCGGCCGCGGGAATGCGCGGTTGACGCGGCCGGGACAGGTGGCGGCTAAATAAAGCCGGCTGGCCCGGAGCCAGCGGGCGGCGAGGCAACACCGCGCCGGCTGCTGCCCCCGTGGCCGGCCCCCGGGTGGACAGGGCCGCGGTGTCGGGTTACGCCGGGGCGCCTCCCGCCGGGCCGATCGCCCCGGTTACGTCCGCGCCCGGCTTATTAATACATAATCCAAGCGGCTGGAGTCCCCGGCCCCCGTCGCTTTTCCGCGCGGGCCCGCCCGGCCGACCTGTCTCTCTCTTTTTTTTTTTGTTTTTATTGCCGCCGACGGCGGGAGAGGGAGGAGGCCCTCGCCCGACTCCGGGTGGAGAGGAGCGCCGATTTTTCCCTTTTTTGTTCCCCCCGCGCGCCGCGGAGCCAGTCTGCCGACCTCCTCTCTCTCTCTCTCTCGGCGCCTCTTCTGCGCCCGCTTCTGGCTTCCTCTATAAGTAGTCCCTTTGCTCAATGCTGCCAAAATAACCTCTTCTATTTTTACAAGTTGAACAAGTTGACTTAGCATTTAAATGATACGGACGACGCTTGGAGTATAAACGCATTTAATGCCACCGCTTTCCAAGTAATCCTACTGTTTTAACTTGCCGGATCCAAGCGGCCGTAACGCCCGCGCCTTTCGTCTGCTCTTTCATCGGTTTCTTTTCATTATGCGATCGTTGCATGTCCGCAACGCTCGCACGCTCATTTCCGGATAATTGTCGTACAACTTAATCTTGTGTGTAATCGGTTGCCTTATCGACTCGCCACCACACTCCGATCTAGTGTTATATTAGAGTAACTGTGAAAAACTCAATCACGTACAACACCAACAAAAAAGAACAAGAAAGTCAAATTACAACAGCAATAGCGACACCAAAATGTAGTGTAAGCCTTCACCGCACACACCACAGCACCGGTTATTAATCATTAAAGGTTAGCTGTTCGACTTCTATCACCCCGACGAACATGTAAGGAAACAATATTCTCGCGAGCGCGCAGCCAAGAAATTATAGCTAGTGCCCACGGTTACGATACCAACTACTCCACCTATTGGGTCTTTTATAAATATTGCAGCTGCACGCGTGGGCTTATGTACTTCTCCGAGGCCGTCGATTCACTCGACGCGATTATTTTTCAGAACTCGTTGTCGTTTAGCGTGATTTATTTTTTTTTTTCTCTATAAATCCACGACTCTCAAGGTGATTCATACGAATCGGATCCCTCCAGGCGGTTAAAATGAAATGTGCACATGAACGAAAGGGGTTAGTAGACTAGGGCATTCTTTCAAAAAAAAAAAAAAAAGAAAAAGTGCCTTCCATTTCAGGCGATCGGTATTATAGGACGTCAATTTTCATCGATTAATATTCACCAGCGCAATTGTTGTGAAGAGCCGCTGAAAAAAGAAGGTCTCATAAAGTTCACTTAGGGCCGACACGAAATTAGTTCACTTAACAAATTTACCAGTTGAAATATTATCGATCCATTTTGCCTGACGAGCAATTTCCAATTTCCAAGGCAAAGCGACTCGCAGGCCAAGCTTCGAGGGAAAAATATTCCAGGCTAAGGGCATCTCGAGAAAGGGACTCGCGAAACCGAATTTGAAGGAAAACGAAGCAGCGCGGTGAATTTTTGTTTGCGTAATTCCGGCGGGCCGCGGATAGCCGCGGGGGACGGCAAACGGGCCGAGGGAGAAGGACGGCAGAGAGCACACAAAAGGGTTATACGGCTCGATCGGCGAAGCGCGATGGTCGCTACTAGGAAGCGCAAGGAGCTCTCGCGGGGCCGGCGATAGAATCGATCCCGCCTGCCGGCCACCGCGTGGAAAGTGAAAGACGGACGTCCACTGAAAAATTAATGCCCGCGTGCCCCGCTGCCGTCCTACTCGTGTGCTGGCTTCGTGCGCGCCTCGGCCGCTCGCCCGGTGCTTCTAATTTGGTGCGCTGGGTCCATTGGCCCCCGCGATCGCCGCCGAGCCCAACAACACTGTGCAAGTGCCCAAGGGAAAAAGGTTCGCCGAGTTTGCGCCTCTTTCTTGCCAGTTCGCTTGGTGAGAGAGAACATGGGAGAGAAAGAAAAAACGGGACACCTTCGAGACTGATGAACTTTGTCGTGCTCGTGGTGTATCCGACTGCGATACCAGCCCCACCTAAGCACACCGGCTGAACATTAAGTGCATTATCACATTCTCGAGCAAACATTTCTGTTAAAAACGACAGTTTCGTTTGCTGTTTCCATGTGAGAATCGCGCGCAAACTGGGTAAGGTTAATTACCCACGTAATCTATGTGTCCAATCATACTTATAGACTGATGTTCTTTTCAAACGGCTGCTTTGAAAAAATACTTTGGTAACAAATTCGAAAAAGGAACTGTGTGGAAAATGTGTAACTCTTCCCCATTTGCAAGTAGTCAATAATTATTTGGATCACAAAAAGTTACTAAAATCAGTTACTATAAATTCATCCAAGCGCTACGCGTCTAAAAATATTCGCATACGATGTATATGACTTTACGCGAGCTTTCCATCAAAATAGATCATAATCAAAATATACAATTCTACACTCGTCAAACGATATTAAATAAATTCAATGCTAGGTTAGCTCTCTTATATCTTGTTTATTACATTGGTAAACCATTATAATTAAGGGAAACAACAAAAAATGTTTTTGTGCTTGATTCATTAGAAAAAAAAACAAACATAAATATGTGAAAACACACAAACAAACAATCTTTTGAAGCACGCTACGTGATAAAAGCGAATAAAACTACCTGTGCAACACGCACATATATAATTATACTTCTATATGAAACACGTGGACTGCAATGCATGAGGAGGAAATATAGTAACGAATATACGTGTAATATCTGCACAGATGGAGTTAGAAATGAAAATGACAAAGGGTAAATGCAAACAAACGAACGAACTTAATTTAATGTAAAAGGAAATAAGTCAAGAAGTAAAAAATACAGAGAGCGTAGCAAAAGTCATTTACAAAAGAGCGTATAGAACGTTAACGACGGTCGCGATTAGTACACCGGGCGATTGGGTATTGACAGTGGGTCAAGTACGTTTATTCCGGCTCGTTACCATAACCCACAGATAACACACCCGCGCCCAGCTGCCCCGAATGCTGCACTATACTAGAAGAAAGACCCAATTTTCGCATTCAACCCCCATTGTTAATTCATATTGTTACGTTATTACTATTATTATTATTATTATTATTATTATTATTATTATTATTATTATTATTACTGCCAGTAATCCATTACTATTATTATATTAATAAATATTATTGTTATTATTATTATTGTATTATTACTATTATTATAGTATTGTGCTGATTAAAATTAAAAATACTGTCATGTACAATGAAAAAAAAGTGAGAAACAAGAGAAACAAATGAAAAAAGAAGTAAAAGAAGATCAAGAAAAGAAAAAAACTTTAAAAAAACAGTAAAAAAAACAAACAAATTTCAAGTCTCTCAACAATCTCAACCATGTTAAAAGTAATAAATAGTCGCAATATTATAATTAACAATCACCACCAATTCATCTCAAGTAAAGTAAACAAAAGAAGTAAACAATGGAAAAAGTAAATAAAAACACAACCAAAAAAATAAATCATGATCCTCACAACTAGTAAGAAACTGCAGTATGTATATATAAGGCGTTATAAATACGGAATATAGAAATATTCGTACGTAGGTACATCTTGGCTTCGTATTACGTGTGCGTGTGCCGCGACATTTTCCTGTCCCTCTCCCTCCCTCTTTTTCTTTTTTGCTTTCTTTCTCTTTTATTCGTTATATTGCGCTCACAAGCTCGACTTTACTAAATCGCACTTTCTGTGAGCTTTTTCAGGTAACGCGGCTCCCGAGATAATTGCCGCGTGTCAGGATGCTGAAATATCATACATGATTCAAACTTGAGTCTGTTGTCATCATAACATGTATTAATTAACAAATTGCAGCGGTAATGTGCACTTTTTTAAGGGTATGCATATAAAATGCGTATAAAATAAAATTCTCTTCAAAAATATCATACTTTAGCCAATTAAGTTTCCCGGAATATTTAAATTTAATACATGGAATCGAACACTTTCTACAGCGGTATAATTATTCAAGTGAAAATATAATAAAATATAATAAAAGAACAAAATTAACAAAAATAATTTAAAAGAGAGGAAAATACATTTTATTGTCTACTAAGAAATGTTCTAAAATAAAAATTTGGTTTGACAAAAATGCGTTATACGATCTCTTAAAGACGTTCAAAGTAAAGATTGAGTATGTACATGAGATGAAAATTTTTTTCATTAATTGAAAATTTTTAAAGTTTTATTAAATTTCTTTTGTTTGTTTTTTTTAGGCTAGTGGCAAAAACTCACCCATACTGTCCAGGTAGAACTGCAGGGTATCCGGCACGAATGCCAGTGGCAAATGGAAATGCTGCAAATAAAAATAAATAATAAAATCATTGAAGGTAGATGAATTCTCATTCGCGCAAATCTCTTGCATCGTATTTCACGGCTTGCAGTCGTACATCATTCTCACAGCTTTGTTTATTTGTTTTGAATTATTTTTAACGGTGATCTAGCACATTTATATTTTCGCAAGTGATATTTAGGCGGTTGGTGCACTCGTCTATTTCTTTCATGCATTTCTCGTCGGACATTTCTTGGTAATTGTTCTGGAATTTACCCTAGGGTATTTTTACACTGTTTGCTAAATTTAATAGTTATGCAGCTCTCTTCGGGTCATAATGCAGAATAAATATCTTGCACGTAATTGTTATATAAAAAGAATCATGTTTGTCAGATAAACTAACACTATATAGCCTTGAAAGAAAGTCAATCATTAGATCATTTCTCCACATTATGGTATGTAATGAGGATTGCTCTGAAGAGCCAAGAGTGTTAATGCGACGCAGAACCTAAAAATGGCTTTCCTGCCCCGAGGACTGATTAGTGAACTAATAGCGTATTTTAAAGTCGCAAGACGAGTCTGCCACGCGCGGGCGCGTACATAGAAAGGCCAAAGTATCTCCCTCCCCAGGCTTATCTCTCTCTCTCTCTCTCTCTCTCTCGCTCAGGATTCTATATTTTCGAGGTGCAGCAGCAGGGCTATATAGTCGGTGTGCAGAGCGCGGAGACGCGGCTGCAGCGAGTGTCTGGCTGGCGACACTTAGCGAGGGGCTCGCTAGGCTACGCGCCCGCAGCAATTTTAGACTAAGAGCGAGCGAGAAAGATGGGGGAGGGAAAGAAGCGGCTTGGCTCACGGCCCGATAAGACTCGCGGAATTATTGCGCTCTCTGCGCGCGCGCAAGTGTATTTTCGCGTCTCCCGAGAGCGGCTCGGCTCAACTTGTAGGCGCGGGTGCGCACGCGGGGACGGAAATACAGCGGGCGACTTGGACACGAGGCTGCGGCGGCGCTCGACAGACGTCGAGGATGCGGCTGCAGCGCTTATTTTCCGCCCGGTGCAGCCCTACACGAGCTGCGAGCCTCTTTGTGCGGACTTCATTTACGCCCCAGATGACTGGTGTGCAGTATAATGTATGGCTAGCAGTCCGCGGAGATTGCCTCCTTTCGTTTCTCCTTACGCTTCCTCTTACAATAAATAGTATCGTATCCTCTTTCTGCCATCGACTTTTTTTCTATTTGTATGTTTTTCTTTGCAACTGACTCAAAAAGTTCATGGCTAACTTCTGCAGACCAATATTTTAGTTAAATAAATTTATTTCACTTTTCCAACTGTTGTTATTCGGATAAGCTAAATTTGAAATCATCGTATTGACACAGGGTTCAAGCACCGCGAAACGACTTTCGGAAAAAGAGAATACTATACAATTATCTTCTTTTTATTCTCGTATATAAGAGCCTAGTTGCTCACATATCTTATCAAAGATCGTTTTTCAAAATAATAAGCTTTTTGACTAAGTTCAGACTCGCTTATTTTGCATATTTTATACAGCATTTTAACATGTCCTCTGATAAAATCAATTGATTTAAAGCAGATATAAACAATTTTTAAGAATCAATAAAGTTAATTGTCTACGTTTGATATTTAAACCTAGCACCGTATAATTACAAGGGTAGATATAGTAAACGTGATGGTTATTTTGCTCGCAATTTTGGCATGTACCTGAAGCGTACCAATAATTATAATGGCCAAACACTTCGCGTCTCGATAAGTTTCTAAAATAAACTCGCTGTTCCGAAGAAAGAAAGATCAAGTGAAAGATTGCGACGAAATATCCAGAAGCAGATGTTGTGCGTCAATGCCCTCATGCCAACTATTTCTTTTCATTCATTCGCGAAAACATCACGACCTTATTAATTTGCTCGATGATGCGATTTGTTTGTACAGATATTTAATAAAGTTAATATTTTAATTACTGTTTACGAGAATGATGATTTTATCTTTCTTAATCTAATTTAATAATTAGTTTTAAAGTCATATACGCATGCGCAAAGATGGGACAATGAAGAATAATCTGAGTTTTTTAAATATGTACTCGTAAAAGCTTTAAGCAAAAAATATACACCTACATATCTACACGCCAACACACCTACAGCACACTTCAACAATCAATTAATGAATACATGATTAATTGTACGTAGCGAAATCGTTTGCATTTGTTTGTAATACATAAACATACAGGTATATTGTATTTTACCAAAAAAGCATGACAAAAATCTTTCGTAATAAATTGATTGAGTAAAACGCATACCGTCATCATGTATATAGTAATATAAAATATATCCAACGCGAAAATTCTCTACATCAAACATGCAAAAAAAAAGGTGAATTGAATTAAAAAATACCCTTTCACACTGAACACACACGTGACATTGAGTTCAATTAAAAAAAAAACCAGTGAGTTATTCACAAAACAATGCTACGATATAACAAGATCTCTAGTATAAGTCCGCAGCTTTGACAAAGGAGCCAAAAATACGTCTTGGTCACAAGTGCGAACAGTAGCTCTTCGAAGGATGCAAGATATTGAACTCCACAAAGGGCCTGCACGCTTATGCGAGGAAAACAAAGAGAAAAAGAAGGAACGAAAATAAAAAAACGGCGGGGGCGATGGGGAAGTCGGTAAGTAGGTCTAGATGGAGACTCACCTGCTTGTAGATTGCCCCTGGGCTTGGCGCCGAGGATCGCCAGGTTGACGTTCGCTTTGCGCCCGTCGATTATCGGGTTGGGGTCCTTGCAGGCGCGCTCCGCCGCCGGCCTGTCCCCCATGATCACCTGGAGTGCAACCAAAAGCGCCACGCTTTATTAAACGGGCCTCCTCGCCACCCACGCCTCGCCACCTCCACCTCGTGTCGACAAAGCCCTAGTCGACCCGCATTCTTTAATTACTCGCCCTCCCTCCTCGATCGTCTGCCAACTGCCCTCGACGACATTCGCGTGTACACGGTTTAGGCAACTTGTAAATTTGCCCATCAGCTCGAACGATCGGCGATTATTTACTCCCGAGGCAGCTTCGCATCGACGCGGTAACGTTTAAATGCGGTCTTCGAGTCGTTTGAAGGTAAAGTTATTCGCATTCATGTCCGGAATTCCTAATAGCCGTCGAAATCCAAAGAACAGCGTGCGCCCGATGCTCTTTTTCTCACGTTCCTCGCTTCGCTTGGCTCGAGGCGGAAACCTAAATTTTCATATTATCGCGCGTGCGCCTCCTGGCGATAAGACGAATCTCGCGAGCAGGTTTTTTTTTTCCCCCGTGGCTGGCAGACATTCGCGCGGGTATGTAACAGGTTTACCGGGCGGCTTACGCCGCTCGTGTATCGGCCGAGGCTATTTTGCGTACGCGTCAACGCGTGTAATGCAATACGCAAGTACTCCCTGGCGGCTAAATCGGCCGAGCGTAATGTTGGGAGCCAAGGGCACGCGCGCGCACGCGAGAATAATTTTCATTTATCGGCGTGTTCGATAAACCCCACGTCTTTTGCGAGTAATCCAATTGCTACAGAGTGACTACTTTACGCGTTTTCATTAGAGACCCAGGATTCCAAACAAGCAACCTAATGTGCAAATTATTTGTTATAGTTGTTTGTAATTTAATAGGAAGAGATGTCATTAGCATTAAGGGGAGAAGAAAGAAACTCGCGTGCTCCCAAAAGTTAGCATGTCGTGCGATTAAAACAACAAGAAACTATAGAACTAGGGGGACAGGTGTGAAGAAGGTACCTCTCAAACGCGAGTCAAGCGAAAAAGAAAAGTCCCATCGAAAAAAACTCCTGTTACCAATCCAATAAATGCAACCATCAACCGTATACAAAAGCTGCACAAGCAAAGAGGTAAGGAAGGTCGGAGAAATTGATAAGATGGCAGGAAGAACGGAGGGACGGAAGGAGGAAGGAAAGGAAGGGACGAGGCGAAACGAGAGTCGACTGGCGATAAAAGCGACTAAGGTGTAGTGTAGAGTAATTAGAAAATGCACTCACGAATCCGTAGCCCCTGCTCTTGCCGGTCTGCCTGTCGGTGATGACGACGGCCTCCTCAATGTCCCCGTAGACATTGAAGTGCTCCCGGAGGCTCTTGTCGGTCGTGTGGTAGGGCAGGCCGCCGACGAAGAGCTTCGTCCAGGTGGTGTCCTTCTGCTGAGGCGTGGCGCCGGCCAGGGCCCCGAGGCCGCTGACGAGGTCCTCGGGGCCGGGGGCGCCGAGGCCCGCGGCTGCCGGCATCAGCATCCTCAGGAGTTCGCTCCCTATCTCGCCGCCTCGGCCGAAAGCTCTGTTGGCCTCCAGTTCCACGGAGCCGCTTTCCCTCGGCAGTGTCAGTCACCTATCGCCGCCCTGTCCTCTCCGCCCTCTTGTCCTCTGGCTACCTGCTGCTCACTGGGTGCAGGCCCTGTACTCCGGCCCTCAGCGCTGCATACGGCACCAATGGCAATTCCTGGAACAGTGGAAATACCTCCGCTTTAGGCTACAGAGCTGCATTATTCGGCCTCGCTAAGGAGCCCCTCCTTTTTCCCCTCTTTTCTCACTCCTGCGGCTATTATTTTTAGCTTGGCTCTGCCAGAGATTAGAATATATCGACGACCTTGCAGATTAACAAATCGATAGTTTTATTTTTAAAGTTATTCTTGCAAAACTTGGTAGTATACAGTGGCGCGATTTAACAACATCCTATAATATCCCATTCATTACGAATTTAACGCATCTTTCATTTAGCTTGTGCAATACTTTGAAACAACGTTTTCATTGAAAGCGAACAATAAAACACGATATCCACAAATAATAGTCAAGGGCCGTCTGTTTTGTTATTATAGTGTCGCAATCGAAGATATTGATTACTCCACTTAGGCTTTTGGGTTTAGAGAATTTCTTCACATTTACGCTATTTTGACACGTTCGAGTGGTGGATACTAAAATAACGGATGATCGAAAATATGAGAAAGTATAGCACTTAAAAGATGGGCACTATATAAAAACGAACAAGGGAAGATAAAGTATATTTTGTAAGTTTTTCATGGTATTTAAAATACTCGAGTTAAACAGGAGCAAGTATAAATAAATTTCAAAATATAGATAAGCTCGCTCATTTAACATTAGTTGACGAGATTGTGACAAAGACGCGGTCGTCGTCTATAAGGAAAGGGTGGCCGAGTCGGACACTAGACTCTTCATTCTAAATCATACTTATTTATAAATTCAGGGATCTTGATATTTAAAGAATGGTTACAGGAAAACGGCTCGAAAAATATTTTCTATTTCATGAGTTTTGTTCAAAAAACGTTTAAAGCTCAATTAAACGGTGAGATTCAACTTGAAATGAAATTTATTAGAAATATTTTACCTTAAATGAAATCGATCTTGGATTCTCATTGGTTAATTGAGCTTACCCAGAAGATCATTGAGTATATCATGGAAGACTATTGAATTGAATTTAAAGGTTCGATGAACCTCTATAGAGAGAAAGGGACCAAAGTTTGATAATTCTTTTTTTAAACAATTTTTCAAAGTTTTGGTACGTTTGAAGAGGGATTATCCTTCGTCAAAAAACGGCGTACCGTACAGGTCAGAGTATCGAATTATTTGGAGAATACGGCAAGGAAAAAAAATATAATTTATTACACGTGAAGCAGATTGGGAGAAGAAGACTAGCACTCAAAGCTTATTTACATATCTGCAGCGAGCGAGTAATTGTGTAGCTCGTGCTGCACGTGTTCCCTCTCTCGCTCCCTCTCACATAGTTTAAACGCAGTATTTTGACCAGTCGGAAATAGTACGGTACAGAATAAAAGGAGGCAAGCGACTAATTGTAACCTCCGCCTCAACTTGGGCATGATAAATAAGACACTTTAAATGATGAAGGGTTGAACAACTCACGGAGCTCGAGATAATCGTCGGAAAGCGAACCCGGCCCTGAGAATCCGAGATGGCGCGTCAGCTAGGCTCGTTGGAAAAACGCTGAGGAGAGAGAAGAAGCTCGTGTACGGGCGACCCAAAGGAAAGTGCGGCGGCTGCGGCGGGCGGGCAGGGACGCGCGCGGCCGCTGCCGCACGAGGGGCGGCGCAGCGCAGGGCGAAAAGCCCGGGACGGGAGCGCTCCGAGTTTTCCTCCCCCTCCCCCCGGTGGAAACTCCATCGGGCTGCGAGTTGCCCGGCGGCCTTCTTCTCCCCCCGCCGCCGCCGCAGCCCGGCGGCCCCCGGAGCGTCGGCCCCTCCCCCCGCCGTGGGTCGGGCCCGGGGTGCGCTGGGCCGTGGCGCGCGGCCCCGGGGCCGGGGGGGGTCAACGATCACGCCGCCCCGGCAGAAAAGCGCCGAGTTTTCCGCACCCGGCGGGCGCTCTCTGTCTCCCGGCCGGCCCCTCCCCCCCCCTGTGTGCCCGGGGGAGGCGACGAGAGACACGGACGCTGTGCCGCTCAAGCGGCCTGCCCCGAGAGAAAGAGTGGGACACTAGCCCGAGAAAATCCGAGCCCGGGGACGGCGCGGTATTATATATGTGCGCCTGCGGCCGCCCCGCTCCCTCCCGGTAGCCCATATCTTCATGCGCGTGCATACGCGTATATACACGCGTGTGTACGTATATGGACGCGCGTGTGTACACAAGCGGCCTGCACGCGTGTATACACACAGCCGCCCGCTGGCCGCTCGTAGGGGGCCTCATTCAGGCTCATTGTGCTGCGGAAGGGGCCTGCATGCAGTGCTCCGTTCGCCCCTTTGCCTGCGCGCTCCCTCCCTCTTTCGCTGCACTCTAGCGGCGCGCGTGCGTGCGCACACAAGCGGCGGGGCCGCACAATGCCCGAGCCCACCGGGCTGACATGTATATCTGTATGCGCGTAACGCGCGCGCGCGCGCGCCGCTGGCAGTTTTGTCTTTGGCCACATGTATACATAAGCGGGGAAGAGATCAAGCGGTGCCTTACATACTGCGCGCACCGACTCGATCTTTAATGCGCATTAGTACTTAGAGCGGGCCGCCGCAGTTGGCGCGCCGGTATTTTCTGAATAGTTGGCTATATAGGTACCTGCAGCCGCGATTCCGCGTGCACGTGTTAGGCTAAGCCTAAATAACTGGTTTGCCTTAGAGCGAGCCCTCGGCGAGGAGCTACCGCGGCTCGGTTACTAGACCACTCGAGTTGCGCGCGATACAAACAAAATTCAAGGACTTTCGCCCGGCGTTTTTCTGGGCTCGAACGCCCAAGTCATACCGTTCAACGAAATAATACGAGCATTTCCTGCCTCTGTGCCGCCGCGTTCGAGCCTCGGCTCGAGCTGGCGTAATTCCCGCGCTAACGAATATTTAAAGAATGGATTCATTGCCGAGCCCAATTGCCCCGCTGCTTAGCGGCCAATTGAGCCCCGACCACTATCTTTTTTCGGTTTTCCATCTTCTACCGTTCCGTCGTTTTCCCCGTAATAAAAAGAACGGCGCATCTGCCGGCGAGAGGGACAGACGGCTGCGGGCCTCGGACCGGATATCGAAAAGCCCTCCTCGAAAGCCGCTCCCCGACGCACGACGACGCCACGGGAAGAAATGATTTTTTTTTTGTTTCCCCCCGGTCCTTGGCGAGGGCCTACCTTGCCGACGGGGCTGCCGCCCTCCGGCTGGCGCAAAAGCTCCGCGGTCCCCGCGGCACCGGGCGAAAGCGAGAAAGCGCGGGGCCGGTGCAAGGCGCGCATATATGTAGGCGCCCGGCAGCTGCCGCGGCAAAACCGGTGCCGGCGTACACGCAGCCGCGCGTCCCGAGCGGCGCATTGTGCGCGGCCCCCGGGTCACCTAGGCGGACGCGCGCGCGCGCCTCCCGACCGAGGGGAGGAGCGCCTCCCGCTCCCGGGAGGGGACGCGCCGTTTCGCCCGCGGAACAAAATCGGCCGGCGGCGCGCGTCCGTCCCCCCCGAGACGCGGCACTTGGCCGCTAATCTCGCGCGCGGCCCTGCCGAGACAGGGGGCCCCCCCGTTTCTTTCCCACTGACCTATTATTCTGCATGCGAGCGCGCGCATCGTCAGGGAGAGGCCGGCGTGCGTGCGCGCGGGGGCACTGGATCGACGGGTAATTGCCTCCCGCACCACCCGTGTAAATTTAGAACATCGTCGTCGGATACGTGCGTCTGTCAATTTTTCATGCCGGCCGGGTGATTAGGGCTTAACCGATCGTGGTGAACGACCGCGATCGATCGGCCGGCGCACGCCTCCCCGAAAGAAAAAAAAAAAAGGACCTCAAAGATCCCCGCGGCGGCGTAAAAACGTGAAAGAGGTATATGGGAGGCAGGCCTACGCCACGGAATGGCTTTAATGTTCTATTTAAACGGTGAAAAGGGTGACGTCACTCGGGTCGTTTAACCGAACAAAATGTTCGGCAAACGCAGCCGCAGCGGCAGCAGCGGCGGCCGCTCAACTGTACAGGGCATAAACCACCAGCGACAAGAGTGTGTATATCTCCGTTTTTTTTTACGTCCCCCCCTCGCTTCTTTTCTCCCGTTTTTCGAGGAAGATCGGTTGCACCGATAAACCGCGAGGCGAGCAGCCGAGATTCCCCGATTGACGGGCCGCCGGCAGCGCCGGCCGTCTCATCCCGCGCCAAGGAGCCGTATAAGCGGAACTAGGCGCGCGCGTGTTCACCTATATATATATATACATGTATACACGTCGTCGCCTCGGAGGCAGTGCAGGCCGGTGTTGTAAGCGGGCCGGACCCGCGGGCAGAGATGAGTGCGCGCCGAGGCTGGCCGCCGCCGCCGCCGCGCGAGTAGCTCCCCCCCTGCCCCCGCGCCCAATGAAAATAAAGACCGAGGTACGACTTCGCGTGAAACTCGACAAAATTTTCTATAAATAGAGGAGCGCGCCGACTGGCGTAGCTGCACACACGCGGCCGACGTCGGCTCGGCCCCCTCCCCGCACTTCCGATTAGCCGGGCATTAGACGCGAGCCGGCGATCGCGCAACCGCTTTCGGAGCCTCTCGCAGCTCCGCGGTTCCGCCGCGGAGAGGAAATATAGCATCATCTTCGGGCGACGGGAGTCGACAGTCGAGGGCGCGGGAAAGGGTATCCGGGGTAAAAGCACGTCGCGCACGTCGCTATAGGCCGTCTGCTAGACGACCGATTCTCGGCGGTCCCCCAGTCGACGCGACTCAAAGCCGGTCAAGCGCGAACAAAAAAAAAAGGGAAAAAAAATAAAAATAAATAAACAAGTCAAGCCCCGAGCGAGGGTTCTCCAATTTTCTTTTTTTTTTTCCTTTCGTTCCGGAGTAACGCGCCTTTCGCACAAGTGTCCCGTGAGATAATTGTGCCGCGCTCGGGGAAGGCCCGGCGGCCGCGGCGTAGGACGCGCACGCGGCCGCGCAGTGACAATGTATTCCAAAAAAAAAGCGTAATTTATACTAGGCAAACAGAGGCTCCTCGACGACACGCCCCGAGATCCTAACCTCGCGCGCTCTTATCGCCGCCGCCGAGCTTCTCTCCGCTTTAATTCACCTTTTTTTTCTTTTTGTATATTCACACTTGTTTTCTTTTTTTTTTTTTTTTTGTTCTCTCGCGGCGCACCTGAGTCGCGTCGCTCCCGACTTATCTAAAGCCGGCGGCGGCGCGAGCACCTGCGGCAATTACACTCTCCGGGCGGCGATCGCCGCGTGACTCCGGGGCCCGGCGATAAACTCGGCGCGAGGTGCCAGGGCGCGCCCGCCGAGATCCCCAGGCGGCCCGGGTTTATTAATAAAACGGCCCTCGCGGGGGAACACGTGCCCGCCGCGCACGCACGGCCTCGCACGCCCGGCGGAGCCGTGTCGTCGTCCAGCGGTGCGGAGGCCCGTCTGTTTTTTCACGTTTTTTTTTTTTTTTTTGTTCCTTTTATTTTCATGGCGAACCTACTGGCGGGGCCCTACGCGCAGCCCCGTTCCCTTGGGGGCCGCGGCCCCTCCTGCGCCGGCGCCGCTTGTACATGTGTGCCTCGCTGACGGCCGCCGAGCCGACCTCGCGCGTACACGTACATCTGTGGGGGGGGGGGGTGGGGGCCTAATTGAATCCCGCGACACATCCCGCTCCGGCGAATCCGCACCGTCGGCGATCGGCCGAGAAGTCGCGCGGGCCCCTTGCGCTGCACTCGGGGGGGAGGACACTCCCGAGGGACCGCCGCCGTGTGCATGCAGGCCCGCGTATAAGCGGAAGCCGCGCGGCCGAGGAGCTTGCCAGCCGGCGATTAGCGCTAATCGCCGCCAGCCGATAACTTACTTCTCGCGGCGATCTTAATTTAATTGTTTCTCCCGGGGCGGCCGCCGGCTCCCAATTGACTCGCCGCGGCCGCTATATATATATGGGCCCGGGCCTCCGGGGGATCCCGAGGTGGGTGATTATCGATCGGGCGCGCAGGGCGCGATGCCGATAAAAAGAAAAAAAAACGAGCAAAATGGGGCCGAGTTTGAAAATACTTTGTCGGAGCACCGGGCGCCTCCTCCTCCTCCTCCTCCTCCGCTGTACCAATTTTATCGCCGGTTTCGTAACTGCCTCGATAATCAAGACTCGAGGGCACGGGCGAAGAGCCGGAGCGGCCGGAGCCGGCCGGGTGCAAGGCACAAAGTCGGCCCTTGTGCCCGGGGACCTTCCTCCCACGTCTCCCCGAGCGCCGCCTCCCGCATCAATCGCACTCCCAAGGATGAAAGATCGACGGGCGGCCCGACATTCAGCGGAGACGGGGCGGTAGCCGGGCCGCATCGCATCGCGCGGGGCGCACGTCGGCGGCGGGGGGGGGGGCCGCCCGGGTCGAGGTTAAAGGGCCCTTCGGCGGGGCCGGGCGCAAGCTCCGCGGGCGTCGGCGCGGTGCGCACGGCACTGGGCTGGCGGTGGCGCCGCTGGCTACTCACCGGAAGCAGCTGTTGTCGGTGCGGGCTCGCCGGGGCTCCCGGGCTCTCGGCTCCTGGCACTGTCGCCCTCGCACTCGCGGCGGGCGCGGGTGGGGCGGGCGCGCGCACGTGCCCGTCCTCCGGGTGGAGCGCGGCTCTCGCGGCGGGGGCTGCTGCTGCGGCGCGGCTCGGCTCCGTGCTCCTCGGGGCTCCACGTGCAAGTGGCGCGCGCGCGCCGCTCCGGGGCACTGCAGGCGTTTGGGCGCGCGCGCGCCGCCGCCGCCGCCGCCCGCCCGCCCATTGGCCGCCGGCCCGCGCCTCCATCTTTGCCCGCGGCGCGCGCACGAGGCCCGGCCGCCTAACCCCGGATGCGTACCTGCGGGAGCGCGCGCTCGCCCCTCCGCCCTTCCGGCCCTTCCCTCGGCCCAGCCTCCGTCCCGCGCGGCCTCCGTATTTTTAGCCGGCCCAGGTGAGCCCTTGCGCGCCCCGCCGGACCCGCGCGCCGTTTAAAAATAAGAGCCGCCGAGAGGCGCTTCCTTAAAAAGCGCCGCGCGCCCGAGCAGCTGAGCCGGCCCGCGAGGAGGGCCGCCCGCCCGATCCCTTTAAACGCTATCGGCCCACGCGAATCCTCCCTGCACCTAATGCGCCCGCGGCTCGTCGACGCGTGCCTCCAGCTCCGGCAAAGCCGCGTCGCCGGCGCTCGGGCACGCCTTCCCCGGGACTCGCTCTCTCCTATAAAAGGAGCATCAGCTGTTCGAATTATGTATTATCGTTGGACGAAAAGTGGCAGATGTTCACCGAGCCCACCTTCCCTCTCTCTCTCCCTCTCTTTCTCTTTTACACGCTTCCCTCGAATTCTCCGAGCGGCGCATTTTCACGCTTCTCTCCATAACCCAACCTCCATCCCTCCATGTGTACAGTATTAATAAATTAACGCGGCCGTACTCATCTCGCTAAACGCATCCGAGGGAATAAATACGCGGCAATCTGTCGGCTTCGAGGGATTTAAGGAATATACGTATAGGCGCGAAACGAGTTCCGCTTTTCACGCGCTCCCTCATCCACCGAGCAAACGCTTGATCGATGGCCCGCGCTTCTTCCACACCTACATCTGCACGCAGATGTATCTATCTGCGATCGCGCAATACACGCGATATAATATACGTCGCGCGAGAAAAAGAGGAAAAAAAAAAACAAGTCGCATCGAGGCGTTCGCGCACTCGAGGCTATACTCGACCAATCGGCCCGGAATGAAATAAAAAAACGAGCTGTAACGCTTACGCTTCCCGAACAATGTACGGCGATTAATTGCTAGGTGTACTCGAATCCCGAGCTACAAAGTCCGTGGAAGTGTATAGGCTGCACGGGCGGCACTCAAGGGCGTACAAGCCAAGCGCACGCGACGCCCGGCTATATACGTGCCTGCACTGGGCCAGTTGCAATTTGCGGGGAAGGTATATATACGCGTGTATCGGTGTAACGGAGCTCGGGGCGGCCCGGGGGCAACGGGGCCCTGTACGGGGAAGGCCGCTAATTATTACAGGGGCGGCCCTCCCTCCCCGGGTTAGGCCTCGCTCGAGGGGTTATAACCATCGTGCATCCCGCGGCTTTTTCTCCCGGGGCGATGTAATACGCTTGGGAGGGCCTCGCGGTCCTCCGGGCGGCTTTTCCCGGCAACGGCGCGCTAGCCCCGCACGCGCGCGACACACACACACACAGGGGCGTGTGCGCGGCACGGGAGCTGCGCGCCCGCACACGTGTGCGTGCCTCCTTTTTTTTTCTCTCTCTCTCTCTCTCTCTCCTTCTCTCTCGCTTTCGGAAGAGACAGCTGTGGGGCAGCTGGCAGCGCGTGCCGCGAACCTATGGGGTCTCTTCCTTCGGCCTCCCTTGCCCCCGAGCCGTCCGGTGGGCCCCGCTCGGCTCCCTGCCCCTGTGTGCGCACACCTACGTGGGCCGCGCGCCCCGTGTGCGTCGTGCGCGCCGCGGCCCGCTCGCCTTGAACCATCCCTCCGCTCCGCGGCTCGCCCGCTTTTCTCTTGCCTTTATATCTTTAATGTACGTGTGTACGTGCACACGTTAATGCTGCGTCATTTTCCACAATCGGCGCTTTTCAATCGGCCCGATCCTCCCCTGATTCACCAATCTCTCTAATATATATACGTATGTGTGTATAATGCATCAGCCGAGTTTTCTTCCCCGATGACCACGCGAGTCCAGTCTCACTCGGACAAATCGTCTGTCAGGCCGATGAATTTTTCTCCCATTCATCTGATTATTTTATCCCGGGCGGAAATGGCGGAATATGGAACACTCTTGGCTTGCGCTCGGCCGCGTGCGAAAGAGCCGCGGTGCGCGTCGGTATGCACGCGACGAAAGGAGCCGTGCGCACGCGGTGTGCACGAGCCTTGCGCCACGCCGCGTCCGGGTGCATTGAGGGGTAGGGTGTCCTTAAGAGGGCAATACATACCCACGTCCGCAGGGCCCTGTCATCGTTATGCCGGCGCGCGGCTCACTTTTTTTTTTTCTCCTTTTTACCTTTATTCTCTCTTATGTATCTATACACATGCGTGTACACGGCATTGCTCTACATGCGTTGGTGCGCGTGTGCAGCCCGCGCGACGCTCTTACCGCTTCTTATAACACCCTTGGCGCACGAATCCGTATGGCTCGCCCAGGTGATGGCAATTACCTCGTTGCGTAATTTCCGTAATACGGGAAATTCGATTCACTCGCGTGCCCCGCTTGTTATCACGTAATCAAATATAAACAACCGGCAATTTAATACTTAAACTGTACCACTGGTGTAAAAAAAGAGATATATACCAAGCAGTTTTTCAAATCCAGATCCTATAAGCGCGTCCGGATATTTATTTAATCTCTTGCAACGTACTGCTTTTCATCTTTATAACTGACATTCTTTCCTCGCATAGTCACATGTGGGTTTTTCTGAGTTATAAATTCATGTATAAGTATGCGCGTGTGTGTGAATGTGTATACATATGCACACAAATGTGTACACAAATGGATACATTGACCATGTACATAGCTGTACACTCGTCACTAATTGCACCTACGAGTATAAGAACAACTCGAGCAGGTGTATAACTTATTCGAACAAATAGTACGCACGTATCCTCGTGTTACCTGTTGATTGCTCTAGTTTAGAAATTGCGAAAGTTTCTGTGTAGCGAAAAAGTAATTTAGCAAAAAAAAAAGTAAAGTTTTGCCCAGAGGAAAATACAGAGCTTGGATACAAAGCGCCGCGCACTCGCACCTTATCAAAATGTCGAACAAGAGCTTTCAAGTTTCCATTACAGTAACTTCCAACTGTTATTTACAGCGCTCGAGAAAGAAGGAGAGGCATAGGTGAGGTCGGTTGGACGAGGCAAGCAAGCCAGCGGGACTCGTCCGAACGTCGGCTCGAGTCCTCTTGAGAGGTAGGCGCGAGCTCTTGAGTAATCAGTGAGAAACGGCGCGGGGCGGCGACGGGAAAGCGATGAAAGCGTGAGGGAGTACAGGTGGAGCGGCTTTGGGCCGATAAGCCCGGAGAGCGGCGGGCAGGTACGCCGGGAGGGCCGGAGGGAGGGCGAAACGCGAGACCCGGGAGGAGCCCGGGCTGCGGTTTCCCGGCTTCCGGCTCGAGGAGGGCCGGGCAGGAAAGAGAGTCCTGGAGGCTCTCCTCGAGGGCGCGCGGGCCGATATAGAGTTTCGGCCGGGCCGAGGAACCGGAAGCCCCCGGGCCTTCAACCCCGCGCGGTTATATTTAAAAGGACGGGTCCGCGCGAGGGCCGCCCACGCGGCCGCCGGCCGCCCCTCCACGCGGAGGAGAGAGGACCTCCTCGGCCGAGGATCCCGGCGAGAGCGGCCCGAGGGCAACCCGGGAGCACAATGCTAGCGAGCGGGGAGACTCGCGACGCGCGCGCCCGCCCGGAATAGATCCCAGCGACTCGCCGGCCGATCTTCTCCAAAAATAAGCCGCCGCCGCCGCCGCTGCTTTCGGGGGGTTTTTTTTTTCCCTCTTCTTTGGGGCTTCCCTTTCCCCCGGATCGACCCGGAGAGCGCATCTCCCTCGTTTATTTCGGCCGGCCTCAACCGGCGGCGCGAGCCCCGGAAAAAGCCCGAGGAGACCGCCGAGCGGCGCCGAGTGCGCGCGACTCGAGGCACTTTTAAAGCCGGCTTATCTATCGCTCCTGCAGCCTCGTTCGCGGCCCCTAATTGACGCTGTCGCGGCCGACGCGGCCTTCTTTCACTCCGCCCGGCCTCCAGCCCCGAACTTCCCTAGCCTCGCCTGCGCCCGATCTTTAAGACAATTGTACAAACACTCCGCTTTATTGCGTAACGCATATTTTACTTGATCTCACGCCAGGCTTTCATGCCCTATCTCGTATACCGTTATACTCTTATGAACCAGATGCCAATTTCTTCATTAATTCATACATCCCGTTTAACATACAGATATGTAATTATGAATATTATCCATCTTGTCATCGCCTACTGTTACATAATTACTCGTCAAATTAACGTCGAATATCCTGTAGACCGAACTCTTTTTATTATTAAAACTTCTTTTATTTTTATTACCTTGCATTTCCGTGTCTTGCATACATGTATTATACATGCACGTAATTATGTTCGCGTAGTATATTTGAAATACAAGTACTGGAAAACAACACAAATTCATTTTAATAAAATAAACTGCTACTTCAATAGTGTGTCAATGTTTACATATCTGGAAAACGTTTTATTAACACCTATTACAAAATCTATATAAAATATCTATAATACATTACTGAACACTTGTACAAACAGATAATAAATAACGATATAAGACATATATTCTATAAATAAGTTATGAGGTACGTATAGATATTGTGAATTTTAATATTAATTTCGTTATTCTTCTTCTTAGTCTTCGATATTAATAAAGCACATTCAACATTAAAAATGAAATTACGATGTTAATTTAAAAAAAAATTAACCTACAAATACATTTTGTACTACAACTAATATTGCGAATATAATTAGACGTTTTAGAAATTCATTCTACCCTGAAACGTTATATTTAAAATATATTTAATTGCGCACAATTTAAAGCTTGAATTACTTTATAAATCGAGTTTCAATGATATTTCAATTTTTAATTTTTATTAGGCTGTTTCAGATTTACCTCATATAATTAATAAGATTTTTTTTTACTTTTTTTTCTACTTCAAAATACTTAACAAATATAATTTTAGTTATGTTTTCTACTGTACAACAAAATGATCCGTTTTCAAAAATAAAATGTTACAACAAATATTTTCTAATTTTACTATAATATTAATTTTAAATTTTAAACTTTTACTATGTAAATGATTGTTTGTGCTAATTATGGACGATATCCATGAATTACAATATTATAATATCTAGATTTATCAAAAACTTACTATTTATCAAACTTGGAATGCTTGCTATTATTTTTTCCATATATTTTCTTAAAAAAATGATTTTGGCTAATAAACAGTCTAGGCAATATGAAACCCTTATACATTAATGAATACTTATTCATATCATATTATTTTATACATATTCAATCTTATTTGTGATAAAATGGAAAACTCGGTTTGAATCCATTAATATCGACATTATTGTTTTGATAGGGAAAATCATCGTTTTTATCTTGGTAATCGTTAGTTTCGATAGGTAATTCATAGTCATGACCATATACATAATCGAAAGAGGCTTGCTGCTGTGCATCGATAGAGTCGATATAGTTGTAATTTAATGGATGCTGCAACAGACGAATATTAGGTTCATTAGCAATCGACGGAGTTGTTAATTGCAAAAATGAAACGTTTTGTGGGAAACCCCCATAATAGTATCCGCTTTGTAGAGGTAAAAAAGATGTATTGTTTTGAGGGTGAGGAGTAGCAACAGTGGAGTTGATACTCGACCATGTATTATTCACTCGATTATTCATTATCCCTATGGTCGTAATTATTCCTGGTAAATTTTCCGGTAACATAGTAGTTGGTGCGGGAGTTCTTGAAGTAACAGTAGCTGCTGGATTTGGCGTACGCGTGGGTACATTAGTAATTGTTGTCGCTGGATCGGTATTCTCGTTATCTGGAGTAGTCATATTTCTTCGCGGCGGTCTAGTATTCTGTCGGCCTTCTTCAACATAGATAGTACTCAATTGAATTTCTTTTACATATCCCGCAGTTGTTTCTTCCGCAACTAAATCCGTTATTTTTTCAGTAGTCTCTGTCGTAGCAAGTGTCGATTCTGTCATTGGCACGTTCTGAAGATTCATTTAATCAGAAAATTATATATTTGCAATAATTTAAAAAAAAAACAAATCAATAGCTATTAATACCTTCCCCTCTGCTGTGCTGGTTTGATAGTAAGATATCTGCTCAGGGATTTCGTTATCTACATCATTAACGAGGACAACGACATCTTCGACGGGTTGTGTAGAGATATCGAGTGGCGCCATGGTCGAGCTGGTAGCAACGTTTGAATTGACGAACCAATTGAAAGGATTCAAAGCAGCGGCCAAGTAGCTTAACGGATTCCGAAGTAAGAGAGGCAAAGGTTCATAGACGGCCGCTACATACGGACCCCAATGCACCTGTGGTAGGTTGTTGCTCGCTGTGAAATGCGGCGGAGTGGATTCAAGGGTCGACGGATCCTCCCGATAGACAGAAGGAATCACTGCATCCGGGAGACCTAGTCCAGCGAGCAGCGATAACTTGCCGAAGAATCGAGCACTGCTGTTGCTTGGCTTCTTCCCCGGCTGTAGCTTGATAGCACTCGTCGAATTGACCGCATGTCCCTTTACCAAGGGCGTGCACTCGCACACTTTTTCAAAATCATTAAATATAAAAATGATGGAAAATAACTCAATTTTGGTTTTATGATAAAAATCTTTTTAATTTTAGGATTAGTATAAAGATTCGAAAATTCCTAAACGTGTTAATTTTCAAGCTTTTCAAACTTTATATAAGTTTTTAAAGTATTGGGTGTTTATATTCAAATAAAAATTTTAAGGATCTTAATTACATATGCTCCTAATTCTAGAAATCATGTATGAAATTCAAAATGTAAGTTCAAATACTAAAAATGGATACCTTAACAAACATCTTCTGATTTTTATAATTATTTTAAATTAGCATAAAAGAAAACAGTGTAATAGATATTTTAAAGATCATCGAGTATCATTAAGTTATTTAAATAATTTTATAGTTTTTCAATATATTAAAACACGTGTTAACATAAAGTTTATATAAAAAGTACTTACTTAGTTCGTGTGAAAGTACAACGATCAGAAAGAACAAATTTGCAGAAAACTTTGCAGCTGACATTTTCACTCTCTTAGCTGCAACGACAAACTGGAGAAAATACGGAACATTTCAAGCAAAAATGAAACATGCGGGTGTCGTCTACCCTCATCATTTAGCAAAAGTTTCATAGAAAGCGTAAGCGTATGATAACATACTTACACATAAATTTTCTATTTTGCCATAAATTTGAAATCTCATATGAAAATATAAGAAGTAGTCCATAGAAACTAGCTACTTATCTTAAAAAATTTGCTGGATAAAATTTGTTTCACTATTCATATGCTTATAATAAAAAATGAAAGTTTTGAGCAAGGATTTTTATGAGAACTCTAACAAATTTTGAGTTCTATAATTCTAATGTTATTTAAATTCAAGAAAATAAACAGTATTAATTTAAAATTAAAAGTGTAATTGTTTAAGATTTTAAAGTTCAATAATTTCTATATATTATAATATATATATATATATATATTGATGATTCATAATTCAAAAAATGTATATAAGTAAATAAATTGCTTTGTAAATTATTGTTTTGAATTCAAGAACTATGCACAAAAAGAGTTGTTTACAACTAATATCGATGAAAAAGATATAAAAAATATTATTTTATGTCAATTTTTTTTTACAAATAACATCGATTGTATTTTATTCTCAACTTTTTAGTGTACAAAACTCGGTAGAAAATTTTAAGGGATCAAATTATTGTGAAAATATTATAGAATACAATAAATATGTTAGCCCGAAAAACTGTCCACAATTATTTTTGAGAACAAGAATTAATATGGAAAGCAATATTGAACAATATTTCTTTTATTGTTTTAGTACATTAACAATTTAAACCTCGAAATGCTGTGTAGAACTGCTAAAATTTTATAAATAATATTTTTATTGTGTTTTTACTTTAATATTTTCTTTTAGTATAAAATTTCATTAGAATAATAAAATCATTTAATTGTGATTGTAGTTAGTATTGTGCCTTTTGCCTTACACCTCACCTTACACTCTCTAAGACTTTTAAATTATAAGGAACAATTTTTAACGAAACTAAAACAGACTTAATATTTCTGTGATAAGTATAAGATATAAGTATTATATTCAATATAATATTAATGATAATCTCTAAATGTTTTTTATTTCACAATGTATTTTTAATGCACGTCTATATTACATTTTAAATGTCGCAGCATAATTTAAGAACAATAAATAGAATTTAATACAGAAGAATATACTGCATTTATATTTGTTAAAGTTGATATATTTTCTAAATATAAAATCACTTGGTTTAATACATTCAAACTTATCATACAGAATAGTTTTCTGAAGGCACCTTAGTTGGTTATTTAGGTTACTGCAGAACCCACAGGTCTAAATAGAATCTAGCAGAAGCCATGTCATGCGCACTATCTTCTGCGCACACCGGGCGTGGGCACTGGCATCAGGCATGCAATGTATCAATACACCACAATACATGAGGCGGTAACCAGCAATATCTATTCGTATTTTTTGGACGACCAACTTTTTCTTATTCACAATGCAAAATATAACTCAAAAAATGGACAATGAAAATAAATTAGTAGATGGAGCTTCCGCAAATGATTTCGCTAACTCTGATAAACAAGAAGCACGAGCCTTCCTCAGAGAACGATTTCTTCGCTTGATAACCGGCATAGTCGGTAAGTATACATTTTTCACAAAGTAAATTAATATTTTGAAATAATTATTAAATAAAACAATTATTATAATTATAGGTAAGCCAGCGAAATTTCACTTGTATGAAAATACAACAGTTTCTGCAGAATTTCGAGGATGTGATATAGATTTTCTGGAATTATATGTCAGAAATCTAACAACACCTCTAGGAACAATACCAGAAGCTATATTAAGGACTAATGATGTGATACTTTTAGAAATGGAAAAAGTGTAAAGAAATATTTATACTAAAATTAATTCGTTTTAATGTGAATTATGTAAAAATTTATATAACGTATTATAACTAAAATAAGGTATTTATTTACATTTGGTTTAATTAGGAGCGACGCATACTCATCATTGTATTTATCTCTGATATTATGCGTCTAAGATGATCAATAATTTCTTTTAGTTGTCGATTCTTTAATATAAGTTGCTAAAATAAAAATATTTGTATCAGAAACACTAGATAATATATGTTTAATAACAATACATAATTTTTTTTGCTGATTGGAAATACATACATCCATAGCTTCTTTGTGTTCTTCACATGCTAATCGATATGGTTCTGAAGCCTTTTTCTCATCTGATTTCATATCCCATTCCTCTTTAATAGGAATTAAGCTCTCTATGTGAGTATATTCCATACCTTGAAGTTGACAATTTTCATTGCATTTTTCATATATAACCCTCAAGCGTTTAAAAAGTAGGCTTGCTGTTCTTAATTGTTCTTGCACTTTCATTTTCTTTTCGTTTGATAAATTTTGCCCTTGAGATGTACCTAAGTAAAATACAATTTTATTATAATTTGTATAATACATTTAGGGCTAATACTTAAAAAAGAATTGAATTATATAAAACTAAATAAGTAATGTAAAATATGTAACAATTTTTAATTAGTTTTTACTTTGTTAATTATTGATTTTTATGTCAAAAATATAGAATGTAAATAATAATTATTTACTTTAAATTTTTATAAACATCTAATTCAATTTTTGGAAAATATTTAGAAAACATAGGATTATATTATTAACTTGTTAAAATAAATTCATTTTTCAAGATAAAAAACATCTAATTGTACAAACCATTTGGTGGTTGAATAATTTTTAGTGTTTGAAAAAGTTCTTGCATTCGTGAAACAATTTCTTGTACAGTCTCTTGGCCAAGTTTGCACAAACTAGCTGTATTTAAGTCTCTGTTTGGTTGCCTTTGTACAGGGGGTTGAGACTGAGGAACTGGTATTTGAGGCGTTGTTGGAGTAACACCAACTTGATTATTTTGTTGAACTAATGCTGCTTGTTGTTGTTGCTGCAAATGCATCTGTTGTTGATGCTGTAATTGTTGTTGCACTGGTTGCTGTTGAGCCATTACTTGTTGTGCATTTAACATTCCTAATGCATTTGGACCAACTCCTGCTCCTACTCCAACTGCTCCACCAAATTGTTGAGGATTAACCATACCTTGAAAATATCAAATACATTTTTATTATTTAAAAAATTTTATACATTTTTAACATACTCATTTTATATTATTTATTTATACAATTCTATATTAAACTACTATGTTAAAAACTTCAATTAATAATTAAGTACCTTGTTGTGGACCCATTAAACCAGAAACCATTTGCCCTCCTCCAAACTGATTGCGCATAGCATTTTGTTGGGCATTTGGAAAGCCTGTGGGGAATGGATGCTGTTGTCCAGCCATTGTTTAAATAAAACTTAGAACCTCTGCAAAGTAGCAATATTATTAATAATTTTATAGGTAATGTTTTAAAAAAACCAAACCAAGACAAAACATTAAATATTAATTACAAGAATAATATTTTTGTATACAAATCTGTTTTTAAATAACAATAATTTCAAAATTAATCAACTGGCCTTATTGATATTTATGTGTTTACTTTATTTACATTGTTAAATTGTTTTACTTACAAAATTACAAATTTTTTGCAGGTACTGAACCGGTTCCACTTGTATAAAAGTTTACCTTTTACGATGTATATTTACATTGTAACTAAGAACTATTATTATTATTATATTTATTTACAAATACAAATTTCTTTCAAGTCCAGTTCATCTCTGTCAATATTATACACAAAAGTATACAGAGGTTATACACGGTAAAATTGAAACGCCATGCATTCTTCTGTGTATAGTGTTTGTACCGCTTTTTTACGAATTTCACTGTAATTCCCTTTATTGCCGCAAGTAGGCTTACAGCAGCAAGTTACAACTTAGTGTGCAAGACAAACATGGTCAGTCGATAATGTATACATGTACTGTACTAGCCGTCGGTAATGCAGTTTGAGATAGATAATTCTTAAAATTTAATATCAACCAATTAATATTGTTATATATTAAATTTTGAACACTTGCGTAATTGATGGTATTTTTGTATAGAAATAAGAGTATATCTGTAAAAATTTACTGTTAATGTATTTTTAATTCAATTTAAAAAAAGAAATTTAATTCAATAGTCCAGATTTTACATACGTTTTAGTAAATATTTCGTTTGTCAGCACTAATGTTTTTCTCATAATTTAAATACTTGATTTTTTGTTAAGGTAATGCTGCACGAGCTTACTTTCTTTTTTGTTTTATACATACCCGCATCTTTTTATGTGATTTAATATACATATATACACACCTACTTTTAACAACTGTATAATTTACAAATCTTCTAATTCATCTAATTATGAATTAAAAGATTGCGATGATTAAAATAAACAAGGCTAAACAGAAAAATTAAAAAATTTAAATTTTATTTCTAAATACAATATGTTTATAAATAATTAATTACATGTATAATAATGGACACAGTCGATTATAAAGGAAAGGGTGTAAGCGAGGGCACAAGTGCACTCGTGATGCAGAAAAAAAAAGTAGTAGAGGGGAGAGAGAGAAAGAATGATAGAATCAGAGAGGGGAGAAGAGACCGCGTTATATACACGATCGTCGTCCCGCAAGGCCTTACCTTGGCCCTCGTGTCAAGATCAAGGATTGCCGCACCTTACCAACGAATGTATACTTTCCACGTTGAGAATGCTTGGATTTTTATCGTATGCGATACTATTTTAAACAGTATTCTATTGATCAATCTTTTTTTCTAATATCAGGATAACAAACTATTAAATAGCAATTAATTAGAAATAAAATAATAAAACAAGATAACAATGATAATCATCTAAAGATTTTTAAAATTTAATATGCTGCTTATTCGTCGGTGCATGTTTTATTTAAAAATAATAATTTAATAAACTTATCTTATTAATATTTCCTTTAAAAACAAAACTCTATCTCATGCCTGTATATAAAATTTTGGGGCCTCGCCCAATATAAAAATTCTTACACATTGGCCCCTTCGGATTAAATTACGGTCATGTGTCAGCCGTGTTTGATCAAATTCAGTTGCGTGGCTTGCAGTGATTCGGTTGAAATCTTCTACGAGTCTGTCATATATACAAATCAGGTTTTTAATAATCATCGTGTTATATGCGTATACGATGACATCCAAAGACTTAACACGGTGGCCCGCATATATTCCGTTTCCTCATGTAGGAGCAATAAAAAATAAGTAGCCAGAGTGTTACTCTTCAAAGAAAAAGTATACAGCCGAAAAAAAAAAGAGGAAAGCCGGAAGAAGTTGCGGGGGTTCTGCTGGCGAGTTCGCTGGCGTGCTTACGCCGCGGATCAAGCCGCCCGCGAAAATGTCCCGCTGCGGGTTCGACTCGCCTGCGCGCGCGAGCCATTCGCGAGAGTTCCTGTACGCTTATGCCAAGAAGAACGGGTAGAACTTGAAATTTCGAACGAAAGGAAAATACCGGCGCTGCAAGTACAGCCTGTATAGCGCTGTACGTGTTTAATACAAGCGCGCTGTATATAGATGGCTCGGCGGCGGCGGCCGCCGTGGCGTAAAAAGTAGCGCTTGCTCGCGGACCCAATTCTGCGGCCTACTAACCGGGCAGCGCGCGGCAGCCGCGGCTCGAGCCCGTGCATTTACTCTGTATGGGTGAATATAGTCGGATGCTGCGCGCAGCGCTGCGGGGAGAAGCAAAACTTATAGCGGCGAGCCCGCGCTTTCACGGACGTATCGTAAACATCTTACATAAACCGTGATGGGGCTCTTGGTTAAATTTTACGAGAGGATGAGAAAACTACGGGCGAGTTATGGCCCCGGCTCCCTTGCGCGCATCGATTAATCATCTCTTTATTCTAGGCGAAGCTTTTTTTTTCCTGCACTCGAATTTGCTTCTTTTGCATTTTCATTTTTATCCTCGTTTCCCGGCTCGCCTGTGCATAGCGAACTTTTCACAGCGGCCAATTTTTCGTTTGATTCATTTTACAGGTATTCATTATGCTTCGAGGAAGGATGAAGCTGCCCTGGTGTAGCCAAAACGAGAGTCAAAAATCCATTGGATGTAATCTTTGTATTCGTTGATGGTATACCGTGCTTATGTATATATAACTTGCACGAATAGCTCAGCGTCCACATTCGCAGACATTCACTCAGAATATTGTGCATGCATGCGTATTAGAGTTTACTTTTTGAAGGAGAAAGTGGATGTTGCTATGTGATTATTAATATAATGCCAGAGTCAGAATCTGTTAATAGAAGAAATGGCTTGAAACAGGATTAACGATAATTATGGCCAGAAAATCTAACTTATATTGATTCTGAAATTAAAATGCCGAATTTTATTTTTCTGTTACTTTTTCTTTTTTTAATTTCAAATTGATTTAAAAATTCCCAATACATTTTCAAATAAAAATTTAATTTGTCCATCTTCATCAAGCATAAAGCGTTTAACAAAAGAATGATCCTAATATGATTGGTACAATAAATTATACTGAGTTTTTTTTAATTATTCTAAACAGCAAATTTAAAATTTTTAAAGATATTATGTAGTTCTTTTGGTACGTATATACGCATAAAAAATGATCTTTTATACCTTATAGATATAAATTGTTATGCCACTTGCAGTGTTAACGCCTTGTCTTACAAACAGATTTACAGTATTACAATTATTAGTTAACATTGACCACGTATATCTGTAAACTAATAAAATGTGTTTTGTATTGTCAGACACGTTATTAACATTACAAAGGTGTAAAACTATTTTTGTCTTGATCGAAGTAACCTTAAAACAATAATGTTTCCTTAAAATTTCACCTAGAAGCATAAAAAAAGTTAAGGCAAGAGAGCTTAAACGCTAATAATAAAAATAATGATGGCATAAAAGTTTTTTCTGCGCGGGTACACTAATATACTAATAAAAATATTGAATAAAAAGCAAAGATCTAAAGTTTAGTTCCACATCCTTCTGGGAGCGAATTCAGCGCCATTGACAAAGCCCGAGTCCACCTTGGACATCGTTCGGCTGCTGCGCAAGTGCGCATTTTCCGACCCATTAACAATATCTTGCTCCGTCACGATGCTCCCGAGCGAAAACAAAGCGCAGGTGCCTAAGGTGCCCGGAGGGCGGCCCAAATCAACATGTGTATATACATGTACATGTGCTGGCATACGCGTGCAGGGGTATCGCGGGGGGGAAGCGCGGAAAAGCGAGCCGCCGGTACATTTCGGGCGCTCGGCGGGTAATCCCGGGAGGCCGGCGCGCACCAGGAACTCGCGCGAGCGCGCGCGCCTGTAGAATCCTCCTGTCGAATGGGGGCTCGGAGCGGCAGGAGGGCCGGCGCCGGGGAAGGAGCGCACCTCGAGCGCGGCTCGCGGCGCACAGTGTTAACGGCCTTGCTCGATTATGTGGGTCACGAAACAAGGTCTCGAGGCGCGAGGAGCGCCCGCTCGAGAGAGTCGCGCCGCCGGAGGAGAGGTGGATGAAAGAGAAAGAGGCAGGCCTGTGCAGCAGGTGCAGGCGCCCGGGAGCAAGGGAGAGAGAGAGAGAGAGAGGGGGGGGGCCGGGGAGCGGCGGGGGGGAACGAGGAGCCCAGGAGAGTGGGTATACCTCGGCCCGCTAAAACAATGGGGATCGGAGGTGCTTTCCTTTTTTCCTTCCGCGCGCGCGGCCTTTTTTTCGACTTTTTCTAATCGCTTTCTGGGTCGCGGGCGGTTTTACAATGTGCAAAGCGACTGCACGACGGCTTTTATTTCGGCTGATTGACTGGCGACGCTCCTCACGTCTGTGTTCTCAGACAGTGAGTCTCGCCAAAGCTCTCTAATTCAATGTATTACGAGTCCTTTTTTTTAGCTCCATTTTGGACTCGCGTTGAATTTCAATTTAATGTTAGTATCAAGTATTATCGTTAGATCCGTTATAAAGTTCAAATATATACAGCTTCATTCTGTCGTGTTGCAACTTTTTAAATAAAAATTCTTATATTCTTATAACTTTGCTACAGATAAACACAATAATAATGCCATGTTTCCTCAAAGTCACATTATATATTACATGCCGCATGCTTACAGATAAGGAAGTACGCGGGTGATGATTTGCGAGTTGCGCGTTTGTGTTCAGACTTCATCAGGGCATGTTTAAAAGCTGTATACGAGTATACGTCGCAAACATATTTTTAACTGTATTTTTGAAGAATTAGGTTGTTAAAAAAACTTTCAAATAGTATTGAAAAAAAAACATTAAATGTGATATTTAGTTAATTGCACGACATCTAACAATATCTATCGTATAAACCTATTTGTATACCTTATAAATCAAATATTGTTCGTATAAGAAAACAATCAAAACGTCGCTCCAATGATGCTATCCTCCTTAATTTGTTGTTCCCTCGATTTCACTAAATCTTGTGTGAAACTTCCTTTACGAGATGAACGCCACGATATGGCTCAATAGGATGAGAATATTGCCACGGTGAGGCTATTCCACTGCACAGTATGTGGCCGTCTTACAGCAAATGTGCTGTACACGCCGACCGTGAAATTCCAAATAAGTAGGTAATGTGTGAACCTCGTTTCGTAGATGTACCTAATTCACAACTTCTATAACAATTAAGACCTATAAATCGTTTCTATTTATGTTTCATCAAACAATACGTATGCCTTTCTTTATACGCGATCCTATTTTTCATTTTCTAAATATATATAACTTTCGGAATTAATATGTAATATATTATTCATGATTAATTTTCCTTGTGACCGCTTGGAAAATAGATAATAAAATATAATTATTGTCGTAATTGAGCAATTTAAAACATAAGAGTATATAATAAAAACAATTCATAGACAAAATAAAATGTTACTACTGCAGATGTGGAAAAATTATTGTTCAGAATCTGATAGTCTTTATTTATGGCAGCGATTCTAACGGCATTAGTATTTTAACTATTTTCGAACACATTTTTTAAATCTTTTAATTTGGAAATTTTGAGAAGAAAATCAGATAACGTAACGTGACTAAGTCGTCATATATCTATATATTTATATTTTATATAAAGATAATTTAGAATATCTGAAGCTAGAGAATGAAACGCACTGTAGATTGGCATTCGTGCAATTCAACTTTCTATTCTGCACAAGGAATTTAAAAGATTGAGGCTTTTAACTTACACTAATAAAAACATTGTATATTGATGGTATATAGATTAATTATAACTCTGACAATTTTACTACAAGATATTTTCATTTTGGCGATGGAAGGAAAAAGTATAATAGACAACATTGCTATTATTAAAAAAACTTGATTAAATCAAAAGATTACCACTGAAATAAACGTGTATAATTGTAATTTCATAGTCTCGGCTTCGAATTGAAAGGCAGCACCAAAATATTTAGCGAACGTAAAAATTGAATATTAACCATTTCATAAATATATATTTGCACATTTCCAATCATTGAACGTGTACTGCGAGGAATGCATTTGCTTGAGATAAAAGCAGAATTTGTATGATTCATAAAGGAACAAAGTAAAAGTACCGCGCAAACGTCTCAATTAGATACAGTTTTTTAAGGCAGGATATCCTTCTGCTAATCCAAAGATTGTATATTCATTATGATCTAAAGTTCCCGACGCGATAGGATAGCGAGGGTCGATGAAAAATAATTCCAGATAACATAATGTTATGTAGAGAATGATAACTGTAGAGATATATATATATTGAATAGAATGAAGAATCTTAATGCATTTGAGGACTTTGGAATAAATTAAAAGCTATAGGGATTAATCAGATGCAGAAGCGATGAGAGGAGAAAGAGCTTTACGCGGTGATAGACGAAGTAGGAAAGAGCCGAGTGGCTCAGAGACGTCAAAGGATTCCGGGCGGGCAGTTACCAAATCGGAAGAAGAAACCGATGATCGTGCGTCACGTGGCTTATAAACCGAGAAATTGTGAGCGGGCTTTTTACGAGGGAAGGGGCTCCGGGCGGCGGACGGTCCCGACGTCGGCGACGGGACGCCGAGGGCCGCGGGGAGCGCAGGGCGGCCGAAAAACCGCGAGAGGAGCCGCGCGCGCGCGCGCGTCCAAGCGGCCGCCCGAGCGAGATCCCGTGCGCCTTGGCGCGCAAAGTGTGCCGCGCGCGCAAGTGGGCCACGGGCCGGCTGCCGGCCGAGAAGTGTACCGGCCCGCTCGCCGCCGCGCCCCTCCCCCCCCCCCCTCCGGTGAAAGACTTTCTTCGCGGCGAGAGCTGGAAACGCGAGCCGCGGACCGCGAGAGGCTGGCCCTGGCCCCCACCGGCCGACCGCGAAGAAAGCCGCTGCAGCGCCCGGCTCCGTCCGTCCGTCCCCCCTCCCCTGCGGGAAAGCAGCCTCGGAGCCGGCTAGCCGAGAGCGATCTGGGCCGGGCGCAGCCTCCCGCGGGTTGCGCAACGCTGCAGGGGCCCGGCCGCCGAAAAATCTGGGTCGCTGGGAGCCCACGCGCAGGAAGCCCCCCGTTATGCGCATTGTCGGCACCCCCGCGGCCCTTTGCCGATATATGGGGGGCTGGCCCAGATTCCACGGGCGGCGCCCATGGGAAGAGTCGGTGGGCCGCCGCGTGGCTCTCCGCCCTTGGAGTGCCCGGGCGCGCAGGTTGCGCCGCTGGGACGGAGGCGCGGCTCCCTTCCTGCTGGCCGCGGCCGACCTTCCAAATAGTACCGTAAGCCTTTGGGAGTACGTGGGCCTCGCGTCCTCCTGCGACCGCGAGCGCGGCCCGTTCTGCTCTCAGGATTTCCGTGCTTCGACGCCTGGCTTTTCATTTGAATGTACGGCCGTTGAATTAGGGCCCCGGCGAGACCGCGGTAATTGTTCCTACCGATGAGCATTCCTCATTGTCATTGAAATTTCATTAGCAGCTCCTTGCCGAGGCTCTTCCTTACTTGTATGTAAATTATCAATAAGCGCCAACTGCCGCCCAATTTATTATTCAAATTCCATTTTTCTAATTCCGAGTTTAATTAATGAAAAGATCCTAGAGATATTCGTGGGCAACGTCCAGTTTTCGGACGAAGATTGTGCGCGGTGCTCAGCTACACAGATATTACGTTAAACATTGATCAACTCGAGATAATATCAATTTACTACTCTGCTGCTATTCAATAAACATTCACGTGTACATATTCACACGTCATCTCTATGACAGATGTATAGAATAAATAATTTACGAAATAACCTTCTAATAGTTTAAATTAATCGGTCGTTCGTTAAAATACTTCCATTATCGTCCTTGCTAGTATTTTACGACGTGTGTAATACTTGTATATGTAATAACGATAAACGTCGAGATGTACAAAATGCTGAAAATTTGTTCAACAGTGTTATGATTTGACAAACGAATGATAAACGCGCAATCCGGACTTTTTACTACGAACATGAATTTATATCCTAATAGCGTTTAATTTTAAGATGAAAGTCTACTTTGTCATTTCCATATTATATAAATTATATGGTTTATATTAAAACAGATAATTTCTCTTTGAGAAACTTATTTCAGTATATTAAATCTTATCATTTATACATATTTAATGACTCTTTTTGATAGATTTTATAACGTATATTTTGCTAATTATAGATATTATTAGCTCATGAATTATAACTACAAATATACACCCTCTTCTGTTTGTATTTTCATTTTTCGTATTATATTTACATTTCTTACCAGAATTATCCATTTTCTGATCTCGATGTATAAATACGTACCTGTTCAAAAATATTCGATTTAATTACTCTGCGTGAAAATTTAGATAGCTTTTTTGAATTTTATTTGATAATTAATTAATTAACAGAATATCCATCTTGATAAGTTTTATGATTAAATTTTATAGTAATTATGTAATATTATTAGAGTAATGTTTTCGTTTAAAAATATTTAAAATTTTTATCTGATTTCTGGAACTGAGAAAATTTATCTAAACTTTTCATAAAAATTATTGAAATATTGTTATGAAAAAATGATCATACCATAGCAGCTGTTTGTTCCTTAAAAAAGTAAATTTAAATTTGCAGTAATGACAGTTTTGAATAAAAGTTAGTTATAGCAAGAAAATTCAGTTTACGATGAAGATAATAAAGTATGTATATACATTATGTTACAAAGAAGGTAAAAACACAAGGCATGATGATAAGAGACGTAAGTAGGTGACACATAATAACTAGCCATTTCATTACACTACTGAAGAAAGACATTTGTTTGAAGGACGGGAAGAGTGAAAAGAGAGGGTCGGAGTAAAATAATCTTTAGTATACACAGGTATGCGGTAACAATGAAATTTTTAATCAAACATCAATATTTATAAATAATTATTTGTTTTCTGGCTTTATACAAAGTAATAAATTCAAGTCGCCGACAACGCACACCGGACGAGAGTGACGGACAAATCGATGGATAATAAGCGTGCGAAGTAGCCTGCGAAAGCTTCCTGAAGCTATCGCAGGACAGATAATAAGGGCAGATCATCTCGTTCTTTTTTTTTTCTCGAGTATTATTCGACGGAATCGACCGTTCAATTTTTAATTGTTAACACATAAGGTGCGCGTTACATATTTTGTAAACAAGCATCGCACATTATGCCGGAGACCGTGTCATTTCATCGATAGATTATATCGAACAGAGAGAAAAAAAATGGAAAAAAATAAAACGATAAACGCAGTATGTAGGTACTCTCGAAGGATTGAAAGCCGTACGTGATGGCCTACAATTTCTATAAATCTATACTTGCCACTGTGAGCGGTAAGTGGACGGAAGCAAAAGTAAAATTTATAATAACCGTCTCGAAAGCCCGAAGTTGCTTTGTGCACACAAATCTATCTATATTACACGCATATCAGAGGCGTCGAGAGTGTACTTTTAAGTCCACGATTTGACAAAAAAAAAATTATAAGACAACTATCGAATAGAGAGAATATAGCTTTTTAACGATAGACGCACGCGTCTTCACTTTTTTCTCATTATTCCGCATAATATGCGACGAAATGTACAACAACGGCTTAAATAAGAAGACTTATTGATAAGAAGGCGAGAGAATGATTGAGAGAGAGAGAGAGAGAGAGAGAGAGAGAGGTAGAGGGGACAGGGGCGCAAGAGCAAAGTGGGTTGGCCAGTAAGAGAGTAGTAAGAAGGTAGAGATAGATGGAGAGTAGGAGAGAAATAAAGAAAGTGGTAGTGTGATAAGCTTAAGTAACGATCGCGATAAAATAGACTATATTACAACGCAACGAAAATTGTACGTACGAATAAATAACAATAAAATAAAGAAGTGGGATGGGAGTAGAGGGAGATAATGGATATAAAATAATAGCAAGGTGGTTGGGGCTCGGGGCTCGGGGTTCGGGTTCGAGGGTTGGCCGGGTTCGGCTGGTCGGGTGGTGGGTTTGGCTGGGCGGAGTGGAGGGCAGACTCGGAGGCCTGCCCGTTATCCCTTGGGATGGTAGGATAGTATAACACATGAGTTACGCACGTGGGTGCGGGTGTGCGGGCGGCGGTGGTCGCGCCCGGCGGTTCGCGAGCGCTCTCTCGGCTAGGTAGGGTAGCTTCGCTCGCGAAGCGAGATCGTGTCGAGTGCCCCGGGGGTGGGGCGGGCCGGCGGGGCGTTCCAGACCCCGGGGCGCCGAGGGTGCCGGTGCCGGTGCCGGTGCCGCCGCTGCTGCTGCCGCGGCGGCTGCTGCTAGAGGGGCTCGCGCTCGCGCGGCTCTCGGCGCGGCCTAGTCCCTGCCGATCCGCTTGTGAATCTGCTGGTGCTTGATCAGGTGGGCCTTCTGGCGGAAGGCCTTGCCGCAGACCTCGCACCTGAAGGGCTTCTCGCCCGTGTGCGTGCGCAGGTGGACCTTGATGTTGCTCTTGTTGAGGAAGCCCCGGTTGCAGATGCTGCACCTGTGCACGGGCTTCTCCTTCCCGGCGAGGAGGGCCGCCTCGCTGCCGTAGGCCAGGCTCGTCGTCGTCGGCGCGGCCCCGGGGCTCTTCTTCGAGGGGTTGTGGGCCCCGCCGCCCGAGGGCCGCGAGCGCTTCCGCGTGTGCTGGGGCGTGACGAAGGAGGACGAGTGGAGCTGGTGCTCGGGGCTGCAGGAGGTCGAGACGCGTCCGGGCGGGCTCACGGGCGGGTAGGGGCTCGTCGAGGAGGGCGTCTCGCCGCAGGAGGCCTGCAGCCTCTGCTGGAGCATGGGCGAGTAGCCGTGGGTCAGGAGGCTCTGGAGGGTCGAGGCGTGCTGGGCCGGGGCCGGGGGCCCCTGACCCGGTGGGCCCTGCTGGCCCCCGGCCCCCGCCCCGCTCCCGTAGAGCTGCGAGTACGGCGAGGAGGAGCTCGTCTCCTGGGCCTTGGGCGAGCAGGCCGTGTCGATCCACTCGGCGATGTCGATCCAGTCGCGCGGCGACACCTCGGGGTCGTGGTCCGAGTTGGGCCCGTTGGTGCCCGGCCCGTTGCTGCCCGGGCCGCCGGGCCCGGCCCCGCTGCCCGGCACCGTCGTGTCGGCCATCGCGGACCCGATGATCTCGGCCAGGTCCTCGATGTTGTTAATGTAGTCGACGGTCTGCTGGGTCGACTGGGGCAGCTGCTGCTGCCCCGGGTGCTGCTGCTGCTGCTGCTGCTGGTGATGGTGGTGGTGGTGCTGGTGCTGCTGCTGCTGCTGCTGTTGTTGCTGCTGCTGCTGCTGCTGCTGCGACTGGGGCGGGGCCTGCTGCTGGTGCTTCTGGGGCGCCTGGGGGCAGGGCGTGCTCGAGGAGACGACCGAGGACTCGTAGTACTCCTGGTTGGGGGAGGGCGAGGGCGAGGCCGAGTGCATCGCCGGGCGCTGGGCCGAGGAGGCGATCGTGTGGTAGTGGTGGCCGGGGATGCCGTTGATGCTCAGGTGGCCCGTGTAGCCCGTGAAGGGCGGCAGGGGCTTGAGCTCCGCGAGGGACTGGGCGCTGGTGACGCCGACCGAGGAGCCCAGGAGCAGCGTGTCCCAGGCGTCCTCGAGGCCCGCGGCCGTCTGCTTGGCGTCATGGGCCTCGAGGAATTCGGCGCCCGCGGCGCCCCAGGGCGAGAGGAGCATGCTCTCGACGCCGACGACCTCGCCGGGGGATCCCGCGACGACGATACCTTGGGCGCCCTGGCTACTGTGGGGCGGTTCAACGCCCGCGGAGGCCAGGTGTGAGGGGGCGCTCGTCGCGTCGGCCTGGCCCTCGAACTTCATGTCCGGGGCGCGGCGCTTCCCGGGGCCGCCCGGCTCGGCCCCGAACTCGAGCTTGACCGGGCCCAGCTGGAGGAGGGCGGCCTCCTCGCCGGCCTCCCGGCAGCGGCTCGCGGCGCCGGCACCGTAGCCCTTGCACGCGGGCGGGCCGCGCGACCCCGAGAGCAGGGAGCCGAGCAGGGATCCGCGCTCCTCGGCGCCCTCCTCCTGCTTGATGCGCCCGCCCAGGGAGGAGAGAATGTCGTGGAGGGAGTCGGGCGAGGCCGCGGCGGCCTTGTCCGTCGTCGACGCGCTCTGCTGCTGTTGCTGCTGCTGCTGCTGCTGCTGCTGCTGCTGTTGCTGGCCGCCGGGGATCAGAGCGTAGGGGTCCGCGGCGTCGGCATTGCCGGGGCGGCTAGAGTCGACGAAGGCCGTCGGGGCGGGCGGGGCGTGGGCGTGGGCGTGGGCGGGAGCGGGGGCGCGGCCCCCCCGGTACTGTTGCTGTTGCTGCTGCTGCTGCTGCTGCTGCTGCTGGGGCGCCGAGGTGCGGCCTGCCCCGTTGCTCGAGCAGAACTGGTAGTCGTCGTTCTCGATGGGCGGCCCCTCCTCCGCTCGCGGGGGCCCTGGGCTCGAGACCGACGGGCAGAACGAACCAGGGTTCCACCAGAGATCCACTCTACTGCCGGGGGTGCTACAACCGCCAACGGCGCCGCGGGGACCTGCAACACAAAGCGCAAGGGGAGCTTTAGTCGTGGCTCGGGCAGTGTCCGCTTGGCGAGGAAGCGGGCCGAGGTGGGCTCGCTGGGCTATCCCGTGACATTCTTGGGGGCCGGGGCCTTAACGAGCTTATTGGAATGCCAAGTACTTAATGAGAGCAGTACCGGTGCGACATTTTGAGGCAGCGGGCCCGCTCCGGGCCCCGTCGGCAGGTGTGCGCGCGCGCGCGCGTACGCACACAGGGAGGCGGCGGGAGCCGGGAGCCGGGAGCCCGGAGCCGGCGGGCGGCGGGAGGGGGTCGGCGCGCGGGCCTCCTTCCGCGTCTCCTCTTTCTCCTGCGCGGCGCAAGAAAGACCGGGCTCGGGCCGGTAACTGGGTCAGTGGGACGCCGCTAGCCGCGGCAGGTCCGGCCGAGTACAGCTCCACTGTCCAAATTACCGCATTATAAAAAGAGGAGGGGCCGCGGGTCGAGGGAGGGCGGGAAAAAAGGGGGCGAGGAGCCGGGGCGGGCGGCGGAGGCCTTGGGCAAAGGCCGCGGCGGGCGGAGCCGGGCCCCGGTGGACCGCGGCGAGGCCGAGCGGAGGCGTGACCCTGTTCCGCGGCGTCCTCCGGGCGGTGGGGTGGGGGGGTGGGGTGCGGGTGGAGCGTGGGGGCCGCGCGTCACGCAGGCCGGCGGGTCCCGTTAGGCGCGCGGCGCCGGCCCGTGCGTGCCGGCGAGCCAATTGACAATGAGACCACGGCGCGCGCGGGCCTTTCGGCGCCCGGCGGCCGCCCGCTTTCCGGCTCGCGTGCCCGGGGCCCCTCCCCCGGCGGAATTCGACGCCGGCCCTGCGCCCGCCTCGGGAGATTTAGAGAGCGACTCGCGGGCCGATCCCCGGAATTAGTAGGTCAGCGAGTTTCCTGCGGGCCCGGGCCCGGGGACCGCCGCGGGGAGTTTTTCTGCCCGCTAACTGTTTCCCGAATTAGCCGGGCCTCGCTAAGCGAGGGGAGTTTTGGGTCCGATGCCCTCTAATGGCCGGAGCGCCGATAAACTAATTGCTCGGGCGGCGTCGGCGGCGGCGGCCGTTGCGCTGCCCCCATATGGCCCGGGGCCTCTTGTCTGTAATCATGCCGGAGACGAGTCGTTGCTCGGCCAGTGCATATATTATTTGGGCCGTCGGGTGAACCGCAAGAAGAGCGACGCGGCCCGAGCCGTTCCCCGGAAAAGTCCTAGGGGGCGCCCGCGGCGCCGGGGGAAAAGCTCTCTCGGCACGTGGTGCCCCCCTACCCCGGGGGCCGGCTCCTCCGTGGGCCGAGGAGGAGGAGGGCCGGCGCGAGCGCGGCTAGCCGGCCGGCCGACTGTCACTGCAAAAGTGGAACGGAGCACCGTTAGCCGGCGGCGGCCGGGGCCGCGCGCGTCCCACCGCCGAGCGCCCGCTCGGGATATTTCGTGCGGGGCTCTATGGTCACGCGCGCACGTACGCGCCCATGGGGAGCTTTCCTTTTCGTTGCGAAAAATGCGACTCGCGTGCGCGGCTCCGCGGCGGCGACCCACTTCCCGGGGGCTGCGGCCCTTCCGCCGGGCTTCCGGGCCCGGGGCCGCCGCCGCCGCCCCCCCCCGAGGACGGCCCTGCGTCCCGGCTAGCGGTACCGCGCGGCCCTCCCCGGTCCCCCGGCCCTAGCGGTTCTCCGGCGCAGCGAGGCGGCCCGCGCGCATCCGCCCGTCCTGCCCCTTTGTGCCCGGCTCCCTTTTTCACTTTCGCGCGGTCCGCCCGGCATATGGCGCCCGCCGGAGAGTTCGATGCCGCCGAGGAGGATCCGCGACGGCGCGGCGATAAGGGGGACGGGCCGCGCGGCCCGCCGCCGGACCCGCGGCGAAAGAGAAAGTCGGCCGGCGGACTAGTTAAGGAGTCATTTATCTAAAATCGATTAGAGCGCGACGTGGAGGCGACAGGGGGGTGAGGGGCCGACGGGGGATCCCGGCCGGCGCTCGCATGCAGGGCCCGGCGCGCGAGCCGCTAGAAAGTGAACGAGATTCTATGCAGCGCCGCGGGAAAAAGCGCGATTAATCACCACGGCTAATGTGTCCCCGGCGCCGGCGCTTTTTCCCGGGGTTTGCGCAAGGGCCGCCGTGGGCCGCTCCCAGGCCGAACAACGCACTTGTGCGCTGCAGCCGCGCGGAGAAAGTGCGGCCTAGAGAAAGAAAGGGGGGGGGGGCGCGGCCGATCGGCGCCTAATCAATGCCGGGGGCCCGCCGCGGAGCCTCGGGACGGGGGGGGGGAGGGCAAAGGTCCGGCGGCCGCGGCGGCGGCGGCGCGCGCGAGCCGAGCTCTCCGATCGGATTCTAGGTCATGCTCTACGGTATGTACCGGTACTTTCGTTGTACATGTGGGCCCAAGATTAGAGGCGAGCCGCGCGCGTGTACGTGTACGGGCCTCGGGCGGGGGGGACCGACGAATTCGCCGCTGTCGCGCCGCCTGCCCGCGGAGAGGAGCCAACGACGGTGGGGCGGCGGAGGAGGAGGAGGAGGAGGACCCCCGGGACATAATACCGGTCCTCTAGCGGGGCTTCCGATGTACATATTCGGAAAAGGCCGGGGGCCGAAAAGAGAGGAGGAAGAAGAGGAGCCGGCCTCCCGAGGAAGACGAGGGCCGCGCGCTCGCCCCGGCGCGGGAATTAGCATAAGACAACAGGGTCGCCGGGGTGGGAGCCGCGGCGGCTCCCCCGCGGCAGGCCCATTCACGGGCGCGGGAGAGCGGCTGCGGTACACTGACCTACTCTCGCGGCCCCTCCGAGTCCTTCCTCTTCCTCCCGTTCCCTTTCTCTTTCTCCCTTCCGCCGCCCCCGGTGATAAGCCGGCCGCCTCGGCGCGCGGGCGCCTTTCTCCCGCGGCCGGCGAGGCACCTTGCGCCGAGGAGTCGCGGCCCGGGACCGGGGGGATGATGCGCCGCGAGGCCGGCAAGCCCCGCGCGGCACTTGCCCCCGGGCCGCCTTCCTCTTCCGCCTCGCGGCCGATCGACGCCCGGCTCCCTCCCCGCGCCCGCCTAATCCCGCTACCGACCGAATTTTACGACTGGACACCGTCATAAGGCTTAGACCTGCCCTATCCCCCACTTCTCGCCTTAAACGCCTTTTTTTTTTCCTCTAGGTCTACGGCCCCGATGAGCCTGTGTCCCGAGGCCGCTTCCATGCGCCTACGCTTCCTTTTCGCCCGATTTTTCTCAAGGCGCCCTCGCGATCGCGCGGGCAAACTCGTTATTCGGCCTAAGGCCCCCTGAATAAATCCATCTACCGACCGCGAGCAATTTTTCAATCGGCACCTCTTGTCTATTTTCCCAGCAGAACCGTTTTCTCCGACTTTTTTTTTATTTATCGATATGAACATTCGACACGGCTCACTAGACTCGTCCGATGCTGCTGCTTTAGGGGCCAGCTTTTGATTTATGTTTAAGTATAGAAAGTAGATCACAGAAAGTAGGCCTGACAGATGGAGCGCTGGTGCGATGGTACGCGCGGCTATAAATCCGATCGTTAGGAGCAAAAGAAAGCACTTTGTTCTTATTTATTTATAATGAACGGCGGCCAATTAAACGTTTACGATAGGCCCGCGGCTCCCCCCTCGAGGACTCGATACGCGCACCGGTAGAAATTTGGCTTTTTTTACCTCGTTTTTTCGACCGGCAAGGCAAGGTTCGGTGCGCGCGCGCGCGCGCGCGTGACCTAGAATTCGGGCGGTCGGGTCGGTGCGCGCGCGCGGAGGATCGGCGCTCCGTGCAGCGCTCCGGGGGCCGCGGCGGGGCCTCGGAAAAGGGCGGGCGATTCGAAAAAGAGGGCGGGCGCGGCCCGGGCCGGGACTCACATAGGAGCAGCGTGGTATCCAGAGTGGTGTTGTTGATGTCCACGGGACCCCCTCGGAGCAACGTATCCACTGATCGGGGCAGCGGGGCTCAGCCGTGGAGGCTCGGCTCGGGCATTGATGTCGGGGCGGCTGGTGCGGGCCTGCTCCGGGGATGCTCCGGGGATGCTGGGGGTGCGCACGGGCGGCGCCGGCACTGATTTTCAAACAAGCGGCGCACTTCCCGCGCGGGTTCGGTCGGCGGCACTCGGGTTCTCGGGGTATCACTCAAAAAACAAACCGGGGCCGGGGGGCGCGCGGATGGTGGTCAGGATCCGCGGCGGGTCTGCCGGCGGAGCTGCTGCCTCGGCGACGAGCTCTGGGCCGTCCACTCGGCGGGCCTCATGGGCGCGGGGCTCGCAGGTGGGCCTCCTCGGGCGCGCTCGGCTGCTGGGCCGGTGCTGCTGGGACGCGCGCCTCCTCTGCTGCCGGCCAGAGTCCG
Source organism: Sycophaga agraensis (assembly GCA_018906755.1). Taxonomy (NCBI): domain Eukaryota; kingdom Metazoa; phylum Arthropoda; class Insecta; order Hymenoptera; family Pteromalidae; genus Sycophaga; species Sycophaga agraensis. Next base: position 1,021,333 of record JACCIE010000003.1, read on the forward strand.
ACTAATTTCTAAAAGTAGGCGAGGAAGAAGCGAGCTGGATGGCCTGCGGGCCCTTACTGCGCGGGGCCTCACGCTGCCTGACGGGGGCCCCTCTTCTCTCTCCCGCGCGCCGGCTAGTGGAGCGCGCGCCGCCGAGCCGCAGCGCCGCCGCAGCTACTCCCACCCCGCCCCGCCCCACTCGCCCGCCGAAAGCCGGCCCCGCGGCCCGCCGGAGGAGAGAGGGCGCATCTCCCTCCCGCCGCCTGCGCTGCCTCCGCCGCCGCCGCCGCCGCCGCCGCCGCCGTCCGCCGCCCGGGCCCCGGAGCCGCCGCGGACCCGGGAGCCCGGCCCGCGACCTTGCCACCCCCGCGAGGCCCGGACCCCGACCTCCGGCACCCGAGCCGCCGCCGCCGCCGCCGCCGCCGCCTCCCGCGTACCTGGGCCCCCGGGTAAAAAGGCTCCGAGTCAACTGCCGCGGCCGGCCCTTCGGGTTACTCGCCACTAAATGCAATGTAAAACGCTAAACGCTCCCCGAGCCGCGCGTTATATCGTTTTACTGTGGCTAGGCATCGCCGTTTACCCGGCGCAATAAAATTTACGGCAACAAATTAAAACCCTAATAAAATCATAATTTATATGATACACCGTGGCAGCGCCATTTTTAAAACAGTACACCTCGCGACTGCGCGTAAAAAAATAAAACAATCATGCCGATGACTGGAAATCCTGACTTTTAATAAACTCCGCAGTAAATAAGTTAATTTTTTAATCTCTACGGGACGGAGAGCCGACTGACAGTCAATAGTCCATGCACATACCTGTGCGCCCGCGCCGCCCCGCGCAGACCCGTTTTTTACTGTCCAAACATATCTCGGAACTTTTTTAAACAGTGGCAAGCTCGTTTTATGAGCAAATATTAATATTGTAACATAAACAGTTATTGCATGGTGCAGTATATACATGATGGATCGGTATTTGTTGACATGCTTAACCATCTTTGGCCATCTTGGAAAAAAGTTGCAATTTATTTCCAACGTACTTTATTCTTAAATTAATTTCCAGACCCTCGTAAAGTGCGTATAAATAATTAAAAATTATTTAATTTTGGATGCCCTCGATTCATGCGGGAAGCGCGCTAATAAAACATGTCAAATATAAAATGATTCGTATATAACTGCGCGTAAAAATTTGATAACCAATACGACGATAAAACGGGAGCAATATATATTATTCGGCCTATAACTTCATTAGCGATAGCAATGAGGCATAATAAATGTCCTTTCTTTTTAAGTGCAGTCCTAAAACCGAATCGTTATATCCTTTAAAAACTCTCTCACTCGCGCTTTTATCCACGTTAATTGGGTTGAATTAGCGGAGAAACAGGACGCGCTTGTATTATACATGTATACTCTCGCTTGTTCCCGAGCTCCACTTTTGACTCTCGAGAGCCGCGCGCGCCCGCGAGTCAGAGAGAGAGAGAGACAGAGGGGGGGAGAGACGTGTAAACACACTTTTTGAAGATTACGCGAACTCTCCGAGATTCCCTCGCGCATTTAATGCGCACTGCGGCCCGGCGCGCGGGGTGGTTAGAAGTTGCCTTTTTTAATGGCTTAATGAGGCGACCACTTTCTGGGTTAACGCGCTATATAGTACTCGAAAAATTTTTCACGGACATTACGCGGGTAAACGCCGGACCACACTTTATAATGCATGCAATTCTTTCTTTTTTCCACTGAAAAGTAGGTGAACTTAATTATGGCCGGTACTTTTTTTTTTTTTCGCTCCATCGCTCGCCGAACGTTGCATTATTTCGAAATTTAATTTATGCGTGCATCGGAAGGCTTCGTTTCCACGACGATTCGAGCGCCGGCCGCGCGCTCGCCCATTTTCATTCGCCCGCCGGTCGGCGGTCCAGTGCTCAAATTCGCGCCTCTGCTTTTGGAGCGCGCCGGCCCCAGATATCACTTGGGCCTCGCTTGCACAATCGTTCAACGGGATGCTCGAGCCCTGGCCGGCAGCGGCTCCCCATTGTCGAGCCGGAAAAATCGGCACTCGCCGGTTGTCCCTCGCCCACGCGGATGCGTAGACACGGGATGCGCGCGCGGCGGAGAAAAATGAAAGCGCCGTTTGATAATGGGCCGCGCGGAATTCGGCGCGCCGTGAAGAAATAACGCATTTCCCTGGGGAGCGCGCGCGCGCAACCTCGGCGCGGGCGAACAAAATTAATTAACGAGTTGTGTATATATCGCGCGCGCGCGGCACGCGAAAACGCGAGGGGGCCCAGGCCGCCGCTATGAATGAGCGGCTCTCCTGCGCTCTCTTACGCTTTCAGCACACGCGTGCCTCGTCATGGCTCCTTTATTCGCGAATGCGTTTTCCGAGCCGCAGACCCGCGCCTTTGTAGCTCCCCCTTGTGCCAACAACATATTAGCGAAAAAAAAAATGAAGAAACCACTTGTTGGCCGTTGCACGTGTGCAGAACGGCTCGATAAGCGGTTACACTGTTTGATGAAATTCATTTCAGGGGGCCGCCCGAGAAGTGGGCGACCCTCGGATCCATCCGCTCTCGGTGACCTAGCCGACTTTTGTCTCGTAAAAATATAGGAAATTTCCCGTAATTCGATGGCCGCTTAAAGTGGAGATGCTCACGGAGAGACGCATAAAGATAATTTTAATTAAGGCTTTTCGAAAAATTTGCATCCTGCCATATGCATTATTTATAAATTGACAATTTAACGGGTTGAAAATTATTAATACATAAAAAATCCCTATCTCCAGATCTTGTACATTTCTATTTTTAAAAAGGTGAACGATTTTCTAACAAATTATGAGCATTTCCGCAATCGTCAATTTGGATGAAAGTTCGCGATAGAGATCAGTGACTTTTAATGGATTCAAAAGAGAGATACATTGCTGCTAATTATATAATACGTGTGCTCTTCTCTTATAGAATAAATTATTTTGATTTTGCAACCGTCTCATTATACTCAAACTAATCATCAAAATTGCAAGCATGTACTTTTTATTGAATACTATTTGTCTATGCTCCAGGGCAATATACTTTTCTTCATAAATCCAAAAGATGAATCGAAAAAAAAACAAAACATTTACAAACGCAGTATAATTCCACAGGCACATAGCCGAACGATTGAAAGCAAAGTACAGCCCAGAGAATACGGAAGAGTATGTAAAAACCAAGGACGCGAGAAGAACTATTTGGATTGGTAGGATTGCGCGGAGGGCAATTTGCGCCGCGTCTGCCGCGCGGAAACACGTAAATTTATATGCATTTATTTGAGGAAAGTGAGTTACGATTGTCCGGCCTGTGCGCTGAAACCCGTGGGGCATTTTTCGGCGGTAAGCCGAGGCGGGTGGTTAGAGCGGGGCGCAAAAAAAAAGTATCCCAAGTAAACAGAGAGAGGCGTGACGGGAGCTTGCGCGTATAGCTGGAACAGACAGTCGAAGGGGGCTATATACATTGGGCGGGCCGGCAATCCGCGGGGCAATAGTCACCGCAGATTTCGGAAGCGCGGCGGCGGCGGCGGCGGCCGCTTTTACGATTGGGTCGCGCCGCCGGCCAGCGGCGACACAAACGCCTGACGAAACCGTAATGCCGCGCGGAGGATATGGCGGGGCGCGGTTGCCCAACAAATCCCCGGGCCCGCTGAGCCCGAAACTGCCAAGCTTGCGCAAAAAAAAAAAAAAAAAAAAAAAGACAGCCGGCCGCGGGGAGGGGGCCGCTCGGCGAACCCTTTAACGGTCGCCCCCTCCCGTGCCAAATCCGTGCCACTCGAGCGGGCCGGGAGAGAAGACAAAAAAAAAAAAAAAAAACAAAAAGAGGTGGGCCGGTACACCGGGAACGGTACTATTCGGCGCGCGCCCACCTCGGATGGAAAAAAAAATTCCCGCTATATGGAGCGCCGCGTTTTTTTTTCTCGATTTTTTTTCCTGTTGGTTATCCTCGCAGGCCGGCCCTCCCGCGCCCTCCGCCCCGGATTAGCAGGATTAGCGCGGGGGCGGCCACGGCCACGGCGTATACCCCCTTGTTCTACGGGCCTCCGGGGGGAGGAGAGCCCCGCCCGTGACCGCCGCTCCACTGCTGCGTAATGCGGCGATCTCGGGGGCATCGAAAGTGAAACCCTTCGGCGGAATGCCCGGCCCTTTTACGTACCGATGGTGTACGTCCTGGCGGGGCCCGAGCCGCCGAGTCCGAAGGCGCCGCTCGGTCATCGCGTTGCGTAAATAATTAGCGGAAAGTGCCGCGCGCCTTTAAAAACTAATTTACATTCGGGCGTACGAAAAAATACATTTTGCCTAATTTCTACACGCACGGGGTATTGTGAATTTAACGCATGCTCGTCCGCTTAATTTCCCGCAAGCGGAGGACGCAAGGCGCGCTCGGCCCCGGGGCCGGGCCAACAAAATTGAAAAACTGACTTGTATCTTAACGACCTATTTTGAGGCCGATAGGATCGAGTCTTAATTGCATCCCTCCCCAATGGGCGAGCGCGCGCGGCAAAGGCACTTTTGGGAGCTACGTGTAATACGGCCATGCACATATATTAAGCCGAGGGTAATTTAAATTCCATTGTGATGCCATTACGGAGTGGTAAGGCTTTTCGGATTAATACGACGTTACGGGCTAATAGCGATCCCGGAGCCGTATATCATTTAAGCACCCACTTACTTAAATCTCAAGCTAATTAATCCCGCGGCCGCGGGGCAGATATATCGGCTGATCGAAAAAAGGCCCCGGGCCTTGGTAATAAAGGCGCATCCCCGGGATCCCCGGGCTCCCTTACCCCAGGAGTCGACGCGGATGATCCTGCCGGTCGGCCAGGGCGTCGGGGACCGCCCGCGGGGCCGGCCCTCCAGGAACCCTCTGCGATAGTCGGTGTAAGGTCTCAATCGGGGCCGGCTGCGGGCAAAAGTTGCGCAAACATCGGGCGCGTCTCCGCGCGGCCGGGCGACGAGGAAAAAGGACAGAAAAAAAAAAAAAAAAAAAGAGCCGAGGTCGGCCGTGTCGAAAGGGCGGCGGGAGGCTTCCGGGGAGCCGGGGCCGCAGCGCCGAGGGCCCGCAAATATTTTGACACGGCGGCCTCGGCCCCCGGGAGATTTATGGGGGCCCCGGGGTGCCCGGGCCAGTCGCACGCCTCCGGGCGCAGCCGCCCGGTCCATTACCCGCGGCATCGGGTACTTTATCGGAAAAGCGGCGGATAAGGCGCGCCGGGCGGCGCGAGCGCCCGTACCGTTATACACTCGCCCCGAGACAATGCGTGCGCGCACGGAGGAGGGATCGCCGGGTCCAGCGGGGCTTTATTGCCGCCAATAAAAGTCCGGGGCAAGGGCCGGCTCGCAGGCCCCTTGACTTTAACGTCCGGCGGCCGGGGCCCCGGCCCGCTCACACGTGCGCCTCCCGGCCGCGCGTTTTTACGCCTCCGCGCCCAGGGCAAGGGCCCGAGCGAGTTATGGCCGCGCGCCGCCCTGGACCAACGGGACCGTGCGTAAGCCCCGCGGGGAACGACCCGGACACCCTCCCCGGCTGCTCCTCGCCTAGTTCTTTTTTCGCGTTCTTTTTTTTTCGCACTGCCTTGCGGGGATGAGAGGGTATAATACCGTTGTCGCCGACCTCCGCTTTGTTTTTTATCTCTCGCCCGCCCGCCGATTTGCCCGTCCTCGCCCCAAGCGCGCATTGTCCGTGCAAAGCTTGTGGGCGGGAACGATTACAAGCCACTGGTGGAATTCGCCCCTTGGCCCGGTCGCGCGCCCGGGACGTTATCCAACATTTTGGTTGCCAACGCGTCTTGTACATGGCCTACTTCATTCGGCTGCTAGAGAATGCCGCGGACGCTCTGCGCCAGGCGTATACATATATGCGCATCGACGGTTGATTTACACTGCGCGAATATCGAGGCAGCGCCGGGTCTCTTCTCACGCCCCGGGGCGCGGAAGAAAGCCGCGGAAAAGCGCAGTTTATCAAGCGAATGATTTCCGCCGTTGCGTGGCACAATGAGCCTCCGGCGGCGGGGTATACAGGCCCTGCGACTCGTGCAGCGGCTCGCCCGGTGATTTACGCGGCCGACACGTGTTATCGAGCGGTGCAAACAAGGCCGAGGGCCGGTTCCCTTTGGCGCTGCAGCGCCCGGGCCTAAATATTTTGGGCATCCGGTCAGGAGGCCGCGGGCGTGTGGCCCTCCTCGCACACGTGTCGGCCAGCCCTCGGGGGAGGGCACGCGCCGACTCCTCGCGCGTTTACGGCGCTTTTACGGCACGCGCCTCCGGTGACACGCGTCGCGCGCAATCTGCTCGCTCGGGCGAGCCGACCCGCGGACAATGGGCCCCGGGGACGCTGCTCGGCGGCCTCGCGCGAGCACCCAAGGATGCGCATTAGCGAGCCCTGCCGGCTGATCCCCGGCATTGTCGCCGAGGAGTGAGAACACGAGAGGCGCGCGCTCGCCGAGGCGATGCCACTCGCTTCTCGCACGATGAAGACGTCCCCGGGACGGCTAGCAGGGACTTTTTATGGGCGTCATTCGTTCAAGATGTGCCGATCGTGAGTAACCTTCCCTCAAAACTCGAGCGCTATTCTTCTCCATTCTCAAAATCATTTCTTTTATTATCCTAATAAACGCGGAATGTACTTTTTCAAGTACGTATTTTATGCCTTTTTTCCAAGACTTTTTTGTCACATTCGTATATAGCATCTTCAAGTTTACTGTCGGTAAAACATAGAATTTGTGCAACAATTACGCCAGACAAGTATAATGTCCGCGTTCGGATTGTTAGATTTTATGATTATATTAATACTTAATAAAGAATAAATACTCTTTAAAAAATTAACTCTAATTAAAATACTATATAAATTTTCAGTAGAAGTACGAATCGATTTGAGCCAAGCTTTGTTTTTATTCTCTTTAACGTTTATTTATTTGTCATAGCCGTCGTCGCAAGGTAATTCTAAAGTGATCCGCGCAGAATTAAATATATTTAAAGCGTTTCCTTTATTTAGACTATAAAAATAAACAAACATGATAATTTATGCAATTACAGTAGACCAGTCTATTAATACTTGGATAGAGTAAACAATAATCTATTGACCTTTAAAATCAGCAAGTAAAATACAAAATATACGTTTGCGTACTTTTTCAGTTGTACATAAAAGACGCGTCATCGCTGATACAGATATTATTCTTTAGAGATTTTAACGTTCAACAGCATAATAGAAATTATATGATCGGTATTACAAAATAGTTATTTGCAGGCCTGTGCGATGCTCATTAACATATTTGCAATATAATATATTACAACATATAAAAAATCATTCAAGTTAAATGCTTCTAAATATAAACGCTCCGTCTGTATGTTTGCGTTGATAACGAAATAAAGGTTTTACAATTAAACTCACTTAAAGCTCTTCTAATACCCTACTAAATTCTTATCGGCTAACGCGCTCCGCCTTACGAGTTTCGGTCAATGACTGAGCACCTAGCACGCGCAAATTATATTGTCATTTGAAACCGCTGCGTCAGCCTCTAATTTGGTAGTTGACAAGTGGCAAGATTCCAAGCGGTAGCCGCCCTCGGTCGAGGCCCCTACCGAATAAGGGAACGATGACCCTTTCCCCGGAAATGCACCCCTTTTACGATCTCGCACTCACGCGGTAAGTATTGCCGAAATATGTCAGGCACTGGGCTGCGGGGTGACAAAGGCACAATTTCCCCTGTGCAAATAATGCCAGAGAGCTGCATCTTACGAGCGCTTTCATCGCGGCAAACCAAAGTTGCACCTTCGAACCTGTTGCCGAACCTCTCGCATTCGCTTTGTTCGGCTTAATTATTACAATAATAATCGCATGCTTATTATTATTATTATTATTATAAGGTGTATAAGAGTGAACTGCTGTGGCGACTTTTATCTTGCATTCAGATGCGACCTTGCATTTTTGCATCACGATCCATTGCCACAGCCTCGGCTTTTTACGCGTTCCCTTGTATTTAGTGCAGATTGCTTGTGCGGCTATTATCGCTGCGTTATTGAATGATGGACACAAGTATGACTACACAAGCAAGAGATTGTATGTTTTTCTATTCTTCTCTGGCGAAGACTGGTCTTATATATATACATGTTTTGGATATGCTATAATCCAAAGTTTACGCGTAAAGTTGTTATATTATCGTAATACTTATTCTGTTAAAAAATAAACAAAATTATTTCGTATTGTACGAAATCTATAAAATCGCTAGTAAACGACCTGTTACTAATATCTGCAGGGCCAACAGTTACTTTGCTAAAAATTGACAGATTCCTACTTTATCGACATGCTGAAGTAATATGGTTATTAATGTAAAAATTACTAAATTATTATAAAATTAGCATTTTTCAAATATTTATTAATTTGCAAATCTTGGTAATACTACACAAGAAAGCATTTGTAAAAATTTTTTTATTAATCTGGAGAATATGATTTTTTTAAATAATTTAAAAAATAAATCATTATAAAATTATTCATAAAGTTTGTTTGGAAAGATGAAAGTTACAAGTAGCAATTTTTTTCATTAAAATATCTCAATTCGTTTCCAAGATAATTGACATTGTCGAAAATGAAATTGTTTCCCGCAAGTGGTTAGACACGGTGTTGATTCATATATAAGCAGCCGGCTGTACAGCGCCTCTCGTGTTGTATGAAAGGAGAGAAGTTTAGCACTCCCCTAGACAAGGATGGAACACACATACTCGTAAGGCACTTGTCGCATTGCGCGGCTCTTACGACATTTTTTTTTGTAATCCTCAGTTGTTTATAATTATTTTATTTAAACATTACAAAATTACTAAAAAATTGGAAATTTATTTAGATATAAAATTATACTAATTCATCCTAGAATGCAACGATGCTGTACTAAGGAAGGTTATAATAGGTCAACGATATTGATCGAGCAAAGAGCGGGAAATTTCAAATCTGAAATTCGAACGTGTTTATTGCAACGAACAAAATTGATGTAATAGAACGCGATTTAGTGGTTGTTTAGTTTATTATTCTAACAAAATATGGAAAGATGTAACATTTATTAAAAAATATAAATAAAATAATATAAAATATTATTAACATTATCATTAACATCAAACATCATTAAATTTAATTTTATAGTTCTAGAATAAAATAATTTTTAGAATATGAATAATAATGAAATTCATTTAGCTCCATTATTTATTATCGTTATTAAAATTAGTACATAAAATAAAAAAATTAATTATGCATTTTACGTTGCGAGTTAAAAGTACAATGTATTACGTATAAATTATAGTGTGAAAATATAGTGTAAACAATCTTAAGGTAAACAAATAAAAATAACCTATAATCGAGACTGTTTTATTATTTGTTTATTTGTTAATGAATTATTGCTTATGGCTTTTACGAAGAAGTAAAGGCAAGTGAAAAAATTCGAGAAGCTGTGGCATAAATTGAAAAAAATGACATTCCAACAAGAGGGGCAGAAACATGAAAATGCGTGACAAGGTGCGCGAGGATTTTCCTAGAGATGATTTGTCAAATAAAGTGGTGAGAGGCAAAAAAGGGCAATTTGTGCTTTGAAAGATGCCGGTATGCGCGCTGCGGCGAATGCATTGGGCGGCTAGAGGGTAAACAAAGGACAAGAGCGGGGTGCTTGCAAACCCGCGGAGAGGACAACAAAGGCTCCCCCAAAATATTAGGGTCCGAGTGGAGCGAGGTGGGCGTTGGGCAATGGGAAGGGGCGCGCGCATCTCTCGTGTATGACGCAAGGGTGCGGCCGTCGACCACCCGGAAGTGTCGGCGGGGCCAAAAGCCGAGACACAGCGCGGGCTGCGATAGCGCCGCGGGCGGCTCGCGCGATTTCCACGGGAGCCCCGCAGGCAAATATTTAGCCCGGGCGATCGGTCACGCCTGCGGCCGGGGCCCCCGAGGCGGCAAAGGGTCGCTGGCCCTACCCGAGAGCTTCCGCCTCGAACGCCGGCGCAAGATTAACCTGCGCCGCGGCAGTTGCATGTCCGAGGGGCCGGGCCCCCGATATTTATTGGCGTAACTAAACCGGTGGACCGGCGTCGCGGGGCCGGCCATCCGCAGGGCGCATTGTATCGGCACTTGCGGCCCGCAGCGCCAGCGGCCGTCAGGTAGGCCGCCGCGCCACATCATCTCCCGGCCTCTCCTCCAGTCGTAAATAAAGTCCGCAGCCGTTTTGCGGGAGGGTCACGTTCGCGCCGAGGGCCCCGAGACCGGCAGCCGGCCCCAGACCCAGGAGACGCTTGCGTCCAATGGCAGATATATATCTCACTCGCTTCTGCGGACTTGCCTTTCAATGCCCTGCGGTTGTATATTTCTCGGGCGGGCCCGGGCCGCGCACTCGGGGGTCGCAACCTCTTTGTCGCCCTACCTAGGTATCGGTAAGGTTGCGTTGTTGTGCGCACCGCGGAGTGCGGACCTCCTACCGCTCCGCCGGGGCTCCTGCACTTGCCTGTCTGTCGGTGCATCCAAGCTCTTTTCGACTTGTACGGCTTTATTTTTTACTTTTTTCCTGCCACTCTATTGACAGGAAGCCAAACCGATGCGGAACTTCCAATTAGTCGAAAGATACGAAATCTTTTAGACTCACAACCAAATTATTCATGTGTATTTCTTTACATTTTAATATTAACTGTTACAGTAGAATATCGAATTGCAGAATATCCAGGAGTCTAAAAATAAAATTTAAGAATGTCATATTTTAGGTTGCATTTTTTTTGCTGCACAACTGTCTAAACGATTACGTTCTTTTATGCTCTTTTTTGTATCTTTTTTTCATTTAGTTTGCCTTTTTTTAATTTTCTATTTATGTACCCAATTTTCTCCACAATAGCATTAGTAGTTTTTTCGCATTAAAGTTTCTTTTAATTCACATATACGAAACAAAGTAATTTATAGCTAGATAAGTTTTGTGCAAAACTATTGCTTTGCAGTATACTTAAATGGAAACTATTAACTACAAAGGAAGCTTGCACAATTGCATTGTACTAGACATAGTTTGTGAAATTAATTAAACTGAAACGCTCGGGACGCAACATTCGTGCCCATGTATTTCTTCGAATGTAGCCGATTTCCTAGCTAAAAATGAAGCGACGCAAGCAACACAGTACTGCAATGATTGTTATATTTTTGGTTCTGTCTCCGTTGTTTGGCGACACGTGCGGGCATGGCTCGGTGGGCGCAGGTGACGCGGCAGCTTCGCGGCAAAACGCCCGTTTCGAGGTGGGCCAGGGTGCAAGCGCCCTCGGCAGCTCGGCCGCAGCCACTGGGATTCTATATGTCAGTGGTACCAGAGGCGGGCGTCTCGGGGGGAGGGTCGGGGCGCGGCGGGCGAGGGGTGGGCGAGGGGCGCGGCGGGCGCATAACCCGAAACCAGCCATCCATCACTTTATACAGCCGGTCGATCGGCAGCTCTTTCAGTAGCCCATTAACCGGCGCACGACCTTGGGCGCTTATCCGCGCGGCTCTCGCGGCCGGCGGAGAATTTACGGGCGGCGGGGGCGCGCGGGCCCCAATTGCGCGAGGGGGCCCCGCTGGGCCGGGTCCGCGGTACACCGCCGGCGGGGCGGCCGCGGGCGCACCGCAGCCCACCTCGTAAATCTCGCAAATGGCCCTCTGCGGTGGGCTCCGCGCGACTCCCGCCCCCGGAAGCCGCCCACGCCCCGCCGGCCCAAAACACCGCGCCGGCTTTATTGGGGGTTGGCCGGGAGCCGCGGGACGACCTTGGGCGGCTTTTTAACGAGTGCTCGCGGCGCGCCCCGCGTTTATATTGGCGGGGACATGAGGGGCGCGGTTTATGGCGGCGGGCCAGGGCCCGTAAAGCCGAGGCCGGCAGGTTGACACGGGGCCTCGCGCCCCGGCGTCCACCCGCGACTCCCGGGGCCGCCCGGGCTAATTGGCCGCAGCCCGGGGCGCGGTCGTAAAGCCGCGGGGGTGGGCCCGGAGCGTAACGCTCGCCTGGCGCAGGTGCCAGCCGAGGTTTCCGCAACCGGGTGGAAAAACCGCGAGTGCGTGCGCCGCGCGCGGAAGGAAAAAAGCCCGCCGGCAAGGCTGTGCGTGCGCGGCCATTAGATCACGGGCCGCTCCGCCGCGCCGCGGCTTTACGTAAGCCCCCGATCCCGTCATCGTCAGGGGCGTTGCACCGACGGCGCCGAGGCCGCACTAGGAAGCGCCCCGTCCTCGGGGAAGCCTTGCGTGCCGGCCCGGTTGCGCAATTGGCCCCGCGCAACCGGCCCTCCTCGCATCCCCTAATTGGAGCGACCCTTTCGCAAGGCCGCCTCGCCGGCGCCTTGGCTGCATAACGACACCGCGGGGGCTTATGGCCGCTCGGTTTTTCGGTTTTTTTTTTGTCCTCGTCCCCCCCGCGGGCGCCGTTGGGCCAACCTTCGCCAGTCGTTGACCGCCGATTGATTTCGACGTAGCGGCCAGAGGTGGGGAAAGCCCCGGTCGCCAATGGCATCATGCCGGAACGATCGGATCAATTAGGCTCAGGCGCGGGCGCGCCCACATCATCGCGGCACCGGTTGTAACGGCGCCAAAAGCCGCGCGCCGCGCACCGCAGGTCAGCGGCATAATGCGCGGCCTCGGCTTACGTAAACGCGGCTTTTTCTCTTAATTCCCCGGGAGTTCATTAATCCCCGTGCGAAATCGTCCTTTCCTTGTCCGTTGCCGTTGTTTTCCCGCGGACAGATTGAAACGAGCAATTTCCTCGCGGAGTCGTCCCCGGGATATCGTTCGAATCAGACGAACCTCCCGGCGCCCATTGGCTAAAACGAGGGGTGGGGGGGCGCACCGCGCGCTTTGCTCAGAGGATCGCGGAATTATGCAAGCGGCGAGCGGCCGCTAGCCGTGCTTCTCACTTTACATCGGCGCCATATACGCGCGCATAATAATGGAGCGGCTCGCGGACGGAGGAAGAATTCGATCGGGCCTAAGGAGGTGGACGTACGTTTTGTGGGTTAAACCTTGACAGGAATTTGTACGTCGGGCATCGGATAAGAGTAACGGGCCGCGCGTATGGGCGCGCGGAGCCCGGGAAGCACTTTCGCTTGGCAGGAGAGTCAGAGCCGGCCAAGTAGGTGAAGACTCGATCCGAAATAAGTGTCACGGCCCCTGTGCTACATCATATATAAGCAATAAGAGGGCCCTATAACTTTGGAATTAGAAACCCGAGTGGAAAACTGGTTTGATGTTGATATTAAACGGGCGGCGCATAAAAATCCCGTGGACGCGTATACTCTGTATAATTGTGCGGCGCGCGGGATGCAGGCTCGGAAAGCTCTCGGCCGTGCCCGCCCGGCCGCTTTGCATGCACATGTATATACAAGCGGAGCGGCTCCTATCGCTGCGCAGTAAGCCGTGAAGAGAAAGAAAAAAAAAATAAAAAAAAAAAAGTCGTCCGTATTAGGTGAAAGTGAATTTGGCTCGGGTCCGCGGCCAGCGGGGGATAAATATCAATCAGGAGGAGAAGAAAAAAAGAGGGGAACGAGGGAATAGTAAAAATAATGAAAAAAAAAAAAAGGCGGAGCGCCGGCGCACTTTCTCCGGGGCTGGCGCGGACTCGCCCCCGCGCGGGCCGACGCCGCCCCCGGGGAAGGAGGCCGCGGCGGTTTCCGCCCCGGTTTCCGCCGGACAAGTCGCGGCGAGCGCGCCGACGCAGGTGGCCGCCCAGCTGCCTTGGTATGCGCCTGTCCTGCCGCGGCGCGCCTGCCCCGAATCCTAAGGCCGCGGGAGATTCGGGGGCGGCCGTGCGCCGGCTGCCGATGCCTCCCCGCCACGCGGATGATGCGCCGCGGAGAGAGAGAGAGAGAGAGACAGATACCAGTAATCACGCGAAGGAATAAAAAAGTAAGACACCGGCCCGCTCTAATCCGGCCCAATGAGTAATGGGCTAATTTGCTTTTTTTTCCGGACGGGCGCCTCGGAGCCCTGTTGGCGCCCTCGAGCCTCCGGAGTGCGCGCCGGAGGGAAAAGGAGGACGAGGCCGTGGCACCGGTTAAGTTCCCGCTCTTTTCGTCTTTGACACGGATCGGCCCGAGGGAGCGACTGCCCGGACTCCCGGGGCGCCCGCGCCCTCGATTATACCTCCACGTATATATGTATATCCATACGCGTGCTCGCGTGTGCACGGCCGTGTATATGTGTACATATTTATATACATGTATGCATGTGTGTGTGTGCACCGGCGGGGGGCAAAGGGGGGCCCGAGGCGCCGCGCGGGCTAATTATAAAGCGCGCGCGCACTTTCGCTGCTCTTGCTAATGAAGTCCAATTAGGAATTGAAATGCGCGGCAGGCCCGCGGATCACGTGGGATTCGATCCGCCGGATTCTCACCTGGATTAGGCGCCGCGAACTTTCACTCGGCTGGCGCCTTACCCCCCCCGGAGCTGTCCAGCCCTGCACGGCCGAAGCAACGCGGCCAAAGGTCAGCCTCGGTTATATATAGCCCATATTATACGCGAGCGGGCATTTGGTCACGAGGCGCCGCGGTGCAAACGAGCCCCGGTCGCATCTATGTATATCTCCTATATACACGTGCAATATACAACCTAGGTTTATCTGTACATATATTGATATGTGCGCGGCTCGTTAACGATCGGCACGCGACAATTAATCAAAGCAATCAGGCAGCTTCTTTGAATGATCCAGCAGTTGCAGTTGGACAGGTGGCGGCGCGCGACCCAGTTAGGAAACGGGACGCGACTGTGACGGAAGGACAAACGGCCAAGTCGCTCGAGCTTGGAATTTGTACGGAGCTCAGCCTCGGCGCGCCTGAGAAGCTGGCTTTTCTTTTCCTTTTTCTTTTTCAATTGTTCGATTCGGAGAGAAGAGAGAGAGAGAGAGAGAGAGAGGGAGGGAGGGAAAAAAAAAGGGAGCGTTTAACCCAGTAATCGCTCGCCGGCCGTGTGGTTATAACTGTGAATCTCTCATCGAGCATCGGGAGCAGCTCTGTTTGCTCAGCGTCCCCGTCTCCTCCGCCGCATCCACACGCGGCAACGTGAGAAACGGAAAAAAAAAAGGGAATCCCCCCCCCGGATCGAGCGAAAAATACCCCCGGGAATCGAGCGGCCGCGAGCGCGTGCACCGCGCGTCGTCCGGCCCGGTCTCCGAAAGTAAAAAGCCCCTCGCGGGCGCCACCGCAGGCGGGCCGCTATGCAGAACTCTTCCTTTCCCTAGCCACCGAAATGGCAACTGGCGCAAAACCAAATAAAGGAAAAAAAAAAAAATGGTCCCGCGACGGCAGATTTCCGCCCTGAATCGCGATTCAGGAGCGCGCACATGTATATATGTGTAAATATTAAACGGGCGCTTCCGTGACGGCATAATTTATTATCGTGCATTATATATATATACGTATATCCCCGCCGCGGGGAGAAACCCGCCGCGGGCGCTGTTTGTTTTCTGCGCCGCGCGCGGCAACGAGACGCCGTGCATATGTATGTATATAATGGCTAATTGTCCGCGGCGGCCTGCCGGCTCGTCCACCTGGGGCATCGCGGCTCTTTCGGCCTAGAGCCGCGCTCGCTCCCGCTTTTGTCTGCCCGCCTATATAACTCCCGCGAAGCGCCCGTGCTTTCCTCGAGAGAGGTGGTACATTATTACTCTCTATTGAGATCAGTGGCACATCGGCCTGGTTATTCACCGTGATTATCAACTTTTTATCCCGCATATCTTTATCACTTATTTTTTATACGTGCATGCGCCTCCGCACCTATCTGATATATATATTAAATTAATTTGCGCCTCGCTCGCGGTAAACTATTGTGAGCGGCCGTCCCGGCCTTTTTACCCGCGACTCCTCCAAATATCTTTTTCCCGCCGACTGGCTCCGAGCACGAATCACGATGAGCGCCTAGGTAGGTTAGCCTCGCTAGACGCTAACCGGAACTCATCAGTCTGCTCCATAAAAAAAAAAAAAAAACATTTTCTTATCGTTATTTTCAAAGTATGTCTATTTTTTACTTCTGCTGGATTATATGACCACTTGACTTTTATACATGCTGATCGGTTTTTTTTTCCTCCGGACCAGTTTTTCCTTTCTCTCGATCAGCATACAAGATACTTTCTTCGTTGTCTGCCTTTAATAACACTGTGTCGCGAGCAGTATCTTTTTGGCACCTACCTACTACTTCGATACACAGAATCATCGTACATAGTTTATTTAAGTTTTAACCTATCATTACGTACTTGTAATCTCTCTCGTTTTATGCGACTGTTTTGTACTTGTTCTCATCCGGACTTGCACCGATAATGTTATAGTACGATATGTTGCAGCAGCTCATTAAATTTCCTTCGTACTAATACGAGATATACACGGTATATTTATTCAGTTCGTGGTACGAGTGTATCATTTTAATTTAAAACATTGAATGCACTTTTAATAAGTTTGTTACACTTTTACAATTGTAATTCTTTACAAGTTTACAAAGATTTTCTTTGGTTATCTAAATATATCTTATGCACAGGCTAATTAATGTTTGCTCACTATAATACATTGTTTAAATAAGGAATTACGCGGATAAACGGCCAATAAAGTTATTTTGGCTTGATTATTCAACTAAATGTACAATTAACGGTTTTTGTAATCTTTATTCTCGTATATATACGTTAACGCTAAGCGTGCGCATGAATATAATATTAAAGGAGAGATACGTTCTGGCGTGGTCGTCAAAAATGCACCTCCCGCATGAGGCAGGCAGCCGTGTCATAAAGTTAAAGCCATCATGGTTTACGCGCGCGCGCGCGCGCGCAATCCACGAAGAAACGAAAGGACGAGGATGTAAAAAAAGCCGGAGCGTCGAGGAGAGTCGGTTGGAGCCGGTGCATAAGCGGTTGGGCGCGCAGATAGCGCGGTTTTACGCACAGATAAAGAGAAAAGAGTTTCCGTGTCAAGTTCAAGGCGCGCTCGGGCTCCCGAGGCACACGCACGTCTGCCGCCTACATGGGTACAACGTGCGCTCCCGCGCGCACGTGAGCCGCCGAGGATGTTGGGCGCTCGCGGGCAGATCAAATGTGCCGTGCGTGTGGGACAGGCGGCGCGCGGGGCTTCCTTCGCCGCGGACGCGCGCGCCTGCCCTCACACACGCGTGCGCGAAAGCCTACGTGTGACGCGGCCAAGTGTGTTTCTGGGTCAGTGGCACGCTCGCCGTCACAATACGCGCCGCCGCCGGCGCCGCCGCTCTCCGGCCCGCGCCGAGCTGTATATCCTCGTGTATGCCTGCATGTAGGCGTACACGCGCGCACGCACCGGACCCCGGAGCAAAGTCGTGCATTACGGATCGTAACTCGTGATTCCACGGCCCGCGCGTCCCTCTTTCTCCCTCGCACCTCCGCCGCACACTCGCGCATATGGCCATTGTTCCTTGAACTTGCCCGCGAGGTAACGAGCGCCTCGAGAGTCGAGGTTAAAGTCTCCGCGCGAGCTCTTTCGGCTCTCCGGGTCCGCTGCGGAGCCTCTACGTACGTATAGATGGGTGTGCGTGTGCGTACACGTATCCCGCTAATGTTCAAACGGTGGCTCGCAAATGTCTCTATATATATGACTTATGGGAATCCGCCGTACACGCCGTGGTCGCCACCGACGCCAACGCTATATATGTGTAGGACGCGCGTGCGACTGCTGTGGAGAATCGCTAATGTTCCAGTCGAGTCGACCTATCTTGTACTTTCGGATTGATCGACTACGAATACGTAAATCAGACGGGTTTCTAGTTTCTATTTTTACCCGCGAGCTATTTCTTTATGTAGCTCCGGTTGCATCTATCCTCATTCCGATTGGATGTTCTAAACTTGATTTTATTATAAACTCCATTTCAAGAAATACTGCACCGATACGGTTTATTTAATCCCAATGTGCTATTTAAATAATATATTTACTGTAGATATCGTAAATATAGTTGGTGTGTATATACTCGAGAGTATCGCAGACAGTCTAGCAAAATCAACTTTTAAAGTGAAATTCTAATTATTTAGTCAATCAAAAATTATCCAAGAATAATTTTCCTAAAAAGTACAGGAGAATCGAGTGAAACCGTATCACTGCATAATCATGTACCAGCTATTACAGATGACAAATACAAGACACGGCCTTTTAAGTACATGTATATATATAGTTGAGCTTCGTCTCAAAGCTGCATAGTATAATATATTCAGAAAGCAAGGAGGAAGGCAGCCTATACACCATTACTTCTTCTGCATACTACGGAATAAAATTTCAAGATTAATGTGGACCTTTCTCGATTAGGATCGAAATCGAAATCGTTTAGATGCAAAGTTGTCCGCGGCAGCTTTTGATATAAAAAATATTTTTATCACGTTGAAATGAAATCATTTAGAAACGTTTGAAGATTACTGGTGATAAAAGCGATTTAAAAATTACCGTATTTTCTACCAGTATAATTGGTTGTAAAGCTTAATAATAATAAAACTTTTATACAATCTTTCGTGTATTTGTTATTCCATGCTTCTTTATGAATAAAGAAATTAAGGCCTCTCGGTGTGGTCTTTCTAATGTATCTATACTAATGTATCCGGCTAGTCGAGCCGTAATTATAGTTATTAATACAAAAAATAATTTGATCCAAATGAATGGCTTTATAATTTATGAAATTAATAACAATTTATTAACAACGTCATTGAATTATGTCAAGTTTAATTATTTTTAATGATTTTGAGCGTTCATAAAATGACGCAAATTATAGACTGTAGTCGCGTTATTGGCCACTGACTAGCGCCACCAAGGTAAAGTAAATTACATTTTATTTTTGTTAATTATTCCGCGGAATCAGTTTCATGGCGCGCCAATCATTGGCCCTGCTCCAATTTTTCATCGGCGCGCAGTAAACAGTAATTTAGAAAAAGGCCGCGCGCACATACTCCGAAAGTCCGTTTTCAACTCGAAACTACGAATCGGTCTTGTGTCTCCCGGCAGGCGGCGGCCCGCGAGTAATCAGCCCGCGCGCGGGAAGATATCCCCTCCTTCGACAGCGCGAGGACAACAAGGAAGCGAGGAGCGCGAGGCAACGGTATAACGGGGGCCCGGCTTGGGACCCTTCGACCAAGGCCAGCCCTGGGCCCCGTTTGACAATCGGCCACCTCGTCGCGGTCCGCGCGCCGCAGTTCGACGGACCCTTGCGCCACGCGGCCGCAGCGAACCGAGGGCCCGCCTCGGGGAGCGTGTATACATCTGTAGCAAGTGCAATGAGAAAAATGGGCGGCCCGCGTGATTCGACACACGTCGCCCAAGTGGACCGCCGTCGGATGTCGATTGCCGATCGCCGCCCGCTTGCGCAATCGCCGGAAAAAATACGTGTATATACGGACACGTCGACCTGTGTGTATATATGTATACGAGCCGCGGCGAGCAGGAAAAGTTGCCGCGGGGTTGAGTAACCTGTACGGCCCGGCGGCCGCGCCGCTTTCGCGGGCCCTTTTTTTCGAGGGACGCGTACGCGTAGGAACCCCCTTTCTCTCGGGGATGCACAGGGGCAGCAATCATTAAGTCATCCTTCCAAAAGCCCGAGGATCGTTACGGGCCGTAAGTTCCGGCCCGGCGCTCGAGCCTCCAGTCGTACAAACAATCGCAGCTAGACGTCGTTGTATACGCACTCGGCTTGATCATCTCGACAGGCTGCGCGCCTGTGTGCGCGCTCGCGGGCCTAGGCGAGTGGGAAGCCCGACCGTTAATCGGGGATGTGAGATATACCGGGATACCGGGACCAAGAAAATCGGTGCCGCTAACCCAAATCCCGAGCGGCGCGCGCTCAACGAGTTACACTTTTACTATCGAGGATGACGTCCAAATAGCGCGCCGCCGTCTCGGCTCTCGATTTTCGGGCTAGTGAGAGCACGGTTATAGTAGACGACAGGGAGGGGATTTACGGCCACTCGAAATCCACTTGACGTGAAAGCCGACACTCGCGCACCGTACATATAGATATATATATATGCGTGTGGCTATATAATGCTATACCCAGTCCGTGTGTGTGTGTATATACGCGCGCGTAGCAGACGTCCGAGTTTCGCTTATTATCATTATTGCCCTCACGACATAGCGGTTTTCGGGATTCACGCTTTATATATGTATATATATATATATATGTATATCTATATATACGCCTTGTACTTACTACACTCGTTCTCGCTCTATTTACCTGCCGAATTTCTCGCGCGCCGCCTATAAGCTTTCGTGTCCGAATGTATATATATATATGGGCCGCCCGGCGCGACTCGGCGTTTTCGCGCTCGACCGCGCAATTGGTGTCCAAGCCGTATAGGCATCTTACTTGCTGCGGGCTTTTCGCCGGAGAAACTCGGACGCGCGCATTATACACAGGGCCTAAGGGAAGATGCCCGTGCATATATTGCACGCACCGCGCGCGCATTATATGCACGACGGTATACAAAGCCAAAAGGAAACGTGCAGTAGAACTGTGCGTTTTAACGATCGCGCACGACTAACTTTCGCTTGAACAAACCCGGAAAGTTTTTACTACTGTCCAAGAAAAAGAAGCTGCAGCTTCTTTAAAACACCTTTTACTCATCAATTCAAATCGTACATTCTACTTTTAGAAATCAAGGTAGCGCTATCTTTGCGCGCAAAGTGCGAAATCTATTATATGACTTTTATTATGTATACTTGCAATTATTGAAAAAGTCGTCATTTTTATGGAGAATCGCGTAGCACTGTGTTATTAACCAACTTAAAAACTGATACAATTATAACGATGCTGTACAGTATCCTTTGTATAGTAACAGATTCTTGAAAGTTTTTAAGGCAGGCTTTTAGTAAGCGGTAGCTACACGCTTTAATTCTTCTACATACGATATTTATTAATAATCATAAAATATCTATTAAATTATAATGCTTCGTTAATAGTTACTTATACGTACTGTATGTATCCAAAAACTTACAAAATCTTTGATAAATGAATAAGTTTAAGTCTTAATTGATCTTATATTTGGATTCTCTCATGTACGCATTAAAGATTTACGAAAGATCTGGTATTATTTGCCTTTTTTTTATATAATTTATAATTTTACAAAAGATTATAAAAACTTTTTTCATGTTCCAATTAATAGTACATTATGTGCTATATATACACCTGCTAAATTGTACGTAACACAAAATAGACAAGCGTTAAGATTTGCCCAAAAAACATGTGTCAATTGTCAACGTTTCTTGATAAAAACTGATTAACTACTTAATTTTCTGACTTATAGTGTGTAACTTGGATCTATAGATTATTTTGTCCACATACATTTCTGACATTTATGTACATAATACTTCAAGGTGTCGAACCGACAAAAAGTTTGTGTAGCAAATCATCTGCCAAATGAAGTGGCAGCATAATTTGCTCAAAATGTAAGGTTTTTAATTATTTTAACATCAAATGAGAAGCATTGAAGATTTATAACATTAATCCATGAAAATCAAGATTATCTGATAGAATGGAAATGAACGAACATTAGCTTTGGTCTCAGCTACTTTCAAAGTATAAATATACAGAAAAATAATTGGAAAATTTTTGCTTTGGGTATTATGTGAGTAAGAGATGCACACGTGATATAATTTTTCCAGGTCTTTAGAATTTTCATTAAAATTTTTAAATGACGCTTGTTTATATTTGGGCAAGAGGTATAAATCTTATACTTGCAACAAGAGCATAGTATTTTAAAACTGCTTAAAGTTTAAATACGCGTATGATTAAAAAATTGTTAAAATAGTTGGACCGTATAGAGATATAATTTAAGAAGAGCCATTACAACCAGCGAGTGCATAACACCTTGGAAATTATTTTACTTATTAGCGAGCTTATACAATAAACTACTTCTAGCGCAGGCGAAGCACGTGTGCGGTATAAAAATGTGAAAGTCACGTCTTACTTAACGATTTGTAAAAAAAGTGCATCGCCGCGCGGCGACTCCGCGGCGTTTGTTTGTACCCCTCGCGGATGATTTAGAACGTGGATTGCGGGGCTTTTTGCCGGAAAAACGCGCGCCGCGAACAGCATCGCACGCGGCCGCTCTCGTCAAGTGCGCGCGCGCGCGCGCGGGAAAAAGGGGCCCTTTTTGCGCGGCCCGCGCCCTCATTAGAGCCCCGGTCGCGCGCCCGTAATCTCGATAAAAATATGAAAGATATTACGGGGTCAAGTTATCTGCTGTTACGGCCTCCCCGCGCGCGAATCGTCCTTACACGTCCACCTTGCTTTAGCCATCGAGCGCCTATTCCACTTGCTCCGCGGGCGCCCGGGGAAAAAATTGGAGAAAAAAGGAAGGCGCGCACTCGCGCGCGGCCAGGCATAAACTTGATAGGCGCGCTCGCTCTAGTATTACCATGCTTTGTTACACCCGCAATACCCCTTCCCGAGCAGCTTGTCCTCTACCCTCCAAAAGCCCCCGCCACTGAAAAATACTATAGCAATAATCGCTCTTGTAAAAAGCTCCATAAGAACTCCCTTTAATATGTATGCACTGCTAATAATAACTTGCGGCCTGACATTCGGAATTATGCTTGATTTCCATGATTCGGCCGGGAACGTCATGTCTTTTTAGAAAACAAAGAACTTTAAAGTCGAGTAACTTTAATTCGGTTTACATCTACCCTATATACTATTCTTTGATGGTTATTATGCAAATGCCTTTCAAATAATGGTCCGACTACATCTTTTCTGTAATTTATTATATTATAAAAGTATAACAAATGTGAAAATGATTAAAATTAAGCATCATCGTACACATCTCTCTGAATGATATAGATATTAAAAACATAAATATTATTTCTTTACGTCAAGGGGACTTTACGCTTGTTTTCTCCTTGAACTTTTAATGTGAAACAAAACATTAGATTATAGTTTATAGTAAAGCGATTGTTTCATTCCTTCAAAAATGCAACTGTAAAATTTAAGTTAATGTTTAAAAGATCTGCAAACTAAATGTATTAAATAATAAGGAAATAAATCACTGTGTTTGCTGTATATAAGTCCGAAATGAGTCAAGATATAGGCTCAAAAGACCAAGAAATGAAAAAAAAACATTATAGTATAAAAATAAGTTATATTTTATCATAAAACGTACTAATATTTGTATTACATTAAATACATACAGTTTCAGTTATTCAGAAAAAGGCTATACTGCATCAATTTAAAAAATATATCAATGTGGAATGAATCTATAGATTTCTAGTTCATCTCATTCAATAAAACATTTTTTTACAAAACAAATTCATTTATTGGGTACATAATAAATTTTTGTTATGGGTATTTCAAGTTCAGAGATGTAATAAGTCTAAACACCCTTTCATACACGTGCATAGTCTAGAAGCAAATCTACTCCGGAAATTGTTTTCAAGCCCTGAAGCAGTTGAATAATACGTATTTAATTTAACTGTTTTTGTACAATAGCGTTATTGTTTAGTAGATCAGTTATTTTTCAGTTTTCGTCATAGTATTCGACTGTAATAAAAAGTAACCTTTTACTCAGTATTTAATAATCGACCAGAATTCATAATATTTAATAAGAACGACAAATAAGTTTGAGAAAGAGAAAGAGACCCATATAGTTCTAATATCCTAGCGGGAGCGCTCGCGAGCCGAGGATGAAACGGCTTAATGCTCTTGGAGTCCGCGTTGCTTTTGCTTTCTCTTTCAGGCGAGTGCATAGGCATGCTCTAATTCACCTCTACGCGCTGTGTGTAACGAGCCCGCGAAAGACCACCGTATCTATCCGACCCTCCCTCTACCCCCGCCCTCTTTGTCTTTTCTTTCCGAACGTAGAATTTACATACTGCCGCTTGCCCCCGAAACTTTTCAGAATATGCACTATAATTTATCCATAATTAGATCATTTTAAAAGTAAACTAGAAATCTTGTTACTTTTAAGTCGTATAAATTAAATTATATATATTTGGAGTGTAACAGTTGATGGTTATAGAATTAGAACCGTATAAATATTATTCAAGACATGTAATTTAAAACTAGTTTTAATCATTTATCAAATAGAAAATTTGTAAGGAATAAATCTTAAAGTAAAAAGGTATTTGAATTAAAAAGAATATAAACAGTCGTCTATATGAAAAAATAAAAGATATATTTATAAAATTATAAATTAAATAATATAATAATTTATAAAACTAAAACAATTAAAGCTATAGTTTTACTTAAACAATTTAAAACCATTATATCTTACAATTGAATTGAGCTATGTAACTAAGTTCATCTTATAAAAATTTTTACATTTCTATTATGAACACCTTGGTTAAGTATCTGTATTGTTCCTTAATTAGGAAAGTATTCAAAATATTTGATTTTAGTATTAATATTACAGTTTCACAGGCACATTTGAATCTTTTTAGACTCGCATAATTGACATTATATAAAATATAAGTATATTTTAAGAATAATATTTTTTAATTTCTCTTATCAGTGGTGTTTCTGTCATTTCATTTATCTCGACAAAACGTTTGTTAGCACGACTAAAATAATAAATATCCCCTGTATAAATATCAAACCAGAGAGCATGAATATGCAGATCATGTTTTTCTAATCGACGCTTTAAAAAACCATAAGATGCGACATTTTGCAGTTGCTGCAATGTGTTAATTTGTGAAAGTTTATCCAAAATAGAAAATCTGTTCTCAGGATCAATATAAGCTACAAATTTTCTAAGTGGTGTCTCAGCTTGAAATAGAATTGGCTCATTAAAGCCTGTGATCTCCAGTTGTTGGAACTTTTCAAGACTACTAGTAGCATGTGCACACAACCAAGCTCTCAATGGCGATATTCTTCTATTTACCTGTAAATGAATTATAAATTCAATTGAATATTGTTTCTTATTTTAGATTTACATTTTATATAATGTGATTATTATTATAATAATATAGGTTTTCATTAAACTAAAACTATAGATTATAAAATTTTGAGATAATTATAAATATTTTAACAGTTAAGTTAAATATATTATAAGTAATATAAACTTTATAAATTATGCACATTACATTATATAAAATTAAATTTTTATTTGATTACCTGCGATGCAAATTCTTCGTCTCGTAATGCATATAGTAAATTCATTGCCTTGCAGTCACTATGTCCACAAACAATTATATGCCTAATATCATTGACAACACAACCTAATTCCAAAGCAGCTGGTTCACACATTGTTAATTCATCAACAAAATGTTGAGAGTGTGGAACTATATTGCCAGCATTTCGAACTGTAATGAACAAAACAAAATTAAATAATGGATATTTTAATAAACGAGTAGTCATTTCTCTTGAATAATCTAAAATGATATGAATGATTGTTAAAATGCGGACCTGCAAGGTTCTGTTATGTAGGATCAAATGTGAATGATTTGACAACATGGATCCTATTTCTGGTGTACATAAAATGCCAAAAAATGATGTTAATGCAGGACGTGAATGTGATAATTTCCATTTGATTTTTACTCGTACCAACAAACATATCTCCAACATTAGTTTGTGTGAACCTTGTTGGAATCATTCTAGAATCCATGCAAGTAAAGAATACAGCCTTGGGCTAAAAATTAATGTAAGGTAATAAATGTTAATATTGCAACATCTAAATTTCTACAATATAAAGATTGAATAAAATATAATTTTAATTTAGATTACCTCTGGATTATTTTTTACTTGTTGAAATTGTTTTACCATTCCTTCTCTGTGACATTTTCGATATTTTATAACTCCTTTTAGAATCCTATCCATTTTTTTCTAAATTGTTGCGATCTTTAGTGCATGACGAGACACTATTGACGAGCGCTCTTGAAGTCGAGCAAAATCTGATTGTTATGATACTACCAAGTTCACATGTGCTGATGATATGTATTGTGCAAGCATGATACTTGAAAAGACTATAAAAATTTGGAATTTAGATCCGGATAACATTACACACGTATTTGATAGTGTGTCAGCAACAAAGTACACGCACCATCGGCTTACTACTGCGGCTCATGTATGATCTGTTCTGATGCATTACTTTGCAACACTGTGCACGCAGTAATTATTGCGTGATGATTTCACAACAAGATGTTGTGTGTAATCTATATAATAGCCTTGAATGAAAAATAAGTAAAAGCATAATTTTCAAACCATTGATTATTTATAACGTTAAATTTTTAAATTAATTTGCAAAGAATAAAATTCCTTACTCACAGCAATTCCTCACTAGCAAACGATGTGTACTTTTTTAAATGGATTGATTAAACTATAGAAACATAACAAGAATGGCCGGTAACTCGATCGATAAGTACACATAATGCAATATCAGTTGTAGATAATACTGCATACGACACAATAATTAACCAACAATTATATGCATTAGTTTTATCACCTATATATGTATATTTATTTACACATTATACATATAATAGTTGAAGTTGCTGCGATCAGCGATTCAGGAGTCAAGAATTAGAAGTCAACGTCCATCGGTTGTTTGAAACAACTTCCTTGCTATATGTAGAGTGTAAACTATTAATTTTCTAGTCGTATGTAGCAATCAAAGGAGGCACTAGTATCCACTATCACATCATGGTTTATATTTAATAATGATTGTTATTTAAATTGTTCCGAAAAATGTTGATAAATTAAATATACAAAAATAATTAAATAGCTTAATTGAATGTTTAAATCATGGAATCTTGTCAAAGTATAGTATTATTCTGATTAATTTTATTCTTTACACACTTTATTTACAAGTGAATTATTACTATTTTTATGTAGTGTTTATTGCATCAGCTTTAATGTTTTAATAAATATTGAATATTTCTGCCTTGTATTATCATCTTAAAATCGAAAGAATAGTGGGTATTTTCCATTGATTAATACTTCATTCCCTTTTTCACATTTTTAAGAATATTAAAATTGTTAGGAATATAATTTGCAAACTAATAAAATTCTATTGTTAATAAAGCTTATTTCAAAACTATACTCTATGTAATATGATAAGTATGAGTTACAAATTTGTAGTTTATATATAATGTGTTGTAATTCTATAAGTGAAAACATAAAGGTTCAAATTCAATAATAATTAAGATTTGTTTAAAATTTTGTTTTGAAATCTAAATTTGCATTTAATTTTGAGCTTTTATTGTTCGAATGTCATTTATTTATTGGATGTTTAATTCATTTACAATCTAAAAATTTAAAATCCAATAATATCTTATTTACTATATTTGTTATTAATTATATTACTATTTTCATTATATTATTTTATTTTTAATAGTCATACAAGAATAGATTTTGATTGTCGTATTTGTAAAATTTCTTTTTTAATAGATACTGAGTATTTGTATTTTGTTATTTTAAATTTGGCGGGTTGTTGTAGGCAGGTGTAGAAACCACGAATGTATAATTGCTCTGATACACTTGTCAAAATGTCATTCTTGAATTTCTTGTTATCTTAAAAATAATTTATCCAAATTAAAATTTGTGTAATATATATTTTTACATATTTAATAATAACGAGTGTTTAAAAGAGTACTCAAATTATCTGCAGTTTTTATTATAACGTTTTCCACAGAATCTCTGAGAGTACAGGTAGATAGGAGTTGGCACGATTGATTTTATGTATGCAGTATATGCAGCGAAAAACAATAAATTGCTTCAGTAATTTATTTAAAAAAATGAAAAATTATGTAATTAAATTTTTAAATTATTGCTAAATATATATCATATGGTTAATGTAGTTGCTGGGAATCAGATAATCCTATATTTTATTCATTAAATGTTTAATAAAATTGGATAAACTACGAACGGTTAACTAAAATTTACCGATAATTTAATGTTTTCTGAAAGAAAAATATTAATTACATAGTATTTGGTTGTCTGCCGTGTCATGCTTTCTTATTTTTCAAATCTCGTGCTGCGCTACTCGCTACCTAGCCGATCGAGAGGACATTTCTGATCTTTCCGTTTGGAGTCTCCACAGTCCGCAGTCTACACTCTCCACTCTCCGGTATTTCAGAGAGGGAGAGAGGGATCAACCCCGGGGAGGATGCACTAGGTCATTGGCGCGCTGCACGGAGAGGAGTAAAAGAGGGAGAGAGACAGGAAAGAGAGGGAGAAAGAGAGAGAAAAGTCGCTCCTATGCGGACTCGTTTCTCTTTCTCCGGGCCAGGGCCAGCGATATATACGTATATATGTATATATATGTACCCACACACGTAGCACAAGGAATATATAGATATATGTGTGCATACGGTGGACGCGCGCGCGCCGTGGAGAAGGTGCTGCTGCTGAGCTGCTGCTGAGCAGTGGAGTGCTGAGTGTTACTATGTGTGAGACTGCACAGACATAAGTAGAGAGTCAGAGAGGAAGAGGACGTGGACAGCAGGCGGACAGGCAGGCGGGTAGGCATACGGACGGTGCAGAGGCGAATCTCGTTCGGCCTCGTCGTCGCCGTTGTACCTCGATCTCTTTCCTCTCAACGGATCGCCACGGAGAGGAGAGAAGAGAGAGAGAGAGAGAGGGGGAGAGAGAGAGTAGAGACACACGGAGATATATGCAAGTGACTTGGCGAGGAAGAGGAAAACGAATGCAAGATGTGCGGAGCGTCGCGACCTCCACGGCTTCCTGAGGGAGACTTCCTAGAGGTAATAGAACCAGCGGTTCACTGGAGAATCCAACTTTTTCCAATTATCTCGTTTTCTCTTTTTTATCGTATTCTGGTTCTGTATTAGAGGAGGGAGAGAGGAACGGCACTGTATGCGATCCTCTTGGTGTGACAATTTTTAATGGAACGTTTAATTTTTCCTTCGATTCCTATCGGCATGTAGGTATCATTTGGAAAAATGCTCAATAATACAATTAGATGTAGGAATTAGTTTATATCGCAACAATTATTTTTCTTATAAGGTTATTGATGAAATTTTATGAGTGAAATGAAATCATGACTGCATACACAATTTGATAGTTGTTCATGAAGCTTGTGCCTTTCCTTTTACCTTTACTTACTCTCATTTAGTTCTTTTGGAAAACTGAAGTAACCAGAGTACAAAATCAACAAGAATTTGTACACAAATATCTCTGTACAATCTTAATAACAAAATCATAACTTTATTTAATATAAGAAAATGTTTGACCTAATCTTTTTTCATTTGTTGTACTTCATTTGATTCAACTATAGAGAATATTAATGATTTATTTAATATAACAATTTATTAGTTATTTAATATTAATTACAAAGTCTGTAATTATTAAAACTGTATGAACAAGAATCCAATAAGATAAATATGTTGTATATATATATATATGTACAAATACCCATATATGTTGATTATGTTAGAATTTTGAAATGTATCTGTTTTATATGAGTTAACTAATTTCTCTAATATTTGTTAATATAATATATTTATAATAATATATTTATATATATACATATATATATGTGTGTGTGTGTGCATGTATGCATATAAATGTAAAATTATAGTTTTTCAAAAACTAAATATTATAATCAAGCAAGTACAACTATGTTTTAGAGGTAGAATAAATGGAATAAATATTTAAGACGATAATAAATATGCCGTTTGTTTATAATGCTTAAGTAATGTCATAATTTCTATTTATCTAATGATTTTTTAATATTTGATAATCTATTCCTATGGTTATACATACATTGCATGCACAATATAAATTTAAAAGTATGTTGGATCTATAACAATATTCAATTATTTAAATACTAAATATTCATGATGCATTAAGTTAAATATAGAAAATGCAATAGTTTCTAAAATATTTAGTTTTACTAATTTTAGAAGACTATTAAAAATTTTAGATTATGACTTTAATTATATTAATCACACTGATTCACAACTGTTTAGATAATATTTTAATATAATAGGTTTATCACATTTATAATAGTTTAATTACCTTTTAAAATGTATATACCAGGAAAGATTGTTATTGATTCAACTGTTTATCTTGCTATTTGTTATTTTGTTTTAAATGTAAACCATTACAGTTAAATATAAAAAGGTACCAAAAATTATATTTTATGATATCAATTAACAAGTAAAAAATATAGATTAAAAAGTATGTTTGTTTTTAATATTAATAATTATCTAAATCTATTTATCATACAACTAGTTTTATATTTAAATAATATTATAAAGGTCAAATAAGTTTCTTAGACAATTAATCAATATCAGATTAGAATTCATTTATCAAATATTATTTACTGTTTTGAATTCAGAAATTGTAGTTTCATATTTTATTTGCTAATTATAAATAATAAAATATTTTGTAAAAACAATTGACTTTTTAGATATTTTTATATTCTTCTCAATTCAAATTCTAATATTGAATTAAATTAAATTAAAACTTACTTTCGATAAAAATAAACTTTGGCATACTTACAAGACATGAGTGTATAAAATTCTTGATATTTGTTTAGAAGATATTTTTAACAAATAACTATTTTCGAAAAGTTGGTTTAATTCCAGTACATAGTTCATTGTGTATAAAATTTTCAATTAATATAGCTCAATTTGTGTTTCAGTTACAATCTATAATACAGTATAATAAAATCAGCAAACTTCTCCAATAATCATGTCAAAATACTCAAGAGATTTGAAAAGGCTATATAAACGTAGGAAATTATAGATTTTTGTGTCCAGTGAAGAAACCAAGTTACTGCCTGCCAACTCTATACAATAGCATACCCATTCACAGTTTTCAGCTCATATGGTAGCTGTGTTAATAGTTTAATTATTAATGAAAGTGATGCACTACAAATTTTTTCTACATATAAGCATATTATTTCCTTTATCAAAATACCCTGCACAATAAAAAGGAAACAATTTTCTGCTAATATTTTCTTTTGCTATTATAAAAAGATAATTCTATCACTATTTTTATCTAATATAAATTATTTGAAAAAAATTTAATTTTAAATTAATGTGAATCTGGTGCTATTTAAAAATGCATAAATAAATTTATTGTAATTTCTATGGTGATAGTTTAACAATAAGAAGTTGGTTAAGAAAAGTTTTTGGTTAAAATTTATTCAACATAGTGAAGAATATTTAAATGTCAAGACATTTGTGATTTTATGTGCAAACAATGTAAATCAAATACTACATATATACAAAATGAATACAAGTACTTTAGCAAGTTTTTTTAATAAAATGGCTTTAAAATGTTTGGAAGAAGAGTTACTTCCATTTTATTGGTATTTTATAGATGATAGAGGACAAATCTGATAGTCCTAAAGAAGAAAGGTCAGTTTACAAATCTTAATTCATGAAGAGTGTTAAGCTTAACTATTTTCATTTGATAACTTATGTTTCACATTATAGTGATTAATTTAAATGATGCAAATTTTAGGGTCAATAGATATGGATAACAGCAGCAGTGGTGTGGTGCAAGTATTCGTAGGCGAATGGAGCCCTGAATACGAAGCACTGTCCATTAGAGCTACTAAGCAAACATCTTCTACTGAAATAGTAGAATGTATCATCGAAAGACTAAGTTTAGGTGATGGTAATCTTTCCAATGCATATGAATTGGCAGAGGTTATTGATAACTCCATTGGACAGGAGTGTAAAGAGCGACGACTTGGACCCTATGAATGTCCAGTTGCTCTTATGTTACTTTGGCCGAAGAAAAATGCTTCTCAACAAGAATATTACAAGTAAGCCAGTTATTTTATATTGTTCAAAAGATAAAATAATAAATAGAAGTTGAATAGTACATAGAATTATAAAATTCATCCTTTCCAAGATTTCTTAAATATTGAATGTTCATTTCTAATTTATAATAATAGTTCATCTACATAAATAAAATCATAAAATTTATAAGTTAATATTTATATTTTGCAGATTTTATCTTAGGAAAAAGCAAACAGATAACTTATGGTCCGACAGCAGATTTCCAATGGATCCTCAGCTTCTTAAGGACTACTTTAATCGTTTCCTTTATCAACCGCGCGACAAAGAGTATCCAGATCTCTGCCAGTTACCTGACCTTAACGAACAGACGCTTTTGGACAATCTTCGAGCACGATTTCTGGCCGGCAACATCTATACTTATGTTGGCAGCATATTGATCGCATTAAATCCCTTCAAGTTCTACCCCATCTACAATCCGAAATACGTGAAATTGTATCAGAATCGAAGACTCGGTCCAGATATACCACCACATATATTCGCGATAGCTGATGCAGCATATCACTGCATGTTAAAGGAGAAAAGGAACCAGTGTATAGTAATAAGTGGGGAAAGTGGATCAGGAAAAACTGAGTCAACGAATTTTTTGTTACATCATCTTACAGCTTTGAGTCAAAAGGGTTCTCACGGAAGTGGCGTGGAACAAACTATTCTCAGTGCTGGACCTGTTCTTGAAGCTTTTGGCAACGCGAAAACTGCCCATAATAATAACAGTAGTAGGTTTGGCAAGTTCATTCAAGTGAATTACAAAGAGAATGGAATGGTTCATGGGTAAGTTCGTAATATAAAGCTTTTATATAAATTTAATCTTATTTTGTATTTATAATCAAGCTACTAAAACCATTCAATTATTTTATATGCTTTTTTTTATATCTTAAGATTATATTAAGTGTATTTCATATAATCAATTTTTTTTTGTAATCCATTCTATATATATAAATAAATAAGTTTCATTATTGCAATAATCTTTTTGGTTTATATTATAAAGAAAATGGTCTGATACTTTTTTGTAGAAGCACTCTACAGACAAATATAAATATTTTTTAAATTCAAGTATCCAAATTTATTTTGAAACTTCATTTCTGAGTATTTAATTGTAATTTTTTTGTATTAATTGGAGAAAGAAACAAATATCTTAGATATAACTGACAAATTATTATAAAACTTAATAAAATAACTAAGTCACGCTTTTTTCATTTGCTGTCAACAATCAAACTTAAGAATTCTTTTTAAAAATATATTTCAAACCAAATTTGTTTATTTTTCTGAAAATTAAGCCTTGGTTTTCATCTAAGTAGTTCAATTAAATTTAGTTTATTTAATGTTTGTGTGTCAATAATGCTTTTTATACTAATTAAAAATAAATATTTAAAAAAACAATGCTTTTGTTATTACAGAGCCGTGGTTCAAAAATACCTGCTTGAAAAGTCTAGAATTGTTTCCCAAGGGAGAAATGAACGAAATTATCATGTTTTCTATTATTTATTGGCTGGTGCCAGTGAGCAGGAGAAACAAGTCTTGCATCTAAGAAACTGTGAATGGTATAATTACTTGAATAAAAGTGGATGCTATGGACTTGAAAACGTCGATGAACGGCACGAATTTTCAAGACTAAAACAATCTATGGAAATGGTTGGTTTTACTCCAGAAAAACAGAGACGATTATTTGCAGTTTTATCCGCTGTATTACTTCTTGGTATGTTTTTACTATTTTATTGTTCAGTTTCTGTTTACACTATATAAATAGATATTAATAAAATGTATGAACACAAAAAGTCATTGACTTTTTACCCATGTAAGAATTCTGTACAAAAATTATCTAATACAGAATATTTACATTAATGGGCTCTCTGCATTATATTTAGCGAATTTTTACGCTCAGTATTTTTGAACAGAAAATTATTGAGTAAACATAAAAATTAGTCAAATATTTGATACAGAATTATTTTTCATAATCATCAGACGAAAGCTACTTTTCTTGAGAAACAAAGAATTCATATCTAATTTACTAATTTCTAAGTTTACAAAATGATTTTGTGTACGAAAATTCTGTCTAAATTAATAACATTTTCACCACATTTTGCAAGATAAGATTAAATTTTTATTGTGCATTTAACGAAAGAATAATATATTTTGATATAAAAAACAATATTTATTTGTATAATTTTTATTTTTCTAAGGAAATGTTGAATTTCAACCGCGAAAATCTTATCACCATCATGATGAAGCAGTAGGTGTAAAAAATCCCGAAGTAGTTGCTCTCATATCTGAGCTTCTCAGAGTGAAACAAGAAACTCTTCAAGCAGCTCTTACAGCAAAGAGAGCAAGAGCTTCAGGAGAAACTTTAGTTATAAATTATAGACTTCCTGAAGCAATAGCAGCAAGAGATGCCATGGCTAAATGCTTGTATGGTGCTCTTTTTGATTGGATAGTTTTGCAAGTAAGAACTTTACTATATTTAGTCAATCTTTGATTTTCTATAGAACTTATATTTTATAACAACTTTATTTATATTTATAGGTCAATCATGCACTTCTATCTAAAAAGGATACATTAAGAGATCACCAAGGGCACAGCATAGGTGTACTAGATATTTTTGGATTTGAAGATTTTAAAACTTGTAATAGTTTTGAACAACTCTGCATTAATTATGCCAACGAACAATTACAACATTACTTTAATCAACATGTCTTTCAATATGAGCAAGGAGAATATAGAAAAGAACATATTAGGTGGACAGATATTGGGTATAGCGATAATTCTGGCTGCTTAAATCTTATTGAGGGTAAACCAAATGGTTTACTTTGTCTCCTAGATGATCAGTGCAAGTATGTACTATATAGATATATATTTTATTCACATGGTGTTATTATTTACATTGTTATATTCATTTATTATTTAATATTTTTTAGTTTTCCTGGTGCTACAAATGAAACGCTTCTGCAAAAATTTAATTCAGTTCATAAGGATAATCCTTTCTATGAAGCTCCACAACGAAGGGAAGGAACGTTCGTCGTTCGTCATTATGCTGGTGCCGTTAAATATCAGGCTACAAATATGAGAGAAAAGAATTTGGATCTGATGAGGCCAGATGGTGTTGTTGGCGTACTAAAAAATTCTTCTCTTGCTTTCGTTCGAGAACTAGTCGGTGCCGATCCTGTTGCTGTCTTTCGATGGGCTATACTTCGAGCTTTCTTTAGAGCACATTTTGCTTTTCAAGAAGCTGGTAGAGCACATAGACATGGACGTGGTATGTTATAATTTCCAATTAATAATTACATTATTAATTATAGTAAAAAATTAATGTTTAAAACGTTTTATTTTTGCTATAGCTGACGGAAATAAAGTGTCTATGCAAAATAGATACAGAACTCCAAATGAAAATGTAATCAGGTTGGTATTTCTACTTTAATTATTTATTACATGTATTATAATATTTCAATCTATAAACAAGAGGATTGAAATAAATTCAAACTGTGGTATAAATTACGTACACATTGATAAAATTTAGTAATCAATGTTGCGCACTGATAATATTTCAATAAAAAAATAACGTTTGTCGATTAATAAAACTAAAATCTTCTTAAAACGATAAACATATCAAATATATTTCAATTACAAAAGTTGATGACATTTACATTGTCCAAATTATCTTTTGTCTCTGTAGCCATCTTGTGACGTTATCTGCAGTGAATCTAACTATTAACCGTATAGCGTAAGTGGTCCTTCGATCCACTATGTGTTCTGTTTAAAAGATTTTTCTCTTTTATTAATTTTTTAGTCGCATTGGATTTACGATTGAAGCATCGATCATTTCATTTAATGTAAATCGACATTCTTAATTTTATATTATTATATCGTTTTTGTATCTCCTATAAGCAGCTCCCAAATAGATTTATTTCAGTTTTTGTTATGATTTACTATCACGTTACCTGCTGTATTAGAATGTAGCTTTTATTAAAACTACATATCTGTTTGAAAAATCACAATATGTTCTTCAATTTATCATTGCACTTCTTCACTTTTTGGTATTGTATCATCTTAGAATTCACTATGTAAGACAAATCATTTGAGCATGATTCCAATAATTCATATAAGTCATCATCATCAATATCCTATTAATACATTATCTATAAAAATGTATAATTGTCATTATAATTAAATTGTTGTTCTTCTATATATGGTTCTCAAACTTAGATCGTTAAAGTTCAATGTTTTTATTTAAACTGCATTAAACAAGTACATTTAAAATTAAATTTAAAAATCAGCATTCTCT
This sequence comes from Sycophaga agraensis, assembly GCA_018906755.1. Lineage (NCBI taxonomy): Eukaryota > Metazoa > Arthropoda > Insecta > Hymenoptera > Pteromalidae > Sycophaga > Sycophaga agraensis. The sequence goes on from JACCIE010000003.1 coordinate 1,057,307, forward strand.
ACAAAACAACAGCAATAATATAGTACCTTTGCTAGCGAAAAAATAAATTTTTTCTCAAATTTTTAATATCCATTTATAAATAGATACAACCATTAGCTGTAGCTAAAAAGGTCTACTGTTAAGTTACTAATTTTTGTCGGTAATTTATATTGATCTCGGTTATTTCATGAAATTCTTGTGAATAGTTATTTAAGCAGAAATTAAAGCTTAATATCCCAAAACTTAAAAAATTATGATATCGGGGGGAAAATTCTTCTATCATGAATTATGGCATCCTTTGAGACCAAAAAAGGCTGCAAATCGTTTCGCATCTAGTGCTCATCGATGAAGCTTCCCAAGTCTAAGCATGAGAGCATCATTTTTCCAGTTCGCATAAACAAAGCCGTCCCAGCTATCAGAAACAACAGCGCAGCGTGAGCCAAGCTGCTGCAAGCGGGACGAGCTGTGCCGGCGTCCTTACACAAAACAGTGACAGCCTTAACAACAATAATCATCACCATCACCATCACCACCATCACAACAACAACAACAACAACAATCGGCTCTCATGGCCGCAAATTCGAAACGTTAATCAGGCGAGCGGAGCTGTAGGCAAGGGCCCGGTAAGGGCCACCAGAGATCATGATCAACAGGGCCCCGGTAGAAATAGACAGAGCAAGCTCGACTCTAGAGCGCTGCCAAAAGACGAAGCGAGCGTCATGGAGCGTGCTAATCAAATTGTCATGTATGTAAAGATTGCGTCGGCAATACGGTTTTTTCAGACGCGATCTTTGGGTATACTCGTTACTGTTCTTTCGGCAGAATGACTTTTCGGTGATTTTTATTTGGTTATCTAGTCGTTCTTATAGGGATTGATTTTAGAAAATTAACGCACAAAGGAATTTGCATTGCACTCAATATAGTATATACTAATTTATTATAGATCAATATCAATTAATATTAAGGGAAATCTTTGGAGTCGGGTTGAAGTGTACTCCTATTCTTATATTTGTACATTTTCTTTTTTATCGTTTATTGTTTCAGTTAATAAAATCATTTGCCAATGGCAGAGACTCAATTCATTAGTTTAGAGAATGAGCTATTACTTTAATAATTGCATTTATTATAAATTCATAAAGAATTTAAAATAAATAATTTGTTGATATTTAGTTATTCACAAAAGACATTTATTATCAATTTAAAATTATTAATTTTAAATAATTTTAAGCCAAAGAAGTTTTTTATTTCATATACATTGCAAGTAGTTTGAATATAGTTTAAAAGTACTTTTAATATTTAAAGTAAGTGAAACTAGATTAATAGTTGATAGGATATAGCAAATTCCTGGAGTATACCCAATTGCGAAGTCTAGTCGCGAAGCCCGTCAAGTTTTGTTTAAATAAAACAAATTTTTAATAGTTAATAATTAATGAAATTTTGTTTCATTAAGCTACTAATGATTATTCGGTTTACCAACTTGGCGGGTTTAAAAATAAGGTGCTTAATTTTTTTTGCAAAGGCAGAATTGTAAATTAGTATAAAATCTTAGCACATTTTGGGAGGAAAAGTAAACTGAAGCTTTCACTATTTATACATTAGTTATGCGAAAATGACGACACTTATTAATCGAGGCGTAGTCTTGGTTTTGGAGGGTGGAGGGTGCTTTATAACTTTGCATTTACATAGGTATTGGATTTGTAGAAAGATATACCTTTAAACGCGCTGTGAATGGGATTGTAGCAGGGATGGGTTAATTTGTTAGTATAATAATGACCTTTAAGTTTGTAGCTTATATTAAAATATATGAAAAAGTAAATTGTAAATATTTTTACAAATACTTATATATTTATTTATTTATAATTATCTCAATTTAGTTTCAGTTATAATGTAAAAAAATGCGTATACATGAATTATGTTGTAATACAGCATATTGATTTCGGAAAACAGGTAGTAATAATATAAATTTAATCATATTTGATAAATTTCTCATCCCTGATTAGTAATACAAATTTTAGTTAAAGTTAGATCCGGTATTTCACAAATGTAGTTCGTACAAACACATAAACACACTACGATTCCCTTACGAATTGTCCACGCTTCGCAATATATAAAATAATCATTGCTCTCATGTATACACGTCATCATCATAGTCTTAATTCATCTAGCCGATTCATTCATTTTTTTCTGCTCATTCATTCGATTTTTTCATCGCTTCGTTTTAATACGTTACGTAGCTGTAACTTCATTAGAATGGAGATATCGTGCATGAAAATTACTTCCCATCTATAAACATTTTCGAGTAAATTAACTCTTCAAGAAAACATAATACTGAGTCAATTTACTCGTTGAATCGAATACTAACTATAATATTGACTCTTTTTATGATACTTAATGCATGCTCTCTACTAAAAGGAGTGTAAAATTTTTTATAGGTTGAATTTGTTTCTTTTATATATATCAAATATCAAAATTATAGAAGATGGTTGTACATATAATAATTATTGTTAATTAGCTTTACTTTGCATATTTATGTTCAAAATTCTTATAATTTTTATTTATTAGTGTGCATAATTTTTATAATTTTTTTGCAGAATTACTTTAAAGCATTTCATAGTAATATCTACGCAGTTGAAAATATTACGTGTTATTTGTATTTAGTTGTTACATATATTAAGGAGACTGATATGCATGTATCTTCCATGTGTAAAATTAATCAACTTTAAGTATTTTTCAAAAATTATAATTTTTAAAAACTGTCCGCTTAAAATGTAAATATAAATTGTCCTGTTAAAAAAAAAATAAGAAAATTAAAATGTTTCCAAGTGGTAAATGATACTTAAAGTTCATTAATTTGTGGAAGATAGGCGTATCCTAGTCTCCTTAAATATTTCTAGAATAACTTAAAAAACAGATTGAATTAAATCTATAATCGCACAATTGAATATGAATGAATTTATCAAAAAAGTTTAATCAATAATTTAATCAACTTCATTAATAAAGAGAAAATTTTCAACTTTTTCATAAATTATCTTAAAGAATTACCTAATTACTAATTTCTGATAAAGATCGTTTTTGGTATGGCATATTTCAACTGCGTTTCATTGGAAAACAATTGTTGGTGAAACGTATGATGGAAGAGAAGATACGCATAGAAAATTGTAATAACGAGTTGAGAATAAGTTAATAATATCATAATTTTTTATCGTGCAGGAAGAACAAGTCCTTCCGACCACGGGAGAGAGGCAAGAAAGGCTTAAAGAACCTGCAAACAGTGAAGACATTGGCAGGCAGGACGCAGAGCTACGGCACGGGGCCGGGCAAGGCGAGGAAGCAGCCGATGACAGTCTCAGCTCAATTTCAGCAGAGTCTTCACAGTCTCATGGATACACTGAATCAGGCCAACCCTTTCTTTATAAGGTGTATCAAGAGCAATAGTAACAAAGTACCTAATGAGTTCGATGAAGAAACAGTGCAACGACAACTCAGGTATGTATTTATACATGTTGTAATATTATTTATCTTCATTTTTTAAGTAGGTACAATTGACGCAAACTTAATTAACATTTGTTTTTTTTTGTAGATATACGGGGATGTTGGAAACCGTGCGAATTCGACAAGCAGGTTTCAATGTTCGATTGACGTACGATGAGTTTATTCAACTTTACAGGATGTTACTTCCCAAAGGTTTGCTTAGTAGTCAAACAGATGTACGCGATTTTCTTCTTACTCTGAATCTTAATCGTGATAACTATCAGCTTGGTAATACGAAAGTTTTCTTACGTGAATCTGAGAAAATCAAGTTAGACATTGAGCTACACCAACAGATTATCACAAGTATTACTACGATACAGAAATGGTTCAGAGCATGTCTTGAACGACGAAGATTCCTGAAATTGAAGAATGCTGCAGTTTTAATACAATCGTTGTGGCGAATGGTTACGGCACAACGTCTTGCTAGGTCATTAAGAACACGAGTTGATGCAGCTACGCACATACAGTCGGCTTGGAGGGCGTACAGACAACAAAAGTGGTACAAGAAATTCAGAGTATGTGTAATAAAGTTTCAGGCAACTGTTAGGGGTAACATTGTCAGACGGACTATTAAAGAATTAAGGAAACGGAAAGGTCGATTAGCGGTTAAAGACCAAAGGTGAGTGTAGCTTTGAAATTTAAAATAATTTTGCTTCATTTTTTATGTTATATAATCTTTTGTTTACTGTTTTGCAAATAGTTGTGTAACTGCACTATTTATATAAAGACTATTTGTTTTATTTAACTATTTTAGATCATATTGCCAAGAATTTAATTCTGCTAGCTCATCTGAAATTATTTTACCGTCACAAAGATTGGAATTCATTAATAAGAACACTCTTATAAGGTAATGTAAAGATTTTATTTAAGGTGCAATGTCATAAATAATTTAAATAAAGATACGAAGTTCATTATATGTTTTTATAATGAGACTCAATATCATAAACGATATGAATTTTTATTGATTTTATAATTAAGCCTTTTTTTATAGGAGCGATAATAGTACTCTAGAATCAACAGTCCCGTCTGTCACTAAACACAAACTCATCTTGAACAAACATGTTTCAAATGAAATGTCATCAGTACCAAAAGATGTTTATCCGTATCCAGAGACTAACAATAGTAGTAGTATTGATCAACAACATCGTAAAGGTAGTTTAGAGAGCCTTGCTAGTTTACAAAGTTCTGAATCTCAAGTTTCCGTAGAGTCGTCTGAGTCACACTATTCGCACGAGAATACTTTTGCCAAGCCTGTTCCAAGTACTCGTCAACGGCGTAGCGGAGTTTCAAGTACTATCGAGCAGCATGCTAGTATCGAACAACAGTCTAGCATTCAAACAACAACATCGACAACAAGTCGCTTATCTTCTACTAGTCGACGCACCGACAGCTCTTCTACAGGGTACAGCGATGGCGAGACAGATGTGGAAACACCTAGTGCAGTACATAGCGCACCGCCCGTTTTCAATGCTAGTGTACCCGCCTTTTCCACACCTCGAGATATTAAATATCATCAAACGAGCGGGATTTCATCGCATAGTCCAAGCTCTGAAATATGGCACAAAAGACCAGACTATCATACACCTGAGTATCCATTGCAGGTACCCCAAAAGCCGACCATTATGCGCTCTCACAATGTCACTCAGCATCGTAATTTAAATGAGAGTTTGATGGAACACGAAAGACTGAATAGGCCGGAGCGGTTGAATAAAGCAGCTGCCGCAATAGTTGCGAACAAGACAGACAATATTTTGAGGAAAGATCAAAGAAGACTGAGTGACAATGAGAACATTATGATGGCTGCAAGTTCTATAAAACGGGAACAGGGATATGGAAAAGAGTCAAAGGATTACATTTATCTGAGAAGACAGAATTCAGAAGGTGATGCGACTCTTGCCGATAGTATTGGAAACATGACAGTTGGACCAAAAGGAATGCTCGGGCCACAAAAGGATAAATCCGAACCTGATGTTCCTGTAAATATCGTACCGCTGTATTTCAATTTATTTTTTTAATTAGATAAATATATGACCTTTTTTATACTATTCTAGGTACGAAGTGCTCGTCGCAATAGACCGTCTCGTGAACTTCAATGTCGATCGCTTGGTGAATCAGTAAACGAAGGAACGACGGAAGCGCGCAATGTTCTGTTAGGAACCATAAAGGAAAATGATCTCGTAAAGAATGTCTGGTCACGCAAGGAAGAGACAAAACATGAAACAGTAACGCGTTCAGTGACGGATTGGCCTGTTAATTTGAAAGACACTCATTTTAAACCCCAACCTTTGGGAATAAAACGTGTTCGTTCGAATGCGATCAGTAATATGGAGTTGCGCCGACGCAATTCGGACCCCGCGACCAAAGTTTCAGGTTTAGGTGACGACAAAGTTCATGCGGAAACTAGTCCAAATGATTTGAAACCGGCTCCAGGAATGAATTTAATCGAATGGAAAGGAAATTTGTTCATATTAGCAAATCATCGATTTAGAAAGATTGCAAGGTTTTCCAAGGATGATGTGTGTGTCTGTTGTCACGAGAAGATGGATGCCTTTGTTACTCAGGTTAGTTATTTTTCGTGTACTGTTATATTTTATTTATTGTATTATCAATAATTAAAAACCATATAGGAAACTTATGATAAAGAAAGAATAAATAGTTAATATTTATATTATTTTAGGGATACAAATGTATTGATTGCAAACAACCTTATCACGTCAAATGTATCCAGAATGGTGGAGTTTTAAAAATGCCTTGCATAGCCGCTAATACGCCAAATCGTAGAAACAAGAGAAAACCACCGAGAACACCCTATGATCAAGTTAAACATGCCGTAACTTCGAAATTCAGTTTAACTGGAACATCAGCTTTTTCGGACAGTACAGACAAAATTATCTCAGATGCAAAAGAATTGGCTTTAATGCAAGATTTTATCACTAAAAAGATTTATATAATGGATGGTCAAGATGACGGTAAAAAGCCACCTAGTGAAGTCGATCGTGTGTTCAAGCAAGCGCTTAGAAAGTTCAAAGACGATTTGGTGATTACATACAGCGTTGCTATTCAGCAGGGCATTGAAGGAAATATCAAATACACGGATTTAATAGCCAATTTCCTACACGTTATGGAGACTGTTTGTAAGCAAGAGAATCTAAAAGAGGATTTTCCACTGACAATGGGTGTTAATGCATTTAGAGGATTTATGAATGAATTTATGGCATTAGCTAAGACCGAAGCCATGGAAAAACAAAGCAAGAGTAAACGGAAAAAGGAAAAGAAAGAAAAAAGGAAACAGGAGGAACCGATTAAACATGGCAATCACATGTTTCAGTTAACGATAATTAATATTCCTACAGCATGCGAAGTTTGTACGTCTTTCTTTATGTGGCCAATCGAGCGTGGGCTAATCTGTCAAAGTAAGTGCATTATATAGAATAAATTAAATTGTATTATCAATAAGTAAATATATATAGTGTATTCTTTTGTATATATTTTTTAAATGACTTGTATTGCCTTGCAGATTGTAAATTAACTTGTCATAAAAAGTGCTACATGCGTGCATCGGCAGAGTGCAGTAAGGACGGTGTGCTCCATGATGGGAATTCACGTAAAGTGTTTGGTGTACCACTTTACAAGTTGGACTGTGGTGATGGCAAGGTTCCGCTGGTCGTAGACAGGCTAATCACTACAATTGAAATGCATGGTCTCTATACTGAGGGCATCTATCGTAAAAGTGGCGTGAGTTCAAAGGTGAAGGAGCTCAAAATGAAGATGGATGAGGGTGATCTAGAGAGAGTAGACTTTGAAAACTATCAAGTGCACGTTTTAGCTGCAGTATTGAAAAGTTTCTTTAGAGATATGCCCGAACCTTTACTTACCTTTGAATATTACGACGATTTCCTTCATGCGGCTAGCTTAACGGAAGCTCAGGATCGAATCAGGTGTGTTTTACTTTAAATAAAATTCTTTCAGTTGAAATAAATATATTTCATCTTCCATGTGATATCTAGAACTCAAATTTTAATGGAAAGAACGAATTTTATCTTCTTTTAAATATGCACTTTGTATTACAATATTTAAAATAATAGAAAAGTCAAAATTTAATATAGTTTAGATCTTAAAAATATAATTAATACTCATAGGAAAAAATAATACATGATATTTTAAGTTTTTCTCTTATTAAAAAAAATATATTTGAATGACTTACTAAATTATTGATCGTACTTTCCTTATTTAGTGAAATAAAAAACCCACATTTAATTATTCATGCTAATTTAATTTTGTGCTTCTGACAACAGCACATTGTTCGCCATCCTGAAAAAGCTACCCAAACCCAATTTTGACCTCATGGAACGGCTCATCGTGCATCTAGCGCGTGTGGCCTTACACGAGATTGACAATCGAATGTCACCCTCGGCTCTCGCCATAGTCTTTGCACCTTGTATTTTGCGTACCAACCGCACTCTACCCGCCCAGGATTCGCTGCAGGATGTAGGCCGTCAAACTAAATGCGTTGAAACTATTGTACATGAAAAGTTACGCATAGTCAAAACGACTCTCGCCGATATTAATACCCTTGACTCAGCGTGTCATTCGGCTACACATCGTCTATCGAGCCTTAGATCTTCAAAGATTTTCAGCTCAGAAGAATTGAGCACGACTCTCTCGAACGTTGTCACTGGTAGGGGTAGCAACAGTTCGACTACGGATCCAGAGCGAGACAGGGAAGACGAAGAAGAGGCTCTCGTCGGGCATATACAGGAGATACAGAAGGAGAAAGCTCTCCTGACGTCAACTTTACCAAGTCTTACGAGGGCCTCGTCGGATGACGATCTTTTGCTGTCGGCGACAGATCTTGATGACGGCTCGCTCGACGACCTTTTACCCTCTGCTGGTGAGTTCTATTCTCTCTAAATAATCAAAATATATTAAATCTTTAAATAAAAATATCCGTAAATAATTTTATTTGTATATAATTATTTAATGTCATAATTTATTGATATGAACTAACTAACAACAATTTATTTATTCTATTTTTTCTAAATTATATTTTTACAGATGGTCTAGTTAAAAAGAAACCTGTCCAAAGGCAGAGTTCAGCGGATAGTAGCTTTCCGACGATCATTAATGTTGATGAAGACATGGTGATGGTATGATTAAGGGTATCTATTCCCAAGACGTCTTCCCATTAAACTAAACCTAATTCTCAGTCGAAATGCTATTTCATCAATAAAAATAGCTCTTCGCGAAACTCCTGAGGTTGAAGTACTTCCATCAAAAATGTTTATAGTTAAGTATGTAAAATGTAAACTTGATCAACTCGTCTTCACTCAGCGGCAGTCGAAATTTTCAAATGTGCAGCAAGAAGAAAATAGTTAGATTACTTATATTTACATGTACACATAGCATCGGAACGTACGACCTTTTTTCAAATATAATCTTCCTAGAATGCATTCCTCGTCGAAGACTACTGTTTGCGTGTGAACGTTTACACCGCAAACTAATTGAAAAAAGAGACTTTCGGTGTACTGCTTCGCCTACATTATTTTCCAATTTTAAGGATCCGCCTTAAAATAAAAATATATAATGCGACTCTTGACACGTACTGCAAAAACTCTTCTCCCAAGGGTGAAAAATGAATTTGAAATAAAACGGATCGACAAATGCGCCTAGAATCAAGGTACGAGTGTGCAAGAGTGATTGCGTGAGAGAATAAAAACACGACAAACCATGGTAGGTGTCCTGTTCTATTTTTTTTAAAACGAAACCTCTTTTATTTCGAATAGGCGCTTTTCAGTCAAGTTACTCTTGTGTAAAAAAGTAAAAAGTAAAAGAGATATAGTTTGAGTGGTTGACACAATGAACTCAAAGTGTAAACGAAGGTTTATAGAAAAATAGATGATAAACCAAAATATCTAGCGTGTACATAATTAATCTGTTACTAAATATTGTTGCGGTTTTTTGCGAATGACGTTACCAAGATTTATATTTCTACTATTGATTTATCTTCTATTAAGAACTAACCTAATTACGAAGCAATCGTATAGCTCTGTGAATCAATATTTTAGTGCGCTATTCCTCGAATTATCTTTCACTTATTGTCCCCCTTGTGTAAAAAATCCTTGCGCGCACGTAAGCGTTTTGTATATTTATTATATACGTTTTTTTAAGTACATCGTATATATTAGATTTAAGAGAGACCACTCGCAGGGCGCAGAACTGATTGATTTTTTTAATCATTATATCAAGAATTTCCATGCATTAAAGACGTTGGCATGGGAATTAGAATAAGAAGTAGGTTTTACATCATGGAATAAGAATGGGTATGATCCTTTTTTTATTCTTTTCTTCCTTTACAATTGTTTATAGGTTAAAATTGTTGACAGTGTATGATTTCGAATATTAAAATTAAAACAATTACTGTATACTCAAAGCCATACTTTCTTTTTTTATAACTGCTTCATTTAACAGGAAATATATACGCATTGATTATATTTTGACATTAGTTAAAATAATACCAAAAGTACACTTTAATTTTAATTTAAAAACAATTATTTTAAATTTATTACTTTAAATTTTATAATTAGTAACGGATATTAATAGCTATTTTATATAGTACATATAAGTATCTCTTGTACAATCTCACGAAATATAAATGTTACTTGACCGTTAAATATTTTCACAAAGTAACAATCTATTATTTTTTCTTATTCCAAATTTTCATCCCCATTCCTTATTCTTTTTTTTTTCATCAAGGTATTATTACAAGTCGATCATGCATGTTTTCGTCGATCGACGGTAACTTTTCATTTATCTTGTCAACGTCACACTAAACATTCTTTTACTACGTATTTACAAATGCATTTTAAGTCTTCTATCGAATTAATTCCAATCTCAAAGCAAAGGAATTCGAAATGCACAAATCGAGAAAATGAAAAATCTTTTTTTTTCGACGAAGTTAAAATACCTTTATTGCCGAAAATTTATGTACAGCTTTTATTCCCTGCGGAAGCGACGATCAATCATAATAGTGTAAAAAAGTACATGCATTTTGTTACTATTAATTATTTGGTTAATTAAGATTTTTATAAGTTAATCGCGTTATCAAGTTGCGATCAAAGAGGTACGTTCCTGTTTTATGCGTTTGTGTTACAACGGACATTAGTTGAACAGCACAAAGTTAATAATTTTAATTAAAATCTTTATCGTTTATATACTGTATAAAATTTAAAGTTAATGTTTTTAAGTCGTTCAGACGCCTTTTTTAATATTTAAAAGAAATATTATTGGTGATTTGTATAATGCTCGAAGGTCCTCTTACATTTTTCCTAAGAGGCAAAACGTAATTGTTGAAAAGCTGTCTAAAAAGCATATAAAAAGATAGAATTACGATAAAATATTTCAACTCTTAAGAATCTTATCTGTTCTCTCGAGCTTATAGAAATTTTGTTAAGTTTTCTTCCTTAAGATGTGAGTAAAAATAACCATGACATTAAAGATCTTCAAAATGAATATCAATATAGGGTTGAACGAACAAGAATATGAATAAAATCAAATTTTGCAAATGATGCAAAATCGGTTCAAGTACCTTGCTTGTATAAAAAATGTAAAAAGAGAATAATTCTATAATTTTTGAAAGAAATATCGATATCTTTGTTCGATAAGACTTTAATGATGTACTTGGCATTTGTGCATTTGCAAGATAAAGGTTTCATTTTAACTAATAGAAGCAACTGCACGTAATCGATACAATGCGACGATTTATTTAAGAAAGAGTGAATGATCCGTTGCTAACTCAGACTTTATAGACATGTTCGTCGTCGTGCTACAATTATGCGCAAAGATAATTGAAAAAAAAACTATGTTTAGAAAAACAGATATGCTTATTATATGTAAAAAAATACGAAAACGGACTGAGTTATTATAAAACGGCGAAAGATATTCTTGCGACGAATATTATTTTTTATTTTTTATTTTAAATTTTATCCTGCTGTTTTTGATTTATGTAACTCACTCATGAATTTCAAGTATTTAGCAAAATTACCACGTTATTTCACTATTGTTTTTACAACGATTCTGTAAACAAGCAAATGGTGTTAAGAATTTTAAGCTATAAAGCGAAGGTAAAGACGATCGACGGACTGTACGCTGTGCGGAGCGAACTTTTAAAGCAACAAATGTCTGTATATTTTTTTAAACATACTATGTGATATATATGCGTATAAATAAAAGATATAAAAAAATGTTTGATTTTTTTGGTAATTTTCAATTACTTAGTCTGAAATGAATATTCACTAAAACGCACATTTACTGCTTTCATTATTTATATGTATGATTAATGGCAAGAATTTTTATTTTTAACAAAGTTTGCATTATTTAATTTTAATTATTTCTTAAATTCATTATTTACTCACAAGTTTTTTTAAAGTCATTATTTATTTTATGATATTACCTCACAAAAATGGCATAATTCAATTTTTTTATAGTACAAGATCAAAATGACATACACAATTAATTTTATAAGAAAATCAAGAATTTCATGACCTTTAAAATCGTTTATTAGAAAAAATATAAAAAACAATAATTTTTTATAGATTCATATATAGATAATGATTTTGAGTTTACTAAATTATCTCAATAATTAATTAGTGTGAATCTTATTTCGCAAAAAAAAATTCAAACATGATGTAAATAGCTTCTAATATTTAATTCGTATATATTTTAATTCATGAAACATATTGCACTTAATACATATTCCATTTGTAAAATTTATTTATATAAACTATATATAAATAATAAAAATTGATTTCTCATTATCTCTTTGATTATAATTGGCTTCTATCTTATAAAAATTCCAAAAATACTAAAAATGTACATTACAGTAGTCAGCTTAATTCAATCCATATTTTACGTATCCATAAATAAAAAAAAGTTAATAAAGAATTTAAATAATTATGTAAGCAATTTTGAAAATATGATATCAATACATGCGATATTTGGGAACAAATTATTTAAAAATCGTTGTGAACATTATCAAATATTTTAAAGCAAATAAAAATAATAGTAAGTCATAATTATAAATTAATTAAATAGCAATATTTTTCAGTCCAATACCATAAATCAAAAAAAATATTTTTGCTAATTTAATTTGTGGAGTAAAAAACATAGAAAATTATTTTATGCTGAAAAATCTAATGCATGCCTTTAAGGAAATTTTCTATCATATCCAACGGTCTTTGTTAATCATAATATTGATAATTGCAAACTGTATACATAGAAAATTATTACAGTGAAGTGTTAGTGCACGCCAAAAAACATATTTTCCTGTCGATATCTTGGGATAAGTTTTATTATTATTGTTACATATTAAGTTTTCATTATTTTATAAAATATAAAAAAAGAAGAAACGAACTAAATCTGCGAAAGTTTTTCAAGTTTAACTCTGGTAAGAATTAGATCTTTAGAAAAACAGATTTGACAGCAACAAAAAGTTTAAAATATCTAAAGCGTGGACAATAGATTGAATAATTATTAATATTGCTAAAGTTCGAATTTTAATGAAGTTTGTAATAAATCTTGCCTGGATAACACTTTATTTATTCTGTAATGGATTATTAATAACCGATTCCAAATAATATTTATAGATGTCATTTTTAAACTGGAAACGGAATACTCTTCATTTAAATATTGTATGAATCCGAGTTCTACATTATATGGTATACATACATGTATTGGCTTGGCCCATGTGTCAAATAGTCGGTCAGATATTACACAAATGAAAAAAGATGAAAAGGTCGCCTGATAAAAGCGGTAACAGAAATTTAATTATTTTTGATAGATTAAAAACAATCGTGCATTAAGAATTTCACTAATAATGAGAACTCGATAGTTTGTTTTTTTAAGTATATAAATCAAAGAGTATAAATATAAACACAAACAAACAAATAAAAAGAATACCTGTTTATGTATGTATAAAGTAGTTAAATTATACGCTTATAAACTTTTCAATTGCATACAGCTTAATTATTTTTACAAAAAAGGTTAATATTTATTGAGTTGATTTTAATAACTGAATTTTTATTACATTATTTAAAATCTATATACGAAATATTTGGACGAGTCGAATTTTGTTTAAAACATTGCTGTCATAATAGTCAAATAGTCATGGCGCTCTGTTGGTATGTTACCCTGTTGATGCGTACATTGCAGTAATGGCAATACTTAAAGGAACAAGAAGGAATCGAGTCAAGTGGCAATAAAGGCCTCTATTTATACGACTGTGAGTTATGTCTTCTTTCCATCCTCTATTTCCAGTTATGCGGAAAACCTAGCACTTTGGATGGAAGAGGACCAAGACCGCAGACTGCCAATTGGCCTATCAAGAAGCCAAGATCGCAAATGGATCGGCTCTGATTGCCATTGCACCCGCAAAAGGACCAAAAAGTAGAACGAGAGGGATGTAGGTGAGGCAGAATCCGGTCCCGGGAGCGCTGAACCGTGTCTGGGGATGGGTAGAGCGGGAGGGAAGGCGAAGCTGTGGGGTGCGTGCAGGCACTCGACGCCCCCCCCTCCCCCCTTGAAGAAAAGTAAAACTGTCCCTTGCGACTCGAGTAGCCGAGTAAAAGAGAGGTCATCGCGTTTATACGCTAATACACGCGTGTGTGCAGAGAAAAGCGTTCTCTGCGGGGATAATGTCCGCTCCATTCTCCAGTGGCAGAACTGAATTTCGGGCGATTTAACCGTTTGCTGCATCGCGATAGATAAAGATAGAATGGAAGTGAAAGAGGGACGAGGCTGGGGCGAGCGCTCGTGGGAATGAAGAGGCAGGGGGCGCTGAAAGAGCTAGGAAGCAGGGAATTAAGGTAGGAAGATAAAAGCGCGAAGAGGGCTCGATTAAGAAGATGGGACACATTAAGCTCCGAATGCATGGGTCCCAAAAAAAAAATTCCCCTCTATTGACGCATAAATAATGTATTTAGTTGTTGGCTCGACAAGTGCACTGCGATTTACGCGGGATAATATCCATGAGTATATGCACTGTATTTTTCGTTAATTCAACAGATACATAAATTAGACTTGCGAATTCGTGCAATATAGTCCTTTTTAATGAGAACGGAATTGGAATAATATGAAGTCGGGGAAAAACGAATATGAATCAAAGGAGAAAAGATAATAAGTCTGTAAAAATAAAGACGGGTGGGGCAAGGTAGAGAGAGAATAAAAGAGCTTTACAATCGGATGAAAAACGGGGAGAGTTCCCAAGACGCTGTGTAAGTATACCCATACAGATCAAGCAGTTGGGAGAAAGAGCCGCCTTTTATAAGCATAGGAAAGAATTTATTGTTGTCCCTACTTCATATCGGCCCTATCCCTTTCTCTTCGCCATCTTTCGATTCAACTAAAATTATTTGTCTAATCGATTACCTCATAAAAGTGACAGACTCTTTGAAAAAGAAAATGTACGAAACCCACACTGATCTTGTAGATTGCGAATTCGTTTAAGTTGATTAAGATCACTATGGCGTAGTCGTAAATTAAGATGTTTTTGGTCTCTTGCACTTGTATAGAATTAATGTTATTTCTTAACTGATCCAAACCAACAATATTTTACCAATATATTTATGGTTTTATATATATACATATATTAAATTAAACTTTCAGGTGGCGTATCATATCTCAATTATAA
Source organism: Sycophaga agraensis (assembly GCA_018906755.1). Taxonomy (NCBI): domain Eukaryota; kingdom Metazoa; phylum Arthropoda; class Insecta; order Hymenoptera; family Pteromalidae; genus Sycophaga; species Sycophaga agraensis. The sequence goes on from JACCIE010000003.1 coordinate 1,072,500, forward strand.
AGTTATTATTTATGCAATTCTATTTGTATGGCATAGTATAACTTTTTATGATATGTGTATATATAAGATTAAAATATTCAAAAAATAAGCTATTCAATTTATTATTTTATTGAGCTGAAATATATAAAACAATTAAATGAGATTTGTAACTACGAGTTAAAACCATTACAATAATCGTAAATTTTATTATAATCATTTTAAAGATTTACTGCAAAATGATTATTCATAAATTTGTATGCAAAAGCTTTTAATTGGAAATAACATCGCACTTTATTATTGATTCTTTTATACGCTATCAGCTAATAAAATCAATCTAATATATAGGCATAAATATGAGTAGTGTAGGGGTTTGCTCTTTTTACGCAACAATGCGATGCACATATATGAATGTTAATACGACGAGCGCTTCCAGATTACGGGACAAGTCTCTCATTCTCTTCTTCTATCCTCGGTTTGTCCAGTTCTTCTTTTGCATAAAATTACACATTGTCCCTTGCATTGTCCACGAAATCGAGGAAAAGTCCGCCTCTGCACGGTCACTCCTCGCTCAGTCCTTCACTTCCAAAAAATGCTGATCTGGGTAAACATTTGCTTTGTTTGCAGTTTCATATGATCAAACTATTTATTTCGGAAATGCATTTCATCTAAGTTTAATACGTGTATATGCAAGAGCTTAATATAGTATATTTGTAGTATTAAATATTTTTATGTAATTGAAAATTAAACATTGTTTATTCTGCGTTATTGCAGAAAATGCAATAAAAGAGAATATATTACGCGGTAAAAAAAAATGATGAATTTTTCGTCAAACAAAAAGACTCGTATGTTTTGCAGGTATGTATTTAAATTAAAAAAATTTTCTTTAAAAAATGCTCTCTTTTTTACAAAACGTAAAATAAATTGTAGATCACAAACTGCTAGAGGCTGGCGTCGCGTAAAGCTAATTTTTTTAATTCCTTTGATTTGTCGTCTGTGCTCAAAGAGTATTAGATTAAAGACGTCTTTTAACATTGTTCTAGCGACTTCGAATGAAAAAGAAATCAAAAAGAATTCTTTTAAAAATCTCTACAGAATTGTATACCGAGTTTAATTAGGCTACCTCGGGATCATATTTAATAGAATTCTAAAATAAAGCTAGAAATTTTATTTAAATTTAATATATGTCAGAAATGGAACCTTTTACAGCCAAAGTTTATTCACCAAGAAGGTTAGCCCAACCGGATCCAGGCCTAAAAGAGCGACGTCAGGGGACTAACACGGTCGCGAGGTCCGCTCGTGGTCGTGAGCTGCTATCGCCTCGCAGTGGGGGAAAATGTGAGCTGCGTCACGTACGCCAAAATGCGGGAGAAAAGTCGCCATAGCTAATATTTCCAAGAAATATAGTTTTGCGTAGAAAAATCTTAAAGAAAAGTTGTTATCTTTGCAGTAGATTTATTTTTGCTGGAAAACGATAGACATAAATTGTATACTATGATTAAAGCTGATGGATAAGCTGATTCCATACAAAATAGGTTTATAAATAGATTGAATATTTGTTACTTGAAGCATGAATAACGCAGAAGAATTCAACAAATTACCTGCACATTGTTAATTTGCATTTTAATTTTCTACGCGGTTACATTTTAGCGTTTCCTACAATCACTTGAATCTCTTAAAAATGTTTAGAGATAATTAGTTTAGCATACAAAAGCAGTTTTTACGCACAATAAAGCAGAGCACTTACTTTTCAGGTGCAGCGCTGCAGGTAGAGTGCGTGCGGTAATTAGACATCATGCTAGCCCTATTATAAGCAATGCAGACAGCTTACAGGCACTTGGGCGCAAATGTTTAAAGTTCGTTCATAGAGCCAGGCAATATTTTCAAAACGATCGGCAAAAATCTTGGTCTGGGAAATTCCTCTTTTCGCCCAAAGACCTGAAGCTCCTCTCCCCTGGGAAAACAGAGCTCTTTTATCTGAAAGGGAGCGCGGGGAGAAAAAAGGCATCGCTTTGTAGTCGCAACAAAAGAAAGATAGCGACGTATTTGTCCCTCCGTCGCGTGCAGCAATCCGAGACTCTCGCTTGGGAATGCCGATCACGCTCGGGTTGTGCTACTCGATGTCTGCGTCGGTATGGGGGTGCCGGGGGTGCTGGGGGTGCTAGGGGTGTGGAAGCAAGGGGGAGGGGCCTAGAGGGTTGGAATGGAAACCAAGCCGGGAGCACCTCTAATCGGATCGAATTGAATTTTGAGTAGTTAAGGTACAGAGCCGAGACAACACTGAGCTCAGCTGCCCCTCCACCGACTCTTGTTGTTGAGATTACATTCGGCCTACGCAAAGTATCTTTTCCTTAATAGAATGCTAAGTTCATGCGAAGGAAATGAAAATAAGAGTAAAAATACCCCCAACGTGTAAGATCGGAGATGTAATTAACGTATCATGAAGACGGTATCATTATTTCAAAATACAAAACAAAATACGAAGTCTTAGACGACTTCTGTTGTTTCCTAAAAATTGCATATATTGACTTTATGATCGACACATAATAACATTCCATTTTTTAATTTACAGATAAACTAGTGGTTAATAATGAAGAAATATAGATCTGTTGTATTTATATAAATCACTACGGTGATTTCACATACAGTATCCATCAATCTAAAAATAATAAATGACATGGAACTTGAAAAAGATCTCAAGACACGTAATTTATGCAAGCAATAAATAATTTTATAGCTATTCTCAAAATCTACACGAAGAAAAATGGCTCTAAACGGATAAGCTCCTCGAAAGGAATCCCGCGAACAAAAGTCTATATCTCTCTCTCTCGTTCTCCCTTCCTTTCCTTTACTCGTTCATTCTCCTCTTTCTCTAGGGCTGATTCTCGGTCTCGTTAAGCACACCGGAAAATCTGGAATCGATTGTAGAGTCAAGAGAGCCGCTGGATACCTACCAGCTATCCCGGAGTCTGCGCGCTGTGAAAGTCTGTCTATCCCTCTTTCGCTACCTCCTTATACTCTGCCTCCTCTCTGTCTATCTTTCTAACGTCTCTTTCCTACCGCTTTTGCACTTCGTATGAGCTTTCTCGGAATTCCCATGTTGCAGGTCGATAAATGAATCCTGGTTAAACATGAAGAACAAACTTTGCCGATGGTGGTGTAAAATAAAAAGAGCGACTAAGAGAAGAGTGGGGAAGATCAAGAAAGACAGGTCACTCTTTTCGACTTGTCTCTTCATCGTCATTTGTGTAGCTCTTTTCCATACCCTTTTTACGCACAGTAGTTTTGCTTTACTTTTATCTTTATACTTTTCTGTTACTTCAATTCACTGACACAGTTTTTCGACCAACAGCATTTTTAAGGCAATCCACTACTGGCTTTTTACCTTTATACCGCTTATCTAAAGTGTAATTTTTGATTCAATAAAACATGATTCATCAAATCCATGTTATAGAAAATCCATCTCTTTTTCGTGCATTTCATTTTTTAAAGTAATTATAGTATGTTAAAATTATTTTTAGATCATGTTCCTGTTTTTATCTTGTATGCGACAAAATTCCTTATACGCCCAAAAAGTCGTAAATTCTTCTATTTAAGAAATTTAGTATTGCCTTGATGTGTGTGTAGCCCTTTCTGTACCCATACCGTAAATCAAAGAGTTTACCCAACATTTTATGAAACTGCAATTGGACACCTTTTAGTAATTGCAGACGTTTATTCTAGTATTTTATAATCCTCGCATTGCAGTGATTTATTTTTTTTTAAACTTCAACACCACTCGAACAAAGTGACTTTATGATGAGTATAGTGCGTGTAAAAGTTTTGACTTTAAGTTATTTGTGTTTACTTCTTCGATTATACCAGGATCGACAAAAATTGTTTACTTATATAATTATAATACAACAGTCTTTATTACATGCAGTAAAGATTTTATTAAATTTTTGTATCGTAAATTATTCAAACGACTGTTATTTAAACTTTAAACGAGATGTAAAAATATTGTTTATAATAATATATTAGGTATATAAAATAACGTTTACAGAAATGCTTTTTTGTGGTGATATATAGCTATAGCATACAAAACGGGTGCACAGTGCTGTTTTAATGTCAATGAATAACTGAAATTTGCATCTTGATTTAATCAGAATTTTTCGAAGTAGAGACTTTACGATGTATAAAATTAACTAAGAGAACCATTTACAATTCTGGGCGTTGGCAACGAAGTACAAAGAAAATTACAGCCCCAATAAAAAACGTTATATTTTCCGGTTTCTATGGTAACATTTGCTCAAGTTTACGTTTCTATATTAAAACACTATAAAATGTAATACTCCTAGATTCTCATAAAAGAGAAAATATGTTATAAAAACTCACCTTTGCCGGTGTTTGAAAACTTCAAAGCGTTTGAAAAAATATGTTTCGCTAAGTTTCACCTTCAAAAGAATATCCTTTCATAGTTAAAATAAGTAACTTATTTTCAATAAACAGAACAATTAAAAGAAGAAAGATATTTGTACACTTTGCACATGAAACAATTGTGATTTTGCGAAATAATGCATTAAAATTATCATAATCTAGCTTTTTTTGTAAATTCATCATCCTCTACGATTTAGCAGTTCTTGTAACTTTTTAGAGCAAAACTTATGACTTGAATTTATGCTATATTTTTACTATATAATTAGAATTATAATAACCTTCACTAGTTGCATACCTAGAACAATCAAAAAGGGACTTTCACGCAATCGTTTTCCTTGAATTATAACTGAAGTATCGGTCAAGATAAAAGCGAACCATTTGCATAATTATATCAATAAAACAGACATTAAATTTTGCCCATGTTGTGTCTGGATTGAAATTCTGAAAAGAATTTTCTGCGAACCCTGTTAAAGTAAGTGGTATTAATCAAGTTCGGTCAGACGTCGCGACCATTGATTTGAAAAATTAATCGTTAGGCATATAAATAAAATATGAATGAAACTAATTTTCCCGATAAAAATATATAAAATTAAAATAACTATTGCCACATTATTTAAAGAGGCAAATAATTGAGGTAAAGAGAACATTGCATTACTTTGGTTGGTTTTAAGTTTCTAATATAAATACGCGAGGGGCACATTCTGATGAAAGGAGATTGGATTGATAACGTTATTTTCGCTGAGTTACCGATGAATGAGCGACTCGAAAATTAGATTTGCAGAGCTTCCTTAAAAAGATTTTCATAGAGAGTCAAACTAAATTCCAGGTTTGTAATCGTGCTCATACGAGCTTGATTTTTGGTCTGTTTTACTTTGTCTCACAAACTTAGTCGACAGTAGTGATGATTTATTGATTTACCACAAACCGTACAATAATTAATTCTCATTCAAACTTTAAATTGGTCATTAAAATCAGGATTACTTAACTATAATTAATAGGTATAATTAAATACAATTCGGTATTTTGGTACAGTGGGCAATATCGTATAAATCAGTTAATTTTAGTAGTTACTCAATTACAAATATATAACGAATATCTAATTAAGGATAAAACATTATTTCTTTCGTGAAAATTCTTTTCAACCAGTGCGGAAACACTCAATTAGCTTTGGGGAGATCCGAAATGAACGGATTAAAACTTTTGATTTTGTCGCGTTCGCAAGCCGCACGGACTTTCATGTTTTTTAAAAAACTTTCTCGATTAGAGGTAATGATCTTTATAATCGCATCCCATTTTACAAAAAAAAGGAATCCCGCTGAAAAAATTCATCCATCTAATTCCTACTGCAAAAAAAACTAATTATATCACTAGAATGTTACTTTATGGCCAAGATTAACCGATAATAATATATATTTTTGATTTCATAACCAAGAACGATTCATTAGAAAAGTAAGAGATAAAATTTTGGAGAATCTCGGGCCGCCGAGTCAAGCTCCAGATTTTCTGAATGGCTAAGGCGTGACTAAAGGTCTCGAAAGGGAAGTTTTTGATCGACGACTCTCCCACACACGCGCTACTTGGTCATGTTGGCCTATGGAATCGGCGAAAGAAGGTGGGCCCTCCCGCCCCAGCTGGGGCCGTGCAAAAGTTCTCCTATTCCCCGCGCGGCGAATCCTCAAATAGTCCTCGCGATCAGGAGCACCTGACGTCGGCAAAGATAATTCCTAACGAAGGCGCCGCAGCGGCGGCTTCTTTCCCCGGCGCCCGCGCCGCCCGGACAATATCCGCTAATAGCGCGATTAGCCGCAGCTGACCGCGCGCTTAGAACGCCTCCTCGCTACCCCCGCGGCCAACTGCAACTGGCTCCAAATTGTCCATGTGCTCTCGCACCCCGGGAGTATCCCCTGGGTGGATGCTGTGCCCGCCCCACCCCTCATGCGGTCTTCGGAATCCTCTCCACGCGGATTATTTCTTTCCCGTTCTGACCCGTGGAATGACTTCCTCTCGTTTATCCTCTCCGTAGCTTCCGTTTTTCTCCACCTTGGCGGCTGGCGCGTATAGCGTTGGGCGATTGAAAAGCTATAGGAAATCTTTCCTACCGTGTACACAGTTGGGAAATCATTTAGAAGGAGATTATTTGAGACTCATACAGTATACGTACCATTTGCTTACTCATCTTAAACGGTTTTACTGCACCTAGCATAGCATTGCGCTTGGTATACACAAATTACGTTCTAACGAATTTCAAACGAGCTATTACGTTGTTAGATTTGCATTAACTATTTCTTATTTTAACTTTATACCGTATTTACAGGTTATAAATATGCATTCAATTACACAATATACAGATATGCAAGTATTATTAACATATTTTAATCAATATATAATTGTATTTAGACTTGTCCCTAATTTGGTTTCTGTTAAATAGTTTAATACTTTATCTATGAATTGTTTCTTGCATAAATGTTACATTAATGTCTTTCCAAAGACATTATATACTCCGTGTGTTTATTATTTAATTAATACTTGTTTTAATTCATTACTTTGCATAAAGAAACTTTTTGACATACAACCTGTTATCGATATTCATAATATTAAATGGATAGACTAAGGTAACACACATTTTTTATAAAGCAACAAAATTGATTAGCAATTAGTTATTTCAACCGACAGTTCACTATTTTATTATTATTAATTCATGATAATTGACTAACATATTTTAATGCTTACGAGTATAACTAACAATTGTATTGATATAATGTAACAAAAACATTATAGAATACTTCCGGGACGAAGTAACTGCGGGATTACAGGATTTTCCAATAGGATAACGGAAAATAAAGCTTAAAGTAATTCTGATAGGGACTTAACGACAGTGATGATCAAATAACGAGTTCCCGAATTAATTACAAGATAAGCACACTCGCGTCCATCAAAGATAAAGGTAAGTGACAGGCGATTGGAGGGTCAGTGTTCTGTGTGACCGCAAGTCGCAAACTAATCGAGTCAGGGTCCAATAGATGCTGGCGGTGCAGTGAGTCCGAGGAGCCTCTCAAGGGAGGTCAGAAATCGAATCGAGCCGAGGGCGCCATGCAACGCGGCACTCGAGAGGTGAAAGGGATCCGGGCGGCCGCAACAGCCTCCTGGGCGCACGGTATCGCGCGCGAGCCGAGCGGACCACCACCTGCTAAGGAGCTTCCCGGCCCGACAGTTTTATAGGGCGGATATCCCCGGGAAAATGGGAGCCGCGGGAATCTCAGTCCCTCTTGTCCGGGCGCAGCAGCCCCTTTTGCCCCCCAGCCCCGTGGACCACTTCTACTGCGGGCCACTTCTGCCTCGGCATTGGAAAACTTATTCTTATTTTTTTTTTTTTGGAAGATGCAAACAAGGCGCGTCGGTCAGGGCCGGATTGAGTTGAGTGAAGGGAGAGCGACGTGTACAGCGCCGCCGGGATTCTCCAGAGCTTCTTGACCAACTCTTGGGGCGACCGCGACGCTTCCATCAAGACGCTCTTTAGGCCAAGTGGGCCCGCGCAAATTTGCTGGTTGCCCGCGAGGTACGAGACACTCCGAGAGCGTATGCTCAAGAATGTTCGCTACCTCGTTTGTTCAATGGGTAAACTGCAATAAAGTCTTTAAAGTACTGCTACCGTGCATTTCCAAGATTAACGGCCCGCGCCAACATTTATTGGATAAATTTGTGACCAACAAAAAATTTCATTTTAAACTTTCGGAGAAACCATACTAGCCTACTTTTGCACTAGTTTAAATTCAATTTCTATCGCATCTCAACATATCAATATTTCCTGATCAGTTTACAGTTAGAAGAAACGCTTTCATCTATTAAGGAAAACTCATAACTATTCGTTAAAAGAGGTATGGCATTTTTTTGGCAAGTGACTACTGTAAATGAAGAAATTAGTCATTTCTAATTGATGTAATTAATATTTGCTCCAAAGTTAGGATTTACATTAAACATGCAAATTGTTTCGAGCTACGAAATTATTAGACGGTAATAAATCTTTTGAATAAGTGGTGGCATCCAAGCATAAGTGTAGTTCGCACTTGCTCGTAGTAAGTCATGAACGTGTCTCCGAACTGTTGTACGCGTCGCTGGGAGATAAAACTTAATTGCGCATAAGTTGCCTTGCACAACGAATTTGTGAATATTTCATGCAAATTTCAACTTATGTTTTATTAATATAAAAGGATATAATGCTCTGCTTTTCGTCAATTCTATAATGTATAGTGACTCTGGTTGAATTTCTAATATTATCACAACAATAAAGAATATTATGTACATAAAATTTATTTGTCACGTTTTTGGTTTTAAATTTATTATTTATATTATATTTTCATATTTTAGACATTACAGCAATTCGATAAATGTGAAAACATTATCAATATTAAAAATCGGAATAACCTATACAAGAGCCAAACGATGCGTGTAATAATGGTGTGTTGCTATTGTTACCAGTTATAGGAATATATACGTAATCTTCAATGAAGCGGTTGCTCGGGTTACCCAGGCGTTGTTTGAAAATGGACTTGGATCCGGAATACACGTTTGTTCCTCTAACTCCTAGACACTATATGGGAATTGAACATAAAGATACACGGCATTATTTTAAAAAATGGTAATTTTCATATATTACTTTGTTATTGTATGTTATTGCATGATAGTATATTTAATACAATTTATACGCTTAGAATTCGTATAATACAATACATGATTCGAAAGCATTTTTATGTACAAAGTTACGACCGATAGATTCATGTTAATGGTTTTAATTAATTCGATTTGGTAACTTGTCTATTGTAGAAATTTTTTTATTTTATAGGGGTCTTGATGGTAATATAAGTATTCAAGATTTTTGTTTTAACGAACCATTTCAACCGTACAATAAATATCAACTTGCCGAGGTAAAATATATTGCTTTTTCATTTTAAAGGATTAGTTCTTCCATTAATTGATGGAAATTTGTTTTTTTTTTGTAGAAATTCTTTAAGAGTCAAACTGTTGCTAATACTTTGTTGCTGAAAGAAGGACCTTCATGGATGGTAAAAGGTAAATAACAATTTGCTAGTATTTGTTACCTAAACGCACTTAAAATTTATTACAAAATTTTATGCTAACATTTTCACTAAAATGCAGGTTTTAAAGCTAAGTCAATCGAAGTTACTCCCGTACCATGTACAGTACTAAATATGTCGTTTTTCGATAAATTAAATGATCCTGAAAACAATATTGTCAGGCCTTCAGGATATATTTGCAAACGTTTTGATCTGGAAATAGATAAATTCCTTATATCTGATAATCTCCGAGGGGTGAGTTAGTAACTGTAAACTAGTTTTAAATGAAAAACAATTAGATTAATTTTAATCAAATAAAAAAAAGGATAAATAAAAATAAACTTTATTTTCAATAAATTTAGATGATACTTGATGAAGATTGTGACGAGTACTCATTATTCAGTGCTGAAGAAAGAGAGGAGTTTATTTTTCGACTTTTACAATTATTGGTCTTAGGTGGATCATTATGTCAGTTTGAGGACGAACTAAAACCTTACATAGAAACAACAAGAAAAATTTATAAAGAACTAGTCAGGTAAAGCAACTTATTTTGAAGTTGAATGATTCTATAATAATTATTTCACATTGATGTTTTTAGAGTTCAGAAGAATGAACAAAGTATTGATTTAACAATTGGCACAACGGTATTGGAAGTTGTTGCAAAGGATTTTCAAGGCAATGCCTACTTTCCAGTAGATCCCGAAAATCGTCAAAATGTCGGTTTCTTGTTGATAGATGGCAATAATAGGCAGATTACAACTTTTTTGCATCAGTTCGGAGATTTTCATTGGTAATTGATCACTTAGTGGTTTTCTTCATAGAAAGTGTAAAATATGTTCAACAGTGTTGAATTTTATTATGATAATATAATTTATAAATATACGATTAAAGACTATTTTTCATATTTCTTTATGATTTAAACGTAAAAATATATTACCTATTTAACTTGTTAAAATTATATATAAATTTAAGGGAAATATTGATTCTTTTTGAAGCAATTTTTTTGGATACAATGGGTTAAAAATACTGAATCATTTGTATAATGTGTATTGCATTTAGTAGAATTTTAATTTCTTAATTAATTGATAATATATTAAATAGTATTTGGTATGTGCATTTGTAATCAATTTTTCGAATATTGTATACCAGTTTAAAAAAGTTACTTATAATTTATAATTTATAATTAAAAGAACAAAAGCATCACCTCGTACAAAAAAATCCGGAAAAGAAAGGCAAGAATTCTTACTATACTTCTCATGTCATTTTACATCTTGTGCTCCTTAAGAACAAAGAAATCTCATTAAAAAGTACAAAAACGAAAGCATCCCTGCCTGATTATGAGGTGGAAATTGCAAATGCCCCACTATTCGCATTATATAGATACCCAGCACCACACGCTAAGTTTCTTTCCAGCATTCTTCTCTTCTTTCTGTTCTCCATGATTATCTCCATTTTTCTCTTACGTGTTCTTATTCACTTTTTGCTTCAATTTCTCTTATACTTTGTATTTTTTAGGTGAGCGTTTCTCAAGTATTTTCTTTCTATGTTCATTTCTTAATTTTCTATTTGAAGCAATAATTTTCTACAATTTTTGATTTTTTTATCTTGTCAAGTTTACTGTGCAACTTTTATTTTTTTAATTTGTGGTACATGTTCAAATATTAAGTTTTTACGAGATGCTATCGAACGAGTATCTGTTCCATATATGTTTCTGATTCAGTCAGTATTCTGATGCGATTCTAGAAAAAATATGATTTAAATATTACAATTTGAAATTTTGTATACCATGTAGAAACTGATGTTATGTATTGGATACACTGAGAATAAGATGAAAGAAAGCTGTATTGTCACAATTCAACATAAATATAAATTTAATAAAAATTCTTAAAGATTTCATCTCAGTAAACGTACACTATATAAGTTTAATAGCAACAGTCAAGCTATTGTCAGATATAGAAGTCACGAGTATTTCGTTATTCGAACAAAAAAAAAAAAGATGATTCGACGAGTTTCCTTGAGTAGCATGTTTTGAAGTGGAATCGGTTTTCTCCCTTTCCACTTTCTTTCCCCATTTTCCACTTGCCCCCCATAGGTATATCCCGCTCTGATGCTAAGGTATACTATTAAATTTTTTATTTTCAACCTTTTTTTTTCGTTTATCTCCGTTTGCTCGGAGCCGAGGCGTGCATCTCCCCCTTCGGGAAGTCGCATTTTATGTCTTAGAAAAAATCACTTCCCTTTCGGTTCTTCAATGCTAGCGAGTTGCGCATCTGCATATCAAATATCATTCGGTGTATAAAGCTGCACGCGGCATGGGTTCTAGCGACTCAACTTCAATTCGCATTCGTTTGAGCCACTCTTTCGTTTTTCTCGTTTGAGAACGGCGCGGATCAGCCTGTATTCTCCATCGTCCGCCTTTTTCAGGGAAAACTATCCCAAAAGAAGGAGAGACGTACAATAGATTTTCCTTAGATTGCTCATGGCATATACCATTGCACAAAAGGTGCGTAACTCCAAAGGAATCTCCGAATCGTAAATATAAGCACTTCAAATATATCCAAGTACTTATTCACCAACGATTACTCGGTGGAGATTCTCTTGCGTAAAATTGCCAAGCTTTAACGATTAACTTGTTAATGAAAAACAGCCGTCGATCTATGAAACTAAACTAAATACGATCGGAACTAGAAATTATTGGGCCGGAGTCGAAGACTAATTCAGACTACAAATTCCACGTAGAAACTGCATGAAAAGGAGTTTGAACGTCCACAAGATGAATTCAATATAACGATAACAAAAGTACATAAGCAATGGGAGATTCGGTGCTCGGCGTGGTTACGAGAGAGGGCGGATATCCAGAGGCAGGGCAGTATAGTCGCGGGGTAAATGGAGGCACAAGGGAGCGAAACAGTTTTTGGCCGTAAAAGCCGGAACGAGGAGGAAAAGTGTCAGGGCTCCCCGGGCGGCCTCATCAATTCATCGCGGATCGTCGAGAGGGGTATTTACGATCGCGCCGATGGGCGGCGGGCGTAGGCGGCACTTGACCGGGCGAGCGGGCGGCGCTGTTGCGGCCGCGTCGGCGATCGCTTCGGCCGCGCGAGGCGCCTGCGAAAGTGGCTCGGGGGGGGGGGGGCCACGGCTGCGGCCGCGCGGAAAACAATTTGGCATTCAGGACGCGCAGCCCGGGCCGCGGTGCACGCACACGCCCCGCCGAAATCGATACATATATATATATACATGCATGAGCGTAGGTGGAGCGCGGGGCCGCGGTCGGCCCGTGGACGTGCGTATACACGTGTGTGTAGTATATAGTCGGTCGGGGCGGCCCCAGGCCGCAGGCCCCGCCGCTCCCGGCTTACATTTGCATTTTAATAACCGATCTGCGTTCGTTAGCGCGGCCCAAGGATACGCCGCGGTTTAGCATAGCGCGCTTCTTTCTCCCCAAGGCGTGCCTGCAGTATCGGCCTCGTTGACGCCTGTAAACTTTGGCCCCGGGCTGCGCGCGGCCCCGATTCAATTTCCACCCGGGGATTCCCCGCCGAGTCTCTCCAGGCGCCCCCTCTTTTTATCCCGCGATATATACACCGCGGATTAATAGTTGGGCGGCCCGATAACGCGGGTTAATCCGTCCCGGGCGCTCCCGGCGGCAGCTCGCCGTCCGAATGATTATCGAGCCCCGCGCGAGCGTTGCCTGCGTACGCGGGCTGCATCCGCGTCGGTTCCTGTACGCGGGGCCGTGATTTCGAGTATATGCATATACGTATACGAGTGCAAAGTACAAATGGGCGCATTAGGGCCGGGGCCTCGGCAGCCCGGCTCTTCCTCCAAAGGGCCACGTAGCATTAGGGAAAAGCGTCGCGGCGCCTTGGACAATGGGAGTGGCGAGGCGGAAGGGCATTAGGGCTTCCTCGGAGGCGGCGCGCTACGGCGACCGCGTAATCGCGTTCCGGGCTCGCGGCCTACCGCCGGGGCCGGCCCGCCCTCGGAGGAAGGTCAAATGTCGGGGGCCTCCGGCCGGCGTAGCCCCGATTGCTCCCGGGCGCGCCTGATTAATCGCCCTGGAGATATAGCCGGATAATTGCCGCGGCGGATGTTTACGGGATGCGCGCGCCCGGCCCGGCGCCGCCATCCTTTCCGCGTTCCGCTCATCTCCGGCAAGCGCCCAAATAAATACCGACCTATTGGAAGCTTAACGGCCGCCTCGCAATACCAGCCCGGAATCGAGGCGCACCGGCTTCCCCGTGCGATCAGATATAGCGCGGCCCTGCTATAAGATGCGTGACGTTGGCTCGCCTTTCCCATATATTGGGAACGCGATCCATTCCTACCTCGTAAACCTCTGTATTAATTGACGCGTGTCAAGTTAACTCGTTCATACAGTCGTATTTCGTGTTAGAAAATGTTATTCCGCGCGGTTAATGTGGGATGAACTTCAAGTTTCATACAAATTTATGCAATGACATTTTTCTACGCATCGTGTAGAGGCCGTCATATTATTTAAAAAAGACTTTAAAAGCATGACAGATTTTACAAATTAAATAATTAAAATAAGAATTTCGTGCCTTATATATCCACAATAATAACATTGATCGGAATGTAAGTCAACAAACTATACACATTTTTGTGAACTTCATGCACAGTGTGTAACGTTACAAAAATTTTCCCATTTAAAATTGAACAAAATCAAATTTTTGAAAGCTCGCAACTCTTTCCATTTGAGATATGAAAATATCCTCTTGTTCAAATAGGTACCAAATTGGACGTTTATTCATCTATTACGAAATTTGGAACAGATCTATGTAATATCAAGTGAAAATATGAATGCTTTCTCTCGTAATAATGTTCCGTATAAAATGGAGAAGTTCTAATAAACAAATAACATACAGTTTTAAATGTTAAGCAAAATTTTATTATACAAATTGTTATTGGATAATATAATGTAGAAATTTATGATTTTCAATTTACATTAATTTTCAGTCCCCCTGCGGGCATTCTCTTTTTGGACTACCAGGCGAGTGGAATGACGATAAACCGAATAACGTCGGAATACTACTAGAGATCGCTTTTAATACAACATATAATAATAAACAGAGCAGAGGTATAAAAAGCCGCTGATGAACATTTTCACAATTAATAATATATGGAAAATGAAAGGCCGCGCGAGGCGTAGCCGCTTATGCATAAAAGAATGATTAAGTCTCGTTATATCAAGATTCAGCGGCTCAATAATTTAGCGATTGCCGGAAGTTTCACCTCTCGGAGTATAATTCCACAGTGCGGCAAATATCACGCGCATGCGAAATGGCCATCGGGCGTAGAAAAGTGCGCGGTAGAGGGAAAAAAAAAAAAAAAAAAAACCGGCAGGGACTTAATGACGAGTGGGAAGTTAATTGTTATCTAACGGCTTATATCTGGCGAGCGGCTGCGCAGCTCGGTATTGTTACTCCCGACTCGTATCGCGCCATTACACTCCGCACAACAGGGCCGGGCGATTTGAGAAATTCAATTATTTGCAACGATCACGCGCTGCGCAATCCCCGATGAGTGGAAAAACACTAGAGAAAATTAAATACGCCGAAGGGCTTTCGAATAAGCGGGGCTTATTGGATCGACACAAGTATATGCACACACGGACGCGTCAACACTCGCGGCGGTGCGCGCCCGGTCTAACGCCCCCCCCCCCTGCAAACACTCCGTTGCCGGGGCCGTCTCTGTTGTTCGCCGGCCGTTATTTGAGAAATTAGATTCATTTATTATTCGCGCTCGTCATTGGGCGGCCCCGCGCTGCATAATACACAGGCCGAATCGGCATTCCGCCGGCGGCGCGTCGCCCTGTAAGAGCGCCGAGTATTCCGCCCGATTTCCCGAGCGGCTTTATTAGATATCGCGCCAAATGTTCATACGCGTCGACGTGGGTCCCGCGGCCGCCCGCCGAGCGACGCATTACCACTGCCAAATCCCAAAATGCCGATTGCGTCAAATTTCGTCGCTCGGCCCGGGCTCCTCCCGCTCGGCTGCTTAGCAATGCCTGCCCGGCCGTCTAATGCCTCCTCTATTATTGGAGGGCGGTACACATCGAGTGCGGCCCCGTCAAGCCGGGCTTCCCATCAAATCGCACGGAATCGAGGGGGGCAGCTCGAGGGGGGGGTTGCGGAGAGCCGGGCGCGATTCATTCCCTTGCCAATAAGCAGCCGGGCCGATGTAAATTTCAGCCCGTATAACCTTCCCGGGGAATAATAATTCCGCGGGACCGGGCCGCATATAGTATCTTCTCGAGCGGTTTGCAAAGCCCGGAATAAGCAACGTCACACGGCCGCCTCTCTCTCTCTCTCCCTCTTCCCCATCGGCCCCGTGCCACGAGTGACGTAAAATCAATTTTCCTCCCCCGGCCCTCTCGCCTCTATCCGTCTCCCGGCTATACATGCATAATCTGCCTCCCACATCTCGCGGACGCGGGCAAAATGCAGAGTCTTGAAAAAAGAAAAGGAGAAGGAAAAGTATCCGCGGAATAAGGCTAGCGCCACGGCGGGGAGATAATTCGGCGATACGCGGACAGGTGGCGCGGGGGACCCCCGGGGGGGTAGGGGGCGCCGCGAAAAATGCGGGCGCTGCAGCCCGGGGTGGCGTTCTAAAAAGAAAAAAAAAGGCTCGCGCCAAGGGCTTAGGCGCCGCCGGCCCCTCCTCGCCCATCCATTCTCGCGGAAAGCTAATTTTCCCGGGCGCGCGGGACACGTATACGGGCCGGAAGACTTCTTTCGCGCCCGATGACGGGGATGGCCTGCCGCCCGCTTGAAAAACGACCCCTGGAAATGCACTCGTTACACGCGCGTTGCGCCCCGTCGCCCGGGGCCGTCCTGTTTATGGCCCGGTATTGATGCCCGGGACATTGTTTCTCGCTCTCGGTATGCTCTATTTATTAGTAAATGCATTCGCGAGGGAATGCCGAGAGGCATCGGCCCCTGCGCCGCCTCGAGGAAAAGGAAGCGCCTCGAAGCCTGAAAAATAGGGAAGCACCTAAGCCCCGGGTCCTCCGGTTTTTTCGACATATTCTACAGGGAGAGGCGCCGGAAGGATCGATTGCCGCTAGCCTAGATAAGTCTCGCGATTTATCAAAAATTCGGAAGTTCTTCGGATAAAGAAATTTTAAAGTTCCACTGCGCTGTATATACACTTTGACATCCATCCAACTTGTACAGGAGATAAAACTTTCAACGGCGGCATTTCATAGATTTACTTTTCATTTATTATTCCAATTATATCATGTTTCCAATTTCGAGTTACGTTCTATTTACCCATTTTTAAATCATGGCCTGAAAAAGCATCGAAGATGTAATGTACCGGAGTAGCTCGTCTACATGTATATATACTACTCCGGCTCGTCTGACTACGATCTTAAATGCATTTTGTTCCGGGACGTTAAGTTTTAAATTGAATTTGTCGGTGACGTTTTGGAGACATTTTTCTCTTAGATTCACACTGTCGCAATAACTCATATACACAAATTATTTGTCATAAAAGATACTCATCTATACTTGCTTATCTATACTCAAGATCTCAACTTCTATACTCTACTTCCGTAGAACCTATTGGGTATGACACTACTGCCGTACTGACAGCTACCCCAAGTAATACGTGATCGCGATCCTCTTTGATAAGTAGTTTCTCCCAACTTTTCGCACACTGCCTCGGCATCGTAGTGAGAAGTTCCGCGAAGCATTGCTTTTATTATTGCCAGACCGCCGAAATTCGTGAAATTTTTCTAGCGCATTTTATAAAAGTAATTTATAGGTATTTACGCCTTTTATTTCAAATATCCGTATTTACTATTTGTTCTCGTTGCACTAGACTGTATCACTATAAACGGGTACTTGATTCTTTACGATGGGCTATTTTAAAATTATAATTTGTAAATTTTTTTAAGATTAGCTCTTTTTTGGTGTAAAAAGAACGTGTTTTAAAAAACTGGGCTGTACATTTCCTTTTTTAAATAAGAAAAAATGTGGACGCCGAGGATGGGTAGTATAAATTTTGGAGCCGAGTTTTACTGTACATCGGAGATATTTGATTAAATAAAATAATTTAAAATATGTATAAAAACATGAATAAATTTCGATCCAAATACGATCGGTTCTGTAATCGAACACGAAAGATTTATATTTCTAAGAAATGCAATAAAAAGGCGTTAAAGAGAAGTAAAAAATAATGAAAAATTGGGAAAAGCGTTACTCGTTGTGGTGTAGTGGTAGTCGCACGGGCTTTTCCACACTTCCAGTGCCAAAATTACCAGTGTGGAATTTCGCGGTGCACAATCACAATAGAATCAGCGATCTGTGTAATAAGAGCAAAGAGAATTGATCGCGTTATGCAGGTAGGGAGCGGCGCAGATCGCCGGTTTCACCCGCGCACGTGTTACCCACTCGATCAATATTTATACCCTCGCAACTTTATACCTCAACCTTGTGCTTTGGCAGAAACGACGATATATACGCGGGGTAATAGCTCCGCGGGAGATTCCTCCCGCGCACTTGCCGCGACCGGGGGGGGAGGCCGGGGCACGCGAGCCTCGGTAATTGTTCGGCGCGCGATGATGAATCGCCTCGGCGAGGGTAAGGGGCGGGCGCACGCGCCCGGGAGAAAAATGGCCGGCCGAGCTTCGCGCCCCCGCGCGCTATCGCCGATCGCCGGTGTAATGAGGCCCGAGGGCCGCTCCTATCGCGGCCCGATTGAAATATTCCCCGCGGCCGCAGATCGGCGATAACGGCCGCTCCATCTTCGTCCCCGCGGCTCCCCCCCCCCGCACTGCTATTTGTTCTTTTGGCTGGCAATTTCCATGGATCCCAGCGAGTCATTTGCCCGGCGAAAATTATACGGCGTTTACTCGACCGGGGCCCGACTACATGACTTCCTTTTCAATTTTATACAACATTTTGAATTATTAATGCATGCATCGCGAGCTTATAATGAAAGCTCAGTGCGCACGCGGGCTTTTCTACTTAATCAATATGTTAATGTCCGCAGCATTGAGAAAATATTTTTCATACAGCTTCTTGTTTGCAATTTTTTTTGCAACTGCAACCATCGCCCTTTTTACGTAACAAATAATCCTGCAAATTATATTAAAAGTATTTTTTATTAGCATTTTACATTATATGCGGGGAACAGTGGTGAAAAAAAAGTCCAATTTTTATTTTTTACAAAATTCCAACATTTGCATTAATTTTTTCGCGCGTATTCGGGATACACTGATTATAATTAGGCGGAGATAATGAAATCTGAAAATAATTTAATTGGAATTCGCACTCGGTAATAAAGGTGCCCGGCGTTCTTCAAATATATATGGTGCATATTTTTAGTAGCGTTTTAAACGACGAATATAAGATTAAACTCAAAATTTAGAATTTTATTTATAAGCTGTAAAAGACACTGTATAAAGTTCCATCAAAATCTATGACCTGAAGTTGGCATACTCTTATATGAGTGAATGCATTGGTTAGGAATTGCATACACGTTTTCAATATGCTTTAAGATCGAATCAAATCGTTCGCCTTTAAGATTACTGGCAAATATTTTTAGCCGAGAGAATTTGCAATTAATCCATTTGGTATATTCTCTATACCCTCTAATTTCGTCAGTCTCTCGCGCAGAAATCTAATTCATCTCAGACACTCTACTATAATTATTTTATTTATACATATGGAAAAAAGGGAAATAGAGTCGTTGCGTTGTAATTATTAAAGAAATTTGCAATTACAGAGCCCACGAATAAACAGAGTATCAAACCGGCAGAAAAATCTCTAATTTAATTTGAAAATTATATTGAAAAAGGAAGTATCGTATTAAACTTTTATGCGATCTAAATAAAATCGTGCAATCTCACTAAAAATATAAGCCGGGGAAGTACTGCGCACACAACGAGCAGTATTCCAATTGGCTTAACAGTCAAAAATGGAAAAAGTTATCCACTCATAAATGCTAGTCGAGCGTAAAAAAAAAAAAAGAAGTCGACTTATGAGGCGCCTTCGAAAGCGGAGGAACAAAAGCGCGGACGCCGGTAAACAGGGAGTCGGCCAGCGCACTCGGGAAACGAGGGCGACTCGCATAGTAATTCGCGGAAGGTTGCCTCAGGCCTCCTTAAAAAAAAAAACTGCCAACAGACGTTCGCGGCCCATCCCGACCGAAGAAACAATAAGGCGCCCTCGCGGAAGGTCCCCCGCGGGACCTTGCGAACTTCATATATATATATACATGCGCCCGAGTCGTAAATTGGCGCGGACCCGCGGGGCGGGAAACTTACGGCCGGCGGCGCGTCGCTCGCGCGTCGGATTTGCCGCGGCACAATCGGGATGGGCGATAAAGCTGTCCGGGCGCCCGCGACACTAAAGTTCGCCGGGGCAAGTTGGCCCCCCCCCCCTCGGGCCCGGGAATTAGGGCAGATGTTAATTGAGACGCGCCCTAGGAACTTCGGGGCGGGCTTTTCCGCTGACCCGGCCCCGCGGCCTCCCCTTCGATTTTCATCGAGGACCTTTTTCCCGCCCGTCCCTGTTCTTGTCCGCAGGGGAGTCTGTGTATGTATGTATACAGGCATCCGCTGGCTATTGTTCGCCGATGGCGGTGCACGCGCGCGCGCCCCCTCAGAGAACCCTTAAAATATGACGCTTGTTTCCGCGGGCAACGCGGAATGGAATACCGTAACTTGTTAAACAAAACTATCAGGTTCGACTGTTGAAAGCGGGGGAGGCGGCCGGCCGGGGCATCGCTTTTCATTACGGACTTCCTGACTGGGAAAAACTTTATTATTAAAAATTTTATGACAGATTGAAATTCGTAAAAAAAAAAAAAAACGAAAAAAAAATGAATCCATACTGGAAACGCTCCCCCCCTTTTTCCAAAAGAGCGTGTACGTATATACTGATTGAATCGACGGCGGAGTTGCACATCCAGGGGGAACTTTTCCATCGGGCGGGCCCGGAAAAATATACGCGCGCGCGAGGCGTAACCAAATAAATTCGGCGTCTCTACGATTATTTGAGTCTCGAGGTTCACGTGGAAAATTGGGTAACTTGGCGGATTAACCCACTAAAATAATTGAACCCTGAATGGGGGTAGGGATGCAGAAAGCTCGTGGGTGGTAAATCTGCCTCGCCAGGTGCAGGCTTGCGAGCGCGCGCAGCCCGCGCCTGGGGAAAAAAATTGTAAGCGGGGGCCGCGCCCCGCGCAACCTATGCCCACCCGGCCATTGTGTTTTCAATTCCCCCGGCGGCGAAACAAGCCAACTCGGCGTATCACCTGAATGCCGGGAGTCGGGCTCAACTTTGCACCAGCCGCGAGTGAGGAGGCGCGTGCGGAGCCAGTGCGTCGCGCAATGTATCAGCCGTAATCACCGGTCTGCGTAACTTTATCTGCGAAACAATATATCGTGTGCAGGCGCTGCGGAGAAACGGGAGAAGTCCCGAGGGAGCCGCCGCCGCCGCTAGCGCCGCCAGGCCGAAGCAATGATAGCTGCGAGGGCCGCGCTCCCGAGGTACTCCGCCGACGCTGCCGCGAGGCTCCCTCGATCGGCCTCGGCCCTCGTAAATCTTTCATCTCTTTCCGGGAGATGCTTATTATTAGTAGCTCCAACGGCCAGCGTATGTCCGCTCTTTCATCCGTTCCTCTTTACCTTCGGATTACTCCTCAAGATACTTATTTCGAGTGGCCAGCCTCGCAACGAAACCTCAGCGCAAACTGTATTTTTATATCCTGGCGGCTGAATCGTATCAGCGCGGGACTCCGTTTTTTCGACGTATCGTTATTTCACGTTAATAAACTGCTGGGCATTGATCGCTATCATTCACAACATTTTTTCGTCGGTGAAATATTTTTATACCTGCGGATAGCCACTGACTAAAAAATCTCGACAATACAATATTTCTGCATTTATTCGATTACATAATTAAAATCTTTAATTTTTAACCAGGGTTGTCTCAACATTATGTATATTATATATATACATTATTAGTTCTTTCGTGTTATCGTTATACAAAAATTTTAAAATTAACGTGTACAAGTTTTTACTTGACTTTTCAGTGTACCTATTATTTTTAAGTAACATTTCATAATATATATTATACTGCCTACTCTAAACGTAACCAAAGTTATATATTTGAAAGTATGCTTCACGTGACTCGTGATACATTAAAGTATGCTTAATATATCTAGAATTTATATTAGACTCCACTCCTTTTAATTAATACGTGTGAGGAAATGAATATTTTTTAATTTTGGACCTGTGTGTATTTTTAATAAGGTCAATTTAATTTGTTTAGGCACCGGCTGCATTTTTATAAAATTCAGTTATACTACTGATCCAACTTTGACTATTATTTCATCTTCTGAATTCGATTATAAATTGGCATTGATACTGATAGATATTATAGAGTAATTCTTAATTTTTATATTATACATGTTATATTAGTTTATACAAAATAATTATTTATTTAATTTATTCTGAGGTACCCTACAGGAATTTTCATCTTTTAATAATGTTTTCTTTGAACGAGTTTATAAGCGCTAACGAACCTCATGTGTGTAATAAGTTTAAAAAATTGTAAATTATATGCTTATTTATGTAAATTCATTGTTTTACTTGCCCACTGATATATTTGTATAATAATACTTTTCTTGATTCGCAATTGAAAATTCTTACTACATTCACAAACGTTAGCAGATGTGTAAGTGTGTATCTTTTGAGCTCTTTAAGTTTTATATTTATGAAACTCCTATAATGATTCTTCCACTTTTTTATTCAACGCACTTAACTACACAAATTTATAGTTTGACATTTCTCTAGAGAATTAACTTCAACATCGATTAAGTCAGCTAGAAGTAATCGATTTGGAATAACTGCTGTATTTTTAAAGTTGGTGCTAGAAACTTGGAGCAGTGCCGCGAGGTACAGTAGTATGCTGTATCGGTTACTATTTTATTTATGTCGAAAGCGATAGCTGCGACGTGTTGCTGAATGAATTTTGAAATTCGGCTCTTGGCATTTGGATACTCGTATTCGGCTTTATAATAAATCCATTAATGTATCGGAAAAATAATTTATTAACCTGTAAAAATCTGCCGAGTTTATTTTATTTAGCGGCTGTATCATTTCAAAATTTAACGCTGCAGCTGCGTTCCGAACTTAACCGATTTTTGCGGCTAAAGCTTTTACTCTACAAGAATCGAGCTACTTGCATAAGTAAAATCACGTCGATTCTTCCTATTTATATGACATCCGAATCGTTTGCGTGAAAACGAATTTCGAGCTCCCCTGGATAATGTTCGTATTATACGCGCGACACCAAAACAACAATCGAGTAAATTGGCAATAAAAGTTGGGCCTACGCATCGCATCCGCATTCGGGAAACTTGCCTCGAAGTAGAGCGTATTATTACGGCAAAGCGAAGACGCAGAGCAACAATTTCCTCTGACGCCCAGAGTACAGAGACGACTCGGCCGTCAGCTGTAGTTATACCCGGGCGCCCGCCGGGGTCTAGTCCGCCCGGGCGAACTCGGGCCCGCGGAGGACGGCTCGCCCCTAATTGGACCTCGCGTCCCCGGGGCCGGGCAATCGGGGAATTATTGAAAGCCCGTCGGAATTCCAATTTGGGCGGGGCGGCCAACTTTCTCCCACCTCGTGCTTTTTCGCGATAAGGATTTATCTCGCGGGAGCCGCGTGAATTATGACGGGGAGAGGAATTCCGAGGGAGGATGAATCGGCCGGCGCGTGCGATTCTGAATTACGGCCCGCGCCTCGGGGTGACGCCGCGGCCGCCTCGGACCTTCCCCCTCTACCCCGCCCTCCCCTGCACAACGTGTACAAGGGCTCTCTTTTATCTTTCCCGTTGGCTCCAGTCCGCTTCATTTACCTCTTTGAATTTTCGAGGGCCTCTGCCCTGCCTGGCAATACTTAATTTTCCTCGACTAACTGCCCTTCAGACCGGCTCAAAAAAGTGCAGTCTATATATACCCGTTTCCCCGCGTGCTCGTCCATCATAATCATTCGAATGAAATTGCCAAAGCTTTACCAAAGTCCAAAGCCTTTGGCTTATCATCCTTCATTTTTATTCTAGTACGTATTTTATAGTGTTTCCATGCGGGCATTGAAGGTACTTATTGCATGCAGCCTGCGTTAATTTATCGTATCTACAATTCTATACTTGAAAATTATGAGCATAACGACTAAAATCACGTATATTCTTGACAAATAGAATAATCTATAACCAAGGCATCGAGTCATTTATTATAAGTACAAAAAATCCGCGTCACATTTAACTGTAAATAATATAGTTTTACATTAACATAACGCTATCTTCTTTCAATTAAAATTGAATACTGTATTGCAAAATAAATTTTACTATTAAATTCAATACAGTAAAATTATATTATTAATTTAAGCGCTCATATTACTATCCTAAATTATACAGTTTATGCAAGATAAATCTGGCCATGTGGTACGAATAGAATAAATTATATTATTCATTTTAAAACGTTACAATCTGCACTCATACCGTAATATATATGACTTATTTAGATTTAATCTGATTGTAGCAATTCATTTTTTGCTTATATTACGAATATTATTTTACCAACGATTCCTAGTACTAGCAAGATCACTATACATGATACACGATAAGTGATACGATTGATTTTATACGAGCGAATAAAATATAATAATATGTGTGTATAGATATATACGTGTACAAATATAATAATAAAATGTTGCTCAGAAAATTAAGAAGAAGTTTGCTTGAATGCCATACACTATCGTAGTACGAGATTTTTCATAAATTATAATTTACACTATTTGATTCAACAAGCAATTGAATTAAGCAGTTCGCATTTTATATAAATCATCAACATTTAGTAAAGTCAAAGCATTAATTATGGGAGCATTAGGGAGCATTGACCTAACTCTGAATACACGTGAACAAAGGGCAATTAAATACCCGGCAATCTTTGTGTATATGAGTGTTAAATTCTTGTGGCAGAATAGAAGAGGATGGATGAAATAAATTTTTACAAATTGTAGAATTCCATTTTATGTGGTTTCAAAATTTGATCTGCCTGTCGGCCCGCGCGAACAGCCATTTCACCCCGCGAGCGACCCCCACTCCACGCATAATACTTGCGCGCCGTTGGCCCGTTCTTACCTCTACCTTTCACCCCGCGATGACTATGGGCCCGCTCCCCCCTTGGAGTGAGAACCCCGTGGTCTCCGTCTCCGCGGCTATCAATTCGCGGCTTTTCTAATTTCTAGGAAATGTAACTCTTTTAAAAATTTTATTGAATTTCGCGGGATTTGCGAACCTTCCTAATTTACCAAAACATGGTCGTGGGATCGAATACTTACAGCCTCGTATATTCCACCGATTCTAGTGAGTTTCAGGAAAGTTATACGATCTAGTCTCAGTTCAAAGCTTCGAGTAACTGGATTGGCGACAGGACCCTCGGTCCTTAAAGGTACGAAGCACCAGGCTAACAAAGCGCACATAATTTAATAAATTCAAATATCAAACTAAAAAATAACAACATGTATTGTTTAATATTTAAAACCAATCTGACTGCCAGTCACAATGCCTTGTTCTTTTATTCGTGATATTAAAACATAAACCATACATTTTATAGCTATATTTGGTCAAACAATTGTAACGTAATTTTACTTTATTTATTTGTATATACAAATTTACGCAAATCTATATTTTTTTAAATAATTCTGAGAACATTGTTTCTTACAATAAATATGTTTTTGATTCGAGAATTTTAATTAGTTCAATTTGTTGTAGTAAGATATGTCTCATGAAGAGATATCCCATGGACAAATCTCGCGACAAATTAGTAAGAAACATCGCAGGATAATGGAAATAAAAGGAATGTGTCTAGTTTTGTCTAAATACACAAGAGGTCTTACTTTATGTGTAGCTAATAAATCAACATAAACAACAGTTAACTAGGAATACTGTAAGGAAATCTTTTATAAAGATGTCTCGTCGCTAATGGGAAGTTGACATGTAGATAAGGAGGTATGTATAGTATCCTCATTATGATTTATTTTCATTATAACAAGATTGTGTGCGAACGACAGTAAGATAATAGTGAATCTAATATTTGGATCGTAAAGGATAGTAAAGTAAAGCTAAACCACGTACATAATAAAACATGATTTACGTTTTTAAATGAACTTATAAACTTCCAAGTAATAATTTGAAGATAGTATATGAATGCAATCTGCAGAAAATAATACTCTACATTAAATATTATTGATAATCATTTAATTTATACATGTACTTAATCATTATATATCATAATATTTTAAGCTGAAACAGTTAATAATTTAATTTAACTATCCATGAAAATTTTATAAACCATCAACAACAGTTTCAATATTGTAAATTTACTGGTAATAAATATTTTGAATAATTTAGTTACAGATAAATATATTTAGTTACAGATAAAGAAAACTTAAAAATAATTTAAAATTTGCAGTCAATTGGAGAAAAATTTATTTAGTCTTGAATTAGAAAATCATAAATAATAGAGCAATTAAAAATAAATTATAACAAAGGATTATCAAATGACAAAAAAACAAGATGTATACAGCTATAAATATTCATTATATTGATTGTTTTATCTTGTGGAAACTATAATTTTGGATTTAATCCAATAAAAACCAATTAAGATTGACAGATATAATATTATTAAATAAAAATCTTAATATCCCGTCAAAAAGACAGGTAAAAGTATGAAATCCATATCTATTTTTTCTAATTGACATTTATATTTATCACTCTTATCAAAAATGTTAGATAGGTCAGCATAATCGATCTTGAACCAATTCGGTTGGATCATCGCTTATAATTGAGTAAACTAGTTTTCCTGTAAATTGCCATTTATAATTAAAAATTGACATCATTCAAAATATAAAACGAACAATGGCATCAAGCAATTCAAGTTGTCGATTCAAAATATTTTAATAATATTTTGTTATCGCACATATTTCTAGTAAGCAAAAAGGAATTAATATAAACACTTTTTTGTTAATTAATATAATCTAATTTTCAAAATGAAACGTAGAAAATTTTGCAGAAGATAGACAGTATATTGTATTTTGAACACTAAATTAAACTATGGGCAATGAACTGAATAGTGCAACAATAGTGCGAAGGTAAGCTAAAACCGCTGTTGGAAAGATATGTGATTCCCAGGGTGACTATAATGAAATTGCTTGAGAGAATTCGAAACTACAGAAATTGATCACTAGATAATCTCAAACTGACATTTAAACGATACCTATATATAGAAGTTCCGATACAGCATTAAGCGAGATGCGTAATTACAAGTAAATTACACTACTGCATAAAAGTATTAGTCTAAATTACCATTCAAAAATACCGTTTTTAATAATAAATCGGGTCAGTATATTACCGAAAGAGTAATAGTATTAATTAGTATAAAATCATTGGCGAAAATGCGGTTAATAAAATGACTGCTGCACTAAAGTGAAAACTTAGACACTGTATACAGTCTTTACGATAAATTATGACTTGTTTTAAACAGATTCAAAAGTTTGTCATCATATATAACCTCAGTCAACTGTAATATACGAGAGAACTTATAAATGTAAGCTGAAACAAACTTTTTTGCAGTTAACTTTGAAAAACAAATTGGTAATTATTGCGAAAACTGCAATTCTAAATAATGCATCCTCCAGTATATTATCTTTTCGGGCATACTTGGTTGTTTAATCAAATCAGATCAGCGTGGATAGTGTGAAAACTTAGACAATGGTTTATCCGTTCAGCTAAAGAGCGCCGCTTGAAAATGCGCAGTCGAAACAATGGCGGCTGGTCGAAAGAGGTCGGGGCTTGGGCGATTCCGCTTTAGCGCCCTCGTTGAATCAAATGCGAGGGCCTGTTTGCGAAGCCGTTCCACAGCAGCCGATCCTGCAGGGAAGCCTTGCGCGTGCCCCTAGCGTTAAGATAAGTTCCTCCGCGTGCATAATAAAAGGACTGCCGCGCGGACCGCAAGAGTCTCGTATTATCCGCAGCTTTCCACTTTCTTTGCGAAAAATGAAATCGGATTTTTTTAAAGGCACCGACGAGCTCTGCCGACGTCTACGACCCGCGGCAAATCATTTTCAATTTTTTGGCTGTATGCATTTCGTTGTAAAAATGGTATTTTCAGTAGGTCTGTAAACTTTGGTTGCTTTGATATACATACATGTATAAGTTTGTACTATTTTCACGAATTCTTACGTGCCTTCCATACTATACACTTTCGCATTTCACTACATAATTCTACATTTATTTAATTTTTTTATCTTCCAATCTCATTTTTATAGATTACGTTTTATAAGTTGAAAAATTTCATAAAGTATATTGCATATGCAGCAAGTAAAGTTTTTAAGGAAGTTTTACTATGTTAGATAATGAGCTAGAGACAAACTCGTTAAACCATCCGAATTACGCTATATTATAGTAAAATTGCAAATTTTTATACAGTAATTTTAGTGAAAAAAGAGAAGAATTACGATATAAATTCGCAATTTTTTACTAAAATATATAGTAAGTCAAGTTGTATTATGGTTTAACGAGTTTGTCTTAGCTTTATTATCTGACACACTAAAAGTTGCTTTAGAATTTCTGTCAGCTGAAAATTAACTATTTTCATTTATCAGTTTGATACGTCAGTTTTACTGTTTTTTTGATAGTATGTAAAATAGAAAATATTCAATAAACAATGTTAAATATTGTACAAAGCCTACTCAGAATTCAATACATAAATTCAACACATATAGTTTTTGATTAAGTATTAAACAATGAATTTGTTAAACAAAAATTTTATTTGAGATTATGCAAGGTAAAATAATTGATGGGCATGATACCTCGTTAAAATAGCGGAAACAGTTACATATAAAATAATATATTACTCTGTCAGCTTATGCAACATTAGTGGTAACATTTTCGTAGTAAAATGAGAGCATCATACTTTTACATCAGTACTGTGATTCTCTCAATGTAGCTTTACTGTGGATCGTTTACAGTCAAGCAAAACTGTTATTACTGAAAAATGAATCTTTCATTTTAGGTTGTTTTCATTTTAATATGTTGCATAATGTAAAAGTTTTATATAATGTAAAAGTATAATTGCTTTAAATAACATAGACCTGTAAGAGCATTTTGGTTTCATTAGAAACACGAATTCAACAATGAATGCAGTACAAATTCATTAATATTATTTACATTATATATAAACACACGTCGTCAGTACTATAATCTCATTGATAGAGAATCATTCGTCTATTTATGTATTAAAATACTGCAGTACGTAGTACTCAGGTTACTATGCTGAAGTGCACTTTCATGGGCCAATGATAACTGGTTGCAATTTAGTTTGTTAAAACGACGTTTCTGTTTGTTTGAACGAAATTTTATCTGGTGTTTGCCCAGCAATTAGTTAAAACTCACAATGAAATAAACTCTTATTTCTAGTCGAATTTCTTACTATTATACCTTCGAAATTATAAATAAACAATCAATAATATTATCAAAATAAAGATTATTTGATTTAAAATATAAATAATATATTCAAGTATTAACAGTAAATAATTATATTTAAACTTTAAAAAAAACTTATAAATACATGTTGTAGAACATATTGGCTTAAAGGAGACTAGCCAATTAACCATAAAAGGACAACCAATAGGTATTTTCGATTATTATAAGTGTACTTATGAGGGAAACCTCGAGGAAAATGCATACATCTATTTATTCTATTAGCCTGAGCTCACTTGTTTATAAGCTTGTAATGAGCTGTACAGCACTAGTAGAATATTCAAAAGAACATCATGTACTCTTCTAGCTAATATTTAATATCTTAGTCGGTTTTTCTTTATTTTCTTATGTAGGATCCTAAAAGAATTTTCCGACAAGACTCTCAATATCGTAATTATATTCTGCTGACGAAGCCGCATACCGAGGATAATCTTAGGAATCTTCACCACCAGACAAGGTTCATATTCTGTGCGAAGATTTTTTCTTTTGTAGCTCAGTTGTTCCACCGAGTTCATTAGTGACTATAGCGCTTTTTAAATTATCTGCACTTCTGATTCTCAGACTTAAATTTCTCAAGCATAACAATTATATGCAATTTGACTAAGCGCATTCATAAACCAACACCTGTAATGTAAACGTACTTTCATTCATCATTGGTAATTTCATTTGCAATTTTTATAAGACTGCCTATCACATTACTCAGAGCTCTTTCCTTGAAAGAAGATCATATGAAATACAATATCTATTATATAATATAATTGCTCTCTTAATTGTTTTAAAAACTTATGAAGAACTAGAAGAAAGTTATTAATCAAGAAAATATTGTTACAAAACTTTTTAAATTAAAAGTTACACAAATTTAAAACGAGGTATACTATACCTGTCGGCTGTCATACACGTATGTTTTTAAAAAATGAAGATATTCTTCAACGGGAGGATCAAATGAGTTTCTAAGAAGAATAATTAACAAAAGACTATTGAAACCAGTAATTAGGTACAAAATAACCTAAGAGCAACAATAAACGAGCACTAGATTTAAATTGGCTGAACGCGTACTAAAAAAGGTATTATACATCGCGACTATCCAATTGAGCAACTGGCAGGCGGCCGTCAAGTGGAAATTATCCTTCTAATTTGTCATCGACTTGATATAAGCGCAAGGGCGATGCAAATCAAGGAAAAGTCCGCTTAGAGAGCGGCCTCGTGAAAGGGAGGGGCCGGCCGGCTATTCACCGCGAGCGAGAAGCGCAGCCCCAGCCCCGAGCATTGCTTCTTTAACAGCCGCGGCGCCATATTTCAGGGGCTCTGAGCGAGCGGACCCCCGTGTATACTTTCTCGCAGCTGGCAATTTAAAAAGAGCGGCGCACTCCCGCCGGGCTATATAGCCGGAGTCGCGAGCTCTGCAGGGGTGCGCGCGCGCGCGCAATTACACGACTCGCCACGTTGTCGACGCGTAGAAAAATTGTCTGCCTCGAGCCGCGCGCCACTTACTCGCCCCCGCCCACTCGTTATAAAAAAAAAAACAGTCCTTCCTTTACACCCTCTCGGGATCTGCCGGCCCGATTCGCGGTGCCTCCTCCCCGGCGATGCTCATTAAAATGCCCGCGAGGACCTGACGGGGCTGCGCGGCTCCTCCGTCCGCGGTCCCTCCGGCTTCAATATATAAGCTCGTTCTTCGTTGAAAAGGGTAGGCGCCTGGAGAATAAGGGCGCGGGGGAGGTGGACAGGGGACGGCGTTGCCGGGTTATCGGACGAGCAGTCTACTGGGAAGCGGTCGTTAAGTATCGATCAGAGCCGCGGGCGGTACACTCGGCGGGTAGTTAGTTGCCTTTGACTTTATTAATCTTAAAAGCTCTCGGGGCGCGAAAGGGCAGACCGCGTAAATGCATCTATTGAGCGGGCCGAGGCCGCAAGACTCCGCGGCTGAAACTCCCCCGGGTGCGGCTTTGTCTTTACGCATTCAGCCGCGAGCGGGAAAGATTGGGGATTTATAGATGATTCCATTTGGTCTTCGTGACGGCAATTCCGGCATTTCACAGTGGACGCTCCCCTCGCCGGCCCTCCCAGGCATTCCATAATGCCTTTGTCCTGCCCTCGTGCAAACGACAACTCCTTCGATCGCCCGCATATATAGCTGGGCACCCGCTGACCAATTTTCAGCGTGGCAACCTTCTCTTTTTTTTTTCTTTATCGCGCCCCGTGTTCTTTATACGCGCGTAATTATGTATTTTGGGATAAAATCGAGTTTACGCGAAGTGTCGCGCGGGTTTATCGTGCGCAAGCCGGGGATATCGCGCAATAACGAGGTTATCAGGGTTCGATTAGGCGAAAACAACAAATATCCTTAAGAGACGGCTGAGGAAACGGTGAAGGAAGCGCTCGGCACGGCGAAAAAAGCGCGCTTGGCGCCAGTCCAGACTCCTACTCCAGCCGCATGAAAGACCCGGCCCAATCTCTCGCGCCAGGCCGTGCTGAAGACGAGATTATCGAGAGCATCCGAGGCAATGACTAGCTTAAGCACCGGGCGCTGCTCGAGATGCGAGCTTCGCGTGCAAGCCGAGTGTATGTATTAACGGAACGTATACCGCCGTATTGCCGCGGCAACAAAAGAAAAAAGAGAACGCGCGCACCCGGTCAGCAGGGGGGGGAGGCGGGCGGGGACACGCGGGCACGGGTCAGGGGGCGCTGGCTCTAAAAATGAAAGCTCGCGGGATCGCAGGCCTCTGGGCATTTAAAGCTCTGCGCTTTCATCTCTTTTCGGGCGCGCGGTCGAGGGACCGCGAAAAGGTCGGCTGGGCACAGAGACAGGAGGCGGGCAGGAGGGCAGACGTAAAGTAAAGCCCGAGGCCAGTGGTAACGGACTGACACTTTTCTATTAACAGCTTTTGAAAAGTCTCTTTCAGGTTTAGCGCGCCTTCGTTTGGTAAGCCTCGCGCCTCTTTCGTACGTGCCCGGGCGCCGGCGCACCGCGCTTTAAAAGTGAAACGATATAGAGGGTGGGAGGGAAACCGGGCAAGTAGAAGGAGGAGAGAAGGAGGGGAAAAAAAAAGAAGTGCAGGAAGCAACCGAAGAAGTAGACGGATTAAGTCAGGGGGCAGGAGAAAGGAGATGGTATAAGTATCAAGCGCGGGGAATAAATTTTAGTTTGATTAAATGCCTTCTCCCTCCAGGATGGAATGCGCCATTTAGTACGGGGATGCGGGGATTCAATAAAAATTCAACCCTGCCTTTTGTAAATGGGATTAAAGGCGCGTCGCTTGCATGAGTTATCTCGGGGAAGAACTGCGGTAGAGACGCCAGGAATATTTCAGCCGGTGCGTTTCCCTGCGCCCTCGAGTCAAAGAAAATATTGCGTTCCCCGTGGAATCCTGAACGGTTTCATGCGTCTGAGTGAAATTTTACTGCGGCACTGCTCGGTTTAACGGAAGTCTTGTTATGCGCGCTTTCTTGGCTCTTGAATAATGTTTACAGGGATTTTATTCAATAGTCCAGAGTGCGCTCAACGATATGCGCCAAATTACTTTATATCGGTTGTTATGGTTAATTAAGGTGACAGCGGAAACGCTTCACTCGAAATGTCCAGAGAACTTTTGACTCGACACGAGCGCCGGAAAAGTCAGATTAAACTAAAATTAAAAGTGACCCCAATTAAGTGGAGAAAATAGATTTATTCCAAAAGTACTCGAGTGACGGTATAGATCATTGCGCGCATGACAGGCCAAAAAAGATTTCATCCTGTAGACGGGCAGTTTAATGCACACTCCGTTTTTATAACCACTTTGTCGAAATAGCTTTTAAAAGATCCCCTAGACGCATTAACGCGCCAAAGAAATGTATTTAGCCCGTTAAAAAATGTAGGCGGCCGTTTCGATTCCTGAGCGCGCAAGCACGAGGAAACACCTCAACCCTATTTTTTTTATAGGCTCTGCAGCCGGCCCGTCCGCGGAATTAAATGCTGCGGATAAGACACGCCTCCCCTTCTTTTTTTTTTTTGGTGTCGCGTCGTGTCCGCGCGGCACATAAAAACCACCGAAAAAGCGGCCGGCCCCACGGAGAAGCCGCACAAGTGGCTCTCGGCCGCGCCGTCCTGGCAATCGCGGGGTTGCGCGAGTCGTTTTCCTCGAGCGGCAGTCGGCCTTCGCTCTCGGCCCCCGCGGGCACACGGCGCGATTTCGGCCCCCTCTCGTAAAGTCCCCCCGGCCCGGGCGAGTGCGCCTTTCGGCATCGGAAATTTCGCGGCCGGGGCATTAGGCGGCGAATTATTCCGGGGACGCCTCGGGAAGCTGCCGCGGGGGGAGACTTTACGCGCTGCCGCGTTTTACGGGGGAGGAGCGCCCGGTTTACTGCGAGCCGGCCCGTAACGGCGTTTTGGATTTCCTGGATGTATCGCGGGGCCCTGTAAAAAAAAAAGGGAAGGAAGGGCCAAGTATGGCGCCCGAGGCCGATCGGACGCGGCCCGGCTAATTGCGGTGGCCTGCCGCGCCGCCAGCACCTTTTTTTTTTATTTTATGCGTTACGGCAAGCAAGTTGTACGGGCGGACTTGGAGGAGTTGGCAGCGAGGTTCGTTTTTTTTTTTTTTTTTCGGGCGTCGTCGGGTCTGAGTCGTTGGCGTCAATTTTTTAAAATGACATTAGAGCCGAGCGGGCGCCGAGGGATGTGGCATAAGTTTAACCTTTTTTTTTTCTCTCTCCAGCCGCTCTTCCCCTTCTTTCGCGATAAAAGTTTATTCCCCGAGTTCTTGTCCAGGCCGTGTTCCTTTCTGATTTATGCACTTTTCCCCGGATTCGGTATTAGAAAGTTCTTTGATATCCGCGCCAGGCCGATGCGACGCTCACTCTCTTATTTACCGGAGCGCGCAGCGTCCCATTGACTGGCGGCGAAAGGACCCTGTGTTTCGCGCGACTTTTCAGCCGAGAGGCAGTGGCTTCAATCGGGGACGGCCGACTCTGCAGTTGATCATCGCGAGTATAAACTCCAATCCGATTGTCGCTGTATATACCTCGGCCGCGCGGGGAAGCGACTGGGTGCTATTTTATAAGTGGAAACGCCGGCTGCTTTCCGTGACTAAATATTTGGCCCGCTGAGAAGGCAAGCCGTGTCGGCGCATATATACTCATTGACGCCCGCGCGTATACACAGCCGTGTATTTGTACGGGAATCGTACACGCGAATATGATGGAAATGGTAAAATCCTCGGTTGATAACAGGCACACCGGCAGTCGGCACGTGGAAACTTAAGCTAAGCCGAGGATGTAACGAGTTTATTAATTAGCATATCTTGAGCGTTATGTCGAGGAGGAGCTCGAGGGTTGGCTCTCCCGTTTGTTGCGCGTCATTTTAACGAGGAAGCTGCGAAAGCTCGGCGGCGGCCAGGGGCTGAGGACTATTGGCGGGGGCGCTCGGCTGATTCAACTCCCCGGGGACACAAAGGCACGGAGTGAAGATATTTGCTTATGCATTATCCGCGCGAGTGCATCCCGATGGCGCGGGGGATAAGCTTCCCCGGTCGCGCGGGCCATCCGAGAGGAGCGATCGTAAATTTCCTCCCGGGCCGGGTCGCTTCCTCGGGAGAGCTTTCGGCGCGGGCGGATCCACGGCGAATTCATCGATCAGCCGCCGCGGCGGCGGCGCTAGATTGTATCGGCCGTCGGGCGGATTCGCGCTTCTTTGCCCAGAGTCCCGGGGAAGGAATGGCGGAGCCCGCGGCTAGCGCCGGAGGGGCCCTCGGCTCCCGCCCGGCGCTTCCGCTTAATCGAATGCACTCAAGGCGTATTGCGGCCTCGCTTTGACGCTTATTATGTTCCGGGCTCCCGAGGAATCGCCCGGCGTATCTACCGCCCGATCCCACCGCTAATTCCCACTCCTTATTCGCCCATTAAAACTTTTCCCGGCTCGCTCTACCTGCGTCTACGCGCTCGCCCCCTGTTGGCTTGTTTAAATGGTCCGTGTCGGATGCATCCGTTTAATCTGCGAGCTCAGCGTTTCACACTTTTAACTCTTATTTTTAACTGCTTCCTTCGGCAGATAATATCTCGCGCTACATCCGACGCGTGATTTTCAAATATGCTCTTTCTCATATTTCCTGTCTAGTAGTTGCAAGCGTAAACAAGAAAGTCAAAGTAACTAATACTGCAGCTTACATTGGTAAAATTATCTCTTTTACCGTTAATATCGCGAAAAAGTAATAATAAAGTTTCGGTAGAGCTTATATTTCTAGATTCTGCCTTTACACATGGCTCTTGTATCATTTAATAATATTTTTTGTAATGTTAATTGGGTAATTTAGGCAAATTTAGTTATTTTTACCATAATTCCGAGTGAAATAACCAGAGACTGATCAAATTAAAGAAATTATCAAACTTTCTAACTAAATAATAATTATTTCATTACTATTTGTACTATATTGTCGAATACTTTACTAAGTTGAAATTTAATAATTTACGGAAAGTTTGATAATTTCTTGAATTCGTCCAGCCGGTGATCATTTTACCAGAAGTTACGGTAAGCATTACTACAACATTTCTCGCAATGCATAGAGACAGTGAGTAATTTGAAGAAATGTCTCTCCATTGAGATTCAATGAAAGTGCCCGATGCGATCGAGAACAATACATATAAAATGGGGGATATCGCATACGGATAACCCAAAGTCGTCGCGGCACCACCTAACGGAAAAGACAATAATCGGGTATCGTGGAAGGTGTCGTTGCCAATCCGTGACTCGTGCTATCGCTAGACTCGAGAGCGCCCCCGCAGCCGGGGGGGGGGGGCTGAGGGGCCAAGGGGAGAAGCCGTGAAGCGGGCGTCTCCGTGATCGCCCTGATTTTATCGGCATCGCGTGAGGGCCTCCCCCGGCTTGGCTCCGGCGAAGCTGCCGGCGCAGCTCGCGAGGCTTTCAACTCCATTGAGCATGAAAATTTTATCTCACTTTTTAAGTAGTTACGCCTGGGACCGCTCGGGCGTGATCAATTGGCCCCGAGTTCTCTCTCCATCATTTCAAGATGGTTATAGGCTACCGGTCCGTATATACCCTTCCCCTTTTTTTCCCTCTTCCTTTTTTTCTCCCCCTCCCCCCCCCCCCACCCGAAATAAAGGAGGAATTCTCGCGTGCGGCGGAAACGGCGCTCCTGCGGGCGGAAACATTTTCCAAGTACTAATGAATTCGTTACCCGGCAAGCTCAACGGACAATCCCCGCGCGCAACAAGTTCAAATCTCTCGGTGTAGGCGCGATATCCGACCTCGATCTAACTAGCGGTCTTACCTGCAGATCCATCATTTTGCCGGGAGAGCCACGGATACCTTATCCGCCGACGTCGGGTTCCCTTTTCTTCGCGCCCTTCCCCGGCAAAATTAATTGCGGCTTGTTGTCGGATTCCCGCGGAATGCACTCGGATAAATACAAACGGCCGGCTTACCGCCCGTCGTCCGCGCCAGTCTAACGAGTGGGAGCCAACGATCCCGCTTATCTCCGCGCCCGGCGCACACCCGGAAGGATTTCAATTTTCGAATTTTCCGAGATGAAATTCAGGGGGGGATCGGCTGGCGCCCGGGTGGCCGTAGGGGTCTTCGGTAAACGGAGGGAGCGGGCGCGGCTCCGCGGAAGCATTAAATCTCCTTTCAGCGGGCAAAGCGCAAACTTGGCCGGGCGGCAAGTCGCGCGGAAACTCACGAGGCCCGCGCCGAGTCGAGGGTCGGAAAAGAAGAAGCCGCTCGCGGAGTCAGCGGCCGCTCCGATTGAGCGCGCATAAATCTTACCCCGCGAGCGCCGGCGCCGGGTAATTAGGTGTCCCCCCACCCACCCCCCACGGCGGCCCCGCCCTCCGCGCAATATTAGCCCCCTCCCGACCGCGAACACCTTGTCAGGGCTCGGCTGTCTTAACTTGCCGAGCAACTCTTGCCAGCCGGGACCGGAGACACTCTTCCAACGGGCTTGCGATCATCTTTGCATCCCGGGGAGATGCCCGGGGCTCCGGGCCGCGTCAGATTAAGCTCCAATTGAAATTCATTTTCCTCAAATAAACTTGCCTTTCCATTTGTCAAGCAGTGAACAATGCCACTTACTATTTATAGCCTCGGCTCGCTTGTTTTATTTCACGTCAAAAGTCAGATACTGCCGGATCGCTTTTATTCCATGAAATCGATCCGACAATTGATTAAGAGATTGATGCCTTTAAATCTTTCACTTTAATAGATAGATAGCTCTTTTGTTCTTTTAATATCTAATCGAACTAGATTATGCTTATATTTATTTTATTTTACGATTTATCCCAATTATTGCTACAATTTGAATGACTGCATTCACGGATTGAGGCAAATGTTTCGGTCAATTCTGTCATTAACAGCCTGCGGACGTTACATCGTTACCAATTTCCATTTAAACAAATCGCTTATGTGTCAATCGCTGATATATAGTCACTGCAAAATAAATTATGAACTTTTTATGCATATTATGAAACACGAGTAGAATATTATGTTAGAATTATAGAAGGCAATTTATATGGTTTCCTGTTACACTGGTCGTTTATCTATTAAACGTGTAAATGTACTTAGTTTTCTAAAAACAATTTTAAAGTTATTAACTGTACCCTAAGAGTTTAAATAGTTTTGATACTGACGTTCGTGAAATCCAATAAAGCTTTTAACACATTTATTGACTTTGCCGTAACAACTAAAAAAATTTTAATACCATTTCCCTTGCTATGTAGCCTTTATTACAAATTCCAAGTCTCGAAAAGCTAACATCGAAAATATACGTCACCATAGAAATAAATTGCCTTAAAAGCCGAACATTATTTTGAACATGTAATCGAGATCATTTTCAAAGGACTTGAATAAATAGAGAAGATTTTAATAATTATGGTAAGTAATTAGAAAA
Organism: Sycophaga agraensis; assembly: GCA_018906755.1. Lineage (NCBI taxonomy): Eukaryota > Metazoa > Arthropoda > Insecta > Hymenoptera > Pteromalidae > Sycophaga > Sycophaga agraensis. The sequence goes on from JACCIE010000003.1 coordinate 1,110,421, forward strand.
TACTTAGATTCATCTCACTGGACAAAGTTTATCTTGACATCAGTCCGCTTTACGTATCTGTGTCCTTTGCGTAGTCTTAGCCGATATATCCAATTTACGGGCGTTAACAAGCTAAGAAAAATAAGTTGAAAAATCCCGCGAAACGTGTTGGCACAGAGTGGAGAAAGGGCGGAGAGACGAGGAGAAATATTCCCAAGGCTGCACACCTTCGTGCGCGATTCATAAGCAAATAGTGGAGCGTGGGAAAAGGCTTCGAGTGCAGTGTAAAAAGAGGGAGGAGCCGCCGAGGGGGAGAGACACGCGAGGCAGTCGAGATTTTGCCGGCTTTTGCGCGGCTCCCGCTTCCGCGGCCTCTTTAGCAACTGCATTACTGCCGCCCCCTTCAGAGCCCCGCTTTGCCAGCGCCACTCCGCCCGGATAAGCGAGAAAGCGAGGGAGTAAAAGAGAGAGTGAATGGACGAGAGGCCGAAGTAAGATGAATGTCGACTTTTAGAGGAGTCGGCCTCGCGCTTTGGCTCGCTACCTACCCGCCGGGCCCGTTTATTTGCCGTTTACGCCGGCCAGCTGGCCGACTTTCCATTGGGAGTTGAGAGAGGGGGAGCCAGCACGGGCAGAGGGAATCAATCCCCCTGGGTTCGATTTTCCACGCTGCTTTTGTCAATATGTACACGGATATATAAGTTTTGACGATTCGCCAGCTTTATTTCACAAGCATTGAGAGCCACCCGAGTTATTGGGTCTTCTGGTCTGCATCATTGCTTTTTTGCGGGTCGACCTTCCCGAGATCAAGTGTGGAAGATTCGCGCGAACCTGAAATCCCTTTGAATGACCCACTACCTCGAAATTCCCGTATTTTCGATTTATTCTTTCAAAAACATAAGTAAAACTGTAGTTTGACAAATCTTCATCTCCGAATCTCTGAATCTCGAGTTGATAACTTTACTTCACATAATAACTAAGTTGTTGTCCGATTTTATTGTACTTCCCGACACTATATAACTATTTACTTACGCCATGTTTCGATTATTCGTAAAAATTTAGTATAACGCTTCGTCCAATATGTTACCGTGTATTTAAGCAAGTATTTTAGTTTTATCTTTATTGAATTCTTTTTCAAACTAGATTTCGTATAAATTTCGTGAAATACTTTTTATCTTCGGATCACTATGAAACTTTATTGAAGTGTTATAAAATCAATTATAATTTAAGTGTTAAAATTAATGATTCTATATTTTTGTTATAGAAATTTTATATTATTATTTGCTTTCGCATTTGTATTTTTTGTTATCGCATAAAACATTTTTTATTATACATACATAAAAAAGTTACGCAAAAGAGAATTAGCTTAAAACGTAATTCTGTATGATCTTATTAAATTCACTAAGCAGTACTTACAATCATAAATTAAAACTAATTTAAAATTGTTTTTATGGAACTGTGACCTTTGCTTTAATTTGGTACAGCTTGTACAATTTGAATTATAAAGAAAAAGACGATATATCTTTGCTTACATGAGATCTTTGTTGTCCAATATTACGAAAAATACACTGTTTTCAAATATTAAATATAAATATAAGCGAGAAAGTATTTTTTATAAAAATTCTAAATTGTTCAGACAAAGGATATATTTTCTACTTGACATCCGTCCAAGTAAGTTAAATTCCAAAATAAATCCTGAAAGGCGGAAAGGTCGCGTGGAGGAAGTGGGAAAAAAATCCGCAAAGATCCCCATCTAGAGCTCTTACTCGCCAAGTGTATCTATATTTCCATCTCGTGGTGGTTCGCAGCTGTAGAGTAAAACAAAAGAATAAACATGGGGGGTGAAAGAGGGGGTTGGAGAGGAGAAAATAAACAAGGGGAGGAGCAGCGAGTTTTTCGTGCTTTTCCATCTTGGATGAGGCGGCTGGCGCGCGAGCTTTCGGGCCAACGGCAGAAGGCGTTCGCCCACTCGGGAAGAATAAGTCGCGGTGTGCGCGGGTATTGCGGCCGCGCGCTAGGCCGCCGCTAGTAATAATATTTTACGGGCGCCACGGCGCCGGCGCTCGCGCTCGAATCACCGATGCGAAATGAAAAATAATGAAAAGCACTCGGCCGCGGAATTGAAAGCGAAAGGGGGAAGGTCGGCCCGCGGAAGAAGAAGATCCCAGGCGGAGGAAACGAGCCCCGGCCCGACTAAAAAGCCTGATCCGAAGGAATTTTAATAAAGCGGGAAAGCGGTTCGAGGAGCAGTCCGCGCGAAAATTAGCGATGGCCGTGAGAAAAGGGGCCGGCGGAAGGAAGTAATAGTCCGGGAGTCGGCCGTCCCAGCTGCGGCTCCCTGCCGCCCAGCGTCCCGCCCGCCTGCCCCGGAGGAAGAATCAATCGGAGCCGGCGGCTGGGCTAAAGTGGGTGCTCAATTTCCGCGGCCAACGGTGAATCGTATATAAGCCCGGGCGATAAAGCAAAAATGGGTGAGAGGAAGCGTAAAACCAGTCGCGCGTGGGGAGGAAGGAAGAAACGCGCGCGGGGCGATCGCGGGGGAAGAAAAGGAGGCTTAAATTTATTAGTGCACATCGACCGTGTGCCCGACTTTTAAGTGCGAAGTGAAAATTGCCGAGCGAAATATTACGCCCGGGGCTAGATTGCATTTGCAAGCGGAGAATCACAAGTACACTGCACCGATGTAAATTAAAATGTCCGCAGGTCGAGATTTCACAAACAGAAGGACTGGATAGAATTCATTCAATTCAGATGCATGAGATGAAATACTGTTTAACAAATAATTTCTTTTAGCTTTTACGGAAAATCGATTGGACCATTTTTCACTGGATTGCCTTAATGGATTTCTGATTATCTCACGATCAATGTAATTAAGCTGTACGCATGTGAGGAAAAAGAGGATAACATTGTAAGCACGCAAATTCATATATTCGTAAAGCTTCACAAACAATAACAGAATAACAGTTCAAAACAGTCCAATGGTGTAAACACACTGTAAAAACATTCGAGTGACAGATTCATAAAAAAATATCGCTGAATCGGATTTTGAAAGTCTTTTAGTTATTTGGGACAGAACAATCCCATATAGAAAAAGTATTAAGATAGATACAAAAAATGGTTCGTCTAAAGCTGTATACTCGTATTATCGCTTGCACCATCTGAATTTTTGAAGGTGAAGATTGTTATCATTACTTTTATGGCATTATAAAAGTTCTTGTAAAACATTAAATAGAATTTATAATAAATTTGTAATACTATAAAGGAAGATATATTTTCTTTTAATAATTAGCACCATCGTGCTAATTCAAATTTGTTTTAGCTACTATTTTGTTACTTAAAGGAAATTTCACTGGTAATCGATAAATTTGGTTTTCAATATATGTTGCGAAGGTAAAATTTTATGTTGGTTTTGTTTCATAAATTTTTAAAAAAGAAAATTAACATATTATGTTGATGGTTTTATTGATCATAATTAGTTTTTGTTGGTGATTGCAGTGGTAGGAGGAGAGATTTCAAAGGTTTCTTCGAATTAAATGACACTTTATTCGTTGATTCTATTTATTTTATATACGTATATGCGTATATGCACATACGTATATGCGCGTGTGTTGCTGCACAATATACGTCTGCTTTTGGTAGTTGGAAAGAGAGTGAGTCCAGAATGCCGCGGTTTTCCCTCTCCCCTTTTCGGCCCTTTGTCTTCGGCGCCTAAGCGATCACAGCGCTTTCCTCACATGACGGCCTTTTCCGTCGGCTACCGTTTCCGTGCCACGCGGGCAACACATATAGGCCTAAAAGCCCGCGAGTAGCCCCATGGCCTTTCCTCTGTCGGCGACCGTGAGACGGCACGCGGGCAGACACCTTCGGTCCGACTATGCTCGCGAACCTTTTCCTCCCCGCGTGTGTAGCTATTGGGCCTATCGTCCGTCGGCGGCCGCCTGGCGCGGCACACGGGCAGATCCCTCGGCCCAGCTCCCCGCGCGTTTTTAATACGCCTTTCTTTGCGCGAATTTTCATCATTTTCCGTGCCTTTACGCAGATTCAGAGAAGCGTCTCTCTCGCTCTTTCTCCTTCCAACTCATATTCGACTTTTACCGCAGTGTGACAATTTGTTATGTACATATCCGCAACATTAGTCGAATCATTTACTAGACCGCTGATTGGGCTGCATGCGCATACCTTGGTCGTACAACTCTTTACACAGGATTCAATTTCTTAGTTGTAATTGTAATTTAATCTGAGTAATAAAGTTTTATCAGTTAATCTAAAGTTAAACTAGAATTTCAAAATAATAATGGTGAGTATGAACAAGAAAAACGCAGAAAAGTGCAGAACTAGAATAGGGTATAAAGATAACAATCTGATCATCCTAGTCAAAATTGTACAAAATTGTGCACAAAAGTGATTCTTTGCGACAGAAGAAGATCCGCTAGGCATGGAATTCTTATTTTGTGCTTGTTAGTATAATACGTTCATACAACAAACATCATGATGAACACATCACCTAATCCCCTGACATTGTCCAGAGGCAATTGAAATTTTTTAGTATGTGTATGGACATATTGACGACTAATCACTACGGATGTAAAAAATTAGCAATTTAATGATTTCAGATATAAAGTTTAGTCAAATTAAAGGACAATAGCAATGTTTTTCGAAAAATCGGAGCAGATCTGTAAATACGGTAGTTGAAAAACGTGATCTTTTACTGATACAGATGTAAATGATCACTCGCAATCGAATTCTTCATATATCACTACAACATCGTAGTAACAATTTACCAATAATGCATGGTAACGTGAGTAGTCGATCGAGTAGTTCACTTCTCTTATTGAAGAAGGCTGTCAAACGGTACCGTCACTCCAGTACATCCCAGTATAACAGTATTTTAGCATCATTACTAGAGATATTGTCGTTGAAAAATTCATTACACTCAACAAACGAACTCTCGTTACCTCAACTGCCTTAAGCCTTGCCCTAGTCATCACCAAAAAAAGTCTATTTCAGCCAAAATTAATCCATTAACGGAAACTACCGATGACAGTGTCGAATATCAAGATAAACTCTGAAAATGAAATGATTTTGGCGAATGAATTATGAAGAGCAGTCATATTAAATCATCATCGCCAGAGATTATCCCACAATGGCAGTGAGTATGCCTTTTGAATTTTTGATATTAATCTATTTCTTTTTAGACAACGGAATGCTACACAATTGGTAGCGTATTCAATGAATCAACACGTTAATTCCCTTCCATGGACTAGAAAATAAACTAGTGTTTCTTCTTTGGGCTGCCAAATTAAAAAAAATAAAACTATAAACTATGAAAATAAAAAGAAACTATACCCAAAATTCTACCTAGTTATTCCAATACCTTGGACTACTGTTTTATGATCGCCAATGCAACTCGATCGTACGCATGATACTCCGATCCACAAAAATATTGCAGATTATTTTGTAAAATTTCGCTATAAATAAGCTTATAGTAAAGTAAATCAAATTTAATTTCTTAGTTAAGGCAAATATTTCTTCATTGGCAAATATTCTTACAAAAGTATTAACGTATTTAATCGGATCTTTCTTGATCAATCAATTTTTTACAGTTATACTCAAGTTTCATCAAATTTAATTAATTCCAGTTTTAAAACATTGAATTTGCTAGCGTAAGCGTTTCTCTTATAGTTTAAAATTATAATTATAATTTTAATATAATTCAAGATTGTTTTCATCGCGATTATACTTTTAACAATAATTAATTCTTTTATCTAAAAATATAGCCAAGCAAAATCATTAAATCGCGTAGTCATATTTGGGAGGTGCCGCTTGCAAAAGTTGGAGATGAAACAGACGCATGACAAAATACATGTGAAAAGAGCCCGAGGAAAAAGTATGAGCAAGGGAGAGGAGGAAGCGAAAAAGGAGAAAGTTAAGTTGTTTGAAGTCTCGTTAGCCATTTATCAATCTGGCAGAAGTTTCTTGCGAGGCACAATTAATGGAAGGTATTCCGTGAGCTGTCCGCACAACCGCATCGAAGAAAAAATTTGGCTCCAGAGCGGGAAGCAGTAACCGGGTGGCGGCTTTGTTGCCTTCCTGATATACAGCTTGCGCCGTATTTTCACCAAACGAAGCAAATGGTTCAGAGAAAAAAGCCTGCAATGATACGCAACATCACATCAAATGCTTGGGTTCGTTGGGTACCCATTGTTGGATTGTTACTTATACAAATATTTTCATTCAATTTGGATTATAAACATTTTTCTAATGTTGTAATAATTAAAATCGTTGATTGGTATATTAAAAAATTTTTACGAATCATTATTTATTAACAGTTATGTATTTGATTCATTAAAGTATTTGAATTGATTCACAAGTTTTGCTCAAATGCATGTCAGGCTTGTTCCGGAATTTTTATTCGAAGAGCGCTCCTTTCATTCCAGTACAATAATACTGATTATGTACATCGATAAACCTCTGGGGAATGATCGGCTTTCGATTGATCGTGCAAACTGCAAGTGAAGAGCGCTCCATTCGCTCTCCACTTCGGGAAAGCAGGTAATGTGGTACGGGTTAAGTGGCATATATCTACACGTGCATTTTAACTCTCTACAATGTTTCAAATTAATCATTCCTGCTAATTTTACAATATTCAGTCAATTAGACTACAATATTAAACGTTGCTTAATAATAATTTTATTTTACTTCATAGTAAAGCTTAATAATTCAAGGCCAATATTAAATAATAATTTTACACTACGTATTTCATTAAATTATTTCGCAAAGTCTTGTAGTCAGAAAACATTTTTCTTGTGATTTCTTAAGATTATGCTTTGGCTCCTTTTTCTCATTAAATTCTTATGCAATTTTTCTCACTACCAGCCATTTTTTCGATATTCCAAAGTTAAATGCAATTACTGTTTCCTCGTACATTTATGATATCAAATCATTTCCGAAAAATCTCATTAAATTTTTGTAAACTTCTGGGAATCCGGAAGTTTATAGTAATCATGACGGTAATGAAAAATGCTTGAATTGCGAATATTTCACTCTTTGCAAGTAAAAAAACTGGAACGAACGCTATCGTAAAGTTAAAATTTAAATTTTCTGTAATACATTAGATATATATTTCAGTCACGTATACTTCATGAAATTTTGAATTTGAGAATATTTAGTATCACTGATTACAGATGCAGAGTCTGAATTTCGAAATCCAATATGATGAACCAAATTTTGAAAAGACGGTGATCAATACCACACTGGACTGTAAAAGACTTGAATTTGAAAGTAAATTATAAGTTCCCAATGTCATTGCAGTATTTGAAAAAAAAAACTTTCAACACTAGCGTAGCTTTTGTTTTAAAAACTTTGGCTTGGAACTACTATACTGCATTTGAAGAAACGTTTTCTCATACAAAGTGCCTCCACTGGATAAAGGACAAAAGAAGAGGGGTTCGAGGGACGACAAAAGTTTGAAATCAAAAATAAAATATCGATGCCAGAGAGATCGACAAGGAAGGATTATGGCTGAGTGAGGAAACTGCCAAGTCAAACTGCGGCAGAAGATTTCCGGCCTCTATGTCTTGGCCGACGGGTCTGAGCCGGAAAAACGTACCCAGCATATTTACCCGAGGCGTTGTCGCTTCCTCGGCGGGGCGGCCGCGGTTATCCTGGCGGTCGTACAAAGCTCTCGCGTGGCTCGCTCGGGCTTCCAATCTGCGCGGGCGCGGGCGGCTGGAAGGGAGGGGCCAGGGGCTCACGCGCGGCCGCATCTCCGGCGCGCCCCGGCTTTATGGATTGCAAAGAGGATTGGCGCGGAATTTCGGGGCGATACTGTGCAAATTGATTCGATAGCGCGCGGCGCACAAGAGAAGGGCGCCGATTCGCCCCCCCGCCCCTTTTCCCATTATATTTTCCCCAGGCGGAAGAGCCTGATGTGTTTCTATACGCGACGACGGTGCGCCGCCGCGCTTGAAAATAATAAATAAATAACGGCAACTCCATCGTCACATGGCTTTCGCGCGCGCATCGGCAAGCTAATCTCTCCCCTTTTATTCCCAAACATAAATATCCGATAAATTCGATTTTTCCTTAATCCCTCGACGATCGACGCCGCTATCCACTCAATTAATTATTGTCAACTTAGGAGGAATTGACTTGCCAAGTCACGTACGAGTTTCTCAATTAACTGAGCAGAATAGACAAGCTCCTCAGTAGTAACAGGGGAACTTTGCCCAGTAGTACAAACTTGTTGTAGGAGGCGCGGACGTAATGATCAGCAGCGATAGGCGAGCCTGTAATCTTTAGACGTCTCGTCTTAAGTTCACCGAATTCTTTTTTCCTTTTGCTTTGCCCGTGTCACCGAGCTCTCGTTGTCTAGCGACGCACGGGGGAAAAGTTATCTACAGACCCGGCCCTGATATAACTTAATCTCCGAGGACGAGGTCGTATTTTACTATACTCTCTGACAGTTATCCGCGGACGCTCGATGGAGCTTTGGTTAACATTCCTCGTGCTGCGCACACGTCTAGTCAATTTTGAAATTCAATTTTCGAGATTTGTCGAGGCGGGAAGGGCGGCGGGGGGAGGGAGGATGCAGGACGCGTGACGCGTTTACGAAGCGCCGCAACTCGTCCATCAAAGAGCCTTTTGACTTATTATCCAATCGTTGCTCCCACAGTCGTAAATCGGCGTAAGATATCTGCCTTAATTATTCAGATGCTGTTTATATATACCAGACCTCGAAAGCTTTTTACCGCGTAATGTTTATTAGAAGACTTGCGGGAAATAAGCGAATTTTGTACAACGTTCAACTTGCAAAACCCGTTTCCACTCGATAAATTTTACATATTTTGATACACTTTTTAATGATGATTGTCCAATATGTTGACTAATTCATAAATTATCTCTAATGAGTCAATGTCTCCGAAGGCCACTTGAACATGGAGTGTCATTGATCAATTCGCTTCATTCGTTTTCATCATCCAGAATATTAACTCTCAGTCTAATATAATATAATATAACGTATTAACTCGCAGAAACAATTACGCGGTTATCAAGGGCTTATAAACAGAAGAGGAATCGCGCATCTAGCGAATGTCGTTGTAAGAGCGCGGCTAACTTTCTAATACGGAAATAACATCCTAACGAACTAATTGAAAAAGAAACTCGTCAAATTAGTTACGGCGATTCGAGTCGTAGGTGAAAAGGTATATATAGCTTCATCTTTACGACGCGAGCCACGCGACCAGCATAAAAAATAAATAGCTAAGGGGTGGGTTGGGAAGGGAAGAGTAGAAGTGGGCGACAGCCGTTACCACGGCTTGGTAATAGTCCATAAAGCCTCACGCCTGCCTTCGGCCTCGGGGCTCACGGAAAATAAAGGAGGGTGGGAAAAGTGGCTCGAGCGTTAACGGCCCCCTTATCAGTTCGATGGTAATTCCGATCGGTGCGGGCGACTGCGCGATCTTATCGGACTCACGCCGTGTCTCGGGTGACGCGTTCCGTGCCGACGCGCGCGTAGTTCCACGCGCTGCCGTAAAAACATGTCCGCGATCTTGGGCAAATTTATTCGCTGGCGAACGTGGTGACGCAATGTTGCGACGCGACTCCTCCAAAGCGTGAGATCACGCCCCTGGCTATTCAAATGACTAGATTTTCATTATTTCTCTTGGCGCTCTCATACAAATACGTATTATCGCTATTGTCGCTCGAAAATACACTCGCTTCTATCATCTATGCTTCTTATATAAGCAATAATGTAATAAAAAGCAAAAATATTTTCTGTGCACACATGTGCCGGCTCACTTACTGCAGTGTATGCGTATAATAAATAATGTCGATAGAAATGCTTGTCATAAATGCGAAATTCTTTATTTAATGGTAAGCGAATACTAAGCAGAACACTTATGTATAAACAAAACCATAATGCTATTAATAAGAAGAATATAGAATGTACATTTAATTTAATTAAAAGCAAATTATAAGCAATAAGAACTTAGGTAGAAAGTGCCTCGAGGTACAATTAAATTTTCCTTTGTTCTCTCAAACAAGAGTCATAATTTAGTTTCACAAAATGAACCCAATTACAATTCATCTGGAAATACACTTTATACTAAATAATCATCTTATCTGATACACTCGAAAAAATCTTGTAGAAATTGTCAAAACTTATAGCAAAGTCATTTTAAATATTTCTAATCTATATATTTCTATAATGTTTTCTGCATTGAAATACACTAGAAGACAAAGCAAACCAAGGGCCAAAATAGATATTTTTGCTTAGAATATATACTTAATATCAAAAACTTTGAAAACTAGTATTTGAGTTCTGAAAATACAGTATTGATTAAACAATATTAATATCTGTCAATATAATTCGAAATAATTTATAACTACCCAATGTAAACCGATACAAGACAATTTCAGAATACTCTATTACATCGATTTGAAAAAATATATAGGTCAAAGAGTCGAAAGTTATTTTATTGAAGTATCCGAGCCAACACATTCTGTGCCGAAATATAAGCACTATTGATAGCAAAAACGTCACGAAATCTGAATTTATTTCCATTGTAATAAAGCAACGACTGACAATAACAATTTTATAGCAGTCAACTATGATGACTTTTTGTGAAGTTACTGGGACAACAGGTTTATTGCTGCTTATCTGCCATTCATTTACAAACCAACTATTTATAAAAACACTTAAAAAGATCTCATATTTCTTCGGATGTCCCTTTCAGAGTTTAATTAAAAATATTTATTCAACAGTCAATTGAATGACTTATTTACCAACCCCTCAGAATGGAATTACTGTTGCAGTAGTTGCCTCCATTCACTCATGCATACACAAAGTCCACTTCAACATATGTCCGCGTAGGCGTTTGAATGCGCGGGTCGGAATTGGAAAATAAATAAGCCCTCTGTTTTATTGCCGAGCAATTAGGACGAAGCCCACGATACCCCTGCGAGGCGTACCTAGTCCTTAGGACCGCATGTAACGCCAAGTTCCAGTTTTCCCGCATTTCATCTTTCTTTACCTCGTAGACGTATTTTCAGGCTCCAGAAAAGACTCGGTAAGACAAGCACTTGAAGGGCCGGTACACCCAAGTTCTGAAAGCACACGAACCCTTGCAGCTCACGCATAATGGACTGCAATTTTCCAAGGAACTTGGTGCATATCCTCCCGGCGATTCTCACCTACTGCACGCTTGCACAGTATCTAATCGGTGGCGGAATAACTAACTGAAAAATTCTCAATACACTCGACCCACTTCCTTTCTTGGAGCCCCACCCCCTCCAATTTTCATAAAAAGTCGCTTAAAACCGGCCTTAATTGGTTCCATAAAAGGCTAGACAAAACGTTTTTACTTTTCAGCGGCACATTTTGCAGCGGAAAAAGGCGATTAGTGCTCGCGCAGCGGCCCCAATATGTATATATATGAAATAAAAGAGTTGCAGGGTGGCGGTAAATAAAAGATAGGAGTAAATGAAAGGACTCGGGGAAGGTGGAGAGCCGGCAAAGCCTTTTCCTCCAAGCAAGGCCTTTTAATTCAATTTTCAGGATGCATGGGATGCAGGCCCCGGCAATCTCTCTGACGAAGCCCGGGCGGAAGCTGGACGCGTCCGCGCCTGTTTCGGAGCAATATGACGGATGGGCGGAGGTGCCCCGGGATAAAACGGCCTGGAGAAGAGCGCTGTCCCGCCGCCCGCCGGGGATCTTTGAGGGGGCGGTGCCTCCCCCGTTCGGGCTTGAAATTTTAAAGCGCGATTCTCCCAGCCGAGCGGTCGGGCCGTGTGGATCCAGCGGCGGCGGCGGCGGCGGCAGCAGCGCGTCCGGCGACGGGGCGGTCGCCGCGGGTTGCGCCCCACCCGCCCGTTGATTTCGAGCGAAGAGTCCTTCCGCCCGCGCTCTCTCGCACCCTTTCATCGATCCTTTCCGAGGAATTGGGCCAGCGCTCGTGTGACGCAATAGCCGCCGCCGTCGCCGCTCGTGCGCTCTCTCGCCGCCACCGCGCCGCTGCTCCCGTTGCCTTTCATCTCTCGCGGGACGAGATAGGCCTCGCGCTCCTCCGGACTCGAGACGGACCAATTATTTACATCGGCTTCTACCCTTTATTCCCGGCCACTCTAACCCTCCACGCCCTCGCTGTCGCCCTTTGTTCACGATCGCTCGCTTTGTAATTGTAAGCCCCGCAACGTTTTAATCTCACCCACTTATGCGCTACCACCCACGCTACCTGTCACTTTCCGTTCTGATTGCCTGATTTTTTATTCGAGGCTTGTAAGTCATCACTCTTCACTCAAATATTATCTGCAATGCGTGTTCATTAATCTGCGTGAAGCATCCGCCAGCTGTAACAATTTTCCGAAAGGGTGTTGTTTATTGTGCATTTTTGTAATATTTAATTGCCATTATTCGGATAAAAACTTACGTATGCGATGCAAATTTATACAGAATATTAACAAAAATTTTAAAGGCTCACAGTTTTAAAACCATTTTTTTTGTTATTTAGTATTCTATTTTTCAAAAAAACTATATTTACTGAACCACGCTACTGTACTTAAATGTTATTATACGTACATCTAAATTATATGCAACGAGCAAAGCAGCGAGCAAACATTTAATCTATAATTAGGTAATTTATCTTTCAGTAATTTACACAATACTTCTTGAAGGTCTACTTATGTAAGAAAGAGAATCTTCTAATCATTTACTGCGTGTTTCTTTTTAATTTTTTTTGTAGAAAAAATCGATCTAAATGTCGCAACATCGTTTACTAACAAATAATTAACCGTATTTAATTTCATTATTTGATAGCTCGAAACTATTAAATGTTTCATTTCAGCAGTTACGTCAATGAAACAATACAACGAGATTATACGAGTTTATATATCGTATACTTATAATAATTACTTAGCCATTTCTGAAAAGTCACAGAATAATAGAAAAGAAAAATTCATAAAGGACTCGATTTCGTGGCAGATTATATGAAGTAGATAAAAGTTCATCGAATGAACTGCCCAAATTCGAGGAAATGGTGCCAGTCAAAAACTTTATGAACCTCAATAACATTTAATGTAGTTTCATATATTACGGGAAAAGCAGATCAAGTTGCCAATGACAAATTTTACTACGAAGGAGATTAAATAAATTTAATCTATCGTGTATATAATTAAAATATAATCTTTAAATAATATAATGAAATCATTATATAAATGATAAAAGACTATAATAAATTAAAAGTTAGTTGACCCGAAATTAAGTTTTCAAATTTAAGTTGAAATTGCTTTATTATAAAAATTTTTTATTTAAAAAAAAAATTTATAAAAAGTCAATTTATAAAATTGTTTAAAACTTTTATAATTTATAAATATTTTTGATACACACTTGAAAAAAATATTAATATCATTTATCTATATGAAAAAAGCTTAAAATTTTAGAGAATACATTCAAATTATTTTCTGCATATTGGTATAGGATAACACGGAGTGGTAAAACATTGCACCCATTGTTCAGTGCACACTTCATCTTTCTCACATGCAGATTGAGACTTTGAGCATGGACACCATTTCGAATCTAAAGAAAAATAACATGCTAGTAAAAAACTTATCGCCACTTTATTAATAAGCTTCAATTTATCACTTTACATTAATATACACATACTCACCCGCTTGGCATTTTTGCCGCAAACAGCAATCTGTAGGACAATCTGCATTTTCTTTACACTGTGCAATATAACGAATATTTATAGATTATATTAAATGCATAAGAATATAAAAGTATTAACTACAGAAGCACATAATTCAAACACGTCTTTTAAATTATGTAAAAAATATTTTATTATAAAGTATTTTTACAAATGTGTGTAAGCACGTGAATTCAATTGATAAGTTTGAATTGAATAGAATCAAATTGATACAAACAATCAACACTACTTTGATATTTTATTTCTTAGAAAATTGTTTTTATCGAATAAGGTATTGGAGAAAAGTTTGAGGGAAAACAATACTTGGAGACAACTGGGAGGCAAAATATGATCACTCAAAATATAAAAGAATGTATTTTAAACGCATAAATATTTCTAAAATAAATAATTTGTTGCACTGAACGAAGAGATCACACCTTTTTTAACATTTTAAGATATTGAGAAAGTTTTTAGTTTAATTATGACCCACGAATATCTATTTTTATTGTCCAATAATTATGTTCTAACAAAACTTAAAATAAAATCATTTTCCTATTCATTCTCAATTATTCTTTTAATTATTAATTACCTGCTTTCCATTACAACTTGCTATATTGGATAATACCATAATCCCCATTAGGACTACAGATATCCTATAAATATTCGACTGCATTTTAATTCTAAAAAATACACGTAATATAATTTTGAATATGCATTTAATTATATGTTGAAAAAAATTATATTTAAAAGATATAATATTCGCACATTGGATTATAATCGCACTGAAAGAAACTTACTGTGTAAATAGAACTTGAGCTTGAACTAACAGATACTGATTACTCAGTTAACGATTTTCCTTTTATATTGTAAGCATTTTTAACGATATCTATTTGCATGACTTTAATTGCTCAGCATTTATTATTTTAAGAAAAACCATTTTTTCTTTTTCATCATAACGCTTATAATAACATGGCTTACCGTCATTCTTATTCTGAATATATCTAATACTATAATACTAGAACTTCTATGTTGAGTGAATTATGTCCCAGTCAACGAGCTGTAATAATGATAAAATTCAACATTGCATATATTTTCTACATTTATCATTACTGGTATTGAAATGTTTGCATCAAATTATTTATAAATATTAATTTTGTAATTAGAGAGATAGATTGAAGAAGATAGAAAAAGAGAGATAGTTTGTATTAATTTCTCCATACTATAAGTACTCGCAAAAATACCATCAAAATCTGAAATAAAAATTAGGGACTGTTTAAAGAAAAAAAAATAACTTTCTGAAATAATATTCTTGACCTCAAAGTCAAGGACATCATCATAGTTAACACTCTGTGCCCTCAAACTTTTGTCTGAACCAATTTATGGTAACCCTCACGATTTAGCAATAGCGAACTAATTCACTGTTTAAATTAAAATAACTCATATTATTAATACGCAACGCAAGTTCCCAAAACTTTCATTGATCTGTTCACTCAAAGTACAGACTTTATTTTTCCTTTCACTCTTTAAAAATCAGTTATTTTAGTGTTAAATAAAGATTAAAAAATTTACTTGAATAAATAAATAAATTTATAGTTTTTTTCGCACCTTTCACGTGCATTAAAGGCCCTAAAAATAGAGAAGAATTGTAGAAGAACTTTTCAGTGATAATTCAATAAAATAATAAAAACGATAAAACTAAACATAAAAAAGATTTCAGATTATAAATCATTTTTATTAATTTGTTTAAAAGAGTTAGATATGTATAAATTTGACCGTATAAAAATGCTCTTTTCTTCCTATTGTCGAAAATATTTAAATTCATTCTTGTTTTTTTGATAAGTTTTTCTAAAGCAATAGAATTTTATTAATATAAGCTTAAATTAGCATGCATTCTTGTATTAGTTACATTCATGTAAATATGTATATCCGGATATGAATCTAACTAA
Organism: Sycophaga agraensis; assembly: GCA_018906755.1. Lineage (NCBI taxonomy): Eukaryota > Metazoa > Arthropoda > Insecta > Hymenoptera > Pteromalidae > Sycophaga > Sycophaga agraensis. The sequence goes on from JACCIE010000003.1 coordinate 1,126,031, forward strand.
TATTTTATGCTTAAAATATTGAAAAATGGAGATACAGTATCGTCTTTATATGTATATAATTTTTATTGAATTAAAATTTGAAATCTAAAAAACTGATTTCATTTAAAAATACATAGCATATTAATTAATAAATTGTCCTCGATGTTTGCTGACTTATGTAGTACTTCCTGTAATATTGAGAAATTACGGTGTACAATATTATGTGAGTTAGACAGTTGAGGCTAGATATTTGATAATTTGGATGGCGAGCGGCGTTAGAAACAACAGAAAAAGGATCGAGAATGGGGCGGGAAGATAAGGAAGGGTCCACGTATCAGACTTGGAATAGAAGGACTTTAATTTACCGTAAAGACTCGCTTTACCTTTTCTCCTTTATCTTTGCCGCTTCTATCAGAACTTTGTTTTTCGCACCCTTGGCATCTCTAGAGTCTAAGGTCGCTCTTGCGGTTTTTATAATTAACGATAGCAGCTACTGTTTCCATAAATTATTGTTTCTCAAATTTTTTTAAATAACTTATAAAATATATTATTATGTACTCGTACTATAGAAAAACCACACGAAGTATAAAAAGATACTATGGTTTACAAGATATTTGTTTAGGTTACTTTATACTTATTTGTCGTATTGTTTATTTATATAGTACAATATTTATTTGATGAAATTCGGCAACGGTCCGCGCCAATCACACAAATATGTAATGTTTTTTCCCTGCATTTATTTAAAATATAGGACTCAAGCATCTTCCCTTCTCTCTCAACTCACGGTTGGAGCAGCTATACTGTGGGAACTATGTCGGCGCGCTAGCTTCAGGGGGTATCATCAACTTCTTCGATGAAACTTCTTTGATAAAGTTTAGTATGACGGTCGATTATAAAATCATCGAATTTTAATTCCTCACTACCTAATTGATATATCTAAACCGTACATTTTTATCTATATTTTTCAAGTTAAACTGAGCAGCTAGTGGCATCTGATTATATGATGGCATCCGTACTTGACTTGCATGTCTACACAACACAAATCCCCTGTGGCATCTCTCAGATATGGATACTAATTAGATAGTTTATTTTCTCCTTCATTTATTATTTCTAGTCGCATTCCATCGTAAAATAGTGCTTATAACAATTTAGAAACGTTAATACACTCAATAAATTTTACTATTTGTATAGAATTGTTTTTGTAACTTAATATATTTGTTGTGTTGATGTATCACAAATCCTTCAAGAACACCTTTTTCAATTCTTTCATATTCAGAAAATTATCATTAACTCTTATTGTAATGCATTGATTATTTAAGAAATTTTTAATACAGAAGTATAAATTTCCATCAATATTGTAATCAATTAGCAGTGAGAGAACTTTGTGTCTCCAAATGAAATCATAAGCCTTTTCCATGGCTAATCATATTACAACTAAAAGTTGTTGGTTGTTTAGAGCTTTATACATTTGTTAGTTTCGAGATTATAGATTGTAATAGGCTTTTGAACTGAATGTAGTTCATAATGGGTATCTGAATTATCTAAGGTTTTTAGGTGTCATTTCGTTTATCAAAATCGTTTTTATTTGAGTGAGCTGTTTTTGTGTTTACGATTTTTGTCGTATTTTTGTTTTTGTTTGTTTGTTGCATTTGATTTGTATTTAATGTAGATCCGTGCTGTGATTCGCTAAAGGTTATTTCAGAATGAGTTCTTTTATAGATATATCGTTGTTTGTTTACATATGGTGTGCTTTCTTGAGGATTTGGATGGAGTTCAGCCTTTTCATATTGATCTTGATAACTTTTATTGTTACTGTTTGTTTATATTTCCCGTATTAAGGTTTAACAGTTCTTTTGATATTGAATAATCTGCTATATTAGTTTCGAATGATTTTATAAGATTTGGATATATGATACTGATTTATGTACATGATAATCGGTATTGGCGTGAATATTTGGGAAAATTGCTTGCAAATAAAGCATTGGGCGAAGTTCCTAGATAGATAAGTCCAGAATGTAAGTTGTAATTATTTGGGTAACAGGTATTTATCTTTTTCCTTAATATATTGGTGTCGGAATGACACAATGAGTGCTTTCTCTGATTTACTGGTGCTCCTGCGTATTTCATCAATGTGAGAAGTTATGCTTATTACTTTTGTTTTTAATGCTTTGATCACGATGCCATTCGGAATAATCGGATGTATTTTAGAAATCACTACTCGTTTATTGTTGTTGATGAGTAGTTTTATCGTCACTTTATAATCTTTAATCGATATTTCTTTATTTTGAAAGTCATTGATATTTATTTGATATTTTGTGCGCACACACACTCTGCTACCCGACATCTTAGATATGTTTTTTACATCGTTTAAATCAATGAGTATTTTTATACCGTTTAAATAGTTGTCAAGTGTTAATTTTTCACACAATGGTATAACTATTATGATAAATATCTTTTTTCGTTATATCTGTTCCACGAGATGTTACATTGGAATATAATCTTTTACACTTAATAAGGAACTTTGTAGAGAATCGGGAATATTTTCAGCTTGGTAGGTCATCTCCCGTTTTGCTGCAACTCACTCTTATGCAGCTGAGCTGCAAGTAAGTTCCGATTGAAATCACTGATTCTATTTGCTTATTAGATATTGCAAATAACGCATAAGAGACCGGATAATAAACATGATTCTATTGCTTTGGAGCATACTGTAGACACGTCTGCGCATACCGAACTTTCAGACCGAACTAGCAGTTTCAGTGCCGCAAATAAGTCTATTTCTTGATACAGTGTTAGGTTCACGCCCATAGTTACATGTACTCGTCGAAATCATGTGCTCTTTATGGAGATGTTGCAGGGTTACGCCAAGTGGGCGTGTTCTTTGCTCCGGTACCAGAAGTACGTGCCTTCCAGAAGGACCATCGGAATCGGCGACAACCAACGATAGGGCTCATTAAGCTGGCTGACTACCGGTTTATTTAGCTGTGGGTATATGTATTCCGTCGAACTCTGCCCTGCGTCTTTTAGGGAACGAGATCTCCGGAACGGCATGGTGTTCGAAGTACTTTCACTGCCGTTACTCGCAGATGCGGTTACTGGAATGGCTTTGCTTGCTGTCGATGCGGTTGGTGCTACCGAAGCCGCAAAAGTCACTGGCGCCGGTGGACCCGCTTGAACGGGGATAATTCACAATCATCCAGGATCAGCTGCCGCCATCGTTGATGTTGGGGCGATGCTCCTATTGATACGGCTTTTCTTGCTAGTTCAAATATTATACTCCGCTTGTGTCTTCCGGAGTTCCCGGTGCTATACGGCTCCGTTGAAATCATCTATTGTCGAACCCAGGTTCGAATAGATGGTTGCGAGGGTGTGCCGCAGTGTTGAATCTCTGAACCCATTTGAAAAATCGCTCTTCTATCCTTATTTTGGGTTGGCGACTTCCAGTCTTGGTGCCCCTTATTCGTACTTTGATCGAACAACAAAGCTACTTGAATTAAAAATCCTCAGAAAACATTGTTCCCGTATAAACACGGTAATAAATCCGCGTCATATTTTATTAAGACGCTAAAAAAATATATAAGTTGCAATAAAACTGTTTTAAAAATTTTTCGGCATTTTTGTCTATCTAGTTACTTTTTTTTGATACTTTTATCTACCTGTAACGCGGTATTTTGGAGCATTCAAATTTTTTTATCCTTACAGACTTTTTATTTCCGAAATTTGTGTTTCGGTATTTTTTACTATTCGAATTTTCAACCATAACAAGTGTATTATCTATTTAAGGTATTTATTGTAGAATAAACTTTAAAAGTAGTGAAAGTGGTATATACAGTTCGAGTACTTGTCACGTTGTCAAAATAATTGATAAAACACTACTACAGCTTCACGGACAAGTTTCGAAGGAACAAATGCATTACTGTTGTCTTAAAAGGAAGCCAATACCGTTGGAGGGCTGATCCGGAGCGTGGGTCGTTCCGTCCGTGAAAAGTGCCCTCGTGAACCAACATTGATTTTGCGCAGAAGAGGACAGCCGCACGACACCAGCTGTTCGCTGCTACGAAGCTGCCAACTGCAAACAAACCTAGTCGACAGTCCGAGATTGATCGTCAAATAAGATCTTACACGGACATTGCGGCTAACAGTATTAAAAGGCCAACCCTCTGGGCTGATAGCTAGTGTATCAAGACACCGATCGTTATCGCGAATTCGCACTTCATTGTCATTCTAATTGAGTTACTCTGTTTCAAGTTACCTCAAGCGGATAATGATTCTTAGTAAACAATGTTTCGGTAGTATTTCGATATGGCGAGACACTAATCCGCGTTTCTTTGGATTAGGAAAGCTGGTTCGACGTCTCCGGCTGGCGTATCGAAACGATCAACCAGTAGGAGGAGATTTAGGATTCGTCCAAATCCTTTGGCTCCTTTTGTTTCAGTCGGTTGGCTCTGGTGGTATCGTGCACGTGCCCAACTCACCGTCTGGAGGCTGCAAGCGGAAGAGCCGAGGCATCTTCTGAAAAACGTATAACAATAATAAGGCTCGGTCGCCATCGTAATGGGAACGCCGATAATTCGAGTGATTTATTTTCGCTGGACGACGTATACAGGTTTATTTTGTCACGGATGTTCGCATGCGATTCACGTCGTAATTGCGACACGAACGTGACCCGGCATTATCGGGGCATTACACAGTCCGTATACTCAAGGACGACTTTTCCCTCATGAGTTATTTGGTCCCTTTCTTTCTTCCTCTGCTTCTCCCTCTCTTTTTCCCTTTCTATTTAGTATTATTGTTCTCTAGCTCAAGTCTGCACCATTCTTGTTTCACAAGCAAATGCTGTGCTTCTTGTTTCAATTTGCATTGACAATAAAGAGGTGCACGTATTTACCCAGAAGAACAAATAACAGTATCCAAGCATCACTGCATTTTCCATTATCATGTGCTTTTTAGCTGAAACAGCTTTATATACTCGGGCTGCGTAATTACGTCCGGACAAACGATTTTTTACGGTTATCGATTACCAAACATCCAAATTTCGAATTTTTTCGACGGAGCCTTTACACGAAAATAATTTTATCTGACTTTTAACATCAAGAAATATTGTAAAAGATAGCAATATTTAGTATCCTGATATTACAAATAAAATGATTTACTGCAATAAATGCAGAGTTCACTCTTTTTGCAATTGAAGCTATGAAATTAAGTTAAAAAAATTTAACTTAGAGTATTATATGCTAGTTAAATGTTGCTATTATTAATTAATTTGCTATTATTAATAAGTTTGGTTCTGTTAAATGATTGCTCTATTCATAAAATTTATACAAAGACAAGTAGCTTATCAGTGAACTGTAGTATAAATTTTTTCTTGGAATTTTGACTAATAGTAATAGCCAAGAAATGAACAGTCTGTTGGAGAGAGGAAAAAGTTCAATTAGAGAAACAGACTATAGTAAAGGCTAATAAATCAAGCGGATTAGCCTAGCACTGACAATTAAGGATCAAGGAACATCCACCGAGCAAAGAGCCTCCAATAATCACTCGGTGTTATATTATTCTGAGCTTCTGTATTCATGCGCTGGCCTCTATAAAAGTGCATCATTATATCGGAAAACGCTTTCACAGATAACACCACAGGGTAACCGCGAGCGGCAATAAAAGTTGCTTTGCTCTCCTGGTCCCAAAGTTCCAGGCTTGTGGCTGTATCGGCGAAAAATAATAGTTTAGCTTTCCCTCTCTCGCTCAGTACCCTCCACGTACAGTTTTCAGTTGGAAAAACGCGTTTAATATATTTGAAAGCACTCGGCAGAAAGCAGCGAGAATAACTCGCCTGCTGTTTCTCTATCTCTCTTTTCGTAATTCTCTCACACGCTGATTCTCCCTATCTACGTGGTTTGATACAGAAAAGAATTTCTCTAAAGATGAGTAGAGAAAAGGAGAATAAAAAGAAATTTCCCTAGCGTATTACACATTGAAAGTAACGAGGTGTTGTGTGAGCTCGACTTATTGCATAATTCAGCAAACATCGGCAGTAGCAAGATTTTTTTCTTCCATTTTTTTCAACTCGATTTTCCTAGTTCACTTCTTCTTTTTTTCTTACTAACAAGATATAGTATAGCCACGTATATGCAGAAAATTAAATAACAAAATAAAGAACATCATATTTCTTGGAAAAAATTGTTTATGTTTCTATTAATTATTATGCTATTAATCCAGCAAAGAATTTTATATATTAAAATTAGATACAACGATTTTAACGAATATTTTATAAATTAAATTAAAATATTTGATAACAATTATAAATCGGATGAATGCACTATAGTAGCGTTATAAATTAAAACAAAAATATATTTATATGTGTATTAATTATGTATTCATTCATTTGAATTAAATAATCGAAATTATTTCGTTTCTTCTTCAACTTTCCGTAATTATTACTTTATTATAATTAATCAGTTTTTTTCATCAATACATTATTGATCAAATGAAGTTCGAAATTAATAAAATAACCTTTAAATATAATCATTGAAAATCGTTACCATGCTTGATGAAGCTCATATAGTAGCTAATGAATTAATTAATTGATTAGTTAATATTAGTTAATTCGCATACAACATTAATTAAAAATTCATAAAATATTCTATTAGAATAGCAAATATTTTCAACTTTACAATGAATTAATGTTGTCTTGTATACCGTTAATGAATCATAACTTTGTTTTAAATACTCAAATACTGTCAGCACTATTATGGGTTGACAAATTATACAATAATCTAGATGATAAAGTGTTCTTCAACAATGCTTCATAATATCGCGACAATAGAGAGGACTTGTATTATTCAACAATAGTAATATTATATCTATTACAAACTTGTTTGCATTAATACCCCTAAGGTCACTAACAGAATTAACCAAAGTTTACTTTGCAAAATTGATTTTGAGAAGTCAATATAACTGAAATTTAAGTATTTATTTCCAGTATAATTGATTTACATCCATAAATTTCTTATTGTAATGTATTAAATTGAATACTATGTAAATTTGTAATTTAAACATTTTTTCCCGAGCTGCCTTAGTATGTACACGATGTACGTAGATTTTATGATAAATTGAGATTTTGCATGTTAGAAAATAGGTGCACCATAAAGATGAAAGTATATAATGAATTTTTTATAGGTTTTCAAATAGTAATTTTATTTGAACTTATGTATCACATTAGTTCTGAATTTTAAATGTATATTACTACATATTGTCATAAGCACTTACTTCGAAATGAAACAGTATCTCGTGCGAGCACTTCCGAAAGAGGGAAATTTGGACTGAAATGATACCCCGAACAACTTTCTTAACGTACCTTCATGTTCTCTTCGATTTATCATCGCTCGTAAGCGATTTCATTTCGGTGTTCGTGATACGCAGTTGATGTTCCCTTTCGCTGCTTCTCCGTCTCTCTTATTTTTTGCGGCTTCGTAACTCTCTAGTGGCCTCAATATCGAAGAATTTGAAGCCGAATAAATTGAAGGCTGTGACTCGTGCACGTTCGCTTTATCTGCAAGCTCAATCGAATGACGATTTGCACACTCTTTCATTTTTACAGGATTCTTATAGACCCTGTATGGTATGCCTATATATGTTGAGGATGCTTTTTACCTTTGGTCGCTCCACCTCGCTTCACTCGATGCGATTAACGTCGAAACGAGGGATGAGGCAAAGACTGTGACGGATGGAAAAGAAGAAGACGGAAAAAGCAGTCAGGCTCTCGCCAGAGCTTTATTTATGACGATGTTGCTAATATCGATGGCGTTTCGTATTTACTCAGTTTTCTGCGCTTAGGCTTATATATCTGCATTACGTATAAAAGTAGAGAGGGGCAAGTGAAAAAATAAGCTCGAGGGTTGCGGATTAAGCTGGAAACTCGCGTTATTTTTGCGCGTGATCTTGAATCCCTGTAATCGTTATAATGGCTTTTTTTATTATTTGACACGATTAGTAACGCGCAGTCTGATCCAGTAGGCACTTTATGCGAATGAAATGCATCGTGCAACAAATCAGGTTGACGATAGGGACAGACGAGATAGTCTAATAATTCGCATCCGCGGAATTTGATTTACGAACTGTGGCGTTAGCAGTGAAATAGGATGACATTCCTTGTAATCCCGAATGAGAGGGAGAGTCGGTAGCAGGTAGCGGCGAGGGTAGCACGCAGCCGGGGACGGACGGGTAGAAAATAAATTCCCATAATCACGTTTCAGTTGGGAGGCAAACAGAGTTTCTTTCTTTGTGGGCCTGCGCCCCGAGTGCGGGTCTCGTTCCCAATTCCCGGCCCGTTGCCGCTGCCAGTTCCACCTCGGCTTATTGCGGCTCATCAGACTTGTTATTCAAGCTTAAGAAGTGTAACTTTTGATCTCCCGCTCGGCGTCCTTCGTTCCGCCCCGTAAATCAGCCTAGGCCCCCCGAGCCCCGAGCTCTCGCATTCATCTGCCTTGCATCTTACGCCAACTGACTATTACCCGGGAGTGGCGCACTCGCCCCGGCAGCCGGTTCAGCCCTCCAGAACGTAAAACGCGCGAGTCCGCGGCGCAATAGATGTCAGCCGAATCTATGCCGTTTCCTCGGAGCTTTCGCTGCTGCACACTCCGCCCGTCCTTCCATAAACGTTAATCTCAAAGTCGAGGCTGCGCCCTCGAATCGGCCCGTATCTTGTTTAAGCACGAAAAATATAAGCGGCGCAACTAGCGCGTAGTTAAGCGAGTCGGGCGATCGAATTACGTTCGACCGGGCTGCCACGCGTGAAATCGGCCCCCCCGGTCCTCCTTAGCGGAAGCGCGCGGCCCGCATCCGTCGACTCGAGCGGGCTTGCCCGCGGGAAAAAGCTCCGCGGCCCCGGGGAGGAAGCTCGGCCAGAGGATCTCGCCGGCTGAATCCTGCCCGGCCCTCGGCGAATTTCCGGGCCGCGCGAGACGCTGTCGATCTCGTCCGCGCGCCCGGCAAATCGCCCCGGCAATCACCTCGTTAGCTCTATACAGTTCAATTAAGCCACGGGCTGACGAGTCCCTCGCCCACCAATTAGCTCGCCCCATGAATTTAATTGACCCACTCCTGGGCTCTCTCGCTTGCTCCCCCGGCGGCGCCGATATCTCCGCGCGTGACGACTCCCGCCCCGGCCACCCCCGGGCCCTATTATGCCCGCCCGGAAAGCGTTTAGATGCGATTATGAGCACTGCTAGTGATCAGCGGGCTAAGCCAGCCCTGGCGAGTGTGCTTTACCCGAAAGCTCCCGTAGCATTTGCCTTTGTCGTCGTTTTTTCTTACTTTTTCCCTGTTCTGCCGATGTTAAGGGGTGTTTACTCGATCGAATTCTCAGGCACCTATTATTGAATTTCTGTTAAGAACGACTGTTGTTTTTTCAAAAATGCGGAAAAACATAGCTCAAGTATACTTTGATTGAAACGACCCACTTTCCAGCGGGCGCCGTCGGATAAAAACGACTAGTACGCGATATTTTGTTCGCGCATCAATAAGCATACTGTGTGTACTTATTCACGATGTCCGTATAATGTACACAATCTTGCCAAACAAAATATTCCGCTGTGAACACATAAATCATTCGAAGGAAATTAAGGTGCGACTCCTATAGTTCTTCGCAAAAATAATAAACAGTAAATAATTCTATTCCATAACTAGATTTTGGACTTGTGGGTAACTTTATTTGCGTTTACCATGTGGCATGTATACTACTTGGAGGATGTAACAAATTGTGTAATTTAATCAGTATTATACTTTTATTGTAGTTGTTATACTTTTCTAACAACGGTATTAAGCGTAATGCTTTATTTAAAAGGTTATAGAGATTTCTATAATATTTATAAAAATAATATGTCCAGTTTATATATCATTTTATAGTTTAAGATTTATAATGTAGTTTACAAAGTAATTTATATTAAAAAATGTAACACCATAATAGAAGAGACTACATTATTCCGGTTTTTATGATACAGATGTAGGAGAGGATAAAGATAGTGATGCTTTATTACCTGTTTACTGCGATATAATAAAATATATGGAGAAAGCTGAATTAATGTAATTGTAGTCTACTCTTATAAAAATGATCTACTTTTTTCTAGCATGTACCACATGAAATTAACCATATAAATGCGGTTACAAATTTTTATTTGATTGTGAGTGGTAATTGCTGTAAGTCTAGCATTAAGCTAACGGAAAACTCAGTTTGTTAAGATTTCCATTAGAGCAAGATCGTGGTATTTAAACATTGCTCCACGAAGCTGCGATAAAAGCACTTGCTGTTGCAAAATCAGTGCATTGCGGCCTCTTAAAGCTTAAGCAGTCGATTAAAAAATAGACTTTGGTGCTCGGGCCGGGTGAGGGAATAGTTCAGAGGCCACCGCGTGACAGGTAAGACGCGTTCCCACAGCAGCTTATTCGCGCTCGCTGCCCAACTCGGCCGGGCCCGCACGTATAGCAGGTTCAAACTTTCTTGGGCGGTCGGGCCGCTCTGCGAGTGAAGGATGCGCACCGCAACCGAGCTCGCAGCTGCAACCCCCGCGCGCCTTACGAACCATGCTTACCAGTGATGGACGCACGAGCGGTTAGGAAATGCACCAGCTACCCCCGCCGGATAAAAACTTTATGCAGATTTCCCGCTCCTCCTCAGCCTTTGATACTGTACCAGTACAAGACTAACTCGATTATTCTCGCTTTTCTAATTTACAAGATACACAGGGACTACCTACCGAGGGATCCTAAATAAATATGTAAAGTTTTTACATTTTAGTTGGAGGGAGTCAAAGGAAGAATTGCAGATAGGTAAATGCTTCTTGAGTTAAGCTAGAAATTGTTGGTTTTCTTTTTTCACTTAATGAACCATTGCTTATTGTTAAAAGTAAAATAATAAATAAATCCACTTATGTTAATATTTAACTATAATGTCTCATTTATGCAGACTGAAATGAATTTTGTTTAATATATTTATAATAGAAGGTTTTTAAGTTTTCCGGGCGATTTTCAAGCATTCTGTATAATGAACATAAATGATATAACTAATTAACTAATATACAAAATTAAGATACTATATTTGTTGATTATTGAAATTATACAATAGTCTTGATCGACTTTAAATAAATACTTTTTGTATTATAAATTTTTATTTCATCCATTAGGCCCAGAAATGAACTTACATTTTTGCCTTATTTATTTTATTTCCTACCCTTACACTTCACTCCCATTCTCTCTTATCACTCTACTTTTTTAAATTAATAATTCAATTATTAAGCTTTGTAAAATTTTTAAGTTTGACTTTAATAAAATCCACTTCAGCTCTATATTATATTAACAGAATTTTTTAAAAATTAATATTTTGGATAAATTAAATTTTTTTTTGAAAATGTTATAAAATTTTTTCTGTTTATTACGATATTTTAATATACATACTATGTATGTAATACCCTGCTAATAATGTCTCATTTGAATAACTGGGATGTTACAAAAGAACAAATACAAAGCGATAAATAAATCATTTTTCACAATATCTTATTTATGTTTTCTAAAGATGTATCATATACAGAATATTAGCAGCATTTTATAGTTTTACTGTATAATATTTATTTAAGAAACTTGTTACATTTAATAGTCTCTCTTTCATTATAAAGTACGTTCTTCACGTTTGACAAGGCAGAAAATCCTCGTAAAAGCGTCGGAGTGTGAACCCGATCGTTAAAACAGAAAAAAATGAGGAGCTCTTCTGTGTCAAAGCATTAAGAAGAAAGGACGTCTGAAGGACGATGCGCATCAGACGACGACATGATACATCAGATTTAGAAAGGACGAACGGAAGAAAAGCCCGACCAAACGGAGTTGGTGAAAGTTTCAAGTAGCACGCGAAAAGCGAGAAGTGGCGGCTGCGATTGAGAACGAAACGCGGCGAAAAAGAGCCGTGGGTCTGAGTGCAGTATTCATGGCGACAGCTCCAGATGCGATGCGCTCCCACCGCCTGAACTTCGCCCCGTGCTTCGCCCTGCTGAAGTCGATGTGTCAATTTCTTTTTTTTAGCCTCCATAAACACCCTTCTACCCAATACAATGACATTTTGCATATATACGTTTTCATGTCAAAATCTTCAGGGACGATACTTTCTGCGAGCTTTAATACTATGGACAGTAGTTTTATAAGGAACTTTTGATTGATGAGATACCTGTAAATCTTGAGATTAATTTAAGTGTATTGCTCTTTCTTAATTATATTTTCAAAAGTACAATACTTGAAACATCACAATCTTCAAGAGCTTTTTAACTCTTCTCCATTATAATTGGTTATTAAAGAAGTTTGATTGCAAAACTTCTATCATCGCGTTGTTTGATTAGAATCTTCAATGCAGTTATCGCACCCAGTTTATACACGTTAGGCAAACAAATAAAGATAAGCGAATGTTTTGTTTTGCTCAAAGGAATATTAAAACGAGTTAACCATACTACTTAATCTTCGCAAGGAGGGAAAGTTAAAAACTAATTTGTAAGGATACTTATTAAATATATTTATGGACATAAAAGAAATGCTTTGTACGGTGTATGGGATGTTCTAGCAGCGTTAAATATAGATCTACTGTAAATACACAAGAAACTTTAAATTCCCTTTGAAACAACAGACTGTAAGACGACAGTAATACTTGACCGAAGGAAGAGAAACTTTTTTCTCCTCACTTCTTCGCACAAGAAAACTTTCCCAAACCAATTTCATTATCCTTGATGTCTCTACGTTTATGGGATATCGGTTACTACTGATTATTTGAGCCCACTCGATCAGTATCAGTCAGTTCTCTAGAATATCGTAGCAATGATTCTGTCTTACGATTGTTACAAATATGTTTTTATTCGTTTTTGTATGCATTTACTATCCTGGTATAATTTTTAGCCAGCTCACGCGTACAAACTCGATAATAAACTAATACCATCAGACTAAGTTTTATTTTTATATTTATATTCTTCAAGTAATTTTTATTATATTTCCAGGCTCGTATAGTAGTCATTTAAAGCTTCTTTGGCTAATACTTTATCCAATAATACCCAAGCCAGTTAATTTTCTAGAAAGGTATCTAGAGGATCAATAAGGATAAGAAGAGAAGAATCCAGAGAATTTTGAGGTAAGAAGTCATTGCAGAAAGGATTAGCCATCGAGATCGAGCACACTGCTTGGTACCCTAATCCGGAGCGGCAATTGGCGATCCCTAGACACAAGGCTCCCGCCCCTTGGCCTCGCAGTTTGATTCCGTAGATTCGCAGTCCAGTGTGCGGACTTTCCCGTTCAACCGACCATTCCCCAGACTTCCTATCAGATGGCACAGCTGTGTCGCAGAACAACCACTTTAATAAATTAATGTTCACTTCAACGTTAAAGCCGGCACCCTATATCCATATTTTTTTAAAAACCACAGTGCGTTTTCCTCCAACATGTGTAATGTGTAATGTTTCAAATGTGTGCAGTGAAGAATTCTCAGATTGGTTTTACCTTTAAAAAATTTCATGTAATGCATTAGCTTAATTATACTGCTACATATTACATTCCTAACTAGTTAGGAATACCACTACAATAATCTTTTGAATTTTGACTAGGGCTCGACTAAATTCTTGTACTCTTGCACAGTGGAGCAATCCGAGACTTACCTCGAGATTCAAGAGAATTTTCTCCGAGAATATTCTTACGGCGCACTTTTGTCCGACACGAGTAGCATCACCTCTGAGGATTCGCTACTCGAGTATCGCGGCTTCATGTGGTGCACCGCACCGCCAGGGCGGACCGACTACAGGAGCCCGCGCGAGAGCAAGCAGGAGGGAAAGGGAGAAAAGAGGCAAGAAAGGGGGAATCCAATAAGGCGCACGTGCGCTAGCCGGGCGTTTAGAAAAACGCGGCTAAGTCGATGGAACTACCGCGGCCCAAAGTTTCCCAGGCGCAGGCCGCCGCGCACTCCACCGAAGCTTAGCCAAGATAATGAAAAAAGGGGGGCTATGGTTTATTGAATGAAGAAAAAAGGCGCGTAACTTTGGTTTTCCTTCAAGGGGTGCCCACCACCCCTCTTAACTCCCCGTGTTCCCCGATTCTTTGTTAGTTCATGGACTCGGGCCACTTTTTAGGCCAAGCACGAAGTCACTGCTGGCACCTCGCGACACTGTCCACTTCTTCTGTATCCGCACTCCGGCACTGTTGTATGACGATTAATTTTACAATTTCTGACTTGTGCTCTCCCTTCCAGAAAATTCGTTTCGCCGACATAAAGGTGCTTTATGTGTTGAAGATAGATACTTCATTTAGTTAGGACAATAGGCTCGATGTATTTCATGAAATATAGAGAGAACTAATTTACTGGAAAACAATTGTTTTATCATCCATGTAATTACAACTTTCGTGGTCTTGATAAACTATGAACTTAACTAATAAGAGTTTACTAGCCATTTTTACTAAGGACATTGTCTAAAATAATTTCATATTATATAAAAGCTTATATAAGGAGCAATGGTTGAGGAAACGACTCTAAAACATTAAAACCAAATTATACTTTTGATAATTCTTTCCGTTCTACTTTTAAAGTTATTAAGAATTATTCATCTGTATAATTTGTGTATTATGTATATGTTATTACATAACGGATGTTCCAATTTAAACAGAAATAATATATATCAAGATAGACTGGGGTACTTTAACCGAACAATAAACATTTGAACTTTATTTAACTTGGACTTTAAAGAAATCAGCATCTTCAGCGTATTAAATTATGTATTAAAAACAGTTATTAGTATGATTGAATCAATTTTTTATACGATATAAAAATATGTAAAAATTCTATATGTATTGATTTATGATCGACTTTGAGAATATGTATAAAATTCATAATCAACTGAGAAAACATAAATTATGCACATTTTCATCAGTTATCGTTATGATATAGGAAATCCGGCAACGTTGCTCAAGCGTTCAGAAATGCGTCGTTCTCTACATAATGGACTTTATACAAATATTTATGTTTAAAATATTTTTACTGATAGTAAGTAAAATGATTATATCTCGAAAGTATTTAATATTTTGTATTTGAATATAATTGTTACACATAATATATGTAATTTGAATTTTAATCACTTAATAAAAATATTCATATTAAAAATATTATTAGATTTACGACAAATACCAAAATATAATGCATGAATATTTAATATCTTTAATATTTAATAACTTTAGTATTTAATGTTTTTTATTTTAATATAGTTTTACGATATATGTATACAATATAGATAAACTTGAAAATTAATAAAAGATATCAGTTATTTATTTTTCTCCTAAAAAGTTACATATTTTTTTATTTCTTTAGATTATTTACGTTTCGTTTGAATGATGCGCTGCTTTAATTCAATTCGGACCATTATTGAGCGAATACGCATAAACATGTACGCATTTTGTGGAAAAACAGCAAGTTGTATTGTCGGATCTATTTCTACGAAATACAAATGACAAAATTAGTCCTAAGTTGACTTGTAACATTACAGGGACGGATAGAGAATTGTAATTTATTATCATTTTCAGAAGTTTTGTGGAATACTGCCAGATAATTATATAGTTTCATGACATGTTTGATATTTGCTAAGCATCTTTGTTTAAACACATAAAGTGCATTAGCTGAAATAGCAATAAAAAAATCAATGAACACGTGTTAACGTAACCGCATAAAATAATTTTATCCCAATAATGCTTGAAAGCCTAGATAAAACATCGAGTGCCCCAATTATATTCACGCAATTACAAATATAAGTAAAAGCGTATTATAAACCGTTAAAGTCAATTAATTATCATAAAAAATGGAAAGCCATTTTTCATCACTAAAAGTGTTATAAAAAATAAATATATTCGCAATAAAAATGCATTAAAAAATAAATACTTAGCTATAACATTTTTGTAATTTTCGAAATATAAAGAAAAGCGAAGCTCCTCAAAAGTTGTTGAGAAAGATAAGGTTCGATTTTCATTTGTTTGCTATAGATGTGCGGGTTATATTGATGTGCGCTCGTGATTTCTCCGTGCAATTTATTTACTTGGATTTATTCGGCTCGTAAAATCAAGAGGTCGAACGAAACAGAGGCCATGCCAGCCTGCAAAAACACGTCTGCCACGGAATTTTCGAGGCTTTATTAAATTTTCGTCCTTCTGCCTTGACAGTCCTCGCGCGTTATATACAGTGCACGACGTGTACACATGTACCGTAGTTGCCGGCCTGCGTTCTTCGAGTGTGAATTTTGTTATCTGAATACTGTATTCTCGCGCGAACCCTTGCTATTCTGCTGGCACGATTATTAGTTGTACGTTTTAATTCATAATTTTTTACTAATGTTTGTACTGCTAAATATTTAAAAAGATAAGTATGAAGTATTTATAATATACAGATTTATAGAATATAACCATAATTTTTATTTGCTTCATATTAATCCTTACATGTGTTATAAGCTATATTCCAGTAGCTGTATATAAGAATGTATTATAGTAATCGTACCATTTTACACTTTTAAAACTTACATAAAAACTTCTATATTATCAGTAAATATATAACAGTTTAAATTGCTGAAATTTGATGACTTTTAATCCCTTTTTCTATAATAATTCACAAGGAAATAGTTCAATGAGCTTATTGGATTACTATAGTACAGTATGTAGAAACAATAAACTTACGTTAAGCAATAAGTACAATGTTATGTTAAATTTGTTATTTGCTTATTTTCGCATTTAAAATATGATAATTATGCAAGAAAACATATGTATAACGATATTAATGATAGATTCTGAATCACTTAGACGTTTGATTCGAAACCAAAAATCACTTTCTTAAAAATTTTAAATATTATTTTTAATTAATTATCTGTGTGTATTTTTATGTTAACAATTCAATTTTTCATTTTTGTTCATCTTTCTTCCATGAATAACACATTTAGCTGCTCCAGTATTTATAGGAGTAACCATTAATGAAACTTTATTACACATATAACCTCCTATCTTCGCTTCAATTGGTAACTCAGATCTAGAATCAGTACACTTCATGCATGTAATTACTTTTTTTGTTTTAATAAAAGTTTTTGTTTCGGTTATCGGTACACCAGCAACTGCCTGAAAAATTAAAAGCGGTGAAACATAATATAATAGAGATTGAAAAATAATATCCTAATTTTAAAAAAGTCAACCTGCTCTTGGACAAGTTGTTTTGTTATAGTTCATTAAAAAATTTTCAAAAAAGTGATATCAGAATGGATCTGATGACTTTTATACTAATATATCATAATATATATATATATTCATAAGATTTTCAAGAATTACCGACTACATCAGAAAAATTTCAAATGAAAATACGCACTAGAATACAAAAAATACTCTATTTATATATTATTTAAAATCTATTAATTATTATACTTTGTTTAAATAATTAATTAATAAATAATTAAAATATGTTTCTAGAAAGTATGAACTATAATTTTTTTGTACATTCTTACATCACCAGGTATTTTAAACGTATGTAGTACTGAATCTGTTATACTCTTGGTACAATTAGTCGATCCGCCTGCATCTACTGCCAGTATGAAACAAATAAATAATAAATTACACAAAGTGAACATGCTTTGCAACAGGTAGGCAAACTTCAACTTCGATATATAACGTGTTAAGCGTTTGAATTTCTGGTGAAAATTTAACTTATATATTACATATAATTAGTACATATTGTGCAACGTACAATGCAATAGTTACAGTGCTCAATACAATAGCTAAGCCACAGAATATAGTATAAGTATACATAAAATAAGCAATATAAAACATATTTTAATATTTGATAAAAATATCTTATTACAGTGTTACATGTATAATATGTTCGTGTTAAAACAATGCGTAGTTTTTACATACATATTTTAATTTATCACTTCAAAAAAAGTTACCTGTACAACCTTTTATGTGTAATGTACGCATGTCTTTCATTGTATTATTGAATACGTCTTTATGTATTTAATCTATTTTTTACTTCTTAATCTAAAAAAAATATAATAAAAAAATGATCGTATTTGACATACTGTAAAATTAATTTATTAAGGACTATATAGAATCAGCTGATATTTGTAAGATTTTATAACTATTATGTTACATACTTGGAAACTGTTTTAAATACGAGCAAAGGTAAATGCATTGTTTACGCAAGAAATTTGAAAAGGTGACAAGTTGGAATGCTAATTTAAAAGTATATACAGAGAATAAGAAATGGTTTAGTAATTAAAATTAATATAAATTAAATAAAATTAAGTAATTCGTTAGCATCCTTATGATAGAGAATTTAATCTGAATTCCATACGGTTAACCAGAAAGCAGCCTACGTGCAGGGACAAGCAGCTTTTGCCCAAATTTTTAGCTAAAACAAACAGCAGCTGTGAAGGATCTACCTTCATAGTTGTAACTCTATGTAGATGTAACTTATTACAGAACTTCCAAAGAAATATCCTTTTGTGCAAGAATAACGATAAAGCATTATTCAAAATAGGAACGTGCATAATGACAAAATCCCTGTGAGGCGAGCTGTGAGGACTGGCCTCTCGTACGTAGCAGGTAAGTTTGCCGCAACGGAATTTCTCGCCCAGAGCCGGCAACTCAGTGAAATCGTGCCGAGGCAAAAGTTATCGCTGAACTATGCGCCGCTCAAAGGTTGAAAATCAGCGAGTGGAACATGCGCCTAGTAGTTCGTATACGTCTACTGAGCGGTGAGGCTCGTAGCGACGAGTCTGCAATCCGATCCGAGCTGCGGCGGTGCCGAGACGATAAAGTGTCGCTCGCTCGCGCGTCGCCCTCCCATAAAGAGCGTATAAGTGTGCAGCCCGAGCTTCGCGGAGTCATCTCCGGCTCCCTCTTGGCTCCCTCCCGAACACCAGTTTTCCGACCGCGACGCTGTTGCTTTATAATCTGCCTGCTCTCGCGCGCCCAACGCAATCTTCAATTAATCGCTCTATGTGGTTTCCAGCAGTGCTTTTATAGACCAGTTCAACGTATATCTTTATATTCTGCTTAATAACATTTACATTCCGTAATGCTGCGTTCGCCGAGCGCGTAATCCTATTAGTGTTACTGTTAACGAAGTTATGAAAATTTCGCTAGAGAGAGGGAAAAAACGCACTCTATAATGTGAAGCGAGAAAGACCTAGAAATCAGTGGCTTAAGCTTTTATACCAGACCATGCGCATAATGTGGAGATTAGTAAAAATTGTGCAGTTTCTAACGTCTTTTAATTAGTTATTGTTTAAAACGGCTAGGAATCTGAATTAAATATAATCCAAACTTGTGATAAAGTTTCAAAATCCATTGTAACTTAGAATTTATTGACTGACTTCAAGCACAGGTGTCTATTAATCGGGGTAGAGAGCAAATTTGAAGAAGATTTTGCATCTTCCGCAGTTCTCTCCCACTGTACTACCGCCAAATCGATTTTATTTTTTCATCGATTACATTGCACCCGTATTGTGCATGTGGTTCCGACCCTCTGATGCAGTTTCTACTTCCGGTTCTAAAACAACCTTGCAATCACCAAATTACAAAATAACATTATAAGACCATAGAATGACATTGTAAGGTAGCTAACACCACGAAAATACTATAAGAAATCGTATTGGAAATGATCTTATGCTCAGAGTTTTATAAAAAGGATTTGTTGTATTGAGAAGTGGCAATGGATAAATTAAATCTATTCCTACACATCTCTATCGAAAACATCGTCAACTAAGTAGGCTGAAGCTGGTGAAACTCAATTGAACCAACAAAAAGTAAAAAATTAAAGTTATGACTTTTTTAGAGGCACATCTTATTTTGTTCCTACATTATCTTGAGAAAATAAATACCGCAAAACTGTGTATTAAAATAAAACTATTCTATGCACTATATAGATATGTAAAAAATAAATATTACATGACATTAAAAATTAATAATAAATATTATGTGACATTATTAAATAATTAAAGGCGACAATCGAAAAGAAACTCACACAAACAAAAGAATACAATGCTTTACTACCAGTACAATGTCGCGTGTCACAAGTCTGGGAAAACGATCGTTAAATTAAATGAATTATGCTTCTAATTGCTTCATCGCCCAGTGGAATCTCTATATTTGGTCACCAGAAACTATTGTCTTTAAAGCAAGAAACTGTGTTCAAATAAAAAAATAATGACAGAAATCAAAGCTTATTTGGAGAAGGACAAATTATAAGCACAAAAAAAATAAAAAAATTCGAATCTCAGTTACGCAGACATGGTTAGGCTGAAGATTTATTAGTGATGTATTATTTTAAATAAAGATTTAATTTGGAGTAAATATTGAATAAGAATAATGAATTGAACCATACCTTACAGTTAGTGATAATAGTAGTTAATTAGCATTAGCATTCGCAATAATCAGTAGCATGAAAGGGTGAATTTAAAACTTAATAGGGAGCGATAAACTATTTTCCAAAGATTTTAATGGGGCTGGGAATCTTACGCTACGATCGTTTTTTTGGACTTTTCTCTTTGACACTCCAATCAATTGAAAGGTTTTCTCTCTCGTAGCGTACAATCTGGGGCTTTCAGAGCGGACGTCTTTCGCTCGCGCCGCTTATATACGCGATTTTTTGTTGGACCTCGTGCAACCCCTCGATTTCTCTTTGTTCACTGGGTGGCTAGCGTAATTATGCACCTAGCTTTTCGGTACGAGCGACAATTAGAATTGCATTTACGTATATACGCGAGTAATGAGTTGAAGTGCAGCAGCTTGTACGTGAAGCGCAGGACACACAAAGCCGATGCGCGTGGACGACACATTTCGGGGACTAAAATTTAAATTTAAAATTAGTGCCTGTCTTAAAAAGAAGACATTCGCTAGCTTTTCTCTCGGTCTATATATTCGCACAAGCGCCCCAAGTGCATTGTTGAGTTACGTACAGTCCCAGCGCCAATGCATCGATACGTGCACAAAAGTCACGATCGGGCGAAAGTGTAAAAACAGCAAATCCAGGAGAAAGAGTTGCCAAGTTAGAACGAATCCCCTTTTGAAAAACAAAGCGGAAGTGACGATCGATTTTGAAAATATAAATGCAGATACAGCTCGCGGCAAGCAAATCTGGGGTCGGCTCAAAGCCCCGCGATCGATTCTCTGCGCGGTGAAACCGCGGGAAAAGCTCTCCAAAGTTGGGGGGAGGGATAAAAAATCGAAGGAGTTGCACGGCCTCGGCGTTCGGGGCTTTTAAGCCGTCGATTAATTCAACGATCCTACAAACAGTCGAGGCCGCGCCGACAAGCGGGCCAAAGGGGCGCACAAAAGGTACAATCGTAAAAAAGACGTGGCTGCACTCGGCGCATGGAGATACGCGCGAGCCTTTGTGGGGGCCAGGCGGCCCGCAGGAAGCGATAAATCCATTAATCCTCCGCTTTTCGAGCCGCTCTTGAGCCTCAGAGTCCACGTAGCTATATATGCGAACACGACTGACCCTGGCACTCGACTCCCCACGCCGGCTTGCCCAGAACTTACGCTACCGTCGATATCGACTCGGCTAACGCGATCCATTCTCCGCGTGATTAATCGATACTTGCAACTAGATCTCCGGCATGCGCGCTCCTTTAATGAACAGTAATAAATTTCTTTCGATTATATTTCATTAATTACAATACTCGTTGATTCTCGGACCGTGCTATTATTGCCAATGCCAGCAAATCATGCGGCTGGGCTCTGTTATGCTGCAGTTAAAAACATCCTACTATTCCTGCGAGAATAAAACTGTTTTTAAGAAGTATTGATTATTATGTTGGGGGAATTGTTTCGTAGATAAAAAGAAGCATTATGAGAAGAGACATTCCAGGCGGAAAAGAAACGGTTTGTAGTCTTCTGTAATAAAAGGTTTAGTTATATGTCTATACAGTTAAAAAGATATTGTGCCTGACTGGAATTTAAGTTTGCTTTTTAGAAAGACAGAAAATTGCATTTCAGTACTCGAAAGTGAGATCATCGCATTCCTTCGTCGTTTTCGTCGACGAAAATGTAGGTGGAATAATCTCCGAAAAACCTGCATGAATTTATTGAACGAACAGATGGCTAATCGTTTGAATAACTGAAAAAATCAGCCCGCCTGCAACTTGGCGATTTCGCAGCTGGTTTTGTGGGTGGAGCCATAATTAAAGGAAAATGAAAGATTGCAGAAGTAGTATTCCGGGGAAAGGTCTTTGAGAAGAGTCTCCTCCTGGCTATAAATAAGTCCGAGGCCCCTAATTCTCGTGGCAATCTCTGTTTTGAAGTTTCGAAGCCGCGTTAAACTTTCGGTCCCGAGTGCGCCGTGGCTGGGATAAAGGAGGAACTCTTGAAAGGGTGAATTTCTTTGAGATTCGGAATAGGCGGCCGCGGCATATATGCGCCGGCGGCGCCTGCGAGAGACGGCGACGGAGGAGTCGGCGCACCGACTCTCCCTCGAAAAACATAATCCCCGCGGGGGAAAAAAGGGGTGATCCGGGGCTAAGTGGCTGCAGGGTCGATCGACGGTCGGCTCGGTCTGAGACGCGCGGCTCGGCGCATCGGTGCATTTTGAGGAGGGCGCGAGGGGCGGGTCATCGGCCGGCGAAGGTCGGGGCGGTCGGGCGGTCGGGGGGGGGGGTCGGGCGGGGTCGCGCGGGCCCGGGGCGCGCGCGCCAGCCGCCGCCTGCCGGGCAGTGGCAACTGCCGGGGTTCCCGAGCTTGGCCCGGGCGACGTCGCGACGCCCCCTCCGAGCGGCGGCGCGCGCCTGCGCCCAGCCGGGCCGGGCGCGCTCGCGCCTCCGCGGAGAGAGGGGCCGGGGGAGCGCCAGTCGCGCTCGGAGCCTCCGGTCTCGCCCTGCCACCGGCCCGTGCTGCAGCGGCCCGCGGCCAGCCCCTCGCCGCACCTGCACCCGGGCGACGCGCCCCCGCGACAGTGCGCGGGTTCAGTGACTCCTGCCGCCCGGATGCCCGGGGCGCCGCCCGCCGAGCCGGCCCGGCCCCGGCCCCGAGAGTAGGCCGCGCGGCCCGAGGCGCCCGCGCTATGCCACTGGCCCCAGGGCCAACATGACCTCCGCCTCCGGCTCCGGCGCAGCCCACTGCTACGTCCTCTGCCTCGTGTCCTGGCTCCTCCTGGGCATCACCGGTAAGGACACCGGGGCCCGGGCCCTCCCCGCCCGCGCGCCCGATCTCCGCCCCGCCGATCGCGCCCTCCGCGCCGTTCCCGCCAACGCGCCCTCCCCTTCAGCTGCTCCGCGGCCGCAGCCTCCCGCCAGGGCCAGCGGCTAACCGCCGGCCCGAGATTCGCGGCGGTCGGCCTGCCTCGGGGCGCCCGTCGCCGACCGCGGACCGCGACCCGGGGGATGCGCCTCGGGAGTCGGGCCGCGGGTGACGCGCGGGGCGTAGCCTCCCGCCGAGACCGAGCGCCGCGGGGCGTCGGAATTTTCGCCTCCTCGTTGTTCATGTGCAATCGACGACACCTACGCGCCGCGCCGCCCGCCCCCCACCCACCGCCCGCTCCTCCCTTTCTTTCTCTCCGGGCCTCCAGCATCCCAGTGTCTCCCGCGGATGATTCGCACTCTGCCAGCTCCTAAGTGGAGCGATCGATCTTGACGGTGCGTGGGCAGAGTGCCTCCGTAGTAGTCATCGGGGAGCGAGGGCGAGGCGATACGTGCGCGGCTATCCGCGGCGGATCCTCTTCTACAATGTGAAATCCCATTGTGCGCTCGCCGTACAATCCCTCCTATGACCTTTTCTTTTCCACTGCCTTAACGATATCGCTATAGAAAAGGAACCGGTCTTCTTCGTCCTACTTTTTGACTCCTCGCAGTCGCCTCCTACCTACATTCAGCTAGCTTTTGCAAAACTCTGCCATCTCTGCATTTTACTCTTTTTTTTTTACTTCCGTATAATTCAGATCTTTCAATACCATCTTTTAATAATAGATGGAGAGAAATGGTACAAGAATTTTTACTACATCTCTACGTGAGCTGGGAGCAGGCGTATTGAATCAAAAATATTATCATAAAATAATTACAATGTTCACTGTAAAGTACAACAATATCTTTGAATTGAGATTTTTAACTCCAAACTTACTTCAAATTATAGTAAAAATTCATATAATATTTCCCTCGATATAATAACAGCAATAATAATAATAATAATAAAGTAATAATATTTTTATATAATAACCTTGTATCGATGCTTAACTCTATTAATTAAACTACATAAAAGCGTTTAATTATTGACTCGCAACACAGTACTTCATTTTCCCCCACATGTGGAGCATGATCGCATAACGTATCATCGAAAAACCTAACTCAATTTTAATAACTCGATTTATTCAATATACTCTCATTTAAAAGTACTGTTTTGTAAGCAGTTGAATCAGAAAGTAATTTCCCCCCTGTCACAACGAATAAATGCACAAATGAGGATACCATAGTCGATACATTATCTATATCATAAAATAATTTATTTCTGCCTACGAGGATCTTATAAATTAAATTGCCGTCAAATTAACGCACAAAGTGCAACATTTTTTAACCGTTAGAAGCATTTTAACAAAGACAAGAACAATAGCTTGCTATTCAAAAAATCGATTGTTCAGTTTAACAAAGTACGAAGCAAAAGGGGTGGAAGAAAAAACGCGGAAACTCTTGCAAACAATGGTTTTAGCCCGAAAACCAAAAGTACACATCAAGAGAAAAGGAGGTTAAAAGCGCGAGATCAAAAAAAAGATACGGAATATTAGAGTGGATAAATACAAATACGCAATCAAACGATACGTAGAAAATGCCAAAAGCAATTTTAATTGTACTTAACCAAACTATCACTGTTTATTTAATAACGAGGTTTTAAACATAACGTTAGAGATTTTTAAGTCTTTAATTTCATTTTAATTTGTTTAATGTACAAGCTATGGTCACCACTGCAAGAAAGACAGTATTAACAAGTTCGCAGAATGCAAAAAGAAACCAAGTTTTCTCTTTTAAGAAAGCAAAAGTAGATCACCATCTGAAAGGATCGTCACCTCCTTACGAGTAAGATTTATATATGAAAAGATTTTTCATGTCATCCTTTACAATATGTGCATAAAGGAGCTCAGCTAAGTAATCCAAAGTAGGCATGGGATTATAAGAATACATTAGAATATGTTTGGCCTGGGTATCCTACATAAAAAAACAGTACCATTTCCGTAATAATATTTAGTGATGAATAAGTGATATTGGTTGAATACAACAACAACGTCTTTGTCAACAATATATTAAATTGTTATTTATTGATTTAAACTTTTATGATAATAATCCAAAAGAATTCCATTATTATGAATTGAAAAAATTATGAAAAAATTTCAAAAATTTTACAAAAAAAATATATTAGGCTCAAACATATATTCATTTAATAGAAACTGTCAAAAAAAATGCGAAATCCATTTGCAAATGAATAATGGATCATAAAATTTATTATTTGTTGCCAGAAAATGTTTTTCATATTTTCAGTAGAATTTATGTTCCAGTTGTTCCAATTTATATTCCTTTTATAGTACCAAGAGAAAGTCAAGCCCGTAAAGATCATAGACATGAATGAAAACCTTGGTATACTTTTGAGATTTGATTTGATATTTAATTGAAGAAGGAATGATTTTTTCTACTTGTGAGAATATTTTTCAGCTTATTTGTAATAAAATACGTTATCACGAATAAATAAAATAACCGTTAATAAGGGTTATAAATAATATTAATTACACACCCAACCGTAAATTATGGAAAAATTTAAAAGACTTTGATACATATTAAAAAATTCTATTTTAATATACGCCAATAAAATAATGTGATATATGACAGTATATTTTAAGCAAAATCGAATCTCGTAATGTCACGCACTTTATCGAAATCATTTTAAAATAGCCATTAAATAGAGCAATCTCCTTAACTTTGTAAATGAAGTACGTGCGCGCGAAGGGAAATGTAAAAAATCGCGAGAAAAGCGAGTGCGGGATGTCGAGCTTGCATGTAGGTACGTCGTAGCCAGGGCAATTTCTCTGAGTCGCTAATAAAACGCTCCTAGGACCTGCGTCGTGGCTCTAAAGCGAATACGTTCCGAGACTTTTACGCAATGAGAGGCATCGTGATATCCGAAGTGGCGTTGTTCCCTTTTTGGAGCTCGATTTTTATTGGTGCGGACAAAGAAATGGAAACGCCGCATTTAGACGAGGATTTGAAAAATTCAGCTCAGGTCGCAGTCGAGAGTATTATTATATTTTTTCCTACGGTAGCTTGGACTAGAATCGTAAAAAATGTACGTTCTTCCGTTCTCACTTCTTTCATTTTTTCGTCAAGGCAAATAGAATGTCTACTCTTCTTTGCCTGACAACTTCATTCATTTTACGAATGACTTTATCATTACTGTACCGCCTTATAAAATTATAGTTTTCATGCTAAAATATTAATTCTGATTATACATGCTTTCAATATTAATTTATGATACTCAAATTGTACTTTTACTTACATGAACAATACTCTCAAGCAGTTATAACTTTTCTCACGCCAAATTAGATTTAACGTCTACCGCGTACCACATCAGGTAGCAGTGAGTAAGGAACAGATCACCATTTACGTCTAACTCTTGAAATGCGACGCATTGAAAGTTTTATACCTTGAGAATTTACGTTTCAGTATTAAAGTTACGGAAGTAAATTTTAGGTTCACTCAAAATGGAGAAATAATAAGATTATGTGTTCCAGAATAATTTATATGCACGTGAAATATGTTAATTAAAAAAATACAACAATCTTTATTCTTATGTATCAGGTATTATTTACAGTTGTAATTCGAATTCAACTTTAGTACGTATTTCTTGTAAAAATAACGTATATGTAGCTTCTTGAATGTCAAGAATTGAATCTTATATTTGCTTGACTATTTGAGTGGTTTACTATTCAATAATCTCTTCAAGTTCGTGAAATTGCTTTTTAATTGATTTAATTTGTTGAGCGTGTGGCTGACTTGTAGACGTATCGATCGTTCGCCACTTTTTCTAACTTATATACTAGAAAAAGTTTAGTGTTGAATTCTCAATACCATCGATGTCTGCTGATCAGTAATGCTCCCATTTTAAAATGGTACACTTTATATTTTACAATAAAAAATTTATTTTGATGCGAAAACCGATATTTCTGACCATTACGCCTCTGTACCACCCGATAACGTTTAGTAGCTATATCAGCTAGTCGCAGTATATATATTCCTGATAATGTCTTAAATGTAATTTTCAGACCTGCTAACTATTTTGAATGTTTAATTAGCAGCTATTGAGTACATTAATTTTTACATCATAAGAAAATTTCAATAATTTCTTTGTTAAAAATGTCTAAAGTATAAAACATGTAATTGTCAATTATTATTCAATAACGAAAGAACAATCTTTATATTAAAAAAATTAAACTTATATTAGTTTGAAGGATTTTTATAAGGTTATTCATATAAATAAATCATACCTTTCTTTGTATTTTTTTCTCATTAAAACCCTTCGTGTATTTCTCCTCGGGCTGCTATTCAATAGATGACAGTGGAAATTTGAGTAAAACGATCGATTTCTTATTATTCAGTGCTTTCAAAGCTGTGTTCAGTGAATTTCATTCAACCGAAGTAGGTTGGGAAATATTTATGCAGTAGGTACATTGATTACATAAACAAAGTAATTTTTATCAGTCAAAGGCAATAAGCTTAAATGTAAATGTGAACAAAATGAAGACATTATTATAATTATACTATTACAATTATATGTTAGTTCAGGTAATCAAATGAAGATGATAAATATCCTGTACTTAAATAATATCTAGAATTAATTACTTTTCAAAATTTACATACTAGTTTTGATAGCTATTTACTACCTACATTTTACTTTTTAACGTTTAGGAATAGAATAATAAAGTGAACGACTATATCGACTGAGATAAGGCTTGAAATATTAGAAGTAATTCAAAAAATATTATATCTAGTATAAGAAAAGTCTTAAAATTTTATATCCAGTTGATAGGTACTATTAAAACGCGTTGTTTGAGTTCTGAAAATAGTTGGATTTTCAATTAGCGGTATGAGTACATCAATTTCGGAAACGAGGAATGAGTTTGTAATATTTTTTCCCAGGCAATTACTCTTTCGGTATTTGTGCCTGAAAATATAAGGGATGATAAAAGTCTGCAGTTTCGTGAAAACTATCAAATGGAGCATAAAAAGGTGAGGTTCGCCCTAGAAGGCAAAAAATAGTGAAAAGTACCCACTTAGCAATTATTAAAATTATGCGGTACGGCAAAGAAGGGTAAATAAAAGAAAGAAAGGAAGGTAGGGAGCGATATGGAAATAATCTTCATCCAAAAGTGTAGCGGTACGCGTAAAGAAGGCGGGAAAAAGAGCGGCACATCCTGGAGGCTAGGCTTGAGTCGGAGAAGCGGGGCACGGTAAAGCAGCACCGGGGCGTTGCAGGGGCACTTTATTTAGTCGCGGTAAGGTTGTACGGCCTCGTAAAGAAAAATACAGGGGCTAGAAGGGCGGGGGCTGCACGTAGGGAGAGGTGCAGAAAAAAAAAAGGTAAGAGGATCGTCCGACCACGAAATGACCGTGACGACGAGCCGAGGGTAAAGGACGCGGGGAGTCGGAAGCCGGGTTAAAAGAAAACATCCGCTCAAGTGGGGCGCGAGTCGAAGTTTTAGCGACAAAGTAAATTCCTCGGCCGTAAAGTCATAAAGCGATAGAGTCGCGCGACTCCCCGTAATAAACCGAGCGGAGAACGCGGAAATTGCTCTTAGCGCCGCCTAGTCCCTCTCCCCCGGCACAATTACCAACCGTCCGTTACACTCGCCAGCAGCTCCCGGGGATAAATCGTCCCCGAGACCGCGGCGATCATCGAGGGCGCAGCGCCGATCCGGCGGTCCAGAGGCCGCCGCGGGAAAGAGGCTGGGTCTATCGAGTCGGCCGGCGCCCGGGGCGGTGGTCGGCTAACGGACGCCCGGGGAATCGATCCCCGCGGGCCGCGGTGAGGGCCCTCGAGGCACCGTCGCCGTCGCCCCGATTTTCATCGGCTTATATTGTTTGACGCGCGCAGACTCGCGGCCCCCGAGGCTCCTCTTTTGTCGAGACGCCGGCTCCCGAGGCTCGCTCATCGCCCTGTAATCCTATTAGGGCGAATTAGCGCGGCCCGCGGCCTCTATAAGCCCCCCCGTTATTCTTGGCAGTTAGTTTTAAGCGGGCCGCGTTTATTAATGGATATCGAGTTATCGAGCGGGCTGACCGGTCCGATTACACCGCGCTACGGGGTATATCGCTTTGGTTTTATCGGGCCGATGCGCCCGGGGCTGTATCAATAAACATAATGCTCGAAAATGATATGCGCCCGGGGCAGCGAAAGGTCTATCAAACGCACCCGCCAATAGCTTAACGATCATTGGTCATTTCCCGCGCGGATTCAATCTCGTAAACTTGCGCGGCACGCCGATGGATTAGTTGGCCCGGTAGAAACAGACGAAATTGGGAGCAGAACCGATCGTACGCGAGTGAAATCGATTCCTACAAGAGCTTTCCTCTCCCGCCAAAGAAGGGAGCTTAGTGCCTTTCAACTTCGATGCGACTCCATCTGCATAAAAAGCATAACGAGGAGTCTGGCTAAAATTTAACTTCTTTCCGATAATTCGTTACATTTTTTTACGCAAATTCGATTTGCTATATTTTTCATTACAGCCGGTATTCGGCTTCCATTTGAGCGACGGCGGACGATAAGTGGCTCGAGCGCTGATTCATCCTCGCGATTCGATCGACCGTAGTCTATTTTTATAATAGAAAAGTTATTAGGGATTAAGCCGCAGAAGGGCTAATACGATGCTCGATAGCGTTAGCCATCCTTCCGGCGGAGCTACGCTCTAGTGGGACGTAACCCCCCGGGCCGAGGCTTATCTCCGACGTATGCGCGCGCAGAAAATATGTTGCTTGACTTCAGAAAAAGCGCGAGGGGCGTCGGCTCCTCCGCGACATTAGCCACACACCCCGCGGGGGCAAACACAACCTACACGCGTTCTGCATAATCCATTAGAACATTAAGCGGGCGGGGGCATTTATATATGTTATTTTCAATCGCGCGGCGCGCATATTAATGCAAAGCTCGCGCAGGGCCGGCGATTAAATATTCCCGGGGGACGGCGCGGCCCAGCGGCGGGTCCGAATATCAATAAGGGAAGTCAAAATCGCGCTGGCCAAAGGCGCAGTCGGGGCGATTTAATCGGGCCGGCTCTCGGACGCGGGCCGTTAAAGAAGTCCCGCGCCTTTGCCGAGAGGCGGCATAATCGCGCTATCAATCAGAGCCCGGGTTGGGGGTAGTCGAGTCAAAGCGCCCGGGCGCTTATCGCCCGCCGGCCTGCAAATACTCCCCGGGCCGGAGGACCCGGGAGAAATAATAGGCCGGCATCGAGGCGCTCGCGGGCCGCACAAAAGCCCGGGGACTTTTACGAGGGCTCGCGCGGCGGCTGATCTCCCCGCGGTCCTTGGATCCGCCCGGCGGAAGAGGCCCGGCCGCGGCCCGCGCCCGGCAAACTCCTGTCCGCTTCGATTTAATGGAGCGGATAAAACAGATAGCGCGCGAACGATCCTCGGGGGACTCGGGATGACAAAAAAAAAAGGGAGCGGGGGCCCCGATCGCGTAGGGGAGGCCGCCGCGAACGAGTGCCGATTCCTCGTATCCGTCCCCTCGATTTTTCCCGGGGCCGACTCTGCCGGCTCTCGATATAAATGCGGAAGATTAATCCGAGGATCGTCGATTCGCGCGGGCGGTTCTTCAAATCTCGAATTCAAGGCTCGATTGCGTTCGGGAGGGGCGGCGGCGCTCGCGAAATGAAGACTCGCGGAAGCCGGCTGCGCGACATTCCCCTCGGAATACCAGGTCTGCGCGCAAACAGATGAATTTAGCCTGTGCGCCGGCGGGTGCGCCCACCCCGTGCGCTTACAACTGCCGATCCAATTGGGTGTAATTACATCTGCAAAGCCGGGCCGGAGCTAAAATTAATAAGAGGTTTTAACATCAATTTATGATTGAATTTCCGGCGGCGACGAGCGGGGGCGCCTCTTGTAATTAACCGAATACGGCAATATTAGTTAAAGCCACAAATATATTCCGGGGACAAATATTCATCGGCGTTGGGATTTATCTACGCCGGCCGCACCTCCGCGACCGAACGCAAACAATGTCGGCGCTGCTCTCGGCAAAAAGACGGAAAATCGTACCGCCCGAGTATATATACATACACAAACGATTAAAGAACAGGAATCGCTGGTCTGGTAGGAAAAAATCCCTTTATCGCTTAGCCCTGCCAACAAGGAAGATAAAGACTCCACGCGCGCGGGGCGTCCGGGAGACAAAGCA
Source organism: Sycophaga agraensis (assembly GCA_018906755.1). Taxonomy (NCBI): domain Eukaryota; kingdom Metazoa; phylum Arthropoda; class Insecta; order Hymenoptera; family Pteromalidae; genus Sycophaga; species Sycophaga agraensis. The sequence continues at coordinate 1,157,456 of JACCIE010000003.1, forward strand.
CTCGATGTAAAAAAAAAAAAGAAGGGAAAACAACTTCGGCGGCTGCAGAAAAGCGTTTACACGCGCCCGGCAGAAAAAGGTCAAGTCGATAGGATTTGGCCATTGATCGACTCCTTTGCCTCCGAGTCCGGCCTGGCAAAGCTCCCCCGCCGGCAGAACAGGGGGACTTCGCCGGGCGACTTTTTAATATCGGTCCTCGATCTGCCGCCGGCCTGAAAATGAGGCGCCGCGGCAATTTCATACTTGTTATGCACTCGCCGCGACGCGCGAACTCAATAACTGCAGCGCGAATTAATGTCTTGCGGGCCGAGGCGCGAGGGCCGCTTTTCCATTTATTAGACGCGGCTTCTTTTTCTTTTTTTTTTTTTTTCTTTTTTTTTCGTTGCTCCTGATCGCCGGCAATTCGTTATCCCGATGCCGCGTAAATTATTCCCGAGACTTTATCGTCCTGGAAATTGAATCAGCTTTTTAATCAATTTTATATATCTCGGCCCATTTTCATTAAGCTTAGGTACACGTACGCCGCGCATTCAATATTATATTATAGAATCGTGATTATCCGCGCGAGTAAATACGAATTACAGAGGTAATTAACTTTTATATAATTTTACGGGGGACGACCGCTCGAATAATCCACTTGGGGTGGCAAAAAAAAAAAACACTCAAACACTTCGATCGCGATAATCGATAAGATTACGATTCTAGATCCTCCGTGTATAATCGTGAGTTTAAACTAAATCTGAAATTGTCGGTCTAACGAGGCGGAGGTCCCCGTTGCGTCACCACGTCGACGAGCGTAAAGAGGGCTAAAAAGTGCACCGGCGCACCGGGTGCACTCGCCTTAATTCTATTCAGAGAAAGTGGATTATTGAAGTTACAGTTGTTGACAGAGGCCGCGGGCGAGGAATTGCTTGCGCATACCCATCATCCGTGAGCGTATTTAACTGTCGGTTAAACAAGCGGTGGCCCGGGCCTGTATAGTTCGCGCTGGGACGCAGTTATAGTTCCTTTCGAAATTCATTAGCTCGTGGCGAGCAGATAACTGATTCTGCGAGGGGAATTCCCGAAACTCGCATTAATTAAGAAGCGTGACGTTCGTACTTGGGCCTGAAAAATCCAGCCGAGCGTCAGCCGAGTGCCGGGGGCTAACGCTCCGCTGCGGAGAGGCGCTAACGTGTACGAGATCGCCCTAACGAGCGTTACACTCTCTTATGTCCGCCGCGCACTCCTTATCTCTCGCCGACCCGCCCTACGCTTTGCATATTAACGGGGATTTTTCAGTGGCTTCGAAGCTTCACGCAGCGGCGCTTTTACAGCTGCGGTATTATACCCCTTTTGAGCGGCCTTCAATAGGAGTGGATGTCTTGGCTTTATTTAACATTCACGCGTTTCATCGTTTTGTTTTGATAATTCTCCGCTTTAATTATATCCCTTTGCTCAGTTGTAAACATAAACCTTGCGTATTGTCCAAATACTCTCCTTCAATAGAAATGTTTTAATGTACCCCATTAACATTATGATAATTAAAAACTATACATTTTTTATTTTTATTTCTGATAAAGATTTGAAATGAATTTAAACAATTACTTATGTTGATAAATGACTACAATTCAATGTTATAAAATTTTCCATCCCAGTTTATTAATGTTTGTATAATATTGGAAAATATTGATGCATTAAATCTTTATCAAATCACTGATATTAAGTTATGATAATATTCCAATAATAAATATCTATAGCAAATATCGAAAATTATGATAATATTTCAATAATAAATATCTATAGCAAATATCGAAACTGTTACTACTTCATTAGAATTAAAATTAATTTTATCAAGTAATTTTGTAATAAGACACATCCAGCAGCCTTTAACTTTTCAAATTTCTTCAATAACTCATTCATTTACTCTCAATGTTCATGAATGAACAATCCATTTCAATGCAATAAATTAAACAAAAAATAGCCAAATATTAATTTGAAGTTGTAACTTTCATTCCATGTCGATAAATTCTTCTTCCAGCTTAATCAAAACTCCTTAGTTAAAACTCTGATGCCACTTCACAAGTACAAATTGCTCGAACTAAAAAGTGCACTTTTATTCCTCCTTTATTAATTTTGTTTAATAGCAAAGGTTTACTTTAAAACTAAGACAAATTGCAAGCATTTCAACTTCTTCCTATATCTTGTACTGAAATATTAATTTCATATTTTAAATTAATCTTAAAGAGGAACTAAAGTAAAGCAGCCGAGATTGAAAGTACACGGAATCGAAAAAAATGAATAAAACTTATTTCACATTTTACATCATAATAGCTTACTTAATATTGCTTGAGCTCTTTTTTAAATCTTTGTATTTAAAAAGTATGCGTCGATGCAGAAATTGTTATTAAATAATTAAAACGTAATTTGGCATAGTGTAAAAATGTCAATTCAATTATCAGGCAAACTAGCATTAATCCTTGACAGAAAAGCAGCGTAGAAAGTGATCATCGATCCCACAAGCTATAACTCACGTGAGGCGAAAAACACGCATCAAATCACATTAGTTACCGTCATGGCGGACAGGTTATTCTGTTACCTCTTTTTGTCTCCTCCGACGTATCAGTCACTTCTTCACTCTTTTTTCGATCGATCTGTAACAGCGCGGGGTGATAGGCCCAACGTGTCGCTCTGAGAGATAGGCTACTTCATGCGCAGAAATTCGAGAGGCGTTACGTGGAGCTGGAAAACACATTTGCCAAAGTACACGAGAGCGATGTTTGTGATTCTTTTGGCCTGATCGCTTTGAAGTTAACCGAATTGCGCCCCGCACAAGTGCGAATAGTTAGTGACAGTGGCACCGGGGCGGAAGCGAGAGGGGTTTAGTGCAGGTCCGCCGGGAGGTCGGTGATCGATCGGCCGGGCGCATTGACCGTTGTCGCGGTAATTAAGCTCACTCAATTAGGGAAAGAGTCATCGGGCAACACCGTAAATCAAGCCCACTTCTCCGTGGCTGCTTTGGCCAGGATGATTTATCCCCGGCAATCCGGATGTTAATAACGCCGGGAGAATGTTTCCATTATGTGACGAGAGAGCCGGCGCATTCCCGGGTGCAGCCGCGGTAGGCCCGGGGGCGCGAACGCCTCCCTTGAGCGTCCCGGCGCCGACGCCGCCACCGCTTCAATTACCCCTCGAGAGTGGAAATTATCCGAGGACGCCGGGCGCCCGGTCCGCGTGTGCCCGCGACAGCCGAGTGCCGGGCAAAGCCAAGCCGCCTCCGACCTATCGCCCCCACGGCTAGTTTTGCCCCGCGGTCGCCGCCCGAGCCGCTTCTTCCCCCCCTCCCGAGGCTTTTCACCGGCTCTCGGCTTTAACGAGCGACGCCGTAGAAGTACAGGGCCATCAAAAGCTCCGCGAGGCGCCACTGACGGCTACACAGAACAGCGCGGCTGTGCCTCCGCTGAAAAAAACCAGCCGATGTCTTTGGCCAACTTTATCATTGTTTTTTAACGACCCTCCAATCCCTGGATATCGGGCTTCGGGGCTAGTCAACTCGGGAACTACAGCGGTATACAAGCCATTTCGCACCGAGCCCGGAGAAATGGCTTCCGCGGCAATTATTTGTAGAAAATCGTGATATTTGGATCGCTTGAACCAAGGTGATACGTGGACACGTGTACCGCGCAAGTAGTAATATCCGAAACTCGCCAGACATCCACGAGTTTATTTGTTGTTTTCATACAAATGATAGCCGACGCAGCAAAATGCTGCGATGAATTTAATGATCATGCTTGAGTTTTATTTGCTCCGATTGAATCAATGAATCTGTCAAGATGCATTGAAATGAAAAATCACCTTCGACGGGCGTCAAAACCTTTATTTTCCCCGATATTTACCCTGCAAATTAATTCCTGTTCCGTTCAGGCACAATAGTTCCATTCAATAATGCCATTGCCAATTAATGAAATTATGGATATCACTGACTTTTTCTCGTGCATTTTTCCCCAGCTGTTTATCATAATTATATTAATGATATCCTGCGGCAGCTCTCAACATCAATACAAAAAGTGATTTGTTACCGCTACCCGGGTGAATACAATAACGAAACCTGTCGATGGTTCTTAAAGTATAGGTCAATCTGTCCATCTCACGTACAATTTTAATGATCTCTTTCAAGCTCAATTACATTCATTAACCGCGCCGAGAGGATGGTTCAGCACACAACACGATACTTGATTTCAAGCATTCACGCACGATGGCTTAACTGCATGGATACCCGCTGTTTTCAAGTATCCACACTCAAGTGGAGCTGTACACTGCACCACTCCTGCATGGCCCTCGCAAACCTCTCGGTGCTAACTGCGGACTTTTGTATTCTCAGGATTAGCCCTCGATGGTAACTTGGAATGCGCTTAGAGTTACACTCAAAGGTTCTTGCACATCATCTCCGAGGAGAGTATGAAAAAAGTGGCCGAACGAGTAAACTAACGGGCGAGAATGGGCTAGTCGAGTGGTTATAAAAAAAAAGTTGTGACTTCTTAATAGCGCTGAAAAGGAGCATTAAAGCCGGCAGTTAAAAGAGGGGCGGGCGCTAGGGGATAGGGCAGCTCGTATTCGGCCGCTGTTTCCAAACTTAACGTCAGCGATTTGCCTGATGTCCGCCTGGCGCCCTCGAATTCTCCTCCAAGGCGTGGCCCCGCGAACGATCCCCGCGAGGTGAATAAAAACTAGGATCCGTAGGCGGATTACGGCCGAGGGTGCAGAGATGCGGGCGCAGCGGCCGGGCCGTTCGGCTTGCCGAACGATCGATAAAAGTTATTCTGACAGTTTGCATTGCCGTTGCAGGGGCGAGCACGAGATCGCACTCGCTGGTGAAGCGGTACGGCGGCCTCTACACGGGGCCCTACATCGACGCCCACAATGTGACCAACGTCACCGTGCAGCTCGGTATGCACGCCTACCTGCCCTGCAAGGTCCGGCAGATTGGTAACAAATCGGTAAGATGCACACTTGTTACAACGGGATACTCCGCGCGTCACGTTTATCCCGCTAATCCGTGTATTGAAAATATTAAACTGTGTTATGCATAATCTAAATAAGTTTCGCTTCGGTAGCCATAAAGTGATTTATTGCGGACAGTGGAAAAATTTACTTTTGGAATTAATACGGTGATTGAACATTTTAATGAAATACCGAATCAAACACACCGATGGTTTCGTATTTCGACTGATTCTCCATGAAAAATTCATTTCATTATTCGCTGTATACTTCATTACTAGAGCTCTTGCGAATTCCAGAAATTCAATATACTCTCAATTACCAATTAATGTCATAAGTATATGTATGTAAAAGTATTAATAATAAATAAATATGCATAACTATTGTGATGATTAGCAAATTTCATGCCGGGTAAATTCCAGACTCAATAAGCGAAACTGCGAATAAAATTAGTTTTATATTTATAATAATTGATACTCATAGAAATATATTTAAATTTTAATTGTTCCACAATTGAATATACTTTCTATTTGAATTACATTTACACATTTTAATCATACTGGAAAATCGCAGCTACGCATTAAACATTTAATTAAAATGATATCGTATGTTTACTTTTTAAACGAAGTGGAAACACGTTACGATAGCAAAGCAAATTCGACACATTAATTAAAGAAACATGTGGACTAAAAGGCTGCACACGTCGAGTGAAATTAAATTCTGAACTGCCTCTAAAATTAAAAGAGGCTGTCACCCGTCAAGTCTTATTACTCAGTGTAACGTATTTACAAATTCATGGTATTCGTGTAAATGCGAAAAAGAAGGGCTGTGCAATTTATTTATTCCAGATCTCGCCAGGATACCGCGCAACTTCCATTTTCCTGCATTCGCGTCTGCTTGCTAATCGAGAGTCGGTACAATGCCTGGAAAAAAAATAATGCTCAGTCACTCAGGGGAAGAGAGAGAGAGAGAGATCCGCGCACCGGCAGAATCTTCGTGAAATAACGCGGGGAGGTATTATTTCTCGGCTTCCCACTTTCTATCTTGCGCGCTCCCGCGGCACTCGAGACTCAAATCTAACCTCCCGCTTTACTGCTATTTTATGCGAAGGAAATTTACGAAGTCGTTCGCCTTTTCTGAAATTCAGCCGCGGAAAATTCCCGGTGGAAACCAATGATCGCAATATCAACGTTATCAATACAGTTGGATTTTTCAAAAGCTACACGCGGCCCACATGCGCTGTATAAAAAGCAATCCTTGCCGTGGCATTCGCGTTCACCTATTCATCGGCAGTCCGAAACAAGTTTTTCTCCGAGTATACGTTTTATTATGCTTTAAAGCGTACCAGAGAATTTATTGTAGAAGAGTGCATCGATCATCTCGTATTGGAAAGTTCTTAGTATTAAATTTATAATTCTTGAAATAAAGTGAAATGCATCGCCGGTGTACGTGAAAAGTGTATCTTTGAAGAATATTAGTATGCGGTACGATACCAAGATAAATTTCATTACCCATCTTGTACATCGACTTTTCTATTATATTATTCCATGATATTCAACGGCATTATAAAAGCACATAGATTCGAATGCCGCGTACACTCGGGCAGCATAATCTAATTTGATTTCATCGCGGAATACATCCTAATGCATACGGTCAACATCTTCGATGACTAGCTCGCTCGGGAGCCACGAAATTCGCGGCACACGGCCTCCGCGACCTCGAGGACAATCAGAAAAATAATAACCAGGAAGACGGTAAAAGAATCCGCTCGTCAGGAGGAATCGGCAAACAAATTGAATGGCGCGCGGTTGCAGGGGAGAGTCGGGCGCGGCCGATCGATTAAATTTAATTCACTCGTCTCGTCCGGCCAACTTTCGCCCGCCGCGACGGCGACGGTGGCGGCGGCGACACTTTATCTCCCGCCAATTATTTTTATGGAAGCCCGTTATAAAGCCCGGATCGCTCCTGGCACGGGATTTGAATTCGTTATTAGAGTTTACGAGCCGTGCAGCCCCGTAATTCGCCGCGGGCTCCAAGTGGCCGAGGAGCTCGCGGGGCTAGAATTCCTCCCGGCTCATTTGCGCAAATGAGCCGGCGCGCAAGCCACAGGCGACCACCGGCGGGGCCCCTGTTTATTATATATACGGCGGCAGACGTCGAACGCGCCGGGCGCCTCCCCGAGGACCCGCCCGAATTTCGAGCACGTCCTCCGGCGCTTTGTACTCGTTATTTATGCCTTTGCCCAGGCCTGTAGCGAACCCCCAGGATTTAGAAGCCCTGTGGCCCTCTTCTCGGCCCCCTTTCTGCGCCATTTCGATTGACAAAAGGGGAAGCCGGTTCGCATATGTGCGCTAGATTTTATACCCTTTTGCTTTTGCCGAGATAAATGTTAATCTTCTGTTTTCGAAAATTCCTGATTGAGGTCGTTTTTACGGTCAAAGAGCCCAATTAATATCCTCCAGAGCAATCGTGAAAAGGACTTCATAATGATTGCCAAGTTATATATTCACGCTCTTTGACAGAAGCTCTTTTTTCTAATAAGTCGAAAGAAAAATTAATAGTTGCAGTCTCGGAATGTAACTTTTGAATATACAAAATCTGTTCATTGAAATAAATGGCAATCTACCAGAGAACTGAATATATTTTCCAAGTTCCAGCAGTTTGAAAGTTCGACATCGCCAACTTTTAACCGTGCTACCTAATCGAAAATGTTTACATTTGCATTCATAAAACTTTATCCTGAAGGTATTTGATTGCTAAATTTCTAAAAATTCACAGAGCTCATAGCTCCTCTTTTCTGGTGCAACGAAGTTTGTCTTTCTTCAACGAGTTCTTTTGTGCCTTCGATTGAATGGCCTTAATATACTTTATATCAAAGTCCGTTATGCAGTCAAATGACTTCGAGACATTGTGCAGCCCGCAGCTAGCCACATAGTTATTATGTCGCACTTTCAAACTACGATAAAATAAAGTCGAGAATCAGAATTGTTCGCGTGCATAGATACTAATACTGTTTTTAAAAGTTTAATGCTTCAATTCAAAGATCCTGGCAGCACTAAAAGAATATACTAAAATTTTAGACAAGCAAGAATAATTTATAGGTCCGAAATTTTAAATTATCAAATTATCTAACAAAGACTGCAAATTTGATAAACAAATGATTATCTCGTGACCGCAAAATCTCGAAAGCTATTCATCAAGTTTAAAAATTTTATATCCAGCGGTCTGCGCTAGAGGGCGTAAATGAGAGCAAAGTGGCAGTAATAGCGTGAACATCAAATCTGCTCGGAGGAGTAAATTAACCACCGAGGCATTTGTCTCTGTCGCTCAGGTGTCGTGGGTGAGATCGAGGGACGCGCACATACTCTCAGTGGACAGGACGGTTTTCATCGCCGACGACAGGTTTCAGTCGCAGTTCCGCGACACGACGAACACGTGGACCCTCCTGGTTAAGTATGCCCAGGAACGCGACGAGGGCGAGTACGAATGCCAGATATCCACGGAGCCCAAGCTGAGTCACACGGTCAAGCTGATCGTCGTTGGTAATTTTACTGGCTTACATTTTCATTTCCTTTTCTGTATAAAATAAAATTTACATAACAATAGTTCATTTTATCATCTCCCTTTGAATAGCATTGCAATGCAAACATTTGAAAGGGTGCGCTCGCGCGTTAAATGTTAGAACCAAATATTTAATGCAAAATTTATTGTCTCCAATTAGCATTTTAAATTTTCGGCATCATAATTCAAATAATTTAATGAATGAAAATATCTAATTTTCAAAGCAGTAAAAACAGACTCTCAAACGACTTTTCTTTTACAACATGTAGTAGAACTTTGCACGCCGATCGATTCTTCATAATCAATGTAAATAAATAAAAATTGGTTACGGTTTGGAGTAAAAAAAATGGGTGTAATTTATAAATCGAAAATTGCGATTCGATTGAATGGCATCAACTTTGATTGCAGTGCCAAAAATCGAGATTCTGGGTGATAAAGACAGGTATGTAAAGACGGGGAGTCGGGTGGTGCTGCAGTGTTTGGTCAAACACTCGCTGGAGGCGCCCTTCTACGTGTTCTGGTACCATCAGGATGAGCAGCTGCAGGAGCGCAGCAGCAGGATGAACATCCAAAGGAAGCAGATCGACGGAACGAACGACACCGCTAGCAACCTGACGATCCACAGTGCGGGCCCCGAGGACTCGGGCAACTACACCTGCCGGCCGAGTAATCTCGGCAGCAGCAGTGTCCAGCTGCACGTGCTCAACGGTTAGCTCACAGTACCTCAAGTGGTATAACTTTCCAAAATTTGTAAAGCTTTAAAAAACTCTACATAAAAACTTTATCTAAAAGTTCGTATTATACAATCTTCATAAAACTGTTGGTTATTCATAAGATCCGATTTTTTTGTAATTATTGGAAATGCATTGTTCATACTTATCAGTATAATGTTTATGTTACTTGAAATTTATTTATTTTAACATTTTTTATTGTGTTTAATTTTTAACGTACTGAAATAGATCCCCTTATGCTTTTATTTACATTGATAATTGATCCGGATTACTCATTTATGTATTTACTAATTTATGTTGTATTCCGACTATTTTAAACTCATAACAATGGATTTTTATACACGTACCCACTAATAGAGTAATATCATTTGTATAACCCGAAAATCTCAATTACTGTATCTTGTGTTTATTTGCTCCAGTGGGTCCTATCCGGTCCGACATAATTGTTATAGTACTGAAAAATATCCTAAATAATACGCGATCATATTTCTCTTTGAGTAGTTTACCATTTTCTATGTGTATTATCTACTGAGAGCCATTCTATAACCAAAATTACTATCCCGTTATTATTACCCAACAAGTAAATTTCTTTAGCGCATTTGCTTACATTTCGGAAACTTAGTACAACAAAACTCATACAAACATAATACTTATCAATATTTTCAATCATTAATTTAAATATATATCTATTTATCCATTATTCTTCAGTTTATCTGTGAAAAATCTTCTTGATTCGTTACAATTTCATTTGATTAAGCCCTGCTGAACTCATCAGTAAGACCTGTGTTGACAGACCCTATCTTAGTTACAGATATATCAGACAATACGGTCCTAATCCCATTAGATAAAGCAATCATAAATAAGTAAATAGTTACTAATCTTAATAAATAAATAAATAACATTATTACGTTAGAGTAGTAGTCGATTACATTGCGGTGATTTATAAGCACGTGGTACCGACCGTAACAACATGATCCAAGTGGTCTATTGAAAACCACCGGAAAACTGAACTCCAAAACCGATAAGGGCCCGCATGTCCTACTCCGACGGCTCCCCGCGTTCAACATCGAAGCGGACTCGGCGCCTCTTTACCCCCTTCCTACCGTACTCATCCCAAGTCCGATATTCGGTACATTGTGCATTTGCACAATTTCGTAAAATCGAAATTCAATATTGCATCGCATTAGAATACTTGAAATTCTCTTTAGTTGAATTGTAAAGGTTGCTTACTCGTAAAAAGTAATTAAATTTTGCAGTTGCAATTATTGTAACTACCATGAATAGATCGTAATTTTTTCTTATAAAAAGAGTTACTAAAAAATCGTTTTGTGTATTTAAATATCTAATTTACCCCGCGTTTCCACTTGGGTTTATCTATTAGAATCATCCGTGAAGCTTATACAAACAATCTGCGGTAAACATCCAAATCGTCGGTTTGCCGTGTTACAAAAATTGTTTGATCTGTAATAATTAGAAAAAAATCGATTAAGTGTTGACATTGATGTTATGATTGCATTGATATTATAAGGGTTACACATTGATATTCTCATTGCACTGTAGCTGTAACCGTTGTAGGAAAAGCTTTACAAAAGATTTTGGCACAGAGTGAAAGTGGTCGAGGTGACACGAGGGTTTGTTACGACAGGTGAGCATCCGGCGGCGATCCAGCGCGGCATAAGCTCGGTGCCGGGCTGCTGCCGCTTCCTCTGCTGGTTCGCGGGCGCCCTCAGCCTGAGCGCGAGCGAGTCGACGCGGGGCCGGCTATGCGGCCTCCTCCTCGTCGGCCTGGCGGTCGCGGTGACCCAGAGCTACCTGCCGACCACCGGCCACGGCGCCTGGACCCGATGAACGTCCTCGCGGGACCTCCTCGCCAGCCGCTATACATACCATATACATATATACGAATCGCCTCGCGACGATGGAAACAACACACCCACCCACACGAACGGAAGACGCGCGCAGGCGTCCTCGCGGCGCGCCTGCCGCCCTCTCATGGCTCCCCCCGCGTGCACTGAAAACGTTGAACGGGGTTGGACCGCAGAGGGGCGAGATAACCGCGTTATGTAACGTGCGTGAGTCATCCCTGTGCTGGAGCTCGGCTCGACCGCGACCCGGTATACGTGTGTCCTGTCTAATCTCTCGCTCGAGCGGAGGGCCCTTGGCGAAAAGTGGCCCCCGCATATTACGGTCGCTCCTTCCTCGCGTTCTAACTGTTCCTAAAGTGCGCTCGGCTAATCCGGGGGCATTTTCACTTTGGCCGCTATCGGCGAGCGCATGACGAAGGCCGGCATTCGCTCCTCGCGCGAAGAAAGTACCACCGACTCTGGCCGACCGGACTTGGTTGTATTTTCTTTACACAGGGGAAAAATTGAAACAAAGAGAAGAGGGGGGAGGGGGATGGGGGACGTGCGGGGCAAACGTTGGATCGAATTCGGCCTCTCGCTGTAATTTTGCGCTCGACTGCGTAGCGAATGATTTAGAGCGTCGAAAGAGGAACAAATAATGTTGGTGAAATATGACTCCTGGTGGGGTCAGTTACTTCTCTTTGGCTCCCAGCCAGTTTCTATGGGCAGATTTTGGCCGGCGGCGCGAGCAGTCAAATTCCCGCGGCGAGTCGCCCGGTATAACTAATGACCCAAAATATAAGAGGCCCGACAATTGTAAACAAACAAACACTCGGGATAAAAGCCCGCGTAAACACGGGCGAGGGGGGGGGGGGCGGCTCGCGCGGCGCCCGCGACTATTTTTGGATTATCGTTTCAAGGGGAGTCACGTTTCACCCGCTCGAGAGCCCGCGATCGTTTGTTTTCAGTGCACGCTAACGCGACGCAGTGTCTCGGGAAGATCGGAATCTTCCGAGATACTCGGAAGGAGCCGTGCGGAGGGGCCGCGAGCGACTCTGGCGACGAGCAGCGAGAGACAGGGAGCGAAGGACGTGCACCGTGTCCCGGAAGGTTAACAAGAGGCAAGGAACGAAGGAAAGCAGGTAGAAGGTGCGCGCGTGCTCTCGCCTCGCGTCTGCCCTTGCCGGCGCCTCGGCCGGCAGCGCAGAGGCGCATCTTTATTATCTCGCTTGATGGCTCAGCGCGGGCTCCCTTGCCGGCTCGTCCCCGCCTCCCTGCCGCCCTCTCGTGCGGGTCTCGGCGCACGTTGTCCCGCGCCTCCGAGTTGCTGCTCTCCGCTCTAATTGAAATTAACGCTTGAGCCCTAGGCGACCGCAGCCGTGACGAGCACCGCGAATTCGCTCGCGATCGATGCTCGGGCGCCCGGGACAACGAAAAGGGCGGAAGGACTCGGTGGGGCGCGAGTGCCGGCGGGGGGGACGCGCCGAGCAAGATTGCAGAGTTACGCTTAGAAGAGCAATCTTCATCTCAAGACAGTCTGATCCGGCCGTTAGCGTGTAGTTAGTAGCTGAACTTGTGATTATCAGTGGCGCAGTAGCACTTTGACTCCCTGCACAAAGGAGAAGCTGCCTCGCTTTTCCACTAGACCTCCGAGCTTTTTTCTTTCCTTAAGGAATCTCTGTCATTCGGCAATTTCGAGTCTATCGGAAAATAACCGTTGCGCCGGTCCACTTTTGTTTCAATCCATATTAATTCACGTCATTTGCCAACTAGGTTGTTAATTAATGTTATTTATCAACTTTTATATACCTATCAGGCCATTTTTATATTCATTTAAAAATGATAAATTGTAGAGTGCTGTTCGCTACTTTTGTTAAGTCATTATAACCTAATTACGTTCGTTATTCTTAGCCTAGGTGCACGGCATTAATGTTTCAATTACTTTTGACTGCAATCGCATACTGCTATTTCAAAGTTTATGCATATAATTTAAAAAATAATCATTTCGCTTGAAATTCATAATTACTTCAAACTTAGAATCCGCGTGGTCTCGTGCGCTAATCGATCGATAACGAAACAAAAGATATTTTTATGCATTTAACCGAGGTTACTTTTTTAATGCTTTTTTTATGAACGTACGCTATAAATTTGATTGTTTAAACTTTCTTTTGGTATTTTTAATCAAATAATCTTGAAATAATTAATTAACCTTTGATCTGTTTTAAGTTAATAAATACACAATTTATCATAGGTTTTTATCAAATTAAGCCAACAATAATTTTATTTGACCATCCATCATAAAATGTTTAATATTCTGAACAAAATAAAAAACTCTTATTTTTAGATAAATTATCGCAAAACTAATGACGATTCTCTATTTAATTATACAACGGAGATCTAGGTAGCATTGGAGGAAATTCTCCAATGAATGTCAGGACAGAATGAGATCGCAATGTGCACACTTAAACGGAGAGAAAATAAGGCATCGAACACAGCAATATCCTCGCTCCATCGAAGCGCGAATGAGGAGACAGGAGAAGGAAAAAGAGCAAGTGACGAGGACGCCTTTGTCGAGCTTACGCTGCGCCACTGAGACGTTTATTTATACCTTATACATTGTACAAGCGTCGCATCGCGTCGCGCGCACTCTCGTGATGTTTATAACGTATATAGGCGGCGAGTCCTCGTGAGGTGAGATCGAGATGCGCGCGGGAGGCGGCGGCCGCCCTGGCCGCCGCCCCCCTCGCTCGCCCATCCCCTCGTCCTAGTGATTGACGAGCGCCGGTAGTTTTGGCACGGCGAGCTTGCGAACGTGGGCATGGGGTGGCGGGAGAAGGAGGAGGAGGAGAAGCAGGAGGAGGAGGAGCGGAGAGGAGGAGGGGCGGCGAAGAGAGACGCGCTCGCGCGATCGATTTTGCAATTAGGCGCCGCGCCGTGGCACTGCAGCCGGAGATCTGCTCCTGGCGGCGGCAGCGCCGACAAGCGCCTGGCGCTTAATAGGGATTCATTCCCCGGGATCGATCGTGCAAGCCCCATTCCTCGGAGACCATTTGTTTTTTCCCTTCTACTCCTTACCCACTCAAATCTAATATGCATCGTAACTAAAAAATGCATTACTTTCCATTTTTTGAGAATCAATTGCTTAACTGCAATCGATCGTGATTTCGCACACTCAACCATTTTTCAAGTCGATTACTTTCCTTAAATTTCTTCATTCCAGTTCAATGCAGAGTTACCGAATCATTATTTTAAATGCATTTTTTTTCAATTTTCAATCTCCTCGAATTCACCTCAATAAATTTGGACTCGCCGATCGTTGGATCGATAGCGATACGATAACCAACTATATCGTATCGTGGTCGAACAATACGAATTGAGATTTATATAATATTATGTATTTATTATTGCATTGTGCGCATCGTGGAATACGTAAAACTTTGCGTAGACATTACAAAAAAGAAAACCAAAGTGATTGTAAGGGATGGAGATAAATTAAAGATGCGTAAAAAAACAGAGTTTAATAATTGATTATTCGTCCGGGATCTCCGCAAAAGAATTGAAACTCGTTCGATCTACACAGAAGATTATTATATCGTATTATTATATTATATTAGATAAATCGGCAAATTATTATCGTCATACTTTAAATATGAAATAATACTTGTTACAGAATCGACTTTGACAGTTCACAGGACAGCATTTTGAACGTTTGCACAGTCCAACTCAAATTAAAAAACTAGTCATGTATTTCAATATAATTGAAAATTTGGTTTTAAATATTTGAAAAACATTTATTTGAAAAATCTCAGTATTCATATCGTTTATGTTTGTATCGACCAATGCAACAAATTTCGATTTTATAAAAAAAGATATTAAAATAATTTTAATTAAACCAAAAGAGATTCTTTGATGCTGTGAACTTGCGAAAACGATGGTATAATACTTTATGTATACTTTCATTGCCGAATTATTATGATGTTAACATGTTTTGATAAAATATACATATACGTATAAATATTTACATACATATATCAATATCGCGTCCTGTGTATCTGTTATACACAAAGTGCCGCTTGAAAAAAGTTAATAAAAAAGTGGAATGAAAATTGAACGGGTTTCAGCTCTGAAAAATAGCAGAGAGCCAAACAATTTTAACAATTATCAAAGTAAAATGAAATAACAGGCCATTATACGAAGGATGACGAGTTGAAGTTAATGGAATAGGAAAAAGATGAAAAAATGAAGAAAGAAATCATAAGAACGCGATGAAAAATAAAAGAAAATCTAATAATAATTGAATATCAGAATTCAATTCGCGGTAGCACAGGGACGACTATACTACATGATCTATAATAGCAAAACGATCTATAAATGATACATGATTGTCTGTAAATAGTTAGTTTAAGTATACATACATTACTAACAATATGCTGTATGTGTTACATTAATGAAACAAAACATAACATTACTGTGTAACTTCTGGACCGGGCTAAACAATGATGCGTATTTGTAAAAATGAATGTTGTCTGACCGCCTGTGCTAAACGAAAAATCAAATTGTAGATCCATACAGCGAATTCATTTTATGCACTATCTGAATAGCAATAGCTGCAGAGATTAGTAATTATTAATCACGTACTTATTAATAATAAATGTAACGATGAGGAATTTAAAAATAAATTTACGATAATCATCTTCTTGTTCAAAGTTGTGAAGTGTTATGTCACGTCTAGTTAAATAGAATGCACTCATTTCATTAGATAATGCTTTTTCAAAGTATTTGATACATTTTGTAATTTTGAAAGAAATTCATAATCATCGACGCATGAACTACAGTTGAAAAAGATGTTAGCACTGGCTGGTCACGCACCAACACACTTTAATTGCATTAGAAGTAACACGTAATTTAACACACACATATACGTGAACACAAATACACACTCACTATCTATACTGCTTAGCATAAGCCTAATGAACATAAAGATCGAATGAACATAAAGATGAATATTGTCTAATATACATACATTTACAAATAGAATCATAATGCCCGAGAAGGACAAGAAGACGGTTTGTTGGACTGACGCTGCTCTATAGTGCGTTGATCCAATGACGTGTTTTGCAATGGAAAGAAAATGTTATATGTATAAAGAATTAAGAAAATGTGACAACATTGAAAATACTAGATATCAAATGAGTGACATGGATTTCATATTTAAGGTAAAAAAGCAGTGTGATTCGCAATGCTCAAAATATCTGAGTAAATCGCGAGTTTTCGATAACATAAATAAATAGCTAATAATAATGATAATAACAATAATAATATTAATAATAATAATATTAATAATATTAATAATAACGGAATGTTCTTCACTTTGAATGAAAATGCTTAAACTTCGATGAAACGGGAAAAAGGTATTTTCATTCTTTAGGAGTGGAAATCGTGCGTGAACATAAGTGAAAATCGTACACGGATATCCATGTTGCTTCTTTGATTGCGAATGAACTCTTTAGAATATGCGTATCTACATTATAGCAGCAGCATTAAATTTTTGTACGAATGTCTACTGTAGTATTCAAAAATATCGCGCCTCGTCTTCATTTATCAACGATAAAACAGAAGAAAGGGAAGATAAAAAAAACAGAGAGTGAAAAGAGAGAGAGAGAGAGAGAGAGAGAGAGAGAGAGCGAAAGGAAGCAAGATGAGGCACGTGAAAAACAAAGGAGAAAAAAATCTTCGATTTTTAGAGGTAAAAGTCGTAGATTTTGTCTTTTTCCGCTTCGTTTCGGCCTACAAGTAATCTGTTTCTAAATTGTATAATTAGCCATGCGAGTCGTAAGCTAATTTTGCGAATTGGATATTATTTCGATAATTGCTTTCATTCGGCGGTCCATGTATAAATAAAAGAGAGCTAAAACTTGCATTAATCAGGGCGCAAGAGAAAAAGAACAAGCCTTTTCCCGAGAACCGAGCTTGTAAGAAGCGACACGCTACAGCGATTTCGCAATACTGACTCGAATTCCAATCACGAAAGAAATGATGTCGGTTAATTATACTTTACTGATCCTCATAGCAGCATTATGCACCAATTCAATATTACTTGGAGCGAATTGGCAGCAACGCGAAATGAAATCCGATCGAATCGAATGTCCAACGTAAGCTCAATCAGCCGACGGTCTGCAGAAAAGAGTCACGGCGGGGAAAGAGGCGCTGACGAGACTCGGCGCATATGTTAGCTTGGCCTTCTTTCTCCAGAAGCGAGAGACTCGGGAGACTATGAGGCAAAGCAAGGTGTCGCGCGCGGGCCAATGTCGAAATCGCTGTAAACAGTGGGCGCAGCTCCGGGCAGATATCGGCGAGGTTCTCGGGAAGACGCGCGGGCGGTCGAGGCCCGACCCTCCTCCCCGGCGACCTGGCGCCCCGAGTACGTACGCGAGCCCACGGTACTCACCTGTATAAACATTCCTTTTTACACACGAGTCCTCGCTTTCGGCCGACTTGGCGTCGGTGAGGCCTCGCCAGGGCGGGCCGGGGCCAAGAGCACTCGGCGATCACCGGGTCCGGAGTCTCCTCCGAGGCTGCGTCGGATTCCGATCGCGTATCCCGGCCGTTTCTTTTGTACTCTGCATGGCTTGGGGGCGCCTTCGAGATCCGGCGCAGGCCTGCTCCGAGGCTCCGTCGAGGGATGCCAGCGGGCGCGACCGGCCCCTCGACCCACGCGACCCGAGCCTCGTCTCGTTGATTCTCACCGGTGGGAGAGGGATGGACGGGCCGAAGATTCGGTGGGCGAGATTGACGTGGACGCGCGTTGTTCGAGAATCCACGAGATGATGCGCGAGGCTGGGAGGGAGTCGCGCGGTCGAGCGAGACCGAGCGAATTATCCACTTCGCGCGACGAAGAGCGTCAGTGCTAGACTATATATGACTATATGTACGAGTGGCTGGTTTGTGGTTGACTGCGAGAGTTAGGTGCAGCGAGAGGCCGCGAGCGTGAACGTATGTGTTATTCAATGATCGTAAAAGTAAACAATTTGCAATCACGTTACATAGGTAAGACGAGGAACGAGCGTCGCCATTTGACCGACTGTACAATTTTCTTGTGTTTTGGCGCACTGTGACACCGTTTTAATTGTAACCAAACGATTTTGCCAGATGTACGCGGCGACCGCTCAACTCGCCGTAAGGTGATCGATCGACTTTCTTATTGTAGTCTCCGTTTTTTTTCGTGCGCACGAAAAAGAACATTTTTTTATAACAAAGAGAGTAAAACTATCCCTCAGGACGTTTGAAATTGCGTGTACGAAAATCAGTTGTGTCGTGTGTTTAAACCTAGGGCAAATTGTAACGTGTTCAGTTTTATGTGTCCGCAAGTGAATCCAAGTATTTTAACAGCGAGTTCTGTTTCGTTTGATGATTTTTAAGTTAGTAAGAACAAATAATAAGAGAAAAACTGTGGCAAAGGGAGGAAAGAACGATTCCGTTCTATGTGTGTAAGAATCATAAAGCTTTAACGAAGAACATTATACTAATTATGGGATACTGAATAAAAGTAAACCAAACCGTTTATCGTACAATTCTTTTTTTATGATATATATATATGCATATATATTACCTAATGTTATTGAACCTTCCATCCTTCTTCAATTCATTTCATAATTAAGGAATAAGCAAGTTTTGATTCGAGTATATTTTGCATACTTTGTCGAATCGCAGTATAAATTTTATTTTAATATTTATATATAAAATATAAAATTACATTTTTCATTTTTTTATAATACACATGTCAAACGTGAAGATTTTAACAAGCAGTTCATAAATTGTTATGTGCGCTTTGTACAACATTTTATATGAAACTATTAAATTAGTTTTATAAGTATACAATTAGTTTGTAATTTGTAAGTACTATATGTTACATTACATTGTAAAACTGAAAACAGAGAAGTGAAATATTACTCAGATTTCACTTGCTTTTCTCGCTCCTTGGTACATCTAGTAATTATATTATCAAAGGAATAGAGGAAGAAGGCACTAACTAATCTCAATGGTCCCATCAGCAAAGCTTGGAGCATTAATTCACTGAAAGAACTGTATGGAGACATCCCAGAGCACAGAGTTGTCAAGATAAAGCTTTCCAGTCCAACGATGGAGAAAAAGTTTCCATTCTATAAAATAGATTACGTTTATTACAAATTTTTTTTATGTAATATTCTACAAGGTGTTATATGATTACATGTGTTATTGTACAGCAAACATACAATTAATGTATAAATAAAGCATTTTTCCAAATTTTAAATTCTATGAAATATATTACTGCAAAAAGTATGTATTTGTTGCGAACAACGTACACACGCATTACTATTGATTGAACTAGACTTACTAAGCTATCGCTCATTAACTGTTTGGCTACAACTTCTGGCTGCACGAGACCTCCACTTTCAGAAATAAGTTTGGTCTCCAAAGGTTTGGACTTCATTTCCTCTTCAAAGCCCGGTGTATCCGTATCCGGAGGTAAGGAAAGTGTAACCGACACATTGTAAGGCTTCAGTTCCATAGCCAAAGTCTCGGCTAATCCTCTCAAAGCAAATTTAGCAGAACAGTAAGCGGACATTCCAAAGATCCCTAAAACATGACAGAATAAAAATTCACGCGTTTCAAGGAATGCCTCGGCTTTGATTCGACATTAAAAACCTCGTAAACAATGAGACAGAAAGGCTTAAAAATGACAATGGAATATCCCGTAAAAGCGGAGTACCCAGCAAGGCGGCCTGCGAGGAAACCAGTACGATCCTGCCTTCTTTTTTCTCCTTGAGCACAGGTATGACGGCCTTGGTGCACTTGTAGCTGCCGAGGAAGTTGAGGTCGAGCATGTGTTTGAGCGCGTCCTCGGTGGTGTCCTCGGTCCTGCTGCAGATGGCAGCGCCCGCGCAGTTGACGAGCATGTACACCGGGCCCATTTGACGCTCGAGCGCGGCGAACGCCGCCTCGACGTCGGCACAGCTGCTCCCCGCCACGTCCAGGGGCACGCACTCGATCCTCTGCTCCTCCGCCACGTCCCGCCGCGCCAGCTTTATCTCCTCTTTCGCGGCCTCGAGTTTCTTTTGGTCGCGAGCGATTATCGCGACGTTCGCTCCGAGGCGAGCGGCTTCGATCGCCACCCACTTCCCGATGCCGCTCGAGCCGCCCGTCACCTGCAAAAAGGATGTCGTTCGCCTCCATTTCGTACTACCAGGGCAAATGCCTCCAGCGGCTGTATGCCCAAGCGAATTTTATACAATACATATACTGGGATATAAACTAAAGTTACATGCTGTAAATTTTCCTTAGTTGTAATTAGCATAATTATCTACCACAAAGCTTAATGTACTTTTTTATACTGTCCAGTTAAAATGTAATTTAATACAGGTACATTTAGCGAAATTTATAGTACAAAGGTTTTATAACATTTTACAGCGAGTGTTTATCTGAATTAACGTTATAAAAATTCAATAAAATAATTTTAAAATAAAAATTGCACTAAAATTTTAAATTAAATCAGATATAAACGTATTTAACCTATAAAATAACATCCTTGAGTTTCTGCTACGTTTAATGAAAAGAAATATTTGCATTTTCCATTTTTGCCTTTAACTTTACTTCCAAACGTATCAAAATAATAAATAAATTTTATTACGAGTAGTAGGTAGTAATAGATAAGTAAAAAAATATTCTAATCTATTTTAATACAAAAAAATTCAATTGAGTCTGAAAATCTGCACGATTTAAATATAATTTATTCAATGGCGGTATCCGGAGTACATGAACGATGCGTAAGCGCTGAACGTTCAAATAAACATTGCAATAAAATTAAATTAGGCTTGAATAGAAATAGTTGAATAATATCTTTAACTCTTGAAAGTTTATCTAATAAGCATACAATAGAGAAATGTGCGAGGTTTTGATTTATGATATTTATAAAAGTAAGAAGGTATATACTTCATTAACTGCGTATTTTAACCTAAAACAGTTATTAAGAAAATTAGTAGGCAATTAAGTTAACACTAAATCAATATGATGTACTTCACGGCTTCATAATAAGGTTAAAAATATTGTTCTAGCTTTAAAAAATGTATGAATTAAATATATTTTATTTAAAAAAGGTATCCGGAGAACATGGGCAGAGACCAGTCTGGTCGGTTCGGGTAGGCTATTCATTTCTGCGCATGTGTGCTTGAAGGCGGTTTATTCGCGGGAGAT
Organism: Sycophaga agraensis; assembly: GCA_018906755.1. Lineage (NCBI taxonomy): Eukaryota > Metazoa > Arthropoda > Insecta > Hymenoptera > Pteromalidae > Sycophaga > Sycophaga agraensis. The sequence goes on from JACCIE010000003.1 coordinate 1,178,799, forward strand.
TCAAAGACGAGAAATAAAATCAGAATTTGTTAAAGAATAAAACGATTTTCTGATTTATTTTTATAAAATAATAATTTCATTTTATTCAATGTATCTGAAAAAAATATTATGAAGAAAATTAATAATTACCCATATACATTATTATAAGTTCTGTGCTAAGTAAATTTTAGTCTTATCTCATTAAACAATTAAAATTTTTCCAAATTCATTCAAGTTAAAAAATATCAATTTTCTACAATAATAAAAAATATATAAATAATATTAATAAAATAAACAATTTAACCTGTGACATTTAATGTCATTGTTGTTATGTCATTGTTTTTATTTTATCAAAACGTTTTGCATTTTATTTTTTTAATTTGTATCGAACAAAAAATTTTGAATTACTAACTTTATTATTTATAAATTATTACATATTTTCGAATATTCTATTTATACATTATATTGAGCAAACTATTATTTGTAAATTAAGATTTATTTAGTATATATCAAGCTGAAAATACACCTTAATTCATTGATTTTTGTCTAACACACTCACAGCTCTAATCAATACGAGCTAGAGAATTTATTATTTCTATGAATGCAACGTCGGCTTCTACAACCAAATAAGGAGACAGAGGTAAACTTAACCTCAAACTACTTTAAACGCACCAAAAAGAATAAATAATATACAGCATGCAAAATTTATTAAATGCATAATTTTATTGTAAAACAATAAAAAAAATATTGATCCTGATATAAATTAATAAATAATTATGATGACTTACTACAACGTTCTTTTTGTAAAGTGCGCCGTTCTTTACATTTTCTTGATTAAATTGTTTTTGTGAAATCTTCTTAATTTTATCGTACAGTAAACCCAAAATAATCACAGATAACATCAAAATAGTAAATATTAATAACCCGGTAAAAGCATGAGCCAATAATGAAAACACAGAGTTAAAACCAATCCAAAACATCTTGATTATCGTTTGTTAGCAAATAATTTATATTGTAATACAAACTACAGATATTTTTCACTCGATAAAATAAAAATGTTTGAATGAGAAACAATAACAAATTAACTTTTAAATAAATACTGTATTAGTTGTGATGACTTCACTTGATCATAATCGAATCATAAAGTTTTTAATGTTTTTGATAAAGCCCCCACAATTTAAAACGCCCTACCTCGATGTTTAGGTGAACTTTGTGTCGAAGAATCAACTGTAGCAACAGTCGGTACAAGTAGAGTAGCCGTTACGTGCTGACATCTGCTGAATTTCTTTTGAACTTATGAGAGTTCATTCCTTGAAGCAAATGGCAGTGAGCATTATTTTAGTATGCAAATAAAGATAATGCAACAAATTTAAAGTAAACAATTTCATACTTGTTGATTATTTCATAATGGATAATAAATAAAATGGAAAAATGATTACATCGGTATATTATAGTAATTGAAATAAGTGCACGAAATTCCGTTAAAGTACTCTGTCTGAGGAAATAGTAAAATAATCTGATGAAGTGCTTAAATAGAATAAATAGTCATAAAAGTAATCGCAGAAGATTAAGCAGGGAGACAAGCGACTGCTCGACACTCGGTGCTAGTAACTCCTTGAACGTACATATTATTGCATAAATAATAGTATTCATTGACTGAGTCAATAGCGCAGGCAGGGCGAGAATTCAATTTGCAGGCCGAAATCAGCGAAGCGACGCGCTCGAGTTGCTCGGCGCTTTGCCTTGCCCCTAGATTGAGAGCGGAGCAGACAAAACGTCAACAAACGCGCGCCCCCGGCAGACTGGCTGGTCGGCGGGTCGAGGACGGGGATGGAGCGCGCCCTCCGCATCCCCCGCGTCGTCTCGAGATGGGCCGCGCACCGGGGGACGTCCGGGAGGTCGGCCCCGTGGAAAGCCGCCGGTTTCCGGGCTCCCGAAGCGCAGTCGGGCCGTAATCTCCTTAACGGCTGAAAGTTTAGCCATCTCGAGTGGGCGGTAATGAATTCGAAGGGATACTTTGCAGATACGACGCAGGTAGCGCGGGCCGATGCGGTTCTCCGATTGAAAATACGGCGCCCGTAAATCTAATGAATTTTGCAAGAGATTCGGGGGAAGAAAGGGCGCGCGGGCGGGCCGGGAAGGAAAGGCCGCAATCAGGGAATGGGAGCGGCGGGCAGGGAGAGGGAAGATTGTAACCGGGCTCGGTCCGGCCGCGCGGCCCGCGCATCGATTGATCCCCTTTGGGCCGGGCGCAGGGCGGTCCAGGAAGCGGGCGGCCGGCCTCGCCGCGGCAGGAGCAACGGCCGGACGCGCGATCCCGGCGGGGGGAGGATGGGGCTGGGTGCGATCGGGAGGATCGAAAGGTCGGGCGACGCATCCGTCCGAGGTCGATCCAGCGTGCAGGAGCGGCGGGGAGGCAGCGGCGTCAGCGTGCGCCGGGAGGGGGTCCCAGGACGAGAGGTGAACGCTCGGGGCGGGCGGGTGGGGCGGCCGCGTCGGCGGCGGCGGCGGCGGCGGGGTACGTGACCTTTCGCGGGCCGCGGGCGGGCGGCGCCCGGTGCAGCCGGGCTGCCCCCGGGGTCGGAGGCCGGCGCGGGCGCAGCGCCCGGGGGTGAACGTACGTTCGGCGCGCCCCTCCCGCCGCGCCCTCCTTTCGCTCCTCCGCGGCTCCGGCTCCTCGGGCTCGCGGCCGGCCCGAGTTGGGGCAGGCCCGGGACGCCAGCCCCGCGCCCCGCCCGAATTTCCGCCCGGTTTTCGAGCGGCCCCGGCCCCGCTCCCCGCGCATCCCCTTTGATTTTGCATCCGGCCGCGGGGATCGATCGGCCGGCTCGCCGCCGCCCCCAATGAGCCCAGCATCCAGCCCCGGCGTTACGGCTCTTTGCCGCCGCCGGCCGCTTGTAATCTCGCGGGCGCCGCTTCGACGCAGCCTCCCTCCGCCGGTGTCGCTTGTAATGGAAGCCGCGCAGCCTCTCCGGGGATCGCGGCCCGATCAGCGGATTACCCCCGGCCCGCCCGGCGCTTTAACTCGACGGCTCCAAAGTTTGCTCCGGTGCGCCGAAGGTGGCAGAGCCGGCCGCTCGCCGGCAAAGCTCGCGCGCAAGCTCCGCGGAGCATCGGCCCGGCGGCTTATTAAAAAGGAGCCGAGCGGCTCATTATTTAGCGAAGCCACTCGCAATTAGCCTCGACCCCGCGAGCCCGGCGCGCTTTGTTTCCCGGAGATAAGAGCGGAGGCCGCGCGGGGCTATTCAAAGCCCGAGCCCCGGCGCTGCGGACGCGAGCGCCACCCGCGGACCCGCCGCGCCGCTTTTCCCGGGGAGCGCCCGCGCCGCCAGCTGACTCGCCGCCCCTCCGATCCTTCCACGCCCCCGACACCCTCTCCTCATTATTCCCAAGCTTTTATTGATATTTCCGGGCCCTCCCATTTTTTTTTATATTTACCGTGACTCACCACACCCGCTCGCGCGCCCTCTGTTTTTAACATTCGCTTCGTCAACGGCGCAATCACTTGGATCTAGGGAGCTCTTGTAAGAAACTCATTCTCATCGTTCGCGCAATCTGCGTTAACTATCCCTCGTAGAAAATTTATCGCTCCGCATGGTTATATAACGCGTGGTCAATCTAGCGAAACGGTATATCAATAAAGCTAATCAGTCAATCAAAACATATCGTCCATAATCGATGAGTTGCAATATGCTCGTACGTTTTTGTGTACCCGAAAATTTCATTTAACTAGTAGATGATCAAAAGCTAATTAGCCTATTTAAAGTAACTTTTTCAGGCAGACTCCATTTCGATTTCCAGCAGAGTAACGATACGGCAACGCATAATATACTCCTGTGATGTTTTGTATTGTTCCTCAGAGGACTCGTGTGTTACTCCGATAAGGATTCGTTACACATTTTACGCATTGATAAAAATAAAAGGCCTATAGTTGAATCGGAGGCGCACTCGCGACAGTGGCGCTACTCCGCGCCGCGTTATCTCGTCCATAAGAATGGCGGGAAATATCGAGTGCCCGTGTTTATTAGCTATGCTCCAAGTATTACTGCCCTGAACAAAGAAGCGCGCCGCGTATATCTCGTTTAACGCGGCTCGTCCCTCGCGTGCCCTGGACTCGCGAGACCTCTACCTTTCCCGCGGCGATCGCGCGGCTGCACGGCTGGGAAAAGTTTCCGCTCGGCGAGCGCGGCGCTAGCCGATGGGGCGCGCGCGACGAATAACAAAGAGCCGCCTCCCGGCTATACGGAAGAATCACCGGCGATGGTCTTGCGCGCGAGTTCCTCGTCCACGTAGACACGCCGGCGGAGAGAGAGAGAGAGACGGGCAGATAGAAGGGACCTTTGGCGCATATTTTGCCAGGAATATGGGAGATTTATGGGGCGCGGGGGCGACGAAGGGAATCCCGAGGGGGCAGACGCTCCAATACCAGTCTAATAAGTTTTAAGGGAAAATGGACTCGCGACCTTTCGGCCCATTGCGCAGTCTGGAGGACGAACGAGATCCAAACGATCTCTTAATGGGGGGGACTGTAATTTAAAAAAAAAATCGTATTTCTTAACTTGATGGTGAGAATAAAAGGAGAGGCCGGTTTATGACCCGAGCTGATGTAGGACGGGCTACCGACTCTGTAAGGCGCTCATTTGCATTGGCTACATTTAATTTTCTTTTACCGCTCCTAATATAAGTAAAATGTCGAGCCAGCCGGTAAAACACGATTTTCAACTGTATAGCACAAGCAATCTGATTAATTCAAATAGATATTTGAAGAGTGCAGTCTCCGCCGTAGGGATGAAGCTTTCATTTTTTTACTCCCTTTTTTCTTTTTTTCTTCTTGAGAAAGAAGGCGATTGCGCATTGATCTCGAGGTGGCCTCTCCTCCTCCCCGCCGATTGCCGCCAAGCGGAAGCCAGTCGCGCGGTTTTATTTTTCCTAATCACGGGGAGAAACTTGGGGAAAAAAAAAGCTCGAGTTGCAGCGCGCCTTTGCAGGCAATCGGAGGAATCTTATTATCCGGCCCTCGAGCCAATGGGGAAACGGGGCTTCGGCGGCCGATCAGCCGGCCCGTCCGTCATCTTGTTTACCGCGGGGACCCGCGGGAAAAACGAGCCGCGCCGGGCGGTAAACACGAGGGCCGCTAAAATTGTATTAGCCGATGACAGAGTGGGGCGATATTCCCGGGCGGGACGAGGGAAAGGGCGTCGCTCCGGCCCGTCGCCGCGAGGGCCGATTCGTCATATCCGCGCGCGCGCGCGCAATATCTATCGGCCGTTCGAATTTTGCGCGCGGGTCTGCGAGGCCGCGGGCGCCGCCTATACGTGCACGCGCCGCCCGGACGAGGCCAAGGGGCCTCGTAAATCAAGAGGCTGCGCCAAGGTTCGATCGGCGTCTCTGCGCCGCCGTGCAGCCGATCGACTCGCCGGGGCAACGCTTCTGGTGCAAAAGCCCCGGCTTTTATTTTTCATTCCCTCGGCGTCTTGAGTTGCGAACCGTGGGCTCGAGTATCCCAACTGTCGTGAGCTCGCAGCTGTTGTCTCGCACAATGACTTGGGTTATTTTACCCTTTTGTCTAATTTCAACGCTGGGCTTTTTTTTTCATAGTTTCAAGAAAAAGACAGCCATCGATGTGGCCATGCTCTCGGTACCTTATTTTGCATACAGATATTACGATTGATTGCTCCGTTTAACTCTGCTTCGTATCGACAATCAATGCATTCCATTCTATAGCTGCACGAACCCTCGAGTTACAATGGAAGATTCTCGGCTATGTCGTCATCGCGAGCCTCGAGACGTAAATTTATCTCTGTTCCCTTCCCCTCTCTCTCTACCTCTTTGTCTCTTCTTTTCTCTGTTTATATCTTCTTAGCCTTTAGCGATGCGAGAGATCTGCAATATACTTTATCTGGATATATACGTACTATCGAGAGAACTTATTTCAAGTCCAGATTAAATGATTGTCACTCATGTCACTTTTTCGATTGCGAAAATTCAACGTGTCGATGTTTAAATTTATATTTTTCTATATGCGTATTTGATATTTGTCAAAATTCACGAAACAATAATACTTTTAACCTACAAACTACGTTTAAAATTAGCTATAAACAGCTAGTTTAAGCTAATTAAAATTAAGTGTAATAAATCAAAAGAACTAATTACCCTAAGACCTGTATTTGAAGAGGGAAAAAATGGAGTAAAATGATCGCTTAGAAATTCCGATCTGTTATGAAATTCATATAAAATATCGAGATTCATCAGGGGCTCAAATGATGCTCGGATTTTCGAGATTACAGGGGCGTCACTGCCCGGCCGTTACCCCCTCGACCCCCTTTAACTCTTCCCCGCCCCGCTCTTTCCGCCCGCTCCCCGCTCGCCCCACTTCGCCCCGGCTCACACTCGCCCTCTCTCTCTCTCTCTCTTTCTTGCGCATTCTTTTATTAAAAATAAAGCAAAGACAAAGGAGATTCGCTCGAGAGCGCACACTCTGCAGAATACTTAAATAAAATTGACAAAATGCAAAGGAGGCGCTTTTTATCGGGTTGAAATGAGTTTCTGAAAATCATCCACTTCCTGAATTGCGCTAAGAGGTAAATTACAGCGCAAGCTGCGCGGCACACAATTTAAGAATTAATAAAACGACGTCGTAAAAATTAAGCGCGAAGGGGCGTTAAAAGAGTAACGGCAGCGTGTAAAGATGCGAGTTAAAATGAAAAAAAAATGCGCGGCCCGGCGTCTGGGCCGAGGCGCCGCGGACGGGTGCATTATTCGAGTAGCCTTGTATATATAAATAGTAAGCCAATGAAGCGGGGTAATAAAGGTTAAAAGTAAACAAACAGAGGGAGGGGCGGGTGGTGGGGGCGTTAATGGAGGCGCTTGGCCGGGGGCTGCTTGGGTAGGCAGAGCTTATGCGGCGGCGGGTCGGTGGGTGGGGTAGGCGCTCCGCGGGCGTGTAAGGGCGGTTATAGCGCAGGGGGCGGCGCTCGGGTAAGACGCATAGCGGCCGATGACGCGGGCGGGGATTTTTGAGGTTACGCAATGGCAGTGCCCGGCCGTCAACCCCCTCGCGGCGGGTCGCGCCGGGCCGCCCCACCCCCGGGGGCAAAGCTCCTCGCGAGATCGGGAGAGGGAAAAATGCAGCACGTAAGAGCGGCGGCGGCGGCGGCGAATCTCTTAGCGCGCGCGCAGCCCCCGGGAGGTGGGGGCGCAGCGCGAATGGAGATCGATTCAGAGTCTGGGTCAGCGGAGGACATTCACCCCGCGAGCGCGGGGTTGCAGCCCGGGAGAGACACGCAGCGGCGGCGGCGGCGGCGGCGGCGGCGGCCGAGGGGACACTCCCCGGTGCGCGCGCCCACCTCGTGGCGCGCGGCCCACGTGGCCAGGGCGCCCCGGCCGGGACCCGCCCTTTCCGCGTCCACGGCTGGACGAGGGCCGCTGACGCTCGGGCTGCGGTTCGCCGCCGGCGCCGCTGGAACCAGGCCCGCCAAGCCGATTAATGCATGTTTCACTCTCGCGGCTAGCCCAGAAACGCCCAATCGATATAGATATTCTGGGCTGCTGTCAAATTTCTTTTCTCTCTTTAGTGCACGTCACTGCATCTGCGGCTCAGTTTAAAGTCGACAGGTACTATTCTCAGTTGCTTACTGTCCTGCCTCGCTTATGAATGGCGTCAAAAAGAACACAACGAATTTCACCCTGTTGTTGTCATACAAATACAGCAAATTGGAAGGGTTGATTAATTACGAAATCCGTCGCGGAACAAGAACCTTCGAGGCTTCGACGCTAGAAAAGTTAAAAAAAAAAGCGTCTATCAGGCCTGAAACATGGTTTGCGACGGCTACTCTCGTCTGACCTAACCCGGCCACTTTCTACTTGGAGGTGGCTCCCGCTCCACGGTCCCGCGCTCGCGTATTATTTCCAACCGAGGCACGTAACTCGATGCAGACGTACGTTGGTTATGCACAATGGCATTTTGCGAAACTGCACTTTCGGGCTATTTCGAGGCGTGGCGCGGCGGCGGGGCAGGGCCGGAGACAAACCTCTCCTACATATGGAATATCACGCGTAAGTGCATCCTTATGTCGCCCCTTTGTCGGGTTACGGAGCCGAGAGCAGGCGCGTTATACCCGGGAGGAGGGAGCGGACAGGAGAGCGCGGCTCCCGGGATATTTGTGTCCTCGGGGCGGCCAGGACGCGCCCCCCCGCACCCGCCGGCCCGCCCGCTATATTTACGCCGCGCTGTCGGCAGAGAGCGCGGCCCGATGAGGATCGCGCCAAGCACCGGGCAAATCATGGCCGGGACCTTACTGCGCTCGTTACCCCTTACGTAACGCCGGGCTTTTATTTTGATGGCCTGTCCTCGCGAGCGCTGACAATTGACGCGACGACCTCTTGCTGCTTCCTACTTCCGCTGGATTGCCGCAGCTTTTTCTTCTTCGGGTTTAGGACCTCTCGCGGTGTCGATAACCCGGCTTTCCCGCCCTCTTGCTAATTTATTCAAGTTTACAATCTAAATAAAGTTGTTTTAATGCGTTTATAGTACAGTAACTAGGTACTTTTTGCACTTTCCAAGTATAACTTGCCCTTTTAAATGCAGTATAACATCCTGACATGATGTAACAATAACTTCAGAATAAGTTTAAATTGAGCATTTGGCACACAATTCATCGGAAAATACCATCTATTAATACCTTGGATAAAAATTGTTTTTCGTCAAGGAAATGCTGGGCCTTGTGTACGCAATACTTAAAATATGACTATATTAATAAAACATTATTATAACCTGAAAATCATCAAAGGTATATTTCTTGACAAAAGAAATAATTAAAGTGTTTTCAATGAATCTATTCTGGTACATTTTACAACCCCCTGCATGGCTGACGTAAACAAACTGATACTTTTTCATTGCTATTCGCGCTTTTTATATAGTTTTCTACATCCAATCTATTAAAATGTCAATCCACGTGTATCTATCGAGACGCTGCGCGGTAAAACAATTCCCGAATGACTTGTCCGATAAATCAAACGGATTTTTATCCCCAGCCTCGGGCTTTTCCAAACCAGTGTATAACCAGAAAGGCTCGCGTCTCTTTCATAAATTCCGCAGCTTGTGCAACGAATTACGCGCTCCGCGCGGAAATAGCAGCCGGTGGCCCGGGCAAAAAGCGCCCGGGGGTCCCGCCCGCGGAATACCAAAGAAGTAGCCCGCGGCCGCCTTAATGCCGGAGTCGTGTTCCGCGGCCGGCCCTCGCAAACTTGTCCCCGTCGCCTTGGGCAAACTTAGCGCGGCGGGCAATTGGCGCCATTAGCCGGGCGCGCCGCGGCCGGCCCGGCCTGGAAAAAGGCGCCGGCGCCGCTGCAGCGCCCCGCGCGCACACACGTGTATATATATATATATGTGCACATGCAGCATAGCGTAGCGGCGCGGAAACGAGGCCGCCCGGCGGCCCTTCCGACTGCGGCGTCGCGGCCGCCCCCCCCCCCCCCGCGAGGCGCGCCCCTGCCCGGGTCTTCGCCCACCCGGCCCCCTTTACCCGGGAGATGCGCGCACTTATCGGGCCGCCCTCCGCGGGCGTAAATAAAGACTCCCCCGCACGGCCCGCCGATCGCGCTCCATGGCTCCCCTTGTCTTCTTTCTTTTTTGTGTTTCGAGGGGTTGGCCTCCCGCAGTCTGTGCGCTGCACTGGATTCGCCCGGCGTTGCGACGGCGTCGGAAGTCTTAGCCGTTTGTCTGGGCGGAGATAACCGAATTAGCTGCGTGTAAGCCAGGAGATGGTGGATTTCTTACACGTTATTGCTACCTCTATACTTACTCCACGGGCGAAAACTGTTTAATCGTTAAAAACGCGAACGTAGCTGCGACAGTTTTATACTTTTAACAATATTACGTTTATTTTATACCTTCCCTAGTTACTTTTATTGAGCTGGAAATATATATCTTCCCGCCATTACACTCACTGCTGCAATCTCTTTAGGCTTTTCTCGCACTCCCCGTCCTTCCCCATTCTCTTAATGTTCATCCACGACTGCACCAACTTGCTTGCGACGGTAAACTCGGATATTTACGAGAAAAACCTTGGAGAGCAAGATAAGCATCGCTCTTTTCGCGATATTGCTTCGCGAAAACAGTCTTCCCAACGCCTTTTCTCAAACGGGCGAAAAGTAAGTCTGTCGCGGTTAATAATGCACCTAAAAAAGTTTGCCGATCGATACGCAAAATCAAAGAAAGATTAAATGCCGCGCTTTACGTAAAAAATACAGGTATTTTCCCTGATTTTAATTCGTGACGATTAAATCGGCTGTTTAATTCTCATTGCCAAACTTTTTTTATTTTATTGGCCAATCGAGCGTTTAGCGGTTACCGACGTTAAATAAAAAAAAATTCAAAGCTGCACTAATCCCGGTCAACGAGGGTGAACGAACTTTTTTAATAAACGATCCAATACGCACAAGTAGGTGGAATATCGGGCGAGCTGCAAAAAACGAGGCGCGGTAAAAAAGGTCGAAACACGTCGACGAATCCGAAAAAGGAGAAAATCTAAAAGAATAGGGTCGTTTAAGTAAGAGAAAGCGCGAGCGGTTGCGAAAATTCCACAAATTCTTCAATTTCATTTCGAGCCCCGGGCCATAAATCTCTTAACGCACTAACGCTTCCCTTTAAGGCTATCGCGGGCAATAAACCGGGAGCAGCCGGGACAGTTGCAGCAGCGGCTCTCGGGCTCGGCCGGGCCCGGCCGCCGCGGCACCCAGCCCGGCTAAGTAGAATAAGCCGGGACCGGCGAGACGAGCTCCGTTGCTCCCTTTCCGCGACCCTTAGCGCCCTCGCTCAACCTAACTTGTTTTATTTATTTCCCGAGGAATGTTTCGCCCCGATCCAACGCCAGGAGCAAATTTTGCCGACAGATTTGAAAAAGAAAAAGATTCCTATTGAACGGCGACTTTCCCCTAGGACCGGGAGGCAGCGGCGCTAATTGCAATCGCGGTGGCGGCTATTTAACAAGGCTGAATAACCAGGTAGCGGCCTGCGGGCAACAAGCGCCCCCGACTCTACTCTTTCACTTTCCCCCGGTCGGCCCGCGCAACTTGCAAGCGGCTCATCCCGCGGGCACAGGCCGCGGGCTCGGATAATCGGCGGGCATTTTGCAGGGGCGGCGCCGGGCCGCGGGGCGCAGTACGTAAACAGAGCAGGGCCGCAGCCCCGGAGGAGCACGCAATGTAAACAAAGGTGGTAGGGCGGGGCCGGCGGGGGCGGGGGGCGGCGGGGGCGGCGGGCGCGGGCGCATGCGCGCGGGGCTCGCCCGTGACTGCACCGCCGGCCTGGTTCAATGTTATGGGAGGCCAGTGACCCGGGGGCCGGCGCACCTCGACGCCGCCGCCGCCGCCGCCGCCGCCCGGGCTCCTTGCCGCTCGGCGCCCACCCCCGCCCGGCGCCCGGCTCCCGGCTCCCGGCTCCCGGCCGCCCGGGCAGCTGGAGAAAGCGCGGGAGCTCCCGGCTCGCGGCGGAAGCCCGCGGCCCGGCCCTCTTTTAACGGCCCGGGCCGACGTACCCCGCTCGGGCCCCGCCCCGCCCGCGAGCACCACCCCCGGATGCCCCTGCAATTAATTCGTGGAAACTAGTTTCCCGCGGCTTCCCGGTGATTACGACGTAAACCATTAGCCGAGTTCCGGGGGCCGCGGCTCCGAGGCGATTAGCCCGCTGCGTTACAAGCTTTTATCCCCCGCAAATCGAACAATGGGCCCTCGATAGGCAGAGGGTTAGCCGCGGCCAGCGGACGTCGCTCACGCCCCCTCCGGCCTCCCGCTCGTGCGCCGCCCGCGTTATCCGCCTGCGGAATCAATCGCCATTCAATCAGCCTCCAGTGCCTCTCGCGCGTTAAGTAACTGGATAGTCGAGGCTGGCTGAACGGGCCCTCGTCGGCCGGAGGACTCGTCCGGCGCGCAGGGGCCGGCGGAAGCCGCCCCGGGGCGAGGATCGAGCCCTCGGGATCCACTCGCTCGGCAACTCCGCGCGGATTCGGTTGATGGATCCGGCGAAGCCCTAGGGCCGCCCGGGGGCCGCGCCCGGCCGAACAAAGCCCCGCGCATTATACCTCCTCTACGTGCACGTGGATGTATACACGCGGGGCCCTCGAGGGCGCGGCGCGACTTTTCTTTTCTTGCCCGCGATCCGCTCTCGTCTGGGCAGCCGCTTTGTTCTTGCTAATAAACTGGTTTAATGAGTCGGCCTCGCGGTCGGCGCGGCTCGAGCCGCCTCCTGAAAGCCCGCGGCCGGCTGAAAAGGCCGCGCCCTTTCAGCCCAAGGATTATGTTTTCGTTTCCTCCGCCGGGAAGAAAAGGACCTCCGCGCTCGGCCTCCGCCGCCTCCTCGCCCTCCTCCGCCCCCCCCTTTGATTCCCCGGGAGGGAGCCGCGAGGGGCGGCCCTCGGCTGCATAGGCACTCGAGACGACGTGGCAACGGCGCCGGCCGCGGCCCAACCGCCCCGCCGCCCAACCGTTTCAAGGGGTGAACAAACGGGGGACTTTCTCGCTCTTGCGTTACATTGTTTCGGTTCCTTTAGCTGTTTGAGCACCGGCTCCTTCAAGTGCCACTGCGCCCGCTAATGTTATTGCGCCACCAGTTATATACAAAGTCACCGCTAGTTCTCTTCTCAAATACGCAAAGCTACAGATGTAACTTTAATAACGATTCATCTTTGCACATTAAATTGTAAGCGGATTATAATTTAGCAATGTAACGAGTCAAAAAAAAGCTTGTCATTTCTAAACAAATAACAGTTGATGATGACCTGAAACGTTTAAAATTGACAAAAAAAAGTTTATGGAGTGGGATTTCAACTCGGATTCTTCACCTATGCAGCCGATCGCTCTACCATCTCATCCATTCTTTCGATTAATTATTAATAGATAAAAAATTGATTAAGTAGACGTGTATTGTTTGTTTTATAAACTTTAATTTCTATCAAAGTTCAAGTTTATTAATGCGATATAATTTTATTCGGAGAATGAAATATGGTTTGCATGAGACAGAAGAATTTCAATTTTGATACCCCTCCAAAAATAACCATTTAATTATCTTTTAATATTATTCATAAAAAATTTGCATTTCTATAAAAAATGGTCCTGAATACGCATTTATAATTAAATGTCGTAAAATAATAAAATAATTTTTTTCGATGATGAAATTTTTATACACATATCTATAACTAATGAAAAGACTTATGAGGCCTGTGCAGATTTAATAAAAATTTAATGTTGTTACAAAGAAATTACTCCGTTTTAAGACTGCGGATGAATTCTCTGGCGAAAATCTGTTTATCGATCTAGCGGCCCTATTGCTCGACAGTAAGTGTGAAAGATTTATAAAAGTGCCGTGGAAAATTCCATCTAAACTCCAGAAAAGCAGGAGCCAGGTGTCCTCGCGCGCGTGACTATGCTGCGAGGCGCAGCCTGAGCTAGTGCAATTTACATCGAATCAAAGTCTCAGCGACGTAGGACGGCGTCAAAGGGCGCCCCCCCCCCCCCCCACCGGGAGAAAGCTGCAAGTGGGAACGGAGAGCCGGGGAAGAAAGCCCGGCTTATCGGCGCTTTCCAGGCGAGCGCGCGGCGACGGCGGTGCCGGGCGCGGGCGACGGGCCGATAAGAGCCGGCGATCGAAAGCCGGCGAATCGATTAAACAGGAGGGCCGCAAGGAGGCGCCGGAAATAACAAGCTCGGCCGGCGGAAGAAAAGGAGGGAGGCGCCGCCGGTAACTGCGCCACTCGAGACGGCGGGGCGACAGAGCCGGGCGCAGCTATCACCCTCCCCTCCGCGCCCGGCCCCTGCGTTATGCTAATTCGTCAGCGGACGCCCGGGCGCAGGCGGCTGTGGTCGTCGACCCGCGGAGTAGTTATATACCCGCGGGGGGCCGGCTTAATCCCAGCGTCGGGGCGGCCGGGCGCGTATATACGGACCGCCGGAGTGCGTGCGCCCCCCGTGCGCCGCGGTTGCCACAACGAACATCCTCCCGATTACGCGAGGCCGATCAGCGGGGCCTCGGCACCTCGGCCGACGGCGCCTCGTCTAGCCAGACGCACTCCTCGGTCAAGGCGGATTTCCTCGGGCTCCGCCTCGATAAAACTCGTAAGCCGAAGGGTCCATTTTGGGAGACGGGGGGTCGCGGGGATGATCGGGGGCCCTCGGCTCCCGGGAGCCGGCCGCGCCCGATCAAAGGGACCCCCCCCCCTCGACCCCTCCCGGCGCCCGGCCAAAGTACAACGCCCGGGAAAAGCGCCGAGTCAGCCCGGCCGGCGACTCGCGCTTTTTAATTAGTCCGCGCCCGGAGCCCCAATTGTCCCGGCAGCCGCCGGGAGCATCCGGCGCCGCGGGCGATAACAGCCCTCCGCGGGGAGATTACACCCTTTGGGGGGGGGCCGTGGGGATCGAGCCTGCCGGCGATCGCGATCGTCCGTCGAGGCGATCGCGAGGTCGCGCGGCCCCCTCGGCACGCACGTGCCCCGCACGTGGCCGGTGCCGGCAGCTCCCTCCTTACCGGCCGGGAGCACGCGAGTCCCGGCCGCCCTGGGAATCAGCCGGGCTCGATGGGGATTTATACCCGGGGGGTGGGGTGGGGAGCCGCGCGCTTTTCCATCGCGGCGGCCGACTGCGCTTTTCCTCTTCTCCAAAATATCGCCCATTTTCCCCCGGCTGCGGCACACGCTGGGAATTCTCTGATTTATCCTCTGCATTTGCCGAAATATTTATAAGTCCGACCCTGTGGATAAATCGTGGCGCGGTGCGAGCCGCGGGCTCTTCCCGCGCTGCTCCTTCCCAGTTCTTCTTACGCCCGTGATTTACGTTAAGCACATAGTGATTGCGCCAGCCGCGCGGACGACCAAATTTATTACTTATCCGCTATGTCTCCATATAAAACCCCGAGTAACAGCGTTAGCCCTCAAAAAATCTGAAATATGCCCCAGGAAATATTCTTACAAGTCCTGCATTTCCAAAGTCACTTGAGTAGCTGCGACTGAGAATATTTTCCGCGGAATTTTTCATTTTTCTTTTTTCACTCCTCACCTTCATACTAAAGTCTACGAATTTTTTATGTATTTCAAGCGTATTAAAAATATTAACTCGAGTGATTAAGAAATGATAACGATTCACATTTATAAAAAGCAACTTTTTTTTTACGTGAGCTGTCATGAATAATTAATAATAATCTCACTTTAAAACGAAGTATCATATTATATGCATATTTAATATTATGAAATGATTCACTGCCAATTTGTGTCATTTTGCCATTCCATCGAAACTTGATAATCAGCGGAATAAAAAAATATACACTTTATACGCACAGAAGGCAGCAAAATTGATATTTCTTGTTTCCTGCTCTTGTGCTATAAAGATAAAACTCTTCGGAGCGGTGATAATTTCGTCAGACAATGCGGTAAATACTCATTTGGTGCTTATCAATGTTTGAAAAGACGTCCATCCATCGGCGTGGACGGCAGGAGCGGCGTGCAGGGAAGCCGGCGTGGCAGGCGCGAGGCCGGCTGCCGGCTGCCGGCTGCTGGCTGCTGGCTGCCGCCTGCCAGGGGCGTACGTCGTTATTTCGCGGTGGATGCTGCGGGATCAATAGCGTAGAGAGCTGAAAAGCCAGAGCGCCGGTAGAGCAAGAGAGAGAGAGGGAGAGAGTTGCGACAGGCGTACGAGAGCGTACAAGAACGTATGCGAGGGATGGGAGAGAGCAAGAGAGAGAGAGAGAGAGAGAGAGAGATGAGGTGCTCGCGCTATACGAGACAAGCGAAGAGGGAAAAAAGAAGAGAGAGAAAGAGAGCGAAGGGAAGGGAGAGAGCGAGAGAAGAGCAAAGGAGCGAAGGGTGATTCCCCCAGTCCCGGAAGCCCTACCTTCCCTCTCTCGCTCTCCCTCTCGCTCTGTCCCCGCGTCTCCCTCGGCCTCTTTTTCTCCCGCAGCCGCGGCTTGGCGCTCGCCCAGTGGGGCTGCGCGTATATGCGCTTCCTCCTTCCCTCCCCCTCCGGGGCCCTCGCGGGCTCCTCTCTCTCTCTCTCTCTCTCTCTCTCTCTCTCTCTTCCTCCCGTCCGCGCCCCCGCCCCGCGTTTCTTTCACTTTTACCACCTCCCGCCCTCCCTCTCGCCCTCCCACCCTGTGTTTCGCCGGTTTATTTTTCATTTTCCCTCTCTCCCCGGCATTCCTCCTCGATTACCTCAGCCGTCCCTCATCCCCCCTCCTGGCTCCCTCACCCTTACCTTCAGTCACCCGGCCGCGCTCGCGCCCCTCTCGCCGCCGCCGCCGCCGCCGCCGCCGGCACCACTACCACGCGGCTATACCCCCAGCGAGGCGAGCAACCCCCGGAGTAGTCGATGCATCCCAGGGTCGTTGCTACCGACAGCGAACGACCCGAGCCCGTGTTCTCGGCCTTTCCCTCTCTCTCTTTCTCTCTCTCTCTCTCTCTCGCTCCCTCTCCTGCTCTCTCTTCTCTCTCTCTCTCTCTCTCCATCCCATCTCTACGGAAGCAGTCGCGCAGCTTCTGCTCTCACATATATGCGCGCACACCGCCGCTCGTTGTTTCCTATTTCGAACGATAGGGCTTCTGTGCGTATACGCGCTTATTTCTCCGGCTTTTTAATACCGCACTCCCGCGTTGCAGCTTCGGCTACACAGATCCCGTGTAATGGCCCGCTGCAATCTCCACTCGGAAACATACGAGTTTCATCCCATTTTGAAGTATTAGAAGCTGATGGAGCTGTACGAGGGCTCACGTACCGACCAACAAATATCCCACTACATCTAACGGTTTACATTTACAAATTAAATCCTACTGTATTATGGCTTGGATGTACCGGTATTAACTTTTCAATACTCAAAACCATATGCACACGATAATTGAATAAAGTTATTTTATAAGAGTCGAGTACATGCTACCTGGAAATTGAAAACATGCACCAGGAGGCAGAAGTTTGAGACTGTTAGCGAAACAGAGCGCTGCATATCGATTTTCGTAGAAACAATTATCGAAATTACGGGGCCAAGATTAGTATAGCGATTGATCATATATGGTAGGTGGTGCCAGCCTAACATAATTGCTCTTGATTTCCGAACATTGGCGACAGACGTCGTTAGCTCTATATACGCTACATACACACGGCACATCCCAGCGTCCCCTGATTAAGCTGCACCTGCAGCTCAGACACATTCCCAGCTATACAGATAATAGATAGAAGGGGATTAATTCCGTGTTGGCGGCACTCGTTAGCCGTCCTCTTGGCAGAGGATCGCACGGGTGCGGGGAGCGCGTAGGAGGAGCCGCGGCGGATTCCTCTCGGCGCAGGCGAGCGGGTCCAGGGGGCGGGCCCGGGGCTTCCGGCGCGGGGCGAAAGCCGATCGGCGCCCGGTCCTGCGGGCCTCCCCGCGGGACAAAAGGGGGGCCCCCGGAGGAAGCGGGCCCAAGGGCACCGGGGGCCGCCGCGCCCGGTGCTCTCCTTCCCGCCGCCGGCTGCCGCTTTGTCTCGCGCTTTGTCCTCCCGGCCCGTGGACGACGCCGCCGCCGCCGCCCCCCCGCCTTCTCCCCTTTCCCTCTATAAATAAAATTGCGCGGGACAACTTGGGCCACCGCGGCCGGGCGTATCGGGCTACCGGCTCTCGCGGTCCTCTTTCACGCGCGACTCGCCCCGCGCCCGGCTTCCCACCGCCCGCGTACAACGCGATCCCCCGTCTGCACGTTCCTCCTCCCGCGTACACTCGGTGCAGGTTGCCGCGGTCCGGCCGGTGTCGCGGGGTCGACTTCTAGCCGGAGGCGCTTCTCGTATGTGCGTCGAGCCACGCGGGGAGCCGCCTCGCCTCAGCGGTTGACTATTAAAATTTTAATTGGCCGGCTTTGCCTAAAAATGAGCGTCTTCCAAACGTTGATTTACTCCTCGGCCGCTTTCCCCGAACCGGCGAACTTATCAACCGTATCATTATCCTCCCGCTAATTAGGTGAATCGTTAAATTTAACCGCTCGCGTCCTGCGAGCGAGCCGGCCCGACTTTTCATTCGCTGTTTATTAATCGTTCGCGGCGCGGCTCCCATTCGTTCGCCGTACATATACGCTACAATGCGTATATTAACGAGTTGCTTTGGCGCTCGCGCGGCTCGTGTCACGGGATGATAAACCAAATCCCCGGGAAGCGCAAACATTATGGCCGCGAGATCGAAGTGCGGGTACGCGTCGCGCTCCGTTGGCCCATTGACGCCCGGCCCTGTAATACTGCACCTACGGGATTTCGGGCAACGTGCAAATTTGACGAGCCGGCCAGAAATATCGCGCGCGGCCCGATATACACGCACACAGAGAGACACACACGCGCGGGGCGGCGGAAAATTGTAAACAGTCGCGGGGCACGGGCGAGCGGGCCGCGGCGGCTCTCCTCCCGGGGACTCCGGGGTGTATATCGGTCGGTAAACAACAGGTGGGCGCAAAAACCGAGGCGCCCGGGCGCCGGGAGGATTTTTGCCAGAAAAAACGTCTAATTCGCATACGGCGCGCCTACTGCGAAAGCGAAAAATGCCTTCCAGGAAAAAACGTTGCGGAATGATTCTCGCGGCGCGCAGATACGACCAATTATCTCGTCGATTGCCCGGCCACAATGGCCTCCCGGGCCCCTGTCCCCCCCCCTACTCTCTCGGTCAGCGGCGGCCGGCGGCGGCGGCGGCGGCTGGCCCTCGGATCCGCGCCTACGTTCAATTTCCCCGGGGCCCGGTGCGCCCGTCTGGCCGTCCCGGCGCGCCGCACCGGCTCGTCATTATGCCTCCGTCCTTTATTTCGTCCCTCTTTCTTTCGCCCGTCGCTGCGGCGCTTTTTGACTGGATGCCGTTGTCGCGGTAGTCGCGCGCGTGCACCGCCGCCGTCCGCCAAATATCCAGAGAAAGACCGACCGGCCGCGGGGGCCCGGGACGCTCTTCCCGAATATATGTTAATTTACGGCCACACCGAGGGCAATAGATGTTCGATATATATTACGCCTGTGCGCGTGTGCGTCCTGGATACACGTACACAGCCCTCACCGCGACCGTCCCGCGGAAATGAGAATTAATGGCCGAGCTCTGCCAAAATTTTTCAATCCTCGATATATTTCACCTCCTTCTCTTTTTCGTCATCCTTTATTCCCCCGGGCGTGGTGCTCTTGTTGTATCGCCCCGAGGCCCGGGCCGCCCGGGCTCATTTTCGACTCGGATCATTCGATACCGCTTTTTAACCATTTTAATTGATCCATTGTATAAGAGCGGACTCGACGTTTACGAGGCTACTTTCTTTGTCCGGGCGGAAAGGAAAAACTGCGATCGCCGCCCGAAAAACGCGCGCATATACATAATGCTAATTGCATAAGTCACGCGTAAGCGTTGCATAAGTGCGCCGTTAATGGCGAATTTAAATAATATAAAAAGCCAGGCAGTAATGAAAATGACAGCTTTCACTTAATGACCCATGTATGGAGCGGGAGCGAGTGCATCAAGCCGCGCGGCCGTTTCGGAAATGATGCCGCTTGATCTTTTTTTTTTCTTTCGAGCGCG
Organism: Sycophaga agraensis; assembly: GCA_018906755.1. Taxonomy (NCBI): domain Eukaryota; kingdom Metazoa; phylum Arthropoda; class Insecta; order Hymenoptera; family Pteromalidae; genus Sycophaga; species Sycophaga agraensis. Next base: position 1,198,318 of record JACCIE010000003.1, read on the forward strand.
CGGCATAAAGCATCGCGATACAGTGACGAAAGAATGGCGGAGGCGATCGGGCCCTTGCAAAACAAAACGACGACGACGACAACGAGAGAAAAAAAAGAAAAATCCCCGCTCGCTCATTGGCTCGGAGCGAGATCCGCGCGCTCGCCTACACAAGGCGCCCGGGCGGCCGCAAAAAAGGAAGCCTCGGAGCCGCGGTCCGCGGAGCACCTGTTCCCTAGGAGGCCTAGGGGCCCCCGGACGCACGCTCCCGGGGAAAACACCCCGTGAGGCTCCGTTTTTTTTCCCCCTTTTGCGATGAGCCTGGGCCGATAAGGAGGCTCGGGGCGAGGCGGGGGCGCCTCCTCCGCGAGGCCGCGGGAATAAAAAGCCGAAGGCGGCCGGGAGAGAGGCAGTCGGAGAAAAAGGCCGGGCCGGGAAAAAGGAAGGAGAGGAGGGCCCGGAGAGGTGGCCGAGATCAAAGTCCGCGCGCCTCCTGCCCGAGGCCCGGGCGCAGCCGATTCGCCAGGTCGCACGCGCGCGCGCGCGCGCGCTATACCTGGCCGAACAAAGGCTCGGTCCCTCGGCCCGCAGCAGCCCGGCGAAAGCGAGGATACGCGCCGCCGGGAGAGAGCCGCGCGCCGGACGCTGCCCCGGGGAGGGGCAGAATTTCGGGGGCCCCATTCCACGGGGCCGGGGCCCGGCAGACTCGCAGGGTCCCCGCGGCAACCTGCAATTTCCGACCTCCTGCCCACCTGGACGATGCACCTCCGTCCCGCTCTACGACTTCCTTTAAACATTTCAGACCTTGTTTCTTGCGCCCGATGCCGGATTAACCAAACAATCGCCTCTAACGAGCGCGCCTTTCCATATCCGCGAGGGCCACTATATTTTTCGCGTATTATTGCTCCCGCGACAATTTTAGCGCCGATCTGGATTAGCCTTATCTACGTTTCTCCAATCGGACCTTTATTTCGCAATCGCCCTGTTCTCGCAAATTATTCGCATATAATAATACCGTACAAGAGTTTATATAAAGCGATATCATTTTTGAATTAGCCCGAGCAATGACTGTACTTATCGTTCTACGTTTTATTTACTTTTTATTCCACATTCTCAAATTCCCATTTAATTGTAAACGAGAATAATCGCCCGTTCAACGCCCATAAGCCAACAACAACGACGTCGCGCATCTGAATCGTCAATTTAATTTGATGTTGACGATTTGCATGATAAAAACAAGTTTTTCAGCTTCATAAAAATCTATATAAGCTTCGATCTTTGTCAATGGCCAATCCATTCGTGCACAAGCTGCGATATTTATTTTCATTATGGACAAGTTCTTGTTTTCCATTCTGATTATCATTTGCTCCGACTTGCGACTGAGTAAATGCAAAAATACTCCACTCGATATAAGTACTGCGAGCATTGCTTTTTCCAAAGAATCAAAAGCCAGTCTACTTAAAGTCAACCTCCGAACCAATCTGTCGAGTAGAAAAAGCAATTCCTGGATTATTTAGTAGCGTCCCGCAACGTTGCCGGGGATAGGTGTATATTTGGATTCAAAGTGGATTTTAGTTAAATTGCAAGCCATTCATAGTGTCTGTCGACCAATTGATTTTTAACATGTAATCTTAAATTTCAACATTTCATCGAATGCAGGTGGTTAAAAGCTCGATTAATTTTAAGTTCGATTAGAAAATGTATTTGGAAATTTTTACTGATGAACTCAAAATATTTCGCTAAAAGATGGAAATAACTATAAATTAAAGTATAAATATTGATATTATTTTGTGTAATTCCTCGCCCTTGTCCTTACAGTTACTGTACATGAAATATAAATTTCCATCTATAATATAACAGCGGTTTAACAAGTATATCATAAACTTAATTTTAATACGGTAAAAATTAATATTAAAACTTTTCAATTAAAAAATAAGAAAAAAATGTATAAAAACAGTAGAATATAGAGAAAAATTATCATTAAATTTAAATATGCCATTTAAAATCAAATTGTAATTATTAGAAAACAACAATAAATAAAATGGTTGAATGGTTGATCTGATTTTTAGTGTCATGTTAAAGTGTAATGAAGTGTAATGGAGTGTAAACGGGAAATACGACGCGCGCAGACGTAACTCGCAGAGTTTTTCTGGACGGGGATAGCGTTTGACGGACGCTTGTTGATGTTTGCTTTTTCCATCGTATTCTGTCTCTAGTTTTCTTTCGTGACATTACACACACCTAAACAATCTTCAATTACTTGTGGCAACGTCACTTCTCAGCGATCCCTTGTAAATTTTTTACAGAGGTTTTTATGACTCAGGACTTTTCCTGTACGGTACTAATAAATGATTTTCTTCTTGTAGTAAAGAATTTAATCTATTATTTCCCACGACCCTTCTATTGCTTCAGTAATATAAGCATATTTCATTTTAGACTTTTTATTTAAACATATTAAGGAGTTAATTACAAAACTTCTAAATACTTTACTATTCAAAAGAATGCTTGGTGCAATTTTTCTAAAAATATCATGTACATTTCAATTTAAATCGCAATTACTTTTACAAAAAGTGATTACAGAAATTATATAAAGAAAAATTCTAATATCTTCAGAAATATTATACTATTAGCAATTGGGGCATCAATTTGACAGTGTGTAAAAAGTTTATCTATCGCAAAATCTTTCAATTACCAAACGACAAACTAATTATACAAATAAAACACGCTATTTGGTTTTATATTTCGATACTTACTATGTTTTTCATATTGTTTAACAAAATCAAAATTATACTAATATTTAAGTAATCAACTATGCAGATAATAGTACTTACCGATAATAATATTATTGTCATAATTCCATCATTACAAAAATACTATATATTGACTGAAAATAATTCAATTTTATCTAAAAACTGACCTTCGATTTTTATAGACCTATATTTATTCGAGATACATAATCATTCAAATCTAATCGGAATTCTTTTACTGCTTTTTATATACAAACTGTATAAAATATATTTTTGATAATATTTTTAATTTTTAATCTGCGCGAAATGTACATTTGCAACTGACAAGCATGAAAGTGAATATATATTCCCAAGGAGAAACCGACAACAATGCAAACTGTATATTGAGTCGAGTCACGCCGAGTTGCGCTAAATATAATAGATATAAACTTTCTTTGGAATCAACTACTTTATTATTATTTGAATCGACCCTGGTGGAAATTTCACGAGTAAAATTCGTCAGTACACTAAAAATTGGTGAGATTTTTATGGCGTAAAACTTACAAAAATTTCGCAAATGGAGAATATTACTTAATGTATATTTATAATATATAATACCTATACATATCCATATAAAAGCGAGTACAAAAGGTGTGTGAAAATACAGCATAAATTGTAAATCTATTAAAATATAGTTCGGGGCTGTAAACACCGATAGAATCTTATCGATTTGAATATACCTTGTTGCTAGTTATTCGCAAGGCTACTAAGTTAAAATATCGAGACGACGATCACTCAATAATAAAAACCCAGTAAGTGCTACGTATGGTGAGTATATCTAGCACGTTTGCACAGTACTACAGTAGCCTGCATTAGGCTGCCACTTACTATAGTATATAAATAAGACATACTTCATTTTAATTGACCGACAATTTGACTTCAGCAATTTACACGACAATCTTAAGCAATTATTGAGTTACTCTCAGCATTTTACGAAGTTATTAAAGAAGTAAACTTTAATAAATAGTAAATAATATTTACTAATTGCTAAAATAATTTTTCCTGCTTTGTCGTCACAAATATATTTAAATCCTAAATAGTGATAAGAAGTGATGATTGATTTTATTTCACATTTTATTTTAGTTCATTGATTTGCCAGTCGTTAAAATTGTAAAGAAAATGAAAAATAAATTCGAATCTTTTAAGGTAACATCAATATAAATATGGCTTTTAGTATGTGTATGTACATAGGCAACTAATCGTAGAATCAAAGAGTGTAATGTTTCAGTGTATCAGTTGTTAATAAAAAAAAATTCTTTTTACTTTTATATCCTGAATGGTAACACTTGTCATTCTATTGATTGTTCGTTACAAACCTGCTTATCATTCAGATAACATGTAGTGTACATAATTAGTTCAACAACAAAGTTAAATGAACTATTTCTTACGTTTAGAAAATGTATTGATTATAATAACTGAAGCAACCGAAACTTCAACATAGCTTTACTATAAGTTTTTTGGTTGATAAGAGGTACCATTTTTATACTTAAAATGATGTGTATGACTCATGGTCATCTAATAACATTTGAATGTCAATCGCAACGAAGTATGTGCTGTTTACATATTATACTATGTATCTATATCTAGCATTTATCTGTTTTTTATTATTGAGTGATCGTAATATAAAGGATATTTTAAGCAAGGAGCCTTGCAAATAACTAATAACAAGGCTTATTCAAATTGGCAGGTTCCTATCATGTTTTACTCTACCGGGCTATAAATTAACTTTATACCTGATGACTTTATACTATTTTTCCAGATACCTTCTGTATGCGATTAAATTGTCGAAATATGATGGGGTTAATGGCAAATTGTATGAAGATATTTTAGCGAGTTCATTAAATTCTCAGTAGTTGCTCCCGATAAACTGGTGAAAATTTCTATTAGGGAATTCTTAAAATTACCAGCAACATAATTTAAATAAATTAAAGTACTTTTAAAAAGTTTATTTCTTAATTACATTATATCATTAATATTTAGACGCTTTAGAAATGAAGTAATGAATACAAACTTCCGATGAATGATGAAGATGAATGAATCAATGTTCGTTGAGTTATAGAAGGTACAATGTATAGTTTCTCGAAAACGATGACTAATCCAATCGATGCATAATGACGATCTACGCTGTACGTATCTATGAGCCTAATAATATGTATTATTTCTAACGACAAAATGTCATGTAAAAGCCTTTACAAAATATACTTGAATTTATCAGGAGTCTATCAATAATCAGAATCACTGAAACTATTATTGGAAGTATTGTTAAAAAACCTATAACCTTTCATAAATTAATTGAAATATATATGACTCCCAAGTAGCACTACGAACTAAAGATGGAATCGTGAAATTCTAAACGAATTGCTCATTCATGAACAGTGTTGTACACATAATATAAAAATATTACACACACATATATATATACCATATCCTTTGCTATCAAAAGAGAAAAACATTATAATTTTTAAAACAGCCTTGAAGAAATGCTGAGTAGTGGTGAGCAGAGTAAAACGTTATGTTATGTCCTGGTATAATACGTCGTGTTAAAGGTTAACGTTTATACCATATTTTGTGTGAATTCGTGTATTAAATTTAAGCTCTAGGATTTATCCTTGCAATACACTCGGACCACAGTCACTCGCCGACTCGCAATTTCTACAGCCGGAGTATATCGCTAGAGCTGACGAAATGCTCGGCGGTCGGGCATCCGATTTCCGCTTAGGAGGCTTATTGGAAAAGAGGCCGATGAAAGAGACGGTGCAGCGGTCAGCCAACAGGTAATATCCCCAAAGGGTCGGCGGGAGATAGCCGGGCGTGAGGGATCGGTTGCCTCGGCTGCAGCAGATGCGTGGCGTGCGCCGCGGCCTTTACATCCCGGAGCGCAATAAAAGGGCCCGGGGCACGCGTGCCAACAGCGGCATTAATTAAGCCGCCGGGGCGGCAGCTGCGCGCGGCCGATTGACAGGAGCAAGGAGGCGCGCGTGCCCGGGAGCCGAGGCACGCGAGCCGCCCGGTCTTTCCGGAAGACGTCCATTTTGAGTCGGCGCGAGGGCCTTTGTCGCGGGACACCGGGTGATTAATCGGGGAGAGGCCCCCGGGAGGAGGGAAAATAAACAATCGGCGCGGCGCGCCGCTATCGGATTGTGCACCGCGCGAGCTTGATTGAATCGCCGCCCGCCGCGGGGCTAACTCGCCACGAGATCGCGGGCCGACGAGCTAATAAAGAGGCCTTCCTCCGTGAATCGCGACGGCGCAATTAAAGCCCGGCTTAGTCCGGGGCGGCGAGTATAAGCGCTCGGCCGGCCGCGAAACGCACTTTCGCCAATTCGAATTAATTCATTTGGCCCTCGGGCTCGCGCACTCTCGAATTAATGAGAGCCTCGATAATTGCGCCATCTACGGGGGCTAACATCATAGTTCCGATTTACTCGTCATTCGCCGGAGCAATAAATGACTTAACGACGCTGTTGCGCTCCTGCCTCGAGATCTTCGGACGCAGGTACGCCCCTATACTATCTTTTGTAAACGTTGTTATATATGTACTCCTTCGTGTATATCTATAAAATACCTTTGTTCTTGTTCGCGGCTCTGTAAGCCGAGCAATTCAAACTAACCATGAGGTTTTACTCTCAAAGTTCCAAACTAAAGTTTGTCGAGAATTTAGAATACTTGCGGGGATCTCCTAATCACGCCGAGTAAGCGGTGGTTTTAACACGAACCGTATTATACTTTATACGTAGATCTAGACTATATAAAAAAAATCAATCAATTATATCTAAAACCTATATTATATTATACTATAATTATTTTGTCTTATTAATATCAATAATAGTTGATCAAATTGTAGATTGTTTACCTTATAGTATTGTACAACATATACATTTCAAAATATAAACTATACAATTATTTATTTGTCATGCAAAAACGATATATATGTATGTATTGGTTGTAATTGCAAGCACGCTTTAATATTTAATCTTTTCATGTAACTATTATTAACACGTGAGTATTATTGATATTATTTTAAAATAAGATGTTGCGTGCATTTATTAACGAAATATATGCTAATAGATCCTAATTGAAGTACCAGAATTCCATAATTATATACTCACACTACTTAACTTAGAAACTCACATAAATTATTTTCCTAGCACGAGAGTGGGAAACTTGGTACATTAGGACAATGAAATTGTTACTTTATAATTCATACCGTACTTAAGCAGATGCAAAACTTATCAGACGATTTATTGATGTCAACGCGAGATAACTTTTGCCCATCCTAATGCGTGATATAATATATAAAAATCTTGAATGAATTCTTATTAATTTTTATTGTAAAGAGATATATCCTCAAAAATTAAATATCTACAATTAATTTATAAATGTAATTTATTTTGCTTTTAATAATTGTTTCTAATAATATAGTGTTTACGGCGAGTGTAGTTTATAAACATGTATTTTGTATAAAAAGTAGTTTCATAGCATTCTCATTCGAAATATCTTACATGGTAATTCAATTTCCATAGTTAAACTAACTTGAAAATAACCCAATTCTATTTAATAGTAAACACGTAGTATGAAATGTACATATAACTGCTGCTAGAATTCTCTTTTCAGATACAGTCAACTCCAGCCGAGAGAGAGAGGGAGCATGAACAGCGCAAACAATTAAAGATAAATGAATTCTTCATTTGGAAGTAAGGCCACTCTATTATTTAAAAAGCATGAAGTCCGTCAAGTAAGAATCCTGCGTATATATACACCGGGCGAATAATTTAATACGCCTGTTTATTAAAGTGCGACTGGCGGACGGGGGAAAGAATTGGCATCGGGTTGCAACGCCATGGCAACGCTCGGCAACTGTTATCCTGGCGCTCGCGAGTTTTATCAAACGCGTTTTTGCGCTCGCACTCCGGTGGCGGACGCGCGGCCGCGTGAAAAGCCGCGAGGCGGCATTGAGAGACAGCGGCGCGTGCGAGCCGTGCCCCGGCCCCGCCAACTCCGCCGCGATAATAATGTCGCGGGCGAAAGTTGGGGGGCCGCGAGGAAACGCCGCTCGGCGGGATGCCGCGGGCCGGACCCGCAATTGATATTATATGCGCACACACACACGTGTGTATAATGTACGCGTACGCGCCCTCGTGTTTGGCCCCGGGAAACGCGTCTCCCACCCGCGCGCGCCGCGTCGTCTCCAGCCTCCGTCTGCCGCGCGCAATTACAGTAATGAAGCCCTTGGATAAAAAAAAAAAACGTGTTTGGCTTATATCTGCCAATTATTTTCCACGTAGGATGCGTGATTCGCTTAGAAATAACCGTGTTACGCGCGCGTTATGTCGGTATCAGGCTCGTTGACGCGACTAACATCATTACTCCGCCAACCGATTTGCCACCTTGATCATACATGCGTATTTTTGGAACTATTATTGGCCTATGTAGACATCTTGATGACTTAAGTATTTGTTGAATACTTAACCGCTGCACAGGGCTGTACTTTCTACTTCGCTTCTTTCCTACATTCCTTATATTATCTGTAAACATTTAACAATTGTATGTGCGTAATAATTATCTTCAGTATTTATACAAACGATTAACAAGGCAAAGCTCGTATTTCCTAGTATTAGCTAACGCGTTCATGGTAAATCGGGCTATTGCGCGTGACAAGAAGGAATTGGAGGGCTCGGGCGCTACGCAGCAGATGATTCCCCTGATTAACCGTTGAAAATTTGAAGAGGCCGGCGCGGTGGGCGGCGCGCGCCGCCCGCCCGAGAGAGTGTAAATACTCGAGTTTTGGAGATAGGGGCACGCGCGGTGGGCGCGTGGCGGCTCCTCGCGGCGGCCAGGTGACGGCCGCCTCCTCGCAACGGCGCGTTTCCACGTACGGGCCGCCGCCGGCCCCGCAAGTGGACTGGATCAGCGGTTCGGAAAGATGGCAGATATAGCGCATATCGGCCAACCGCGGCCCTGCGTGTATCTGTTTTTTTTTTCTCTCTTTCCCTCCTTGCTCGGTGAGGAGCCTGTTTTCGGCGCACGAGGATTGTTTTTCCCAAATTTCCACGGCGTTGCAAAGCGCACCGCGTATCGGCCTTTGGCTCGAGCCAATAAGATCCGGAGGAGGCCGCTTGATTGATACGCGGGCACCCGTTGGTACCCGAGCTACTCGTGTCTTTCTTCTCACCGGTTACACGGAACGCGCGAATGCAGGCGCGAGTGTGTTATACATCTCGCGGAACATAAAGGCGGCGACGGCTTTTTTTTGTAAACGGCCAATTTGGCAAGAGACGCGGGCTTTGATTAACTGGCTGATTCCACGACGATTTTGGGATAATGTAACTGTGCGGCATTCGCGGCCCTCGGGTCGCGTGCCGCCCGGGCATGACGTCACGCGCCAGTAATCGCACGATAATACGAAAAATAATTAGGGTAAATTAACATCAATCATGCCGAACACGAATAAGCCAGATAATACGGTGCGCGGAAGGGCCAGGCCGGCCGAGACGGAGGGACGGGGCCGCGGGAGAGAATATCGTTCGATATATTCCTCGGTACAGTTGGAATGCTATATATACACGAGCTTACCGCACCGGCGAATAAAAAGAGGAGGAAAGACCCGGGGAATAAGAAGAAATGTCTACCTCTTCGCGCCTGAAAACAAGGCATTAAAGGAACGTCGAAGTGCGCCACGAGTGAGCCTCCAGGGCGCAGGCCTATATAAAGAGAGCGAGCGAGCGAGAGAGAGAGAGGGGAGAGAGAGTCGGAGGTCCTTCGGAGGCTCGGCTGCGCATCTACATAGGTATATTGTCCATAGAGGCGGGCCGCTCGGACCTCGCGGCGGTGCAGCGCAGCGCCGCTCGAAAACACGCGAGCAATGCCAATAACAGCTCGGACGAGACGGAGATAGCGAGAGGGCGGGAGGGAAAGAGGGAGATATTCGGCTCGGGACGTCCCAGGTGGGAGGCAGCTGCTAGGCGGCCGCCGACTGCCCGCAACACCTGCCCTTCTTCCTTCCTCCACTGGCTCACCTCCTTACACGGACGCGCCCGACTGCGTGTGTCCCTGGCGCGCGCGCGCGCGTACACACACGCGCCTCGCTCCTCCTCTTTTCTTTTTTCTTTTTCCCTCCTTTTTCGCCTCTTTTCGCCGCCCCCCCCTTTTTTCTTTTTATTTTTCGTTCGTTCGCCTTTTCTTTTTCTCCTCGTCGTCGCCGAGCCGCGCTCGCGCGCCCGCTAAGTACGCCCCGGCTTCGTCGATCTTCGCGGCACCCGCAGGCGCACCCGGGGCCTTTTTATCCTTTATTTTGGCGGTTGGGCCTTAAGCCCGCGTGATATAAGAACTCGATAATGATGATTAGTGCGCGCGGCGCGCGCCAAGCCGAGAGCCCGCGAGTCCCGGAATCGGGTCCGCCTGCCCGCTCGAAGGTTGCCAAAACGGAATCGAGTTTAAGTCGCCGGCGAAAGCCTCTTTACCGCCTTGGCCGCCCCTCCCCCCAACCTCCTTTTGGGCAAATAATGCTTTTTCGAAGCAGAACCGAATTTCTTTTAAAGGTGCACTTTCGCGTTTAGGATTATTCCGCCCGGCTTGATTGCCGCCCGCGGATTTGAGCTCGGCAACCCGTCTACGTGTAACACGCGCCTTCTCTGGGAAATAAAAGCGTCGCTTAATTGTTTGCGGAGTCTCGGCGGGGAGGAGAAACGCGATTCGGTTAATACGGCGAAAGGGGGTTAAACAAAAAAAAAAAAGGAAGAGCCAACGAGTTGGAAGGATGCGGAAAGCCTTGGGCCGGCTCGCCTCGCGAGTGAAAATAAAATTGGCTAGAGCCGCGGGCCGGCGTAAATAAACTATCGCCGGCTGAATAAAGCGGGCGGGGGGATTTTTCAAGGCCCAGGGGCAGGATAATTTGAAGAGGCGCGCAGGAGGAGAAGGATGCGCTTTGAAGAGGGCGCACGTACACGCGGGATACATAGGCGGCGTGCACATAGGGGCGCGCGCGCGCATATATACGGGCGAGACAGGTGCTGCGGGAGCCTTATCTGCCCTCTTTTATTTTCCTCCTTGGGCTCTCTCGGGTGCCTGCGCCCGGCCTCCGCCCACCGGCCAAGAGGCCCGCCTCGCTTTCCCGCTTTCCGGATGCGGGCTTTCGGCGGTGGCCGGCACCCGCGGCGCCCAGGCCGTCCTCCGAAGGACGGGCCAGGAATGCGGCCAATTATATCCTGCGCTATTCGGCGCTCTCGGGCGGGCTTGCCGCTTCTTACATCGTGGGGCCGCGAGCGTGACGGGCTCGTGCCGTACCGGGGAGGTCCGGGAAAGCCGGGGGCCCCCGCGGAAGCCCGCGGCCCGGCTGATTGGGGCCGCGGTCCTCCGGGGGGGCGGCGGCGGCGGCGGCTAATTGGCGCAGGTGCGCCGGCCCATCTGCCGATCGCCGGCTTATCTGGCCTTCCCTCCCGCGGCCCTCCTCCGCTCTGACCCGGTTCGGCCCGCGAGGCGGCGCGCGCCGCCCGAGGGCACGTGGCCGCCTCGCGCCCGGCCACGCGCCGCCACCTGCTCGGGGCCCCGCAGCCTTATTATCCCCGCTCCTCCGCCCTTCCCTCGTCCCGCTCCAGACGGCCCTGGCCGAGAGCAGCTGCAGCCCCGAGCCTCCGACCTGGCCAATTCCTGCCTCTTCTTCCGAGACTCGCCGTTCCTTTCGCCTTTGCCCCGGGCCCCAGGCTTTTCTGCCTTGGCCACCCTCCGCAGCCGTCGCCTAGCCCCGAGTCTCCTTCCTCCCCGTGCCGCCGAGGTTTTGTAACCGATTTTGCTCTACGAGCAAACTTTTCAACCAAACTTACCTATATCATGATACCTATATCAATGATAATAATCATAGGATTTGATCAACCGGTTAGTTGCTTGACCGTAGAAACCCTCATCAATATTCTACCGCCTTTTTTTCATATTATTCCTCTTTTCTAACTCACCTATCGTTGGTCAAACTTGTCCGAACTTTAATTAATTAAAACTGTCCTTCATAAAAAAACTATAGATCCTTTTGAAAAATTGACATTTTAATTAACAAACTAATCACTGAGAAAATTATTTGAAAAAAATTCTTTTTTACCAAAAAGTTTTATTCAAAATTTAAAACAAAATAATTATAAAAACCGTTGCTTGCACATGGTCTTACGATCTATTTGTATATACAGGCACGCTTCTTTTATTTTGCCTGAATTCCAAGATTCTCTACGTCGAGTAAATAACGAATATTAAAATAGAAAAAAATTCATTTTTTATATTAAGTGGATGAAAATATCAAATATTTCACGTATTTTGCGTTTTTAATTAAATATTAATTAGAAAGACTTGAATTTAATAATAAGAACAAAGTTATAGTCCTTAAAATCATATAAAATTGTATAATATTGTTAATAATTCATTAAGCGTTTAAATCAACTATCGAGTCCATGGCAAAATTTTCAAAATTTAACATATCAAATTTAATAGTAAGTTAAAATAAATTCTCACAAAAGCAATTCAAAAAAATGTCTTTAATACTTATATATATTTCTGGATATATTTTTGTTTCAGATCTGTCAAGTTCTGTGTAGTAATTAGTCTCTTTACCGCCTTAATATAAAAAACGTGACAGAGGTAAATAATAAATGTCTTCTCTCGTACAAAAAAAAACCCGTTAGATTGAAACAATTGAATGAGGATAGCACGTAGAAACAAGAAAAAGAGTATATACTCCCTGACAGTAATGAAAGCCGAGGATGCGAGTCACCTGGCATGGATGGAAATAAAAAACCGGCTTGGAATCGGAACGAAATCCTACGGGGAAAGCCAGGCCGAAACAGCTGAGCAGCGGATCATCGGGAATTTGAAGGGGCGCCACACCGGATATCTCTCGTTACCGATTCTCGCGCAACTAGCCATAGCAAAAGCGAGCACGTAGCCAAAGCTACAAGCGGACGTCCAAGAGCGCCCGCAGGAATATACGCGCGCACTCGTATAAGTGTAAGTACACGTGAATATGTAGTGGACGGCGCTTCGGGCGGCGCCCCGGATTCGTATTATATACATAGACGGTAGGGCCACGGCGACAATGGCGGCCCTTCGTTTCCCCGTCCGTCCGTGTGGGGCCGAGCGGCGCGGACTCGCCGAGGAAGACTAATGAAAGGGGTCGCGCAGGGGCCGCGAGCCACCGGGCGATCGCCCGGGGACCGAATGCCACCCTCAAATATTAAGCAGACGAGACCTCGAGGGTTAGTGCCGATCTGTGTTTTATGCCTCCCCGAGCGCTCGGGACACAAAAGCCCCGAAAGAAGCGACGAGGGAAGACGCGCCGCAGAGTTGCAAAAGCGCCATCACGGTTAGCTCCGCATAGCGAGCCCTCGCTAAAGGAAATGTATAAGCGCTCACCTAAAAACCTTCGCCGCTTAATCCCCCTTAAATACTCGCTATCTTTAAAACGTAGCTTTTTAATCGCTATACCGGGTAACGTTCGAAAGTTCGAAAATGGCGATTCAGTCGAGAAACTTTGTACTAAGAGAAAACTGACAGCAGAGGAATACTTCTACTTTGATAAATAACTATATATAGCTGTATCATTTGAAATGGTTTGTTAGAATTGTTCACAGTGTATGTTTGGAGTGTCTCCGAATATTGGTATGCCACCTAGCCTATATGCGTTGGCAGCACGTACATGGCAACCGCACGGAGAATTGCCTGGATCACGTTTCCCCTCGCACTTACCCTTCGATGATTATTTCTATCGATTTTAAAAGCGGCCCCGAGCAGAAAACATACAGATTTTCTTCAAACGGTAGTTGTAGTCTGTTAAAATAAAATTTCTTTGTCAAGTATTTCAACGAATAACATTCAAGTGAAACATTGTACGATTCTTAACTGATGTTCTATCTTAGTAAAAGTAAAAAAGTATTTTGAAATATTTTACTTGATCAATGACCTAAATTTGAAAATATATTTACAACTCCTATTTGACTTACAACATATTTACAACTGGTATATTCAGGACTGAAGGTAAACCTTATAGTAGCAGTTTCGTTGTAAATTATACACCATGTAGCGCTATCTATTACTTATAATAAGACAAACTTATCTACTTGTCTATCCACCAGACAGTATAAGCCTCTACTTCTACGTCCTGCTCCTGCTGGGTCTTGTCTTGTTCTATTGGGTTCGACACTATTGTATAAGTACTGTGAGATCTATACTAAATAATCCGCGTTCGCCTTTCATAAATAGTTCACCTTTACTTTCCGTATTACGCGAAACTTTGTTTTACTATCACCCAGCCACCAAGTTCCTCGAAATTCCCTCTGCCGCTGTTGTTAGCATTCCGGAGAATTAGTTGACGCAAAATTTTTATAATCGTAATTTATGAGTACATATTATATTTATTTTACTCCTTAGAACTATAAAATGATTATTTAATTCGTTCTAAATTGCATATTTCCAGAAGGTTATATCTAAAAGCAAAATCAATATTATAATACTTAAAAAGTCAATTATTTTTTTAATAAAAAACTAAAAGAATAATAAGGGATAGGAAGGACTTTATTTTGCTATGTTCAAATTTGACTTTCATATTGATTAATTGAAAACATCTGATACAAATTTTAGTATCTATAGTTCAATTATCGGAATTTCATTAAACATTATTATTTATAAACCTTAATTTTTTTCACATTCCATTGTTAATAAACTTATTTTACTTTAATGTACATAATATGGTCATCAAAAGGCAATAATTACGCAAAAATTCATCATTTTTAAATTTTTTCTCTTGATTAAAAGCAATATTTTTATATTATCTACATATAATTTTTACAAGTGGATCCAGTAGCTAAAGCTTTGTTGCTAATAAATGTGCGAGATGCCTCAAATCTGAATCTCTAATTAGCTATAACTGGCTATTACCCCGTAAGGCACTGGAATTACTTATTCTGACTAGTCTGGCAGTATTAACTTCCAAACACGTATGTTATGAATATACTATGCAACGTATTATAATTTATGCAATTGAAACAGCAAAAACATCAAGCAAACCAAACCAGCACTAATATTCGACTCACGACACCACTTTTATCGAGCCTCGACTAAAGTGTTCGATTTCAACGCAGAATTTATTATGCGCTACATTTTACCAGAATAGCATCAATGAGTCTAGAGAACAACGAAAACAGTAGAGATGAGTCGAAACCATCATCTAAGTCGTCTAGCCGACCTTCTACATAGCGGTTGCTTGCCGATCCGTTGAGTAGCTGAGGGACTGGTTTCTCACTCTTAACTTCACTTTGACGTCTCAACTATGTGAATTCTAAAACAAACCAGTTTAATAGATTCTAAACGGCAATAATAAAAAAAGTTTTAAAACTGCATAATTTCAACTTTGTCGTTGTATTTACATGAAAATAGGAAAATGAGCTATAACACTTTTTTGCTCTGTTCCATCGTTTATAAACATGAATGTTTAAAAAATGAAACATTTTTTTTACCAATAAAAAATTAATAGAGATGCTCGAAGCCAATAAGTATGAATTATACATTTTTTTAATATTACAATATTATACATGCACTTATATTTTAATTAATTAGTTTTCATGATGATATTCTTACTTGATTTATATTAAAATTTTACTGCTAGTATATCTATTGTGAATATAAATATATTTTATACATTTTTATCTATACATTTATATTTAAAATTTAAAAATTGAATACATATTTCTTTCGTTGAAATCAATCAGACAGCTGTTCACGGTAAAAAAATTTTATTTGAAGATAATATACATACTTCGCATTCAGTGATATTTACAGGAAATATAAAATTATAATAAATATACCGCATCAAATGCATAAAATTGCCCCTTATGCAGATTATAAATCTTGTTAGTAGTAGAATACATATCTGTCAATATCACTTTTGTACAACCTACAGATGCAGATTAATAAAATATTAGTTTTATCTCTGGTTCATAACAGCCTGTGAGATACAATGAATAATTTTCTACTTAAATGACTCAGGAAAATGAACTACTTTTAAATTGCAAACAAACTCAGATTTCAAGAAACACTGATTCTGTTCTTATTTTACTGGACTAGTGCAAGGAAAAGCAAACTTACAGAAATACACGACTGAACATGATGTATCATTAACAATATTGAATAAAATTTTAACATAAAATTTGTATAATAAATTAGATAATAAATGGATTATTTGTATTGGTTGTGGCAGAAAAAATCATAATTTGTTCGCTCTCCAAGTGTACATGTTATACGTGCCTTTAACTGCTGCATCTGAAAATAACATATTAGGTAAACTCGAAAATATAAAAATTTACATTTTTAATACACATGTATACTATAAATTGTGAATGCAAAAATAGCATGCAAATACTACGATGAAGTTGTAAATTTAATATGTTTTATAAAATGAATAATATAAAACCATATAAGTAAAATTTAATACAAAATTTAATAAAATAATCATAACAAGTGTTAATTTGGTAAGATTTTAGTAAAAACTGTTAATTAAGATAACTGCGTAAGCACGTCTTCTGTCGTGAAAAACAAACGAGAAACAATATTATACAATGAGACCTTTTTCTTAGTGAGAGAGCAGGCAAGTATGCGCGAAGTTCATTAGCAGTTATAAACTCTTCGTAGCTTTTATTTCATCAATTTAAATTGATAAAAACTTTGGTATAAATTCGATAAGATTTGTATCAGAGTAGTTTAATATTTATCTGTTTATTGCAATTATTGATAATTTTAATGATATTAATAATAGAATGTAATCAAGAAGCAGAATGTTTTGATATTTTTACTCGTGAAAAAATCTGTACACATTTTAGATAAGCAATGATATGTTTTTTTTTTAAACAATTTACATAAAAAACAGAACTTTGAACTCGAGTGTAAAGTAATAAGTTATATACCGATAAGAGTTGTCTCTCAAGTTCACATGGTTATGATGCGGGCAGACCTTTATTTTGATATTCTGTGCGAGTGCGAAGGAAAGTTTTCTACCAAGGTTCTACCAAAACTTCATTTACACGAAAAACCGCATGATTAGGTTTTAATGCATACGGTGCTTTTTTTTTCATAATAAAAATTGCAGAGCACAAAAGGGTGCGTATGGATCGTTACGAAAAAGCGAGCGAGTGAACTTACCCGAAGCAGAAAACAAGGTTGAAAAGGGAATAGGCGCGATAACGAAAAGGCACGGAGCGAGGGAGAAAATGAATGCGGCGTCACAGCGGCTGATATCGGTTAGTCCGCGTGACGCTCGCGTCTCCCGACCTACCCCTCGCTCGCGCGCTGCGACTCGTCGCGCTCTCATTGTTGTTATAATGATTGCCGTTGGCCGAGAGGCCCGAGGCGGGCAGTGTCGGCCACGATCGCGCTTCCCTCCGCAGCGCCGTCTCGGCCTCCGAAGCCATCCGTCAAAGCGATAACCGAGGAGAGGGCGCGCGCGGGGGTTCGGCAGGGCCGCGATTGTTACGAGGAACGCGCGATCGCGGGCTGGTTTTTCCTTCGTTAGAAAGGCGGACCGGCGGCATATCGAGCGTGCCAGTTAACGGCGGCCGCGATCGCACTTTTCCCCGGCGCCGGGCCTTGCCGAGGCGCGATAAGTACGCGCAGTTGAGTACAACGCATGGGTGGACTGCGAGGCGAGGTGGAAACCGTACAGGCGCGGGGTCTCGAATTCGACACCCCGCCGGGGATTCCCCGAGCGCGCCGCCTGTGCATAACGCGGCAACACATCGGCCCGGTGCACGTCAGAAGCGATAGCCCCCGGGTACGGGGCGCGCCTATGGGTACACTTTCGCGGGCGCAGGATGCCTCCATCAGCGGCCCTCCACTTCGCAGTGCCATTATTCGGCCCTGTCTCTTCCCCGGCCGCGGGTCCCGCTCTCGGTCACTCCCCCGCTGAAGTCAGTCGACGACCCGGGAGGTATATATTGCCCGGAGCGGCCATACCCGCGCGCGTACGCCTATGCACGCTGGTGCGCGTGTGTGTAGGCTCGGGGCAACAAAGCGCGATGTAAATGCGCGTAACGAGGTCCACGGAGAGAGTGGGAGAGAGACGGGCGGGAGATCCGATTGCGGACGGCCGATCGTTCGGCAACAGCGCGGCAGCTGCCGCTCCCGAACGCCCGCCAGCGCAGGGGGGAGGGGGTGGGCTCGTTTTCAGGTACACGGGCGACTGTCAATGCAGGTGCGCGGGCCCGACAGATAAAAGCACCTCGTGCACCTCATACTAAATTATACGAGGAGGAGGCGGAGGAGGAGGACACCGCGCCGACGACAAAACTTGATTCGAATGTATGTACTCGAGCGCGTGGCCGCTACACGAATATCGGCTGCCCTCAAATGCCAAGAAAGCATAGCACGCGCGTATAGACTCATTACGGTTATGTCGGCCTTTGATTCTGCCGTTACAGCGAACCGATTCGTCGGGGAATAACTTTATACGGCATCTCGGGGGCAGTGTAATCAAAATTACTTATTATACATAGCTGTGTAAAGCCAGACTCCGCATCACTCAACATTATTATTCGATGCGGATATATTGTATCGATGAATCTCAATGTTTAAAGTGCACTTGTTGCGATGCTACTCGTAACATTATTGCAAAAAACTGTATACGTATATAATATAAAGTTTATTTGAATTATTCCGGATTGAAAAATCACAGCTTTAATCGAAATATTGTGAGAATCAAAATTAGTCAGAATATGTATTATTTTTTGTAAATAATATCATAGTAAAATAAATTTACATAACAATAATTCTTTTGTTTTAACGTAGAAGTACATTTTTTAAAAAGGATGTTTATGATACATTGGTATAATAAGCTTGCATTAAACTGGAATAAAAAGTAACGTGATATTCATATTAATATTTTGTTATGATTTAAATTTACTTATTAATTTATTTTAATTTTATATTTTGAACGTGCAGTATTAAAAACAGAATTAAAAGAATAAAATATTGAGCATATTTTAAAGAATATTCAACGCTCCTTGGCGTCATCATTGCAAAAGTCTTGCTATCTGAAAGTATGTACATTTTGTATCAGCATGCGCAGGTGCTGCCTGCCTGCGACGTCCGGACAATAATATACACACACCTGTTTCATTGAACGGTCAGCTGGTCAACTCGAAGGTCATTACGAACTATTAACATGTCCTTTACAGACGGATGTAACCGGGACAAACAAAAACTTTCCATTATACGCTGGTATTACAGACAGTTGGAAAATATAATTATAATTATATACTTGATAGCACACATTTAAAAACCGTCAAAAAACTTTTAATTAATTATTAACTTTTTACAATAATAATTTCGTAAGACATTAACGAATGCTATAGTTTTTAACTTACTATTCTTATTACTTTTTTTTTAATTTTGTTATTATTATTTAACCATTTATAGCGAGTTTATTGTTTCGAATTCGTTCAATAAATATCTAATAATGTTATACGCAATAATAACTAAAATTAGTTACAAGATAATTGAAGAAACAATTAACTCATTTGAATGTAATGAACTAAGATTAATAATGACGACAATAGAAATACAAGAGTAAGAATAATAATAATGTGAGGCAATATAAATGCTGTTTTAATTGGATTGATAAATATTTCAGAACGTCCAGAATGGAATAATACATTAATCGAAGTAACGAACATGAATAAATCAAAATAAATTAAAATAATTTAAGTAGAGCTTGGTTCACGCAAGGTGTTATGCTATTAGCACTGGCGGACGGTAAACAAGAAAGTCAGCTGCTGGACGGTAAAGGTGAAATTGAAGGCTTATTCAAAAGTTGGGCGCTTGGCCCCGGAGGAAAAAAAGGCACGACGCGCGTTGGCCCCCCGGCGCACACGCATGTGCACAAGTTTTCCTATCAAAGCCGGATAAAAGCGTAGGGGGCCGAGCGATGCATGGGGCCAATATCCCTCGGCCCTTACAATCTAACTCTCCGCTCGGCTGTGAATTACGGGCATGGCTACTAATGGATCCAGCGTCAGCGGCAGCGGCGTCGTCGCCGGCGGGGAATAAAGCGCGGAAAGGGAGCGAGCGGCTGCTGCACGGGGAGAGAGAAGAGATCGATAAGTCGCGGGGCGGCCAGAGGCCGCTGATGCTGGGCGCCCGTGAAAAAAAAAAAAATAAAAAAAAAAAAAAAGGAGCAGGGAAGCCGGCCTCGCCCGGCGGGCCTCCCACTCCCGGCGGCCCGCCCCTCGGCCAGGCTCGCGCGCCGTGCATTAGGGGATCCCGCGCGGGTGTACGCCTCGCGGTGCGGATATATGTACGTGTGCATGGACGCGCGTATATACGTGCATATTAATACACCTGTCGCGGCAAATCCGGCGCTTCCGCGCTAATCGGCTTTCGTCTCGCTGTGCCTTTTTTTTTTGCGGGCTGCAGCGGGCCCCGGGTCCAGTTTCTTTGGGGAGTGGGAGGCCGCGTCCCGTTGCCGGGCTAATTAATCAGCGGCGCAGCGAGGGCGCTCGCTCGCATCGAGAATCAAGCGTGTACGCGTGGCCGGACGAGCGGGCATTTCGAGTAGAGTCCTCAACGCGCGGTAGGCACACGCGCCGGGACGAGAGCCGGGCTTATATATCGGATAAATCTACGCGCTCGGTCCCGGTGCGGATTGGCCGGCGCGAAACGGCCTAATATAGAACGCGCGGCCGGCCGCCTCGGCGAGCGTAAAAGACCCGGGGATATATCGCGAATAAATCCGCCGAGTGCAATTAGCCCCCGCTGAGGAGGGGCCGGGCGGGGTAAGACGGGGCGGGGCGCACCTTTGGAAAAGGGCTCGCGGTGGTCCAGGGCCGCGGCGGCGCCCGGGAGCCCGGCCCTGGCGGCGCGGGCGAATCTGCAAAACGGGAGCCCGGCGGCGGCGGCGGCGGCGGCAGGCAGCCTCCGCGCCCGAGGTGGATGAACCGCCCGCCGAGCCTCCCCTCCTCCGCTGCAGCCCCACCCGCCCACTCGACGCCCGCGGAAAAGAGAGGAGACAACCTGCATCCCCCGGGTATTATTTCGAGCCCGGCCACTCCCCCCCCGGAGCCCCCCGGAGCCCGGCTGCGTTTCACCCGATGGTCCGGCGCCCCGCGCTCTTCCGCCTGCACGTACACGCAGGCGCGCGTTCCTATCCCGCCGGCGATTGAAGCCGGCGCTACGGGGCGCGGGGAAAAGACTCGCGGCCGAGGCGCGCGTTAATTGCCGGGAGCCGGCTAACGAGCGCCTGGGGGTGGGGGTGAGTCGCCTCCGACCGCTCCGCGATAACCTTCGCGCCGCGGAAACATTGATTCGCGGACGCTTCCCCGCTTAATTTAATAGGGCCGATTCAATCGGGCCTGAGCGCCCGCGCCGGAAGAAAGCGTATCGCGCGGCGTGTGCGCCCGGCGCTCTCGAGGGGCACCTACGTGCACGCGGCCCTGGGAATTTGGTATAGGAAAAGCCCGCGGCCCGTAAAATTCCGCGGCTGCTGTATTCCGCCCCCGGGCCTCGGGGGGTGGAGGCGTGATAAGGGGGGCCGGAAGAGGGGCCGGCCGGGAGGGGCGCCGGTCCGCGCCGCCAAGGTACAGTGTCCTAGGACAGTTTCGTTTCGTTCCGGGGCGGGCGGGAAGGGGGGGGTGAGGGGGGTGGCGGAGGTTCCGCCGGGCCGCGGGCTCCCGCCGCTCTCCGGGCGTCTCGGTGTGCGCGCCGCACGCACACAGGCCGCCCGCGCCGGCCCCCCGCCGGCAATCGATAATGCCGTATATACACCGCCGCGCCGAGGAGAAAACGTGCGCGCCGCGTGCAAGCTCCGGCGCTCCCGCAGTCCCGCTGTCTGCTCCCGCCGCCGCCGCCGCCGCCACCGCTGCATCAACCCCCGCTTCCGTTATATGTACAGGCGTAGAGCCGTACACACGCCACTCTATATATATATGTATATATATACGCTGTATGCCCGGCGCGGCCGCTCCCCTCGGGAACCCGACATTTTCCTCTGTCCCCATTATTTTACATTTTTTTTTTCTTTTTCTTTTTTTATAACGAGTGCAAAATGTAACAAGGCTACTATTTTTTGCCCCGTCCTTCTTGCATTCGTGAGGGATTTTTCAATTATAAACATATTGCTGCCCCCACCCCCCCCGCGATAGCGTCTGTATTTATTTCCACGCTCTGCGCCAGGCGTTCCTTAAACTTTACGCGTGCCCGCGTTTACGTTAAGGGCTTACCCTGCACTTTCTGAGAAAACAAGATGGTTTTGAGTAAAAAATTAAATCCCCTCGCGGAAAATAAGCTCGCACTCGGAAAAACGTGTTAAATATTTTGAACGGAGTAAAAAGTTGCAGATTAACTCGTTCGTCTATGCAAGTTGTAGCATTTATATTACGGGAAAAATAACCCTTTTTTTCCTCGCTAAAATAACCATGTAATATGATATTAATTTTTATTATAATATGTCATAATTTGTACAGCTTAGCGCGGGTATCGCAGATTCTTATCCAACACGGTAGAAAATTCCCATTAAATTTTTCCGTGTGGCTTATATTTTCTTTGCATTTTTCCAGTGTCTGCTTCATCTGATTTTCCGCCGCTGTCTATTATTATAACGTTATGCGCGAGGTGTATCGACCCCGCGACCCGCCGACCACCGATCACCTGAGAGCTTTCGACTTTGCGCTTTTATCCCCCGAAAAGATTCTTTAAACCTCAAGTGCACATCTCCTGGGAACTCATTTTTCTTGCTGCGCGGAAAAAGGAAATTGGCTAAGCGATTTATACCGTGGATGTCTTTAAAGTATTCTGGAAAGTTACAAAGAAAATATAGTACATATAAAACTCGTAAAGACGATAAAAGCTCTATAAAAATTACAAAGAAAAATAAAAATAGGTATACGCACGTTTATAAGAAAATAATGCAAATTCCTGGATGAAATCTTTACTCGACTTTGTATAATACAATCGTTCAATGCGAACCATTAAACACCTGTACCGTGTGCATTTTACTTGGAAAATTGGTAAAAGAAAGTATCGTTTCATGGTGATGCTGCATGAAAAATTGTGCAGGAAGAACGAAAGAAGTAGTAATGTATATTAAAGTACGACGGTCCGTCAATCTCTCTGTATCTCGAATCTGTCTATCATCGAGATCTTGCGAGCAATCTTGTTTACGTCTCGCGCGCCCCGAGCGACTATATATATACACGAAAAGTGTACAAACACCGCGAGCAGCTAGGCAAACATGCAGCTAACATCCAACTTTATCTCGTGGAGCGATCGAGCGAAAATAAAGCGACGGCGCGTGAATTCACGGATAATCTATCGCTCCAGACGGCGGGAAAGGGAGGGCAAAAAAAAAGAATTAAACGCGACAGTCTATAATAGGTATAACGTCGATAAAGAGCAGCGAGAGGGGCAGCCGGGCTGAATATCGAGGAGAGGCGCGTGAAGAGAGGGGGGGGGGATAGCCGAGCGGGGCGGCGGCAAGATGATAAAGCGCGAGGCGTCGGATTAGGCTGCATTATACATACGCCGCGGCGGCCGGAGCTTGCAGGGCGTGGCTAAAAGCTCCGGGTGGCGCGGCCGAGCGCCGTCGCGCTGTCTGCGGCCCACGAGATAAAAGGGGCTATCGCACCGTTTTCAGATTTCGCCTGCCCCCGAGCCCCGCCAGACGCCCGCGCCCCTACCCGATGCGCGACTTCCAGTTTCGATCATTCCCGGAGCCAGCCGCCGGGAGCTCGCGAGCCGTTCTTCCCCCCCTCTTTCTGCGAGCCCTGTGCACGTGAGCGGAGCTCGGCCGGTGGCTATGTAGCCGGCGGAATCGCGCGGAAAAATTCACCGGGGAGGTGACAAATACCTCTCGCCCCGCCCTCATTGGCTTCATCTTCCGCGCGCGACATTTTCCGCAAAAAGGACCGCCACGAATCGGGGACTTTTTCTCTCGATTGCAGGGGGTATAAGTAAGACTTTGTAAGTCGAACTTTGGCGGCTTAACGGCTTCTGGACTGGAGGAAAACTAGTATATAACCTCGGTGCAGCTTTGGTTTTATCGCCGGCGAACACAAGACTATCGTTTCCCAGACGTTGTCGAACAAATTTTGGAAACGTAGATGATAGTTAATTGTTGTTCCATCGAGTTTACTATTATTAATTAAATTCCTTTAAAGGTAGATCGCGATTCAAGTGCCGATTGCGGGCATACAAATTTCATAATGCGAATGCAATTTAATGCGAAAAAGGCTTTGAATGCATGGCAAAGTATCGATGCTGCCTTTGTTCTTGTCGAGTGTAGAAAAGATCAAAGAACTCCGGGTGGAAAATTGGGTGCAATATCGTAATTCCAGCTTTTTCGTATATTAAAAGAGCAAGAGCCGGGAGAGAAAAAGAGCGTAAACAGCGTAACAAGGAAAAGCGAAATAAAAGGAGAAGGGAATAAGGAAGCCGGAGGTGCGACGGCCCCCGGGGGGTGAGTGGGGGGCGATCTCATTTCGCCGGGGGAGCTCGCGGTGACTACGGTGGGTCCGCCTCGCGCCAAATCCCCGGGGGCGCGGAAAAGAGCGGATATATACGAGTACAATGGGGGGCTGCGGGAGGCGCAGGCGCTCGTCTCGGCCCGCGAGAAAAGCGGCATCGACGGCTCTTATCTCCCTGGCCCCCGAACCTACTCACTGGCGTCGGCGAGAAGACGCTCATTGTCCCGCGGCGTCGCGGCGCTCGCGAGCCGCGAATTACCGGCCGACCGGCACTCGGGCACTTTCCCACTCTCCTCCCCGATCAACCAGACGGTCCTGCCCGCGCCGGTGCACCGGCTCTGATTAACCGGGCGCCTCGGAAAAAAATACAGGTATCGAGTGGCTCCTCGATTTCCAGGGGGATGAAAGTCCACTTGGCTACCGCTCGCAGACTCCGCGGCAATGGCAAACAGGTTCAATTAGAGGCGGAGGCCCTCGAGGGCTCCGCGCACCCGCGTAAATTATAAGCACGGGGCGAAGTG
This sequence comes from Sycophaga agraensis, assembly GCA_018906755.1. NCBI lineage: Eukaryota > Metazoa > Arthropoda > Insecta > Hymenoptera > Pteromalidae > Sycophaga > Sycophaga agraensis. The sequence goes on from JACCIE010000003.1 coordinate 1,223,080, forward strand.
CGCGGGGGTGGGAAAAAAAAAAAGAAACGGTAATTCATGCAATCGGGCGGGTCAACTAATCGGGGCGAGGGGCGGCGGCGGCGGCGGCGGTCGATTGATAGGCGGCTCGCGCGCGCCGGCCGGCGAGGTGGCTCGTTAGGGGCGGCGGCCGGGCGCTGGCGGTGCAGCCCGGGGCCGGCGGCGCCGCGCCGGGGTGGATGAACCGAGGCCGGCCGGCGGCGCGCCAAGCGGCCTCTGCAGCCGGGCGGCCGCGGGGCCGGAGCCGCCGCCCGCGTTGCCATGGCGATCGGCGGGCGCCCGGCGCTGCGGCGAGCCCCGCTTTTCCGAGGGCCCCCCTCAACTCTTTCGGCCGGCCGCCGCCGCGCCCCCTGGAAAATCCGCCCGTCTTCCGGGCCCGGCCCTCCGCCGCACTGCGCCCTGCCCCCCCACCCCCACTTGCGATTAATCGCTCGTGAGCCGCGGCGGCTTTGGGGACCCGCCGGCCGACCCCCGCGCGCGGCCAATCTTCCTTTTTTTTTAATCAATCCGCGATTAAAATGCGTCCGCGGGGTGGGTGGGGGGGGGAAGGGCGTGGGCGCGGCGGGGGCCGAGAGGAGCCCGAGCCTGCAGGGCGGAGCGGCAACATCCGAGGGAAAAAATCAGCGGCGCGTCTGCGCCCGCCGAGTCTGCCTCGCGTGCCGGGGCTGCGCCGCCCGGCCCGTGCGCGTGTGTGCGTCTGCGCCCCGCCGGCTAGGAGCCGCTCGCTCGCACGCACACGTCGCCGCCGTCTCCTGGTGCAGGAGCGCCGGGCCTCGGCGAACCCTCGAACCCCTCGAGCCTATTCCGCCCTCGCCCTTTCCACGCTCGGTCTGCCCGTTTGCTGCACCGCGAGGAGCTTCGCCCGGCCCCAGTGGTTCTCAAATCATCCGATAGCCGCCACCCCCTCATCCTCGTTATCCTCGACTCTGCACTGTCGATAGATTCCGTTCTTCCTCCTCCGCAGATCAGTAACAATTGCACGTATTTCCTGTCAAATCGCTTCAACCAAGACATTTTTCTTTCGTAACGACGTCATTATTTAACGTTGGTCGATAAAACAACTTTAATTACCTAGTTACTAATTATATTCCATGCATTTCAATTTATCATAATTAGTATGGGATAAACAATAATATATAGAGTTTAATATTTGTCGAAAATCATTCATGTCTTCGGTATATAGAATAAATTAATACACAAAATAAAATAACTGTACATGCATTACGTTAAAATCAATCAGAATTATAATTAATCAGAATACTGGAAAAATAACAATGTAAGAATTACTTCAAAACTGATCATTTGCTTCGCAATAACTGTAATTGTCTACGTGGTTATATCGTGTATAGGTTTTGGGAAATAAATGCAAGTCTTAGATATGATATTATTTATTAATATAATGTATTTCGTAATATATATACATATATAAGTGAATGTGTATTTATGTATATATATATTTACTTTATTTATTTATATTTTATATATTTATATATATTTATTTTTATTCATATGTATAATATATTTCTTCGTACTGTTAAACATACATAAAACCCTGATAGATTGGGATTTGCTGTGTTTTCATCATTAAAGTTCATCTCTCATTTATTAAACCATACACGCTCTCCTTCTCTTTCAAATTTCGTTCACACGTAAAATTGCTTTCGGTCATCAATCGAAATTCACCGTTATTTCATGCGCTGCAATCAATCACATTAAACACCGACATATCGTTATAATGATAAAACTTCTCTACAATAAGTATAATTCTTTTATCTTTTCTATCCCTTTATATATTGCAATCCACCTATTATTATAGGTGCAATATACAGCGGAACCTTTCGATTAATGCAAACATCTTTCACGACATTATATATTTATCACAAACAAAATACTCTCGGAATTCCTTGGAAAATATTGTATTTTGCGACGCGTCTTTTAAATAGTTTTATTTATTTTCAATCTTTTATGCTTTTTATAGTTCGATTTCGCTAATTCAGTCTAACGAGTTCGACGCGTCTGTCACTCGACGAACCGAACGAATTTTTCACCACCTACACATTATTGAATAACAGAAATTTAAAACCAAAATTATAAACCTTTGGTTATTAGAATAATTATTGAATAAATTATTGCTTTCGAACAACAAAATTGCGCTCGCATTCGTTCTGCTCTCGAGTAACCCCGAAAATATGGACGCATCTCCATGTAATGCATCTCCATGTAGTGTAGCGGTGTATGCGTGTGTATACGATTATTTTTATTATCTCTTATTTTCACAAAAAGCCCGGCCAATTCTCAAATAATTAACTAGGGGAATGAACCAATAAATATTAAAATGAACCCCAGATGCACCCTTTCGACTTTCGCTACACATTGAATATAATTGAATACTAATTTTCTAAAGGTAGACTAAATATGATACTACTAAATAGTTTAAAACATCACGTATACTCTACAGTTCAAAATTACCTCAATAGAATCATAAAATATGAAATGTGTGGCTATTACTATGACCATAATATGTATCTTAAGCATCTGATTTACTTACATTAAAATAGCAATTATATAACAATAAAGTGAAGTAAACTGTTTAGGTAGTACTTATTAATTGTTTTCTTTGAATATTTTACTTAAAATAACTCGAACCTCCACTGATTTATTTATTTTATTAATTTATTTCAATGCGCAGCCCTGCAGTACAATTAAAAAATTCATTCTCAGGAAAATGTAATTTATTGTAGTTATGTTCAAAACTAGAATTATCATCGATTATCGAGAGGAGTATTTATTATTCGTTGCAACTCGAGCGATCTCCTCAGCTTACAGAGTCATGTAACAAAGCTCGGGTCTTTTTGAACATTTACTATTTTTATATACACAGCGCAACTTAGTGTCGTAGTGATACTGTTGATTCGTTAGGATGCGCTTATGTGCATACAGACATTATATGCTTGATTGTTATTAAACTTGAGCAATGTAACATTTATTTCCGTCCAAAAATTTTTGGGAGTGCCATAAAAAAATAAATTTTTTTCTCCCTTCATAAATGCATGCCTGCGCGGATGTATTGTGCGTAAGGTGTTTCGTATGATTATTAATATATAAACATACACATCATTTGAGAAACATGCCATCTTTGAGTATTAACAAAGCTTTTTTGTCTATGTAAAAACATTCGTAAAGGTGCACACATTTTTCATTCAACTTAAATCATAAGTCTATTAATATCATAATATGATTACGCAATAGGGATTTGATTTATTTATTCGCAAAACCCTGTGCTTACAGGAAATCGATCGAGTTATTATTTTTACGATTTCGATCATTACATTTGAATTTTTTTTATTCGATTTCTTAATACAGATATTCTAAAAGCTACATATCACTACATAGAAAACGAAACGTCGAACCTTTATTTGACTTTCGCTTGTCTAAATTTATTTTAATATTACTTTTTATTTCGAATCCATTGAGTGTACAACGAGTCACATGCATTCCTCTAAAACATTTTATTTTTAGAAAATTTTTACAAGCAAAAATCACTTAAAGGTGTTTAGATTTTCGACGTGATTATGTAGTCTACTTATAATGACGTCGTCAGTCGATCGACCTAGTCGAGGATCTCTTTATATTTTATTATAAACCTGATTGCGAGAATGATTCGCATTAATTTCTTAACCCTTTACTTAATTTTATTTTTTAACCAACACTATACCTTTGAGTAGATAAAATTTGTTCTATATAGATTAAATTATTACCTTCTGAATAATAAACATTTAAGATAGGAATATTTATATTAAGAAGAAATGTATTTTTGGCACCGTTTTTATAAATGACTTCAATACATTTTATTTACTTTTTAGAGACTAATTCAGTGACGTTATGCTTCCTTCGACTTAAATTTAGTTTTTAAGGACTTGTTAATCTCGCATAAGTTAATTATGATATTTAGACTTTTAAATTGTAGTGAAAAATAAATATTTTATATTTTATATTACTTTAAGAATTGTATTTCCAATAAAAAATCTTTAATATTATTCTCATTTTTATTTTATTTCACACTTTTCTTTGAAAATAAAAAACTTAATCAAAAGAAGTAGGCAAAATTGAGCACCACTGCTTTCATTCTTTTGTTCTTACTCCCATTTTCATTTTTTACCGTACCAACCTTAGAGGCATTTCAGTTAGAAATCTCTTTGCCAACAATTTTTATTAACCAAAAAGCTTTTTGTTGAATAAAACCTAAGCTTGAACCGCTTGCTGTGCAATAGTTTAAAAACGCCTTTCAAAATTTTATAATTCTATAATTCTAAAATTTTTCCGCAATTCGGCTAATCCAAAGTTTCATAAAATTACTTTTTCTAGTTATTTAATAACTTTTTAAAATTACCTTTATTGGTGTTATTCTAATGCGATAAAAAAGAGAATGCTTACAGATCTAGGCGAGACATTGAATTATGATAAAACGCGAATCCCAATCATTACCCAGGGTTTTCAATTCACTTTTGACGAAACACACACACTTAAAGTCATGGTGATTGATGAGATTAAGCGAAAATTTTAATACCGATGACGTTCAATACAAGACGATTCTGAATCAATTCAATTGATTTGTCATTCTCACATATGTACTGGAAGCAAATACGTTATCTTATTACGAATCGACATATTGTTTAATTTATAAAATTAAATACGAACACACTTACTTAAAAATGTAATGCAAATTTTTATTTTGTTTTACATTCAAAATAATGACTTTAAAGATTGCGCTGTCGGCAAATATTAATAATTTTTCTCTAAGATATCCCGTACATTAAAGTTTTAATAAAATTAATTAAAAGACATGTGCAATAAATATAAATAAAACAATTGAATACAAAAGCTGTGATAATGTCACTTAAATGAGTTTATGACAATGAATAGATGATGGCAAGAGGAAAATGTTAGGTGAAACCTTTGTGCGCGAACTTAAAAGCTTAGAAAATGCAAGAAAATGCCGAGGAAAGATTGAAAAGCGGCAAAGCGCCATTTTCAATTGGTAATGCGAAAGCCAAGCTAATGAGGTCAGTCGATTCGAAATTTTCATCGAACCATGGACTCTGAATTGTGTCATCACTTCCTTCTCCTTTCCAACCCCATACTAGTGCAAATATAGAATCACGTTCTGGTTCGTGTACACCTTCGCCATGCTTTTTTTTCGCCCGCGTGCAATCTCCCCTCCTGCAGATCTAGTTATGTAAATCTGCTTTTTTCACTCTCGATTCTGATTTCCGTCGCCTTTTTACCATTAAAAAGTCCAAGCAAGAAGCCGATGTTTGTTAGTTTGCGTCTATCTTTATGCATCGTTCCAATTCGATTCATTTATGTAGTTTCCACTCGCGTTGATTTTATTAAATCATTGAAATTGTGCCGCGCTTTTCATACTTTTTCAAAAATGGGATTAAGGGTGAAAGCGCGGAACGTTTCGCCGATCTCCTCGTGTAATCAAATATTATCCAAAACTAGATTTATTTTCTCTGTAAATTTTTAAATTTTATTACTTTAATTTTTTTTTATTTTTTCTATCATTTTATAGTTACTTTTCCCACTTATGACTTTTAAATCTGTTTTACATAGTTTATTTTGGTTTCATTTCTTATATAAATCCTCAATATAATACCATTATGTAATAACTTGATTCGTATTTGGTCATTTCAGACCCTACTTCAACATTTGTTAAATAGACACTGACATTTGTTTAGTTTAATCATGAATTTAAATACTCTGCATTCTATTTTTTAATGTTTTCTTCTATTCCCCCTATTTAAGTTTATAGATTCACTCTGTATTCCTCTGTCTGCTCATTTTGTTAAATATACAACGCGAATTTTAATTATTCTTGTCTATACTATCTCTGTTTATTTTTCGGGTTATACTGCAGCAATAAGTTTTTTCCATTATAACGTATATATTAATGATTTGCACTTCGCTCGGTTTACATTGCAATCCATATTTAAATATTTTATATCTGGATTTGACGGAGTTTCGACCCTTTTGCTGTGGCATTATTTTGCTTAGAAATAGCACGTATTATGCAATCAGTAAGACCTTCCACTGTAATATTTGACTTGTACATGAATAGTTTGAGAGCATAATTGAAAATTACAGTATATCATCTTATCTCTATTTATTTATTAAAGCTCTCACGAATTACAGAGTAAAGTATTTGCATCAATGAGGCAAAACCCAAAAAATGAAGAAAAGTAACTAAAGGGGAAAATTTTTGTTGCATCTATGCGATTGTTTGCAGGCGATATTCTTCTCGTGCGACTAGGCTGCAATATATTGAGCGACGTTAATGGTTATAACCGCGAGCATACTCGACGCAAACTTATAAACTCCGACACTGGTGATTGATCGAACAGAGTCTGTTGCTGCTTGTTTGTATGTGCGCTTGATTGTTTGCTAGTACGGGTGAGTGAGCGCACACTTGTACGCTTGATTAGGGTGCTGTTTCATCAGGCAGCAAACAGTAGCTCGTGTTTGTTGTTACATACCTACATTTCTAAAAAAAATGCTTTACGAGCTTGTCTGTGTTATTGTACTTTTTTTCCTTTGCCAAGAATGAGTGAGTATAATATGAGTCTACTGCGATTGTACTTTAATGACGTAATACACTAATGCAATCAGACAATTATACATATAATACTAAGCAAAAATTCCTCAATTTAAACACCTTGTGATTCGAATTACTGTAGATACGTGTACGACTACTCGCAAAGTATCTACGAACGCAGTCGCATATCAAGAAAATCAACCCTCACGCCATTCTCTGTTTATGTAACCCTGCAGTAGTAGATGCGGACGATCGCGTGCGGCGCAGTGAAGGGAAAGTCGGGTGCGTGTGTGCACCGTGGGGTGGTATTGAGGGTAGGCCACGGGGGAGAGAGGGAAGTCGGTGAGCGTTTCTGAAGGGCCGGAAGTTGCGCTGGCGGACGACGCTTGTGACCGGTGGGCGGCGGAAATCGAATGAGGCTAAACGTCCCCGGGAAGTGGCTGACCGAAAACAGACTACCCGCTCTCTCTCTCTCTCTCTCTCTCTCATTCCCTCCCGCCTAGCCTTTCACCCGCACACGCCCATCTACTAACACGTAGAAGGTGCGCTTGTTTGGTGATTATCTACCTAGGGAAGAAATCGATGCGAAGCATCATCCCAATTTCCGTTTTTTCTCGCCGCCCTATTCTTTCCTCGACCCTCCTCGGATTATTGCGCGCGTCATCTTCACCGTGTATCGCTATGGCGCTTTTCCTCGTAGATTTTCATTTTTCTTTGCAAAGTCTTTATCTTTTTGTTATCCAGTCGTGGCATTTTTAATCACCTCGATTACAATATTACAAATAAAAAGCTATCTCTATATTTCTTTCTTTGCATTTTTACACTTCATAAATATATTTATTTTATTTATTTACTGTGCTCAGTTTATGCATGTAATATAATTCGAAAGTTTACTGTTAAACTTTTCACTCTGTTTGATGCACTTCTATTGATTTTAAATAATCAAATTTTTGACGATGCAAAGGAAAAAGTAAATCTCGTTTAGTCGAAAACGTTTGGAGGATACCATCAATTTTCACTATTTTTACCGTGCAATGAAACATTCTTTTCTGAAAGTTTCAAATTGAATTTTTGACGATATTTCCTTTTTCTCTCTCATTTTTTTAAAAGTTGAGAATATCAATTTCAGAATGGAAAGAAAGCTTCGCCGCTGCGTTCATCGCCCCTCGATAACACATACAATGACGTTCTCTGCGAGAAAACCTTTTTTCTCCCAACCCTTTTAGCGTATCGCTTTTACGTATTTTCCACTCACTATTATAAAAGAGACAAGATCAGTCTTGGCAAATCACAAAAAGCTTTGATATGACTTCTTGAAAATCGTCTCATCACCATTCGTACTTCTTTATCCCTTTTCTCGAAGTGCGTAGCGAACGAAGCTTCTTCAACGATTTCTTCCATTGTTCTCTAGTTAGCGTTCATTTCTGTCAGAAGAGTTAGTCCTGGATTTATTGCAAAATCCTGTGACCGTAAATCGCGCATATTGCTTTAGTTTTCGTGGTTCGAGTCAGACTTTTTGTTGCTATTATTGTTTTTTTGTACCATAAAACTTATTTATGACTTTTACACGGTGAAAAAATGAGAGAAAAAGTGACGTTCTCGGGGTCTACGAGGCTCGAAAAAAGAAAAGAACTTTGATTCTCCTATTAGTCTTACATAATTTGCATAATTTGACATTTGACAGCGTGATTCCAGATTTGTCTTTAAGTGAAATGATGATTCAATACAATTATCTCGATGCAGCTTCGTTTGTGTGATTATTTTAGTGACAATTTTGATCCGTAAATAAACAGAATAAATACAAAATTATATACATGCAAAATAATGAAATTGAAACAAATGATTATATTGTTAAATCAGCATAAAATGATATCCAATAAATAAAAAACAACAAAGAATATAAATTTTCAAATTATTTTTATTTTATTGCTTTGTAAATAAAAAATTAATTTCATATATATTTATATAAATATATTTTAATTTAATATATATATATGTACGATAAATCTAAAGCACAGCAGTATATGATACTCATGTTATATATAAAGTCTCATCGTAACGTTTTGTTAATATGTAACATAATACAAAAGCACTATAGAGCCTCATTGAAATTGACCAGTCAATGGAAATAAGAAGATACCAGAGCTGTATACAAATATAAATATATTTCAGTTTAATGCGTATTTAATAATCTCGGTACGGAGCGAATTAGAGAATAATTGCACGAAAGATGGATACTAACCCCCGGCACGAATCTTTCACTCTCCAATAAAATTATATATTTATTATATGCGTATTGCGATTTTATGTATATTGAATACTAAAATTAAAAACTAAGTCGACAATCTGAGTAGAAGATGCAAGTCGAGAGTGACTTACTTCAAAATGTGATGACGAGAGTGAAGGAATTTCGCATCGAACATGTAAGAATAGTTAAAGTAACAAAAATCGGGACTCATAAATTACAGTGACGTACATCAACGTTACACGCAAAATATATTTTATTGATTACTTACTATCGTACCTATATTCTTATTTTCTTTACCCACAATACTCGCACTTGCGTTTTTGTGTTAATACAGAGAGATATTAATTATATTTCATATAAAGTCGTATATATGTCCAATATAATTAATATGTTGACAATATATTAACGTATAACATCGTTTCACATAATGACCATTTTTATTTTTATTTATTTATTTTTTTATATTTTAACGTCAGACTTAAAGGTTGACGCGATGCGACAGTATCGAATAAGGGGCTTTTTTCGTCGAAGGATCGGAAGGGGCACGATAATCACTCGCGCTTTAATAATATATATTTATATATATTTATATATATATATTTGTTAAATTTTATAATTCCTCCTTCTACTCACTCTATATGTGTCGCTAGTGCTTTATGTTCTGCGTATTTTTGTTATTTTGGGGTGATTCAGCTCAACGAGTATTTCATCTCGCAAAAGTGCTCACTGCACTTTTATCTCAAATCTACATTGAGAAAACTTAATCGTAATTATAGTAATTATAGTAATAAAATCATAATTATATAAATTACGAACAACTAAATATACACAACAGATAAATAAAGTTAAGTTAAATTTTCTTAATAATCTATAACACAACATATGATTAGAAACCTTAACTAAATGCATGACAATAAAGTATACAAAGAAATTTTTTTTATTTATACAAAATATCGCTCTTAATAAGTACTCATTTAAAAGGAATCGGTTTTTACGAGACAGTTTTCACAATGTATATGTGCGATATAAATCACTCGCGACTCTAGTGGGAACACCGTGCAAGAATATAAAAAAATTGAGATTCACACAACATCGTTTACATTTACTTCGCTTTCCATTTTTTCTTTTTTCTCTATCTTAAACCTCCTTTCGATCCAATAAATATCTCTCATTCGATTACATTTTCTCACCAGTACACACTGTAGTTATCACGCATGCCGAAATAGTCTCAAATAGGCTTCATTCTTACTTATTGCTTTGAAAATCCGTATTGAAGACGCGCAAGTGTTGATTTGTTATTTTTCTTTTTGTTATTTAATTCATGAAATATGTTCTTGTTTACGTTATGCTTTCTTTTTTCTCAAACACGAAATTCGTAGGTAAGTGTGGCGTGTTTTTGCACTCGGTGAAAAAAGTTTTGAGCACAAACATTATTATGACATCTTATAAAAATTATATAAATTTTTATAAGAATAATTACGCTCGTTTTTCTTGACTCTTATCCCAATGATATTGTAGAACTGTAAAATGCAGCTAAAACTTTTTTTACACGTGCGCGTTTGTTGAGAAAAAGTGTATTTTTTATATTGGAATTGTCGAAATCTTAACATAGGATTCTCGAGTGAACTTAGTTAGAAAATACACTTTTTTATTAATCCTGTGTACGTGTGTATGCATCAGGTGTCTTTATAAATGTATGACGAGGATCGGTTCATTAAGACTAGAATGATTGAGGAATCCTGGCATTTAAATTTTATCTTTCTGCTGGGTCTTGTACGAGTCACCCTTAACTAGATATACACGAGATTATGTTCTACATAAAAACCATGGATTAGCGTTATGTATTTATCGATATACTTATACAGTTTACTCGTATATAATCTTCTTAATATATAAATACCTATATTTTTCCATCATGATGTTTGTCATGTGTGATTGTGTCATTACAATTCCGTGAAATTCGTTTTCTTGTATGAGTATAATTGTATGTGTTCGCATTAAGTTTTTTTGTCTGTACGAGTATTCACTTTTGTATTACGCGTTGTGTGTCTCTTTAGGCCTTATTAAAAATGCATCATTTAATTTTAACAAGATTCACAAGAAATTCATGCAACTTTTAAGAATATACGTCAGAAATTTGCCCCGGGTTATACAATTAATGTAGATTCCCCGTTTTCCCTATTATGCTTATCAAAGTTCATCAGTTTTCATTATTTTCAAAGAATTTATTGGACTCTAACCTGCTAAAAAAATGTCACTTCAATACTTTTTTGACTTACTCAGTCTAAATCGTTTCATTTTTAGCCACTGATCATTTCGAAGCTTCGATCTGTCCATTTTGAATGGACAACAGATTTTTATTTTATTTGATCACGTGATAATTCACTTTTCCGTACTCATCGCGATTATCGCGCTCTTTGGCGCGTTTTTATCAAAAATACTTTGATTATCTTTTTTATTATTCATTTTTCAATTTTGTTTTAGGACGACCGAATCCATGCTTTGGACATTATATCCGGAAAGCACATTGTTAATTTAAAAAAAATCCTTTTTAGTAATTTTTATTCAGTCCCATGTGGGGCGACAATTTCTTATTGGTTCCCTGTCCCTCTCGCGCAATTCCGTACCGAATTTTTTTTGTTTCGCTTTTCACTTTTTTCTTCGCCAATTTTTCATATAAGTTAAGCGAACTATAATAAAAGTATTATAATAAATATACCTTTGTAGACGAAAGGGGAACATTTTTGTTTTTTGCTTAGCGATCGAAACAACGAACAGTCAGGGTTGTTACATTTACAATTTCGTAAAGATAATCCAACGGGAGTTCCGACTGAATACATTATCGATTATGAAGGTTTATTTTTATCGTTATTATAATTAATATTATAGTTTACGACAATTACGAAAAAATCCTTGGGCGAGCGAAACTCCCCTCGGCGAATAAGTTTCGGTTGATTATTCCATTTCAGGCTCTTGGATCATTTGAATTGTTTTCATTTACATTGCCTTAGACATTTTTGAGTTTATTCTTATATTCTCGACGCAAACACGTGCGAGTGCACATCTTAATAGCTTTCCTCCAGAAGTTAGCCTTTATTTACTGCACAATGCCGACTTTGCTATGATTCTAATTTTTTTCAATCTTCATTACGATATTCAGTCGTAAAACTATGCGCTTATATGTACGTATAAATATATGTATATACAAAGTAACGATGAATATATAATATATTTACTATGAATATATTATGTACTTGTATGTCATATCACTTATAACGAATCGTTACCTTAGGTTTATAGATTTTTAATTCTTCTTTTCTATATAAGTTATATACTCAAATTGCGTTCTATATGCTTCCATGCATTTCATCAGATTTCATCCCCTGTCAAGCTTTACTTTTCCTGAAGCGAACGAACCCATATATCTACCTTACTTAAACCGTCTGTGACCATTTGCAACCAATTTCTGGTTAAACAATTCTAAGTGTTATTCTTATATTTTACGATTGTATGGAGACTATAATCGAATCGGTTGCATATTTTCTGACTTAAAACGATCATATAAACACTTATCCTCGAGATCAAGTTCGGAATAAAAGAAATAAATTGTTGTTGAGCTCTTACGTTTTATAGGCGAGACTTTCTTAGAATCTAACAACTACATCCAAGTATGACCACACTCCAGGGTTTAGTTTTTTCTTTTTTTTATTATTTTATTCCTGCACCCTCTTAAATGCCTGCACAAATTCTTTTTAGTTCTCAATTGGCTCTCCTATTTTCTTTTGCTTTCTCGATCATTTATGCGAAATGCGCGAGTACGAAAGTTTTGTAAGAATCCAACATCATTCATGCTCTAACGGTAATTCTTTTCTTCGCGGAAATGATCAACAGCCATAACTCGACTGTACTTAATTATGCTTTAAGATAATTAAATTTTACATTAGGTAGATATATAAATATTATCGCCAATATTATTATAATTATCGTATTATGCATATAGCGTAGATTTATAATATAATTGTAATAATAATAATCGTAATAATAATGTACATCATATATATTTTAATTTAATATTACTTTTAAACTTTTCTAACGTTTCATAGTTCGAAAAATAAATATAAAAATAAACCGGGCATTTAGATATTAATATTTTGTATCAATAATTTTCTTTCTTTTACGCTTTCTTAATTAGCTTGCACTTCTCCATCTGTGATTCTTCGCGCCTGAAAAGTCCATTTTCTCTTTTTTTTAATTGTTTTTTTTTCTTCGCCTTCTTAACTTCTACAGACACATAAATTAACCTTTACTTATTGTTTTACTATTTATGTATTTTAAGTGTCTTTCTTTCGTCGTTTCCGAGCTCGTGACTTTGTTGGGCACCGTTTTACAGGGTATCGACAATGTGACGAGCGATTTTCTTTATTTTTCTTACTTCACTCTTTACTTCCCCACTTGCATGAAAAATATACGCACAGATTGACAAAACTATTTCTAATACTTTTGCATTTTTTCATTCTCCCCCGCACTCTTCGTTTTCAAGCCCTTAAACTGTTAATACCAAAATTACCCTTCGAATCAAGTGTTATGTAACCTAAATTCTACTTTTCGCCTTGGGAAGACTAGATGAAAATCGACTTTTTTTCACTGGGAAATCGACTTTGTCGTACTTATAATTTTCCCTACATTTTCCGTGAAACTTTTTTCTTTAATCTCAAAGATGTGCGAAAGCGCGCTTTCAATAGCCATTCTTATATCGTTTAAAAAGTTTTTATTACTTTTGCGCGACAACACTAAACAACATATTATATTACGACGCGGTTTTTCGCTCGTCCCAATGGAGTTTAAGAAAATAGAAAAATTTACGGGCTACTGAAGGCGCGGATTTTTATGTAACATTACAAATCCCTCGAGTGTTAAAAACGAACGTGGACATCAATGACAGTTTCGAGTAATTACGGTGCGCAGGCTTCTTTTTTGTTATCGTTAGACGTTCGAATCCTTCGAACGTTTCACCATTCGCACTAAAACGTAGAAAATTAAATCATCTCTTAGCGTAACTATATAACGTAGCGATTGCCATCCTTTTTTCACATGAGCTTTTTTATACCGAACACCCTATGTCATCGAAAGAGAAATACATGTATTGGTTTTTTGAAACATATATATTTGCCTTTCCGCCCCTCGTAGTGCATGGTTTTCGAACGCCCTCTTAGACGGGCATTCGAGCTTTTTCTTTCCAACTTTAAGACAAAAACACGTTTTTGTAATGACCGCGGAAATATGAACTTCAGTCCGAGATACCGAGTGCAAATTTCGCTTAACTTTCGACAATTGTATCTCTTTGTAAATATTATTTTTAGTATACTCTGCGCGTATTTTTCGAGTGGTTGACGCGCAAGCGACCGCGTAACAGCGCAGTGCAAGCATTAGTTAGTTTGGCCTCTTTATTTTCTCCCAGTTTTTTTTTTCAAATCGATAATCTGCGACTGCGAGTGGGGTAATAAAAGTTTGATTTGAATAAAAGTTGGTTATTACCAGTGAATTTAGATGGATCTAACGAAAGTAAGAATAATACGTTCGGAGAAGGTTGGACCGAACGGCAGCTTAAAAGGCAGGCCCCGGAAGCGCGGGGCAGTCTGTGCGCAGGATAATGACTTTCCAGGCAGTTGGGCCGGCGGGTCTCGCTTTTTTAATCGGATAAAGGAATTTGGGGGGGGGGCGCGACGCGAATGAATGCGGCGCTCCCATTATCAATTATTGATCGGGCCGCGGGGCTGTAGGAAGCGCGGCTCCGGCTTGGCTGGGGCGCGCGCACGTGTGCCGGTGGCAGGGCGCGAAGGCGCCGCGCGCCTCATTAGCCTCTTGAGGTGGCTCGCAGGGGGCGTCCGGGAGTCCCCGGTCGGCGGAGGGCCAGGCAGCCTCGGGGCCGGGGCCGGCGGTCCGGGCGAGCCGGATCAATGACACCCCGGCGGGGCTGCAGCGGCCGAGGTTGAGAACCTCGGGGGCCGGCGTTGCAGGGCGTCGCCGCGTCTCCGGCGGCGGGCGCGCGCTATCGACCGGCGGCCGCGCGAAAGGGAGGGAGTCGCGCGAGGCCCGCCCGAGACGAAGGGGCGAGCCGGCGAACGGGGCTGGCTCCTCCGGGGGCCGCGCCGCCGGTCCCCCGCCACCGGCAGCCGGCCGCCCGCCGGGGAGTTTCCGCTTCCCCCAGGAGGCGGACCGACGGCTAGCCTCGAGCAGGCGCCCACGCGCACGGCCAGGCCGCGTATCGATCTGCCGCGGACCGGCAAGGGAGCGACGGGCCCGCGGAGGCTGCGGCCCCCGACGTCGGCTCCTCGGGCGCTTAAGGTCAAGTCCGCGGCGGCGCCATCGGCTCGGCGGCCCGCGGCTCGCCCGAGCGGGCCAAGTGCACCGGGGGCCGGCGATCGCGCGGCCGGTGCATGTGCCGAGCCGGCTACTCGCGCCCTCGCCGCCCGACGGCATCGACCGCGAGCCCCCAACGCTGCAATGCGACGTTGCCATCCCAACGGGCAACAGCCCCCGGCGCGCGCTCGCCCCGCGCGGCGCACGCGACCCCGGCACCTCTCTCTCTCTCTCTCTCTCTCTCTCTCGGGAGCCCTATATCGCCCTAGCCGCCTGCATTAATCAGGCCGGCGCGACCCCTCCCTCGCCTCGCCCCGCCCTTAGACGACCGCCGCCAAGCCGCCCGCCCGCCCGGCCTGCCGCGCGCATTTTTTCACGCCGAGGGCCAAACTCCTGAGCACTGCCGGCTGCGCTCCTGCTTCTCACGCGGACTACCCCGAGCTCCTTTCCAATCGCGGGGCCGTTAACCCTTGCTCATTTTTCGACGGGATCAACTCTTCTGCAGCTTTTTACTCTCCTCTCCTTCGCTCTCGCTCTCTCTCTCTCTCTCATACTCTCTTGCTGACACTACGCACGCCCTACCATTCGAATGCGAAGCCATACTGACAACTACAACCGACACCTTCCTCGCTCTCAATCCCACTTTTTCACCTCGTCTTATTTAACGCTTACATTTGTCAATCTCTTTCGTTTTTTCATTCTCGGCGCACAAACGAGAGAACATTTATTTCTCCGATCGTTACGTTTAACTGATATCTCTCTCATTAGGCTTGTAACGCATGTATATAGTAATCTACTTTTTATTGTACATAACGCGTATTCGATTCTAAAAAAATTCGATTCTAAAATGACAACCAATTGTATACTATTATGACTCGATATTGTAAATATTTAATGATGAAAGCAGACAATCTACGCTTTTGTTTCTCTTCAATCGATACCGAATGAACCTACGCGAGGATCCTTTTATAATCTTGCTAGCGATGAGCTATTTTCTTTGAATAATTCTTTAATTTTGATAACCAAAATAAGAAAATGGATAAAAATTAAAATTATTTTAAACAAATAGATAAACTTAATTCACAAAAAAGCAATCATAATTGACATAAAATAAAAAATAAATGATGAAAAGAAAACAGAAAAATATTGGACAGTTGGTATAAATAAATGAGGATGGAGGAAAGGAACAAAACAAATAAAAATTGCAAAAATGTCAAAAATCATATTATATATTAAAATATTCATAATAATAATAATAATAATAATAATAATAATAATTGTTATATATTATCGCATATTCGTAAAATTACATAAAAAAATATAGAAAATAATAACCTCGCAGTTTTTGTTTTTATGTTGTCTTGTTACTCTTCATCATTTTGTTTTACGCGTACGAATATATATTCTCTATGTCTTTCTCTCCAAATTATCACTCTCTCCTTTTGTCTATCGCATTTTTCCGTACGAACTCTCAATGGCATTTTCCGTATGCATAGATGCATATACACATGTATTCGAATTCATAATCATACATAAATGTGTATATATATATGCATTGGTCGTTAATTTTAGTATACGTGCATTACCGGGCTGTTTCTCTTCCACTCCTTCATTATTTTTAACGAATATACGAAAAATGATAAATAAAAAAAAAACGCAAAAAACAACGTATAAGAGTCTGATGAAACAATATATGTGTATATGCGTGTGTGGTTGTACATGGGTACCGAATAATAAAACTACACTACACAAGTTCGCCGAATGATCGCAACAACGAACCCTACGGCTTCCTAGGGCGCTAATCTAGTTTAGTCTCGCGAGCGATCGCGTCGACATTGGTTCACCTCTCTCGAGAAGCTACGGAAATCGGTTAAACGGAGACGCGTCCTCGTCCCCGGCGTAATCGATCCGACGTATTACTGGAAACTCGCGAGGTTCCTCTGTTTCCTGAGAGAGAGCTTACAAAACAAAACCCGCGAGCCTTGCAATGCCCAAGTGTTCTCTTTGATCATGCTGATAATTTCAACGAGTCCGTCGCATTGCATTTGCACGGAACGGGAAGGGGAAAGAGGTAAATGCACAAGCAGTCGATTGGAGGTTGGGAAGCGTCGCGGATAAAAAATCACACGCTCCTCGGGGTGCTGGGGAAAGGAAAAAACGCACGCTTCACCAGTGGGGCTTCGCTTAATCGGCATTGGCGCGCGCGCGCGCGCGCGAGAGGAAAGGACCGGAAGTGCATTCGATATCCCCCGGGGTTCGGCCTTTTTTTCTTCCTCCCTGGCTTTTGGGCCGCGGGGAACTTCCGCCGTTTCGTCGTCGTTTCGCTGAGGAGGCGAAACTCGAGTTCCCCTACAAAGAGATACAACGGAGAATATGTATAAGCGAAAGCCGCACGCCGGCGACGTTACGCGTGCAGTCGCTGTGCACGGGTCGCCGATGAGTACTCATTTCTCTTAACAAATTATGTACACGACTCAAAGACGAGATAATCATGAAAGCAATAAGGATCATCGTTA
Source organism: Sycophaga agraensis (assembly GCA_018906755.1). Classification (NCBI taxonomy): domain Eukaryota; kingdom Metazoa; phylum Arthropoda; class Insecta; order Hymenoptera; family Pteromalidae; genus Sycophaga; species Sycophaga agraensis. The sequence goes on from JACCIE010000003.1 coordinate 1,240,817, forward strand.
TAGTTGATCGTCACCTGCGCGAGTGGCGATGTCCCGTTCTCCCTCTTTTTCTTACTCGCCCGTGTGCGATTAGTTTGTTCGAGTTCCTTAACGCGAGAAAGGGTCGTCACTGGTAATATTGAGGTATCGACACTCGCGTACCTTCCCCGAGCAACACTTTTTCGCCCTTTTAACGATTTGATGCACGTCCTTTTATATCGTCTCATTTCTTAACTTATTGCGGGGATGCGAAAAAAGTCCACGACTTATTATTATTCCTTGTTTACGATAACTAATGAATAATTAATAATATCGACAACGGCAAATGTATCAATATTACTCCAAATATCGATTTTTATATATATATATGTATATATAATAAGTGTCAAATATAAAATGTTCTTGGCTAGATATATTAATGCTCGTTAATTCTTTTAATCTTCAGCGCTTGTCACACATCTTTAGCTTATTTACTTGCGTTCATATATTTCTCTCACTCTTTCTCTCACTCTGTACTTCTACTCGCATTGCAAAATGGCATCTGACAAAAAAACACTACGCACAACATTCAATATATAATTATAATATAATAATCATAATAATGATAAATATAATAATAATAATCATGATATAACTATATAATAATGTGTGTCCTCTGATATTCCTTCATAAATAGAATTTGCTTAAATCATTTTCAATATCTTTCTGTCCTTAAAAAATCATTTCACTTTTATAATAATTTAAATATCGAATCAATATAAAGAGCCTCACTTTGCAGCGTAAAGTTAGCGTCCATTCCCTTCACTATCACTATCACTTCACTATCACCTCACCTATCCTTCCCTTTACTGTCACCTCCTCGAGCTAATAATCAAAAGCGCATTTTTGCCTCTTGTTTCAAAGCTATGTAATCGCACCGAAGGTTTGTCAAATTCTGCCCACCAATTAAAAAAACAACAAAACAAAACAAAAATAATCGTCACTGTGTCGCTCCCGAGTGCGCCGAGTGAAAACTCCTGCCCTTACGTTCAAATTTTTGTTTGAAAAAAAAAATAAGGACACATCTGTCGGATCGTCGCAACGGGCAACAATTTTCATCATCGGCGGGGCACAGCTGAGCTTCAGAGTCGTCTTCTGCTCTCCTTTTCCCACCCTAGTTTTCCTTGAAAGAAATTTCGTATTTTTTTCGCCTACCATTCGCTTCACTTCTTTTCGCACTTTTCAAGCAACCAAATTGTCTCTGTTCCTTCCTTAGACCCTCTCGGACTTCATTCTCAACTTTTTCATAGTTTTTAAAACCTTATTAATAAGATAGCGATTAATTATATATATTGAAATACTGATTCTCCATAGTGTTTTATTATTTATTTACGGGCGGTTGCCTTCTCGGATTACTAGTACTCCCAATAAAACAATCCCACTTTGCCTGCCTCGCTACTCCTTCCCCTCTTTAACCTTTGTGTTATGTCGCACATTCGCCTAGTTTTTCTTTTGCTTTGCCAACATTAGTAGAGAGTATTAAGAGTCCTGTTCACATATTATTATATATGCATAATTATTACTTTTCTTTTCTCGTCTCAATCTTTCTTTATTCCACCTGGTTATCTTTCTACTTGCTTTTCCCCTCTCAATAAACTCTTTCACTTCTTTATATTAACCTAAGCATTTAGGTTCCTCTTCGAAAAACAATTTCCGTCTTGGTGGATGAATGATGATAAACAAACATAAGCATGAAGTAAAAGCAAAATATGCGTCCTTAATTATGAAAAAATATTCCCTATAACAGAAGCAACCAATAAAGTTAACGCACATGATTGCATAGTCTTCATCTCAAACACATAAAATTTAGTCTAAATTTATTTTAATTTCCAATAAAAATTTCAATAATGATAATTTAATATTTCAAGCAAATAATTTCAAAATAAAATATATCGACTTTTTTCTAATTCAAAATATAGTCTGTTACTTATGAATAAACTCAAATGACTTTTTAACAAATAATATATAACTTGAAGGAGCAATCTGCGAAAGCTGCGATGATGTCGATAATGCGCAATGACGTGACAGAAAAAACTGATGCGAAGCAACAACGAAAGCAGAGAGACAAAAGCAACTTGACGCCATCGAAGGAACAAAAAGAATAAGGAGAGACACAAACGTCTTCCGTCAAGGCATTAGTGTTCGCGTTTTGAGATCGAGTTAGCCGTATACAGCCTGAATAGCCGCGCTTACCCTTCTTAAAAAAAAAAATAAAATGCAAAACAAGGGTGAATAAAAACAAAAAGCGCTCGGGCTTTCGAGGCTTGAGTGAAAATCTAGTGCAGTAGTTATAGTACGCAACTATTTCAAGTAGTAATAGTTGTGTTGTGTAAGACCGCGTCTATTTTGAAACCGAAAGAGCGTTGGAACGTCTTCCTATAACCCATAGCAAAATCTATCCATTTATTTTGTTTCTTATATTATAAAGCTCCCAATTAATTTTTATCTTTACAAAAAATACGTTAAAGCGGCCAACACCCTTTCGGCATGGTGAAGAACAAATAGCAAGCAATGTTAGTGCAAATTATTCAATAAGTAATTATATTCTGACTAAAGTCTGTAGTTCATCATTTTTTATATCTCCTTCGGATATATTTAAAAATCTCACATAGAAAATGTCAAACCGAAAAAATTTAGGTATTTCACAATTAGAGAGAGAGACTTGGAAGAATTAGTTCGTAAAAATAATAGGCAAGTTCGATGGTATCGGCCTACAAACAAGGTGGTTGAATGAACTTCAAGTAATAAATTTTCTTCCTTCAAGTATTCAAATAAAACATTATGTAAGAATGATCGTGCTACGTTATATTGGAATTTCTGGAAGTTATATTGCACTGAAGATTATGATAATGAAGTGATCATTTCTTCACTAATTGCAAAAGTTATCTTTACAATACATACCTTTATGACATAACATGTTTTTTGTTAAGGCTAAAGGAGATTTTAAGATATTTGACCTTTCTTTATCTTGAGGCCAAGAAATATCCAGGAGATGACATTCCTATATCAGGTGGAATAGAAATAGTGGGAGAACTGTCAACATCAGGTAAACCTGTAATTCCAGGTAAACGTGCAAAATTCTCTGCGAGAATTAATGTTCAAAAGAAGATATAGACTTGATCAAATTCACATCGATATTTAGATTACTTTGTATGAGGGCTCTTGTTGAAAATGAGATTGTCATAAGGAACATGTTCAGAAGGAAAAAATTGTTTACAACTAATATCGAAAATCGGATGAAGATACACGAAGAAATTCTAATACTCCTTCTATGCTAAAAATTCATTAAGGTCATAATATCCAACATAGTAAAAAGCTGTGCTACTCTCATAAACACTTTCATTGTAATTTTATCTCATTACGTATATTACTGTAAACAAGACAATTTTAGGTGCAAAAATTATTCCGCGGTTTTAACATTTAAATTCTTAATGGCAACAACCCTTAATGGTTTGACCATTATCAAATAAGATAGATATTTAGATTCGATGTAACTAAACTTTGTAAATACTTCTTTCTTAATTCTAATAAAATGATGTGAATAAATGTCTTTAAATATCTCTCATAGACTAGAGGAAAGAAAGTTTTGTCAGCATCTTAGGTGAGAATAATTGATGATAGTCATTATTCATACTTAAAAACGAATCAAGTCGCACGTATTGTTATGTGGTTCGCAGGCATCTTATCCAATGAAGAAAAACACACAGGGATCTGGAACTCACAATGGGAGCAATAGAAGGAAAACAGGTGTTTGCTGTGGACATAATCCACCGATTCTATAAAATGATAACTTCTGCAGAAGCGGTAAAAGAAATGACAGAGGCTATGAGACGATATGCAAACATTCCAATGAACAATACAAGGAATCCAGTCAGGCAAGAAAATCTAGATGGCGTTAATGTAGATGACACAATTATGTTTGATTAAATCTTCTCATATCATATCTCCAAAATTGACAAAATAAATTATAACGTTTTTAAATGACCAAATTTGCAAGTACCGAAAAAAAAGTATTTTAAAAAATATTTTTACAATAGACAAATATCTATCAATCTATCTCTTTCTCTCTTTCACTTTCTCTCAATTAAGTAATTTAGTAGGTAAGTAAGTAGGTGCAAGTAAGTTCAAGTAATTTATACTGAAAAGTCACTTTAACTTTATATAGATAATAATATAGTTTCAAATATCCATTACGCTCGTATAATATTTCAATATATATATATAATATGTATAGTCGCAATGTACAAACGTATATAATATATTTTTTGTTTTTTATATATATATATATATTAGATATTCAAACGTTCTCACTCTTATCTCAATCACTACCTATCGATCGATAATATTACATTTAAGCTTACAAACGAGCAAGGAAAAAATAAGAAAAAAATAATAAACAGCCTGAAACAAAGTACATGTACAAAAAATAATACAAAGGAATTCAGCGGTCTTTCGATCGAGGAGAGAAAAAACAATAATTATTTAATATATATAATAAACAAAGTTTCATAAAAATAAGATAAATCGTCTTTCTCTCTCGATACTTTTCGATTTACATCTCACTATAGGCAGATATTTGGGCTATACATCCCTGGATCTCGCGACCAAGTCGACGTGCGTTTCATAGCATTATCAATTGTTACAAGTAAGAAACAAAATAGAAATAATAATAGCTATTATAAACTAGTGTCTGATTAATAATGAAGAGCAGCATTTGCATTCAAGCAAACCGGATTACAAAAATAATATTATTCAAGTACAAACGCATGTAATGTGTATGTGTCAGTGTGCTTATAGGTCTGCCTTGGTATATAACTCAATACTATAATGTCAAGTCGGGTGAAAAAACGCACGAATAACAGAATCGAACTTAAAAACAAGGTATGGTTTTACAATGTAAAATGAATACACAAGCAAATTCGTAAAATCTATATAAAAAATAATAATAATAATAATAATAATAATAGTAAGATGAAAAACTAATAAAGGAACGTCGATCGAGACCAGCAAATAATTCACAAATATCATCATCATTGTCGTTGCGCTAATATCCGCATTCACTAGATATTCAAAAGCAGAGGGTTTATCGTTTTATGTCTCATTCTCTTTCTCTTCACGCCATTTGTTTTCTTCTTTATCATTTTCATTTAAATACAATTCTAATAATTTTAATAATAATAATAATAATAATAATAATGATAATGATAATAATCGTCATAACCACAAGCTATAAAATAATAAGAGTCATTAACCACATTCACTATAAAATAATATATACCTATTCAATAGAATATAAATTTAACATAGTAAATACAGATTAAATTAAGCAACAATCATATCTATTCCTCTCTTTTTTTTACTCTCTTATTTTTTGTTTTTCATTTCTATTTTATATTTGTATATAAGCCTATTTATATAGAGTTGATCTCTTTTTATCCATTCGCACTTTTTCTCATCTATTAACTCTCTAATAATTCTCTTACATTTAATTATTATTCTTTGAGATATGTATCGTCATGTTTTTAATCAATTTTTCTCACATACTTCCTACAATATTTATAAAATGTTCTCGTACTCGCGCGTATCTTCGCACTTAAGAGGGACACCCGGATTTTTCTCTCACTTTACTTTTAAATATATAATAATTATTACAAAAGTTCTACAAAAAAAATAAAAATAAAATAGAAAAAATTCTGAAAAATCTCTTTTCTCGAGTTGGCTGGATAAATATATCTATATATTAGTGGAGAGGGTCGAACACCTGCTCGCTCTTGTTCACTTGTCTCTTTCTCTCTCACACGCATTCCACTCTAATTCGCGTACGTGTACATATATTATCCCCATAAAGCCGAATAATGTGCGCACGATCGGAAAAACTGGCCTTAACTCCCTTTTTATTTTGTTTTCACTTCCTCTACGATATTCCCGCGAATATCTCTGCGACTTTGCCGCACTACTCGTATGTCCGTTCGTTTCTCTCTGTTTCAAGCTTTGAAAGTCTGTTCATTCGAGTCACTCCGTATTCAGTTCATTATTACGTCGTTTTTTTGTTTTCTCTTTTTTCTTTAAGACTTGGGTTTTCTCTTTATTTTTTTATACGAAAATGGCAGTTATCGGTCACAGCCCATGGCTATTAATATTCAATAAACGCTTCCTCCATAATTTTTTTCAACCACTTAAATAGATTAGGACTATCGTTTACGTCATTTTAAGTTTATTATGTTTAATTACCAGTAGTAAAATTGTTGACCGCGCTCGCGCGGGCGCGCTTATTTTTCTTTTAAATACTTCGACTTATAGTTTCTCTTCACTTCGATGAAAGGGGGGAAAATTATGCGACGAGGAACTGAGTGTCCGCGAGTTGGTGAAATCTATTAGCTTGATTCTTGTGATATCGACAAGTCGAGGGAAAAGAGAAGAATAGTTGGTGGATCTGACTCGGTTTTGAACACTCGGCGAATGAATCGGAAAAAAGCGGGAAACCGCGGCTACTCGGAAGGCAAAATTGGTTCGTTTTGTAGTGCACGTCTCGATTGTCACGCCGCACTTTTCCGATCTCTCGGCCTAACGCTCGTTTTCCCCTTCCCTGTTATTCTATAAGCTGCAACTACTGCGTGACTATCCAAACAAGGTGTCGAGTTCACTGTCCTTGGCGAGTTAAACTATTATGTACAATTTACTTTAAAATGTTGGGGCGAAAAAAATAAAAATATACGAGTAAGGTAGAAATGTGAGCTTTGGATTATTTGGTATGAGTGAATGACGATCGATGAGATGAGATGAAGTTAGCAAAGGTGAATGGAACGGTAAGTGTTGTATGCGACAAATGACTGTTAGTGCACGGATGATCGAACGGTAGGTGAGCGAACGATTTTATGAATGAGTGATTGAATGAATGAATGAATGAATGAATGAATGAATGAATGAATGAATGACAGAACAGCAAACTGGACAAGCACTCGATGAAGAGTGCCGATAAAGGAAGTACTCGGAACCTCGGCCAAAGTAAAAGTCTAGCGGAGGTTCGCGCTCGGCTCCCGCTCGCGTCTGACCGAAGCTCGACTCGCGCTACTTGCGCGGCGCGTTGCTCCGCGGTTAACGAAGTATATAGGTACCAATCTATCTCCTCGTACCTTTATAGCTTGAACTGTCGGTCTACGTCTAGGTCAGGAGTACATACACTCTAGAAGTACGGACACGCATGAGGAAAGAAACAAAGATGCTGCTCTGTGAATGAGACAAACCGAGTTTCTCGGCAACCGCCCTACAAACTCTTTATCTCTGGGTTTTTTTTATTCTCCTTCTCCCCTTCTAACTCTGAGATTAGTGATCCATTTCTATTACTATTATTCTTAGTACTTCGTTACTATTATTATTTTATTATTATTCGTGTTAATTCGCGTAAAAACCCCCCAGCTCTCAATTCTCACCACAGAATAATAATAGATTATCAGCGTTATCTTCTCTGTCTCTTGATTTCTTTTCGTTAACTTCATTTTCTCATTCTACCTCGTATCTTAGTCTCGTTAATATATATTATCATTATTCTTAAAATGTTACATATATCTACATATTGAGAATTCTTTTTTCCATTATACTTGAACGTCCTTTCCGTGGGTTAAAAACTTTTTGTGCTCTCGCTATAAACCCTTTCAGAGTGTTAACCGTCTACAAGCTTACCCGAAAGCAAGAGTAAGCTTAACTTTCGCACCTAACAAGAACACACCCACGCGCTGCAATACGTTTAAGAACTGTACACTTCGCGCGACTCCCAATCAGACTTATTTATTGAAGTGAGTGACGTAATCCTGCATGATCTACATATATATGTATATATAATTATTTGCCCCTTATTGTTTGGGCCACCCCCTATATTTAATTTAATTACCTTACTCAATTATTAAAATTTTTTATTTATTTTTTTCTTGGTTTAAGTCGGAACGTTGACGCTAAAGAGAATACCTATAAATATATAATATATATATGTATGTCATCACCGTTTTTTCACATTTTTTCATCAAGATTTTTTATTCATTATACTTAACATAGAAAAAATATAGAATCCATTTTGCCTCGAACTTAAATATAATAAACTTCTTTCTCTCATTCATTTCATAAGCTTTTCATTAACTCTTTTTATCTTTCGTCTCTCGAGAATCGTTCGCTTCATTTCTGTATAGTACATAAGTGCAGTGCATCGTTCTTTACACATAATGGGATGTGGTGCGTATATCCTTCCTTTCACTGATCGCGCATTCGAAGCATCATTTATTCTTAACATCAGAGAGTCTCGAGTCAAACTCCTGGTTATAGAAATCTTGCAAGATTAAAAGGAAGAAGTAAGATTACAATTTCAAACAATTATACTGGTATATTGACTGTTTGATGTTAAAAGATTAAAAAGTGCATAGACGTTAAAAGATCGACGGCTTTGTGGTAAAATCAATGTACCCCTCGAGGTATTTGTCACTTGCAAATTTCCCAAGACATAATTGATGCTGCAAATGCGCGGGCAGCGCGATCCGGATTTTTGAGCATGTTTTCACCCCCGTATAACCTGAAAGCCCCTTTGAACACTAAAAAAGCTACATAGTCAGAAAATGGCAACATGAGACGAAACGAACGTAAAAATACTGCACTACGAGTCTGCCCATTATCTCATTATCTCTCCCAATCGCCCGCAAGTCGAAAGTCTCGCGTGACACGAAGCGAAAGTAAAACAACAAATTGAAAAAAAAAAAAAAATAAAAATAATAAGAGAAACCAGAGTTTGATAAGAGCGGGCCGGTGTCCGACCCCCAAAAATTCTTTTGGAGTCGATAAAAATTTGAACGACAAAAACTACAACAAATATATAATAATTAATACGAGGATATAAATAAACGCGCGTCAGCCGTGTTTCCTGAGACACCTTTGGGATGTCGGGGCTCGCGAGTCCCCTCCTCTGGCCCTCCAGAGCCAGGGCCCTCGCGAGTCCCGAAAGCCCCGCTGCGGGTGTATTTCTCAGAGCCGACGGGGAAAATGCCTTTTTTCGTCATTTTACTTCACGTTTTCTTTTTCATCTCTCTCGCTTTCTTTTACTTTCTCTCTATAATATATATAAAAATAAAATAAATTACAAAAATATCATACGTCATTTTGAGGAAAAAAGCCTTAATAATACCACGACGACGACGACGACGACGACGACGAAGTTAGACTTAGACGCGTACAGGTTTCTGTCTGCCCCTGCGTGTGTCTGTATGTGTGAGAGCGTGTACATGCCTGTCTGTGTGTAGGTGGGTGGGTGGGTGCGTGTATGCGTGTGTGTGTGTGTGTACGTATCGTGCGCGTCACCGTCGCGCACGCGGGTTCTTTTCCTTAATCTTTTTTGTCAAACGGTCGACACATCTCATTCTGCCTGTCAGCTTCGGCCCTTTTAAAATTAATTATTACTCGATTATTACTAAGTTTCCTCGATAATACAGAATAGCGGTCCGCGTGCCACCGTTTAAGCCGCATAGCCTGCGACGACACAACAGTCAGAGAGCCCCTTTATTTTTTTCCTCCCACGGCGGCGCGCCGCCTCACCCCCCCCTCTCTCCTCCGCCCGCCCCGCGCTCGCCTCTCCTTCCCCGGCGGCCCACTCGGAGCCTCCACCTCGAGCCAGCGCCGAGCGAGGAGGGCCCGACCGGGTGTTCAATTGGGGTTGTTCTTTTTTTTTTTTTTGTCGATTGTTTCAAACTACGCGGATCCCAGGTCGCGAGTCTGTGAATTTTCATTCCACGTCGTCAAAGCGTCTTCCGGAGCGATTGGGCGCTCGGGGAAAAGGAGGCCCGGAGGCAGAGAGAGAGGCGCGCGCACGCGCGCAGCCAACGCGCGCCCGCTGTTTGGCGAGAGCCGGCCTCTGTCCCTCCCGTCGTCCCGTCGGCGAACACGCGAAAATACAAAATCTAAATCTCCTCGGTAAAATATCATCGTCGTCATATATATATATATATAATATATTTTTATGTTTATATTTTGTATATATAATATATATTATCGTTATTATTATTTCAATTGCTCTGTCGCTTATACAAAGATAAGATAATACTCGAATCGAGGGATGACGGGTGGATGGAGCACACTCTCCTTTTCACTGGTTTTTTTCGTCTATCCTGCCCTTGGCTCAATACGCTGGTAGCACGCGGACGCGCCCACTTCTACGACTCGCTCTCTCACCCCCCCCCCCTATCTCTCTCTCTCTCTCTCTCTCTGTGTTGATTTTTCTCCCACTTCCTCGGCTTAGCTTTTCTGATGCTCTCTGCGCCGCCTCAACTTGCGAAGAACACGAACTCTCTAGCTCTCGCCTAGCGGAGCTTCGCGGGGGTGGGCACGCGCCCGTCCCGGCGCGCACTCCTCGCCGAGCTTCGGGTTCGACGACCACTGTTTTTCGCTCATCACCGCTACAGTCTTACGTCGCGTGCTCGCGCCGGCTCGCGAATTCTATAAAAAATTTTCACATTTTTCGTCACATCGTTTGTTCTTTCTTGCGTCTTGTTTTGTTTTTTTTTTTTTATAAGTGCAAAAAACGACTAGGAGCAAAGAGAAATTTCACAACGACCGTCGACGGTCCATCATTTACTCGCAGATGCTCATTTTTTTTTTCACTCGCATCACACTTGCACCTCCTTTTTTTTTCTCTCGTTATATTTACGATTTTTTTTTTCGTCACCATGCTATATTCAATCTTTTATTACGAAATCTTTGTCTTTTATCTAGGAATCAATTTTGGATATCGGATAATATCACAATTGGTAAATGGCGCACGCGCTGCTTCGGGCGCGGGTGCAATTTCATTTTCGATAAAAAAAATTTCTCTCCATCCTCCTCGAGTCGCCTCTCGCACTTGCCTATTTTGCCAAATAATGTACATAAATATACCTTTATATATATCTATATATAATACCTCAAAGAAGTCGCGCTCTCGTGACTGGTTCCCCTCTCGTGTTTAAGCCTGCTCGAGAGGGAATGTTTAAAAACGAGAATAGTGGTCGTCGACTCTCTTGCGCGTGATATAATATATATGCAATTCTATGTTATTCTTTATACATATATCGCGTCCTTCATAATATAAACAAACAGAAAAAAATTAAACAAAATCAATAACAAAAACACGAAGCCTTCTCTCGTTAAACTCTCCAGCCTGCAGTCTCTAGCTTAAATCTGTTATATCTCGGCCCTACCAATAAGCTTTAGTTTGCCTCATTCTTTTGTGTTCATTGGATTCGATCGTTAGATCGTCTTCACATTTTAAAATGTTCATTTAAAATCGATTCGTTGTATATTCGGTTGTTGGGAATAGGCAAGGGGCGCACGATGTCAGACTCTACATTTGGAAATCGGAAAAAACACAGTCCTAATAATAAAAAGGTCCTCGTGCGCTCGCTCGCGTATTCGCTCGAACTCTCTACAAGTGGTAATTTTTTTCTCGCAGAGACGCGTTTTCGCAACGTATTTTCTTTGTTTTCTTTAAAAGACTACAAGTATATATTGGCAGCAGCAGCAGCAGCAGCAGCAGCAGCAGCAGCAGTGGAATTGAAAACTTGTGCGCGTCCTCTTCATCTGAAACACATCGGATACTCCCCTCTTTCTCCTTAGCACAAAGAAAGATTTCGAAGAAAGGTAAAACTTTGCTCTTGCTCGGTGGATCTCGGTCCTCTTGCCGTGCGCGCGTGTGTCCGTGGTCGCCGAGTGCGAGAGCAACGGCCCCCGAGGTAAATAAACAATCGACACAGGGATAAAGAAAGTAAAAAGAAACCGAAGCACACTGGGGTCTTGATCCTTGGGCTGCGGTGGTCATCGTCCTCGAGGAAAGAGCAGCGTCGAGCGAAGACAGGGGAAGCCGGTGTCGTGGTCTTTGGCGGTGTTTCGGGGGCGGGGTCGGGTCGGGGGTCGGCAGCAGCGCGGCCCCCCGGGCCTCGGGGCCCCAGGGCTCGGTCTCGGGAGCGGGGCCGAGGCGGCGGCGGCGGCGGCGGCTCCTGGTGGGCGAGCGGCGCCGGCGGGTGCGGGCGTCGGTCGGTTGGGCGGGCCTCCTTATCCTCCCGGGGCGCCTTAGATGATGATGCGCAGGGCCTGGAGGACGGGCTCCGAGCAGACGGGGCAGACGGGCTCGGCCGTCATGCAGATGCGGTGGCCGCACTCGATGCAAAAGTGCTTGTGGCCGCAGGGCACGAGGGCCGTGGTGACGTCCTTGTCCCCGCAGACGACGCACTCGCGGACGCGGGCTCCGTTGGCCGCGCTCTCCGTCCCGAGGAGCGACTCGGTCGGCGAGGCCGGGGAGGCCGAGGCCGGGGGCGAGGGCCGCGAGGGCAGGGCCACCCCGGGGAAGGACCAGATGGAGGAGGCCGACTGGGTCTGCGACTCGAAGCTCGGCGACTCGCCGATGCCCTCGTCGCGCTCGAGGCCCGCGCCCCAGATGGCGACGATGTCGTTGAGGCCCGGGGCCCCCGAGCTCGAGCTCGAGCTGCTGCAGCTGCCGCTCGAGGAGAAGGCGCCGCTGGAGCCGTTGCTGCCCTTGGCGCCGGGCGTGTCCAGGCAGCCGAGGATGGAGCTGAGGCCGCCGCGGCAGAGGGCCTCCAGGAGGTCCTTCTCCTCGTGCATGCAGAGGGGCATGACGCCCGTGCGCTGGGTGATGTGCGCCTGGATCTCGGTCCGGGCGGCCGCCACGCTCTCCGGGAGGCCCGTCACCTCGAAGACGGGCTCCTTGTCGCGGCTCGGGGTCACGATGTACGTGTGCGTCTGGTGCTGGATCCGCTTGATGGTCGCGCCCTTGGGGCCGACGACGAGGCCGACGACGCGGTAGGGGACGCGCACCTGGATGGTGATGTGCCCGGGGACCGAGGCCGGGGGCCCGGGCGGCGCGCCCAGGAGGGCGCCCAGGCTCGACTTGCGCGAGGCGCGGATCTGCGAGAAGTGCTCGGCCGCGGAGAGGATCTCGCGCTTAGCGCGCGCCACGTCCTCCTTGCGGCCCGTCACCACGAATACGGGCTCCTCGCCCCGCACCGGGGTCTTTATGTATGTGTTCGTCTTGGCTCTCAGGGCCTTTATCTTGCAACCTGCAAACAACAAGCAAAAGAGCCGATTAGTCGGGGCGCACGAGCAAATAGGCGAACGCGCCGGCCGCTCGTCTCAATTAGTCGCGCGCGTGGCTTTTAGTAAGCAACTCATTTCCCCTAATGCCTACGCTAGTCGATATAACCGCGAGTTAGTGCGCGCGCATTAACCCGAGGTTGGAGCTTTTCCACATGAGGAGCACGGCAATGAAATACTCCCGCTCGTAAAGATCAAAGTGCAGAGGCGCGAGGAAAAAAGGAACGGCTGCGGGGAAGGGGGAGGGAGGAGAGGAGAGGAGAGGAGAGGAGGCTTCGCGGCTCTCGGCGGCCGTCGGGAGAAAAATGAAGCCGCGCTCGAGGAGCTGCGCGAGCCTCGGGCCCGCGAGGACGGGGGTCCTTCCGATAGGCGCGGCTCTGCCACCTGCAGCCAGTGCAGGTCCACTCTCCCTTGGCCGCTTTTCAGCCCGGAAACGCTGGGGGCTCGCGACGCGTGCAGCCAAAGTGAAAAGCGCGCGAGGAAGCCTGAAAAGGGCCGAGCGGCGAAAGTTGGCCACGTGGGCCAGGGGGCAGGGGGCGATCGATCGCGCCGGCGAGTGGGCGGGGGTCCGGGGGTCCGGGGGTCCGGGGCCCGCGGAGGGTCCGGTCCTGCGGCCTGGCCTTGAGATGCGCCGCGCTCGCGGCTCCGGCGGCGCAATGCCAGCAATGCAGGTGAACCACTCGGCGGCATCTCCGGGCCGGCTCCCTTTCATTCGTTTCACTCTCGGCTCGCAGGCGCTCGGCGGCTGCGGCGGCGGCGCTCGCCGGCTCGCAAACCCGTTTCGCCCGTCGGCCCCCCGGAGGCCCCCGCAGCCCCCCGCAGCCCCCCGCGGCCCCCCGCCTCCCGGCCGGCCGGCCTGGCCCTCCCGAGGGGGGCAGCGGCAGCCGCCAGTTGGCGCTACTCTGGGAATTCTATGGGAGCGCGGATAGACCGTTGACTCCTTTACGAGGGTTAATCGGCCGCGGGGCTCCGGGGCCCATTGTGCGGAGGGTCGGTTGGCTCGCGGGGCTACCGGGCCTCGCGGCACCCGAACCTGTTCCCGCGGCCCCGAGATAAGCAAGTGCGCGCCGCGGGGGCCGCCCGAGACTCGGCGCCGCCATCTGCCCGGCCGACAGCTGGCCCGGGACGCCGGGAGTCGGGGAGTCGGGCCGACCGCGCCGAGCGGAAACTCCTCCGGCAGCCTCGGCCGCCGAGACAAAGCGAGCTTGCGCGGAGCTTTCTTTGTTCGGCCGGCTCCTCGTGGCGCGGGGGCACAGCCTCCGGGAGGACGCGTGGCCGCGGTGGGAGGAGGCTGCTGGCCGGCTGCTCCTGGGAGCGCGCAGCCGGCCAGCCGGGGAGCGCGGCGAAAGGAGGGAAAGGGAGGGAAAGGAGGTGGGGGAGGACGGGGCCCTGGGTCGTAGACGGTTGAAGGGCCGCGGCCAAGGTGAGCCGCGCGCCGCCGCCGCCGCCGCCGCCGCCGCCGCAGCCGCTGCACCTCGTGACTTTTCGCCACGCGCTGGGCCTGCCCCCACCCGGCCGGGCCCGGCTCCCTCCGCCCGCGCCCCGCCCCGCCCCTCCCAAGACCCGCTGCAGGTGCTGCCCGGCCCGCCGCCGGTTCTCGTGGTCCGCGGCGGGCCGGCCACCTGCCGCCCGCTGCCCGCGGCCCCGAGGCGCCACCGCCGCCCGCCCAAGGCCGCCGGAAGCGCCGCCCGGGTCTACCTGGGCGCAAAAAGGAGGCGGCGGCTCCGGCCCGGTCGCGGCTCCCCGGTTCCCACGGCGCGTCACAGGAGGGCACAGCTGACGCCGGGGGCCCGCGGCCGCGACCCGACGGACAAACGGGTTGGGCCCCTTCCCCCGCGCTTTTTGATTTCGCTGCCGGTGGCTTTTCAGGGCCCCGCGTACAATGCGCCGCCGCCCGCGGGAGACTCCGACTTTTTCTCCCGGCATTATTCGCCGCCGCCGCCGCCGCCGCCGCAGCCGCCTTGGCCTCTATTTTCTTTTTCGAACTCCCGCCGTTCTCATGGATCGCGCGCCGCCTTGGCCTTTTAGCGCTCCGGTATCCGGTTAGCTCCTGCTCCCGCCGCGCGCCGCGCCGACTCTTTTTTCTCCTCCCTCCCCGCCCCGGCGCCTTTTCCATCGATCTGCCCCTTCCGAAGCTATATTAAACGCTGTTTATTATAATAAGCCCCTAATCACTCGCCGAGGAATACTTTTGATGAAACGCGCCGGGTCTCCTATTATTATTGCCCGCCTATAGGAACAAACTAACTGGCAAACTGCTGGCCTTAATAGGCTTTCGCAGAACAATCGGCCGGCCGGTATTAATAGGAAGTTCCGAGGCTACCCTGCGTCTAATCCGCCAAATTCGCAGCGTCACACAGGGGCACGCGTGCGCGAGACGTAAAAAAAACGCGGCCGAGGAATAAACGCGTAAAAAATGGAAGCGCGACGGAGGAGGAGGGGGCAGGCTTTGGTCCAGAGGCGGTCTTCAAAGAAACCACTTAAATCACTCGAGTAAATCGATCAAACAACGGCTGAATTATTTCCTCGGTTCCGCTCTCCTTTTTCACCGGGGCGGGTGTGTGTGCGATCGTTCGTTAGTTGCACGCGGGCAAATCGATTGACTTTCCGGTCGGGCCCCCCACCTCCCCCGCCGAGCCGCCGCCGCCGCCGCCGATTTATATTTGCCCGCGGTCTTAAATCACGAGGAGGGCCCGGGTTTGGCCGCTCCGAGGCGAGATTTCGAGGCGGATAGCTCTGCCGAGTGTCGGGGGAAAGACAATGCAGGCGAGGAATGCAGGTAATTAGCGCAAACAAAGTGCGGAATATATCCCCGATGTGGGAGTGAAAGAGGCGAGCGCGGGGCTCCTCGGGGCTCCGGAGCTCTCCTCCTCCTCCTCCTCCTACTCCTCCTCCTCTTGCCCCGGCCAAATTTATTCAAATTGAAAATGCCACGTTCCACATTCGAGATTCCAGCAAGGGCAATATTCGGCGAATGGCCGCTGGCCGGTCTCCTTTTGATTACGTGGACGATCGGCTCGGGCCCGAAGAGGATCGGCAAGCGCAGAGATATCGGGCGCATCGGCGGACGAGATAGGGGGAATAGTTTGGGCGCGGGGGTACAAGAGTCGAAAGAGGCGAGCTCGCGGGAGCGCCGAGGCGGATTTTCCCAAGGGGGCGGAGCTCGGGGAAGGAGCCCGCGGCGCGTGGGCGAGGAGGCAGCCGCTTGTAACTCGGGCGGTTTATATGCGCGGCGCGGCATCGGCGGCGGGGCTTTGCCGCGTCTCTTATTAACGATGGAGCGGGAGGTTGCGGGGGGGTGGGGGCCGGGCGGTAATCTCTTGATTAGGGCCGGGCGGGCCGGGCGGGCCGGGCCCCGGGGTCGGTAAGGCAGGCCCCGGTCTCGGGCTCGGGCGCGCGAGTCGGCGGCGGGCGGGGAGCGCGCGGCTATACGAGTTTCTCAGGCAGGTCAGTGAAACTGCGCCGTCAAGTTGAAGGCCAACACCCCCACAATGCATCGGCGGCCCCCACCAGCGGCGCGCGTCGACGGCTGCGACGAGCGCCTGCCGGGCTGCCCCCCTCGCGGGCGCGCGCGCCTCCTCTTTCCCGCGGCGCGTACGTATGCGCGGAGAGGCCGCGCGGCGGCTCCTTATCTCCCCGGCGCTCTCGTTTGCCGGAGGGGCTCAACGGCCCCCCGGGATTGTCTCTCGATACCGCGCTCTCGCCGTGGAGGTGTGTGCCGCGGAGGCGCAGCCCAGCCGCGGCGGAGGTGCCGGCTGCTCCCCGGGGCCCGCTCCCCCCGCTCACCCCGCGCCAACTTTATCTCGGGATACCTTGGCATTCCGCGGGCGCGCGGCGCGCTCCCAGCAATAAGCCCGATAAAGGCCATCGCGGGCCCGGCCCCGGCCGCGCGCGCCTCTCCTCGCGTGCTTTATGCGGCCGCAGGCGGTGCACGCGCGCCTCCTCCTCCTCCTCCTCCTCCTCTGCCTCTCCTCGCCTCCCCGGCTTCTCCGCTCGTTCGCCCGCCTATTCTAGAACGTTGACTCGCTCGCGGCGGCGCGAACGCGTAAAGTAATTGCGCGCGCGCGCGCGCTCGAGTCAACCGGCGCTGCAGGCGGCATTCCTCGGCCGCGGCTCTGCCCGGGCCAACCGACTAAGTACTCGCCGATCCGATCGGCCGGCCCGAGATAAGGCGCGCTTCCCCGCGGGGATCCCGAGCGCCGGGATTTATGCGGGATAAATTCGGCGGCGAGTGCAGGAGGCGCGAGACGAGTTTAAATTTAGAGGTTGGGCCGGCGGCGCGTGTCCGCGGCGGGCCCGCGGAGATAATCGGCCGGCGGCTACCGGAAGCGGCCTCGCGGCGTTGCGTCACTAGGCCCCGGCGGAAGCGGCGCGGGATGTGCGCGGGCGCCGGGAGAATGCCACGCTCGGAATCCACCGGCGGGGGCCCCTCCCGCTCGCGCGCGCTTCGGGGAAGGGCTATCGCGCGTCCGGGGAACCGGCCGACCCCGGGGGCTTATCGGCTGGCGCGCGCGCGCTCTCGCGAGCGCGCCGGGAGCTTGCAAGCTCGCCCGAGGTCGCCGAGGGCCGTGTTGACTGTTTTGATTGCGAATTTCGGCGGAGGGGAGCGCCCGCGGCGTAACCGGCCTCGCGAGCCGGCCGGATATACTCGGCGCCGAGGCGGCGGTGCCCCGAGCACTATATTAAGATTGAACTCGGCTGACACTGCCGAGGCGCTCGGCTCCTCGGCAGCCGGCCACCGCCGCCGGCACACGGAGCTTCTTTGTGCGCCCGGGGCCCCGGGAGAAACCTCGAGGCGGCCGGATTCGCGAGCCTACACGAATTATATTATCGATCGGCTCCCGGGGGGCCGGCCTTGGGCGCCCGGGGAGCGCCGGGGCGCCGGGGGCTTTGGGGGCCGCCGAGGGGAGCCACCGGCGGAGGAGGCCCGGCTCGCCTCGGAGAAAGCTCGTAAACCCGGCGCGCACCGCCCCACCCGGCCCCCGAGCTTTATTTCAGTCAATTCTCCTTGTCCGAGTCGCGAGTCTCGGGAGGTCGCGCGCCGCCTCTGACTCAGAGGCGCCTACTCACGCCCGGCTCCACGAGCTTTCCCCCGGCCGCGTCCGCTGCCTCCCCCACTCCCACGGGCCCGCGGCTCTTTACTGGACACGTGTCAATTCGCCGGCTCCTTTGGATTAGCCGGCTTTCTCCGCGCGACACTCGGCATCGATACGCGGGGCTAAGCCCAACCTGGCTTTCTACAAAGATAGAACGCGCGCGCGAGGAGGCGCACGAGCGTCCGGAATTAGCGGGCGGGTCTTGACCGCGCGGGTCGCGGGAAGGCTGCGGCAGCCCTTGCCGATAGCCGGCTCTCTCCCTCTCTCTCTCTCTCGCTCGCTGGCTCTTGGGCTGTCGGCGACGGCGCGGTCATTGAGGCGAGGAGCGCCGGCGCGCAGATGATTCACGCAACGGCTCCGAGCGGGCGACAGTGGCGACAGCGGCCACTCGGCCGAACACAATGGAAGGACGAGCAGAAATTATCGGCTAGCCGGCGCGTCCTTAGGAATCCGGGAGGCCCGCGGGATGCGCGCGTACGTAATGAATAATCGGCCGGCGGGAGAGGCGGTTGCGTAAGCCGAGACTCGCGCGCCGCCGCCCGGCGCTTTATTCTAGGTCGTTTTCGCGCAGGCGCCGTTGCGAGCCGGCGCGCTCGGGGGCTTCTCCTTCGCCGGCGCCGGGGACTATTTTTTTTTTTCTTTTCGCCAACTCACCGGGACGCGGCTCGAGCTAGCGCTCCGCCCGGCGGTCCGATCCGCGGCGGAGGACGAAAAAAAATAGGGGAGACGACGGGGCTTTGGTTTCGCTGGCTGTGCCGGTGATTAGAAGGCGGTTAGAGGGGGGGGCGGTGCGCCGGCGGCGCTTTGAGGCGGCGATCGGCCCCCAGCTGACTCGGCGGCGCCCGAGCCGCCGGCCGATCGATCGCCGGACGTATCAGCTGTGCCGCGCAGCTGCGCCTACGGGGGGCTGGGAGCCGGGCTTAGCCGCCGGCTATCGATCGGGAGTCTCGCGCGGCCCTCCGGGGCCTCCCGGGGCGGCCGATCCTATCTCGGGAGAGCCCGGGCCCCGTCGCGAAAAACGAGGAGCGAGCGCCGGGCCAGCGGATCAAATTCGAGGCCGAGTGGCTCTTTGTTCGCGCCCGAGCCCAGAGGCTTTCCTCCCCTCGGGCCGATGAGTCGCGCGGCCCTCGGCGCCCAAGCCTCGCGATAATCGCTTTATTCCCAATTTTCGCCAAATAACACAATCGGACTTGTGCCCACGGTGCGGAGGCACTTAACCGCCTGCTGGATCGTCGATCATAACCCAATTTATAGCGGATCCACCTTTTCTTTTTATTGCCTCAAAGGAACCACCCATCATTCCTCTTGATAACCCCTAATCATTTTTTTTTCTATCTACTCTGTATTTTTTCTCCAAGTGTACTTACTAAAAGCCGGACAATTACACTCAAGTCAACCTCAAAACGGTGTTTACCTGCAACATAAAAAACATCCAAATGTTAGACCTCATTGAGGGAATCAATTTCAATTAGATTAATTATTCGCAAGTTACAATTAGGCGACTCGGTTAAATAATCTTTAATGGGACGGGGAGGTCGATGATTTCAAAGGATACGGCCGCTGGCGGTCACGAGCCGCGGCAGCGCGAGGATACAATCATCGACAAAGTGTCTTATTAAATCGGCCGAGCGACGGTTAATAAATATACATAGAGCCCGGCATAAAGGGGAATCGGCAAGTCTCTTCGCAAATACGACCCGGCCGCTGCTCGGGCGCCGCATAACAAAGACAACTGGATCCTCGAGCCCGGGGAACAATTAATCGGGTGTAACATTAAGGCGCTTTGATACCCCCCCCGTCCCTCTGCTGCGGGCCCTTCGCGGCCCTCGGCGGGCATTGTGCGCACGTTTTCCAGCGGGCTCCGAGGCCGACAGCTGCACCGCATGCGAGTATACTTTGCGCCGGCGGTGCGAATTCCGGCGAGGCGCCCTGCCTGTGTGCGCCGCGCGCACACGCGCACGCGGCCGCCGGGAGAGAGCGGGAGAAAAGCCGAGTGGACCGACTAGACTCCCCGGGTTGACTCACGCGCCGCCGGCGTCGCGAGTGCATATTAATCGTGGGAAGAGAAAAAAAAAGCGTAAGAGAGGAAAAAGAGTCCCCCGGCGAGGGCCATTGACGAGCGCGTACGCGACGCTCCCGCGGCTCCTTGCGTAACGGAGCTCGCGGCCGGGAGGCCCCTTCCCGCGGGGACTTCGGTCCACTCCGCTCCGGCGGCGAGATTCACGGGAGGGCTCGCAGACGAAGGGCGCGGGCACGGCCGAGGTGTGGGTAATAAGCCCCGGCGGACCGGGGCCGCGCGCTTCCGGCCGGCGGCGCGCGTGCGAGCCGCCCGCGCAATTATCCCCGTGGGCCGCGCGAGACGGTATCGACCGGGGCGCGTGCAAAATTCATGCGCGCGTCGCCGGGCCGAAGGAGAGAGAGAGAGAGACGAGGCTCTAGGAGGCTCCGCTCGGCTGCCGGCGCCCGGCAATTTCGCCCGCACGCGATCCCGCCCACCGGGGCAAGGGAAAAAATGAAAAAAAAAAAAAATATAAAACAAAATCATCGGCAAGGTATTAGGCGCGTTATCGGGGGAGGAGCAGAGCCTCGGAGCGAGGGCCGAGGCGGTGCGTCGCGACCTCGGCGCCTCGGTATTTATAGTTTTCGCCGGGGCGGCCGGGCCCGATATTTCTTTGTCGCGGCGATTCCGCGAACGTCGGCCCGGCGCCGCCGAGCGTAACACAGATGTGTCGCGCACACAGATGTCCCGAGATGGTCCTCGTCTGCCGCCGGCGCCCGCGCGCACTTGTCCGAGCGGTCGGCCGAGGGCCGCGGGACCGGCCACGTGCTCCCCACAAGGCGCCCACGTTACCGAGGGCCGCCCGGGAGCTGTCCTCCCTCCGGGGCGCTGCTCCTCGTTAGGGCCGCCGACGCTAGACTTCCCCCCCCACCCCCCCCGAGGACGTTTACCGAGCGATTATCTTTGACGGGCGGCGGTATAGGCCCCGTCCGCGCACTCGGCCGAGCGGCGAGCGGCTTTCAAGGCCGATCGAGCGCCGAGCCCGCCGATCCCTGACCTTTCAATCAACACCCGTCAGGACGCTCGGCAATCCGTATATCCTGGGAGGCCGAGCGCGACGCGACCTTGACACCTCGACGCAGAGCGGATGCGCCGAGCGGCGAGGGAAAGCTCCTCCTCGGAGCCAGCTGCGAGGACTCGGAAGCCGCTGTTTGCCGCGGGGAGAGCGAGCCGCCTCGGGGGCTTATCGATCGAGCGCCCGGGCGTATTGATCGAGCCGGGGACGGACTCGGGGGTCGGGGGCTCGCGGGTCCCTTCGAGCGATCGCGAGGGGGATGGAAGTGCGCTCGTCGTCGGCGGCGGCGGCGGCTCGCGTGACTAAGGAGCCCCGCGCAAGGGGGAGCGCCGGAGCCTCCGCGTCGCGCGCCCCTCGCCGAGGCCCCTTTTATCCGGGGCTGGGCCTTGCCTGGGGGAGCCGGCGCCTCGATTATTGCCACCGAGGAGAGAAACTCCTCGGGAGCCGGGGGGCATTCGCACGGGAAGAACGGGTCCGCGGAACAATGCGCGGGCTGATAAGCCGGGCGCGAGAGAGGCGCGGAGCAACTTTCGCCGGTAATTAGCCCGGGGGGATGGGGGGGGGAGAGCCGAGGAGCTGGCCCAAAATCAAAGCAATTTGCCGCGTTAGTAAGCAAATCGGCCCTCGCGCCCGGAGACTCGGCAATTACGAGCCGATAAAAGTTTACGAGGCCGGTTGCCGGCTGCCGGCTGCCGGCGCGCCGGGGGAGGAGCGCCCGAGACCGGCCAAGGCCCCTGCGCTACTTACCATGATAACGCCGCGCGAGAGAAACGCTATCGGGAAAAAGGAGGCCCCGGGCCCCGGAGGCCGCCGCCCGAGGAATGCCGGCCAAATTGTCAGCTAGCGCCGCGGCGACCTGGAAAAGAGAGAGGAGCCGGCCTCGAGTCTCTCGGGGAAGGCCCCCCAGGCCCGAGACTCGGGCCCCTTTCGCCTAGCCCTCGGGGCTCCTCTCCGCCCGGGGTACGCCGGCGCGGCCCGGCTGCCTCCGCGCTATTTCCGCGTGAGTCACCGAGGTGGCCGCGTCCAAAAGCCGCGAGCCGCGTCCAAAGCTGGCGGCGAACCAGGAGGAAAGTCGGGGAGACACTCGGGGGCAGCAGCCTCCCATCCTCGGGGCGGGTGGGGGGGGGGCGCAATCATCGATCGAGGCCGCGCGCGAGCAGTGAACTTTTGAAGGTTTCCGCGGGTGGATTGCGCCCGGGGCGACTCGCGGACTCGGCGATATCTCGGGGGGCGCGTGTCGAAATAGACGAGGCTTCCAGGAAGGTCGGCTGCACCAAACCGTCGCCCTCGGCGCAACGAACTCTCGGACGCTCGGCGGGCCTATTCCCCTATTTCGGGGCTCGGCGCGCGGCCGAGCGCCGCTCCGAAATAAACGGCCCTAAATGCGTCGCGGGGACGCGCGAGCCGCCCGGCCCGCGGATCGATCGGCCGCCGACGGGGCCCAAGGCCGCCGAGGCTACACCCCCCCCCCCCCCGGGCCTTGCCCGCCCGACTCGGGGGCAACCGCTCGGAAAATTGCCCCCGACGCTCCGCCGGCTCTGGGCTACGCCGCGCTCGCCCTCTTACTCGCCTCGAAGCCTCCGAGTATTATTTCAAGGCGCGAGCTTCGCCGGGCAAAGAGGCGCCCCCTGCACTTTCTCCGCCGCTCCTTTTTTCTCGCGCGCGCGCGCGCCTCCTTTCCGCGAAAAGCCCCGGGGCGGCGGCGGGCGAGGCGCACACCGCGAGCTTTCCACCCGGTGCGCAAAAACCCCCCGGCCGACTGGCCCCGTCGTCCTCGAGAGGAGGGAGCAGGGGGCCCGGGGCCGCGGGAACGGGAAACGGGGAACGGGGAACGGCAGAGGCGCCGGCCGCTCGCTCGCTCGCTCGGATTGCGCGCCGCCCGAGTCATGCCGCGCGTCCGCCACGGGCCCGGCGCAACAGAGAAAGAGACCTGCACGCCTGGGTTTCCGCCGGCCTTGGAGCCACTGAACCACTCCGTGGTTCAACGCTTCGATGGCGCAGTGGCGCTCAGCCGGGGGCTACCGGCCCGCGGTACCGGGAATCCCTCCCTCCGCGCCCCAGCGCCGCGTCCTCCGCGGATCCTCCGGGTCCTCCTCCCTCTGGCCCTCGGGTCCGCGACCCCCCCGCGACCCCTCCTCGGGACTTTCCCGCGCGGCTTTTCCTCCTCGCGGGCGCGTGGCGCGGGTCTTCCTCGAGGCGCGGGGCAGCCGGCGGCCGGGAGGCGCGCGAGCCTTTGACCTTGAGGCCCGCGCGGCGCGCCGCGCCCGCTCAAGGGTGAGGATCGGAGGTGGCGCAACGGCCGGCGCGCACCGGACCGCGCCACGTGCTCCGGTCCCCGGCCCCATCCCGCGGTCGCCTCTGAGCGCGTGCCGGGCTCTACGTGCGCCGCTGCCGCTGCGCGCCCGGACCGCGAGAAACACCCGACACCCAAACCTTTTCTCCGGCCCGGCCCTCGGACCTTTTCCGGGGATAAAAACCCTCCTCTCGTCTATAGAGCTATCGAGACGAATCTCCGCGCGGCCAACAGTTGTCAACAAAGGCTTTTTCATGCGCCGGGATAATTCGATTGGATGCCCTTGTCCGTTATTCTTTACCTTATTATTTACTTTTTCTTTCTCTCGCTTTGTAATAATCCATTTCTCGAGCTCTGCCGCATCTCCGGCGAAGGGGCCACCATTATTACTGCTGAGTGGTTCGAGAAAATGAGACCAAGTGAAAATATCTCCTCGCGAATCCGAAACTCGCGGAGGGCCGCGATCGCGGGGCAAAAATAAGGTCCGGGCGGGCCGGGGGCCCCGGGGAGTTTTATGTTAATAAAGCCGGGCGAGGCGGGCGCTACTCCCGGGGCCGGAGTTCGGACACCCGAGACGAAATTGAAGGTGGATGGAGCCGACGACAAGATTTTATAACGCGCTAGACAACAAAGGCAAAATGCCCATATGAAGGAGAGATCGGAGGAGCACCTCGGAGACGACGAGGCCCCGCAGACCGAGAGGTGGGAAAGAAAAAAGCACGAGGAGCTGCAGGCCCTCCCGCTCTCGGCCGCTGAGTGATAAACGACAAAAAACAGAGCCGAGGTGGCGCGCGGGCGTTTGTTCGCGATTGCGCCCGAGTGCAGGTCCCTCCTCGGCCGGCGATTAGTCCTGCGCCCACTGACAAAAGCCCCCGGGGAAACCTCCTCCCAATGGCAAAGGGGAAGGGGAAATAAAAGCCGCGCCGAGGAAAAGCATCTCCTCGGCTCGACTAAATCTTAACGATATAATCCGCCCATTGAAGGCTTCACTCGGCCATTGGGCAAGAGGACTTTACGAGGTCCCCGTCAACTCCATTCAACCGCCCTCGCAGCCTCGCCGGGGGCTCCCCCGCGCGCCCCTCCGCCGTCCGACCAGTCGAAATTTCGAGAGCGAGGACCGAGAGAGAGAGAGAGAGCGGCCGCGCCTTGGCCGAAGAGCGCGATTTCCCAAGCGCGATCGGCACGGCTCCGCCGATCTCGGGCGCCTCGGGGCGCCTCGGAAGGAAACCGCGACGGGCGTCGAATGGCCGGGCCGGCGCGGCGGCCTCGCGGCCCCGGAGACAAAGGAGGGACCGGGAGGGCCCGAGAGACCGGCTCCCCCCCACCCCCAAAAATGGCAAAAAAAAAAATGGTCCGAAGGCTGTAGAGGCTGCGCCGGGGCCCCCGGGATTCGGGGAAGCCGGGGGCTTTGGCGCGGGCGGCGCCGCTTCCACATTCGACGCACGGAGAGCCCGGGGAGCGCCGGCGACACCTCGGCCGATCGCCCGGGGCCCGGCAAATTGGCCGCGGCCAGACGGCCTAATGAGAGGCTTCGCCGCCTGCGGGCCCACCGGACACAAAGCGCGATATTCGCCCCGCCACGTGGTCGCGCGCCCGGTGAAAGTCCCCCGCAGCCGGGCCCGAGGTTCCCACCGCGCCTCCCGGTGCCGGGAAGCCTTGGCCAGGTCGCGAGAGCCCCGGACAAAGCTTCGCTCTCTTACGCAAAAACCCGCCAAAAAGATCGGCCGGCCGAAAGAGAGACGGCGTTATTTTTTTTCTCCGGCCAACGAGTCAGCCGGCTCGTACTCGATTATTATAATTGCGTAACGTGAAAGTTGGCGATCGGTGCCATGCCGCCGCCTCCGGCAGATATATTTATTGCCGTTGTTCCCAATATATCTCAACAAATGTATAGGAGACAAAGCTGACTCCTGCGCGTATCCGCGTCTCGCGTCCGCGCCGCGCCGATTACCTTCACGGCTACACACCGACACTGCGCGTAGCCTTGCCCACTGCTCTACACGTACGCATACACCTCGGCCGCGTACTTTTTGATAACAGTCGTACTGTTTCCCTCGCGACTATTTTCTCAATGTATTCTACCGTTTGGCGAATAAATAAATAAAGTGAAAGCTGCACCGGCGCGCCCCGTCCGAAGGAGAAACGACATTTATTGTTAATGCCAATATACGTTTGTCCAATCTAATCTTGACTTGGGTAATTTTTTTTTTGATTATTAACACGCACTGCTCGCAATTATCTCCCGAGTCGTATGAAACGTTTGGGAATTTTGCATCAGACAAAACACGTTTGTCGGCCATATATTTGAGTAAACATGATTTCGCCATATATAATTGCCTGTCGATAAATGAAATAATAATGCTAATAATTATTATTTTAATCTGGAGAACAACGAAAGCGAGTAACGAGAGTGTATAATGGTCTGTTACGAGGGACATCATCCTTCTTGTATCTTGCAGCCGAGCTTTCGCAAGAGGAGAATCCATCAGTGTGTTTTTCGTTGGGTCAATCAGAGGCAACTCGGTGAAAGGATGCTGCTGGCGCCTGAACGGGCCCTTGTGGTCCCCATAGAATCCAATTAACACTCGCAGGAGACGCGCGTAAAATAGTTAATTGGCCGCGGGGCGGGCGGGGGCAAAGCCGCCGAGAAGGGTGCATCGATGCAGTATAACGATAACGAGGCGCTAACTGAATCGCGGGCCCGTGATAAAGGAGCGGTCGGGAGGGGAGGGGGGCCTCGGCGCGGAGCGGGGGGGCGGCCGGCTCGAAATCGAAGAGTCGTAAATCAAGGGGATGCTGGGAGCCGGCTGAATCACTCGGCGCGCGGTTATCGCGTCCTCCTCGGGGAGCCTCGGAGGAGGGCCGCGGCGGACAAAGCGGGCCGACGGAACGGAACGAGAGCACGTCTTTGTTGCCGGGCGGGCGAGGAGCTCGGGGGTCAGGTATGGGCCCCGGGCGAGCGGCCGCCGGCCCGGGCTTACGATAATCTTCGGAATTCCGGGGCGCTGCTCGACGCCTCTTTACCTGCGCGCCGCCGCCTCAAGGATTTCGCTCGGGGGGCCGTGGGGGGGAGGGGGGCCGGCGGCTCGGCCCCCCGACAGGTAGATAGGAGCCGGGCCGCGCGCGCGCGCCGCCCGCCCGAGGAGGACGAATTTATTGGGGCCGATCGGGCCTACGCGGAAACTACCTGTCGCCGGATGCGCGCGATTCACAGGTGCACGCGTGCATAATCGGGCTTTGACGAGGCGGCGGCCGCCCCCCGAGCGGGCAGTTCCTCATCGACAACTCACTCGGGCGGAGGCGGCCACCGGCCCTCCCCGGGCACCGCCAATAAATAAGCGGGCAACGAGCGGCCCCGGGAGCTCGCGGCCCTCCCGGGGCGCGGCACACCCGCGACAAAGCGGCCCCCGGGCCCAGGCATCCGGGCTTTTGACGCCGCGAGCCGCCTGCACTGGCGCGTCCAATTGCAAACTCCCGCACCTGTGCAGGGCCGCGCGGCTCTCTCGCTCCTCTCCTCTCCCGTCTCCCCCCCTCCCCGGCGCGCACCTTATCATTCGCGCGCTTTCCAAATAATTGCCCTGCGATCCAGGCTAAACAGTAGGTGTGCGCGGCGGCCAGCTGCTCTCCCAAATAACCTTGTCCCTTTGCGGATGTGTATGCTGCGTGTGCACGCGTGCACATTGCAGGGGAAGCGACCGGTCCCCGCCGCTTACGTCAACCATATATTTAATTTGTCAAGCGTGGGATCCTTTCGCTTTATAACTATCTACCCGTATAAATAGTCGAGGCCCGGCGCGGCTCGGCCGCTCCTTTTATTTCCTCTTTTCTTTTTATTTTCGTTGTCTACTTACGATAAGCCCGGGCAACATTAGTATGCGGTATGGATGGGCAGGGGTGCGCTTACCTGTAACAAAAAAGAAAAGCACCCATTGAAAATCTGTTGGATGCTCGCCGCGGTAGTGGGCGCAGGGCAGGGCCAGTTTAAAATCATTATTATCGTCATCACTTAATTAGCGAGCGAGAGGCAGTAAATTCAAATGATCATCGCGACTTTCTCTATCTGGCCGTCTGCCGGTCTCAGGCTCTCACTCTCGCTGGGACCCGGCGACCGGAGGAGCGAACACGCGGAGAAAGGGAAGGAGATGCGAGGCATTAAGCGATCCGTAAAGTGATTAGCAGTCGGGCCCGGCCTAATGATTTAGCCCGAGGACGGAAGGACGGGAGGAAAAAGAAGAGAGCGGCGAGGGCCGTCCCCAGGAGGCGGTCGCGGTCGCCCGGGGCCCCGGGGAGAATTCGGCCCGGCCGCCTCGCCGGCCTTTGGAATCCGCCCGAGTGTGGGAGAAACCTCCGCGGGCGCCCGCGGACCGGCCGCTTTTCCCGCGGCTTTACTGCGCACCCCGGGAGATTTATCGCGCTGTCGGCGGCGCGGGGGCGGCTTCCTCGGCGAGTTCCTCGGCTGCATCCTCCGCGGGCTTCCCGCCGGACTAATTGTCGCTCTGGCCCGGTTGAGAACCTCGTGGCGCGCCTTTGTCTATAGAGCCGGGGATCGGAGGTGGGTCCGGTGCAGCGGGACCGCGAGCTATTAAGCGCCGGCTCGGGCCGAGCGGCGGTCGGCGGTCGGCGGCGCTCCCCCGCCCGCTCCTCGGCCCCTCGTCCTTTTGCATCCCCGGGCGGCGGCGGCCCTGGTCTCCTTTTGCTCCGGTTGCTTTTTCGGGAATTCGGCGGGCGCCCGGAGACCGAGGGCCGATGCCCAAATCGGTCCACTTGTTCCCGGGGCGGCCGCCGCCAAAGCCTAGATAACCGGTCCCAATCGATCCGCATCCCAGGTGCGGGCTATCTTATCGGCGGGGGGCGGTTCCGGGGCAGTCTGCGAGCCACCCGCGCCGCCGGGGCCTCCGCTCCGGGGGAAAAAGTGGCGCTAAAAAGCCGCGCGCCGCTCGCAAAAAGGGGAAAGAAGGCCGCGGCGGCGGCGGCGGCGGCGGGGGATTCGCAGAAGCAACCGGCGGCGCTCGTTTTGTTCTCAGCGTCTCGTAGTTGCGCGGCGGCCGAAAACGCGCGGGAGCCTCCGGCCTCCTCGGCCTCCGCAGCCTCCGCCGCCGCCGAGCAGAAGACGTAAAAAGAGAGCCGGGAGACGGAGGAAAAGGAGAAAAGGGACCAAAGTGGACGAGGGGGACGGCGCGCCGCGGCGCTCCGAGGAGCCCCGAGCGGAGCCGCCCGAAACGAAAGTGAGCGCGCGCGCGCGCGCGCCGAGGAATCCCCGAGGCGCAGGGCCGGCCGGCCTAGCCCCGCGCCGCCTCCGCCCACGCCGGCCCCTAAGCGCGCCCTTCGCCCCGAGCCGCGCCCGCGCCGCAACCTTTCCAATCTCCGGGGCATTATGTGCGCCGTGGACGCGGGCGCGCGGGCACGAGCCTCGGGCCGCCGGGACAATCCCATTTCCCGGAAAACCGGGGCTGCTCTCCCCGGTTTCCGCGCCGGCTGTCGCGGGGCAGTCTTTTTTTTTCTTCTTCTTTGTCTGATCGGTGCGCCCCGGAGTCGGCCACGTGGGCGGGCAGGTCGGCAGCCGATTAGCGAGTGCGTTCCGCGGGCGGCCGTTAATTGGCGCGCGGTAACGCCGACTAATCGATTGCCGGGTCGGCCGGCCTCGATTCATGCCAAATGACCCGGGCGTAAGTTGGTTAGGCCCAAATTGAGGTTAGGCCATCGGCTTTTGCCGGCCGGCGGGGACGCGAATCGAGTCGCGCGCGGGCTTTGTTAGAGGCGTTTAGTAACTTAAATTGCCACATGGTCTCGGTACGCGCGGGCGCGCGCCGGCCTCGACCGCCCGCCCGGCAACGCGGCCCTCGCTCTTTCCCGCCCATTAGAATAAACGCCGCCGCTCGGATGCCGCGCCAAATTTCTCGACCGCGTGCCGGCCCCCGGGCCACCTCCGCTTCCAGCCCGTCATCCTCGCTTGTTCTCCTTCTCGGAAGCGCCTCATCAGATACGGCGCTTCCAACTTTTTTTTCTCTCTCCCGCCGCCGCCGCGGCCGCCCCCCGTCTCCCTTGTACAAATATTTCTCTACATAAATACCCGCGGCCCGCCGATAATTCCTAATTATATTATCGTTATCAGGGTGGTTTATTGGGCCCGGAGGCTGGCGGGCGGCGCGCCGCGACACCCAGCCGCCGAATATCGAGCGAGCGCGCCTCCGATCGATGACTAGTCTATACGTACTCTCCGATAGACTCTTTCCAATCGAAAATACCTTGTACGCGAGCGAGCAAACAGAATTAGCATAATCTGTAATCGAGAGAGAGAAAGAGAGAGAGGGGGAGAGAGAGGCGTAGCTGCCGCGGCAGCGGAATGATTTCGCGGAAAAGCCCGGTGCCCGGCCGATCATTAGAGGAATCGCCCCGAAAAGCAGTAAATTATTTCGCCGAAGATTTCGGTAAATTTGAGAAAGAGCGGCTCAATGAATCACCGGTTGACAGATTCAATTTGAAGGATCTCGGGGCGTAAGGAGCCGCGAGCCGGCCGCCGCGGCGCCGCTCACACAAGAGAGAGCCGCAGCGCTAACTCCCCAAAATGAATGCGCATACACCGGCTGTGTCGGGTTCACACGGCCACACGTCGGCAGGCGCCAAGCCGCCGAACTTCGAACCGCCGCCGCCGCCGCCGCCGCCGCCGCGTGTCTTTTTTCTTTCTTCTGCCCGACCGCCCGCCCGCCCCCCCGGACCCCCCCGCCCACCGCGAGCCTCGCTCCTTCTCGCACTTACGTACAGAAAGCTCAGCTGCGAATTGGGACAAGGTTCGAATTTACGGGCCTTTTATCGTTCGTTCGCCTCGTTTCGCTTTGGAGGAAGCCGCACAAGACTATCGGAGGTTAAGTGAGGATCCACTCGGCGGACAAAGACCAGAGCCAGCCCAAGGAGAAGGGGAAAAAGAAGTCAAACCGAAATGCATAATCGCGCGACTTTTTCCTTTGCTTTTTTCATTCCTCCTCCCCACTGTTTGATCCTCCGGCAGCCGAGGGCCGGCCGCCTATTGCCGCGCTCCCACAGATATATCACTTTATTTTGACTAACGAGCGGCCCTCCGGCCTTTTTCCCCCCAAAATCAAATTAATCGGTTACGCGGTCTCTTCGATTAAACGATTTCTCGATGACAATTAAGGATTATTGTGTCAGGAAATAAATCGGTCGGACGAGCCCGGGCGCTCCGCGGGACTCTCGGGCCCGAGCGGCTATCCTCGTGACACTTGCTCAAACCCATGAATCTTTGCACTCGTTCCTTCTGCGAAAATGCAAACGCGCACATCAATGTCAGCACTCGCGCGAAAGTAAGCAACATTCCCCGACACGTGCGATGTATCGAGTTACGGAGGTTATGCCCAAGAATCTCCCTCTCCTGGCCCTCTTGGAAGGAAGGATAAGTGAGGCGCGCTCGAGGAGGAATGGCCAGCGGGCCCCGAGGAGAAGAAAGGAGCTGGTCCCGCGCGCCGGTGGCTGCGCGCCGATCGCGCAAGAAGAGGTTGCAACAGCGCCCGCGGCTCTCTCGCCCCGCCTGCCCCCCGGGCCCCAAGGTCACGGGAAATTCGCGCGAGCGCGCCGACGGTAAACACGCGGCCGCCGCGCCGCCACCACGTGACCCAAGGAGAAGGGGCCCAATTCGGGTCAATGTCGAGATCAACGGAACGGCGACGGTTACACGCCGTTTTTTTCTCCGCGCTCTCTTTCTCCGCGGGCTTTTTCAGAAAGCCGAGAGCGGGCGGCCCGGGCTGCGGACGGGGGGGGGGGAGGCGAGCGCCGCGGCCCGGCTGCCGAGGGAGAAAGGAGTAAACGCGCCGCGGCCGCCAGCAGATACGGTCCGAGCGGCAGCCGCGCCGGGGACGAACGCGCCCCGTCATTGCCTCGCCTCGGAGACCTGCTATTTCGCGGGCCGGGCCCCCCTTTCTTTCGCTTTATCGCCGGCCGCCCGGCCGATTGTTATGCCAGCCGCCCGAGTTAACGAACATTTCTATTAATTTATACCGGTTTGCGAAATGAAAAAAAAGCCGGGCAGAGGAGCGAAAAAGAGAGAGAGAGAGAGAGAGAGAGAGAAAAAAGGACGCGCGGCTCCTCCTCGGAGGCCGGAGGCAAGGAAGCTGCAGTCGGCGGCGCGACTTTCGCGGATTCGAGGAAAGCGCGCCGCCTGTTGCACAAGCAGGGGCCGCGGTGGTGGGGGAAGGGCCCCGGCCGGCCGGCGACGTCGCGTGCGCGGGCCCCGCCGCCGAGCACGTGGTCCCAGGCCCGGCGGCCCCCCCCCACCACCATCGCCGCGCCGCGCGGGGCCCGTCCCGCCGGATGGGGGAAAACCGGCAATGTCGGCCGGGGCCGCTCGCGCGCGCGCGCGCCTCCGACATTAATCGGGCCCGCCACGCGTCCCTCCGCCTCCCACGTTAATAAAACCCGATTTTGGGGACCACGTGTGCCCGGGGCGCGCCGCGGCTTCTCGCCGGCCTCGGCGAGAGATCGGCAAGCGGCGCGGGGCAAGCCCGTGTGTCCCCGGGGCCAGGGGTCGCTCCGCGCATCGGCCAAGGCCACTCGAGTTGCCCCCGGCTTGCCCCCGCCAGCAGAAAAAGGCCCCGCGCAGAAGCCAGTGGAGAATTAGCGGCGAGAGACCGGCGCCAGGCTTCCCCGGGAGCAGCCGCGAGGCATTGTCGGCTTCCGAGGGCCGCCCGGGACTCGTCCCTGCGGTCCGCGCGCACCGCCAACCGGATTTCCAAGAGTCAATTAGCGCGCGGCCGGCTCTCTTCTCGCTCTTCGGGCTCGACGAGGTTGCGCCGATCGATTTTCGTAACGCGCCGACAGCTCGCGTAACTAATTGAAAGTTGTTTGCATGCACTTTTCAGGAAAACCGCCCGTGGTTTTCCACCTTGGCTTATGGAAATTCCAGAGCGGACCCATATAACGGGAGCGGGGGACACCTAAGAGCGAGGGGGGGGGCTCGGCCGGTGCCCTGTACCTTTAAACGGCTTCGCCGACTACTTAGTTTGCTTTACTGCCTCGAGGTACTTAGTTTCCCTGAAGAGGTCGCTCGCTAAACTGCGTTTGATTGAATTTCCCGAGAGCGGGCCGACAACTCGTCATTGTTCGGGCGATCCGGTGTCCGCAAATCCCGGCGGGCACCGACAGCCCGGCCGACAGCAGGTATATGCCGGGGGAGGGAGCGAGCAGGTACGCCGCCGGCCTTTGGGTCTCGCGCGCACAAAGCCCTCCCCCCGCCGCCGCCCCCGCCCACCCCCGGCGGGTAAAAAGGCCAGCGTGAGGCGGAAAAGCGGCCCGGGACACCGGGCGCGGAGGGGGCCACACGCGCGCCGCGTCCGCGCGAATTCCGGCCGTCGAAAGGGCCGCCGAGGCGTGGGCGCCCCGACGCGGCCATTGTGTCACTCGCGCGGATTTGACGCGGTCGGGGGGGCCGCCTGTGGGAGTGCCGGGCAAGCGCAGCCTCCCGCGGATCCGCGCGGGCGATCGGGGACGGGCGGCGAGGCCGCGCCGACTGACCAACTGCGGCCAAGGGTAAACAATATCTCTCCGGCGGATTCCGATTGGTTTTCTGCAAAAAGGGACCGCGGCGAGCCTCGGCGGCGGCCGGTCACGGGCTAACGAGCTTAGCCGCGGGCTTTCTGCCCGGGTTAACTCGCCCCGGGACGAGGGAGGGCCGGTGGGTCCGCGGCGGGCGGACGGCGCCCGGGAGCCGAGAGTCCCAGTGCGCCGCGAGCTATTACGACAATGAGAAAGTCTGGCGCAACCCGACTGCGTCCGAGTGTTACGCGACGCGTGTCCTAGGTCAAGATTCAGGTCGCTCGCCGCTAATCTACGCTCGCATATTCCCCCGGCGTTTGCGCTCAAACGCGTGAGTGGATTTCATTAAATTTCAGCGCCGTAGATCATTATTGACGTTTCTTACGTAACGGCTCGGCTTCGGACCTCCAATCAATGTCCAATTTATCGGGCTTTAAAGCCTGCTCGCCTAAAAAAAAATCAACGGCTAATTTACGTTTGATTGTGTATTTTCCGGCAGGCCAGTTGAACTAATTAGGCCATTGCACTTACGCTCTGACGCATTTTAGGCATTGTTCGCCGCCGGTTAACCGGCCCTGCGGCGCAACAGCGGCGCCCGGATTAGCTGAACGTTAAAAATCCACGCGAGCAAACGAATACCTACACACACACACACACACATGTATATACATGTGGCAAATGAACCGGCAACAGCGAGCCCTGGCTCGAGGGAAAACAAAAAGTAGTCGAGAGAGTCGGAGGGAAAGTTCGAGTGGCGCTTGTGCGCGTTGTACGCGCGAGCGCCTGGCCGAGCGGTTTTTTTTCAGAGGCAGCATAAAGGGCAATAAAGCGCGGATGCGTTTGCGCGGCGAAAGGGTGCGGAGGCCGTTCGGCGCTTACTCGATTTATTCGATTATTCGATTACTCAATGACCCATTTGGAAAAACAAAGAGGAGCGAGGGAGAGGGTCGGGTGCGCGTATCTCGCGAAAGATGGAGAGGCGCGGCGAGGAGAGGATAGTGGGTGGGGGAGGCCCGGCCTCGGCCGGCGGCGCACGGCTGCGGTGGCGGCGGCGGCGGCGGCGGCGGCTCTCGGCCGAGCGGAAGTGCCGCGGCGGCCATTGTTGCGTGGGGCCGCCCGCGCCGCCGGCCGGCATGTGCCCGGCGTTGATCGGCCGTCCAAATGGAGCGAGGAAGACGGCGAGTCGCGCCGCGCGTAGTGGGAAAAACGGGCGTCGGAGACAGCGGGAGAGCGTGACGGGAATGGCGATAAAGAGATAACGCTCCCGCGGCGCGTGGAGCCGGGAGGGCAGGGCCCGCCGCCGGCGCATCCTCCCGGATCGCTCCTTCTTCTCTCTCTCTTTTTTTTTTTTTCAGGGCCGCGCGCGCCGGTTATAGATCGCCGGTTCACCTCGGCCGGCCGCCACCGGCCGTCGATCTACAAAGGAGGGAATGCGCCGCCCGGCGGCTTTACCGCGAATTCGAGCCCGCGAGGGACCGCGGGAGGGATCGAGGCCGGGCCCCGGGTAATAAAAGCACGAGGACCTGGCCCGGGTAACTCGGAGACGAAAAGGAAGTGAAAGGATGAGGGGGGCGGCGGCGGCGGCGGCGGCGCAGGCCGAGGACACTCGATACCTCATCATCGGCAGCGCCCCAACAAATAAACGGCATTTTCACTTCCGCCGATCCGCCCGCAGCCGGCCAACTGCGCGCGGGCAAATATTTGAGCTGGTCGAACGAGAAAACTCCTCGGGAGCCACACGGCCAGCCGGCCGCTCGCCAGCGGCCCTCCGATAGCCGCGGCTCAAACATTGTAAACAATTATCACCGAGAGCTAACCATTAGCAAAGATAACGCGTCTAAGTAGCCTCGCTCTCCGCGACGTATCGCGCCGCCGCAAAAAAGAGCGTAACAGGAACAGGGCAGGAGGAGGGGGAAGATGGAGGAATTAAGACAGGCTTCGACGTGTACATTACGTGCGCGCGTACGTACATGCGGTGCGCATGTGCCCGAGCGTCCGCGTATGTACACACTTGCGAGGGCACGTACACGGATAAATTGGCAGTGTCGCCCGTACTATTTATGAAGCGTGGCGCACGCGCTCGCGCTATCGTCTGTCCGGTAGCGATGATGATTCACTTGCTCATAACCGAAAGCCCCGCGAGCATCGGGCAGATACAGGCGCGGAGGAGAGGAGATCCGACGTCGCTTTCCGCCTTGATGCCACGTGCCCTTTTCGCCCGGCGGCCGCTCCGAAATTCCCGCCAGGCCCGCGAGTTTACGCATGGCCTCCGAGTATATCTAAAGGAGGAAACGAATTAACCGCGTTCTCACGAAGATGCCTTTCCCCGAATCGTTAATCTCTTTAGTATGCGGCGGCCGAATGTCGCGCCGGCGTCAATTCTTACTTGTAAATACACCTCCGCGGCGGTAATCGCGTATAAAAATCCCAGGCGTTGTTCAACATCGAAATAGAGCGTAACGGGCGGGAAGAGCCGAGCGAATGGAAAATGTGGGACGGCCCGCCGCGGATAAGAGGCCCTCTACGACCGGGGGCCCCGACACCTGCCGGGATTTTCCGCGAGACCGCCAGTTGGCCGCGCGTGTATATCGACGTCACCCCGGCCTCCTCGGGGTCGAGCCCGTGCGTGCGCAAGGGCGCGAGCGAGAGTTTACGGCTCGCGGGGAGGCGCAGGGCGGCCGGTAAGCCCGGTGTCTTCGCCGGCTTTGACGCCTGCATCCGGTGGACTCGCGGCAAGCGGGGAGGAGGGCAAGGAGGGCAGAGGCTCGGGCCGGGAGAGCGGCCCGCGCTCTCGTCGGCGGCGCTGCACATGCCAGACGAAATGAACGTGAAAAAAAAGGAGGGAAAAAAAGAAAAGAAAGGGAAAAAAAAAAAAAGAACGAGGAGAAGAAAGAGGAACGGGGAACGGAGGAACCGAGCCGGTGGCGACCCCGGCCAACGGAGGAAGGAAGAAAACCGCTCGTTTGAGCCGTATAGCCCGCCCGTAAACATCTGCTAGGCCGGGGAGCAGAGCTCCTCCAGTGCCTCTCAACTTGCACTTTGCATCTCTCTCCGCTCGGTGCCTGATGCGCTACACTTGCTTTACGAGGCATTGTCTCGGCTACTTACTACTATCGCGCTTTCAATCTTTTTTCTAAAATACACTTTTTGCCAGTGGCCTCTCCCGCGGCAGCGCGCGCGCGCGCCCCAATGCTTTTGTTGCCCCGGGAGCCGGCGAAAAAGTAATTATTGCGAGCCGCGAGCCAACACAAATGTGTGCTTTATC
Organism: Sycophaga agraensis; assembly: GCA_018906755.1. Lineage (NCBI taxonomy): Eukaryota > Metazoa > Arthropoda > Insecta > Hymenoptera > Pteromalidae > Sycophaga > Sycophaga agraensis. The sequence goes on from JACCIE010000003.1 coordinate 1,277,219, forward strand.
TATCAAAAAAAAAAAAGGAAAAAAAGAAAGGGAAAAACAATGCCGCTGCCCACTTCAAAAGGAGATAATGCTTAAAATAGTATACAAATTATATCTACTTGAATTCAATCGAGTCGAATGTAATGAAAATTAGATTGAGAGCGGATAGCATCGGTCGGCTTATTGATACGCACGAGCCTGATGAATGTTTCGATTGATTCGAAAGTGCTAAAGTGACAGCTCATTTTCTAATGCAATATTTATTCCGCGGCTAATGCACTCCCATTAACCAAAGTCTACCAGGAGCGAGGCAGACCGAGACTCGGAGATAATTTATCTTACCCAAATCATTTTTAATACATTGTCGTATATTGTCTTAGCACGGTTTAATCTGCACTCGAGGCCTATGTCGCGAAACGTAAAACTAATAATACAGATTAAATAATCGATCTAATACACCGTGATTTATCTGTACACGGATGTCTAGATATCCTTAGCCGATAACGGTGTAATTTCGTATTGACTTCTTCAATCAACCGCAGATTGGAGTAACTAACTTACGCGACTGCCGTGGAAGGTTTATCTTAACCGGTATTTCCTGCAACTCACCTGTAACATAAAAAGAAATTCAAAATTAGTTTTAAAAGATCAATACACCAGTCGTAAAATGTTAGATAAAGGATCAATGAAAATCTCGAGGAAACGGCCGAGCAAACGTCAAGTTATACTGGGAATATTCGAGAGCGAATATAAGCGGGGCTGCAGTAAAGAGCTACGATACTAAAACGGCTCATCCAAGATACTCCGGAAGATTCGAGAATCCGAGGCCTGCGTATAGGGGCGGCCTGGGGGCATACGCGTGCCCGAAAAAAGAAGGCCCGTGGCAGCGGCAACAGCAGCAGCTGCCGCCGCCTGCGTCGGGCGAACGCGCGCGCGCGCGCGCGCCTTATACAAGGGAGGTCGGGCCTCGGGACAGGCCTTCAGCCTCCACAAAAGCGCCTGCATCGGCGGCTCGGCAATCGAATTGCGCTCTCTCTCTCTCTCTCTCTCTCTCCCCATCCGCACGCGTCGGCCAAGAGGCTGGCCGGCGCGCAGCAGCAGCAGCAGCCCGGGCTGCGCGCGCGCGCGCTCCCCACGTACACGCTGGAAAAAAGCGTCTACGATCGATAAGAATGCGGATGATCGTCGCCCAAATACAACAGTTTCAATCTGTACAAATTGGGGGAGGAGGCCCCAAAACGATTCCCCGTCCAAACACGCGCGCGCACGAGGCATCCGTCTTTTCCAACTTGTTCCGCTCTGCCTTCTACGGAGGAAACGCTTGCCTCCGGTAATTGCCCGGTTTTTCTTTTCGTATTGAACACGGACAAAATGGAGATTGATTAGTTGGCCGGAGCGGGAGCTTAGAGAGTGCCCCCCCCCCCTTGACGGGTGACAAAAATCAAGGCTTTTTAACGGCAATTGACAAAGTTTGCGTATTCAAAGATAATCTATGCAACTTTTTTACGCTTGGGATCGGTTTCACGGGCAACCCAAGAGAGACATCGATCCAATGCATAGATGTCGGTCCCTTTGAGTTTTCCATCCCGATGGCTCTAACGGAATGTGGTCATCTCGTTACATAAGCTTCGGTTCTAATTACGATTTTCCAAGTCTTTATCCTCGCTCAATTATCAGAAGAATCATTGGATACTTTGGCTCCTATAAAATCATTTCCAAGCCATAAGTCAATTTTTGAAGGAAATATTTTTGCTCTCCCGTGCATTGCCACGACGAACTGCACATCCACACAACACACCGGAAATTCTTAATTTTGCGGTCACCTGACTCGATGGATTATGTGCGCCACACAAAGGGAAAAGAAAAAAGGTGAGCGCGTTCTGCTGTCCAGCGGTTTCTCTCGAGCGTTTGTTCTCATTTTTGTCTTTCTTCGGGGATACGATCAGTGAAATTGGCGGAAGCTTTGGCCTTGCGAGTATACGCATAACCTCAAAGGCGCGCATTTTCGACAAAGGACCCACTGTTATTAATTTACCCCTCTCGCCCCCCCCCCTTTCGGATATTTTTGTAAAAAAGAGGTATATTCCTCCATTGCCTCGTATTTGCGGTTTATTTTTTAAGCGAAATGCATTGTTCGTAATTTATTCAGCTTTTCAGAAATGTGGAAGCTACACCGATCAATAACCTGAAGAAAAAGAAATTACTCGCAGTAACCACAAGAAGCAGCTTGGCCGAAAAAATGTATTTCACAAAGAATTGCCCGTTACAATATTTCTTTGAGGGAATAATTATTTTTATTTAAACGTTCGCCGGGACATTAAGGAACAATTTTTGAAGAATAATTATCGAAAAATTCGGAGAATTAATCAGTGAACTAAATATAAAAGTAGTCTCTTTTCATTTGAAATGTCTCACTTGGAACAATCTCGCTAGCAATGTGTTATTGTTGTGTCGTTGCGTTTGTTTTCATGGCCCGAGCTCGCACTTGCCCAGAGTTTGCAGCTTTATAATTCTTATCGAATTTGATTTATATAAATAAGAGGCTATAATTTCAGATAGATAACAAGTGAGAAACAATTGTGCTGCGTAGAGGTTCTCGACATTGCAGTTATCCAACCCATTAAAAAATTTTATTGAACGGTCAACATCCTCTTTCAATGTTAAATAAAAGTAAACTCTTATTTACCATTTTTCGAAGCAATCAAAGAAAATATTTATCTCAACTACATCGAATTACTTGTGTTCAGAATGAATCATAATAATACTATAGCGATGTTACGAAGAAGTCACGTGCACCCAAGTCGAGAGAGCGAGAGCAGCGAAGCAAGTCTGTCGAGGAAGAATCGTCGAAATATACCGAGCTCAGCGCGCTGCTGCTGTGCCGAGCAGCGATAACGACGGCGCAGTGCATCGTTCACACGAGCGAGACAGCCGTGTAAGAGAGCAACGGAGCGCAAAAGCGAACGAGAGGGAAAAGAAAGAAAGAGAGAGAGAGAGAGAGAGAGTTGGGACGGGCATCCGTTTTCTCCCCAAGCTCACGCGTGAATACGTAAAGGCGCAAAAGTTGGAAAAAAGGAGATCTTGGCATGAGGTCCCTCTATATATATACTTACGCGTATTTGCGCATTAAACGAAAGAGGGAGTGACGGAGAGCGAGAGAGCGAGAGAGAGAGAGAGAGAAAGGGAGATAAGAAAGTAAACGCTCTCTATTATGGTAGCGTGGAAGCGAGAAAAGGAAAAGTGCGCTTTTTGTATTTTTCTCGAGCACGGGATGGCTCGATCCCTTTCTCGGACGCATGAATCGAAGCTCGTGGTCGAGGAAACCTTGAACGCCCCGACAATAATGAAGCCCGGCCCCGTCTTTCTCCCCGAGATTTCGATTCATCCGAGAAAATCTCCCGTCGTTGTAGTCTTGTCTCCCGTTCGACCCGAGATCCGACCCTCGGCTCTACTCTCCACGAACGAGCCTAGGTATTCCTAGTCCAATATAGCGATTCACTTAAAAATCTTCATCCGGATATATCGGTGTGCTCGGTATACTTTTCCTTGTACTAACCGTGCAAAAGCCGAGAATGCGTCGAGTTGCAATTCTTTCGACGTAACATCATCGTGAATTTCGCGAGTGTGTGCACACGTACTGCACACGCGCAGGCGTACAACACTGACACAGGCTACAGCGAGAGAGAGAGAGAGAGAGATGGTTGGGTATCGAGAGAATAAGAGGCAGAGAGAAAGAAATTGACGCGACACAGAGGCACTTATTATTCCTTCCGGTTCTTTCTCCCCCCACTTTGGTACAATCGCTCACGGCGACGTCATGGCAGAAGAACAAAAGATGGACGAACTCGTGGACGCGGAGGGCAAGGAAGAAGGAAGAAGAGGTGTAGACGCGGAACCAATAAAAGGGTCAGTCGGAGCGGGGGTCGACAAAGGTGGAGTCGTGCAATTTTTCCGCGGCCCACTCTCGGAGGAAAACGTAACTAACGATGTACGGGGGCTAAAGAAAAAAAGAAATAAGAGTTACTCCGGCGCGAAAGGCGGTAGAGAGGAAAGGAGCTTGCGCGGCCACGGCGAGCCGGTTGAATGAAGCTCAAGCTCGCATGGAGGACACGTCGGCGCAGGGGCAGCGAGCACATAGGTGCGGGGCGCAAAGAAGAGAAGGCGAAAGGGAGCCGAATAAACAGGCACATCCTCATAAGAGAAGGGCATATCAATCGGATTAAAAGTAGTTATTGACATGAGGCGATTGCGCCGCGAGCAGCTGGGCAGGCGGCCGGTCTAACGGCCGGGGGGCTACGGGCGCCGCGCGGCACATCGCGATTGATCGATCCCGCGGGCCGGTGCAGCGGCGCGCGGTGCAGCCGGCGACCTCGGGGGGTTCAGCGGCCCCTCGGGCCGGCGCGCGGCGTCTGCGCAGCCGGCCTCCCGCCCCGGGCACGTGTCCTCCCGCCGGCCCGTGACTCGGCGCGACGCCCGGGATTCGGGGGCGGCGTCGCGCCCGATCCCCCCCGGGGGGCCCCGGGCTGCACCCGCCGCCCGGCAGCAGGTCAATCGCCGGGGCCCCTCGCCGCCCGCGCGCCTTATCGACCGAGCACTTGTTGGCGCGGCGCTGCGCCACCGGCCGACGACCGGGCGGCTGCACCGGGGACGCCTCGCTAAACCCATAAGAAAAAACCGCCCGGGCAAAGCGTGCGCGCGCGTAAACAGCGAGCGGCCGGGGGCAGGAGATGAGAGGCCCGGGGAGAGAGAGAGAGAGAGAGCCGCGGCCCCGGCCGGAAGTACCAAATCACGCTTCTCGATTGTGCGCGCGAGGCTCGAATTCGAATAAGGCAAGCGTTGACACCGTTAGGCAAGAGGAGCCGGCGAGGGCGCGGAGGGGTGGGGTGGGGGGTCCGGGCGCGCATAGACTATTTTCGCGCGGGCGCCGCGGTGGATTGCCCTCGCGGGCGGCTCGCGCTCGGGGCTTTATACTTTGTTGTCCCAGCGCTGGCCGGCCGCCTCGGCGCAGCTTTGTTGACACGCGCGCCCGCGCCGGCGACACGCCCTAAAAATAAGCCCCGGCCCGCCGGCCAGCGGACCTCTCGATCGCGAGGCCGCTCCCCCGGGGTAGGAGGAGGAGGAGGAGGAGGAGGAGGCCCAAAGCGGAAAGCCCCGGGGGTACCGGCCGCAAATAGTCGCCGAGGTGCGCTGCTCTCCGGGCGCCGAGTCAACGATCCTGCGCCGGTGCAGCGGGGCCGCCGCCGCCGCCCCAACGATTCGGGGGCTCGGGACCCGGGACCCGGCCACGTCGGTTTAAAGGCTGCGGGGGAGGCGGCGGCGACCGGATGGGCCGCGGCGCCGTTGGACGTGGCGCGATTGGTCAATGGCACGCGTAATCGAAGGAGAGCCTCGGCACTCGGCCGCGCATACTTATGGAGGCCGGCCGCGTCGAGCCGTCTCTCGCTCCTGCGCGGCCCCTCCGCGCCTGCGCGACCACATGATCCGCGTGCGCGCGAGGCCGCCGCCGCCGCCGCCGCCGCCTCCTCGCCGGGGCGCCTTTTATTTTTTTTTTGTCCACGCGGCCCGCGCTTTCTTTTTGCCGGGCTGCCGGCTGGCCCTGCCCCGGGAAACGCATCGGCGCGCGGCAGAACGTCTCAATTATAAAAAATCCGCCCCCCTCCCACCGGCCGCGGCCCCAAAAGCTCCATATATCGCCGAGTAATAAAAGTGCCAATTAGACCTTGTCATGGGAATGGCCGAATTTAGTATAATATGCTAATGTTTACTCGATCGGAAGAGTCGGCGTTGTGTAACATCTATTAAAAAGATTTCGAAAGCATGTTTAAGGCTTGTAGGAGGAGCGAGGGAGCGAGACAAAGAGAGAAAAATGTAGGGTGAACAATCCGTGTTAACGGTACACAGGCCGCCGAGGTTCTCGGAGCCAAGAGACTCGGAGGACAAAAATTTATTGCCGCGTGAATTAGGAACGCGTAACCGCGACTAGTTTTTGTTTGCCTTTTTTTCACCGAGTTTTTCTCCCGGATCGGTCACTAAGGCGATTACGCAAAAGAGTCAACAGCCCGTTGAAAAGTACAGAGGCAGGCCCGAGGCGGCACGAGCGAGCCGGAGATTACGGGTGAAAAATGGGCCAAACTCCGCGGATAAAAGAGCACGTGGTGCGCCGGCCTGTGCTCGGACTTATCGGGACGGATCCCCGGCGCGGGCACATCCGTCGATCGGGGGACGCCCGCGGCCCTAGATTATCTCGGCGCGCTTCGCTGAACCGGCCCGCGGGCGGATGTAAACAAGGCGGCGGCGGCGGCGGCGGGCTTCCCAGGGGCGGGAGCCCCTCGCGCCTCGCGGCCTTGGCCGGCGGGCCCGGGGTGCAGCGGGCCGGGGGCGCGGGCGCCGATAAGCCGGGGAGCGCGTGCGCGGCGCCGGGGGAGGGGGGGAGCCGGCCGGCGATCGAGCGGCCGCGCCCGGGCCGATTGGCAGGCCCGTCACGCGCCGCCGGCGAGATGAGGTGAGGCCGATCGCCGCCGCCGCCGCCGCCGACGCCGACCTCCGCGTTTTCCGGGAATCAAAGGGTCAGGCGAGCCGGCGGCCGCGAGGTCGACGCCCGCCGCCGCGGCTTCGGCGCCGGAGAAAAAACGCCGAGTTCAAGGATCGGCGATTATCGTCGCCGGCGTCGTAGGCGAGCGGCGGCCCGGCCGCGCACGTACGGCCCGGTCAATGCCGCCCGCTCTTCTCCTCCTCCTCCGCAGCCGCAGCCGCCGCCGCCGCCTTCGGCTCTTTTTTGTGAGCGCTCGCTCCGCTCGGAATTCGAAGGCCCCTTCCTCCCGAGCTCGCGCGCTCGCCTCGTGGGCCCGCGTCCCGGCGCCTCCTGGGGAGGCGCGCGCCTCCGCGTCCGCGGCGTGCGTCACGCCGACAGGTGAGCTGCCGGTTGCGCCAAGGGGGACCTTGAGCGCACCGCGCTGCTAACCTTTACATTGTCTTCCTCGTGGCGGTACGCGGAAAAGGAAAAGAAGCCGGGGCTCGCGGGAGCCGTCAAAGCGAGCCCGCGCGCGCCTCCTCCAGGCCAATCGGCTCGGCGGCAGTCGCGCAAAATCATCCGGGCGTTCACCTTCCCGAGCGGCGGCGGCGGCTGCGGCGGCGCGCGTTAACGATTAAGAAGCGCGTGCGCGGCCGTGTCATTACTCGGGGACGACGGCGCTTGACGTTTGCCGCGGCGTGGCCGCGGAGCGCCGCTAGGTTATGTGGAGGCGGCGGCACACACTCTCCGACTCACCTTGTCGTCCGACGATCTCGGCCACGTGCTCGCTGCTGGGCACCGGCACGCACTCGGTCATGTTCTGGCTCTTCTTGGAGCGCGCCTCCTCGAAGACGCTGCTCGGGCTGCTCTGGGCGAGGGCGTCCGCGGGCACCTGGGCCACGGGGACGGCGCTCGCGGGGGTCGCGACGGCCGAGGGCGCCGAGCCGCTCTGCTCGAGCCCGAGCATCGAGAGCTCGAAGGCCAGCTGGAGGGCGCGCTGCTCCTCGAGGGAGGCGCTGGCCCCGGGGCCGGCGCTCGGGACGACCCCCTGGCTCGCGGCGTTCCCCGCGCGCTCCATCTCGCTGAAGAGGCTCGTGGGCATCCTGGGGCCCGCTCTGCGCCTGTGCGCCTCCTGCTCCCGGATCCTGCTCGCGGCTGCTCCCGCTGGGCCCTCGGCGACACTAGTCCGCACCTCTCGCGCCGGCTCTTACTGGCTCATGCACACTCGGCCCTGGGCTGGCTCTCTCGCTCTCTCTCTCTCTCTCTGTCTCTGTGCGTGCCTCTCGGTCCGTGTCTCGGTGCTCGGTCTCCAAGGGGCCGGGGGAGCGCCAAGTGTGCGGTCTGTGCTGGCCAAGGCAGTCTGACTACCCTCTCGGACTCGAGCGCCACTCTGCGACTGACTCCCCGAGAGCCGGCGATGCCGCCTCGCCGCCTGCCGGCCGCCGGCGGCTCGAGCGGCGCGCGCACTCGCCGGGCCGGCGCGGCGCGGCTCCCGCGCGCCGCCACGCGGCCGCCGCCGCTGGCCCACGTGACGCGCGGCCCGTGCCACCTCCTGCCCGCGCCCGCCGCTCCTGCCCTCCCCTGGGCTCCTGGCCCCTGTGGGAACGCCTCGCGGGGATGTCGCTCCCGCCGCGGCGCCCGACCCTCGCCCTCCCCGCCTTTTTCCCCCGTGCGGGAGGCGCGCCGCGAGTCGATCGCCGCTTTTCACTAACTCCCGACCACCTGACAGATTCGTCGTCGACGAGTAGCGCCGGGCTCTCCTCGCTCGAGGTGCGTCAACGATCGGCGAGTCCTCGGCTGGCGTTGTCCAATTGTTCGCGACATCGAAAGGCGAGCGAGTAAGGAAGTGTAAAGTGGCCGCTTGGCTAGGTCGAAAGCGAACAGGCGCGAAAAGAAAGTGGCAGAGTCCCAGGATGTAATACTCGTACCGGCAAACTCGAACATTACGGGCAACAGTGAAAGGCGCCGAGGCGGGCCGCAGGTAGCCCGAGCGCAAGTACGCAGAAGCCGCGGGAATTAGGGAAGCTTGGCCCGCGAGAGATTGCGGCCCGAGCTGGGTGCCATCGCGTGCACTCTGTCGCGAAGAGGGACGCGCTAATTGGGCGATTTAGCAGGGCAGCGGGCGGAAGGGCCGATACCGGCCGTGGGAGCCGCCCGACTCCGGGAACCCGGATCGGTTCTGGGCCTAATCTGCCCGGGGCCCGGGGCCAAATCCAGGGGCTCGTCCAAAGCCCCGGTTATCTATCGGGGCCATTGTCGTGAGATTTGGGCCGCGCGGGGCCAATCAATCGGGGGCCCGGGCGCCAAGGGGAAAAGCCCGGCTTATCGATCGGCGGGGGATCGGCGGCGCGTCTTGCCCGAGTGCCCGGGATCCGGCGGGCTGCAGCGGCAGGAAGCGCTGGACAATGCGCATCCGGTGGCGGCGCGCCCGAGGGCGGCCCCCGCTATATATAGGCGCGAGCGCGCGGCTCGATCGGCGCTTTGCGGTCATCGGTCGGCGCGCGCCCGGGGAGCAAGTGAGCGCCGAGCCAAGGCCGGCGGCTCCGCCGGCTGCGACCCCGAGCGAACGAGACGGAGATAACGCGAGCGCGAGCGTCGAACTCTGCGGCGCGCGCACGCGCACTGCCGGGGCGGCCTCTTCCCCGGGGCCCGGACCCGCCCGCTCCCAATTCCCCGGCTGTCCGTTCAACCCGCGACCTTCGCGCGCCGCCGCCGCCCGTGCATATAGCGCCCGCGCGCCCGGGAGGCCTGACCCAGTGCGCGAGCCGCCGACGGAGAGGGCGCCCGAGGAAGTCGTAGCCGCCCGCCCACCAAGCCCGTGACGTCAGGGGCCCGAGGTGCCGCAGCCCGGCCGAGGCGCCGCGCCAGCGGTCACCCACCTCGCTCCTCCCCGCCGCCGCCGCCGCCGCCGCCGCCGCAGCTGCACTTTTTCTTCCGCGCGCCGCGGCCAGCCTCTTCCCCACCCATTCCCGACGCCCCCCTGGACCCGCGGCCCCACCTAGCCCCCATATTTACCTTTGCGCTTCTTGCTTTCGGGACGACGCGCAGCCAGCGCAGCCCGCCTCCCCCCCTGCCGACTCTATGCGGACCCGAGCGAGTCCGCGTCCTCGACAAACAAATCCCTCGCCCGCCCAACTAATTACCCACAAACTAATTCCTCCGCGTTCATTTTTATCCTTGCTTTTTCAATAACCAAATTAACGGAAATTCTATATTTGCTTGGCGATGCCTTTAAAAAGGCAGCAAAAAGAGAAGCCAGGCAAGCATGTTAAGAACCTTATCGGGCAGATGTATTTTCACTCGATTCCAGGAGCAATTTTTACTTTGCTTTTTACAAAAAAAATCTACAAATAAACATGTTCCCTTGCACTGCGTATAAATTATGTAATTTATATTTATTAGTAAATAGAAATTATACTGGCTGAGATTCATTATAAGTAGAAAAATGCTGGCACGTTAAATTAAATCTACGATTATTCACGTGCTATGCAAATAAATATTTTATATACAGTTAAACCGTGCGAAATCGTATTGATCTTAATAATGTTTATTGCGCTACATTTAATTAGCTAACTTTATTAGTTATTTTTGTGATTTGTCATTCGGGTAAAAACTGCGATAATTGAACTAGCTTGGAATTGTTTTAAAAATCGCAGATATATATATATATGGTAATCGAATTTAGCTTGAAAGCACGCTTGCTCCAGTACAAGCAGCCTCGTTACAAAGGTTAGTGCACGGGCTTAATAATTTTGGAATAATTTGGAGAAAATAATTTGTCGTTCGGAACGGTTGGTCGTATGCGCCCAGTTGACTGATCGCTTGACTCCCCAGCAGGGAGTTTGAGCGCGGGAGTGGAATAAGTAGTTTAGCCGGGGTTAATTAGGCTTTGGCAGAGCGGTCCCCGCGTTGGCGCATTGGGCAAGGTAGCCTTATCGCGCAGAGGGCGCCGGGCGGGAAACTCGGGTGCGTTATCATTAGCGCCCGGGGGCGGGGGCGGATGCGCGGTATAGCTCGGGCGGGGGCGGCGCGGCGCACAAGGAAGGAGGCTCGGCGAGCGGGAAAGGTCGAGTCGGCGGCAGGCATCCGCGGAACTCCGCCGGGCGGCATTCCCCCTCGGCCGGGCGGTGGGGCGGGCCGCGATCGGAAAAGCGAGGCCGCGGAGAGCGAGCCGGGGCTATTTTTAGCCCGGCCGACCGGTTGGGATGATTGTCGCGCGGGCACCCCGAGCTCCCGAGGCCGCGGCTCCCCGGGAGAGGCGCGCACAAAGGGAGGAATGCGCGGTTGCGCGCGCGCGTCGGGGGCAAGGTCGCCGAATCGGGCCGCCCCGGTCTTCTTCCATTAGCCGCCCGCCCGGGCCCACCAGCTGCCCCGGGGAGGGTGGCCGGCCCGCCGCGCGATATCGCCTCCGCGATCGATCGGGGAGCCCGGGCCGATGAGAAGGGGGCCCCTCGGCTGGGCCGGCCTCTCCGCCGGCGGTCCAGCCGCCCGTGATCGATGACAGGTACAGCCTCCGGCGCCTTGCCCCGAGCGGCAGATGCGCCCGGGCCCCGGGGCAAACCTTCACTGGCGCCCGCGAGGAAAGCCCGGGAACTGCGCGCGCCCAGCCCCCCGCCGCACAACCGACTTCCGGGGGCTTTTTCTCCCGCCGAAGCGGCTTTACAGTTGACGAAACGCCGCCGAGCCTCCATCGATCGCCCCGGCTTCCTTCCCGCCCGTAATACTTAAACCCAACTGCTACCTGATCGATCGGCCCGAGGATCGGCCCGCCTAATCTACCCATTCGTTATTCCTTCCTTATCAATTTCTTCCCCCCTCCATTTCTCTCCTCCTTTTTCATTGCAGCCAATCTTTGATTTTCTCCTTCACACCGTGCGCCTTGCATTTTCCCGCATTTTGCCGGCTAGCCATTTTTCTCCTTTTCTTGCTTTGCATTTGGCAAATGGCGTTAATTAACGAGGGCTTTATCGCTCCAACCCGATACCGGTGCGCCGTTCCCCAGTGGAATAAGCTACTTTCCACCCGCAGGGCCCGTTTAATTATTGGAAAAGTTAAGAGTGCGTGGCATTGCGGGCGAGTGTCGCGTGGCCATTTAGAGGGAGGAAAAATTGGCGCCGGCAGCTGCCGTGGCGTTTTCAGGACGGCAGAGCAGCAGATAATATACCCTGTTAAAAAATTCTGTCTGAGTCATTGCCAGTCGAGAAACCAGTTCAATCCATCTTGGCGCGCGATTCTTTTTCCTGGGCCGCTGCTGCATCTCTCAGCGAGAGCGTATAACATGTTATACCGCACCGGCCCCCTATGTATACACGCGCCTCCATACATACATATATATATATATATATACACAAATGTGTACGCAGGCAGGCGCGCGGCCGCCGAATATATAAGCGCGCTCGAAGAATAAAAGGAGGCGTGCGCGGATCGCCGGTTGACCGAGCGCCTCCAGAGCCACGGGCTCCTAACGCGCCTCCGAGGTTGCGACCACCTCGCCGTCCACGTCAAAGGGAAAGAGAATAACGAAAAGCCATCGAGGATTATCCGAAAATCGGAGGGAAATTACGAGTCACGCGGTGGAATAACGAGGGGGGGGAAAAAAACGAAGGAAAGACACCGGGCGGCAGGCCGCGCGCGCTCCAACGCCAGTCACGTGTTACACACAGTCGGGCGGGCCAACTGCCCCGGGGATTTAAAGCGGCGGCGCATGCGCGTGTTCCCCCGGGTCGAGGGGTGCACCGCGCCGCAGGGCCACCTCTCCCCCGGCCGATTTCGCTTTCCTCGGAAACGCCCGTTGGCTCTCGCGTGAGGTTGGCTTTTTCGATTGCCGGCCAAGCCTCCCCCCCGTTCAAACGGCTCCGATGGAAAAATGCTTTGACCGGCTCTCCAACGCCTTTTCCTCTGTGCTTTTATTAAATCCGTGGCGTTATGTGGCGCGAGCGCTTGCCTGCAACGCCAGCCGCAGGCGAACTGCCCCTCGATCGTTTAGCGATGTTGGAATGTTTCCCTTCTCAGCGAACTTGTATCGATGCCGGACATTTGTCCATTCTTTCGTCTTTCGCTTTCGTTTCTAATGAAATAAAAGAATTTATCCTCGCTTTACAGCTGCGATACTAAATTCATCATCGGTGTCAATCAAGTCATTGCTCGGCATTATCGTTGTGCATCGCCTTTTCATGGTTATGTCCATGCTATTACAGTTTTATTACCCTTCGTGTTCGTTTAGTTTGTCAGGTTTTTATTCATTTTTACAATTTCTTTTTGCCACTCGTTAAGTAATGAGCGATCTGTAAGTTACTTTTAAAGAGATTCGCTGATAGCTTATCGTTTGTATATTAGTATGTTTATATTGTAGATTGACAAGCTTCTATTTATAGGGCCTTCAAATCCGAAATCTCAACCGAATATACTATTATTATTATTGTTCTTATTACCGTTAGGTAAGTCTATCGGCTAGGTATTTTACGTCTCCGAATTTGTACGAGGACACGACTCGGACGATTATTATTGCATTTAAATTTGATTGGATTGTTTACCAAAGGTTAGAATCGACGAAGACGTTAGTATTTCTGTAGGAATACAGAGGGCAATGAGGAGATTATTAAGCTCGACCGGGAGAAAAGCGGTGAAATAAAAACGTCAGATGGCAGGCAGAGATAAAATAGTCGAGCGATTGTTCGTTAGGAGGGAATAAAATAAATGGAATATTTGGAGGGAAGGCGGCTCGGGGAGCGTGAAATTCTTCGTCGATTCCGGGGATGTCGGGGGGGGGAGAAAAGGGCACATATCGGCGAGGCGGCGTGCGAGCGGTGCGCCGGGCCCCCGATCAGCCGGCATGAAATTGAAAAGCTACAGGAGCCCGGCCACATGGTTAGGGGCACGCGCGCGCGCGCCGCCCCGGGCGGAGGGGCCGCAGGGCCGAGTCGCGTGGAGGGCACAGCCGGTTGACAATGCGCGCCCGGCGGCCTCCCTTTTTTTTATTTTTTCGAGGAGGGAAACAGCTGTTGGCCCCGGAGGGTGGGAGGGCGGGCAAAAAGAGGTTACCACCTGGCGTACCTGGGCCACTGTACACACGCGCCCGGCCCCGTATACCTGAGGCCGGCCAAGTGCGCGCGCTTTTTTTTTTCTCCTCCTCTCTCTCGCTCCCGCCGTATACCTGGCGGCTTTTGTCCGGCGGAGGAGCGCAGGGCCGAGCGACAGCCGGCTATTATCAGGAGGTCGCGGGCCCATGGGAACGACTCCCTCGGCCGTCCTCCGGAAGCCGCCAAGGGATCTTCCGGCCGACGCCTCCCCGCGGCTAATCGGCGCCCGATCGATCCCCGGCGTCCTTGGCCCAATCCGCCTCGCGCCGAGGATTATGCTTTCCTCCCGGGCGCTAAAGAGTAACCGCTGCACTCGCGGCTCGTGAGGCCCTCTGTCGATCTCGGCCTGCCGCCGGCCCTTCCTTCGTTTGCAACGAATTAATATCTGGGAGGTATTTGGTAGTCGAGCCCGGCTGCTTCCGCACCGGCGCTTATAGCCTATATATATAATACATGCGTGTTGTGTAGGTTGTTCCATATACCTGGTGGGCGCGCATTCGTTATTTGGCTTTCGGCCCGCGCTCCTCGGCTAATTCAAAATATTGGAGCTTGTTGTGACAACGGTCGCGGCCCTCCCGCCTCGTTCTAATTCCCTTAACGCCGCCTCCTCGGCCAAGAGCACGTCCTACCCGACTTTTACAACCCGCTCCTTTTCCCATGTTAATGGGGACAATTTCTCAAAAAAAAAAAAAAACAAATACAGAAATACGCCCCGGCGACGACGACGTGGATTTCGCCCGTGACGACCGACTCCGCGGCGGCGCTCGGGTTTTTCCGGCCACCCCTGCAGCAGACTCGCCAGCGTGCGACCGGCCATACATATATACGTGTGGGTATATACCGCGGAATACAAGGCGGCCTTCTCATTCGGCCGATTCAATAATCGCGCGCTCGGCCGATTCTCCCCTCGGCCCGGAGTTAACTGCCCGCTCGGCGGGAGCATGTAACCGGCGTGACTCACGGCATCGGCCCTATATACGCCACGCGGTTCAGGTAGAAATTCGGAGCGGAGCCCGCTTCCGCCGGCCAAGGGGTTGATCCTACCCCCACCCGAATCGCGGCGGCCGCTCGCTGCGCCACTCGACGTGTGCGTATACACCCCTGCCGGCCGCGTACGGAGATACGCGCGGGCCCCGTGGAAATTCGCCGAATCGCCCGCATATGTACGTCCCTCTGCAAGTGCGCTCTGCACCTTGCCGCTCGGCTTCTCTCTCTCGCTTTCTGCGGCTATTCGCTCGGGCATATCCGCGGCCCTCGACAATTTCCTCGAGCGCCTCGCGACCGCCGAGAGACACCCACCACTGCACCTATGCGCTTATGCCTGCGTACATGCGGGGGGTACGCGTACGTGTACATATAGGCAACGCGGGGAGCTGCATGCGAGGCTGCACGCGAAACAACGCGAAAGCGAGCTACTCGCATTTTGTACGTTTCCTCTCCGCGCCCTTCGTTTCCGCCAGAATCGCTCGCTTCCCCCTGCCCGTTTCTATCTCCTTCTTTTTCTCTCTTTCGCAAGCTGCTCCTCTTTTCTCGCTTAAACTTGCCCGTGTATACATATATACAATAGTGGCTCCCTCCGTCTCTTCCCTTGCAGCCAAGCGACTTCTGCACCTTTCGCTCCTCGCTCTCGCTCTCCAGCATTATGTACAGTGTATACACACCGTGCAGCTGCTGTTTGAGAAACCGAGAAAGAGAGAGAGAGAGAGAGTTGAAGAGTATTGTATCGTCGCCTGACATTGTGTCGATTGAATTTACGGTGCTTTTTCTTACCTAACTGCCACTTTCTTCGAAGACTATTTTTCTATTTTACGTAACGACTATATATTTAGCAATGTCGGCCTCTCGATGGCTCGGCCTGGGCGTACCGCCCAAGAAATAACTCGCTAATAATTTTCGACGATACATAGGGAGACCCGGCGAGACGTGCGGTCGTGCCGCTCGAAACTCCAGTGAATCGCCCGCCCTCGCTACCTCAAGGTGGCGGGCCCACGCGGGGGATCTATGCCCGCCTTATCGCCATCTCTGGCGACTATCGCCAAGCTCGTGGGACGAGCCGCTGCTTTCGGCGCGACGGCGGAGGCGTCGGTGGTCGCGCGGACGGTGACCGCGGAGACGCCACAGCTGCTCCCCCTCCGGTGGCTCCTGCAGGAGAATACGCGTCGCTGAGCCGTGGGGTTGGCTTCCGGTTGTTGCGGTGGGGATGTTGACGCCTGTTGTGCAGGTGCCGCCGCCGGCGATGTTGTAAACGGGGTGCACCCAGGAGGCGTACCCGCTTTCTAAGTAGGCCGCTTTTGGTAGAGATAGTGCGATGCGTGCCGTCGATGTCTAGGACGTAGCGGCGGGTCTCGATGCGTTGGATGATGCGCTGCGGACCGGCTCGCGCTTCCACTCCCATCAAAAACTCTGTAGTCCCTCGCCCACCGCCAGATGTCGAGCCCCAAACCCGCAATCGCCTAGACGTCTCCCCGGTTCCTATATAAGCCGGCCCGAGTCCTGATTCTTTTTTCCGACAGAGCGTCTAAGGCAAGGGCTACCGATATTGCATTACTGATGAGTCCAGTCAGTAACCCTGGGACGAAACAGTCCATCCGGCCGGCGTACGGTCAAACTACCTAATCTAACTCCTTTAAAAATCTTCGCGCCACAGATGCTGTCGCTATACCTGTGGCGAAGCACGCGCTCGCCCTATCTTTTACTCTCGGCCAAGGTGATGGATGGGGATAACTGCCACATCTTGGTATCATCTATTCCCCAGGGACAACAGTGTGCCACTGTTCGTATCCTTGCACTGGATGACGGACACAGGAGCAGTCTCACCTGAGTGGTAACATGTCTCGCAGAAGCTTCGCAATTAACTGGAGTTACTAATGACAAGGGTTTCATCGTTAGGTTTGTTGAGCTGCAATAATAGCTTATGAGTCCTCGCGATTATGCAGAGGAACGACCGTTTTTTTGAGATTACCTATCTAAAGAAAGACCGAGACAAGAGAAAATACGACGATGAGACTATATATATGTACACGTGTCAAAGATTTCATTTGAAGCGGCACGGAAGCTTTTCTAAAAACTGTTTTTATTACGTTCCAATAGAACTTATCTAGGGGTCATATGATCCAATTACCTTAAATATATTGTATATGTATATTTTATCTCACTTTTCCATTATGCACTTAAAATAACGTTAATTTATGTACAGCCCATACATTTTCTACGTATATACCTTACTAATAAATAACTAATAACAATACCTAACAATAGCTGAAAACATTAATAACTTACAAATTGTATAGTATACTAGGTTAACTTAATTATTAAAATTTACTTTCAAACAATCCATTTTTTTCATTTAAATTATATATATATGATAACAATATTGCCAATGTTTTTGTTTTAATCACATTTTTTTATAATGACAATATGCTATTATTGATACTTATATATTATTAACATATTTGTTATTATTAATTATATAATTATATCTGTTTCCAATAATCCTAAATGATAACGTTTGTTTATAATAAAATATAATACAAATAGTAAATAATATCGTTGATTCAATATTTAATATTAAAAGTTATTCATAGAAATAGCAAGAAATAAACGTTTAATCGTAATATTCAAGAATAGAATTTTACTAGATTTTAATTGTTCTCTTAATGTTAGAATGTAATTAAGCATTTAAAATTTTTAGTTAAGTTACTATAATATAAACATTAATATTTACTTAATAACTATGATGTTGAATATAAACCTATAATATATATATATATATACACACACATATATATATATAAAATAAACTTATAATAGCGTATTATTTTACTTGAAATTTAAATATGAGAATGTTTTTTGTAAATAAAGTACACTTGTTTAATTTTAAATCATAAGTTTTGTATTATTTATTAAATTGTTTTATACCATCACCTATATTTTACAAAGTAATTAAATGTATTACATTACATATATTTTTTACATGTACATAAAACAGACTCACTTATTAATATTTCTATAATGTATTAAAAATGCCATCATGACTATCCTTTAATTTTTACTTGTACTTTATATATTTAAAGATTTTTGCAGCTTATTAACACAAATTAACAAAATTAGAGTTGCTATACCACAAATTAGCATCAATTTGAAATAATTTAAATAATCGGTATTAGTGTTTACTAACATTCAATGTCTCAATTCAATCAAAGTTTTAGGCACTTAAAAATACGAATTTAAACATATATACATCATAAATTTATTCAGTATCATTTAATTACATCATAAAAATTGTCCATTGTATAAGCTTTATTATTATACACATAAACGAATAGTGGAATACAATAACGAGCTAATAACAATCCAAGGTTACTAAACAAAAAATTACTTAAAACATTACGATTTCAGTTAAAGGTTTCGTACAAAATCTTGCATTAGTAATAAATATATATTCTTATTATCAGTCTCCGTAAATACAAAGTAAATAAATAGGTATCAAATCGAATTTGTGTTTACATATCGTGTTTGCTTTTTCGGTACTGCGAAAAAACTTCGACTTCTAACATTATGTACAATAATTATACTAATAATAATCTCATACAACATTCGACTGCATTATTCAAACGACATTGTGTATGTATTTATACGGAATGAATGAATTGTATGATAGGACTGGAAAATGTTGTCTTGGATTACTCCTATATTTGTCACCCATTCCTTCTACTTTCGTTTTCTCGAAAACATTTATCACAATAACGATTAACGTGATTTTATTGCGCAGCTTAATGTATTTGATGAAGATGAAAAATGATCGATCAATAAATTAAATTCACGCATATATTGAACGCAATGCTTCTTGTAACTTTTTCCTAGCTATGGTTACCCTTTCTTCTTGCCGTTTGATGTCGTCATCCACTATTGAAACAGCCTACAAATAACAAGCAGTTTTAAGAAAACAATTTAAAAGTAATTTTCAATACACTGGGACTGGATAAGGATTAAATTTGAATTTTCACTCGATTAAGTATATTTTTATGAAATGATCTTTTTAAAACGAAAATATATAGTTCATCTTGCTGAGAAGAAATATAAAGATGATATAGAGCATGATATCTGCACAAGATCAAAGTTCCCACAAGTTTCAAAAGAACTACTTACGAAATTGTAACCCCATAAACCTTGGCTGCTAATACAAGTGTGAAATAAATACCTGAACGAGGGGTTGTTCGGGATTTAAAAAGACACCAGGATTCTTGTCAAGCGAGGACTTGGAGCCAGTCTGACCGGTCACCGGCTGCGTAGACACGTGTAGGGCCGTCGCGACGCTCTGCAGGAGTGTCTCTTCAGTGATGTAGGGTCCGACCGGTCTCAGTGACTTGGGTAGATCCATCCCGTCAAACTCGTACCCTTCCGAATCGCAGGCCCTTAGGCCCTCCAGACGTTTTTCCCAGAATAACTATAAAAAACCAGTACTGTATATTAATTGCCCTTCCTTAATTTCTTGCCAAGAAAGATGAAAAGGATGTCTCGCAATGAAGGGTGAAGCAATGTAAAGGACATACTATACTTGAATGATTTGCTAAGCATGGGATATAAAACTACTTTTCACTGCCATTTCAATCAGGCAACAATTCTCTATGTTTTATATTGTGAAAGAGATTAGGAAGAAAGATACGCAGGGCAGATTTCACATTTTTATAAGAGTAGGTTTCTTTCAAAGTAGAGCACTTTGTAACTATCAATTTTAAGATCAACTATTATTTTCATTGACCTACTAAGAGAGATTGTACTAAACTAAAGTACATACTTAAATAAAGTATTATTAACATAAAGCATTATATATCTTTTTAACATATATAATTTGTTTTTTGTTTTGTCATGTTACATACTTTTCAACTATCAATTTTCAAACCTATTTTCAATTATTTTTACTCCTATTAATTTGCGCTTAAAATATAAGGTTAAATTTTTTAATTATAATTTTACAAATTATGCAAAAGCTCATGCACTTTCAAACATGTTCAATTGAAACAATGTCTTTTTTGTCGGTTACTGTATGGAAACTATTAGTTGTAACATACTAATTGAAACTAAAATTAAAATAATGTCACATAATGGTGGCGGCGTGCTGCAAAAGAATTACCTGCTTAGGTTTGTCTTGGGAGCCGTATTTGCAGTCAGTTTTATCGGCTCCGTCCTAAATGAATCATTTGAGTTTTGTATCATGTAAAATTATATAGTAAATAGCTAACAAACTTTTGTCATTCTACTTTGTTTTCCTAAATTTTTTCTTTAAGCTATTTATTATTCTGCAGGTTTTGTATTAAAGCGAAAAATAGTAATGACGATAAAATGTAAGAAATATTTTAAAAAATATATTTTGTTATTAAATCTTTAAATTTAAAATTAATAACACATATAAACTATGCGATATATATTAAATATTAAAAACTTTTAGTCCATCAAGGTATCATGCAGAGCCACAACATTAGTAAATTAAATATATTCTAACCTGTTTGGGTTTCTCTTGGTTTCCATGTTTAATATCTTTAACTTTTCCTTCTTGTGTTTTGTAAATAGTTACTGGTTGTTTGAAGATTGAAGCCGTTTGCCTGATTGGAGGTACCAGCGAGGCATCATTTCTGACCCCACGACTAAAAGAAAATATTTTTACTTACTGTTGCATACAGGCAAAACACCTAAATTAACTTATTTGAAAATGTTTTAACTTACTCTAATAAACTAATAAAAATATCATGTAATAATTTATCAAGCTTTTTTTCTTTTATCATGTAAACATTTATATAAGTACATAAAACCAAAGTATTCAATGAAAGAATGTAATTTTATTGATCCACTTGCAAAATATTGTTTACATACTCAATAAACAATTATACTGGTATATAAATATATTTATATCTTATACCTGTAGTAAAAAACATCAACTTTTCCAGTAGACGTCAACTGTGGTTGGCCCTGGCTTTTTCGTGGCTGCTGTTCTTCCCGTGTAGGCCAATTTGTAGGCAGTGCTGATGGATACTTCTTTTTCTCCACTGACATATTCATCTTGAATTATAATTTGTCGTTGCCTTTGTAGATAAATAATTTTAAATACGATACGAGCGCGAGCTATGCCGCCTTTGCCAGTTCTTCCTATTTATGCGATCGTCGCCATATTGAAATTCTCTGAGTGTA
This sequence comes from Sycophaga agraensis, assembly GCA_018906755.1. Lineage (NCBI taxonomy): Eukaryota > Metazoa > Arthropoda > Insecta > Hymenoptera > Pteromalidae > Sycophaga > Sycophaga agraensis. The sequence goes on from JACCIE010000003.1 coordinate 1,297,973, forward strand.
TAGTCTATGATAGATTTGTAAAACCACGTCTCTTCGATCCAGTGACCAGTACTGCTATGTTATAGTTTAGACTGATGGATCTAACTCGTTTTGAGAGTATATGATCCGTTATGACAATATGAAAATTAACCGAATGTTATATTAACTTCTCCATTAATGATTTTTGTATAAATATTGATATACATTTAAAAAATTAAATAGATATTCTACTTTATGCTTAAATTTAATTACCAACTTGAAACAGTAGATGGCGCAGTGTCAGCATTTGTGGCGACATCTACATGCTCTTACCGACTGAGAAATAAATTTGAAAAGTCAAAAATTTACTTTTAGCACTTAATAAGTCACTTAAATTAAGATTCAAATATTTTAATGCTGTTCTATAATAATAACAGTACAACCATTGTCTTACAAAAAGCTTTAATAATCAACATAATATTTAAAATGTACTTTTATTATGAATTAGTTTTAATAAAATTTTACATTATTGTAATTTATTTATAGAAAATAAAAGAATAGTTTATAATTTTAAAAATTAAAAAGAATTATTACTGTATTGTAGCTGAATGAATCTTCGGAATATTTGGGAGTGGAAGGATTATTTTGAGGAAAGATAATGATGTGTTAAATAAAACTATAAAAATTTTATATATATTTATATATATATGATTATACATACACATATACATAAATATGTAAGCCGACACATCTATGCATACGTACATGTACACAATTTAATTGCCAAAAGAAACAATTTCCGCGTAGCTATAGGAACAACATGGACTGTGTGCTTGAAAAATCATTATACTTCTTTTTTTCTCTTACAGAAAGAAAAGTTGATCGCCCTTGGTCAAATGCTGATTTAAATAAGCGATCTGTTGTTAATCAAAGATGTTATGCCAGCCTAATGTAGGAAAAACGCGAGCTTGAAACGTGATAATTAAATATGCGGATTGAAGTGAGTCTACAGTTAATAATTGTTCATCGAATCACGGATGTCACATCTTTTTTAATGTTCTTTTTTATTTTTTCCCTGTTTTTACTGTAAAAGAATATTGATTTGTACAGTTGTTTCATTAGCGATAATAATCTATTGAGTCTTGTTGAGGTATAGTTGTTTCTATTGGTCTATTTATCGAAGCCTTGATCGTCCAAAATTGTTTCGTTTATTTTTTTTAACCTTACAAATTTTCGGCACTAAGCTCTTTTCTGTGTACTTAAAACCTATGTATGCCTTCAGCGGGTAAAGAACAAACTTGGAACTAACTTTGCGACGATCACGGCGGTGTAATTATTTGTGTCTTCCTGTAACAAAATATAAATATCCGTATTTGCATCTGACTCACAGCTGGCTTCAAACAATATTGCGCTATCTAAATACGTTTTATAAGAGGTCCTTGACTCCTTTCGAGGCACTTCAAGGTTTTCCTATTTATTTTACTCTCAATTTTACACTTTTATCGAACGACATTAGTCAAACAATTAGGCAGCTGCGAGAAACGTCATGTACCAATGTAATTGTGAGTACTTTAAAAACAAAAGATTCGAAAGAAGCACATATTGTCGATAAAAGTGCAAAATCATCGGTTTAATACATCTAAACCTTGCCCAACTCTTGTCTTTCCTCGAAGGAGTCATTTTACAATGACAGTCACAAAAATATCTCGTCGAATGTCTCGTAGTGAATGGTATTACATGCTTTTTTCTTTTTAAGTATATAATTAATATCGTCGGCTCGTATATACGTGCCTTTACACACTGCTGCGGTTAATACAGCAAATTTCCACATTGCGTTCAGAATTTTTCGTTTCATTAATGATCGTTTTATTATTTTACTTCATTATTAAGAAATCGTATGGATTTTGTAGCAATATGCACTTACTTAAGATTACTTTCACGTTCACTTCTCCTCACCTCCTCATGTTTTATTTTAACTCTTATCGCATTATTAATCACGAGGGTACACGAATAATTTAGAAGCGACTCAATCTGCATACAATCAGGCAGACCTCCATTCTGCGTTTAACACACTTCTTTTATTTTATTTCGCTCTCCTTGTAACCCTGGGCATATACACTAACAACATTTGTCTCGCTTAATATACACTCACATGCATCTCGACGTACATGAAAGCATTCACATTCGCATTCACATTCACACCTAAAAATTAATAAATTCTATTTTACAAATTCGATTTTCATGCGACAAAAAGGTGTCGAAGAAATCGGTCTCGCTGATACATAATTCTCTATCTCTCTTCTCAGCCCGCTCTCTACTTACAAGTACATAAGTTTCTTTCTCATTTTATACAATATTAAATAACTGCCAGTGTTTTCGAATTTTATATAGACTTTTGTCAGTAGTGTGATATAGCTCTACAAAGTAACTACAGCTGATCTTGATTACACTGCCAGGATGAAGTCACATTTCACAATTTGGTCGATGCCTTTGTCATTGTAATGGAAAATCGAAAAGAACGATAAAGGTTCGAATGATTTAAAATAACGACATCAACTAAAAGCATAGGAAATATAACTAATTTGTTAATCCGAACTTTGTTCTTTGTTATCAAATACATTCGATCTGTTTTATTATTTAGTATTTTGTTTTCTAAACACAGAATCATCGTCAATTCTTATCCTTAATCGTTCTTTTTAGCACCGTTGATTTTAGCGCACGGCTTGATTCTTTGTTTATTGTGTCGAAACGTCTTTTACTCTTCAAAATACCTCACGCTCTCACGATGTCAAGAGATTCCTATTGGTCACACTTGAAACTTCTGTCACTTCTTGATACAGTTCATTTTCATACAATTCTTAACAAGCTTATATATCTAATTTTTATGTATATATTAACAGTCGCGTCAGCGCTTCAATATATCACTTCGTAGACAGTGGCCTTTTTGTCACCTGATCCTGTCACGATATACTTATCGTCTGTGGAAATATCGCAGCTTAGCACCGAAGAAGATTCCTTGGACTGAAACAAATGTAAATTTTAGTTGGCAAAATTCTCATCGAGATTCAACTTTGAATTGTTTCGACGGAAGATATCGAGTATCGTGCATTCAGCGCGTAAGTGTACACTCACTTGGAATATCGATGCACCGTAAGGCGTGCGCCAAGCGTTGAGGAGGTTGTCCTTGCCCGTGGAGACGAACCACTTGCCGCAAGAGGCAAATCTCAGCGACAGTACGCAAGACTCGTGCAAGTGTAATTGGTATTTGTCGGGCTTGGTTGCATGCAGAACCTCGACGTTCGAGTTCTCCATACCCACGGCCAACCATTCGCCAGTAGGACAGTAGCCCAACGAGAAAATTTGCGAAGTGAAGTCATGCTGTTGCAATTGCCTGCCTTCTCCGAGATCCCATGACCTAGAAAAATATTTCAAGTGTCAATACTTTCTTCGTTTTTGAAACAAATTTTATGCAAGTTTTAAAACTTATTACGAACAATTGACTTGATAATTTTTTTTTAATTTTCAGGGAATTATGCAAAATCAGAATTGGTACGTGCATGACCTGGTAGGAAATTGAAGCTCTTCCGACAAAAATTTATCAAATGTCACGCACTTTGGATAGATTATTGAATTTATTCTGCCCTTATATGCTGCTGGAAGACGATGGTAAGTGAATGTATTTTAATGCAAAATTAAAAAGAAATTATTAAATTGTAAATTTGAGTTTTTTAAATAATTAGTAAAGTGAAACAAAGGACATAACAGGGGCGTGTTATGACAAACTGTCCTTATTAAATCTGGGATGAAGTCCATAGCGTTTTTGCCAATAGATAGCTTCAATTGTAAATAGCTCTGGAAATACAGATTGCAGCAAAATTGATGCAGTGGTTAGAAACTCGTTAACGTTTGAAAATGCAAAAAATAGTGAATAACTGCTCCATATTTTCCAATATTATTTTAATAAAAAGAAAAATACTGATAAGGCTTTAAAAAAGTTTGCGTCATGTATGGTAAAGATACTCTATCAAAATCTGCTGCACGGAAATGTTGCTCGCTTTCGATCTTGTAGTTTTGATATGAAAAACATGATGAAATTATTGAAAAAATTCGCCAAGATAAGCACATTAATAGTATCGATATTCGTATAGAGGTCGATATTGATTTCAAAACTGTTTTGAAACATTTACACAAAGCCCGATGTGTAAGTTCCTTAAAGAGAGCAAACACATGATACCTATTAATATAGCTGGTAACGTGATTAAGTAATTTAGAAAATGCCTGATAATGATAAATGGATCACCTACAGTAATTGAAATCGTAAAAGAGTGCGAGTGACTAAATTGTTTGCGATGCGAGAACTGATACGGCATCTTTGGTGGGACTGGAAGGCATTGTTCTCTAAGAGCCACTTTCAGATGATCCGTCGATTGATTGAAAACTCTGCTCTGGACAACCGGAGCGATTATATCAAGGAAACAAAAAAAAATTGTCTCCAATTGAACAATAGTGTTTTAAGGTGTCCTCTGACAATACTACATCTGTCCACCTAATTATATGATGACCCATTAAAAATTGCTAGAACTTGGTTGAGAACTATCGAAGCATTTACCGGATAGCTCGTTGGATAGTCAAGTTTTTCAATTTGAATTTATGTTCTGTCTAGAATTAAATGTTCTCCACTTATGAATCTTACTCAAAAATTGCAAGTACTTTTATTCATACCAATACCAGGCCGAAATTCAGTGAGTATAAGTTAGTTTGAAGGTGTCAATCTATGGTTCATTTCCTACCAAGCTTTGAAATTTTTGTCATTATTCCCTTGTCATAACTAACGAGTGATTCTAAGAAACAAATGAATATCCGAAAGGAGTGGTTGAAGAGTAGTTGTTTTGCAGTACCTGACGGTGTTGTCGAGACCTCCGGTCCAGAGCTTGTTGCCGTCAGATGATATGTCGATGCAAGAAGCTCCGTCGGTGTGACCTCGGAACTGCCTGACGAGGCTTTGGGTCCTAAGATCCCAGACGGCGATGTTGCCGTCGCTGCAGCAACTGAAGCAGACCTTGGAGTCCGGGGAGATGGCGAGGGCGTAGCAGGCCGGTGCCGAGGACGTGAGCTCGGCCTTGACTCTCGGGGTGGCGCTGGCGAGGTCCCAGATGCTGAGGTTGCTGGCCTCCCCGCCGACGATGAGGGTGCGGCCGTCGGGCAGGAGCTTGACCGACCTGATGTAGTTGTCCCGCTGGAGGCAGTCGAGCTGGGAGACGGCCTTGGTGCTGCTGCTGCCGCCCTGGCTGATGTCCCAGACCTTGACGCAGCCCTTGCCGCCGGTGTAGACGTACTTGGTGGGGTTGGAGATGGTGACGGCGCAGACGACCTCGCCGTGGGTGAGGGTGTTGATCTGGCGCGCGTGCCTCGGGATCCCGGGGCCGATGAGGGCGTCGGGCGGGAAGGGCACGGGCTGCATCTGGTTCTCGCTCGAGACGTGGAAGCTGTAGGCCCTGGGGAGAGAAGCGGGTTGGGTGAGGGGGCCTTGGGCCTCGGGGGACTCGGGGCGGGCTGCTCGACTTACGGCTTGCCGCCCGGGACGGCGAGGGGCCCGAGGGGCGCCCGCATGTTGCCGTGGTGGTCGTAGAGCTGCTGGAGCGGCGGGCGCGCCGGGTAGCCGTTGAGCGCCGAGGGCGGGTAGCCCAGCATGTCGACGTGGGGCCCCGCGGGCGGGTGGTGGGGCGGCGGGTAGTGGGGCGGGTAGGGCCCGATCGCCGAGGCCGAGACGAGGGGCTTGCTCGAGCTCGAGGACTTGAGGCTGCCCGAGCCGGAGCTGCTGCCACCTGGAAAGCACAAGGCCGCGGCGTGAGGGGCTAGTCGGGCGAACTCGCCAGGGGGCGCAGCGCCGCTCGGGCACGTACCGGCCGAGGTCGGCGTGACCGGCTTCGAGATCGGCGTCGTCGGCTTCTCGCGCTCCTCCATCTTCTTGGCCGAGGGCGTGCTGGCGTTGCTGCTGGTGCCGCTGCGCGGCGAGGGCGGGGGCGCCTCCTTCTTCACCGCGCCCCCGAGGGAGACGGAGGAGGAGCCGAGCTTCTCGAGGCCGTTCTCGCGGGGCGAGGAGGTGCCGTTGGCCGCGGGGCTGCCGGCGCGCCCGTCCTCGCTCGCGTCGTCCACCACGAGGTCCTGGTCGCTCTTCTCCCCGTCGCTCTGCTGCAACAAGAGACGCCGGTCAGCTGCTGGCCCCGAGAGCCTACCTCGAGCCGACCCTCGAGCTCGACGCCATACTCACGTGGCTTATGTCCTTGTCCTGCTCCTTCTTCATCTTCTTCAGGTGGATGTGGTCGTGGTGCTGCGAGTCCGGCGTGCTCCGTGGCCTGTTGTACTTTTCGCGCTCGGCCGGCGATATCGAGCTTCTCTGTAAGACAAAACATAGGCCCGCGTGAGTTTCCTCCTCTCTCCCCGAACCTCTCCCTCGCCATACCGACACAAGTATTTCATGGGTTAAGAGAAAGCGATAGCCATTCGGCATGTATAAATACGTCTGCGGCTCAAACAAAAAGTATATGACGTGTCTCTGTTTGAATCCAAGCTGCACGGCTTGGCGCTGCGTTTGGATTAGTTTTATGACTGTGGTGCTTGTGACACGATGGCGATGATTACGACGGCGACAAACACGTACCATTGTATTTTTACGAACGCCCATTGGACGCGGGAAAAGGGTGCGGGGGGGCAAAGTGCGATCGCGATCGTAGCGCCTTTAGTGTTTTTCATTTGGCAAGTGCTCGCGCTAAGAGAGTCTGTGTAGCTTAAACGCCGGGGACGCGCTGCACGCGACGGATAACACGGGAATTTAATGCCGGGCAGCCTTGCGGGGAGCAGAGAGCGACTAGGGAAATTTTATACCCCGGGCTTTTACGATTACTGCTTCTCCCGCGGCGCTGCTTTACGCGACTTACTAATAAAGAGGTGGGACGGCCGGAAGAAAGGGAAAGATATGAATTTACGGGGCGCGAGTCCGCCGGAGGCTTTCGCCGGCGGGGGACTCGGGGGAGAAGGAAGCCCGGCCCGCGGCCCCTCCGTGATTTCTTCGTTTCCCCGCGCTTCCGCCCCGCCGACGTCGATTAAATAAAAAGGCTCCGCGAATTACTTATGCAGTCCGTTCCTTATCTCCCGGCGCGGACTCGGCTCCTCATCTCCCCGGGTGCGTCCGTCTGCGGCGGGGCGGGGGAATAATACATCGGGGGCCGGGGCTTCTGGGCTTCCTCGGCCTCCTCCTCCTCCTCCTCCTTTTTTCTTTTGCCCCCGGCGCGGAGGCGCGAAGCGGGGGAAAATCGAGCGGGTGAAACTCGGGCGATAAATAAGTTGGAAGTTATTTTGGGCGGATGCCGCGAGTTGAAGCGAGCCTTTAACTCCCTGACAGATTGTTTTGCTTATGTCGCGGGCGTCCTCCGGGCCCCCGGGTTTCCGCGTTTTTTCGGCCGTACGCGGCGCCACACTCGGCAGGGGAGGACCTCCTTCCGTGGGTCTCCGCGGACAATGGAAATCGGGGCGGACTCGAGTGGTCGGGCTGTCCCGGCGTTTGGGGAGCGGCCGAGGAAGACGTATCGGCCCGTCGAGGAGCCGCAGCGGAGGACTGCCGGTCGAGCCGCCGCCGCGCCCCCCCGGCTCCCCGAGAGGCCGAGGGAGGCGAAGAGCCGAGAAGCCAAAGAAGGAACTGCGCGCGCGGTCCCCCTTGTAATTTCTTTATAAGCCGGGGCCGGCCAGTCAAGTTTACGGGGGAGATGGTCGGCGGCGAAGGTCCTGGCGGTTCGATTCGCGCGGCAGCCGGTCCCCGGATGCAAATCGGCCTCCTCTCCGTGGGGAAGTGCAGAGGGGGAGAGAAAAGGTTTCCCGCCGCATGGCGGCCTCGGGGGGGTGGCGGGAGAAGGGAGCGGCGGGATTTATTCTTCCTCTTATTTGCTCGGGGCGCAGACTGCGGACGGGGGGAACCCCCGCGAGGCGCATACGTAAGCGGTAAGCGGCCCGAATTATGAATGGGCCAACGGAAGTCCCGCAGGGACAATTTTCCACCCACCCCCCAGTCGGCAAAGTATCGAGCAGTCGCCCCGGCACTTTTATCGCTCGCGCGGTTCATTTTTTTTCCTTTTTTTTTTTCTCTTCTCGTTCCCCCCCGTCGGTGCCTGCAGGCTACGCTCCTCGCTCATTCGAGAGCGTCGCGCGACTCTATAAGCGGATGTATCACTCGCGCTCCGCCCCTCCCCCCAGCCGAGGGCCGGGAGAGCAGGGATCATACGGGACGGTCAGCTGGGCGCATTATGCCCGCGCGCCGGGGGGGAAAATTGAATTGGCGTTAATGGACTCGGGTAACTCGTCGGGTTATTTTTAATTGTCGGCGATTGCTTCAATGAAGGGGATCATCCAAGTGGGCGCGCTCGGCCGGCTGGAAGGAGGGGGGGCCGAGGGGGCCGAGGCGCCCGGAGAGTGACTCATTAGCGAGGAGGGAGCCGAGGCGGAAGCGGAAAGAAAGGCAAGCGCCGGGAGCGGTATATATCGGCGCCGGGGGAGCCGCCCCTCGACCGAGGAGTTATAAAAGAGAGATTTGCCGCGTAGGTTATCGAGCAGCGGCGGCGGGGGCAGATATTCGCGTAAAGGGAAACACGAATACACGGGGGCGGCGGCGGCGGCGGCGGCGGGGAGGCCGCTCGGGAGGGGCTGAGCGCTCGAGTCGAATTTCGCTATTGATCCCGCCGGCTTCGCTCGTTTCCCCCGGCGGCGGCGGCGGCGGTGGCGGCTGCGGCGCCGACGGCACTCGATACCCGTCGCCCCCGAGAAGTCGATATGGAAGAGCGCGGCCGTCTTCGCTGCGGCGGGGGCTACAAGCCAGCCGTGTCGGTACACCCATAAACCAAACTCCAGGGCGTGCGCCTCGACCCCGTCGCCGCGGCCCGACTGAGCTTTTTCCCGCCAGGGCTCGCGGCCCCGCGGCCTCCCCCTCCGCGCCTCGTTTATTGCGACTTTAACGGGGGGCATTTTCCTCGGCGCTTGGGGGAGGCCAATTGATAGGAGATTAGATAATGGCGTGCTCGGCGCGCCGCCGGGAAGAAAGCCCACTGGGCTACTTGGGGGGGCTCGGCAGGTGGCGTGTACTGGGCGCGTGCCGCCCCGCCGCGGTCTTCGCATGCCCGGGCTAAATCTACTGGGCCTGCGCCTATCAATTTCAGCTCTAACGGCTAATGCAATAGCTTTGTACACGCTGAAAGGTCAATCTTTTGCTACTTTACAAGCTGGCTAAGTGTGGATTGCGTTCGTCGGTCTTATTGCAATTAACGTACAAGAGACTCAAGCGGAATGTCTATAATGTCGCTCATTCTTACTCGCTTTGCTTGTCGGCTGTTACGATTATACATGGCAAGAGCTTGACAATGGACAAAAATTACTCAATCATAATGATAATGGCATCGGGAAGGTTGTAAACGTGCAAGAGATATGATTAATAAACATTTTTACAAACGTGTAATTTGTATACATGTAATCGTTGCAAATAAGTTTAATGATTGGACGATAATACACCAGCGACTTATAGGCTTATAACAGATATTAATGACAGTGACAATGTGAAGCAAATCGAACAGAAAAATAATAGCCAATAGTTAATGTATAATATGTATAACTATATGTGTGTGTATAAATCGACATTAATGCGTCTACTGATCCTAATAAAAAAAACTTGAACTGTGGAGAAATGAAAGAAAAAAGAGCATCGGGTTTGTTATAACAAAATGAACGGATACATAATTGTTGAGATACATATTTGCTTGGACTTACCGCAATTTTTTTAATACGTTCAACCCAACTGAGCGATTCCACCTAAAGTCGATAAACAATAAATGAAAAGGTAGGTAGCAAGAGAAGCGCAACAGCGCTAGAGCGAGACGAAGAGGAGAAAGAGAGAGAGAGAGAGAGAGAGAGACAGAGGGGCTGGGGGTGGCGGTGAGATAGTCGGGCGCGAGGGAAAGAGAGAAGAGCGAGAGCTGCTAGCGGGTGGAGGGTCGGGGGGGTGTGGGGGTGTGGGGTGACGCCCAAGTAAATATCCCCTTATCAATTACCCCCATCTGCAGCGGCGCGCGGCTCCCCGGGCTTTTAGCCCAGTCCTCCTGGGCTCCTCTGCCGGCGCGGCGGCGGCGGCGGCGGCGGCGGCGTCGGGGCCGTGGGCGGGGTGTGCGGGGGGCGGGGGGCCGCCTCGTCCCACCGCAGCCGCAACCCCACCCCCCCGGCGCGGCGCTACTCGCTATTTCACTTGCTCGCGCTCCATTACCTCGACGCCTTCGCACCGACGAGCTTTCCCACTTCCTAACCTCCGAGCCCCAGCCGCCCCCGCTTGGCTCTCGCTTCCTCCGCCGCGCGCGCACTCGAGCCAGCCCGGCGAAAGTGAGAGCGAGCGAGCGAGCGAGCGGCCGGGCCGGGGCGAGAGAAATATTCTCGCGTACTTGTCCCGCGGTATTTGCGAGAATTCCCGAACAGTTGGCCCCGCGCCGCCGGGTTAATTGTAGCCCCGCCGCGTAATTGCTTTTTATTAAGATTGTACGAGCTGCAGGCGGGGCTGGCGAGCGAGAGAGAGTGAGAGAGAGAGAGAGAGAGAGAGAGGGACTCGGCGACGGCCTCCGCCCGTTGGCCGCTTATTGATTTCCGACACCCTCTCTTAAGCGCCAGCCGAGCCAGACGAGCGCGGCTTGACTCGCGACATTCAGCCCCTCCTCGTAGGCCACCCGCCGGCGAATCATCCCCGCATTCCGCGCTCGCCGTCCTTTGATTTACTTATTGCGCCCCTCGGCCCCGGCCCTTTTCCCACTTTTCCCCATTACGTACATATATATACATCTAGACGTACACGCAGACCTCGATCGCTCGTCCCGCCTTCGCGTCGCAGCCCTAATTGATTTATCCCGTCGGCGGCGCAGTCGCCAGTGTCTCGGGGCTGCGGGGGAGGAGCGCCCGCGGCCACGGGAGTCAGGTGAAAAATGAGATGCGGGCGGGTCGGCCGGGTCGCCCGGGTCGGAGTGACACCCGCGCCGGGGGGGGAGGGTTGGGGCCTCGGGGTTGGGTAAAGTTGCCGCGGAACTCGGGCGGCGCATCGCGTCGGCGGTTTCCCGCCCCGCCTTTTTCCCCGGGACAACTTTTCCCTTTTGCCACTCTATTTTCGTGCTTTCGGAGGCCGCGACGCCAGCGAGAGAGAGAATTTCCGAGAGACGGATAAAAGGGGCGCCGCGGCCTGGAAAAAGAGAGCCCGCGCGAGACAAAGCGCGCGCTCGCGCGCCCGAGCCTCCTTTCAAAGCGCTTTTCCAGCGTCCTTGTAATTTAAATCATTTCCCCCTTTTATCCCGCTCGGCCGTTTGAGTTTTGTTTTATGTTTCGCTGCCGGGTAGATTATGTGCCGCCGCGGCGGCCTCGTCTCTATTTCACTGGGCGAGCCACGCCGGGCACGAGCGCCCACCTCCCCCCCTTTCGTGCCGGCAAGCACCGATTTTTTCGGGATAGATCCTCAGCTGCGCCCAAAGACGATCGGACCTCCTAATTGCGTTATTCCGAGCTGGCTTATTATCAAATGCGCCAGGAGCCGGCGGCAAAGCCGGAAGCCGCAAAGCGCGCTAGTCGGTAGGCGGGTGCGAGGGAAGGGGGCCGCGGGGCGTCAAAGAAAAGCGAGTGAAAGGAGGGTTAAAGTTTGAGTCGTGCTCTCCGGGGAGCTCCGGCGCCCGGCTAATGGGCCCGCGAGACGACCACTCGGCTGCTTATCCGACTACTCGGGAGCCGCGAGCCGGAAGCCCGCCGAGCTTTCCTCCTCCTTTCACCCAGGCGCGCCCCCCGGTTCCTCGGCTTCCGGCGCCGGCAGTTGCGGGGCTTCCTCGGGAGCGCCGCGAGGATCAGCGCCGAGTCACCGCTCTGCGGTCCAAGACCGAGCGAGCCGTAGCTTTTTTACCGATCGGGATTGGCGGAGGGAGCGCCCCCTGTCGGCGGGCACCGGGGCCGTGTACCCGGAAACGCCTCGGCGCAGATTAGACCCGCTGATTGTTGTTAAATCACTTAGGGAGCGGCGTATAACCGGCCGGGAAACTTTGGCAGTAAACCAGAGCCGACACGGCCGCCGCTCTCTAATTATACCGCCTGGCGCGGAGACAAGCCGCCCGCGGAAAAATGAACTTTGCCGCCGGAGCCGGAAAAAAAGCGGGCAGTGGATCTGACGGGATATAAGCCGGGGAGGAGCCGCCGCGGTCGGGGGCAAAAAGGAAAAGTTGGCCGTCTCCGCTGCGGAGGCTGCGCGCCTCGAGATAAATCCCGCGTGCTCGGCGGAAAGTCAAAAACATTCGACCCGCGGCTCGCCGATCTCGCAACTTGTAATCCGCAAAGGCTCGGCGCGGGAGAGGATCCGCTAGTCCCGGTAGCGCGCGGGTTCTTTCACTCGAAAATCGGCGGCGCGGGACCTGCGCCGAGGCGCCTGGCCGAGGCTTCCGCGGGCAGATATGGGGGTACAAACGATTTCGAAACAACCGCCGAAAGAAAAGAGGCCTTAGGAGGAAGAGAAAACAAAGCTCGGGCGGTGCGGGCGCGAGCGCGCGGTAAACACAATACTTCCATTAGAGCAATCGCCGGGTGCGCGGCGCGCGGAAAATAAGAGGAGCCCGAGGAAAAAGGAAGATAAACAGCGTAGCCGGCGCGTAAGTAGCCTTATTAGCGGCCCGGGCTTTCGCCGCCCCCCCGTGTACATACACAGATAAGCCCCGGGGCGCTCGGCCCTTTGTTCTTGGAGCCTAATAGCCGCGTAAACTTTTCCCCGGGCCACCGACGGCGTCTTCTCCTCCCGCGGGATCCCCTGGCCCGGAAGGAACGGGGGCCATAGGGCGCGACCGGGCCGACAGTTGTCCCCGGACAAAGCCCCTTAGGTCCTCGCGGCCGGCGGACAAGACCACCTGGCCTTTCCGGTGCGCTCGTTACGCCCCGGCGGAAAGAAGCCCGCTTCCGCGAGGAGGAGCCGCTTCCGCCCTCGGCAATTAAGGCCCCGGGTAGGGGGGCCGCGCGATCGGGGCTGCGCCGGATCCGCGTAATCAGATAATCGGGGATGATCCGGGGTGTCCCGGGGAAGTCGGGGCGCCGTGTAATCGCAGGCGAAGCCCCGCGGCTGCTCCACCCCGGGCCCGAGTTGCCCAACTCCTGCCAGGTGGCCGGGAACCCACGCGGCGCGCCCTCCTCAAGTTTTCCTTCCGAGTCTGGCCGTATCGGCCCTCGGGCGCTTCCGCGGAGACGGGGAGACGACGGCCACCGCGGCCGCTTTCTTTTTTCCTTCTCGTCCGCCCCTAAAGCCCGGCCTTGAAATGTTTGCCTTCCATTATTAGGAAGGGAGTTTGGGCAAAGTTGATTAATTCAAATGGACGCGCCGGCCGGAGGCTTATTAAGCGGCGAGTCGGGCCGCCGGCACCGCGGGACGCCGATCGATCGAGGAAAGCCCTCGGGGATAAAAGAATCGTCCCCCGCATAAGCAGCCGGAGAAAGGAATATTCGTCATGCCGGCCGGAGGGCGCCGGCGGTGGGGTGGGGGAGCGGGAAAAAAGGAAGGAAGGAGCGAGGGCGCGGGCGGCGAGAGAGACCGCATCGGGGGCAAAGTTTCATTAAAGCTCGGGCGCGCGAGCGAGAGGGGCTGGGGGGTGGGGAGCAGACGCCCGGGATAAGAGGGCCGGGCCGAGGTGCATGCGCCGGTGTCAGCGGGAATCCCGCAAATCCCGAGCCGGGAGGTATACAAGATTGTACCCCAGCGGCGCTCATTTCCGCGCGCGTATAAGCGGAGGGGTCGGGCGGGCCCGTGGCGCTCCCGTCCCGCCCCCGTGGCTCGGCCCCCGGCGCAGAGGAGGCAGCTCGCCGTCTCTATTTGCCCCCGTCCGCGTTAGTCGGCCCGGCCGAAAGCGAATATTAGCACTGACGAGGAGGGAGCGGGGAGTTAACTGATTGCGCTTGCTCAAGGGATTAGACGGATGAGCTCGCGGAAAGGGGCCTTTAATCGATTGCTTTATCGCGTGCGCAATCCTTATCTCTCGGCCCCCCCCGCGGCGAGCCCTCCTTATCCGCCGCCGCAGACTTTCCTTAATTGCGCGCTAACTAAAGCAAACTCCGCCCGGCTTTTTTCCTTTTTTCACGCCCGCGGACGAACTCGCTCCCCAAGTGCGTTATGCCGTCCCCCCGAAAACCGGGGGGGGAAAAGCGCCGATTCCGAGGAGACGGCAAATTGACCCTGGCTCCGGTGCAGCCTCCTTAATTGCCCGATGATCCGCGGACCGGGTAGCCGAGGAGCCCGTGAGCCCCCGGGAGCCGCCCGGAAAAAGCCGCCGGGGCTGCGTTTACGAGCCGCGTCCCGCTGCGGCCCGATAAATCATTCATAAAACCCGGAGGAGAGGAAAAACTTGGGCCGCGCCGGGGAGTAAAATATCAGCGATTTGCCAGCCGCTCATAAATAGGGAGCCTCGGAGGTTCGACTCCTTGCGGCCTCCCGCCTCGGCTCCTTACTCCCGCCGCGCCGCCCCGGTGCTTTTAATTACGCCCGCGCGCGCGCTCCGATCCGCTTTTCAGGCCGCGGGAAGCTTTGTCCGCTCGCGCATGGCTTTGTCGAGGGTGGGCTGGTGGCGAACTTTTTCCGCCAAAGCGCCGGGGCGCAATTGGGCGAAAAACAGATTCGGCCTCGGCGGCGCGGCGGCCCCGCCCTCTTTCGATCCTCCCCCGCGGGCGGCCGGCTGGCGCGGGCAAATTTGCATTTTTAAATTAACCCGGCAGTGTTTGCAGCTATCTCGGGGCGGCCAACAGGGCCGCCGGGACTTTTTACAATTTAACGCGGTGCGCGGGCGGGCGGAAAGCCCGGGGCTGATCGGCGCACCCTCCCCCCGGCTATCGCACCGGTCATTGGTGTCATCGGCCCTCGTTAGCCGGCCCCCGCTGATTACGGCACCTGGGCCGCGAGGCCTTCCTTGCCGGCCGGGCCTGCGCGCCGCCCGATAACGAGCTCGCCTTTTTCCGCGGGGATTGCCCGCTTTGTCAGCCGGGGCTAAGCGCCGCGCCCCGCCCCCACCGTCCGACTTTTAATGAATTCTTCCCGGGCCGCAATCCGCTTTGAGGGGCGCTAATTCGGTGGCGCGGTCCGACAAGGTTGGAAGAAAAAAAAAAAAGGAAAAAAAAAGCAAGGGAAGACGCCGGGGTCTGGGTAAGCCGCGGGAAAAAGGCCGGCGGCCCGGGGCCCCGCGGCATTATTCAGCACCTAGGGATAATCCCCGAGGGGCCGGCGCCCGGGGCTGGCAAGTTTTAATAGACAGAATTGGCGGGAGCGGGGCGTCGCGACACAATAGCCGCGTCATATCGACTGGGCCGCCCCGCCGCGGGAGGAAACGGAATTAAGAGGGCCCCGGCGAATTTGGTTGTATTAACGAGGGCCGAGCGCCGGCCGGTTATCAAATTTGAATAGTAATTTATTCATGAAAAAGAGGAAAGGCCCGGGCGAGGAAAGCTCGGCTCCCGGGCCCGCGTGTAAAAAAAACCCGGCAATTCGGCTGCGGCGCGGCCGGCCCTCCTCCCCGGGGCCGAGGGCCGGCGCCCGGGTCCCGAGCGCTGCCGGGGGAAATTACCGAAAAGGAAAGGAAAAAGAAAAAAAAGTAAAAAAAAAAAACAAGTAGGGGGGAGAGGAGCGCGGCCGCAGTCCATTGTCTAGTCGGCCCCGGTATTATAAGACACGCGACTTTTTTTCACCCGGGGCCGAGGCTGCCGCCGCTGCTGCCGCTGTGAAAGAACGCGGGGAAAAAGGAGTAGCGCGCCCGGCGCGCGGTAATTGAAAAGCCTGCGCGAGATCCGCGCGCGCTTTATCTCTCGCCCGCCGCTTCGTACACGCCTTTCATCTTTTACACCTCCTCCTCCCCCCCCCCGACAGCCCCGCCAGCCGGCCTGCCTCCTGCCTCTACCCCCCCCCCCGCCCTTTCGCCGGGCTCGCATCCACCCTACTTGATTTTCAGCCACTTTTAGTTCGCATTATCCCGCCTTTAACGGCTTACAAATCTTTCCATCTAATTTGCCTTTTGCGCTTCCCCCGTTTTCGCTGCAAAACACATTATACCAGACGCCCGGCTAATTAATCCCGCGACAGCTACTTTAGCCGGTAGGAATTTATGATTCCTCGGTGAGCGAGGCAGCGGGGGGGAAAAAAAGTAGAGGGGAAAAAAATAAAAAGAAAGGGGCGAACGTGCAGTTGCAGGCTGCAGTCAGTCAATACGCGTTAAAATGAATGGATACCCGCACGGCTGGTATATCCATCGAGGCCAAATTCGTTTTATAATCTGAAACGTATAACCTGATATACTAAATTAAACGGGACGAAGGAGCGCTTAAGCGCGTTGATTAATTTAATCAAATTGATCCGCCGGCAGATTGTCTGTTTAGATAAGGTAGTGGATCGGCCTGCAGAATTCACGCGGCGCGGGCACATTATTATTATTTAGTCTCGGCGAGCCGAGTTCCCCTCAATTATGCCCGCACACCTGCGCAGACAGCCAAGTATAACACGGGGTATCCGTGTGCGGGGCGCGCGCGCTCACCCGCCGGCCGGCTAACCAATTGGACGATCCATCAGCCGGGGCGCACCGGGTCCTTTGCCAGGGCGCGAAAAGCGAGGCGCGCCTTCGACCTTGACCCCGCGGGCGAATACCGACGGCCGGCGCGCGTCTTGCCTCCTGCCTCGGCTTTCCACCCGCGACGGTCCGCCGCCTCCTGGACACGCGGCCACCTTAGGAGCAGGGCTTGATTTTCGGGGCGCGGGTCAACCGCCGGCCCGGTAATTGAAAAAGGGAGGGAGGGCACGGTCTGCGCGCCGGGTGGAAAAAGAATATATATTTTTTTTTTTGAAGAAACCGCAGGGATCCGCACCGCCGACGGGGGGAGGAGGAGCGCGAGAAAGGCGCTCGCGGCGACCGCAGGCGCACGAGGGCCGCCGCGTGCGTGTCCCGTAATCTCTGCGGCTTTTTGCCCGCGAGGTAGCCCCGAGAAGGCATCCCGGGCATTTACCGCGGCGACGGCGGCGGCCGACCGCCGGTGCTCGCGTGCGCGCCGCGCACTCTATAATTTCGGCAAGTGTTTTTTCATCCTTCTTTTCCTTCCTTTTTTTTTTATCCTCCCCTCCTTTCCCCCCATTACGGCCGCTCGAGCCCTCGTGTTGTTTTAGCCTTTACCTCCAATCAGGCATCCTCCCCGGGCAGCCTCCGGCCGGAGCGAGCCCGGCGCCCGCGGGCTTCGCCCCCCCCTCCCGGGCGCGAGGGCCGCTCAACAGTTGTCTAAGCCGAGTCCCCCCCGCGGGTAAGCCAGGCCCGCGCCATCCGCCGATTATCACCCGGGAGAATAAATTAGGGGGCGCGCGGCGACGGGGGCCGGGAGGCGGGAGGTCCAGACGCCCGAGGATGCTCCAATCATCTCGTTAATCGAAATAAATGAAAGCGAGAGTAATCCGATTGTCGGGCGGGAGGGGGCCGAGAGAGATAGCGGCCGCCGGCGCGAGAACGATTATTGTGAAATATAGGGGCCTCATTACCCAAGCTGGCGGCTAGCCTTTGCGCCCGGCCCTCATTAAATTACCAACTAATTACCCTCGGCGGATTATTAAAAAGTTGAGTCGCTCGTAAAGAGTGGAGGCCGCTCGTAAAAGCCCTCCGGGCTCCGGGGGCCCGCGGGGAGCTCGGGGCACTCGCCGCGCCGATATAAGGCGCCGGCCGCCGGATATTATTAACCCGCGGACGTTAGACCTCGTAGATTCGTTCGGCGAACGAGCGCACGGGGGGCCGCCGCCAGCGGTCCGCTGTCGCCCATCCACTCGCGAGGATCGCCCCGATAAAAGGAGGAGGGGAAAAAAAAAAAAAGAAGCCGACTCCCCCCGGAAAGCCAGTCGTCGTCGTCGGCGGGGTGCGGCTCGCGGCGCCTCCTCCGCCAGGAAGCAATCCGAGCATGTCGGCGCACTATGTTTCAATTATACGATCGAGCCGCCGCCAGGAGATTCGCCCTTCGTAAATCTTCCCGGTCCCCCGGTCCCCCGGCTCCCCCGCCCTCCTCCTCGGCTCCTCCGCTCCTCCGCGTCTCCCATTCGCACTCGGGGCCTTTTCATCTCAATCTTAATAATCGAATCAGGAAATTGGACCACTTTGCCCTGAGTAATAGTTCGGCCTCGCTCGCCTTATTAGAAAAACGTGCCGCGGCACTAGTCGCTTACACGCTCCTCTTCCAAGTGCCGGCCGCGCGGCCAACGTCAATTTCCAAGGCGAACGGCAGCCGGCGCCCGTAAGAAGCCGCATCAATCGCCGCTTGCCGGGGACTCGGTCCGCGCGACACTCCCGACGCCGAATGCGGGGACGACGGTCCAGCGGCCGCACCGGCAAGATGAATCGCTATCGCCGGGGAATCGCGGAATTGGAGCAGAATGAAAAGTTGCTCGGGTCGTTTGTCCAGCCGACGGGGGAAAAAGCTAGGAGAGCGCCGCCGCCGGATTCCCGGCACTCTCATCCGATTAAAAGCGAGGTGGGAGCGGGTATCGAGCGGGGGGACGACGACGCGGCTCCCGCGGCCGGCATCATTGCCTCGCGGCTTGCCCCAAGAATAATTGCTTATAAAATCCCAGTAGACATGCGGATCGTCGCGGCGAGCCGCGTTGATGTGTATATATATATGTGTGTGCATTGGAAATATTAAAGAGCCCGGGGGGGTTGGGAAAGGCCGCGGAGGGGATTCGCCGGAGCAGGTGCGCGGGGGGAATTGAGAGGGAGCCGGGTCCCCGGGGAGCCGCGGGCGCCGGAGGACAGGAGAGAGCCTTTCAATTAGTAATTAAAACGTACGGCGCCGGCGGCTCGTTGCTTGCCGCGCGCGGCAACTTTGCCGCCGGGCGCGCCCCCAGCCGGCGCCAGGCCGACCTCGGCGGCGGCCGGGCGAGTCGTCGCGCTAGAGGGCGCCACGGCCCCCGCGTCTCCCCGCGACCGATTCGCCCCGCGCGACGGCTTCTTTTCGCCGCGGGCCGCGGGCGGGGGGGAGGTGGGGGAGCGACACGCGCGGGGGGGGGCCCGGGTGGGCGACGCAACAAGCCGCGCCGCGCAGGCGCCGCCATTTTGTCCATTAATTAACGCGCCCTAATGAGATGGCGGAGGTGTCGGGCTGTCGGGGCGAGCGAGGCGGACGATATGCCCGCTGGGAGGGCTTGAATTGCCGCGCAAGTGCCCTTCTAGGCGGTCTCGTCGGCCTGAATTAGTCCGCTCGAGGCGCGGCGCCGCCGAGAGTTACAGGGCTGCGGCGACCTCTGCCGCGGGGGCCTCTAACGGCCCGCGTGCTCCGGGGATCCTCCTCCCCGCCCTCCCCTGTCGCCTCGAGCCCCTGGTCATTACCCCCCGCGCGGTCCCTTTCACCGAGCGCACTAGCCGACGCGAATCAACCCGCGGATTCGCTTTAATTAAAGTAATTCCTGGGCGCGTTCCCCCCCCCCCCCCCGGCTTTCCATCCGATTCGGCGAGCGTCGCGGATGATTATATGATCGCGGGGCCCTGCCCCCCGCGGCGCCAGGCCGGCTCCCCGCGCTTTTTCATTTGGCCGGGCCTTTGTCCGAGCGCACTTGGAGGGCTGCCGGTGGCCGGCGCACATGTAAGGATGTACGACTTTTAATTCGTGCGCGGCCTCGAATTAATTCGAAAAAAGGGGCGCCGGGAGCCGCGGGAGTTTTGAAGCGGCGGCGCGCGCCGGGGCCGTTGACCTAGAGGCGGCTAGGCCAAAATAGATTATCAGGGGAAAAGAGCCCGCGGGAGGCGCGGCCCCGCGGCGGCTCCCGCAGTCCCCGCTGGCTTTGTCGGCCTCTCTTTTTAGCCACTCCCGCGGCCTGCGCCCCGCCGGCTTACATAATGCAGCCACTTTAATTAAAATAAATTACAGCCGGCCGCCGGGCTTTTTCGCGCGCGCCCCCCGAGCTTTTTCCGCGGGCCGCCCGAATATCGGCTGAAAGCGATAGCCTTTTAAATATATATACGCGCCCTCCCCCCGGGAAGGCGCCAAAAAAAAAAAAAATAAAATCGCTCCCTCGCAGCGGCCAATCGAACACCGGATCGCGCGTTTAGACGTCGGGGCGGTTCTTTTTTTCCTCCCGGGGCGCGCAGCAGCTCGCGCGCTAATTAATATTCCGAGTGGGCCGCGCGGGCGGAAGTCCCTTTTACGCGGAGCGCCGGGTTTATTTGCACTTTATCCGGGATTTAATTTACCGAGCGACGACGACGGCCCGCTGATATGATTAAAAGATATAAAAGAGAGGAGCGGCCAAGCGAGCGAGCGGCGCCCGCCGCCCCTGCGGATGGATTGAGAGCTTTAGTTAAAATAAAAGTGCGCGCGCCCATGGCTAGTCGGGCCGGCGGGGAAATTTCTTTCGGATTAATAATTCAATTAGTAGCCGGGCAAATGATTCCCTCGGTTTGTTCCAACTATTGCCCGGGCTTGTTAATCACTTCCCCCCCAGGCCGGCGCAGGACGAGCCTCTGGGTTTTTTTTTTTTTTCTTCTTTCCTCCAACAGCGACGACTCCCTGCCCCGGCGGCTAATCGATCCCCGGCCGCGAGACTCTCGCGATGTATCCCCGGGTCGATCCCCGGCGAGGGCCCTGCGGTGTGACATAACGCACTTTGCACCGGCGTCCCGGCGATCGACCGGCAACCCTCCCCGGCGGACAAAGGCGCACCCATCGATTTTCCAGTATCGCCAACCGAGGAGCGCGAGTGCAAAAACTTGAGGCTATAAGCTGGAGAAGGCCATAAATAAGGTAAAGCCGTTGTCGGGGCCGAGGAGACGAGCGCGCGGCGGACGGGGCGCGAGGAGCCGGCAGGCAGTTGGGGGGGCTCATTGTGTCCAGCCGGCGAATAATCGGGAATCGGCCGAACAATGGATTGTTGTCTCGCGCGGTGCGACCCCGGCGCCCCGGTTTTCGCGCCCCGCTGATTGACGCGGCCTGGGGTGCCGGAGCGCGCGCGCGCGCTTTTTTTTTCCGGCCCGCGCGGGGTGGCCGCTGCCCCCGGTAAAATCGCAGTCCCCCCCGGCCGATACGTAAACATATACAGCTATATGTGTACATATACATGTGCTTGGGGGGCTCATTGTCTCGCGGGCGGGGCGCGGGCTCTTTGCGCGGGCCAGCTGCCAGCTTTCATTTCATAATGAATGGAGGAGTAGGCCGGCCGCGCCGGGGGGCCTCTCCGCGCTCGGGCTTTCTTTTTTTTTAAGTGTGTACGCGGTTATAAGCCATTTGGAGGTGTCGCTCCCAATTAAACTACAGCTTTCATTAGCCTTATTATTATGGGGGGGGCCGCGCGAGCTATTATTAACGCGGGCGCGTGCATTATGCACGTTAAGAAATAATCCATCGGGGCAACCGCGAACTTTATAATGATTAATAAGAAAGCGGTCTAGAGTCGCCCTGATGGAAATAAAGTTTGTTATAATTTCCGGGAAGCCGGGCTAACTGGGATAGTGTAAAGAATAATTGTCCGCAATTATTGATAATGGGGATCATCAAGCCGCGGAGGAGGGAGCCGGAAGCCGCGGGCGGGGGTGGCTATAGACCCCCGGGAGGCGGGGGGCTGCCGGTCCCCGGGAAAAGAAAGGAGCGTATAAGCCCCGAGAGAAAAGTCGCACTTGACTGCAAATTTAATATCCCCTTAATCTGCCGGCATCCTTGGCGCATCCCCGGCAATATGAATTCCCGGGGCTCAAGGCGTCGGGCGCCGGAGAGCAGCTGCTAAGAAAAGGGGAATAACACGGGCCGCGCGGGGCTTTACGGCAATATTTTCGTGGGCCGGCGCATGCGCCCTCCGACCCCCCCCCCCTCTCCCGGCTCCATAAAACAAAAGTGATTCCCGTCGTAAAAGCGAATCTCTCCACGCGGATATTTACTGGTCGAAGAGCGCCGGCGGTGGTAGCGCCGGCGACCAGAGCCGAGATGAAAGTGCAAAGTGAACTACTGCTCCCGGGCGCTTTCGCCGAGCTCTTTTATGCCCCTTCTCCTTTTCCCCGACGGCCGCGGAGAAAAGCCCCGAGAGCGAGAAAAGCGCGGGGTCGGGGCCGACCCCCCGCCCCTCCTCTAATACGCCCGGGCGGGAGGGGAATATTTGTCGCCGCGGGACTCGATCGGAGCACTTGAAAGCAAGACCCGCCGGCGGCGCGCGAATAATGATCGGTCCTCCGGATCCCCGGGGCCGCCGCCGAACCCGGGGGACCTCGACCTCCGCATCTTTTATTCCAGGCCGTTATCCGGTCGCGCGGCGCCCCGGGCGCCAGGACTCCTCGGGCTCATTAGCAGCCGCGACGCCCTGCCCGAGCGGACCCGCTCGACCGGCCATTAATACGTCGCGCCCCGACCGATTGATCCCGGGGCCGCTTCACAATTGGCCGCGGCGGCCATCGATCGGCCGACCTCGCAAAAACACCCGCACACCTCGGCCGGGGGGACCGGGGGGGCCGGGGGAATAAAAGCCGTGTTTGCCCGCTGCCGGCTACTCGCACTCCTTAAATCTCCCCTCGGAGGACTCGAGTGTCGAGGCCGCGCGCCCGAGCGGCTTTCCACGCCGCGCACCCGCGCCCTTCCAAAAGGGATCGGCCGCCGAGTTTTTCCGCCCAAAGTAACCGGGGAAATCGGCTTTCCCGGGGGACTCCCGGGCGAAAAGCCCAATTGACGCCGGGCCGGCTCAACCTATCGAGTTAACCCCCAAGCTGGTCTCGGCCCCGGGCTTCAATTCCTAATGGATGTTCCCCGACCAAGGAGGAAAATTAATCATCCGACGAATCACGTATGAATAGCCTGCGGGAAAGTCTGGGGCGGGGGCGGGAAACCCTTGGGATTCCGGCTCGCGGGAGAGACGGACCGGCGCGTCGTGACAAGCAGAAGCCGGTGCCGGCGTGGCAGATTCCTCCGGCGAGCCGGAAGCTGTGGGGCGCGCGGGTTCGGGAGGCAGGCGACCCAAGTTTAAAAATCGATAGGCACCCAGTCGGACTCCTGCAAATGGGTTAACTAAAGCGAACTCGAGCGAGTGTCACTGTAGAACTATGGGATTCGGGGGAAGCCGTTGTTGATATCGCGATCGAGTCGCCCTCCCCGCCGACTGGTAACTTCCACTTCGATTTGGCACGGTTACTCCTTGGAAAGTGACTGGTCAGCCGGCCTGATCCCCACGAGGATTTATTCCTCCGAGCAAGTGGCGTCGCGGGTAATTGGCCATTTTCTGGCCGCGTGGGCCGCGCTCGCTCCCCGGAAAGATCCAAATCACGGCGGCTCGGGCCCTATGCCCACTGGCTCATCAATTATACAAAACTAAGAGAAGGGCAAAGAAGAGCCAGCGGCTCGGAGGCGGCCGGAGGGAAACAAAAGCCAGAGGCGGCGGCGGCGGCGGCGGCGGCCCCGGTTTTTGCCCGCGCGCCGTCCGCGCGGCCCCGATCAACTTCTGATCGGCGCTGCATTATTTATGGGCACTTCCGAGGAATCGGCGCAGTTGCCGGGGGGCCGGGATCCTCGGCGCTGCAGCTTTAATGCGGCTCCCGCTCGGGGTTATAGGGGCTGAGGGTAGGCTCGGGGCCAATACGCCGAGGCCGCGCTTGAATTATACATCGGGCCCGCGTACCGGCTTTTTCCCCGCGGCCGCTTTGACACCTGCCCCGCGCGCGCGCGCTGCCCTTTCCGCGTACGGCCGCGCCGCTGAAAAACCGGGAAGAAACGGGAAAAAGCGGGAAGAAAGGGGCCCGGGCCAGGGGGGCTTTCCGGGAAGGATGGGATCCCCGAGGAGCGAGGCCGACGGCGGGCCTGGGAAGGGCCGCGGCCCCATTAGCATTCATATTTGACGCGCGGCTGGCTGCGCCTCGGACGGAAGGAAGGAAGGAAGGAGGCGAGTTAACCAAGGAAGGAAGGAAGGAAGGATGGCCGAGTCGGGCGCCGGTGACGGCCTGCCGCTATAAGGCCTATTAGCACCTGGCCCGGCCCGCGCTATCTTATCGCCCGGGGCTCCGGCGTAATGGGAGCGCGACTATCAATCCGCAATAATTGCGCGTATTAAGCGCCGCCCGGCCAAGGAGCCGACGGCTAATTAGCCGCCGCGGCTAAAATTGCCCGGCCGGCCGCTCCTCCGCTCATTAACCGCCTGTCGCTTATATACCCGCGCGCCCACCTCGCACCCTCGATTATCCAATCAAGCCGCCGCCGCCGCCGCCGCCGCCAACCCCCTCCTCCTTCTCCTCGACCCTCGTACTCGCACCCTCCCCGCTACGGGTCTTACCAGCGCGGCGCGGTCCCTCGGTTAAGCGGAGGACTAATTTACCGGCCGCGGCCGGGGAGCCATTCACGGGCTGCCGCCGATCGCCGATATATGATATACGCCGCGGCTGAGCGCGTTAATGCCACCAAAGCTGCGCGGCCGAGGGATTTTTAATAAAGGCGCGTCGCCGCCGCCGCCGCCGCCGCCGACGGGGGCTTTATAACCGCGAGTGCGAGCATTACGAGGCAAACGACGCCGGGCGGCTTTTATGTCTCCGCGCGCTTTTTAAGCTCCGAGCCCGCCGCTAGACCCTGCGTTTAATCTGCTTTACGAGGTGAAATCCTATAACGGAGTTTTTCTTCCCTCGGCCCCTCCCAGCCCCGACGCCCTCCTCCCCCCCCCCTACCCCACCTACTCGCCCTCTCCTGGCCGCAGCAGCCGCACACACCCTCCCCGCCGCCGCCGCCGCCGCCGCCGTTCCGCCTCCCTCTCTCTCCTCCCTTTTACTTTTTAACGGAGCTTTATGGATTTTATCCTTATGGATCTTCATCATTCTTTTTATTCGGGCTGCTTTACTTTTATGCTCTACCCTACAAGATACTTTGTTTGAGATTTATACGGCTCGAAATTTTCTACTCGTTTGGAGTGCGCAATTTGCGATCCAGCGGCTTTTAAGACTTCGCGGCCATCCAATCCTATGTCATCTTGGACCATTCCTTTTGATCCAGCGCCGTCGGTTAGGCGCGCTCGACTCCTTAGCCGAGCTTGCGGCCATTCCTAATTGAAGGAAGAAAAATTCCTACCTCCGGCTCGTCCCTTGTAACGCACTCGAGTGCCGTTCAAATTCCCAAGCTCACCTGGCCGTGGCTCGTGACGTCATCCGCTCAATCTCGAACGTTCCGTACTAATTGAAGCGAACCGTCAAGTTTTTCATACACTGGACAAAATCACCGCGCACGGCCGTAAAGACGGTTTATATTTATTTTCTCTTCCGCTCGTATAACAGCATCTCTCTCCGGCGCGATTAACGATTTAGCCGCTCCGCCATAAAAAGATACGATTTATCCGCATTGAATGCGGAAATTAATGCGACGCGAAATTAAGTTTTCTCCGTAATAGAGTTATTAAAAGGGAAAACTAGCTTCCATTAGGGGTAAAAGAAGCAATCGTCGAGGTCTTATCAAATGTTTCCTCGAGTCGCTACTCGTTTTTCCGCTTCTGCGGATACGCCGCGGCGGCGGCGGCGGCAAAAAAAAACCGGCACACAAACAAGAACGGGGTAGATAATGCGACTCGAGGAAGAGAGATACGGGGGAATACTAGGAGGAGAATTCTCAGGAATAATGATACCGGGCGGCTCTGTTTCCCTAAGTGGCCCCGCTTGTCTACCCCGGAGCAATCGAGCCTTTTACGCGCATAATGTGAAACAATGAGGAGGAGGAGCGGCCGCGCGAGAAGGGGAGACTCGGGCTTTTAAGATCCATTTGCGTTGCGTCAGTCACTCGGTCTCGCCGCCACGGCATTGTTTCGTCTTTGGCGCGGCGGCCCAAGCCAAACGAGCAATCGGACGCTCGTCGAGCGCCGTGTCAGATATCCCCCACCCCCCTCCTCCTCCTCCTCCGCGCCTCGGCGAGCCGACCGCGCGACCGATTATACGAGCGCCCGCGCACACGCACACAAAGCCGGGCGCGCAATAACTGGTTCGCCGGGCGCCACGGGCTTACGCGCCCTCGCGCGCCACTGGGAATTATTATCGATGCGCCCAAACGCCGCCCCGAGGACGTCTCAATCGGCGGGGGCGTGGGGGCCCGGGAGGCAGCCCCGGCCATTCAGCGGCGCGCCGACCTGTGAAATGGCCCCTTTGTTTTTTCTCCCCCCCCCTTCCATCGCGGCCGCTCCGCGACGCTTTCTGCGCGGCGCTCGTGTGCGTGCGCTCGCAGCGGCGCGGCGGCGTCACTTTATAAACCGAGACCGGGCCCGCGACATAACGAGGGCTTTTGTGCCCCGGCTGTATATACGCGCTCTCTCTTATTATACGGCCGAGGTGAATTATCGCGGATCTCATTGCCGATACATAATGGCGGATTATTTTCCTTTTTTTTTTTGTTTCGGCCCCGGGGTTCCTTGCCCCGAGAGCCGCCCGCCGCGGATCCTGTCGCGATATACAGGCGTAAACCGGCTCTCGGCCGGCTTCCCCTAGGCAGCCTCCGCGGCTCTTCCTTCTTTATTTACGCTCGCTTTTCGCGAAAACTACTCTCTCTCTCTCTCTCTCTTCTTTTTCTCTCTTCCCCCTTTGGGAGAGTCAGCGCGCCCGCGATTATTTGCATATAAATCTGTCGATCCGCAGTGGGGATCGTTCGAGTCGTCCGGGGCCGTCTCGCTCGCTTTTTTTCGCGTCCGCTCTTTCGGCCGATTGTTCATTTCCAATTTCCTCTGGGCAGAGTACTTGGGTTATGCTCTCGAGTCGACAGATGTTAGACGCCACCGGGAAGGTCTTTTTTTTTTCTCCCCCCCGAGCTCGGTACGATTAATGTTTCGCGTGCGCGGATGCCCACTCGAACGCGACCTGAATGCCACGTCCTCTAGACGCGACGCTTCTTTCTACTTCTCCCCCTTTCTTCTCTTTCTAACGCGCCGGCCGTAACGCTCAGGCACATCTACGTCTCTCTCCTTTGGCCTCGCTCTACAATGGCAGCCTCTTAACCGCATGAAATACGCACGCACGTACACACACACACACATGTATGCATATGTACATAATGAAAGAGGAGAGCGAAACTCTCCCGTATGAATGACACAGAAAAAAAAACGCCGAAGAATAAATGCTGATACTCACATGCCTCTCTTCCGACGGATTCAGACCTGCAACACAAAGAGGAAAAAATACAGTTTTACTCGGCTTCGTGGACAATGGCAAATATAGTAGGTGTGTGCTTTTGTACGCAATGATAGTATAATAGTATAATGGGATCGGCTGGTTAGGGGTATCAATCCTCTTTTAATCATTACATTCGCTCGCGAGAACGCACACGGGGGGAATATATATATATATATCTATATGTGTGCGCACGGGCACTTGGCTCTCGACAATGCAGCCGGCGGACTCGTGAAAGAAATACTCGACCGCACTCGTATGCACATGTACGTATCTGTTCGTTTATGTGGAAGTTTCGGTATCTCTTGTGGAAAATACTTGGCGGAGAAAGGGAGAGACGCGGGGCGGCGGTCGGGGGGAGAAAAGTGGAGGAGAAATGGGAAGCGAATGATAGAGCGCCGGTGAAATTTTACTTTGTTCGCAGAATGTATGCGCTTTAAAATTTCTCCCTCGCAAGCTCGAGAGATTTTATACTTTGTCTGCTCTTTATATTTCCTCCCCGGCCGTGACTCGCGAATCGGCGGCCCGCGGGCCGAAACGTCTTTATCGCGCGATTGATTTTTACGCATTGTTATTTTCTGGAAATGGATGCACTTTGGAGCCTAATGCGTTATTAAAAACGTCCGCCTCGTCAATTCCCGCGAAATAAAAGGGGGGAAGCCTTGGCCCGAGGCCGGGCGACTCGCGGCCGAGACGCCGGCTAACCGAGAGCGCGAGTCGTAAAGGAATCTCCGTGTAAAAAGGGGGGTAGTCAAAGCGCGCGGAAAATGATAAAAAATTCCTCCCGAGCGAGGTCGAGAGGCGCCGGGGGCCGATCGATAAAGGTTAACCTTCGGCACCTCCTTAAAGCCGCGATAAGATCCCCCGGAAAACATTTAGGGAGAAGAAAAAGCGGGGCGATAAACCGGGCGAGCGGGGGACTCCTCGGCTCCTTAATAATCGCCCGAGTATGACAAGTTTCTCGAGGGCCCCGGCGCCGCTGGCGGGGCGGCCTCCTGGGTGTCGTCGGCCGCGCTGATCAATCGACCGGAAGACGAGGATCCGCCCGGGGCGGGAGTCGGGCCGCTCGTTAGCCGGCGGCCGCCTCGGGGGCTCCTCCCGCGGGCGCCGGGACTCCTCGTGCATATTTACAGTCTAGTGGCGATAGGCCCTCGAGGCGCGGCGCCCTTACCGCCCAGGGCTTCCTCGCACTTGGCCCGGCACGTCTCCCGCGGGCCCGGCTCTCTCGAGCGCCCCCACGCAAAGACACGCACTCGCGCCTCCTTGGCCCTGTTAATTTCGCGCGGCTTGAAAGCCCGCGGGCGCCGTTTGATGTTGTTTCAATCCGAGCTTTTGATGGGCGTCGCCCCGCGCCGGGGAGCTTACAGCGCAGAGGGGGACTCGGGCGGGCTTGGATCCGCCGCGGTTGAAAAACGACCTCGGCCCAGGAGGTTGGCAGGCGCCCGCGCCAGGGGGAGCCGCCTGCTTTATGGGGATCGGTATTTTATCCGGGAAGGAAATCAGCGGCTCGCGGCGCGACCCCGCCGACACAAAGCTCGAGGTCCTTCCTCCTCGATCCCGTATAAATATCCCCCCGGGCGGGCGGCGCTCCATCTCTCGTCCCCCTCAGCGGCGATCCCCCGACGACGGGGCCGGCCAAGTGCGTCCGACGGCAGTTCCTCTTGCTCCCCGGGCGCTCGAGTGCCCGGCGGCCGGCTAACAAGGGCGCGTTAAACTCCCCGGCGGCGGACAGTTATCGGCCGATTTGTCAGGGTGGGGGGGGCAGCGCGCGCGAGGAAAAAGGAAGGTCGCGCGCGGAAAATCAGTGCGGGGATCCGGCTTAACTGGGCCGGGGTGGGTGGGCCGGCGGCGCGTAAAAGCCCGGGGGCGGCCCCCTTGGACGGTTACCCGGCGCCCGCTCGTATAACGCTTGCGCGCGGTCGACCTCGTAAACGCGCGGCCCACGGCTCCCGCGAATAATTCCCCAGTAAAACGCGCGGAGGAGATGGTTGGCTCGGTCTCGGCGGCGACGCCCCCGCGCAGAATGCGGGGCCGCCGGGAAGAGTCGACCGGGGGATATATCAACAGTCTATTTGGGAAATTGAAATAAGGTTGGCTTTTACGCCCCGCTCGCGGTATATGACAAGAGCTAACCGTTATACGTGCGCCCGGAGGGGAAAGCTTGTATTTATGTCGGCGCGGCCGAGCGGAGGCGGCCCCCCCCCCTCCGCCGGCGTCGCCGAGACCCGACTCCCAGCTTATACGTGTCATCTCCCGGCCCCTTTATCTTTCCGCGCCTTTTTTATTGCCCAGCGCCTCCGAGCTATAATCGGCGGAATTGATGCAATAAGATTCTTATTATATACAAGGTGTCGGGGGGCGTTATTGCGCGCGATATCGCCCCTCTCCCGCGGCCCCGTGGCTTTTTCGCCCCGGCGATCCCAACCGGGGCTTGTTTTCGCTTTCGCCGAATTAATTTCCGCTTTCCCCGGTTATGCGGTGGCGAGCGCCGCGGAGCCCCCCTCGCCCCTTTTCCCTTGTCCCTTTTCCCTTTTCCCTTTTCCCTTTTCCCCGCCCGCCCCGATCCCACTCCAAACAAATTCTCCTTTCCAATCCCAATCCCGCTAATTAATTAGTCAAGAATTCATAGTAGGCCGCGCGTTTAAGATATTAATCCCAATTAAACACCAATCGCTCCGGCTGTCTTATCCGAGCGCGCGCGCGTTTTAAGCTCAAATCAGGTGCGTATGCTAAGTAGCGTTGCGGCCGATCCGCAAAAGGAAGACCGCGAATTGCCGTAAATTAGAGCGCGGGGACGTGAGCGATGATTCGAAAAGGAGCAAGAAGCCAGGAGGCAGGCCGAGCTGGCCGACTCTGGTATTACGAGGCGCGTAATGATTTTAAAAAGCGTGGATTACACGTCGAGGGGCCAAAGAGGGAGGGGGATTTCAATCTGGTGTAAACCCCGGGGAAAAGAGGTGTAAAGAGAGCGCGGGGGGTGGAAGGGGGTAGGGCTCGGGCCCGCGCCGATATTTAATCGCGTCTTACACGAGTTGGCGCGGACGGGTATATAATGACCGAACGTTGTCGCGAGTTGTCCGAGGCGCGCGCGCGCGTTAATGAATCGGGCCGGCAGCCGATAATCGGGCAAAAGTACCGGTAATCAGGAGGGCGGCGACAGGCGCCGGAAAGTGGATACGCGCTGCCTCGTCCCCGCCCCCGCCCCGCCCTCGGCCGGCTTAATGACTCGACAGCGATCGCGATGATGCAGCCGGGCCCCGGCGGCGTGTTTTCCTCCCGGGCGTATCGAGTCGCGGCGCGCGGCGCTTCATTACCGGGATGCCTGGGGCGCCGATCGACGCGGCTCGCAAATTGGAAAAGCGCCGGCCGGGAAATCGGGCTCGGGCGCATCAAGCCGCTCTCGATCCGGCCGCGTGTAACATTGAACTTTCGGGGGGGTAGGGGGCTGATCGCGGGGGCGGGGGCCGCGCGGTGGGTCGGGAGGGGCCCGGGAGGGGGCGAGGCCGCGCCGAGCGGAAAGGAGGGCAAGGAGGGGGCGCGGAGATAAAAGAGACACGAGTAGGCGAGATAGAGCGCGGCGGGGGGCCGGGAAAGAAGGCCAGCCGGGAGCGCCCTTAACTCGAGAGGAGATGCCGAGAGTTCTTGTCTGACGAGGGGGACGAGGCCGAGGAGACGAGCCGCGAGAGGCAAAGCCCCCCTCCGCGCCCCGGGCCCTCCCCCGCCCTCGAGTGGCCGATACTTTGTCAGCAGCGCCCGCCGCCGGGCGACGCGCGAACACCTGCTCCCCACTCGTAGCCGCGTCGCCTCCGGGGCCAAAGGAACGGGCGCAGACTCCGAGCCGGGATCGAGGAGTAACGATACATAGAGAGAGAGAAGAGCCCCAGGGGAGGGGCAAATTGAGGTCGCTACCCAGCCAACCTCGCCTACCGCGCAATCTTGACGGAAATTATTCACGGCTCGTTTCAAATGTCATTTGCACGTTCGCTTATTTAATCGGCTTTGCTCCCGGGCTCGCGGTTTTTCTCGCCGCCGCTAATGAGGGCCGATATGAAAAAGGAAGAGGTCGTAAGAAACACAATCCATTTGCGCGAGCCGCGGCCGCCGCCGCCGCCGCCGCCGCTGCTCCTATTAAACCCCCCGGCCACCGCCGCCGCCGCCGAGCTTTTTCCTCGCCGCAATCAATGCGCTGCAATATAATTAATCGCCGATAAACCCCCCGCAGTTCCTTTTCAGCTTGTTTCCTTCCACTCGGTCAATAGCCCGCCGGGTTTTTCCGGCCCTCTCGCCCCGGCGACAGCTTTTCACCTTGTTTTGCGCCCCCCCGGCAGGCTTTTTTCACCCCGCCGACGAGGCGCGGCGAGAAATGATTCGGCGAGCAAGAAAAATCGAGGTAATCCAGACGAGAGGTCGGGGAGGGAAAAAAAAATAAGGGGAAAAGCCGAGGGCGAGGGAGTGCCGCGGGCCCGGAAGATCGGGGGGGCGGGCCCCGGGCCGTTTAAAGCGATAACAATTCCAGATATCGCGGGCGCTGTGCACCAGCCGCGCTCCCTACAATCCCATTTCAAAAAGAGCGGCCGCGCCGAGCAAAAAAAGAGAGCGAGGGGCAGGGTTGAACGGGGGGCGAGGCGGCGCGGGGGCAAAAAAGAAACGGGTAAATATTGCTTTTTCCATTTCTTCCTTTGGCGCGCGGCCCCGGCGCTCGTATGGATTATTTATCTCGGGCATCGTTTCGCAAGAGTTATTACGCGAGTGAAGGGTCGCCGGGAACGTCAGCCCGGCCATAATCTACTTTTTGTTACTTCCACCAAAATGATTCTTCGTTAGCCATTGAGTTTTATTATCGCCGAGCCGTATACCCGGGGCCGGCCTACTCGACGTAAATTTCACCGCTAAGGGACCTCGTAAAAAATCATCCTCGCGCGGGCAAATGGCTCGGTAGGGAAAAATCTGTCGCGGGCAGCGGCCGAGGGAGGAAAGAACCGGGCCGCCGGGCGGGCCGATAAAACTCCCGGCGGCGCCCGGCCGAGATAAGCGGCCGATAGCGCCCGGCCGCAAGTGCCGATTGCCCGCGACGCCGGGGCGTAACCGATCGGCTAATGCGATTTGCGGCCGGCCGAGGGCGATTAGCCGCGGACCGGCCGCCAAGTGGCCCGGCGCTCCAGTTCCGCGGCGCCGCCGGGCGGGGGAGGGGGGGCGACAAGGGGGTTAAGCGCCCGGCATTGTCCCCGGGTGCATTAGGGCCGACGCGGCTCGCGCACTCACCTCCGTTCGACTTGAGATCGTCGGGCTGGCCCCTGTGGAGCTCGGGCTTCCCGAGCATGTTGAGGGGGTGGGCCGAGCCGGCGGGCGCGGCCGCCGCCCCCGGGGGCAGGCCCAGGCCGAGGAGGGCCGCCGAGGCGGAGGTGGGCACCGGGAGTCCGGCCCCGGGTCCCAGGCCCGGCAGTCCCGGCAGTCCTGGGTGCGGCCCCATGGCCGCCCCGGGTGGCAGCTGCTGCGCGTGCATCTGCTGCAGTAGCCTGGGCAGGTCCGGCCTCTGTTGCTGCAACACAATCCCCAAGAGCTTTAGTTAACCGGATGCTCTCAAAGCTGCCTCTTCGGCGGGTATATGCATCCTCAAAGGACGCCCCCACCCCCTACCCTACTCGCATCTCTGCCTTTCCCAATTCCTTTACTTTTTCACCGACTTGGCTTTTGCCGCGCGCGGATCGAAAAAAAAAAAAAAAACAAAATAAATAAATCAAAACATCCCCCAGTCACTTGGACGAGTTTCTCTTTACGATCCCGACGCGCCCGACAGCGGAACGGCTCTGGAAAATATTTAGATGGCAAAGTGGCACAGAATGATACGAGTAAATATTCATATATCGGATCGCAGGCCGCGCGGTCCGCTTTATATTTGTCAAACTTTATTTACAAGCGCTGGACCTCGGGCGCTCCATTTGCCTATGCGTTTTCTATTTTTATAAATCTCGAGCGTTAAATATTTTGTTTCTGTGGCCGGATGAAAAATAAAAAGTCGGCCGGGCGCTCGGTAATGCTACAAATCGTCACTGGTTTATTCGCGATGGCGCGATTGATCGAAACGCTCACCCTGCCTACCCTGGCTGCCGCAGCTTTTTTTCGACAGATTCTAGTTGGAGCTTCGATTTTTGTTTAAATGCAGTAACTCGTTCGTATAACGACCGCATAAAATGGTCGACTAAAATCCTATTATAAAAGGCAGTAAAAAAGCCTGGCTGACACGGCAAGGATTTCCATGGCTCCCTTGACCGTAGCCCACCAATTGAACAATAAGCCTAATCATTGAGCTCGCGTGGATATTCAAATACGAATCGGTCGCTTATGCAGGTCAGTGTCTAGATCAAGTAGCAGAGAATGACGAAGAAAACCATGGAGAGGCGCACAGGTTAGGAAACACGGGCATCCAGACAAAGGGCATCGAGTAAATCGTTTCAAGTCTCCTTTTTCCGGGCATCGGGTTCTGCGCAAGTCGACTCTGCGCGAGAGGTACAAACTAGTAATAGAGCGGCGGCGGGAGGGAGAAGCCGGGAGACGGCGGGGCGAATCGATAGGTCGGAATCGAAAAAACGCGCAA
Source organism: Sycophaga agraensis (assembly GCA_018906755.1). Classification (NCBI taxonomy): domain Eukaryota; kingdom Metazoa; phylum Arthropoda; class Insecta; order Hymenoptera; family Pteromalidae; genus Sycophaga; species Sycophaga agraensis. The sequence goes on from JACCIE010000003.1 coordinate 1,331,699, forward strand.
AGGCGGGAAGAGGAGGGAGGCCGGTCCTTCCGCCGGGCTTTGTCGGCCGAGTCATGCAAATTGAGAAAATTCTCGCGGGCGGGGCTTTGGCCGCGTTAATTCCGCTCGGCGGGATTGCGCGCAACCGCGGGCCCCGGTCGATCGTTCTTTAATTTGCTCTCCCTTTTTCGCGCGGGCGGGCCGGTGCGCCCGGGCGCAAATAAAATTATTTATTTGACCAGCGGCGCCGGCGCGCGCGGGCCGCTTTCGCCGGACGTGCGCGCACTCGCGAATCCATTTATTTACCCGGGCGCCCGGGGAGCGCACGTTCGCTAAACAGACTCTAACGAATCCTTTCCCGCGGGCGCGCACGTCCGCCCCGGACGAGTCCTGGGGGCCGGGCCCTCGCCCCGGCTAATGGAAAACAAAAAAAAAAAAAAGCGAGAGAGAGAGGGCCGAAAAAAAAAAAAATTGCTGCGGTCGCCCTCGGCGGGAATCGGGGGGCCGCGCCGGTGGCGCCGGCCGCGGGCCGCGGTGTAATTTCCCCTTTGACGAGGCAATCTCGCGGCGCGGCGCCGCCGGCCCGAGGAATCTCGCGCGGCCCCGTTCCCGCGCGATAATTGCCCATCCTTGCGGGGAGATAATGGGCGCGCGGGCGCCGGCGAACAAATGCCCGGGCGCCTCGGCGCCCCGGCCCCCAGTAGTTTGTCGAGGTAATCAAACGGTTTAGCGGTATAATCGGCCGGCGAGTGCGCCGCGGACCAGCTGACGGGGCTAAAAACCCCGGGCCGGGCTAACGAGGGCACGCGCGGGGGCGTAATGAAGCCGAGTCCCAGCCACTCGGCCGGATTAGCCCGCGCCGCGGCGAATCCTCCCGGGCTCCTTTTGCCCGCGACGCTCCGGCGTGTCTCTCGCCGCTTGATAAGCCGGCCGCGCGCCCCGCCGTCCTCGGACGATCAATCCCCCGGGGCGGCTCTTTCGGCTAACCTCCCGATCGGCCGACGTTGCGAGATTATCCCCCGGGCTGAGTTATGCCGCGCGAGAGCGCAACAATGTCCCCCCGTGGCGGGCTTCCTCGGCCGCGCGCCCGGCTCTGATTGCACGATTCGATTGCGCGGCGATTTACTGTTTGCCGTGAATTTAAAACCGGGAGGGGGAGAGGAGCGGGCCCGACGGCCCTTGTCCCGCCGAGCGCCGCCCGGGGACACTCGAGTAATGGGACGCCCCTGCCCGCGTGTACGATTGCGCGCCGTCGGCCGGGTCGACGGCCCTCCCCCTCCTCCCCTCGGCGGGACGTTCGACTTTCATCCTCGAGTTCTGCCGGGGGCTCGCGGGCCGCGCGCGCACGGACGTCGCCGCCGACGGAAAAAACCGCCCGACGATCGCATTCCGGGGAAAGAGAGATCGTGGGTAAGCGCGGCGACGCCGGCGCCGGCCCCGGGGAATAAATTTCCCATTTCCCCTGAAAGCCGGCCGCGCCGTGCGACTGCCTCGGCAGATCGGGGGGATAATGGGAGCGCGGACGGAGTGCTACCTCGGCCTCGTGCAGCGGCCGCGGGGCCATCCTCGGGGAGGTAACGAGCGGCCCGCGCCGCACGATCGAGCGTGATGGGAGAGCCGGGGGGAGCCGGGGGGAGCCCGCGGACTCCTCCGCGATACGTTTACGAGTGCGCGATTAAGCTGTTTCCGCGGCGTTAACCCGCCTCGTGGCCCGGCGCGCCGTTCGCCGCGCCTCGGGTGCCTCGCGGAGCCCCGCTCTCTCCCCCGCCCCCACCCCGTCGCCCCCCTCGCGCGCGGGGACGATTCCACCTCATATAGCGCCCGAGAAAGCCGCCGCGCGCCGGAATAAGTTCCACTTATTCGCTGAATGCGACAGGCTATCTCTCGCGCGGATATACCCAAGCGGAAAAAAGAGAGGGCCCGGGGAGCCGGGGGCCGCGGAGCCAAGGGGCTCCAGGGGCAGGGGGAGCCTCCTTTAGAATGTACCGAGAAGCCTGCTGTATTTCCAAGTCGAGAAACTGCATCTTCGGAGGCCAAGATAAAGGAGAGGAGAGATACAGGCTGGTTGTAAAGTAGATAGATACCGTTGCCGCCGCCGCCGCCGCCGCCGCCGACGCCACTGACGCCGGCTCTGCCGCACCGCCGCTTGCTCGAGAGAGGGAAAAGAATGATTGAATGCGCCGCGGAATTTATACTTGAGCGAGGCTCTCCCCCCTTGCTCTTCCTCCTCCCTCCTCTTATTCCCCTTGCAATACGGTATCCCTAATTCAAATAGGATTTCCTTTTGTCCAAATGAAATTTCCCTGCGTTAAGAGCCACCTAGTATGATTTTCTCCTACGCTAGATTGCATCTCCAGTCGTCGGAGCTTCCACGTCAGACACAAAGATATAAGAACCCCTCGAGATTTTCTTATTTAGTCCCGCCTAACCCGGGATAAAAATCTAATTATTCGGCTAATTGGCGCGATTACCTCCGCCCTGCTAATTCCTCCTCTGAAATATCTCTCATTTTCACCTCGACCAGTATCATTTTCATAGCTAGCTTTACTGCACCGCTCACGCGATTCAAAATTTCTTTATTGGCACGGTAACTCAATAGGTATATAATTCGTTAAAATAATTAAAATCGGCCCGTAAAGTGCAAGTCGAAAAAACCTAATGGATTTCGTTTTAGAGGCGCCTGGAAATTCCTCTACGATACTTCATCAATTCTCGGGACAAAACAAAAAGGAACCAGTGCCAAGCCGAGCAAAAATAAATAAGTCACTTTATAACCATGCCGGGATCTGCGAGACAGCTACAAGAGCACACCTGAGAAAGAAGAAGCAAACCACCAACGAATAGGACACAGAAGGAGAAACGTGCAAAAATGGGTAAAGATCCAATTGTTCAACCAAGGAAGAAATCAAGGGTTAGAAGATGCTCGAGTTGCTTCGGCACCGAACGAAACAAGGACAAGAGACTTTCTTTTAAACTTTCCGACTATAACCGTACTAGTGCATCCATTTTTCTGCTCTCCTCTCTTGGGTATTCTATTGCATAGTCCACCGATGGTAAATATCCATCGCTACGCGGCTTGCATTTCCTTTTTCGAGTGGAGTTTCTTCTCAATCCAAGTTTTGAACAGCCAACAGTGAACGTCGAAACATTATAAAAAAAGTCAGACAAAGGTTGTATGGGAAAAAGCTTCTTATGAAATTGACAAATCAAAATGGAAATGTACCCGATGGCGCACTAGGCTGTTATGATATCAATACTAATTGCGTTGCAATGTCCATGAAACGGATTTTGTTCAAAAAGATTGCCTTTATTTAAATGTGAAAATCATTTGAATAATTTAGGTGAACTATTTGTCAACAAGATCACGCCGCCGATAAAAATCGAACGTAATATATGAAAATTTCTAAAGAATTAATACGAGGGGGCCGAGCACAATCAAGTGATATCGGAATAAAAATGAAAGACTAAGAAAAATATGTGAGAGTTGGAGACCAGAGAATCCTCATAATCCTGCTAAGGATTTGCAGCACGTAGCGACATCCTCGCGTGCAGCGGTTTCTGAGACGAAGATTCTCGACGCTTTCCTCTCTGTCTCCCTTTCTCTCCGCCATCTAGCCGTCAGTGCCGATGCGAGAGAAGGGGACAGAGGGAAGGGTAGGAGTAAAGGAATGCTGATTAGTCGGTGCTTCTGAGCCATAACACTATAACTTATACGAGCAAGAGAGGGGGTGGAAGGAAAGGGAAGATTGCTAGAGACGAGGAGGATTATATATACTGAGAAAGTGAGAGAGAAACGACTGACTCGTATCTGTCCTTATCTATTCCACTTCGTGTTCCATGGCATGCTGAACCGCTACTGCTGCTGGTGGTGCTGCTGCTGCTGCTACTGCTGCTGCTGCTACTGTTGGACGGATGAGGGGCGGGAGGGGGCGGGCGGCAGGAGACGGAACAGAAGGAGGAAGAGAAGAGAGCGGAAGACGATGCGGTGAGCTGAGGAAAGCCGGCGGCTTAATAGGGAGGAAATTGAGTGCTCGAGCAATATTGAAGGGGGATTCGGGATTCGGGAACAGGAGGGTGAAGATCTCTCTGGCGTTTTCCTCCCACCCTCCCACGCCTCCTCTCACTCCCTCTCTCCGTCTAGCTCGGGGCACGAGAGAGATAGGAGGTATCCACCCACGTCCGATTTCGAATTCCTCGAGCATGCACATCGACTTGCTACCAGCGTGAGCTCAACGCGATCAGCGGTTCTCAATCGCACCAAGTGCCCTAACTATATCTCGGATTCTCCGTCTCTTTCTCTCTCTCTCTCTCTCTCTCTCTCTCTCTATCCGCCCCCAGCCCCCTTCCCACCCAGTCTCCGTGAGCTTGTGGTAATACACGTGAGAAGAGCTGCCGTGGTGAATACACAAGCTGGCTCGTGGTCTGCACAGTGCGACTGAAGACGAGATGGTGCAAGAGGAGAGACCTTGCGAGTTATATCAGATGGGAATTATTAACTTTGAGGGCATCGTTCTGTACATAGCCCAACGTGATTTGCCAAATGGATCGGGTCTGATGAGGTGCCGGGAAGCACGCGCGCCTCTTGCAGACCTCGCCGCTAATTTAATAGCATACGAGTTTTGCGTAAAAATTGTTTCGGTACCCAAGCGTTACGCAAATGATTGCCGATTAGATCATAAAATTCTCAATGCAAGCCATCCTATGGCGGAATTGGTTATATCTCGAAATGGGCGTTTACGTCGAAATGTGGAATGCAGCCCAAGCGGGATTTTAAATTTTATTAATAAATCCAACAACTTGCCGTTCGAAGAAGTGGTTGTAAAACTCTTTTCCTCTATCTAATTAAGCAACTAGCTGATTTTCCTTTAGAAATTTCTGTAGATTTTATTTTAATAACCTTTATTTATACACACTGTATATTTGAACACTTCTATATTTAGCTTATTTCATGAGGCAATATTAATGCTTTTTTCAAAAGTACAAATAAAACAACCACTACTAAAACATCATACTCAAGTTTACATTTATTTATTATGTTTTTTCAGTTTATGACAAAATAATATTCCTATGGTATTCGAAAATATTGCATTCCAAGAGTTAAAATAAAAACTCTAAAATTATGTGATGAAGAACAAATAATAAATAATTTTTTTTAATCTTTTCAATGTTTGGGACATTTAATAAAAACGTTTTCATATAAGTTATAATTTTATATACATTATTATTATGCCCGACCGCGCTACGTATATTTCTATTTGAAATCTAGACAAGATTACAATGTTAAATAATTTACATTCAATCCGTGAATAATAAATATTTCAAATGGGTAATCAGGTTTCAAGGAGGAAAACATAGAAGGTAAAAGTTTGTATATAAGCTGTATATTTATTGTCTAAAGTCAACTGAACTTTTATCGCGAGTGTTATTGGTCTACATCTTAGACTGGTCAATAATGCTTACGTAGACAGATACTTTAAATGCGCTCATATTATTTACGTGCCTTTATAATTTATGTGATTAAAATTTCTTATTTATTTGCTTATTTACTGATACGATTCGGAGACCCCTTCTACTATTCCTACCTCCTGTCAACATACCTGGTATGTGAATAAATCCTACCGAATTATTAACAGAGGTCTTAAATAATCCACAAGCATGTTCACCCTTTAATAAGCAATTTGTCCTTACTTTCTGCAAGCTGTGTAATATTAAATTATACGCATTGTCCATTGTAGCATTACCCAGTTGACAAAATTCTTTTTACTGTATTTATTGTAAATAAACGCATTTAATTTAATTTTTTCATCGTAAATTTAGTCATCATAAATCTGGCAATCAGTAATAGTTTAAAAATTAAATTTCTTAAGTCTTAAATTTATCTTTGTATAGAATGCTATAAAGTGTAAAGCTTTAATTGCAAAATCTCGGTTGCTTTCACTATCTGATTATTTTTGTTTAAGAAAATTTAAAATGATAAGAAAGAACTTTTACCAAAAGCTTTATACGTATAACTAAAATAAAATTGATTTGCATCGTTACTGATCTTGTTTACTCGTACTTTCCGTTAAATAAGAGTATGTAAATATAAACTTTCGATAGAGTGGTCCGCAATTAATTATGCTTATTCTGATTATGCTGGTGCACAATAACCGTTAATTGAAAAGGAAATTTGAATAAGAGAGATGCAACAGGACCAACCATGCATAATAAGTCTCTTTTTCTTCAAAAAGAATGACAGGATTTTGACGTACACAAATAAGAGGAAGCGTAGAAAGAAAGTCGCGTAATAGTGATTAATACTCACTCCTATGATTGCGTTGAGCTCTGTCATGGTGACTTGCTTCGCTCGGTCGACTGCTGTGGCCACTTGCTGTTGATGTTCTTGCGAGAGAAACGGCAGGATTTGTGCGATTATGGCATTCAACCTCTTCGCTATTTCCGTCTGCAATCAGAGAAACGTCTAATGAGTACTCGACGCTCAACCGCACTCGTACTCCATCTATTTCCCCCCAAGTATCGAATACACATTCTGCGCAAATATCAGGGGGAAAAAAATCTTTCATCGGATAGTCTCATTTAACTTTCGTCTTTTCCGAACACAATTGATTATCTTGCGTCCAATTTGCTCTAGGCACGAACGGCCATTCTTCAATTTTGATGGTATGATAAATAATACTGGAAGGTTAGCGTAGTTCCAAGTATCGAACTGCATTAAAGTACATTTGTTCCGATAGATGTACGTAAAAGAAGAAAAAGTTTACCGATCGGCGAAATGGGGTAAAAGTATGCTCAACATATTTTCCCTCCTACGTGTACACGAGGAGATAAGAGAAGCATGTACAGACCATTCATCACGTTGGGCTAGTTGAAAGTTCCGGCTTTCATCAAGAAAAGAATCCCGCGGGGTAAGAAGAAGCGAGGGCACCCGCTGGCGCGCTAGCGGCCGGAGAAAGAGATGTTACCGAGGGGTGTTTACGCGTCCCATCCCAAATGCCCAGGGGCGCAATACCCGTGCGGGAGCGATGAAAAACCTGGACGAAATTAAAACAAGCTACTCAGGCTGTCCGAGGCAGGGCCGCCGCGGTGAAAGCTTGCAGCGGGATATTTTCCGGGAGTCCGGGGTTTTCCTTTTTTTTTTTTCTTTTTCTTTTCGAATTTTCGGTGACCCGGGCGGCGGCCCACACCCGGTGCTCGTGCATCGCGACAAAATAGCCCGAAGGAAATCTCGAGGAAATTGGGTTTGATTGATCCAAGGGCGAGGCGGCCGGGCCGGCGGGGCGCGGGCGGGGCCGAACGGGAAACAAATATTTCCCCAGTCGTTTCCAATCAGCGCCCGGCCGATCGGCCGAAATAAAATCCGACGATTTCCCTGGCGTTTACCGCGCGGCGGCGGCGGCGGCCGCAACGCGAAATAACAAGAGCGGGGGGCGTCAGCGGCGGGTTTTTACAGCGGGGGTATATACATTGGCGCGCGCGTCCTCGACGGGGCCAGCGGGGAACGGTTCTTTCGGCAAACAGGCAATTTCCCGGGGGGGAGGAGGGTAAAAAAGGAGAGAAAAGAGCGGACGAGAGAGCCGCGGAATATGCAAACGGCGATTGGGCCGGCGAGTCCCCGGAGCCGCGCGGCCGCCGGTAAGTACGGGTCTGGCCAAGTTCGTTATGGCGCGCTCGCGGCGTCTAATTCAGTTAACGTCTTTTTCTGCGGCCGGGCCCTCGGCCGGTGCGCTCGCGCGCGCGCGCCGGGATTATCGGGCCGATATCGCGGGCCGCGCCGCGGACATAAATCCGATAAGTAGGATTAATCGGGCGCTTTAACAGGAAGCAGTTTAACGCTTCGTGTTTCTCGGGCAGGGGCGCCGAGAGAGCCGGGCGTATCTCGCGATGTTAATCTACCGGCCGCGGCGCTCTATTTATACGCATTGATCCGCGGCCATTAGGGCCGGCCGGTCCGCGCCAACGGGAACGTACGGCGAGGTGCAAACACGCCCGCGAGCTTTCACTCCCCAACGGGCGGACGGGCCTCCGTCCGCGGCGGTCCGCTCTCCAAACGGATTCCTCTTTATTTGCCCCGGAGGCGGCGGGTGCATGGAAAAGCCGAGGAGTCCGCGCGCGGGGTTATTGTAGGAGCGACGGCGGCGGCGGCGGCGGCGGCGGCCCGGGTATGAAAGAGACCTCGCCGGCCGGAGACACAAGGGCCGAGGGTAGGGCGAGGAGGAGCGCGGCAGAGCTCGGGAAATTGTTATACCGCCCGGTAGAAATATCCCGAGGTTTATTTCTATTTGCTTTTTATTCCATCGCACTTTCCATTCGTTAGTCCCGGGGAGAAAAGGAGTCGGCGGAGAAACAGTCGAGTGGAAGAACATAAACAGCGGGAGCCGCGCCTGCACTTGTCGAGGGGGGCCGGGGGGCCGGATAACGACATTGCCGAGGCGGCGGAGGAGGAGTCGGAGCTCGGGGGCGTGGCGCCGGCATCGGGGGATCGCCCGGAAAAGTTGGTCCATTTCGTTTAGCTCACCGGAAAAGTCGCGGCGGCGGCGGCGGCGGCGGCGGCGGTAAGGGCGAGCAACCGATCCTCCCCCGGCTGCCGAGTGCTCGGTGAATTGCGCGCTCGGAAAATACCTCCTTCTTCCCGGGCCATTCATTATTTTCTTGGTTACCTCTCACCCGGGGAAAAGTTCTCGGCAACGCAATTACGAGGCCGCGAGCGCCGGCTCCTTTTCTCAGCCCCGGCGACTCCGCGCCATACCCTTTTACAGCGATTCCCCGTAGCGCCATAGGTCCCCCCCTCACCCCGGCCCGCCGCCACTCGGCTCCGCTCTCTTTCATATTTACCCGCGGCGCAATCCCTCACATTCGCGCGCTCCTCCGGCCTCGCGCCATCCCCCGCCGCGGCCAGACATTTAATCACCCATTCTCCGGGTGGGATCCCCGCGGCACTCGGCGCCCCTCGGCAATTTTAGGCTGTCGTTTTCGACTTTATCTCTCTGTCGCGCGACGCTTTGCTGCTCTCTATCGTCCTTTTCCAGCCGGCTGCTAGGTGGCGGGCGCGGCCCTCCCCGCCGCCGCCGCCGCCGCCGCCGACCCCGTCACCCCGGTCCGGATGGCTCGACTTATTTTCGCGCACCTTATAATTAGTGGCTTAATGACTAGCACTCGGGGGGCGCCGGGTAATTAAAACAACAACTCCCTCTACAGTCTACATCTCCGGGCGGGCGGGTGGCTCGGCTCCCCTCGCTGCGCCGGCGCTCCCCTGCGGCCATCCTTGCCGCCCCTCCGCCGCGCCGCCGCGCATCGCGTCCTCCTTTCTCTTCATCCGGCGCGCGCGGCTCCCGGCGGATAGGATTATGCCGGCGGCCCGATCCCCCTTGTTTGTTGCCTCGTAAAGCCACACGGGGAACACGTGTATCGTAATACGATGGGAATCGAGGACTGGAAAATGCGCACCCATTTTCCGAAGGGTCCGCGCGGGCGCGAGCGCGCCCCGCTCAAATGAAAAGCGACGCAGTCCGAGCAAAGCCGCGCTCGCGCGCTATTGCCTTTCAATTCCGGGTCGACGCGCGCCGGATCCCTGCTAACAGGATAAGCAATTGGATTTTCCGTCGCGCGGCCCGCCGATAGCTCACCGGGGGGAAAAATCTGGAGCGGCGGAAAAGTCGAAAACACAATCGAACTAAAACCATGATTCCTTGCGCGCTCACTTCCGAGGCAATTTAGGAAATTGAAGGGAAAGGGGAGCCGCCGAGGGCCGGGCCAATCGGCCGCGGCGGAGGAGGGGCGGAGCCCGGGGGTCGAGAGGTCGAAAGGCGCGGGCGGCTGCCGCCGCCGCCGCCGGGGGGAGCGGGGCCTCCGCGCCGCGACGAGGACGAGCACCGGGCCGTAGATCTCCCCTGCCCCGGCGGCCGAGGCGTAAGGATCGAATAAATTTTTCATCGGTGCGTGGGTGGGGCGGGCGCGGTGGCAATCCGTGTTTCGCGCCCTCCGCTAAACGAATGGCCAATTCCTTAGCCGGCGCTTACGTATGTATGCGCATTGAGGGCCACTTGTACCGATGAGCGGCGCGCATAATTCTCCGGGTTCTTTGTCGTGGCGGGAGGGGGCGCGAGGGGGAGGCCGCGGAGCCCGCGGCGCACCGAGCGCCGGGGAGACGAGGGAAGGGAATTAATCTTCGCTCCCGGGAGCCGCTCCGGGGATTCGTCTTCCCCCGGCCGGGCGCGTCGTTACTCAAGATCTGCCGACGAGCGGATGGAAAAAGTTAGCGGACCGCGCGCGCCTCCCCGCCGGGGGCCGGGCGGGGGAGGGCCGCGCCCCGGAGAGCCGGCAGAGTTATGCGCGCGTGATCCTGACGGGGGCCGACGGCCGGAGGTCGGATTTTCCGCGGCGACACCCGATCCTCGTAATCCTTTGTCTCCGGATTTCACTTTCCGGCTCCATATCCCCGCGGCGGCTGGGGCTCGGGCCTCCCCTCTCTCTTTCGAACCCGCGCCCCGATGAAAGTTGGACCGCGGATTAATAGGCCGGCGGGGGGCGCCCCGGGCAATCCGCGGCGAATCCGCGGCAATCGGGCCGAGCGGAAAGAGAGCCGGGCGCCCCGGCAGAATAAAAAGATAATCATGCAAATATTTAGCCGGAGGCGAGGAAAATTGGGCGCGGGAGGACGAGAGGCTCCCTGCGGGCCGGCGCTGCGAGGGACGTGCGCCGAATGCCCGAGGCGCCCCCGGCCCCCGAGTGATAAGCCGATACGCCGGGGGGCCGCCGCCCGCATAAACGCGGCCCCGCCCCCGACACCCCGCCGGGCGACAAAGTCCGCGGCCGGCCGCCTCCCGCAATTTTCCCCTTTATTGGGGGGGCGGCCGGGCGGAACGCCCGCGGGCTTTATGAATACAGGAAAAGCCCCATTTATTGCCCGCGGCCCACCGGCTGATTAATGCCCCGGCGGCGCGAGGCTTGATTTAAGCTCGTTAGCGCTCCGCTAATTAATCGGCGTTCGCGCGGCCCGGCCCTTTTTTTTCCCTCCGCCTGCCTCCCCCCACCCTCCGAGCGCCCGTCAAATTATTTGGCCGGCCGAGCCGGCTAATTGAGGGGGCCGCCGCCGCCGCCGCCGCGGGATTAATCCGCCGCCGGGAACGAATTGGCGCCCCGAGCGATCGCGGAGTCGCGGGGGGAGGGGCCGGCGACACCTCGCAAGGGCGTGCCCGGACAAAAGCCCGGGGGGTCGGCTGCGCGCATATTGCAAATGGACCCGCGGGGTGCGCGCCAACCCCCCTCTCCCCCCGGCGCCGGGCGTTTTGCTGCGCACTTCCGGCGGGCCTGTGCAAGCCGCGCGCGGGCGGCCGCCGGGATGCAGGATATCCGGCCCTCGTCCCCCGCCCGCCCCCCTCGGCGCCCGGGGCGGGGATCCGCGCGAAGCCGAGCGATGATAATTGAAAACGGCCGGGGCGCCCGGGGACGCGGCAAATGATCGGCGAAATTGTGGATTTTCGAGCGGGCCGCGGGCGCGCGGAATCACGCGGCCCGATAACGTTAATGCAGCCCGAGTTTTGCGCGTCGGTCCGCCGGCCGGCGGCGAGTCCGCAGTCCGGATTTTTCACGCGTCGCCGGCGTTATCGGCCCCCCGTACCGCCCGGGCCGCGCGACCCTCCCGGGCCCGCTAACGCCGCTCAATTGCATTATCGCGTTATTTCCCCGGGCTCGCTTTCCGCGCGCTCCGTCATTATTCATGCGATCGGGAGAATTATCATCGTGACTCCAAGCGGGCACAGCCAGGCTGCTTTGGTGGGCCGGCGCTCGGCGCTCGGAGCGAGGTGTAACTTCGAGCGTCGATTACCCACCGGCACGAGGGCCGCTCGTCAAGTGAGCACCGCACGAGAATAAAGGAGGAAGAGGGCGGCGGCAAGGCGCATGCGAGTGTCGTTTGCTGGTCCGACTGCGGGGGAGTAGTCGAGGGGAGGCGGCCTCGATTCGTCTTGCTTTGGCATCGATTAGTCCAGCCCACGGGCCGAGCGCCCGCTCGCTCGAGAGGAAGAGTCGGCACGGGGCGGGCGGGTTGGCGCTCGCGGCAGATGAAGCAATCCCGGTCGATCGAGGGGCGGGGGTGAAACGGCAGATTGGCTCCCGGGGGCCCTCCCCCCCCCGCGCCAACCGGCAAGTGGGCCGAGCGCCCGGGCGGCAGTGGAGCGCCGCAAAGACGGCCCCGACCTTGTCCGGTGTCGCGGCCCCAGATCCGGGCCAGGAGCACAATTACCGACGCGCGCCCCGGGAGCGGGCCGCCGCGCAAAGTGGTCTGGAGAGGAGCCGCGGAAGATTGCGGGCGGCGGCGGCGGCGGGGGGGGGGATAAGTGGTCCTCGAAAGAGGCTGCGAAAGGGGCCGCGCGGAGGAGGCGCTCGGGTATCCGAGGGACGCCGAGGGATCGGGATGTTTGGATGTTTGAACTGGGGAGCGCTGCGTCAGCACTCGAGAGGGAGCGGCTGTCGCGGGCGCCGCGGCCCGCCGAGTGGCTCCCCCTCGCGGCCCCGCCGAGGACGCCCGCACCGCCCGGGGAGCGCCGGGATATTGCGATCGGCCGACCGATTGCTTTTTCCCTCCCGGCTCAGCCGCCCCGCCGCCCGGTTATTTGGTTATCGAGCCGGGGCGACTTCCTCCCCGGCGCAGCTGCCGGCCGAGTCGTCGGCCGCGCACCCGGGCGAAACGAGCCGCGGCTGTTTACGCGGGCCTCCTTCAGCGGCCCGGGGCTGCGGGCACTCGAGGCCGCTCGAGGGCGCGAAAGAGCCCCGGAGGAGAGGTTAATCCGAATGGCTAATTAGCCGGGCCTCGGGCCCGCGGAAAAGTTTACGCGGCCACTTTCTCCGGGCGGCCGGATGATCGATTAGCCCTCGGGCCGGGACTTTGTCCACCCCCCCGGGCGCCCGGCCGACGAGGGCTAATTAAAGCCGCGCGCGGCTCCTCCCCTGGGCTCCTTCCGCGGGCACTTACGGCCCCGTGTTAACCGGCTCGCCGTTCAATTTGGCCCCGGCCCGCCGTTTAATTCCTCGCCCGGCCGGCCATTTATTTTTCGCCGGGTTCAATTACCGGTAATTGCCGCCCGCCGCTACCGACAACTTTACATTCGTCCGCGCGACGACGAGGCGCTGATGAAGCCGGATGCAGCGCGTTACGCGCCCGCCTCCTTTCCAAAATCCTCCCACCGGCGATACTTTGCCGCTCGCGAATCGATCACGGCCACGTCCCGCCTCGGCGCTTTCGCAACTGCGAAGACTCGAGTCGGCGCGCCGATGATTGCCCAATCTATTTATCATTGTTGTCGCGCGCTAATCCTAGCCGCGAATAATAACGCTTGCAAGGCCGATTGCTTCGTAAGAACCGTCGGGGGGGGAGCGGCGTGGCTGGCTAATTGATTATCGTTTCCATCGGCGGCGTAAGAGCCCGGATTCCGCAATCGCGCGCACGCGAGGAGCCGGCGGCGCTCGGGGGGGGCGGCGGCCGCTCGGTTGCTACTTGGTATGCGGGAATCCGAGGCAATTAGCCGGCGCGCCGTTTGGAACTGTCGGCCAAGCTTGTTTTTCCCCCAACGAGAATCTCCGCGGCCCAGTGGAAATTCGGAGAAACGGGGGAATTGCGCGGGCGCGCAAAGCCAGGGGAGCACTTTGCGAGCGCGGCCAACACGCCCGAGCCGGCTCCACGGCACTTAGCCCCACTGAGCTTTCGCGGGCTTTTGCAAGCTCCGAGGGCCCCGTGTATTAAGTCTCGAGGGTGTCGCACCTACGCCCACGCAGATTCAGAGCACTCGGCGCGCGTCTAAGCAGACGGCGAGCCCGCCCGACCGTTCCTTCCCATCCACGCGGTATTTCGCCCTTTGTAATGCGAGGCCAGTCCTGTCATCGACCCTCTCGAGCTTTCGAATTAGCCTTTTCTCGCAATCCTCTCATTCAGTCGGGTAGTTCAGATCTGGCATAATCCCGCCACCGCCACCTCTTATTTGCGGGATTGTGTTTTTAGGGGAGATTTTTCAATAATTCGAAATAGATCAGGACTTGTAGTAAGCGCTTTTCTAAGCAATCGCAGAATTCTTGTCATTAAAAATTTTTTTACTTCTTTTACTGTTGCTTTTTCTCGCTTGGACTTTGGATGCTGTTTCGGCTGTATACTTCGTTTGAGACCTTCCAGGCCCTGTGCAAGGTGCCTTGGCACTCGGGTACACTGGCTGATCCGCCCTTAAAACTTTTTTACTACTCAAACAGTGGAAATTGGATGCATGATCCACGGCAGCGCGGCGGCGCGATTGGTTGGCTAAGCGCCTGGGAATATACAGTGCCGAGGAGAGGCGGGGTGATCGGCCTTTAATCATTCCAATCAGAGGGCGAAGAGGCCGCAGGCAAGAAGAGGAGGTCGGCGGCAGGTGGCGAGGGCCGCGTGCGTGCGGTCTCGTATTGTCCGCGCCGGCGGTCAGTCCCCGGGCGCGGGGGAGCGGCGGCCGACCGCCGGGGCCGCCCCCCCCCCTCCCCGATACGTCCGAGGGCCTTTACGACGCCGGGCCGGGCGCTTTCCCGGGGCACTAAAGCCCTTTCCTTTGCGCGGGAGGGGCGGGGCCGGGGCCGCGGACCGCAAGCCGCAGCGGGCTACTGCCTTGATTAAACGCGCCATAGACCGCTATTATCGCTGATTGCGCTAAACATTAACGGAGTGCTCGGCCCCGGGCGGCCCCGTGTGTGCGCCCCGCCACCGGCGCCCCGGCGAAACACCCTGGGGAAGAGCCCCGGCCGCTTTAGTGCCGCGATAGCCGCCCCCGCCGCTCCGGCTTTATGCGCCCAACCCCCCCCCCCCCCGCCCTACTCCGCAGCGGCAGGGGCAATGTATGATTTCGTGTTTGATTACCCGGACGCTAATTGGCTCTCGATCAACGCGCTGCGGAGTCGGGCGCCGCCGCCGCAGCCGCCGCTCCTGCATTCCGAATGAGCGGCCGCCGCGAGGGCAAGCGGGAAAGAGAGAGAGAGAGAGAGAGAGAGAGCAGCCGGCCGAGGCGGCCGAGCCAGCCGGTCCCGCATCCAAGATTGATGCCCCGCACCGCCGCCGCCGTCGCCGCCGCCGCCGCCGCGCACCTCGACTTTGCCTTTTTCATTCGCTTATTTGCTCGGGATAACGAACTCGACCTCACTCCTACCCGCCGCGCGCTTTTTGCCGCGACTTCGGATCCCCGTACGGGGATCTTGTATGCCTTCCTTATTCTCCTCGCTCTTCTCCGCCTTTTTTCTTTGCGCCCCGAGGAAATACCCCCACCCCGGTAATGACATTGTCCCGGCCTTTTAGAGCAGTCAGCGGTCCGACTTGGCACGTCGGCGCTGCTCGACCTTTCATCGCCTTCCTCCCCGTCCTCCACTACCCGCCCCCCCACTCAACACCACTACCCGCATCCGGCTAATCCTAGTATTTGTACATGGGTGAGGGGACCATTTTTTCCCTTACACGTGACAAGAAAGGGCCACCAGGAGCTGTTGGTAATAACCAAGAGACCGATTAGCGGAAACAACCAAAGATGTAAAAACGCGAGTGCGATCTCGAAAATATATCTCCAATGCGGAGGAATAACGGGTAATGCGGTGTCTGGTGGACACGTGTGGAATAAACGCAGCGTAACAATTGCCAGGAAAGAAGGTCATTTGAGGAATAGGTGTCGGAGTTTAAAGAACTCCCAACGTGTTCGTGTAAAGAGGCTAATTAAAGGAAGAGGGTAGAAGTAAATAAAACCGCGAAAGATTTACGAGGAGCCGGAGCCAAGGAGGCGGAGAGAGGGGGGGAAGGGGAGAAAGGGAGAAAGAGAAATGGGTGGTGTTCCGCCTTCCGGGCGATAGGGAAGAGCGGCTCAAACTGCTGGAAGTACTTTAACGAGTCCGCAAAATCCGAGGCACGCTTCGATTAGCCATCTGGGGCGCGCACGTCGGCCGGCGGGGAGGGAGCCGGAGGGAGCCGGAGGGAGCCGGAGCTAGTGGGTGTGAAGAAGTGCTGACGTATTTGAGAGGAGCCACCGGGCGAGACCCGGCCACCGAGATCACCGGGGAGCGGGGAGAAAAAAGGACAAGTGGGTGAACAAGAGGTCGGGCGGCGCACGGCAGCCCGGGCCGGCCAAGTCGGTAACTAGGATCGCCCTTTGGTCTTTCAATAGCGCGCGTGGGCCCCTCCCCGCTTTTCTTTTTCCCGCCCCGCTGGCCCGCGGAGGATCCCCGGCCCCCAGACGGTGATAATCCCCGAGGACGACTACGCCCCGGGGCATCGCGTTTTTCCGCGGGGCTTTGCATACCCGGCCTCGGCTCCCCTGGTAAATGCTCGATGGACAAAGTTTGAAGAGGCCTCGCCAGGGGACAAAAGGGACGCCGGGTCGCGGCAAGGGCCGACCCTCGCTTCTCGCGCGTCGCCGCGACGCCTCCTCGGTCCTCCCCGGGCGCAATTATTAGAATGCCCGATAAACCGGGTCGGAGGAGGCCCGGGGGAGGCTCGGGGGCGCGGGCGGACAATAAAGCCAATCCCGCTAACGAGACTCAACGTTTTCCAATTTCTCGGTCTATCGGCGCCCGACCTCCCCCTAATAATAATAATAATCGTTATTGAATTTGCTCCCGAGGCGGCGCGGGGGAGATCCCAAGCGTGAAAACGATACAGCGCCCCGCGGCGCCGCCGGGGGCTGAGGAGGGGGGGGGACACAACGGTGGCAGACTGCCGCCCTCCTCCCCGGCTCCTCCTCAGCCTCAGCCGCCGCCCAGCGCGGAATAAATTATCGCGCGCCCGGGCAAGTTTCTCGTCTCTCGGCACTTGGCCGGTTCCCCCCTCGGCTCGGAAAATCCTCGGGCGCCGCGGCCCGTAAAACAGGCATTTCTCGCGCCCGCGGCCGCCGGGAGGAGACAGCGGGAGCAAAGGCGCCCGGCTCCCCCCCTCCCGGCTCGAGGCTCATTTAGTGGGTAATGTACGCACGAGGGCGTAATTAACGCGGCTGTTCCTCGCCTCGCGGCCCACCCACCCGGGCTTCCCGGTATAACAAAGCGGAAATACGCCGTCCCCCGGGATTCCCCGAGGGCGCTTTCTTCTCCCGCGGCCTATCACCGCCCTCTCGGTTCGCGCGCCGAGCATTAGCATTCCCGCTCATTACCGGGCCATTCTTGCCGAGCTCCCGAACTGCTCCCCGACCGCCGCCGCGGGCCCCCGACCCCTCGAGGGCCGAGGACAGGCATGTGCCGCGCGCCGCCGGGGGTCCCCGCAGTAGCCAGCCTCCTCCGCGAGGCTTTCCATAATTCGCCGATAAACCTCCGCGGCTTCGGCGTCCCGCGGAGGGGGAAAACCGACGGAGAAGAAGAGGATTATAATGAGTCAATTAATTCGGCCGGCCGAGCGCCGATCTATCCGACAGAGAAGCGCCCGATCGTTTTTCAACAACTCGCCGCGCGCTCCCCGGCCAAATTAATGCCCCGCCGAGACTGCCGGAGCGATCCCCTTCGTCATTATATTTACAAGTCGGGCCGGGAGCGAGGCCAAATTAGGGCCACCGGCGCCATCCGAGGCGGCGGAACAACTTTCGATCCCCCCATCCCCGCCCGTCCTCCTCCCGCCGAGATACAGCAGTCGCGGGATACGCCGAGCCGATGCAGCGGCTCCGCCTTGGCGCGTAACGAGTTGCTAAACAATTACGACCGCGGCGGATATTCATGAATATCAAATCTTTTCCCTATTAGTGTATTTCCCGCGTAACGACGACCCGTCCATCCGCGGCGGACAATTAAAATGGAATCGGGCAAATTTCCGAGCATCGCCGGGGAGGAAAAAGCAATTCCGCGAGTTGAAAGGTGCCGGGGCCATCAGCGCGGGCAGCCAGTAGTGCCTTAAAAGAAGAAAGTTTTGCGGATTACCGTAATAATGGGGAGGCTCTCTTGGCAACTGCGGGAACGTGTCGGTAAAGAGGGAATAAGAAAAGGAAAAAGAAAAGGGAAAAGAAAAAAAAAGCCCCGCCTAAGATTCGGCTGGGCGGATGAAAGCCGGTGGGTGGGGGGGTGCGCCTAGTCGAGCGTAAAAGCGCCGGCCGCGCTCCTCTGCCGGTGTCAGAATGTAAAATAGTAGGAGCAGAACTCGGGCGTTTAATATCGCGGGCGGTAGTTAGCTCGTAATCCGGCCCGGGGTCCATAACGCCCGCGGGTCTCCTTCCGCCGGCGGCGGCCGAGGCGCTAAAATCCGTTTGCAAAGACAGAATTAGTGCGAGCAGTGAAATTCCACTCGGGGCCGAGGGCTTCTTTTTTACGGCGCGGGCGTCGTCCTCGTCCCCGGCAAATGGAATAATCCCGCGATTTTCCCGGGGACGTGGGCCGGCCGGCGCCGGAGGGGAGGCAAGAGACTTTCAAATGGCCCGAGGGGAGGGCGGAGCCGCCGGGGCTAAGGTCATCCCCGAGGCACCAGCGCCGACGAGGTAATTCTCCGGCTGGTATGAAAATCGTCCTTAACGACCGAGTTGCCGGGCTCTTCCTTCCCCCCTCCGGCGTTTCTTTTCGACTCTACTTTGCCGCGAACCGCGAACGAAAGTCGAATTACGCGGGCGAGGAGGAGGGTCCGCGCCGGCGGCCCCCTTCCACCGCGAATTTCCAACGGGGGGAATTAACTCGGCCGACCGGGGAGCCGCGGGCCCAAGGCCGCCGCTAGAGGGCGCGGCGCCGCGGGGAAATTGGCCGCGGGCTCTGAAAGATTGAGCGAGTCGAGATGGGCGGGTGGTGCGCACAAAGGTCGCGGCGTAAAACGCCGGGGGCGTCGGGGGCGCAGGCCGTTAAAAGCCGGCGGGGAGGGCCGGGGTTTTCCCGGGGCGTCGTAAGCGCCCTCTTAACGACGCCCCGGAGGGCCGCGGCCGGGCGAGACTCCACTCGCGGCGGTGATAGTCGGACATAA
This sequence comes from Sycophaga agraensis, assembly GCA_018906755.1. NCBI lineage: Eukaryota > Metazoa > Arthropoda > Insecta > Hymenoptera > Pteromalidae > Sycophaga > Sycophaga agraensis. The sequence continues at coordinate 1,350,585 of JACCIE010000003.1, forward strand.
TGCTAATACTCCGGGCATCGATAAAACCGGCCCCCGCCTAAGACCGCGAGCCTCGCCGACGACGCGCCGATATACGTACAGAGGACACCGCGCGGGGGACGCAGCCGACCGGAACGGGCGTTATATATCCCGCGGCCTGGCCCGGCCTCGGCGGGTCCTCCCGATTTCGGCGCCGGTCACTGGGCAGGCGACAGCGAGAACCTCGTTACACCCGGACGGAGCGCTCCGAGGGCGCTAATCGGATCAGCGGCCCGCTGGCTCCCTCGAGCGGCCGGCCAATCAATAAGCCCCGGCCTCTCTCCGCGCCGTGCATCCGCGGCCCTATCCGCCGAATCGTCGTGGGCGCGCGGGGGACGGGCTCGAATCAATCGGCGCCAATTAGCCGCGGCCCTCGTTACCGCGGGGGCCACGCCTCGCCTTTCGGGGAAGCCGCCGCGGCCCGCCTCCCGCGTTCCCACTCGGAGCGACGCAGCTTTCCTCGAGAAAATTCAAAGCTCTGACACCGAGGCGCGGCAGCGGCAAGGGCTCGTTAAGGATTTCCCGGAGCCGCCGCCGTCGCCGCCGCCGCCTCCGATTCATTGGCCTTGACAGGGATCTCCTTGCTTATACGCGCCGCGGGGATAAACGTGGCGCGGTTTAATCATCCAGCTTATGCTCCCCGGCGGATGAGTAAGCCGAGCGCAATCGGGGGGCCGGGGGGCGCGCGGCTTGGATAACGAGTAGTAATGGCGACGCCGCGCACGAGGGGGGACGGGACACTTTTCCGAAATCGCCGGGGCACTTTTTTTTTTCCCCCGCCCCGAGCGAAAAGAAGAAAATGCCCGGTTGTCGTGGGCCCGCGGCTTCACGAGAAAACGTTAGGCCCGAGGATTTAACGACGCGTTAACGAGTGAGCTTGCGCTCGGATCTCCGCTCCCTTTTTGCCCTGGCTCCGCATAATAATGCGGCGCATTCGTAAAATCCGCCGTAAAGCGCGAGCCTAATGGAGGCCGGCGGCGGGTCCCTCTTCTCCCCGCCCCTCGAACCAAGACAAATACCCGTCGCGTCTTTTTAATGCGGCCGCGGCGCGCACGTGCGCGTGTAGGAGCAAGTGCTGCCTCGGCCCTCGGGGAGGCAGCGCCGATCGTAAAGGCGACTCGCGAAAGTCGTAAAGGCGCTAAAAGATTATCGTCCCCCTTGCGCGCGCGCGCTCCCGGCGTAATGCGACTCCCCGGCTCCTCCCTGCCCCTTTTACTCTTCCACCTCGGCGCTCCTCTCGGCGCTGGCCGCTGTAAAGACTTTTAAAGAACCGCATTCCCCCCTCCGCACTTGACTCCCCGCGCCACCGCCTCCCCCCACCGCGCCGGTCTCTCCTTTATTTATCTCGGGCCGGCGGCTTCCGCGCGCCGCCGCCGCTGCTCACCCCTTTATTCGGACTTGATGATAATTGCGCGCGCTAACCGACGCCGCTCGATTTTCATCATCCCGGGGCCCGGGGATCCTTTTCTTCTTTTTGAAGAAAGAAATAGGGGGGCAAGCGTCCCAGCGCCCCCCCTCCTCGCCATCGGCCGGCAAACCCGCAATTAGCCATGTTAAATTTTCTGTTTGACATTAAGCTGCCTTGTAAATGCGCGGGGCGTATAATCTTCCCGGCGCGCATTAAACTTTCATGGGGGATCTTTAGGTAAAGTGCCCGATAATGAGAAGGCAGACAAGTTAATAAGCATTACGATTAATTTGGAGCCCTGACGCGGCGGCCCGCGGCAAACAATTATTGCCTCCTTCGTCCCTCCCCGTCGCCGGAGGATCAATATCAATTAGAGAGGGGCCGCCCGTAGACCGTCGGCCGGAGGAGGAGGAGTAGGAGGAGGAGGCCCGCTGCGGTTTACAGGCCGCCCCCCCCCCCGGCAAAGAAGCCGCCCGCGTTAAGTAGAAAAGCCAGGGTACACTCGGCCGCGCGGGGATCGAGCCCGCGAGGGAAACGGCCCGTTCGCCCGCTGTTTATACGCGCCCGCCGAGGGGCGTAAAAGACCGGCCGACCGCCGAGGAGACGGCCCCGCGCCGGTTCAACCGCCCCGGGCTTTCCCGCGGTCCGCCCCCCGACACTCACCTGCCGCGCGCGCGCGCGCCCTCGAAAAATCCAATTGGGCCGGGCCGGGGCTCCCCCGCTTCGCGCTAATGTCCCTCGTAAATAAAACCGGCGGCCGTGAAAGGGGGCGACGCGGGGGTTGGCCGGGCCTTTCGCCCGATCGAAATTTCAAGCCGCCTCAATTATTTACCCGGGGATTTTTTTTTCCCCCCCGGTAGCGGGCGGCCCTCCGCCGTCACCGCCGCGCCACCGCCGCTTCAATTTTCATTACCCGATAAGTGATATTGCGTCTGGGCGCGATCGCCGCCGTGTAATTGCGATGCGCCCCCCCGGCCGGCCGGCCGCCGCGCCCTTCCCCTTTTTTTTTTGTTCGAGCCCCGCTTTCCCCGCGCGCGGCCCGCCCCCGCGCCGCGCTAATTCCGCGCGCGCTTATTAAATCGATGAATCTCCGGCGCTCGCGGCTCGAGTGGCCTGGGGGGGCTTTTTTCCCCCGTGTACCGGCCGCCGCCCTGACGCGGCTATTTCCTCCGCGAGCGCGACTCTAGCCTCCCGTGGCCGGCGCTCCTGTCGCCGAGGCTCGCCGCCACTCGCCGCCACTCGTCGGCTCGTTCATTATTCATTTACCGGTTTAACGAGCCCCTCCGCAAAAAGCAAAGCGCGCCGATCGATAACGATTCCGCGCTTTCGACTCCTTTTTTTTTTGTCCCGACTCTTCTGCTCCCTCCCCCCCCCCACCCTCTGTCTATCCCCCGCGCTCGTTTGCTCCTGCTCCGCCCAACCCCACACCCCTCTCCTCTCCCCCTCTTTGATATGCGCACCCAATTTTTTTCATCCGGCTTGGGATATCTCGGTCATTATCGAGGCGCGTGCGCTTTTTCGGCTTCCCCGTTATTATTGTCATTATTGTGGACCTTGTGAAAGCGGCGCCGCGCCGGCTTGATCACTTCATACGGGGCCGGTATTGAAAGAGGCTTTAGCGTCCCCGCCCCCAGCGCGCGATTCCCAAAGACCGAGCTTTCAAACTAAAAGAATCCGATAATGGATACGTGCAGGAGAAGCGTGTAAATAAATGATGAAATCTTTTGTGTCGTTACCGGCTCGGGCCCAATCGAAAACACGGCGCTGGGAAATTTGGCGGGGAAGACGCGCGTGCGCCGGGTCGAGTGTTAAAGTTGAAAATTTTGCGGCTGGCTTTTTTTTTTTTTTTATTTTCATGGCTGAAATCATGCAACACGATACATTGCGACTCTTTTGGCGAAACGCAAAGTCGTTGCAAAGTTATGTTCGAAAATATAACGTCGGTTTACGACTGTTTCGATTTGAGTGCGCGCGCGCGCGCGCGCTGAGCGATTGAAAGCTCTTCCGAGAAGTGGCGCTGTATGAATAACACCCCCCGTAACTTAAATTTGCTCCAAAATTAAAAATCACCGCGAGTTTAGTATTTTCCTTTTAACAATTTGCAACATGAAAGAAAATGCTGCGCGACTGGCCGCTCGCTACCGGCGGGCATATGCGCCATGTTCATTGATTTTTACGCTCGCGCGCACCCGTACAACACAACAGTGTATGCATTTCAAAGCGAGCATCGACGGGCTTTCGAAGACTACCTAAATTGGAAGCAAGATAAAGAGCTCTAACGGCGCATAAATTCTTCCCCAAGTGTATGTTTTTAAGTACAATTTGTTACATGGCCAACCTAAAATTACCTACAAAAAGAAATAACAATTTTCTTCATTTTTCTCAGACTTTAACACTGTTGTAACTCCTTAATTAGCACTTTTGAACTGCCATTCAGTGGAAATTGCTGGTTACGAGCAAATCATTCGACCTCCCCTCGTTTCTCCCTCTTTTTCGTCCCTCCTTCTTTCTCTCGTTCCCTCCCTGTCCCTCTCTCCGTCTTTCTATTTCTCTCTTTAAACCAAACGGTACAGAAATAAAGAGATTTTCCGCATCGGTATCTGGATTCAACAGAGAATCAACTTTGCCGTCTAATTTGGTTCGGGGTTCGGCGAGTATTTTTTTTCGGCTACGGGCTTTTATTCCGTTCTCGATGCGCTGCAGTTTGCTCGCCACGTATAGCCACGTTCGCCAGACTAATCGAAAAGAGGGAGAGAGAAAGAGAGGCTGAAAGGACAAGAGGAAGGGAAGAGAGGCAGTAAAAAGAGAGGGAGGCCGAATAATCGGAGAGTAAATGGAAGGCAGCCAGCGAAAAAAGCGGGGATGAGAGAGAAAGAGGGAAAGAGGCGGAGGGAGAGAGGGAGAGAGGGGGAGAGAGGGTGAGACGGGGCGAGGGACCGAGGGGCAGGAGCGGGGAAACGGAGAGGAGAGAAGAGGAGCGAATCGCGACGCCGGGGGAGGAAAAAGATAGAGAAGAAGGGGAAAGCAAGCGAAACGAAAAGCCAAGAGCGAAAATTCCTATCGGATAAAACGATGGATTTGAACTCGGGGTCATTCGCGTAGGGAGAGAAAATTTTTTGCCCCGCGCATTTACTTTATCCGCGGGTATTTGGCAACCTACGCCGAATAATTTCTCTGATCACGTTACTTTGGAAAGAATAATCAAAATTTAACGGTCGATCCGCTGCCGGGAGGGGATAAAAAAAACTTGGCAAAAGTGTACAAGAATATTGGACTTGGAGCTGGAAATGAATACAATGTCGAAATTCGGAAAAATGGGAGGGCCCGAGAGCCGGAGGGTTCGGAGGAAAAGTCATACGATACCCTCGCCCTTTCGTCCCGGCTGGCGCGTATATCGCTCGCCCTCCGCCCGGCCCTCCCCCGTAATTTCAGCTCTGCCCTCCTCGGCGCCCTGCCGCCCTCCCACATTGTGCATTCTGCATTGAGCAGCGGGGCCACGTCCCGCTCGTCTTTGCCACCCGGAAAATGAACGAGCGAGTGTGCGCGCGGCCCTCCGGCTCCCCGTTTCCCACCGCGCGCTTTCTCTCCTCCTTTTGTCGCCGCCGCCGCCGCCGCCGCCGGCGCGCACCTCATTTTTTGCCCGAGCTTTTTGCGCCCTGATGCGTCGGACAGGGGGGGGGATTTTCGCGCGGCCCTCTATAATTCAACGGCCAGCACCCTATATCGGATTTTCGGCTCCGCGCGGCCGCCGCCGCCGAGCTCGGGGAGAAAAAAAAGGTCCGGCGGGCGAGCCGAGGTCGGGTGGCCGCGGCGGGAGGACCGAGGCTCGACCCCGGCCGTTCCTCCTGTCTGCTTTTAAGCGCGGGGAAAAATCCGGGCGTAATTGCGGCGACGCGAGACCTATCCGCTGATATAATAGAGCCCGATGTTTGAAGCGGAATGAGGCCGGCGGCTCGGCTCTTTTCAGTCTGCCGCTCGCCGGCGGCGCCCCCCCGGCAAAACAACCAAATCGAATCTTCCGCGGTGGCCCGACGCTATTTTTCATGCGTGAATTTTCCGGGTCCGCGGAGTCGCGTCACGTAGGCCGCGGGGCCAGCGAACATACACACTGGTGCGCCAACCACCCCCGCGCTACGTGGGCACGTGCCCCCATCTTTTTGCGCGGGGTTATAATACCCGGCTCGGGGCTTACGCGCGAATCGACGCTTTTGCAAATTTACAGGCGCGCGCCCGCGCTCGCGTTTATTCCGGGGCCGCCTGTATAATCAGTCATACGTTATATGGAAAACTGATATGCCACTGATTATATACGCGCCGGCCGAATGGGCGCGGGGAGGCCGGGAGGGGCCGGGAGGGGCCGGGACGCCGGGCACCGCGCGATCCGCTTATCGGAAATCATCCACGCGGGTGCAATCATTATTTAACAGTGTTTTTCCGACCTCTGTGTTTGTTCAGAGTTGCACACTGCCCGGGACCCTCTTTCCCACCCGCCCGCGCTCTCTTTTCGTCGCTGGATGTATCAACTCTCTTTGTACTCGTAATTATAATGCATTTCATAGCGCGCTTTGCGCCCTCCGTGTACCCCTCGGCTTCCGCACTTGATTGTTTATTTTAATCTAGAACGTATCAAATAATTCATAATTAAATCATGTACATAATTATCGGGGAATGAATATTTACCAACAGTTTGGTTTATTCGCGCTGCAAATGTAAACTGGACTCATGATTTATGACTGTAACGAGAGCGCGGCCTTGTGAAGATTCCTCTAATTTCTAAGCACATACCCGAGTGGTGTTATAGAAGGTATTTACTCAAGATTATTAGAATGAAAATCTAGTAATAACTAGATTGAATCACGTCGCTTCACTCACTCGGGCGGTGGGCTTGTAGCTTGTATAAAAACTGGCTACATGTAATTGAATTTCCTATGGCGTTCGTTGTTAATTGTCACGATAAACATTCGTTTTCTCCTACTAGTTCTTTATACAGAGAATTATTTGCAGTGTGCAGCTTTAGCGAATAGCGGATGAGAGTGCATTATATAGGGAACAGTGGGGAGAATGTAATGAATGTAGAGCGAGCTCCGCATCATCGTCATCAACACTCGGATACGCAACAACTGATCGAATAGTGGAATAATGGAACGGATAACGAGACGAAACATTACAGAACAGAATAATGGAACGGACTTTGAAACAACGAATGGATTAGCGAGTGAACGAAGCAGCGCGTAATACTTTTGAGCTTTTGAACAACTTAAATGGATCCAGCGTCAAATGATCGCTACAACATCTGTTTGTTGCCAAGAAACGGCAACTATCCGAAATGGCACGACAGCGTAACAAATCAAGAGATCACTTGCTTTCACTTCTTGATCTATCATACCGCACGTATTATTGTATTGCATATACAATCAGCACCGTATCGGTAGGTATCGATTTCCAACACGGGACTTGCGGTTCGCATCTGGTCATCAATTATCTTGTACGTTGCACCAGGGTATCATTATTCGGATCCAAGGTAGGATTTCACGCAAACCTCATGAGAGAGTTGATTCTCGTCGACCTTGATCGACTTGCTTATTGCATACGCATGGGACCATTAGATTCGAGACACTTTTTCTGTACCAGCTCAGGTTATCTCCGATCATTCCCCGGTAATTCGTTAAGCTTGCTAGTAGGCAATCAATTTTATCTCTTTTTATGCTCTTATTTGCCTCGTGTCGGCTATAATGCTTTGTTTGTTGGACGTGGTTGAAAACCGCAGATGTTGATACTCTTCAATCGATTGAGATTGCTTCATGATTGAAACGATTGCTTCAATCGTCCTTTGTGTTGTATATGGACCAAGGCATGCACAATTGAAGAAGAAACTAATTAATTTTGCAGTCGTTCCATTGACAATACAAGCTGTTAGGCTCATTGCTCAAAGGCCCTAGCGTATGGGATTTGGCTACAACGACATCGTTTTTAAACATTTGCAACTGGTACTTTAAGAGAGCCCCAATAACAATCCGCATTGAGCTTTCTTATAGAATGTCAAAAAATCATGGTTAATTAAAATGTTAAATCAGCAGAGCAGAACAGCTAGTAAAAAAGGTCACTTGATTTGCAACTAACTTTCCTCTCTTCCTCTGTTCGAAGTGAGTTGCAGACACAGGCCGCCAAATGCTACGCACGTTAATTACTTCCGAGGTAGGAGTGCAATGTTCCTGCTTACGGGACAATTCTGTACGCGCTTGGAAAACAAGGCTCGTTTTTCCACGAGGTTTGCCCGGTTTTTTTTTCCGTCAGCGATGTTGCAGCCCCGACGTAGAACATGCGCGCGCGGTCCAAGTGAAAACTCGTACTCGCGAATAGCCCTCCCATGAATAATAACGCTTTGTTTGTCCGTAGCCGTTTCACTTTTTATTTTCCCTGGGTAATTATCCGGACGGGCGCTTCGCGGTCGCTCCCAAATATTATTTTTCGAGTAATTGCTTTCGCGATTTGTCCCGCGAGCGCGACACGCGCACGGCCACGGCCTATCTTGCGCCCGCGTTCGGCAAACAGAGGAGCCCGGGAAAAACGGGGCTCGCCGGCGCGCGCAAACACGGGGACAGCTCCTGGCGCGATCGCGGCAATCTGCCTGACGCGGTCCAGCGGCCCGGTGGAAATCAATCGGTCGATCGGGAGCGCCGGCCACGCCCGCGCGCTCATTGTCCGGGGGGCTTTGTCGTTTACAGGGCGCCCGCGCAAACTCGCTCGTTACACCTCGAGCGGGCCGCTGCAGCTCGTCAATTAGACGGGGCAGTAAAAGGCCCCCCCCCCTCCCGAGCGACGCGCGGGACGAGTCGCGGGCATTGTTCCACGAGGGCGGGGCGCGCGAAGGCGCGGCTACATTCGGCGGGGCGCTTTTTCCGCGGCGGCGTTGGCACTTTTAACGCCCGGGGTTAAAGGTCGGGCGCGCCCTGCGCAAAATGGAAAAGGAAGCCCCGAGTGCACGGTTCGACTGAATTTCATCCGAATTCAAATCGGATCCCGCGCGCCCTTTCGCCCGCGTATCAGAGATGCGAATCTCGTAGCCGCCGCCGCATTATTCCGGGGCACGTACGCGAATAAAAATACGGACGCCGAGAGCGGAGAACGAGGCTTTGGCTCAAAGAGAGACCAACTCGGCCGAGCGATAAAAACAAACAAGCGATCGAGTGCATCGTGCGCCGGCCGGGCAAAGAGTGGAGGGGCCCGGCGCTTCGGATTCGGCGGCGCAAATTGCCCGGCGGTATAGCGCGCGCGGCCCCCGGCCCATCGGAGCTTATACGTGTACAGATGCGCGTGCAGCGCTCGCCGCTCAAGACTCCCACGCGCTCCGGGTGCGCGGCAACGTCGGCCGAGCTCTGATCTACGGCCCCGCACAAATCTCCCGGCGATTGACGGAAGGGGGCCGGGGGAAAAAAATCCGAGCGAGGCGCGCGGCAACGCGTCCTTCCTAGGAGCGGGCGGCGAGCCGCTCGGGGCCCCCGGGCCAAGCCCCTACACACCCGTAACAATCGCACTTTTTCATCCGAGTCACGTACTGCTTTGTGGACATTTTAAAAATTCTATTTGTACACTTTTTCCGGGCCTGCGATTCCGGGTTCGATCAGATTTTCCGGGCCAATTCGTCGGGGCGGCTCGCGGCTTTATTCATTCCCCGGACGTAGATTAGGTGGACCGGGCGCTCGCGGGACGCAGCGGCCGGCTTTAATCGGGCCGCCGAGGCTTCTTGCCCGGGTCTTAACGAGCGCGCGGCCGCGGCGGGGGGGGAGGGGCCCGGGCGATTAGTCCCCTCTGCCGCGGCGACGGGCCGGAAATTCAGCGGGCGCCACCGGGGGGGGGACGGGGGACTCGAGGGCTTTCCCGGCTTGTCAGCGGCCGCTTGTTTTTCCTGTCCCTCGGCGGCGGGGCCGGCGCGCGCCCCCGAGATCCGATTTGCGATCCGAGGCCGGGCACGTCCGCCCGGAAAAATAGCCTGGCGGGAGGGCGAGCCTCGGCGGACAAGACTGCCGCTGCTAAATATTCAATAAACGCGGCCATTATTCTCATCACGTCGCACCCCGACGACGAGGAGATCGAGGAGCGCGCGGGGCCGAGCCGAGGGCCGCCCCCCAGCCCCAACAGCCCCACCCCGGGGGGAGATGAGGGATTGCAGCCCCGCCGCCCGCCGTCCCACCCCCGCCCAGCCGCTGCTCTTTTATTTATGTCGCTCTCCCGCCGCTTCTCGCCCAACTGCGCCTGCAGCCGCTTGTTTGCCAAGAAGATGTTGCCCCACAAATTCAGCTCTCCCCCCAAGGATTATTACTTTATCCCGGATTTTTACGAGGGCCCGGGCTTTGATCGAGCTCTCGATCGAGCCCCAATGAAGCGCCGGCGATCAAGTAATCACGAGGCTGCCCGGCCCTAACGAGAAGGAACCGGGCGGCAAATAGCGTTTTCCCCGGGCGGCCGCCCACCGACTGCCGAGCCGTACGTCTTCGGCTGTCGCTCCCAGTCTCGGCGCGCCTCTTCCCTTTCGCCGGGGACAAAGGAAGGCGCAGGGGAAAAGGGCAAAGTTGGGCAAAGTCGCGGCGGGCGCGTGTCCTTTCTCCCGGAATCAGCATTACGGGGGCGCGCGGGGCTCGATGGCACCGCCGCGGCACGGAGGAAAAAAAGGAAGCGAAGAGAGCGCGAGAGCGGAAGAAGCGGAATAAAAGGAAGCCCGAGGAGAATATGGGGGCAGGGCCGGGGGGAGCGCAGCGAGAGGGAGAAAAAGCCGGCTGTTTATCTCCCAGGATTACAAGACGAGACTCTGCATCCATATTCTGTAATTTGCTCGCTCCCCAAGAAGGCGACTCGGCGGCGGCGGCGGCGGCGACGGAGGAGGAGGAGGAGGAGGAGGAGGAGGAGCCGGCGGAGGAGAAAGGGGCTGCCGCGGTCCTGCAGGCGCGGTAGCGAGGAGCGCGCGCCGGCGTCGGGGGGAGGCGGGGAAAGGGATCCCTTTCCCCCGGCGGGTATCCTGGCGGCGCAGGCCGGGCAAACTGCCGGCTGCCGCGGCATTCCCATCCTCGAGTCGTCGCGGTCCGGGCGCGCGCGCTTCCTGCGCGCCTCCTCGCCTCAGACGCCTCGCTCTTCTTTTATTTATCTCCCCGGCGTCTCAATCCCTTTTATTTCTCTCGCCTCGCGGTTCGACGGGCCGCGTATATAGACGCGTACACTGTAGCCGGCGTCGGCTGCGGCCCTCCTCCTCCTCCTCCTCCTCCTCCTTCGGCTCCCCGAGTTCCCCCCCCCGAGCCCCGAGCGAGCGCCCACCCCTCCCCGAGCTCCTCCGGGCTCCCCTCGGCGGCAGCTCGTGCCGGGCGAGTCACTCCCCCTTCTGCCGCCTCCTTGAATTATTCCGTTAAGTTCTCTCCGGACGCGAGCTCTCGCGCCTTTTACACCCGACCGACTGAAGAATGGCGGCGAGAGAATTAAAGAGCCCCCGCCACCTCCCGTCCTCCTCCTCTCTTTTTATCCCGGCTTTTTATTCCCTTCGGCTCGCCTTCTCTTTTGTCAATACTTTGATATTCTAATTTCTTCCATCTCAATCCCTCCCGGTTTTCTCCATTTCCCCCGAGCTCGAAAATTAGTTATCCGGCTCGCTTGAAAAATACTTCTTCTTCCCATCGCATTGCTCATTTAATCAAACTTTTTTTAATTGACCGGCCCTCCCCCCGCTCTCGCCCCGCTCTCGCCCCCGTCCAATTGCCTCCGCCGGCGGCTTCGGCTCTGCCCTCGGCCCGCCCGCCGCCTTTCCGCCGCGCGCGCTATTTTTAAGCGCGCCCCCGCTGCACTTCCCCGGGCCGTTATTCAAAGCCGCGGATTTCGCACAATGCACGAGGTTCTTTTTCCTCCCTTGTCTTCCCCCCGACGATCGCTCCGCGTGCAAGACCCGGCTGCTCTCCATATGCATGTAATACGACTTCGAATACCGATGAGGCGAGCGGCCGCGCGATCCCCTGCAGGTGTACGTGCGCGGCCCGTCCCGCTCGCGCGCGCCCCGGCTAATGCGCCGGGAAATTCAAATTGACCGCAGCGCGCCGCACGAATCCCGAATAATAAATATGTATGGCGCCCGAAATCCCCGGCCGCTCGGCTCCTCGACCCCCACCCGCTGCTCCTCCTCGCCAACGCGCGATACAACTCTTTACCGCGCCCTCCGTTTTTCCCTCCCCCCCTCGACCGCGGCCTTCGCGGGGGTGCGCGGCCCGGCCCGCTCGCCCGGGGATAATTAGATCGCCCCCCCCTATGCAGCGAGGAAAATCCGTGGCGCCGCTCAAACGCATCCTCTCTCGATCGGCCCCCCGCGGGGAGAAGGGCCGAGGCCCTCGCGGCGCGCGGCCCGTTTCATTAGTTGCGCGGGGGCCGGCGGGGCGCCCCGAGCCGGCGGGCCGGGGGGGCCGCGCCCCTCGGCCCCCCGCCGGCCCAACAATGAAATTCTCCCGGGCGAATTAAAAGCTCGTCGCGCAATTTGCATGTTATTGCCTTGTTTACATATTTATCGGCCGGCGGCCGCGCCTCTCCCGCGCCTACCCCGCCGCCGCCGCCGCCGCATGTTTTCTCGGGTAGACGCGCGCCCGAATCATCCCTTAATCCGCGGCAAACTTTCCGTCCCGGGGCTCGCTCCTCGGCCCCTTTAATATTGAATTAGGCCCCTGCTTTGTATACAGCGTGAAAGGAAAGTTATACGGCCGCCGGGGCGAGCGCGGGTGAGGGGGGGGGGGGGCAGCAGCCGGGCCCCCGTCGTCCGTCGATACCCCGGGCTCTCCCTGGCCTGACGCGCCGCCCGGACCTTCTTAATTCGCCTTCACCCTCTTTTCTCTCCTCTCTTTCTTGTTCGCTGATACGCCTATCTTTACAAGCGCGTGCCAGCTGTTCCTTTTTACCCGATCGCCCCGCCGCGAGATATCCCCACAGAAAATGTATTCGAGAAAATTACTGTCTCTTCAAAGGGCCCAGATTAAGTGAAATACATTGTCTCTTACCTGTTTGTGCATCTCCACGTTCAAGCCGTACGACATTTCGTAATACTGCAAAACAAGTAAATTATTGTCATTAGTCACTTTTTATGCAAGGTATTAACTAGGGGAGTGTGTAAAAAAGTAGTTGTGTATCAAGTGTACGAGATAATGTTGTAAAGTCTGGTTCAATGCTCTTTATTCAAATCAGGCACACACAAGCATTACGCGTACACTATTGTTTGGCACAAGCACTAATCTAACAATGCAAAGGGTCTGTATGTCATTCAACGTTCATTTTAGCCATCGATCAATGCAATCGTGCTGCGCAAAAATATCTCTTACCTCTTTTATCCAAAAATACGAGCATATTTTTAGACATTTTCTAAAATTGTTACAAAAATTATTTTTGCCGATAATCCATCGAGGAAACCCTAAAGTTTCCGTTCCTGCTCAATATATGATAATTTTAATTCTTAAAAGTTTATATTAAACCTAGAACTGAGTGTTAGGGTCGATTACAACTGTTAACTGTGAGACACGCGATACCGAACACGAAACAAGAAATCTACTGTGGCGTCAAGTGTGAATGCGATAGTCTGAATGTATCAAATGGTCTGTGAAATTGATACTTGTTTTCAATAATGCAATCTGCGTGATATAATAAGGAGTACAGGAAGAACTTTAAAATTCTTAATGTTAATCTATCTGCGAGGTTTTGCATTTCAATTTTCCATTCAAATAAAGTTTTCAGTCAATATTCATAACCAAATTAATGAGCAGTTATTCTTAGCCATGAAAAACTCGTTTCAAACTAATGAAAAGTATAATTAGTATTAATCAAATATTTCAAGTAAGTAAAGATATAATTCGACTAACCAAAAAATGATTATAAATTAATATAATTCATCATAAATTGAATGCAATTTACATTAATTAAATGGTGCAAAACCCACTTATATGCATTATACAATTTTGGATAATTATAAATAAACTATTACAATATTACCTATTTCCTCTTCCAAATGTATTTTTCATTAACATCCGTGTCATATATACATTGATTGCTGATAATTAAATAAAATATATTTGTAATTGCTATTTGAGGGATGCTAGAGTCTGTGGTTATTATCAGTGCTCATAAACAAACATCCCACTCCAATTACTACTCAGTGCATGTGCTCGGGTCATTGATTTATAGGAGCCTTTTGAATGTAAAGTGAACTTGTACAGTCACATGCATCTATTCTTATTGACGTAGAGAGAACTAATGTACATTGTTAATAATATAATAATCACGCATAAAATATAAAAAAATCCATGTACAAAACATTCTAATGCGAATAGGTTAATTGCATAATTAATGCATTTTATTTGTTATTGAGTTATAACTTTTCTAATTATAATGATTGTGAATTTATTCGCTCGTTTAAAATTTATAAACAAATTGCTGAAGTGAAATTTAGCGCTATGTGCTGTTTTAATCGGGTATTTGAAATAGGATTGTGAAAACATCGTTGAGGCGCTTTAAATTGATAATAAAATGCATATTATTAATAAAATGCTTTGGGTTATTATTATTGTACGAAGATATTGAAAAGTCACTACCAATTAGTAAGAGCATTGATAGAATAAATATTGTCACATTTTTATCGAGAGTACTATCTACCTTACCTACTTTGGGTAACAAGGAGCTGGAAGAAAAAAGCTGGCTGATTTATTCGCTTGCATAACGCAGAGATTTTGGTTCTTGGAAGGCGCAGGCCGTAGCGGCTAGGAAAGATTCCCCGAACGACTTCTGAAAATCCGGCTGACAAGAGCTCTCGGGAGGTTAACGCTTTGGGCGTCCGGCCCGGCGAGCGAGACGGTGAAATTGCGCGGGTGGACCCAAGGCGTCACGGGGCCAAGGAAGGGCAGAGGCGCGGCAGAAGAGTCGGCTCTGCCCGGGGAAAGGAAAACTCGGCTGCTCTCGGCTGCGAGTTAGTGAATTTAGTGGATTTTAACGGTGGCCGTCCCTGAATGGCCGGCGGCGCGCGCGCGCCCCAGTCATCGGCCATAAAGCGACGAGCGTTAGCGAGCGGCGTTTACTGCCAGAGCGGCTCGTAAATCGCGCGGGCGATCCCCCGGGCGCGGGCGCTACCCCCACCCACCCCCTCCGCCCACGCGGCCCGGCCCAACTTTTCACTTTTAAATCACTCGGCCCGGGCGGACAGCCGCCGAATGACGCGTCATTTTTCACCGGGGGCACCGGCGGGCCATCGGTTGACGATCGGCCACCAGCCGCCGAGGAGCGGCCGAGGGGGGCGTCCAACCGGCCGCGAGGCGCCCGCCGCGCGCTAATGAAAACGAACGACGCAAAGATGATTCCCGCGGGCGCGTGGGCGTGTCCCGGCCATCGCCCCACCCCAGGCCTCCGGGGGAGCGGAGTCGAGTGCGCCGGTTTATTCCGCGGCGATCCGGGCGTTTACGCCGGGGCGCCCGAGCAGCCCGGTACTCAAACGGGCGCGCGTGTGTGTATAAGGGCCGGGGGGAACGGCGCGGCTCGCGCCCGAGATGGCGCACTTTGATGCCCGCGGTTTTGTTCTCGTTTTATCGCCGTTATTGTTGCCCGGGCGCGCTCTCGCGTTTTACCTCCGCGGCGGCCCGTAAACCCAAGGAGCGCTCCTGAACGCCGCGCGCCCGCTCCATTTTCATCCGATCCTCGCCAATCTTTTTTTTCCCGCCCGTCCTTCTTTTTCCTCTCCCGCGCATCTGGCCGGCTAATGACGCGCGGCCGACGCGTGCGTGCGCCCGGGGCATTAGCGTCGCGCTCCCGCGGATTACGCGGCGAAGGAGGGCGCGCGCGCCTCGGCAATTATTCACTGATTACCCCCGAACGACTCGTTCGTTTTGCCCGAGTGCCACGGCCCGGGAGGCAAAAGAAAGCGTGGAGGCCCGCGAGGGTTATTAGCGGTGTGCCCGAGCCCGAGGAAAAAGCCGCTCCACGGTAGGAAATTCCAAAGTTAATGTCCGGCTAAGTGAGATTTTGGAGAAGGCGCGCGTTCGCGAATAGTGGATTATTCGGCTTTGGGCCATTTGCCGAGCGAGCGTAAAAGCCGAGGAGCGCGCCGGCCGACCGACTGCCGATTACTGCATTAGCCTCGGCGGATAATGATTATTAGTTTTCGGAAGGCGTCATTAGGGCCTCGCGGCCACCGGGAATAATAGGCGAGCGCGGCGGCGGAGGCTGGACCGGCGACTCGCCACCTCCCCCCGGCCCTGCGATCGAGCCGAGGTCCGGCCGGTGGAAATCTCCGCGTTTTACACCGGGGCATCGCGGGCGCGATCGCGGCCGGGCTATTTAAATCCCCGAGGGGCTTAACCAGCGAGTCGTCCATAAGCCCGGCAAATAGAAACGGGCGGCTTTACACGAGAGCGAGGGAGTGAAATTACCGGCTATTAGCAGATCGTTCGGCTATATCCAGGTCTTCCGGAGCGCCGAGGCATCCGGCCGCGGCGCACTGGGAAGCGATTCCCGGCTGGAGGTTGTTGTTCCCTCGCTCGGGCCCGGCGCCCGTTATTTCCCCGCTCCGCCGGCCGCCCCCCCGACTCCCCCGACCGGCTGCCGGGCTTATTTGTTTTCCCCGAACCGCCCCACTCCCGCGCTCCGTTTTCTCGGGCGAACGTGCGTTGCACGCGGCCTGCCCGAGTCGCTCGGACAAATCGGGCCTTCCGGCGCCGCCGCTCGCCCCTGCCCAGGCCAAGGGAAATCATCGCCCAGGGAGAAGAAAGGAGGCAGTAGGGCGGGGCGAAAAGTTCTCGCGGGGCCGAAAGTCCTCGACAAGATAATCAATTTGCCGGGTGGGCGGGCGGCGCCGGTCCGCGAGTCGGTCCGCCGGAGGAAGACCCGGGGGCCGGCTGCAAACTATTCCGGGAGGAAGGAACTCCGGGGCCGCGGCATCCGGCTTATCCGTGCTAATTGCCTCGTAATTAATGGATCCGGGGCCGCGGGCGGGGCGGGCGAGTCGGCCGAGTCGGGGGTCGCCCTCGTGAATCCGCCACCTTTGGCCCCCGGACGAGCCTCGCGGGGGAGGAGCAGCCAAGCGAGCGGCGGGGGTGGCCGATATCCCCCCGAGAAATCGCCGAGGCGCGGGCGTTGAAGTCCCGGGGGAATATCGACTTTCGCGCCGCGGATATGATAGGAATCTCCGATCGGCGGGCCCGATAAAGCCCGCTTGGCCGAGTAATCAGAGCCGCGAGACTAATGGATCGGCGGGGATCCGGGCGGGGATCCGAGCGGGGATCGAGGCCCCCCCCGGCCTCGGCTCCGCCGCAGATGCTTATCGGCTCTCCCTCGGCCCTCTTACCGCGCCGGCGGAGCCTAGCCCGCGGGCCCCCGCCGAACTCCGCGCTTCCCACTGTCAAATTATTTATTACGCGCTCGGTTGCTCCAGCCCGCACCCGCGACCCACCCCGCCAAGTGTATCCCTTTTCATCCGAGGTGTATTGCCCCCGCGACCTCCCCGCCCCTCGCTTTCGCAAGGGGGAGGTGTGGTGCGCTCGGACCGTCCCCAAGGGGGCAGGTCAAGCGGGCTCTCGATCTTCCAAGGTCCCCTGCGCCGCGGCCGGTCGAACGGAGCTTCCCCGGCCGTTTAGCTGCAACCTCGACAGCACGGCGCGCTTGATTGTTTAATTAAGGGCTACCTGACCTGCGGGCCTGCGGCGAGGGAGGTCCGACCGCCGCCCCCACGCGTGCCGCCCTCTCAGTGCACCGCGGCTCCGGGAGCGACTTGTTGCCACCGGCCAACTGTACGCGCAACCGGCTCTTTCCCGGTTAGGGAAATTCGCGAATTTCCTCCTCGACGGATCAGGCCGATATACAAAACTCGACCGGACGGCTCGGCTTTCACCTCGACCCCACCGACTGCCCTTTTACACCTGGCGGAAAGAAAAAAAACCAAATACGAGATCGTCCAGTTAATGAGCAGCAGCAAACGGTTTCACCGATAATCAATCCCAAACTGCTAATTAAACCTCATTATATCTGATCGGGTCAGTCAGGCACGGGACGCCTTGATGCCTCTCGCCCGTCTCTCGCTTTTCCCCCGTGAATTTTCGATGCTCGTCCTCGCTGTTAATCACTACCACAGCCGCAAAATCTCGAGCGTTACGTTAATCGCCCGGCTTTTTTCGCCATTTTAGTCAATATTTATTTCTGCCTTCGCAGAGCCCGATTATCAAATGGGTTTAAATAGTCCGCGAGGTAATGCATTCCCCCGAATGGGCGAGATTAGCTACTCCGAGTAGATGATAATAAACAACGGGCAAATAGTTTGATAAGAATTGCGATGCCAGTTTTACTGTTATAGTGCACAATAATCGTATTTGATACTGATCGTGCAAAAAATGTTATTGTCGCGTGAGCATATGGGCTTCATAACGATAAATAATCCAAGCTGTACACTTTGTCAAAGGTCGTAATTAAATGGCGCAGCAATTTGGCGATTTGCTCAACCGAGGGTACGGCCCGAGCAGGGATAAAAAATGAAAAAACGAAAAGAACCGAGCAGCCGGCCCATCAGAGTTTATCCGAGCGGCAAGATATCGCGGCCTTTATCGAATAAAACAAACTTGGCCAGTGAAATTCCTCTTGGCCTCGCTAAGGAAGTAAATCTCCTACGGTTGTAGGAGAGGGAAAAAAAAAGGATCGATTGAATTGCCCGGGCAACAAATAGCCGCACCTCCTCGCGATTCATTCCCGCTTCCTCTCAAACACAAAGTCCCTCGCGCGGCCATACGGCGCACCGTGTATACGTGTGTATACAGGGGAAGAGAGGCGGCCGCGGGTAAATACACCTTCGGCGGCGGCGGGGGTTAGGCGCGGGAGCGAGCGGGGAGTGGGGGGTAGGCGCAGGGCTCGCCTGAAGAAATGAGTCAGAGCCGGGACTCGTGAGCAGACTCTCGTCGACAACGGTAAATAGTTTCCCGCTAAGGAACGGAAGCAACAGCGGCTTTTTACGGGCGCGCCTTTGAAAAGCAGATCGCGGGGCCCCCGGCCCCCGCCTACAATCTCCTTTGCGCTTTTACGGGCGCGAGTCAATCGCGCCGCGCGTTTAATGCGCCACCGGCGCGCCCCTTACGGCCCCCGGCCCCCCCCACCCCACCCCCGTCCGCCGCGGGATTTCCCTCGCCGATTGCGGGGGAAAAGCGGCCGCCGCGGCCCCGCCACTCGGAACTGCGGCTCCTCTCGTAAAACTCGACGAGCTCGACAATTACATGAGAGAGTCGTAAAAGAGTAATGCCCGCGCGGGCTTCGCCCCGTATAAAAGCGGCCGACTGGCCCGCGGCGGCGGCGGCGGCGGCGGCTGCGGACGGGCTTAGTCCCCCCGGCCCTAAGCGCGCAAACTACCTCCGCCGCCGCGGCGTTAAAGCGGCGCCGGCCGCGCCGCCGCAAATCCGGGCCCGCCGGGTAACCTCTCCCCACCCCCCCCCCCTGCCCCCCACTGCCCCGGGCCGCGGGGGAAAAAGGAGGAGCGCCGGCGGCGCGCTTAGTGCGTGCGCCGGATTCGCGGCGAGAGGAGGAGGCGGCTATCGTCCCGGGGCCGCCGAGGCTCCCCCCAGCCCCCGGTAAACACCTCGTTCGAGACGCTCTTCTCTGAATGTGTACCTAAATTATGCGGGCCGGGCGCGCCGCTTACTCGGACCTCTCAATCTTTCACGGGAAATTTAATTATAAAAGCCCCGCCGGCCGCGCCGCCTCCTACGAAAATCAATATAATTATTTAGGAGGAAGTACAAAGCGCAAGGCGGCGCGGCAAGCCGCGCATAAGATAATTGCCCCCGGCACGCGATATCAATAAACCACTTTATTAAGCCTGCGAATCAGCCCCTACTGCGGCCTCCCGCTGCGCCTATGGAAGGGAAGAAAAAAAAAAATTCAATTCAGCTCCCCCCGTCCCCCCTCTGTCTATATCTGCTGCTACAATTTTTACGAGGCTTTGCCCAGCACGATTATTGCATTGGATGTGACCTCCTTCTTATTTCCCATTCTCGGTGCGCACTAATGATATATATATCTCGAGTTGTGCAGCTACCGACATGTGTACTCTTTGACGAGGCTTTGAATACAGACAACTACGTTAGCCAAGAAAAGGAGAAAAAAAAAAAAAAGTAACATTGGCAAAACCTTTTCTATTACATGTACATATTGAATGTGAATGTGAAAAAAAATGGCGAAAACTCGCGGTGGTACTCACCATGACGTAGTGGCGCTGCATTTCCGATTTCTCCTGGGCAAGCTTTTCCAGCTCCATCTTAATACTGTGGAGAACAAGCAAGGAAGAATATGTGTGTAAGCTGGACGTCATTAAGTGCAGGCGACAATAACAAGCCTCGTGCACCGAGAAAAATTTTTAATTACCACCGAGCCTCGTACTTTCTCACTGCACTGTACGTTTGTTTAATGGCTAGATAGCCGCTAATAGCATTTATAAACAAATGCGATTATTCATCCAATGAATATTATACTTGCAAATTTCCGTGTGCCTTTTCAATTAAAGCATCGTAAAAATAAGTGTATCCCGGTTAATGGAACATAATAAAAGGCCTTTCCGTGAGAAAAAAGAACATACAGTGTAGTCGTCCGCGATAAAAAAAGTACGAGTCTTCGCGTAATGCCGTTTTCCTCGGCGCAGATATCATTGGAGGGGAGTAGTATTATCGTGTTGGTGGTGGTGGGTCAGGGGAGGGGATAGGAAATAGTTAATGGAACCTCTGTTACCGCTTTGCGCGCCAATCGCATCGATAATCCTCGCAGCGAGCTATTGTTTGTTAATCGCTTAGAAATGGGCCATGAGAAGTGACACATCTTTCTTTTTGCCGGTTCGAGCGGCGCCAGCGCACGCGCAACTGCAGCGGGGAGGAGCAAAAACATGGCGAACTACAATATGTACTTAGCGTGGCTCTGTGACGAATAGTTAGAGTTAGTTCGACTTACCGGCAGCTGGAGTGCCAATTTGCAATTTATGCTATGCAAACTCTCTTCTGCGCTCATCAAGAGGATGTGAAAGTCTTTAATTCCTTTTACACGTGCGCCTAGATGGCTCGTCGTCAAGACCAACACAAGCGGACGCCTTCGAAATCGTCCCGCGTACTTTATTTTTTTTTTAACTCGGTTGGTGAAATTTCTCAACGAAGCGTATAAAATGATTTTAACTTTAGGCGACCTCGCGCGATAGGTCGATCGATGAAAGCGAAATAATAGAATAAAGTGGTGCTATCGCTTAAATCCGAGGTGTTAAATTATTATTGATCGATGGTGACAGCGGCACAGGCTATCGATGTACAGTCTACAAGAGAGTTTCGAGGACGTGGCGGCGATGAAATGGTGCATAATTACAATCAAGCCGATAAAACAAACACACAATTAGTGCTGCAGCCGCTTCAAAGAGAGATTATGATCGAGCGTTGATACCGAATGCACCGTTTATTCGAACATTCTGGATTTTTAATCGCAATCATTTAGACCGTGGGCGGACGAATCCTGTATTTTTGCACATTTAATGAAACATGAGTAGCGAAATGCGAGTCTCTCCTCGAGGAAAGCCCAAAGTTTTTAAATGAAAAATGAAACATTGAAAGAACGTGCTTTTACTTGCAAGCAGTAAGGTAAAAGAGTTTAACACAAATAAAAACATTGAAAAAGATATATATATATCATCGGAAGAGCAATAAATCAGTCAGAATGCATCGTTTGATTCGAAGGATGATGTCAGTGCAGTTGCCGCTGTTGAATAAGAGCGAGAAATTCATTCTAAAAGTTTGTGTTGTGAAAAATCCGTGTAGTTTTGTAATTTGCATAATATTTCTCGAGGGGCTTACCATAACGCAATTCCTCTGAATTTCAATTTTTTCACTGACTAGTTTCTCGAACTCCAACTTAAAGCTGATCGGAAAGAATAAGAGATGGATTAATAGATCGGCAGTGTCCTGGTAGTCGTCGACCAAGCCACGTACATTGCTTCGACCCGCGAGACCGCGCGAGAAAACGCTGGCGCGCTCACCAAGCGAGCGGAGGCCGCTCGCCACCGAGGAAATCATCATTAGCGGACAGTGAAAGATTCGGGCGCTGGGGATAGGGAACAGCGGCTCTCAGTCGGCAGGCGGTTCGAGTATTCCCCCCTCCACGGCGGGCGCGCGGCGGAAAAACCGCTCGAACCGGCCAGATTCCGCGCGGGCCGAAAAATGCAAATGCCCGGGGGAAAAGTCGGCGGAGAAAGAGCCCCGGCCCCGAGCGGCCACGGGGGGGGAAAAAAAAAGGAACGGCCGGCGCATTGTTTGCACGCGCGAGATCGCTTTCCGCCCGGCGGCTCATGTAAATAAGTCATTATGCGCGGCCGGCGGCGGGCCCGAGTTGAGGCCGCCTCGTTGGGCGATCCATTAAAAGTTGACCGGGGGGCCCCGAGCGCGGCGCCCGGGGAAAAACGAGCGGGGCCGGCTTCTTGCGCCGGGCGATCGGGGCCGCCGCCGCCGCCGGGAAAGCCGCGCTATCGAGGCGGCGCCGATGCGCCGGGCGGAAAAACCCGGGGACGACTAATTAACGGGGGCGCCCCCGCGAATTATTTCCAGGCGGGCGTTTATTAGCGGCCTCCCCCCGCCGCGCCGAGTTAAATAATACCGGGGCGGGGGGGCGTGGCCGCCGTGTCGCGACATAAATTAACACTTGCGGCGGCCCTCTCGACGAGGCCCGTGTAAATCAGCCGGGCCGCGGGCCTGCGGCGACGCCCGCGCGCTCTTAATGAACCACCTGCCGAAAGGGGCGGCGGCGCCGCCGCCGCGGGGGCGAATCGGCTCTTTTTTTTTCCCCCCCCGGGCCGCTGTCGCCGCGCCGGCCCGATTTTTACGCCTCGTTTGCGCCCCCGCGCCTTCACGCTCCCGCGCCTTTAATGAGCCTCTTTTATTGCGCGCGCGGCCGGCTCGGCGCTTTTATTCGGCCGGCCGCGGGCGGCTCGCCGGCCCGCAAAAAGGAACCGCCGCTCTCCTGATAAACCCGCCGATGCGCGTAATGAGAGCGAGCGCGCGCGTCGACCGTCGGACACACCCACCGAAAAAAAAAGGAAGCCCTTTCGGGGCTCACACGCGCAGAGGGGTTTTTCCCGTCGCGGGTTCGGCCCCCCGGCGCCCTCGGCTCTCCAATTCAATCAAGCCGCGCAAAATGCCGATCGCCGGTGTAAAAGCCTCCTCGTTTTTCAGCGGGGCGCTGCGGTGGCCCAGGAGGCGCGAGGCCGCCGGCCGGCTGTTAAGAGATCGAAAGCCAGATGCCAATTTAATTGAACGTGCCCCGAGCGCCGGGCCAAAGCCCTTTCCAGTGCGCCCAGGCCACTGTTCCCTCGGCACAAAAAAAAAAGCGCGCGCGGTGGGCAACAAAAAAAAAGAGCGCGCGACGCTGTATACACGGTATGTATCGCGATCGAGATAAACCAGAGGCGGGGGCGCCGCGGTGGAAGAGGAGCAGTCCGGGGAGGAGCGCCGATTGACGCGCACGTACGCGCCGATGATTAGGGGCCACCGGGGGGGTGGGCCGGCCGCTTAATTAGCCGGGGCCGCGGGGGCCGAAAGATGGATTCGCCGCTGGCGTGTACAACAGCTTGTTAGCTGTCGGCCCGAGTCCGCGGCTCGGGGACACGCCGATCGATAGGCGCTCGCGGCCGCGCCCCGGGGAAAAACGGCCGGCGGCCCTCGCGGTTTCGCCCCGAGCACATAATGGCCCCGGCGTAGTTTTTCCCCCCCCCCCGATGCGCCGGGCGCGCGGTACGCGCAAGTTCCCGTTGCGCGCCGGTGCCGCGCGAGCGATCGGCCCGCCTTTTTTCCTTCCTCCGCGGCGCCGCGAAAATCCCGCCGCCCGAATTCCGAAGCGCGAGTCTGCTCCGCCGGCGGCCGGTTCTCCCGTGAGGAGGAAGCGGCATCGGCCAACGCGCGGATGCGCATCGGCATCGGGCGCGTTTGCCCAGCTTCCGCCCGAGCAAATAATAAATTAATATTTGCTCGCGCGGGCGGCCGCCGGCCGGGCTTGTTTGACCTGGAAAGCGCCCGGCGCTCCCGGCGCGGCGGACGGCCGCGTGTTTGCCGCGCCGGGGGGACAGGTGTTTGCGTCGGCCGGGTGTGCGCGCCGCCGGCCCCGGACCGGCCCGCCGACGACTGCCGCGCGGGGCCCCGGGAGGGGAGGGGAGGAGGCCCACCGGGGAGGCGACCGACCCGCCCGCCGCGGGATCTTATCTCGCCGCCGAGTGATTCGCCCTGTAAAGCCCTGGATATGGCTTAATTAATGGGCGGGCGAGAGCCTTTTCTTGTTCGGCCGGGGCCCTCGCCACCCCGCCGCCCCCTCTGCCCCCGCTCTCTCAGGCCGGAGCCGCCGAGCGACAAAGCGACGGAGCCAACTCCTCCGGCTGCCCCCCTCCGAGCCGCTTCCTTCCCGGTGTCTTTTTCTGCCTCTTAGCGCGCGCATTAGCCGCCGAGGGCCGGCCGATGTATGCCCGCCGCCGCGCAGCGCCCCGAGAGGATGTTGTATTTGCCCGCGCGCCGACTTCCGATCTTGGCTTTTCTCCGAAGCGAGGATTAATGCCGCGGCAGCGAGCCGCGTCAACGGGATAAAAACCCCCGCGGTTAAATGTTATCAGTTTATTATTGAACAGGTTAAGCCTCGGCTTTTACTCCCGGTAATCCGACTAACGATTTCAATAAAACTGCGGGCGCTCGGAATTTTTCCACGCTCTTTTTTCGCCAAAGTCCAATCGGACGTTTTACGTATGCAAGAAAATCTAGTTAGCTTTTTCTTCCCGCGCCAACCATAAAAGTCAATATTCCCATTCGTGTAAAAACACATAAAAGTCCCGTTATAAGCGCTTTACTTGAAATTCAACAAAAGAAGGAATCGCCCGAGCGCCCGTTTCTCAAACGAAAAGCGGCAAAGCGGCCGAGCGGCGCAGTCGCAGGGACTCGTTCGCATTGTCGGAGTTCCGGCTCGCCAGAGGGAGAGCCGACCGGACTGAGAGAGAGAGACAGAGACAGGGAGATGGGAGGAGGGGGGAGGGGGGTGGGAGAATGAGCGAGGGGGTGGGCAGGAGAGCGAGCACGATTAAAAAAAAAAAAAGACCCTCCGGCCAAGGAGGAAAGATGGACTCACCTGTGGTACTGTGCCTGCAGAAAATTGAATTCCTCTTTGATTCGATCACAGGACTCGGGTATCGTGAATTTGAACTGCTGTCCGGGCTGTGGCGGACCCTGGAACACAAACAATGTCGAATCATCAGTCAGCGGGCAAAAGCGGAGAGTTAAGTCAACGCTTGTCGGTGCAGCGCGGCGCTCGCGCAACGTTTGTAACGGGCGTGGGCCAACCGCGTCCTGCCCACTTTATCCACGGGGCCGACTGGCAAAAACGCGTTTTTATTTTTCTAACAATTTCGACCTGGCAATTTTTTTTTGTTATAAACTTCCATTGGGAAAAAGTGGCGCTCTGCAGGAAATATTTCAATTGACTCGTAGGCGCAACTTGAAATACAGACCTTTCCCACGCCAGGCGCACTCGCGACGTTATATACGATAAGGCTAAAATGGTGACTAATTTGAAGATTAAAGAAGTGTGAAAGAAAGTGCCATAATCCGGCAGGGAATGAAATATGCAATTTCGGAGGAGGCGGAGGAGGAAAAAGTAGTACAAAAGTTGGCACACGTTCATTAGTGGAGGCCGGCGGTGGCGGTGGCGGCGGCGGCGGCGGCGATTGCGGCGCCGCCGGCCGGCCCTCATCTGCATAATTCCAATAAAAGCATGTATCGCGGCGCACACATCCGCGCCTCGGGCCGTCGAAGCTCACGAGGCAGGGCGGGGAGGGCCGGGAAAGGGGGAGGAGGCGGGCGAGTAGGTGCCGGCGACGTCGGCGGCGCGGGCGGCCACGGGGGAGGGGCGTGTCCCCGGTGTATTATTATTTATTATCTGGGTTAAACTCGGGCCCGCGTCTACCCGCGTATAGACCGATCTCCTCCCTCGTTTTTTATCGGCGCGCACGCGAGGCCCGCGGCCGCGGCGCCGCCGCCGACGAGGAGGAGGACGGCGATGACGATGACGACGGCGAAACTGGCGCACTCGCGCGAAAACGAGGGGAAACGCCGTAAAAGCCGCCGGCTCGTAAATCTCCCGAGCCAAGTGATCGCTCGTTACGGGGCCCCGACTCTGCCCTCCTTCCTCGGCCTTTTTTCCCCCCGCGGCCCGCGCGCCCAAACGCACGAGAGCGCGCCAACCCCGTCCTCCTCCGCTCTCCCGGGCGCGTTATACGGCCCCCCCCTCGCCACGGCCGCGGATTTTACAATAGTTTGGTAACTACCCCGTATTTTTCAGGAATGCGGAGAAATTTTCTGCGCGGGCCCTCGCCCCCCTCGCCCCCCCTAGCGGCAGCCGCGTATGGGCCGGCGCCGCCGAGGCTCAAGGAAACCAGAGAGCACTTTACAGATTTTACGCGCGCGCGCTTGACTCGGGCCGCGGGCGGGGGAGGCCGCGGAGTGGGGCGCCGGGGGGAAGCCCCTCGGGTTTAAGCGTGTAATTACGCCGGCGGCGGTGTACCATATAGTGCTCGCCCGCGATATTAACCCGATATTAACCTAATTATTACGCGTTGGCCACCTTCGTATTATTGACTGGCGCACGACTGCAATAACTGGTTATTTTCTATTGTGGCCCGTGTTGATTTCTGCCCCGCGTCCTCCCGGCCCCAGAGCGCAATAAAACCCGTATCGGCCGCCGGTCCGCCGGTCCGCCGGTCCGCCGGGTTTATTAGCTCTCCGCGCGGCGCACGAGTCCTCCGCGGCGAGCGGCAAATCTCCCGGAGGACGATAAACCCCCGCGCGTCTCGAGACAATCGTGCAAATTGTGACGAATCGCGCGATAAATCATCCCGGCGCCGGCGGAGAGGAGCCGCGAGGCCCGGGACGTGGCGCGACAAGAGGGCCGCGGGCCTAATAGACCGCCGCGGCGAGCAGCTGCGCATCGGCCCACGATATACACACGCGCGCGCGCACTGGCAGCCGGCGATAACGATCGCCGGGGCGCTCGGCCCGCGGGGATCGCGATCGCCGCTCGCGTGACTTTGACGCGCCGCCCGGGGGACAGATGCGCGCTCGTAAAAGGCGCGCGCGCGCTCGGCACGATCGGCGCGCTTCCTCCGGGGGCGCACGGCGCGTGAAGCCGGATGCACGCTCCGGCTGCCGGCGAGCGGCAATTTAAGGAGGCCGCCGAGGACGGGACGGCGCGCCGGCCGACCGCGACGCCGGCTTGTATCAATCGGCCGGGGCGCCCGGGGCCCTATCGCCCGGGGCCCCAAGGCCGGCCCGCTTCCGGCCGGCTCTCCCCGGGCTTATATCGGCCGATCCTCCTTTGCCGCTGCGCTAATGGTCACTCGCTTCTGTTAATGGGCCTCGTTACGCGGCTCGGCTGCGCCGCCGACATTGAAATTCGCCCGAGGCACTTGCCCCGGCCGGGCTTGCGCCACCGCCGCCGGCCCGCAATGACAGCCGCGTGCGCTAATGATCGTTAAAATTTCATGCTTCCTACGAGAGCTACGGTGCAATTGAGGCGGCTGTGCGCCGAGCCGCCTTTTTTTACGGCCCCCGTTAAGCAGTGCGCTGGGCTACCGGCCGCGGCCGAGCAATAATTAGATTAACTCCTTTCGGGGGAATTATTCATTTTTCCCCGCTCGCCGGAGCGGCCCGCCCGTTTGCCGCGCATTTCCCGGCCTTTTTCAAATCCCATTAATTTATGCATGCAATTAAGGATTAATTATTCTTCTTCATTTGCTCGTCCAATATCGCGACTGGGATATTATTTTAAGCTAATTGCTCGACTGTTAACGTCCGGCTTGATTTCATTTAGGCAAGCGATGCACACACATAACTACGCGGGATAAATAATAAAAAGGCAAGCTGCCTCGGCCCGGCTCGCCCGCTACCCGATACATGACTTTCTCCCCCGACCCAAGCGCACCCCCCGGTTTTCCGAGCCGCGAGCATGACAGCCGCGGCGGCGGGTGCGAGAGCGACAGGTGATTGCCGTGTTAGCTATCGCGTTTTGCGCATCGCGGCAATTTCGCCTCGAGCAAACAAAATGCGAGGACGCGCGGATCGGCGCGACCAGCGAATGAACTAACGAATGACGATTAATGAGAGAAACGTTGCGCCTCCCTTCAATCAGCGTCAATTTTCCTTTCTCCCTGCCCACCCGCGCTCGATAATTCAATAAACGAATGCCTGCGTTAACCCTACCACCACCCCCGCCCGCCTGCCTGCCTGCCCGCCCGCCCCTGTCCCCTCACCCCACTCACCCTTCGCTCCCTTTGTTTTATTTTTTCGCTATATTGCACGCGGAAAATTTAAAAATTCAAATGCGACAGCCTTTTAACCATGCAAATCGACTCAAATATAAATACGAAAAATTATAAACTTTATATTGGAAAATAAAATGTGACCATTTTAATGATCTTATTGTATACCTTAATTTATTGCTTGGATCTCCATAAACTTTTAAATTTCCCTCTCCAATTAATCAAACGGTTATATACACGGAGAATAAAATCAAGATTAAAAGGAAATTACCATTACCAATTGCTGCAAGATCAGCACCCTGTCTCTTTTTCGTTCGATTAATACGTTAAAGTGTCCTATCAAAAAAAGAATTTACTTGTGTAAAGAATGGAAAAGGTCATAGATGAAATGTTGCTAGCTCTTGAAACTTTTAAATGGCTGCCGAATTGATTTTTCTATAGCGCGGGGGGAGGGGGAGCGAGAGAGAGACCGGATGCGAGCAGTAGTCACGGTCGTTACTCATTCAACGATGCTTACCCGCCGAGCGTCAGTCCGATAAAATCAATGTTTCCGTTTCATTTTACAGCTATTTTCGTATTGTACACATCAGAGGATAAGAGGAATTTGGATTCTCGTGGACGCTGCTGCTGCATCAAGCGGATCAATGAAACACTCGTACAATATTGAATGACGTTTTTCGATATTATACCACGGATTATGTATTATAGATTTATAACGACCAAAGTTTCTATATCTGTACAGAGCATTTATTTAAACACGACAAGATTGTTCATTTTTGGCAAAATGAATTTGTTCGGTAATCCCATGTGGTTGACACAAAGCTCCAAGAGAAACGCTAGTCGAATTTTCAGGACAGTTGACTTAGGGCGGCAGGAGAATAGCAGTAGCAGGAATAGCAGAGGCAACAACAGCAGTAAGAGAAGCAGAAGCAGCGGCAACAGCCGCGGGAACAACGGCTCAACCCTGGCCGCTGTTTACGCCTAGACCATACAGAGACGGAGATTATTGACCGATTGAGGACTCGACCGGTGGCGTGCGTGCACACGTGCTTCTCTTTCAGTGGTATGCGTCCAGGAGCCGCCGCACACTCAATAGAGAGCCATGGCAGGCGAGAGCGATTGCAAATAGGTGGGGGAGAAGAGCTGATGGTGGCGGCGGTGGTGGAGGTGGTAGACGGGAGGTTCCTAGCCAGAGGTAGTTTCCGCCCGACCGCATAAGCCGCAGAATCGCGGCGGCGGGATAGCCGACCGCGGAATGGCCGTGGATGACCAGCTTTGGTCACACAGCCCGACTAGGTTGAGAGCGAGACAGCGAGAGCGAAAACCTCCTTCTCATCCTGCTCGGGTACAGTTCCACCTCACCCTCGCATCTACCTTCTCCACACCTACAAAAGCCAGCACGTATCAACTGAGACCTGAGGATTATAATGCTCGGGATCTTCACTCGCCGAGTATTGCTTCGTCTATGTCTATCTAACCACTCCCTCAACGTTTCTCGGTTATCTGCCATTAATTGTTTAAGCATGCGATGACACTAAGAATGCACTAGAAGTTAATTTTCACTTGATTAAATGCCAGTTCGTGCTCTATTTATTAACAAATCACTTCATTTGCAACTTTACACTATACTCTATACAAGATAGTTGTTTCAAATTTATCAATAGTTATGAACTCACAGTCTTGTATATTAACAAAAATAATTTTAAGTCAACGATATTAAAAATGTTCAAGTGATACAATCGTAATATAATAGAAAAGAATTGCGTTTGCTCCTTTTTTTTCCTTCATGAATATATTACTCAATAATTTTTTTAACGAATAAATTTTTGCAAAACCAAAGACGTTACTACTAGGTACCACATAGACCAAAAATTCGTAAAAGAAAACAAGTGGAAGAGAGATAAAAGAATGACTAGTGGAAGGGAATGGGGAGAGAAACATAACGATCGTGCGATTACCCTCGTGGCATGGGCCAGACTGCTACTGGTTCTCGTTTCTCTTTCTCTCCATCCATTCTCCTTCTGTTCGTTCATTCGCTCGCTCGCTTCGGGCCCACGAGGCACCAGTGTTATTTGCATAAGCAATGCATTTTGATTCGTAGCTCCGCATTGTACGTAGCATCGCCAAAACGCGTACGACGAAGAGAGGGGGAGCGAAGGGAATGACATAAATAATGCATGACATAATGATCGGCAATGGGATTTCGCGGGATGTGGATGTGGCGCGAGATGATCTCTTTTCTCTATCTCTCTTCCTCTCGCTTCCTGGTTGAAGGTGTACATACACGTGTATGACTGCGAATACGATATACGATGACACCATCGCTGTATAGAAGGATCGTTTATACGGACATGCAAGCTACATATATGTACAGATAAATAGATAGACAGAATTTAGTCGAGCTCGTTTCGATACCGTTCACGTGCATATAGCCGCGATTATTCGCCCACCGATGCAGCAGCTAGCCCCCCCCCCCCACTCACCCTATTTACAGATTCTGACAGTACAGCATGATTTTCGCTCTTCCATTATTGAAAGTAGCTTCCGCTATATTATGTACTATTATTTTGTAGCTTCTTTCCTTTCTTTTTATTCCGACCACGAATATCATTACTTTGTCCATAAAAAGGAGAATGTTTGAATAATGCATCGAAACCAACTTCGCATAAAAAATATTTAAAACATGACATAAGTAAGATTATGATTAGTCTTGCCACGTTTAAATAAAAATATTGCTTGTATCCCTGTCATAGAGAAAAAGTTTGAGTTTATGATATTACAATGTAAAAAATGCAAGAAAAAAATTTGCGAGCGTGAAGGGTTATGGGTCTGGGTACTTAGATACGGAAGCACCGTAAGGGTGCAGATTATGTGAGATGTGGGCAGAACCGAGGCGACCGAGGGGTTGCGTAGGGTGGTAAGAGCAGCACCACAGCCCAGATAAAGCGGCAAAACAGGGTTTTATGACTGTAACAGATTAGGTCATAGTCCGCTAGCTTCCTGTACCCCTTCTTCTTTGCACCCTAACCCATTATCGCCATACAAGCTTTTGTAGCTTCCTGGCTTGGCCCCTCATCGACCCTCACTCCGCTACTTGCTTTTGTGTCACCCTTTATACTCTCTACTAGTATACGTCGAGGTATACGTATACCACCAGCAGCATCGGTCCACTTCGTACCCCTTTACTGTAGAAGGGCGAAAGAGGAGATAGAGACGACAGGGGGTCGGGTTAAGCTGGCTGGCTAGACGGGAAGTGACGCAGTGGCTCGTGACAGTTGGCCGATATTTGTACACCCTTTTGTACCCCTTCTATCTGCCAATGCTTCTGCAAGTCCTTTCCCCCAAAGTATTCGTTTGTTGGCGCAGACACTAAATATAACCAGAGCCTTTTGAGCCTGACTGCGCAATTGCAAATGCTGGAAACGACGGATTTCAAATAAAGTACCTCTACTATCCATTCATCTCCTTTTACCCGTGACGTATATACTTGTAGATGACGGACACGGATACAGAGAGAAGCAGGAGGATGCGAGCAGCCAGACGAGCTATCAATTTCTCTTTCGGAGGGTTATAGACGTTGGCTGCTACAGGTTTTCCCGTCCTTCTACTCGATGATGAGAACAGGATCTCCTAGATAGTATTGGGTAGACTCTGGGAGAGGAAAAATCGTACGGGATTATTCGCTTATTGTTTGCTCGGTATAATAGAATCTCTATCGATGGGAAAATTGCTGCCAATGCTTGCGCCTGGAAAAATTATTCGCTCGAATTTCGCAGAACTCATCGATTCGTTCTACTCTTAGTGTTTGCCCGAGGTGGAATTGAAAAATTATTCGAAGCCAATTGAGATTTTTTACTTTACGTAACAGTAAGTTTGTATTTATGTGAGAAATGTGGGACAGTATTAGGTTACATCGATGCGGAAAGCTTCTATTTCGTACAAGTTGTTTGATAATAATTTTTTCTTTTACGAATTTCCATGAAAGTGAATATTTCATCCTTACGATACTTATCTCTAGACCAGCAAAATAGCCGAAATGAAACAAAGTTTGCCTGTTTGGCAGACACTTCCAGTCTCTCGTTACTTGCGAATCTAGCATCGCAGCGTGCATCCCCTTTAATTTCCACTTGAATAGCCTTCCGGAAGGCAACAAGGGTTGCGGAGCTCTGAGGGGACGTAGAAGGGGAGGACCGTGAGAGGAGGGGTTGAATATGTTACAATTATCGCTAAACCGAACTGCCTCGGCTCGCTTCTCGGTTATAATACAGAGGCAGCGCAGTCCCGCGGCGTAAATGGCGTGCCTGCCTCGACACTTACAACAATGCCGCCATCCTGCCACCCCGCCGCGGCACCCCGAACAGCTCCTCCCTTCGACGTATATACAAGTCCCCTGGGATGAAAGTACCTTTTTATGATGTCCCGCGGCGGCGCGCCGCCAGCAAAGTAGGTATAAATACACGGGCGGGTGTGCACGCGTACATGTGAGCGTTGTGGTGTTCTTGTTGATCGCGCGGAGAGAGGAATGAAAATGAAATTTCCGCACACACTTCTCCTGATAAAGTTACCAGCCGAGGCATTTTGCTACCCTTCGGCGTTCACCACGTACATAAATTCTCGGGATTTCCTTTATCTCCTGTTTCGAAAACCCTTCGATAATTTTAACTCTTGCTGATGTTAATATATTGAAACTTGTTTCTAGTGCAAAGTTTTGGATGAATCTATTCATTTTGTGAGCTGACAAGCAATTTTCTTTTGCTATTTTTTCTTTTAAATATTTTTAGCTTGTTTCTAAATAGCAAATTTTGTCAAAATCAACGTATAACTGTATAATTATACAATCTCTTTTACTGCATATTGCAGGTTTCCTTTCTCTTTATTCTTTTGATTGTCGACATATAATGCGTGAACCTTGAGACTTGGGAAATCTCGTTATCGTCCTTATTAAACAGCAAACGAAGGGCGGATCCTTTTCAAGCACCGAGAGACGCCTGAAAGACTAGGCGGGGTGGCGAAGATCCTCAATGGCTCATATAATAAAACTTTGTTCCCTACCCACTCCTTCGACCACCCTTTTCGAATACCCGAGAGAAGCGCTATCTAGTGCTGTGGCTCTCAAACAAATTGCCGGGCCGTAGATATAGAGAACCGCACGGTATCTTTTAAAACTGCAGAGCAAGTGGAAAGATCCTTATAGCGCAATATAGAATATTTTAGTTTTGTTTTTAATTCTAATAATAGCTAACGAATGTTGCTCAGTTCAATAAGCATCTCTTAATTGAACATTGGTATTGTCTGTCATTGATTGGGTTACAATTTATAAATCAACTTGATCACTAATTCAGTAACATTGGTTAATAACTTTTGCTGACATTTGAAGTCGATGTTTCGAAGAATACAATAAGGTGCAAGGAGCACGAAGCAATGCCATTGACAGGCCGAGTTTGCAACTCGCATCTCTTGGAATATTAACCGATCGGCTAGGAGGTATCATTTCTCGTACACAAGGGTGTAGCGACGACGAATCCGTATAAGCAAATGGAAATTCAAAGGCGGGGTGGGGCAAGCCATTAAATACATTGTGAGCTGCACGTTCCATTTGTCTCTGAACGGTATTATACGGAAAGACGCAAAGATCGTGATCTGAATACATTTGACGGAGAGGAAACATCACTCCATTTGAATCGAGGGTAGCAACAGCGGCCTGGCATGAAGGAAGTATACACACGTAGCGTAGATCGTTTTGACTCACGTGCATGAATCGCTCCTTCCTGTTTTATTCGGCGCGCGGCGGGACAGACTTTGAGGTGGGCGTTAAAGAGGCGAACAATCGCGCAATGCTTAGAGGGACAGGGCGAGAGAGCAGCGGAGCAGAGTTTGTTAGCAAGCACAGTCGACAGGAGAAACAGCGCGTGGCACGCTATATTAGGAGTGTGGCATAGTGGCTATCGAGCGGAGCAGCGATACCGGCATTCTATCCAAATGAGTGGCGTTTGAATGCCGTAGCGTAAGGCACTCGAGCTTTTTGTCCAATCCACGGGCACGGGAGGAGGAGCGGGTTCTATCGGGAGGGAGGGAGGGCCTCTTTCTAAAGTCCGCGGGAGCTGCAGCTGAGCTGGCCGTGATCAAGGGCGAAAAACGAGGCGTGCCAGGGCTTTTTCCCGAGGGGGTCGAGGGAAATTACCCAGAATTAAAATTGAATCGCCGGGTCCCTTCATTAGGGCGGCCCCGCCGGCTTTACGTATTAATCCCGGGCGCGTTAAAACCCTATGAAAGTTTGAGGAATCCCCGAGAGCCGTGGGGTGGGGCGCCCCGGCCGCGATAAATCCCCCGGCGGCCGGGCGCGGAGTAGCGGGGCGGCAATCAGTCACACGCAGGCGGCGTCGAGGGCGAGCGCGTGCGTGACGGGGTAAATACACAAAGCGGGCCACACGTACGGGCCGGGCGAGTGCGGCGCAAGGGCGCCCGGATCGGGGAGGGGGCGCCTTGCGCCGCACTCGCCGCGTCCTCGTGTCTGTCTGCCGGGGCTGCCGGGGCTCCCGGGGCCCCGGGAGCAGATGGCCTCGCTGCGGCGGCGTCGGCTCGCGCGGCGCGGTGATCAACCTCGGGCTCGTCTTGCGGGCCACTCGAGCCCCGGCGGCCCCTCCGCTCTCCCCGGCCCGCTTTGTCTTTATATTCCCCGGCGCTTTTCGCCCGGGTCTCGCGGTCACCAGCCCTGGGCCTCTTATCTCCCCGGCGACGACTGCTCTTTGCGCTCGGGCGGCTCGGCGCGATCGCTTTTCTTTCCTCTTGTGTTTTTTTTTTTTTTTGCTCCCCCCCGGACCGGCCTCGGCTCTTCCCCGGGAGGCCGGAAATACGAGGGGCCGGGGCGCGGACGTGTTCGGGCTTCTTGTCCCGCTGGGCGTATATCGACAGGCCCTCGAGCGGCGTCGCGGGCGAGGTCGGCTCTCGGTCGGCTCTCCCCCCCGGCTCTCCCTCCTCCCACTTGTCCGCCGCTCGGCGCGCAAACGAGTAATTAACTGTCTCAGTAAGGGACACGTGTTCCCAGGCTCCCCGGCTCTTCTGCTCGGTTGCTCTCGGCGAGGGTCTCGGGCGCTCTCCAACAGCGTGATCTCTATCTGCTCACGGTCTCTCGCTTCGGCCGGGCTCGGGGCTGGGGGCCCTGTGTGCGCCGCTCCTGTTTGCACACACGCGCGCTCTTATGTTAATTTAGCTTAACGCCCGTGGCGGCGGCGGCGGCGGCGGCCCTCGAGCCACGGGGACGCGGGGCGCGTCAAAGCCCGGCTTTGAAAATCGCGCGGCTCGGCGCATCCCCCGTCGCCGCCGCGCGGCGGAGGATCGGCCGGCAAAGACGGCTGATCGCACTTGACGCCGGGCGACAATGCGCCTCCTCGCTTCGTTCTTTCCGCCGATCCTCCACTGGTTATTAATGACTCGAGTGGAGGGTGGGGAGAACAAATGGCCCGGGCGACAAAGCCCCGGGGCCCCGGATAAGGGCCTCCTTTCTCTCGCGCCCAATGAAAATGGGATTAAATTTGACCCGGCATTGACGCCGTGGCTGGCGCTCTCGCGCGGTCCCGTGCCCCGGTGCCGGGACGCGTCCACCCGGGGCTGCGTGAAATAGGAGTCGAGCCAAGCCGAGGCTCCGGCCCAAAATAAAGGGCCATATGTAAAGTCACAATGGCCGGGCTATTATCCGAGAGAATGGGAACGATCGAGAGCCGGCTCGAGGAGCAATGAGATCGAGCCGCGCGCTTTCTCTCTCTCTCTCTCTCTCCTTCATAATCAACTCGAGCGTTATAACTTTATGCTCTCGATGGAGAGCACGAGGCTGCCTCTCGACGCCTCGGCCCAAAGTGGATTCGAGTGTTTTTTTCTCCGCTCTCTCTCTCCCTTTATGCGGCCCCCATAATAAGTACGTTAGCGCGCTACTTTGCCTCACGGGCTCTTGCTCTTTCTCTCGCTCATTGTCCCTTGAAAATAGACTCGCGAGTAATATTTAGCATTTGACAATGCGCGGGCGCGCGCGCGCGCACGCCTCGACCGCGCACAATGCGCCTATATGGCGCACAGCCGGGGCTAGCAGCATTCCCCGAGTGCCCCGGGAGCACGCGGCAACACGAGGGCACAGTACGCCCGGCGGAACGAATAAAAAGCCAAGGTTTAACGGGCCCTGCGTCCGCCGTTATTGGATCGTTCGGGGGCGGGGGGGAGAAAAAGGAAGCAATTCGCCGGGAAACTCGGGCCCGGGACGTTATATTAGGCCGCGAGCCGTCCGAGCGGTGGTTTGCCGAGCGCGCCTGCGGACCCGCCGCTGCGCGCCCGCAAAGACCCCGAGAAGGAAGGTCTGTTTGTCTCGGATCCTCGCTCCCCGGCTCTCGGCGCCTCGTCCGCGCCTCGTCCGCGGTGTCTGGCTGCAGTCGCTGCGGACGGGCGGCCAGCGGAATGTCGAGGGGTTCGTCTCTGGCGTCGTCGTCGTCGGCGGCGGCGGCGGCGGTGGCGGGAGGTGGGAAAGAGTAGGGGGCACGGGGGGCGAAGGGTGGCGGGAGGAGGAGGAGGAGGAGGAGGAGGAGGGCCGCTGCTCTCCGCTAACCCAGGCCCGTGCAAATATTTGCTGGATGTTCGTTGCCGCTTGCGCTCGCGCTCGTTCGCTCATTCGTTCGTATATAGCCGAGGCCGTAAGGCTTGACGTCGTCATGGATACCGTTGAAAAACGTTCAAATATTTGCAGCGAGAAGCAGCAGCGCGCCGACGGCTCTGCGGCGTCGGCCGTCGCCTCGTCCCCCCCCCCCCCGGCCCGCGCTCCCGCCCGCCCGCTCGCTCGCTAACCAATTCCGCTTCGTTCTCCATTCCCGATTCCGCGATGCTTGCGCACGGCGCCCGCGCCTCTGTCCGTTAGCCCGCTCTCCCGGCCTACCGCCCCGCCCCTGTCTGTGTGCGCACTCCCAATGGGAAAGAGAGCCCGGAGGGCCAAGAACCCGGATGGAATGGCCGGCCGAGCCCGCACCCGCAGCCTCTGTATTTTCCCCGCGTCGCCTAGCTGCTACTTCCGATAATTGCGTTCGCTCATTCGCTCGTCCGCCCGCTCGTTCATTCGTTCCACGATTGTTTCTCTCCACGCCATTCTTCTTCATTGGCCGCCGCCCGCCTCGCCCGCCTCTGCCCCCCCATCTCCTCCTCCACCTCCTCCCACGCCCGAGATGCGAAGGACGACACGCTTGCAGTGCGGCTCTCCCCGCTCTCCCTGTGCACTCGGCCGGACCGATTTAAGCTCCCGTTTAGCCCAGGGCCTGCTGTTTATCAATGGGAGACATCATGTGTGCACCATTCGCCCGATGTTCTGTATTACTCACCAGACCTAATATCAAGACATCTGGGTGAAAGAGAAATACAAAATGCAGCGTCTGAAAAAAATCATACTTTGAGAGCTGCCAAAAATGCTCCTCGTATTCTGCATTTGTATCGTCATTTCTCCTGAATTAATTCTTTCCTCAAAAACATCAACCCTGTGGTTTTACAGAAAGAATAATTTCCTCTCACTTGAAAAAACCAAAGGTTTAGAGATACAATTTTGCCGATAATTTGTAATCTTGACGCCGGGGGCAATGGCCCTGACATTGGGTTTTGGCGCACGCCGAGGGCCGACTCTTTTGTGCCACGAGAGCCATCCCGTATTCGGCCCTTCCACCGATAGGACACGAAGCCCCGGACAAAGCAGCCTCGGCCCCCCGCGATCGCAACCGCAGAGTCCCTGGCCCCCACGAGTTCTCGAGAGTCGCAAGAGTTGGCCAAGCGTGCGGAGGAGAAACATTGTTGTGCGGCGCGGGAAGATGCACGGCTCCCAAGTAGATAAAAGCCGTGGAGAGCTGATAAATCCCAAGGTCGAGGCAGCGGCCCCGTCGCGGCCGCAGACCAAACAATCATCCGGCTTGGTCGCGCGAGGCTCCTCGGTCTCGCTCTCCCGGCGCAACGTGTCAAGGTCGCGCGCGAGTCACTTTTCCATCCGCTTATCAGTGCGCGCGCAAGCCCGGCGCTTATTAAAAAGCCGCGTGGGAAGCGGAGGGCCGGGGGGCAATCGATCGGCGGTGGGCGGAAGGGCCGGGGGGCCGGGGGGCCGGGAGGTGGGAAGGGTGGGAGGGCAGGCGGGCAGGGGCGGGAAAGGGATCGTAACCGTCGGACACGAGCTGCGGGCGAGAGAGTGGAAATCGCAGTTTAACGCGCTTTGCTCGTAAACTCGGTTATTTCCCGAAGCCGGGGGTGGCGCGGAGGGGGCGAGGAGGGGCCGCGCGGCACCGGGAGGGGGCCATAACGCCCGGCCCGGCGGATTTATCTCCGGCATTCATCTTCCCATTAGCGGTGAATGATACCGCGGCGTTTACGTGCCAATTTTCCATTCCTCGGGCCGATCGGCGCTCGCGGCGCCCGCGGCGCATTATTAGATCGATCATCGCGGCCGGACCGCCGGGGCGATCGATCGCCGCGGCTCGGCACCCGGAAGCGCCAGGGCCTCCGCAGCACAGCCGGGGGCGCCGCTCGTGCGCGATTGCCGAGAATCGCGCGAGGTCGCACGGCTCGCCGGGGCCACGGGGCCTCCTCCTCATCATCGGCTGGGCAGCCGAGCCGGGCCCCGGGAGACGGAGCCTCGGAGCTGCTCCCTCGGCCGCGGCTGTCCCACCGCGCAATTATCGGCCCCGGGCGCAGGGCGTGGCGGGGATACCGATCGTCGCCGGGGAAAGGCGCGAGCCCCGCGGGAGCCGGCGAGCCTCCTCCGGCCAATTAATTTCAGTGGGGGCGCCGTCGCCCGAGCGGAAACTTTAGCGGGCGCGCGGTCGATCGCCACGGGGAGGAGGCCCGGGCGCCGCTGGGCCTCCTCGACCGTCCCGGTCGGCCGCCGTCGCCCCGGACTGGATTTCCTCCCCGGTTATCGACCGGCCGATTGGCTTTTATTAACTCCCGCGCGGCAGCCGGGGCGGATCCATCGGCCCCCCGATCCACTCGGAGTAGCAGGTCCATTAAGACTTGCTCTTCCTAAATAGCCCGCAATTGTTTCCTGGCGCCGCGGGGCTAATCAAATTGTCCGGGACGTCGAAAACAGCAAGTTGGAGGGTGAGGCGGGAGAGCGCGGGCTCCCGGCTCCGCCAGGGCTTATCCGTTTAACGATGCCTCGACTTTTCCTCTTATCTCGCTCGTTAGAGAAAATAAACCAGGCGCCCCGGTCCGCCTGCGGAATTTTCGTTGTTTGCACGCGGCCCCGCCCCGGCACATCCTGGAGAAACGAGGAGCCGTACGCGCGCCGCCTACCGATCCCACGGAGACCCGCCGCCGCTCCGGCTCCGAGGCACGGCAAACTGCCAGTCCTAATACCAATTAGTGCCATTTAACCGGCCGCCGCGATATCCCCGCAAGGGCTTCCCCCCATCCCTTCCGCCCGGCTCTCTTCTTTTTCCCATAACCCCGCCCGGTTTATCCGGCTAATTACGCGAGGGCGCAGGTGTGTCTGCGGGAGGCGCTGCACATAATGGAAACGTACGCTCGCGGGCGAGACGCGAGTCAATCGACCGGGAGACACTCGGCGAGAGGCCGGCTGCGCGCAAGGAAGCCGGGCGGGCCGTCGTCGGTTGGGCTCGGGGGGAAGCCGTACCCGGGCGGGCAAGCGAGGAGGCGCGAGGCGCCCGGGAGTGGCGTCTCGGCCGAGTGGACGCCGGCGGCCGGCCGTGACCGGGGCGCAATGCCCCGAGAGACTGTGTGCGCCGACCGCCGGGCAAAAACGGCGCGCGGAAGCCGCCCAGACGCGGCTTTGACGGGTGGTTAGTCGCGCGGCGGGATATGCGTCGTCGTCGTCCTCGTCGTCCCCCCGGGGGCCCGGATGCCAGAGGCGCTGCTGGCCGATTACGCGGGGGCGATCGGCGCGACTTCCGGGCCTCGCGCGGGCCCCCCGCTAATCGACCCGTTAGCGCGGGCCTTTCACTCGGGCCGTTTTCGCTTTTCCCCCCCGGGGATCCGGCCAGCCGCGCTCGCCACCGTGTAATTAGTTACGCGGCTGGAATCCGCGCTGATTAAGCCGTTTCATAATTCCGCGGCTTATCTGATGGGCTGCGCGGTCCGAGGAGTCGGCCCCGCTCCTTAATTGAGTTGAAAAGGTGTCCCCAAACGGCCCGCGGCGAGCGCTCGCAGGCTATCCCCTTGTTAATCAGCGCGATGAGTGCACAATGGGAAATGCGTCCGGAGGAGGAGAGCCTGCGCGCATATATATAGAAGCCCAGTGCCCCTCCGTTTTTTTTTTTTGCTCTTCTCTTGGCGCGCGGACCGCCTCGATTGGCCGAGTCGCGCTTTTCCTCTTTGCCCGCAATCGAGCGAGACGCGGAGCGCGATTCCGAATTAAACAAGTCGCTCTCCTGCGAATGGGCTTTTTTATTTATTGCCCCCCGTAAAAGTGACTAAACGACCGGGAGTGGATTTTGCGGGACGAGCAAAGGCTGCCCCCGCCCGGCTGCCCCGGCCCGCCTGCAAACTATAAATCCGATAAGCGCTGCTTTGTTTGAAAAACAAGGGCCGGGGCGCCGCGAGCCGCGCGCTCGATGCTCTCGTTGCAATTGTAACCGTCTCGCGGAGCGGAACGATAATCAGCCCGCGATCGATCAACGTCGGCGCTGCGTCTGCAATAGCCGGCCGCATGTTATGCAGCGGCCCGCTAGAGGATAATAACTACTAAATATCGCAATTGACATTCAGGTATCGAGTGTCTGGAAAAGTTGTCGGCGCGCGCACCGAGCCGTGCAGACGATATATAAGAAAAAGAGAGCGGGCCGGAAAGCCAGACGTCGAGTGGCGATTGCCCAGTGGAAATATTCCGAGAATCGCGCTGCAAAGCCAATGGGAGCGAGCCGCGAGCGCAGGTGTGGTCGAGCGGCCAGAGTCGAATACACCGAGGGCGTCCGAAGGGAGCCGTGGACGGGGCCGCGGAATTAATAAATTGCCGGGGAGCGGCGGCCAGGTTTCGCTGGCGGAAAATCCGATCCGGGGGGGGGCGGGGGGCGGGCAGGGCCAAGTATGCGATAACAATTCGGCCCCGGGGCCGATAAAATCCCGCGGCGAGTGGCTGCGTAAGTGCATCCCCCTTTTCTCGGAAGTTGGGCCCGGGGGCCGAGGGGGCGGCATTCCCCGGTGTAACGGGAGCCGGCGAGCGGAAGAGCCGGGGCTCGGGGGCGAGGCGATCGTTAGCGTCCCATGAATTGCGCTCCGGCCGGCGGCGGGAGCGGCGGTGCCGAGGCCGCCTCTGCGTTACGCGCTATTTGGGTTACTGCGAAAGGGGGAGGGGTGGGGGCCCTCGGAGGAAGCGGCCCCCAAGCGCTCGCGGCTCGCGATGCCTCGGTGCGCTCGGCCGCCGGCAGTTAACCGGCGTCTTCGCCGGCGCTCCAACTACTCGTCCTCGGCCGCCGCGGTCCCCGCTAACGAGCGAGAGGTTTAATGCTCCGCGCGGGCGATTAGCGGGAGCGCCGGGACCGGATGGGGAGGCCTGGGCAAACGTGTGCCGCGGCCCGCCGGGGGAAACAAGCCCCCGGTCCCCGTGCCACGGGGGCAGGTAGCCCGGGGAAACCTGACGCGAGAACGCGCGCGGACGTAAACACAATCAGCCGGACAATCGGGAGGGCGCGCACAATGCGGATTATGTCCCGAGCGCTTAGCGGGACTCGGGGGCCGGCCCTCTTGACTGGGAGAGCCGCCCTCGGCCCGGGGCCCAATCGCTGCAGGGGCCTTTTTTGCCGGCGGCCGGCCCCGGAAACCCGTGCTGCGTGCGCGCCCGCGGCCCGCCCGTTCTTGCGCCCCGGTTTTTCAAAGCGCGGCGGCGGCGGCACGGACTCGAGGCCGGTGGCCGCTCTCTCCCAGGCCCACGGGGAGAGCGTGAAAAAAAGAGCGGGGAGCGGCGGCCGGCTGTGTAAGCGCGGCGGGCCCCTCCTGGACCAATTTGCGGGCTGTTGGGTCGGGGGGCCTCCCTCGCCGG
Source organism: Sycophaga agraensis (assembly GCA_018906755.1). Taxonomy (NCBI): domain Eukaryota; kingdom Metazoa; phylum Arthropoda; class Insecta; order Hymenoptera; family Pteromalidae; genus Sycophaga; species Sycophaga agraensis. The sequence continues at coordinate 1,392,345 of JACCIE010000003.1, forward strand.
TTCCGGCCTTTGTGCCGCCGACGCCGCCGGCCCGGGGATTACTTTGCCGGAAAAGGGGATTTGGCTTCCCCGCCGCGGCTTATTGGCTCAGCACCTGCCGGCCCCTTTTTCCCCGGGGCCCGGCCCGGCCTTTTCCGCCGGCGCTCGACACCTCGCCCCCGGAAAATTCGCCACCAAAGACACGCTCCCGTGGAAACGGCGAGCGTCTACCGGACAATGCGACCTAGCGCGACGGGAGCGCGTCCGTTCCGCGGGGCGGGGCGGCCGGGGCTCCTTCCGAGCGGCCCGATTAATAGTGTCAATATTTGCCCCATCGCCGGCGGCCGGGCTGTTGCGCCCACTTTACATCCTTCGGCCCGTGGGGCTCCCGGGGGAGCACACTTTGCCGCGGATTGATACGAGCAATGAGGCGCTCCTGGGGGAGGAGGCAGCTGCTGGCCGGCCTGGCCGGGCAAGTGCCGGTGTGGACCTCCGGGCTGCCGGCCACGTGGAGCCGAGGCGGCCCCGGGGCTCCCCGCCGGCCCGGACAAAGCCGGGAAGGGGCCGGCTCGCCGCGAGGTGCGGCGCTTTGTCCCGGCGGCGGGCGCGGCCCAAAGGCCCGCGCGGGGCCCAAAGGAGCTGCCGCGCCCGGTGACAAATGGCCGCGCGGATAGGTGAGCAGCGGCCTCGGCGCGCAACAGGCCCTCGAGGGCCCCCCACCCCAGGCTCCCTCGGCTCCCCCGGCCGCCCCGAGGGCGCGCCCCTCTTCATTATCATAATGACTGGTCGCGCGAGCGCCGGCTGCGGCCCGACTCCCGACCATTTGTCACCGGGGCTCGCGCGTCCGCGGATTGCTCCCCGGGCCCGGCGTATCGGGGCGATCCTCGGGGCCGTCCGCGGCCATTGTCAAGGGGTCCTTCCGCTCCCCTCGGGCCTTGTGACGCTAATCACTCCGGAGCGGCCGCGCTGTCTGCCCCTGTCTGCCGGCGTCCGCCTCGCTCGGCCGGGCGCTACTCATCTACGAAATGCGATTAGCCGCGCGGGCAGTGGGGGCGCAGCCCTCGAGCCGTTTAACCATTCATGCCCTCCGCCCTAATCAAAACAAAAAGATATTTTCGGCCCCTCGGCTCGCCGGCCGACCTTGGGCCAGGGCGCGCGCGCGCGCGCCTCCTGGGGGCCACTCGGCGCCTCGAGTGGAAAAGCGCGGGCTGCCCGGCCCCGATAAAAGCCCCACTCGAGGGACGCGCGCGCCCCGGTCCTCGAGCGCTCCGCCGCCGCCGCCGCCGCCGCCGCAGCAGCAGCCGGGGACACGTGTCCCGGCACTTGCCCGCGACGTATCATCGAGGGCGCTCCACTCGCTCCTCGTGCAGCCGCGCGCGCGGCCCGGTGCACCACCGCCCGATGCGCCGGCCGCCGGCGGCTCACGTGGCCGAGAGCCGCGGCGCGTGGCCGCCCGCCCCCGGCCCGCCGGGATTCAATTAGTCCAGCCCTCGATAAGCGCCCGGCGGCTCTTCTCCCGTCCCCGCCCTTGCCCTCGTCGCTCCCCGCTTGTTTTTCCGCCCGACTCCGCCAGGAAAGCCCAGCTTATCGCACATTTTTCCCCGAGTTTTTCCCGCTGCCTCGGCGCCTCGTCCAGCCCAAAGTCAATTAGAAACACGGCCATCGCTTCTAATTAGACTTCTTCGTTATCGCCCCCGGGGCTCAACGAGATCTCGCCCGGCTAATCGCTTATAAGGCCAAAATTAAATTGCTACTTTTAAACATTATTAATAGCCCGCGCTTTCGTTCGCTCCCGTTAATATTCGAGGACCAAATCTGGGAGAATTCTTTTTAACGACTACGACTCATTTGAATGCCGGCGCGTAACTTGCCCCCTCCTTCGCGACCCTAATCTACGCGTATGGTGCATTAATCACTTATTCAAAGCTTCATCTAGATAACGCCAATAATTGTGCTAAGAGCTTCCTACGCCGTAAGTGGAAAATTTCATTCAAGACCACTGAATATGCAACAACAATATCAGTGATTAAGTTTACGTAATTTAAAACTGTTGATTGCACAAAATTGATGCCTCGTCTGCTTCTCTCTTATCAATCTGCGCGTTGTAAGCCGTGTAACCCACACTGCTAGAATGCAACAACAAAAAAAAACACGTTTCAAATGCACTCATTAAGTTTCAAAGACATAAATACTATTTTCAATTTAACAAAGAAAAATATCAAAATATACTTATCGCTCTTTCGACGGTATAAATTTATCGCTATTTTTCTAACGGAAAAATAATCTATTCGCTTGTATTTTTTTACTCGAATGTTGTAATAAATTTGTCTTTCGAACAGTGTGAAAACGGTAAACCAAAAGTTTCACAGCCGTATTACAGCACAACTGTTGCAGTGAGGCAATCAAAAAGTTAGCCAAGAAAATACTTAAAGTGTTTTAAAGCATAATTTAGAACGGAAGTAGATCCTATTAGCCTTAGAATTCTTTTTACATCTGGGAGCCGTATTATTATGCGCAACGATAATTACCGCTTAAAATTTTTCAACGATCATTGTCCAAAATCAAGTGATATTTCAGCGCCGGTCTTGTACATTAATAGCAGAAAATGTAAATACCAGTAATGATGAGATGTATGCGAATATAGCGAAACGGGTTCGGGTTAGTAATTGTATCCAAACATTGGTTTAACGTTACTTTTCTGACAGATATGAATAACTTGTAAATTAATTGCTTTCGATTCGACAATCAATTATTCACATAAATATAAATGAAGCATTATTGTATGCGTATGTAAACAAGCCGTGGAAAAAAAGAAAAAAGGAAAAAAAAAAAAAAGAAAACTTCGAACCCCGAAGGATGAATAACGCGATGCGCGGATAAATAAAAAAAAACAACGCTCCGCGAGTGATTCATTAGTTGTGATTTATTAAAAAGGAAATCTCGTTAAATCGGCAAGTTTCTGTAGACAAGCAGCACAGAGGGAAATCAATCCAACATAGTGAGCGTAAGTATACACACGAAGCGCGCAGCGCCGGCGAGAAATAAACTGCCAGCCGATTGCCGATATGTACTCGGATTTGTATGAATATGTATTAATTTCATTGGCGCTCGGCGGGGCGCTAATCTAATCTCGAAAGCGCGTATAACGCAACCGCGAAAACGGCGTCTCTCTCTCTCTCTCGGGCGGGCTTTGCGCAAAATCCCGGGCGGCGGCGCTCGGGCGGCTCGGACATCGGGCGGCGGCGCGCGCAATCGCCGACAATGAGGCGACAAAAAATACGCCGGCGCGGAGAAAAAGCCGCCGGGGGAAAAAGCGATAAAAACTCGCGAAACCATAAACGAGCCTCGCCAAAGAACAGTCGTATGAGAATTACGCTGGGAATGACGCGTAAACAGGCAGCGGCGGCCTCGGTAATTGTCACGTTCTCGCGTATCCAAGTAACCGGCGGCGCCGCGCCCGCAGCCCGTAGCCGTCGCTGCTACTGTGCCGCCGCCGCCGCCGCTGGCTCTGTATCGGTTTACCTCGGCGCGACCGTAATATCGCACGTGGTTGAATATCTATTGGCCCTCTCTATCCCGCCTCCGTAGCCGGGCCGTTTTCCCTCGCGAGCGCGCGCGGTAATCGCTGGACGTTAAATTTCCCTCGTTTTCTCTCCCCCCTCCGCGCGGCCCCGCACTGCGCGCGCACCTCGCCGCCGCTCGCTGTCTCCCACACAGAGAGAGAGAGAGAGAGAGAGAGCCACTGCATCAACATGCGGGCAGAGAGACCGTCTGCGCATGACTTAATGCGTGTTTATGCACGCAGGTTTCAGCTATAAATGGAGCTTTAAAGACGCATTATAAGGCTCGAGTGTAGCCTCCGACGATTATTAATGTGCTCGAATCAAGCTTTAACGTTTTTCCCTTTCCATCGAATAACATTGCCAACGGCAATTAATCACTTATTGCGAGTCTTTTTTTATTTACGCCAAGGATTGCCAGTCGATGGATTTTCACGACTCGTCGGCTGTTTAGGAAAAGCCAAAAAATTTGGATCGCTTTTCTCGGTCCTTTACTCTTACCACCATTTGTAAAACATTGTTGGGATATATTTGCACTTGACAAAATTGTTGCGTGCATCAGTGCTGTATTGCTTGTTTAGTAAGTGCCACTTCAAACACAATTTTATATAATTTTGCTTATCTTGTACAAACTCAACACAACCTTACCTGTTTCAACAAAACTTGTTATTACCTTGATATTTTCTATTCAAAATATAATAAACTAAATCAACATAAAAATTTCCACATACTTTTAATATAATTAATGAATTCACTGGAGATTTGGTTAATCAAACATCAACGAAATTTGTAAACAATAACGATTTCAATAATAAATTTTGTCCTACCTTTGGAACAATATACACTTTTAAAGCCACACATTACACAAAAGATTTTAATAAATTGTATATTGTAATTAATATTCAATGTTTAACGTATCATTAGCAATGAAGCATTAACGATCCATAAAATTATGTTAATTATTGTGCACTAATAATACCTCAAAACGGCAAGGTCATTAACCTCTTGCTATTCGAAAAAGCTTGGCAGACCGGGCGTTTTCGATTCATTTCAAAGTATTTGCAATCAATAAATTTGAGCGTTACATTGTCTTGCACGCGAAACATTAAAATGCAACATAACGACCGAATGTTATAAAATTTCAGTGCTCCGTACAATAGGCTGTTTAATCATCGTTTTCCAATCAATCATTCGATAATATACCTGAGCAGTGTAATGAAATTTACTAAACCTTTAGCATTAATGATTATTATTCTTATGTAATTGGACATTTCCGTCTGTTTAAATATTGTTCTTTTGTCGGATATTTTGTACATTGATACAACAAGAGTTGCGAAAGGCTGTAAATAGTTTTGCATTTGGAAACAATGTACACAAAGCACAATTGCGAGGCATTAGAATCAAAGGGGGGAATAAGTAGGGAGAAAAAGTGGTCTTTGTGAGTGGTGAAAATGGAGCAGTGACCGGCACTGGCACTTGTGCCATTACATACACAAACTTTCTTGGAGCCTGGCGAGCAGCGTGGGGGGGGGGGAGTGATGGCGAACAAGGAGGGAGATTCGGGAGGCGAGTAAAAAAGGCGGCATCGAAGGGCAGGGGCTTCACTTTTTAATCGGCTTTGGCCCGGGGCCGGGTGCGCGCGTAAACACGGCGGGCTCGACTTACCGGATGCCTGGCAGCTGCCGCCGCGGCGACGGCGGCCGCATTGATTCCGGCGCTCGGGTACATTCTGCCGCTTTCTCTCTTTGGGGCTGTGGGGCGGCGGGTCTGGCGGGCGGCGGGCGGTCCTCGGGCGGCGGGCGGCGGGCCTCTAGGCGCGGGCCTCCTGCGGCCGGGGCGGGCTCGACTCGTTCGGCGACTTTTCCCTGCCGCGTCGGAACGCCATCCGACCGGGGGCTCCCGGGGCTGCTGCGCACTTCACTCGGGACGCGGCACTGGCACTGGGGGAGGCGGCGCGGCGCGTCCCCGCCCGTGGGCCGGCTGCTGGCCGTCCGGTCGGCAAGGCAGGCGGCCGGCTTACCGACCCGGGCGCTCGAGATGGCGCGGGCCCTGGGCTCGCGAGGGCGCGCGCGGCTCCCGGAGCGCGCCTCGCTCGCGGCTCTCCTGCTCCGGCTGGCGCTGCCTGCCGCTGGCTCGTGCTGGGGCTCGGGCGGCGCACTCGGAGCGGCGGCGCGGGGATCCTCTCTCGGCGGCGGCCTCGCAGCGACTGACGGCCCCCGAGTAGAGGGGGCAACTTCATCCCCTCCCCGGGCCGCCAGCGCCGCCTGCGCCGCCGCCGCCGCCGCCGCCGCCGCCGACCAAGTGCCCCGACCGCGACGCCAGCGCGCCGCCGGCCCTCTCGCTCGCTCGGCGCGCCCGCGTCCCCCGTGCCCCCGTTACACCCCCGGCTCTCGCTCGCTCCTCCTCCGCGGCGCCGCGGCCCTCTCGCTCGGTTTTTTCCGCCGCACACTCGCACACGTGGCGGCTCTCCCATTTGTTTCTCTATCTGCCGCGGGCCCCCGGGCGCATTCTTGTATATGTGTATATAGCCGGGCGGCGGGTCGCGCGTGTGCGTGCGCGCGCGCTCGGGCCCGGGCCGCGCGTTTTCTCGCGCTCGCAGCGCCCGAGCGGGGAGCGAACGAGCGATGTTTCTCTCGGGTCCGCGCGCGGGCTATCTCTTGCCTCTCGGCCTCTCTCTTTCCCCTCGTCGGTCTCTGTCGAGAGCCAAAGAGGGCAACCCCGGCCCCGGCGAAACTTCCACGGTATTAACCGGCGCGCGGGCGCGATACCTCCTTTACAATTAGTCGCTCCGTTACGTAAAAGCCCGCGTCGGCCGTCTCGCTCCCTCGCGCGCCGATGGCTATCTCGCGGACACCTACGGCGCAAAGCGCGCCCACCAAAATCGCGGCTCCCCATCCCCCGCTTGCTTCCTTATTAAAACGACCTCGAGAAAGACTCTTCTCAAAGTTGCGGGAAAAGGCGCGGGCGCCGGATTTCCGCTCTCGCTTCCTCGGCCCCTCCCTCCGCTGCAGCCCGCCCCCGTATTTTTATACACTTGGCTTCTCCCGCGACGATCGATGCGCGAAGAAGACGTTACCCCGAGTTGCTCCCTTTTTTTTTTTTTTTTCCGGCCCTCGGCCCACCTAATCTCGTTATAAGTGAATGAATGCGCGAGCCATTAACTCGGCTTTTGCCGTGTACACATTATTATGCGCCGGGAGCATTACACCGGGAGGCCGTGCGCGGACACGCGCCAGCGAGCGCGTGCTTTCAAATCCTCGTTCGAGCGGCTCTCGCGAGGAATTTGGTCGGCGGCGCGTGAAAAGCCACTCGGCCGCCGCCGCCGCGGTCAAATAAAGCGCGCGCACCGCGCCCGAGCCTCGGGAAGGGGGGGAAAAGGAAAAAGACAAGGGGGGAGGAAGGGACAAAAAAAAAAAACCCCAGCCGGGGATTCCGCGCTAAGGCGCGCGGGAAAAGCGGCTCGCCTCGCCGACGAGGAGCCGGGCTGCGGTCGGTGTGTGCGGACGACGCGCGCCCGGGGAGCCAGCCGAGCAGCCGAGTCGTGCGTGTGCTTATACATCGACTATAATTCATGCTCGCTTGCTGTATGTCATTGACTAGTTGACGAGCGATCTCTACAATGTCGCGTGACGCATGCACAGTGCACACAGCACACAGAAACGCCCGACGTGGTTATTAAACGCGCGAACGCCTCGACACGCAGGCCAGGCCGTCCTGCTCGCCTCGCTCGCCGCCGAGCCTCTATATATACACGCATCGGGCCACACAGAGGCGCGCGCGGGCAGGCGCGCGTACACGTTTATGTACCCACTGGCGGTGTGTACGCCGGCGGCTCTCTTTCTCCTTCCCGCACGGCCAACCGCGCCTCTGCATATATTCCAAATTATCATTGCTGCCCCCTCGTTCCGTTTTCTCTCTTTCTCTCCTCCCCTCAACTCTTTCCCGGCAGTCGGCGCGCCCTCGTTTACCCATTCTACTTGCCTCTCCAAATTCCCCCCGCGAAAATGCTGTAACTCTAATTTGAGCGAAATATCGACTAAAGCTCCTATCTAATTATAAGCATTCTATTTAGCGTCCATTGACAGGTTTCCTTTTCGCTAGGCTGTTACCGTAATTGCCGACGGTCGGGGGGGGGGGGGGGCTAGCGCGACGCCTGTATCGCCTACCTTACACCTGAGGGAATATTTAAGTTATTACCGCGAGGCGCTTTTTTGCTCGAAAAACGCTCGACTGGCATTTTTTTCTCCCCGGGTACTCGCATTCCTCCTTTTAACTTTTCTATATTTCTACATTTGCCAGGTCATTGCGTACTTTTTATCTGGCTCTATCGCTCTCGGGCCGTCACTCGGGCACTCTTATGTAGGTTCGCCTCGAGGTTTGCCTACCGAACGGCAACGGGCCGCCGGTGTAGCCGAGTATACCGGGGCCGAGACCGGCCCGAGAGTATCGCGTGTGTATGTACATACGTAATGTACACATTATTTTTTTTGGTCGCATCACACGTGCTGCGCAAGGGTCGAGAGATTTCTCGCGTGGGAGGCTAATAAAAAGGGGGAGCGGCGGAGGCTCGGGCGAGGGAAAGAGAAAGAGCCAACAGAGCGGGCGAGCAGGGATTTTGATTGAATTAAGCGGTTCCGGCTCGAATTCACGTCCCATCGAATATCGGTACGAGTCCGCTAATACCGCTCATAAATAGAGACGGACGCGTAGGAAGAAAGTGGAGCGAGGGAGATAACGCAGCGCGGTGTATAAAAGGCTCGTGTGCGGCCGGCGGCGGCGGGGCGCGAGGGCGCGCGCACACGTGTGCCGGGCGCCAACACACGGGCGCGGCCAGAGGCAAAACGCAGAATACGGACAGCTGTACAAGCAGCGAGCACGAAATGGCTTTTCTTTGTTCCCTGGGCGCGAGAGCGGGCCGCCTCGCAGCGCCTAGGACTCGCGGCGATTCGCGATATTTTGATATCGACTGGGCGCGGGCCGACATAACCTCTCGATCGGCGGCCCGCGGCCGCCAACCGCCGGGGCCAGTAGGCGCGCTAGTTGGCCCTCGAGCGGCGAAACAAGCCGAGGAGGGGGCGCGGGTGTCGGCGGCGCTCCCTCCCCCGGATCGGCCGGCGCCCTCGGGAAACTTTTTCGCAAAATGGCCGTCGAGGGCGTCTCGCGGCGGCTCGTTTGCCTCCCGGGCGGCCCCCCCCCGCGCATTCGTGATTTCTCCGGGAGAGCAATGCCACAAATATGGCGCCTCCCGTTTCCTAGGGCCGGAGGCCCTCGCGCGCCCGAGCGACGCGCAAAAGTGAAGGAGCGAGAAGCCGAGCGCGGGTGGCTGGTGGGGCTCGCGGTGCCGCAACGCTCGGCTGCGGCTGTGTGCGCCGGCCCGCCCGGACTCGCCACTCGCAGAGGCCCCGAGAGCGCCCGAACCAACACGCGTAAAAGCCCCGGCAGCGCGAGACCCGCCGCTCGCACACACGCCACGTACAAAAGCCAAGTTTAACGTGTGCGCGAAGCAAAGCGGGCGGTAGGCGTATAGCGGGCTGCGGCGGCGGCGGCGGCGGCGGCGGCGGCAGCTCAGCAGTTCGCCGAGCCGCGCGAGAGAGAGACGCCTGCGCATCGGTGTGCATGGCGAGGGGCGCCCTTATGTGAATATCGCGCGGCACACAGTCCCAAGCAGTTTCCTACTTGATTGCCGCTATCGTCCCGTGTGCCCGCGCGACGGAGACGGCGAGAGCCGGGTCACGTGAGGGCTCCGCGCGGACTCGGGGAGCGCGGGAAGCCGGGGCCAACCGGCGGCGCCGTCGGCGCGCCGCGGCCAATGGGGCCGGGGGCCGCGCGCGCCCCGGAGCCGCCCGGACGAATGGAGCCGCGCGGCGCGCCAATGGGGCCCGGCCCCCGGCGCCGAGCCCGACGCCCGCCCTCGAGTCCGCGCGGACTCGCCCGCCGCCTTTGCTCTCTCCCGGCCGCCGCCGCCGCCGCCGCCGCGGCAAAGAGCCGCCGAGGAGCGAGACGGAGGGAGCCACTGCCCCGTGGAATAAAGGTGCTACGCGAAGCCGCAGCGAAACATGAAAAATAGGGGGCTACACGGGGAAAAACACGGAGGCGCCCGCCAGTCATGGAGGCAGGCCTCCGCCGCCGCCGCCGGACGCCGCTAGCCAAAGTCGCCGTTCCCGCAGCCGGGGACCTGCTGCCGGCGGCCCTGTGCCCGGCCACGCACACGCCTAGCCCTGCCTGCCCACCTCCCCCTCCGCGCACCGCTTCTCGGAGGAAGAGGGCCCGCAGCCCCTGCGCGCCGAGGGATGAGAATGGAAAAGTAACACAACGAAACGTCGATCGGTCGATCCCATTACCCCGGCTCCCCCGGCTCCCCCCCGGCCCTCCTCCTTTTTCCGCCTCCTTTTTACCTCTCCCTTCCCCCGGGCTCCTCGGGCATTTTTCATCTTCCACCGCGCCGCGCGCGCGGACCCGCCGCACTGTAAACCCGTGCACGGCCCGCACAAAGCCGGCCACTCCGCGTGTCTGCTCCTCCTATATATGGACTGGCCATTGCTGCTCGTTAATCCAAGAAGGATTAGAAAAGCCTATTATCATGCGTCGCAGCCTCTCCCGCTCTCTCTCTCTCTCTCTCTCGCTCTGTACACACACACACACACCCGGCGCGCCGGCCGACTGAAACTTTCGACATGAATAGAATGCGCACCTTTTTACGGCCCCGCGCTCGCGTTACTTTTATGCCGTACATGTACCATGGAAAAGTGTAGAAAGAAATTGTTCCGAGTGTAACTTTCCTTACACCAATCCTACCTTGTAACGTCGCTCGCCCTCGCCTTCGCCTCGTATTATTTAAGCCGGAGCAGATACTTATCTCGCTATACCAAACGTTCCAATAAATGCAAACAGGTTACCAAACTTTAATATGCATCGCTAACAAATATGCACTTTCAATGTATAACTCATTAATCAACCATTCGGAATTATAGTTCTTTTTACTTTAACATTGAATATTGATTAATGTATACGACCTGTTGTCTCGTCGGTTTTATGAACAAATTTCACCCTGAGAAATTCATTCGCTATAGCAGTAAATTCTTTTTTACTAACGCCTCATTGATCACTATAATCATAAGTTTTTAATAATTTCTTGATTTGCGCGTTATACACCTTTACTCGCACTTTTCATCGGCACTAAAGTATTTTTTCGCATGCCGACTTTAATACTTCTCCTCGGCTTTTATTGATAAAGCCAACTGTTCGAGTTGCTTGTTTTAGACGTTCATCGAGCCTTCTTTTTAAATGTTATAACTTTATCGTTAATAGGGGTGATTCAATGCTGTCGCTATTTATCTGTATGTAAGCTAATAAAATACAATAGTGATAAAAACAATTCCAAATACCAGCCAAGAGACTGTCAGATTGCATTAGAAAATAGAACAAAACTTGGAAGAAAAACCACTTGTGAAAAAAACCAAAAGTCGCGCGCGCGCGCATCTCAAGGAAAACGCTAATCGATTGAAATACATCCAAGAATAAATCTGTTTGACCTGAACCAACCACTATCGCTTCAAAAATAAAGAAAATCAGCTAAATTCAGCAATTTTAGAGATAACTCTCTCGTGTATTTATACATGCAACCTCGTACAATTAAAAAACTTATTCACGTATATGTCTATCGTGTGTTCAAACATGATAACCTACTCAATGCGATATCCATTATCATACGATTTGTGAGTAAACTGATTAACAAGCGTTTAGTTTATAATTTTGTAACAGATAAAAATTAAACAGCAGGACAAAATATATTCGATATAAATTTTCGTAATTGTTTTTATTTCCTTTATTTGTCCAATATCAATTGGCATTGTCGAATAGACATTTACATTTTGATTTTCCTGTTTATTTTCAAATTATTTCATATGTACTAAACTATGCAAAATAAAATATTGATTTTAAGGCTATAAAACACGAATGGGCGAGAAAATAAGCTTTTTTATTTTGGTAACCTGATAAAAGCAAAGTATGTACTTGAGGTTTTTAATGTACCAAAATTTACCATAAAAGTATCATATAAAAATCTTTATACAAAGTTCAAATTCCTGTACATTCCCCTGTAATTAAAAAAAAAAGTGTTTTTCTCGTTATAATTTAGTACTCCCGAATTAAAATAAAAATTGAGCACCTGTCGAATACAGCACGGGATCAGTAGTAATTCTGTAATTTAACTTTTTATTATATACTGACATACCTGTGTCTGCTCGTGAAAACGAATACTCACTTTTACCCTCATTAGTTATAATAAACTTTTATTAATTCCGTTTTAGTATTGTATGTATTCATTATGCACTGCGTTAGATCATTTTTCTCAATATTTTATCATTTTTGTTAAGCACTATCTATGTTATTGACGACATGAAAATTCCTGCTGATAAATTTAATATTTCATTCGAATCGTTTTTACAGAATTTTAAGAAATACATATAACAATTAAAATGAATGCTTTGAAGGTCACTTAATAAAACTATCTGTATATAACACAAATTTGTTTCAACAAAGAGATTTCGAAATATTACAGTAAATTATATCAACCAGTTTCTAATACTTAATAAACGGCAGCAAAAGTCAAATAAATAATATTTTGTTTTATATTAATCTTTTTTTTTTAAAAATATATAACATTTTTTATACATAATGGTTAGCTAAAATGCAGTTTAAATGCATACGTAATGATTTAACTGTCAAACATTTAGCATTTTTTTCTTCTCTTGTAACATTATGTAATAATTTTAAACTAGTTAAGATATCGAGGCATTGCATATAAGAACGTTATTATTTGTAGGTTAACCTATATTATCGTAGTCTCTTATAATGCCACAATTAAATTTATATTGGAGATCCAGTTGGATAATTAGGAAAATAATGTATAAACAAACAGCCAGGTTTAATTCATTATATAATTTGGTAGTAATTAATGAGAAATTCAGAATGAGCGAATAGTTCATTACACCTCGGTTTATTATTAGAAGATTACTCAGTCGAAATCGATTACGCAACATTAGTTTCCGTCGAACTGCAATGATTGTTGGAGAAAATTGAGTGACTCGTATGAAGACTTTTAATTAAAGCAGCGTAATAAAATTCATCTCATATAAACGCGTTAAATTTATGTGCCACGGAACGCATAATAATTGATACTCTGTATTGACAATATCGCGGTAATAAACTTATTTAAAGACTGGGTATAATTTTAATTATTTCGTCGCCACTTTATACGAAAGCGCACGCGATCCACGATAAACTCGAAAGCATCGCAATATAAAATGTTGATTCTTTTATCTTTGTCTTGCTGGATTTTTATTTTGCCAGGGCCTGTCGGAAAATTACAGCGGTGGAAAAAGGAATAGTTCGTTGTTACTTTGGCAAATTCTAAGCTATACCGGTTCGCCCTCAAAATCATGAACCGACTTTGTGTTTAAGCTAATCGGGCTTATTGTTGACACGCGAGCGTAGGCGAAGTGTCGTACGGGAACGCCAATGCATAAGGCTGATCGAACAACCTTGACGTTGACAAGGCGACACCACGATAAATCAGCTTCTTCCCGCAATTTTGTAAATGTTTGCCTTATCGCGCTTCACCGCCGTCGCTCGTGTCTATGGGACTTTCATTTTTTTTTCTTTTTATTCTTTGTTATACGTTACTCCGTGAGAAGCGTAAGTTTTTATGCATGTAATTCGGCTGCTTGTAATGTTCCCTCTCTTAAATTTTAATCAATTATGTCGCTTATTTTCCTCGCAATATTTGTTATGTTTATACATTGAACATTGTTACAGAAGAAGTACTGAAAAATTGTATAACACCCTGATGATAACTAATATTTATCAATTAAATGTATTATATGGCGAGTCCGACTTATTTCTACAAGATTGTTTTACAGTCTTGTTTGCAGCAAGGTTTGTAATATAGGAACGGGAAAAGATTGTTGGTAAAAACGAAGCATAACATCATTACATCCATGCATAAAGTCTTCTAAAGCCTTGTCGTTTTCTTGAGTATTAGCGAAATAAAGCTGCTCCTCTGTGGTTGCGCACACTTTGAGTTTCGATTCGACGAACGTGGCCATAACATACATGCATTCGTATGCATATATGCAAACCTGTTATATACAAACGGACGTTATTAACTTCGGTTAACGAAGAGCGAGAAAAGTCTTTCGTTAGCACATTTTGTGAATGCGTTCACTGAACCCTTTTCAGTTCACAACTTGTGTACGTATTTCTAACATATGCAAATGCACGAAAGAGTAAAATCTGACTAGTTAATTAAGGAATTTAATTTATTTCCATTGTATCAGCATTTTGTTTGAGAAAAAATGAACCGTTTGTGCACGCGCAGTATGAAAAAAGTACAGCCAATTTGAGATCGAATTACTTTGCTATCTTTGTAATCGTTTGCATCTCAAAATCAGAAAATTATTTGCGTTAATTGTTAAGAACCAGATTTTGAAATTGAGACTGCGAATATATTCAAATCCGCACAGCTTGCGCCGAATAATGTGGCCACGCTCATTTAATTTACAATGGTAACGTGATCAGGTTCAGTTGTTTATCCGATTACGCGAATGCGCCTGAATACAGCATTAAACGAAGTTAAGGTTTATCTTTTAGAGGTCTAGGTCTTCGATCGGGCTCGGTGAAGCCAATTTCTGCTGGGGGCGGAGGTGTTGGTTCGGACGCGAGAGACAGGCCGAGGGGAGGGAGTGAGCGAGGGATCGAGAGAGATAGAGAGAGAGAGAGAGGGAGAAAGAGCCGGAAAGTGTTGGCGAATTAGCTGTCGGTCGCGCTTGGTCGGCTGCTGCGGTTATGCGCGAGGAGCCTGTCGCCGCAACCGGTTTGCGTGTTCGCCCCGTGTACTCGTCGTTGCAGTCTCTGTAGATACGCGAGAACCTTCGCCTCTCTTCTGTGTGAGAGGTCGCGCGCGTGCGCAACCTGCACTTCTCCCTCTCTCACCCTTTCGACGAAAGTGAATGCGGCAAGAGGGAGAGAGGGAGATAGGAAGAGGTATCGGCTTCCTTTTTGCCAAGCCTTTGGTCAAATGCTGAGAGTGAGAGAGAGAGCGAGAGCACGAGAGAGAGAGAGATAGAGAGAGAAAGAAAAGAGAACCAGTCGCTGCGGTTCAAGCGGCTAACCGCGCCGATGCTCTCCACCCGGAGCGACTCTCTCGCTCTTTCCTTCTCTCGCTGTCGCCTCTCCTCTTCTCCTTGGTGGCTTTATCGGCTAAGAGAAGCACTTGCCGTACTTGGCTGCTTCCGCCGCAGCTCTTCGCGACTTGATTTTCTTTCTCCTCCATTCCAACCTCGCTCTATCTACCCCGCGTCTTTCTTTTTCGCCATGTAGGCTAAGAGGTACTAAATATCGATTGAAATTTCTAAATTTCCACTTTTCTTTTCAATACGCTTCAATACCTAGAATTGTATGCAAGTGATTTATTTAAAATCAAGATGTTAAAGATCAGTTTACAAATGTATAATAATCACTTACAATCGTGAAACATAATCGATGTGTATACATGCAGAATCGAATATATTTTATAGTTTATACAGACGTTTATTTAAACTTGGATGACGATCGCTTAAAAAAATAGTCAATAAATTAATAACAAAAATACAATATATCATCATTCTCTTCCAATAACAATTTAAGAAATTTATTTTAATAGTAAATATTTATACACGTTAAAGAATTGAATGCAAAGAAACTCAAAAGTAAGACTTAATACAATAATAACCTTTTCATTCTAGTATCAAACCTTTTTTTTGCTAAATTAGTATATCATGCTTAAGAGTTTCAAAATCCTATGCATTGTATTAATTAATTTATATCAACATTCACCGCGGATATGAGCATTGCGTACATTATAGATTACTTAAAAATAAATTTATCAAAACCAAAAAAAAATCTTTTGACTAAAATTGAAACATATGCTTATACCACTTGGGATCATATAAGGTATGTATACACATATATTAATGATTTTTGAATAACATTTTCAGGTGCATAAAAATATAATTATAAATGTAATTTTGAGTAAAATTGTACGTAAATTATTCAATAATAATTCTAGTGAAAGACTTACTTTCAAATACAATTGTCTATTATTTAATAACACTTGTAATCCAATTTATATAATTTATTTACAAAAAGTAATTAATTAACAAGTATTAATTAATATAGTTTGTTTAAGATATAAAACAGTTGTCACGCCAAGCTTCAAACAAAGAGCATAATAATGCTTTAATTGTTTCTAGTACATCCGATCAGTTTTTCACGATATTGTGTATATCGATCAATATAATACACACAATGCGTGAGCAGCAACGTTAACAGACAATGTGAACAGCATTTTTTCTAATCAAATTTTTATTAGATGATAAACATAGGAATGAGAAATTTGATAGGAATGAGAAATTCATTTTTTCAAGTATTTAAAGAACACTTTTAAAGCAATTATCGCAGAATCAGTTCTATTTCAATGTGTCAACTTGGTAGAAGTAGATAAGTAACTCATCATAATTAAATTTAGCTTGAATGAAAAAATTCCTAGATATTATCAATAAACATGAAAACATACATTTATTGGGATACATTTACATAGAGGCATTAAATCCGCGAAAGGAAATTATTTATAGGAGGAATTTTTGAAAAAGCGACTTTTCAATTTTTGAAAAGTATGCGTTTCTCAATGTCAAAAAAGGTTTTATCTTCTGTTTCATTTGAAACGAGGCCTAAAAAGTGAATAGAGTATTTTTTGATAATAGTAAGACTTAAATAATTGAGAGTATTTAAATATGTGTTGCGATAGCAAATTGTAAATAGATTTAAATAGATCATAAAATACTTATTAATATCTACGCATGCAAACAAGTAGTTACTTAAGAAGTTGTACATTGATCATAATAGGCGTAAACATGAACTATAGAGCGCAACTTTTTTATTTCAATATATACTTGTTGTTATTCAGTAAAACATATTATTAACTTACATTATGTACAGAACGATATTAATTCATGTTTTGTTTGACTTAATTGTCTGTGAATTTAATAATTTTTTAATCAGATTCGAATAGATTCGTCAAATATTTAAATCAAATTAATATGAATATCGAATGCGTACTTAATTGAAAATTTAGGTCTCAGGTAATATAGTTTGAGTCTTATTGATCTCTCACGTCATCTGCTGTAAGTGCTAACAGAACTTTAGGTCTATAGCAAATATTTAAAGTAGCATTAACATTGTGTCAATAAAGTAAGCGCGCAAATACGGAATATTCAAAGAAGTCGTTGTAAAAGTTACTCAAAGGGAAGAATAAAATGGATTTTTAACCTGAATCGCGGTAAACATCGATTTTAGTCAACTTAAACTTTTTGAGCCGATAAGATAAATTTCGAACCACATGAAATATTATGCATCAATTAAACGCTCTTTTCGAAGAAGATTGTCTATTTTCAATGATACGCGTGTGTACATTACAATGCATATTTGAAATTCCTCACTCGCTCAAAGTAATATATTATGCAATAGAAAAAATGGCGAGAGAGAAGGGGGAAGCAGGTACAGGGCCGAGGCTAGCGCATCTTATCCGTACAGTTTCCCATGATTTGCTTCCCCAGTTTCTGGGCCGCACGACGCTCTGCCGATCGATTCTCATTACGACGCGATAGCATCGCCATCATTTTTAATGCACCGGTTTAAAGCGCGGGAGCCGGCGAGCGCGATAATGACGATACAGTTCGTGATTTGCATTTATCTCCGCGGCGCAGCGCTCCCCCCCCTCGGCTTCTTCACGCCGATATCCATTATAAGAGGAGGGGAGGAAATCCATGGGTATATCGAAGATTGGCTGTCGGGCCGAGGCATTTAATAACGCGTTTCTCAACGCAACAAAAAAAAAAAAGAAGAAAGCCCGGCTCGAGCGGCGTGTAGACTCGAGGGCGCTTTTTCGTTTTTGGCGCTTTTCAATCAGTCGCGTGTAGCAATCAGGTGCGAGTAGACCTCAAGCCTTTTTTTATCGCTCGGACTACGAAGCACGCGGCTTAAGCTCCTGGAGCGCGTTATCGCGGCGGCAGCGGGGCTGGTTTTCAATTTTTTTTTATTTCCCCCCCCGGTAAATAAACACGCGGTTATTCGGGGGCAGCCTCGAAAAGCGGGCCGGGAAAAAGTAGGAAAGGCGCGGGCCGGGGGACCTCGATGGACCTAATCTCCCTGTGGCGAAAGGCCGTCTTATTTGCGGAGGCATTCCGCGCGAGCCGATTAAAATACCTGGGACCACACGTACTCGTAAAGGCGATAAACCAGCGGCTAAATCAGCCGGGTTTATCATTAAGAGCGCGCGCGCGCGCGCGGGCAGATAGGGCCGGGGCGCGGAATCCTTTTCCGCGCACTCGAGGTTTCGTAATCAGCGGCTCGTGTGCGCCGCGCGGATAAAATATCGCGACTCGAGCGGGCGTCTTTAGGCCGGCGTACCGAGAAGAGGGCCGCGAGAGCCGGCTGATGAGGCGGGCCGGCGCGCCGGCAGCCCCGAGTCCGCGCGTTCAATTAGCACCGCGGCCGCGGCGCCGCGAAATCACAAATAAATGGCAGGGTGGACGCGGGCTCGGGCTGGGAGCGCGCGCCGGGGCTATAAATAAAAGCGCTCCCAGAAGAGGCAAATCATTGTCGTAATTGCTGCCAAGGATTTTTCCTCGAGCCCGCCGCGCGAGAGAGCGTGAACGCGCTTGGGGGGGGGGGAGGGCCGATCGTTAAGCTCTCGCTCGGGCTCTCGAGAATTTGCCGCTCCGCCACATCGTCGCGCGTCGTTTAAGGATGATGTTTCGTGTGTAATCTATAAAAGTTAAGACTAGCCGGCCTGCGTGATAATTGCCTTAATGCGCCCCCTCCCTCTCCCTTTCTCCCCTTTCGCCGGCTCGCCGGCTCGCCGCTTCGCCTTAATTGACGGGATAAATTTTAATATTGCGAGAATCGCGCGCGCGCACGCGTGTACGTGCGGTGCGCCGCGTGTGTTCGCGCGCTCGCGCAGGAATTTTCGTTTCGAGATCCTTGAAATATGGAATTAAAACGTTATTATTCCTGCAACATGTTTTTCTTTTTAATTAATTAGTGTACTCGTGCGTGCAATTTCATATTGCCGACTTTTTATTATGTACTAAAGACTTTAATTGGGAATCATATTTTTTTACACAATATATTTTTGCTCAAACAATTAATTACATTAAAATTAATTACAGGCCATTTTCTAAAATTTATTGCTCCCCGTATTATGCCGGATTTTACGCGCACTTTACAAGATGTATTGCGTTTATTCGATTTTTCGTTTTTGTATATTTATTCGCTTAACTTTGTAGCAACTACAGAGATCCACGCGCTCTTCTGCGGATAATAAGACTGCGGAGAAACGCCTGTAATCGCGCGTATTGTGTTTCAAATTCTCATCCTCGGCTTTGGCTCTATTGACTAATTTGTAATCGGTAAACTTTTAACGAAACCTATCATTATTTTATAACCGTGCACGAGCTTTCAAAATTATTTTCAAATTCAAAGTAACGTTATATTTACGCGTCGAACAGCAAGGAAATTCATGTTGAATATTCCTTTAAAACAGACTGATGTAATTATTAATTCGCAATTCGCACTGCTATATACCAAATGATTTTAATATAAATTATTATTACTGTAATTTACCCTGTCAGAATTAAAAACTAATCATTAGCTTTTTCGAATCAAATTAACAAGCATTAGGCAACACGAGCTATGAGTAAGTACAGTAATAAGAACGATTCAGCTTTAGCAAGAATGAAACTTATTGTTAATTATCACGTGTTAATATTCACTTAAGCGCCGCTTAAGACAAAACCTGAGAAATCTGTATATACGGATATGTAGCTACACCTAATGCAGCGCGTCGAGTACCTTATATAGAAGGTGTCTCCAAATAAACGAAACATCGAAATTAGAAGCAATCAAGAGTTTGTAAAAAGTACAACAGCCACAACAATGTACACAAAGTAAATATAAAATATTTCAAAATCCTGAAATTCTCAACAGTTTTTCCCGCACTCGTTGCCCAACTTTGTAGTCACTAATTCACCAACGCACATACAATATTCATACAAGTTAAGTATTTAGTCGGTAAAAAGTTGGGGAACGAGTCCCCGCGAATTTTGTTGTTTCCCGTTTACTAATCCCGGCAGGCAATCATTGCTTGTTTTCTCTCCTGGTGTACATTTCTTTCCGCGAACAAATTATTCATATAATTAATCGTTATGCAATTAATGAACCGCGTGCTCTTAAACTATGGTGAATTAGTGCATAGCCGTTCGCTCCATTTCAAGGAGCAATCCGACTGAACTGTAATCTTTGATGTTGAAAATAGCCAAGAAGCCAGTGCGATTTAGCTACTGAAATCAGATATTATTGAAGCTATTCCGAGAGCTATTCGCGTGTTTGCGAATCGAGTAGTTTTTGACGAGCAAACTAGGCGAGCTTTGCCCCTGCTCGTTGCCTCGATTCCACCCCCGAGTAACTAACGTCTTGTTTTGCGAAAATGCGAAAAAGGTCGGTAGGACGCCTAACAGTGGGAAAGGAAAGCCATTAGATAGATCAGCGGCTCTCGACAAGAGTACAAGTGGGGCTTGGCCTTTTGGCAGGCATCGAGGGAAGCAGGAAGCCGGAGAAAAATGAGATGCAGCGATAGAGCGGGAAAGGAGCACAGTCGCGTCGGGGGGCATTAGCGCGTATAAATAAATCGAGAAAGCCCGGAGCCATGGGTGCGCTGGCGCGTGCAATGCCGGCGGCCGCCTTGACAAATGGCACGCGCCGGCAAAGCCGCTTTAATGCCGCTGCCCGAATTACAAATAACGCCTTCGACGTTTTCGCGCGCCCTCGCTCCGGAGCGCCCGCGAGAGAGATCGGCCGAATCTCGGGAGGACAAATTAACGCGCGAGCCGCGCGCGTATAATAACACGTACGGGTCCGCTCGCGGGCGCACATGTGCACGTGCGAACCTCGGCCCGGTGAGCGTAAATTGAGTCGCGTAATCTGTCCGGAGGAGAATTCCCCGAGTTCCCGCAGCGAGCGAGCGAGCGAGCGAGAGAAAAGTTATGCGCTTGACTTTCGTATTACGAGTTTATAATTAATCTTGACTGATTGCCCCGCTCGTCGCTCGAATTATAACTTTCTAAATATTCGCGGCCGCTGTAAGAAGCCCAACTTTTGGCATGTTATTATAATCCCGCGTGCAGCTCTCCCTCCCCGTTACCCACTGTGTACAAATTATTCTTTATATTATGTCCCCCGGGCGCCCCCCCCCCTTTCCTTTGCCGATTAAAAACTAAGCTTGTATTAAAGTTAATTTTGACGAGACTCTTCGGCCGAGATTTACTCTCCGATACTAATTCTTTTTTCATGTACGCAGCTGTCATTAATTACGCCCTGTACACGGGCTCGTTCGAAAAGTTTACTACGAATTACGTCGGCTCATTTTATCCTCGAAGATTTAGCAAAATTATTAAATTTTCTCCAGCAGATGCGTAAAAGCAACTTGTCTCCCAAGACACGTATAGGGCTTGTTAAAAATTCCACTGCCGCGCGTTTACGATAAATTCCATTCCATAAATTATCCCGAGCAAGAAAAAAGTAGCGCGTATACGAGTCGGAAACAAAAAGCAAAATCAACAGGCAAGGCAAGAGCAAAAGGACTAGCGGCTTCTATAATCGCGCACGCGCTCTATACACACGTGCACGTGTACACGCATACGCATACGTATATATGTATATATATATATGTACATACACGTATGTATGTATGCATGTATGGCCGAGCTGGGCTCCAACGAGATTTCAGAGTGTTAATACCGGTAGTGGATTGGTTCCATGCTCCCTCGCAGAATTAACACGACCGGTGATTATTTATGGATATCTCCCTCCCCCCCCTGCCCCCTAACGATCGCAGGTAACCCGAGAAAAGAGCCGCGCTCGACTCGTTTTCTCCCTCTCTTCCGCTCTACCTTGCTCCTGCTCGCCCTTCCCCCCCACCCTCTTCCGCCCAACTCGACTCGACATTCAGCAAGAAAATAGTTGGAGGGAAAGGAGCGAGATGAGAGATTAATTAATGAACTCACGGGGACGCCGAGGAACAATCTGCATTATAAGATTCTTTGCCGCGTTATTATAGGAATAGCGGAAGGAAACTCGGCACGTGCGCGCCCCCGTCCGCTAGAGGGCCTCGCAGAGGTTTGCTTACCTGCACCAGTCGCACAGTCGTAAGAAAGAGTTGAGTTATTTCGATCGGTCGGGCCAAAGGCTCGAGTGCTTTTGAGGATAGAGTGCTATATAGAGTGCAAGGGCATTCGAATACAGAAGCTAAATAGCAGCTCGGCGCACTTGTGGACATAATAAACTTGTCAAAGGGACGACAACGGGAACCAATCGTCAAAGTGACGTGGCGAAATGAGGAGCGTAGGGCGTTCGGTGGGGTGAGGCGCGGATCGAAATTTTAGAAAACGATCGTGGGGACGGAGGCAAGTAAGTGTGAGAAGAAATCTTTCCGAATCTAGATTGAGAGAAGGAGGGCAGGGATTGTGGGTTATCGATGAATGGACCCGGAGAGAAGGCCGCCGCGCTCAATCAATTAGCCTGGCCGGGACAGCACGTGGCGAGAAAAATGAGGCAATCGAGGGGTCGGAGAGGCAAGAACGGCCGCGCGGCTTCCCCCGGCTTGCCCCGGCTCCCCCCGGCTCCCCCCCGTGCCGCTCGAGGAGTGGCGCCCGATCGGGAGCGAGTACAAGATTCGCCATCAGTCCGGGGGCGGCGAAGCGCTCGTCTCTCCTCCATAATGACACACTCGGCGCCGACCCTCGGATCGGCGCGAGGCCGAGCCGCCGCTGCCGGCCCACCCCCTCCCCGGACACTCGAGCGCCTTTGTGTATCCCACCCACGGAATGGCGATATTCCGGCGGGCGATAAGCGCGAGGCGGGCGCGGGCGTAACAAATTGCGAAGGGGGAGCCGCCCCGAGGGCCGGAAGCGCCGCGGCCTTTGGATCTGCCGACTATGTGGGCGGGGGGGGGGGAGCCACCGAGCCCCGGCGCCGACCCTCGATCGCCCACCAGTGGGAGATAGGCGCGGACAGGCGCGCGGCTCGCCCGCCGAAAGTCGAGTGCCCCGGGCTATGGGAGATTATCACGCGGCCGGGCCCGGGGGCAGGAGAGAGAGAGAAGGGCGCCCGCCACCCTCGAGTACGCACTCGCCTGTGTATATGGGCGTAGATATCTGGCGAGGCGGAGGAAGCGTTTGCCGGGGCGACCTCTAGCGTCGGCGCGGCGAGGCCGCGCTGTCGGGGGAGCGGCCGGCGAGCGTCTCGGCGAGCGTTAGGAATAGCGCCGGCGTTGAGGTATCGCGTGACGCCCGTTCAAAATCAACGTGTCCACATCGAGTGGAAGCCCGCGCGCCGAGCCCGAGAAAAAGCAGGGACAAAAAGGATATACGGAGCGGAGAAAAGGAAGGCGGAGGATGAGGAGGAGGAGGAGGAGGAGGAGGAGGGGGAGGAGGAGAGAACAAATTTACACTCAGGTTGTCGGAGTGGAGGTCTTAGTAAGCCACGGCCGGCGCTAATAGAATTAGTCGCTGTCGAGTCCCTCGGCCGCTCGCCCCGGCCCCCCAAAGTTTTTAACGGTCGATTTGGTCGGCGCTTCTCCCTCCCGGGCGCCCTGTCGCAGGCCAGTTATAGCGGCGCTCCCCCGGCTCGGGCGCGCCGAGGGGAGAAGGAGCGCGTCGACGTGTTTCGTCACGCCGCGGGGGTCAAAACTGCCCGCAGATGTCGTCCGTGGAGCGGCGGCTCGCTCGCTCTCCTTCTCGCCCGAGCGCCCGTATACCAGCTCTCCAGCTTCCTCTGTATTACAAAACACGTCGGCGTCGCTCCGGGGATCGTATCTCCCAACTGAACACACGCCCTTAAATAAATCCCTCACAGCTTCCCGGGCGCACGTAGGGCACACACGGACGCGCGTACACGCCCTCGTTCGCGGTAATCACTTGGTGCCACCGGCCTGTCGCTCTTTATTCCCGTCTGGTGCCCCGGCTCCAGCCTCCCACTTCATTACCACTACTTCTTGCTCCCGGAGAATTTTCCCTGCACATTTCGCAGCTCGAATGGAAATATTTTACTCTGCCCCTTGGCGTATACGCGCGGGCTAAAATACTTTGCGCAAATCGATCGTCTGCTAAAGCATTGGCTCGATCGACCTTCCAGTTGCTAGGAAGCTCATTTTTCAAACGTTCAACCGTGTCTTTGGAAATAGTTTGGTTATAAAGTTATTCCCTATCAATCTCGTCTTGCATCGAGAGCACGCGGGACACAATCGGAAACTTTGATCGAAAGGAAGACGATGGGTGATGCTGGTAAATTGTGAAAAAACAATTTGATTGGACGTTTTAAGAAGGTACATTAAGAGACAAAGGTTCGGGCTTTATTAAAGACCGTTGGCCGAATAAGACTTAAAGGAGTGGAGTACTGGGGCGCGACAAGATCGAGCGTTGGCCAAAAATCTCAAGTGAAATATTTGATCTGGAGACCGCAGGTCAGATTATTGATCTGGTTGAGCGGTTATGAAACGCGAGACATAAAATCTCTACCTGTCGAGACATTGTCGCAGTTTAGCGCGTATAATGAGCGTACACGTAGGTCTCTCGTCCCGAGAAAAGGACGTCCGTTATTGTGACTGAAAAATGGGACATTGTTATTACGTACCGTTGAACGGTAAGTCGGGCGCGTTTTATAGGCGAGGCACTCGTTGTTTTTTTCTTTTTGGATCGCTACTTCTTTCAAGGCAGTCGTGCAGCTACGCATTGTATATATAGATTCGATCGCTCGAGATCCATGTCCCGATAAGAGGATTGATTAATAGCGATACGACAGCGATCTTCAAACACACCTTTTTTTCGTGTATCTACTGCGAAATATGTATCAACTCACGATGATGATTTGTATAGCGCACGATCATTGGCGCTGATCGATT
Source organism: Sycophaga agraensis (assembly GCA_018906755.1). Taxonomy (NCBI): domain Eukaryota; kingdom Metazoa; phylum Arthropoda; class Insecta; order Hymenoptera; family Pteromalidae; genus Sycophaga; species Sycophaga agraensis. The sequence continues at coordinate 1,416,936 of JACCIE010000003.1, forward strand.
TTTCTCTTATAGCCTCTTGAGAAATGGATAAGAGTGACGGCGTATGTAATTAATAGCACCCGTAAAATGACTATTACTTGCACAATTATTGCATTAGTCGTTTTAGCCGAGCGATTCCACGGAGCGCAATAACGCTTATAAGGTTGAGCGGCTTGCTCGCGGCTTACCCCGAGTCAAAATGACAAGTTGGCAGAAAAGTTGGAAAGGAGTCGAAAGTCGGCAGTCGGTCGCGAGGCGAAACGAGAAAGGCGTGTTTTGAAGGCGATATAGAGAGGGAGGTGGAAGTGGCCGGGGGCATTGGAGCCGCGGAACGGCGAAACCTCGGGGAAAACGGTGGCGCGCTCGGGATCCTAAATACACGAGGAGTCTGGTTTCGCGGGCAATTGGACGGGGGGGTGGGCGAGCGGGGAGGAGTCGCGTTGCGTGCAGATAACCGGGGGAGCCGGGCTATAGGTATACGCGCAGAGAGGCGGGCCGGGCTCGCGCAGGTGCGCCCGCGCCGCCCCGACGACTTATTTATTCAATCGTCCGGCGCGCGCGTCGATAAAGAGAAGAGCGGCGAGGGGCCGCGCGCGGCGGCTTATCATCCTCGCGGGGCGCGCGGTGCCGCTCTTATCGATCGAGCGGGCGGAAAGCGCGCCCTCGCGCCCGCCGGCATAAAGAAGCCGGGCCGTCTTTGTCGCTCGGCCCGGGAGCCGGGCATTATCGCCGGCAATAAATCCGCTAATGAATATAAATGGCAGATGCGCCGATAAGGCGGAGGGCCGCAGATACGATCCGAGGCGCGCCTGTTGCGCCCGCGAGATCGATCGCTCGCCGCGGGCCCTACCTCCGCCCGGAGGAGCCCCGGGAGTCGGGCAACCAGCTGGGCAACCCGAGCGACGGGCGCGGCCTCCCGCCCAGGGGAAAAAAAAGGCCCCGCGCCACCGGCGCCCGGGCAGGAATTCCCGGGGGAACGCGCATCCTCCCGGGGTATCTAATTAGCCGGGCAGCCGCGCGTGCGGAATTGAATTTCAATCCTCGTAATTCGGCCGTTCGTGCGGGTAAACACGAGTTACGTGCGCGGCGCTCCGCGGCCCGGGCTTTTAGCCGGCCGCCCGTGTATAATGGCCCCGGCCGCGCGCGCGCGTCTATATGTATGCGCGGGCTAATGCGCCGGCCCTCACGCGCCCCCGCCGATCCCCGCGGAGACGGCCGCCGCTCAAGGGCTCGTTCGATCCGCGGGAGGCGAAATCCACGGCGCGGCTCTCTTTGCCCGGAGCATACCCATAAGGCTCCTTGCGCGAGTCCCCGCGGATGAAGCGATCCGTCTTGAGCGGTGCGCCAGGCCGCCGGGGAAGCCTTTGCCCGGGATTAGATTGACGAAAAAGCGGGAGGCGCCGGTGGTTCACGGTCGAGGGGACCCGAGGAAAGAGAAAAGTCCGGGGCCGGCGGCGGCGGCAGCCGTGCATCTGCCGCGGATGCATTGTATCGCCGGGGCATTGCACTCGCGGCGGGCAGGCCGGGGCCGCTCGCCGTACAAGGACATAAATATTGTTTTGCGCGAGCCGCGCGGCGTTCCGCAAAGAAAGACAGTTTGGGGGGCTGGGGGAGGCAGCCGCAGCCGCCGCCGCCGACGACGACGACGACACATAAACCAAACGCGCACTTTTCCACGCGGCCGCGGGGATAGCCGTTCCTTCTCTCTCTTTCCTTTTTTTTTTTTACAACCGTAATCATCATTTGGGAGCACCGCTACTCGGGATGATTGCCACTTTATAACGAGCGTCCACTCGATCGAAAAGCCTAATAACCATTTCATACGGGCGGGCAGTTTTTGCCCGCGGCGCTCCCGGGGCCCGCGGGGACCGCCGCGGGCTCCATTAGCTCGTTCGGGACTTTTGCAATCTCCCGGCGTTGGCCGGCGCTAGGCGGCGTTACGCGCGCGCCTTCTCCTCCCCCCCCCCCACGGCAACCGTTATAATGCAAATTTCAACGGAGCCGGCGTAATGCCGGGGAAAGCGCAATCCGCGCGTTTACGAGCTGCAGAGGAGTAGCCGCGGAGCCGAGGGCCCGGGAGGAAAAAGCCCGCGGCCGATGCGGCTAATCACTCGTGTCGCCGTTCACTGTTTGCCCGCGGCTCCTTGGCTCGACCCTCGCCGGGGGGAGGGAATACGCCATTTCCTCCATTTCCTCCCATGTGTGTATACGCGTGTACAGCGGTCGGCCTGCGTCCGCGTGTACGTGCACGTGTGTCGATGCACTCGGCTTCCTTGGCCCGCGTCGGCCCCACCCCCGCGCGCACTTGCCGCGCGTAGGACGGCTCGAGGGAGCGATGTCGGGGATTAATTGAGTTTTCTCGATAGTGCCGCGCGCCAACCGAGCGTCAAGCGGCCCCGCGGCTTTCCCCACCTTGTTTCTCTTCTTTCCCAAGCTCCCCGCCGACCCTCATTGTTTCATTTCCACGCTTCCAGCTCCCCCTATTTATTCTTTATTAACGCCGGGTTATTAGTCCACGAATAGTTGCCCGCGCCCGACTAAATGATGCGCACTTAATTGCCACGCCGACCTCATCCCTTATTACCGACCGCTAATGATACTGCATGTTTCTCCAGAAAATCCATTGGCAATTACATTTACGAGTATAGGCTTTTCGAGCGCAGAGACTTTCCTTTCAAATCCTATGTTTATCAAATAAAATATTTTCATGAAATTGTGTAGCATTAAGTGTTAACCTTTGTCATCCCGCTAGAATGAAGGCAACTATACAAACTACCTTTCCCCTAATTAATTGACATGGATTTAGCCCGAAAGAAACATATATCTTTCCTACTATTTCCATGTCTTGACATGGTGAAACTCGAATTAGTTGTTGTGCGTTGATTGGCTCGATCACGCGCGAGTGTTTCAAATACAACAAACAATGGCGCGCCGATGAAAAATGAAGATGTATCTACACGTGTTCACCAATGGAGTATTTAGAAAAATAATAATGATATTTTCAACAATATTATTTATATAATTAATTATTATGCGATGCGTGCTGTAACTACTCAAAAGCGTGTACTCATGGCTAATTAACACGTATGGTGAGGGGCTCCATTTGGAGACACCCTATCCACGTGATGCTCTTGCTATATAGGTGTCAGAAATACTTAGGAAGCTACCAAGGCTCAACTGATATTCACAGCGTGCATACAATGAGTATATAATTTTTAAACAAAAACACAGCTTGTCTTCCCGCTTAGTGTACACTCTAAACACTGGATTTTCATATCCTCCATTATTAGATTATCGAAAGGGAGAGAGTTGTTTGGAATAATCCGTCATTAGAGCACATAGGCAATCTAATAAATGTTTGAAGTAATAGGGAGGAGGGGAGTTGGGGGAGAAAGACTGGCTGCCGTATCGCGATGCAAGGAAGAGCGGAATGAAAGATAAAGTGTTTACCCAGCGGATGAAATCCAGTGGGCGGCTGGGTGTCGGGGGGAGCGCGTGCAGGTCTCGCTTTGGGGGCGTCGGGGGCGGCGGGAAGCCGGAGGAAGAGCCGCTCGTGGTAAATTAGTAGGCTTATACGCTTGCTTATACGCATCCGCACTCGGCAGCTCTTCCATTAGGGTAACGCCGGCCGAGTATTATTAAGTTAGCGGGCTCCTCGGCGGCCGGCGCGCCGCCGCCCCCCCCCGTCCACCTGCGCAGGCGCGCACGTGCGCGCGGCCGTCGTTACGCGGCCGGTAATCACCGGCGTCGCGCGGCCGATACTTTCCCCGCGGTCGGCCAGCCCCTAACAAGCCCCGGCCCCCCGGGCGAATTATCGATCGGGCCCAGGGCGCACGCGAGCCCGGGGACAAAGGCCCCGCGACAAAGTAGCCCGTGGAGGGGGCGTGGCCGATGCATCCCTCCCCGGCCCAGTGGACCGGCGCGCAAGCCGGGACGACGGCGGCTGCACGGGGAGGAGAGCCAGAGCGCGGTGACCTTGGGGTCAGATCGCTCGTGGTAATCGGCGCGCGGAAAGGAGCTTCCTCGGGCGAGCTTATATCGGCGGGGGGTTATATATGGCGGCGAGGAGGGCCGGCCCCGGCAACCGCGGGGCTCCGCCTCCGTACCCGCGTGCGCAACCGACGGGCCGCCGCGGAAGATTGATCCGCGAAGCCCCCGAGGAAGCCCCGCTTCCCACCGGCGCTCACGCCCGCGCTCCCTTTCAATGCTCGCGCTTACGCAAAGATTCACACGGGCGCGCGCGCACGTAAGCCGCCGACAGCCGAAGACGGAACCTGTCGCGGGGACTTTGCTTGCTTCCCACGCGCGCCTCCCTCTCGCCGCCGGCTCTCTCGGCCAAGCCGGTTGCGCCCGATTCCGCAACGATATCGTCCGGCCGCCGATGCAGCCACCGCGTTTTCCTCCACATGTGTACGCGTACGCGCGCGTAGTGTTTTCCGCCGGTTCGCTCTGTCAAAAACGCGGTGGGGGACGCATAAATTGGGCGCGGGGCCCCCTCGTGTTTACAGAATTACATTTCGGGGGATTGTCACTGCGGCCCGCGGCAAGTGCGCCGCGGCGGCTCGGCCTTTTCAAACTGTCGTTTCGCCCGGCGGCTCTGCGGCGCCGGCCTCGCGGCGACTGCACCCCGATCATTGTGTACATCCCGTGTATTCCGGGGCCGCGCCTGTTTGCCGGCGGCTCGGCTGCCGCTCTTCAAAAATGCAATAATGCGCTGATTCAGTGACTCGCCCCGGCCCCCGGCTCAATGTTTGCCAAAAGAAATAATGGCGTTTGGACCCGAGGAAAACCGGCGCGAGCGCTAATCAGGATTATCAATTGGCCGTGCGCCGATGAAGGGCGCAGGCGATCTCCATTTGAAAGCAATAAAAGTCAAACGGGGGGAGGCTGGCTTCCTAGCGCGTTTCGCCGGACGCCGATGAATAGCGGATCGCCCGAGGGCACCCGCGGCTACGAGCTAACTAGCCGCCCGCTTCTCGGGAGCACACGAGCAATTATGCCGATTCTGCCCGAAGAATGAGGGAGGGGCCGTTACCGCCGCTTTCCCTGCACTCGCTCGCCTGAGATTCCTAGCCGAAACAACGACTCGTAGAAAGAGGAATGGGTAGGCCAAGTATGTATGAAAAATCAAACAGACAAACTCAAGAATGTAAATTGTACAATGGAACTTGAATGAGGTATAAGGTAGAGAGCTTCACTTGCACACCAATCCTCATCTCGAGGTCCGCGCACTCGGCACGTAAATGGCGAGAAGGGAAACTAGGCAGGTAGAGTTTATTCATCAGTTTATTTATAAAAACGTCCAAATTAAAAAGTTGTAACGATACACAAGCACGTGTGGATATAGTGTATTGACATAAAACCCTTGATAAAGTACGATGAAAATAACAATAAATAAGAGCGAATGACGATAAATAATGATAAAAGGAACGAAGGATTATTGGAAATCACGGAAATCATCAGAAAATATACATATTTACGGCCGATGGCGAGTTGACACATGCGTTTTCTATATAAGTTCAGGCGCGTATATTGATGAGAATATACGTGCCAGGGTGTCTATCAGTGAACTAATCAAAAGACGAGAGAGAGGGAAGAGCGAGGACAAAGGCGGAAGGGGAAGAGCGAGGCAGACATTGGGCCGAGGTCTCTTGCGGGTGTCGGTCTAGAGTGCGGGGCGCGTACACCGGCGCGGCGCACACGCGGAGCATTACAATTCAATTTTCCGCTACTTACAGCGTCCGGCCCTCGGGCCGCCGGCTCCCCGGCTCCCCGGCTCCCCTCGCTCCCCCCCCCCCCCCGAGTCCCCTGGCTCGGGGTCGGCGATCGACTCTTGGCGACCTGCCTGCAGCCGCCTCGGATCGCGTGCGGCAGAGAATGAAAGGCACGCGCGCCGCGGGACAGGAAGGGCTTGGGAAGCTCCGACCACCTGCGCCCCGTCCCCGCGAGGCGCCCCGCGCGCCACCGCCGGCCGCCGCGGCAACCTAACCCACGAGCGAGCGAGCTCTTTCCCGCGGCCGCGGCGATTGGTCCTGGGGAGCCTGGGCCGATTACCGATTTACGAGCGCGCCTCGTGCGCCGCGGAGCCGATCTCCGGCCCTCGTTGGCCAAGGCACTTGTCACGCGAGCGCTTGGCCAACTTCCGGGCGGGCCGCTTCCTCCGGCCGTTTCTCGCGCGCGGGCCCCTCGCGGGCGTTTCCCCGCTTAACGGCCTATTAAGTGCCCGGCCCGCCCCCGATTGATCCGGACCTCTGGCGCAACGGCCCCGCGAGACCGCGCCAATTTCCCAGTTACCGCTCTTGAGGTCTTTATTGAGCCGCTTTTCGAGCTCGTATAATGCGCGCCGGCGCCGCGTATAATACGGCCGACCGCTTGTATACGGGAAATTAAAACATTATATTAGTGCGCAATCACCTGCAACGACCCGCCAAGGTAGTCTTGCACTATTTTCCCCGGCGTTATATTGCCCCCTGGCGGCGGCATTCGAGGCGGCATTATTGAATCATAATTTACAGGGATCGGCCGCGAGCGCGCGCGCGCACGCCGATTATTTCCCAAGACTCGGCCGTAACGCCGCACTCAAAATCTAGCCGTCTGCAATTACCTATCGCCTGCTGATTTCATTAGGCTTCCCCTTTGTCTCTCCTCTCCGCGCTCCTCTCCTCCGCGCTCCATCCACTCGTCATTGTACTCGTGACAAGTTAGCTGGTAAACGCACACTTGCGCCGCGCCTGCGAGCTCGCGCACCGCGCGCCTCTATTATCTCGCCGGCGTGCAATACATTACGACTGCTCGAGTCGCGCGCAATAAACAGCCTTTTCTCGCTCGGCCGCGAGATTTCCACGCGGCGATCCGCGCCTCAATTTACGCGTCTAATTGCTCTATGGAAATGAGCGCGGGGGGCGGGAGGGGGCAAAAAAAAAATACCCACCGCAAATTGTGCGCAGGAGATCGGCGAGCGATCGGAGGCCGCGCTAATGACGAAACGAGGCGCGCGGGAATAATAGAAATTTGCGGACGGAGCGAAAAATTCCCGCGAAAAGTCATAACTCCGCGCGAAAGCCGATGGCCGGCGCCGCGCGACCGACGCGGTATAAAGCCCACAGGGGCCGTTGCGACGGCGAATTCTTCGGGGCGGGGGGACAGGCGAGGCCGCGGGCGGGGGCGGGGGAGGGCAAACGCGCCTCCTCTCTTTCGCAATGGTCCGGCGCAGCCTCCACCGCGGGAAGAATAGAGGCGGCGCGCGGGGGCGGCCCGGGAATAAAGGGAGATTGAGCGCGCGCGCGCGCGCCCGAGGACGGATTCTGCTCAAGAGCGCGAAAAATGAATTCCTCGCTCGGCCGATGTAAATTCGCGCGTTTGCGCTTGCCGCGGAGCGCCCGGACAAAGGGGGCCAAATACAGGGGATGATTAAAGAGCGCGGCCGGCAAAATAGAATTTTTCTTGTCCGGGTCCGCCGGCCGCTCGGCCGGCTATTATTTCTCATTTGGCCGCGAGAAATCCCTTTACATTTCGCTGCCGCCGCGAGCGGATTGCCCCCGCCGGCCCCGCCGGCCCCTCGTCTTTTTCCCGCGGGATACTGCGGCGCTGCTCCGCCGCTCTCGTTATATCTCGTTTCTAGCATTCCTCGAAAATTAAACGACAATGGCTCGCGAGAATTTACGAGCGCATAACACTTTTCACGAATATTCCCCCGTTTGCGCGCTCCCGAGCGCGCATATATAGGACGCTATATACGAGTGACTTGATGCACGAGTGTTATATATATATATGTATATATATATATACGCGGATATACGCGGGCGCCTCGACTTGCGCGCGTCCACGTTCGCGCAATTTTTACCCCCGGCGATATTTCGACTTTAATGAAAGACGCGAGTGCTTGCTCTATTTGCATACTATTTTAAACCTGCCCATCCACTTCAATATCTCGGCACCTAACCTCTATCTTTTTTCCGTTGCCACTGTCAAACGAGAGTGAATAATTACCACTTCGTACATAAAAACATAGCGAATGCATGACTCTTTTTGCTCCCCTCGTGAAATAAAATCAGGGAGATTATACTAGTTGATGAAATTCTCCGCGATTCTCCATCCCGAGTGTAAATACCGAGGTAAATACAGAATCCAAACAAACTCTGTCGAAAGATGACTCGCGTCGGTTTTTCACCCGGTTCCTCTTGCGCGTACACACTGCGTGCCCGCGAGCTCGACTCCTGCGATACGTCTCTTATTTTAGCCAAGTGAACAATGCCCACTAAACCGCGGACAATTACTGTTTAAACTTGGATAATTTGGATGCCTCGGATATGGATCGATGAACTCGGGGGGCAACGAGCCTCACTGCCGCCGACGCCAGAGGGGAGATAAATGCGAAACCGCGAGACCTGAGAAAGGTACAAATGCGAAAAAAGCTTCCCACGTAATTACAAGAAGGCGAGGAGCGTAAAGAGGCGACTAAAAAATATTAAAATCTCGCGGCCGATTGTGTGATTCTTTCGCACCCTTTTGCCCTCTCGCTTTGCCCCGATGATAATATTTTCCCACTCAACGTTTTCCTTCCCAGGCGGAAGGAAAGGAAAGTACTCGACTTCCTTCCTTCTTCTGACGTCTTGTTTCGGCACTTTTTCCCTATTAAGGGAACGACTGCGCGAGCTATTTTGTTTGCTTCATTTTTCCCCTCGTTTCACGATCGGCCGTCCTTTGCGTTCAAAGGAGCTTTTTCCCCCTCCTCTGCCCCCTCCGCGTGATTAACGAAGGAAGTACGGAAATTATTATAAAATTAAGGCTAACGAAGGAGCTTGGCAAGTTATGAGATACCAACTCCGGATCGAAAAAAATAAGACTAAAAATTACATTCGGAGACAGAAAAAGAGATGTCGGTATCTACACTTATCCCCTCTAATCGCTAGCGGTAAAATCTCCTCTTTTTCCCTTCTTCCTTGCCCCGCTTTACACTGTTTTCGAGAAAACCAAGTAAGAGAAACCGCAGAAAAATGCGGGGATCAAAAGTGGAATGCATAATGTTACGCTTCAATAAAGGTTTTTGTGGTTTCGTTTATTTGATTTTTTGGCTCAACATCTAACTATCGCCCCAAAGTATTATGTGAATTCTGGGTCACTGGTTTAAATGAGGCCTTAAACAGGGAATCTCTTTCGTAATACTACACATAATGAATTCCAACGTCTATATGTAGTTTGGTTGTGTAAAACTTGGATAAAATCAAAACTATATACATACAGGAAAGCCTCGATGAAAACTAGTCGTGTGTGCCTAAAGTTTAAATCGCTCATGTACACTCGTGGATCAACTAAACATGCTGTGTCATCTATGTAAACGTTTTGTATATCAAACTTATAGATATTACTCTTCGTTTTCAGACGTTAAAAGGCTCTTGGAAAGATCTGTTGAAATCCACGATCTGGCTCCGATACTTTCCCAGTAAAAGAAACGAGAAATAACGTTAATCTTTGTAAGAGCGGCGAGCGATCAGGAAATATGCCATGTCGAAATACATCCGAGGCGCACTGATTAAATATTAGCGTGCAGGAAAAATGTCATTTCACGGAGGAGCTCGGGCGATTTGAGGGGGAAATCAGTCATTCAATTTGTAGGAGAAAGTTTTCATAAGGAGGGAAGAGAATAAGGCGGTAGATGAAAAGGAAATCCCTCGGCGCAATAGTGCAAAGGCTTGGCGCCAGCGTTGCCCTTTGCCTTATCAAATGATTACTCCGTTGGCTTAAAGTAATCGATGTCGAGAGAAGAAATCCCGGATTGCTTCGCATTATCCCCTTCTTCCCTTCTTCCGCAGATTAGTGCTCGAATCAATATTGGGCAGCGATGCGAGGAGCTTTTATCTGCCAGCAGTGGCAAGACTGGAAGGAGGGAAAGGAGGTGGAGGTGGAGAAGGAGGAGGATTGCTCTCAGTGAAGAGAAATCTCTCGTTTCTATATACTTTTTACTTCTTAGGCTTCGCTTCATCCTCTTCCCCATCTGTCCCGCTTTGTCTTTCTGATTTATACTCTTACTTCTTCTTAACCCTTTCTTTCTCCGTCTCTATTTGACAGTTTTCTACTCTTTTCTACTCGAAGCCGTTGCCGAACGTAGGGAATCCCGTCTACACTTCTTTTACACCAGTTTACACTTTTGATCATTTTTCCGTAGAGCCGAGTCGTCGGTTTGGAGGCGGGTTTTATTTTCATTGGGAGTGTATTTTCATTTTTCCTACTGTATTTCAATGTTGATTTTTCTGTTTGATAAAATTCTGTTTACGTATGAATTATTATTGTCTTGAAATCGGGTTGGATCGTTAGGCTTTTAAAATGGTTGTTTTTATTACGCGTCTCTGATATTCAAAAAGCAATTAGAAATGTAAACTAAAATGCACATACAAACATTTTTAAATTTACATTTACGATCGAATCAATCATTCATAATAACATGGGATTTCATTGGAAATGTACCTCGAATATGCACGCGCCGGGAGGAATGCAGTAATTGTTGAATAATGAAAGTAATAAAAGTTTACAAGACGTTTTTGCTCGGAGCAGTATTCGCCGTGCACAGTTTATGTATGCACTTTATGCGTCTTCAGGTGCATTTTTCATAATCTCAGTAGGTATCTTGGTATCGGCAACTTATTTTACAATTACGTAATGAACTGAATAGAGTACCGGCCGGAGGGCGCCGTACTACTTTAACGTTCTTACATTAAGATTCGTTTCAATCATCAAATAAAAAGGCCCCTTTAATAAATCAATAAACAGAGTGGAATAAACCTTTATTCGCTTTACACTTTTTGTTACTTTTTGCGTCTCTTTCCCTCTTGCTTCTTCATTGCGATTGTTCTCGAGTCCTGTCTCGAGCGAGGTCTCGAGTGCATTCGAGGGCTGATGCTATCGAGGATCCTTCGAGTGCCGCTTGCCTTGAAATAAAGAGGAGGCAGAAAGAGAGAAGGAGGAGAAGGAAAGGGAGAGGGAGAGGGAGAGGGAGCGGGAGCGGGAGAAGGAGGCCGAGGAGGAGGCGGCGGCGAAGAAGCAGCCGGAGAGAGCGAGAGAGATGTAAGAGGCGGTAAAATGCACTTTCTCTCGGTTTCTCGTGATAAAACCTGGCGGGGCAGGGAAGGGAAGCGGAAACGAGAGGGGCTAAGAGGAGGTGGTGGAAGCGAGCCGACCGGTAAACGGAACCAAAAGAGAGCCATAGAAAGTCGTAATCGAGCAGGACGCGTAACCGGAGAGAAAGATGGAGACACGTATAGTGATAAAGGGACGCGGTGCAGTCAGACGGCGCACATATATAGCGGGGGCAGCGACGGCGGCGGCAGTTTTGGCTCGGCGCTATGAAGATTTCTCGTGAAGAGGCAGGAGGGTGGGGCGAGAGTTTTTATTTGTGCCAAGGAGCAGTGTCCTGAGGATTCGGAGAATGGACCGACTTAGGGAACTTTTACGCATTCCCCCCGCGCCCTCGGACAAGGATTTACAGATTAGGGGCGCGAGAGGGAAGCGCGAGCCGAGGCGGAGCGGGAGAAAAAGCAGGCGTCGTGCGGGGCCGGAGGGAGGGTCGGCGTCGGCGGTGGAGGGGGGCCGAGCGGCGGGAGCGGGGCCGGGGGCCGACAGCCTCGGCCTCTCCCGCGGCTGCTCCTCGAGTCCGCGCGGACTCGCCGCGCCGAGGGTCCGAGGCACGCAGGCAACTCTTTTGAGCGCGCCCAGCCAATCGGCGCGAGGATCCCGGGCGCTTGGGCCAATCGCCGCGGCCCCCTATTACGCGTTTATTGTCGCCCGCGCGCGGGAGAACCGCCGCCGCCGCCGCCGCCGCCGCCGCCGCTCGCGGCACGGGAAATGACTGTTTATAAATAATTAGAGAGGTTTTAATTAAGCCTCGAGACGCAGCTCCGCAGCTTTACTCCCTGCAGCCCAAGGCGACGCGTCTCTCCGCAGCAGAGACGCTGCGGCTGTGCCGCCGCTCGCCGTTTGACGCAAGCTCGCCGAGGTGTGCCGGCCTCGCCAAAACTACACCGGCCCGGCCGTTTCTCCGGCGCTTTAATGACCGACGGCTCGCGCCTCGGTGCGGCCGACCTCGGGGCTTTTGTTTGAATTGACCGCCGCGAGGCCCGGCAATCGATTATGCCCGGCGGAACGATTGCGCCCGGGCTGCCCAAGGCGGAACTGATAATCTCTTAAAGCCTCGGGCGAGGAGCCTCCCCCCCCGGCTCCCAATTGTTTTTCCTCGCCGCGCGTCCCCGGGCCTAACGCGGCGAAATGACCAATTGCACTTGGCCGGATGATTACGAGCGGGTCGGACCGGCTGTCGGGCTGCCGCGCGCCCGCGCCTAGCCTAACGACACCAATGTTTTGCCTCATTATATAAACGCGTGCATGTAAACCCCGGTGTATAAACCTGTCGGCGGCTGAATTTTAAGAGGACGAGTCGGGCCGCTCACGATTTGATGATACGAGATTCATAATAGATGACTCATCGAAATTCCCAGAGTATCAATTAGTTGCCGGGGAACGAGAAAAGGAGAGGGGGGACAGAAAAAAAGAAAAAGAAAAAAAAAGAAAAAAAAAAGCTCCCTATCGGCCGCGCGCAGCCTACATCCGCGCGTATTTACCACTCGCGGGCCGACTTGGAAGGAGACTTGGAATTTCTCCGCGCGGCGAGTGAGCTTTGTCGAAAACTCGAAATGCACGAAAGCTAGCGTGCGCGTCTCTCATTACGCGGCGGACTGCTTCCGATTCTTTTTCTCCTCTTGCTCCGACCGAGGCAACCCCCCCGTCGCCACCGCCGTCGCCGCGGCCCTTACTCCCTCCTCCTCCTCCTTCGCTCTCTCTCTCTCTCTCTATTTCTCCCCGGCTCGCCTTCCTTTTTTCTCGTTCCCGTGATCGTATACCCCGCACGTCGACAGATCCAATTTCCCGATTCTCCGCAAGTGCGCGTAAGCAGTAGTACGCGAGTAGTACGTGTTGCTTTATGGCAATAAGAACAGCGGAGCCTCGCTCGCCGGGTGAAAGAGAGCGAGTCGAGGTGGATCGGCGCGACAGCGTGTGACAAGTTTTTACGGATGTTCGCCGACACTGCGCGCGTACGCGGCTATTTAAAGCCAGGGGACAATTGGCCGGAGCGTCTCCCCGAGTCGCCGGAACCGAGGGGGAGGGTGAGGCCGGCGGCGCGGGATTCTCCCGCGCGCTGCCGAATCCCGGGGAGGATTCCGAAGCGACCTCGAGGCCGGGTTAGGTGGCCGGGCGAGGTGCCGCGCCCGGAGGACCCCTCGACTTGCTTTATTTTCGCCCCAAATACAGTGATAATCTGAAAGTGCAATCAGTGTTCTCGGATATTTTTACGACACGTTTTAAAATCACTTATTGGTTCCCGAGCAGAAACACTGCATGGCAATGTAAATTTTGAAAAGTTGTAAAACTGCAAAAAAAGCACCTCGCCGCCGGCTCGACGGGGGTAAAAAGGAAGAAGGAGGAACGGATAAAGCGGGAGAATTGAAAAAAAGGTCCGAGAAACATGGCACTTTTTTAATCGTCCGTCCCAGCGGCGCGCGGCGTGTATTCTTAATCAGACAAGCCCGTCCCTCACGTGCGTCTGTAACATGCGTGTTGGGACCTACGAACACGGCCAATAAAGTGACCAGGGGGAGCAAAAAGCCGCGCAAGAGAGTGGCCGCAGGTATTATGGGCAAAAGGAACGAGAGCGATCGGTAGTCTGTGTCGCTACGCGGGAGGTTCCATGTTGAATTATTGAGCTAGAAAATAAATAAGGCCTCGCAAAAAGAAGGGGCTTTTTCACTGGGCAACCTTATCGAGTGCAGCCCCGATGAAATACAGAAGCCGGCCCGGTGTCTTGCGCATTTTCGCGGAACAAAGCTGGACAGCCGTAAAAGTAAGAAAAAAAAAATCACGAGGGCGCCCGGGGCCGCCGAGCCGGGCGTAAAAACCCCTTTAATTCGAATTGACTGCGCGGCTCTTAACTAGGGACAGTTTAGTAGTTTAGCTCGCCCGAATACTCCGCTAAATTGCGATAAAAATTTATTTTCCCCGGGGGTCGTCAACTAGAGAATCTAGAGCTGCAATTCGAAATGGAGAAGGTATAAAGGAAGCCGCGTGTAGAGCTCACGGCTACTCGGGGAGCAACGAATCGAGGGATATAAGGCACGTCGGCAGCAGGTATTAACACCCGTAAAAGGCGATTTCGTAACGTCTTACGTCGGCAGTTCCTCTGCGGGCGCTCGTGCGCTCCCTCGGCGTTTTAACGACGGTAAACCGAGCCGATTGTAGAGGATTCGTGGGGTAATTTAAGCTCGGTTTAAATTTAATACTTGGCACTGCCTCCTTCTCTCCCCCACTGCTTTTCTCTTCGCCCGCAATACGCTTCGATTCTTATTACGATAAATACATTTACTTGAGACTTTAATTCTACTCCTCCTTCTACTCGTCCCCTATCACCTGGCTTCTTCCATTTTCACCTCCATTTTCACCGCGGATTATCAAAATAGGAGCGTCAAAGGATTTCTTTTTTTTCTTTTTACTCTAGTCTTTCGGACAACAGGTACTCTGAATGAAAAGTAAAAGAGCGCATCGCTCTTTACGCATTGGTTTACAAAGAAAAATCGTTATATTCTTCACCGGATTGTCCAACTTGAGCTGCGGTCGTCTTCAACTTTGTATCTTAATGGTATTCATGGAATTCGTTTAAATGCCAATTGTTTGCGTCCCAAAAATCATCTCCTTTTATAATTTTGGTAAAACTCGATGCCCCGCGTAAGGTAGAATCTTTCGATATTTTCGAGTCAAATCCCTTTTATGAAGTGGTCTTCAAAATCAGGTTTAAAAAGCACTGGTTGCATTAATATACAGTAGATACGTCAGCAGGCAAATGTTTTTTATGGCCAAATAAGTTGACGATAAACTTATAAAGAATACAGCTGCCTGCAATATATCCATTAAGATTGTCTTAATCGTTAATGATGTTTTCATGTGAATTCGAAGAAGGTAAATCTATGCAAGATTAAGGAAAATCCAAAGAGCGGATATACATATATTTGAAATATCATGAAAACCATCAGCTTACGAAATGTCATTGGAATTCATTTAATCGTTTTTGTTATAAGCCCACCTTGCGTAAATCACGACAGCTTAAAATATCTCTAAAAGTGTCAGATAAACATCAGTTTAAAATGAAATTAACCAAATAGGCACAAGTTGAACCGAGTTGAACAGGTTTTTAAGGGACCCTTTTTCGAAGCCTCCCGCTGGAAGGAAGGCGGCTGCGGCTCCTCCAAAGTGGAGAATAAGACTTTCACTGTCTTCGTGGCCATAGATTAGAATCTATTTTCGAAAATTTGCTCGCATTTCGGCTCTTCAATTATATTTCAATAAGAGCCGGCCGCGTGTTTCCCGGTCTTTCTCTCCCCTGCAAACTACTAATCGACTCGTGCTTGTTCCTACGTACACTTATTACAAGTTCGAAAATAAACAGAGTTCACCAGCAGGTTTCCATTATGGAAAAAGAAAGAGAGACAGAGAAAGTGAACGAGCGACCACTGTTAACATGTAATGCACGCGCCGGGAGCGCGCGCGGCTTTGTTTCGCCTCTCGACCGAGTAAAATCCGAGGTAAAATCCATATTATCTACAGTCGAAACTCCCCCTGCATTATGTTAATCGTGTTTATTTTTTAAGGGATGATTGTATTAACCAGCTGAGTAGTCGCCGAGCGCATGGGAGCGCGGGCATAACTGGGTAACTCACTTTCTAAAATTTACGGGACTAAAATTAAAAACAGACAGGCGAATGAACCGGGCGCTTTACATATTTCGCGGTCAGTGCATATATAAGCAAAGTCGATTGCAAGCGAAAGAAACGGCTATATAAACAGTTTGGTTTCGATTATTAATAATTCAGAGGCTGAACGCGGCTCCGGACACTGATTTCTTTTCACCTTCCCCTCGGCGATTTTTCCCTCTCACGTCGCCCGAGTATTGTGTATAGTTCGATATTTTTCTCGATATTTTTCTGCCTTTGGCTTAGGTAAATGACTGTATATAAGTCTTATCTCTATATACATATATATATACACACACATATACATATATTTGTATTTATATCCTATCTATATATACTCGCCGTACGTGTACAATATGAAATATAAAATATAACAGGCTGCTCGGTTCCTTAGAAGAAATCTATAGGTGCCTGCACATTCTTTGTAACTTTTTTTTATGATTATATTTACGATCTTTTCGTAAGACAATTAACGTTCAAAGGCACGCACACACACACACACACACGCATATGTATACATACATTTGTTATTTGTTTCTCGTCGCTTTTTCGGACAGTAATAAAACGAGTTTATTGAAGACTGTCTCGGAATTCTCAAGTGCTCTCTTCATTTTTAGAGTTTTCGAAAGTCGGAACACTTTCTCGGAAAAAATACTACCTGGACTTATTTTTATTGTGCAATTTTTTATTGGCCCAACTTCTCTAAATAGACAGACTTCCCTGCGTGAATATTTTAATAAAAACTTTGAAATTTTCGAGCTAAAGTTTTAAGATTTATATCTGAAATTGTTTGTTTTTAAATGCAACTTTCAATTAGCGCAAAGGCAATGTTAAAGCAGCTGCGGTGGGGACTGTGCTATTTGCAGTAATGGAATAACGGATTGCTTTCGTGATACACTTCCATTTTTTATATCGCGTCCCCATATTAGCTGTAGCTTGTTTTATCTTTGAACACCTAGTTCAAGGAAGTAGTATTAGCTCGCAGAGTTATTTCCATGAAAATGGAAACCTTTGAAGTGTACGACTCGAGGCTTGTTGAAGCCCGAGAACAAGGAAATACATATAAATGATCGAGTCAGTGATTGACTATTTCGAGATACAGCCGTCAGGAAGTACTAATTAGGTCTATATAACGTTGGACGATTGCGACGAAATTCACTGTAGTCGTAGGTCAGTTGATAACAATGAACCATGCGGCATATCTGAAAAGTGTGGAATATTGCATCCGAGGAGAAAAGAAGGAAGGAGCGAGGGGTAGCCTTAGCATCGGTCACAAATAAATATAATTTTACAATTAAATTTAATCAGGCACGAAAAGGGAAAAAGTGAATCGATAAATTGATAAATCAGAGTTCTGTTTAAGTACGTTTTCGTTACACCTGAGTATCTTATATTTCTTTATCGTTTTGTTTGCTCGAAAGAAATTAAACGATTCGCCCGGAACCGCAATCTAATCTGGTGACACCCGATAACCTTATACCGGAGCTCAACGGTCTGAAGAAAGGACGGATTGTCATCGGACTCGGGTCACGTATCCACTTATATGTTCCGACTGCCTTTTTCGATCGCTCCTTGACTGCATTCCCTAGGGGACCTCTTGAAATCAATAGATTGAAAAAGCGTATTTTCAGAAACAACTGTTCGACACGTAGAATGGTTGAAGCTTTAATTGGATCGATACAAATAATGGCAATTGGAGTATTCCAAGTGTTTATTTTAAATCTCCTTCTCAAAACAATATCTCGAACGCTCGGAGTGATAATCCAAACGCGCGGGTACACTGTTTTTTTCTTCTCGCCCACGAGATCGAGTCGGTAATCTATTAACCAGGTTAAGAAGCCCCTGTCAGCGCCAACGCGGCAGAGAGATTTTCTATTTTTCCTGCCCCCGCAAAAAGGAAAGAGCTCGTATCGTCCGAGGCTCCCTACTCCAGGGATTGAACATTAGGCGGGGGTGCAGCGGCCAGAAAGGAGCGGGTTTTCTTGGGCGCCTGGACAAGTTTGTCGCGGGATCGATGGAGCGGGGGGATTATGGCCGGGCGGGTTGTAACGGGCCGCGCGGGGCGGAAGGACGGGAGGCGAGGCCGCGCATGCAGGAGGCGCATCGGGCCGCGTAGGCCCGCGTCGCTATCTCTCCTTAGGCAGCCGATGCGTATGAAATACGCTTCCGGCCGGGCGCTTCTGCGAAATGATTTATTATGCCGGCGGGGAGCCGGGGCCGGCCGGGCCGAGCGGAGCGTGACCCGTCAGCATGAATCGGCACTAAAGATCGCCTCCTCGGGTCTCGCGGGCGCGCGCGCGCGCGCGCCCAGGAATGCGCGCCACCCGCGGCCCCCGGATTAGCGGAGCCGGGCGAAAGGGAGCGAGGCCATTGTTCTCCGCCCGGTGGCCCCGCCCGCTAATGCGCTTTTCACGCTCGGCCTCGCGCGTCCCGATGCAAAACGCGGGCGCCGTGTGAAAAAAAAAAGGAAAAAGGGGGGCAAACCCGCCCGGCGCATCCCGAGCGGACCGCGACAGTCGGACGAGGTCTGCGGGCCAGTGCGCCGCCCCGAAGGAGGTCAGCTCCCTCCTGCACCTCGGCAAGATTGAAAAAGGATTCTCCCCGGGGCGGGAAAGCGGCCGGGAAGTTTCCCGCGCTCCCCAGCAAACAAGCCGGGCTCGCGCAATTGGCGCAATTGGGCCGGCGGTGCAGCTGCGGCCACCACGCGCTCGCCCAGCCCATTATGCACGCCTCGGGGAGATTTGCCTCCGAATCCCCAAGTAGGCCACTGAATCTACTAGGGCCGAACTCGTTATTACAACTTGAATATGCTTGCGGGGAAAGGGGGAGCGAGGGCACGGGAGGGCCGGCAGCGGCCGAGAGCCGGGCAATTACCGCTGGCGGCTCGCTATATAGTCCCACGACATAATCGCGTCTTAGTAGCTCCCTCATTTGGCTGGCGGCGCGCTAACAGGGCCGGGGGAGCCGGTGCGCGTACGCGCGGGACCTTAAGCGCCTCGAAAAATAAACATTGTGCCGGCCTCTAATCCGGCCAATGCGCGCCCCGCTAATGGCCCGGCACCGGCCTCGGGAGGGTTGCCGCGGCGCCGCGGGGGCCCGAAACCCGCTGCCGATTGGGCCCGGCCGACTTCCTTCCCCGGAGCAGCGCCGACGTAGTCGTCGGGGCCTTTGACGCCGGTTTCAGGGCCACGCGCCTCGCCTCCGGAGGAGGGAGACGAGAAAAAAAAAAAAATGGGCGCGCGGGGGAAAAAAAAAACGGGGGCCAGGTGGGCTGGCGGCCCGGGCAAATTGTCTCCCGTACAATCGCGTCACTTAGCAGCGGCACCGAGGCGCCCCCGGCCCCCGAAACGGAGCCCCGGCACAAAGGTGCGCACAATGCCGGGGAGCGGCGGGTAGGGGCGCCCGGGCGCCCCGGGGATCGCGAATCGATCGCGCCCTCAATGCCCCTGGAAATCGAAGAAAATTAACCGTGGAGAAGGATTCGAGCCCTGGCTTTTCTACCCCCGGGGGCTTTGTGCCCCCGCCGCCGCCGGCCGGGGATGAAAAAAGGGCCTCGCGCGCGACCGCGAATTAATGGCTCGGGGGGTAAGCGGCGAGGGGCGGAGGAGGGGGGGGGGCGGGGAATAATAAGAAGAGGTAAATAGCGTTCGGGGGGAGAGCCCGAGGCCGAGGGCCCGCGCGCACAAAGGCCCGGCTTTCCCCCGGGGTGTGCGCCGGTGTCGGGTGTCCCGCCGCCCCTTACCTGCCCGGGCCCCGCCCCGATCTACTTGAGACTGATTGGATTAGATGTCTCCGTGAGCGCGGGTCCGCGCTTATTTACGCGGGCTCCTCGAGCCCTCGGCCGCGGCGCGCGGTGGCGCCCAAGCCGCCCGATTCCGAGGGGCCGATCGATCGCCCCGCCCGAATCGCGGCCCTCCTTTTTTCCCCGGATGCTGCGAGGGCGCCCGGCCGCCGTTTGCCCGGAAGAGCCTTTGTCGGGTTCCGATTGGACCGGCGATCCCCGGCCCGTGTACCGCGCGCGCGCCCACCGAGCCGGCCCCCGCCCCCGTCCCGAAGCGAAAGGAAAATTCGGGGGGGGAAAAATCCGAGGAGCTCCCGGCCGAGGCGCGCGCGGGCTCTCGCGCCTCGCTTTTCCACTCGACGGCCCGCTAAGAACCGGTCGATCCGGCTTTCCCGGCTTTTGTCGCCGCGGAATCTCCCCCGAGGCGTCCCTCTCGATTTTTCTTTCCCCCCAGGGCGGCCGCGGCGGAGGACGGGCCGGCTAATCGTTCCGGGGAATCCCAAGCCAGTTGGCCGCGCCTTGCGGATTGTTAATTAGAAATGAAAACCGCGGCCCACCTAACGCGAACGCGCTCTCGCCTTTCTGCGTAATTACGGTAAAAAGAAAAGGAAGAAATTAGAGGCGAGCTGGAAGCCGAGCCGAGCTTCCCTCGCGCGCGCGCGCGCGCCCGCGCATAAAAACCCGGGAGACTTAACGAATGCAGAATTGATCGTTTTCTTAAATAAGCAAAAGGTGGGCGCAGGGCCTCGTGCGGCCTTCTGATGGCTCGGCCCACTAAAATTTGACTGGTAATTTATTAGCGGCGTGTACAGCGTCCGGGGGCTCGTCGGGGGCCAAATCGGGGGCCGCGTCCGAGGCCGAGTCCCCGGGTTCGGGCGTCACGGGCCAGAAGGAGAGGCCGGCCGGGCCATAACGAGGGCCTGCCTCGTCCATAAAGTAAAAAAATGCTCGAGCGGGCGGGTGGGGCGCGAAGGATCGCGCGGGGCCAAAAGGAAGGAGGGAAGGAAATATCGGGGGAAATAAAACTAGGGGCTTATCGGGTCTTAGTAACGAAATCGTTGCCCGGCTCGGCCGTTCGGGTTAACTGGCCTTTTTTCGCTCTATCCGAGAGCCGCGGTATGGCCAGGGGGGAGGGCGGCTCTTCTCGCCGCTTCTCGGGCCCCGGGCTGCGGAGGGTTGGAGCGGCGAGCGGGGGTGGGGCGGGCGGGCGGAGGGGAGCGGCGGCCTCGGGCGGGGAGGGCCCGAGAGGAGCGGAGAGGAGCGGAGGTAGATAATCCGACAACGTACCGCAGTTATTTACGAGTCGTTAACCGAGCTTTCATACCCGCGCGCGCGATATAGCCCGAGCGGGCGAACACGAGCGAGACACGAGCCGGCGGAAGAATAAAACCGAGGGGGAGATAGGACCGGGGGCAGGGCCGCCGGGAAAAAAAGGAGGAGGGTAAGAGAAATAAAAGCCGGGCGCAAAAGTCAATTTCTTAAAAGCCGAGCCGGGAGCGGATCACGTGGCTCACGGGGGTTAATGGGATTCTCCCATCGTAAATTGGGGTATTAGCGCGAAAGCGGCCCTCCACCGCACACTCGGTATACGGAGCGCGCGCGGGCCGAGGTGGCCGGCCCCGGGGCCCGCCCGGCCGCCTCCTCGCGCGAGCCCCCGTAAACGCGCGGCCCCCGGCCCAATTAGCCGCCGCGGGCACCTTCCCGGCAATTAATTCGGGCGTCCCGCGGGGCCCGACGACCCCCTTTGTCCGCGGGGGCCGGCCGATACGCGCCGCCCGCCGATCTGTTATCCGCCGCGGACTCGGCCTGCTTAGCCCCCGTTTTTCCCCTCGTAAAGGAGCCGGAAGCCCCCGGCGCCCGGGGGGGGGGGCGTAAAAAAAAACGAAAAAAAAAAAAAAGAGCGAACCGGGCGATACGCGGTGGGGGGGGGGGGGAGAAGAGCGCCCCGGGGCTAGACCCGTCGGGGGGGTTGGGCCGCGAGCGATCGCCAGAGACAGGCTTATCTCCCCCAAGGCTATCCACCTGAGAGCCCATATACTCGCTCGTAAAACTTGGCTCTCTTCCGCGAGCCCCGGCCGAGTCCGCCGGCATTTGTACCGGGCGCCCTCCCTCCCTCCCTCCCCGGGCTGCTGCCCCTCGCGGCGGCCTTTCGCGCTTCGGCCGATAAGCCCCGCGACGAGCGCTTACCGGCCGATCGCCCGGGGTTCCGGGGCGAGAGCGGCCCGACCCCCGCGGCGATCGCTAATGCGGGCGCAGCTGCTCCCCGAGGCCGGCCCCCGCATACATATGTAAGCGGCGCAGCGCGAGCCGATATGCGCGCTAATGCGCTTTTCACGCGGCGGACGCCCGGCGGAGGAAGCCCCGCCGGCAGCCATAGTCCTCCGCCGCCCCCCCGCGAATAACATGTAAATCCCGGCGCGCGACCCACTGCGCGCGCCTCCTATGCATTTATGGGCCCCGCGCCCATTTTTACCCGGCCGCCCCCGGGGGTTATAAGCGCCGCCGAGCCGCAATCTCCCCCGCGCACTCCTCCCTCCCCGGCATCCATGATGCATTCGTCCAATCTACTTACTTTCCCCTTTACAGGAGGGTGCGCCCGCCGACGGCCGCCGGTTTCTCCGCCCGTTGTTGCTCCGGGGGCCTCCGCTGGGAGCTCCTTCGCGCCTCGCCTCGAGGCTGCTTATGCAAAATCCGCACGATCGAAATAGCGCCGCTCATATTTGCCTTCGCTTTAGCAACAATATGAGGGCGAGCTCGCGCCGCGCGGCACGTCAGCCCACTCAACGCGGAAAATATGTCAATTTGTAAGCAAACCGATCGACTATGACTTTGTTTGCACTCGATTCCTGCTAATAATCCGATCGAACTATCCCGCCCAAGGCTCGCTTTCCTCCTTTCTTTTCCTCCTCCCCCCCGTTTTTTTTGTTCCGCGCCAATTTTTTCCCCCGCTGATCCTTTTTTTTTACCATCGACTCCCTAATGAGGACCGCTAAGTGAATTTATTACGCTTCGCCGTGTGTTTATGGATGGGCCACTCGGCGAAAAGGGGGCAAACGGATTGGTATCCCGCAGAACCCCAAATTCGCGCTAATATAAAAGTGACCGAGCCAAGAGTGGAAAATAGATACCGGGTGGTAGTTAATTAGCCCCGAAAGCAATGAGCCACGAAGCTGGGACGAGAACAAGCCCCTCCTCTCTTGGCTTTGTACGGGACTTTAATAACGTATAATGCGGGAACCCTCAGCTCGGGACGAATGACCAGTAAAAGAGCAATAAATGAGATCTTTACCTGAATCGGCCATTAAACCATTTTCTCGGGGCCAGGACGTTTTTAGTAGAGGAATTCCTCCCTCGATCTCCTCTTCCCACTTTTCTACCCTTGAGCTTTCTACTTCCTTTTTTATTCACCCTCCTTCCTTTTAGATTACAGCTGTTATTAAATCAGGATAATTGTCGCATCAACGATATAGGTTACTTGGAAGCGTCTCTTCGACTCCTGTTTGCATTAATTTTTTTACAATACCCCCGCTGGCAATTTACTCCCTGTACATCTGATAACCCGAAAGGTTTGTCGTACTGGGCAATTTTTGTTTATCCTTCTTTATAAGAATCATCGCGTTTACGAACGTGTGGAAGATTGAACGCTTCCATAAAAACGCTACACCTATATAATAACCAGCTACCATAGTGTTTTAGGAGAGTGTTCTAGGCACTTATCGCTACTTATTGTTTCCTCGTATACTCGCGTACGGGCACGCGTGAGCGAAAGGGAGACAGAGAGCGAGAGCGAAGCGGAGAACGAGGGAGAAAGATAGGGAGGTGAGGAAGGGAGCCAGGGTGTGGGGTGAAGAGAGCGAGGCTAATAAGTGCTCTCCCTTTAAGCAATCAGCGTAATTGTCGCCGCCATCTTGGCGCGAAAGCGAAGCTTGCATGTTAATGAAAGAGTTAGTCAGAGGGAGAAAGGGGAGGAGGTAGACGTGGCGGCGGGTGGGGTCGAGCTTGCGAACGTTCTGTTTCCAGCGCGTCCGTGACATGAATGTTAAAATAATAATTCATCAGGGAGTTAACGTTCCGCCTGCGATCTTATCCCTGGCGGAGCTAGTCGGCCGACCAGCGCTATCTTATAATTACTGCATAAACCCGCTTTGTAATAACACACAACCCGGGTACTCACACCCACGCGCGCCGACTGCGCTATACCCTTCCTCGAACGGGCAGACCTCGACGACTTTAATTCGAGGGCAGCTTATACACTCCTCTCCAAACCCCCGAGCAAGCTTCAAACTCTCCCTCTCTATCTTTATCTCTATATCACCGTGGGCTCGGCCTGCCGCGGCGGCCGCGAGCTGCACGAGTCCATATATTATCCCGATTCGAGATAATTCGGCGAATCTTAGCGCGTCCGGCGAGATACTCTGTTTTCATTGAAAATTTTTCATCGGGAACCGCAGTGCGGATACGTTCTCCGAATCGCGAGCCGAGATAGCAGATCTCCGTTAAGATAGCCTCGCCACGAGGCGCTATTGCAAATACGCCGTGTAAATAAAACTCGTCGGGAGGCGAGAACGACTCCGAGCGGGGGGGGGGGGGGAAAGTCTCTCCTCGAGGGGGGCGCGATCGGGCCGTCTGTCAATGGAATGAAGAGGCGCGCGGGCGCGATGAGTCGCGCAGGGAAAAGACGGGCTGTTATAGGGCGCTTATTGGGTGGGGCGGGCGCGGGCGAACGGGCCCCGCGGCGGCCATTGTCGCGCTCTAGGACCCTCCTCGAAAGAATGCAAGAGCTCTTGGCGTTATGTGCGTGGCTCCCCGGCTACCGCAGCTATAACCCGCTAGGCGATCTCTCCGCGGCGAGCCGACTCGAGCGCCCACTCGACGATTCGTTAGCTTGGAAAAAATTCATTTGCCGCCTCCCCGCAAGCGCCGCCCCCACTCCACCCTCCCGGCTCTTCTCTTCTCTTCTCTTTAGCGCGCTCCTCCTGGCCGCTCCCTCTCAACTTTTCGATTATGATCATCGCCACTCTTCCTCGAGCTGCCTTCACCAACTTTTTGCCTCGGCTCCCGCCTCCTCCCGCCTACTTAGACATTGTGTCTTGTTCCATTTTTTCCCCGAGACCCGGATCCCCTGCCCTGTCGCTGGTAATAGAAAACGCCTGTAAAATGCTTAAAAATCCGCTCGGAGAGGGAGTCGCGGGGAATTGGATTGCTTCCGTGGTGCGTATTCGCCTCGCTGAAACCGACACGCCTCCATAAAGTAAGGCGGGATTTTCGAGCTCGAGTCGGAAAGGGGGCAAAATTCAGATATTCAGAGGCACGGGCGCTGCGCTGCCTCGTGATCGATGAAAGCACCCGCGATTGGGAAAAGCACAGCACCGTGAGCGAGCGAGACTGGCGGCTGCTTTCTTTTTTTTCCTCCCTCCTCGCGTTTTCGCCCCTCGCCGCGAGCTCGTTCTGCTGCAGCTCGAGTGCGGGGCGAGCGCATCGAGCCGAGGAGCGAATCGCTCGAGACCCGCGGCGAGTGGTTTCGAATCCAGGATCGAGGAGCGCGGGGGGAGGAGGAGGAGGAGGCGCGCCACCCGCGCGGCCCCTCCCTCCCGGCACTGCAGCCGCGCGATGGCGTCGCCGCCGCAGCCTCTCCACTCTCGAGAGTGCGCCCCTCGAGGACGCTCGAGGTTTAATTATTTTTACCGCTAACGAGTTTCGCGCCCGCGCCCCTCCCGAATGCGGCGCCGCGCGCGCCCTCTAGCGCCCGTGGCGCCAAAGGCCCAAAGTAAGGGGGCGGCAAAACGAACTCGAGGGCGCGGAATGAAAAATTTGGATGTCGATTGTCGCCGCCCCCAAGTCGCCTGTTTCTCCTGTCGAACTCGTAACCAGCCGGTCTGCTAAACATCGCGGGGCAGAGCTTCCGATCGTGCGAACGCACATTTAAATTTACCGACTTGTTGAATCTTGGATCGAGGCCAGCCGATATACTAGTTCGAGACGAGCAGCTTCTAGATGACGTGAAATTATTTGTCGCTTCGAGATCCGATGCTGCTACAGAATGTTCTATTATACGGTATTACCGCCTGGCTCGGTCCTCTTCTCTCGCTCAGCTCATCGGGCTTAGTCTCTCCCCCTTTCTGTTCCGTGCAAACACTGTGTATGCTCAACGTGTCATCCCTTGTAATCTCGCAGAATTCTCGCTTGCCGATCAACCTACTACCTGTTTTCATCGCTGCCTCGCTCTTTCCCCTCCAGATTTCTCCCAAGCCTCCTGTAACATGTGCCAATTTGTTGATTACAACAGATGTTGTGTGATCTCCTTATATGCTTGGTAACGCGTACCCTAATTATTTCACTTTTTGATTTTTCCGAGTTCAAAAGTCGATTAAAAATTAGTCTGTCTGCCTTGGTCCAGAGGAATCAAAATTTGTTCCAATATTTGTAGGACATAAGATCCGATTTGAGAATTCGATCAAAGGTGTCTCAACTTTAACCAGTTTAAAGAAAATCAGAAAAAGCGAGGAACGGAATGGAGGTGGACAAATAAAAGTGAAAAATCCGCTTCGATGTAATTCCGGCCATGGCTAGAATATGACCTCAATGTTCGACATTCTGTTGACAACGCAGTTTCTCGATCATTCACCCTTTACATTTGTTCGACCGTCACGTACTGGCGGAGAAGCCTTTCCGTAGACTTTGAACCCTCTTGTTTGAGCAACTCGTGCGCTCGAATCAACTCCTCATTTTGCAACTATCGGGCGGAGTTCCTAGTTCTAATGCTTGTTATCGTAACGTACTGTACTATCACTTTTTAAAAATTGCGAATTACCTGAGTATCCATGTTTATGCATTGTTATTATTTTTGAAATAACGAAAGTAAATATAATGGTCTTTTAATAAATGTCATACGAATCGTGACAAACTGTGATTAAAATTTTAAAAGCAAAGTGTTCGCTGTAGAAAATCTATAAATATCGACTAAAATATGTTTTATTAGTGTGACCAATAATCACTTTAATGACTATATTTAACCGCGGTTAAATTAATACATTAAACAGCAGAGACGTCTGGGTTGTCCATATCGACAAGTATCTACAAAAAGAAAGTGATGAATTTATTATAGTGCCTGAGGATATCTCTAGTGCACTGATAATGTACAAAACATGCATCAATTCAGTTGCGACTCGAGGATAATTACGCCAGTTATTTTGCTTTGAACAATGAAGCGTTGTCCATTAATTTCTCCTCTCGTTCTTGTTATACTGACTCTTGCACTTTTGCACCTACTTACAACTCGTGCTTCCCTTGTTCTCTGCCTTACGCGTACAACTGAGTCTCTTTGTTAGAGACACTCAAGATCGCCTCTTGCAATTGTACATAAACTTATTGACACCGTACAACCATGTCGGCATATCACAGAAACAATCAGTAATTTGGTATATTTGCTTTCTCGAAGCACTGTATTATCCAGGAATTGCTGTATTTTCTAGGAAGTGTTTCGTAATTTCATGAAAGTGTATATAAGCGTGTCTTACATATTAGGTGATCATTATATATGTGTCATGCTATTTATACATCGAGGTTTGATACAGACAAGCTCTAAGGGTCACTCACCACGATAAAGGCTACGAATCCACTTTAGTGCGTATCCCCATCTCTTCCACGAAGCGGCATTACGCTTTAAAATTATAATCTCCGTCGATTAGCGACGTCCGCTGGTGCATCATTTCCCCCTACTGTATATAAGGTGTCTATGTGTGCTTGCGCAAGAGTTATAGATACTAATCGTTAAAACTGTTCCGCAACTTTAAATCGATATTACCCGCCAAGTAGTAGAAAAGGGGGAAAAACGTATAGATGCGGAAAGTGCAAATAATCGTCGAGAGTCAATAGCGAAAACTTTTAATCATTTCTTCATTTGATACTTTAAGCTTGAGGTGTCTGCAGAAGTGCTCGTGGAATCTTCATATATAGTGCATTGGAGTTTGCGCACCTGTTCACGGTAACAAACGGCAGTCAGATTACACATGCATACAAACTGTGAACTGTGAACAGGCATCCCGCTTTGCCATGTAAAATCAAAGTTTAGCATACTGCAGAATGAAAAAATGCAATCGAGTGAAAATATGAAAAAGGGATCGCGTTACAAGAACTTTTAAACGTATAAATGAGTTATGAGGGAGCAAATAGAAAATTAGCTCGCCTCTCCTTATGTCAAGCGATCGCGAGTGAAAAATCAAGTTGAAAGAATAGCCGCGAATGGAAAGGGATAAGAAGGCACAGTGGACGAGAAGCCTGGAACGTCTATTCACGGAGGGGTGAAAACGTTAAGAGACTAGTTCCCTCTTTTTGTCGATCTCAAGAATCTCAAGAGAGCGAGAGGTACAGGGGGTGGGGGCAAAGCTGCGAGGGTGGCGTATAAATTAAGGCAGACGTTTTGAAAACTTAATTACCTGTGTAGGCTCCATTAATTAATTTTCCTCAATTTTTCCTTCGTCTCTCTCCCGGCCATTGTGGGTCGGTTCCCTCGTTCTCGTTTTACCTCCTCGAAGCTCAGCGCTTTCGCGGCGAGCGCGTTATTCCGGCTGCATTATTCTCGGCACGTCTAGCTCTGGAAGCCACCCCTATATTTCTCGAGCACACCTCCACCCTCTTCTCCCATTCTCTCGTTCCCTTTTTCTCTCTTTCGCTCCAGGAAGCGCGCGGGACCTTTGTTCCTCATTTACTTTTTATCTCGGCGGTACCATGGCAGCAGCAGCAGCGGCAGCAGCGGCGGCGGCGGCGGCGGCAGCAACCCCATCGTCCAATCTGCTGCGCTCGTCCCCTCTCCCTATTCGCCGTTCTTCTCCTTCCCCGTCGCTCTCGTCCGCTTTACACACACGCGCGCTCGCCCTTGCAAAGGCACATGCGCGCTTTTTTTCTCCTGGACGCTGCGTAATCGCACGTTCTATTTGCATTTCCTCTCTCCCTTTTGATGTTTCAAATTCTTATGGGGGGGACGGGGGGACGGGGGGCCGGTGTCGTTTTACGCGAGCGATGGAATGATAAATTTTAAATTCACCGGTGAAATTTCCTAATTCAATAGGACTTTGATAGCCGAATAAAAATGATAATATCTTAATTAGAGTGGGTTGCGAATTGTAACGGAAATCAGCGGCGTGGCCGGGAGGACGCGGAGCCTGGGCGGGCGCCGCACAGATGGCGTTGCTCATTTCGCCTGTATCCCTTTCAAGGGCTTACTTACTTAATTACTTTCCGCGCCCGACTCGAACCGTATCGCGCGGGCGTCGTTCTCGCGAGCCGGCGCAAACTGCTAATGCGTAAATTGCTACTCGGCCAATAAATAAAAGACGCGATGTTATTTTGCAGGGCGTTTAGCGGGCGAGTGGGTTGATTAACGGAATAACGCGTTACAACGCGCTCGAACGCGGTAACGGGGGAGGAGGAGGAGGAGCCGGGCCAAAGGAACGGTAATGATCGTACGAGCCGGTGACCGAAGGGAGCGGCATTCTTTTTTGCCCGGGGCCGCGGCCCCATCCCCATTAGTATTCAAGAGGACTCGGGCGGATTCTCTAAAACCGCAGTAATCAAGAAAGATGCAAACGAGGAGCGAAATTAAAATGTTCGCGGGGTGGACAAACAGGCGGGGCGCGATGGCGTGCGCAGCCGGGCGCTCGGTGTCGGCGCGCGAGGGGCGCAAAAGTGACGCTTCCCGGCGGGGGGAGTGGGGCGGTGGGCGCGGGCGGGCGGAGGGCGCGCCCGGGGGGCTGGGGAAGGGAAGGGAAAAAAAGGAGGCGAGAGAGAGAGAGGGGGGGGGGGTGGCGGCGGCTCGGGCGAGGTGGAAGGGCCGCGCCCGGGGCGCACGTGCGCGCCTCTTTTGAATGAATCGATCCCGCAGATTCCGCCCTCTTTCGCGCGGGCTTCGCTTTTATTTCGCTAAAACCTCCGGAGATTTCGGGGATCGCACTTTACAGCGCCGGGGAATATTATGGGATTGCGCGCGGGATCCCCGGGGCCGCCCCCGCGGATGTCTTTTATACTTTTTCCTCGGGCGCCTCTGGGCGCGGGCCGACTCCTCCTTTTATGCCGCCCCTCGTTGAATCGTAAAAAGGATGAGGTGCTCGTGTATTACGGATCTTGGCTATATTGGCCGGGGCGGCGGCCGGGGGCGCCCGAGTCGTATAACGCCGGTTGAAACGGTGCTCGGCTCGTTAAGCGGGCGACACGCTGGCGCTGGCCCGCCGGCGAATAAGCGCGCTCAAATGCACTTATACTATTAAATTTCCCGCCCACCCCGCCGCGCGCCTTTTCCCTTTGGCCCCGGGTCCTGGGCGCCCGGGCTATATCTGGCATCTACCCCCACCCGACCCCACCCCCCTGGCCCATAGACCAGCGGCCCGTCGCGTGCGCTCTTTCTCCGAGTATTAAGATTTAACAAAGGCTAAAACCTCCCCTCGGCGAAACTCGCTCGCGCCCGCTCGCCCCTTTAATTATGCAGGCGCTCTCCTTGTACCTGCAGCGGCCGGGGCTCCCTATCCGCGTCTCGCGCGCGCGCTCGCGGCTCCGACACGCGCGCCCGGCCCGCACCGGCTCGCCTCCTTTTTATGCGCGGGACTGCACGGCCGGCACGTAAAAGCAGTTGACGACCTTATCAAGCGCGCGAGGCGTAAACCGAGGGCCGCAAACTCCCTCTTGCGGCTGGATTTTTTACATGCGACCAATTTATGCCTTGTTAAATATTTCCGCGAATTCGGAGGCAACAGCCAACCGCCCGAAATCTCCCTTCTTAATATACGCGCGTATACCTGCCTTGCCTCCTGCCTTTCATCCTTCGCCTTTGCCAAACGCCCGAGAGGCTGGATTAACTGAATCTTGCGTGCTGCGTCCAAATCGCTTTGTCGGAATATGCGCTCGCGAAAAGACTGTAAGAAGCACGCGAGTATGCGAGTATGCGAGTATGCCAGCGTGCAGCTTGAGTATAATGAACGCAAAATTTTTAAATTTCCGTATATAGATGCAAACTCTCAATGTGCATACCGACAGCAATTCCTTGTATAAGGTATCCTTGCAAACTGCTCACTTCCAAATTTCACCTACGGGATCTGTTGCATTATCTATGAGATTACATGCTTGGATATATTATTGAATCGAATTTATACTGCTACTTGATCTTCGGAAGACATTGGTGATTCTCTGAAATTCAATAAATATAAGATTGAAGTATTTTCTCATTAATCCAGGCGTTTTTTATAAATACATTTTTATAAATATGATTAATACGTTAAAAATCCAACATATCACTAATTTGTAACAGTGATATAGTACCCTTTAAAACAAAGATAATTGTCGTATATTATGTTAAAGATTGTTATATTGTATTTGAATCACTGTTGAAATTTGAAGTTAATCGATTTTCGTTTTATGCAATATTCCGATGGTAAAACAGGCCATATTAAAACTGCTTAAAAAATGTTTTATTAACTTTAGTAATAATTACGTAGATCAATATATTGAAACTGAATACAACGAAAATCAACATAACTCAATAGTTATTGTAAGTGATAAATGTAACGCAAGTAATGTAGTGTTAAACAAGCTTTGAAAAATTCAAGAAAAAAACTCACTACTGTAAGTACGGTGTACTTATTTTTTGGATTTTATTTTATTTATTAGACCTTTGCGCTAATAATACTCTTGTATTTCCAAAATTGATTACAAGGCACGCATTCACCCTTTTTTTAATTTATATGCAATGAAATTGATAGCTACAGAGACGACTGACGATCGTGTGCTTATTAGGTCTTAATCGATAAAATAGAAATACTTGCCGGTCTCATCGAGGCATCGTAGGGAGCCCAAGGTCTTAAGATTAAATTTTCGCGTTTGAGCGGTGAATAGGAATTCCTTTGAAAATATTTGGCGTTGAAAAAAAAGAGAAAGCATCGGTGCGGCAAGGGGAGAATCAAGTGGGCATTGTCAGGGCAGGCGAGACTCTGAACGGGCTGGCAATAAGTAAAAGGGACAGGCGCCGATGGGAGGAAAAGTTTTTAATTATCATTTATCCGAGTTTATCCCGCGAGGGGGGGGGGCTCTGGGGGCTGTCGGGCTCTCGGCGCCCTCGGCGCTCCCCGGGATCCGTCCGCCGGTAAATAAAGAAGGGGGCGCGACCGCGCGCTCCCTCCCTCGTTATTTTTATTACTGAATAAAAGATCGGGCGCTCATCTCGCGCAAATCCAATTACCCGGGCGGCTTACTGCGTCCGCGGCGATGCGGCCGAGGGCCGGCCGAGATTTATAGGGGCGCCGGGGCCCTCGGCGGGCGCCACGTGCCTCGAGCCGCTCGCTACTTAATCCGCGGGCGCGCGCGCTCGGCTCGCCCCAGTTGATTTGCGGGAGGCGCGCTCCCGGCGAATCTCGGCAATTTCCTCCTCCGCGCCGGGCCCCGGGGTTGGAGCGCTCGGCGCGTTTCTCGGGGCGAGGGCGGCCGCGGATCGAGGGGTCGATCGGGGGGACCGGGGCTTATCCGCCGGAGCGTGTCGCCCGGCGCCGACGGCAAAAAAGGGCCCGGCCGGTAAGGTAGGCCGCCTCCCCGCGAATAATCCGGCTCG
This sequence comes from Sycophaga agraensis, assembly GCA_018906755.1. Lineage (NCBI taxonomy): Eukaryota > Metazoa > Arthropoda > Insecta > Hymenoptera > Pteromalidae > Sycophaga > Sycophaga agraensis. The sequence continues at coordinate 1,449,073 of JACCIE010000003.1, forward strand.
ATGCCCGCCCGGGTGCGATAACGCGCTAAGGAGCGGGGCGTCGATCCGCGGCGCCCCGGGAGCGGTTTCCTAGGCGATGCCCAGAATTCCGCCGGATCCGCTCAAACTTTCCGTAATTACTGCAATTAGTCCAATTAACAGACTCGCTCGGGCGGGTCCCACCCCCCCGATCCCCGGGGTGGGGGCGGCAGCTTACCCGGCCGCGACAACCCCGCAGTTAAAAGGGATCCCCGCGCGGCGCTTACAGCGCGCGATCACGGGGGGCGCCGGGGAAGAAATTGGCCGCGGGGCCGCCGGCCGCGATTAGCGGGGCCGCGCCCGCCCGCTCGCGATCCATTCGAGAATAAGCAGATCCCGCCGGGGGCCGGGGGCCGCGGGGAATGACGAAGCCTGTTTACGAGGGGGTCGCCGCGCCGCCCGGAAATAAAAAGAGGAAGTCGACGGCCCCGCGGGCCGGTATCCCCGGGGGTGCGGGCCAATAAATAAATTGGCCGGCGGGGGCGGGGGGTAAAGTTGGGGGGCGCGGGGGCCGAATGGAAATTGTCCCGCGGTGTCGTCCCCCCAATTTCCGCGGGCAGGATTGATTTGGCCCATTTGACGGGGCGGGCCGCCTCGGGGCCGGGAAGCCGCTCGTACGCGGAAAGGGAGCCGGCGCCGGCAGACGCGCCCGCGCCGCTCGCCCCGCCGGTTACGAGGCAGCCACTCGGCAACTTGTAACTCGTAAAGCCGCACGAGTGGGGGCGGCGCCGGCCTCGAGGGCCTCCGGGGGGTGGGCGGCGGGGATCCGAATGCGAGGGCCGGGGATCCGGGCGACACTGCGCCCCTATGTATATACCGACCGAGTTAGTTTCCTCGGCGTGTTTCACTCCGCTCCGGCGCACAGGGCCGCCTGGATTTTCCGGGCAGGCGCATACCCGAGCGGCCGCTCCTCCAACCCCTCCCCCCCCCGTTGTCCTCCCCCGTTTACCGCGAGGGCCGCGCCAACGACTGATTAATGGCCCGGCGTATAATTTTTCCCGCGGCCTCGTTAAACCGGCCGCGCCCACGAGATGTGATTAATCGCGGTGGATCCCGCTAAGGAGGATTAACACCTGCCGGGCCGGGGCAAATGAAGCGGCGCGCCCGGCCTAATTGCGCCGCGGACCTCCCGATCGGCCGACGCGCCGCCCGTGTACATTGGACCGCCCCCGTCGGGCCCGGCACCCTCTTTATTTGCCGGTCCCTCGGCCGGCTGCTCCTTCGGCGCCTCGCCGGGGGAAGCCCTTGTGTGCGGCTCGCGTGCACAGGGGGAGCCCAAGCCCTACCGCGCGCGGGGGGAGAGAAGAAAAAAAGGGAGGAGGGCCGACTCGCGCCTAATCCGTGATGGCCGTTGTGCAAACGCAAGGCGGCAAACAATGCCGAAAAGCGATTTCCTAACGGGCCGATCGAACGGGACCCGGGGCGCCTTCCTCGCCTATATAAATTAACCTCCGCGGCAAATATTAACTCTGATTAATTTGCCCGGGCGGCCCGAGTGATTACGCAAATATATACGCGCTCTCCGTTTTTGTATATATCCTTTGCGCGCCAATGCCGCGGGGATATACTGCCTTAAAATATAAACCATTTCGCAAGTTGGGTTTATATTCGTGCGCTTTGCCGGGGCAACTCGAGCGATATAAATCGCGAATGTTAATTCTGACGCATTTATTAATGATAAAATAGCACCCGGAGATTTGATTATAACAAGAAAATTGTATCCCGGATTTACTCAATTATAAACGAATATCAAATTAGGTTGAACCTTTCACGCGTAGTTTTAACGTGCGCCCGACCAATTTTAAAGCGTTCAATTTAATTTTGTACTTTCGCCTATAACTGCCGCATCATCGATACACCGCCGATCGCCGGGCGCTCGGCATTTTTTAAAACCTTTTCGTCAAAATATCACCGGGTTGCGCGTATCTCCGTTCTCCCTGCTATTTATTATTTCGATTAAAAAATAAAAATACCTGCTTTGTCGGGGAAATAAAGACTCGCAGCTCGGTGTGCCGAATATAAGCGCTAGTCAGATTGACCGTCGATTTGCAAACATCCCCTCGCGCGCGCGCACCCGTCCCTCCGCCGAATAATTTTAGAATAAAACTCCGATTGGATTAATCGAGTTATCGCGGGTAACGGTTATATTGCAGCCGGGATTAAAATACCGGGACCGCGGCGCCCCGCTCAAATTAGCCCGTGGCGCTCGGCCGAAACAGAAAACGATCGTCAACTTCTTCAGCAGATAGAAATACAAGAGCCATGATCCAATTTCCCTGGGAGCGCCCGCGCCTCCATCCACACATCCCGCTGGGAGCGCGGAAAAAACCGGCGGCGCAGGGGGGAAGTCGCGCGTAAAGCGTCATCGCCGTCCCTTCGATCTCCCGTCTCGTCCACACACACACACACACACGCGAGCCGCGTATGAAATAAGCCCGCGGGGGCTCGAAGAATAAGTCTCTCCACTTTCGTTTACGCCCGGGCGGCTATGGGGGCGCCGTTAGCGAGCCCGGGCGCACACATCCAGGCAAAGTGGCCTGGATATATAAATGCCGATAGCCCCGGCGGGCGTTCATCGGCAAAGGGTCCGATGTTTAATAGAATGTCCCCCGTATCGCGCGGCCCGCGCGATCGCCCGCGTTTACGAGGGCTCGAGCGATTCGCCCCCCGAAACGGCCCTCGGCGGGCCCACTCCGGCCGCGCGCCTCGCCGCTTACGCGGACGTATATATCGCCCCCCGTTTTTTTTTCTTCCCTTGTTTGTTTGTTTGTTTTTTTTTTCCTTCTTCGCCGGCCGTCGCCTAGCTGCTCCTCCGGGGTGAGTCTTCCCTCGCGCCATGCGTGCGCGCGTGTATGTATATAGTCCAATCGGCCGCGTTCGATTGGCCCGCGACGCGCCGGGGGGGGGCCTCGATTCTTCCGGACGAGCCATTTAATTTTTATTGCGGGTTGAATAATTGAATCCGTCATTTGGCCTCCGAGCCGGCTATCGCGGCCCGCGCGCCCGACTTTTTTAACAAAATCGTTTATGGACCTAATAAAAGAAGTATAACGTTTTACGGCATCATCATCCGTCACCGTCATTACTTATCAATCTTTGGTTTTACGACATTTCCATAAAAAAAGAAAAAAAAAAGAAAAAAAAAAGAAAAAAAAAACAGGGGCGCGATAAAAGTGTCGCGGTACAATCCACTCGAGCGCGTAAACACGATTCTACGTCACCACTCGTACCTACACAGTGTATATACCCAGTGGCGCGCGCGGCCGTAAAAAAATCTTAGGGCCGCGAGGAATCGAAGACCAACGGCCGCGCATGATATAATCTTGTATGGGATTTGCCAGAGGAAATTATCGGTAATTTTATAGGGGCTCTCGATAGAACGTGTGAAACTCGGGCCCGGGCTTCTTTCCTTTATCCTCGATCAAACGCCCTCCCCGTCCCCCCATCCATCCTCCGAGGCTCGACATCCATTTGCTCCCAAAATTACCTGGGGCTGCGGCTCTCGGCGCGTGTTACGAAACATTGTATGTAAACGGGCCGCGTGTAACGGGACGAGCGGCCCCGTTTGCATAACCCTCCTTTGATAATTCTAGTACATTTTTTTATTAACTCATTATATACCCGTTATTGTTACATTAACCATACCGCGTACAGTGTAGATATAGCCCCGCCTAATGGAGCAGCTTGGCCCCCGGGTCGATAGACACGAATTTAATTTAAACTCTCCTCCCGCGGCCCTCTTGGCCCCCCTCTAGCCCCTCGCCGAGTCCCTCTTTCTTATAGGATCCTCCGTCCTTGCAAATTATCGAACCCTCAATCATTTTCGATGAAATCGTACGCGGCCACGGACCTATACCTCGGCACGGCCGCGCAAACACAGCGAGGGCCTCGGACCGGATACCTAATACCCCGGAATCGTTATTTCAGCATTATATATCTCTAAGGACGAGGCCCCTTCTTGCCAAGCATCTCATTTCGAATTCCCCGAATCCTCTCGGCACCCAGAGACTTCCATATAAGAAATCTGCGCGAGCCTTCTCCCGCTGCCGGTCCGTCCGCTCCTTCTCTCCTTCCCTCCCTCCCTCCCTCTCTCTCTCTCTCTCTCTTGTATATATTTTAATCAGAAACGCCACGGCTCCCTTCTTTCTTTTAACCGTCCCTTTCTGGTTTTCCTTGCCGTAATCTCCTCCTCCCCTTTGCACTTTTTGTCTTATGTCCACGTCTATACGCGAGAACGAGCCGGCTATATAGCTCGCTCGGCTCGCTCCCTTTCTCCTTCTCTTTCTCTTCTTCCCCGTATTCGATTGCCCCGGACGCTTCGTCAGCAGAAAATGGGGAGGTCGGAGGGTGAGGCGGGCGGCGGGAGCCCCGAGACGGGAGGCGGGAGGAGTCAAGCGACACGCATAAAAATGGAGTAAAAAGGCCTCCTGCAGGTGGATGAAAAGAGCTGAATAAGTCTCGGATAAAAAGCCGAATAAATCTTTTTATTATCCCCCGGCTCCTCGTGCCGCGTGTTCTTATTTCCTCGCTCTAGCTCGCTCCCTCCTTCGTGGCCTCGCCCAGTTTAGATTTACTCTCCTTCAATCTCGCGCATACTTTCCGCCTCCCTCCCTGGCTTCTCACCCGCCCCCGACTACTTGCTCCCAACTCCTTACTCCCAACTCCCGCCGCCCGCCCTGCCCTACCCGCCTTCTTTATGTATACACGCCGGCCTTCCGTAGTATCGCGTTCAAGGCTATTTGTTTGTTTACACTCCCTTTACGCTGCTTCTTCTCAAAACACGAAAACGACCAGGAGAACTGGAGATCGTTTTGAAAAAAAAAATTCACAACGTCGTTCGGATTTTAGGCAACTTTTTCCCATTTTACTCGGCATGTCGACTGCCGAGCTAATCGTCAAAGAAACTCGTCGAAAAATCCTCAATTTTGTGCTTTCCTCGGCACATGGCTGAGAGTTTGTTTTAGCGGAGTAATAATACAGAGGTCGTTGTATAGCGGTTGCGAGGGAAAACCTCGAGAAAAGCGCAATCATATAATTGTCGAGAAACTGCAGGAGATGCCAAAAAATAAGCTTTAGAAAGTAAATATCCTGTTTTTTTGGTAGTTTCTAATGGCATCTTAATTAATACACGAAGCCGAAATAAAAAAAGATAACTAGCGAGAATGGCTAGCATTTGCAGTGACTCTGATGTACAATTTATTCTCCGCTGGCTCTTTCTCTCTCGCGGTTCTTTTTAACTGCTCTGCCTGATTTTATATCTATTTAATGAAAGGAGAAACATGCAAGGCTACATTGGGATTTGAAGGGAACGTCCGCGTCGTTATGGAATCCCTTTCCCTCGGAGCTTTCGTTGCCGGTTCGTTTCGATTTAATCTTCAACTTTGAAAATGCAGCCGGGCCAGAGTTGGCCCGAGAGTTGGCCACTCGAACGACCCTTCGCGGCGGAACGAGGCGGCCAAGTTGGGCGGAAGTTTGCGCTCTCTTGTCGCGGCGGCGGCGGCGGCGGCCAGTTTTATAATGGCAATAATCTCGTAAACAGCTGGTATTTTTCCGAGGAACCGGCGGAGTAATCCGCCTCGGCAGTTGGTTATCGTCGTTCCGCCCGGGCGCCAAAGCACCAATTGCCAAGTGCGGATTATCGACCCCGGGAACTCTCATCGGCTTGGATAATTGTCCCGGCGGTCGCTTTCAAGCGGCTTTCTCCTATCGGCCAAATCTCCTGGATCCGAGGCTCGATTACCCGCGCGATTGATATCTGCCGAAAGTATACGGCTTATACAACATAAGTGGGGGGAACGTTGGGCGCGGGCGTCGAGCCGGGAGACGGGCCAAGGAGGTCAAGCGAGCCGAGAAAAGGCAATTGCCCAAATGGCATTCGTCGAATTGGCCAAGCGGCGGCGCTGCATTCTCGGGGGCCCCGCTACGGCAATAATTGCGCCGCGGAGCAGAAGCGCCCGAGGGCGAGGGAGGGCCGCGTTTCATTTAGCAAATTGGCAATAAATGGCCCGGGAGTGTGGCCATAGCGCGGCCTAGGTACACAATACGATATGTGTGTAACGCTTCTTGGCGGCCGCTGCACCGGGGACGGGGCGCGTGCGCGCGACGCCCGGATCAGCGAGAGTGTCGTCGTTTGATCCTCCAGTTGGATTTCCGTCCTTTCGGCTCGTAACAATAACCCGGGCTCGATCCGACCCTCGGCGCTCGCCGTCCCCCCCCTGTCAGCCCCCCGGGGCCGGGGAAAGCGGCGAATTAAGTTCCGGGGGAATAGCGCGTGGTTTATGGGGCCTCGGAGCGGCGTGCCGCCCGCAGCCGCGACTCTGGCTCCCCGCGGCCGGCAATTAACCGCCCGGGCCCGGGAAAGCGGGGCCCCGACGGAGGTGGGGTGGCGATGCGGGCCGGGGACGGGCGGAAAAAGCCGGGCGACGCCCGCACCCGAGCAATGCGTCAGCGGCGCGTGGGAGCGCGCGCTCGTTAAAGCCCCGGGCCGTAAACGTAAACAAGGGTTGTTAGGCCGAATGAGCGGCGGGCGCGGACTCGTGCCGCGGGGCCTCTCACAATCAGCCCTGGGACATTTTGCACCCTCGGCCCCGGGGCCGGCCCCCGGGTTTACGAGCGTCACGTGGCCGCGGCCGCGATAATGCGCCTAATGAGCCGGCGGGCCGCGCACCGGTACTTGTTGAGCGCTTCCCCCCCCCACCCTCCCGCGGCCCCGGCTCTAATTGGAGGCCGACAACTGGCCGATTATGCCCCTCGGCCCGCCGCTCCCTCCTCCCCTTGCGCCCTCCGGCGGATTAAGGCGCCGATTGCGCCCGTTACGCCCAGCTGCTTCGTTAGACGTACCTGCGCAGCCTCCCGGCGAAGGTCACGGCAGGCCGCGGCCACGCCCGCGGCTGGCCTCCCGGCCGATGCGCGTGCCGGCGGATCAAAGCCCGCTGCGGCCCGCCCGGCCCTCCATTTGTTTTATGACACTTTTGCCGTCCGCGCCCCCCGACCCCGGGGGCCCCGCCCACGCTCAATCAGCGCGCCTACCATTCATCCCCGGGGGCCGGACCCCGGCCTCGGCTCTTCTTCATCGCGCCGGGGAGCCGGGCTCTTTTCCCCCTCGCCGAGACTCCCAACTCTCGGTACCGAGCCGAGCCTGTTACTCGGCCAACTCTTTCGTCGGCGCATCTCGCTTCAACTGGACTTTGTTTATATAAACCGCTTAGCTGCTCGGCCAACCAAGCTTTTCCTAGCTTTTCGTAAAACAATACACGGGTCCGGCTGATGAATCTTGTTTTTCTTCTTTCCCTAGGATAATTCCCACAATGGCGCGCACGCGGCCAGTGAAATTAGAGACTATAAATCGAAGAAAAGGCCAACAAGCGAAAGAGTCTGGGCGCATTTGTCACGGCCAATTAAAACTCAGGCTCCCTGGCCGTCGTTCGGGGAAAATGTACGAGAATGCGCCTGAGAGAAAAATGAGTAGCCGCGAACACGAGGGCCACTGGGATTCGGCGCATAAAACACAAAGGTGGAGACAGGGCGCGCGGGGGGCGGGCGGCGAAGCCCGGGGCAAAGGGTGCGCGGAGAAAAATGGACCCCGAGAAACAAAACGGCGCGCGCCGACGTCCGGGAGGGCGGAAGAAAAAGCGCGGAAAGCCGCAGCGGCGCCGTCGGCTGGGGGGCGTTTCAAATCAGCGATTGAAAAGCACGAGCCGCGCCGCGGCCGCGCACAAAGCCGCCCGCGTATTTTTGCGGGGGAGCGCGAGAAAAGTGGACGCGCCGGGCCGGGATAAAGCGCCCGGGGAAAAATCCCGGGCGGAATATGCGATTGAAATATTACTAGGGCGCGCGGGCGGCGGCTTTGAAAAGCCCGCGGGGCTTCCGCCGCCGAGACCGTGGCGCCCCCTCGCCCTCCCGCCCTTCGCGTAAAAGCTCGCGGGGGCAGGGGAGCCGGGCGAAAGAAAAAACAAAAAGAAAAAAAAAAGAGCCCGAAAGAGGCGACGCCGGGAATGAGTGACGCGCGCGGCGAGAGGGAGAAAAAAGACCGGGCGCGGATAAGCCTCGGGCCCTTGTCCCCCCCCCCCCCTCCTCGCGGTGACGGCCCGTAAAATTATCAAACGCTAACGAGAAACTCCCCGGGTCTTTTCGCCGCGGCCCTCGCCGGCGCCTCTTTGCCCGGGGATCTGTCTCGCGGCTCGGCTCCCTCTCGGTATTATATATACCGTGTGCGCCCCGCAGGCCTTGTCACCGAGCTCGCGGCCGACTTTGACCCACAGACAAAGAGAGCAGTCAATGTGTTCTGCGATAAATATTACCCAACAGCGTGGCAGTTTCATTACGTAAACATTTATAATCCTGATTTTTACTTTCGTGTCTCTATTTAACGCTTTCTCACATGTTTATCAGAAACTTTCGAAAAAAATTGTGTAATTAGAGTAATACATGTACAATAGAAAGGGGCTGTTTTCTTGCCATTGTTTGCTAGAGCAAGTGAAGGATTCAGATCAACCCATCAGATTACGTACTAAGATTCATTGCAGATAACATTGGCATATCATAGCTAGTATGATAGTTGAGGGGTTTCTACAAGTATATTAAATTTGAATTTCTCTAAAAGCCCCGAGGCTTGTACTCTTTAATGAAAGTTTTCCAGTAAACACTATTAGACTGGGCATTGATTTTACAACAGACTAAATGCTTTTACGTGGCTTCTCATGTGACTTATACGACAGCGGTCTAACGGTCGGAGTTTTTAAAGAGCAATTTCTTGCCATGTCATTACAGGGAAGCTACAAGGGGAATGCTTTGAGCGAAGCTTTCAGTTGATTCGAGGTCGGTAAGGAAGCGGTGCCTACAAACGAGGCCTCCTCCCCGGCCAATTTTCGTAGGCCTGGGGTAATATAGTCGAGAGGGCGGACTCGTGCGCGGCTTTGACCAGCGCGTCATTTGATAAAAGCGCCGAATGCGGGGGCCGAGTTGGCGATATCGCGGGGGTCGCAGGGGCCGAAAGGGCCTCCGGCCTCTTCCCCGGGGCGGGCGGAGGGGCCGGTAAATGGGCGCATCGGCCCCGGGCAAATGACTCGGCGGCCGGGCGGAGTGGCGCACTCTCCGCTCAAAGCGCCCCTAATTGCGCGCTAACGCGATTTGTCCGCGCGGGTCCGCGGGCCCGCGGCCCATTAGGACACTCGGTCCCCCGGGGCTCGGGGTGGGGGGGGAGAAAAAAAAAAGAACCACTAAGTGCCCGTGGCGCCGGGGGACGATCGGGCCCAGGGCGTCCGCGGGTGGCGCCGGCAAATATAGAGCCCTCCCCCCCCCCCCTCCTCGGCCACCTGGGTTCTTTGACCGCGGCGCGATCGCGGCCGGCCCGGCTAATTGGGACGCCGGCCCTGCCGGGGCGGATCAATCATTAACTGGATATCGACGCGGCGGGCGGGCCGGGAAAAAAAAGGGGGGGAAGGCGCGATCGGGCCGGAAGTTGAACGGCCGAGGCGCGATCGAGGGCGGCGGGCGCTAATGAGCCGATCGGCGGGCGTGGCTCCCCCGGGGCCCTCCGCCCCCACTTAATTCGCCTTGTAAAATTTATTCGGCTCTTATAGCCGAGGGCCGGGAAAGTGTGCTTAAAATATTAACGGCGGCGGTTCTTTGTTCCGGCCGCGGGCGGGATTTAGGGGCGCCGCCCGGGAAAAACAGGGGCGCGGCAAACAAGCTGGCGGCGGCGCCGCCACCGCCGCCAGCGGCGCGCCCGCGCCAAATAATGCATGAAATATGCACGGGGCGCCGGCCGCGCCAAACTTTCCCGCCGCCCGTAAGCCGCGGGAACAAAGTAGCGCCGGGGGAAAAAGCCCGGCAGCCCGAGCGCTAATGAAAAACCTTGAATTTTCCATGGGGGAATTAGCCCCCGGCGGGGCGGCGATTTTTCCGGGGGGGGAGGGGAGTCGGCGGCCGCCCCGCCGCCATCGAGATGTATTTGACTTGCCATGCAAACACGGCCCCCACCCCCCCTCCCCGCGCAAAGCGCCCGCGTTTACACGGCCCGTTTACCCTCCCGTCTGCCGTCTTGATCCGCGGCGCGCGCGCGCCCAGAAAAGCCCCGGCCCCGCGGCCCAGATGTACAATGGGGCCGCGGCCCCTAACCGCCGCCCAAATATTGACCTTGCCCGGATATTGCCCCCGATGCAGGCGCCCGTGTCCGGGCCGCGCCTCCCGCCGCCCCGGCACTTGGCGCCCGCGGAGGAAAAAAAACTGAAAATCGCCCGAGGGCCAAGGAAGGGCTCGACGGCGCCGCGGAGGCCGCCCGCACTCGATTACGTCAGTTAGGCGGCCGCGTCTCTATTCCCCGGTGGAGGGCCGGCCTCCCCGAGGCCGCCCACTAAACGTAATTAAACGGATAGTTTCCGCATTAGCCGCGATTGGATAATCATTGATCGATTAGCCCGGGCGCCTCCCGCGCTATACCCAAGCGCCCCGGCCAACTTTGCCTTTCGGCGAGTGCGCCCTTCTCCCGGGGCAGCGCGCGGCACCTAATCCGCCCGCCCGACTGCCTTTCTTTTCCCAATTATGCCTCTCGCCCGATAATTCATCCCCGCTTCGGCTTTTTCCCCGGCGCTATATTGTTGGGCCGCGCGCAACCTCGACTCGTAAATCACCTCCACTTTCACACCGCCCCACTTTTTATCCCCGCAGCCAGCTACTCCGTTTTGGGAGAAATCAATACGTCGGAAAAAGGTGTACCACTTGTTACTTAAGAGCCAATCCTATATAACACAATTATAATCTAAACGGGTGAGCCGCAGTTAAGGCTAATTAAATATTTATAAACGGCCCAACTTTTTCCACCACCCCATAATCTACACGGCCTCTTGCTCCTATGTACTTACTTTATAGTACAATATTATTACATTTAGCGCTTTCATTTATATAGCTTATAGATACTTTTTACGCGACATTGAGCCATAAGAAATCTTTTATCATCCTTCTCCTTTTAACTGTATTACGTATGAAAATATATACGTCCACGATACGCGTCGAGGCAGCATTTTTAAATAAATCGTGCATTATCGGTGAGCATTTTTTCAATACGCGCGTAACTCCACTCCTGCATAAACTTCGACAATAAAAATACACGTGTAAAAAACAATCGCTGATTAGTACTTTCGTTATCGCCGTAATCCGACTAATTGAACCAGAAACCGCGAGGACAAAAAATTAACCGAACTTGATAAATATTTAACGAACTATATACAGAGAGGGTTGCCTCTCGATAATCTCTATCTATCTCTCTCCGATTGCGTGTCAGGTCGCATGTGCGTGCAATGTGGATTGCGTGCTAATATACGAATTATGTAAGAGTACACTTACATGGCCATGCGACGCAAAGCCTCTCTAGATGTTTATGCGTGTATTTATACTTTTTGCCGGACTTTTTCCCGCTCCGCCGATTAAGGACTAGCCAAAATTGAAAAAAAATATTGACCGAATAACTTGTTAAATCTCTGATTATATCTTCTAGCCTCGTACAATATAAAATATGTAACAAAACTCGAGTAAAATATTTTCAAAATTAGCATACCAATAAAGTTGTCGGTAATAGATATGCATAATAAATAGGTATTTTCTTGAAAGTGCGCCTATAATATATGTAAAGACTGTCGTAAATTAAACGCGTATAAAACAATAACGTAAATAATTCACCGGACACAAAGTAGAAATACGAAAGAAAACCAAAAGCTCGACCCAAAGCCAGCAAAAGATCATTCTTCGTAAGCTCGTAAAAATATATATCTCGAGAAATGAAGAGAAACAGACGAAGAAAAACAACGAAAGATTTGCGCTTCTTCGACAGAAAGAACCGTATAGAAAAGATTAAAAGAGAAAAAGAATTTTTATTGAGGGCTTGCACTCTGTTACCAGATTCGGAAGGTATATTCCTTCTTCGTACATCTGTGTCACGTTATATACAGAGTCTCGCTCGATCGATCCTTTCGAAACTTTAGGGCAAAGACTTCACAAAGCTTTAAAGAGGGCTAGTATAAGACGGCTCCTGTCTGTTACCAAACTCAAGGGACTTTGAAAATTTATAAACCACTCGCTACCTCCGCTCCTCTATCTGTACCTACTTGTTTTTTCATTTTAATTAACCATTCGATTTATGCTCAGCAAAATAATGGCACTGAATTTTTCCTAACGATATTTTTATACAGACTACTCCAATTTCACGAAGCGCGTATCTACATCGAGTCAAAAGATCATTTGGCAAATTGTAAATTGATCCTTGATTGAAACTAATATAGGTACAGAGCTTAACTGCTACAGTTCTCCCTCCAAATAAGAGAAAAAAAAAACTTTTAACCTGAATATTAGCATCCAAACGTTTCGACTGCGGAAAACGTGAATCGCAAAAATAAACGTGGCAAAACTAATTATGGGCACGCACCTCAAATGAGCGAAAAAGGATAAATGGATTCCAGATCATCAAGAACAGAGCGAATAAATTCTTTTCGAATTGCCTTGTATTCTAGTAAGGCCTAATTATTCTCATCGATTCTTGGAAATGATTTATCTGCCAATCTGAGTACAACGGCTACCGCTCACCCCCAACCCACCTTCTGCTTCTCTCTTCTTCCCCACTTGCACACCTCTTCGTCATGGAAACGAAAAGTTTCCACTTGGTTATCAACTTGGTCCTGAATCAATTACCATCCGTTTCAGTTTTATTGCTAGTAATGTAGATATTCCTTCGCCTTTCTCTGCACTCGCCAGTTTGTTTGATTATTTTTATAATCTCTTCTTACTCTCTTTTATCGAGTATATCTGTATTGATCTGCATTGATTAAGTATGAAATAAAGGAACTGCAATGACTCACATTAATTTTTTGATTTTTAAACTAAAGCAATAAAGAGTTTTCTCTTTTGCGTGTACACATGTATTCTCGTACAAACTAGCAAAATCTAAAATAAAACAATTTTATATCATTCCTTGTAATTATGTAACTATTTCTGGAATCGTTCTTATATAAAGTTTCATAATGGCATATCTTAGTTATTTAACATATTTAGCTACTTTCTGGAAAAGTTTTAATTTAAAAAATTTAATCAATTTACTTAATTAAAATAAAAGGATCGAGTGAAAATCTTAGAACAATCTATATTACTCAGTGAGTTAATACATTTTCTTCAAACTTTGCACTTGGTTAATAAAAAAAAAAAAAAAAAATTCGAAAGTTTCTTTATTCGCATCTCAGCACGCCGTTTTTGTAAAGTTTTTTCATCTTTTTAGTGCCTGTAATACCGATAAAATGTGAAAGTGAGGAAAAGAAAGAAAAAATTTAGTACACTGGATATTCACTACACAAAATTCGTATGACTACCTGCAACCACGTAGTTGTAAGTTGCGTTTAAAGCTATGTGAAATTTACAGGCCGTTTCACGCGAAACCTTACGATCTTTGCACCTGTTATTATGTCCATCATTACGCGAAAATCCACTGAATTTTACGACAAGTCTCGTCATCTTTTCATTCGTCATCCTCTTTCTGAGAAATATTTCATAACTACGCCAATAAAACTGTATATAAATTCATTGTTCAGTCTTTCACACGATATTAATCTTCTGTAACGTGATTTGAAAAATTATAAATGTTGAGTTAACGATATCCAAAGGTTAATAATGATAACGAATTATTTATATTTAAGCATTATGATTGCCGAGAAAATTAAAAAACAAATAAATTGACATATAAGAACAAATTTAATGCGTGCTCGAAGCCGCATTAAAACCTGCAATATTTAAATTGACGCATTAATGAATTTTGTTGAAAATTAAAACGAAAGAATATAATAATTATGCGAGAGGAGATTAATTTTTCTATATCTACAAAATCCGGTATAAGTTTGTAAGCCATACCGACAAATGCGAGTAATAAATGCAATTTACGATATTGCGATCATTCGCAGTTGCACAAAGTCCTCGATGTTAAATAAACTAATTAATTAATTGCTATCGGTTTCTCCCCCCCCCCCCCAACCCCCCTCTCACTCTCGCGCTTTCTCTCTTTTTCGCTTTTAAAAGATAGCGTGAACGCGATAATGGATCGGGGAGTTATTTCTATATTTCCCGTACAGCGCACAATTGTTTTTATTACTGTAGAGCAGAGACGCGGTGAACTCGAAATTAAATTCATTTTCCCATATAACTGTCCCCCTCGGCCGCGCCGGTGCGGGGAGTAACAGGGGCGAAATTACGTGTGGATGCGCATGAAAATAATTTCAGATAGAATGTCGTTGCGCAACGATAATGGAAAGCTCAGGTCGAGTGTGCGCGCGGGGTAAATGCAACGTAGCGAGAGCACCAAGCCGGGCGATCGCGGCAAAACGGTGTCGGGTGTCATTGGCTCGGGGGTTTTTTTTTTTAAAGCGCCGCTCGGGGCGCGACGATATCCCGCAGAGATTAGAATCGGTGGAAGGAGGGGCGGGCGGGCCAGGTCGACAAGTTCTAACGGCCGGGTGGGGGGGTGGGGCGGTGGCGGCGGGGGGTAAAAATGCACGCGAGCACGAGGCGCCGAGGGAGAGATAGCTAGGCCAAAGTACATATAACGATGCATTGGTGGGCGATCGCGGCAGCTGACTGACATCAACTAGGCTAAACAAACTCCGTGCAACTAGAACGGCTCGGGCCTCGGGTTGCCGGCGGTCGGTGCAGCGGCAATATAATCTCTCGGAGAAACTCGGGCTCCCGGGCTGACACGGGTATATAAATGGATCGAGAGCCGCGTAATATAATTAGCCGGGTACAAGTGCCGTCTCTCTCTCTCTCTCTCTCTCTATCTCTCCTTGGGCGCAGTGTCACTCGGTGGGCGCACGAGCGCCGGCGGAATTGAGAATTGAGCGAGGAATTGAGAGTACGGCGGCGGGCCGCGGCGGCGCACATGTACCCGCGGGGGGGCGCCACCGGGCGAGCGGCGGCGGGCAGCCCCCGCTCCTCTCGGGGGTGGCGAGAACGTGCGAATCACGGGGCGGCCTGAACGTTATCCCGGTCTAATTCGACCTCGAGTTAAATTATTACCGGGCAACCGGCACTTGGCCGCCACTAGCCGGTAACCGCGACGAGAGCCGTCGCCGCCCCCGGAGCTTTGGCCCCTCGTTTGGCCCCTCGTTCGCCCCTCGTTCCCTCCGCCGGCCCCGGCGCTCGCCGCGCTATATATACGGGGCCGGCGAGAGCGCGCGCGGCAAAAGTCCCTCGGCCCGCAATTATTGAAAGAGACGGGCAATTAGCGGAGCCGGCTTATCTCTCGCGCGGAGAGCCCGGCCGATTAGCGCGGAAGGGCGAGGCTAGATAGAGAGCCACCGGCGATCATGCGCCGATGGTGGACTCGTCCCTCGCGCGATAAGCGGCGCGCGCGAAGGGCGCCGCCTAATTGTTACGCGGCTTTTTTTTTTTCCTCTTTCTGCGCGCAGTGTGCCGCCCCCGCCCCTCCCTCGGCCCCTTGGGCCGCGAGTGCGCCGACTGCCCCCTAAGCCCGCGCTCGCCCGGCTCTTAATTGACCGCGAAACGGCCTTTTTCCCTTGGCCCTTATTCCCGCCAGCGGCAGCCGGCTCTTCTGCCTTTCCTTTTCTACGCTCCCGAGTCGGCCTCTATGACCGTTACGCGGGCGAGAGCGAGACTTTCTCTGAGGCTGCTCGATTGTACATCGGGGACATGGCTAGCCGGGTAACGCTTCGAGGTACTCGCGCGTCGCCCTTCGTTGCCCAGTGACAAATAAATATAGCGAAAAGGTAACGGCAAGTATCCGAGCGCGGCGAGGATTCTTTTCGAAGGATGCCTGGAAATTTTCAGTCCGCGATATTGTTATGACGGCCAGGTACAACAATAACAACATAATGCACATTTGAAAGAGATAACCTCCTTTTAAGAGTCTGTTTCTTCGTGTATCAAAGCGCGCGGTGTCCCTCTTCCGCTCTAGCCGTCTCCTTCTCGCTTGCGCCTGCCCAGGAGTCGGACTCTTCCTCTCCCTCTTCGCCTCGAAAGACAGCCGGTAAATTCAAGAGCCTATATGTGAATCGGTTTACACAACTTGAGAGATAACAAAGTTTGTTGGCAAACAGACAACGACGGTGAGCTATCGTTCAAGTTTCTAGATATATTTTAATTGAAAATGTCAAACTCATCGCGGTGAGTAACAATGACATGATTATTTATGATTTTAAAACACAGCGCGTTACAGTGCTGTTCAAATAAGCGTTATATAAACCCACATTCAACTTTGCATTTTGTTATTAAATGCAGAAAAAATAAGAAAATTAATATCCAGTTGACGAGAAACTAACCACCGAATCGTGCGAGTAGAATAACAAGTCCAGGAACATCGTATACGCGCACAAGTTCTGCACTCCCTTGTTCTTGTTTCGTGTTTCTGACGCATCATCCCGAGCATCATCCATATGCAGACAGGAACACGTGAAGCGGGCACATTAGACTGCGTGCATTTATCGTATTCTCTATCTCTCTCATCCTCCCGCCCTTGTTTCTCGCGGATTGTAATCTCACAAGTATGGGGTGTTCTGTTATTCCAAGCAGGCGTTGAAGCTTTGCTTCCATTCCTCTACCTGTATAAGATGTTTGAACAATCTGACAAGTTCAACTTCAACATTGTATGCAAATGAAAAACTAATGGAGATTTTAAAGAAGTATTAGTCATTACTGTACAGCTGAACAGTTTTTTCTAATGTCTCCAAATGAATGAGTCAGAATGAAGTTACGACACGCATGACAAATAAAACGAACCAATTTTTTTGCTACTTTTGTGTAAGCAAAATTATAATTTTTTTTTTAATTAATCATTATTCGTTTCAAAATTTTATCCAAATATTTCAATTAGCTATTCTCTCAATATCTGTATCTGCAGATCCAAACAATGATGGAAACTGCCAAAATTGAAAAAGCAATATCGAGAAAACAACGTGATAAATCTATCTCAATTTTCATTTAGATTTTCATTCTCGTTTTCGTTTATATTTTTACTAATATTATAAAAAAATCCATTCATAATATTGAAAATTAATCCCATCCATTTCGTTATTAGAAAATTTTCGAGTTATCATTATCCTCTACGTTAAAAACATTCTCTTCAAGTTTTATGATTTAATTAAATGTAAAATTTTAACACTCAAAAGTCTTGGCAAAAGTTTTTTTGGATAGGAAATACACGCTCTATGCATAATTTTTAACAAACCCAACTTTACAGTATTATACAAGTTATGAAAATGTCCCTGTAATGTAGATCAAGTTTAAATCTTGACAACAAGTATGAATCTGTCAACAGTCGTACTGACGCGTCATTTAGAAACAAGTTTGAATACAGCTAGATAATAAAACTATTATATAAATAAAAATAATGATAGAAAATAGCCTCTACCAGCTAGTTTTTCATGAGGTCTTAGTTTCAATAAATATCTTAGATCTTAAATAAACGATAAAAATGTACAATGTATAGATTTAATATATTTATATATTAATTTAATATGGATCACAAGCCAGGGTAGCCCCTGAGCTGTTAAAAATTGTTCATGTCTTTCAATCTATCGATTTACGTAAACTTTTAAGTAACCTTCAATTACCAATTTTCCGAATAAAAATTTAATTGAAATCGTCAATAAAGTTGGTTCAGTTAAGTTATTGATTTAACATTTTAATATTAGTAGTAATATACACATAAACGTATATATATATTTGCTATTAAGTATTTTACCGCGTTCCTATACTGATTATGAGCATCAATGCGGATAATGCGTAATTTACTAATTTTAAAAAGTTTTGGTATAAACTTGCTAAAAATCCAGGAAGATTTCTACGGAGAGAAAGCAGGTTATAGGCTCCCTGAAGACGCTCTAAAGTCAAAAGAGGGAAATGCAATTAGCGTGTGCCCAGGAGAGAGAAGAACGTGCGCGGCCAAACTTGTGTGTATACGTGTGTATCATGCATAAACGAGAGAAGCAGCAGCAGTGGCTGGAGCAAGCCGGAGGGGTATGAGGATGGAGAGAGGGTTGCTCGATTACTGGCAAACGAGCCGTTCAAACGGAAGGGTAATCTACGCCACCTGCGGTAATTAACCCAGCGCGCGAGTGAACGACCGAGTGGCACAACCCAGCAATAAACAATTAAGCTTTCATTGGGGTGTCGTGGCTGAATTCTCGTTACATTTCTTTCAAGCAATTCACGTTCTTGATTAAATAAAGGTTTTTTTTTGAATAGCCTCAAGAAGAAGATTTTTTAATGCAACGACAACAAATTCCAAATCATCATTTGGCAATTATATTTATTAAGATAAACGAGTAAATCGTTTCTCTTTTGTTTCGACTTGTATTGAGATACAGAATAAAATTAAATAATAAAGTAAAATATACTTTTGTCTGCGTACTTAACACTAAATATAGATACTTCTTTTATAAGCTCGTTACAATTATTAAGTTAACCATTTATTTACGATTATAAATTCTTCTACTATGTGAGTACACTTATCTCAAATTGTTATTCTTAAGTTACAATTGGTATTGATTCGTTTTGTTATTACATTTTTTAATTATAATAACTATAAGTAAAGTTAGGACATTTTGATCATTATCTCACACAAGCAAAATATAATAGAAAGGAGTTTATTTTTAACTGCTGCATAAAAACTGAAGCATTTTTCCATTGAGATTTTCATTATTAAATACTATTAAATATTTTAAGCTCGGGTAAATGCTCAGATTATTAATTATTAATGATCAGTTAATCTGTCTAGTCATATAAATATAATAGATACCGTTCTAGATACCCTTCCGATTAGCTCCAAGTTCAGTAGTTAAAGGCAAATGGTCGAATATTTTAAATAATTAGTTTTTTTCCATTTGCGCACACATGTTTTTATCTTAAATATGCTTTAATTATTTTTCCACTGATTAGTTCGGTTGGCATTTCCTTGGTAATATCCTTTGGTAAAACTGTAGAAATTATATCACAATAACTTACTTTAATTTTTAATATATATTCTTCGAATCGGAAATGCTAATAATATCAGTAATATAGACTTTAAAAAACTACAAGTATACAAAATATTTTATTAAATATTATTAAATATTAATGTAAAATTCGTATAAAGCGATATGTTATTGATTTAGTATATATATATTTTTCTTTCTAAGTGACTTAGTGAAAAACTAGTGAAGAACTACGTTTATGAATTTTCTACCATGGTCAAGATAAATCATCAATTGGTTCTTAGAAATTAAATGTGCCAAAAATATACGCGTAAAAGATATTCATATATTTACCTAATTCTGTGTTGTATTTTTTTATAACTGCATTGTTATCATTCATTGTACACGATTAAAAAAAATCATTATCAATTAGTGTGTCAAGGAAATTGATTTTTGTTTTTATGCCTCAATAATATGCTTATTTTCATTTGCTACTTTACTGTTTTTATTAATTTTATGTACCTTCAGTATTTTGCTAAAAAGTTTTTTAATAGTATGTAACGCGATAGACTGTCATTAGATCTCAGTATTTTTTACTACTGATTAATCGTAATTCAGTTTTTTTTCGATTTTTATTTTCTTGTAAGAAAAAGTTTTAAACAAGGTTTTTCAGGACATTTTTTCAATAAATCAGTGTATAAACTAATATGTAAATAATGATATATAATTTGTATGTGTATTACATAGTACATTATTTATACTTATTGTAATTAATGAATCATTCACTATAGCTAGTATTTAGAGTTATATAATGATAAATCGATGAATATAATTTAATATTTGCTGAATAAACAGATAATTGAGTAACTTGTCTTTCCTAGAAAACATCAGGATAAGTCAGACCGAATTGGTTGGATAAAGTCAAGCAATCTCTCTTTATATCTCGTAGAATGAAAAAACTTCATAATAAGTGTATCTTGTTTGTTGAGCTGGTGAACTTCTACGAAGGTCATTTTAAGAATGATTTTTCTGTTCGAGAAAGTTGTCAAAAGTCTTTGGAAACAGAAAATCTCAAGAACTAAATGTCTTGAAATGTTCTGATTAATAAGGCAGAAACAAAATATACTTTAGATATAAAATCTAAGTATTTCTGAAGATATTACTTCTTAAAAGTACAGAAATTCAATTTTTCAGAGTTTCTCTCTCCAAATATATATATCTGAGATTTCTAGAGTATAAGAGCTTGGCAGTCATTGGGTTGGAGCGTGAGGAAAAGGTACGAGAAACAGGCTATTTTATTATGCAAAAGCTTTCGCGACAGCTAGATCGTTCTGCTGGAGCTACTTTTTTTCTTTCATTCGTATTTTTTCCATTGCACTCAAGCTTCTCTCTCTTTCTTGTGTTATCTGCCCATCCGTTTCTCTCTATCTGTCTCCCGCATCGATGAGCGTGTACTCTATTTCTCTGGTTGCGCGCACCCCTTGCTTGCACAGAGCTTGGCGTATGAGAAAGTCCAAGCGAGAAGGGAACAGGAGCTGGATTGTAGAAAAAGACGCGCTCTTCGAATAGCGTAAATACGGGAAGCCATTTTGCGATAAACTCTTTTTCGGTAGCTCATCGAGTTCCCAAAGCGCGCAACGGAGATTGAGAGAAAAGCTCGAGAATGGAGTAATGAGGAAAAGCGAGAAAACGTAAAAAAGAAAAAGCAAGAAAGAGAACGGCGAGCAAAGCGAGGGTACGAAAGTATAAAGGGTATATAAGCGGCGGCGAAAAAATGATGAAAAAAGAAACTGTTTTGAGCAACAAAGTAAACAGGTTAGAACTCGCGGTGAGACAAATAAATACGGAAAAGTCTCATGGTTAAAAAATTTTAGTGAAATTCACAGTTTTGCAATGCAATAATTTTATTTAAATAGTTGCAGTCCAAGTAATATTAAAGTTGACTTGAATTCTACACTAGAAAAGTCTATCCATTTTTTACGACACATCAAATTATTTGGCAGTAAAATGTAAAGAAAACTGCAGAAATTTGAAATAATGGGCTGGGACAAGGCTGAGAAAAGCATATCAAACTAAAAGGAGACTGTTGAGAAAAAAACAGTTTTTTCTCAAACAATTTTGTTTTTTTTTTGTTTATTTAGTTGCACAATTTTGAAATTAAATATTGATCTAAATTAAATATCAATACTCTATTGACAAAATTCAATTTAAGAAAACAAAATCTAATACAAAGATTAGAAAATTTGCTAAATTGTTGCTAGGAAAGAAGAAAGCCAGGAAATTACGCCGTGTGGTGTGTCGATAAAACAGAGTCTGCCGATTAATCTTGCTCCGTCGACGTCGAGGGTCTCTTCCACCCTATAGACCTTCTTTCCCTTTTACTGCTTTCACGGTTCGATACAGTTTTTCGCTACTTTCCTCTTTCTATCAAGACTGCGAGTGATGCTCGAAATCGTTTTTATCAACGAACCGTTTCAATTCCCCAATACATTCTTTTCCTTTACGAGTAAAAAGAAATTACTTGCATCATGAACGTTTTGTAATTCAATTGAACGTAAAAATTCTTAAATTATACATATTTCTTTACTTGATTACTTATAAATTTATCTTTTTTAATTGTAAAATATTGTTTAGAATATCGGTGATTTTTTTCATATTTCGTATATTAATCACAAAATTTCTAATATATGCTTATTTTCATTTTCTATTTTAAATCGTTTTTTATTACTAATATGAATTATCTCTTGTGATTCGTTTGGCTTCTTCTTACAGATAAAAAATGGATGAAAAAGTTAGAATATTTTATAATATACGATACACGATAATTATCGACATGCTTTATCAAGGATTATACACAATTTTTATAGAATTTTGAAATGTTTTATAAGTTAGTTATAAATAACATTTATGATAAATTAGAAATTTTGATCTTTCGTTAATTTAACACGTTGCGACATTTATCTTAATTTTCATAATTTAATAAATTTTTCTTTTACAGGTATTCGATTTCAGGGTACAGTAGAGTTAAAGTTATCTCATTAGATAGTTTGGATAGCATCTACTATATTAGATATAGACTATAAACTATTCTTAGATATCTTAGTATTTTTTCTCCTATACTATACATAACGCTCCTTAGTTCAGATAATAAATGAATATTTAATTAGGTTTATAGGTGTATAACCTCTGTATACTATTATTCTAGCTATAATTGCTTAAATGCATTAATTCTACTAGATAAGTTATATAATAAATGTATTTAAAATGATCAATAACAATATTATCACAGATACTATTGTAGGAAAGCAAGAATAACTTTATTTTAAATGCAAATCTATTAAAATAAAACGATATTTTAGCTTATATAACCAACATTCCACTCAATCGAAGCTAACACGAGAGCTAACAAGGCACTAGAGGTATCTTGATATTAGTTCGACTTTCATATTGAAGGGACAAAAGAGTATAAGGAGCGCTTAATATGTCGCAGAAAAGGCAAAGCGTATACATTGAAATAGTCATATAGAAATTGTTTGGAGGTCCCGTTACGTAAATACAAATAGGGTCCTAGAGCGAACTCATATTCGTCGAATGCGATGGATACATGCAAATTGTCAATAAAATGGAGTATGCGCTTCGCATTTCGCAAGCATGTACTAAATAGCAAAACTAACAAGAAATGAGTCCACCACTATGATATAAAATTGCCGAAGTCGCCAGAAAAATGACTCGGTTAACAAAACGACAGACAATTTAAAACATTTTAAATGATAATACGGATGGAGATTAGAAAGTTACGTAAAATGGTGTGGATATCCCGAGAAATATATCCGCGTAAAGCGTATTGATGAAACCGCGGGGTTATATCTCATGCTCTGCAGCAAAATAAGTGAGAAAAAGATGAAAAGCAATGAATTTCCCATTGTCACTTGAGCAATTTTTAATCGACTTAGTGGTGTGCGATAACCTTATTGCGTTTGATAGTGGTAGTCCATCGATGTCCTCTTTACATTATAACTAAGCCATTGTCGATCGATAAAACCACTCGCAGTAACGTACTACCGTCTACTCGGCGATAATATACAAACGGGTGAGAGTAAGTGGGAGGGAGGAAAAAAACATACGGAGGAAAACGTATTACATCAAACATTAACTGTGATAAAATCGTTAGTGCGCCGTTTTCAACGTGAAAGGAATTACACAATGACGCATTGCTTGTGCGGTAAATGGAACTGAGTTTGCATTGTTCCAAGTTTTAAAGAATTGTTGAGGTATCCGATTTACTTCGTATTTATTGGTTCGTTGGATGAATCGTCAATAGCACAGTGTGTGGTGAAAAAATGTAGTACAGCATAAAAAAAGTTATACCTCCTTAAGTTTTTTACACAATACAAGATTTTTGAAGACGTATCCTCGATGTTTCCTATAGTTTTTACGTTTAGAAATAGCTTAAAAAATACATGCATATTATTCAATAAATTAAACACGGGTTAAAAAGTGTTATTAACCTAAAAATTTTATAAATTTTCACTTGTTAGTTTATTTAAAAAATGGACGTTTTCTGTTATTATAAATGTGTAGAGTTATTCGTGTAATAAAAGTAAATAAATATAGTAATTTAAAATCGTTAAAGTAGTTGTAAATAATCATTTTAACCGATGCGATATCATTCATTGAAAAGGAAAAAAGATTTTTTGTAAAATAACCGTAGAAAACATTGAAACTGTAGATTACGAAAAAGTGCGAATAGTTTCCAACTGCGGAAAGAGTACAGATGTAGAATAAAAGCAACATTTGAGGACAGAAAAGAATAAAAAATGAGGGAACGAAAGAGGGAAGGAAAGATGAGAAAGGCGCAGAAACCGAGGCAGAAACGGGAGCCGATAGCATCGAGATAAACTCCTGCATGCTGATGCAAAAATGCCGAGAGTGTGAAGGAAGAAGCTGCAAAAAAAAGTGAAAAAAAGCGAGAGAAGAAAAGAAATTGATGAAAAAACAAGAGGGGGAGAAAAGGTGGAGTTTGAGATAACCGAGAAAATACTTAAAACACTAAACACTCGGTTTGTGTAATTTTCGGTAATGTATAGCAATCGTCGGAACTTTTTTCCCTCGGCTTTTGCATTGAAAGGCTCGACATATAGATGGAGAGAGAGAGAGAGAGAGAGGTGGGGAGAGGGAGAGAGGGAGAGAGGGAGAGAGAGAGAGAGAGAGCGAAGAGGAGAAGAAAGGGAGTTTTGCGGAGAGGGACAGAGGGGCGGGAGAGAGAGAGGTCTGCAGAAAACAACGAGTCAGAGGAGGCAAGCTAGTAAAACGCGTAAAAAATGAAAGAAGGAACGATCGACCGCGAAGTGCCGGTGGTGAATTAACGCGAAGTGGATAGAAAAAGAAAGAAATAAAAGGTAGCTAGAGATAAAAAGGAGAAAAAGGCAGAATGGGTAGAGATGAAAAGGAAGGATGGATGAGGGTAGAGCGAGGCGGAGAAGGTCGGGGAAGGAACGGTAGTAAGAAGTGTAGTCGAATGTCCCCCTAATTTCGGCACCGGATGTAGTATAATTTTTCACCTACATTCTTTGAGGATTCCTCCTCGGATTCCTCGGGCGCGATCAAAGCGGACGAAAGAGCCGGGCGAGGAGGGGCAGGAGGAGTCGGGGCAGGCCGCGACGATCAAGCGGGATCAAGTGTGAAATATTTTTGATATCTCGCCGGTATAATAATGCGCGTCTAATGGGGCCCGGGCGGACTCTCCCGAAATACGTAAACCGGGCCGGCGGAGGGGCGGCGGACGTATCTCCGCGACATAATTGAATGTAGTCCAAATCGAAATTATGAGCCGGGGCGGGGGGGGCGAGAGGGCCGAATCAGAAAGGCCGTGTATAAAGAGCCAGGAGAAATCCAGGGTGCGGGGGAGCCGGCGAAGGGGAGCGAGACGCTGCAAGTGACGGGGGGGGGGGCGCGAGTCTCGACAGTCGTCTAATGGGCAAGGAGCGGAGGGGCGCGGAGGAAGGTGTGTACGTACGGAAAGCCGGGGGCAAAGGCGCGGGAAGAGGTAGAGGTCGGGTCGGAATAAGGGGCGTGGGGGGTCCCCCGGCGGGGCTGCGGAGATCGGCGGTGGCGGTGGCGGCTCGGCAGCCGGCTCGGCCCTCGATGTTGCAGCGGCGGCGGCGGCGGCGGCGGCGGCGGCGGCGGTGGTGGTGGTGTTGCTGCCGGCCGGGGGTGTGGAGGTCCTTCTGCCGGGACGAGGCGAGGTTCGCGTTAAACCACCCCATTTGAGCGTTTTCCACCCCGGCGACCTCCATAGGAGGCGCAGGGTACATATGGCCGGGGGCCCTCCCCTCGCGGCCCCTCGGCGGCTTAGCAGCCGGGGCGGCCTCGGCGGGAGTCCGCGCGGACTGGAGCCTACGAGCGCGCACGTCGCCCGGGCCAATGGCCGTCCCCGGCCCCGCCCGGCCGCCGGCCTCCCGGCCAGTGGGGCTCCGGCCCCGGCCAACCAGCCGCCTCGGCGCTCCCGGCGGAGCCTCCGCTCGCCCGGCACTCCGCGCGGACTGGCGGCGCGCGGGTGCGCGTGCGCGCGCCCGCCACCGGCGGCGCGACCCGGCCCCAGGCGTCGCCCACCCACGCCAGGACGCCGGCCTCCGGGGGAAACAAAGCTCGAGGTGAGAGCCTAAGAGGAGGCGGCGCACGCGCGCCGAGGCCTTTTTCCCCGGCCCGGGACGAGCCCCCGGTCCCGTTACACCCGCCGGAGGGGGGGGATAAAGCCGAGCTTTTTCCGCAAAGCCGCGTCTCGGCGGCGCGGGCCGGATTCCCCGCTGGCCGCCCGGGGCCAGGCGCACCACCTGCGCGCGCCCGCCTCCCGGGGCCGCCGATATCGAGAGGGCCGAGTGCGCGGCGGAGCGCCCCGTTAATGCCGCCTACGGCCCAGTCGGAGGCCCGCCGAGCTACAAATAACCCCGAGAGCCCGCGCCCCGCGGAATTTCACGGTTAATTCGATTCTAATTAACCGGGGACATAAATAGGTGGCGCGCGGCCCTCGAGCGCCCGGGAGATCAAAGCTCCGCGCGATCCGTTGTTCCCGAGGTTGTTCCGCCGCCCGGGGCATCGATCGCCGCGTCGAAAGCGGCCCCCGCGGAGGAAGAGCCGAGCCTAAACTGAAAAGCCCCGGCTCGTTTAGATTTCTCCGGGCAGATTCCGCCGGGCGCCCCACTCGAGCCCGCGCGCCCGCCTATATACGTGCCCACCTTCGCGCAACCGCGCGGCTACTTGCCCCTGCAACGCGTCCTTTTCTCCAAAATGGAAGAGAAAAGAAAAGGTAAAAGAAAGGCCTTGGCCTCCTTTTTACCGCGGGGTGCTCGGTTTCTCTTTGTGCCCGGGCCCCTCTCCCCGAGCCTTATTTCCCCCGTTTATGTTTTCTCCTGGCTCGCGGTGCGCGCGGCCGGCTCGGATCGCGCATTGTTTCCGCCCGCGCCAGTCTGCCTCTGTACATCCCCCTCGTTTTGGGGCGCGCGGCCGCGATGACGAGCCGCGGAGGAGGAAGGTGCCAGCGCCGACCGGCAGAGCCCGCGGCTGCTGCTGCTGCTCGAGCCCGAGGGTTATGTGTACAGAAAGAGAGATAAAAAAAAAAAAGAAAAAAAGGCTCGATGGCTCCCTTGTCACACAAAGTCCCTATATACTTTCCCGGGGCGGCGGACCTCCTGCTTTTCGAGAGGGCCGCCGGAGCCATAGCCCGCGAGTTATACGGCGAATTCAAGGAGGCGCCCGGGAGGGGGAGACCACTCGGCCTTAGTATAAATAAAGTGCCAGTAATTTTCAGCGCGAAGCTTCCTCTTCGCGCGCCCGCGCGCGCGCGCGCAACTCCAAGCGCTAAAGGAGGGAGGGAAGAAAGAACGGGGGGATAGGGAGACCGAGGGAGACAGACCGGCAGAGTGAGTGGCTTTCAATTATCGCGGCAGACTTTGGAGAGCGGCAAGAGCGGCAAGAGCGGCAACTTCTTTTTACCGCACCTGACCACGATTACTTTTTCCTTACTCTGGCTTCTATTTTTTTACACTGCCTTCCCGCCGAGCTTCCCTGCCTTTTTCATTGTAATCACAATACGTATTTCAAAGCATTTAAACCTTATTTATTTAGGCGCGCGCATAGACGCAAAACGCCTTGCAGATTATAAATAACCGCAGAGTATTTCTCCGCTTCTCTGTCCTTATCGTTATTTGTTGTTAATTATTCATTGTTATTCGCTACAATGTAGCGTGCAAGACTGATTCTCTTAAAAGTAGAAAAATGTTAAGCGATCGAAAAAAAAGCCAAAGATCTTTTGTCCACTTTACTTTATTTTTACTTTTTCCTAATTGTTCGCTAACAATTTTGCCAAATAATTAACGCAAAATAACACCGCGAGCAAGATTGATGAAAATATAAAAAATATATTTAGAAAAGCGCATACCGCACACTAGTAAAACTTTTCAAAGGTATATTGTAGTTCAAAAGTTCGTGGAAGACTGTTTAGCGAGCGGCTTCTCTAATTTTCCTTTCTCTGAATTCTCGGGTTTGTTTAATTTTCGCGCTTGTATAATCTCGTTTCTCGTTAATTGTGCAATGCTTCGGTGATATTAAAGGGATCGTCCTCCCGAGTGAGTAAATTCACCGCAAAACCATGAACAACTCGAATCCCCTTCTCTCTCTCTCTCTCTCTTTCTCTGTCTCGGTTCTTCCCGAGCTTCTCCCATCTCCTCATTTTCTTGGTGTGCTTCCATGTGAGCGCACATACGCATTTATACATGGACATTTTGTGTATGCATGCAGGTCTATGCGGTAGACTAGAGTGGACGAAAGGATGGAGAAAGAGGAAAAAGGCAGCTGGGACCGGAATGCTCGTGACGCAAGGTAGCTATATGTAGTAGGAAGGAAACAAGAAGACGAGAGAGACGGAAAGTACTCTCGAGAGGTGCTAGCTGGTGTTAGTGCTCGAGGCCACTGAAACCAGCTGCATTCCCGGCCATTAGAACTCCGCGACGCGGCGGTAGTGAAAATTTACTGTCGTAACCCACTCCTCTAATGCACTGCCTGTATAGAGCCGTAGCCCTGCAAGACCGAGAGAGTCGCAGAAAGAGAAAGAGAGAGACGGCGCGAGAGAGAGAGAGAGAGCGAGACGGCGGAACGAGAATCTCTTCAGTCGATGCAGTTAAGGACAAGCTATATAGAGGCTGTAAACACTAACACCGTCTCGGTTAAAGATGTATTACCTCTCTCGTCTTCAGTCGTGCTATAGAAATTAACGCTCGACTTCAGTGATAGCGCATTATACATGTATTAATGCCCTGATTCAAGATTACGAGTCGATGAATTTTTTACCATCGCTTTTGTCGCGCTCCGACGTTCTCGCGATGCTTTATTTTTATTCAACCGCGTTGGTTGGCACACAAAGCTATACGCGCACGGGTCGAATATCTGGATTTAATGCTCTGCTAGAGGCTCTCCCGCAAGTGCCTTGTAATACGAAGCAACGTATGTGCGGAAGAGGCGACAGAGCCAGGTTTGATTCTCCGGTTCAATTTCTTAGTAATAGCAGAGCGGAGCAGTTTCGAGCAAGAGCCTTAGTGTCGGGCAACGTTATCTCCCAGGTCGGCTAGACTCGAGAGACAAAGCTGTACAAGCAGTAAGACCGCAGGACGAATGAAAGGAGGGTGCAGGCAGGGGACGACGAGGAGTGGGAGGCGAAGCAGGAGCCGGAGGAGGAGGGGGGGGGGAGGGGAGAGGACTAGGTGGAAGACGCCCGGAGCCCATGTGCGCCCCGGTAATGGGCCAAGAGTCTTTGGTTTTACCCAAATCAAGAACAAAATGAGGAGAGGACGAGCCCAGCTGCAAAGAACCCGAGGAGGGATTCGTGGAGGGATCCTCGGCCTGCCAGTCTTCTTCTTAGCGTCCTTGACGAGAAGTGGAGGGACTCGGCACCGAGGGAGACGGAGCGATGTATAGACAGAGAGGAAAGGAATCCACTTAGCGCAACACCTCCATCATTCGGAATCCTAGGCTAGCCGAGATGGTACTTTGAAAAATCTCCGTCCTCCGTCTCTGCTCGCGTACTTATGGTCTCGTTCCATCGGGTCGCAGGTGCTCGCGAATCCGAGCGCGAATCGCACGGAGCGACAGAAAAAAAAAAAGAATCGCCCGGCGCATTTTCTTCTCCCCTGGTGTTTATACGAGCGGCTCGGCGCGCGACGCGCCGACGAATTATCCGGCCGGGGGAAGTACAGAAGGAAAAAAAAAAAAAAAAAAAAAAATAGAAAAAGTTGGCGGAGAGCGAGCGAGTGCTTTGTAACCGTAATGAAACCTCGAATGAAACTTTGAATCCAATTGCTTTGTGCAGAAGTTGTATTGGAGAGCCGTCCGGGCGAGAGATAAGCGGCCTATTAAGCGGCCGAGGAATCCAAGGATGGCGAGAAGAATAACAGATAGATCAAGCGAGTCGTCAGCGCCTGCGAGCCAACGAACCGGCCCAGTCCTCGTTGCGAGAAAGAAATAACGGGCTCCGACGAGTCCGCTTATCAAGAGGTCAACGAATGGGCGTCAAACCAATAATGTTGAGAGGCAAGAGACCGAGGGGGAGAAAGCACTCGAGAGTTCGGCGGACCTCGGCTGTTCGGCCCGATAAAAAAGGAAGCTACGAAAATCCCGGCGGGAAAGGGGCAACGGGAGAGCCGATAAGCGACAATTTTCCAATAAGCGCCATATACCCCGGCGCACAATTGGTCGGGTCGCGCTTGATCAAAGGTCTCCGGGAAACTCGTATCCGTAACGGGGAGGGGGGGGCTGCTTTTGCCAACCGCTCGCCAAGAGACCTAATCTCGAGTGTAAGCCTAGAGAGGTATACGCGTGTGTCGGTGCATAAAGAGTCGAGGGCGCGGGGGGTAATTTGTTAACGAGGAAATAGTTTAAAAGCTGGTCCCCGGAGGAGATGTGGGGAGCCGTCAAAGCCAATCAATGGCTATTTCCCCTTTGAAGATTGGAAGGTGCTCGGGATCAAATGGCTCGGATGGCTTCTTGGTCAGGGGCCGGAGGAGCCCGGAGGTGCCAGAGGAACTATGAAGGAGGCAGCCGGATAATGTGTTCCTATAATGGCTTATAAGAAGAAGAAGGCGTAGGGGCCGGAGGCCCTGGGGCCCGTGAGCTTAGGGCCGCCCGGGGGCCCAGGGGCCCCAAATGGAAAGCGAGAATGGGCTCTTAAATCATGGGCGCCCTCGAGGCCCGAGGCTGATGCGCGCCGCGTCCGACTCGAAACCCGAGGCCCACCTCGTGCACGCGCGCACACACACACACGCACACGGCGTCCCGGGCCTCGGGGTGGCAGCCTCCCGCAAGGTGAGGGGCGGCCTGCCCGCTTTTTCGGAGGGGGGCTCGGCAGGCCTATATATATATACGCGCGCGAAAGAGGCCTCCGGAGAGGCTCGATTTTTAGAGACCTCTGACCGACAGCCGCGCGCCATTGAGGATTCCGCGTGGCCGCGCGCGGAGAAACGAACTTTTTTACGACGGCAATTTCCTCCCGCTCGTATAATCGAGAGAGAGAGAGAGAGAGAGAGGGGCGCACCGGCGGCCAGGGAGCGGAGCGCGCGAAAGCTGATTTGTTGGTTCTGGTTCCGCAGAGAGCCAAGGCTCTCCCGGGGCCTTTTTCTCGCCGGATTGCCGCCTCCCCGCCGCTCTGTCGCTACAATAGAGAAATTGCCTCGCTCGGCGGCGCGCAAAGCGCTCGCTAATTACGCCGGGCCGGCCCCCGACCGCCGCCGCCGCCGCCGCCGTCGGAAAAAAAGCCACCGGGCGTTTACCGCGCCGCCGCCGCCGCCGAAGCCTCCGCCATGGAAACTTGCAGGCGAGTGTAAAAATTGCACGCCGGGGGAAAATGCGCCGGTTACTTTTTTTTTTCCCTTTTTTTTTTCAGCCGCGCACGCGGCACACCTTCTCTCTCCCCGGCCGGCACAGTTACATAAATGCCGACGCGCCCGCGGTGGGAAATTCCTTTTTATTGTTCACAGAAAGCCGCTTTTTGCCCGCTAAAGACTCGCCGCCGAGCGATGCGGCCTTTCCCCGGGAATTCCCCCCGCTTTTTCCGGGGCGCGCGAGCGCGCCGAGGAGCGCACCGCCGGAGATAAGTTCATTACCTGGCCAAATGGCCGACTCCGAGGGGCCTTGTCTGCCCTCCACCCCTAAATGCCAATGCGGCCCTCCTCCTCTTACCGATAATTCATTAGGGAAACCATCGCCGCGTTTCTCTACCGCGTCCTACTCGCCAACCACTCCGAACCCACACCCGCCGAATACGACAAATCTTCTCCGACTTTGGCTACTTTTCGTGCCTATTCTTCACTTGACTCGCTACCCGCGATAGACACAAAAAATTGGCAGTGTATAATCGGGATTCAATCCTGGGACGCCTGCTAGACATTTTCCGATATATTCTGGTATACTCTCTAACAAGTCGGTAGATCCTGTATCTGGAACATGTTCAAATATGCAAATGATTTCTACGATAAAGCTCTGGATAACTAGATGTGTATGCACACTACCTTTTAACGTATGAGATTCTTACGAGATTCCTATCTTTCTGTCTCTCACATAACAAGCTTCTTTTTGCGCGACTTGGTGTGACAAAAAGTTAGGTTATACGGATTATTACTATACTCCGTTCAATAATAAATTAGTCTACATGTGATGGAGTCTTATCGATATTTTCAGTAGAATCTTGACGATATTTCTAGCGATTGAAATTTAGCGATGTTTTTCAAGTGTAAAGACTTTCTGTCGGCTTGCCATAATTTATAGGTTAAAAGTGAGGTTAAGAATCATGAAAAGTCTTGGGCAAAGTTTTGTCAAGAGCTGGTAACAGCTGACGGGCTAGGAGCACGCGCTCTCTTCATGTCCACGCAATGTTTATGCCCGCACATGTGTTCATGGTTGGTTGCGCATCGAAATAGAGCTTACGTTTTAGCTAGGAATCTACCTCCTCCTCTTGGCAGCCCTTTCGTCAATATCGCTTGTTATTATTTACACTAACAGCTGTGCAATCGGATTGGATGCAGTTGCGCGGAAGGTGAGCAGAGGAGGTGGGCAAGCTGCTTTGGGTCCTCTTCGAGGGCCGATTCCAGGTCCCCGGGGCGGCGCGTACATTGTCTCGGGGAGGAGGCTCGGGGGTGCAGGCCGAGGTGCACAATGTGACGGGCGTTCGGGGAAACAGCGGCCGGGGCGGGCGGCTGCTCGGGCCTGCACATTAGTCGGGATTTGTCGGGCTATCCGGCAACGAATTCAATATCGGCCGGCGGATAATAGGCAACGATACCGTAATCTCGGGTAACCGCGCCGGGGAGTGGCGCAGCGCGGTCGACTCCCGTCCTTAACGCTGACTTAACCCTAATCTCGCACCCCAGCGCGCGCGCACGCGATCGCCTCGTTATAGCCCCGCGGCCCCGGGCGCTCGTGCGGTCTTTGTGCTAATGCACCCGGGCTCGGTACGTACACACGGATACGTACACACGGGCGTCGGGCGCCCTACCAAAAATCCGAGGAGGGCCCCAGCCCCTACGGCTCGCCCAGATGTGCAAACTTATTATGCGCCTTTGCCCCGCGGCGCGTATGGCTTTAACAAGTGAGCGCTTGCCCCCCACCCGGCCCGGTCCGCATAAAGATGCCCAAATTTATAGGGTCGTTGGGAGGCGCGCAGGCTTCGGCCCCGATCCATCGGCTATATTTAACGGAGCCTCGTATACCACGCGAAAGAGTCAAATACTCTTGTTTATATCCGTGCCTTACGCGGCCTCAAATTGTTTTCAAATAGCCGGCTCGAGCGCAAACCAAACATTTTGCACTTTGCCGAGCGCGGAGCTCGATCCGGCCCGCTATCGCCCCGTCAAAAAAATGGTTGCGCGAGCCCGATTTTTTTCGGCCTCCTCGAGGAGTTTTCAAAAAAAAAAAAACAAAAATCAAAAGAAAAACAACGATTCACGAAAAAGAATTGTCTCAATGGGAATTTTGCGCGAAAGAAGTGGCATTGTTCAGTGGAGCATCGGCGATACCGAAAGAAAAGAATTAGTTGTACTTTGCGCTATCCGTATCCCAGGCATATCGCGGTGCGCACGCAAAAAAAAAAAATAAAATATGAGGATTGTTTAAAGAGCCGACACGCGCTTTGGAAATGCGCGCACAATGGCGAGGATAGATATCGCGAGGCGAGGAAGAAAAAAAAAAAAAAAAACACGCGCCGAAAGAGTCTAATTAGCCGAAAGAATGCCGGGGGAATCGCATGCTCGCGGCGCGATGCGCCGCACGCAGAGGTTGCGCGGGCATTTCTCACCGCGGGAGGAGCGGCCCCCTCGGTCGAAGGCGCCAAACCGAGGATAAATAATCGAAGGGCCGCGCGGCGGAAAGGCGGAAAAAGAAGGCGCGGCGGGGACGGGGGGGAAACGGTTAGTCGTAACGAGCGGAGGAGCCCCGAGCGAATATCGGCGATATCGGCCAATTATATCGCGCCGAGGAGTATAATAAGATTGAAAGGGCGCGCGGCAGTGGGCGGGGGTTGCCGGCGTTTACGGCCGCGGCGGCTATAACAAACGGGCCCTGCTTTGAATCGCTCGGGGGATCGTTGCGTGTACATGCGCGCATTGCCGGCCGTTGGGAGCAGTTTAGCGGGCGAGCCGGAGCCAGGGTCACCGGGCGGCCACAGCCGATCGCGAGGGCGTCGCGGCCTAAGCGGAGCCGGCACCCGGGCCCCGTAAATCCTCCGCCCTCGTAAAAGCCCCCGGGGTTTTTCGGCGCGGCCGCCCCGGCGACATGGGAGCCCGATGACCCGCGGCCGCAAATTAGGAAGGAGGGCCGCGAGGGCCGGCTTGTAACGGGCGCGTTTACGAGGGCGCGGACGAGGGCCGTCGGCCAGAGGCCCCCGGGTCTTATCCGGCCCTCGGGGACGCGCCGATTATAGCTGTATCAGCCGCGGGCGGGGCGCTTATTAGCCGCGGGCTCCGGTGGCCCTCCTTATCCGGCGCTCCGTCTTCCGGGCGCCTCCGTGGGAGTCGCCCGCGCCCGGAAGCCCCGGCGCCTAACGACTCTCGCCCGGCCCGATTAACGGGCTTCGCGCGCCGCCCGCGGAAGCGATCCCCGGAGCGAGCCCCGGGCCCTCGCCCGGACCGCCTCGATCGCCCCGCGGAAGCCCCGCCGGTGCTTTTACGCGCCCGGCCCGCGCCTCTGCCTTTTTTTTTCCTTTTTTTTTTTTTAACATCCCCCCCCCACGGCTCCGCAGGTGGCTCCGCGCGCTCCTTGTTCGCCGCGGTCTTTAACGCCTCTTTCCCCCAGCCGCGGCCCTTTCCTCCTTTTTTTGTTGCCTCTCTTTTTCGTTTTGCGCCCGGTGCACGACGAGCAAGAATGATAAGTTGTTGGCTCTCCTTTTTCTTTTTTTTTTCCCCCCTTTCCTTTCGTTTCATTCCCCGCGCGATTTTATTACGCCGCGAGGCACGTTTTCTCACTCGCGCCCGCCGCCAAAGCG
The DNA here is from genome assembly GCA_018906755.1 of Sycophaga agraensis. NCBI lineage: Eukaryota > Metazoa > Arthropoda > Insecta > Hymenoptera > Pteromalidae > Sycophaga > Sycophaga agraensis. The sequence goes on from JACCIE010000003.1 coordinate 1,483,549, forward strand.
GGTCCCTGCAAAAAGCGACTTATTTCCTTTTTTTTCTTTTTTTTTAATTGGCCCACTCGCGCTCTCCTCTGTCCGGCGCGCCGGCGATGGAAAAATTTCCAGGCGCTCCTATGCGGTTTATTGTAATTTAGTGCCCCGCCGAGTATTTCTGCACGCTGACGCTAAATTAGAAGGAGCTTTGTTCCTCCTTTTGCCCGCCGGCTTCTGGCCCCCTCCGCTTGGCAAATTGGATCTTCACCGCGCGAATGCCCGCGTAACGAAACGGAGCTTTTTTTTTTTTTTTCACCCCGGCCCCGGGGTCAACAGCGGGCCGATGTAGCCGGGCGATCGTAACGAAAATTATCGATAGAGCCGTTGAGGGGAGTTTATCGCGTAATCGGCCGAGCTTTCGCCGTGTACGGCTCGGCCGAATCGGCCGGCTTACAATTTAATCGAGCCGCGGGAAGGAACGCGAGCGGCCGGGCCTCCGAGTGTAACGAGCGCCGGCAAAAAATCGGCCGGTAATTAAAAGCTTATATCCGGGGCGGCGCCCGCGGAGGGCCGAGGGCCAAGGGCGGGGGGGAAAAAAACGAGAGCGGCGGTCGGAAGCAGCCGCGGGCCGCGATTGAAATATCCGCGAAATCGGCGGCGGTGGCCCTGCGCCCGCGAGATAAGCCGGCGGGGGCCGATAAAGGAGCCGGCGATCGCGCGGTTAATTATGCCGGCAATAGGAGGGGCGGCGCGAGGAGGCTGGGAAAAGTCCGGGGAACGCGGGAGGCGCGAGGCGCGAGGCGCGAGTGGCGGGGGCGGCGCTCGGCGGGACAAAAGGCGCGTTGGCGCGGCGCCTTGGGTGGGTCGCGCGGGCTCGCTGATTCGCCGGGCGGGCGGCCCCATTGGCCGGGCGCAGTCCGCGCGGACGCGCGCGCCCCGAGCCGCCGGCCCAATTAATGCCGGCGCGGGCCGATCGGCGCGCTCTCCGCAGCCTACTTGCCGCCGCGGGGGAAGCGCACATGCCTGCGCGCCGAGATCGCCGGCCGAGATAGGGCGTCCCCCCCCCCGCTCCGCTCGCCCCTTTTATATTCCACGCTCGGCTGGCCTCCATTTGGCCGGCTCCCCCGGCCCTTGTCTGCCCGGCCGATCTCCGACTACCGTATATATGCGTCGCTGCAGCGGGCGCACGAGTCCGCGGCTATCTCACGATCCCCCGCGCCCGCCGCTCCTCTCGTGCCAAGATTCATTTTTGTCCGGGTCGGCCCGCGCGGCCTCCTCCTCGGCCTCTGCCCTCGCCCGCGGTCCGCGCTCGTGTTGCCTCACCCGCTTTTTTACGCGCTTCTATATCGCCCGCGCCGCCTCCGAGCCGTCCCCTGTCCCCCTCCCGGCCCCTTTCATCCTCGTCGCCGCCACCGACACCGCCGCCGCCGCCACCATCATCATCATCATCATCATCATCGCCATCCTCGTCATCATCGTACCGATGTTGTTTTTTTTTCCTGGCCGCTGGCCCGCGCATCAAATGTCCTCGATAGCCTTGTACCTGTAACCTATTCAATTGCCAACAACTTCGCGTACACTGGCAAACAGGGCTTCTCGCGTAACGGCCGCGACGACCCAGCCTCCTCCAACTTTTTCTCCTCTCTGCCGCTCGCGTCCGCTGCCGGCCGAGCTCCCGCCGGCTTCCCGCCCTCCGCCCGGCTACAATAATACGTATAAATACCCCGGGCTGTGTATTCCTCTACACGCCGCTAAATTCGATTTAAATGCCTTGCCGCGCTAATCCCCCCCCCTACCACCGACGCTTCATCAAATTCAGCTCGAAAGTCAGCCGGCTACTCGCGGGATTATCGTGGTAAAAAAGGAGAAAGAACCCTATTACCGGTCTAACAAGACGTGTAATCTACAGAGTAATCGCATCGCATGGAAATAAGAAAACAGCCGGCGGGCCGCTCTCCTCTTGCGGCACTGTCAGTCATTGCGTGGCACGAAATTAAAAGGAAAATGGGAGGAGAGCGAAAGGGAAAGGAGAAGGTCGCGGAAGCAGAAAAGAGCAGGCGTTAAACATTAAAAGCATTCGTCAATTAGCGCTAATGCGCACGTATTAAGTGGATCGAGGCGTTGCGCGGAGAAGCGGCACTGTACCGAGTGGCGCGACGACGCGTCGGTTACCTACAGATATACGCCAGGAGGGAGACGGACCGAGAGCGCCAGACAAAGACAGACCCGGAGACGGACAGACCGACAGACCGACAGACAGAGAGAGCGAGCAATGTGTGCTCCAGTGTGGCAACTGCTACGATTTCGGTTCGTTAGCCAAGTGCGCATCCACATATACGCTGACTCATGTGTACACTGTATATACATATAAATACACAGAGCGTGGACTGCGCGTTAACGGTTAACGAGGAGCTAGTTTATAGATTAGAAAACTCACTGAAGCAGAGAGAAAAAGATTGCCTCTGTTGGTTTTATTTTTGTTAATCGGAGATACCAAATGTTATACCTTTTCTCTGCTTTATACGTGTACACGATTAACTTGGATCTCTCGCTAATTATGTTCGAGTTTCATTCGACTTTCCATTCAAACCTCTAAAATCTTATAAATTATCCTTTCAAATTATTTATGAAAGCCGAATAATAATTAATCAACGTTTTAATTTAATAAATTTAATAAATTCGTTGTATTTAATACATGCTCGACGGGGCGCGTATACTCGAGTTTTATACTATTTTACTATTCAAGCAAGATTATGTGCCAAGATTAGTTGCCAAGATATCAGTGATGGTTCATGAATAATTGGTCTCCTTGTTGCTTCGTAATCATCATCACACTCAATAGTGATGCATGACGAAATTCGGCCGTCTCGGTTGCTATAAGCCGAGCAGTCGAGTAACAATTATTAATCACCCAACTGGTCTAACGTTAAAAATGCAATCTGCGCAAAACGCGTGCTTCTTCGAAAATCCCGATAAATGGCGACAGAAGCGGGATCCGGTATCCTTCTGCTAGATTGTTTAATAACTCTGACGTTCGGAGAAATAAGTAGGTATTAATAATCCGGGGGAATATTTATAAACATTCGGTTTGTAGAATCTAACAAAAGGTGGAATAGCAGAAACATTGGACGAAAATGATTCCCAGGCGTATTTCCCAGGCGTTATGCAAGGCGTCACACGGGCGGACACATTATTAGGTCATAATTTCAGTCGGCAGCGATACAAACTCTGGCGCGTCTTCTCCTCGATTCTCGTACATCAACCCCGTTCTGCAGTTACAGTACGACTATAACGAGTTTTAGTTCCGAGACGTTGACATAGTGTGTCGACAAGCTCTCGTGCTCTACACTCAGCCAAGCAGAGAACCACAGCAATTTGGATTCACTAGACTGCTATTCATCCTTCCTCGCTCGAAAAGTATTCGATCGCATTCCTTCTAAATAAAATGGAACGCGGTGCACGCATCGAGGAAATTGTTGACTAGACTTTGCGGAAAAAAAAAAAAAAAAAACCCTCCTCGTTGATGTTCTTATGCAGTGCTCGGGTCGATTGACATTTAATCAGAGCGCCGAAAGAGTAGCGGCTCCCCGGCCACAGGAGAGCAGGGCCGGGATTGCGTTTTCCAAACGATACCGATTTCAATATTGAATTCATAAGGGGATCGTCGAAAATAAAACGGAGGAGGATTTTTCATAATACAGATTGACGAGAACCTTGACCGGGTCGCCGATGAATTCTAAATATTGGAGATGGGGAATAAAAGGCCGGCGGGCCGTTAGACGCGCCGCAAAGGAAAAATGCTCGTCCGGATGAAATTGGCTATTCCATAAAACGAGACTAGAGAGCGATACCGCGAAAGCTCGCTATCAAAGTAGGCCGGTTAAAAAAGAGGAATAAGCGCGCAGACGGACGCCTAGGAAATGACAGGGCGGCGCGGATGAAGAGAAGAGCGGGAAAAGAGAGCCACGGTTCGGTGCGTTTACGCGTGTGCAGGCATATTGTGGAAAGGGGAAGAGTGTGTGCGTGCGTGCGGGGGGGGTGGCGGCGGCGTATCATGGAGGGCACGCGGATCGCTCGCACGGCCGGCCGACAGAAAGCGTATTAAGCGCGATAGCGCGGATTGCGCGCGAGCTGAATACGCGACATTATCGCTCGCTACACAGATATAGAGCGGGGTGGGGGCGTGCGGCTGTGGGTGGTGCGGTGGGGCGGTTAGGGGATGAGGGCGGTTAGAACAGCGGCACCACAAGGGTGGTCAAACCACAAACGAGACCACCGTGCCTGGCTATCTGCTATCAGGATAACCGCCAGTGCACTCCTCCCGCCCCGGGCTCCCCCCCGCCCCCGCCTCCTCCCGCCCCGGGCGCCGCGGCGCGCCTCTCTTTGTCCCTCTATGGCCGCGCGCGCGAGCCCTTTCACTTCAAACCCGCCGCCGGCTCCATTCCGAGCGGCGTCTCCCCCCCCCCCCCCGCTACCCCCGCAGCTTCCGCCGGCGGATGCCTGCGGATGCAGCCGGCGAGCCGTCCCCGGGGCCGGCACCTCCGCCGCTTATGCGCGCGCCGGCCTGATCCCCGGCCTAATTGTTAAGGTGTACCTCGGGCGGCCCGGGCGACCTCGGCTATTACGGCCGACTCCTCGCAGGGCGTCGGCTTACCTCTCCTCGGCTATTGCTTACCTGTCGGCGGCGGGCGGCCTCGCGCCCCAGCCTCCGCCCCCCGGAATTAGCCTCGGGTCCTCCGGTGGGCGCGGAGGGGCGCGGCTGCGGTGGCTTCGCCGCCCGAAGAATTTCCCCGATGCGCCGGGCGGGTCGGGGCGACGGGCGCAAAGGAAAACAGCCGAGCGTCCAGGGCACTAAATCACCCGGTCGTTTGTACGGGAAACATGTCGCAATGATTCGGTCCGCCTGCTCAAACAACAGCCCCAATTGATGCACTCCCAATATTGAATTGCATTATCGGAGCGTCAACAGGGGCCCGAGATAAGGGGCTCGCTGGCCGCTCTTATCGCCGCGCCGCTTCATTTTTGCGTACTAATTTACATTGGCGGGTGGGGGTGGGGGGGGGGCCTGCTGCCTCGGGCCTCGCCTCGGCCCTCGCCTCGGGCTCACTTGTACAAACGCCCGGGTTTGCCCGGCTCTTGTTTGCCGGGCCTGTGGGGGCAGGTGCGCGCCGCCGCGGGCCGCCTCCCAAAGCCCCGAGCGTCCACACGCACACACGCCGTATCGGGCGAGGATACAAGGCAATCGTCAGGTGTAACCGAACTGATTTATTGTGCAATCCGCGGCGAATGGCCCGGCATTCCCAAAGTCACGGGGGAAGAATTAGCGCGGGCGGTTTTTGCGCGCGGGCCGCTCCGGTTACGCACGGATTCCTCCTTGCGCGAGCAAACAGGGGAAAAAAAAGGCCACCGCCGCCGCCGCCGCCGCCGCCGGGGAAAAAGCCCGACTCGTCAATTTGCGGCCCTGTGTACAGAGGCTCGCGGGCCGGTAATGCGCGGCCCGAGCCGCGCCATCGCCGTTTAAATTCATTAGGGAGGGCCGTCGCGCGGCGAATGCCCCGGCCGATTACATCGGGGCCGACGAGCCTCGTGTGCGTGGCTCGCGGTTTTCCCCAAATATGCGCCGGCCGACGCGTACGCCAGAGCCGGCGCAGCCGATCTTCCCAGGGGCCGTTGAACCCGCCGCCGTCGCCGATGCATCTCTCTATTGCCGACTGTATGTTCGTTCTGTCCCTCCCCCGGCCCCGCGCTAGTTGAACAAGAGTAGCCGCGCCGCTAGACCCGCGGCTTATATCTCATCCGGGGCACAGAAACCGGGCCGCAGCTCGCCCCGATCCGGCCGATATCCGCTCGAAACCCCCTCGGAGCAGTAAGACCGCGGCCTCGTCAGTCCCCAGCGGCCGGTCGTACCCTGGCCGGTATACGCAAGTCCGCTTGGCCGCAAATAATTGTCCGCGATGGAGAAAAAAAAAAAAAAGAAAATTATCGCTCGTCACGGCCGGCCGCGCGCGTATAAATCCTTTGAGGGTTTGATGGGCTGCGGGCCCGCGGGGAAAAACCCGCCGCGGCAGATGGCCCGCCGGCTGACAGCCGCTTAACGACCTTTGATAAATATACGCTCGCGGAAATCCCGCGCGAATTTTGGGCGTCCGGCGCGCGTTCGGCCAATCTAGCCGATTTCGCGCACAAGCGCCGGCCCTGAAAGCCCGCCCCATCGGCCGGGGCGCACACGCCCTATCCCAAGCCCACCGACGCCTCGTTAGAATAATAGAGCCCGCGCGCGACCCTGCCTGTGAATACGTAATACGACCGGTGCCCGAGTTTTTCTTTGTTTTTTTTTTGTCGCGTAGATATATACATGTGTGTGCCAAAATAATTTTTCGAATTTTATCCACAGTTGCGCCCCGAGGGTTTGACCGGCCGAGCGGCGGCGGTAGGCGAGGGTGCACGCGTGTCTTCGCCGTTCGGGAGGGCTTTTACGAGGGCGGAGTCGCGGCGAAGAGCCCGGGGACACGCAGTCACGCGAGCCGCCGACGCCTCGGCTAACGAGGCTGCGGGGAAAGCCCCCGGTGCATTACGCCCGGGGAAAACGATAGGAAAATGAGGTGTTTCCAGGAAGCGATTGACCGCAAGCCGCGATATAACGATTGCCCACTCCACGTGAACAAATATTCTCTAACGGCCGTTCGGAGCGGCCCCCCCCCTGCGCGGGCCAATTTGTTTATTGGAAAAAGAAGAGAGAGAGAGAGAGAGAGCGGGCGGGCGGCCCGCCTTTGTTATACTCTCCCCTCCGTGTGTACGCTCGCCGGCAGTCGGCGCGTCGATTAAACACAGTTACGCCGGCGTTATCGGGAGCGATCTCCGAGGACGAAGCAATATAAGGCGCCCTGACCCCCCTCGTAAAAAGCCATTAGCGGTAAAGGGGGCCAGCGGGCCGATCGGCCGCGCATCGACCATCCCGATTGCAGAGAGAGAGACATACCTCGGACCGCGCGTACAACCGGAGCCCCGGGTCTTCTGCCGCGCCAGCGTGCGAACATCCCCGCGCGTTCGCCTGGCTCCCCATTTGCCGGCACGCGGGGGCCCAGGGACAGGGCCGCGTGGGCGCCACTCCGTTACGCGCGGGCCTCCGCCTGGAAAATTAGCGCTCCCTCTTGTCCCGGGGCTTAATGCGCCGCCGCCAAAGTAATGGAGGCATTACGCGGGCACGCGAGGAGCCCCCCTCCCCGTGCGCACGTGGGAAGAGGAATCGCCCCGGGGCTCTCCTCGTGGACCTCCTCCGGGGAGGAACCCCGGTGAAATGGCCGCTTGCAAAGCCGCGCGTCGTTACATGGGGAATACGTTTCCGAGGGGGGTGTACGTGTGTAGGCGCGCGCGTGGCAGGGGCTGTCGATAGCTGCTCGATAATGTTACCGACTGGCCCGCGGCCGCTGCACTGTTGCGCGCGGCGTATTGTTTTTAAATTTATCGGGCATCTGCTGCAGCGCGGCCGAGGCGCCGCAATATCGAAGGAAGTAAAATAACCAATGAATGACAATGCGAGTCGTCATAAATTTTAGTAATGCATGTTTACGCGTGCGCGCCTATACATGACGGGCGTCGTTTGAATATTTCACGGGGGGAGCCCCCGGCCCTCTCCATCAGGGGCCCACTCGTAATGGCACTTATAATTACTGCGGGACTCGGCCGCCCCCGGCCTGTACTCGTATAACGCCCCCGCGCAAAACACGGCCCCCGAATTTTCCCAATTTTCGGGCTAATACGCCCGCGGCTCCCATCCCCGAGGCGCGGCCGACGGCTCCATAAACGAGTGTCGCTTTTCCCGCCGTTCCCCCGGCAGCCGCGCGCCCATATCCGCGGCGCAAGGAACTTTTGAGCTCGGCCTGTACAACCGCTGCCAACGAGCGCTCGAGTCCGCCCGTGCAATTTAATCGAATTCCCCCTCCGCGCGGACCCGCGCGAACAACCAAAATACGTAAATGTCGGACAATCATTGCCTTTTCCACGGACGTATCGCTATAATCAATATTCGGACTGTTTGATAATTAGCTCGCGGGCTAACGCGAATGAACTCACGACATTGACGCTTAATACACACGATACGTGTACCCAATCCGTTAATAATCGACCCGAATTAATAATGCCGCGCTACAAAGTCATTCGAGATCGCTCAATTATTAAATTTATCGCAAATAGAAAAGCCCGGCTGATCCCCTAGTTTTACGGATTCCCCTATAGTCAAGATCGTTACAATCCGTTATACAGCCGCGCTCAAACCGCTAAGCGAATCTCGTTTTTTGTGCCCCCCGCCCCTCCGAGCCAAACGAGCGTTATTCGTATATTATCGAATTATTTCGAGGCAAATATTTAATGGGCGTGTGTGTACACAAATTCGGCGGGATATTTATTTGATTAGAAGCATTATACTTACGCGTACTCTATCGTTATGCGCTGCCCCCGTGCATTACTTGCGCCTAGTAATCTCCTTTTTATTAAATTAGCAGATAAATTACAGAGAGTCCGCTACAACCGAGCCTATAAGTATACGTGCTTATAGCCCCACGGGGGGTTAACCGGCCGATGGGAAAAAAGAGCAGAAAAAAGGCTCGCGGGCCATGTCGCGTGCGACGGATGCCTACGTACACATGCGCCAGTGCAGCGGGGGAATCGATCGAGGTGTTCGGCATTAAACATGCGGTGTGCAACGGCACGCGCTTTCGCAAAGCGCTACCGCGCTATTATAATAACATTAAACCGTCGATGAAGGCACCATTGAGCGCGCCGTACACCAAGGGAGAGAGGATACACGCGGAGGGTGGCCCGACAGCCGTACGCATGCACAAGTGCACGCGGCATCGCTAATTACACCGCTATGCAGCCGGACGAGGATCGCGCGACGAAAGCTAATAGAGCCCTGCGTATATATGCTCTGGCACCTATACGCGGCCGCCCCCTGCGCCTATCCGTCTGCGTGCGGCGCGGCTCTTTGCCGTTTTTTTTTTTTTTTTTTGTTTTTTTTTCGTTCGCCTCGCAACCTAGAAAATGCATTTTACGAATTTTCCGACCAGGTTGCTCGCTGGATTGTTCGAATTTGTTATCGCGCTTTATATTGCTATCGTGTGATTCATAGCGATATCGCGAGGTCGTTAGCAATGTTTAAATTGATGGAGTACTACTTGTACTCGAACGAAAGATTCTAGAGCTCGTTTGATTATTATACACTTTTAGCGTGTTCCTTTATACGTACATAAACATTTTGACTAATTATTCGTAATCTAATTACGCCATGACACGTATGCACTTACCTCGAGCGCTCTGAATTTCATATCTCCAGGGAATTGTCCGAACGGTGAATTTGATCGATTGATCCTTTGAAGATACGGTTGGGTCGCCGTGTGGGATGTGGGATAACAGAGTATGATTAAAAATAAACTTTTTGAAACACATGGATATATTTGTTTTCATTTCATTTATTGATTTTTTTATTCTTATCATAGACTCGTTCGTCGACTTTTTTCTTCTTTTTATCATTTCTCTAGCGACATACATGAGCGCCTGCATTGTGCACGTGGGTATGCGTAGCTAGATTTTCTTACAGATAATGCACGACTCAACATAATATTTACAAAAGGTATCTTATATTAGTTATTCTCACCGCTCGCGATATTATCTCATAATTTCTATACTCATGAGAAAAATTTTCGTTTAATTCTTCGTTTTTTCATTCTTTTTCATAATGTCATCCCTCCCCAGTTACTTTACTCTTTCGTTATGTCACTGGAGGGCACGTAGAAAAATATGACGGTATGTACCTAAGACGTTAAAAGCTATATACAAAATGTACATACAAGTAAAATGGACATAAGAATTGCAGCAGCGTCTATTCCTTTATGTGTACCTCAAGAATGACTAAATGCACCGTGTTTATTCGTTCGTGTTTGCACTCTAAAAAGTTTCCTTACTTCAAAAAGTATTACGAAGCCGAGTTTAACGCGTGGAATATATAAATATTTATAGTAAGAGCAATTCTGCTGAAAGGTTCGCTCAAAGTGAGTAAAACTTTTTACAGCGCTTCACTTGGCTTCTTTTGTGCGCGCGTCTGCGTGTGCGAATTATGCCATTAACGGCATTTTTTACTAGCTTCAGACGAACTCGAGCATCATTCGGCCGATCAATTCCTCGGACCATCGAATAGTACAAGATCCGACGGCCGCTTGCTTCGCGTAACGATAAGTGAAAGGCATCGAACCATTGAATGTAAAATAGGTGGGAAAAAATCCTCGTTTTCGTCTGAAACAGCCGTACTGTGAGAGCCGTTCTCTTCTCCTTACCCGAATAACAACAACAACAATATCAACAACAATGTTTCCCTTTATCCATTAACCGATGATGAATGCTTGTTTATTTGTATGCTGCGCAAAATGGAATAATATTGATGAGGTCGTATTTACAAGGGTACGTAAGATTGTTCCTAATCTTTTTAAGAGTGGGAACGGGCCTTGCCACTATCCCGGCAATTGGAGCACCTCCGAAATTCTGGTCCGTTCTTTAACAGCGGGTCTAACAGCGATCCGCACTGCTTCTTTAGTATATGACCTCGTAGACAGTGGCCTTCTTGTCTCCAGACCCGGTAACGATGTACTTGTCGTCAGCCGAGATGTCGCAGCTAAGCACGGAGGACGATTCCTTCGACTGCAAAGAATTTAAGAGAGGGCGTAATGGATGTTAAAGATACGTGCGATAAAACGATTCCTTTCCCTATGATTTCTTTCATATTATACGACGGTAAATGGCCGAAGGGAAAATAGTCAATAATTCTCTCAAAGTAGCACTAACACCGACTCGGAATAATAAAAGGGATGTAATAAGACTTTTACGTTTTACAAAGAAAAACCAAATTTATTATATGACTGCAAACCAGGGGCTCGGGGAAAAAGTCAATAAAAGAACGAATAAAAGTAGCTATAATGACAAACTAGTGATATCAACCAACCTGGAATATCGATGCTCCGTAGGGTGTGCGCCAAGCGTTGAGGAGGTTGTCCTTGCCCGTGGAGACGAACCACTTGCCACAAGATGCAAATCTCAGCGACAGTACGCAAGACTCGTGTAAATGCAGCTGGTATTTGTCGGGTTTGGTTGCGTGCAGGACCTCGACGTTTGAATTCTCCATGCCCACGGCTAACCACTCACCAGTGGGACAGTAGCCCAACGAGAAGATTTGCGAAGTGAAGTCATACTGCTTGAGTTGCCTGCCATCTCTCAACTCCCAAGATCTCACTGTATTGTCCAGTCCTCCAGTCCACAACTTTGTGCCATCGGCAGATATGTCCACGCAAGAGGCTCCGTCCGTATGTCCTTCGAACTGCCTGACGAGGTTCTGGTTGTGGAGATCCCAGACGGCGATGTGGCCGTCGCTACAGCAACTGAAGCACACCTTTGAGTCCGGGGAGATGGCGAGAGCATAGCAGGCCGGTGCCGAAGAGGTGAGTTCGGCCTTGATTCTCGGGGTGGGGCTGGCGAGATCCCAGATACTGAGGTTGCTGGCCTCTCCGCCAACTATGAGGGTTCTGCCGTCGGGCAGGAGTTTGACCGATCTAATGTAGTTGTCTCGTTGAAGACAATCGAGCTGGGAAACTGGTTTGCTGCTGTTGCTACCGCCCTGACTGATATCCCAGACTTTGACACAACCCTTGCCGCCTGTGTAGACGTACTTAGTCGGGTTTGAGATCGTCACAGCGCAGACGACCTCACCGTGTGTGAGGGTGTTAATTTGACGAGCGTGGCGGGGTATGCCAGCTCCAATCAGGGCGTCCGGCGGAAAAGGGACCGGGACCATTACATTATCGTTGGATACGTGAAAGCTGTACGCTCTGAAATAGTGAAAAGGTATGCGTGATGCAAGGCCGCGATGTAAAAGAAGATGACACGACAGTCGCGAGTACGCGAAACAAATATAGAACATGCACATATTCGTAATGTCTAGAAACTTACGGCTTTCCTCCAGGTACTGAGCCTACTGGCACTGGTGGCACCCTCATAGTTCCATGTGGATCGTAGAGTTGCTGCTGCAGACTAGGAGGTGCCCTGGGGGCCGCGTATCCGTTGTATGCCATTAGTTCAACATGCGCGGGGTGCTGAGCACCCGGGGGTAAATGGTGCGGTGGTCCAGGAGGATAGTGGGTGGGATAAGCAGCGGAGACACTGCCTGGGGGAGGTGGACCTTGGAGGCTTGAAGCCTTGCTTGAGGCAGGTTTAAGGGAGTTGCCGGACATGGATGTAGGTGTCAGCGGTTTGGAAATCGGAGTAGTCGCCTTCTCGCGGTCCTCCACTTTCTTTGCAGATGGGGTGCTGGCATTGCTGCTGGTGCCACTGCGCGGAGAGTGAGGTGGCAGTTCCTTCTTGCTCGGGCCATTGTTGCCATTGCTGTTACTGCTACTACTGAGAGCTGAGACTCCCAGTTTATCGATGCCGTTTTCGCGTGGGGACGAAGTCCCATTGATTACTGGACTTGTCGGGCAGTCACTCGCATCGTCGACAACCAGATCCTGATCGCTCTTTTCGCCATCGCTCTGTTTTTTAAATAGAGTTTTGTTTACGTTTAATTCGGCTCGACTACCATCGACATTTTATTACTATTTAATCAGTTCTTTAAGCGAAAAATGATTTTTATGATTTTTCTTGTTCGAGGAAAACCGTCTAGCAAATGTAAGTAAAAAGGGTATTTTAATCAGAACTTAAATACGAATTTGCTCTCTACAATCTTGACAATCTCACTGATTAGTCTTAAATGTGCAAGCGAATGAAGTTTACCCGGGAACAGGAAGCATCAACATCCCAAACACTCAGGGGTTTTAATTCATTTCTGAAAGACATAAGACGCGAGCAAGAGATGGAATTTAACTTCTCCACTCGCGTTATTATGCTGAGAGGATTTTGTGCGAGGTGTATCTTAGCTGATGATGACGAGAGGTAAAACTCTTTGCTACGCTACCTTTGGGACATGAAATAACGAACAAACTTTCTGTGGAACTTTTAATGGACCCGAGAAGATTGGAAAGTAATGTTTAGCTAAACCAAATTGTCATTGTTAAGTAGTGTGCAATTGACTATGTTAGTAAATAGTATTAGTTGGCTTACAGTAAATAAAAACACTAGACAAACTCCGGATTAAAAGTATTCGTTGATTTGATGGAAAGCAAAAGAGAAGTTTTGATTAAAATAAACTTACGGGTCCAAGGTCCTTGTCATGCTCCTTCTTCAGCTTCTTTATATGAATCGGATGATCTTGATGGTTTTGTATGTGGTGGCTGTGATGAGACTCTTGCGGTGAGCGAGGCCTTATATATTTTTCACCAGGTGATATTGAGCTTCTCTGTAAATGGAACGAATTGAGCACATTTTACTTCCGATACACTGCGTGAAAAATGTACTTTTTAAAAATATAAACGCAAGCTTTGTTCCATTTATCTCATACAAGAATATCGATTTGATTTGTTCTACAGAAATATTATTTTTTAATCGCTTATGAATATTAAGTATTCTGGGAAAACTATCTAAAACTATGTTTAAAATGAAAAATAAAGCATTGCATAATCTAAGCACAGAAAGAGTCAAGAAAGAGTGTTATGAACCCGAAGATATAAAGGGTTGTTCTTTTTAGTGGAAACCGGATTCTTAGGGAACTGAAGAATAAACAAAGGTTCCTCTCCAGGAACATCAGGAGCACGAAATGGTGAGAAAGAGAAATGAAATATATATATACAGAGGAGAGAAAAGACGCAACTCTGCAGGGCCTTAAGAAGATGAACTGAGGCGCGCGAGTGATTCACGCGTCGATTTCGTGGTGGCCCGTTAATGGGGCATAATGGAATTCGTAGAACACCGAAACGTGGGCATGAATAGAGGGAGAGAGTGAGTGAGAAAAATAGAAAGATGTAGAGACAGAGAGAAATGGAATGCCCGAGGCAGACTGATTGCGCACTAGGTGTGACTAGCGCGATCGATTTAAAGGATTTTTTTCACCTTTTTCAATTTCTCTCTCGCTCTCGTTCTGTATCTCTCTATCTTTCTTTTGCGGAATGGGATACGAACCAGCTGCTGAACAATGGTGGATTTATGTCGCGGCGTTATTTTACCGCCGCACCAGCGTTGGATTTTTACGCTCGCACGCCACAAATTTTATTTTTATAGTCGACTCAAGCGAGATTCCAAGTGTTGAAATATTTCAGTGGGTATTTTGTACCAATAGCCTCATTGATATATGGAGATTGGATTGAAGAACTATAAATTAGTGAATAAGTCATGGGTGAGATATCAAATGCGTAATGATGCAATAAAATCGAGAAGGTCCTTTATCCTTTGATAAGGAATACGCGAGTGAAAAAGGATAATCCCTAGAGTAGGTAATTGAAATAATCGGTTTTCCAACAGCACCTACGTGTATAGGGGGGGGGGGTGGGGCGGATGGAGCGACAAATTATGCAGAGGAGGATTCTCGGGAGGATCGGGAGGAATATTACTAAAGTGACAATGTAAGGAGAAGAAAACTTGGCTGGGGCCGAGGCTGACACGGAAGGAAAAAGAACGGGATAAAAAGTGACTCGGGGTGATTGGTACGGAGGTGGTATGAGAGTCAGAGACAAAGAGGAAGGTAGGTTGGGAGGAGGCTAGTAATAAGGGAGACAATAACCGAAAGCAAAGAGCGCTAGGGGGACACTGATTACAGAGGAGAAATATGTAGGATGATGAAGGCGGTCGTAGGAGGCGCGGTGGCGGCTCGGCGTTGTCGGCGGGGCTGCTCGGTCGGAATAAAGAGGGGCACATCGAGGGCCACACCGGGGGGAGAGAGCGCGAGGAAAAGGGAAAAAGGCTTGAAGGACGCGCGCGGTGGGATACCGCGGGCGAGGAGGAGGAGGAGGAGTAGGAGGAGGCGGAGAGGCCGGGAGGTGGCGGGGCGGCGGCGGGAGGGGATAGTGGACGGGGGAGAAAATAGAATGGCGAGAACGAGAGAGAATGAGAGGGCGTCGATGGGCGGAACGCGGTCCCGCGATGATTACAGGCTTGGCGCAAACCTGCAATACTCGAGTCCCTCTTCTCTCCATCTTCCCATCTCTCCATCTCCCCCATCTCCCCCATCTGCCGACTCCCCTTCTTGCCGGGGCCCTCTTCTTTTTAACCTTCCGCCTCATATCCTACCTCTCTTTACCCTCCTTTTGCGCCAGAGTGCCACACCTACGTGTGTATGCGCATTTACGGGCACCTACCTCCGTAGCGGCGCTTGCGCCCGCCGCGCCGCTCTTTGTTCTCTCTTTCTCTGGCGGCGCGCCCGCTCCTCTTTCTTCCTCATTCCTTTTGCGCCTACCGTTCCTCTCGCGCTCGCGTGCAATCCCGTGGAAAATCGCGCGAGCCGATTCGCGGAAATGGAGCGAGCCATAAAACAGAGACGAGTGCGGAGGGAGCCTAATTATCGGGCCGAGAGAGGGAGGGAGGGAGAGAGAGAGAGAGAGAGAAGGCAAGTGTGAGCCGAGCACGAGTGGTGCCGTGCAAGGGATCGCAGGTGCACTAAAAGAAAAACGACCGCGCGATCCTCTTCTCCCCCGTGTACCGGGTCTCTCACAAGTGAATATGCCAGGGAAAAGCCCGTGGGGCCGGAGCCTCGGGCTATACGTGTATAAGGTATATATAACCAGAGCGATAGCCCGAGACTAGATTTATGCCGGGATAATGGAGTCGGCGGCAACGAGCTACTTTTTCCTCGATAGAACGCGCTACAAAGGCTGAAAAATGAATGTTTAACACCGCTGCACTAGCGCGCGGCCAAAGCCAAAGCGAACGGGATTAACGAAGGCTCGGGGGCTCGAGCTCAGCTCCAGACAATAATGCACGTCCGCGCGAGCAATAAAAAGAAGACGACGCGTTTGTTCACAGGGATATAACGCGCGCAGGAAATCGATCTAGCCTCGAAAACTCTTTGTTTTTCCCCGCGCGCCTATTATATTCATAGGGTAAATTAGCTTTGCTTGGCCGTCGCGAGAGCCGCGGCGGCGCTACTTTGCCTATCGAGCGGATGAAAAAACAAAAGGAAGAAAGAGAGCGCGCCCGGCAATAAATTTGAGCGATAAACGTGGAACAAAGTGGCGAAGAGTGCGAGTGCTAGCGGGCGCTCGCAGCTGCGAAAAATTGCGTGAAACTTTAATTTATTTACTCACGTGTCGCTCCTCGGTCGAACTGAGTCCTGAAACAGAAAGAGGAAGCAAAATATTCAGTGAAAATTAGTCTCCGTGCTTTAATGTAAATAAAAGCAGGTGAAAAAAAAAGAAGCTTACAAGCCCGAGTACGCTTTTCACTCGCGCTTGAAAAAATCCGGGTACACGCGCGCGTGCAGTGCGCACACATTGATTTACGCGGAGGCGGCTACTCCCCGCAGGAGCCGGGGGGATGGCTCCGGGAGCCTGGGCGGCTGCGGAACCGGGAGGGAGCGCAAAAAAAAAAAAAAAAGAAGAAAGGACAAAAAAAAAAGGCACCGGGAGCGACTGGAAGCTGACTGATGGAAAAACGCTCGCTATCGCGTGCACGTTCGCAGCGGCGGGCCGCGCGGAGCCGGCGAAAGAGGGGGCGGGGGGGCGCCCCCGCGCCGCCAGAATGTTAATACCGCGTCGCGTGTGCGCGGGAGCGAGAGAAAGAACGGGGACAAGCGCGCGGACCGGTATAAACGATCCCCATGCATATTTATGCGCGCTTTTCCCTCAAAAGCAGGCGTTGTCCGCTAACGCGGGCGGCGGCGGCGGCGGCGGTGGGGCGCGAGGCGCTCTGAAAGCGAGCTTTGAAAATCCTCGGTGGCCGCCCAGGTCCTATCTGTCTCTCTTCGCTCCTTTCCCCTCGGCCTCCTACCCCGGCGCTGTTTCCCTAATGCCGCCAGCTGCCGGCGGCGCTGCGCCGCTGCCACTGCACTTTCCGTTTGACGCCCCCGCCGCGCCGCCCACGCCGAGAGCAGACTCCCTTTTTAACTCGGTTCTCGGGGCCGCGGGGATCAAACGCCCGGCGCGCCCGCTGGCAAGAACCTCTCTTCTCCCGGCGGACTTTTCCACTCCCGCCCCGGAAATTTTCGGTTTTACCGCACCGAGCGGATTTTCCCTTTTCCCACCCCGCGCGCCGGTGCAACTTTTTACCCCCGGGGGTCCCTCCCCCCCGCCGCTCCTCTCGACCTCTCCGCGATATTGCGCCCGGGCGCCGATCGGTTATTGCGCCAAATTGCCCGGGCAAACTTTTCCTAATCATTCCGCCGCGCGGCTTCTCCCCCGCCCTTTTTCTTTTTTTTTTTATCGTTCTGCTGCCGGCCAGCGCGGGAATTCCGGGGACCGCCGGTGGACGGCCTGCGCGGCTCGGCCCGCGCGCAAAGAGAATACGTACACCGGGGCTTTGAGGGGGCGGCGCGTCTAACCTGAGCCCTCTGCCGCCCTGGCTTTTTCCCCCGGGGGAGCGATTAATTATTGGAGGCGCGTCCATTTCCGCGCCGGGAGGTACAAAAAAAAAATAGCCGCGGACCGAGCCTTTGAAAGCCGGTCCCCGAAAAAAATCCATTTCCCCGGCCGGCCCCGGATTTATTCATTTGACGTTTTCTTTTTTTTTTTTTTTTGTCCACCCAGCGCAGCTCGGAAAGTGCGCCGCCGCCGCGCCCGGATGATGTAGAGGGTTATCGAGCGCAGCCGCGGCCCGGGCGCCCAATGCGATTTGCCCCGGGAAAAGCGCCGGGCTCATCCGGCCGAGATGGCCGCCACGAGATTAGGACGCTGCCGCGGTCCAGGGCAGTTTGCCGCGCGCGCGCATCTCGCGCAAAGGGCCGAACTGCGAGTGCCGGCCGCATGCAGATTGGCGGGTGTTTTTCCGAGCGGTCGCAATCGGCCTTCAGTGGGTATTAGGGCCGCGATGGAAGCCGGATCTGAATTTATCATCGCCAGGACTGCTATATATGGCATATTTTGGCAGCTCAGTCGTTGAACCAAGCGGCAAAAAAATAAAACAACGAGATTGCGTGGATTGGCACGTATACCAATGGAAAGGAGAACGCGCGCAAAGTGGGGTTGAGTTAATTGGGGAGGATCGCGTCGAGGCGAGGAGATTATGGGTACTAACCTCCGTTGCTCTTGACGTCGTCGGGCTGGCTGTTGCGGTGGAGCTCGGGCTTGGTCAGCATGGAGAGCGGGTGGGTGGGCGCGGCCCCGGGAGTCGGCGGGGCCCCGGGCGCGAGGCCCAGGCCGAGGAGGGCCGCCGAGGCGGAGGTGGAGACGGGCAGGCCGGCCCCGGGTCCCAGGCCCGGCAGCCCCGGGTGCGGCCCTATCGCCGCCCCCGGCGGGATCTGCTGCACCTGCATCTGCTGGAGCAGCCGGGGGATGTCCGGCCGCTGTTGCTGCAAGCCACAAAAGACGAGGCGTTAGTTGAATTAAAGCGAGGGAGAGGCCCGGGAAGACACGGGAGATCCGCGTACACACACGTATACACAGGGCAGGAGTTTACAAATCGGTCTCCCGGCGAGCGGAGGCGCCGACGAGGACGCGGGACTCGCGCGCGGAATACCTAATGGAAGCGGGGTGGGCGAGGGCTTCCCGGGATATATATACAAGGGGCGGGCATAAAGTTCCAGGCCGTCGGCGCGCAGTGGCGCGCTACTCGGCAAAATGCGCGTGCAATCACTTAAACCAGGAAGTTCCTCCTCGCCTCCCTCGGCTGTACGGCGGCCGCCCGACCTCCCACCCACCCCCCACCCGGCGCGGCGCTGCGTATTTCAAGGTGTAAATTGAGAGCTCCTGTTGATTTAAAGCCACTTGCTCGGCGCATCCCGGCCCCCTCGCCGGCTGCGCCCGCCGCCCCTGATAATTATACGCGCGAGTTTAGCTTCTGGCGGGCCTCCGTCAATTGCCAGACAATCGGCCGGGCTTAGCCGGGCGGCGCGGGCCCGGGGACAACGAGCGATAAACTCGTCACGGGCGCGGCCGGCTTATCGGCCGGCTTTGCACTCGGGGGGCCGGCTTCCGCGGTGTACACACGCGCGCGCGAGGGACTCCCCCCGCGGGCGGCGGGGCGCATTGCCGCACACGCGGGGACACGTGCAGGGGAAGAGGGCGCACGCGCGCGGCCATTGTTGGCCCCTGCGCCGGGGCTTTTGCCGCGCGATCGACCCGCGCCTTACGTGCCCGCGGCGGGCACGCGACGCCACCCGGCCGCATTTCCATATATCTCGGCGGAGGCTGCTCCCCCGGCGGATCGAACGGGGCATTGATTCGCGGCCCTGTTTACCCGCCGATGCATATTCATGGACCGGCGACACCTTTATTCCCCGCACGGCCCGCGGGAGCCTCCCCGAGATTTTCACGCTCGAGAGCCACTTAAACTTTTCCCCGTCTTCGCCTTCCCGCCCCCGCCCCCCCGGCCTTTCGAACTTCTCGAGCGGCGCGCTCGGCGGCCCCGCCACCTCGACGTTACACGCGCGCGCGCGGACCCCCGCGTCGATAAATTTCCAATGGGCGCGCGGGTGTACGCCCGAGGCCCGCGTAATTGGCCCTCGACCGCGCGCGAGTCTTTCCGCCCGGCCGCGCCGGAATCGCCGCGCCCGCCCCTCCCGCCATAATGCAGAGGGCAACACGTGTAGCCGGGCCGCGTAATCCCCGGGGGTATAATACAGAGGCGCGTGTTCGGCAAACGCCGACAGCGCTCCCGTCTTACGCTCGTGTACCTAGGCGCGCTTACACGCGTGCGCCGGGGCCCGGCCTCCCCCCCTCCTGCGCGTATACGCGCGGCCGAGCAGCAGCCCCGGCGGCGGCGGCTACGTCAACAGACCTCGTCGGAGGAGGCCAAGTCCCCGGCGGCTCGCGGCCTGTGTACAACGTGTACCCCCCCCCAGCCCGGCGTGTCCCCGGGAAATTTTGCCGGCCGGACGCGTGGCCCGGCATTTTAGGCGCACTTACCCCGACTATCGAGTTGAGCTCCGTCATGGTGACCTGCTTCGCCCGGTCGACGGCGGTCGCCACTTGCTGCTGGTGCTCCTGCGAGAGGAACGGCAGTATCTGCGCGATAATGGCATTCAGTCGTTTCGATATTTCCGTCTGCAAGCAAAAGCAAAGGCCCCGGGTTTTAAAACAAACAGTGGCCAACGCGCTTTCCGCGCTTAGTCAAAGCGCGCCGCCGCCTCCTCCAGCCCGGCCAGCCGGCTTCGGAATAACACCGATGAAACACCGCCCGTCGCCGGAAAGACGCGGGCCTTTTTTAAAATAGATCGCTTGAAAAATCGTTTTCAACTTTTTTCTTTTTTTTTTTTGTTCTTCCCCTCCGCGCCTCAAGGAGCCGCGCATTAATGCGTGATTAGCAAACAATGACCGTTCCCCCCTGCACCGAGAGGAGAAAAATATAAATAATCTTTTGTCCGTGCGAGGATAAAAATACAACAAAAGATTATTATTCGAGCGTTGAATTTTAAATGAGATTTATTCAATGACCCATCGCTTCGCTCCAATCTATGACACGCGGATCAAAAAAATCTCCCTAACCAATACTTCGCCCATTTCCATTTTTTTTTTTTTCGTATTTGCATTCGCTTAATTCTCTAATTTTTGACTTTCAATGGCCAATCGAGTTTTCGGCAATCGAGAGCCAAATGGAAATTTACAAAAAGCACCGATAATCATCTGAATAAACCAATAACTTTATAAACTTTTATGGTTCAAATTGTTATTTTAACCTCGTATCACGGATAACGTTTAAAAAGACACCCTTGTACAACTGTAGTCTTAAGATTACGGCGGCATATTCTGTATTTTAAGAACGATGGCACGAAACCTTATTTTTAGAATATCCATTTGGAAAAAAAATAAATTGAATAATTATAAACAATTTTAAGTACATTATCAGTACACACAAACAAATGTAGAGAAATGAATGTGTATTTCTGGATTGCTTTCTAACGGTATCGGAACTCTGTCTAAATATATGTGTTATTTGTACACGCTTGTAGGAATTTTCGTAAAAGCTTAAAAATTATTATTAGATTCGACGCGTCAATCTTGATACTCGTTAAGATGACTTGGGAAACTATTTTCTGAAACTAAGGAGAGAACATGTTGACACGCCAAAGAAGTGAATCATGCGCGGTAATAAGCGCCAAATGATACTTTTTATAAAGCCCGTTCAGCTTACAATCCGATAACTGAGATGTCTATTTATAGGCATTAAGTGTTTTCGAGTTTCCT
The DNA here is from genome assembly GCA_018906755.1 of Sycophaga agraensis. Classification (NCBI taxonomy): domain Eukaryota; kingdom Metazoa; phylum Arthropoda; class Insecta; order Hymenoptera; family Pteromalidae; genus Sycophaga; species Sycophaga agraensis. Next base: position 1,504,758 of record JACCIE010000003.1, read on the forward strand.
TTATAAAAAGGTGAAAAAACTCATTAGACCGACAAGTTTAATAGTTTGAAATCATTTTCTTTGGTTTACTTATTTATAAAAAATTACGATCCAATCATCAAATTGGTCCGTTCGCGTGTCAAATTTTTTCTGACCTCATGTACAGTTTTACTACCGAGAGTAAAGTGTAATAATAGATTACATTCGAACCATGGACTGATCGCAAGACTCGGACCGAAGAAAAAGAAGATGAGAGGAAAAAAAATCTAACGAATGAAGCTAAAATACACCGTCTCGACTGATTGACCAGAGTCATACTTCTGTTTTTGTGGTCGGGCATTGAGATTAAAAAATATTTAAGTCAAAGGCAATCAGTAACAGAATCGATCAGCATTAATAATGTATTTGTACGTAATTAAAAGACATTTACGAATCATCAAGCTTACAGTCTGCTAAAGATCAAAAAAATTTATTACAAATTTTTTTCCGTGTATAGATTAAGCAAAAATTATTCGATATGTCAGTTAGTATAATTAAGCAAAGGAAAAATCATAATAATGAAAGTTTAAAAGCTCGCTATCTTATTAGACTGTTGGTTGGGCCGAAAACAGCTCAAGTTCTAAGTGACAGGTGCTTGCGTGCTATTAATCTCTCTGTAAAAGAAGTTGATGCACGTTATCGAGATGGCGAGAAAGCGCAGGGCTGAAAGAACTCGACTTAGCTGAGGCGACGACCTCGGCGGTTGTGGGAATGAAATGTCGGAAGAAATCCACTTACTGTCAGAATAACGTCTAATAAATAAGTGCAGATTTACTAAGGTTAATTGTTTCAATGTAAGAGGGGGTGTATACTTTTCCCCTCTCTTATCTTATTTTAATTTTACTTTTTTTTTTTAATCTCTTACTTAATTCCCGGTTTTTCTTCCTCCCTAATGTTTCATTCAATCTCTTTCAACACTAAATTCCACGAAAATGATTTGCATTACTACTCAATAGATTATGTGTAAGCATAAAATCAGGGAAAATCAGTGAAGTAATCAAATGCAAAATCTGTTATTACCTGTTTGTGCATTTCAACGTTAAGGCCATAGGACATCTCGTAATACTGAAACAAACAAAGCCAATATTGAATGTGTTAATTTTTATTGCATATAATCAAAATCAAATAAAGAATTCTTAATAAAAATTTATTGATTTCGATACTCTTCTACTGCGCAAAAGATAATCTAAACGAAATTTTGTATACTAGCTGAGATTTGCATTTCTTATCATACTTAAATGCAATATAAATTAGTATAATATAAATTACATAACTATACATTCTATAATGTTGCGATAAAAACATGTTTCACATTGGAATGTAATATATTGTGTATATCCTACATTAGCTTTAATATAATTTAATAATGAATTTCGTGTGCAAGCTAAATATCATATAAAATCTTTTTGAGAATGTGGTTTTCAACTTTTTTGCGTAAGGTTTAAGAATGTAGACAGTCGGCATTTTAGCGATTATAATTATCGAATTCACATACTTATATATAAGTATATGTTATACTATTATAAAAAACTCTATTAGAATATGTAAGGATGTACCAATAAATCTAAAACCATTAAATATCACTCGTAAGAGAAATGCTCGGAGAGACGAGTACACAGAAAAAACGTACGTAGCACACATTATTAATATATTATTAAAATGAAAATGAATATACAAGTGTCTTTGAAGTTTGTTAATGTAGTTTTTGCAATGAATACCGTTACTGTTTTGTTGATATTATAAAATCTGGGCGCGTTACTGAATTTCACAAGTACATTGAGGCGGAAATATAATAAGTTTGAAAGTTACTATCATAACCAGACACACTTCTCGTTATCTCGCACGAGAATTAATGAAGTTTTATCACAATCACGGTTGTTGAAATGTATCAGTTATTGCAAAAGAAAGAAAAAGATTACCTTGATTGTGAATTCGTGTGATTCATCTAACAATAACGGAATAGACGAATGGAATTCGATAGATTACAGAAGGAGGCAAAACTAGAATAAAACTTTTACTAAAGCGGACAAAAAATCGAGCAAGAAGCGCATATTATTCTAGTCTAAAATTCTTGTACAATAGCTATAACTGATTGGGACATCGATTGAACAGTCGTTGACACAAGATGTAGTACTTAAAGTATTTAACAAATATGTATAGCATGAGCCTCTGATATCAGTAAGTTTGACAAGTGAAAGTATACGCGATTTAAAATTTAACATTTAAGCAGATTTGGAAGGTTCCGATCTATATAGTTTGGAATATGAGACGCGAGGGTGTAGAAATAGGAATCAAATAAGATAGAGAAGACCGGAAGGAGCAGCGGAGAAGCAATCAAGTATAATCTGCTAGCAGCGCGAACCCGATAAATCTTTGACTCGACGATTTCCGCTCTTGCGATGGCTACGGCATCATGATTAATCGCATTTAACCTAGTCGCTTCGGTGTCAATCAAAAGCCACTGCGCTAGTCGAAGCACATTGCCGCTGCTCCTATCCTTCGTATAAATCTCAGACGTGGCAATTCGGACGAGACACCGAGAATGGAAGAGCTAAAATTATTGCAGTTACGAATGCTGAAATATTGACTGCGTTAGCAATGCATTTTTATTAGCGCCGGACTGGAGTACACGGGTGATAAAAGTACAACAAAAGAGAGAAAAGTGCGCGATCTCTCGAGCCCGAGGATCCAAAGTGCGCAAGAGATATATAATACCGTGGGCTAAAAAGCGTAAGCAGCTCATCGGCCGCAACCTCGTTGTGCAATTGCTTCCCCTCTCCATCTCTTGAGCCGAGGATAATAGATCCTCGAGGTAAGGAATTCCCGAGACGAGCTCGGCGCGGCTAGAGCATGCGCCTTCGTGCGCGGTGCGGAGATTCTGCTTGCGCCGCAGTTGGCGCAAAGAGGATGCAATTAATCCTTAATAGCCTGAGGCTTGCTTATAGTGCGTTTTAGTGCCTTTAGTGCGTTTAATGCGCTTAATGCGCTTTGGTGCAGTTTAGCGCGGCGCTCGGACGAGGGAGCAGTCCGGGGGTGATTATGTATGCGCGTAAAGGCGCGCGAAGCCCCCTCAATTCGAAAATCAGCGAGGTTTAGGGAATTGGACCGTGAGCCGCTACACTTTTTTGACTACCGATCTGTAACCCATTATCAAACTCAAGCCCTATTGTTTTTTAAAGCACGAAAAAGAGGACGACAACTTCAATTCAAAAATAATAATTTCCGGCTTGTTAATTATAAACATTTTATGCACTTACAAACTTTGATTACGTTTCAATCACTTTTACATATAAGTTATATTATTTGACAATAAATCTTCAAACCAAATCTCTAGCTTTGTCATACAAATTTCGTTTTGAATTAGAATTTAATATAGACGAGTACAGTGGACAACCGACCAATTAGTCATTGTTTCTTACCATAACGTAATGCCTGTGGGTTTCCATTCTTTCTGTAGCCAATTTCTCGTACTCGAGTTTCATGCTGAAACAGAACAAGAAACGAGAAAACGGTTAGTATGCTACTTAGCTTGTGATGTTCTGACTGTGCCTACGATCGTTGGCAATTTTCCAAGCGAATCTCGCTGGCAATTCTCATCGTTGCGAAATCGCGGCTCATTCCGTACCATGGCAATGATTCTACACGGATTATTTCTTTACTGTAGCTGACAAAGTTTTACTAGTTAAAAAATGACGCATCGGGTCTAGATATAAAAACGGCAGAAATATTGTGCTACGGTTGAAATCTATATATAACAACGCGTCTATACTGGAGCAAGGTAAACTTGTACTTATTAAGCTATATATATATATATACACTTGTCTTTAAATTCAAAATAAAAGCAAAGAACTATAAAAAAGCTACAGGAAATTAAAACGCTCCTTCGATACAATCGTCGTCGTGTATACTGTGGATAACATGTCCATCGCGATAAGCAAGCAGTGAGCTCGATGCCACTCCTACACAAAACGACGATAAATTGCCTTCTCCTCGTCGTGGAGGGTAAGAAAAAAAATATGAATCTATGTGAATATGACGTAGCTACTCTTAACGCAAGAATGTAACAGTATTTAAACATTCGAGTGGCAACTTTCTGTCTTGTAGATAATCATCAAGAGGCTTTTAAGTAATTTTCCATGATAATCTTAATGAATGATCAATTATGATTTTATTTTAATTTAATTTTAATTCCACTGTCAAATTTGTATACTGTTTGGAATTTATTTTTCAAAATCTATTTATTTGCTTTTAATTGTTAAAATTTCAAATGTAATGGATTTTTTTTTATTTCTATATAAATTAAGTATGTGAAAATATTAACTTGGATAATAAATTATTTTCTTAAGTACCATTAAATTTCCAGAATATTATTGTTATGTATTTGATAAGAATTTCATCATTTAGGTATCAGTTCACATTGTATATTAGATAAAGTTTTGACAGGTAATAAATGTCACTAATTAAAAAATCCACTTTTATCGAATTGATATGTACACCCATATACATACAAAATGTACAAAGAAGCGGTAAGAACTTAATACAAGAGTAAAAGTCTGTAAATATTTAATGACATATCACTAGAGGTTCAATACTCTCTTGCCTCAGCACTGTAATTTCTCTAGTTTCCATTTTTTAATGTTTTCCACAAAATCTTTAAAAGTTATCCTGTGTCGTTACAAATACCTCATTTGAACAAATCGTACTAGTACTTAATTTGACATGATAGACTATTATAGATCGCGCTATTTAGATTTTAAGACACAGAAATTATAACTGCGAAATTATACCATATATTCGTATTGCTATACGACTATCGAATGAGATGGCGAGTCTATACCAAGCTGAAGTTTCGCGCTTACGTTATACGTGCGTAGGTAATGTCTTCACCATAATTAGATATTATACACTAAGTACTGCCTTTCCTGCTCTTTCATCCGCTTATTCTCAAGAAAGGAGGCCGTTCTCACAACTCGCTTAAACATTGCAATTAAAACAAGACGAAATTGCAAAATAGTCCAATTAGTGACTCTCGCTATCGCAGCTCGACACCTCGATGCATTTTAAAATTGAATTATGAATTTAAATAACAATATAGAAATAGAGTAAAGCAAATTCTATCTATAAAGTTGAACGTCTCACTTACTTGTGATACTGTGCTTGTAAAAAATTGAACTCCTCTTTGATCCTGTCACAAGTTTCGATCACCGTGAACTTAAACGGTTGACTCGATTGAGGTGGCACCTGAAAAGAATAAATAACTGTTTATAACAAATATAGCATTGAAAGCTATAAATGAGATTTATTTGATACGAGGAAATCATAATATTGCGGATATTAGGATGATAGGAACAGACATACGATCGGGATGATAAGGATTTTAATTGTTGCGCAAACTCTTCATGTATAAAAAAGGGGATAGCGAAAGCAACCAAGACAGAAAAACAAATAAAAGTTGGGGCACACTGCGGCAAGAATATAAAGAAAAAGAAATGACTGTTGCATTTGAGCATGCAAATGATCAAGGCGCGCAAAGTGAAAAAGGCCGCCCAACGCCCCCGAAGAGCAATAAAGCATTATCAGCCTTTTCTTCTTTTCGTCCTTTCTTCTTTAGCCCTATGGCGATTTGCTCCGATACGCCCAGGAAGTTTTTTGCGTCTCTTTCTGTTACGTTTTTCTCGCGTAAGCTCGTGCATGCCTATAAACACCTATTATTACGTTAAATATCTTCATGGGCAAATTTCTCTCCCCTCCGACGGCCCTTAGTCGTATATAAAACTTAATTGTAAAACGAAAGTTTTTGCGTGCCTTCTGTTGGTAAACTGCAAAAAAGCACTTTTGTAGCAGATCGTAAACGTACACGTATGTTTTACATTCGTAGAGGTGTTTTCGAGTATATTATTTCGCAAGTTTGCCACATCGAGACCTTGGAAACCGAGTTTTCACTCTTTTTTCTTCGTTCTATAAGCAGTGAAATTTATCTTTCAGTATGTTTTTTTTTCATTTACTTTGATGATTCATGCGGAGTAAAAGCGAAGCTTTAAAAGTCGTAGGAAATATATGAGAATTAGATGAAAGAGATAGGGAGAAAGATGCAGGCACGGCGAAGAGGAGTCTTGGCCTGGAAAGAAGCTTAACTGGGCGCAAAGACCAGACTTGCATAGAAGTTCTCAGTACTCCTTGAGCATACAGGCTTTTACAACCATTCATGCACAGCATCTACTGCATCCGCGTACGTAACCGTGGCCCGCGCGTGTGGAGGCAATGCGGGTTGACGCATACACTAATTATTCTACTCAGCCCAGCATAGACTCGAGGCGTATAAACTTCATCTAAAACCCATCTAGCACGCTCGTGCCCAGGGACGCGTGCGTGTGTGCGTGTCGGAGGGAGAGGGCCTCTCTCTCTCTCTCGCGTAGCAACAATCACTCTGGTATAAGAGCAGCGTTCGATCGCCAGGGCAAATGCGTCGACTCGACGAGCGGCGTCTCTCTCCCTCTCGGGCGTTACACGCGTATTCGCCTCGGCGGAGAGACGGCGGTGAGAGGGCCGCTCGGCATATGTATACGTGGGCGCGCTCTCGGCCCTCGAGCGGAGCGCGGCTAGAGCAAGAGCAAGTGTTAATTACATGTTACGGTGTCCGCAGGGATTATACGCTACAACCGAAACTATGAGCTCGTGAGCTACATCTGCGCGCAATCGCCTATCCCCCCCCCCCCCCTACGGCCCATAATATCCCCGCGGGTGCCTGTGTCGGCGGCCTACGCGCATAATCCTCGAACATTGACTCGCGTCATACCTTATATGAGCGCGAGCAGAGCGGCGCAGACGAGCGACTTTACGGCCGGCTGAAAGAGCTCGCTTTTCATTTGGGCTCCTTTTCATACGGCGCTCTCGCGTCATTACGTGGCGGCGGCGCATATACCGCGCGCCCGCGCGCCACGACGTCGCCGCGGGGGTTCAGCGGCCGCCGCACCAAGGTGTTAAGTGTGGGTGGGCCGACCCCCCCACCCGCGCCCCTCCTAGGGGCTCCCCACACCGCCGCGCGCTTTATCGCGTGATTTTTGCCTTTGGTTTATTGTGCTGCGGTTTATTTGGCCCGGCGCGCGCGCGCGCGCGAGCCTCCAGTCAACTTTCTCTCTTTTTAGCGGGTTAATGGCTCTCGCGGCGGACCGGCAATTCTTGCATCCGAACAAACTGCAAGTCCGCGTCGATATTCTCCCCGAGTAAATTAAACGGATAGTTAGCCGGCTTTTTAGCCGCGCCGCGGCTGTGTAACGCCGCGCCGTTTCGAAGGATCCTTTCGAAATCTCGGCTAAATCGCTGCACCTTTATATTCGAATCTCGTGTTATACATATATGTGTGTGTGTGTGTGTGTGAGCGCAGGGTTCAATACGAAACCGCCCGGCTAGCCGGATGAAAGGCAGGCTTATCAGCCTCGCGCGTGTGCACGTGTGGAGGTGCAGGAGAAGAGTTGTGGCTCCGGGCTAAGTGGACCGCAGCTTCACGGGCGCTTTTACCCGGGCGCGCGGCGCACTTCTCTGGCGCGCCATGCCGCGAACGTCGAATTCTCTCCCGGCGCACAAGTGTTGTGCAGCAGCAGCAGCAGCACCAGCTCTCTCGGTGTAACGGAAAGGAAGAGTTTAAAGTGGGAGAGGTGGGTAGAGAGCGGCCGAGAGGGAGAGAGAAAATGTGGCGGCGGAAGCCACGGATGAGGGGAGTCGCGGTTTCGCGGTCGATGTGGTTGCGGCTTAGGCAAATTGAGATAGTTCGCAAACCACCGACGCCGCCATCCGCTGACCCAACTCGTGACGCTACTGCCGCCGACGCCGCCGCCGCCGCCGCCGCCGCCGCCGCTCCTGCGCTCTCGCCTCTGTGTATACCGCTATTGCCTCGACCTAGGCACTAAATTTCCTTCCTTAAAAAATCTGACTTGCATCGACCGCCGCGAAATACTTCTGACCGCTCGTCTGGAAAGTTGGGGCCGTCCAAAAGATACCTGAATAAGATATTAAAGGTATTGAAACTTCGGATTAAGATCAGAGAGAAATATGCGAGGGGAGAAAAAAGAGAGTACGTAATATCTAGCCGAGAAAAAAGTTCCTCGACGAGAGAGAGAGAGAGAGAGAGATAGAGCAAATGAGACGGGGCGGAGGATTGCGGGCGAGCGGATAGGGATGCGCAGCGCCCTGGGGAGTTGAATAACTGGTTAGCGCCACAACAGCATCGTCTGAAAAAGAAACAGCGGAAGAACACGGGTATATTGAACAATTTCCAACGAGAAATCGAGAGAATTTTCTCAGGGGAATGATTTGTCCGCAGCGGGGGCAAAGTGTAATTCTCTCATGTACCGTATAGCCAAGAAAAGAATTTTTAAATGCATTGTCCTTGCGTCGTCACTCGAAATCACTTTATACATAGGTGTACCATATAAAAGTTCTCTTCGCAGACTTCCAAACAGTTTCTAAATTCGAGTGTGATGGCGTGGCAGAAATTGAATGCACCCAAGTGTGTAGACCATAGAGTATTTATCCGAGCATTCAAAAATATCGGTTATGAAACGCATACGCACATGTTCCATCTTAATATTACGTGTATACGTATGTATATAAGTGTGCAGCTTATATCCTTTGATGCTTGATGAGCTGTCAAAACGCCGGGATATCGAGGCGCATGTGCAGGGGATTGGTTTGCTTTACTTATCCTCGTGGCAGCAAGGAGAGTAAACCGGAGAAATGTCCACACACAATCTCCTCCTCAATCCAGTGCCTCGAGCGCACAGTTTCTTACTCTGATGTAACTTTCATGATTTTTACCTACAGCTCTTAATGTCTCCTTTTCGTTTTTACAGGTTACGAGATATTAAAAAACTCTTGACAACTTTAACTATATCAACTGCTATGACCAATTGCAATCACACGACGCGATCATTGTTCAGAGACATTTTTATTCTTGCTCGTGCTACTTCATGTGTTCTTAGTACATCGTGTCCATTCACATATTCTTTGCTTTTACTCTCTATAGCGCACGTAAGACGTTAATTGTTACTTTCAAACAGCTCCCCGCAATCAAACGATTCTTGAGAAATGACTACATCACACAAATTTCTTCCACGAAGAAAATACTTTTGAAAGCATACACGTGAATATATAATTTTAGTAATGTTTTGAATAAAGAACAATCTGTTTGAATAATCCATTTAAATAGATAAATTAATAGTATATGTATTGTAAAGAGCTACTCTATTATTATACTAACGCGTGGCTCATTATTGTCGATACTATTCAAATTGTTTTACAAAAATATGTTTTTATATAATAGGATAATGTTTTAAGCTCTTGAGCGTAATGCATGCATCAATAACTTACAAGTTGGAGTCTATAAATCAGTGGTTGCAGAGAAACTCGAGCGTGAACATTTCCATGCAATAATTTTTTAGAGTGCAAGTGCGATTTGGCATGATACGACTACTTCCAGCAGTTGTGTAAGGTGAAAGCTCTTTCGAAATCAGCATGACTGTTTGCAATTCCAAATCCACAACGGGCAGCCGGTAGTAAAGCGAGTAATTCAACCGAGAATTCAACAGTCGAAACACCATCATAATGTACAGATTACCGATTGTACTTAATGTAGAACTCGATGTACTCGTACTTATATTAAACTGATCGATTTTATGATCTCTGAAACTTGAAAATGGCGTATCAAGTCGGAGTATGAAAAAAAAAAAAACTAGAACTAAGAAATAAGAAATCAAGCAAAGAATTAGGTAAGAGTTCCTATGAGTGTATCTAAGTGATAAAATAAAAAGTATCGCTACTCGCGTGAACACATAAATCAATTGCCGCTTAAGATAGTCCAAGATTTATTTTCGAGATTATGTTTAAAAAGATTGAATAAAAAGTTGTATGTAGAAAGTAAAGATTGTTGTCGCATCTGATTAAACAAAAAAATCCAGAATATTTAGTAGTAGCACTGATTATTATCCGACCCAGAATAATATTTAATATTCGTTCAAAGATTTCGAGCCACAAAATTTTTACAAGGGCGTGCGCGCCGTTATCGTTCAATTAGGCACGCGTACGCGCACTTGAATTGTGTAGAATTTTCCGCGGCGGTAACTGCCTGCGATATGCATTGGTAATTACGCGGCGGAATAAACGAGCCGGTGTTACGTGTAATTGGTGTGCGCGAACCGGTATTATGAACTCCCATGGACGCAAATAGATAAGCGACTCGGGCGCTGCTCCTCGCCATACCACACCACACCCCGTACATGCCAAAGTTATTTTAATGTTTTGCCGATTCGTTTTGGCGTTTTCTATATCGAGCTATATTTTGATCACGGGATCTAATAATACGAACGTTGGTAAGTGCAACTATGGTTAATGAGTATGTTGTATATTGATATCTATAATCTGTTTTAACGAAAAAATTTGCATATCAGGATACAGATAAAAATATTTGGATCAATAATACACGACTCCTGATATAAATACTAAATCGACTAACATTACAGGTCTTTTGCTACATTATAGGCGATTAATAACAAGTGTCAATATACTTTTCTGCCTTGTTAAATGGCAAGAAAAACTTTTTCGACTATAGAACAGCGGGGTAAGTGTTGTAGGTTATGTAAGTGGCAAGTAGAGTGCATAATAGCGCGTAATATGTGCGATCTAAGCATAATCCTTGAGCCCCGATATTTCCGTGTAAACGGGTAATGAAAAGACATCAACCGTGGCCTACTTCGAGGTGCGTTGCGGCACATGTGCAGCGCATCAAGCGTCGCAAGCACTTCCCCGCCCCCTGTCTTCTCTATATCTTTGGTATGAGATATACTAACAGTTTTACAAATACGTATACTGAAGTTGCCCGAGGCCAGATATTTCGTGTGGAATGTTCAGAATGAGTACATGTTTCGGGTCTTGATTGTTCGGCGAAATTTCGAAGACATATTGATAGGTTGTGCACCAGCTAAACTGTGTCACTGTATAGCTATGTAAATTATAGACGATGGAAATTTCAAGTTTATTACCTGTTTAACAACAATTGAAAAGTTAACATTTGACGCAGAATATAAATAACCTAGAAATACATCGTTTTTTTAGGTTTCCTATTTTTTAAAATTATATCTCAATGTTCTAGGTAGAAACATAGATAATATATTTGTAGATACAGAGACAGGAAACAAAGATAAAACTATGTCTATATCAAACAATCCGTGCTCATTTTGATAATTTTAATCATAAAAAAATTTTCTTTTGTAGGACAAGATACACATTGAAAATTGAATTTAACGAAAAACTTATTTAAATGCACAAGTTTTAACTATTTTTACACAATATACTCGATTGAGCATTGTGTGTCCGTTTTTCAACAAGGAACCCCAAAGTTTTGATTGTTGCAAAGTGTTTATTAAACGAAAAATTGGTCAACCTTATACCGTACGATATTATAATATTAATTTTTGTGCTTCTTGTATTATTTAAATTTGTAACCCTACAGTCGTAGGAAACATTTTTTTTGAATGAAAAAATAATCAGTTTCGAAAATATGTAATCTTCGGTAACTTTTCCGATATTTATCATCGAAACAATGGATTTTGCGAAACAATGTCTAAGAATATTTTTTACTTGAAATATAGTTTAAATATGATATAATGGAACTATTACGAAACAAATGCGCAAAGTAGGTTATTTCCGAAAGAATGTAGTTTGTTGGCTGAACAAAGTAAGAGTCACCTACGCGCCAGCGTTGCGTACACTTTGCGAATACTTTTTTGAAATAAGCTGAGAAAACTTTCGATTGTATGCGCGGTTTTGCGCAAGCGCAAGCAATGCCATAGTTTGGTAGTATAGGAAGCGTCCGAAGCAACAGTATCCGATTGCAAAATTTCAAACATAAAACTGCATCTACGCGTTTTAGAAAAGATAATAATTATTTTGGTCGTGCTGTTTTTCTAAAGAACCTGTAATTTGGTTGCTTAAAATTTGTACCGTGTATCCTATGATTCCTGTACTTCAAAGAACATTCGTTACTTATCACGATAATTAATATTTAATTTTAGTAACATGTTCAAATATTGATTTTACTGCTGCTGCTGCGTAAAATTAAAAACATAATTACCTCCCGAAGCGTTCTAATTCGCCGACAATAGGCGCGGGGAATATCCATTTACAGAATAGTAAAGTTATTGGAATACTTTAAGAGGTGTAGTTCCTAGTTGTCGTGATACGCGTATATTAAAATAACGAATGGAAAATATAAAAGCGAGTGGCTATTGATTTTACTTTGGTAATCAGTAAATTAACACGTTAAATGCAGTTGTCGGTAAAATATGTTATTATGAATTTTAGAGGTTGTACCGAACGAGGAGAATAAACAATTTAATTTTTCGTCGATATTTCCACTTACGTGCCAGTCGTTGTGTGCTAACAATAATGAATTGTAATTTTATTTAGTTTGATTTAAGCACGCTTTACAACTTGTTATCCGAGGAAATTCCTTCAGAATATAGATCCAATGCAGACTAATAAGAAGCAAGGCAATACGTACGCGGCGGCAGCAAAGCGTATAAATAGATTGACATGCAAGAAGCGAAAAGTGCACATAGCCGGCAAGTCGGCCAGTAAGTATTAATTGAAGTAGTACTTTTTACCAATTGAAATAAACGTATCGATCGGTTGTCTTGCACCGTTTTTGCTACGGCCAACACTCTATTTGCATTTCATTTTTGTAATAAAAAAAGAGCGTAAACAACGGGCGACGCCGAGCGTGGCCATGCAAGCACGGACGGCGCGGTGAATCGTCATAAAACTGTTAGTAATTGAAAAGCTCCAACCGCGAGCGGAGCGTCGGTTATTTGCAGGCTCATTTCGATGATTGATACACAGGGAGAGAGAGAGAGAGAGAGAGCGAGAGGAGGAGCATGCACGGGTATGCCGTCGTCCGACGGAAGGTGCGCCGGGGGCCCGGGGCCACGTGTGCGATCGCCCTGGGGCCCCGGGGCAGTGGGCCGCGGCGGGGAGCGGGGAGGAGGCCTGGGCGCGTGGACTGACCGGGTGCCGGGCGGCAGCTGCGGCGGCCACAGCTGCCGCGTTGATGCCGCCGCTGGGGTACATCCTCTTGGCTTGGGCGTCGAGGTGCGGGTGGGGCCGGGGCGAGGGCGAGGCCGTCGAGGAGGAGGAGCAGCTCGTCTCCTCGCGCTCCCACCTCGTGAGCCCCGGAATATTGAGGCGCCGGGGTCGGGTCCGGGGCGCACGGCACACACAGTCGGGGGGGACTCGCGCGCACTGTCACTGGGCCCGCATGCGGGCAGCACTCGCGCGCCGCGGCTCAGAGGCCGGCCACTGGGCTGGGGTTGCTGCTGCTGCTCGTCGTCGTCACCTGGCACTCGCGCAACCGGCTCCTCCTCGTCATCATCATCCCGGCACTGGGTGCGCCGGGGCCGAGTGCGACACGGCCTGCGCGGCGATCGCCTGTCAACTAATCAGCATGCAGGAGCAGCGGGCCGGCGAGGCGCCCCGCCGGCCATCCCCTCCCCGGCGGCCACGTCGCCACCGCAACGACGCGCATCGGCGGCGGCGGCGGCGGCGCAGGCGGCGGCTGGGCTTGGGGGCCCCCACCGCGCCGGCGCCCGCCGCCCGGAGGGGCGCACCACGTGGCCCGGGCGTAGCGCGCGCCGCCGAGGGGCCGCACCTGCCCGCCGCCGCCGCCCGGGGCCACCTCTTCCCACGGCCAAAGCTCGCCCCGCGCGCCTCTGCTCTTCTCTAGGGCACGCGGCCTTGGACGATCCTCGCCAATGCCCAATGCCGTCGGACGCGTGGAAATACGTGGCGAGTCGTCGATCCCCTCGAAGAGCTCGCTCCTCGTTGCTTGTTTATAATTGCCGGTCGATAGCGCCTTTTTCGCCCGGCGAAGAGAAAAGGGGAAAAAGGGGAAAAAGCGCGAGAGGCATTGTGCGAGTGAAGGACGGGCGGGCCGGGCCGCGAGGTTTGGGCGAAAGTGGGCGGCCTCGCCGCGCCTGTGTATTTATAGGCGCACAGTTGGTACACGTCGAATTAGAAATCCATTTAGCGCAACAAAACCTCGGGCCGGCAGATAGCAATCCTATAATTTAATAAAGGAAAACAATCTCGAGTGCAGATCTGATAAGGCGTCGTTTCTCCGCGGCGGCGTAACCGGCATTTTCCGCTCGAGTCCACTCCATTAGCATTGGATGAAAAGTATATCCCGGCCTCCTTCCACGTGGCGATCGATCGGAATTACAAAGCCGGAGGAAAGCCGCGGCCCGCGGGGCTTTGCGGCCCGAGGCGAAAACCAGGGGGGGAGAGAAGGAGGCGCTCGCCGGGCCACAGCGTCCCTTTTTCCCCGGAACTCGCAATTACGGCCGCGCGGTAACGGACCCGTGCATTATTGATTTTGCAGAAAGGCAGTAAAAAAAAAAAAAAGGAAAAAGAAAAAAAAAAAAGAGTAGCGAAACATAATTCGCTTCCGCCAGTGCGCGCAAAATGTCATAACCCTCCGCGGATTCCTTTTTGTCCCCCGGGCGCTCCGAGCGCGGGAACAGTTTTCCGCGCTCGCTCGTAAAAGTGCAGTCGGCCGGCAAGCCATTACCCCGTACACTTGGGCGCGGGCTTTTGCGCAGGAGCGGTTTGGCCACTCGGCGCGCGCGGATTCCCGCTTCCGCTAATTATAATGCGCGCGGATTAACACGCGCCGAGGATCGTTAACAAGGGAATCAAAGTCCGGGCCGCCGAGGAGTTTGGACTCTTCAATTAGGCGGCGCCCCGGGGGAAGGCATCGGCCCTCGCGCGCTTTTCCGCCCGTCGATCCAAGGCCGTTGGGCCGCGCGACTCCTTTTCTCTTTTCCGCCCGCGCGTCCCCGGGCGTCCGTGCGTTAAGCCGATAAATCGGCCCCTCGCGCGGCTGGCCCCCTTATCGACGTCTCCTTATCGGCGATCGAGATAGTCGGGGGATCGCAGGCAGCCGCGGTTACCGGCCGAGCGGGCGCGCCCAAGGAACGGCCGGCCGCGCTTTGGCCAATAAGGACGGGCCGATTTCTCTGCCGCGGGCACGAGGCGCTCGGCCGATTGATAATCTAATCAGCGGCGCGCTTTCTCCGCGCACCCGCCGCGGGAGAAGGGGGGGGGTGGGCAGGGGCGCGCGTAACGACGCGGCGGCGGGCTTCCGGCGGCGGCCGCGGGGCGTCGGTGGGGCGCGTCCGGCGGCTCGCCCTCGGGCCCTGGCGGCCGGCGGGCCCGGCGTCCGCGCGGACTCCCGCTCCCCGGCCTATGGCCGCTCGGCCGCGGGGCCGCCGGCCAACGGGGCCGGGGTATCCGGGCGGCCCGGCCCCCGGGGGCGGCGCCGCGGCCGAAAAAGCCCAATGGCCGGGCCGCGGCCCCGGGGGCCGCCAATGGGGCGCGGGGGCGCTCCGCGCGGACTCGCCGCAAAGCCCGGCCCGCACGTGCTCCCCGCGACCTTCGCGGCATTGACGCCCGGGGCGCCCCCGCGCGCGTGCCCGAGCCCCGGGCCCCGCCCGGGCCCCCCCCCGATTAATCCCCGCCGCGGAGGACAGTGTGCGCCGGCCCAATTGCCGGCTTTCCCCCAAGTACCCCGCGCGGGCCGAAGGGACGGCTTTTTCCGGGCTTGGATCGGCGCCTAGCTGCGAGGAGAGCGCCCGATACGGCTTTGAACGCTCCAAAGTTTGCCGCGAGTTTTTACTGCCAGCGAGATTGACGATTTTTCTTTTTTTTTTTGTTTCCATTGCACCCCCGAGCCGCCGAGCTTTGATAAAAATGACAAGGGGCCGAAGCAGCGAAAGATATTGCAAACCGTCTCCGAATGGCCAGTACCGCTTTTACCGACTTGTTTAACCAAATCAAAAATTCGAGGCAAGCTTTGCGCCGACCGATGCGCAAATACGCCTCTCTCCTTTTTTTTTTTTTCATCCGAACAAAATCCGCGTCATAATTACTATCGTGTTTCACGCGGCGCTCAACGAGACCGTTCGTTTTATTTACATCATTGTCTAGCAAATCCTAAATTGTTGCTCTCTCATCCGACGAATAATTTATAACCCAAACCAACTGTATATTTTCCTGCACACCAGTTGTAATGCTAATTATAGTTTATCGATTAATCCACTATTTAACTTGAATAATTTATCGTGTCATTATTTTCATAACGGAACGGCAGTTCCTACACATTCCTAAATACTCGCACTTACCTGCCCACCGCTTGCGCTTCTATAAAAACGCCATTTCTTTCCGAGTCGAGTGCGCTCCATTGATACGGTTGCAAATTAAGTAGCAATTTTCCTGTTAGTCATCAAAAGGCGTGCATTTTTTATGCGAGGCTGCGATTCTGGCATGACGAACGCGCTTTTTTTTTTTTTTACTTTGTCGTATATTGCCATAATGTCGCACGATAACAAACAGTCAACAACTTAAATTTACAATACTTGTGCACGTGCTTTAATGTATGCAGCTTGCCACTCGGCCCACCGCGTATCCTCACTCGATGGAAAAGTAATAAATGTACACGTGTACATGTGGATGAAATTTTATTATAAAGGAAAAAACGTATTAATGCCCCGATTAACGACTTGATGACCGACCCCATCCCCCACGGGGATCGATAATTCACGGAAATATTGGACACGCAACCGGTGCACTTTTATTTTTGCCTCGCGCTCCGAAAGGATTAAGAGCGGTGAAATATACACCCCCAATTTGAACCACAAATATAATTTGTTTTACTTTTAAACCACATTTATAGCGCGCCGCGTAGCGCCAGGTCAAACGGACGAGCAAAATCCTCGGGCTCTTTCCAAAGCAATATGAAAAATTCATCATCCCCGCTTAGTTTTTGCGCGCGCGTTTGACCGCTCGTTGTTTATAATGCCGGGCTAAAGCCGCGCGCGTGAGTCAGTCAAAAGCGACAATTGCAAAGTGCGCGCCGGCGACTCATCGCCGGTGCAATTAGCCGAGCGACCGGCGGCGCGCCGTCCACACACGTATAATCGGCCCGGTTCGCGTTGCCTGGCGACCTCTGCCGGCCAACCATACCGATCCCCCCCCCCTGCGCGCACACGCACGCGAGCAAGGCGTCGGGCGCAGCCTCGCCGAGCTGCCGACGAGCACACACACACACATATATATATCGGCAGGCTACGCGAGTCTCTTGGGCAAAGAGCCGATGGCCGCGAGTGCAGCCACCTCGTTGACACTGGCTTCGATTGCCGAGGCTCGCGCGTCGCACTTGCCTCGGCCCGAGCCACTTTGCCGCCGTCCTCAATTGTCGCCAATTGCACGTTTCCATTTAAAAATTGCCTCCCCGGGACGCGGGGAGGGACGCGCGGCCGAGGAGGAGCCGTGTACTCCGAGTGTATAATTTCTAAGAATGCTTCTGAATTGTCACTCATTGCCCGTAATGACCGACGGGCCCGTGGCCGCCGCCGCCGCCGCCGCCGCCCTCCTGCGCGTTGCGTACAATGCGCGTGTACTGCAACGTCGGCAGCGTTGCGAAGTCTCGGGAACGCAATAAAAATCGAACGAGCTGTTAACCGACTGTAACATCCTGCGCCTATATAATGCCGAGTTTCATTTTTATTCTATCGCTGGTATTTCTTTCCATTTAATCCACCTTTCCGTTTCACCAATTCTTTTTTTGTGTTTTTCTTTTGTCAGCCAATTAAACAATTTTCTTTTTATTCTCGATCCGATCAAGATTAATATCAACGCCTTTATGACAAATCAAGGCAAATATAGAGTCAGGTGCACGCGATTGAAAAGTCAAAAAGTCAATTAAAACACCGATTAAAACGTTTGAAAGACAAACGAAAAGATTCTTTCTGTTTACGTAATTACGCAAAACCTTGTATTTTCTTGCAAAACGTCGTTTTCTCTTCTTAAGCATTCATGTACGCATAGGACTATATTTACAGATTTTTTTGTGTGTCTAACAAAGCTACCAAAATGTATAGCATTACATAAACCGAAATTATACATCTTTCTAATTTTAGCAGATACTTTTCATTACATTATGCCCAATCAATGATAAATTACTCAATGTGTAATGTAAATATAATAATTAATCTCTAAATATAATGCCTTTATTTAATTATGATTTGCATTAATTGTAATATTAACTATTCGTTATACTTGATGTAAATAAGTAGACCGTTTAATCTGTCATACACACATACTATTGACATGATACCGATTTCTATTTATGCTTCGTGCTCAACCATACGTAGATTACGAAATTGAAGAACGTCTTTCTATACATGAAAACAACACGTTATATTTTTTTTTCACTTCTCTTAGTAACGTAATGGTTCGTATTTTAAATGTATAACAAAAGTGTAGCGTTATCTATATTTCTTAATCCTCTCCGTTTAGACTTTAACATTATTATCTCATATTTAAAAAAATCGCCTATAATGATGTAGTCGAATAGTCAATATATCAACAAAATATTGTTGTAATATGTTTTTAAAATATTTCTATACTTATTAAATATATTAATGGTATGCTTTTAACATTTCAACTTAGCCACACAGAACTCTCGCTTTATTTTTATATTAATAAGACTATAATTCGATAAAAACGAAACCCTTAGATCTCCGAGGTCAAATTAAAGAATTATTCGAACATCCTTTAAATTATAAATTTACATTTTTGTAGTACAAAATCGATACCATATACTTATTCATGAAAACATAACAATTTTTCTGTTATTTCACTATTGTTAGAGATTAACTAAATCATAAAAAAATATTATGAAATTAACCAAAAAAAATTATAATATCTTAATTTCAGAATTCTTTAATTTAAAAGTTAGCATGTAACGATATTTTTTTTTAAAAACCTTTACTGAAACTTGTTCTGTTCAGTAGACACAACTTTTGTTTATGTAAAAACTTGGCTTTAAAAGTCACTATAACGTATTACTATTTTAAGTACTCACGTAGCTTTCAAACTAATAAATATAGATCAATTGTCAAATTTGCATAAAGTCACAAATTCCAATATAGACTTTACTACTGCATTCTATTAAGTAGAGAAAGTGTTCAAAATTCAAGAAAATCTGTACGATGACTAATCAATGTTTAAATAGAACAATCAAACGCGCTAGCTTATTAGGAATAACTATTCTAATTATTTATTGTAAAATATAACAACGCGTAAATTGCACGTACATGATACATATATTTATTACACATGCAAAATTATCTTTGTAATATTGAATTAAAAAGTTACCATTACGTTATTCTACATTCACAATAAAATTTCAATTTCAATTTTTATCTAATATTGTAATTTTTTAAAAAGATGTTCAAAAGGAATGTAAAAAATCTGAAAAGTAATTTATACAAGTATTATTATAATAGTTTTTACGTAAATATATTAATGTATAATATGACTTACAGTTTATAATGTATAGCAAGAACTAGAAGTCATTTCCTAAATGAAAAACTTGTGCTTTTTTATTAAATGTTACACTTAACCATTCTTACAAATCATATATAATACGTACAATAGTTAATTATTTTTTTCCTTGTATTCGCGATTTATTATGCTTTTGCAAAATCTACAATATTTTAAGTATGTCTCTGAGAAACCTAGTTTCTAGTGTTAATTATGCTTGATGAAGTGTAAATGCGCACAGCAGTCAATATTGAAACTTAATAGCATTGAACATCAGATATTCAGTCCAAACTTTCATATCGAAAGTAGAGTACTCGTATTGGTCCACCGAAAATGTTATTTTGTTAATACTATAACCAACATTTCATAAACAATTATTTGATACATTTAGAATACTAAATTTATATTAAAAATGGTATTTTAAGTTAAAATGAAACAAGCAATGAAAAATAATTTCCTCCAGAAATAAGCTTCTGAGTTATTGTTACTCAGAGGCATACTTTTATTATGAGCGTGATTATATACATATACATATACACATATATATATATATGTTCATATTTTCCGATTTTTACGCGATTATGCGAATCGTTTAAAGTCGCGCAGGCGTTGGTATTTCTTTTTGCTGGACAATAATGAGACTATATGTATTTAGTACCCTTATTTTAACATTAAAAGGAAACTTACGTAAAATACCATGACTAAAAAAATCATAGATTATTAAATACATGAAAAGATTAATTAAAAAAATAATGTCAAATGTTTATCAATATTTGCATAATATTTTTAAGTAAAGATTATACAAGTACGTTAAGTTGGATTACTATTTTTGATAAAACTTTAGTTTTATTTTTTATTTTGACAATAATCGTTGCTCACGAGATGTGAGAAAAATACCTTGAATTAAGATATTTAATAAATTTCGATTAATGTTTTATACCTAATATTATTATTGTTATTATTACTATAATAATAATAATTATTATTATTCATTTATCAATATTACAAATGTTTAATTAAATACAATGCAGTACAAATAATTGTCAATAATAATTATTTAATGTATGACTTATAAGATAAGTTCGAGAGACTAAATGGCGTCAAAGAGACGTCAAATTACAATTTTTACTCTAACTGTATTTTATTGATTCGTACCTTTGATTGAAGCTTTTTTGTTATCTCGAAATTACACTAGCAAGAAAATATTTTTGTACACTTTAAACCATAATCATTAAATAAATTAATTTAACATCCCACGATACTATTGTTGCACAATCTAAGTTATACTAACTCATTTCAATGTTGATATAGAGTAATATCGTACGCTATTAAAAATTAGATATTGAAAGCATTCTAAAGGTATTATAAAAAATTATGATAAACTTTTATTTCGCAATGAATTTTAGAATGCTTTGATTCCAATTTCTTTGGAGAATAAAGGTCAAATCGATTCAAAAGCATAATTTAAAATTTTTATCAAAACAATTTTAAGCGATCTGTAATAAACTGTAAATTGTTTACTTGTAAATTTTAATATCATTCATAACATTCATTAAAAACAGAATGCTTTTCTATAATAATAAAAACGTATCCAATTGAATTTAAAACTACTAATATTTAAACAGTCTATTGTTTATTTTATACGGAGATCAAATTGGGAACTAAAAATTCATTCTGATAAAAATTGTAATTTTTTGTTTTTTAAATCTAGTTTTCCTATATCTTCTCCTTAAAGAGTCTATAAAATAGGAAAATTCCGAGTGAAACTTTACCACTGCAAAATAGTTTTTTTTTTAACATAAAACCGATAAGTCAATAAATTGAACTAATTAAATTTTAATAGATATATTTTTAAATTAAGTTAGCAATTGAAATTTTTTCTTTACTTTAGATCTTTGTTTTTTTTCTCAATAATTCAATCAATATTTCAATAAGAATTCGTAAAATACATTTTTTGGCACCAGAGTAGGTTACTTATAATTTTTATAAAACTAGTGCTGTAGATATAAAATATTGAAGCTATCATTCGAAACATATCGAGACATATTCTGGAGATTTAATTAGACAATTTTTGTTACAATAAATAACTGTGTAACAAAAAGCTACTTTGCAGTAGATTATCGCTTTGACTAAAAATTTTCTTTTTTTAATTGAAACATATTCACTCTCCCACAATTTGATGTTTGTTTGTACGTAGAAAGTACAGGCTTTTACATATAAACAATGATAGAGGGGGGACGGAGAGAGAATAAACTTCAATAGAAGTGAACACTATAATTGAAAAAGTGACAAAAAATGAGTGACCAAAGAATAAAAAAACTAATGAACAGGATAAGGAAAAAATAGATTAAGGTTTGAGTAGAAAACCTGCCTCTACACTTTTGAGGCGGATTCTACTTGCTTGTTTTAGTCGCTGTGGGGGGTTTCGACGCGCCTTCCTTGTCCTTATCGCAATCGGCGAAGTACTTGCTAGCATTGGGAAATCGGCTAGCGTTAGGAAAATCGGGCGTACGTAGCCTCGACGGATGCAGGCAATCTTTAATCGCCTGGCCGAAGGCACTTCTTACTGCAGGTACGGCGGCTACGGCATTTGCTGCTCCAGTCGCCTCCTCGAGATGAGAGTGTCCTATCCCCTCACGGACCAAACGTTCAACCGATGCTGTGATAGCAGTACTGTTCGCCGTAGGATTTGCCAATAGTTGTGGTTTCTGCTGCTCAATGAGCTTGCGTCGCTTGCTTGGCATTGAGCTAAGGTATGCATCACTAAAAGGAATAGGACCGCCTTGTTGTGTCTGCAGTTGACTTTGACGCCTCTGGTACACTTGGTCTCGTGCTATTATGGGCACCCACTCCTGTGAATCAACAAGCAGAAGAATAAAGTACTCTTAATTCTTTCCAATTTATTGATTTAAATTAGTTTTCTAAATATTTCTTTTTGTACTAACAGGGGGTAAATTTTCTGCTCCTGGGAAAGTTTCTGGTATTTCTTCCCCACTTAGATCCATAGAATCATCTACTATTTTATTTGGCGAAACTCCGGTATCCATTGGCTATTAGAACCAGATTAAATTATTATAATTTGTCTTCTATTAAAAAGAATTTAACAAGTTGTTTTAAATACCTCGGATTTGTGTTCTACTTTTTCATCTTTTTTATCTTTTTTATCTTTTTTATCTTGTTTTACTGGTACTTGTGGTTGAAACAGAGATTGAGGCAGTGCCGCTTCGTCATCTTTTTGTTTTGGTTTAGGTTTTACTTGCACATCGTGTGTTACTTCTTCCATGACTGTTTCCTCAGATTCAGCTGTTGGTGCAGATGGTTCGTCTAAATATATTAGTAAGGCAGTTATCTCCGATTCAGTCGTTTGGGGTGTTCTGGCTGCATTTGTACGAATACGTGTTTGCAAAATGTCAAGTAACGTTTGTTGAAAAAGTGGATGTATTCCTTCTGTCAGTTGATTCTATTATAAAGACATAGATTAAATATAAAAATTAAACAGTCTAAAACTATTAAGCATTTACATAGATGCACATACTATAAAACGAGATGCAATGGTTTCAAGAGTTGTTTGGCCACCTTGAAATACATACTGAAGTACCGCGCTAGTTTGGTCTTCTAATTTTTTCGCTAATGCCACTGCTTCTTGTGCAAAAGTTAAGTCATCTAAATCTAAAAAGAATTTGAAATTATAAAACCAGCATACAATTATACAATAATTGACAGATTAAGCTGCGTAAATTTTAATTTATAATACCATTATTGAATAAAAGTTTCAAGAATCCTAAGCAGAATTTGCGTAACAAAGCTTCAATTGTAGCAAGTACGTCAACTCTCCTATTACGACTCGATACTTCTTCACGCGATGTAAGAGCTTGGAGATACGGTCTATTAAGTGTAATGATTTGTTCTACGATCCGTTCTTGAAGAGTTTCCTGGGCTGTATCAGGGAAGGAATGTTCCAAGAATTCACGAAGAGGTCTACGCACATTCACAAGCGGTCCAGATTGACCAAGACTTAATCGTACTAAACCTCCAAAAGTCACATTTCTTAACTGCAATTTAAAAAAAATTAGCAATATTTTTATGTCTAATATATTCTTTAATAAATATTTTATTTACCCAAAATAGCCAAAGATCAATTAAAAAGTTTCTTCCTGTGAATTCTTCTAAACGGACGTTCAATGATCTTAATAATTCTGCCAACGATATCTCGCTAGCATTGGGTCTACGTGAGAAATATTTTAACATTTTATTAAACGATAACATTATACACATTTATAAATAATCTTTAATTAATAAAAACAATGTTTTATTGTACAACGTAACATTTTAATTTTGTTGTCACGCTTAAGTCAAAGCAAGATACAAACAAGTTTTCTACAATAATTGTTTAATTATTAAGAATAAACATGTACAGGTATATTACCAAGTAATTATCTAATCCAAATACTGAATTCCAAAGTTTCAAAAAGCTTTGCCAAAAAACTAACGTGATTTTCAATAACTTTAAAAATGTAACGTCTTTAGACAATATTGATAAAATAATTTGATATAAAAATAAAAATTTTATTTGTCACTTAATATCTTTCTACTTACACACTTTCAATTAACGAAAATTCTACTGCAGCTCGTGCTGGTGCTTGAAATAATTCACCCAAAGTCATCGCCAATTCAATATCTAATTGAGAAAAATTATAAAATTAAAAAATTAATTAATATCATTGTGCCTTGACAAGTTTTACCACTCATCAAGGTTTGACCAACGTGTTCAAAAAACTCACGGGCAGCATTTGGATCTCCTCCGATTGTAAAATTGACAGCATGACTTTGTGGTGAATTTCTTGTAGAAGTCGATGAGGATGATGTTGCTAAGAAAAATGAACATTTACTTATCGTTATTGAACTTAAAAAGCAAAATATCCTGCTTATACAATCTTCCTTTTAATTCCATACCACGGGATAGCTGAGGAAATTCTAAACATTTTTTTTTTGTAGTCACGAAACTGTCAAATGCACCCCCGCGAAGATACAGATGTTTAAAAAATGGGAAAAATCCAGCCCCCGCGACCGAAAACAGCGGCCTACTCACTGCAGCGTAGCCAATTAGAGTAGAGAAAATAGTCAATGAGGGAGAGTAGGGTGGAGCTATCGGGGCCGCAAGGCAAGCAGCGGTCCTGGTTTCGCCTTCCAAGCTTAGACGCGTACCGAAATTGTCAACAAAAGAACGTTGGGCCCCAGCGGATCGTCATCAGGGGGAAGGAAGGCCGCAGGCCGGTCGCCAATCCCTCCGCCACAACATTCCTTACGCCTTACTTTCCCCCATTGACTATTTCCTCTACTCCGATTGACTACGCAGTGGCGAGTAGGCTATTGTTTTCGACCGCGGGGGCTGGATTTTTAGCATTTTTTGAACACCTGTATCTTCGCGAGGGTGCATCTGACAGTTTCGCGACCGCAAAAAAAATGTTTAGAATGGCTTCAGCTATCGCATAGTATAGCTGGAGACAAGGAATTAAAAGACACCTTATATAATAATTCACATTACAATAACTTAAGATTATTAGTTCTTTTTTAAATTAAATTTTACATATTTTAATTACCAGATTGCGTACGATTATTGCCTTCTGATGCCGTTGCTTGATTGGCTTGATTTGATTGAGAAGAAGCTGAATTAGTTGCTGATGGAGGACTTCTACGTATATGGTGAGAGTTACAAGGTAGAATAGGGTCAAAATCTAAACTCTGACCCATACCAACTCCAACATTATATGGATGAGTATGTGGATGAAGAACATGTGGACGAGCTGTGCTACGTGTTTGTGTTGATGTAGTTGGATGGGTACCAATGTTGCTTCTGGAAAATTGTATTTGCTTTTTGAAAGGGAATGTAACTTAAAAAAGTAACGAGACTTTATTTGATGAAATTACAAAAAATAAATTACCTAGCTTGCGTGCTTTGACCAGAATTTGGCATTCCAATATCCATTTGCTGCCCGACAATCGTAACAAATGGAATATTTGGTGGTATATTTATTGATGCATTATTTGATGTTTCCATTTGTGAATGTCTTTCGCTTAGAACGCTCTGAAGTGCATCTCGAATTAATGCGAATGGCTGAGCCATTGAATATGCTCCTCCGGAACCACCCACTAAATGTTAGAAAAAAATTAATACATTATAGAATTATGCTTAAACGTGTTGGTACCACTAATTGTACATAATGTACCATTGCCAATATTATTATTATTATTACTTTGACCCTGTTCGTTCTCCGTACCGTCCGCAGCATTAGGAGAATTAAAGTCCATTGCGCTTTGAGGATTTAGTTCCATAGACAATTCTATATTGCTTGGCAGATTTAGGAAAGTACCTTAACATGAAATTTTATCATTAATAACGTAATTCTTAATAATATATAACAAATAATTATTGTACTGATAATAAGCAACAATCATAATAATTTTCTCTACTTCAATTTAAATTATAAAAGTGATTGATTTTATTTTTTCAATTTTTACGAAACACTTTTGGAGGACATACCAAATAAAGATGACTGAATCTGTGGTCCATTAGCATTCTGATGTGATGATCGATTGTTTGTAGCCTGTCTAGTTGTCTGATCAGATGAACCTGCAGATGGTGATGATGGTCGAGTTGCTTCATTTCCTTCATCGGTTGTATTATTGTTAGTCGGTACGCGACCACTTAAATTGATGTGAGACTATGAATATGAAAAGAATAAAAATTTGTAAATAATACAATGACTGTTGTAATAGAAACCATTGAAATGGATATATTTCAAGAATTATTTGCTTACCTCAAGTTGGATAGGTATTCCAGCTTGTAATATAGCGGAATGCTGTATTATAATTGGTCGGCAACGCAGATTTCGAGGAGGCTGTTGACCCATGTCTACAATTATATCACTCATTGCATGACAAGCATGTGATAGATAATGTAAACACTCGCTCACACCATCCACTATTCTTTGATTATCTGCAACTCCTGTAGATCCAGTCTATAAAAATGGAATTTTAAAACCATTTAAAATAAATAATAACAAGTTAATTAAATATTTTTTAATCAGATTTTTCATAAGAACTAATTTGTAATATTAATAATTAGAAATACACCTTGAATAAATATCCTACTACAAGTCAAATGAGAATGACTGGAAAACAATGTCTTTGGATTTAAATTGATGGAATATAAATTTTAAGAATTTCAAAATGAATTATATTTTACAAACTAATTTTACTTACTGCAGCAGAATCAGATAACATCAAATTTCGATAACGTCCAATATAAGGCCTAAGTCTATCTTGAGTGGAAATTAATTTATCCAGCAAATTACCCATTTGTGGTGGACGAGGTACTCTAAAATATAATTTTATTAAATATACATACACATATATTATCGTTGAAAACAGCAACAAACAAACAAATAATATTTAATAGCATACTGTAGAGTGGATCTTCTACTTGAATTCTGGTTATTATTATTACTAGTAGAAGCGTCGACTCTTTCTGATTCGGACCTTTCTGATTCTGATCTTTCTGGCTTTGCTTCTGATTTTTTAGAATCTGCTTCTTTGGACTCAGATGGTTGCTGGTCTAATTTGTCTGTTTGGGATCCTGTTGCTTCACTTGTTTGCTCTGCAGGACTTACACTTTCATTAACTAATCCAGTAGCACCACTTCTATCTTCATGATTGTCTAATTAATAATTATGCATTGAATTATATAAATTTTTTTCACCTATTATTTAATTATTCAAAAATATAATTTATTTAGAAACATGCGGTAATTATTAATATATGAAATAACATTGCAACGCTTTTTTATATTAAATTGAAAAAGAATTACAATTTATAAATTTTATTTTATAACTTAAATTTAAAAGTTAAATTTATCTAAGTGTGAGTTTTAACTTCCAGCAATTTTTTATCAAAATTCGTTATTACAAAAGCTATTACATTAAGTTTGAGTGATAAACTAATGTTCTTTTTATGAAACATTAAAAAATCATAGTTCCAGCATATTTTTTTGAATAAGTAAAACACATTGTCATACATACCTGCTGATAATCCAATATTGATAACTGCTGCAGAGAAAGCATTAGCTATTTCAGAAGCAGCTTGTACAATCCCGTTTCTGACACTGTTTATGCTACTATTTATATTACTATGGTACAAAAAAAATATTAAAAAATCATATAGTTGACATTGCGTCTAACAAATATATTGAAAAACTTTAAAACTGTAAAAAAAAAAATTAAGTATATTTACCTATATTGAGTTGTTTCTTCTTCGGGGGCAGAAGCTTGTGATGGTGGTTCTGCAGCATTATTTTCTGTAGGACTTGGATGAAGTGGTACTGATGGATCATCCAAGCGATTCATTAACTGCTCAGCTTTATGTAACATACGTCTTGCACATAAAAGTCGACTATTGGACAGTGTATTACTAAATTGAGGTACTGGTAAGCCTGTATAAATAAAAATTAAGTATGTTTTTGTTTTTGGCAAGCTCATAAATCTTAAAAAAAAGTTAAGTTCAACTATATAAATATGAAAACGGTTAAAAATCATGAATAAATGTGATTTACCACGACCTTCAACCACTTCTGCAGGCACTGACATTGCACCCAAATACATTGCATTTCTATGGAGGTGTCCTCTGTACTGTACTCTATCTGGCCAGAGTTGACCATTATTTTGTCGTTGTGCATCACTATTGTTACTTCTTGATTCAGGTTGGGGTGGAACTCGTTGGACCAAATGTATAACTTTATCATTTACATCTATGCAATAAATAAACATATTTTGTATCACAGTTATTTCTAATCCTCTTTTTATAATATAGGAATAAAATAAAATTTTATTTCTTTGTATTTTATAAAAATGTCTTTCAGTCACTGGTTCTAACTCATTATAAGATTTAAAATATTTTTAACTAAAATACTAAAAGATATATGTAATAGATTCAAATCTAACACAAATAATTAAAATTGCGTGATTATTCATGCTATAACAAATTTCCAAAATTGATAATTTCATCCAAAAGATACATGTATGAAGTATTATCCAAATGATGTCAAATAAAGTATATATTGTTAATTAAACGTACTACCGTAATCCTTAAGTTTTTTATCATCTTGTAAAACTCTGCCACAGTAAATTAGTCTTTGTGAATCAGCGGATACAGAGACTGTTTCAGCTATATATTCTTTAAAACCACGTACAGAGATCTATTCAAATTTAAGTTATTAGATTAAAATATAGAAAAAACATATATATATAGTATCAGTATATCACATTAATGAAGAATGCTATACTTCAGCAATTCAACCAATAGTTAGATAACTATTTTGATCAATTTTATTAGAATTCTTAAAGAATATTATTAAAACTTACATCTTCATCGCAAGTAAAAGAATGATTCTGCGAATCCAAGGTCTTAACTGTTATATGAAGCATTTTTGCGACGTAGCAATAGCTTCCCTATGTAACTTCCTTGTAAAAGTATTTGGTCACCTATGATCGATTCCTAACGCTCAATCCTGTAAGTATACGAGTAATATTTTAATTATTATACAGATTCGTTTAGAAATGCATACTGCACCGTTTATTGAAATAAATCGTGACGAGTGATCGGCTCGTTCTTGAGCAATTTCCCTCTTTTAAGGTTAAGTAAGCTAAATAATTACTGAGACGCGCGCATGCGAGGATGCATACGTGAAATGTGAAATGAAATGCTAACCAATGTTAACGACGAACCGTTGTTCGTCGACCGTACTTCTACACTCTGCACAGTTTTATATCACTCTATATCATGCATTATAGCGCTCACATCGGAAAGAAGAGCCAATTTCGAAGGTGACCATAGGTCATATATGTAGATGCCGTACGCTTCTTTACACTTCTATATGTTTCTAATATAACTATAACGGTAGAAGAAACTGGAAGAAACTATAACTTTACATCCCCCACGATTGCAAAATTCATTACAAGCAATTTGTTTTTTATGGATTTATTTGTAATGTTACTATACGATAATTATTTTATAAAAACATAATTTTTTAATATATGATGGAATAATATAAACTTAATTTTAGAACCTGATTTAAGAATTTTCATCTATAATGTTGAGTATAAATTTGACAAATAATAACATTTAATTCTTGGTTGAACTGTTATATGAAAAAACATTTTATTATTACTTCAGTGATTTCTAGTGGAAATTCAATACGCACTTGAATATTTCAAACATTTCAAGACTTATAGAACTCTAGTCGTAAACTGTTCAAGTATTTATTTAATAACACCCTGAATAAATATAATCAGACAATTACACACAGTTGTTAAACCAAAATTTATTTTGATCTCGTTATCAATTACATATACATTATAAGAATACAAATTTACAGAAATGGTTTTTGTTTAATTTTTATTTTACAGGTCCATAAAAGCAGTCTTACCTTCCTTTATATAGTAAATTCAATATTTATTTAGTTGGATATACTGTACTGGAAAACTTGGCGCTAAATTCAAATTGAATACTTTCGGACAGATTATATTTTATCGAAATCAGTTTTTCTTATACACGAAATAATAATGAGAGCTAAATTTCCTTTATACAGTATAGAACATTATATATGAAGAATATTATACTCTTCTTAATTGTTTAAAAATTAACTTTGCAGCTACAATAGTTTAGTTGTTCTTTATAATGTATTTCGATCTATGTATAATATATATTTCCATTTTTTCATTTGATTCCTTTTGAATATTGTAGATATTTATTTCTATGCATTATTCATGAGAATAAATAATTAAATATGCTTTCTAAGCTTTTAAAATTTTAATATGCTTTATGTGGTGAATGAAAATTTTAATTAGTAAATGAGAGATCATAAACGAGTTATTTTTGTAACATTACATCCTATTGAAAATCTTAGTTTTCCTTTTGCTATTATTTTGTAACAAAAAATAATTTGTAAATTATGTGCAGGTGTCGCTTACACTATGTATAAAATATGATTTATGCTCACGATTTTATATTATTATTAGTTTTTATATTAGTTTTATACATGATTATACTATAAAATTAAATTTTAATCTATGAATAAATAACTATTTTTTAATAGTATTATACAGGAATACACAAGATTTTCGTTGAATTAATTAATCAAAATATCATAATCAAATGAAAATAATATAGTCATACAAATAATATGATTAAATAATTGTTTATTGTAAAGGTTACAATAAATAATAGTGTTGTTTTTAATAAGAAAAGTTAACGAATAAAAAATAATTTGTACAAATTATATTTCTGTAAATGTATGAAAACTTAATAAAATGAATTGAAACAAACTACTCAGGCAATTTTGATATATATGATTCGGGTTCATAAACTCTGCTGAAGTCATCGATGGAGAGAGAATTGTATATACACAAGTATACAGATTTAGTGCGTAATATGAATATATTGAAACAAGTAAACATAGAGATCTCTTAGAGATTAATTTTATTAAATTTAAAATAATTTAACATTAATATGTATCTTTGATGTCAAGTTTATTCTTGTAAATGAATTTTAAAAATAAGAACAAGTTAACTATAAAGAAAGATTAGCTACTTTTTTATCCAGTACACGTTACTATTGTTTTGGAACAGAATGTATACTTGATATTTTTCTAGTAGAAATCCAACAAGTAGAAAACTTAAATTAACCGCTTAACTTGACAACATTAATCAGCTTGTGCAAAATAAAGGTAAGTGCATTTATGTAAGTACACATATATGTTGTATTTGAATTTCGATTTTCTTCTTACGGAAAATCGGTGGGTTTCTCGGGAAGAGCGATGTGCAGGAGTGAGGCATTTTCCGCGGCGTCTTTTTTGTGATACCGCTCACCTCGACTTACCTGCACACTCGTAAACTTATATATAAGCTCTCTTTTTTCACCTCTTATCTGTCCCGCTCGTACACACTCAGGCAGCCTCTTTCTCTGCGGAGGCGAGCGCTGTGCTGCCGTAGGCGCCGCCGTATACATATGCGTTGGCGCCAGGCCGCATTCTCGCATTCGTTGAACCGATACGGGTATAATATAATATACGGTTGCTACTTTGCGAAGAGAGGGAGAAAATGAGAAAGCGAGATAGAGAGACAGAGTGGAAGAGAGAGAGAGAGAGAGAGAGAAGCAGAGTGTATGCGTGTGTCTCGCGGATATCTTGTCGCGCGATCTCTCTCTCATTCTTCGTCGCGCTTCTCCGCAGCAGCCGAGGGGTCACGGATTCCAAATTCGTCGCATACATGCAGCTTCGTGACACATTGATTTGTCCTCGCGTGCTCTCATGCGCCTCGCCAATAATTATTATCCTTATTGTTGTTGTCATTTTGCATCACATGCTAAATTTCTTTCAGCTTCTCGTTTAAGAAAGGCTTGCGAGCTAATTTTAGTCCCAAGCAGTACAATATTTTTTCAACGGCTTTAATTAAAGCCGGCGACTAATTTTATAAATTTCACGAACGTTATATAAACCGTTCGCTTGAAATTCAGATTTATTCTGACGCGTAGGTTGGGAGACTGGGGAAAACCGGGTTTTCGGGTAAGACCAGGTACCTGCATTTCTATAAGAGCTTAAACCGGCAGAGTAGTTCAACTATACATACCTACTTATCTATTATGTGAATTCTGTATATTCACTAGGCAAACGTTGTCATTGTATTTGATAAGGATTTCTTTGCAGTGTGTTTACATAAATCTAAAATTATTCTAAATTTCGTGATTGATTTTTGATAGTGTTTAGAATTGCCGATTTTTCAACTACAGTATATCAGTTTATTACTTATACAGCAGCTCAATGACTTAAAATGAATTTTTTTCTTTTTTTCTTATAACAAATTTCAATTATGACGTTTATTGATGTACGTAAGTCGTATAGTCAGTGCAGAATATTACCTTAATAAACCGCCGTCCAAGTTGTACATTACGCTGATAGTCGTTTCACACCTTTGTTTTACATCAGTCAGTTTCACTATGATTTTTGCTGTTTGTCTGGAAACTCGTACTATTCATTTTCTGATCATAATTAAAATAAAATGGATATTAAAAAATAGCATTCAGAAATTCTTATTTGAATTAGATAATTTGATGAAACTCTTAAACGCTTTATTCGTATCTTCAAAAACTTTTAAATTAAATCTGTAATGAAAGATATCACGAAATGCATGAGAAATGAATCTGTAACTTATATTAAGATTCTCGGTGCAATTTTCAGTTCCACTTTTAAAAGTTACATTTTTATAATATCTATGTAAATATAATAAACAGAATTACAGTTGCTTATTATAAGAAAACAAATGTAATTTAAAAATCTAAAAAAATTGAGTTTGACATTAATATTTAATCATGATTCAGAAATTAATTATTATATTGTATATTTTTAGTATTCATCTCTATACTGAGTATATTTATTTTTAGAAGTTATGGTGAACAACTTCTTGTAATAACGTAATCGCGAAATCAGTTAATATTTGGATCAATAATTATTTAATGTTACCAAAGGGTAAGTTTGTAGAATGTGGCCCTTCATAGGAAAAATTTTATTCTTCTTCTAGTATTTTGAAACATTAATTAATTATAAGAGATGATGATTAATAGTTATTACTAGTTCAATATTTAATCTAAAAGTTAATGGTAAAATTCTGTAATAAACAATATGAACTAAGTTATACTTCTTTTACACTTGAATGATAAAATTACAGTGACAAATGAGCAAAATGTTTTATAGAAAGTTCATAACATTTTTCTAACGTATTTGTATATTACATTAGTTCTTTCCATAAGAAGATAAAAAACATTTGATTTTTCTATGTCCAGATTAGGCAGCGAGTTAGATGTTTGACGTAGGCTTAAACTTCCGTTCGCACAAGATTTTCTAAGTTTGTTTAGGTTTACTTGAATTATCAGAGCTTAAAAAGTGTTATCTACGAGTTGTAGATTTCAATTACTAAAAATAATTACGTATTCGATAAACCGTTACGTTTATTTTAAAAGACATCACGTCTGGAATCTTGAGCTGGAAGCAAGTCAGTTAGATTTGCATTTAGTTGATTATTATAGCTTCTTTAAAGTTATCGTAAAAGTAGAATGTTAACAAATACAAGCTTTCATTACTGTAGAATAACTTTAGACTCGGTAAGAAATTGTGGATTCTTCGAGGGATTGTTTCTTAGCACGGTTGAGTTTGAACAGTATTTATAAACTAATTGTAAACAATAGATTGAGCGTCTTTTATCCGCGTATGAAAACTCGTAGATTGTACATAAAAAAAGGCGAGCTTCTAAAATAAAGTTATTTTTTCTAGAAATACTTGTGACTTATTTTTGCGGAACTTGTCATCATTTTAGCCGGTAACAATTATGACTTCATTAAGCTAATTTCGCGTAAAACTCGTAAAAGCGTTTGACCAAATAAAATTTAATGATTGCTCGCGAAGCTAAAGTACAAGTTAGTGTTTGTCGAGCTGAAGCTCAGACTGTTTGTCTCAAGTCCCTCCCGCGGCTTTCTTATACACAAAGTCAGTGACTCGGCCGGCGGTTTAATTTTGAAAAATTGCAGACAGCTTCCAAGTGGGCAGTGGCGATTTCCGAGCTGCCCCTCGGTGCATCGAAAAGAAAAAAAAAAGGGGGGAGGGGGGAAAAAAAAAAGAAGAAGAAGAAGCCTCGGCGCCTGCGGAGCGCGCCGCGGCTTTTCGCGATACGCCAGCGGCTCTCGCCGAGTGTCTATAAACGATTAGAGCAGCACCTCGCGAAGAAGTGGCAAAAGTTTGACAGGAGGAGCTCAATCATCGCGGAGGCGAGTGGTGAAAAAGAACAAAGCGAAGGAAGGTTGTCTTCAAGTTTCGAATTGAGAGAGAGAGAGAGAGAGAGAGTGAGTGAGTGTGGAGTGTGAGAGAGAGAGAGAGAGGGGGGGCGGCCGGGGGGGAAGAGAGTGGGAAAGAGAGGGAGAGAGAGAGAGGGAGAGAGCGCGCGTGCGGGCGGGCGCGCGCGTGCGGGAGAGAAAAGGAGAGAGAGAGAGAGAGAGAGAGAGAGAGAGAGAGAGAGAGAAAAGTGCTGCGGCGCCGCGCGTTCGACGTATGCGACTATAAGTAAGTCCCGAGCGGCGGCTCGCGGCTTAATGTCGTTGCCGCATCCGTGGCGCCAAGAAGGAAAAGTGTACATATAGATACGTAGATATAGGTATACATAGGCAGAGTGGTGGGCAGTTGGCTCGTATATAGCGGGGCTCTTGGAGCTCTCTCCGTACAGTACAGTCCGATAATTCGTCCAGACGCACTGCGGACTTTAAACTCCCCGAAAGCACGGCGGCTCGCGCGCGCGCCACCTCCAACTCCGAGGCCCCCGGGCTCACTCTAATTCCCGATCTCCTTGGGGGAACATCGGGCGCGCGTCTCGGCTCGCCTCCTCGGTACTCAGTGAAGCTCCCATCGGTACAGTGTCAGTGCGATCAAGTGCGCGTCAAATATCCCCCCTCCTCTCTCTCTCTCGCTCTCTCGCTCTCTCGCTCTCTCTCTCTCTCTCTCTCTGTCTCGCACACCAACTCTCCTCTCCCTTATCTGCTCTCTCTCCGGCCTCGGCTTCGCTACACATTCCTCCTAGCGACACCTCAAACACTCGGCCCGCCTCCGCCCCGCAGTGCCATGGATTGTCACAAGTAGCTTCTTGATTCGCTC
Source organism: Sycophaga agraensis (assembly GCA_018906755.1). Taxonomy (NCBI): domain Eukaryota; kingdom Metazoa; phylum Arthropoda; class Insecta; order Hymenoptera; family Pteromalidae; genus Sycophaga; species Sycophaga agraensis. The sequence goes on from JACCIE010000003.1 coordinate 1,539,952, forward strand.
CTCCTCCCGCACTCTCTCTCGCTCGCATTGTCTCGTTGGTGCACGCCGCGCAGCTGCAGCCCTGCGGGGGAGTTAAGGTGACTCCGGCGTTCGGCCCGCTGTGCCCTGCGCCCGTGTGTATCGAGCCTCCGTACGCGCACCTTTACGCTTTTCATTCATTATTGCCTCTTGCCCTTTCGCCGAATAATCCTCTGAACGGGCCTTCCGTGTAACCAGCCGAGAATTCCCTTTGTCTCACTTGCACCCCTTCTTCGGCCCGCATGGGCCCCGGCCCTTTTCATTTTTAACCTCATTGTGCCTTTTTTGTTTCCGTTTTTTTTTCCTTCTTTTTTACACACATGTACATGTAAATCTCGCATTTCGTAGCTCGGTGGGCGCTCCTCCAAGTGCATTCCACGGATTTCCAACGATTCGCTTTCAATCTTGAAAAGGCCGCTGCGGCCACCTTGAGTTCGCTCCAGAGTGCAAACGCCGTATGATGCATCGCTGCGCCGTTTTTACGCTCGATTTACGCCTCTTTATTCTCTAAGAGCACGCGAGCAGTTGCCAGTTGGAAAATTGAACCAATCTCGAGGAAAGGCCGGAGAAGAAAGAAAAAAATGAGACACCGCGTAATGCTCACGCCGCATCTCGACTGATCCTTCGATTTTGGAGCAATAATTGACTAGTGCGTCACGACGAACAAACTGCGTTACCGAGTATTCGCCAGTAAAGCCTATTTAAGAAGAAAAAGGAAGAATAAACTTTAGTGTTAGTTGGATGGAGTGACAGTTTCTGCAAATCTGATAATAACCTCAGTCCCGTTTGTGATTCTGTGTCATATGCATCAGTGTTAAAGATAAAACATTTCAAGTTTGAAAAATTGAAAAACAACATCTATTCGCAAAAGAAGAGCGGACTTGGAACAACTTTTAACGGTAGGGTATGTATTCCTATTGAACATTTGATTAATCTCTTGGATTATGTATGTAGCTTTGGAAGTTTTCCGAACCTAAGTTCCTGCCTTCAAAGAGCGTAAAGTCAAAACCATTTTTCACTGAATTATATTCAACAATTTTTTATTATCCAACTTGTTACTTGTAATGCACCAACTGAAGAATCGTTTTATCGTTCAAAATTTTTCTTTTCATTGTTATTGGATAAATCTTTTCGAAATAGTTTAGACTTCCCGGAGCGTAAACAAAAGGTTACAGATACGATCGATCGGATAATGTAATTTAGTTTCGAATTTTGATTGTAACTATCTAGTATTTTGTTTAATCTTAAATGATCCATTTCGTTTTCCACTTTTTCTACAACTAACTTTGTACACAATAAAATATTAAAGGCTGTGCTTTAATTTCTTTTAACTAAAAGAAAATAAATCAGTTTTAGTTCTTTTCTGCTGTTTACATTTGAAACTGCATTGAGTCATAGACACTTTACACATCGGTAATAAAGATTGCAACTGCGTACTTCAGAAGAATCGATTACTTATAAACAAGATCACAGCAAATATAACTTTTATTTCTGTTTATTATTTAATTTTTTTAATTTGTTAATTGCACTCAATTCTTTTAATAACTCAATTATTTATTAAATTTTTGTAAATTCACGTTATTGATTCTACATACATCAATAAAAACTGTAATAGTTTAAACTAATATTAATCCCGAATACATTTCTAATGTGTTGTGAATCTGCTATTGGGTGTTATATCTATTATATCGATAATTAGTTAAGTTGCATCAAGTTAAACCGTATAATCATAAATAGCTGACGCATAAAAACAACAGATTAGTCACCTCACATCTGCGGCTTAGTTGCGCGGTCAGAAGATATAACTCTTGTCAGAATTGAAAGATGAAGGCCATTGCCTAAATCCGAGACTTATCTTATAATTAGAGGTTGTACTTTTTGCAGAAAACAACACACTTTGTAGTAAGCTCCTCATTAGAATTTACAAATTAAGACGCAATCACATAATTCAAACCAAAAGTAATTTATCGGTCATCTATATGTGAATAATTCAATTAATCTATAAGTATTTAAAAAATGTCGAAGGCCTGATTTAATATGCATTCTTGACTTACACTTAATGACTACACTGCATGGCCTATTTTTATTGACATGTTTATAAAATTTTACAGAGCCCAATTTTTGCATAAAATTCAAATATTTTATATACTAGATTTTTGGCTTTCCATTCACTACTAAATCTTACTAATTAATTCTGATTTTAAATTTTAACTGTTCAACTTTATTAAGATTAAAATTACTCGATATGGTATCTCTTACAGCTGCTGATCAATCACGTTATTATAAAATAATAGCTATTGTTTGACAAAAAGAGATTTTCCCTCCAATATTTACCTCAAAAATAATGTTAATTTATTAAAAAAGACAATTTAGTAGTTTAACATAAAAATATTGGTCATTGCACTGGAGAGTAGTTGAAAAAAAAAATTTAAACCATCTTTGAACGACTATAAACAATATTATGATACGATAGTATGGGAATGTTTCTCTATTGACGTACCACGATGCCGTTGAACCTAAACTATTAACTATCGCGATTAAATTTGTAGCTTATAAATAAAGGGGCACGCGCGATTCGCAAGCTGTGCAAAATATATTTTTACTAGATCCGACATAGGTTGGAGTTATCGAGTCGCCAGGTCTCAATAGGCGTTAATGCTTTTGTCGAGTGGAGGCCGTGACGGAGACAGAGCGGTCGAATGTGTCTTGGAAAACGGGGGGTGGGGCAAGGAAGGTGTGCTTTGTCGCGAAGATGCGGGTCGATCGAGGGACGGGGGAGCTTGCGCGGCGAAGAATCTCCCTCGAGACGGACGGGGGGGGGAGTGGGTCTCGAGCGAACTCGCGTGTCACGTTCCTTGTGGCAGGCTTTGTGACGTAACCGATTGATGAATCTCCCGCAGTTGGGACCTCGGCAAGATGTCGGGCCTACTGTACACGCTCCTGGGCCTGGCGGCGAGCTCGAGCCTCCACTGCGCGGTGCGCCGGGAGATCAGCCCGTGCACCTGCCGGCAGGAGGACTTCTCCGCCCCGAAGATGACGGGGCCCCCGGCGACGGCGAGCTCCGTCGGGGGCTCGGGGGGCGCCGGGGGCCCGGGCGCCGCCCACCCCATCGTCTACGGCGAGCGGATAGAGGTCGAGTGCGAGCGGATGGAGTCCTTTCACCAGGTGACCGAGGCCCTGCGCGGCAAGTTCACGCCCGAGCAGCAGATCATACTCAGGGTCTCCCACTCGCAGCTGAGGGACATATCCAAGCACGGTTTCAAGGACCTTAGGATGTCCATCACCAGGCTCGAGCTCAACCACGATCAACTGGGGTAAGTCCTCGCGGCCTCGGCTCGCCTCTCACCCACGCCCTTTTTCCTCAACTCACTTTCTCACTTTCTCGCAATTCCAGTGATAGCGCGGCTTCAATTTTTTCAATTGACCTTACTGCAACGTACTTTTCGGCCAATGGAGCCAACGACACAGTTCTCTTCAGCTCCGAGGCTAATTGACTTTTAATTACACTTTTGCATAAATATCTTATTATATTTTACTAACGTTGGGACATTCGGTAAATTTTTCAAATTTTTCTTGAATGTTGAGTTTTTATCTGTCTAAAGTTGAATCCATTAATTTTCATAAAGTTACGGGCCCATAAATATCCATAATAATGTTAAATATAAACATCAATTTCTAAAATGTTTTGATGAATTGCTTAATTTTGAAAATCCAATTTCAATGAAAATACACGGTAATAACACATGTATACATCAGAAACATATAAATTGTATGAATAAACATCCAGAGAATACTAACAATGGGAAAGGATTAATTCTTCACATGAAATGATATTTATGACTTGTTCTTCTCGTCCGAGCATATCCTTGTTTTACTACTTGTCTCAATTGCGTTCGTTACCTCGTTTATCCTGCTGAATCATATTTACTACGTGTATCAAATTCTCGTTGATATAAACCTCGGGTAAAAATCATCCTCATCATCTTTGTAGGCTATCAAATGGTCAATTAATACAAATACCATCCCTAGAAAAAAACAAAGAAAATCAAAATACCTATACAGTTCTTACAACTATAATTGATTTTTATATTTTATAATTATGATTCACAAATGGTACATGCATAATCTTATAAGTATGCCAAATACATCACTAATCTTTTAAATAAATATTTATAAAACTGTGTGTATTGTAAATTAATATGATTATTGCGTAACTTTTATACATATCTTTTTTTAGTCAAAATTGTTTAAAAAATTCCAATTGACTTGTATAATTATATTATGTCAAAGCTAACGAAAATTTATATTATTTAATTGTTCAAATATTATTTATTTAGTTTAATTTGATTCAATTTCAATATACCGATAAAACGTAAATAAACCAATAAAGCTTTTGCGTAGATTAAAACTGTTTGAATATTTTTATAAAGATAATGACATTGATTCATTGAATAATGATCAAAAGGGATATGCTTAAATTATAGCATGTTTTAAAAGTATTTTATTTGTTTCCAAATTGAATTTACATATTGTTGAGACAGAATTTCCTTTTAAAATATTGGGGAACCCCATAAGTACTCCTCGGAAAAACATTCAGTATAACGTCAATACAATTAAATATCTTTTATTATTCGCATAATGGAATAAGTAATTTTGAAAGCAAATCAATCAAAAAATTAATTTAATTCTGTATTTGTTCTAAGTGCTAGATTCAGATGAGAGATATTTAAAGAAAAAATGTACTACTGATTTATTTTATGAATTTGTTACTGTTATGATAAGCTATAAGGTAATGAATTCGTGTTGAATGGCTTTCGAATATAATGATGAAGCGAGCAAGCTGATGTTCTTTTTCATACTGAATCGTACTCTATATGTACATTGTCCGTTGCATTTATACTAAAATCCCAATTACAAAAAAATCATGCTGTGTCCTCGTATTATTCAGTGGCAGGCGCATTAAATCCTTAAATCTTAATATTCCATTAAAAAATATTATTTATATGATAATATTATTATATTTGTATTGACGATAATTGCTTTATTCGCACATAAAATGCTAATGTACATTTCACCCGTTCAAAAGTTAAAACATGTGCGATACTCTTATGACTTTTATTACGTGTGCATTAACATCAGTCATATACTTTTAAACTCGAATAAACACATTTGTAAATACAAGAAATTATAAAATGCGTTGAAAGAACTAAAATGATAGAAATTGTATTCTATTTGCATTTAATGAGTACAAGTATACAACACTATCAATTATCAATGCATTTATATGTCATTTGGATCTTTATCTTGTATTATTTGGAATTCGCGGTAGAAATTTTATCAGAAGAGGAGGGTGACAGAATCTAAGAGCTGAGCAAACATTTAAGATTGGAGCCACATGCGTGTTGATAATTGCGTATTTGAATACTTCATTTCCTTACTTTCGTTACAAAATCGAAAAAAATTTAATAATTTTTTTAAAGTTATTTTTTAATTTATGCTAATTAATTAAATTAAATAATCTAACTGTATTATTTACTTTCGAGTAAGTAAATATATTGAATAAATATTTCAATAAGATAAAGGCTTATGTTGTATATCTTCTTAATCCATTTAAGATATTTTTGACTGGTACCATTCTTATCCGACCTTTTTACTTTTATTAAAGAAGTCAATCGATGAATCTTTTTTTGTTGTTTGCTGAAAATTACAAGAAAAATCATTATAGAGGTATAATCGCAACTGTTTTAATTAATTTTACGATAAGTAAATGATTTTTTTAAATGACTGAATTCTATAATCTGACAGATACGAGGGTTATATAGTACATAAGCAAAATATGCATGGTTGCGTTGCATATATAGTAAGATTTGAATGAATTTACAAAAGATTTGGGCCTATCTACGTTTTGTACAAAAATACCGTGTATTATTTTGATTAAATTATATTATGCATTTTGTAGAAATGTATAGACCCTGGAGTTGAAGAAGATTAAACAAAGTACAAACGATACTTTCAATACTTTATAACTAATTTATAATTATCTTTCTATACATTATTAATCACACTTTTTTCTCTAAAATCGCAGACTATTGGACGAAGAGGTTTTTGCAGGTTTGGGAAGGACGCAATTTTTTAGCTTGGCTGACAACGAGGTACCAACGATACCAAGGCATATTCTATCGCATCTTTCGTTGTTGCGAACTCTCGACCTCAGCAGAAATCGAATTAGTCGCATTGACGCCGATGACTTCAAGGTGACGATTATTTATAGTCGAAATTCAACATATAGAACTTTTCTTGTGTACTCTTATTGATGCATTGACATCAAATATTTCTCGTTCGCAGCCGTCTGTTCAGGTCATTGAGCTAAAAAAATATTGTACGACGGTAGTTTATACATCAAAACAATTTTTAATGGAAATATACATACTCTTTTTAATCTTTAATCTTATGTATATTTTTATGGATCGGGGTTCACCATAAAAATACTTCTCAAGTTATCAAGACTCATACTTGATGAAAAATATTTAATCAATTATGTAACGATCGTGTAGTTCAATTCATTATAGATTTTATACAAAGGAAATAATTCAATCGTTAACTCGGATTGTTTTAACCTTAATTTTTTATTTTCATTTACCTTAAAATTTCATCATTTAAAGTATTACAATATATTATAACAATCAAATTAAACAGCGTGTCTCGAATCATTGTATAAGAGTTGTTTATGCATAGTAAGATTTCTTCCTCAGTTTCACCCTCAGTTTCACCATTTAAAGTTTTATCGAAAGCACTGATAAACATGGTCACACTATAGATTTTCCACGCAGTTAAGAAGAAAATTCATGTTTGTTATAAAAACATCGACAAAACATTGATTAATCTAACGTAGTGTATAAGTATAACATTTCAAACGAAATAGTCGTATTTATTATTTTTAATAACTTTAGCTAATAAAAAAACATACTGCAGGTTGAGGTACCGTACTATCTATGTATTTTATGTATATAGATAACATAGTAGACTATTGCTGTGTGTTTCAAATCTATGAGATGTTATTAACAATATTAACTGTTTGAGGATTGTGAATATGTGAGCGTTTTAATACTTGTGATAAATCAAAAGCAATAGTGGAAATAATGTAGATGTTGTTAATACTTCTAATATCGATATTTATGAATTCATAAACAATAGTCTTTCAATCTGTCTTTAAAAAAATTTGGCAATTGACCTCGCGATGAAAGAAAAGAATGCAAGAGAAAGACTTATACTCCACACGCATTTACGATTGCCGTGAAGTATTAAATCGGGCACGGGGAAAAAAGAAGTTACAAACTAGCGTAACAGCGAGTCCAAGATTCTCGGCGGGGGATTGTCACCGATAAATCGTTATCTGGCCGATCACCCTCGCCTTTTTGCTTTGCTACTGATGTGTTAAATAAATATTTTGAGCGATAAGGAGGCGTTGGCTGGCGTTTTCATCTTTAATCTTGATCTTTAAGGAAAGGAGCTCGGTTTGGTCGCATCTCGCGCCTATCTACTTTTCTCGGGCATGGCGCCACGCTGCTGCTTCTCTGTCTCTCTCTCTCTCTCTTCCTCAGTCTCTGTTTAACCGTCGTGCAGCTTTTCAATGACACTCCTTATCATTGACAGCAGCTGATAGAAAAAAGATTGGAATAAATCGGTAGTCCGAATAGCTGCTCGATCGCCAGACTGTTTTACTTCACTTTGTGAAAGCTCACCAGCAAAGCTATTTTATGTACATTTAATGCATAAGTATGCATGCATAATAAATATGTATTCAGCATTCTCCGCGGTTGATATGCTGCGTTGTGTTGAACATGCGGAGAATTATTCGTGATTAACGTCAGTTATCGGTAGACAAATTTTTTCATGCAAATGTAATAACACGGAGTCACGAGGGCTTAGCTTGTAGAAACGTTGTTGTAATTTAAAAGTCTCCTTCCGCACTCATTAATAAGTAATAAATAAAATACTCTTTATGGTTAATTCTTCCTCGAGTTAAATTATTATCATAATATAAAAGATTTTACTGTTATTACAGATTATGTGAAAATTAAATTACGTTTTAAAAATGAATTACTACTGCTATGAATTTAATTTAATAAATTTTTATCGATCGGAAATAAGATTTTGAAGAATGCGTACTGACCGAATATAAAATCTTATCTTTACAGTATAATCCTTCATTGCATCATCTATTTTTGGCGGGAAATTCGATAGTGGAAATGGTTCCTGGTTCATTGCCTCCTTTAGTGAAGCAACTGCACATTGGAAGAAATCATTTAATGAGTCTAAATAGAACCTTGAGGTAAATAATTCACACAAAATAACAAATTTGTATAAAATAAATTATATATAATATGTGTAATTCTTTTGAAATTCGGACATTATTTATTGTAAATTATTTTTAACTTTACAATTGTAATTTTAATTAATTACGTCTTGTTTATGAAACTTACTTATTTTTAAAAGCTCGTAATGCTAATATTGTCATTATTCGTAGTAGTTGATTTAATGAATGACGTACGCCGTACTTCTTAAAGATCACTTCTTCGCTCAGTTAAGAGACTAGTATAGTTCTGTACACTTTTTATATATACGATGACTATAGATTTACTTGAGATCGTAGTGACTAAAAATACATACAATATAATAATGCAAACAATTAGATAATATAAAAATGAATTACCATGATTTAAAAAAAATGAAAAATTGAGTAAGTAATAATAAGATTTGGTCACATTTATGTCTGATTTTAGGGATTTGAATCAACTTGAATGGTTGTTGATAAACGCAAACGAGCTGACGTCCCTGGACGGGGAGTTGCCCTCTTCAGGGCACAATTTGAAAATGCTCTACGCCGCGGACAATAAGCTGACTCATTTGCCTGCGGAATTTCGGTTTCTCCATCGTCTCGAGAGTCTCTTTCTTCAACACAACAGAATTGGCAGCCTTGACGGAACGCTGCAAAAGGCGCGTAGGCTCAAATTCCTCGAGCTCTCCTACAATGACCTGCAAGTGGTGAGTCTAATACATTCATTATATGGATTATTCTTCTCCTCCTTCTCTTTCAGCTGTGTGTCTTCTTTCCCCGTTCTTTTAAACTCATCCAAACTCCCTTCAAAAACATTAAATACTAAGATTCCTTTAAATTAAGGTGATATTAAGCACGTTGTTAGTCGCGGTATAGTCTAAATTGTTGATTTTAAAAACTCCTCATTTTAGTGCACATTAGACAATATAAAAATGCTCTGCGCACAAAATATGAAATGTTCTTAATGTTCAAGGTAGAGCTTACGAAAAAAAATTTGACAGATAAAGTTTAGAGAATAAATTTCTTTTGCACATCACCATCGAAATTAGAAAATTGATACAAATCAAACCTTATCAAATCATTAAAAGCTCGTAATTGTGCATGCATCGTCCATTTTATACGTGATTACTGCACAAACGTATAATAATTACCGAATCGAGTGTTTCCGTTGGCTCATGCACTCGCACGCACGCGCTTCATTAGATTAAGCCACGCTCATTACTAGACTTCCTCTTTTTGGCGTGTCGCGTCATTTTGTCTGAGATCTTACGGCGGTCTCAACTTCTTGCGCCCCTTACACTTTTTTATTTCAAAAGAGGATATTAGTCTACATTGCTACACGTTATGTTAGTGGACCTGATAATACTCGGGAATTAGAGGTATTGTTTAAATTAGAGTCTAATCTGGCACGATTTAATTATTAATTTGTTTACACTGGTAACTTTTATGAATTTTAAATAGCTTATTTAAAGTGAAATAGAATAAACATGGTAATTTATTCATATAGACTTGGCTATGTAAAAAATAATAAGATATCACAAATTAATGTGTAGAAATGATCAATGCAAGCAGATTTTAAATACGTTTTTTTAAATAGAATTGCTAAATTTGGATGTTTGTGTGTTTTTCACTCCACGTACCGTTACTGACTGTTTTTCACAGTTAACCGAAGAAGACTTTCTCGATGCGGAAATGTTAGAAGACTTGGAACTTGGTCACAATTCCTTAAGATCTCTAGGAGGCGAGGGTAACGTAAACGGGGATGGCTCTGGTAACACCAACAGCGCCCTTTACCCACTCAAGTCCCTCAAGTGCTTGAATCTCACTCACAATGACCTACACGAGTTCTCTTTCTCATCAATCCGCGGACTGCGGGAGCTGCGTCTATTGGACCTTTCGAATAACAAGATCAGCAGACTGCTTCGAGGTCGATCGCCAACAGAGGTAAGCGTATCACAAGCCGTCTACTCATGTTTGATGTCGCATTTATTACAAGGTTAAAATGTTTATATACTTGTACTCGAATATCTTGACTAACTTATAATGGCACTCATTAGTTTTGCTTCAGAGATACTGCACCAACGCATCATCATACTAAGATATTTTTAAAAACTTTAATTTTAAGCGAACGATCGTTTCCTCCCTGGTGGTATTGCAGAATTTGGTAGAGGAGGAGGGCGACGAGATGTCGGGGGCGAGCATCCAGGACATGCGGCTCCAGCACAACGAGCTGCGGAACCTCGAGGGCTCGCTCTTCGTCGGGATGAAGGAGCTGCAGAGGCTGAACCTCAGCCACAACGCCTTGGGGCCGACGATAGGCCTGAGAGATCTGAGGGGCCTCGATGGCCTCCGCGTCCTCGATCTCTCGCACAACGAGCTAACCACCCTGGAAGACACGTCCGAGGTAATCCACTCTTTTCCCAATGACGCTGGGGTACATGTCGCAATGGCTGGAGGAGGAGCGCGGGACGTCTATACTCTAGACGAGATTAGCTTTTGCGAGGGTTGCGCGCTAGGTGACGTATATACATAACATATTGCACGAGCGCGCATGAGTCGGAAATGAGAAACGGAAGCAAGTGGAAAAAGAAAATGGAGCGAAAAAGAAAGGAAAAAAACAAAAAAAATCATGTGTGCCCGGACAGGCGTGGCTGCCGTCGCTGGAGGAGCTCTACGCCTCGTACAACCGGCTGGTGACCCTCTCGGAGCGCGACTTCCGCGGCTTCCCCGGGCTCTGCTGGGTGGACGTGAGCGCGAACCGCATCAGCGCCCTCAAGCCCGAGCTGGTGGCCAACACCCGCTGCACCGTCCACGGGGTGCCCGACGTCCTGCGCATCTATCTGACAGGTAGGAAGACCGCTGGGACCCGCGCTCGTAGCGCTTCGGTGCGCGCGCGCGCGCGTGTGTGTGCGTGTGGCCGGGCCGCGCGCAGAGCCGCGATTTTTCTGCTCTACGAGCATTTATCGGACAGCTAACGAACTCTCGAGGCTGTGTACTCGGCGCCGCGTAAGAAAGCCGCGCACGCCGGAGGAGATAAAAAAGAGCGAGTTAATAAAAGCACTGGGGAGGGCGCCGGGGCCTCGTGGAGCCGGGCTTTTTCTACTGCGCCAGTAGTACGAGCCGGCGATCGATAATCAGGGGGAATAATGAGTCCGGCTCCGAGGTGCTCGCGCTCCCCCGGCCGCGCGCTCGCCGCAGACTCAATCGCGTTATCGCGGGCGCGTGTGCGCCGCCTAGCGGAGGGTGCATCATCCCGCCCATTCAAGCGGCGCACGGAGGGGGGGAGGGGGGTGGCGGCGCGGAGAGGAGCGCGGACCCGGACCCGATGCTCTACGCGCGCGTGTACGTACATGTGTGTTCTTGGGAAGAGAGCGGGGGGAGGGGGAGAGAGAGAGAGAGAGAGCGGCTCTCGAGCCGAGGTTATTTATCTTAATTATTAGACGGCGGGCGGCGGGTCCGCTGGCGCCCTCGTCGGCGCCTCACTCGCGCTCGATTGCCTCCTAATACTTTTTCTCCGCGCTCTCCAATCTCCCTTTCTCCCCTTATCTCGCCGTCCTTTTGCTCGTACACAGTATGCGCGTTATACGCACGCTTTGTGCACTGCGAGAATTCCGTCTGGCTTTATGGGACACTTTTCATTGCTTCATCGGCCCTCCCCTCCCCCCGCGTCGGCTTCCCTTCGACTTGCAAATATCTGCAGTAACATAATATTATTGCCTCGCGCGCGCGCGCGCGCAGCCTCCAATGTTTATAGATTGATTAAACTGCAGCTTTCTCTCGTTTTCTTTAATTGATCAATTGATGTGCAAAAGCTCCCTCGCCATGTATTTGCTGCGCTGCACGCCGGTTACGTGTCGGAGCTTGCGCCAGTAAATTAAAGCTTCGCTGGAACGCGAAAAAAAAAGGAGCATAAGCGATAACTCCGGTTTCGATAAGTACGGCTGGCGCGGCGGAAAACAGTAATAATGCCGGGAATCGAGGGGACCCACCTGCGTTCGAATGGTTAACCGCCGAGGAGTGTCCGAAACGAATACAAGCTATAATCGATGATAAGAGCATCGCGTTACCGTCGGCACTCGAGGCATTTCGGGCTTCGAAGAAAGTTGTACGATATATACGATATGTACACACAATGTATACATAGATACCTGCCGATTTGTAAGCGTTATCAATTGGCCTCTGGTGGAGCTTCCTCCTGAGCATGACGTTTGTGTACACATTACCACAGCGGAAGGATAAGCAGATGCAGATACAGATAGTTAGACACATATTTGTTTAGTAATTTTAGAAAAATCTCAAAGATATATGAATGCCGCCGAGGCGTTATCTTAAGCCCAGGTTCGAAAAGCAAATCACATCATATCGGAGATAAAGCGTTTTATATAATAATTGCGGAAGGACGAGGAAAAGGAATGGGTATTATTGCACGTCGATCGACAGAGCCGCGTAGAAATAGCGGAGCGCACGTTGAGGCACTCGAGGGCGGCGGGCAAAGTCGTGAGTAGGCTGCACATATAATGATTGCGTAAGTAGCCCATCAGAAGTCGTTGAAAAAGTCTCGGCGGCGTACGGAGCGCGCGCAGCTGGTGCCGCGCGAGGCGATTCCTTCGGAGGGAGCGGCCCTAGGCAGCCTCGCGCATATCAGCCGGGCGCAGATAGATCGGCGGGGAAGAGGTCAGGCGCGAGTATCGGGCCTCTTGTCGGCGCCACATCTCGCGCGCGCGCGCACATTGGCCGGCGGAGGGCCGGGCAGGCCAATCGCCGGGCGATTATACACACGCGGAGACGGGCGGCCAGCGCGGAGGGGGCAAAGGGAGAGCGTATATACACGCGGCGATAACCCCCTGCCCGTGGCGCCGGCGGCGGGGCGCGTTTGCATAAGCCCCGGCGCGGCGCCCGGCTTGTTTATTGCCGGGGAGGCCTCCCGGCCCCGCCACGTGCGGCCGCGGAGCGCGCGCGGGCCCTCGCCGCCCACTCGCTCGACTCTCCGGCAAAGGGAGCAGCTGATTGACGCCCGGGGCCGGGCAATCGCCGGCGGCCCCGCTCCCGGCCCCGATCCCCTCCCCCGGCCCTTATCTCAATCCGCCTGACAAACTTTGTTGCCGCAGCGCGCGCTGCCCCTCGATAACCCATTGACACCGGGGCCGGCTCCCGCCGCCTACGCGCACCCTACGGCCCCGCCTGGCGCCACTCGCTCCGGCCTCCCGGTCGGGGGCCCAAGAGCTTCCCGGATGATCCGCCTGGCCCGAGGGCAGCTTTCCCCGGCCGCTGGCCTTTCACCTCCCGAGGCGCCCGCCGCTTTCGCACAATCGATCGTACCCTTTCCTTCTTTTTTTTTTTTCCTTTTTCCTAATGCACCCGATAGTGCGTTAACCCGCTGGTTGTGCAACGGGAGGGAAATCGGGGGGTTACGCGAGCGCGCGCGGAAAGCCTGCTTGGGATTTTGACTCGCGAGGGGAAAAAATGTACCTTGCCACTTTTTTCGACCAGTTGGATTAGCTGAAAGTTCGTTAAGAAGCGCTCTGTCGAGGCTGCCTGCGCCCGTTGATTGCCGTCAATATACGGACTAATCGTCGAGTAGGCATTAAGAGAGAGATTGAAATACCCTTTTGAATATCATTGGGCATTGGATCGTTTGAGAGAAAATGACGGCCCAATCGGAAATGAGAGTACGTGAGCGCAATAAAAAATGAAAATACGAGTATTTGCGCGGATACAATGAAAATGAAAATAAACGTCGAGCAGTTGGGTAATTTGCAGGCGGCCGTGATTAATGCGAATTCTGAAATAAAGAAAAGACATTAATATTTGCTGATTGCCATAGTGATTGAGTATATTAATGCAGTAATCGTCTGTGACTTAAGTGGTTAATAAGAGCTAGCTGCTGCTTCTTATTGGAGCACTATGATTTGATAAAAGGCTCCCCGGAGCCGTCCAGCTTCGTAAATCTTTTTAAACGACTACAATACGCTCAAAGTGCTTTTGCAAACAAAGTAATAGAATTATTGTTTGGCTCGTTGTACTTTTCTGCGCAACGAGTGCAGTTCCTCGATTAATTACGTCAGCCGCGAGCTCGAACGGCCGCCGGGCGCGCTCGCATGCGGGACGTCGCGCCGCGGAAAAATGCCGTACTCCACTCGGATGGCAACGATTGGCCGGGTCGTCGTACGCGCGGCCAAATAAAAACAAAAGCCAATTAAATTTAGCGCGCGATGCGCAATCGATACAGGGATGTTTATGCGCCGGAGATAAGCGACGAGGCGGCGCCGGGCGGCGGCGCAACCCATATATATATATATGCACACGTACACACGCGCCGCGCGCACGTAGACAAAGCTCGGATACACAGCGGCCTTATAACCGATGACGACGATCATGCTTCCAGATAACCCGGTGCTCTGCGACGCCGGCCTCGCCGACCTCACGGTCGCCCTCGAGGTCAACCACGCCAAGGTCTACGGGGTGGCGAACGACTGCCCGACGCCCCCGACGACGACGAGCGAGCCGACGCCCCTGCCGCCCCTGCCGCCGACGCTGCTCCTCGCGGCCGCGGCGGCCGCCTCCGGCGGCAACGTCTCCTTCGCCGCGACCCTCGAGTGATCCGGCCGCCCCGAGCCGGCCGACCCGGGCTCCACCGCCTCCACCGGCGCCGCGACTCTGCCCGCGAGCCGGCCCTCCTCCTGAGCACCCCGACCCTCTCTCTCCGCCCTCGCTCCCCCAGCCCCGCCACTCTCTCTCTCTCTCTCTCTGTCTCTGCCTTTCTTCGTCTCTCTTGCGCGGACGCCCCAACCCCCCCTTTTTTTTAAATCCACGCGAGCTGTCCCAGAGGAGCCCCCGAGCAGCCCTTCGGACGCACCGCCAAGTCACCCGGTCGCGCGATCCATCCATCCATTCCAATAGAAGACGCAGCCCTTCGCTCGATCTTAACCCACGTGTACCTGCAGTCTCGCCTGTCGCTTTCAAACGGTAAGCATTCGCCTTTAACGGCTCGAAAGATCCATGGTTCCCTCGAATTTCGAAGCGGCTAGCGCCCTGTCGTTTTAAACTTTCGCCAACGACTCCGAGAGATGATGCAGATCAATCAGGTTAATCGCCCCGCGTCGAAGAATAACCTATTGTCAAAGTTGGCTAGAATTTGCCTCTTGTACCTAGAAGAGATAAGCATCGGTGTCAATAGTTAATCGGCTAAACCTTTTAAAGCTTTTTCTTTCTTTTTTAACCACGTGATTCCGCCACTTTAGCCACTTCGATGTATAAAAGCAAGTACTCTAACGTCCCTTTTTAATTATCGTTATTTATAATGCATGACAAATTACACATATTATCTATTTAGCTAATTACCTTCAAACAAGTCTGATTTGCTTTTTAAGGTAACTTTTTCTTTGGTTCTACGATAAATTACCTTAAAACAAGAAGAAATCACGAAAAAGAAGACATCTGTCTTAAGCAATTTTACAAGTTACGTATACGCTAATAGTTGTTTTATAATTATTTTGAAAAATTTTCATTGAGAAATATATTTTTTATTTTTAGTAATAAAAAATGATTTTATTTATTATAATATAAGAATGACATATAAATATATATATATATATTTTTTGTGCATAGCGTGGGTATGCGTGGTTTAGTAAGTTTTAAACTTCCACCGCAATAGAAAACTGCAAGGAAATAGACCAATTATTGCACATAAAATTATCGTATAAGTATATTCAATTTTCAAGAGATAAATATTTTTTATAAAGTTAAGCCACCGTAAATAAAAATTATTTGTCACGTAACGTATAAATAATATATAACATGTAAGTGGTATGAACATATGTATGTATATATAAATATATATATATATACGTATTAACAAGATTTCATATATATTTTTCTGTGAAAAATGTTTGAATATATATCTCGAAACATTACATAGTAACTATTCTACATAACGATTTTTTGAGCGTAAAAAAGTACATGGAAACGTAAATGGCAAAGTTATCTGTTTCTTTGTACTCAATTGAATCGTATACTTAAGAATAGAGAGTAGCGATTATAATTGAATTTTTAAAAGACAAAGAAAAAGCGCATGTATATAATTTGCATATTTTCATGTCGAATTCGTTGTAAATTAATTCGATGTTCAATTTTTTCCTTTCTTATTTTTACACTGAGTGATTTTATTGGACCCAATCGATATTTTATGCATAAAATGGTTTAGTATAAAAAATTCATCAATTCGCTTCGTATATATATATCATCTTGTAATAGTTTGTACGCAATAATTTTCCGTGTTTTGATGATAAGTTTCAATTTTAAATATATTTTCAGTTATTTAATATACAATCAACACAAATCTGTATTAATATAATATTATCTGCAAAATAGAAATTAGCATTTGTGTCAATATTATGTTGTAAAATTGTATATAATATATAAATAAAATAATATAAAAAATGAATATCTTAGAAATATAAATTTCATTCAATTTATATAAATTTATATTGCTTCTTATTATTTTATGGTCCATCGTAGTGAATAAGCAGTAATTTCTCACTAACAACTATCATTTAACGTGGAAACAGAGAGAACAACGTTCTCCTGCAAATTCTTGATAAATGAAGTCAGTGGAAAAATAAGTAGCAACGAATAATTTTCAACGAACTCGTGACTTTAAACGTCCTCGTGACAATTTTAAATCACATACATAAAGCAGAAGTGGTGTTCGTCTCGGCAAGTGAGTAAAAACGCTGACGCCCCGGGAAGACGAGACTCATTCCTCGAGACTGTGATCAATAATTGAATATCCCGCTGGATCGAGAACGTACGTTCTCGGCTCTCGGATTGAGCGAGAGACAGAGAAAGATAGAGAGAGAGAGAGAAAAGAGAGCGAGTGAGTGAGAGAGAGAGAGAGAGAGGAAAACAGAGACAAAAAAGGTAGAAAGAGAGAGATACACAAAGGGCTAGGGGCCAGGGGTCAAACTATGCGAATGAAATATGTTCGAGTTACGCGGCTCTCTTGTAACGAAGAGTCTGATTAACAGTGGGCGATCAATTGACCTCGCGCGGAGACTCGTTGACTTGTGCCAATAAAGGGACGGGAATTGTTATCGACGCGTGATCTTGCATACGTAATAATGGACAAACTTCGATAGGTATAACGGCTCGTCCCCTTGACTGTGTGAAATTTCCTATCGATCATTTATTCTCTGCATTTTTGAAGATGGAACTTTCGCCATCGAGCTTTACCTTTACTCTATTGAGTGGAGAATGAATTTTCGAAATAACGCGATTCGGCTGTTATAAAAAATTCTAATGTATTAATCAAAGCAGTTCCATTTGCCGCTCTCTGGACACTGCAACGAAAAATACTCTAATTATAAGTGAAAGATTAACAGTATTTCCATTTGAACTCTGTAGTGTCACTCTAGCGTCTGCTCTGTATT
Organism: Sycophaga agraensis; assembly: GCA_018906755.1. NCBI lineage: Eukaryota > Metazoa > Arthropoda > Insecta > Hymenoptera > Pteromalidae > Sycophaga > Sycophaga agraensis. The sequence goes on from JACCIE010000003.1 coordinate 1,557,736, forward strand.
TGAGTGATTAATCCACTCTAAATATTATTCGATAGCCTTTCACTCCAAGAAATTAAAGAAATAAAACACATTGCTACAAAAGTCTTGGAGTGTTTTTTAACGTACTCTTAGTTTTTTATCGCATATGAGATTGATTTTAAAATATTTTTTCATCGATCCCTATAATTAGAGTAGGTATTGAATTTTTTTATATATATACATCTAATCTACTTTGTATAAATAAACAAATTAATATTATTAACGCTGTATGTAAAAATGTTAGATTATCCTAAACTGTTCAATTGCTGTGCATAAGAAATATACGTCAAAGATTTTTCAGAATACTTTAAAACGTAAAATAAAAAACCAAGCTAAAAATATTGTCGTTAATCCCCTGTTTGTACGGGCCGCTACTTGGACCCGTCATTTAGCGTATAAGAAGTCACTGGCAGCAACATAATAATATATTTTCCTATCATTCCTTATCAATCAATAGACAGTTACTTCTTTTTAAATTAATTTTATAGGACTGAAAAATTATTCTGAAAAATGACTTTTACGATGTATGCACTATGCAATGTCAGAGTTTTATAAATTCTGCTCATTTCACTAAGTCTGTTATAAATTTAAAAAAGGTTTCTTTGCATTTAAATAATATTGGATTACACCTCTACGGGAAGACGTACTGTGATTTCAGAGTGAATATCATTGAAATTAAAAAACTTTGTTTATTTATTTTTGATTTAAAAATATTTCTTTCGAATTATTTATAGTAATAGGTTAAAAGCGTAAAAATAGATACTTGAAATATTATTCTAACATACATACAATTATAAAATGATTTTTTTGAAAACTTAATTTTCATTAAAGTATCAGTACCTCTTTCCCTCAGCAAATTCGCTTGTGTTGTAATATATTTTACTTTAATTACGAATTCAAAGTTACGAAAAATAACTATATTTTATTAAGAGTCAGTTAAAGCTTGTATTAAGATACTAGAGCTAATTCATGTCTTCAAAATAAATAATTATTTACCTAGTTAATCATAATGTCTGTATTTGGACCCATAATGCTACAATAAATGTCCTAATCTTTGTCAAAAACTTTTATTCCATATGTACCTGAGGCTAAATTTGAATTAATAAAAATTAAATCATTATAACTGACAAAAGATGTTTAATTATTATGTCAAATTTTTAGCTTTTCAGGTATATATTTAATTTTAGTTAATATTAATAATATTACACAAAGTATTATAGCACATATTCTTACGTGTATATTTTTTTTATAGAACAAAAAACTGTATTTTCTACAAAATTTAAAAATAAAGAGTACAATCACAGAATCAGACTGTATAGTCAATATATTTTATAAAATTATTATACAATTATAAATCATAACTATGAATTATTTTACATAAAAATCTATTTTGTAATGTGAAGGAGAATGAAATTATCATTATTTAAGAGTTCACTCAAAAGATTGATGTTCGCTTTAGTTTTCATTTGAAGATAAATTTTTATAGTTATATACATATGATTTATTTTAATATGGTTCATGATTATAAACAGAATAATAGACAACAATAAGTCTTACAGAAAAATATTTAATTTCACTGTATTCAATCCCACTTTTATAAAAAAGCTCACAGTCATTAATACTAATATTTTAAATAATTTGTAAATTACATAAAATAAACAAAACATCCAGTATTTATATTAATTATTTTAAGTAAATCACATTAATTTTTAGTATTACTCAAAATAATTTTTTATAAACAGTTTTCTTAATTCACATAGTAATAAAGGGATATTTGCTAATTCACATTGTTCTGAGAAGCCTATTATATCACTTAGTTGATATTTCTTTTCCATGCTTAGTTCAGGTTCGATTTTTTTCACTAAAAATAAAAAAATTAATAAATGATAGATTCAATGGTTTGACACTTATGTGAAAAAAGAATTATATATTCAATATAAAATACAAATTACCTCTCCAACAATTGTCTTGGCACATGAAAACAACACAAAACTTTTTGTCATGAGGATTTTCATTCCAAAAATATTCTACTGTAACACGTTCCATATCTGCATCAGTTTCCAGGTTTATGTGAATATCTAATACATTTTTGTACATCCTACATGCTTTCTTTACTGCTTCCCATTGTTTTTTCATATAGATTTTGGATTTTTCAGATTCTACATAAATACAATAACATTAATTAGAGTTATAATATAGACATCACAAATTATAAAATGATAGATTACCTTCTTCCAAATCTTTTACTTCTAATGATAATTTTTCTTTTTTCTCTTTCAAAGTAGTTGCTGCATTTTTTGTTTTTTCAATATCTTTAAATCTATTAATTGCATTTTTTTCAAGAATTTTTTGTTCTAATTTAATATTTTCTATAGCAGATTTTAATTCTTTTTTTTGATTAAACAAATGGGACACTGTTTCAGAAGCCTTTTCAGCTTGTTTTAAATTTTCTGTAAAATAATTACAATAATTAATACGTTATTGAAAAAATTTGTACTTTATGTGGGTAATGTACAGACAAGTGACATTACCAGAATTTTTTAATGCTGACTCCTGAATATGATTTTCCAATTTGGCATGAAATTGAATACAATTGTCTTGCAGCTTTTTTAAATACGATTTAGTTTCGTCAGCATTTAATAAAATCGTTTCAAAATCGCTGCACAAAATATCGTTGTCATCAGACATATTCATACGTGTTTGAATTCAACAAATTTTCTAAATTTTCCCTCACATTAGCCATGTAATGTGCAATATTAAACACTAGACTCCACAAGTGTAAACAAGGTAACGCGTGTATCAGCGTGTATGCAGCAACTGGCTAAATGGCAATAACGGTCAACCGTCAAACAGTTCCTAAGGTATCAGAAATCACTAGATAACCAAACTAGGTACATTTGTTTTTTAAATTTCTTCAAAAGATGAGATTAGTTACATATATATTTGTATTAATCCATAACACTACAAACAGCAAATTTCCAAGTTATAAAAATGTAGATAAATAATTTTAAACTATATAGGGAACTACGAGGGAACCGACCGAGCTGACATCAACTAGACACTTCGAAAGCCACCAGAGCTAATCACCAAGGATTTAAATTTAGGGTTTTAAAATAGTTATTGAGATGGCAATCAGTCGTTGCGATTTGTTATAATGATTATTTCCAGCGCTAGTGTATACAGCTCTGTACAGCATTTTAAATTATAGCTGCTTATGGACTCTAAAGGATATAATATTGCATCGTATCATTCGGTAGTATCAACTGGTACCAACTGCCTAGTAACAATATATGTTATATTTCATAAGTATACTGTAAATTTAAGCAATTATGTTGATAAATAATTCAACGTAATAATAATTATGTATTCATAAAATTATATACAGCATATAATTTTCTTAATGTAATACCACCGTGTAAGAACTATAGTTGAATACGTATAATGCACAATATTTTTTCATCCTCGGTTTTACGGTTATACCGACAGACGACGTCTTATTATATAGTTACTAATAGTTACCTTTTGCACGGCTTAGGCCGTAGCGTTAGCTTGGGCGTATGGCGAGTCTGATAACTATACATAGTATATGGTAGCATAGTAGCATTGTTCGCTTTGACAGTCATCAGATTTTCCAATTTTCAGTCACAGTCGTCTGCAACTACATTTTTAACTTTGACACTGCAAAGGGAAATTCGCAACAGTTCGTTGTTTTCACTCCGTGAATAGACTTGGATAGACTTCGAAGTCATTATCACTAATTAAAATATTATGACTTTTAGATAATACAGTCTGCACGAAAAATTCAATCATGTACCATTAAATATGTATGTTTAGGTGGAAGAATAAAAATGTTGTAGCTGATGGATATGTCTTGCACTGATAAATGACAGAAAGAATATATTGCCAATAAATATAAGTTTTACATATCTAGTCTACATTTATATTAGAAAAATGAATGTGATAACCGCGATAAAGAATTATGTTGCGAAAATGACAGAGGAAAGTGGTCCAGGCATGAAAGTGCTTTTGATGGATAAACATACGGTATTAAAAAGATAATTAATTACTTTATAGAAATTTTTAATGTTATTTTCATAGAAAAACAAGTTTTTAAATTTTACATAAAATAAATTTTAGCTGTTAATGTTACATTCAAAAATCTTTTTCTAAAGTGTATATATTTTTTATAAAATTTGAAAAATTTAAAAAATATCAATTTATAATAGTACTTTATGATGTAATTGACATCTGACTACGAATCATTTTTACAGACTGGAATTATTAGTTTAGTTTACAGCAAATCAGAAATATTAATGAAAGAAGTTTATCTGCTTGAACGTATTGATGCAGAAGTTCGCAGTGAAGGTTTAAAGTATTTAAAATGTATTATTTTTGTACGACCTACCGAAGAGAATATTAGATTGTTGCGCAATGAGCTTCAATATCCAAAATATGGACAATATTATATTTGTTTGTATTTTATTTCTTTATTATCTATAATAATTTAAATAATTTGTTCTTCATGTAATACTTTATTTAATTTTATAGATTTTAGTAATATTATACCCAAGACTGATATTAAACTTTTAGCTGAAAGTGATGAACAAGAAGTTGTTAGAGATGTACAAGAATTTTATGCTGATTATTTGGCACTAAATTCGCATTTATTTTCATTTGGTATCAATACTTGCTCTAGAGGTATTTAAATATATTATTATAATTATTAGGACTAACAAAAACTTGTGGTTCTTAGTTTAGTCATAAATTCTATTCTATTATTTAATTCAATATTTTTTTAAATCTTTTGATATTTTAATATATTAATTATTCTTCAGGATTAAATTGGGAGCCAGCACATTTACAAAGATCAGTACAAGGAATAATAGCTATTTTGTTATCATTGAAAAAATGTCCTTTAATTCGATTTCAAAGTAATTCAGATATGTGCAAGCAATTAGCTGAAAAAATCCGTTATGTTGTAAATCAAGAATCAACATCATTTGAATTTAGACTAGATTCAAATCCAATTTTACTTATAGTAGATAGAAGAGATGATCCTGTAACACCATTATTAAATCAATGGACTTATCAGGCTATGGTGCACGAATTACTAACTATTAATAATAATAGAGTGGATTTATCACATGTTAAAGGTATATCTAAAGAGTTGCAGGAAGTTGTACTCAGTGCACAGCATGATGAATTTTATGCGAATGTAAGTTAATTTATTTTTATATTAATAAGGATTAATCTATGTTTCATAATATTTAATATATTATTAACAAAATTTCTTTAAAACCATTTTTAAATAATTAACAACTTTAATATACACTGAAATAAAGTTTTATAAAAATATATTATAAATTATTAAAAATTTATAATATATATAATATATATAATATTATAATATTTATAATATATAATAATTCCTAATAATTTTTATGTAGGTAGCATAAAGGTATCCATTTAGGTGACCCAAATCATATAAATTAACATAATTACATTTTCAATATTTAAAAAAATAGTTTAAATTTTGCTTAATAGACATATAATAAAAATAAAAATCAATTGAAACTTTGAAAGTATATTATCATTTTCAGAATTTATATTTAAATTTTGGCGCTATTGGACAAGTCATAAAAGATCTTATGGAAGAATTTCAAAAAAAAGCAAAGAAACATCAAAAAGTTGAGAGCATTGCAGATATGAAAAATTTTGTAGAAAATTATCCATTATTTAAAAAAATGTCTGGTACTGTTGCAAAACACGTAACAGTTGTTGGTGAATTATCTACAATAGTTGGAAACCATAATTTACTTGCAGTATCCGAATTAGAACAGGAACTCAGTTCTCATAGTGATCATGCTACACAAGTATACTTAAAAATACTTAGTATTTAATATTTCAATATATCCTTTTTAGTTTTTTTTATTTTTTTAATATTTTTAAATTATATTTCGAAATATTGGATTGTTTAATAAAGATATACTTTTTTCAATAGCTTCATAAAATTAAAAAGCTTATTGAGGATAGTCGAGTGCGTGACATAGATGCAACTCGTTTAGTAATGTTGTATGCTTTGCATTATGCTAAACATACAAATAATGATATTGCTGGTTTATGTTTAATATTGAAAAAAAGAAATGTTCCTGAAAAATACGTAAAGGTAATAAATTTTAAAAGCTTTATTTAATTCAAGTACACTATTGTTTAAAAATAAAAAACTTAATGTTTTTCATTTTTTAGCTGGTTTACAGTATATTAGATTATAGTGGTATTTCTTCAAAACAAATAAATTTGTTTGACAGAGAAGCTGTTGTAAAGATAACTAAAAAATTATTTAAAGGATTAAATGGTATAGAGAATATTTATACACAGCATACACCATTGTTAACAGAAACAATTGAAGATCTTATAAAAGGAAAATTGAATCCTCAAATGTTTCCATATCTTGGAAATACAACCAACATTTCTACCTCAGGGAAAAAGTAATGTTTTTATTTTACAATAGATTGTAGTAAATGTACAAGTTTTTATGTAATTAATTGTTTACAGACATCAAGATATCATAGTGTTTATGGTTGGTGGAACAACTTATGAGGAAAGCTTAGCAGTTTACAATTTAAATAAGCAAAATCCTGGTACAAGAATTATATTAGGTGGGACAACAGTTCATAATTTTGACAGTTTTTGTGAAGAAATAGAAAGTGCACTAATAGGTGCTATCGCAAGGTACAGACCAAAAAATGCAAGAGATAGGAATGAATACGATCATGATTAATATAATAAATAATTTATTATTAAGTATTTGTGTATATGTACTAAAATAATTACTTCATTTAGTAATCACTCCAATTGCATATGTACATAAAATTAAGATACTTTAAACTCATTAGTTACTGCAATAAATGTATAAACAAAGTTCGTATATATTAAAAAAGGACTTTTTATTCTGAATTAAATACGCTAAAACTTACACTAGAGAAAAAATTTCTATTAATCGTCGTTTTCGTCATCGTCAATATACGAGTATTCTGTTGAATCATAATCATTTACTTCGACCTGAAACAAACAAACGAAAATAATATAATTTTTATTTATGAACCAAAATATATTGTAATATAAAATAGTGAATAGGTAAATCTTTATATTTTTGTCTAATACTTTGTAAATATTCTTTGCAATATTTAATTTCATACAATTCTTATTATGCTCTTAAGCTATGAATTATAAAATAAAATTATTATTGATGTATTTATTCCATGTATTTAGATTTAATAAAAACAAAACTATGATTCCAAACTATGACTATTTTTCATTTTAACATACTAGTTTCAATACTTAGTATCACTTGAGTAAAGTTAATATTTAACAGCCTTAAATATATATTAATACAAATTAAGGCAATAATTTCAAAAGCGTACAAACGTCAAAAATACAAAATTAAAAAATGATTTTTCCAAACTCTATGTTTGTCTTTTTTGTATTTTAACCATCAATAATTAAAATGCGCTGTAATAAAATTTATAAACACAGAAATCATCAAATAAACACTGTTAAATATAGTCAAATGATTTTTTTTAATTCTACAAACTCATAAACTTATTATTTAGCATCACAACAAACATTTAAAAACATCAATTCAATCACCATTTTCGCAAATATTATTTAATACTTACATTTTAATTATCCCTTGTCAAGTCTAAGAAATTTTCTGCACTTTACTAAATACATTATTACCTACAATTACAAACTAGAGATTATAAACTACTTTGAATTAAATAAAATGTTCTGAATCATAAATTCGGTTTATCAATGATAATGCTTACGCATATAAAAAAGTACTTCAATTAAAAAAAATATCTAGTTTAATATTATTAAAAATTATTTTTTATTATTTGTACATGTAGTTATTCCTAAGTTGAAAAAAATTTTGTTTGAACCTTTTCTTTGTCGCTATAAATTTTTCATACACAGTGCAAGTATATAAAAGCAATATTTAAACATTTTGAATAAAACAAAAACAAACAAAATATAGACAAAAGCAGAATAATACAACAAACATGTTCCTACATGATTATTTAAAGACAAAATCACTTAAAATAATATCTTTAAAAAATTGATTCTATTTAGACTTTTCTGTGGATTGCTAGACATTAATTTTCATAGATTTTGATAAAACTATGAAACAGTATTGTTTAACTATATATTAAGGTACATAGTGACTAAATAATATAACATTGAAAAAAAATAACTTTACTTTAAATTATTTGAAAACTGTATTGAAATATTTTAATCTAAACTGTAGCATTTATTTTCAAAATGACTTTTTACATTTTATTTTTGATGATTAATTTATATTTTTCAAACTTAAACTGAAGTAACTTAATACTAGTAAATTTACCTGTACAATTCCTGTTGATAATGCATAACCCAACATAGCAATGACTGCAATGATTCCAGCAAAAATTTGATTTCTCCGCTTATTTGGAAATTCAATGTCAGAATTATTTGTACTTTTTTGTTCTTGATCTTTTGATTTTGATTTTTCATATTCTTTATAATCATCTTCAAAATATCTCTGTAGTATACGATTAATAAACTTTACTAAATTGGTACAACCTTTTAAGTGATTTTGCAATGAACAATTTGGCAGTGGAATTTTTAAAAGTGGTGCAAGGTTAGAGAAAACTATGGCATCAAACATAGTAGGAACTGAGCCAAAAAAATAATCTGATTCTCCAAGTCTTAGAGACAGAGTATTCATGCATTCTTTGGCTTTTGTATATACCTAAAATAAAATGATAATCATCTTAAAAGCCTGTGAGTTTAAAGTGTTTTTATTTTTAGAACAAATCACTACAACTTTTAATATCAAAATTATTAGTACTTACATGCATTTCTATTATTTTATCATCTTCTATTGGGTACAATACTTCCATCATGAAATTCGCATGTTTTTCGTATTTACCAGGATAATAGAAATTAAATGGAAAAGATAATGCTTTACAATACCAAGGTCTAATAACTTGGTTTAAGTTTTGTTTATCTACCCACCTGAAAGACAAAATATTTTTTAAAGTTTCTTTAGCTATAACGACACTTAATATTTCTTAATTAATTTTACACAAAAGAATATATTGTTTGTGTTAAATCTTCATATAAATTAACAGTACTAACAGATGAAATTGTATTTGTTTTCTATATAAAGATAATATTATAAAAAAAAATTTGAAAGATATGGTATTATATTCATTAAGAATACATCAACCATTTTATTATTTCTTTTATATAATTTGAATTTTAAGCTCCACCAATAAAACTATGCAAACATTTATCATACCAATAAATAATATTTTTCTTAATAATTATCTTATTTTAATTAGTTGTAGGAACCAGCATGTGAAAAAGACGATAAACTAAAGACTCCCACATACAATATATACTACTTCGATTTTAAAAAAAGTAATTTAAAACAAAGTTATACCATAGATGTTGAAGTGCAGGATATATACACTCTTCAATCATCGTTTCATAACACCAAGTTTCTCCATTTTGTAATCTACTACTACCATCATCAGGTATATGCTTAGATTCATTTAATGCATCAAAGACTTTATCCAATTCATAAAATCTATCACCTTTATTTTCAAGCACTGGTAATTGTCTACTTGGTGACCTAAATGGATTGTTTGTCACCTTTACTGTCAAAGGAATATTGCTAAATTTAGCATAACTCTGAAAGAAATAGTTTTAAATTACTTCTAATTTTAAGAAATAAAATGCAGCTTCTACATGAAAACAATTTTATAGAATTATCTCTACATATTTTAATCTAGTATTAAAATCACATTTAAAACAACTTACCAAAACTTTTAAACAGTTAATGTCAATAGAAGGTAATCCCCAATCACCTTTCCAAATTTCTAATTGAAAATTATCACTTAGATTCATTTTGTAAAATTCAATAGTTTATACTTTAAAAAGTATTGGAACATTCATGAGTTTGATATCATTATGCTTCCAATTGAAGTTCTGAATTTTGATCAATAGACATATTAACTTCAACACTGTTTTATCCTTCCTATTAGTCCGGTTTTCGAAAAGTATATAAGTTAGGTTATATCGGGATCACCATGATATCAGGTTATAGGTTACATTTATACAATCGATCATTTTTCACATTTCTACAATTCTACCAACTGTTATAAACTATACCACTACACATGTTTATAGTAAAATTGTTAAAAGACTGTAGCAGACTACACTGAAGTGTTGAGAATGCACTTCAACTTTTTGGTCAAATTTATTTATTCAATAGGTTTGTAAATTCTATTCTTTACACGTGAAATAAATAAATGCACGAATGTTTTTCGATACTATATTATTGAAGAAATGAAAGATTAAGAGTCATTGACACATTATCAATAATTAAATTAATTTATATACGTAATAATGTCAAGCCGTATATATTTTATCTATACATTTATATAGCTTTAAGATTTCTATAACGATTATTTTAAAATATTACGATACGTCCACTGGTGACTGCACGAATCTGGATACTTCATATGATGACAAAGTACATATAAATATATTTTTTTTTTGAAGAGAATAATTTTTTTATGTATTAAAAAGCATCGAAAAGATAGATAATATTTGCAGAAAGGTCGAAGGACATGAGGTCTGACCAGTACTGGTTGTAACCACTGTATCGACTGAGTTTTTTATTGTTTTGTATAGCTGCTATGCTGTTATGCAGCTGCAGTACTTTCCAATAGCGTATATTATGCACTATAACTATAGGATTGGCCAAGTCCTGCAAAACTACGAGCTACAAACTTATTAGATGTATCAAATAATATTTTCAAGTTAGAGTATTACGCAGTTCGTATATGACACGTTAATAATTATAGCATAATTTTGTAAGATATATTTATTTATCTATTCTATATACTTGATTTATTTTGCCAGGGTAAGGATAATCAAAGTTAAAATTTAGACTAGTTAAGGCTAAAATTATTTTGAATCAAATCTTAATTTTCAAAATAGTGTTGTTGCTTTGAGTTTTTTTGAGTATCATTACGTACATCAGTAATCTATATTTTTACGTCCGATAGCGACTGATAGGACCGGTTGAGTATAGCATTAATACTTGGAGAGAAAGGAAAGCAAAGTACGTAGTAATTACAAGACTAATTCAGAATAAAAACGGCAGATCGTACACAATTCTTTATTAAAACGTTTTACAGTTATTCATAAAAACAAAATATTTAAAAGCACGTATGTCCAATACAGTTTTTGATCTTAAAATTACAACGGACGATCTGCGGAGATAATTGTAGGTTCTAGGAACTAGTGGTGTAGTTTTAAATCATAATTTGTAACCAGTATCTCGCACATCCTTTCTTTTTTAATTTGGTCACTAGTGATTAGGTTAGTGTTTGTTTTATTCTATGATTATCTTTATTTGTTATTTAATAATATGAAATGAGATTTATAAAAAAAATTCTTAATTCATATCTTATATCGTTTTTGTAATTTCTTTTTCAGTATCCAGTGAAGATATTTTATTAGAAATTCTGAGAATGAGGCATTAAAACCATTTATTTTAAACTTGATTAATTGTGAGAAATTAGATATTTACTTTAATTTGTAAAATGTTACAGTCTACAAAAAATTTTATATCAAAGTTTTCAAGGCTTGAAAGATATAAACTATTACATACTTCAAAAACAGCAAAAAATGAAGAAAGATTACAAGCATCACCTAAAACTGGACGAGCTTTATACTTAGATGCTCAAGCAACAACGTTAATGGATCCACGAGTTTTAGACAAAATGATGCCTTATTTATTAAATTACCAAGGAAACCCTCATTCTAGAACCCATATGTATGGTTGGGAAACAGAACAAGCAGTTGATCATGCTCGTGAACAAATTGCTAGTTTAATTAATGCAAATCCAAAAGAAATTATTTTCACATCAGGAGCAACTGAATGCAACAATTTAGCTATTAAAGGAGTAGCAAAGTTTTACAAAGAGAAAAAGAATCACATTATTACAACACAAACGGAACATAAATGCGTATTAGACTCTTGCAGATATTTACAAGGAGAAGGTTTCAGAGTTACATATTTACCAGTAATGCCTAATGGCTTAATAGATTTAAAACATTTAGAAGAAGAAATAACACCAGAAACATCGTTAGTTTCAATTATGACTGTTAATAATGAAATTGGTGTACGTCAACCAATAGAAGAGATAGGTGCAATTTGTAGAAAAAACAAAGTATTTTTTCATACTGATGCAGCTCAAGCTTTAGGTAAAATTCCTTTAGATGTCAATAAAATGAATATAGATCTCATGTCAATAAGTGGGCACAAAATTTATGGTCCAAAAGGAATAGGGGCTTTATATGTTAGAAGAAGGCCACGTGTACGTTTAGAACATTTACAAAGTGGAGGTGGACAAGAAAGAGGATTAAGAAGGTACTTAATAATTTATTGAAATCCAAATGTATTTAAGATATACTTAATAATTAAAATAAAATATAGATTAATAATCTTAAATGATTCTTGTTATAATAAATATAATTTTTTTTAGTGGTACAGTTCCGGCACCGTTAGCAGTTGGATTAGGAGCTGCATGTGAAATCGCAAGTCAAGAAATGGCTTATGACCATTATTACATTTCACAACTCAGTGATCGCCTTATTAGTGGTATTACAAATCAATTATCGCATGTTATTCGCAATGGTGATCCAGTTGCATGGTATCCAGGATGCGTCAATTTATCCTTTGCTTGTGTCGAAGGAGAATCATTACTTATGGCTTTGAAAAATATTGCTTTAAGTAGTGGTTCAGCTTGTACAAGTGCTAGTTTAGAACCAAGCTACGTTTTGAGAGCTATTGGAACTTCAGAAGACTTGGCACATTCAAGTATAAGATTTGGAATTGGTCGATTTACAACATTAGAAGAAATTAATTATACAGTTGAGAATACTGTAAAACATGTAAGCCGACTTCGAGACATGAGCCCATTATGGGAAATGGTTTCAGATGGTATTGACTTAAAAACAATACAATGGTCTCAACATTAAAAAGTTCAATTATTAACAAAGACTTATGTTCATTATTATAACTTTTTAATGAAATGAATTTTATAGCTTTATAGATGTACATATAAACAATAATCACTGTCATTTTTATAATCAGCTTGAAATTGTACAGAATATAAATAAGATAAGAAGAGTATATACAATAATAAAGGTATCTTAAATGCACAAAAAATTAAAAACTAGTGCAAATTACAAATTATATTTAAGATGTAAAAAATATCAATACAAATATATAGATAAATTTTAATAAAATATTTTTTAAATAGTTAACTGATTTTCATATTTTTTCAATGGCAAAAATACTTTGTATTTCAGAATGCAAAATGTGATATTAGAAAAGTATTTTATGTTGAAATTTAAAGTAACATTATTATTTATCTAAAACCATGTATGAATACTAAAATTGTTTCTTTATGAATTCTATTAATATTTTATTACTGATTTCTAAGGTATTTGTATTTATAAATTTGGTAAAAAATGATTAAATTAAATTATGACATTACATTTGGTTCAAATATGAAATAAAAAATTAGTTCAAAACAAGTTATATGAAAGGCTTTAACCTTAAACTTAATAATAAATTAAAAACTACATAAAATGTTTATGTAATTTTTAATAAAACATGATATGTCATGATTATTATTTTTGTTAAAGAAATGAAAAATATGTTTTTTTTTCTTAATTAATTCCGTGAGTAATTAAAAAATATTTGTAGTTGATTAATTAAAGAAGTTATAAATCTGAATATGATTTGTACATTCCTAGCCATTAAAATTGGGGGTGAAACTTTTTGGTATTACACAGCTTTATTCTGCAGAATAATCTTACTGTCCTTTTTAATTAGTCAGTTATGTGTAGCGTATGTTTTAGTGAATGTATAAGATGGGTGTTGATTTGAAATGTCTGTAGACATAGGTGTAAGTATTAAGGTTCTTAATTAAAGTAGAAAATAAGACAAATAATGAATAATTTAATAGTCATTTATTACTTTTAACGAATCGTAAATCGCACCACGTTCGATTCAATAAAAAGCCCTTCTACTGATATCGCACATCACCAGTCAAGAAGTTATTAGGGCCGCGCTATATACTTTACATCGAATAGTTATATATATACACGTGAAAATACTTAAGTCTCACATTCAAAACATTTATTTTAATACTACAGTAACTGCAACGATGGGAAAACGAAACTTTAAAATAATAAAGAAAAAAATAACACTCAATAAATGATACAATACAATAGTATTGTTCACTTTTAACGATACCTACACATACCTTATCATAACTACCTCTTGAAACTAGATATTTTGTGCAAGTTCGTATGTAGTAATATTAATGTCCATGGAAAAGCTCATTTAACGCTGTCTCTAATCTCTCCTTTAAGTCCGTTATTAAAACTACCTTTCAATTTCATTGATAGAAGAAATATTTTAATGTTATCATCGTCATGCAATACACCTGCATCATTAATAGATTTTAAAAAAGAGGCTTTAACTTGTTTTCTCCCATTGTTACTTGGGAAATCAAATTGTTTACTTCAATGTCTATTAAAAATATAATTGACAATAGTGTTTACTCACGTTGTTCATTGACATGAAAATCTCGGCATTATTTAAAAATGTGCCATCATTACTTTATATTGTTATAATTCTTTTTACGGTTATGTTTTAGATATACATCATCATTTATCTAATATATTTATGATACAATTGTTGCTCGTAATAAACTTGATTAAATCACAACTTTCAACAATTGTTATTCATTTAACACAAACCCAAAATTCATATTGCGCTTTCGTGTACATTACAAAGTAAAATAATTTCCTAAAATATATCACATGGACTGTAAAATTTTACAAAAGTGGGTCATTTAAAAAATAAAGTGATGTTATTCTAGCAACATTAATTAGCAATACATACAATACAACTCATCTAAAAATTAAAAATTCTGTTTTAAAAACATAATTTAAGTCTCAATATTACAAATGAATATTTGACAACGTTTATACATCGCTAAAATATTTCCATCTTAGTCCTTAACATATAGATAAATAAAAAATTTTTTAGTGTGCAAAAATGATTTTTTCGTTGACCGTAAAATTTGGGTTTGATGTTCATCTAATAAACATCGAAGAAAACACACTTAAATGGGATATGAAAACGTTTCGTAATAAATGAAAAGATTGACACGCCTTGTCATCACTGCGCGTCAGTGTAACCATAAATTTGTCTTGGGTAATAAAAATCTTGTTTTTCTGTACAGATACAAGAGAAAAACTACTTATCTAGAACCTTCACTTTTGCATTTACAAAAAAGTTTTGCATTAATGCAACTGCACGTCTCACATGAAGGGTAAAAGTAGTCTTTAAGCATTTTAAAGTGAAATCCAGATTATAATGGGTATGTCGTTTAACATTTTCAAGAGTGAAAACCTAATATAACATGTGTTATACTTTGCGTTTACGTTTCGCCATTCGTGAAATTTAAAAGATTACACATTATGGTTCGACTAAGTAGTCTTTTTGGTTTTGTACTCATTTTAGTTGGAAAGAAACATTTCACCAACAAATGGGTCGAGGCTTGCAATAATTAGCGGTCCGGCGAAAATTTTCACAATAATATCGCATTAATATAACTTTACAATTCGTGGACTTCTCGTATATATATATATGTGTGTGTGTTACCGTTTGCATATTTACATTGATTGGTGGATCGGGAGTGCACAGGTGGTTCAATAGCGCTTGAACGACGCTGGGACTCCATAAAACTGAATAATAGAGAAGTTGACAGACTTTTGACTCGGGTGGTCGTCGCAATAAGCGTACGAGTAGGTGCAGCGGACCAGACCGGGCGCAACTGCGCTCAGACGGTAACCCCGTGCTGAGCCAGGAGCCGCTTCCGCTGGAGCAGACTTGGGGACTCGCCGGCGCCGTCGAGCTCGGGTTTCCCCGCGACGGACTTGTTGCACCCGGTGAGGGAGTCGAGACGCGGCCCCGGCTTGAGGTCCGTCCTCGTCGCCCTCGAGTGCCTCAGCGAGGCGTTGGCCAGCTTCTTTATCGTCTCGGAAATCGGGCACTTGATAAACTCGGCCGGGTAGTCGATCGTTTTGCTCGGCGCGAGACTCGGCTCCTGGCAGTTCCGCGCGATCAGGGCGTCCTCGACCGCCAGGGATTTGCCGTCGGTGCAGCTGCTGGTGACCGGGGCGGACGGCTCCTTGTGCAGCTCCTCCTTGGAGCGGCTCTTGAGCTCCGTTCGGTCCATCGAGCTTTTGGGCGAGGCCTCGACGTAGCCGCTCTCGTCGCTGTCTACTTCCTCCTCGTCTAACGAGCCGAGGGTGTGGAACGTCGTCGGGCTGGGGCTCGCGATCGACGCCGAGAGCCTCGACCTCGTCGGCGCCGTCGTTATCGTTGTCGTCGAGGCCTTCGAGGCCTTCGAGCTAACGTTGTTCGACGTTGAGTTGCTTGTCGCGTCTTGGCAAGCGTCGAGCTCGTCTCTCGAAGTACAGACGCGTCTGGATGCAATGAGTTTTCGTACGTCGTCTCGTCTAGCGATCAGCGCTGCATAGCTATCGTTCTGAAAAGTTTAAACAAATGTTAAAACGAATGAAGCATTTACAATCAACGCAGATAACTTTAGCTTTGATATAAATGATGTTTGTTCTTATGGATAATTTATAAAAAGGTAACTAGTTCATATAATGAATTAACAAAAAAAAAAAAAAAAGCCAAGAAAAGATTTATAAATAGCAAAAAAGTTCTTCAAACTAGTTTTGTATTTCTTATTGTATATAATTAAGCTTGGCTTCTCTCTTGTTGACTCCTTATTCTTTATTATTTACAATGTTAGTTACAATGTAATAATTTACGTAAAACTAAAAGAATGAAAAAAAATCTTATGAGGCTAATTAATTAGTTTGTCTTTATTTCACTGTATAAAAGCAAATAACTAAAAGTTTATTTACAGCAGTTAATTTTTCAAAGTTTTAAATTGACTTGAAGAATGGTAGAATATAAGCAGGAATACCTGCGTGAAATAAAATAAAAGTTGGCTAACTACTGTCACTGACAGTATACAGAGCGCACGGATCTCACCTGGAGTCGGACGCTGGGTAGTGCGCCGCTGAAGGAGCTCCTCGGGCTCTCGCCGTGCGGGCGAAAGTCGACGATCTCGTCGAGGTCCTCGGGGCTCTCGAAGTCGTAGAAGTTGGCCGCGGGCCCGACGGCCGGGCCGCACGCGGGCACCGAGGGACTGGCCGTCTCCTCGGGGCTCGAGTCCTCGGCCTCGTCCTCCTCGTCCTCGAGGGACTCCTCGCCCTCGCTGCGGGAGAGGGAGAAGCCGCTGGCGAGGATGCGGCCGCGCGGCCTGCGCCTCCTGGTGCCGGCGGCCGAGCCCTCGGAGTTGCGCCTCGGCCCGGGGCCCGTCTCCTCCGCCTGGCCCGGCTGCTGCTGGTCCTCGCGCGGCTGCTGCTGCAGCTGCTGTTGCTGCTGCTGTTGCTGCTGCTGCTGCGGCTGCTGCTGCTCCTCCTCCTCCGCGCGTTGTCCTAGTAAGGAGGACCGTTAGTTGCAGACCGACGCCCCCGCATTCCAGTGCGCGACCGCGCGCACGCCGATCGCCAAGAGGCGTAGCTCGCTTGGCCGGAACTGATGCAATTATACTCGATATCGCTCGCGGCGCGCCGATCGGACCGCTAGTAAGGGATTTGCGCGATCGCGGGGATCTAGGCTACGAGGGGAAAAGCAGTCGCTGCCTCGGTTTCTGTAAAGAGTTTGCGCCGCCGGCAATATGACTTGTTTCGACGCGAGACACTTGGAAGCCGTGCACTCGCGGAGATCTTCTAGAAGGTGGCTACGATGGTAGAAATTTCTTTTATGTAGGCTCCAGATTTATTTAAAGTAAATACAGTGGCGGGCAATGGAGTATTGAGGGCGCGCGAGCCTATTTATATGCAATTTTATAACAAAATATCGCTACATTTTATCAGCCTCTGAATAACTCATACATATATGTAGACAGGTCATTTAAACAAAGAATGCATCGATGCTAATTTTAGAAATTTTATTTGTGCGGTTTAAAGAATATAAAGAAAGTGAAAGTGCGATAATATTGCAAGCGATCGTTTGCATATAATACTTGTTTATTATATATGATTTATTAATCATATTCAAGTAAATAGCGAAGTATTTCTAAACAGACATTGAGGCAGTTGGTATTCTAGAAAGCAGGAAAAAACTACCCCTGATAGAAAATCACTCGGTTAAAATGGGTTTATCAGCAATCGATAATAATGATTGTTTTTATAGTCAACGGTTTTGGTCAACCGATTGCGACCATTTCACAACGGATGACCAAAACTGAAAGGCAAGGCTACGCGGCAAGAAAAAAAACATACTAACCAATGAAAATGAAACAATTTCAAGTACAAGTAATATCTCTTCGAGGGTATTGGCGCCACCAAAGCAGACGAGTAGCCTCGTGTCCGCGTCGCGACGTGGAAAAAAAAAACTATTAATTTTATTTTGATTTCCTGCGCGTTCCAAATGTAAATGAAAGTGAATATATACAATTCGGAGTTTGACCCTCTGGCGCCAATTAACTCAAGATCCCACGGAATTCGAAGCAATTAAATATTGTGACATTACACGTATATAATTTGGTATAAAAGTCCAAGTTGATTGCCGGACGGAGGCTTTAAAAGCAAAGCCGAGCGCAAGAAAAGCAATACAAAGGCAAGAAAATTGGGCAGCCAGCGGGAAAAGTAGCCGCGGCCGCTTCCCGCACAATGCCGCGGAAGTAGTAGGTGTAGATATAGACAAGAAGGGGAAAAAAAAAACAAGCCACACCGGGAATGGCGGTTGAGCAAGAGCGCGGCGGGGAAAAAGACCGGGCGGACGCGCACGCGTTTGAGCAAGGGTGCTAGCTTACCGTGGGCGAGGCCGGGCTCCTGGGCCAGGTGCAGGGAGTCCTCGCAGCCGGATACGCGCTCCTCGCTGTTGGCCGTGCTCGCGGTCTCGCACCCGCTGGAGATGCTCCCGTTCTCGTCGGAGGACTCCCGGTGGAGGGCGTCGAGGAGCCGTGCGAGGACGCCAGCCCTCCTGCTCGCGCCACGAGCGCGCCGCCTGCTCGAGGGAGCGCAGCTCCTCGAGGAAGCGCTCCTGCTCGACCTCCTCGGCGACGGCGTCCTCCTCGATGGCCGACAGCTTGGGGGCGCTCTTGCTGCGCTCGAGGGGCGGCCGGTAGTTGATGCCCCCGGTGCTCAGGAGGATCTTGCGCCGCGGGAGCGAGGGGTTCTCGTAGACGGCGTTGGCCAGGGACAGTCTGCCGAGAGGGAGTCACCTTTATAGATACGCGCCAGGACCGTCAGCCTGCCCCCTTTTTTTTTTTTGCTTTTTTCCTCCCTCGCGGCATTGAGCTTTCTTTGCGCGGGCTTACGCAACCTCGGCGAGCATGTGCGCGAATGCACGATCATCGACTATATTTATACTCAATCGACATATTTTCAATGCTTTTTTTTGTGTGTGTACGTGTGTGAAGACGAGTGTGGTGCCTCGAGTGGAGCGTAGTGTATCACATTATTATGAAAACAATGGCCGATATACACGTATGAATGGACTCTTCGGATATTATCGCTCCCTTATGAGCGCTGTTTGCTTTAGCGCTTTTAATGTTATTTTTAACAAGCCGCGAACAGCGCGCTGAGGATGAATATGAAATTTTCAAAACTAGTGTGCCTCGAGGTCGATCGTCACAAGAACGCCAGAGAACTGGTATATGAATAATAACTTCCAGTCTCAATTCCAAGACTCTTCCTTTCCATAGAAAGTACAAGGTTACCGCCGCGATCTTTCAGCTAATGTTTATTCCATCGGATATTGCGTACAGTTTTTCTTTTTCTGGGCGCAGAAAAGATCAACGATATATTTTTTTTTTTTACTACGATTTGACACACCGCGCCTGCAAAAGTGCGAGACGCTTAAACAAGCGCTCGGAGATATACAGGCCATTAGAAGATATATCTCTCTCTCTCTGCTTCATTTCTGTACATTATCTCCTTAGGTGTCCAGAGGCGCGAGCTGCACCGCGCGCGATGCGTATACGGACCGCCGTAAACATATATTTTATAAATAATTGATGAACCCGCGAGGTGTGCAACAAGCCCGGCGACCACAGCCGAATCTCATTACCAAACACGTATATAATACGTATAATTCTAATGAAAAAAAATCCGTCTCGCTTTGCGCAAGCGGGCACACGATATACGCGGCGACCACACAAATTTCCTATACCTCGCGTTCTGCCTGGAGACCTTGTCCCTGCGGAACTCGAGGAGTGCCTGGTGCAGCCGGGCGTTGAGTACGGAGGCGAGCCGGCGGGCCGTCGACTCCTTGGAGCAGAGGGCCGCGTGGCACCGGAGCTCCGGCCTCAGCCGCCGGCCCTCGTGCCTGTACACCCAGACGATGAGCCGGGGGTGGGAGGCCGGGGCCGTGCAGTAGGTCACCCGGTGGGCCCAGTACTCCGTGAGGCCGTGGTCCTTGGTCGTCGCGGTGAGGCCCCCGTTCGTCACCGTCAGCCGCATCGACACGTCCGGTCGGTTGCTCCCGACGTAGTTGCGCCAGAGCGTCGAGACCGGCTTCTCCACGCAACCCTCACCTGCAAGCGAGAAAAAGGACAAAGTCGATTAAGCTCGGCTCCGCTTTTCCTTACAGCTTTTATGCATATCGCGAACAGTCATTGTCTCCCTTTTGTCTTTAGAGCGTCTATGGATATTTTGAAAAAAGTCTCTCTAAAGTTGTTATGCTTTCCTTTCGATCTTTTCATACCTAACAATTACTCAATACGTTTTTTAATGAACCGAATATGCCTGCGCGTTTCACATTTACATATATGGATATCGGCTAATTCTTTTGAACTGAATGTTCAATTTAAAACCTACTAATGCAATAACATCTTGAGAAAAATCTAAAATATCTACCGGATATTCTTTTTTAAAAATAAATTAAAATTCATTAATTGATGTTTGCAAAATGTGCAATTATAAGAGTTGCATACATTAAATGTTTGTGAAATAACATCTTTTTAACTTTCAATTTTCATTGATAACATTATTATTGCGCGAAGAAAAGTAAAAATTAAAGTCCATCTATAGAGTACTTTCGATAACTTTTTTAGTACATTTGTTGCTCATTTTTATCTATTATCTGTTATATTTTCATATCAAAATATTAGAAAATGAATGAAGTATTATGAAACGCTTGTTTTTATTATTTATAGAATTATAATCTTATCGTATCAAAATCTATGTCTTATCTGCCATTCATTATTACTAATTCGAAATATTGATTATTATCAGATGCGATAGCTGGATATTTTTAATTTTAACGATATACTGGTATACGCAAATATTACCACTTTTTATCGATAAATTGTATTTGCATGATAACTAGACCGCTGCAGTAGTCGGCTCTAACATGTATATTTGCACAGAATGAAATAAACTGAAGTGAGTACACATGTATTAAGACAAGAATGTTACATATTATCGCAATATTCAAGTATCTTTAAAAAATAATTTATATTGGTTTATTCTGAAAACTCCTTTAGACATGAAAAATTGATTATCTTGTCGTATCAAAGTGAAAAAACTGGATAAAATATTATTATACAAGCAGAAGCGAGGAGCAATTGTCTTTCGCAGAGGCAGCATTACAAATTGATTTGATTAAGCAGAGTTGGACTTAATGATCTTAGAAGAAGCGATTGGACAAATGTCGTCTGGAACATTCGGCTCACACGAATAATACTTTATCACATAATTACTTCTATTACCCATCGAGCTACACATTATCCTCGATCAACGCCAATGGATGTATAGGCATGCAGTGTATGAAAATAATAAGACACGATACTCGGACGATTGCACGATCTTGCCGTGCGGCATCGGCTGGCGCCAATTACGACCCAATCGAAAGTCTCGCGGACGAAATTCCCTTCGGCGCCATTAGAACGCAAATTGCCGTGCGGCTTGGCAATCTCCGCGCGCATGTATAATGCCGCGATTTTCCGGCGGAATGCAAATGACGAGGGGCAATTAAAAATTCTCGCGCGCAGCCGGAGAAGCGCGCGGAGCGCACAATCGCGCCGCCGCGGGAAAAGACAAAGGCCGCGAGGGAGGACTCGAGGAAAAAAAAAAACGACGAAGAAGAAGAGCCGGCGCTTCCGCCGCGCGCGGGATCGCGGCAGTTCGCCCGCGCGGCGACGGCTCGCCCCCGCTCGTTTTTTCTTCCTTTTTTTTTCCGTTAGACCACCCCGTTAGTCGTTTGGGCTGCGTGTATATATATGTATACCGAGGGCCGGGGTACCGACCGACACAGGAGAGACGCGCGGAGAGGAGAAAGCCCGTGGTAGAAAGAAAAACATTATGGCGCTCGCGGTGCTTTTCGGAGTTACGCCACTTCCTCGTCGTCTTCGCGCTCAAGAATTTTAGCTATATGTATGTAAATCCACAGGATTTTCTCCGCGTCCTCTTTTGCGCGTTATTTCACGAAATCCATTTGTGAATTATTAGTGTTACGGCAGCATTGCCGACGTGCTTTTAATTTGTTATTGTATAATTTCTGTTAGTGTTTTATTAACCGCTTCCAAACAATTTCTACTGTTCCTACGGTAACTATTTACTGAGAATTTCCTGGTTGCACAAGGATCAATATGTTGTCGCTTATTAGCCTTCGGCCTTTCGTGTTTTCTTCTGAAGCATCGCGTCTCTTCGTCGGAATAATGCCAGGAAAACAGGAAAGTATAGGAAGCGATCGCGGAACGGCTTCCCCTTAGGTAATCATATCGATGCGCTAGCTACTTGTAATATATACGAGAAGTCTGTATCGAAAGGTTATTCACTCAACTCTCATGAAATTTGTTAAATCAACTTGACCTTAATCATGTTAAAACGATTACTGGAATATCAAGATCCTTTGTTAATTTTGTTTGCTAATCGAGTGGAAGCTAGTGCACTTCTATAAATAGTCTGCATAAACGCGACCGCGAACTAGCTTTTCACGTACACGTACAGGAATAGACCAGAATTCGTAACGTGATGGAAATACGCTTTTCTTGTTCTTTACTTTTTAATTTTAATTTATCATGAATGAGGTTATATGAGAGCGATTCAAGAAATGTGTCTGTCATATTGTACATAAAGTATTATAAGCACGCCGTGTCGAGTGTGGCTTGGGATCGCCCTTATGTTTTCCGTTAGGCTTTGTTTAGTCTTGCACAATAGGCGCGTGGTTATTAGTATTCTATATACCGATTTCCTTTTTCGTTGACTTTTCTCAAGGTATTCATCGCTCAATATCCATACAATGCAGTCCTTTTATTAATTAAGCTAATTGGATGCTAACTTTTTCATCTTAGCTGCACAGTATTTTTCCGCTTTCACGATTCAAGCATGCTGCCTGAGCATCGGTTAATGATCTTACGCTTTAATTGCTTTGCATAATCAAAGATATTGCGCATTCTTTATCAATATCAAATGTTTCTTATAATTTGTTTCAATCAATTAAATGTACTGAGTTAGTAACAATCGTTAAAATTTCTTTTTGGTACGGTTTTTGGAGGAGTAATGCCAATGTACATAAAAAGTACAATAATTATTCAATCATATTTTTTGTTGTAGGTATAACAGAAACTTGTATTTGTGTAGATTTAGTTTCCATTGTACTAGAAAAAAGAAGCTAGAATTCTAGTAAGAAAAAAGATGCGATGATTACTACATTTTATAACCTTCCAAGACCCTTGGAATTCTTTACTATAATTATTACAACGGGAAGAGAAATATATTATACAACAAAATTAACTGTAGCTGAAGTGAAAAAGTATGAAGTTCTGTTTCTCATAGAGTAATAAAAAGAGTCAGAATTGATTAAAGGTAGCAATTTACACGCTGAAATATATCTTGACCGAAAGCTTATATTAATCAACAGAATAAGAATATTAGTTGCGTTTAGCTAAAAGAAACTATTTAAAATGCAAGTAATATACATATATACATAAAAATCGATAAAAAGTTATTTTTCATGTTAGAAGGGTGATGAATAGCAGAAAACATAATTTTTCAAAGTCTGATTCTGTGCCTCGCGATTAAAAAAACGTATACTTTCAATTTTGTAGCGAAATGTAAAAAATTACGACCCATTTATATAATATCTAAAACGTCAAATTAAAAACACATTTTTAAAAAGAGTCGCTCAGAAAAGATTCGTTTTGAAAAATAACGAATATTGCACGCTTTTTCGAGAGCCATCAGTACGTCTGAGAATGCAAGAAAGGGAAAGATTAGAGACTCGGAGAGAGGGGAGCGGAAGAAGAGAGAACGGCAGCCGATACGGCACGAGTTTCTCGTAAGCGCGCATTTTTCGTCATCGCGGCGCCTGTAATTACATCCGATACATATGCGTAAACTTATAATCCAGACGAAATCAAATCGAAAATTCGAGCCCGAGGTAACGAGCATTAGTGCACGAACCTCGTGTAATTTTGGCCGAATAAACCATCTATCCACCTGTGTAGAGAGTGCCGTGAAAACAGATTCGATTTTTATATTTCATTTTTATGTCCGGTTTACGTTTTGGACTCCGGTCTTTTCGTAAATTAAAATAATTCTTTCGACATAGCTTTCATATCACTTTTCAACTTTCCTATGCATAGTGAATATGCTTATTATACTATTAACAGAATCATTGGATATTTTTTGATAAGCGCCATGATTTTAATATTCTATAACACCTGTAATTCGTATAAATTACTACATTTTAGCAGCATGATTATCCCTAACAAGCTGAACAATACAGTCTTCCCATATAGGTCAAAAAAATGCAGTTGGCGGATACGAAATGAGTGAATTCCTCTCGCGCAAGGTGCAACAACAAAACAAAGTGAAAGCAGTGGTTATTGCGCCGAGTTTCGAGTCCCGACGACTCGAAAGCTTATAGCCCGCGAGCTAACTGTATCCTCGCATGAGTCGCGTCCAGGGTTTATCGTTGGTGTAAGCGCGTAACGTACACATTGAGTAGAGTGTGACGCAACTAGGTCCGTGCTCTCGTTCCCATACAGAAGGTATCTATAGTACATAATACTTCAACTTGTCGAAGTCGCATAAGAATGGAATTAGGGGTCGATGTAGTTGGAGCCGCGAACGTCACTCACTGTCGTCTACTGCCTATACACCAATAATAGTCATTGAGAGTCAAGGGCTGCCTATAAGGTTCGGCAACTCAGTTATCTCACCGACAAAGAATGCATAAGCCTAGGGGCAATTCCTTCTAACGCTGTAGGTGCTTTATCGATTGATTTAACCTGCACAGCATTCCAAGTTAATTCCTCTAGAATATCCGTCGGGCCATACCATTGGAAAAGTCGTTCTTTACGTAACTTATACGCATAGAATTAGACACGTGACGCATGATCAATCGAACCGGCTTACAGTCCTTCCTTTTTATATCACAGATTGGAACGAATTAAGAATTTATCTCGTTTGTACCTACATGTATTAATTTTTCAATTATATTTCCACACCATAGTATTAAAAATTTCAAACTCTTTTATCATCAATTTACTGATCAAAGATGTTTGTACACCAGATAATTACACATTTTAATTTAAAAGAGTATTTTAATTTAAAAGAGTAAATATATTGCTATGTTGTAGTGGAATTTTCAACCATTTCATAGATATAATTTATTTATATAATTTTGTACCAAATCCAATTTTAATTTTCTATTAGAGCGATACGAGTATCTTCCGTTAAGGAAAAAAAAAGAGTTGGGCTAGAGTCGACATTACCTATTTACGACTAAGCTGTTGTCATCATTAGCCTATATCTTGTGACATTATATCTTGATCTTCTTTCTTAATTTTCTTGAATTAATGTAACATGGATCTATTTCTCGATAAATTAATAAAATATTTGAAGTTGTTAAATTATAGAAGTTGAAATTCATTACAAGCTACATCAAACTTTTGAAAAAGAAATGATATGTAAGTCACAATTTGTGGTATAAAAAGGATTTGAGTCAACAAGTGTAATGACCTACATGATAATTGGTATAAATTGCACTTTTTTACTCTGTAATTACGTCACCAGCTTTCTGAAAATATACGAACAGCTACCGTAAAATCCAATCAAAATCAGTGTAATTCACTTATGAATATTTTTATTAACTTGGTAAGTAGACTGTACGTAATTATCAAAATTTTTAAAGTAAATGATCAAGCCTACTTATTTTTGCAATTGACATGAATTTCTTCCTATTTGTTTATCATATTGTAGTATTACAAATTAAACATAAAAACGGGATACAGTGCAGATACATTTGCGCTAACAGTTCGACGGTAATCTAATCGTTACACTTATACTTACGATGCGGATCAAATATTTAGAAAAAGATAGTTTGCGTCTTAAGTGCCTTTTGGTGCATCAACGTTCTCCTGAACGAAATGGTGCAGAACGGATAAGAAGCGACAATTAATGCAGCGACTCTCGAAACTCGAAAGTCGATCAGCGGTGCAGCCGACATATTTATAAATTCCTGCAGCATTTGCGAATGTAGGCTGACGTCCTTCTTGGGAGCGTCGCCCTTCACTCAATCGATGAACCGCTGCACCTCGAGTTTCGAGTTCAGGTAGAAAGACAAGTCATTCGCGTTTCAGGCAACTTTCGCGCAAAAGAACCTTCGCTTTGCTCTTGAAATGCAAGTGCGATTGTCGTTTAAGGCTTCTCGACTGATTGCACAAATGTTTTGTCATGTCCCACATTCATATACCGTATTATACATGTTATTCGTATATGTAAATGCGTATTAGTTGCAAAAACTCATTTAACATTACTTTTTAGCGTGCTTATTCTAAAAAGAGGCTGACCCTCGGGATGACCAGATCAAAAATAAATAATAATCAAGGTGCAACCGAGGGTCAAGCTGCATCGCCTTTAAAATCCTCATTCGTCGTATCGATCGGTTCATTACCGAGAAATCCTGTATAAGTACCTATAAATTAGTAAACCATTGAGGGACGTGGGACTCGACGTGGGATCTAGGGCCGAGGTCGAAATGACGTATTAGAAAACCACGTCGACCGCGATATGCAGAGGAAATAGCGCACTATACGCCATCCGTTCCTCTCTTTCTCTCCCTCGCTTGCTCTCTCTGAAGACGGGGGTACACGCATGCACTTTTTCCTGGAAGCAGTTAAAATATGCAGGCAGCGTGCGAGAGAAGGAGAGAAAAGAGAGTCAAGCGAGACAAGCAGGAGATCGAGGGGGACTAACGAGCTGCTCGCGCTGTATAACGAGGAGACGCGCTGGTCCATTTTAGTTCACAAGATTTCTGTTTTACATTATTATAATCTGAAATCTTTTTCGTCGCTTCTAATGGGCTTAACTGGGCGCACCTAATTTATGAAAAAGTAATGATTTTAGGAGCGAGATACGCTTTGCGACGGGAAAGTCCTCGAGTGCAAAATGCAAATTTTTTTAGAAAATTAGTCTATTCGTCTGCGTTTTTTCTCACTTTCCGATAGTCTAATGTCTATGCAATGCCTAATAATTTTACCAGTCACATATTTCTTTTTCTTTATCTATATACTACACCAGACTCAGTTGGCCTTCTAAATATTTTTTGTTTAATTAGCTAAAGAATTTTTATTGTTAACAAAAAATACAAACATCTCTAACTATTATTAATAGCACTCTATGCTATATTCATCTTCTATTGACAGCTCACATACGCATGAGCAGCATTCAAACATGATTCATTTAATTATTTTTGATTATAATTTTTCTGTCTTTTTTATATCATTGCATTTTGGCAAAATAAAATGATTTGGAATGTCTGAAGATTTGTAATGTACACTCTAACAGTTAAATGTATGATTTCACTTAATTATAAACATAAATTCCATGCACTACACAATTGTTAAAGCGGTTATGTTATTACCACAGTAGTTTGTAGTCGTATACGATAGAAAAGTTGCCTACATGTCATTATGATGGCATATCCATTTGAAGACAGCGAAAATAAATACAGCCTCTAGTATTAACAATTGCATAAAAAGAGAAGTTTGTGAAGTGATACCAGCTTTTAATGAGTGCTGTTCGTAGCTTGCAATCAAGATAATCCGTTTGTTCTAAATTGTTTTAAAAATATTATATGCACAGATACGTTATTAGCTCATTAAACTAGATACACAGACTGTTTCAATTATTTATTATATTCCTTTTCTTGAAATTAATAGATGAACCAAATGAAATTCTTTTTGCAAAAGTTTTATTTTATAATTAAGATAACTGAACTAACTCAATAAACTCTAATAATTGAATAGTAATTTATAAAATTTTAAACTGCTAAATATTGCTATACATGTAATTTATATAATGTTTAATTAATTATGTTTTTGTAAATACCTTCTTAACGCTTACATAAGCTAAAAGCGGTTATTGATACTTAGCTATAGCGGTACCAACACGCATCTATACTGTTTACTCCTCGGCACGAGCTCAAGCTACGGGTGAGTCGATAAGTAATGTAGAGTATATTAAGATTCCTTTTTATTTCAATATATTTTAATTTTATCAGTATATGACAATTATGTATCAGTACACAATCACTTATTTTTCAGTACACAATATATTCACACATTCTTTCGATATACAAATACGTGATCTATTCTATGTTTACACAAAACATTCTAACATATTTTTCATATGAACATGAAAATTTTTTTCAATTATTTAGTCAGAAAAAATATATTACGATATAGTATTTATTTCTGGTTTATATCGTGCTATCATCAAAATATGACATGAGAATATAAATATACATTTCTAATTTTATCTTAAATTGATATGGTCATTGATTACCAGGTTTGAAGTATATCAATTAAAAATCTCGTCTGAACTATTGGTTATAACTTTTTATTTAAACCGTGTCCCTGCTTCATTGATAAAGCGATAATATCTTATTCGCCAAAAATAAAGAAACCAAATTGGACTACAATGTAACAATTATGCAAGATCTATTAATCCAGTTTATTTCCTTAATTTTAGAATTCTAAAAATATTCTTAATCTCTGTGCCGGTTTTTCTCTGACACTCATACTCTAAAAGTTATGAAATAATAATTTACATAACAAAATCAGTATAAAATACATTTTTCAATATATTGGTAAAAATTATATTTGAATCAAAGAATAGAAAATTTATATCGAAATTTATCCCCTGTATATTTTTTTACAACACATAATTTAGTTTTTAAACAAAACCTGATATGCTGTTATGTTAAAAAAATGTGGCGATTTTACTTCTGCCATTTACCTATTATTCAATGGATATGTATCAACTACTGTTTGCACTTATAGTGTTGGTATCTGGAGTTAATCGTTACTAATTGCTATGTAGCGGTATTGCACACGACAAATGAAAGAGGAAAGAAACACCTACATTAAACCTATGCATCGCAAAGGTGTTATGATAGACATTTAACTTGTAAATATTTGTTCTTATTTGCATTGAAACATTAATTTAAAAATCACGGTAAAAATAAGAGCTATATGTTTCTTTGCATATATATTCATTTTATGTATTTTATTTAGAATAAATAATTTTTAAAGGCTGAAATTTATGTGAAAATTATTCATGTAACGTAAACTAAGAGAGGGAAAATCGAAGTGTAAAGTCCTCAATTCGTGTTTAAACTTCGCTTGCACTCAGCCAAGACTACGGCATGCTTTGATACGCATTTTATGTGCATGAACCAACTTTCACAGATTTGCAAATATTTTAAGTTACAGTCATTTTATGGTGTTGTAATTGAACGAAAGCGTGATTTATTATCTTGAATGGAATTATGAGTGAAGAGATAGTTTGGAATTTTCCTCTAGGTTAAGGCATTCATCGGTCATTCCATTGTATTTAATTTTATATGCTAGAAAAATTTTAATTCTGTTGTAAATATATACGAATAGGACTCAAGAATCCAATACTTTAAACCTACAATATTATTTATTATATATTATAAATTATAAGTTATAAGGAAATGTATTTTATTGATAACGATTTTATTGCGAAAAAATGTTTAATTTATCATTAAATTCTAGTTCGCAGATTAATCTGTTTCAAACGAATGGGTCATCTAGTTCTTGCAAAATCTTTAAAAATGAATAATCAATGATCATCCATACAGCTTTTTATCATCATTTTCTATTAAATATGAATTAACGTTTTCTTTCGTATAAACTCAAAAAGTGTTATAATTATTATCATTACAAAAATGGCACCTATATAGTATTACTCGTATAGAAAAAAGCGTATTCATATGTTTGAGCTGTCAATTATAATAGACCTCGGGATAGAACTAAGGATTGAATTATACAGTCAACTTTTTTACTTTACCTAAACATCATTAACAAAATGCATTCTTTACATAATTTTTACCATCGTATATTTTTCGTTTTCGAAAACTATGCTTCTATTTTAAAAGGTGATCTATCTATCAACTTTAGATTATTTAGTCATTTGAATAAAATAACTTCAAGTGGGATTTTAACCCTGAATGCAATTAATTGATTCGAAATAATACATGTAGATCGCAATAAATTATGAAATACTATTATGTATAAAAAATTTACATTGTAATAAAAAAACTATTTATAGTTAAAATAAAGTTTTCACGTTAACTATTTTGAATAATTACATAATTACATAACCAAATATTGAGTTTGTATCCTTAAAAACTCTTTTTAACGAACTTGTTTCAAGAATTTTACAAGGAAATCAATATATGTTTTATTTCTTATTACTATTGTAGAAAAAAGAAAAAAGTCTTGAAATACGTGCTGTAATATCACATGCCAACGCAGATAAGAATTTTTGAAATAGGTAGTTTTTGCTATTCTTTCTGCACAATTACGTAAAATAGGTTCACACGTAATGTAAGATTAGTTAAGTGCACATGAATAATACAGTGATGTTTCTTAAAATACACATGTAAAGAATTCTCAATTACACTTGGCGAACTTTGAAACATTAAAAGAATAATATTATCTGTAAATACACAAAATAGTCAAAAATCTATGATTAAAAATGCAAGGTAAAAGTTAACTGGAACGTACGAAAATAATGTTCCGGAACATCATTATACAGTTAAAAATTGGGCCTGCACATAGTGGTAAAAATGGCCGAAGAGAGAGAGAGAGAGAGAGAGTGAGGGAGGGGGAGAGACAGAGGCAGAGAGTAATAAACTGGATAAACAGTGATGTTGGAGTTTAACTGACCTTTGGCCCAGCCGGTGAGGACGTTGCCGAGGTAGGCGACTTTGTAGGAGGGGTCGTATTCGGTGATGGAGGCATTGCCTCTATGCCTGCGCCACAGCTTGCCGAGGCCGCGCTTGAGGGTCTTCAAGGTCCTGGTGCCGATTTCGGCCCCGCCGCTCAATATGCTCGAGGAGGTCGTCGAGGAGGAGGTGAGGCTCAGCCTGTCGACCGAGTCGAGGCTGCCCTGGCGCACGAGGCCGAGGCCGACCTCGCAGTCGGCCAGGTCGAGGGCCAGCCGCGACTCCTCGAGGCGCACCGGCTCGGCGACGACGTCGCCCAGCGACCTCATCCTGTGCGTCGGTGTGCCAAGGCCTGTGGGCAAAGGCTCGCGGCTGCGCGTCACTCGAGGCTCGCTGCTCTCTCGGCCAGCACTAATCGCTCGGGGTGCTCGCGAGGATCGCGAGGCTCATGCCGCGCGCCTCGGCGCCGCCGCAGTCGCGGCTGTCGTAACCGGTCACCTGTGCAGCCGACGGCCCGACGCGGACGAGCGACATCCCCACTCTGCGACGCGCACGCCCGAGCTCGCCGGCGGCTCGGCAACTGCAGTCCAGCTGCGCTGCCTCGCGGAACGCCTATATTGCCTGTGCGGGCGCTCAGCTGAGATCCACGGGGCCGCTCACGCGGAAGGGCTGTCCGCTCTTCGATCGCCAAACTCGCCTAGCCATTATTTTTCGGCTCGACGTTGCCTACATCAGTTTGCGCTTCTTCTTTGTCCTGTTAACATAACAACATTATAGTATTAGTATTCATTCACTTTACTTTCATTCAACTGTCTTATTATAATTTTCCTCCAATAATATCAATGTTTCCCACGTTTTGAATAAATATGAAATACAAAAATGCGATACAGATGAAAGTGCAGTTTTAAATGTTATCCCAAAAATGTAACAATTAAAACACAATTAATGAGAAAAATCGTTTTTATTGTTTATAAACATTGAATTTATTATTCAAAGAATTTCTTTTTCATCATTACACATATATATATAGATATATATAAAAGAAGCATTTATTGTCAACGTCCATTATTGAATATATTATAACTTGAGTAATCATTTAATTGTCCCTGTCCATTAAACAATCAATGTTACAAAATCGTTAGATATATATTTTCTTTCTTTCTACTCAAGTATTTTTCATTTTATCGATAGATATTGCGAATGAACTGTGCAACTTCTTCGTTCTGAAATCGAACAATTTAGTTGTTATTAAGTTATTGTAAGTGTTGACGTTCTTTTGTAACATAATCGTACAGTCGAATAAACTACAGTGTATTTATGTTCACATCGATTTCCGTAATTATAAATTTTTTTAATCTTTTCAAGTTTAATAAATTTAATTGAGAAATTTTTTTCATGCATTTTATACTTAAATTTTAAAATCCTCTTAAAAAATGTTTAGTGTGTATCTTTAGTATATTATTAGAACAAATCTGGGTCATTTGATAACAGTTCCATTATATTACACTATATCGATTCTCTCATATATACGGCTTTTATATAAAATTTGTAATAACTTATTTTTAAAGCAAGTAAAACGTTTAAAACAATAATGTTCATTTGAATCATAACAGTTGTATTTTATTAAAAATAACAACTATTATTAAAAATGAATTAATAAAATGTCTGTTAATTGTTATATATTTTTGTAAATATAAACAATGAAAACAATTTATTCATTTTATACTTCATTATTAACAAGGAATAGTGAAATAGTAGTATATACTGTTTTAAACTACAATTTTGCGAATATGTAAAAACATATAAATGCTTGGTTTATTTGGCTTTAAAAATATTGTAGAAACAATATTCTAGATTTTATTGGAAAAAGTACGTTATTAAGAGGAATTAGCGAAACAGCTTATTTTATTAGGTTTTAAACAAAGTTAAGTATATTCCGAAAAGTGAATTATAAATAATAAGTTGAATGTATTATACATGTATATACACGAACTTATATAAATTAACGAATTTAATGATCGCCATGTGAACAGCATCAAATAATAATCTTTGTACATTCAAACAAAAGTGTTTAATGGTTTATGGAAAAATGTGTATAGTAAGTAATGCGCTTACATCATCCCAAATATGATAAGTCACACTTTGTTTTAGAAGAAGACAGTACTTTTAAAAGACATATTAAAACGTTAGTTTCCAAAAGTCACATTATATAGACATTTGTTTCAAATTCACTGAGGATTATCTCTTACACAACTATATCCCAAAGCACATAATGAAAATTAGAATATTTTCTTGAAGAAGCAGTTTTCCTCCAAAACAAAGCAGCTAAAAAATGTGACCGGAAGAGCGAGGTACTGTTCCCCTGAACTCTGTGTCAATTATACATCATTAGCCAGGATTGTTTACCGATGCTCCGCGGTCGCGAGCGCAAATGCAAATGGATATCTCGTATGGAGTTGGGCAGTCGAGGCGCAGGCGAGGCTCTCGGCCAGCATATCTATACCTGCCCACCTTGCCGTTCCTATCAGTGGTAATGGCTCAATTGCGCAAGGCAGTTACCGCAGCCTGCGACTGCACAATAGGAGGAGAGGCGGGTTCACGGGCTCGCTACGTGCAGTGTCCCAGCGGGCAAGCCGCGAAGGCGCACGAGGCAAGCGAAGCCTATAGGATTCCGCCCGCGCCGACCGCTCGGCCGACCATCGAGGCCCGTGGGCTGGTCGTCCACCGCGGCCGATTTCCCTGCCTGCGATGTGTAACGAGCTCGCCGTGAGCTAAGCCCCTCATTAATACTGTAGCAATCTCCCCGAATGACAATGTTTTGCGTACCGGCGTAATGCGGGTCGGTAATGCGCAAGACTCGGCTATAGCCAAATAATTCCCCTCCGCTAGTTCCTGCCAGGCTACCTGCAGCCGGGCGCACTTAGCCCGCGCCGTGTCACTCGGCCCGAAAAATACGCTCTCCGCGAGGCCCCCATATATCGTGCTTTTTCTCCCACACCCGCCGCGCGCACGCGGGTTGAAAATGTTAGTTTCCCGGGGAGTTTTGCATAATGCACTGACCGTCTACTGCGCAGAAGTGCAGTTAGTCAAAAAGTGCACTACGCCGACGCAGAGTGAAAAAAAAAGTCACTGTACACGTCTCCAAGAACTGGCGAAATTATTTTAAAGCAATTTCATCCGCGGTGCGGGTACCGTTGCTGTATTGCGCTCATTCGACGAGACCAATTGCTGGAGTTGAAAATTGTAGCAAGAACAAATCGCTCCTGCCGGAACCGCACTTCAACGCAATAATAAAATACGCCGTACGAGCCCAACTACTCTGCATGCAGCTATTTATACGCGGCTCAAAACAATATTTTTGCATACAGTTAGGAATCTATTTGTAGCGTCTTCCAATATACATTTGCCGGTAACAATGAAAAATTGTCGTGTCCTGTCGCCGGCCTAACGAGATGTGTAATGGACTTGCAGAATATTTTCATCGCAACAGTCGTAGATGATGACGACGAGGCATTTTCTGGAACCTTCCAACTTTGAAAGATTTCCAAATTGGACGAAAAGTTTTAGCGCGGCAATGCAGCGGAAAAGAATAAAGTACATGCGTAAGCGGAAGCTCCTGGAAACAAGGTCTGCGATAAGATTGCGCGTGTATATATGTATATATATATACACGTACACACACATATATAACGTAAAACAATTAAAGAGCACGTTCGCGAGATCGTTTGCGCCGAGCAGCAATCCGGAGTGTATCGATCCGCTCATCGACTGGCCCCTTATGGAATGGCACGCTTATATGCCAGTACATGTGGGCATGTGGTGAACTAACAGCACCAGATTGGGCGCCGGAAACTTTCTCGGTTTCTCCAATTACGCGGACGGAAGACCGCGAGACTGCCTATGGAGTGCGACGCGCGACGTCCTGCATTCTCCAGGTGTATACTTACGTATACAAACGGTTCCCGCGGTCCGCGTCGTATAGCTTTCTTCGACGCGACCCCGACGCGTGCAATCACCTCGCAGCGAGTCACCAGGTGAAATTTTACGCGTCAGGTTAATGAATGGTTGAATTGCGACTCGGCTCTGCAATTATGCCTTCAAATAATTATAACGAAAAGTATTGTGCGAAAAACTTTGGCTGAAAAAGGAATTTTTTCCTAACTCGGCAAAGAATGTTGATTCGTGCGATAAGCAACATATAATATCATTTTAAAAATATGTCAATATGTCACTGCACAAAAATGCTCATAAATTAGTCAGTTAAAAAGTATATCTTATTTAAAACATTAAAGAATGTCATAACAATCATTAAAAAAATACGCATAGATTATACGAAATATGTTTTAAGAACAGGTTTATCGCATTAAAATTAATGACGATGCAAGCTACATCGACGCTTGATGATACCTTCTTTTTATGCATATATATGCACTGAATTTGTGTGCTATAAAGTTATTCTGAATGTACAATAAAACAATAATCAAGTATAGAACTTATACAGTATTATACGTGAAATAGATATATATACAGAGAGAAAATCATTGCATTCCTTAAAGTTCATATATTTATGCGTTTTCCAATAATTTTACTCAATCTCGTCGACTACTTCGTGAAAATGTTTATTTTTTAATCGCCTGTGAATTCACGTTTCGAGCGAATTAAAAATCACGAGGTGAAATGCCTTTTGACTATTATTACATAAATAGCTTACTTATTTCGTAGCATTGGATGGAACCTCGAATCTCAATTGCATTGAGATGGTGCGTGCGCAGACTCAACATAGCGAATATATATATGAAAATAACTCTCGATCAATCTGCACCTCGGGAACACACGAGGGAACACATCTCCAGAATGTGGAAAAAGGTTAAAGGACAATAAAAACGTTATTTTATCTGATGCGACGCCGACGGCGCCTGGCGCTTTGCAGGCTCGCTGAACTGCCATCTGCTGAACTTGGCACTCGGGAGTCAACGTGAATGAAGGTCATCGAGGGCATTTAAACCATCAGCGTCCTTTGGCCTCTTATTGTTGAGTCTGCACATGCAGCGCTGATTTCGCATCGTGCGAGCACTAGTCCGCTCGCAAAGGCATCTCAACATTTTGATTCCATAGCAGTCGTGAGCTTGCACTTATCCGTATGTAAATAATTCAGAAAATACAATATAAGTATCTCACGTGATTCACGTGAGGAATCACTGGCCTCTTTGATTTTCTGCGTCTCAAGCTACGTCCAGCTGCAACTCTTGCAGGCGACCAGACTCACGTATACGGATGCTCTGCACGCAGAAGTTACTTCAATAGATGATACGCGAATCAGCCAACGCGCTTACGTGCAGAGATTCATTAATCAAAATGCTGCTGACGAATGTACCTTCTTACGTCCTCTTCTGACGCTCTTTGGATCTTTTTTTATTCTAAATTTCTTCGATTTTCTCTTTTACGCGCTTTTTCTCTATATTACAAGTTTTCTCAAACAAAAATTTTTTAGATATTTAGTTTTTCCTGGTACTATTTGCTGAATATCAAGCTTCGGTGGTGTAAATGACGTATTTTCTCACAGAATTAAAATCGTTAGTTAATTCTTTCATTTCCCCTATTAAATGAATATATTTTTATTTACAGCTTATTTACGATTGTATATAATAAAAAATTTTAAATGTCGAATGTTAGTTATGATGTATGTATTGTTCGCAACTTGTAACTAACTCTTGAAATCTCGCCTCGAACTATCTACATTATTCCTTGCAGTTCGATCCTTCCTAATTTTTTACAAATTTTACTATTTATTTACACTGTATATAGCCATTTCCTATTAAATGGTGCTATGGCGGCACTAATTCATTAACTTTTTTAAATTATCATTACTCACAAGAATCTATCGATCCTTCTTTTTTATTATCATCAATTAGAAGACATCGAGGTAGGTGAAGGAAGATTTTTGAATAAATTACTTTTGACAAGAGCGTTTTATTTGCAAATATAATGCATGATTTTATTTTCCGCATACGTATGTGCAATGAATTATCGCTTATCAGTGCTTGAGAATCGATCACTTTAATTGCAAAACTTACAAGTACTAGGCGTAATCAGTTCCCCATCATATCTAATACTATTGATTTGAATAAAGTTGCTGTTCACTAAAATGCATATTATATATTAATTCTGTATTACTAATATTTTTTGAACTCATATGCGTTACTTTAGGGACCAGCAGCACTTTAAAAAACTAATCCATTTTTGACGATTCCTGTATTATAAAATAGAGTCTAAAATGAAGTAGCTGCTGAAAATTTATGAAGTAAAAGTAATTTTGTCGTCATAAATGTTGAAACTAAACGAGCTTAAGCATTTATCACATACTCTGAATAGAATTTACCATTACAGAAGGTTAATGTGATGCTTACTGATTTATTTTACATTCATAATTATAATCTACTAATAAAACTTTGGTATTATATATAAATCTTTGATCAGAATTTTTAAAAATAACTTTATATAATTCATTTTAATATTTTGTATGTAGATGTATATTTAAGTACAGCAAATTAAACATTATCTTACAATTAGAAAAAGAATTATGAATTAAAATCTTAAGAATTATTTTTTTGTTATAATACGAATCACATCGATCAATTGTATCTACAAGATCAATTTGATGCTCTTGCAATACTATAACTCGTTTTCCCAATACTTTTTACAATCTATTTGACAATCCATTACTGATGTGCAATTAAAAGTTAGATTTTTTTATTTTCTCGAATGGATTTTTCCTATTGGAAATAAAGACGGTACATATAACTGCTAATGATTAACAACTGTTTTATATTAATCGCAGTTCCGTACACGTTTTGCTGAAGAATATTTTATGATTCTCCCTAACTATGCTGTACACTAAGTGAAGTTAGTTAATATAATGGTTTTATGAAGACACTGTAATAAAAAAGTGACACAATACTTATATAAAACATTCTGTACGACAGAGTTTACTATGTACTTGTAGTAGTTATTTATAGGTCATGTAACACCTTGTAACTAATTTGCTTGATAATTACCTTTTGATGAATATTATACTTATAATTTGACAATTTGAAACCATATGAATTAAATCTACTTTAAAAATTTTATTGCCTGGTTAATAAATTCAAGCCTTAGATAACTAAAATTAACTTGAAAATGCAACAGAATCATTGAAGAGCGTCACCAGGCATACGATTACTAATGTATTATACATGATACCTATATCATTGTATGACTGAACTTTAGTTTAATTAGAACAAAAAAATAAAATTAAATAAGAAATTATGCCCATCATAAACTGGCTACATAAACTTGTTAAAAACTCTATCAGGATACTAAAATGAGATGAACTTTTATTTTATCTGCATCATTTTTATATTTTATATAATTTGTAAGATAATTTATGCAATAGTTGTCTTCAAACAACTTTATTTATTAGAAAATAAAGAATTTATTAGAAAATATGTTTTACTTGACAAATTAGTGGTACTATATATTAATAATAATAGGTATATCGAGAAATAATAAATAATAAATTTCTAATTGCGTTGTAAGTAGTCTATGCAAAAATTTAAATTATAGTATAATTTAAAGTCTAATTGTTAAATGTGTTTCGGAAGAAGGAAGAAGTAATCACAAAATTAAATAATCGACTGGATTGTGCTATTTTCGAGGCTAGTTTCCTGTTGTGTGCCGTTGGCCAGTCAGAGGATCCCTGTGCTCCTGCGACGGCCACCAATATGAAACGCACGTGCTAACCCTTCGCGCCCGTTTTACGACGTTTCATCATTTTCGCGGTTTTAGCAAAACCGCTCCTCAATCCCGAACGGTCATCGTCGCGGCTGTTCGCGAGCAGATACCTTGACCTGACGGCTCGCTTATATAGAGTTTTCTTGGCTGCATCTCTATGAATGAACTGCGACTTGCCTCACTGAGCTTTTGCCCGTTGGCGCCTGCAAGCAACTTGCGTGTAGACACTTTAGGCCATGCAGCATTTCAGTCGTTTGCTTGCAAGTTTTTCTCATTTATTCCTCAAAGGATTTCTCCTGTTTTCCCGCGACCGCATTGTTATCTCTACCTCTCTTTCAGCACACGCGCGCGCACACACACACACTTACAGGTGATCGCACTTTGTTTGTTTCTTCGAGTCAGGCCAATGATCTTGGCCACATATAAAATATTTAAATGATTTCGAAATTTAAAAAGGGATTTTAGTGCGAGTAAACAGATAATGATGCAGATTGTGTATTTACTATAAGAGTTTTTTTCTACGCTATATGTTCATTTATGGAATAATACAAAATTTGATAGAATAAGTAAGGATAATTAAGAATACTCTTCGAGAGTATCTAGCAATTTTGTATGTTGTAATGTTGTAGCATTTTTATCATAAAGCATAGTAAACTAACCTCAGTATTATAAAGTACACGGTAATTTTATTAAATTAGCTAGTCTGTGATCAGTTTACTACACACAGTATGGTAAGAATTTCTGTACCATTTCTTTTAGTATATGATCACAATAGTTTAAAAAAAACGATTTGTCAACAAGAATCGAATATATTATTTTCTGATTGTTCATACGAGTAATTGGTATTTAACTATCAGAAGTTAATATTTGCGAATAGTATGTGAAAAAATATATAATAGAATATGGAACATAAGTGAATCTCACATAACGATCGATTCACATACATATCGCGTTCTACTCATTCCAACTTCCATACTGTTCTTTTTACTTACAGTGTACCGTAAGCATAACAATTAACGGTATGCGTTTATTAATTAGTGATTAAATAAGAGACGTTTGCTAAGTAGATTTTTTCTTTCTTCTTTCGTTTAAACAAGTCTAGTTGCATAGAACACGTATGGGAAAATGTTGGCTCTGAGGTTGGCTCCCGTTAATTGTGTTACTGCTCATTCTTTTTTATGTAGAGTTAGGAATAGAGTATTATTTTATAAAAATCTGCAATTCAGGTATAAGCTTGTAAAGAAAGCTACTACGTAGACTAACAATGTATTTGCAAGTCTCACTTGATAAAAACTGTAAACGATTCCTACAACAAGTCGAATAATTTATGCAGCTTGACATAGTAATCGCACCACTAATTCAGTACATAATAAGTTTTTCAAATTGCCATATTCATAACAGCTACTTGCTTATGCAACTTTTAT
Organism: Sycophaga agraensis; assembly: GCA_018906755.1. NCBI lineage: Eukaryota > Metazoa > Arthropoda > Insecta > Hymenoptera > Pteromalidae > Sycophaga > Sycophaga agraensis. Next base: position 1,598,386 of record JACCIE010000003.1, read on the forward strand.
CTTTTATTTTAAACAATCAGGTACAAAAAGCTGCATTTTACATAGGACTTACATGTATGTGCATGTAGTGTTTCTTACAACAATGCCTTAGAAATGATTGCAAAAATTATTTTACAATTTCAAGTATTGAACTTATGTAATAGAAAAAAAATAGGTACGAAATGTAAATTATTAAAAACCTATAGTCGATTATCAAAGTAGAGTACATAGATACTTATTGTATATAATTTGCAACCAAATTTCCTGCTATATTCTAAGAATAACAGAAGAATTTGAGTCTTCTATAAAGATACGACTGTGATCTGTGCACATATATACAATCTTGCGGTACCTTCTCGAAAAAGGAGCGTCTATATCTATCACCGTGTGTGGATAGCCTCCTGTTTTTTGCTGTAGGCTAGTGCTTGTTTTAAGGCGTTCCTCCCAAGAGCGCTGGCGTCATCAGTCGCTCCACGGTATGCGACTCTTCGTTATATAGATCCTTCAGTTTCTTTCGAATTGAATTCGATTCCTTTATTGACCATGCGATATGAAGCCATTATTTAACTCTAGGTTATATATGTATTATATAGGGTAGTTTTTTATTTTTGGTAGAGACGTCTCTACTTTATATTGCAACATCACTATACTAGTGGCAATATATAAAATGCTTTTAAGCTTGCACAATACTTTTGAGCCTGAATGAAAAAAACAAAAAAGTCGTCAAACCATTTAAAGTTGTACATTTTATCGTTTGGCAGGAAACTGGACTTACAACTTTTATGCTATTATTAATAACAGTAATCCGCGTTCAATATTAGCATAAGAATTTATGAGCCAAGAAAGAAACACTTTTGAATACAAAGTTTGAATAATAAATTAGCTCCTTGCGCAGGTTCTTCCTTTATTACAAGTTAAAGAGGAAAATTTTACTAACAATATACTATAATCTTAATGACTTTATACTGTTCATTAGAATTTTATATGTTACACTAGTCTACTGCAGAAAATGCGGAAATGTCACTTACTAACCATGAACTTTAATAGCTGCTTTTATGAAGGACTGTGGTACTATAAAATAGTGTATGCATAAAAGACAAAGGCATACACCGGCATTCAAATCTACTCGGACTCCGATGACGTACCAATTTAGTCTTTACTCTAATCAATTTCGCATTTGAAGCTTGATTCGAGGGGAGAGAAAAGCAAGAAAGGAGAAACAAGCAAGCAAAAAGATGTTTTTTTTTATCATCATTTGTATACGCGTCAGGACTAATAGTTTTGAGACATGCAGAATAAATGAGTGGTGGCAAGGCGTTTCAAAATTTAAGAGATAAGGAAAAATTAGTCATCGTCCAAAAAGTGCATATCTCTCCACTGCGGAAGTGCGCATTCACCGCGCGGGTACCACAGTCGTAGTCTTCAGCATTATGTAATTAATAGAGGAGTGCTCAGTACAATAACCTAATACTTCTCTACTACTAAAACATTTTATTATAATATCTTGCAGAATCATTTTTTACTTTTGATTTTAAGTGCATAATATTTAAAATTTATATTTTCATATATTAAGGTTAACCACATATTTAATGTTTTATTATAAGAAAATTAAGTCTCAGAAATTTTAGAAAAAATATGTTATATCAATTATAAGATGTCTTAAAAGTACAAAATGTAGATATATACGACTAACAAACAAATGTTTTTTCTTTTATATAATAAATCATTTTTAACTAATTCGATAGAATTGTTTTTAATTATAGAAAATATAAAGTATCGAGTTGAATGATCCCAACATTTTAATTTTATTAACCTTGACACTTAGAATAATGATACCACTTATTTTGCTGCAAGTAAAGGAACCGTTACATGGCTTTAACTTAAAATAAAGCAATGATCTCTAAAATAATTTGTGGCTATAATAGTATTCTAAAGTACAAGAGATCGCGTTCTGTATATAAAACTGAAGTACTTAAAAACAACATGATTGTTCCATATTATTGTAATTTTTATTGAAACTTTTAGTCGAATGAGAAATAAAGTTTATTTAATAAATGATAGTCATCCAGTAATTAAACTAAGCGGTAACTTTCTCCGCAGTTTCTCTAAAACTTGTTGAGAAAAAATAAATCTTTTATCTAAAAAATAATTAGTCATTAAATATACAAAGGCGCAGTATAAATTCGGCGCAGTAACATTGCAAATCGTTAAGCCCTTGATTGTATTTCGGATTATATCGTATTCGTGGACATTCCTGACGTACTCCTTTGACTGAAAATTTCTCCGATCGAAGTGTCAGTAAGCAATTCGTAGGCAAACTGGCGAATATTCAAACAGGCGTCATGCACCTGCGCATCAAAGCACCGTTCTGAGGCCAGCACATGCGCGTGCGCAATGCATAATCAGCTTCGTCGAATTGCGATTCAACTCGGTTCATTGGATAACGGAAAAGGCAAATAGAACTAGGTAGGCTATATACATTGCATAGGTAGGCATGTCTATCCGTCTTTTAATATTTGTATGCATAATGCGCACGCATGGCGCTCGAATTCCAGTCTCCTACTGCAGAGGAAAGAGAAAACAACACGCGAGCAGTTGGCCTTATTAGAAAATCGTGACGCTTATGAAGTTCTATGGCCCCGATGCCTCATTATTTTTTCTAATAAAATTCTCGTGAAAGTTGACGCGTCAAGTGCATTTGCAGTTGCATTTGCAGGCGGAGGCGCAGACCATCGTATTCAACATTTTTCCTGTTATTTTCATTTTTTTGCCAATTGTTCTATTACAATTCATAATTAGCTTTAGAAAACTTTATCAGTTTTCTATGACTAATGTCTTACAAAGCTTGGTTGTCTAACACCTTGACAAGCCTTTTAAAACATTAATTTCTCTGCAGTCAAGTATGATTGCATTTATGCATAATTCTTACACATTATGTACAGAAATATAGATTATTAGAAATAATTACCCTGATGGATATACCGAAATGATTTTTAAACGCTTTTTAACATTTTATATTACAATTCCGATTTGGTTTTCGGAGTGCTATACTAATTTAACTAGCTTCTGCTCTAACTTCTTTCAATAATCATTCATAGTTTTTTTAGCTAATATTATATAACAGTTGAAAATAAAACGCGTATTAATTATTTAGATATTGTTGTAATAGTACACATATTGAAATGTATTAATAAAAACCAAACCATAGATATGTAATCATATTATTATATAAGTAATAGATACGACGATGCAGACTATAAGGATGCAGAAAAAGACTATATATAATACTGCTAAATATTAAATATAATTTTCCAATTTTGTTCTTATTATGCATGGGATAAGATAATAAACATTATTGTACTTCACTGTTCATTGACTATAAATATAATTATATCGCATACGTATTGATGTTAGATAACAAATGTACAGTCATTTTTCCAGTACAGATTTTCCAAGAGACACCTTTATGATTTATAAAATTATTATTTACAGTTGTAATTTATAATATTTTAGTTGCAGTACCAATCATTCTTTTAAAAATAGCGGTACGTATTTAAACGTTTGTTTATTCTTTACGTAATCGTAAAGAGATATATTTATTTTTATATTACAATAAGTAATTTTTTACAATAATCATAATTTTCTTACTAATATTTTTTTAGGAATAAGAATGAGACGAGTTTCTTGCATTTTCGAATGATTTGAAATCAGATCTCCATTGAAGTTTACATGATGATATCAAATGATGAATAGTGAGAATGAATGCATTCTTTTCAGCTAGAAAGACAATAAAATTTACCCTGCTATCTTGGCTGAGAAATTTTTGCATTCTAACTGTACAAACATGGGTAACAACTTTATATTAAATAAAGGAGTTCATTTGTTGAAAATCTTATGCCCGAGCTAAATTAATTTTGAGAAAATATAGATATGATCTTTCATAATTGCTTGCATTGAGACAATGCATATGACAAGCATCACTGAATGCCATGCCTTGCTATGTACCGCATGTTCAACAGCCGGTGGCTGTTAGGATAAAGAGTTTATATAAAATCCGTGCACGTGAGCTCCGCGCAGGCTAGGGCAAAGCCTTACAGCAAGTGCAAGTAAAGGGGCGCGAAGAGCGATCGAGCCGATAGCTCGGCTACGATCAGCTGCGATCGGTGGCAGTTCTTCCGACCGGCTGAGCGCACCTTTACCGTTGCCACTTGCCCCGATAACTGAAGCCGGCGTTCCGATTGGCTTGGCCTCAGCCCCGAGCAGTCCGCGTCGTCACGGAGAGTAGAGCAAGCCGGCGCGGCGCAAGGAGCTCGCGTACAGTATATATAGCTGTAAGCGGCCTGCCAACTGGCCCCGGTGTGTACGGTCCGCGGCCTCCGGGGTTCGCTGGCGCAAGCGGCAGGTCTAATTTGGAAAGGCCGCGCGCCGCTCCGCGCATACAAGTGCTGTGCTAGGGCCCCTCGCTGCGCTGACATTCGGGAGCCTTATTATAGCGGAGTCCGCACTCGACCCCGTCGCCGCAGCTCGAAAGTATCAACCTGTTGCCCATCGCGGGGTCCATCGACCATGAGAGAACAGCGTCTCGCCCGCGCGGTCCCGGTATCCTTTTAACTGGATACCGAATTAAAAATGCAGTTATGTTTTCGTGGGTAGAGTTAATTACATATGGTATAGTTAAATTTCGGAGTCTTAGAATTGTAATATATAGAGTAAACTATAACTAAACTGAACACTGTTTGTGTTTGACCGCTGTCAAAATATCATTAGGCTGTACAACTTAACGTTCAATTTTTTACAAACCGCATAAAACTGTAACTGTTAATACATGCGTATTTCAAAAAAGACTTCAACCTGAATTTTAGTTAAGCTGCTTTAGTATAGAAATTTAGATGAGAAATTCGCGAGTTTGTAGAACCAGTTTTTTAGCAAAGCAGCTATAATATGATAAAAAACACTGGCCAGAAACCCTGTCTGCCTCAACGCTTTCTCACGACAAACTCATAGTAATGTGTTCAAATTGAAAAGATACATTATAGGGATAACTGTATACAAATATATAGATAGTGAAATAAAAATGTGCATTTTTAGAAAATTTACATATACGCGTGAAGTGACTAAACTATGCTGGAAGAGATAAAGTTAAAAATGACAATTAAATTGAGAATAAATGCAGTTATTAATATTTCTTATAAACTGTTTTATATATGGAATAGTTTGAAAAGTACAAGATTTAGGGAATGTACAGCACATCATTTCTCGTATATACAAAAAATGTTTTTGCACAGAATTTAGTGCTTTAGAATTTTTTCTGCAATTACTTTTTAATATATAACTTTTGAGATATGTATGTATAATTCTTCAACGTTTATGTATTTAAAAAAAATTATCATAATATAGGAAACCTAAACATTAAAACCTAACTGCAAATATCTATTACACCTAAATAAGCTGGAGTCATGTCTTGGTGGAAATAAAGGTCAGTACCTTACTTTATGACTGAGTGGATCACATAAATGACAATACGCGCCGGCTAAAATTTAACAGAAAAGTCGTCCTATAGCTACATCAATAGCAAGCAATATAGTGCTCCAAAAATTGGAATATTATACCACGCGTACGTTAGTATACTACCTCTTTGTATCATCATTTCCTATTACTATTATATTGGATTTTACACGGCTATATATGATGCTATAGAGACGTTACCTAGGATATTACTTAAACTGCGACTAGATATTATCTCAAGAATCACTTCCGTTTGGACGTCTCCTTTCGGATAGACATGCCTGCACTCGATCTACAATAAGTCAATAACTATTGCTGGTGCTCATTTAACGTATGTTTCAAAGTTATTGCAAGTAATTCATCGAGTTCACATTATGTGCCACATATATCATAATATATAATAGAACTAATTAATATACAAGTAAAATGAAAGAATATACTAAAAATACATTTCAAATTACGTGCATCAACTAACGTACATTAACAAAAATTTTAATTGTTGGTGATTTATTTAATAAATTAGTACTATAACATTTTACTTTATGTATGATATTATAGAAATGCTTTCACTGGTTTGTAAATTTTGAAATAAGTTTAATAGAATATACTATACCACATTTCAATATTTGCAATCGAATAACTTATTAAATTTTATGTATTTTTTCTGTTATGATGTGTAAATTATACAGTTGCAAGATCATAATCAGGATGTACGTAATTTTGAATATTTTTTAATTACGTATAAAAGGACATTCGTTACATTATATTTGTAAATAACAGGCAATAAGTGCACTAGTATATGGATATATGCAGATAGTAACCTGTATACACTACAATTATATGTTTATATCGCATCTACATATGAATATTTTGATTTATTTTCAAATTCTCGTAGAAAAGTTACAATACCCGTACCTAAAGATCTATTTTATCCAGTTACCGTTTATTAATATAATCTTTTACTTGGCAATATTGCATATGATTATTAAGAGTCTTTTCTTTATACCAAAAACAGCTCTATAAACCGTAAAAAGAAAAAATACGATAACAATGTTGTATCTTTAGAAATTTTAAATATATTAAATATTATTAAATACATAAAATCAACTATATATAAAACAAGATCGTCCGTGAACTCAGAACAGGACTCAGATACTTTAACCTCGAAACTTATCACAAGAAAAGAATAAAAGTACGAACGATTGAGAACGCCAGAGGTTGACTCTCGCAGCTTCCTTTGCATTAAACATAATTTACTAGTATATATAAGAAGACGAATCGACTCATCGTCCTACAATTTTAATCCAGAAATTTTCTTAGAATTGTAGTTGTTATTTTAAGATCCTGTCAAAGATCCTGTCACGCAATACAATGTAGAGAATGCAAATGTTACTGATTCATTAAAATATATATCAAATATATTTTTCCATATTTGAAATCGCAATAATAAGTTACAAGTTAATTAAAGATGTAAAGGCTCTAAAGAAATTTGTTTTTCACAAATTTGCTAAAACTTCTTGCTATGTATATGCGCATCAAGCATCCTGTTTTCCAAAAATCATTAATCATTTATAATTACCGATAGTATTGTTTATTAAAATGTATATTCATTAATTCTAATTGGTAGTTATAAATTGAGGAACATAAAAACTTAAGACTCGATTTTGACAATAATTTTCTAAGCCTGCACTGAATATATAATATAGAGTTACTCGTTTGCCTCGAATAGAATCAAATATAAAGCATAAACATTTTCAGAGGTCGTAAACTTCAAGAAAAAACGTTAAAAAATTGTTAAAACGCTAATGTACTAAATCACTAACTCGAGCAAACAATTTTTTCTTCTTATAATAAAAATGGCTTTAATAACGCCCGCGCGCTCGTATAATTTATCGTTTCACATAATATGCGCCTCGAAAACGTAGCTGATAAAAAAATCTTTAATTACGGTGAAAAAAGGAACGTTTTAACAAAAAAGAAACAGTAAAATATTGGGTTAGTGTATGTAAGGGAAACATTTTGCCTGCGGTGGCTATGGGGCAATAAATATGCATTGGAACGATCAGTTCGCTATCCATCGGAAATAGCAAATTAAGCGCAGGCATTCTCATGAATTTGGCCTTTTCTTCTTGTCTCATCGCTGTTTCATAAACGCGCTATTGATACATTATAGCGTACGTGCAAGTAAACACTCGAAGTTGGACGCGCAACTCATGCTGGCGCAATCGGACAATCGACAAGTAGGTAGAAGTGCAGTAGCGAGGGGAGCGCCCGCGCCGGAGACCGGAACATCTTGTTTTCCGACGCTTTCTCCGCTCAGTGGCTATAAGCTGCAGAGTATTATGTTCTCTGCTCTGCTCCCGGCTTCCTAATGGCTCTCACTATTCGGGACTTGGGAGCGTTACGAGTGCAACGGGCCGCTCTGTGCATTCGCTCGCTGCTCTCCACCTCGCGGAAAAGAGAAAGCCCGCGAGAAGCCGCGGAGAGAGGGAGAAAGGAACGAAACTCAGCGAGTCGATACGAGCTGATAGTAAAAAGTCGGAAGAACACCTTTACCGGCTCGGCATCTCAGATTTTTTCCTTCTTTCCGTGTTCCGCGTTTAACCCGCGTTTATATATGTTGAGGCGATATATAACTTTTTCTCCCCTTTTTCCTCGAGCTGATTGATTAATAAACATTTAAATTCGCACGTACGCGTTCTATCTGTTTTGCGTTGGACTTCGTCATAGTTTTATTAAAAAAGCATGGCATTTCCTCGAACTCTATATATTTTTAAATCACAAAATTTACTTTTATAAAGAATCGTAAATTGGATTTCACTTCTGGCTTTTGAAAAAAGAATATCCATATTCTACAATCTGTATATATGTAGCATGTACAGCCCATAGTCATGTTAGTGAATCGAATATCTATAATTATGAATTGTTATATAGATATCTTATACTAGCATGTACAGAAATAATAGTTTTTCTATGAGACCGCAGAAAATAATATTTCATTTAAGTTATGAAAGTCTTTTGCAGAATATACAAAACTACTAATAATTCTAACTTTCATAGGAACTATTATAGAGTAACTCTTGTAAATTGTATAACTGAACACTTTGCCTATGTTTACATCGTTATCCGATTGAGAAACATTTAAACTTTTTTCCCCTAAAATATCTAGAGACATTAGATTTGTAAAACGTTTTAGAATTAAAAATTGAAACAAAAGCATTACTGACAAAGACCGTAAAAAAAGTGTAACAAAACAAAAAATATCGAATCTAATTGAAGGTTATATCTTAGTTGAAACGCAGAACAAGAGTAGTATAGCATTTGCCATTGTGTGGATTGCTTTTTTATAAAACTACCTTATAATAATTATCAAATAGTTACTCTGTATACAACAAATAAAAGACTTTTTCGGTGATGAAATGATACCTTTAAGTTAATACCCTAGAAGATAAAAATGCAGAGAAAATACTTGTATCAAAAATAAAAAAGAGACTTAGATATTATAATATTAGAATAGATGTATCTGTAATACGATTATCATTGGCGTCAGCATAAGGTGTACGAGTTTACCAATAAAGTGGGACGCGGGAGTCTAGTTCACCCAGCCTATACCGTATAAATATATAACGTCTCCAGTCTCGACGACAATTACCACAATAAGGCGTGGCGCATTAATTTAGAGCGCTGAGCTCTTTCTCCTTTTTTACTACTCCATTATCCGCAGAGGGCACGCTTAGAGATACTTGGGGCCTGCAAGCAAAGTATAGAGTGTAAAACTCAAGTCTCGCGGAGACTATTCTGATTTATTGCTATTTCGCGAGCTGCCAATTCCTCGTAGGTACATATATATCTAATATATAATGAATGCATGTACCTTTATAACAAATGCTTTCTATTCGACACAATTAAATAATTGCAACATTGTTTAGAAGTATGGAACAGGATTTAGCCTCATTCTATAAAAACTGAATTAATGATTTTTTTATGCAAAATTAATCTTTCTTAATTTCTTATAATTTTTGTGGTACTTGTTTTTCAATCAAGTTTACACTATAATTTTTCTTTTATATATATAGGTTTAATGAAAAAATTAAATGTATATTTCATTATGTATATCTATATACATATAATTTGTATTTTGATCGTATTTATGTTGTACTTATAAAGAACTAAAATGCAACTGTAATCGTTCCATAAGCATGCTATTTAATTTTTTTATTTTTTGTAATTATAAACTACTTATGAATAAAACTGGTCAATTATACGTTTTTCCTATGCGAATCATAAAAAAATTATATTTTTTGTAACGTAAATGATCATGTTATTTAATAATATTTACTGTTACACAATTTTAATGCATTACAATTGTTATTGAAACCGGAAATTTAAATTTTTCTTTTATGTAGTAGGCAAGAATTGATTTTTTAATTTCTGACAATAATTACGTTATAAAAATATTTGCATATTATTTTAATGTACATTTTAATACAGGCTACAATACAAGGTATGTTTAGTTAAATGAATATCTTCTTAGTTTATTAACAATTAATATTAAAAAAATAATGTACATAAACAGATAGAAACTTAAATGTCTCGTAAATCATAAGGAACATACACGAGAAATCGACAAACGAATAAAGTTTGCATTATACGTTCTAATATAACTTGTAAATTTTAAATTAGATAAGCACAAAAGTTATTCTTGAAATAGCTATATATAATTGATTCATTTTTAATAAAGGAAATCCTCACAAAATTGTCGATAATTTTTTTTTAAGATATTCATAAAACCAACCAAACATTATAGATTGCTGATAAAATCTAGAATGAAAGAGAAATCTACGCTTTGGAAAGTATAATCACTGCCAGATATTTCCAGATTTACAATAAATCTAGGTAAGATAAACTTAATTTTAAGATTAATTAAGAAAGATTAAGAAAGGGTTATTACTTCTATAAAATTCAATTTTAGATGAGTATTTAAGTATTAAACCTATAAATGAAATTTTTTCTATGACTGCATAATATTTTTGATAAATTAATTGAATACAGTACAAATTATTATAAAAAAAGTTTTTCCAAAATGTTCAGAATTATCATATAAATAGTAACTACCAAGAAATTATTATTTTTTTTATTATGAAAGCTTTTGTTTTGACGTTGTTGCACTACATATAATACTATTAAATACAGCAAATATACGAATTCATAATTTTATTTAAGGAATGTAACATTCGATGATTTTTCTATTAGTATAATAATATGTATAAGTATAATTCTAACAATGACTGAAAATCTAGGTTCATGTTTAAAATATTGGTGCGATTGTGTTGTTGGTAAGAATTTGCACACTCACATTTTCAATGCACTTGCGAAAAAGGTGCTATCAAAAGCGGAAACAAACAATCACAAACGAAACACTATAGGACTAGTTAGACTTGCAATTGAGAATTTTCGCAGTAACCTTTTTAAAGGAAGTTAAAATGGTGCAAGAATTGTCTTGTTTACTTGTACCGTTGACCGATGTAAGTAGCTACACTTACAGTATATTTAAGAATAGCTATGGGAAAACGGAATATAAAGATTACACAGTTTCATCTGATATATGATGCTAATGAAAAAACAGTAAGCTTTCCTTCTTTTTTTTAACTGGAAAAATAGTAAAAGCATGATTCATTATTGTACTAAAGTGAAATTAATTTCATTCGATTTATTTTAATTAACGCTGTTTTTCAAGTGTGTATTTTGTTATTAGACTACTGAAAGATACGAGAAATAAGTAATGCGTAAGTTCATATTCAATTGTTTATGTATCCAACTTAGTTTCTACCGAGGTTTCTACAATTAAATATACTAATATAAGATTAATACTGAAAAACAACTATAATTATATAAAGTTTTTGAAAAAAGTTGATATAAAAACACTTACATAGTATTAGAAGAAACAAAAATTACTTACTTAAAATATATAAAAAGTTTTACATAAAAACTGCACTAATAAAATAGTTGAATAATAATAGTCTTTGAATGCCATTATTTCTATCTTTCCGTTATTATAATTATTAGTAAAATTAAAAGTAAAATCTAGAATAAAATAATAAACAAAAAGTCTAATTGAAAATAACTTCCGCATCGAAATAATATATATCAATTGGTAACTCACAAAATTTACATTCTTAAAAAGTTCAAGAAAAAAGATAACTGTATAAACATTATTGTAAATACAATATAGCCATTGACAACAATAAAATCAATAATTCAAGTATTTACTACACTTTCTTTCTCAAAACATTCATTAAAACTGAATTTATTGGACGTCTATCGAAATAGATGACTATCTAAGTAAAAGAAAAAATAAATAATTATTGTATTGGAATGCAATCTTTAAAGAAAAAACTGTATTTTAAGCAGCAAATTATTATCTTATTTAAAGCAAATATTTTATGATTATGTTTATTGTAATTATCAAATTTATAAATCATTTTCATATCATGTTTATTAATATTTATTTTAAACTTTGCAATGATAATTAAATTTTATATTTTTCATTTGCAACACTCTTTTTATCAGCATTTTCAATCTGCTCAAAACTCTAGTCATATCTTGTCCGATCTCCTGTTATCCTCATTTCTGCATCATAAAAATAGCTTGGAGGATTTAAAAGGACGAAGAGAATTTTCGAGAGGATTAAGGTGGGAAAAATTTTTTTAGAATGAGATAAATGCCCCCTTTAAGCAGGTATCAGAAATTTAAAAACATCGAAAATATACTTTTTAATTCCTTGAGTTGCAATTGTATCTAGCTCTATTGATTAGCCCTATCAAAAACAATAATAAAATTTACATGTATTCTAACTTGGCATTAAACTTTTTAATATAATTGCTAAATTAAAATAAGTGATAAAAATGACTATGGCGTTATAATTTATTTAAAAATTTTGTTTTATTAGTTTTACACGTTTAAGATTTAAATAAACGATGTATGTACGGTACTTTTACACGCGTCGCATAGCGATAAACTATCCCGAATCTTATAAAGATCCTTGAATGCGAATGGAAAGTGGAGCTCGGGGTAAAAGATCGCGTGAGAAACTGTTGAATGAGTGTCTTGCGGGAAAACTTGAGCGGCAGCGTTCGATGCTTGGCAATCGGTAACAGCATCTGTACGCGAAAATTGTGCACGCATATATATATTTAGAGCTCTGAGAAAAACTATTCGGTGTAGGTGCGTGGAAAAAAGCTGCTCTATATGAGTAGAGCCATCATATATGGTTGCGCTAGAGAGCCGAGCCGTCTTGTTACCGATTTTCTCATTCGCGCGTGTTTATGCATCTGAAACTCATAAAGGCACACAAGAAGGCCGGCGGCTATTGGCTATTGGGTACATGTATATCGAGGAGTCGCCGCTCCTTGCACTCGCGGATTCCGTGAACTCTGCTTGTTGCGCCGCGGTACTTCACAGCGCAACTGTCTCTTTATCCATTTCTTGCACTCACTCGCGCGCGCGCAGCGCGTCAGGTATAAAGCGATAAAGCATACAGTTCTTTTATTCATCGTGCTCCTTGCCGCGGAAATAGTCCGCATAACTGTTGTACCGAGTGGAGCCGGTGCAGAGAGCCGGTGTAGCTGTAGTGTCGAGGCTTTCTAGTCTCTACAGGTACTCGTCACGGGCCGCCTTCCAATAGTCCTACGCCAGAGCTGCCTGAAGTGCACTAAACTTCAGCAAGCTCCACTTCAAGCCCTCCCATTGTTTATGTATACTCTATTTCTTTGGGCAATGTCAAAGGTGAATATCCAGATCGCCAAAATGAAATACACGAGCAAGTGTTTGTTGTGCTGTATTAGCGCTTCTCAAAGTATAAACAAGGAAACCGAGTAATTTCATATGCTATTTCTTAGGTTAGTTTTATCGATTTAAACTTGGATTTAAAACTCTATTTAATTAACGCCTTGATCATAAAAATTATTCAATTTTTAACTAGAGAAGGGGCAATTTCTAATCAAGTTACGTAAAAAATAACGAAAGTGTTTACAGCTATAAAAGACTACTGCTATTCCATTTTTTATTATAAGTAATATAATGGTTTACACTGTACGAAATCTTTTAAAGTGGAAAACAGAACGTTGAAATTTAAATTCACACTTTATATATTATATTAAATCACAAAGGAAAGTAAGGCAATTTAATTCGAAACATTTAGAAACAGGTTACCTACAATGGAAGATAAATATTAACTTTCCTTTCTGCATTTTAAAAATTTCTCTATAAATTATCAAGTTAAATTTTTCAGAATATTTATTGATCTAGATTGTAGTACCAGTCATATTCACAACAAATATACTCGCTTTTCCGTCCTACATTTAAGCAGACGTCTCAATATATATGTATGTTGTATGTACATAAAAGTAGACCGCATAGCCCGAGCATTGATTGCGCTTCATGTCATTTGCTTCCATCCCCTGCAACTTATTGTCCACTATGCTTTAACTTTATGCTGATGATGTACAGTTATGACATATACAACCTAGCAATTAAAATCTTACCTGCGGAGCTAGAACATTTTTAATATATATCGTTGCCCTCAAGGTTACCCGTTACTACCAACATTGATATTGGTGCCGGCGCTTACAATTCCATTCTCGAACACGGTTAAGATCCTCGGTACTGTACATTGTACTCAACTATTTATGCACGTGGAAGCTACTCATAGATCAAATGTAGAATCTGCTATGCCGAGGCTTTGTATCTATTTTCGCCATATTTAAACGCTTACATTCTCTGTATCGGAATTGGGACTCAGATTGAAGGAATACTTTTAAATAACTCTATACAATAATTCTTTTTAACAAATGATAACAATTGCAATTGTTTTCATGCAATATTAAAAATTAATAGTTTAATGAATTCCGGTATACTTTTAATTCGATCTTTGATGAACTATAATTTCAAAATATTTAAATAATAATATAAAAATATTAACGTATTATAATAAATTAGCAATACAACTAGGTGAAGCCGTAGACAGGCATATATTGCAATGCAACGTTTTTACTTAAAAATAAATAACTCTATCATGTTTGAAATCTCTTTTTTAATTAATTAAGATTAATTTATTCTGGATTTCACTAGTAGAGATTATTTCTTCTTAATGGAGTTATGCGACATAGAATTAAATGAAAGTAAAATCCGACTTTTCTACACATCGTCGCCCAGTGCACATATAATAAGCGTAAAGAGGAATAGTGAAAACTTGTAAACTGTTATTCAACTCCAGTTTGATAAACACTTTGATTCTCTGTGAGAAAACAATAGGAAAGAACGGTCCGCAACATACCTGAATATACACAAACGGTTTAGAGAAGGTGAAACGCTGCAGTATTAAAATCAGCTGAGTGTTCACGCGCAAACGTTTCATCCGAGAGAAACCATAGAGCGAATGAAACGAACCTCCGCACTGTCTGGCCAAGTACAAAAATGTACGACCTAAATTAAATGAAAATATACCGAGTGTACATTTGAAGGAATTAAGTGGAACTCTCGGTGGAAAACTGCTTTCGCGCCGCGGTTAACGCGCTCGCGAGCACTCACGTTTCTCCCGAGCGCTCGTGCACCAACTGCTCGTAGTCGGGGCTCGCGGCCGGTCCCGAGGTCCAAGCCATGGTAGCGGTCCTCGGCTCCCCACGCGCGTACGCCAGCAACGCGCGCCGCGCCAGGGAGAGAGGGAGAAAGCGGACGCTGCGCGCTCTATGTATATAGGTGTGCAGAGCGAGCAGCCGCGCGCAGTTGCACACACCGCCCCGAAGTTCCTTATCGACAACCTCACCTCGCGGAAAGAAGTACGCGGTTCAAAGTTCCCTGTGGAATTTATAAATAGTCTTTTAGTCGGGCCGCAGCATCGGCCGAGTCGCCCGAGTATTTTAGAATGTTTTCAGGATTCTTTTGCCGCGAGATTTACCGACGATAAATTTCAAAGGCGCGCGGAAAACAACTACATTGTATCCGTACCGACGTTCCGGTCACCTGCTACCACCCGCCGTCCCATTACGTGTGCACGGATGGAACCCCGGCGAGCGCGAACAGATCTAAATGCTTCGAGTCAAATATCGTAACGCTTTAATCCTCCTCTTTTTTTAGTTTCGATCAGTTATATATCGGTCTTTCCCTCCAGTTAGTCTACACATTCTTGCCATTTTCATATTTTTTCGGAATTGAATATGTCAACGCAATGATGAAATTTAAATAATAATTATATTTAACGCTAAGAATATACTTCACTTAAAATTTCTAATAGAATGAATTCGAATTCATAAATTATAATCAATAAAAACGTATTTAAAATACAACAAATAAACTAATTTGACAAACACTTAAAAAATTTTTGATTAATTTTATTAAATAATAACTTATATTTATTTTTTAAGAATAATTAAAACTTATCAGTAATTCTTATATTTAAAGATCATACAAAAATTTGCAGTTTTTTATTTTTCTAATTAAACGAGAGTTGGCCTAAAGTTATTTTAAATTCCGTGTAACTATTTTCTAATGTTATGTATTAAAATAAATAGAACAAATTGATTTTCAAACACTTTTGTAAGTCAAGTCAAGTTTAATATTGCTAATTTCATGCAAACTATATTTAAATCATTATATAACTTGTAGATTAAAAAAACTTGATTCTCTAAAATTCATTGTCAATAGTGACAAATTTTCGCAATAAAAAAAGCACGCAAACACGGAGGTATAAGCTTTACCTATTACGAATAGTCCTCGCGCATAAAATCTTTATTTGCATTTAACTTCCTACATCCGAGCCTACATCTCCACTTTGATTGTGAAACTAAAAGGCAAAAAGGAAGATCTAAAGAAGATTAAGTTTTAAAAAGAAAGAAATTTTGTCTACGCGTTTTGATTATATGATTCTGTTGGTAAGGGCAGAAAATGAAAATGTAGTTTGTTTATTTAAACTAATAATTTCTTAATACAAATTACTAAAAATTGTTTTCAGGTAAAGTTTTTGTTTTCGAATGATCTAAAAAAATCTTCGTATGAATTCGTTTAAACATTATTATATACAGAGCAGTATTTAAATATTTGCATACTGCTACATTAAAACTAATTTTTATTAAATTAGTAAATCTTTGATTTTTGAATCTCAGACCGTTGCAGATCTTCGTCATCTAGGTAATGACCCGAAAACATGCTTTCACCGCTTGTGCAGCGTATCTCGACACTGTAAGATCTCAGCAACCTTTTCCCGCGTACAATTTACGTATATAGGTATGCAGTTCCCGCACGTACGCGAGATAGAACTACGACAGCATAGTTTTCTCGATAATTTCTAAGGACAGATATATTTTCATTTAACCAATAATCATCATCTTAATATCATAATGTATAGATCATCGTACATATATGTATATAGATAGTTATATATAAGTATAGGGGTTTAACATGAACTAGATTTTCTATTGAACCCTTTACAGACTACAGGGCATTCGTCCTGTATACCTTGTGATCGGCGGGAAAACCCAGAAACTTTTCGATATCTTTCTATCGTGCACCGATGCCGAAAGTGCTCTTATTCTCAGGGGCAAGTAGAATATATGGTAGAATGTGTGGTGCGTAATCATTTCGACTTCCTTTCCCCCGAACTGCTTCGTCATGATGTAATTTTATTCTCAAGTATAATAAGGGGAAAAGTAAAACGGCGCGGCATACATCTAATCATTGCATTGACGGGATGTAGGTTTTGACAGGGATATTGACTTGGTATATAGAAATTTTGTTAGTTAGCACAATTACGAGAAAAAGTGTTCTGCTTTTTTCCAATCGCTCACTTCACAATGAAGCTAGATTTAACAATTATAGTTCATGCGCCACTTGTAGATTCATTATAATAAACTGAGCACGAAAAGGAGATTAGTGATACCAAATAAATTGTCTTTAACTAAAGAATTATACATGATTTAAACGCAAAGTATTATGTTAAATATCGTCTAAAAAATTAAATCATTTTAAATAAATAAATTTAAATAAATGATTACTTATTGTAATTATGTAACTTATCAGTAAATACATTTTTTTCAACACTGCAAAATTTTCTAAAGATTAAAAATCTGTGGTTTAATTTACTGTATGTATTTTTGACTCAGACGAGTTAGCATTTTTATATTTACTGTGGCAACTTTATTCGTAAATTTTTATTTTCATGCGGCCCACTTTGCGGATCCTATCACGATATGAGCAGAGATCGGGAACATTTCTTCTAATCTCTTTATAAAAAAGACGTATCTTTGTCCTTGCTTGTAATATTTTTCACATACTGATATTTATAGGGTCGATTTCTTCGAGCTCGGTGAACTCGAGCGCGAACTATCGCGTTCGCTTATATACGGGAGAGATATTAATTCTTTGCGTATACAATTGACTTCTTTAGCAATCTAAGAACTGTTTTAGCCCCTTTGTCAAATATTTCGCTGGTATAATGCCGAGTTATGACTCAATTAACAAGGGTAAGGAAGAAGTATTAAAATGAAGCTTCCCGCAGACAAACCTCAAGCGCACGCCTCATAACCTCGCATTACCCTCCCATCAGCGTTAAAAATCTTCATAAATTTAAATTTTTCGTAATTATTTTAAATATTTTTACTAAAAGATTAAGATTTGAAATTTCTTTAAAAATAATACAGGATTCTCATTTGCATTAATAGATTGAAGGACTCGTTTAATAAGAAATTTAACGTTCTAGTGGTTTCGTATAAAAAAGTTACATGCGTTTTATAATCATATATTTTTTAGGTACTGAAAACCCACACAAAAAATGTATGCAATATACTTCCTTATTTAAATCTTGAATTACGTACAGAAATTAAGAATGTAACCACTCTAGGTTTCTCATTAAAGTAAAAAACAATAAAATAAAATAGATTTATAGCTTAAATATTTCTTATTGCATGGATTGTTATAATCTATAGTATACAATCTTATTAATTTCAATTTATGTAATATAATAGATTGTACGTGCGTATTCTTACGATAAATAAATATTTTTATGTTTTTCAGAATTTTCAATCACTTGATGTCGAAATGTATACAGTTATAATATGTTGCTTATTTAATATTTAATCTTTTATTCTTATAAGAATTAAATGAAATATTCAAAAGATGTAATTAAGTAATGTATACAAAATAAAAAAGGATAGTTTAAACTTGTAAATTTGACTAATTTACACCATTTATGCGAATGAAGTTATATGCACCTATATAGTGAAGAAAAAATAAGTACACGCTGCAGACCGCCTTGACTCATCTGCAAACGCGATCAATTTATCCAAACTCGTGTACTCAAAGAATTCACAGTAGTTGGAGCAGACGCTTCTTTTTGTGTGTAGTCAAATGTATTCGTATACACATGTACTGTACAGCATAGTCGTCTGACAGGACTTACGCAATCGACAGTCGTTGCTCTTTCGCGTTTACCTTTAAGAATTCGTGATATTCGATCATTTTCAACGATGGCGTGCCTGCATCCATAACAATTCTTGTTCTAGTTTGTATATAAAATCAAATTACTACTGAAATCACTTAAAGGTTGTTGTAACGTCGAATAAGCCTCCGTTAATTAGTAAAATTTGAAATTTCATAATCTTATGTTACGCGCAATAGTGCGTTGTCTGTAAGGTGAAATGGACCAAATATTAAATAAGTAGCTTAGTAAGTGCAGAGCTAGAAAGGAAATAAATTGGTTTTTTAATAACTTTGACTGTACATGCACTATATTAACGTATTTTCATAGCTCGCTTGAAAAATACCTGTAATTACGTTTTGGATTGAGAAACAGTAATAACTCCAATTTTAGATACAGCTAACTTTCGAAATATATTGAATTTATCAATTTATGTCTTTGCCATTCAAGAGTTAAAATTTCTGTTTTACAGTTCCAACAAACAAATGTTTTTATCAGCATATGATAATCTTATGCAGTAAACAGTGTATTAAAGATTTTTCGAAACAAAGGTTATATTCCTTTTCTTAATCGTATATTATAAGTAAGAGGTGATCTTCAATTATAATCTTTTTATGTACAAAAGTTCAAACTACTAAAATATCGATGTATTCTAGGCAATCTAAATTGAATGTTCACATTATATATATTACTATAAAAACTCTATTAATATAAAATGTTAGTATTCTTTTTATATTACTGCATTGATTTATTAGACATGCATACATATGCTATACCATTATAGCAACAGCTCGAGTAATAGTCATTTACGGTTTTTTTAAATTTTTATCAAATAATATCACACCTTTCTTTGCTGTTTGAAGAAAATAATATAATTATATAGTTTTTATTTTGTATAAAAATAACTATTTCAATTTTATTAATTAGAAGCTTTATTTTAGTCAATCAATCGCATTTGTTACTCCTTGTGTAAGAAATGTATCTTTTAATATTTATTAATATTAATCATTATTAATATTATACCTTTCGATTTAAAGGAAGTATTTTAAAATATACTGTTTGCATTATCATTTAGCTTCTTTCGCACTTAATTTTTTATTGATTTTATCAGATGTTAATGATTTACATCTACTTTTCTTATATAAATCGTTTTTAGATATCTTCGCTTAAGTTATGAATATGTAAATAATAAAAAATAAACATGAAATCTTTATAAATTTTTTGTGATAAAATATTAGCTTGACGTTTTCTTCAATTAATCCGTAAGTTTATTATGCCAGGATACAAGCAAGTTGTATGCATAATAGAGTAAACAAATAAATATTTAAGTCAATAGGGTTATAATATATGAAATTTTGCAAAATAAATATAATTTGATTGATATAAAATAGTAATAACAGTAAAA
This sequence comes from Sycophaga agraensis, assembly GCA_018906755.1. Taxonomy (NCBI): domain Eukaryota; kingdom Metazoa; phylum Arthropoda; class Insecta; order Hymenoptera; family Pteromalidae; genus Sycophaga; species Sycophaga agraensis. Next base: position 1,618,743 of record JACCIE010000003.1, read on the forward strand.
TAATTCAAATAATATTTGCAACTTTTATTTAGATCTAGTGATATTCTATGATATAAAATTATTTAACTTTGCTGAGCAATTCATTCATTAAATAAAGCTCAAAATCAATCAAATTCAATCATAAATCCTATAACAATCATCGAATACATTAACACGCATTTCGGTATGCATAGATAAATGTGTATATGTTCTTACGCATAAAATTTATATTTAATGATAGGAGTTCAAAATAATTTACCTTCTTTAAATTACATATTTCTAAAAGCAATCTAGATGAAAACTTAACTTCGATTTTTACCAGGGTATTATATCCTATACATAAGTGCTTCAAACAGCAAAGTTACTATTTATCCTTTGTTGCAAATAAGGAAATAATTTTTATATTATATTTAGGTATAAAGATTTTTTGAGTATACAGGTTTACAAAAGTGTATACTAGGAAAAAAAGAAAGATTAGGAAGAAATAAGAGAGTATAAAGTATCTGAAAAATGAAAGGATAATACTTATTATATATTTATAGTTATTTGTTATAAGCGATTGTGAACGATATTCATTAAACCTTCTATGAACAAAAAATATAAAATGATAAAAAGGATAAAAATTTAATATACTTAGCAATGAAGTAATAATAATAAGAATAATCTTGTAGTTTCGGTAATGATTATTGTTTTTGTGTGTTTTTGTCAATTGCAAGTCAAGGCCCATACATGCATACAATAATAATTATTGTTGACAAAAAAATCATCGAATAATATAAATATATCACAAACATCGTTTAATTGAATTCCTCAGCTATAAATAGATTCGTTTGTAGACGTGACGTTAAAAATAATCGTGAAATATTATTATATTATTTAACAGAGTGATTTTACACTCCTTGAACTTTCAATATACGAGTATATAATAGAAAAAAATATTGAAAAACACAGAATATTTTTATGAAATACATTATTTAATTTGTATAGTTAAATAAGGCTTACTAGAAACACGTGTAAGCTCATTCAACTTTGATATATTTATATTTCAGAATTTTAGGTTTAGCTTGAACTTTTTTTTGAGCCAATCAATGAATTTTTTCTGAAAGGGCTTAAACTGTAGACATTTAATATGCAATTTGAAAGTGGCTTTTTTTATTCATTTATATACATTATAAAGAATAAAAAAATAATATATTTTAAATATATTATATAATATTGAGAACAGTTTCATGGTTTTTACATTTTAATTGAATTAAAAGACTTTACATTCATCAAAATACAGCTAGGTCAAAATTTTAATGTGTAAAGCAAAAAATGTATAAAAATTTTAATAATTTAAAATATGCTTTTAGCACATCATTACACTGTATAGTATAAAAGTAGGTTTGTATTCAATTGCTATATCAACAAAATATGTACAAAAAATAATTAATTAAATTTGCATAAGTATGCATGTAATTTCATTTCAATTAATAAGATTACTTTCAATGAATAATAAATAGAAATTATTTTTTTTAAACAATACATTTAAAACGAGCTTTCACAGACAAGTTTTATATTCTACGCTGCTATAGCCTTGTAAAATTAAAAAGTAATGCAATATGTTCGGGAAAGAGTATATAGAAGTTGGGTTATTTAGAACAGTTACTACAAGCAATTTTGTCGTAATTACATGAGTGTATGTATATTAAGTATAGGTGAACTAATAAAGTTGAAGGTCAAGTATGATCAAGACTCCGCTATAAGTATACATGTACATATATACATATATCAAGTATTGCAGGGAGAGCAGCAAACCAGTATAACGAGTCGCCCTTCAGTTATCAAAGTCCGAATAGAATATTGTATAAGTGTTAAAAAAAGGAAGAGTAATACAAAGGCAGCACGAAATGTAATAAAGAAATGTTGCATCTTAACGCTAAATTTATTAACGACACTTGCAGGTAGCATACCAAGTTCAACAAGCTAAAAAAATGCCAGCTCATTTACTCACGAAATTAGGTAAAGCATAATTGAATTGACATGAAAGTGTGTAAAATTCTTTAAAACATATGCATAAGTATTCAACATCTGTCAAGTCCTTATCGCCATATATTTAACTATTTATTGGATTCCATTAAAATCGAGATTAAAACTTTACACTTAAAATGTTTAATTAAAATTGGTAAAATATAATCAAATTCGATATAAATAGGTTTAATATATTAAATGTGAGTTTAAAAAATACTAATATAAATATTTTCAAAAACTTTTTTTACAGCTTTAGGGTTTCTAAGTAATTCTGAATCGCATTTTCATGAACAAATTAAAATAACTATAGCATGTTTTAAACTAAATAGTAAATTAGTTGAAGATGGAATTAAGGATTTGAATGATTTTTTGATACGATGGTTATAGATACTTTGAAAAAGATAGAAACTTTCTTTTTAAAAATATCTGCTCGAATATATCTGCTACTTAAGAAAGAAGTTGTTCCTTTTTTCAGGTAGCTGCTATTTTTATGAAATGATTGAGTATTATTATTTTTGAAAATAGGAAACCGCTAATTTTTCTTTGTGTACATATCTATATACATATATATGTATATATATAATTGGGTATCAAGTCAAACTCGCTTTAATTAAGATAATAATTTATTTCCGTTTATCAAATTTTCTGTAATTTAAAAATCTTGAAAAATTCGTATACATCATTGACACGTATAAAAGTAAATTTACTGTTAAATCCGGTCGTTCACATATTTTTTTATCAATCATATATATATTTTTTTTCATAAAAGATGTAATCAACAATTTTATTAATCATAATACATAACTTAAATCTTTAAATGAATAATGCTACAAATATTAACAAAATAAATATATTTATTATTTATGTGCTGATAATTTTTGATATTTTTTAAATTTAGTATTATAAATTCTATGTTTCAAACAATTTTAATTTATAGGGAGCATTTAATCTTTTTAAATTTCTACTTTCTTCTATTTAGATGTGTATATAATGAATTATTTAATTTTGTTGACTTAGTTAATGTCCTTTTCAATTAAGTATATTATTATTATCATTTTAAAGAAGGTAGTATAATGCTCTATATAACATTTTGTATGCGTTGTAGTTTATAGTTTATATATTGAATATTCTCTAACACGAATATATTAATATTATATACATATTATAACATACTTGAATTGTGACATATATGCTTACATAAGACCATATTATTTATATACAACTTCATTCGCTTAATTTAAAAGATGAGACTACAAAACATTTCTACCTTGAGCGAAAACCTGTATCAGTTGAATAATTGCTATCTTGCCAATAAAATGATGTAATGTATAAATGAAAATCAAACATTCTATTCGGAATAATCAAATATTTCTCAGTATACATTTTAAATTGGAAAATTTTTATTTAGTTCAATATTATATTAATAGATTTCACTTTACAGTCAGTGAAAAGCTTGTTAATATGTAATGGTGGTTCACTGATTGAGCGTATCGATAGTTTTATAAATAAAATTATTTGTTACACTTCATGTGTACTATTTATATCCTAATTTCCAAGTCCAGTCGTACATTTGGTTGGTAGTTGTAATGTTATATTTGTTGGATTTTTAATTTATATAATATAAAAAAGCAGAAATTTATGAACAAAACATCAAATTTTATTTTTAAACTTTTAATTTTACGCTAAGATGAGCAGTGTGCTAAAATTTACTATATTTCTACCTAGTTAGGAGTTATTGTAGGAATAATTATAAAATATTGTAAAAAATCCATAGAGTTGCAGACATCGCTTTTCATCAGATAGAAATATATATAGTAAAATTTAACATATTATTCTCTATTCTGCCTATTTTCTTTGTCACTTGTTCAGTGCTTTTATATGAACGCATATGTAATTTGTATAAGAATTGATAGATTGTAAAAAAACAAACTTTAAAATAATGTGACATTTATGATATTGAGTATAATTAGTTACTTTCAAATTTTTTAAATTTTTCAAGCTATGCATTAAAAAAATCTGCAGCGTTGTTATGACTATTTATAAAATATTTGTTACAATATAGTAGCGAAGGAAAATTTTTTCCGTATACCTGTTAACTTATAATTTGAATCAATTTACTCTTGGAAAATTTTCTAGGAATTAGAGAGAGGAAACAAAATAGAAAAACACGGATATGTTAAAAATCTGATTAGATTTTTATTTCAAATATTAAAGAAGATATGATCTGTATTCATGGATACAGCAATAATCGATACACACACACACACACACACAGACACATAAATGCTTGTGGATTTGAGTTTGCAAGCGAACATTATACACAATATAATACTTTTTTAGAATTTAGTTATAATTCTTTATAACATGCAATACACGATGAAAAATAAAAAAAAACTTTGGAGCGGTGGACGGAAATCCAGTAGCTGGGCAGGATGTTTGTGGATCGCGGGCGTTCCTCTATACTCAGTTAATACTCCATTACTCAGTATACATATTAATAGTCTCCGCACGATCAGTGAGTTGCGACGTCCTAACGTGTCTATCCACGTGCGGATGACGATTTTCTTTTTCCAGCGCGTTTGGCAAGACCTTTGTGTATGGATGTACTAATATATAATGTGAGCGCGAGAACCACCGAGCGTGTTGAATAACGAGACACCAAATTCCTTGAAAATTGCTCCGCGCAATAGATAATATCGAAAATTCAGTGTGGAATTTAAACGCAACAGCGGTGCAGTGAGCGCATAAGAGTCAAAAACTGTTTTGTTTCGTTCATGCATCTATAGTTTAGCTGATCTTTTAAATTATTTTTAAACGTTGAAATTCATTGTCGAAAATAATGAAAAAACTGATTATATAAAATTAATATATGCATTTAATATAATTTATGCACATTTATGTTTCTCATATTTACATGAGTTAAAATCGTCTTACAATGATATATTGAAAAATAAAATATTTTACGTATTATTGAACAACTATTATTAGAAAATTTATATTCGCAAAAATAGTTATAAAACAGGTGTATATTATGATTGTGTTATATCAACGAATTAATATGCGCAAACTTAAGTTCATCAACTGAAACTAATTTCTGAATGCTATTGCACAAATATACATTAAATATTATATATTAATATTTAGAATAACTAAAATAAAATGCATAACTCTTTTTATTAAAATAGAATTTAAGAATTTTGTACATATAACTTAAGCTTTGTTGTTTTTTTACTCAAATGGTTCGGAGATCGTATTCATAGTTATATATATATGCATTTTTCGTAATTATTTAATGTTCTTTCGCGTGAATAATTCAATGATCAAAAAATAGTCAAAATCAAGAATTTTATAACTTCTGTTCAAGATCATATTACAAATAGTTCTTCCAATATTCAAACTTGACATTTTAGGCAATTGGTGCAATTTTATAAAATTATATACTATGCAACATTGAATAAATTGATACAAATAAACCAGCATGTTAAAACATATTAGTTATTCCGTAACTCTGGTAGAATCCGTAATGGATTGGTATCTCATTTTCAGTTTACTAATCCAATTTAAAAGAGGTAAATTAGTTTTCGACCTTCTATTTCTAATGTAATAAAAATTTCATATGTACAAAGATGAACAGTATCAGTTACTACTTGCTTCATCGCATGGTAATGATTTTGATGGCTTTTATTACATTTACAGGCTAATTTTATTGATTCAAGGTTCCCTTTGATTAACACGTTAACCTCCAAAATCAGCTTAATCGTCTACCAGGGAATTATTTTCTAATTGAGTCTTTAAACTGATTTAAAATAATTCGATAGTCTTACGGTTGTCCGAGAGTTTACGCAAGTCTATTGTGGAAATGCTATGTACATTATAAGGAATAGAGAAAGTACTATTATGCCCAAGTGAGCTAATATGCACATAGATATGTGCAAATGCACAGATAATGATGATAGCGTATCATTATTCGAATTAAAATCTAAGATGGTCTCCGAAACGTGTCCGATCAAAAAGAAAATCAGAAATACTCGATCCTCAAAACTAAAATAATGTATTAATAAAGTTGCATTTCTTGATTCATAAATTTTAATGCTTTTTGCGTTGATAAAAAACGTTATTAATTATTGATTTATGATTATTGGAGTATTTTATTACTAACAATGATTAAAAACATTATAATATTTCTATGAATGTAGAGATTAAAACATTATTGGCTTTATAATATTTAAAAATATTTAACCACGTATTCTTGATAAATGATAAATGAATATAACGAGCGTATAATATAGATATATAGTATTACAGCAAATAGAAAGAATTTATTAGACCGTTAATAGGAGTTTATTTGATTTTAATTTTAAAGTACATCGTCTACGCCTGTGTGCACATATACACCTATGCTAGCTATGCTAGAAGTGATGTATATCGAAACATTCCGATCTCACTACGTCGATCTTATTGCCGGTAAAATTCTAAACCTCTATGTTTTTCTGACTTAAAAAGTAGGTGAGAAAAATGTTTGAAATAAGATATCAGGTATGCAGACCTGTGCAAACATGTTTGCAATGATCCTAACAAGGAATAATATTATTACAAAATGTTTTATAATTTTTTATGCTATTAAACAATTGAAATATTTATTAAGTATGATTTAAGATAGAAGTTATAAATTGTAAATCTAAATAATAAACTATTGACTAAACGTTGGCTAGTTTATTTATTCAGCCTAAACATGCAGTTCATTATTTATATATATTTATATTATTACTATATACAGGCATATAATTCAATGTGTGAATATGTTGAGTTAATTATTTTTTAAGAGGATATTATAATTTTGCAGTATATGCTTTATAAATTAAATTTCAGTCCATTTTTATGATTCAACGAATAAAGAAAGACTAATAATGGATATAAAGAAAGAACGGACTAAGATTTATTTGCAAGTTAGATAACAGACGAAACAAGAATAAACAAGTGCGCTAACAAATAGAAAAACAATTCTATTATAAGATTAGAAACTTGGATTTCTAGCGCGTTAAAGTCGATTACACAGCGATTATTCATAGTTAAGCTCACGTGCGAAATTCTCAGCTATTCGAAAGATTTATTTTTTATTTGCGCAATTTAAAGGAGCGATTATTATATTTTCTACTGGCAGTGACACAGTCCGTCTTCCAAGTATTTAATTCCGTATAGTTCAGCGAACCTCTGCGCGACGGATGAAGCGAGGCACTCTAACCGAATAAGAGGGTATTGCTCATCGAGAAATCTCTCTCGATTATCCGGTCAAAGTTCGCATCCAGCATCATCTATAGGTACACACGCGCGCGCCCGCGCGCACACACCTAACACCACACGGAGCTGTATACAGCCGTAGGTGTATATACAGTTGCGAACCTGAAATCCAAAGGCTCTCTCGCAAGCATTCCCTTCCGATATATACACACCCGCTATAAGAGCACATATACGAGCGCCCGGTAGAATCCTAGAGCAGCTCCGGGCCGCGGGAGCTTCTGCCGAGGGAGAGGCAATGAATGGGCGGCCGCGGCGGCGGAGTGGCGCGCTCGAGCGCATCGCGGGGCAAGGATGCACCGCATGACTCCGTGAATATATAAAGGCCCGCGTGCTCGGTGCGTGCGCCGCTTACGAAAGCCGAGGCGCGTACGCGCGCACGTACGATCGTCCCCCTCGGCCGAGGCAAACGAGCCGCGGGTGTCGCGAGGCATACAGCCCGGAAGGAAAAGAGCGCCCGCGGCGGGGAAAGCGCGCCGGGCGCGACACCTCCCGCATAGCGAGGAGGCGGAGCCGAGGGAAAAGAAAAAAAAAAAGGCACGGCCGACCGGCGCACTTCCGACACATACCGCACGCGCGCATCCTTTCCCTTTTCCCCGGAGCGTCGCACCTGCGGGCATTAGGCGGGCGCGCGCCCAGAGCACAGAGGCACCGCGGCGCGCCGAGGAAATTCCTGCCCCCGTAAGATATCGCGCGGCTCCGCGGCGGACGCGTATATATAATATACCCGCGCATGTAGGCTTATGTATCGGGCCGCGGCGCGCGGCTCGCAGCGAGCGCAGAATGCAACTTTCCCATCCGCATTGGGAGCGTCTGACCTGTCCCCTCCCCCTCGGAGGCCGGCGCTTGGCCTCCGAGCGGGCGCACCGCCGACTCGAGGCCCCGCGACGCGCCGCCGCGGGAGTCACCGCGAGGCGGACGACCTGGTGGGCAGGGCGCTCGCCCGGCCGCCGCCGCCGCGGTGCACTAGACATTTTTCAACATGGCGGCACTCTCACAGACACAGGAGGCAGGCCTAGCGAGAGCTGCTAGGCGAGCGGGCGGACAGGTAGACGGGCGCGCTCGGATCGGCCCCTCGGCCAAGGCTCCTCTCTCGGGGAGAGCCGAGCGCCCGGCGGACACGGCGACTGTCACCGCTCCCGCGGCTCGAGGCGCACCGAGGCGGCTACTTACGGGACTGTGGGGGGCCGTCGCGGGTACCGATGTCGTCACTCGGGGCCTCTCCATCGCCGGGGCGGGCGCAGGTGCATCGGCCGCTCAACTTCCCCACTCGAGCACTCGCGAGATCGCGGGACGAGGCCGGCTGCTGGGCCAGCCGAGGCTCGCGCGCACCAGGACCCGAGGGCGCCGATCTGCAGGCTCGCGGCTCCTCGCCCTATGCGCTCGCCCGCGGCTCGACTCCTGACTCCCGACTCCCGAGTGAAAGAGCCGCGGCGCGCACACCGGACGGCCGAGCGGCCGGGGGAACGGGGGGGGCAGGCGAGAGAGTCAGCAGCCCGAGGGAAACGGGGCGGTGGGGGGGCGGCGGCGGCGGCGGGCTCGCACGCACAGGTGCGAGGGAGAGCCGCGCGGGCTCTAAGGAATAGAAGGGGTCCCAGGTAGAAAGGACTGCTGCCTGCTGCTGCTGCTGTTCCTGCTGCTGCGGCCTGGCCACTGCCGCGACACGCTTATCTCCGGCCAAGTGCAGCCGAGCGAGTCGCGGGTCCGATGCGCAGATAAGTTATAGCGAGAGTTGCCCGCGCGGCTACCTAAGTACCTGTGTACTGTCGCAACCCGTCGTCGCGCATCATGTGCATACCTCCCTAGCACCTCTAACCCGCGTTCTAAGGTGTATGCCAGGCCTCGGCGAGATTTGCGCTTTCTTCTGTAGGCTTGTACCGCTAAATCATAGCGTCAGCTCAAAGAAAATCGAAGCTTGTATAGCTTTCGGTTGTTCCAAAACAATTAACAATTATAAGTTAGGAATGCATAGATCGCTTGTTTATTTGTATTTTTTTTATCGGCCATCAACCTATCGAATCTTACACGTTAACTTCGTTACTAATATTGTACACAAAAGCACTGCAAAAAAGAAATATTATAACGATTTGTAATGCAACTTATATATAGCGAATTAATCAAGATATAATATACATATGCATATATATATGTACATATAAAGACAAGTCATTCAATGCTATGTTCATTTGAATTAAGTAGAAGTATTAATTATTATTCAAAAGTGATAATAAAAAATTTTTTTACTTAATATATATCGCATATTTACAGCCCTTAAAAGCCTCAATTACCGATAACTACCGAGAACTACCGATACAGTAAATACATTCTTCGTGCAGATGTTCGTTTGCATTATAGTGCCATCTTGACTTTTTCAATCAGTCTTCCAATATGATTACCATCAATCGGTACATAGATGGCGTTCATGTGTTATAGGTAAATATACAACACTGTGAAAAAAATTCTTTGCGAAATCCCAGTTTACAGAAAATTATGCATTTATAATATTCTCATACACAACCAAAGAATATTTACAAAATCCAAAATGAAATCAAAAGTTATTCTATCAGTACATACAAATAGATATAAGTAAATTTGTTTAATTTGGAGACGTAATCTGACTTTAGAACAAAGTAAAAAAGGTCTAAAAAATATTTTGTGTTAACACAATTAAGCTTATATACGCTTACATAATAACATCCAATGCATATATAACGATAGACTAGACTACTTTGATAAAAATAAATAAACTCACGCTTTTTATATCCACTAATTAACGAAAAATAAATATTTATAAAGAATAGCTATGTTATAAATAAAAAATAAATGATTTTTTAAATTTTGTCTACAATTTTATTAAATTATTCGAATGATATGACATTTTGTTCATTTACACACTTACACATTTCTAATATCTTATTCTATTTACAAATTAATTATGAAATAAACGTATTTGTTATAATATTTATTAAATTACAAAAATCCTTTGCCGAAAACTCTTCCCAAGGGACTTTTTGGTAAAGGTAAAGGTAATTTCGGTAATTTTGTTGGCTTAAGAATTTCAGCAACTGGAACGATTACAGGTTTTTCAATTGGTATTGGTATTGGATTTGGAATAATTGTTGGAGGAATAATGGGTAGTTTTATAGGATTAGGAATCTTTGGTTTTTTTACCAAGTCAACCTTTAAAAAGTCTGAGACCTTTCCAACTTTCAGAAGTGTCGGTACTTTTGATATTGAACTCACCGTTTTTTTAATAATTTTCAAGGGTTCTTTAAGATCGACTTTGAGTAAACTGCAAGCAGAAGACTTATATCTTTCTTCAATTCCAGTCCAAAGGCCCATTTCACAAAATCTTTAAAATAAATGGAGCTATACAAATTAAATATAAAAATATAAATACTTTAAATACTAACCTGAACTGTTCAGAAATCTGAGGTTTTGAGGTAATGCTTAGAAAACCATTGTTTTCAGTTTCTGAGAATGACGGTAAAGAAAATGGCAAGTTATTGCCAGCATCAGATTTTTTATTCACGTTAACATTTCCATATCTAGCAAAATTAGCTATCATTTTTGTAAAAATTTGTTTGACTTGTTCGTCTTCCGGTGTAAAATCTTTACTTTTTTCGATTGGTTTTCCCATAATGGTATTTGGTTCGAAAATGTACCCTAAATCATCTCCATGACTAGTTGTATCTTGTTTATACACATTTAATATTTAAATTTAAAAAATAAATTGAGGAGGATAAAATAATAATCTGATAAACAAAATTATTTTTAAAATACTAACTGGAATTGAAGGTGTCTCCCACAAGAGGTAAACCACCAAGAAAATCTCGACCAAAGCCGTGCTTGCTTTTATGATCAAAACTGTAAAGGAATGCCTTAGTTTTCTTTGACCAGTTTTGGACTGTTAGAAAAGCTGGCACGTTAAATATAACATCATTCAAAGCTTCATTGATTTTAGATACACTGTCCGTAATTTTATTTTTACTGGGTTTACCAAATGGTAGATTTAAATATTTGCCAAAAGCTTCTGTGACAAATTGTTTAGTAACGTTACCAATTGAGGGAACGATTTTCTGAAGGTTTGGTACCAAGTTCTTAGTAAGAAAATCAGGTATGTTTTTTAACGTATCACTTATTATATTTTTAAAAGGTCCATTGATTGCCCCGCCTGTCTCATCTTTCACAACTCCAGTAAGTAGTGGAATTTCCGGAAGTTCATCAAAACTCAAAGTATCTTCAGGTTCATTAATTACAAAATTTGGTAGAGATCTAAAATATGTTCAAATTATATTAAACATAACTACATAAAATGTTATAACAGAAACATCACTTGAGACCTCAGATCATCCTTTCCTTCGACCACTGGCCCAGGAGTCAAAAGAGACGACAAATCAGTAATAAAATTTTGTGATTTCTTTAAAATAGTTTCTTGTTTCTCATCATGTTCTATGAGTCGTGATGCTGGTAGTTCCCGAAGACAACGAACCATATGAACTGTATCATTTGTCGGACAATTATTGCTAGTAGCAACACTTTCAGTTGATTTTGTTGGTTCCGTATCAATAGCAAAACGGGACAATAATGATCCAGACATTGCAACAATTCCGCTAAAATAGGCTGAAAATAAAATAATAAATTGTTTAATTTTTTACATTCCACCGCTATAATTAAAGTATTTATTAGATTTTACATCTTCCATATTTAGAAGTACCCATCAAGAAAGCTGAGCTTGCACCACTTCCTTGACCAAAGACTACGATTTTTTTTGGATTTCCACCGAAAAATTCAATATAATCTCGAACCCACTCTGTGGCTAAAACCATATCAAATAATCCATTGTTTCCGGACAAGTCTTTGTTGTTGTTACTTAAAAATCCTAAAATTAAAGGAATAATCATTTCTTTTTTATTCTTTAAAGAAAACTTTTTAATTTACCTATCGATCCTAATCTGTATTGAATAGATACAACAATAGTATTTTGGTTGACAAGATTCCGCATATCATACTGAGTAGCAGCACCTCTACGAAAACCACCGCCATGGATCCAGATGAGCACAGGATGCCCATCCGTAGCGTCGGGTAAAGCAGGTGTAAAGACATTAAGAAAAAGGCAATCCTCACTACCAATTATCATTCCATTCTGGTCATATTGGAGACATGGCGCTGCCCATTGCGTGGCATTCACGTCTCCGTCTAAGTATCTTGGTACTGATCTCTAAAACAAAATGATATTTACTTATGCTATTTATATTGCACACATATGTTTCAAGATACTTTAAAAATTCTAAAAAGCAGATAATTCCTTTTGTACTATATTTATATATAAATAAAGGAATTAAATTTATTTTACGCTTATAAAGTTTGAAGTAGCAAATACCGGCGATTCCGTAGTTATACATTTTTATTCTCTATGAACTCCTAAAAATTTTATTTTTTTAATAATATTTTATTTACAATTTAATAAAGACTATTTTGTCCTTCAATTACTATTATTTACAAATTCATTTAAAAAAGTAAAAAATTAAATGCTGGTAAAGTATATATTCTAACTGCTGTTATTTACAAAGTTAAAATATTTCTATATAGTTAATTCGTTATTGTTTCAGAATAAATTCCGGATGTATCTCAAGATAAAAGAATATTGTTATCAAAAATTTCTATTTAAAATGGTCGCATAAATAAGAGAATACAATTATCTAACTTTAATTTGATATGCAAATGTATATTTAGAACTTTATGATTTAATAAGTAATATAATTAATATATTGGCACAATATTCTGCGGGTAAATTATTCGGGTACCTGTAAAGTGTTTATAGTAGTCATATAATTAACAGCTTTATTAAAAATTTTTTAATATTTTACTATTTTAATTTGTATTCAAGGTTATAGTTTATTGCGTTACGTATTTTCAATAATTGAGGCAGTAATACGTACTAATTACACTTATATACTTTAAATACCTATTACAAAAAATAGTTTGCAATTAAAATACGATAAAATATACTAAAAGTCGGTAGAAGTATTCTATTTTACATAGATTTTTTAAAATTGTAAGAATTAAATGTTTTTTTCTACGTGTAACTTAATTTTTTAATAACTAAATATATTTCCAGTTTTTATTATTATTTATTATCATTATTATTCAATTATTACTCAATATAATATTAAAAGAAATTTTTTTCATAAGACAAATTTAAACCTGCTAAAAACCTCGTTGAAGAAATATTTAAGAAAGGTTTGAGAAGAACCTTGGTAGAAAAAAATCCTGGTAAAAAAAGTTCATTTAGACACAGATATTTAGTAAGACTCTTTTAGCTGTATTTACTATTATTTTTTCTAACAAAAATAATTATTAATTTTAAATTATAAAATATTTTTAGTTTCAGGTACTTAGAGTTTAAAGGAAAATTAGAAAAAATTCCGCTTAATTCATCCTACTGTAATCATATTCTGTTTTACTTTTTTTGCAGCAAAATATTTTTATGATTTAACAAATTGTTTAAACATGTGTACATTTTTAGAACTCAGTTCGTATACTTTGAGTTTCTCTGTTTTATAAAGAATAACAAAAAGATAAATTAATGTACAAAAAGATTGCACTAGTAATACTTATGAATTGTTCTAATTTACGTATTAATTATGCATAATCAATATCCATACAGCTAAGGTTACTCCTTACTCTAAATCTCCTATTGCCAATTGGTGGTTCTGCATATCTAATCCCACGAAATAAATAGTATCCAATCTGTGGATCTCGTGTACCATAAACTCGTGCCTCTCGCTCTTCCTTTCTAACGTAAACGGTGGGATCGTCAACGGGAGGTGCTGGAGCTGCGGTACCACCGACAATACGTTTTTGTCTGTAGTTACCCTCCACATAGCAAAAATTACAGAGAAGTACTAACGATAATACACAAATTAATAGATTGGTTATATCCATCGTAATGATTCTTTGTGGACTGAGAGTACGACATCGTCTAGTCAACGCGAGAATATAAGAGATAAAAAACAAGACAATGCGATAGTGATATGGTACCGGAAGTAAACTCTTTTATAGTTGTAAAAAATAAAGTGATCATTGTTAGAAATAAATAAATGTCTTTAAAAAGGAACTAAACATTTTTCAAACATTAATCTAAAGATATTGATTTTGAATCGATATTCTCTCGAAAGCTAATTTTTGTATAATAATGATAATTTTATATTATTTTGGTATCAAAAAAATACAAAAGTAAATTTTGTAAATATTTATGTATCAATATTAAAATATGAATGAAAATCGATAAGTCTGGTTATGTAATGTAATCTTTGTAATGTAATCTTTATTATAGACAACTAAGCGACTTAATTTTAAAAATCTATAACGGTACAAATAACGATAGCAGTAAAAATTATGCACGATTCTTATAAATTTTTGAAATTTTTGAATTCTAACAAAATCCAACTTTAAAAATATATTGATTTAATACCTTGTTATTTCTTGTATTTTTTTTACCTTAGTCTAAACAATTATTATAACAAAATACTTTAAGTCTCTAATTCAAGTCAAATAAATTAATAGTTCGCGCTTCTAACAATAGACCAATAGCAGTTGACTCTTGGTCGAAAGCTCCTCCCTCAGATACGTAATTAAGTATATTTTACACCAATAGGCGCGAACGTTGCTGCTTCTTTCATGCTATGCAACAATATCTATATTTCGATTAATATACATACGCTAGTGCAAAGCTACAAATCTAACTAAATTTGACTAAATTTTTGCAGTAGTAGTAGTTATTCACATGGTTTAGCATTTATATAAATATTATAATTCGGACTATACGGTGATTACGGTAAATCATGACGTGTTTGACTTAAAGAGGCAGTAGTGAACGTTATATAGCTTTAGACGTAGATGGAAAAGAAAGTATGCTTACGGTTAAGTAATTAACAAAAAAGACTTGGTAAACGAGCCAATCCGACGTATTCCAAAGAATAATAGAAGTATTTGGAATTGAAAATCCATTCAGGAACTTTCATATTCACCACGTAGCAAGCTAACTAACAAGCAAACTCGATTCTGTTGAGGACAGAATTGCGAATTTTTATGGTCGCTCTGTATTCGCTTATGAGCACCGATGTGCAGAATGCTATTGTCGGAAAGGTAAACAATGTTTGTAAGGGATCCTTGTGGTATCGCCTGCATAATCGTGACCTACGTTGCTGTCTTTTACGCCGATTATGTTGTTGTTCGGTGGATCATTTTGCACACCATGCAGGACAGGTTTGTTGTTGTTAATGATTATACTCCAATAATTTTTAATTAATAGAAAAAAATCATCAGACATTTTTCGAGTATTTTTCAAAAACGCTTTATAGAACGATTTATAATATTTTGCTTATAATGTGTATAATTTTTAATTAAGTTTGACTTTTAATCTTTTACTTATATATTAATTATAAATATGTTATTAGGTATAGCTGAATTTATTTTGCTTCTATATAATTGTTTATAATAAATTGCAGTAATTGTAATAAAAATGTTTCCTTGTATGCATAACTAATTTGCTATGCAGTCGGTATGACTGCTTGCATGTATATAGATTCTTAAAATGATGTTTTTTATTTTAGTTTGTGGGGTCCATTTCATGTCATTATGTTTAACATTGTGGTGCTACTGTTGATGATGTCACATTTGAAAGCTGTATGCAGTGATCCAGGAATTGTACCTCTACCACAGACAAGAATGGATTTTTCAGACATACATACAGGAAGCTCGGGTGGTGACGATTGTGATGAAAGAGATGATTGGACTGTATGCACAAGATGTGAAACTTATAGGCCACCTAGAGCTCACCACTGTAGGATTTGTAAGAGGTGTATTAGAAGAATGGATCATCATTGTCCATGGTATATATATTAAATATATATGCATAATATAATTTTGTTAATTACTGTGTTTTCATTTTTAGGATAAATAATTGTGTTGGAGAAAGAAATCAAAAATACTTTATACAATTTTTGATGTATGTTGGTACATTGGCTCTGTACGCAATAACCTTAGTAGTGATATCGTGGGTGTTTGATTGTCCACAGTGTAGTAATGACATTGCAATAAAACAGAGTCGCATGTAAGTTATAACTTTTCAATCTTATAGAAACTAATAAAAGATTTGTCAAACTGCTTATATTCAGTATAGGCTTTAATTTTATTCATTTCATTTTAGTTTGCACTGTGTTATATTAGTACTAGAATCAATTTTCTTTGGAATGTTTGTCATTGCTATTTTGATATATCAATTCCAAGCCATTTTTGATGATGAAACAGCAGTTGAACGAGTTCAAGGAAGTCATAGTCATCATAAGAACACACATGCTTTTACTTCATTGACACAAGTTTGTGGTAAAAGCCATCCTGTATTCTGGCTTCTACCTTGTTACAATGCACCTCGATATTCTTATAGACGAGATGATCATCTATTAGACCACCAAGTGTAATAATATATGTATAACTGTTTATTAGTATATTTTTTGATATGGAAGTATTTTTTTATTCGGTTGTATCATTTTTCTTACATATTTTTACTGTCCATGTAAAAGATAATTTTACATGCAGAAACAATTTTTAGCAGTATTTTATGAAGTAATTTTGTATTTAT
The DNA here is from genome assembly GCA_018906755.1 of Sycophaga agraensis. Taxonomy (NCBI): domain Eukaryota; kingdom Metazoa; phylum Arthropoda; class Insecta; order Hymenoptera; family Pteromalidae; genus Sycophaga; species Sycophaga agraensis. Next base: position 1,635,673 of record JACCIE010000003.1, read on the forward strand.
TTTCGAAATATGAATTTCAAAGATCTACTTTAGTAAACTTTTTTCAATTTTAATAAAATGTAAATGCAGTTACGAGATTATTATGGATCAAAAACATATTTTAGCAAGATATGTGATTTTGCAATTAATTTATAATTGCACTTCTCTATTTTTACAAGCATATTTACTATGTATAGTATTAAGAAATAAATAATATAAGCTTACAGATTGACAAAACCGAAAAATGTATTATAATGCTCTTTTGCAACGAAAAACATCATCCCATGATGGAAAGCAAATCATTCTTTAAAAAAAAATACATAAACAGTACAGGAAGTACAGTATTTATTTATATTTTTATCAAACTGAGTATCAAGACGTAGTGTCTTAAAATATTAGATAAACAAAACTTCTAATCTATTCTCATTGCTCTTCATATCAATACTTGAATGCAGTACAGTAGATTGATTAAAAAATTTATAATCTATAAATGTAAGAAAAAAAATAATATACACATATTTTGTATACAAGTAAAACTGAAATTGTGTTGTGTACCATACCTCTGTTAAAAATATTAATTTTTATTTTTGGTAAATAGTTATTTAATTTTTAATAAATTTTATAATATATATTTGTTTTACATTCTATTAATATTTATGCATTTAATTTTATTAAATTATAAACATACATTTTGTAAGATGTACATTAGTTTAGTATGTAATGTAATTTATTTAAAACAGATTTATTTTTTAAAATGCAAACAATTACTTATTGCATATATACTATTGAGAAGCAAGGTTTATATTATTTAAATAATTAATTAATAATAATTAATTGAAACAAAGACTGTTATTAGGATATATGTAAATCATAAATGTAGTGATAGTAAACATTGATAATAAAATGTCATTAGATAACATTTATTGTATGCATAATTCTAAATTCCCTCACATACATAAAGCAAAAAAGTGTTTATTTATTACTTTTTTAAATGTATTTGTATGTACTTCAATTATATACATGATTTTATATCTATTTTATTCAAATAATTCTTTAATTAAAGATAAATGTTACACGTTCAAAATGATTATACCAGTGATGTTATATATAGCCATTTGTTAAAAAATGATACAAGAATTAATATATAAATGATGAATTTAATTTATTGAAATTATAAACATGCTGCCATTAATCCAGCAACATTATCAAATTCAATTTTTTCTGTTATATTTTTTGTTTTGATATTTTCATCTTGATTTGCAATAAATATAGTATTATCATTTTCTTCTTTCCAGCCATACTTTTTTACCCATGACTTTAGTGTATTATCTGTAAAACAAGATTTTTATTTTAAGTATTTTTAGGATTATCGTTTGTATTAATTATTGATTTAATCATGTTGCAGTTACCATTCACTTGAGGTTTACCACCTAACAGTTCAACTAACAGAGATTTATTTATTGTTTGGAATGTAATTCCTACGACATGACAAACAAATTTTCTAATAGAATCATTGAATCCCACAGCTCTGTTACATAAATTATGCATTTTGTTTATTTGACTCCAAGCCAATTGGAATTGACACTCTTCTAACGTATTTCCCAAATTTATAATATTGCTGATATCTGGATCTTGCATCTGTAAAATTAAATAAAATTATTAACTTTAAAATTATTAACTTTTAAAAACAAGACTATAAAACTTATACTTACAATCTTCTCATTCAAAAGGCATTTGCAAAGTACAAAGTCTGTGTGGGGTAAGTTAGTTAAGGCTTTGAGTAGTATCTGACAAGTAATATCTTTATTAAAATGTTGTGGATTCAATTGATATAATTTCAGAATAGTTAAATTAGCATCAAGATCATATGCATTTTCAGTTATTTGAATTTCAACATATTTTTCTAATGTTGATAGGTTGTCTGGATTATACCTACATAAAAAAATAAATGCAAATTTAATAATATAACACAAATAATTGTACAACTTACTCTATATATGCATATGCAAAAACGTGGAAGATTTGTTTAATATACAGCAATCTGTTATAAACTTACTTTTCTATACCTTTCAGCATTTCAACGAGTTTTTGTTTCATTGCTTCCGCCATTGTGACAGTATAACTAAAATTTTATTATTAATTGATAAAATTTGACACGTTATACTAAATATTTAAAAATTTGTGGTAATAAAGGTTATAAATTTTAAAGTACAATTTCGTCCAAAGCTCAACACATTGTATGAATGCAATGAAAATGAAACTCATATAGATGATCCACCGTCCTATTATTATTGGAGACTATGATCAGTGGCGATGGCGTTCGCATCAGTCTGCATCAATATGTGCGTAATTTAAGTGTTATATTATATGATAGCTATAAATACGATTATGGTGTTAAAAAATGTTTGAAATAAATTAAGATAATAGTTTTAATTTTTTAAATAAATATTAATAAAAAGACGTGTAAAAAGCAATTAAGTACAGGTCCATCTGCTATATTTAAAATTAATTATAATATGGAAAGTGTCAATAATTTTGAAAACATAATAGTGAGTCAGATTTCACACCTTGTTTCTTACAGTTGCTCGAGGAAATAGATTTATGAAAAATATTCTTCAGTAAATTAAAAATTTATCTTTTAAATTACGTGAGAGCTATGCATAAGAGTTTGTTTAAATTTGCATTATAAAAAATTATTTTTTTTCTCTGCAATACTTAAATATACAATTTGCATGTTTTCTAAAAATACCAAATGTAATTTTATTTGAACTGAATATAGACTAACTCAATCGTAAACAGTGTACAATGTTATGTATTGTTAATTTTTTAAATTCAATAACATCTCTAATATTGTGTTATAATGTAAAATTAGTTCATTTCATCATTATTTTTTGTATATCAACTTTGAAAACATATATGCAGTCTTTAAATCAAAACAGAGACATTGGAACGGATTGTGAAAAACGAATCTTAAAAAAGTATTTTTATCTTTCACCTTTTGAACAAGATATACCAGTATAAATAGCTGAAAAAATACAACAAGGTAAAAGTTATAATGATATACAATCGACTCCAAAAATCAGGGTTTCACTTTCGATGTAACGAGTGAGAAGGCTTCGTTTAATCAGATTTCACGTAGAAAATAGATGTTTTTCAAATTTTAAGAATGTTCACCAGGTATAAGTGAAAAGAGTAATAATTATAGTATAAATAAGTTTGTAGATTTGGTAATACTATAACTAAGGTTAACATAATTAATTAACTGAAATTAACTATGATCGTGCCATTGTAATATTAGTGTTATGATACGTGATAAGTTTAGTTTCAATAAAAGCAGCAGTTTCTACTAAGAAACTTATTAATTATTAATTTTTCAGGTTCCTAATTAATTTAAATGAGCTATCAAGCTATTCCTTAGATATTACTTTACAATATATAAAAAATTTTGTTGTGATTGTTTGTCATAATAGACTCCGTCTTAAATCACGATACTTATTATATTATTATTTTATAATCTACGTTTTTAATCTACCCAAGATTTTACAAACTGTTTTGTTAGTATTCATTAGCTTACATTAATTTTTTTATCAAGAGTTTTTAGTTATCTCTAAATCTAGTGAATCTCTTTAACTCAAGATTATTCATTCTTTTAAATTAAAAAAAGCATACAAAAAAGTACGTTTCATAGATTATTATCCAGGTTTATCAATGTAAAATATAAAAAACCTTTACACGTTAAAGTTACAGAATTTAATATTTAAATTTTAAAGAAAATAATCGCAAACTACACAATTCTAATTAATTATATATGCAGTAGATAATGTAAAACAAATATTTTTCTTTTCTTAGAAGTAAATTGTCGACACTGTTGCATTAAATAATATAATTCAAGTACGATTTATTTTAGCTATTAGAAGTATTAAAATAAAAGAACTAAAATGAATTCTATTGCCAATAGGATTATTTAGCATCCTTTTAATTGATTAAATCACTTCAATTTATTGAACTGTCAACGCGCGCTAACTTTTTATGAAGAGAAGTAATGGGGCATACGCTACTGTTTAATGAAGGAGAATAAATCATTGATATGGATACATATATCGTGTATTTTTATTTATTTTTAGACCTACCATTCAATTGTTATTGAGTACGAATATTTAAAGCGTACCATTAGTGGTACTATTTTTGTATGCGAGTGTAGATTGTAATGGCATACATTTTGTATGTGATATATAATAAATAGTAGTAACGCTCTTAATTAATTTTTTCTCATTATTTATTTTTATTTTAAATTATAAGCTTTATAAATTATTTAAATTTTACGCTATTTATTACACATACTATAGATGCAAATATATAAATAATAAAATACAAATTTGATAGTCATAAATATGTTGATTTAGATAATTGAAAATACGTATTCAACATATTTTCGTTTTGACGAGGATCATTTTTGACATTACAATACATGACATCATTTTCCTGTGGATCTTTTATAGTACAATATAATTAATCTACTTAAATATTATAGTTTATAGAATAAAAAGTGGTTGTAATATAGCCATAAGTTATAATATTAAATATTTTGTATTCACATCAATATAAACAAATTTATATAGTCGTAATTAACAGAGAAGTTTTTTCAGCAATGTTTTGTACTAAATAAATAGCCGTAAATAAGTAGCCGTAAACTTTATTAATTTGATTAGAATACGTAAATGTAATTTTAAATATCTTTTTTTATAGAAAGCGTATTTATGTCTCTTAGTCAAATTAATAAAGTTTAAATCTTTTAATTATTAATAGTATACATTGATTAATCTTGAGATTTGTCGATTTGAAATCGAGTGAAGTCACCGCCGAACTCAGTGTACAATGTTGTGGGCTGTATCGGCAACTTGCAGCATGATTCCATTATACTTTTCATGAATATAGGGTATGTATTTTTATCTTTTAAATTGGAAATAAAATTAACTTTAATAGCAATCAGATATTGATTTTTTATTATAATTATTTTAGATCATTTTTAACGTATTTACATATTATAGTTGAAATATATAAATTTTAAATGTCATCTAATTCATGCGTTAATTAAAACTGTTTATTTTTTTTACTGAATAATATGCTAAGTTACATAAAATCATGATGTTTTTTTTCAGATGTACACATAGATGGTGATATTTTTCAGGATAATTTTGAAAATTTACAAATAAATTCATTTAAATATAAAAAAAATTATTATAATGAAACCAAAATTTATTTAAAAAATGACAGTAGATTGAAAATATATATCTAAGAATTTTATTATTTAGTATACATGCTAAAAAAATAATAATTGATATATTTCAATTAATCAAATACAGAGAAATTTTTTGGATATATTTTAGTAAGTCCAATAATGTGAAATAACTTATATTATTCTATTTTAATTCGGTTAATTGCTCACAAATTAAATAAATATCCTAGATTTTCTTAAACAGCAAAGTTCTTGAATATTCTCTAAATTAATTGCAGCTTATTTTGAGCAATTTCAAACACTAACAACAATACTGTTCTAGTTTATCACTTGGAATAATTGTAAGTTATTCGAAAAGTTTAATTTAACTTTGATAATAAAGGACACCAGAGTGTTCATAGCGAATACATTCAGACTAGTATTTAAAAATACGTTCCTTGTTATTTGATTCATTTTCTCATACTCTTTGAGGTCAGATTATTAAAAATTTTAATGTCTAGAAATCTGCAGAGAAATTAATAAATATTAATAAATTTATTTTAGTAAGATTTATGTTAAATATGTATACATTATACATTACCTGCATTACAATAGTATCAGGTTCAGGATCTATTAACTCTTTTATTTTCGATTTATCTTCCGATACAGTGTTCGTTAATTGATGTGATGATACTGAGACTTGAGTATTATTTTCATTGTTTTCAATTTCATGAGAACTTAGTGACATATAGTTCTGATCCTCTAGCCGATTACCCTTTAAAATTTTGTAAAAATTCAATATATTTTGTAATTTGTTAGTGAATTATTATCATTTAAAATTGATATCTAATCTAATAATTTAATAATTTATATAATATATTAATATAATCTAATAATTTTATCAACAAAAAAATATTAATATTTATTTTAATAATATATAAATTAAATAATAAATATTTATAATAATTATTATTATTATTTTTAAACATAAATTAAATAATTAATTATTTTTATACGTAAATACACATTAGTTATTAAAGCAATGTTTTTAAGATTATTACATCTGTTTGTCTGTACGCAAAATAACTATTATATGTAGGTCATTCGCCTCTTATGATATTAGGTTATTGTGTATGAATATTTTTTAACTTAAAAACTAAATAAATTAAATTATTTAATAAATTGTTAAAATTCCATAATTTAAATTCATTCTTAAAAATTTTTAATTTTACGGTAGTTTCATAATTATTATGAATAGAAGTGTTACTTTTGAGTAGATTCGAATACTTGAAATATTTGAAGAAAAGATGAAATAAATTTAAAAAGAAGTAAAAAAAATAATAAAAGAAAATAAAAATGTGTAAAAACCATTGTTTTTATTATTCGATAAAAAAAATTCATTTTTTAATGTATATATAATTAAAAACCGTGTGTGTGCATTATATATATATATATGTGTGTAATCTTTATTAATTTTGCATTCAAAGCTGCAAATCCTTCAACCTTCAAATGTACCTTTAGAAAGATCATGCGTACTTTGAATTATTGATAACCTTATAATAATAAATATATTTTTAATATAAATTTACTTTTATAATACTTGACGGTTCATGAAATGCTTCAGCCAACTTCGAGTTAATTTCTTCTAAAGGTTGGTCACCATTTCGTATATACACAGGTATATAACCAGGAATATCTGGTAAGTATTGTACTGGTATTGCATCTAAAAATATAAGAAGTCAATGAATTAAAAATGATTATACATATTTTATAGATCTACATACTTATATGGAAGTAATAAATTTATGATCATTTGAAATATATAAATTATGATAATTCATCATAGTATCAGATGTTAAAATATTTTCTAAACATATATAGATACCTAAACATTGACTGCTTGATAAATTAAACATAAACATACAAATATAATATTATTGATACTAGAAAATATTAAATTATCTATTTACGATTTTTTCTGTTTAAGAGGATAAACTAATTTTTTATTTATGCTACACATATTTGAAATAAAAATTATTTCTGAGAATCCAATTTTATTTTTTAAAGATAATATATTAAAACTTATGATTCTGTAAATTTTGATTTAGCGTTAGTGAAAATTCAATCATTTGATAGATTTTTATAATTTGATACCTAAATGATATTTTTATATTTTTAAATTAATTAGATTAATAAATTGTTTGATGTTAATTTATAATATAAATCTTTGTATTTTTATGATTTTATATTATAATTTAATAAAAAATTGCAAGGTATAAATATTGATGTATACAAACATCACTTCAGATTAAAATCATACAAAAATTATAAAAATCGTTTAATCATTTCAATTTGTAGTTTATTTTAAATTTTAAATTTTCAAAAATTTTAATATATTTCTTGTATTATAATATACTCCTATATGCATTCTTCAAAAAAAATTACAAATGCTTAATTACAATATATTTTTTTTTAACATAGTAATCAAAATTTTATACTTTTGGTCTAAATTCACAGGCATAAAAGCCAATAGTTAAACTTTTAGAGGACGAACTTTTAGTAATTTTGATTCTTCTAAGAAAATAGATAAAATTGCTATCTTATATCATCAAGTGATTACGCGGGAAGGGTTGATCATGGGTTAAGCCAATATATAGGCTGTTCCACCCGGAAGGATGAAGCGTATAATAAATTTTCCCAAAAAAAATTCCAAAAAAATTTGGAAGTTTGGGAAGTCGGAAATTAGGGATTTCCCCAATAAAGTTTGAGCCAATATATTGGTTTACCTGTCCTATGAAGATTAAAGAGGTATTAAACAATTTAAACAAATTAAATTAGGAATATATCGGGATATTAATAATGAATATTTTTATCTTATATTTAATAGATTGATAACAATTAATTATATTATTTTAATAGAAACAAGGTTTATGCTTGTCATTATAGAGCTATAATACTTTCTTTAAACATTATTGCTTTATAATAAACGTATTTACATTCATAGCAATGAGTAGAATATGAACTACGAAAGTTATTGTCAAATATTCAAATAGAAAAAATTAGTATCATGTTCAATTAATTAAAAGAATAAGTAATATATACTAAAAATCAACTTAACATTTATTAAAAATTATTACATTTTAATAGAGATCCATAAATACGAATTGTATCATGAGCATGCGCCATTAACAATCTTTCTGATATACATAAAGATTTAAAATGACAACAACGTTGCTGAAAGTTAAAATCAATATTGTTCAATAATTTTATACGAATAAATGTTAATGAGCTCTAAATATCGATAAAAAATGAGATATATGCTTTAGTATTTAATATAGATTAAATAATATATTTATAAGCGCTAAAAGACAAGTATAATTACGTAACGAAAATAATTTTGCTAAATAAACCATAATATTAAAACTTAATATAATTTTTATTTATTGTTTTTTGAGAATGAATGCGTATAAGCAAATCTTTAATAATTATTTAGAATATACCAATTTGCCAAAATAGTTGGTTTAAATTCACATTTAAAAAAATTTAAATCATAATATTTACATATCTTTCATAATTTGCATTGGAATACGGAAAGATGATACATCTCAAAAGTATACTACAAAAAAAATTATTTTTTGATTAATTTTAACCTTAGGAAGTATCTTTAAACGTTTTAAGGTAAATTCTAACAACTTTGAATTGAACAATGCACGTCATGTTTATGTTTTATTATGAATAAAGTTTTAGATTTTTAAAAGCTTAAAATAAAAAAAAACACAAAAAAGTAGAAGCTTGCAGGATCAAGCACTGATGTAATATGTTCGGCACAATTTCACATAGTGGCGACTGCATCTGAAGATTTTCGCGTAAACGATTTCTGGTAATTATCTCGAACTGGGGTACCGGTGTAGAAGCCCGAGAGTAGAAGCATGCGTGCACAGTAATAAGGTCGTTAAAGTAAATGTCGTTAAAAGTTTAAATTAACGAAGCTCACTCCGGCGGTTATCACTCACTGGCATGGTCACCAAGAAGGAGAGCGAAAAGTGCTATGGTCGCACAGAGGAACGTCTTACGCAGCATCATCTCTGGATTCGTACTGGGTCGCTGGACCGGCGCACTTTCAGCTTTATACCATCTCGTCGTCTCTGCCTTTTTCGCCTCGGCCTGCCCCTCCCCGTCCCTCCCCCATCGCCCGCCCTCACTCTCTTGACTCTTTCTCTTTCGTGCGCCCAGGAGAAGGAGGAGGGCGGATACCTTCGAGTAGATCGTACCCCCCAGTGGAAAGGGGGGCGAACGAGGAGGAGAAAACATGGAGGGGACGAGCGGAAAGCGGAGAACGGTTCCGTTAATGTTTCGGCAAAAAGATTCGACTCCTTTTTTCGTTTCAACGCTCCGACGGATCTTTTTAACACAATCCTCTGGGTATATTTATTACTTGCCTGTGCTTATTTTCAGCCTGATAAAGGTATGTAATCTATAAATTGAAGGGGGGATGAAGTCTACAGAATTAGAAAGGGAAAGAGACCGACTAGGCGATGAATCTAATTTCCTCAAGTAGATTATTCCGTTCATATTTGGAACACTCCACCTTTCATTTCGAATATTTACTGGTATATATTTCACTATATAAGACTTATTCGGAATCAACATGTTCACGGCATAATAAATAATTTATTGTTAATCAATGTATTAAAAAAATTAAGTCTTTTAAATAATATATTTGAATTTGATAATACGCATCTAATTCAACTTTAAAGTTTATTCATCCGTTTACCTATTTATTTATTAGGTTATTTAGTTGCACTAATATGTATGGCGAAATTGAACTATAAAAATCAAATGAATTTGAACTCAATTAAAGTCTAAGTTGTAATCATCAATTCTGATATATTCATGTGGTTATAACTGTGAATTTAGGTCTAAGAAAGTTGTTTTTCTATTTCAGGGTCGGCGTTCGGCACTTGTCCTCGAGATCGGTATCGATAGCTCTCGGATTTAAAAATGATTGACAAAGGAAGTCGGTAAAGTGACTACCACCACTTATCAATTATTATTACCGCTAATCGTAAGTTATATTTACTAGTCACTAGACATTGGTAACTTTATCAATTAAGCTACGCAGCCAAGGGCAATGGAGACGGCGATTTTTCTCTATCATAGTACAGTGTACGACATCCATGACACATCATATGTGCAATACTATAAGCATGTTTTCAATTATGGAGTGCACATAACATCTTCTTTTTCTCAGATATGCCTAAGACACCTCCCTAGTTCAGTTAGATCATTCAAATTGCATTGGATGATTCATGACAAGTTTCTCGAGGATTAAAATGACTTGCTTGATAACTGATTTTCATTTGCACTTAATGTTCTATCTTCCCAAATGAATAACGTATTACTATAATATGGAATTTATATAGATGATTTTCTTAATTAAATTATTTCCAATCTTTGCAATTTATTATTTAAAAATGATATCGTTTTTGTTTAAACAGATGCATGACCGAATAGAATAAAAATAAAAATAAAAATAAAAATTTATATGGCAACCAATGTAATGATGCATTCTTATAAATAAATTGAAACTATTACGCCTTCTATTTAAATTTTCATGTTTTTCATATCAGTTTTCGATTCCTTAATATTATTTTAATTTATTTTTGTTCATAACATAGTATGCATATTTTTATATTTTTTATTATATGTATTAGTCATATTGTAGTACTGTAGTCAAGTACTTTTGTGTTACTTTGTTGAAATTTCTCGTGCTTTTATATTCAAACAGATCTTTCGTTCTGTAAGAACCACAAAAATATATTTTTTTATAACAAAAAGTAATATATTATGCTATTATATTTATTTTATTGATTTATTGCTATATAAACTTGTTTTTGTATTTATTCCTTGAATTTACTGAATGTTAAGTAACGATTGTGCAGTTATTTTAGACTGTATATGATTATTTTTTAATTAGCAATTTCATTCTTACTATTACGCACTTACGAATATGCTTAATCAATTAAAGTGCAAATGGGTAAAAACACGCTCATTTTAAACTATGTACAATTTCTTGCAAAAAAATATAATATACTATCTGTTTTCGAAAAATAAAAATTTTTTATACATTGTATATTTATTATTGCAATGTATATTCAATAGTAATAAAATTTTATCAGATTTAATTTTGTGGATACCATTAATCGAGTGTTACTTTTTATATATAATATATTTTTTTATATTGATATCAGTTTTATGTTATTAGTGTGTAGTTTTTGCTGATTAATAAATCGAACAAGTTCATTATGCACTGATTTGTTCAGTCTTCACATAAATTATGTAATAATGTAAGCAAATAATCTTACTACATGAATTCGTTTTAAAAGTGATAATCAGCTAATAATTGCATAAGTAACTAATAATTATTATACGAATTATGAAACATACTGACATCACTGATTTAACACATAAATGAAACAAAAAACATAAATAATAAAGATTATGAATAGCATTTTTCTATTTATTCTGTTTTTAATGTATATATTTTTGAATAGGTAAGTCTTTCTACACATATTAATATATTTTAGAGAACTATATATAAATGGTTAGAGAAATATAATAAATTTGAAAGTAAATTTTCGTTTTAGGAGAATCGAATATATTTTTATGATGTTTAAAAATGTATGAATAATTAATTAGGCGCATATAATTTTTTGTAACGACGTACAATATTATAATTTGAAAATCTAAACCTATCTCAAAAATATAGAAATTTTTAATGTTTGAAAAAACAAATGCCAGTTACATTCCTTTTATATATTATCCTATTGATATAATATTAATATAAATATTGATATAATATTTCACAATTATTATAGTCTTATATATAAGATAGAAGATAGAATTTTATAGAGCGAAAGTAAATGCAAGTGCAGTTAATTTTAGTTTGATTTCAAAGAACGAGTAATTTCCTGCTCTGACCAGCCAATGTAATAACCCCAAACGAAATTAGCTGCTGTTCTGAATTTTTGCTGAATTTTTAAAGTCAGCCATATAGTTTTTGTGAACTTAATTGCCTGTGAGGAAGGTAATCCTCGGCAATTTCGGAAACCACGCGCCTATTTTTTGTCGAGCTGACAGTGCAGGGTGTATCGATTGCCCCTGCGGCCGCTAACTGCGCGTTATCGAAACCGGTTACCATCCTTTTCTCTCTTACTCTCTCTCTCGTCCTCTTTCTCGCCTCATCTTTTGGTCCAGATCCTATTGCCGTTATTCTCTGCACAGATGCTACCGATACTTTGCACCATTACAAACGCCTTAACGAAAAAGAATTCCCTCGCGTTCCAAGCGTGCACCATTAATGTTGACAATTCATCATAGGTTATTGAAAAAAATTTCATTTTACAGCATAAAAACGTTTTTTATGATACTTTATTTTTTAATTCATTCTTCTTTTATTAAATTACAGACCTTAAAAGTTGTGAAAACAAAGCGATATTAAATTATTTAACGAATATTTGTTTCATTATATATATAGATTGTAATACATAATGATAATATACGCTCTGTATATCCATATGAAGTCATATACAATAAAAAGAACTTACATAGTTAATAAGATAATGTAAGATACTAACGTATTTATAAGAGGCCAGTTCTTTTATAATTAAACCGGCATTTTAATGAGAGTAGCCGGTTAACATAGAAGTGGAAATTGCTTGGAAAATTGATTACTTGTGCATTTTTATTTTATAAACGCGTATAAGTTATAAACGCGTCCTACTCTAAGATTGATAGTTGTTGATAATAGTAAGCATTTCCGTACAGACAATCAAAAAATTACGATGAAAGTAGTTATTTAGCTCTATCGATAATCGCGATTTCAGCCTTATTAATTAAACTTTTATGGTGTTTATTACTCTTAACAGTATATTGGAATTCCTTTTATTTTTATGGAACACAATTGTTACTTATATGCTTTATTATTTAGTTAGATTTTTTTATTTTATGTCAAACTGGTGTATATAAAAATTACTATATGTAAATGTTTTTGATAAAATGGCAAGTAGATCAACGTATACAAGTATGATCTAATACAATAAACTAATGTTATCCAAAATTTAAACATTCGAGCTAATGTAACCCGATAATGTAATAAGTTGAATTGCTGATGGATAAAAATAAAGAATATTTACTAAATAGTTACGCATGTAAACATAGGTTAAAATATATAAATATGATCTAACTTTAACAAAAAATTTATCAAAACAATAAAATGCATATCAGTCCTCAAAAATATTTTTTAATCTCTGAAAGATTATTATCAAGATGACGGATGTATGATTTAACACAGTCTAGTAAGTCCTGTTTTAACAAGTCCTGTAGACTGTAATATACTACATGTATATGAATATATACACATTTCTATATTTATCATGTGTCTATGTGCGCATGTGTCTGTCTGTCCTGAAAAGCTAATGACTCGAGTCGAAAGCGAGTGTCGAATATGGTACAACTAGTGCTTACACGACCTGCAAACCCACATCGCACGAGACTTGACCGAGACCTACACTCGTATACACGGCTGCCTCTTTTAAGGCGCGACCGTAACTACGACAATAATCTATATAACTATAAATAAATAGACTAACTAATATATTTATTATGTAAATGAACGATATATGTATTTAAGTTAAAATTTTTATTAAATTTCGTCATTAAACTTATATGTTTACATATAAACTCTGGTATAAATATATTTTACGAACATGAATGAAACATAACAATCGCAGTTCGAATCGCAGTCATTATCTATACTTATTGTTAACATGAATTGAAGAATCGATTTAATGTAATTATTTATTTATTATAAACAATAAATTTTATATGTTATTAAGAAATAACTGAAACTGTAACAGTTTTATACAGAATGTTTCGAATAAATAGTAATTCTGTCTAAAGTTTTGCAGAGATGCGTTAACGTCTAAATTTAACTTTAATAGATTAAACTCATATTTTTGTGCAATAAATAATTTATATCATTTACATTTCATTAAAAAAAAGCTTATTAGTTATATTTTATTTTGAAATCGTTGCTTAGAATCGCCCATTATAGTATACCCCCAAAATATAATCGAAAAGTGAAAGGAGAAAACTACGAAGGACATGGATTATCCTGAATGAGACAAAGGCCTTGACAAAGGCACATTGAGTATGATATCCTTACGATCGAGGCATACATTGGCAATGGATTTAACAATCAATAGCTTACTACATACATTCAAAAAACGCCTCTCCATAAAATCATTTCATATAAGTAAACTCAATTTATCCATGAATAGGAGGAAACATATTACCCAATTTATGATGAGTCAATTATATATAATTCTTAAAACGTGATACATTATTTCCTTTCTTAGAATAAAAAACATTGATAATAGATCTAAAGTTTAAGATAATTACTTAAACTTCAGACGATTGTTTTACCTTGTGTTTCATACTCAGTATATAAAACTCATCGGATAATTTTTTTAATTTTTAATTTCAATCATTTCAATATTAATTTCAATATTAATGATATTCAAATGACGGATAATATTTCTCTTTTAGATAGTAATTATAGAGTGTGCGTATTATACTTTCTATATAAATCTCTTGTTAGCTGTTTGTCTCTATATACTAGATTTTAATTAATAACTGGCATTGGTAAACAGCTTTTAAATAAATGTAAATATTTTTGTATAGGGAATTGGAAAAAACAAATTATACAAAAAAACTGAACAACACTACAATATACTAAAACTACTGCGTATATGTACAACGTTTTTCTAACTCATCAACTGTTTACAACGTAATATAATTAAACTTGTAACTAATTTCTGATCTAATAAATATTCTGACAATTAATTATTCGTTCTCGACAGACTAAATATTATTAACTCTCTGTTCATATTATATAAACGTAATTTATTAGAATATAAATCAAATATTACATCAAACAGAAATAAATTATTATTCAAAAATTTAAAAATTTGATACGTATAATTTACAATATTTTGAAAAATAGGTTTTTGGTAGTTATTATTTAATGCTTATCACATCATGACATGATGTGTTAAAGTTCAAAAAGTGTTATATAGTAATTTATCGTGGTATATATGAAAATCTATATTATATCTCCAAATCACAGTATAGTTTTTAATATCATCGTATCTTTACAAATAAAAAACTTTCTTTTTTCTCATATCAAGAATTTTAACGAATGCCTAATATAGGTTAACACTATTATGTACAATAATCTTAAAGACGTTTGTTGAAATTTTTAGATGCTATACATCAAATAATAAACAATGTTTATTAATAATATCAAAGTATATTTTTAATATCCTCCGTAACCGTTGGACGATGCATGAGCTGAAGCTGAAGCCGATGCATGTGCGTAGGCATTACCACCACCGCCTCCGGGACCGTAACCATAACTAAAAGCATAAATTTTCATTATATACATATTTTATCAAATAACTTTCATTTAAGTATCGGACCGTCAAAGTAATAGCATGGTGCCTGCATAAACTTATAATTTTGATAATTTCAACTGAACTTATTAACTTCAAAAGTTAAAAAAATTAAAACATCCGAAGGTTATTCGAAAATAATCGGAATTCCATTGAAATATTATTAAAAGTATTTATTAATTTCTAAAACGTGATAGCTTTTTAAATAACTTCCATAGTTTATAACACGATATATTTTTGACTTTATTTCCAAACACTAAAGCACTATTGCAATGACTTTGTGTATTTGCTCTCGCATTTGCCTGTATCTCTTTGACATTATTAGTTTTCTTTTCTTGGATGATATTTTTAATTTTAGAAATAGATAAACATTATAGGTGCCATTAAGCGGTAATGCAGAAGTAAACTTTTATTCGATGTGGTTATTCTACGCTTTATTTCATGTAAAATCAATTCGTATATTAAACATAATGAACGCTTCAAAATTTATCAAATTTGATCTAATCCGAATCAATAATTTGAGAATAAAATTAAATGACCAATAGTCTTCGTGAGAATGTTTGATTTTAGGTTTCGTTAAAGATGCTTGTCATCATATCTCTTAATGCAGATTTTCATATTATTCTTGTATCGTAAAGAATATGGCTACATAATTTTTTACGTTATATAAAAAATTTCTAGGATTAGTAAAAATAATATCAATCAGAAGTTGCTTTAACAGATATATAAATATGCAAATAAATAAATTTTCATATTTACAAAAAACTGCAAGATTTTTAATTTTTCTTGTACATTTTAACGGTTTATCTATTTTTCATATCCAAAAATTATCGATTTACTGTGGCTCTCATTATTTAAAAATAATTTCGGAAAATTTATATTTGGCAATTATTTAAGAAATATGAGGACAGGATACATAATCTGTAATCTGTTAAGAAAGATTCTTGGTGCTCATTAAAACAATATTTCAGAGGTATTGAGTTAAAAAAATTACCTACATAAATCTATACAAAATATGATTTTCAAATAAAAAAGGGTAAAACTTTCAAAACATCGAAATAATTATGAAAATAATTATCAAGAATTTAAAATTTGTTGAGATAATAATATTATATTCAATATATATGTACATAAAAAATTCAACAATTTCTTAAAGATTTATTTGATTTCGATGTTTGTAGTTTGTCACCATACTAATATAATTTTTAGAATTTTGAAAATCATTATCATATAGATGTCACAGAAATTCGCACCATGAAATGTCTCGAAACATGTAATATTATAGTATACAGAGTCTCTTAAATATAAGTTATATGAGTTAAATCTAAATTAATAATCTGGAACAAGCTAAAGTAGTAAATAAATAAATATGTGTTATAAATATTTGTAACTTACCCTCCTTGCTGTCCGTATGGTTGCTGTTGAGGGTAGTAATTTCCACCACCTCCACCACGATGAAATCCTCCGCCATGGCCTCCGCCATGGTGTCCGTAACCGCCGCCCCCATAACCAGGTACTACAACTACTGGTTGGTAAATAGGTTGAGGTGCTAAAAAGCCCAATAAAAATCACTTTTAAAACGAGACTTGTAGAATAGTAACTTTTTTAATTCACTTTTTTATGTATCTAAATAAATCTATAGCACAAAAAAATAAAATCTGCTATTGTTACATTAACCGGTTTTTCTAATTAACGAACATCTTCGCTTCTATATAAAAGGAAAATTTTTTATTTCTTGAGTCAAAATATAAAATTAAAAAGACTATAATGTGATTTTTCTTTTATGATGATGACTATTTTATATATAGATGTCTACAAGACAATTTAAACTCTAGATTACAGATTCGAGTATATAGAGACTAATAATATTTTGAATTTTCTTGCGGCTTCATCTTCAGAATAAGTAATGAAGCTACGTAACAACGATGTGCATGCAATAAGAAAAAAAGTAAGAGCGAAATGTGACTTAGAACAATTCTCATGCCTTACGTTATAAGAATTAATTTAAGTGGACCTTACGTGGATAATAGCCTCCGCCACCACCTCCGCCGAGCATACACTTAAGACAAAGGTGCCTCTTCCTACGGATCTTCATGAGCTGGCCGGAAGACTCGAGCGATTCCCACTCGGCGGCACGTTTCGTCTTCGATTTGACCTCCTCGGCCTCTCGGTCGGCCTTGACCTTCGCGTTCTTTACTATGCTCTCGACCGAGTCGAGGTTTACCTTGATTAAGCGAGTCTCCCCGTCTTTGCTAACCTTTTCGATATCAAAACCCTCCTCCGTGAGATCCGTAGCAACTTCATCTAGGCTGACCGGTTTGTTCTCATCATCTTTTTCCACGACCAAGAGGAACATTCCCAGAGGCTCTTTAAGAATAAATCAATCTCTATTATACGATAGCTAACAAGCTTATGTACGCAGCAGAGATAATCTCTTGATTTTTGCAAAATTTAAAATTGAGGTAAATTAAGGCAATTGCAAATCATTGCGTAAGTAGAATAAAATAATATTTGTAAATTTACCGTACCTAATTTACTATCATCGGGTACTTCATTTAACACATCTTCCTGTAATACATCATTTGATTCTTCCGCTGTTTCATTCTTCACCGCGAAAACATTGATCAAAAATAGCATTCCCAGGCGCTCAGGTTTGTGTGATTCTTCCGGTAAAGGTGGCGGCATTAGATCCGTCGCCAGAGTTGGACCACTATCTACTTTCGGTGGCAATAATTCTAGAGGTGATAGAAAGTATTTTTATAAATCTAATCATCAATATAAATACGTATGAATTCAATTTTTTCTGTTTTCATTCTTTGGTTAGTAATTAGAATATATTTTAATTACTTTTGCACAATTCTCAGAAAACTATCAATCGTGTAACTCTAACTGAATGGATACAAGGAAGTTGTCAGTAATCAGGTAAATAGCAGTAATTTAGTAAGTTTCTAAAATGCACTTGTATACGTGCATAAAACGCATATAATTTTAAAAGTCTATATGCAGCATGTCTTGTGCTTCATTAATCATTTGTTTATTCTTTCTCAACTAGTTATGTAACATACTAATTATAATTTTATTACAACAATTATACTACTAAATAACAATAGAATAATTAACTTAATATTAAAATCAGTTACATTTATATGCTATGTGCTATTAAAATTCTAAATATATAAAATATATTTTTTCAGCAAATGCTACGTTTTCAATACATTTTTAACATTAGTGTACGGCTTTAGCACATTAAATTAATATAGAAGATTAATCAAGTACAAAATTGTACCTGATGCTTGAAATCCTTGTAAATACATATGTAGGTATAGATAATTAAGAATTGTGTTATAATTTTATAATTTACTAAAGCATATTAGCAAATACACTTTTAAATCCATAAAAATGGATATATATGTAACGTGATATAATTTATATTTTGTTATTTATATTTACTTTATTTATATCATTTGTTCAATGCCAAAACTAATGCATAACTTATCAACTTGTTATGAAATCTTACATTGATAACAATTGAAATAAAATGAAACTTTCAAAGCACTATTACACTAGAATATATTTATCCTCGTAGTAAAAGAGAAATTGAAGCTTAAAATTTGTTACATTTAAAGTATCTGTCACCCAATTGTTAAAGGAGCGTTCGCATAAGATAGACATTGACAATCGACATTACCTTTGGCAGGTTCTGTAATTTCGACTGGCGAGGAAGTGACGCCGAGGACCAAACACAGGCTTGCCGCGGCAAGCGCGAACCAAGACCTCATTTTGATTCTTGCTCGTTCGGCACTTCTCGATGTATAGCAGGAAGGAAACAGTGAGCCTCTATTCAGAGACTCGGTGGAACAGCCACTGCGAGCTTAGACATTTGATGTCTGCGCTTTTATCCGAGATGCTCGATCATTGCATCATCAGCAGATCGGCGCGGAATCAGTAACTGCTTATATCTACGTCGACTCTCAATGCAATGGCTACACGCGCACGAATACAATAACGCCGCAATCCCTTCATCTACGATATCTCTCTTGGGGGTTTCCCGCGAGTTAAGGCGCTGCAGCAACACGTGATCCGCTTCCCCCCTCACTTTTTCTGCGCAAAACATAGGGTGGGAGCTCTTCTACGCGGACCTCAGCTAAGAGCTGAGACTTGGTAAACATATCAGAGTGGGAGTTCGCAAAGATTCCGCATGTATCGAGGCACATGCAGTGCACATCCTATGGGAATATCCGATAACTGATTGAAAAACTTCATTTTATTTAAAAAGCGATGACGTTACGAAAAGTGACTCGCCGCTAAAACTATTAAAAATCTTTATAAGTTGCCAACATTAGCATGCATTTGCACTTTTTGAGTTCTTCAATCGACTGAGGTAGAAATAATAGTAATAATAATAATAGTGACTTTACAAAATTACGAAATTATTGCTCATTTATGTAAAAAACTTTTAATAATTGTAAACATTTAAAAAAAGTAATAATGAACCGCAAAAGTATTTCCTAGTACTCTCTCAATTGATCTTTATTTCATTCATTGTGTAAATTATATTTTTATATAATTAAATCCTTTTTACTCTGAAGTAAATTAAAAAATTTGTTTACACATATTTAACGTTTATTTATTATTCAATGATCAAGTCATATAAATCAATTATCAGCATAATATCGAGTAGTACATTTAAATATTACAGATTATTTAACACGTATCTAATTAATAATATTATACAACTTAGATTCAAGTATCAATGTTATTGAATGTTAAATTTTTTAATTGTATCTAGCTGTAAGAATTAGTTTAAAAAATTATTACCATAATAACTTACTATCACTATTCTTATGTACATATATATACATACAAGAAGAATCTAATTTATAATATCGATATCATTGTTTCTACACAACATATATTGTCTCTTGTATGAATAACATTGCTCAGAATGCAGTTCAGCATTTTTCATTGGCAGTCTTCCTGTTGATGCTTAAAGAATTTTAATTCCGCAGATCGAAACAAAAGATTCCATTTGGTGCACTTCGTATTAATATAGAAGAGTTAAAATAATTTTAACGATAAATTTATATTATAGTTTCAGTGTTAAATGAATGTTTCTGAAAGTGTAAATCATATTTGAAAAAGTAATAATTGATAAAACATTAGCAATATTATACTTTGTATTACATGGGATAAGGTAGAGTGGACTGCGCTGACTTTAAATATACGTTGATTAGCATACTGAATCACTAAGAATGACCAATACTATTATCATAAATAATAAAGAGAATGGTATGAATTTGAATTTTTATTTTTGTCATTTTTAAATTAATATGTAATTATATAAATTATGGACAAGGTTTATAATGCAAACAACTTATATGATCATATTTTTACATATTTCATCGTTTTAGACAAATCTAAGCGTTGTAGTATTGCTATAAAAATTACTTATGACTTGGAAATTCCAAACGCTGTAAATTTCGTTAATCACTTCATTATCATTGATAATCCTATTCGGATTATATAATAATATGACCATCGATAGATTTAGACCATTGTTTATTTTGTCTGCGAGTGAAATGTGTCGAGCATCTTTTTATATTTTGTGTCATGTCATCATATATCTTTTTCATTATTATTGTTACGTACGCGGGTGCGCGCGAGTATAGTGGGTGGGCGAGTCGAACTCTCGATAAGGGTAGGAGACTGGAAGAGTAACGTGGAGACTAACTCACAGTTTTCAGTAGACGTAGTTTTTATTGTCCAGACTTAGAATATAGGGAGGAAAAGACGGCGCTCCGACGCCTGTCACTCGGACGATCCTCAGATGGAAAACGACTCCCTCTTATACGCTATTCTTCCTTTTTATCAGTACCCGGCTTCGCTTCTCCCCACCCGTGAACTCCCGAACTTGCCGATGACCCGTTTACCCTCGGCGTTATTTGAGCTACCGATGTTGTGAATAATCCGCGTGCTCTGCTGTTGCTCATCGTCCGCCGGCTCGTCGTCTGCGAGGCCCGCGAGTTTCCTATCATCATCGGTTAGTCGAGCCGCTGTTCGAGAATTCAGCGCGGACCCGCTGTAGGTGACCCCTTCACGAGTGCGGTGCCCCTGGTTCCTCCGTGGTAGCGGCTATCGGAGCCGCTGACTTCGCGGCTTCGTCGCGTATCGCGCCGAAGGTGTGTTCGTGACACGTTCGTGGGGCCGCGAGCCGTCGTTCCGGCCCTACTCTGGCCTCTTTCTCCCTTTTACATATGGTTTCAATCGTGTTTTTACATTTTTTTTTCATTGCATGCTTTTGATTACAATTTATGATTTTGCATGCACTCCGTACTCCACTCATGTTGGATGCTTCTCAAACACCCCACCGTTCCCGTTTTTTATATCTTAATCCCCTCGAAACCTTTCTCGTTCAAGTTTTAGATTTTTCGTCTTTTTTCCGGTTAGGTGGTTGGTTTGAGAAGCAGCCACTCTCCCTCGCTCTTACATTTTTCCTTGCACTCACCCACTCCGCGCAACATAGCTTAATGCGGCGGAAGTTGCTTTTGGATATTTTCCCATTGATTTCGGGTATTTACGATTTGTTCTCTCGGGTGTTTGTAAGGTTAAGCGATGGATAGCTCGAGCTGTCGCTGAGCTGCAGCTGCGTCGGCTTGCGACGTGCAACTGGATCCTCTGGCAGGTTGCATTGCCTGTGGTAGGAGAGAATTTGACTCATCATGCTTGGCTTTGTCCTTGCCCATACCATGGACTGCGGCTGCAACTGCTTGTCACATTTCGCGGCATCTGTGAATTTGCTTCGGTCGCTTCTTGCCTATTCTACGGTTAGCTCTCCCGCGTCTGGCGGTCGTTGCTCCTTAATTCTTATCTTGGTTTGACATCCGCGTCGATGCTTGAGCTGTCTTGCCTTTATGTCCGTATCCGCAACTCTTGTTTGCATTTGGAAGGTTTTCTTGAGCTCTTCGCTTAATCTGGTTCTAGGGATTTTGGGCCCTCGTCCCATTTATGCGAACTTTTATCTGTCCTCCAGCGCTTTTTATGGCTGTGCGTACTCAGGTGCGGCTTGTTCCTTACTAATCCTTTTTCCTCATTGTGTGTGTACGTGTGTTATTATAATATTAATGTCTGTTATTAATTCCCTGTTAATTTGCGCGCTTTCCCTTCATTAAATCTACCTGCAACTTCCGACGCATTTTGTGCTCCTTTTTTCGATGTTTTAATATATAATATTTACCATAAATTTCTCTTTTTTTTTTCGTTTAAAAAATTTTTTACTCTTAATCTCTTTTTTTCGATTACAATTTTTGTTATTGAAATTCCCGCAACGCGTGCGCGCTTTTACGATCGTATATCTAATGCTATGTTTAATAACATTATTATTTTTTTTCTTGGGCCGGTTTTGATATTCGATTACTACTTGCAAGGTGTCATCGGTTACGCTCGTTTTGCCATTTTTTCCTTTTTAAAATCTCTGTTTTGCTTCGGCTTTATTGACTACTGGGTGTTTTCATTACATTTTTCCCTCAATCGATGTCCATGCTTGGATCAGTGCCAAGATTTCAGTAAAAAGCTACGCGACTCGGATTAATCTTAACTCTAATACGATATATCTCCCCTTTGGCCATAGTTGTACCCTCAATGACAGCACTCGAAAATTATCTCACTGCAGCAACATAAGCCCCTGACCAATTTGCTAATAATTTAATGAAAGGATCTGGCTATATGGCCGTAATCGCCGGAGAAATTATACATATCATTAAATGTATACCGGTAAAAGTAACACTACAACACGGATCCCGTTGTTATGCTGAACTAGAAGTAAGTAAGGAAAAGCGAACTTATTTTCTAACACCCAAGACACATCTACTAAAACAAATTGAGACCGAGATTACATGCAATTACAAAAGGACCTAGATGAACTTCGAAATCACATCATGTTCCTCGTTGAAAGCGGCTGCCTACTAAATGATGTTGACCGCGAAATACAAGGACACCCAGTTCCGGCTCACGAAGGGACCTTAGCCAAATTATGGAACGAACGGACATTTGAGCATATCATCAAGAAGACTTGAGGACGATTATGGAGTAAGTTCATCACCTTTGGATCTGCAGGCGCCGGAGCTATCACCATATTCATCATACTCCAGCTCGTCAAATCATTCATAGCAGTTCTGATCAATGGTTACCTACTACACAAGGTATATGGGTGGTCCATGCATCTGCTAGGAGCAATATGGAAATCACTGACACATTTACTCATCAGCGTCCGCACACAAATATCTGGCAACAGACCAGCATTCACGCCTATGGAAACAATAACAACGATCGATCCAGATATCCAAAAAGTGTTATGTCCTGTGTAACGCTGTACTACTTTTAATTATATACATATAAATGTATGTATATATCTATTATAAAAGAAACCCACGGACGAACCGAGCGCCGATACTGCCCGCTGCGTTTATGACCGGGCCGGTGCACGTGCACCTGTTTCTTTGTCAGAGATGTTCTATTATATAAAAACCATATATACAGTTTAATCAAGAATAATTTTTCCTTTCCGAAAAGACCCCACACGCGAAAGAAAGATAGAATATAAGATAAGTATAAAAACTAAAGAAACACTAATAATGGTCTGATCCACGCCATTCAAAAACGAGATTACTCTATTAAAAGAAAAAAAATCAATTCACAAATTATGTAACGATCAATACCTCCGATCATAATAATTAATAACACTAAGAGAAAAGAGCCCAAAAGAGATTTCCCCCAAAACGGCCACCCTGCATGTGCAGTAGACGGAGCCCACGCTTCCCTTATCACTGCCATCATGCCCACGCCTAAGAGAATACCCTCAAGGGCCTGGCGTCTACTTCCCATAAGCTCTCTCTCTCTCTCTTACCACCGGTTTTAAATGTAAAATGCGTCTTGCGCAGCTTCCGCTGCACCGGGAAATCGGTGGCTAGGACTTAGCGGAGTAGAAATTTACGCCCTGATTTGCTGCCTTTCGCCGCCGCTCGCGACTTTTCCGAGAAACCTGCGGCGCTGCTAGTTTTCAGCGGCGACTGGCCCTCTAAAAGCCATTGCACAACCCACGAAAAATCAGAACGCCCCGTTCTTTTGACTGGTACTATTTCTCAATAAAACATTTGTTAGTCAGAGAAAGGAATTTTCTTATTATTTCTTACATTTTGCTGCTACAGCACTTTGGAATCGACTTAGCGTTTGCTAGTGTTTTCTAAAGTATTGTATTGATCAATCAGTTACTCCTGACATCGTAGGTCTACTGTCTTTGATGGTAGTACTTCTGATACAAGGGCTAACCGAAGACACCTGTAGAGTCGTCAATGGGTTTATTGGTGGCTCTTTATCATACGAAAATTAATTCAGGACGACTATTCATAATAAAAAAACACTCGTAAAATTGCTACTAATTATAAATTTATTGATTGCTTGAGAAAAATCTACATCGGGTATGCTCATTAATTATCACCGATCAGGAAATGTCCAGGGGTTAGGGCAGTGAGGTCATTTGGATCAGATGAGATGAGAATCAATGGTCGAGAATTCAAGACTGCCTCAATTTCTATAGCATGCGTATTAAATTCTTCGAAGGTTAACAATGTGTTTCCGACGGTACGGGAGAAATTGTTTTTAAAGAATCTTACAGCAGTCTCCCATAGTCCGCCAAAATGTGGTGATATACGAGGTATCAAATGCTAATTTATTGACTAGTTTGCTAAACTATCGAAAATTTCGCGGCTGGTATCTTTGTTTTGTAAAAATGCGTAAAGATTTAAAGTGCGTAAAGCTCATTGTTTGCAGCCAACAAAGTTAGTACCGTTATCAGAGTAAATATTTTTACTCTTGCCTCTTCGAGAAAAAAATCTTTTCAAACAAGCTAGAAATGCATCGGTAGTTAGATCGCTACTATCTCTAAATGAACTGCTTTTGTAGAAAAGCACACAAGATCGCGATGTACACTTTTACTCTATTTCTATTTGTTAATTTCTTTTCCTTAATATTGAAGAGGTCGCAATAATCTACTCCAGTATTTAGAAAAAGTCTCGATTGTATTAAACAGTTTTTCGATAAATTACCCATCAAATAATCGGAATTTTCTCGTAGAAAACGAAAGCACTTAATACATGAATGGATGACTCGTCTTGAGGAGTTATTTCCATCTATGGGCTAATACTCAATTCTGAATTCATAGCGAGTTCCTTGAACTCCTGCATGTTTCGACTTCTCGTGCGTATGCCTAATAATTAGATTTGTAAGCCAATTACTTTTAGGTAGGACAATAGGATATTTTTCATGTAGGTTAAAGACGAGTTTTTTAGTCGTCCGCCAACTCGAATTAAATGGCTTTCATCAACAAAGGGATTTAGGTTTTTAAGTCTGCTATTTCTATGAACGATTTTACTCTTCGTTAAGTCATTATATTCTTGCGCGAAATATTGCAGTAGTATTACCTATAATACAGAGATTTTGGCTGCTTATAACTGATCGGCGGTGAGCAGGCGAGAGATTTTTTAATTAGTTATTAACAAGTTATTTAAAAAACGTTTACAATACGCTACGATCCGAATTAACTTTAAATGAGGCGATACTTTGGGTAGAACTAAATCGTCACGTACACGAGCGTTTAATACAACCGTTTTTTGAATTTCTAATAAGGGCTCGGGTTGTAATTAGGCCATTTTTTTCATTAGTGCACAACCAGGTAGGATCATATCTCCAAACCTCATTTTTTAAAAATTCATGCATAATTTATCCTGTAGACAAGTAATACGCGGGATTGTCTGCAGTCGGAACATGCCTCCATTGGGTATAATTGGTTGTACTTCGTATCTCAGATACTCTATTGACTACGAAAGTTTTCAACATACTGGGTTAAGAGTTTATCCAATTTAATGTTATTGTTGAATCAGACCAAAAATGAATGCCATTGAAACTTAGAGGTAAAATTCTTAGTCGAGATTTATACAATTTAGCTAATAATAAGGCACTGCAAAGTTCTAATTTCGGAATAGTTAGTTTAGAGCTGAGACGAGCTACTTTAGATTTGGCACAATGAAGTCTAACTATAATATTATTATATTTATCGGTGAATCGAAGATACACGCAGGCACCATAGGCTACTTCGCTACTGTTGCAAAATCCTTACAACTGCAAATCCACGGGCTCATCAATTATTACATGCCGTTCAAATGAAAGGTCAGACAACAGTCGCAGTTGATTTTGATATTCTAACCACTGCGTGTGAATATCAAGAGGAAGAGATGAGGCCTAATTAAGTTTGCTTTGCCAAATTAATTGCATAATTAATTTAGCTTTGAGCATAATCAAACAGACTGGATCAAATATCTGCACTATCTTAGACAAAATAGTTCACAGTAATTATACAGTTTACAAGATTCGGAACCACTGACAAGAACAGTTGCCCACATTATAGATTAATTTCTCTCGCTTTTTGTTATTTAGTCTCTTTTTACGCTAGTGCTTCTGTATTTATAACAGTTAAATAAATAAATGTTTTTTTAGCTATATATATCGTGATTATTTATTCTTAAAACGTAATTTAATTCAACAACAGTTTCTAAAAAACGTTTTTCTACCTCTGCCTCCTCCTTCGATAAAAATTTCTCTTCCAGAATCTCTTGCAATTCCCAGTATCTTGAAATATCTTGGCAGATATTAGCAGTGTAGGTGTTGCAGGACACTATCAGATAATTTTTACGTATTTATGCTACCGCCGATTATCCAGCCATATTTAGTTTTTTAACAACGCGGCATCTGTGTTTTTGATAAGGACTTTTTCAGCACAATCAATATTAAAATATACATCTGCTCCAAGGAGGCAATCAATTTCGGAAGCTTGATGGAAAGTCGGATCAGCAAGTGGAAGATTTTGAGGTATTTTCAAGTCATTCAATTTTATTGTATGCGAAGGTAACGGACCGGTTATATTTGGAATGATTAACAATGACACATTTTTTTCATAATTACTTATTCGAGACGCGATTTTAGTAGTTACGCTATGGGTTATGTTTGTTTGCGATTGATTTAACGATGTTACAGGGATATGTACGTTATTACGCGATAGTTTAAGTATGTTGGCGAATCTTTCAGTAATGAAGTGAGCTTGCGCTCTGTTATCCAATAAAACACGCGCCGTATGTTTGTTATTGTGTTTATCGTAAATGTGAATTTTAGCAGTAGCCAGTAATACTTGAGCGGGACAACTAACTTGCATGGATTGTAACGCGTTTTCATCACTACTATTTTCAATAGGGTCTTGTCGTTCAGAATGCAGCACTGTCTGATGTTTTTTATCGCATTTCTTGCATGGCCTACAGGTGCATTTTTCAGTAGTATGGTTTTTTCTTAAACAATTGTAACATAATTTTTCTCTTTTTACAAACTCAAATCTTTCTTTCTCTTCTAATTTGATGAATTTATCACAAGCATAAATCTTGTGCTCTGACTTGCAATAATGACAATAATCCTTCCTTGTGGTTATATTAAACATACTACGCTTATTTGAGCTGCTAGCGGTTTTAGCATTAGAGAGATTTGTATTTGTAGAAAATGGTACCGTCACTTCAAGAATTTGACAGCGGGTTTTAAGAAATTCAACAAAATTGGTTAATGTAGGCAATTCTTTACCGGTGTTGCTTTTTTCCCATTCCTGATGGGTTATTCTATCGAGTTTACTAATCATGAAATAAATTATTACGGCATCCCAACTTTCGACTGCCAAACCTAAAGATTTTAAAGCTCGCGTATGAGTGTTAATATTATACAACATTTGCCTCAAGTAGGTTGGATTCTCTTTTGCGCACGGGGATATTTCAAAAATGCCTTTCAGATGGTTGTGTACTATTATTCTCTTATTATCGTAGCGATCGATTAAGAGTGCCCATGCGATGCTATAATTCGCTTCGGAAATTTCCAAGGATTGAATAATTGTTGCTGCCTCGTCTTTTAGGCATGATCGCAAATAGAAGAATTTTTCAATAGTGGCGATTTGATTTTTCTCATGCACCATTGATCGAAAAGTATCATAAAAGGAAGTCCATTTCTCATACTTTCCGTTGAAACTCGGTAAATCTATTCTAGATAATCTAACGTTTCCTACATCCGAATTATTTTGAATGATCATAACATCCGATTCAATATTTTCCAAAGGCTTGTTTTGTTTCAAATATCTACGTGCATTTCTAACTGTTTCGTAAAATTTTTTCTCGAATTCATCTCTATAATCGGCATGTTCGTTATTGTCTTCAATATCCTGAATGTCTAAATGAATTTCATCAAATTTATCTAATAGTAATTCAAAAGATTTTAAACGAAATTGTACTTCGTCATAATCGTCGGCAGTTGAATTGTTTAGAAACGTGTTAAAAGTCGTTATTTTGCGTTGAAGATTTGACCGTCTGATTTTTAGTCTCGCGAGTTCGGCCATTTTTTCGGGAAGATGGAGCAAATGGAGGGTGAATCGATCGGTAATAATATAGAGCTTACTTAATGATTGTAGATCCGATGCGGCGTTGATGCGTAGAAGATGCCTTGATGCTCTTCAGAAAAGTGTCGTTGTAATGGTGCAAGATGTACCGCTAATTGCCAATTCCTCTGATTTCTTTAGAAGTCGTTCGTGGTGTTCATCGATGATTAATTTTTGATACAAGATGTATCTAATGTTGTGAGTTTGAGTCACGATTGGATTGGAATAATAATATTCCCTTTAACTAATGTTCATCGGATTGATTTTGAAATTTCAATGTTCTTAGACTAATTTGTGAATTGTTTCTGCAACTCCGATATTATCGAACAATGATTTTTATTCACGATGATGAAGATATGAACACAACACTCTTTGCTTAATAAACTCACATGTGTACTGTCACTCGTTTTGTTGTGTATAGCAGTTCACTTTGTTTATGGTTTTCTAAAAAGTTTGACTTTGTTAATGTAAAGAATTGTCGCTTTGATGGTTATTGTTTATTCGGTTCGATGGACCAAAAAATGTAGTCTCCAAAGGATTTATTGGAAGCTCTTTGTCATACAAAAATTAATTCGGACGACTATTCACAATAAAAAAAACACACTTGTAAAATTGCAACTAATTATAAATATATTGATTAAAGTAACATTAAAATTTACAGATAAACAACACTTCTTAAATTTTTGGTGGTTGATTTATTCTAATATAATCGATCTTGGAAGAGGCTCCAAGATGTTCAGTGCGTGGTGGTCAGTTTTAATCTGACAAGGGTTTTTCTCCCTTGGTTGATCTATGGAGAGAATCGAAAGGTCTCAAAAAGAGGGGATGAAGGAAAAGGTTAGGCATTTCGCAAGTATTCTATGAATTACTCAAATCTCGGAGAAAGGGATTGGTACCATTACTGATACTTAACTATATTGCAGTATTGTGACCGGATTCTAATTGTTTTAGCATGGCTAGTGGGAAGAATCCTTGACAATAGCTCCTGCGAGTAATATGATATACAACGTAACTGGTTAGGATTTGTTTATACAGCTACATTATACTAAAAGTTTGGAAATACTAGGGAAAACCGTATATTATCACATTTTACTAGGAGTATATACTATGATAATATAACAAATATTATAAACTGTACGAACTAGAAATTTTAAATTGTCTACTATAGTTGATTGGTAATGCAAAATAGGTTTTGTAGCGATTATTTAAAACTACATAAATTGCCTTATATATTAAATAAACTTATATGTAATATTACGCATTACGCTGGCATAACAACACCCTTTCCATTAAATTAATTTAATAAGGGATAACAAAAGCCTAGGGTTTTCCTACGGACGAATCATTATACAACCGGACAAGAAATCAAAAGTAAGGGATAATTTATTTTATTATTAGCGCTCTATTTGTTTCATTTTTGATAGCGATTTGCAAAGTAACAAACTATATATTAACACGAATTGTAACGAACCGTAATGTAATTAAATTGTATCGAGCATAAACCGTAATACAAAAACTTTTTAAAACCGCAAATACGAATCATTTATTCCAAAAACTGTAACCCGATATTATTAAATTTCAATAAACTCAACACTAAAAATCAATTCAATCTTAGTTTACTTATTTTAGAAAACCTCCTATTACACAAGCTGAAAAGCTTCTCCGGTTAAATAAAGAGAGGGCAATGCCTTCGGGAAATCCATAGGCTCTCGCCTTGGAGATAATCCCGGCAAGGTAATCATAAAATTGGTTACCCCCTTTCGGCCGCTGTTCCCAGGCTATTAGGCGCAAACTGAGGCCTAAAAATCGGTATTAAAAGCGGCACAAAGTTCGTATTTCATAAAATACATATTTTATCGCCGGACGTGATAAAGTATTTAAATATGCAAATATCACTATAACTGTAATTAAAATCATTATAATTAATTATAATTTCTCACCTTTGAATACGCATCATTCGTTATTTACCACTCTCGGTAAAATAATGTGATCACTATAGATTCATTCGTCGGTAGGCAAGAGTTCTGCATAATTTTTATTTGTGGATTGAATGAATTCTTTTGGTTTACAGTATACTTACTTACTTATAAAATCACTAGATGTCGCTACCCTTTGTGGTGTATATCTTTCAACTGAACAAATATAGAATATTATGAATGATATAACATTATAAGTGCTATTAAAAGTTTAATACGGTATTATAAGTCTGCATGAATCAAAATAAGAAACAGGATAAGTAACGACGTCACACAAGGCGTATGAACAAGCAAATACATAAATGTAATATAGAGTTAAACACAGGAAAGAGACACTAGTGCTAAGTAATGCATTAAACTTCATAAATTCCACTATCCGCAATGTTTTCATGTATCATCATTCACCGATACATTAATGAATTAAATTGATAGTTTAATGCTTTGCCGAAGTGATATGCTCTGTAAAGTCCTATTATGAAATCTGACCTGATTTGACTACAAAGTCTAATGGAGAGAAATCTTCATGCCCACAAATTGAAATTAAAAAGTAGAAGTATTAGGAAATAGAATTAAAAATTAGATAAGAAGATAAATAATGAGCATGAAAAGTGTTATAGTTCAGAAAATTTATTAAAATCTATTACGTATATAGATTTATAATTTATTAGTAAAATGTAAAATAACATATAATACAATACAATTCATATTTTATCATTTATATGTTACAAAATTATTAAGTGACTTGTTAGAATTAAAATAGTCTAAATTAAAGTATTTTAATATTTATTTATAATTTGTTAAATAGCTATTAAGTTGAAAGTTAACAGTATCAACAGCGCCCACCGGCGCTGTATAAGTTAAGATCAGTCACGGCGCTCACCGACAGTGATTGTACTGGAGAAGATAGTGTAGTCTGGCTCAGGCATCTATTACCTCGTCAATTACACTATTTTTTCTTGCATTGTCCCAAAAATATTTCTGGAAACGAATCAAATGAATAGTTTCGGTACAAACCGAAGCCTGACGGATTTATTTTACGATTCCTACATAATCTTTTGCATGTCAGGTGTCTTTTGAGTGTTCGATTTTTTCATTTATTACTTTCTTATTGTCTTAATATCATGCAAGAATAAAAATTAACTGTAAAACGTAAAGATTTTTTAACGTTTTACTACTGTTTAAAACATTGTTTCTATTTGGCGCTACGTATAGAATTCCTGTCAAAATTAAGTTTAGTAGCATATAAGTGTAGTATTATTAGTAATAAATATTATTACTACGAGTATTAATATCTACAAGTATATTCTACAAATATTGATCAAAATAGGTTTATTAAATATTAAATTATTGTAGATTAAATTATTATTAAAACTGCAACAGTACTAATAAAACTTTTAACAAAATTGACAATATTTTTATGAATTTTAAATCTTATAAAATATAAATTATTTTACGAAAAATAACACTTGTCGATATAATGATAATTCAAGTTGTTCAAACATTTCTATTTAAACAGGAAATGAATTTCAGTTTATACAATGAAACTACAAATTTTGAATAAACCTAATACAAGAAATGAAACTGAAACATGCATAATTATTTAGATACCTTAAATGATAAGAATATCCGCTTTGTATAGTAAATATTAACAAAATAACAATGTATTGTATTAAGTATCAAATAAATTTTAATTAAAAATTATATTTTATAATAATGTTTCATTAACTTATTCTATAAAGAAATAATACAAAGGTACATTACATTTACATATATTATAATAACAAAATGAAATATTGAACACTTTTAGATCTAAATAATTAACGATACTCTATCATAAAATATGATTAAACTGCATTATATTAAGTTCCTTAAATGTTGCTGTTCCTGTAGTGCAGTGTTCTTTACATCTTCTATTAACTATACAATCTATTTTTAATTTCGGTAAAATATTTATTTATCAAAATCTTATGAAAAATATGTAATTATATATACATATGTTTAACTTTTTAGATAATTTTGACCCTTATTTGGCATCATGGCCAAATTTTATTCCTTTTTATTTTTTTCTCTGGTACTAATATCCCAATACCATCAGTCTCAGGCATTTTTTAGCTTAATTTTGGATGTCATTGAACTTGGTGAATTTATGTATGATAAGTTAAAGCCTCAATCTGAAGAAATGTTACCTGAAGGAAATTCAGAAGATCAGAGCGATAATGAAAATTTAATGAAACAAATGGAATTAGTTATAAAATTGAATAAGCAAACACTTGGAATAGCAACGGAAATTAGAGACGATTTACAACAATTACCCAAAAAAATTCATTTAGAAGCTGCGATGAATGATGTTTCTGAATCTATATCAGCAATAGATGATGCATTTGAAAAATATATGATTTACAAAGATAAGCTAAATAAAAATAATAAGCTGATAACTTTGGAAAAATTTGCTCTTTCCGCTTTAAGCCCATTTGATTGTGGCTTGAAGCATCATTTGTTGAGAATTCAATCAAAATTTTTACCAAATAGTTTCGCAACAAATAAAGAATCTACTATTTCTTATCTTATACTTACGTATAGACAGGTAGGAAATCGATTTTATTATTACGAGATTGATACTGGAAATAAAGTACTACATAATAATAAAAATTAATTTATAATATTTATTACAGAATTATAATCTAGTATGTACTAAAAATAAGTCTCCTAATATGATGTTGAGTGAACTTTATTATACGATTTTGCAAACTGAAGCTAAAGGCTTAGTGGTAACTCGTTTTGCCCTCGAAGTACTTGAAACTTACGGTCATACAAGTAAGTTTAAAGTTTGTGATTAATTAAAATTCGGTAATTTAAAAAATGCACATATTAAATTACAGATATTTTATACGCATAGAAATGTATTAGAAATATGTCCCTTATTTATTGATAAGAAATTAACTGTTTTCGATAGATTTATATACATAGTATGTATGTTTGTTAATCATTTAATAGCATAAACATTAAAAACTATGTGTATAAACAGCTACCTAACTACTAGCTAAGCAAATATTTCAGAAATATTTTGCCAAACGTTCATAACAAAACTTGTCATCTATTAGTGAACTCAGACTATTTTGGCTGAAAAATTTTTTATTAAAATTATTTTTATTCATCTATTAAAATTTAAGTCTTATATAATAATTACTATACACGTTTTGTTTTTTCATGCGTTTAATAAAGTTCTTCTTGTTTAAGAATGTATTACAGAAGTAAGTTGTGTTACGTTGAATAACTTGAAATTTTCCAGCTTTTTATTAAAGTTTGAAATAAAATTATAATATTGTATTAAATTAGATAATATTTCTTGTATAAGATTTCTGAAAATTGATTTAATTACATTATTTATTAAAATATAAATTAAAATAAAAATACTTTAATATTTTGTTTCCTACATAAATTAAAGTGCTTAATCGGCTTTACCTTACATCGAAGCTTGCTTAACTTAAGTTTTCTTGATATAAACTATAAATGATGCTATAATCGATATAGTTTTAGTCAGATAAATCGTTGAAATATGCGGAAAGAAATTTAACATAATTTTGTTAAGAACGAACAATTACAATAGTTTTTTTAAATAAGCTCATTTTTTAAAACAAATATTATTTTACCAGGAAGTAATTATACTGCTGATTTAGATTTGATTTATTATGGATTTCGTAGCAGAGAGGATCAAACTAAAAAAGCTTTTAAGCAGGCCATGAAATTAGCTTCTAGAAGCCTGTGGGCGTGTGAACCAGATATAAATAAAAAATCAGTTTACAGACTAAGAACAATGCATAGACAGATAATTACAAATAAATTAAACTCAAACAATAATGAAATGTTTTGTAAATTTCCTTCAAAGTATGCTTCAACACACACGACTGCACATCCACTCTTACGTTATAGTCTTGGAACGTATCCTTGCGAGTCGTTATTTGATTGTCAACCAGTAACCAGTGATATGTGTCAAATAATGAGCCATAATCAATTAATTTATGGATATTATCGAAAATATGGAAGGCCAGAAGAATGTTTCAAAAATGAAAAAGCAATTTTCTATGAAGACTCTAATCCTGATCGAAAATTAGACTACTGTATGTGTTCATGCATGGATCAATCATTTTATTTCAGTACGATGAAAATAACTGCGGAATTCAACCAGTAAGTTAGATTATACTATGATTTTTTTATGTAACTGTTCTTTCTTGCAACGGTATATCTATTGATGTTAAATTATAAATATTTATTTATATAAATCTATTTTCGATTTTATAGTGTTGTCACAGGAGTTCGTTTTGCAGTAGTTAATTATCCCTTTCCTATGCTACATATTGAAATTCAACAAGGTGTTTTATTAGCAAATGGTTCAATTGACTCAAGGACACTCAAGTGGAAAAGTAATAAAAAATATCCAGAATTTTTCTTGTCTGATAATTATAGAAAAATTGATGATGTTACAAAAATAAACTTATTTGCACAAGATATATCTGATTTAAATGTTAAAGAAGATTTTAATAAACTTTGGATAGTAACTGGACTACAGTTATCGCACATAGATTCGAAGACTAAACCTGGATTTGCAGCAGAAGTAACGTTAAGAACGATTTACACTTTCGCAGGTAGATTTAAAAATGTTGTATATATAGCCAAAACATTGGAGAAAGGTGCCGACGAATACGCATTACCACCTAGAAACGAAGATCTAGAAAATGGCTTACATTATTTACTAGTTAAACGGTACAGTAACAGAAAAACACTTTAGAAAGTAATAAATTTATAGCACACTAATTAAATTTTTTTCCTCAATTTTTATTCTTAGAATTATGCCAGAGCACTTGGATTTAAAAAATAATGATAGTCCTATTTATGCTTCTAAAAAAAGTGAAAAAGTGTCCAGATACGATCAATACTTAAATTTCCAGTTAACGAGTGATAAAGCAGATAACGGACAAACTGTAATCCCTTTCATTGATCTACAGCCAGTAGTAACTAATCCATCTATACCATTAGCTGGAGCAGCTTTGTATTATAAAGCTAATCCGGGCTATGGAGGGTTTCTGGGTATTGAAATTCGCACAATAAACTTTAATATTTATATGTAGTACTAATGTATTGTACGTATATAATTAATTAGCATACACATTTATAAATCTAATTATTAAACGTAATTATGTGAATGACGTACCTAACATCGGAGCATAGCCTGGATAAATTAATATGCTGTACAACATATATTATCTGCGTATATGACAATTACTTGTAAATAAGGATATGTGAAAACAAATTATATAATTTTTAGAGATTATCAAATTCATTTTATTATACGAAACTATAATATTCTAGAAGTTGAACATGTATTTATATTTTTTATAGACTACATATAAATTATATTTATGTAATTATTATGATAGTTACATTTTTACCTTTTTTAACATTCAATATGAACGCATACTTATTTGTAATTTCATGTAAAAGTAACTACAAGGAAAGTCAACATGTTAGTATGGATAAATAAATAGATTATATTCTGTGAATAAAATTTTTCAATGTGTTATCCATTTACTACTTTGACTAGTAACTTTTTAGATTTTAGATTTAATTAGTTATAGTACTTTAAATAAAAAATTAATAACATTCTTTACAGGTATAAATATGTAGATACTAATTTATTTGAAATTCATAAAATATTTTATAATAATTATTATACAAAAATTAATAATAAACATATAATTAGTCAGTTCTTAATTTATTATTATATAGAAGATTATTATTAAATTTTATTAGAAATTTATGCATTATCATTCCCAAAACAATATAAAAAAACAATGCAATTAAATTAAAATATATACCTAACAATCTGATAGAAATCAGACTTATTTATTTAGCTATATGAAAGAGAGTCAGAGTTAAATTGATCCAATGATTGTCTTGATTCTTTGTAACTTACAAATTATTTATGACATGTTTACAGCATGAGGATTAAAATCTTCGTGATTTTTAGTACGTATGAGAAATAAAAAGCTTATCGTGTTTCGTTTTGTATCATATTTTTTGTTTTTCTATAGTCATTCCAAGAGTCACTCATTTAAGAGTCATCAACTTT
Source organism: Sycophaga agraensis (assembly GCA_018906755.1). Taxonomy (NCBI): domain Eukaryota; kingdom Metazoa; phylum Arthropoda; class Insecta; order Hymenoptera; family Pteromalidae; genus Sycophaga; species Sycophaga agraensis. The sequence goes on from JACCIE010000003.1 coordinate 1,672,994, forward strand.
GAAAAGTTTCATTTTAAAAACTATAAATAAATTTCACAAAAATTTAATAATAATTAACTTTTACTTTAATCTTTTTACATATTGGTTGTTATGCTAACTATATAAAACGATCAAAATTGTATTGTATTCACATTTTTTTTCAGATTTACTAATAAAAATATTGCTGAATAAACGCTATAGCATACTTGTATAAATATAAAAATCAGTCTTCTTGAACTGTATAATAACGGTCGTTTAATAAAGAAATGTAAAGTATTATATCAATAAATTGCTATTTTTAATAGACAGTTCAAAATTAAAATAAATATTATAAAATAGAAAACAACAAAACTAAATTAATAATAATTAAGTAATAATAATTAATTAATAATTCATTTGCTACTCGACTTTTTGTTATCTTACTAATACTTTAATGCATTAAATAATAATTAATTAATCGAAAATTTCATAGACAGTGTCAGTGATGTCGTCGAGTAGTTCTTCAAAGTCATCCTTAGCTTTTGGATTTCGGTTACGCACAAACTCCTCGGGTATAATCTGTTGATTATTATTTGGCCCTGCAAAAAAGCCAACATCATTACAAATCAAATAACGTCGTAGCTACTATTTTCAAAGCAGCAAAATTACCTATATTTGGCCGTGAGCTCGCTGAGGCTCCACTATGAGTACCCTGTAACTGATTTAAAGGAGCCTGGAGGATATTCATTGGCGGTGAAGATGGTCGTTGATTCCTAAGGAAATGAAGAGGTTAATATTCTTATAATTTTAAATTGTATATCTGCAATGAATCTGAGAGACCTAGTAGCTAGATCTTTTTATATAAATGAATTTTAATGAGATTTATCTTAGAATAAAATATTTCACAATAAACTATTGCTTAAATATTTACACCTTATACAGTAAATAGATATGTCACACTATTCGTACATTCTCTACAAGCATCTATGTTAACTTAAATAGTAAATAATTTATTAATTCACTCGGCTAGCCCTACTGAGTTTAAAATAACTTTTATAAACGCGCTCCTAAAATTCTCCAAAAAATGTTTTTATATTTTATTAATATTTAGCATCAAATTAAAAAAATTCTAAGTCATACCCTGAACTTGATTGAGCCGAGGCTTGGGAAATGGAGAGGGAACCAACTGCTGTTGACGAAGCTGAAGAAGCCGAAGGAAACACCTGCACATTGGCAAGATCCTCTCGCGGATTTCTCATGAATTCATAGTATGGCCCATGATTATATCCAGGTTTTGTCACGGTAACACGCGGAACTCGGCAACGAGGATCTCGATACCATCCGTTATAATAATTACAGAAGTCTGGCGTGCCTGACGAAACTTCGGGCACTCGGTATCGACCGCGATTATCACTTATACTAATATCGAGGCCTGGTCTCTGTCGCAAATTGAAGTAATAATCATCTGCAATTAGAATATATATTTTATATAAAGGATTATAGTATATAAAATTTTATGTTTTTTGAATATATACTGTATATATATCTTAATTTTAGTTTTACATTGCATTTTTATAGTAGATCATAATATATGAATATCATCACCCATCCTTAAAATAAAAATTAAACTACTAAACTATGTAAATATCACCTAAAATTATTCTTTATCAACATTATAAAATACATTGTAGGTGATTTTAAATGTGTCAGAAACTGAAAGTGTGTATTGTATTTCTTCTTAGATAACCCGGATTTTTACGTTTAAAAATTAATAAACCTATTATATTGCAATATATCATATTACTTTTAAATTGCAGTATATAGTAGAATATGTAATAATATAATTGTAGCATAATATTAAATAAACTTATTGTACAGGATCGCGCTCTATTCCGATGTCATGTATGCCCGCATAAATAGTCTCGAGTCAATGGTGAGCGATTACAAGTAAAAATATGCAAATTCATGTTCAATTTCCGAGAAGCCTGCCCGCTTCAATTGTTTGCGCATTTTGTAAAACGGAGCGTCTCTTTGAAATTGCGCGCGAAAGCCATATGGGGATCATGGCTTTCCCTATAAAATGGCGATTGTTTGCGCAGAAAGTTAAGTTAATTTTTCGGTACTACGAGATTAGAGGGCAATTGCGAGCGACCCGGTGACGCGATCGAAGCCGCGCCGACATGTAGGCATGCTAAGTGTGCTCTATTATGTCGTAGGCCGCCCGCAGCATAGATATTTTGGGAGGTCTATGGCTGCTCGGCCATGAGACCGGGGATCGAGGGGAAGTCGCAAGGACTCGCGTTAAACGTAGGAAAATTACTTCTCCCGCTGCCCTGCCGTAAAAAGTAAGGGAACCGGGCCGAAACTTTGTCCACGCGACGCGCACAAAGCGAGGGTATTACTCTCCTTATCTTTCGAGCGAGCGCAACTACTATTGTTTAAAACATTTGTAAGCAATACACCTATTATAGAGATAAAATATTCAAATAGAAAAGATTTTGAGCTAACAGAAAAAACGCTCATTATTTAGTGCAAAATGTATTAAATTCAATTAAAATATTTTTAAAAAAATTTTTCACATTATGGTAATATAGAACATATAAAGTTCCTAGTATAGTACGGCAAGAATAATATTATTTTTAAATTTTAAATCACGGTAACTAAATTTTCACGTCTTATATTTTATAATATAAAAACTATGTTTCATTTGTTGATTCGTATAGCCAGTGAATTCATAATAATTTATCCTACCACTATTTCCATTTGCATAACTCGGCTGAATATTCCAGGAAGGCCGCTGAGTGTGATGGGCTATCGAGGAAGCTTGACTGTGCATCACCCCAGCCGCAGCAGAAGATTGCACTGCGGATGATCCTTGACCAACTGTAAATGAATTACCACTGGAGTGCGAGTTCGCTCCAAGCAATGGATGGCTCGAGGCAAACGAGCTTGCGTCTGAAGCGGATATACCGTGCAGACCACCTGTTATTGCTGACGATTGACTTGCTGAAAAAGAACTGAAAATAATCTTATTTATAATTTTTTATACGACATTTTAACTTTAATATAATCGATAACTATTTAGCAATACTAAATTCGAGATTATGTTAATCAATTCATTCTCTAAAATTTCATTTTCTCATTTTTTATAAATTAAACCGTTTCTCTACCAACATATTTTGAAATTTTCAAATGCGCTACAATATTACTTTTTAAACTTATAAAAAATAATCAGTAACCTTTACGATCGTTGCTGACTAAATGTCAAAATGCACAAAAGGTAATTATATATATATATACATATTATCTAACGCTTGATATAACCATATATTTTATTTAGACTTAAAATGTAAAGACATTAAGTTAATTTAAAAATAAGTTTTTAGTATTAATCTACAAATACTTTTATTAAACCTTTCTTGGTATATTATTGGTATATTCCTGACATTAATGAACCATCTAGCCAAATTAAATATCCATAAAATCAATTACCAGTTAGATGATATCTGAATGTTATTAGTAAGATTTGCAGTAACAAGTGATGAATGTACTTAGCATTCACAATAAATTTTCTACTAGAGTTACAATCTCTTATTAAAACAAATCATATTTAAATTTGAAAATTTTTTCTTAGCTCAAGAATAGGCATTTGACTAACACGTTTGAACAAATTTCTTGTATAGAAAAGACTCATAAAGATAAAGAAATCGTTGATGATTTTTACAAGCATATTTTTTTTAAGATGATTGTACTACCTGGGGATGATTACTTCCTTAAATTTGAGGTAAACTTGTTTTATAATTTCTTCCTTATATATAAGAAATTTCTAAAATCTATGCGAAAATTTAGTATAAGAAATCTTTAATTATAATAATTATTAATATATTAACGCCTTACTACAAGCCCTTATAGACTATATAGTATTAATTTCATCATTAATACTTTAAATCATAAAAAATATTGTTTACTATTTTTAAGTTTTAGCTTAACTTATTTGAAAATTAATAGTACAAAATTAATAAAATTTCATATTTTGTAGTATTAGTTAAAATGTTCATAAACTGTATATTATTAAATAAAGTTAGAACACTGGTCGAGATAATAATAATCCAAGTTGTTTAAATAATTATAATATAAATAGGAAATAAAATTATAGTTGTGATATAAAGAGAAAATACCAATTCTGAATAAATACAAAATTACAAATAAAACTAAAACAATCCTAATTATTTACATATTTTATATGATAAGAACATCCGCTTATTATAACAAATACTGATAAAAGATAAATGTATTGTATGTATCTCAGAACATGTAATTTTACAATAAAATTTTATTAAGCTGTTCTATCAAGAAGAAATACACAGGTGGCATCATCTTTATTTACATATATTATAATAATAAAATTTAGTATTAAGTAGTATTGAAACTAAGAAATTAACAGTGCCGGATAAGTTAAATGTAAAATGGTATTTTCAATCGTTGTTTTTTTATAAATAAATTCTATTTTAAATAAAACTTAGTATTTTTAATGCTTATCATTTTAACATAGAGCGAGTTACATTTCTTTCAGCAATATCGTCTCTTTAAAATTAGGTAAAGCTTCTTTATTCAGATATTTTAAAACAAATCTTATTCGAATTCTTATTAACAGAAAAATTTTCAAATATATCTAATCATAATTTTACACTTTTTAGAGAACGTTGTTAGTTGATTTTCGCCATGGCTAAATTTTATTCCTTTTTATTGTTTACCCTGATTTTAACTTCCCAATACCATCAGTCTAAGGCTTTTATTAGCTTAGTATTAGATGTTATTACACTAGGTGAATTTATATATGATCATTTACAACCTAAACCCGAGGCAGCAGAAGTCGCACCTAAAGATGATTCAGCTAGGCAAGCACTGAATGAAAATTTAGCGAGACAAATGCAATTAGTTGTAACTTTGAATAAAAAAATACTTGGAGTAGCATCAGAAATTAGAGATGATTTACAAAATTTACCCAAAAAAATTCATTTAGAAGCTGCAATGAACGATGTCTCCGAGTCTATATCAGCAATAGATGATGCATTTGAAAAATATTTGATTTACAAAGATATTTTTAAAAAGAACAACAAAATGATAACTTTAGAACAATTTGCTATATCTGCTTTAAGTCCATTTGACTGTGGTTTAAAACATCATTTATTGAGGATTCAATCAAAATTTTTACCTAATAGTTTCGCAACAAATAAAGAATCAACTATTTCTCATCTTATACTTACTTATAAACAGGTAGGCAATGAATTTTATAATTAAAAAGTTGATATTATACTGTAAAGAAATTACTACGTAGCAAAGAAAATAAATATATAATTTTTATTACAGAATTATAATTTGGTTTGTAACAAAAATAAATCTCCTAATATGATGTTAAGTGAACTTTATAATACAATTATGCAAACTGAAGTTAAAGGTCTAGTTGTAACTCGCTTTGCTCTTGAAGTCCTTGAAGCTTATAATGCAAGTAAGTTTAAAATCTATAACTAATTAAAGAGATATAATTATATAAAAAATTAAATAAAAAATATAAATTTAGTATAAAATCGAAACAATCAAAGAAAACATAAATTAATGTTAAGATAAAAATATAGTTTTATTAATTATATAAAACTTTATTATAAAAATATATTTATATTTGCAATTGAATGAAATTTATTAGTCGGTAAGCTTCAAATTTTGTATGTATATTATTAAGCCTTGAATCTTAAAACTCTATTCACTAATTTATCCAAAAATAAAGCAAATCAATATTTTTGAAAAATGGATATATCTAAATTACATAAACATAAAACTTATGCTGTAGCAGATTATAATTCAACTGCGAATTCAAATTTATTTTTATGAAATTGTTTACAAATTTCTGATTTTCTAATATCTGACTTTTAGTTAGTTTTCTACAATCTTAAAACAATCAATTAGATAACTAAAAAAATCGAGGAAATTTTTCGCTATTATTAATGTATACTATTTAGTGCCAAAAATCAATAATTTATATTTTATACTATATTTTTTATGTGTTACATAGTTAGATTTCTATGGATCTTATACATATTAAAGTTAATATTTCTAATGTGAACATTTTCAAAGCTAAAAAGTTTATTCATTGCTAGAATGGAAATATTTAAACATTTTGATTTTGTGAATACAGACACTCCTGATTCATATTTTACAAAGGCTTGAAAAATAGCTGTTTTAAAATCTCTGAAATGTAGCTTGATTTAAAAGTATTGAAATTTCATATTGTGTATAAAATAATATACTATAATATAAACCACATCTCTTCAAGAAAGAAATAAACCGACAGAACATTAAGTAATTTGTTTTTATCAAAAATATTATACTTTAAATGGAAAAATTATATAATTCAGATTTTTTCTCTAAATGTTACTTGAATACTAATTTATTTTTAAATTAAAAAATAGATTATAAACAAATAAATTCAAATATTAAATAAGTTTTGTTATCAATAAATTATGCTTCTGTATATACTTCCATATATATATTTTTAAACTGTTTTGATGTATATAAGCAAATAATTAGTTCATTTTATCATTAAAAACTTTGTTTTTATTAGGAAATAATTACACAGCTGATCTAGAATTGCTCAAAAATGAATTCCGTGCAAGAGAGAGTCGAACTAAAAGAGCTTTTAAGGAAGCCATGAAAATAGCTTCTACAAGTTTGTGGACTTGCGATCCGGAAATAAATAAAACATCGATCTTTAGACCAAGAATTATGCAACGAGTTGTATTAGAAAATAGATTTAAAACGTATCGTGAAGAGAAGTTTTGTAAATTTAGTTACGATTCTGCTCTTCCAAGCGATGACTGTAAACGTACATATAATTGTCAATCTGTAAAGAGTAACATGTGCACAATTGATGGATACAACCAGTTAAGGTATCCAAGACCAGAAGAATGTTACAAAAATAAATATGCCAATTTCTTCGAAGATTCTAATCCTGAAGAAGCATTAGACTACTGCGCATGTTCATGTGAGAAGAAATCATTTTCTATCAGTACTATGAAACTTATTACCGATTTTAATCAGTAAGTTTGATTTCATTATAAATTCCTTATACCATAACTGTTGTCTTTATTGCAATAATTTAATTAGAAATGTTTTATTATTATTATAAGCTCTGAATAAATAAAAGTAAAATTTTAGTGTCGTCACAGGCGTACGTTTGTCATATAGTGATACTGATTTTCCAATACTTTATATTGAAATTCAACAAGGAGTTTTATGGCAAAATGGTTCCATTGACCCAAAAACGCTAAACTGGAAATCCAACTTAAACCATGATGAATTTTTTGAAAAAGAAAATCTTAGAGAAATTGACGATTCTACAAAAATAAATTTATTTGCTCAAGATATATCTGATTTAAATGTTAATCAAAATGTGAATTCAACAAATAATCCAAATTTATTTTATGTACTAAATGGATTACAATTATCACACAAGGATTCTGATTCTAAACCAGGATATGCAGCAGAAGTGACATTAAAAATATCTTATGGTTATGTCCGAATATTTAGTAATGCGATTATCTCATATTCTGGTAATGAAGATTGGGTAAAAAAATTTGTATTACCGCCTAGAAATGAAGATCTAGAAAACGGCTTAAATTATCAATTAGTCGAACGGTACAGTAGCATGAATCAAACAAAAATTTTAAAAAATGATAAATTTATAATATAATAATTTAATCTTCTTTACTTAAATATTTTTACAGAATTGATGCACAACATTTGGATTTAAAAAATAATGATAGTCCAATTTATGCTGAAGAAAAAAGTGAAAAAGTATCAAAATACGATCAATACTTAAATTTCCAGTTAACAAGTGATGAAGCAGATAATGGGCAAACTGTAATTCCTTTCATTGATCTACAGCCAGTAGTGACTAATCCTTCTACACCGATTGCTGGAGCAGCTTTTTACTATAAAGCTAGTCCAGGATATGGAGGTTTCCTTGGTCTAGAAATCCGTACAATCAATTTTAATATATTTATGTAATAAGAATTATACGACAATTGATAATTGATTTATGAGTATGTTTTTCATCGAGGGAATGATATAATTTCATTTTTTAAACAGTTTAAGAATGTATGTCTTACAAAAAAAATGTTTTATAAATGATGTAATGTTATAGCTTGGCATCGTGGTAAAAACAATAAAAATACTAATATCAGTATTAGCAATTAAGTCATTTATTTAATTAAGAATTATATAGAAAATGAAAGACAATATTTTCTGAGGAGCAGATTTAATGTGAGTAAGGACTTGAGTGTAGAGATTTTTATGTTAAAGCTAAATCGAAAAAATTTAACGGCGTCTTACGCGAGCTTTTGTACCTTGGCATCGGTAATAACAAGGGGGGGATAAAACCTCTGACCACTTTTGAACGCTGGAGATGACGAGTAGTTGGTAAATAGGTTTGAGTGAAGGCCCACTGGAACTCAAGCATCACCCGAGAGAAAATATAAACTCGTGGTGCAGCGGTCACACCGCAGATTTAGTTGGTGCTCGAGTCGGTGTAGTCGGTAATAAACCTTCGCAGTCGTTTCTCGCTTGCACTTTCATGACTATAGCAAGCATCCTATCATATCTACCTGCATCTTTCCGCAAAAGTGCAACATTTATATTTTCATCAAATGTTTCATTCTGCGTAAATTATAGGTTGATAATCATTAAATTTGTTAAATTTAAAAACATAGATAACTAATAACTGTTTAGGTTGCTTCCACATTTTCTACAAACATTCTACAGTGAAGTATAATATTTATGCATTACGACAAAGAAATTTTTATTAAATTTATTTTTTAATTCTTGTTCAAAATGTTATATGATAAACAAGAAATATAAAATTTAGTATAATAGAAAATTAAATTACCATTTTTAATAGTCAACTATCTAAAATCTAGATATAATTAATATTAACCGCATTTCTTTAATAGTTTAATTGTTTTTAAAACCCTTTTTGTATATTTATTACATTTTGTATGAAAGGGAAGTTTTCATCTATTCTTTTACCTAAAAAGATGGTTTTTTTTTATAACATATGTTAAAATTTTAAATTCAATAAGAGATACTAAAAACCTGCAGATTTATTTATTTTTATTAAATAATTATATTAATAAAAATGATTACTCATTGACATAATGAAAAAGATTCTTCTAGACTGTTGTAATGATATTATAATATTGCTACACTTGTGTAACCTAATATTAACAGTTAATTCAATAATTATTAAAATTTGAAGCTTAACACATACGAATTAAGATGATCATTGAAATATATCAGTTACTTTGCGACTGGTTTTTATCATCTTTTATGAATGGATTCAGGTGCTATTGTACAACAGATCGCTCACTGATACTGTTAAGTAACATTTCCGAAAGTTAGCGCGAAGAATTAATTCCAAACACTGGTATGGCCCAGTCGACTCCATTATAGCAATTAAGATAGCAATTTACTCTTCTCACGGATCAAATCTTCATCCGTCCATGATATTGCCGATTAACATCGTTCGGTTATTGACCGAGATATATCATTCCGCGTAACATGCGTCTCATGTGAGTAATTACTAGTACACATACAAGTAAAAAATTGTAATAGAAACCATGGATTTACCTGGTTATCGCAATAAAAATCATTGAATTGTTTTTAATCATTACAAATAAAATTTACAAATAAAACAAATATCTGATCTTTTCTTTTAAATCGGTAAAATTATCTATTTGTGAGAGAATATTCGTAAAAGTAGGTACTGTCGAGTTTTATTCACAGACTTGTCGCAAAAAAAAGCTTACAAGAAGAGGTCATCAACCTCTTACTTTTTTACCTACCGAATACCGTTCCGAACAACTTAGCGAAGGCCTATACTCGAAATTCAGACAATAAACGCATCAGTCTTACGTCGCACGTCCGATCGTTTTCGCCAGGCGTGACATAATAATATACGCAGAAAAACTTATAATGACTTCATCAACTTTTGAAACAAACTTTATCGAACTATTTATTAATTGTCATGCTAAGTAGCTACTATTATTTTGACTATTGCCTGTGCTTCCATTTACAGCTTTCTTAAAACTGATGTTTTAGTAATAGAAATTCTTTGTATTACATTTAGATAATAAGTTAACAACTTGCGTTTAATTCTAATGTGTGAGTTATATTAAACAAAGCTAAAAGAGTCCTTATTAAAAAAAATTGAATCTATGAAACCTTACCCAGCACCCGAACCTGCGATACTTGAGCTCTGGGAAAGGCCAATGCCGTCCGGATTGCCGTTTATGCTAAAGCTCTGCGCTGCTCCTGTATTAGCGCCTCCGGCACTCAGTGAAAAGCTTGCAGAAAAGGGTAGAAATCGAGGTTGGATACCTACTCCAGTCCCTGTAGGTTTTGATTCAGCTTCGGCAGTTCGTTTTGTAATCCCTAGGATTTGAACAGAATAAACATTGAAACATTATAAAGCGATAGAATGATATTTTATAGTAAAATATAGCTTTCTTTAATCGAAATGAAACGATAAATACAACTTTTAGTACACTATTTTTGTAATTGATTCTTTACTGTTTAAAAATATTAAACCATTAACTAAATCGTAGTGTAGAAATTAAAAATAAATTTACTTAAAAAAATATACTTGTATCACGAATAACGTTTACACGTAATATGTTAGAGTAGAAACTTTGACGATATTTTTGCGATAATAATTAATGATTTTCGAATAATTATAATGCAAACATAAATTTTAAGCGAATCTTAACGCAAAACATCACTTAACATGCGTGTACACAATCATACACATCGTTTATTTTACTTGTGTACGCAGCATTTTATATCTATAAATATCAATTACGATGTATCTAAAAATAGTTGATTATTTTATTTATATAAATATAAACGTGCAAAATAAAAGTGCTAGTTTGAATTTTAATATTATTTTACTCAGTGTGTCAGTCGTATGTAAACTACTGATGAATTTCACCGCATCATTTATAATATAAGGTACTTTAAATTATTAAAAGAAATTTACTATAATTGTATACATATAACAATTAAAAGGACAGGTAGGTTTTAAAATGAAGTTTTAATTCATATGGAAATTAATACGTAATACTGCATTTACACGTAGTTGTTGTTGTATTTTATTACACGCGCAAATGTAATATAGTAAGAAAGTATTATATAAATAATTAGATGGGCCTTATCATTGTGGTCATAATGACGGCAAATATCACTCACCACACTGCCCTTGCTGCACGAGGCAGCACAGGAGAAACAAAGACCAGATTCGCACCATGGCTAAAAGCGCACTGACTTGAAGCAGTCGATCGGTTACCCTTTTTTAAAGAGTACGGCTGACCTTACTCTGAGTAATTGTCATGCATGCGCCGTCCTACTTCGCAGCAAGTCGCTCAACACTCTTGATTTCGGATCTGTACGAGTACCATCTCACTATGCCTGGATCTTATACTTCTCTTTATATACGCACATGTGAGCAAAAAACCTGTCTTTGCAAAACATTTTACCTGTACTAAGATCGCAAGTATAAGAACAAGACTAAAGGTACCACCGGCAACATATGAAGCCTCGAAGAAAGAGAACTGGCAAATGCATATCCACCTTATATACTATAACTCTACTTTCAACTTGCATCGTGCAAAAGAGAAATGAAGAAGTTATTCTTCCAACGACGAAAGAGTCCTTGAGAAATCCCCAAGCCAAGACTGGGCTAAGGCTACTCGCTTGAGTAATAAATAACGATTATTCGGAGTTCGAAGCTCGAGCGGGAGCAAATGCGCTTATTATGCTATTAAAAATCTTCCAGGATGTAAACGTTCAATTCCTTTAACAATTTAACTTTTCTTTTAGAGTCAGTTGTTAAAAATTTTGTGCGACTAGCTGCTACATTTTATTGTATACTTTTTTATTATACTATTATATTTTGTATTAAATAAAATCAAAAACTTATTTTATATTAAATAAAAATCTGATTAAATTAGAAAATATTAGATTTTTCTATATCATTCAATTATCGTTATTTTTAGCCATAAAAATTATTTGCACAGTGGTTTACTTTTTTTAGATAAAAAGGTACACGAAACTAACACTAATACTTACGAATTTTAAGTTAAAGCTTAAATTATGATTTAGCTTGAAAAAAATGGCGGTTTTAGTATAAGGACATTATTGTAAGTTTTATAGTTTATCGCAATTTGTGAAAAGAAATGTTCAGTAGACAGTAATAGTCCAAATTTAAATCTTGGTTCCTGAACGATTGTCACAAATTTTATGTATATAAATATTAAACTTATGCGAAAACTCTGCAGAAATTCTTGCACGCATTTATGCGGAAATCCATACGAGATATATTGCATGTGGAAAATTTTGAATTTTGTATAGTAAAACGTTCGTGATGTGAGTGAGAATATATTATGTTCACCATTAATATTGTAATAGCAATAATTTAAACCTTTTTAGCGATTTTCAATCTGAATTATTTTATCAGTGAATTGTATAAGAAAATTTTAATTTAAAAACATCAAAGAAAAGAAAAGAACTACATACAACAGAGAAATAAAAAAGGAGGCGGTAGCAGTAAGAAAGGTTTAAAGCAAAAACAAATTTCAATGCGTATTAAATTTTACTATACAACGGTTAAATATATGGTGTTATCTTATACAGTTTTAAATAATACAAGATTTTAAAACAATTATGTTAGCAATACAAACAATTATTGTACATTAGAGACTAGATATTAGCATATTTAATAATTCAATACATTGTTAAAAACTTAAATTATTAAAAAAAGAGATAAAATATTAGACTGATTTTATTATTCATCATATTTTTTATCATATTAATTGTTTACAAAAAAAAAAATAAGATAATACTTAAGAGCTTTTAGTTCATTACATGCTTTTATTTTAAACCTACGTAGCAAATAAAATGTATTACAATTTTTATATTTTAACATAGAATAAACTTTCACTGATATCCACTTAATAACAGCTACCAACTAATAGACTTTCAGTGGATATTACAAATGCAAAACAAATCGCTCTGCAATCGATGTTCGTACTAGTTCGTACTTCGTTCGGACAGTCAAGAGCACACGCGTTTGATTCATAGCGCCATCTGATATTAGTTTTCGACATATAAACCTTTATGTAATCGTTGGTATGTGTATAATATTATTTAGATTACAGATTTTAAATATTAATTTAACCAAAAAAATAGATTCTTACGACCAATTGGTTTAATACAAAAAACCGTTACAAACTGATATATAAAGATAATTAAATTCTTGAGATATTCAATTTTGTTAAATAATTTTTTAATTCTTATATTTTGTGTTAAACGCAAAAAAATCTTTTTTTACTATATTAATTATTAATATTATATAAGCAATTATTTGTTTATTATTATTGCAAATAAAAAATATTTTGTTACAAACATAATTAACATTTTGAATGTGGATATTCACATTATATATAGTATTAAAAAAATTATGAAAATAAACTTATTGCTTCTACTTCAATCAACTATCTTTCAGTTTTATGCTTTTCTCCTTTTCATTCTTTATTTTGAAATTCCAGGTTTGTATTCTGCATGTGTTCCTATCCAGCTTTATGTTTCGATGTAGTACGATCGAGAGTATCATAGTTTATTGAATATTCATAGGAATGGTCGATGTCGTAACTTCTGTAGCTTTTGATATTCTGTTAGTTTCATCTAAAACCAGCGAAGTAGTGACTGATTCTGCGACTTCAGTGACAATTGATACATTTTTTAGTACTTTATCTTGTGTTTGGCTCGACTGTACTTCACTAGTTCTAATTAGAATTTCATCTGTTTGTAATAGATTGTTAATTAGTGCACGAATAATCAAATTGAGAGCAATGAAATACAGCGTGATTTTTAAAATGTATGCGATCCTATATTAATGAAAATTGTTGATGTTATATGAAACAATAAATATTTTATGTACATGAAAAAATAAATAATCTCTTATGTATAACGCCTTCATTAATAATCCTTTAATGTATATTTATATATTGATAGTTAAATTATAAATACAGATGAAAATGCACCATTTAATTATACATATATTATAATTTTCTTATCTTTCATATTTAATCTTTCATAAAAATTTACCTATGTCTTGTAGTTTTTGAAGAACAGTTATTATACTTATTTCATTATTTTCTAAATTTGTAATGCGTTTTTCTAAATTTTTTATGTTTAAATTATCAAGAAATTTCATTCTTGAATAAACTGTAGGCACTGTATGAAAAGTCGGCATTTTGTAATCTTTATTAAATTGTGAACAAGCAAAAGTTCTGATTAATCCCAAATCAAAAGTTCTTTTTTGCCGATTCAGAGAACTTTCTGAGTTGACTGGTAGTGGCGATGGGCTACCTGCAATTGTAGTTTAACAGAAAACTTTACTATATAAATAGAAGTTTTTTAATGTCTGCATTTTTGTCTAACCGAATTACGAAATATAAAAATGTTTCAATGCAAATGAATAATTAATGTACTTACAGGGATCCAATCCAAATATAAAGCATAGTAAAAATTGGAAAATTATAATTGAAAATTTTTTTTCGAAAATCATTTCAGCTTCAAAACTTCACCTAGGACTTAAAAATCTGTCTCGAAGCTTTGTTTCACGATCACGTTTTCATATTTATGGAACATTCTCTACTACCCTTGTCTGCATTATTGTTGTCCTATATCTGTACAGAAGAGTCAACAGTATGCAGTATCTCCGTATTTATAACAAAACAATATTTTCTTCACTTCTCATATGTAAAGCTTTTAAATATATTTAGATATGTACAGATAAGTACTATCATACTTCCTAAGATAAAATTAACATGAGAAGAAACAGAAACATGATTCAAGAACATTAGGGAACAAGAACATAATACAATGAATGTTGAAATGAAAATTTGAATTTCAACAATTAATTTTTTCTTTTTATCATTTTTTATATTTTTTACATCATTGGCATTGTTTTTCTTTTAAAAATTCTTGAATCTGAAAAGTAGAATTAATAATTTTTCATTTTCTTCTTAAGGAGATTAGACTATTCTTCCTATTTTATTTTTGATTATGTAGTCAAATAAAACACATCTTTTGTATATTATACTGTAGTAGATTTTTTTTTATTATAATTATACACACACACACACACATATATATATATATATATATATATATATCTATAACAAGTCACAGAGGTTCGAAAAATTCAGATATATTATTGTTTTAAATTTTTACGTAAATATTCATTCGGATCAATTAATGGATTTTTAAGTTTTAATGTTAAAAAGTCATTTAAACAAACTGAAAATGAAGCTACCAAAAATTTTGAAAAAGTAATAAACCAAAGTTGAATGAGTTTTCAGACTTTTAGTAAGCCTCATTCAAGTTTAGCTTTTATTATTTTATTAAAAAACTTTAATAGTAATGTTTTTTACTGCAGGTACGAGCAAGAAGGGTGGAAGGAAGGAATAGAGTTAACTTTCAAAAATACACGCAATTTAAGGGTACCCGACATATTTTATGGAAAATAAAAGGATATGATCCACACTTTTAGTGTGATAATGTTTTATCCCAATGTGAATTATTATTATCAGACGCACAACTTATAGCATACTATTAGTTACTTTATTACATACGCATACAACATCTTTTTCCGCGTGATTCATATTACGTAGTTGGAAAAAACGTGTTCTATCAGATTGAAATCTTCAGTTTTTTCAATTATTTTTCGGAAATATTTTACCCAAACCTTTAGAAAATGGTATTTTTTAATTATTAAATGTCATTATTCTTTTTTTCAGCTTTCTTAATTGTCTTAATGTTTTTGTAAAGATTTCGTAAATATAATTCAATAAAAATATTTTCTTGCATGTATACATCTTGTATCTATATTTGAACAGTGCAAATATTTTTAGTATGTATAGGAGATAATCACTAATTGCACAAGTATTTCTACATTAGATTACTATTAGAATCGAATTTCGAATTAATATCAGGGTTCAAATAGAGAAAAAGCGTTTATTTTACGAAAGTGTTTATAGAATAAGACTTTATATTTAAATTATAAATAGTAAAAAATAATTTTTTGCGTACCAGTATAGTAATTATAAGCCTTAAAACATAAGATATAAATAAGAAAAAATTGATTTAATATAACAATAAGATCCATGGTTAACAATGTATTATTACCATTATTATGTTTTAAACAAATAATTTAGATTTTGGTTTACTTTAATTTAAACCAGTATTATTGTAGTTATTCAAATTTTCGTAATATTTTACTAAACTTACACACCAGAACTGATTAATCATTACTACAAAAGAAGAATATTGATAAATGAAATAGTTAAAAATACGATCATGATCGTATAAAAGATATTGGATTCTTATACATTGTTTTGTTGTACTATAGCAATTTTTTAATAACATTTAAAGTTTTAGTTAAAGTTAAAGTTATGATTAATATTGATAAAAAATGTACATATGCAAAAAATTGTTAGCATAAAATGCAGAATATACTGGGTTTGCGATTTTTATTCAGAATATACAGATAAAATTTTTGTGGGAATATAAAAGAAATAATTGTAAATATCTAAAGTTTCATAGCTAATATTAAGTTATCTATATATAAACGCTTTCGCAAGAGATAAATATATAACTTTAATTTAATTTGTGATCATCGTAGTTCTATTCCTACTTGTGTGAATTTGTTAATCAAATCTGCACATTAAAAAATCTAGTTTTAAAAATCTAAAATGTCATATTTTTAAAATACATTTAATAGTAATTTTTTTAAAGATATGCCATAATCATTTTTCTAAGATAGCAACAAATCCACCTTTTTTGTATTAATTTCATATCTAATTTGTTTACAGCCAAAAAATATGATGAATAAGGACCATCCTTCGATCTTGGAAAATTTATGACGTTACCAAGAACATTTCTTAGAACGCAACTTGTGTCGATGAGTTTCCTTTTTTTATCTTCATCTCAATATGTCTGAATTCCCACTGACTTCACAAGAGTGAAAAGAGCTATTGATTCGCATCGATCACTTCTCCGATAGAACAATAAAAAATATATGGAATCGAACAAGACACAATATTTATTAACTTAACCTTGACAATGATCTTGCAAAGTTCTTATTCAAGCAAATAGTGTTTATGAAAAATTATCCAATGATAAAAATAATTTTTATTCACTCGATTTTACTTAAAATTTATCGAAGAACAAAATTTATATTAGTGTAAACTACAAATACTCATATTGATTCATAAAGTTTAAGTGAATTATAAAATTTCATATTATATGTACACATTTTTCTGTATTTTATTATTTTACAGAATTATTAAATCATCCAAAAAAATATTTTAGTTCTGCACAGCTTATAAGGGTAATAATAAAAATAATCTGACTTGAATATTATTACAATATTGAAATTTCTTCTTCAATCTATGATAAAAATCAATTTGTGTTTTAAATTGAAATTAGTTTATTGATTAACGATTAGTTTATTGTAGTTATATGTGAGTAACACATGACAAATTATGTTCAAAGAATAAAAAGAGTCCAATTTGATTTTAATATTAATTTTGTTTATTGTTCGTAAGGTTCGTATAAGAATTCACAAAATGCATATAATCAATAAGAATTATAACAAATAAAAAATAAAAACATACGTATAAATTTAAAACAAATCATATTCTACTTCTTTTTTATTCTGAGTTTAAAGACAAAAATAGCATTTAATTAAATTAAATTTTAGGTATTACGTCATTAGTAGATGAACTATCTAGAATGACCCATATCAGGCAACAATATAGATTTTATTTATTATTCAACATTGGTGTTTATGTCGAGAAATTCATTTTAATGCAATCACTCATTGACGTTTCAATTGAAGTAATCTGATAGATAATACAAGAATGTAGATGTATGTATTAACAGAGTAAATCTATTTACGTAGGAAATTTGATTTTTTTGTCATAAGTTACCTAGAAGCTTAAGTCAGTCGTGTAGAACGAAGCGTATGTGTACCGTACAGTTGTGACGTACTTCCAGACTGGTTGCATTATATTACAGACTCATAAGTGTGTGCTCCAAGTTGAACAAGTATAAGGTATTAGGTGAAGAGACCCCTCTGAGGCGAATCGCTCAGCGGTTTGAATGCGCCCGAATCCTATATAAGTTGAACGCGGGAAGCAGCAACTTAGTCATTCCTTTGCGATCCTTCGTCCGGTCATACTCGTGCCGTCAGCAGTTCTCACGCGGAAACCTTACGCATACATTTAAAAGGCGGAACGTGCAAAGCTTACCTCTTGTGTCTGTGAAATATTTTTTTGTTCTCATTCTTTTATCCCATCGGCTGTAGAGAAGATGATTTTAAAGGCTTTTTGCGCGAGTCTCGCGCTTGTTCTCATCGCTGGAACGCAGGTGGCGACAAGTGAGTGAGATTTAATAGTATTTTCCCTTTACTGTAATTTATTTTTGCAGTCCTGCATTGCATGTATCATTTTCCATGCAGATGCTATCAAGTTATCAAAAATTATATTGAACATTCTTAGTTTATGAAATTACAGTGCTTCTTAATACAGTTATTTTGAATAATTATGAAATGATTAAAAATACCATACAACTTCCGATATTTTAATAATTCAAATATATGGAAAAGTTTAGATTTATTCTTATGACTTATTTTTTATTCTTATATCGTGGGTAAAGTATTAATTAGATACCTATAATTTACTTCAACATTAACATTTAATACCTGTTGTAACTTACGTAAGATCAATTGCACGTAAACATCGTTTACAGTGAGGAAAATAAAAATATTTGAGAAGAAAAATGCTAAATTCATAGACAATTCTAAATGAAATACGTTCCGTGATTAAAAGTAAATTTGTTCTCTTTAATATACTACCGGTACCCAGTGATAAATATAGGTAGATAATAGCATTCTGTCTTGGCAGTGATTCATCACAATCAGCGGCTTTTCACCTCAGCGCGTCCGAGGGCACGTCGCCATATAACATTGAAAAATAAGGATCCATAAACCTAATACTCATACGAAAACGAGTCAGCGTGTAACGAATTTTTTTAATTCTTCTCAGAGACGCGTAGGCTTGCATGCGCACGCGTTCCGGCGTGTCAATCCATATATGATTAAAATCTTACACGACTCCGGAAAGTAACCGCTTGAATCTTTTTAACGCATTACCTTGACATCATATCCCCTCCTGTTGCTCTCCAATCATACTATTTTATTTATGCTGAATACAAAAATTATCCACTCAACTCGGTCCAACTTAATTAGAGTGTTAAATCTTAATTTCAGTAAATAATGTGTAAAGTTTTGTTTATAATAATTATATTATTTTGAATAGAATCAGATAAATAAAGTGTAACTCTCCCATTATTTTTAAAAAACATTCTGTTTAATTTTATTTTTATATTAAATACAATTTTTTACTAAATTTATGAATATAGTGATATAATTTCTTGATTTCACAACTTACGATATTACTTAGAATTTCGTAATTAAAGCGGTACGTCTGTACGTGATATCCTTGTATCTCTTAGCGAGTAGAAGGAAAACAATGTTTACATCTATTATAATTCAACGTTCGTTTGATAAATGTGGCAATTTCCTGATTTTGCTTATTTAAAATTCATAAATTAAAGTATAAAGTATAAAAAAATAAACAAAAGCATATCATTATTAATTTAACCATAAGTTACGGTTGCACAATAGATTATTTATTACTTATTCTACAAGTTTCACATATTCTTTATGTAATTAATATCAGCTATATTTGTGAATTATGTTTTATTATAAAAACTACAGATTATCATCTGTTGACACTAGCCAGTAACCTTCGTTTTTAATTTTATAAATATTTGCTTAATCTAACTATATTTAAAGTTCTATAATCAAAAGCATAATTGCAATATTCAAACTTAATTGTTTATTCAAGTTTATAAGATTATCCTCTAGTGAACAAAATGCACAAAACCCATTATTATATCCATAGATGATTATTATTCAAGATAAAATTTGATTAAGTATAAAAATTGAACAATGCGGCACAGGATGGAAGAAAAATAATATAATACCTATTGTTGTTAAGTATTATATATTTTTCACATTAGCTAAAATTTAAAAGTTTATTAATACAGCAAATAATTCACATGAAGTGTAAGGTATTAAATCCCAGGATTAATACTTTTTCCGGCAATATAGTCTATCAATACATTTTTATGTCTCCTTTCATAACTGAAACAGAGTAAATATACTAAATACTGATATCTAAGATCATTGAAAAAGCTTTAGCTCATTTACCAATATAACCAAATTCGTATAAAAGGCCTAAGAAACGGCTCTTTTTACATCAAAATCATTAGAAAATTGCTTCTTTTATTTTTCGCTCGCAAAGGCAAATCGGTGGATGAAAAATTCAAGGATGAACATCATAACGTCAGAACATTTGTCTTAAGAAAGCGAGATGCAAACGCAGAGATTGAAGATATGGACGACTCATTAACAACAATGACCCCTCCAACCACTGATGAAGAAACAGAATCTCCAAGTATACCAATGACGACAATGAAGTCCTCGAAGGCTCGAAGGCGTCCATACAAGTCAACAACAACCATAAAACCGATGGAGGGAAAAAAGGCGCAAAAGTACCCGGCATCAGTACCGATAGCATCTAAAATGTCCGAAGCGGAGTCGGAAGAGCAAGAAGAACGAAAAGAGGAAGCAGAACAGGAAGAACAGGAAGAACAAGAGGAGCAAGAAGAGAAAGAAGTGCCTAAAAGCAAGAAATCCAAACCAGCTTGCACTTGTCCCTCAATAGGTTCGAGAGTGAACGATGAGGCTGCCTCGAATCTTCTTCCACCGATGCCTTACTACAACCCAAATACATACGCTTATGCTCCCTGGAGCTTCACTCCTGGCTTAGCTACATCATCTGACTTTAAAAACTCCCCTAACCCAACTGGGCCAGGTTTCAGTAAGCCCGCATCTACGGGCGTAGTCAGTGCAAGTGCTAGCACGAGTTCCAACGGTAAGGGTAGCACCGTCACTGTAACGTACCCTAACAAAGTAGTCACCGGTACGATCCCGCCTGGTGGAACTCATCACGTGACCTCTGCAGGGTCATCCATTGGTCTCCGTGGCTCATTCGGTGGTCAAGATGACTCTGTTGGGATCGAAATCAATGGTGATTCACCCGCAGGTATGATGAGATTTGTGATACGAACGAATAAGATCAGATACATCAATGTTGTACTCTTAACAAGCCCCTAAAGGAAATATTTGCAGTTTTTTACTCATGTCTGATGTTACATATAAGAAGAGAGTATTTTATTGTTTTCTCTATGCTTATATTTCTCTTTTTCTGTACCTTTTTCCTTTTTCCTTTACTGTATATTTACAAATACCTTTGTAAATAACAATTTCGATACTTTTGTAAAAAATATCATGTCCATGAGAATAGTACATCCTATATGATCTTCAAAGCTCAAGATATAGTCTATCAACAGTAAAAAGTAATTTCAATAATTTTAGGAAACTGTTTTATGATTTTCTGTGAATATGATTTCTAGGATATGAATTGATACCCACAAATGATCGAAAGTAAATGTTGGATGATGAGAATTAAAAAAATATACCATTATCCTATAATTTTGAAGCGAATGAAAGTGTCAATGGAAAAACGTTACCCATTTAAAAAAGTCTATTATAATATTCAATAAACACTAA
This sequence comes from Sycophaga agraensis, assembly GCA_018906755.1. NCBI lineage: Eukaryota > Metazoa > Arthropoda > Insecta > Hymenoptera > Pteromalidae > Sycophaga > Sycophaga agraensis. Next base: position 1,694,826 of record JACCIE010000003.1, read on the forward strand.
CTTAATGTTACTAATATATTTTGAAACCACTATATTTTTGCATATGTTGTGTTCGATGTTATTTTGAACTGTAAATAATCAATTGAAACTACATAATTTTCGTATTTAATAACAGTGACAATATTTCTTAAAGCCAGAAATATGTAATATTAATATTCTGCAGGTTCGAATGCTTATGGATATCAAGGTTATGGATATGCTCCTTCAGCCACTCCATATTGGCCAAGTCCATATGTAAATAATGTACCAACATACAACGCCTACAACAACCCTTTCCAGAATTTCTTTCAACAACAGTTCGCAGCTCTTCAAGCTCAACAGCAAGCTTTTCAGGCTCAAATTCAAGCTCAACAACAAGCGTGAGTATATCATTTACATTTATCTTAAATGCAATAATTAATACGAAAAAGCAAGTTTAGTTCATAGTCTATGCCTACTTAAGACAGGCTCTCTTATAGATTTCAAATATATCAAGATCTTTGCTTGCTTACACATGCAAATAAAATTGTTACTTTTAATAGGTAATGGGTATAGTTGTAATATAAATAAAAATATTATAATGATTGTTTAGATGAATTTAGTTAATTTACAGAAAAATCTGAAAGGAAATTTTTAAAAAGATAAGATTTCAAATTTTTTTATTATTTACGCTTTATAAATATAACAGTGTAATGTTAGAGAAACAGCGTAAAAATATATATTCAGTAATTAGCATTCGTCAGAATCGAAGTTGAGTTCTAACTATATTTGACCTCTGTTAACGCTTAGTCATACATATTGCGTGTTTAGATTAGCGATACAACTATAGAATTGACTTCTAATTTTTTACGAGAATTTACAAAATCTTTAATGCTTAAATACAATAAAAAGCAATAATTATAGTTAAAAACATTTATTTTATTTTAAGATTTAAATGCACTAATTTCTAGTTATAATTTTGTAACTATAGTTATCAACAATATTTAAATTATAGTTTTTTAGAAATTTCGAATTAGTTTCGATTTTTTAAGCTTCATTTGAAAAATTTTTCGGATAATTGAAGCATTAAAGATTGAATCTTCTCATGAAAATTAAGAAAGATTATTTAATTCTTTTACTTTAATAGCATTAATAATAACAGCAAAAACAGTTTTCATATATCTCTATTTTTTAATTTCTTAAAAGTTATTTTATAATTTTTTTAAAAAATTCAAATGTTCGAAAATTAGTAAAATTTCTTCTATTTGAACTTTCAAAATATTCTTCATATCCGAAATTTTTAAATGTATCTAAAAGTAATATCCATAATTAGAACAATTATTATATTTTTATTAAATAGGATTTGGGACCAAACTAATCGTATCGATAATAGAATTGGTTCTTATGGCGATTATTCGGCCAGTGGTCCACAATTCGCTTCATCTAGCATAAGTGTCGGTCCATCCGGAGGTTATGGTACAGGACAAATTGGCCCAGTAAGTATAATATTTAAGAAAATTATAAAGAAATAAAGAACGATATTAATTATTTTCAATTTCGTTATTAAACCAATGTTTTTTTGTTTTGCGAAGGTTAAGCCTGGCATTGTTTCCCGTTTTGGCGAAGAAATTCCAGCTCCCTCGGGCAACTCATTCGGAGTCTTTAGCAGTTCAAGCTCAAGCTCAGCTGTTGGTCCTGATGGTAAACCAGTTTCTCACAAATCAGCAACTATCGGCGTTAATAACAATGGCAAAGTGACAGTCCAGACCGTCCACGATCCTTAAACGTGGATAACAGCATTGCGTACACTCCAAAAATCTTAAACTAAGTTTTTTTTAAATACGTGAATTATAATCATCACAAACAGATAAGAAAAGAGTATTATAGAATAAACTACAAACAAAATAATGTACTGGAATTGTATTAAGTTTTGTTTTTACATGGTTATGTATCTTTGCAAATATATCACCAATGATCAAATTGACTATTAGAAAATTTAGTTTTGAGCTAACTGCTATAGACCGTCAATTCGCAATTTTTATGATTTATTAACGTTATATTAGTTCATTTTCATGCATTCGTTAAAAAAAAGAAATATTTGATTTGCTTTATTTTATCTATTCATATTGTTGAATATTTATTTTTCGATTCTTAAAAAGTTTGTTTTATCATTTAATTCGATAAATATTATAATAATATTCATCATAATAATTGCCATATCATGATTAATTAATTTATTTACTTATAAAATTTTCATTATAATATAATTAAATATAAAAACTGCAGTAGAACAATTTTTAAATTTCCTGAAATAAAGAAAATGAATTTCTGAGTTTGTTTTTGTAGAGCTATACAATTTGGAAAACACTTTTCGTCATAGTAATAGAAAAATCTTTTCTAAATATCAGTGTATTTCTATATGGCTGATATGTGACGTCATGTTTCTCAACTTAAGTGATAATTAACTTCACATCACGTCAAAGATACTCTTAGGACATTAATGTTATTTTTATGAATATAACTTATTCTTTTATATGATGTAGCATTTTAAATATTAATTTATATGTATAAAATTATGTTCATTAAAGTATGCTAAACAAATAATTATAAGGAATAATATTCTAAATGAAAGATGGACTTTAATTATTACTATAGAATAATTGTATATTAATTCTCTCAAACTATCTCTAAATCAGATTACTATACAAAGTTTCTTTCTATTATAAATAAAGAAAGTAAATTGTCAACGGCTTTAGAGATAGAATGAAGATTATTAACTATAAAATTCAATTGTTTATATTATTTTTCAAATTATATATTATAATTTTATTGTAATAAAAATATTTTCAAAAAAGAGCATTACATTGAAACCACATACATTAATTATTTTATCGAGTAATTCTATCGTATAATTCTACATATTTAAAATTCTATGGAAGTTGGTCCTTGCAATGTAAAAAATAATTATTATTAATTATAATGTGATATGAAATACACATCTACATAAATATAATATGATATTTTTAAAAAGATATCAATGTGTGTGTGTGTAAGTATTCTAGTATCGTTCTAACCAACATGATCGAACGAAATATCATATAGAAAAAGTATCAGAACTATGAATAAGATAAAAATCCAGACAGCATAAAATTGAAGACAATTTTCAATATTCATTAAAAACCGCTATTTCAGAACATATTTTGCAAGATTGTTAAATACTTTATCTTCAATCGGGTTAGTGCCCCGTTAATTCATTGACCTTGGTGATCACGTCCTGTGAGATATTTGAATGGAAAAAAGATGCAAAGCTTTACCGATATGTATATAATGTTCTTCAAACTATATATAGACGTGGGCGTGAGTACGCGGGCAAACTCGCGAGGTCACATATCGGACAACCGGTTATGCCAAAAACCCGAAGATTTGTATTTACTGAGTGACACGGTAAAGTTAGTTTACTAATTACCGATAGTATACGAATAGTTCAACCAGTTTTTTCTGTACGAAAAGTATGTAAGTAGTACAATTTATTTCACTACTATTTAAGTATCATTAATATTTCTTAGAATATGATTCCATTTTATTTAACCTTTTATTTATTACTACTTCTATACATCAATGCTTTTATGTTAGCTTAAAATTAAATATATAATGATAAATATCAAATAACAGAATATTGTAAAGTACATCTATTATTTTGACTACATAAAAAAGTGATTGTTTTACCGTGTTTACAATGGTTGAATATTAAAAAAACATTATCATATTTAATCGGTTAATATTTCTAATAAAAATTTACGTTTTCGAAACTTGTAAGATCACTTTAGAAAATGTCGTCTTCTTCCTAGATTATGTTTATCTTGTACCGTAAAAGACAGGTCGTGATGTTACTTAATTTCTGAATTTAGTTAAGGAAAACAGAATAGTAGATACAAACTGAATACATCAATTTCATCTTTAATTAGTAATCATTTTATAGGATATTTTTAGATATCGAAGCAAATGAATGTTTAGTTAATTTCCTAATTCTAGTTAATTGAGATTTCATATTTTAATAAAAATTTCTATTTATATTTGTTTACGTTGTTGAATTTTGTAAACAAATGGTATTTAATAATAATTCTTAGAAATGTAATTTTTTAAAAATAAAACCAGTATTTGCTGAATATACTATCTTATTATTGTTTAATACTTAATTAGTATAATGTAATAAATTAAATATATTGTATGAAGAATCTTGCATTATTAAAAATTCGTTTAAATATAGTATCATATAACATTATATTACAAAATGTAATGTAGTAAAATCATTAATTTATTAATAACCATTATCTAGAAAAATTTATAACTATTTGTCCTTTCTGTACATATAAATGTTTCTTACGTTTAGCCCAATAGGTAAAGTAGATAATGGCCGCGTAATTTCTAGGTACAGAGTTTGCTCTATCTAAACATCCTTTAAATGACCAAAGACCCTCGCGCGCTTACTTTTTGGCAGCCGAAGCTAGTTCCCAGTAAAAATAAAATTTAAAATACTGTAGCAACTTATAAGAATATTTATTTTTTTAATTAAAGTTATAAAAATTTACTTAGATATTTATGCTGGAATTAATTATCAATATATTTTGTAATTAGTATAACATGATGATAAAAATGAATCGGGTTTGCTATTAGACACATTATGTACGTATTTTAATTGCCAAATTTTTTATTATTCTTTTTTGATTTTATGTGTATTTATACAACATAAAGTAGATGTTTTGAATAGTAAATAATAACTTCAGATGATTCGTTTTATTATCTCAAAAACTTTCTTTTCAACATTATAGATACTCATTCCTACCATACTTAAGTGTTTAAACGTAGTTACATTTCTAATTTTTCTGTAACTTTTTGTATGAAACGTAACTGATAACATCCACATTTATTCTTATAAACTCATTTTATGCAATGTAATACTTCCAAAATAGCAGTAAACGATAAAAAATTAGGTTATTTACATTATTCTTTAAATGAAAAAAATGAGTATGTCAGAATACAAATTACATAAAAATTGTAAATTTGATATTGGTATCTTTATTTTAGACTATAAAATTTGGTATGAAAATAATAATTGACAGTTTTTCATAATATAAATTTTATTCATCTTTGTACAAGCATTTTAATAGTCTACTTCGATGATATATACAAAATAGTTAGATATGTAGAATACATTTCTATGAACATTTTACACTGTAAGCGAAAGCACCATGTCAAGATAAACAATTTCGCACATAAATTATCGAAACGTTAGTTGACTTTAAAAAATTTTTTCTCAGTCATTATAAGAAAGATGTTCGTATAAAGAACACTTATTTAAAATTGTTAACACTATGATTCAAAATATTACATTTGGTTAGAATTTCTATTTTTAATAAGATTGTGATCGTAATTACTGTCACGTTACGGCCAATTATATGCTTTAATATAAGTATTTACAAAAATACAAAATAAGTTGTTGGCACGCTCGAGTTAGTGTTATCCTAATATTAACAAAATGTGAATCTCAATAAAGTTAAGTAAAAAATTTTTTAACAAAATAAATATTTATTCTATTTTATTCACCAATGAGATCAACGTATTTTTAGTGTCACAATAATTTTGTTAAAAACAACAAAATTCAAATAGCTAAATTAAAATAATCTCGTAAACTAATATCCTAATATGTAAATTTTTAGATAAATAAATTTAAAGTACAAATATTTACAAGCATAATAATTCATAGACATAGTCGTTTTTAGAATTATTAAAAAGAGAACAAATTAATTGCATTTCATTGCAATCATTAAAAAACCTTTATCAAATTTAATAATTTGTAAATAAGTATAAATTCTTTTATTTTTGATAAAATCTTTAAATTCTAAGTTAAATTTTTATCTACTTTGGATATGCATTTTTTGACATTTTTATTTTTAAAAATGTACGAAATAATTAAATGTTATAAAACTTGTAAAGAAAATTAACATTTTCTTAATTTAAATGATTTAAAGACGCAAAAATTCTTTTTTATTGATATGGCAAAAACAAAAATATATTGTATTAATATATTATTTTCATTATTAGGTAAAAACAAATAGTCGTTACTAATTGATCATTAATGTTATTCTTAAATACGAATTTCATAGCATTCAGGTTTTTATTGATTGATGAAATTGAGATCGTAGATGTTCTGTCAATAAAACTCCTTCAAACTTGACATCCCCGCGGACGTCATGTTTAAAATCGAAAGGAGTGATCGGCACGCGCGCACCTATTGTCCACAGTTTCGGTCCATCTTACCGCACTCACTTCGGGGAGCAATACTAATGCACCTCTACATGCAGCTCATGCTGCAATGCGAAGTCGAACACGATTTTCTGTATCTCCCACAGCAGTACTATGGCAGCGTTCATGACGCTCACCGCGTCGTGAGAGATGAGACGCCGATTTTCTAGCACTTCTTTTCTATGATCTTCGTCCTGTAAGGATATGGTGAACGTTCGCGAGCTCCCTACAACTTCCAGTAACATAATCAGGATCGCAACTTTCTTAATTGGAACGAACATTTCGCCCCCCCCCTCCCCTGCCGACGCAACACTCACACGCCGTCCTTGCAGTTCGTCCAGCTGTGCTTCATTTCTGGATCGGGCCCCTTCGTGTATTCTCCCTTGGACTTTCCCTTGGAAAGTATCTTTTCCGATTGAAAAAGTTGCACACCACACTTTGTGCCCCGAAGATGCAGGATCGCAGAAGCCTACGATCTCCTTCCTTCAGGAGGAACCTCGTCGCGAGAACATGTACGCCTCACTTTGACTGTTCTCTAGACTATGAGTGAGAATGCAGCACATGACTGAAAAATTAGTTCGTTATTGCTAATCACATAAAAGCTTCACACATATTTGGTCAGTTGAGTGTGAAATTCTTGTAAACAGACGATAAGTTGGCTAAAGGTAGGTCGTTCGTCGGGCGACATCGCCCAACAGTAAGCCATAACCGCAAACAATTCATCCGGACAATTGACAGGTTGTGCCAGCCTATAGCCATCTCTTAAGTACGAGGCCATTTCGAATGGATCCACTTCAACGTAAGGTTGCTGTGCGAGAGTAGTCAATTCCCACAACAATACACCGAATGCCCACTAGAAAAATATGAGAATGATATTAACTTTCTAAATTACTATTTTGGAATTTTTTAAGTGTCTTATTATCTTTTGATCATTATTTCATTTTGTCCAATTAACATGAAAAAATAATTATTTCTACAATAACAGTCAGTAAATCTTTCCATATTACAATTTGATTTCTTGTAAATATATTTTATTTAAACCAACATAATTAATTTGAAACTTTAATGCTTGTTTTGAAAATGTAATTCTTGTTTTCATTACACAGTGTGTACAAATTATTGTATTGTTGATTACAAGATTTAAAGAATTATGTATTATATCACTCTAAAAAAATAAAATAAATTTAAATTAATAAAGGAATAAAATAACTTACCACATCAGAGGCAGTACTAAATGATTTACTTTGAAGACTTTCAATTGCAAGCCATTTGATTGGCCTATTTTCATTGTCACCCAAGCAATAGTAATCTTGAGGAAACAAATCACGCGCTAACGCGTTGTCAGTGATTTGTACATGTAAATCATCGTCCACTCTGTAAAATATATAAATAGTATCGTATATAAATATATATAATCATTTATAAATTGAGTTTATAAAAAAGTATATAATTTAAAAAATTAAGAACGAACGTATAACACCAAAAATGCTATGTATGCATTTTTCAGTTTCGTAAATAAGCTTTAATTAAAAGCTAGAAATTTTCAAATCATTGTTATTAATAGAATTTTGGTCTTCAAAGAATATTTACGTATTTATTTTGAAAATCAATTCATTTAAACTAAAATGCACTATTTTATTATAGATAATTCAGTAATAAATAGAATAAAATTTGAATTACTAACACGCAGTTTCTGGCAGCCAAATCTCTATGTATTAACCGCTTTCGATGGAGGTATTGTACACCTTTTGCTGCCTGTAGGGCCATCTCAACGACTTCTTGAGTAGTGAGAGCACGTGGCGGGCCTTCACTGCTAAGTTTACAGCGTAGTAAGAACCTCTTCATGTTTCTATAGCCAGTAAGAGGATACAAGATAAATGGCGCACCGCGGTCCTCGATCGACACGCCAAGAACCGGGAGAAGAGCTGGATGGCTCAATCCATACATAGCCAGACCTTCACGTAACAGTAAAGCCATCTGGAATGAAATAATCATTTAGCTAATTGGACGAATAATTTCCTTAAACTCTTATTCAAAGCAATTGCTGAACTTCAAGAAGGGAATCATCACCAAATGGATAATTAATACTAACCTGTATTTGTGAAGCATGTTCAGCTGCTGTTTTCACAAGCACATCCCGTGGAGTTGTTGTCCCTTCATCGTGATAACTCCCTCTATAAATTCTACCAAAGGTTCCTTCCATTTCAACACTCAGCAGACGAACTCTACATCTGTTATAAAGGTAAATTTTTATTCATTTTAATAAACGTTTTTATAATAAGTATGTAACGTTAAAAATAGGCAATCGAAATACAGTTCACTTAAAAATCTTTAAATTTACATTGAATTTAAAGGTATTGATTTTACCGGCTATTTTAATAACGAGAATTCCATCATAATAATATGATCAAAACAAAAATTAGATAATGTGAAATAGGAAGAAGTATAAGAAAAGCAAATTAAGTGCCAAAAAATCAAGAAAGATTAATAGGTGACTGATATTTTCGCATTTATGCAAATGTGTATAAAGGTAGGGGAATAAGTACCGTTGAACCGTAATCTCTTGAATCCGCTCATATAGCTCGCGATTCGATCGCTCATCCATTCTTCGATATGTAGACATAGAGGCTGTAGATGGAGGAGGTGGCGTTTCTGCTGAGAGGAAAGTTTGCGCTGGTCCAATGCCTGTACCACGCTCTACACTACAGGCTGAGCCAAGTCCTCGTGATTCCCTGAAATTAAATATACTTTAATCAAAAAATTATAGATATAGCATAATGTCAATGTTAAATGTACATTTAACTCAATACGATTTCTCTACCTCGACGTACCGTTAGGAGCAATAAATAGAAAAAAAGTTTTCGAAATTCAATTCGTACCATTTGACAATTAGAATTTATTCAAATGATGACTAAAGATTTTGCTTGACGAAATAATACTTTGAATTATTAGTCTTTCTCTTTTCTAAATTGCTTTTTAGATATACTGTACTTTTGCCCTTAGCTTTTATTTAAAATTTGGTTTTATGATAGTCGCAAATAAAAACATAAATTATGTAAATATTCCAAGTGTAGAATTAATTATATTTTCAATTAATTATTAATAGTTATGTATTTTTAACTATTGACAGTAACTTACTGAAGTGGCTCTCTGTGTCTTCTGGCCTTCTTGTCCCTAACGTAGTAAGCAAGTACCAGGACACATATAGCAGCAATAAATGCGCAGGCACAACCGACCGCTGCGTAGAACACCTGTCCACCGGCAGTTGTTCCCGATGCGGCAATGGAAACTTCTTCCAAACCTAAGTAGTTGTTCTGCTCTTTGAGGCATATCTTTTTGCGCTTAAACTCGAGATTAGTACTATTCCGCCGTGAAAGCGAAACATTGATGCGTAATGAAAGATCCACCTCGGCATCGTACGGGCCGCAGTGTAGTGCAAGTGCCCATGTTTGCACACCGCCTACAGGAATCTCTCCAGCCTCCGAGATATTGAGCGCTCCCGTTAGAGCAGATGGATTACTTATGTCCACAGACAAAGTGTAAGGCAGCTGCAAAAATATTTTATGATTAGAAGCGCCAATAACTTATTATTTTATTCCCGGAATGTAAAGTGAGCGCTTTAATTTAAAAACTAACAGTTCATCTTATAATAATATTTAAAAATGAGCTTGAAGTAAAAGTTAACAATTGCGATATCTTGAACCCAATCGCACAACCCTTACATTTATATTGTCAAAATATATATTGATTTTTTTGATCGTAATATATATTAAAAAAAGCCATTTGAAAATCAGTAAAAACATTTCATATAAACCTTAACAGTATTTGTACAAAGATTTTATGTGACAGTAATTTTTCACCATGGTTGTATTTTAACAGATAATTTTAACTCGTAAAAAATTAACAAATAACAAATACTAATATTGCTATTTTTATCTCATTAAACATTACATTTATTATGAGCGCAAATATTAGTGTGTAAAGATATACAATGCAATCGAGACACAGTTATTTTCACAAGGATGAATATTCAGATGAAATATATGCTTTATCTCGCGTTCAAGAAATGCGATTTCTAGTTAAATTTAGGACTAAGTCGTGAGCAAACTGCTATTATAAATAAAATGATAACAAGAGAAGAGACTTTTTATAGTTTCAATGAAAAAAAATCTATACCTATAACATCTATACAAACAAGCGGTTCTTTGAATACCGATATATATCTATATATCGGATGAGCAGCTCCATGCCAGTTTTACTTATCATTTTATGATCAGAATATAATTTTGAAACTGCCCATAACTTGTTCTCTCACGTTGGAATCGGCCGGTACATTTTTTATTATGGAATGGTAAAAAATTAGAAGCGAAGCGCTACCGAGATCACGACTATAGATAACAACTCATATTTTTGTCAATTAAAAATTTGATCATCAACCGACCATGATATAAGCATATATGCAATATTTATTATACAAATGTAAAAAAAAAGAATTATTAAAAATCATCATTTTTGATTTGTAAAATTTTATTGTGTTTAAATGTCTTTCTCTTTTTTCTCCTGATATTTAATCGAAAACTAACAACATAATTCTTTCGCCGTAAATAGTCTTCAGCTTCGTAATGAGATTGTTATTTATAAGTTACTACTCACAGGTCTTCCAGCGAGATTTTCCCAAGTGAAGTGGAGTTTGTGAATTTGTGCGGGTACTGGCACTATAAATTTTATTGCGTATTCGTTGATCACACCTTCACGCACATAAAACAGCTCAGCCTTTAAACCTATAAACATCAATAATTGATATTTTAACTGCTATTATGGTTATACTTAACAAATATAAACTACATGCAATTAGATTAATATAGTACAAAAGTATAAAGTTTCAGTGAATAATGAACTCTTTCTCTTCGAAAAATAACTCATAATTTTTGTTATAGTACAATTGAATCCAACTTTAAATTGTTTTCTTCCTTGTATTTATCTTTTATTCTAATACTAATATTAGTCTTTTATATAACGATTAAAGTATTAATCTGATCTTTGAAATGAAAACTAATTTATTCAAATTTAATAGGTGCTTATTCAAATAATTGTTAAACTTGAGTGTCAAGACATTGGTTTTTAAATTATTGATCTCTTGAATATTTATATTCAACTGAACGGTGAGACGCATTAATTCTCATAAATTGCCCCACGATCCCTCGCTCAGTAGTGCCCAGCACAGAACATGAGTCCAATTTCGTGAGCTTGGATGCCCCTGAACTCAGACTTCGCTAGTTGAACGCGCAAAAAATCATGTCATGCAGTGTCCCTAAGGAGAAATATGCGCCAATGGCGGGCCGATTATCTTCCCGGATGATTTATTGGACTTTCGACTTGTAGCGACAAGAGAAGGTAAAAGATTGAGTGGTACTCTGCAGGATGACACAGCAGGGAGACCAGAATGATGACTGTGAGATGCGATTTGCCATCTACCCCATCTATACATATTTATACATATACGCATCTTCTTCTCTCTCCCTCTTATTCTTTTATCTTATTCTTGGTGAGATCGAATTTTAAGTAGTTCTTTGAACAACTCGTACCCTCCTGCGCCTCGAAACTTCTCAGCAGGAGTTCGAGGCCCAGCATCGAAATATTTCACTTCTTTTTCCTCGTGCGCTCTTCTCCAGTGACTTATTAAGCGCGAATCGTGCTGAATTACAGAGATATAAAGAATAACAAAATAATAAATTTTAGGTAGCCCATAACTTTTGAAAAATATTTAAATGTATAATGCATAAATATACAAAACCGTATTATTCGGAACGAAATTTGATTATAATGCCGAGTACCTAATAGTTTGGAAAAAAACCTTTCTAATAAAATAGATACAAGAAAAACAACATATGAGAAGCAAACAGAAAAACACGTACATAGCGTACCGAGTAATGTACGGTCTTAAGGCTTCAAAGTAGAAAATATATACTCTTACAGCTATATATTTCCTTTAATCAGCCGTGCATAGAAGCACTATTTCCATATTGAATGAGTATTCAGTAAGCCTATATTTTTACCTCACCTATTATTTATCGATCCTTCTCTGAATTTTATATCTTTTGTATATGTACAAAAATAAACAAATATCTGTCTACCTATCTATCTGTTTCGCTTCATCTTAAACTTTGCAATATAAGATCTTATACATTTCCTCTGGCTCTCTTGTTTTCTGAATCTTTCTGAATAGCCCCTTACTGACTCTTTCCGAGTCTCTTCTTCCCTCTACCCATATTTCTACCTAAGAGGTCGTTTCTCTCACCAAACAGCCGAAGAACAGGCCACTCGCTCACAGCGGGAATAGTGCAGGCCGCATGGAGCGAAGTACGAAGAGAAGAGAACACGTATTATATCGATGAAACCGATCTCTGAAAGAGGAAGGAGAGACCAGGAGAGGCTCGGAGAGACTGCATACGCGAACACAGTCAGAGGGAGTAAGAAAGAAGAAAAGTGACTGCCGATTATTCGGTGTCTAAACAAACTAGAAGGGGAGGAAATGGACAAGAGAGGGAAAGAGAAAAAGGAGAGGACGAGAGAGAGAGGGAGAGAGAGAGAGAGTGAGAAAGAGCGAGAAGAAGCCGGTTAGGTGAGTGGCTAAGTTAAGCTGAACCGAGACCGTGATACGAGCAGCGTCTGCACGCCTCCTTCGATTAACCAGGATCTTGTTATGCTACGCTACAGTGTGCGCCTGTGTGTGTGTTTACAAGCGGGTGAGTGGACTTGCTAAGGTCATATAATGGGACGTAAAAGAGATGGAGAGAATGCCCACGATGAAGAAACAGCGGAGTAGAAAGCGAGGTAGAAAGACGATTCCGAAAAATTAATTTCGGTAATTCTTTGCCTAATCACCTTCGACTTTTTACGATCCTCGCCTCGATCCTCGCCAAGATCCTTGCTGATTCTATTTATATTCTTGACTGGTTTTATTTATTATTAAATTTTTTCTAGTCGTGTCTGTCTCGTAAAATTTACTGTTATATTCCAAGGCTCCCCGAACAGCACCTTCGATCATTTTTAAAAACATTTAAATGTCGACAATGTATATGTTGTATACAGAGCAGACCGAGACGCAGACCTTATATAAAGCCGTGTATTCGATTCAAATCTATGATACCCTATTAACACGAGAAACCTGCATATTTAAAATTTAAAATGGACAACATTATATCGTTTCTTTTAATTCCAATTGAATAATTTGCGAGGGTCGGGACAAGCATGCAATTTGTAAGGCTAATAATTCCTTTATTATAAATGTATATTTTACTGTATAAGAATTATATAAAATTTATAGATAAAAGTTGTTAATATTTATAAAAATGGTAATTATAGTTTACATTCAATTTTCATCGAAATGCATTTCAAATGCAGGGCACAATTCGGGAAACTTTTTTACTTTCGTGCACTCTCTCAGGCCACTTGGGCGAAATTGAAGTGTACACAGTTACGGCAGTTCGCGTAGTCCACGGTATGTATATATGTATGTATATATATATTGAAATGCAAGTTGAGAGTCAGAACTTGAGCAAGTAAAAGAAACCAGCTACTCCGAGAAGATGCGCTCATGAATATATAAACAAGCGCGCGCCCCATTCTAGTGGTTCAACCCCCTATTTTTACGGTACAAGACACAAGGAGATGCAAGCGCATAACGCTCATCTCCATGCAAATAGACAGTCAGTGTGCGGTGGTGAAACGCAAACAAAATGCCGGAGCGTAAAGTTGCAAAGCCAGAGCGCAATGAGAAACCAATGGCTATACGCACTACCTCTTCTAGTACAGATTATATACTCAACTCGGCTCAGCAGTCATTGGCAGCGATTATTAAGCACCAAAAATATGCATAATATGGCGAGGGAAGCTCAAAAGGAAGTAATGAAGGAAAAAGATATTAAGAGAAAAATCTCACAGAAAATCTGTAGACTTTTTGTATTTATTTTGAGGGGTTTTTAAACTAACATCCTCGTTCTGGTATAGTCATAATTTCTCTACACCTCTCATTTCATTCTATTTACGATGCACATATTTGAAGTTGTTTCTAACTCCAATATTTTTCCTTCTTGTTTAAATGTATCGATTCGCATTCTGCTCCTATAATTCGTACAATTCATTTATTTTGAAGAAATGAAATTCGTACAGTTAATCATCAATATTTTATTTTTAAACTAAATCTATGTAAAAGATTTGTCAAAGAAAAACATTGTCAATCGCTATTTGGTCGATTTTCAAGATGATAAGCGTAAAAAGGAGATTTTAATCAGATATTTTTATATTACTTTGTTTGGGGATAGACAAACGGTTTGAGGTACTAAAGAATGGAACAAATAATTGCTGTCATTTATTATGTAATCGGAGAAGCTGGTTTTCGAAGCGACGTTATTTAAGATCGTGAATTTTTGAAAAAAAAGCAGTTAAATAAAATAAACATGAAACGAAAAGCCAAATGCAAAAGGCAAAAGGTAAGAGTATGAATCACCCAGCACCCGGCGACTGTTTACACCAAATGAATTTACGATAGGTATACTTTTCTCGCCCATGGAGAGCCTATATATGTATATATACTTGGAGGTGCCAGACAAGCTGCTTGTTCTCTCGCCCTCGCAACTCGAGTGCAGTGAGAAAAGGAGACGCTGAACTGCCGCCGTTTATTCAAATTCTTCGACTCGTTATCGTGCGGCCGATCGTCAAGCTGCAGTATTTTATATCCCCCCCTCACTATCTCTCATCCTCCTCGTCGAAAACTGACTTAATTTACTTTTTATGAAAGAAGGAATAACAATTTTTTAGATGCTGTCGATAACGTACTCCGATATATCTCGGTTGTACAAGTTTTTGCAGAATCCAGTGGGATCGAGTATCATTTATCATGTCCACTTTGGTCATAATTTCGAACTTATATAATTATATTATATCAATGTTAGAGTAATTGCAATTGTATGCAAATTAAAATTGTTAATATATAAATTTGATTAATGTTTCAAATACATATTACATTTTGAAAAAAGGTAATCAATTTAGACTATTTAAATAAAATCACATAATACAAATTCAATTGAACATATAATTTTCTAGAATATTATTTTATTATTCTGAATAGTTAAAGCATATTTGAAATTCAACTTCTTACTTAAATGTGATTTAGATGTATAAGTTATTTAACATAGGGCTTGAATTAAAATACTGCAAGATTAAATAATAAAAGATAATAGAACAAAAATATTAATAATTAAGTTTATTTTATATTCATAAGAATAAGGAATATTATTTAGCATTATTTAATAATAAGAGAAACTTATTCAAAGATATTTTCTTTGTGTATACAAAAACTAAATTGTCTTGTTAACTTTTTAATACATAAAAATATATATTAATAATTTGAGCCATGTATGGAAGATGTGGTGTACAGAATTTTTTTGTCAACTACTTCTTTTCAAAAACTAAATAAATTTGCTTATACATGTAAATTAATTTAGATCAACTTTTGCTAGTGAAATAATCTAAGATTCTACAAAACTTTGAAAAATAACATAAATAGACATTAGTTGTATTAAATAATAGCATAAAATGATGATTCTTTTGAAAATAAGTTTTTAGAATTAATAAGACTTTTACAATTGCTGAAGTTTAGAAATAAATAACAAAAAAAGTCCTACCAAAATCAGTCAGGTAATTGTATACAAAAAAAACAGTATAAATAGTAGTCGGTTTAGAATTACATAAAAATATAAAACCATCAATTTTATTTATAGTTTTTAAAGGTCTATTTTAAAATAAACTAAAAGATTAAGTTGAATACCCTTTTGGCTAGATTTTTTTAAATTTCATTATATAAATATAATAACGTGTATAAAGTAGTTTAAAATTAAGAAAGTGGAATGATTAAAAATATTACTTGATAGAAATATGAATATATACATGTAGCTTAAGCATGAATTTTACTAATACAATTTTTACTACAATCAACTTTAGAATACAGCAATTGAAAATCATATTCTAACGAAAGTTTCATATCTGATTGTAAGCAAATAATAATTTTATACAGAACCTAAGCGGTTCAAGTATTTAAAAAATAAATGGTGATAAAATACCCAGAAAGTTATATATTATTATTTCAAAATGAATATCTAATAAACAACTTTAATAGGAATATAGTCTGCTTTATAATTTGAAGAAGTTTATATTCTAATGATTTGAATCGATGTTACCAGTTATTATTTAGGATTGCTTGCACATATTTAGATTACTTAAATAGTTCTACTCAATATATGTCAAAGTTTCGCATAAATTTGCTTTTAAAGTCCTGCATCATTTCATGTAAATTGAACCATAAGTGTTTTAATGCAGTATATAAATGAAAGGACAGTGTAAAAGAATCTTGAATCTCAGAGATCTTAACTCGTAGGATTAACACTTACCCATAAGTTTGAGGACCTCGGCTTGGCTCAGAAAAAGATTGAAGAAGCCTGTAGCTGGCCTTGTCAGAAGACAAGCTCCAAGGATAAATATCAATGTACTCGTCGTTGACATCCTGGTCATTTTATTCAGTCAATCACAGCCAAAGAAAAAAAAACAATTGCAACAATGAATAATGTACAATGTCAACAAAGCTTGGACACACACTCGCAGATTACACGAGAGATTGTTAGTTACAGGAGCACATTTTTCTCTTTTGGTGGCTGGCCAGCCACGTTATCTCCGTGGCGGCTTTGTTGTGCCGCTGCACCTGGTTGTTTCCTCGCTGTTTTCATCCTGCAGGATTCCTGGAGATCGAGTGAATGCGGTGCATCTTACAGTCTCTACTCACGGTTGTGTATACAGCGCCCTGGTACTAGCAGTTGCAGAGCCAGCTGCTATATACTCTCGTAGACAGTGGCTGAACTTTAGAGTAAAACCGAGGATCTCGAGAACCCTCAGGCGAGGTTAGGAAAACGGCAGCGGTGCAGTAGATACTGACTCGCGAAAAGCCGCTCCGCTGGTGCCACAGCCGCCATCAGCGAGCTAACCGTTAGCCTCGCTGCATTCAACTAGCGTATACAACGGCTCGTACACTCACTGATGCTCACCGCTGCAGCCAGTAAACTTTTGGAGAGTCTCACGCCCTCAGCCCGAACGTACTGTACAGTGCACTGTGTGGGAGTGCAAACGAGCTGCAGAAAACTCGTCGTCGTATCCTATATACACACACGGCGGCCAGCACCGACGCCCGAGCGGAGGCGCGAAACGAAGCGCGAGCCACGCTATACTCCTACTACACTTGCAAAGTTGCAAGGCAGACAGTTAGCGCCGCGTGCGCCCCCGGGTGCCGAGTGCTGCCGATCCAGAACCGAGTCGGACCGAGTCACTCTCCGTGAAAGTCTCGATCACTCCCGATCTCCGGGAGAGAGTCAGGGAGTATAAGGTGAGCGCGCGCATCAGCGCCTCCATAGTGGCCTCTGGCCTTTCGCTGCAGCCGGAAACAATCGAGCCGGCCCGAAGATCACCGAAGAAACCTGAAAGCGCCAGCCCGGGAGGGACTATACGTGTATACAGGTAAAGCACACGACTGCACCCCACCGGTGCAACACCATGGACTCGGCTGTGTGTGCTCCGCAGGCCACATGCATGGGAGAGCGGCGCACTCGACGTCGCCATCGTGCACACCTGTGTGTGTAAGCCTAAGTACTTATAAGACGCTGCATAAGCGAGGCGAGCAGATAATGCTGGCGAGAGTTTGAACGAGGAGTCGAGGGCCCGATGCTCGTTTTCTCTCCACTCACGATGTGCATTCTCATTTAAAACGCGGTTAGCCCTGTATATACGTATATGTTGCTCCTTCCCCAAGCCTGCTTCGTCCCTCTTCTTATCTCTGAAACAATGAAAATAATCCTTTCCGGACTCTGTAATTATATAAAAAACTTTAAACAATTTTTTAAAAAAACTATTGATAACAAAGTACCGATGGAATAATTTCATTATAATCTATTTCTCAAGTAACGATATGAAAACTCGGATGCATATTCATTATTAATTAATAGAGTATTATAATTAATTTTTTACGTTAAAATTACAATTGCAACTACACTTGCGATTTAAAACAAACTAATTCTAAAAAGTTTATTATTGAAGTTTTTATATCTAGAAGAAAATCTATTTGCAATAATTTATTTGTCAAAATCAAAATAGAAAGTATAATTTACTAAAAACTAGATTGAAAAAAGGTGTAACCTGTTATAACTGTATGCTATGAGTCAAAGAGATAAATGGTTTTAGTTCAGGTATATATACGTGTCAGCAAGAAGTTGCAAGCCAAACTGCACTTTGGAAATGGTCATTAATATAGCACCCTCACAACTCGCAACTGTTTCCTTATAGACATCAGGAAGATGGATTAATTATAAACTAATAAATTTAAACAATACGCCATAAGAAGCTCTGTTTATGATTTAAAATTATATATAAATAAACGTTTATTTTTCCGAGTTTCTTAAGAGTATATAATGACACACGCATCACTAGATTATTATTTTATTATCTATTTTTCTTATAGTAATACGGTTATCCTATACAATGAACAGAAAATGTAATAAATAATATTTTTCGTTATATATACTAGTATTTTGTTGCGTAGTCTTTTTATGTATCTATAAGAAAATGCAGAATTCTCAAGATAATTGTGAAATACATGACAAATTCTAGGTGATGTACCTTTCACTTTATTTATGTGCCCCGTTTACAGGAAACGATTAGGGGCTGTGTGGGCGGATTTAAGCAGGAAATATATCATGTTTGAATTTGTTCAAATTTTACGATCAGTGTATTGTATCTAATTTATAATCACTGCTTTACTGCAGTCGCTTTAAATCTCTTCTTACTTCTTAACTAAAATTTACATCATTATACATCTATTATAATGATGGTTATTCACGCTACTTTTTAGATAATGCTTTATAACGTAGTTATTATAGTGCTGACAAGTTCTTACTATGAGTATTTTTTTCAACGATCAATCGTTTCATTTCAGTTATATATGCAATGCTGGAGAAAAAAAAATATATACATATGTATTCTATACGAAGATATTAGCGTACAAAATATTCATTTTTAAACAACTATTTTAAAGTACGAATACATACTTATAACACAAATTTTATCTTTTCAACGATTGTACCGACTACTATGACTTTCTTTGTTTTATTATATTCAAAAACAATGTTTGTGTCTGATTCATGTTTCGCAAATGCAGAACCGTTTTTGTGAGAGGCTGTAAAGATAAGAAAAACTATATTTGTAGAAGAGTTGGGAATATGAGGAAAGGAAAGGTAGAGTGGAGTAAAAAATAAAAGGAAAAGAAAGGTATATATAAACGAACTGACTTCGCGTTGGCTTAACAAGACCGGGACTTGTCGGGAGGCTATTATCATAATTGTAGGTTGCAGGCAACGGTTATGCCAACAAACAAGAATCCTTCTCCTTCTCGTCCCATCATCTACCAATAACCATTGCACTTTGTGCCTGCTTCCTCCCCTTCCATCTCTTCTCATCTTCTCCTTCTCTCCACTACTTCCTGCGCCCTTATGTTCGTTCTTTCTTCGGCTATGGAAGCATGTCATCCTTTTTTCCTCTTTGGATTATAGGGGACGGAGCTTTGCACATTCCGAGTTTCGAAGCCAGGGCATCAGCAGTAAACAATTACATGTAGTATCTTGCATTTACGTGCATTAAACTTTAAATTTCGTTCTGCTTACGCAGTGGAACAGATGATTGCTAATAAAATTTATGTATTTGTACTGTGAAGAACATATTGAAATCAAGAAATAGTTTTTAAGAAATAACTGAATAATTGAATAACTGAATTTAAGAAATAACTTTATAGTGTATTTTTCTTTATGCTTTATTAGCATATTATAAATTAATTTACATATCTTGAGAGAAAGAGTTATGAGCTCGGTTATGAGTTGTACATGGAAATTTTTAATTTTATGATATTAGCAGATTTAATTTATTTAAAGAAGTATAAATATTTAGCTTTAAATTTAAAATGTATCATGTTTTTGATGCAAAATCGTTTTAATCACAAATAATCAACTTATGTCATATTAAAATTATGCGAAAAAAAAATGATTAGTACAGAGAATCATTGAATGCCACGTTTGCAAGTACAACTCTGTTAAGTAAATCCAGTTAGTACCTAGATCAGAATAAATTTATTTATTCATAAGTCATAATTTTTAATGAATTTCATTTTAAATACGAGAAAAAAATTAATACATAAAAATGTATTTTATATATAATATCTTAAAAATTCATGTTACAGTTCTAATTTGAAGTGTATGCCAAACTAAAAATTAAAAAACATCAATATGTCAGATTTATGACAGTGTACCAAATATTTCTTAAAAATTTAACATTTTTAAGAAACTTTTATTTAGTTTTTGTTACATTTAAAGTGCAAGGCAAAATTAATTTAAAGCTCCTTAAGGTTTACATTTATTATTGACATTTAAATAACTGTACAAAAAATAAATTATTTATAAAAAGAAGACATTTTTTGTAAACATGTTACAATCTGTATTTAAATAATCTATTATAAGACTATAGATTCATCTTGAAAATTTTTGTTTGGTATAAACTTTTTTTTGAATCAATCAATAACTTTAGTCTAGAACGGCTTAAATTGCAATCATTTGATGTAATTCATACATACATATTTTTTTATCTATTTCAATGAGTCTTCTCAATCAACTACAAATTTTAACATATTTTACTACAAAATAATATATTTTAATAAATAATATACTTTCTGTAGTAGTTTTTTCAAATTCTGAGAATGAATAAGCACCTCCTGCCCTTAACTCACCTATTGAGTTACTAAAATTTTAATTCTTGATTACATAATTTCCTTAATGTTTTAGTTTCGGTTTTTTAAAACATGAAAAATTCAATTTACAAATCCTTTTTTAAATTGTTTTCTCGATTGTTTTCGAGAAGAAGATTCATATTTCGGTTTATTGTAAATTTATAAAATTTATCGGGAGTTTCATCCAATGTTTTTTTTCCATCCTCGGTTTTCCGTAGGAACGCTTTTCTCTCGGAACAGAGATTCAGTTTATTTCCTCTTTCGTGTACTTTTGCTACTTCTATTTCCTCCAAAGAACAAACCAAAAAGGTAAGTAAAATAAGTAAAGAGATGAAGGGGAAGGGAGTGACGGAGATAGACAGACAGGCACAGATAGGGAGATGAGAGGTTAAAAGAAAGTAAAAAGATTATATGAAAGATCTGCTATGGGCGTGTATGTTTGTTTAGCATCAAATCTACTCTGATCTGCACCCTGTGATTATAGGAACGAGCTATAGCCGCCATTATTTATGCCCCCACGGCTTGCTATCTCTTTAGCTGACCATGAGTACGAAGAAGGTTGAGCAGGCTACAGGATTAACCCTATATGCACTATCCATCTTATGGGTACCTTAAAATGTGCTTTAATAGTTAAAAGGACTGGCCTTCCAATTCCTTTTAATATCCTCCATGATTTTTCTTCTCAACTTATTTTCTTAATTTTACCCAGCGATTTTCTACTTCTGTATTATGCGGTAGTAAAAGTTATTGTTTTTAAACTTGTGTTTAAAGTAAATATGTAGTGAAGAGGAGACATCGTTTTTCATACAACATTATCATGTTTTCCATGAGGTTAGTATAATTCTAAGATCTATGAGATGACATATTTGATAAATTGTATTTGTACAATTTTTTAAAAGTTTCGAAAAAGTACTTCAAAGATAATTTTATACGAAACAAAAATATTGCTACTACAGATCGTCTGATATAATTAAACAAACTTTTTTGAACATTTTTAACGATTATCTTTTAAAACTAATTATAATGTACCAATAATTTGAATTTAACCATTTAGTAATTAGTTTAATAACTAAATTCAAAGTTTAACTCAGCAGAAAACATATATA
This sequence comes from Sycophaga agraensis, assembly GCA_018906755.1. Classification (NCBI taxonomy): domain Eukaryota; kingdom Metazoa; phylum Arthropoda; class Insecta; order Hymenoptera; family Pteromalidae; genus Sycophaga; species Sycophaga agraensis. The sequence goes on from JACCIE010000003.1 coordinate 1,717,062, forward strand.
ACACTATAGGTCGATCATTATATATTTATATGCACGCATGTGTATTTCTTCTACTTGTCTCGTTAAGATGTTGTAAGACCATCAATTTCGGTGAGTCATTAATTTTTGACAGAGGTTAAGAGTAGTGTCATAGTGTCAACTTCTATTTGGAGAAGACGAGGGTCTGTTTGAGTCGGGAGCAAAAGATGGGCTTTTACAGAAGGCTGATAAAGTGAACCTAGTAGTTTCGAAACTTGCTAGCTTCAATTTCCAGTTTCCAGCTTCCGAGACTTACCTCAGGAGCTCTAGGAAATTATCTAGGACTGCTTCTGTCACGTATGAAGCTTGATTTTTGTGTGAATGTGGTTTTTTCTTCCCAAAATGAAGGAATATTTTTGCATATTTGTATAAGACAATATAACTTAACAGATTCATTATTTTTCATGCGGCAAACTTCTTTCAAATGGACACTGTTTATAGCTTACATTACTTACATAGCACGAAATGATAATCAAAAATAATTTATTATATTTTGATTCAGATAACTATGTATCTAAACAAGTTATTAAACTTGAAATTGAATAAAATAGAAAGTTATTTTCAAAGGTTTATAATCGCCATTATAGTATGCATATCATAACATGATATTAATATATTCTGTATACTCTATCAAAATAATTCGAGAAATAATCGTATATTTAAATATTTTGAATTATTTAAATAACTAGAGTCCACTATCAATTCAATGCAATAATAGAAAATGTTTATGTTTTACACAATTTGTTAGCATACTAGAATTTTACTATTAATTATTCATAATACTATAATGAAATATAAATTATTGAGTTTATTCGCATAAAAATTTAAATTTAAATCGAGTGAAATCATAATACAAGATAGATCAAATTTAAATAATCTTCCATACTATATGTAAAATGTTAAGATTTATGATTTGTGAATAATTGTACAATTTTTTATAACAAAAATATTTTTAACTAAAGCTCACTAATATGTAACAAGATGGTCTACATTGACATCTTATGGGTATATCAAAAATTAAAATACAGGAGGCTGATAAGTAATGTTTGAAGAGTTCTGTGTTATCATCAATCGGTGTGAAGGTGTCTGAATTAATAAGCAAACATTTTTTATCGCATTTCGCATTAATTTATTTATAAAATACATAATAAATTAAGAAATATTTTATGTAATATATTCACATTATATATTAATAATTATAAACTAGAGATAATGACTAATATTCGTTTGTATATAACGAAAAAATTGCTATATAACGCAATTTAATGTTTATAATTGAAAATTGAAGTAATAATAAACCATCTTTATACTATACTCTATTGTTTTTCAAACTTGATTGCAATTTTTTTATTAATTTATGATCAGCATTATTATTCAAAATAAGAATATTGAAAATCTTGTTCGCAATTTCACAAAACACAATTTTACATAATTACACAGCTGCATGTAAAAGTTAATAATTGTTGTTGTAAAAGATGGAATTTTTATAAAAATTTAGTAAAATTAATTTTCTTTTTTTTAATATTATAACATATTTACATACATTAAACTATAAATTTAGAAATCCTTAATTCTTTCAAAATACTATATTTTGTTAATTTTTCAACTATTTATAAATAGGTCAAACATTTTTAATTTGATTGCTATGCTGTTAAGTTTTTTGATCTTTGGTAAAACTGTTTACTTACTTTTAATATTAGGTTCAACACAATTTTTCTGATCTGTTCTTACAAAATATGCTCGGCTGATCCGATTTTTATCTAGGATCTTGTATGCTTTTTCTAGGACTGGAACCTCAGGATTTTGTTCACGTGTTAGAATCCAAGCATTTCTAGTGCTAAAATAAGATATAGTACATAATATAAATGTTTCAATTAATATGAACAAATATCATATAATCAGAAAAATAACAAAATTAGAGTAAAAAATGATACGGTTAAAAATTAATTCTGATAGATATATTTTAAAATAAAAAAGTCTAATTACAAAATATTGATAAATCAATACAAAAATGGAGTATTGAATTAAAAGAATATGATTATGCAAATTGTTAAAATGTCAAGTCCACATATATAAATACTACCGGACGTCAAATTTAATGAGCTTAGTTCCGAGCTTATTTCGTTGTTACATAGTTTTAAATATGAATAAAGTATAAAAAATAAAGTTTATACAGTAGATGTTATAGAATAATAGACATGTACCTGCCCATCTAAAGCTTTGTGAATACATTCAACTTTAAAAAAGAATTTATACTTGGAAGTTTTACGTGGTTTGCAGATCCGTTCGTATATAGTTATTATTCTGTGTAAAATTACCTGAAAATTCCAAAGTCAGAACAGCTCCAGACTACCGCGTAAGAAGTGTAGTCTGTATCGATTATCCAGTAAGGTGCATCAAATCGAAGAGGTAATGATGGAAATATAACCGATAATTTGGCCTTGTCTGCGCTTTTCTGCACAGTGAAACCTTGAATACTCGATGCTACGCCACTTCTTTCAAAACAAAATAAAAGAAAAATATATAAACTACGTTGAGTTTATTCAATAGTTTTGAATTTATATATACATACAAAGATGATATTTGTCTATTGACAATATTTATAGTTTTATTTTCATTATTACTGTATGTTGCCGTTATGCATTTTCCACCAAACTCAAAAAAAGTAAAGTAACGTTCTGCTTCGTACCATGTTCCAAGATACTAAAAAAATACTAATTAATTTTTCTCCTAAGATCTTTTGTTTTCATTTATAGTCAGTTTGATTATATTTTTAATACATTTAAATTTAAATATAGCTTACAAATAGGTAATTCTTAATAAAATGTTTGAATAGTAACGTAACTACAAGCCTATTTTCGAAATAAAAATAATTATTTTTCTTGTTCAAAAAACTTTTAAAATTATTTAATTATTAGAATAAGAAATTTTTGTCGCACTGCAAAATAAATAAACATGGTACCTTTTGACTATTGAAGTTTTGTTGCGTTTCCACTTTTGGGCAGCCGCCTAAAAAAGGAACTTGAGAAGATGCAGTTCCAAAAAGGAAGAAGCATAAGTAAATCCAGACCATCGTAATTCTATATCAAATGACTATAGGCAATATTTTTCAAGTTCTAAAACAGTAAGAAATATGTTATACGACTACATATTATGTATATATATCAAATGTATGTAAAGCATATACTAAAAACATACAAATAATAGGTATTTTTTTAATTCAAATATTTTTTGAAACTCTATTTTCCCTCTATTTTTTCAACCAATAAGTTTATAAAGCATATTGTCAATTTATATGTGGATATCTACAGGAAATACAGATAATATTCTACTCTAATTTTAGAAAAATTAAGAAATTATACGAATATTCGTTTGTCAATTTACAGAAAAAAGATATATCTGAAGGATAGTTTAGATAATAAAAAGATGTTCCTAGTAAAAATATTTCCATTCAAAATAGATTACAAAGTATAATACTTAACAATTTTAATGAGTTAAAGTTGAAGTTTTTGACACTTAATAGTAAAAATATAAGTAAAAAATTGGAAAACAATGATATGAAATCAATTTTTATCAGACAAACTTTAACAAAATTCTGGACTTGTATACATTAATATTAATACTACGTATATTTAATTGTTGATCTTAAAAGAAATATTATTTATTTCAATATTTTACTAATAATATTAATAAATATTATAATACGAAAATGATAAACGAGTTTTATTAATCAAATAGACAATTACATAATCTTAAATATTATCAATTAAATTTAATGTTTGTGATTTATTACAATGCACCGTATTTTTAGTTAATATTATTTAGCATTTTACATTTAAAACATAATCTAATATGTAAATAAGCGACAAATCCTATGAGGATATTCTGCAGCTTTTAATTATGCATATACTTATGATTGTCTATTGAAAGTGTTTTATTGAAAAACTTAAATTGATTTATTTTATGATTAAAACTGTTTATGCTTATGGTTCATTATTATGTAGTTATGTATACCGAATTTAAAATTATGTCATTTTTACATTATATTACAAATCCTTTACTACATAATGCACTTATATAATTCATTAAGAAAATAGAGATTTATCCAATATTGTAGGTGATAAAATCCATATAAAGATCGTACATGATAATAGATAAAGTTATTTAAAATTTGTTTATAACTCTATACATATATAACTGTGTGAATATCAAAATGCAGTATAGTATCTATATATCGCATTTAAATGCATTTTGCCGAAATTTTGATCGGAAACAAGAAATAAGGTTGGTGATAAGTGTGAGTAAAATATTTTAGTTCTACGAATACACAAAACACTACCATCTGGCGATATTCTAATGTAAATTTAATTAAATTATTGTCATATCAAATATTTCATGTTTATAAATACATGTTTTAGATTTATGAACTGAAACTTATAGTACTTAGTAAAAACATTTAATTTAAAGTTTTTAAAACATTTATTTTATTATATAAAACATTTCATACTCTTTTGTTTATAATTTTAGCTTATTTTCAAAGTGTTTAAAAAATATTTAAAGGCTTCAATAATAGAAGACTTCTATTATGCCTATAGTAAAAACTTGTTTATAATAACTAATATTAATAATCAACCACTTAATAAAAAAAATATTTTGATTCGTACCTTCACAAACAATTTTTTATAATATTTACAATAATTTTACAATAATTTTTACAATAACCTTTTAAAAAATCATCAATAAACTCTCTTTTATGCAAATTCTCTTATAACAATAAGCTTCAAATAAATTTAAAAGTGTTTACTCGTTAAATATATGTTTGAACAAATTATGTATCGAGAAGAAAATATACATTTGCGTAATAAATATATTTTTATTGTGCACCTTTAACCACAGCGAAATAGTTAAGAGACAGTTGATTATTTGTTCGGGTTAGCACGTAGAGTGCATCACACTTATAACTGTACATCTGATGAATGTATAGTGCATCACCGTTGCAACTCAGCGGCCTGTATTCTTCGAGAATTACTTAAAATTTAGTATACTATTAATAATTTTTTTAAAAAGGCAACAAGAATAATATGATTTATTATTATACCATACATATTATTGTTAAAACATTGAAATCAACGTTAATTCGATACTTATTCTTATGATTAATTCTAACAAAACAAAACGACCATCTAGCCGGTTCAATATTTTTTTTCTATTTTAAATAATTTGAAAGAATAAAAGTATTGAACGTCCAACTTACTAATGCTCATTATATGAAAAAATATTTTCTTGATATTTCAGTAAATGATATATAATTTTAAAGAGTAATTATTTACTCTTTAAAGTTTAGAGTAATTATTAACTTGTTTTTATGTCAATTGAAAGTGTTTTAATTTTATACATAGAAAATAATAAAAACGACAGTCACAAACGTTAAATTTATTATAAACCTCCATCATATTATTGAAATCTATATTTATTAAATATAACAAAAATTAGGATAAAATAAGATATAATAATTGAACACAAAATTAATATTTTTAAAATGTTGATGAATTGATTAGTTTAAAATAATAGAAAGTTTTCGGAGTTATTCTATATTAAAGCAATATAAGAAGTATAATTTTAAATTGTTCTTCAATATTCTAGGATCAGACTTAAATTGCAGATTTTAAACTAAATTACCTGCTAGGTGGAGGTATATTTATTCACGTTTACTATCTTATTTATCCCAAACATGGAAGAATTTGGATGTATAGACTCTTATTAGATAGATTTTAAAAACTATTGTTTTACGATTCTACATTTAAATTACTAGGATTTCTAATATTCGGAGTATCGGTCGATGACCTTTCTTTCAAACGGGTGGCTATAATTATGCAAAATCTAATAAATAAGATTTTTATAGCTACAGAAAGATATATAGTTAGATTAATATTGCTTATGGTGTCTTACAAAAAGCTATTAAAATATCTTCATAAGTTAATAATACGTTTCAAAATGGTATTCTTTGTATTCAAATAAAATTATTTTTTTGAATATGATTATAAGTTAAGGAAAATTTCTTTTTAAGTTCTCAAATTACTTACAAAAAGATGTATGTTTTAATAGAGTGCAGGGAGAACGATTAAAGGATATTTTCCATGTTATTTCGGTAACAAAAATATAAATTTAAATATTTGTCGTGTAACTAATAACATCCTATTAACAAATATTGGAGTCCAACAAGGTACTTGCTATTTACTACATTAATGCAGAACGAGTGATTGCAAGTCCCAATCTTACAATTATAAAGAGAGGAAATAGATATAGTAAAATAGCAAGTATTATACATTACCTGTTCACCTTGAATCTTGAGATGCGCACATGCAGTCGGAAGCGCTCGATTGAAGGTCAGCGTTGGTCTCGCTACGTATAGTTGCATATACTCATTTGCTGCGCGGAAGAGAGGGGAGACTCACGGCTGCCAGAGGGCATATATGCACCTTACCACCTGGCGGCACTTGTTAGCGCAATGCGTCGCGTCGCTTGACCCTCTGCTCTGCAGTGTATTAGAAGGAATACTACTCGTGAACTTGCGATTCAGTGCAATGACTGGCGTATGCCGCTGTACGTCCTTCTCTTCTCGCTAGTGCGCCAAGAGCTATACGACACGCAATCTTGATACCGAGCTCTTTACTGGGTCAGTAACGGTACGTCTGCAGAGAGAAAGACTGAAAGACGTACACTACTTTAGAGTTCAAGAAACTCGTCGACGACTTGTTGAACGTGCGTTAACTGCCCCAACTACCTTTGCATGTGTGCACTATACGTATAGAGTATGTTTTGAATTGGATAACGCATAATTTGCAGCGCGAAATTTCTTAGTTTATAATTCATCTTTTAACAGCGGTTAAATAAATATCTGGAGATTTCTCGATGTCTCTCGTATGCTCTCTGCCTCCTTATATTCTCTTTCAAAGGGTAAAGGAATTGGTGATAAAATAAAAAAGTTGCAGTTATTTTTAAAGAAGGTTTTTTTCGTAACAATTTATTCGTATATTTTTGTTGTTTTTTCTCTAGGTACACGTTTTCTTGTTTTGTTTTTATTTGGACGAACGTTTTCTTTTTTTCGAAACATAAATAAATAATGAGGAGGGTTAGGTTTGGGATGTGGAATGAGGGAGATTAGAAGGGTGAAAAAGGCGATCCAAGCGAGACTGGCAGCTTTCAGAAGTGGGACCGCACGCGCGTCTTACGGTTTTCTGCCCACCGCACCGGCCAACCGCTACGAGCTTGGAGCCTAGAGCACAGGATATAAATCCCGGTCTAATGGAAGAGGAGGAATTGGAGAGGAGAGGAGAGGAATGGTGAGGAATGAAGAGAGAGGGAAAAGTACTAAAGGAACGCAAAACTAGTAGTCGCACATTGTATCGCAGCTCTGTGTGTGTGTGTGTTGAAGTTAGTTTAAACTTCTATGTGCTTAAGCATTGACAATCTCAATCTTCTCCTCAACGACCTCGGTGCTTTTCTTGGGCTCAGTCTGCAATGCCTGCTCGTCCTCTTGAACGACTGGGGCAGTTTCTTTGGGCGCCTCGGCGACTACGGCCGCTTCGGGGATTGGAGCTGGCTCTTCTTTGACAAGTTCGACCTGCTCGACGGTCGATTCCAGCTCCTTAACCGGTTTCTTACTCTCCTCCTTCGCTTGCTGAGCAATCTTAAGGATGACCTCCGGTACCGTTTGTACAACGTCTGTAATTTTAAGATGGAGACGGAATGTAAATGAAAAACATGCTCAAAATAATACGACGTGTTGTTTTAAAAATCCAAAAAGGGAATTATGAACATTTCTATCATTTTGTCGGATCACAGCAGTTCAATGGCCTTTTAAACTATTCTGAATTTTTAACTCTCTTTAAAAAGAGCATCAGAGTAAACTCACCAACTGGTTTAATGGCTTTGACGGCAGGTTGAATTTCCTCGGCAACCTTAGCGTCGATTTCAGCCTTCCTAGTTTTGATAATTGCCTCGGGGGCGTCAGGAACGATGTGGGATCTCAGGGGGCTAGCGCTCTTTCCAGCAAGTGGTTGGGGCTGTTCCTGGGTCTCCCCCTCAGCTTCAGCCTTCTTGGGTGGCTCGGTCGGCTTGTTGGCTTGTTCTGCCTGAAGGCTGTCTAAGTATGCGCAGTCGTCTTGGTTTGTCTTTACGAAAAAGACCTTTGAGATCTTATACTTGTCGAGAACGCCATACGCCTATCAAATTAAAAGAAAATGATGAGCAATTAAGATAAGATAGTTATGTAATAAATTATAATATTATTATTACAGTTATTAATAACTCTATTTCATTATAAGGTTATCATTCGACAATTTTTTATAAATTTATTAATAACAAACCTTTTGAAGAATTTCACCAGGGGCAAGGCGCTGTCTAGTCATAATCCAAGCGTTTTGGGTGTGTACAGGTCCAACGCCTGAGCAGCTCCAGAGTACGGCATAATTGTCGTAATCAGTTTCCAATACATTGTATTGCGTTTCGAGGGGAATAAGTGGCACTGTTGTGTATTTAACGTGCAACTTTCCTTCCTCCGCCTTAGAGGGAGCTTTTCTAATTTCACCCTCAAGTACCCTCTTGATTCCAGTACTAAAAGCAGAAGATTCTATTTATTGATTCGGAATGATTATTTTCTATAAATACTGAGCTGAACAGTTCGAATGGTTTAAATTTGATTCTCATTTATGTTATAAAGATTAAAAGTAATATGCAGAAATAGAATTAGTTATCTTTAAATCTATAATTTATGGAAAATAGGATAAATCTACTTACAATCTACTTGTCACCTCATTGACAACGTGGAATTTGCCATCAGGTCCTTTGGTGTAGTTTGACATGACACAGCGAGACGCAACTTCAGTTAGTTGGAAATAGCGCTCAGCTTCATACCAGATTCCAGCAAACTGTAAATAAAAAATTGCATTTATATTAAATAAAATTATATTAATTAGAGTCTTTCATAGGTAGCACTTTGACATTTAAACTTTCTTCTATTGTTTTTAAATTTAATATGATTATTAAACATTATTTCTCATACTTTTTTAGTTTAATTTAATATCAAATTTAGTTTTCTGTAGATTTTTGTATAAATTTGTAGATCTTCACTTACCCTGTCCATGTCAAAGCCGGTCATAGGTAAATATTCAGGACAGAATCCTAGACTGGGTATCTGAGCCCTGGCAGTAATAGCCAGGGCTGCAATCAGCAGGGCGACGAAGCTCTTCATATTTCCTTCCTTTCCCGTGGAATCTCTCGTAAGTCTCTCACTTGTTACAGCACGTGAGGATCTGCAGTCGACGGGCGAAGTCCGCCGAGCTTTATATACATTAAGCGCTGGGGGCAGGTAGGATCGTTGACCGGACCATCGCACACACGTACGACTTTACCTGTATCTTCCTCCCCACTTTCCACCATACATTCTACCCGAATAAACCCTATAGCGTCTCTTCTAACACATGGACACTGTCTCTCTACATTTATCCCCATGTATGTGAGTTACGGTAAGTGGATATTGGCTGGAGAGTTTACGGTATTGTTTCTCCTTCTCCCTCTGTTCTCCCTCTGTTCTCCCTCTTGCTCCTTCTACTTCTCTTCCCTCAAGATGTGTATGTATGCGCTTACATCTATGAGAGATGTAATTCACATTCTCGTGCGAATATTGAGATCCAAAACGAAGGATGCAATCGAGGGACCGCGCTAATGAATACCGTAATTGCCACTCGTGGGAAATATGGTATTTTTTGGCGAACGGTACTTTTAGGACTGGAGGTGACGGAGATTCTGTATTTCTTGTATGATAATTATTTTTTTCACGTTAAAAGATATCATGGACCATCCGATGCCAATTCATTGTTTGAATTAAAAGTACCTTTTATTTTTTTGTAGATTACATCTATCGTTTTCTTTCATTCTACTCGTAATCTTTGAATATTTTAAATTCTTTTTTTAACTATATTTATTACTAATTTTAAAGTTCAATACTTCACTAAATAAAAAATTAAATTAATAAAAATAAATAAAAATTGATGTATTATTTTATTAATTTAATATGTTTTTGATAATTACGTTGTAATAATCCGGCAGAAACCAACGGCTTATAATAAATTTTCAGTTGTATTTTCTACTTTAAGTTTCGACGATAACGGTTGAAAGATAATATCACAATACATAGTTTAAGATTTAAGAAATAGTTTCCTATTTTATATAACAATTATAATTGAATATCTGCCGAGATACCTATGAGGATTTCCGCTAAAAGCTGATATAAGTTGTCTGCAAACTCTCGCTACAGAGACAGTGTATATAGCACAACTAGAATGCGATCTATTAGCATATATTTATGGAGATCTCAAATATACTTGAAGATTTTATAAAAAGTTATCAGATATAAATACAAAATAATTTAATTGAAGTAATATCATACGACTAAACGAATTATAGTGCAGCTCTTTATGCATAATCGTCTTAAACGTTTTTGAGTGGTACACCTTATGATTCGTCATTTATTATTTAAACTATTAATATTACAAATTTCATCATTAGAGAAAGCAAAATTTAAAATATTACTGAGCGCGATATTATAACGCTCTGTTTATCACATACAGTCGCAACAGTTTATGGAATACATTACTTAATTAACAAATCATTTCAGTATAAAATGAACGGAATATTACGCACACAATTCAATAAAAATGTTAATGCTCAATTTTATGTTACTAATAAATAACAAAGTAGACTTAAACTTGTAATTATATTTTATTAAATTGCAATAAAATCACAAAAAATACAGATTATGTAAGATCTTATCAAAAATCAATTCCAGTATTATAATCCGCAAGAATAATGCATCTAAAATGGAAAACGTGAGAAACGCGTGGCGTGAGTTCGCTGTATCGGTAATCGTTCGAGGACTTGGGAAAAACTCTCGCGTCTCCTTCCCTTTTGCAGTGGCGTCCTCGCGCTGATCGACGGTTTAACTTGCGTGTCTGTTCCTCAACTCAAGAGTTTAAGCTCTTGCGCGTGCGCGTCGCACCTTATTCGAGCTGTTGCTTGCTCCTTTTTCCTGTTTTCTTTGGCATCGAAACCGCGTTTATCGAGAATTCCATCCGGCACCCTTGTCACACAGGCCACTGAGCGCACAAGTCTCCTTTCCTGCTCGCCTTCTCCTTTTTCATTGTCTACTCAAGATGTGTCAGGACGAATGCGCTTTTAAAGCATTAGAGAAAGAGCTCGCTACGTCGTGCCGTTATAGCATTTGCATTTTTTCCTCCGAATAGAAGTGGTGTTTGTAGAGAGATGGAAGCTGAATACATCAGATTCTGATTTTTTTGTACATATTGCATCTTGCTGTAATCCTAATGGCAGAATCCATGCGCATAAATGTAAAAGATAAATCATATTTGAAAAAAATGTTATCACGTATTTATTTTGTGGGTACAGACAATTCATATACAGATAACTGTATGCTTAAATACAAATTAAACATAAATTTTATGTATGTTTGAGCGTGTCGCAGTATTTAACTTTCAGAGCATCATATAATGCATCAGTGAATGCTAAGTATACTTTTCAAATAAATTTTGAGAAAATTACAATAGAAATATTTTTTATACGTTAGGTAATAAACTGGGGATATGACGATGAAATTATTTATCATTAAATGCAAATAATCATTTATAACAATTTATTCTGGAGACATATAAATAATGAATCAATTGTTTATATAATAATGACAAAATAATATAATAACAATTTTTTTCAATTAATACTCCCATGTCATATTGACTAAACTATGTTTTTAATTAACATATCCACACATATGTTCATATGTATGTACGTAAACGTATTTATCTTAGGTATCTCTGAAAATAACTTAGAAAACATATTTTTTGTCATAATTATAAAAATATTTTATAGCTCGAAGTTGAATATTTACTTTATTTAAGATATACTGACAAATATTCAGTCTTTTATAGTATGTACTCTATCTTCCATTTTGTTTTTAAAAATCTTTTTCACGTAAGCTTCCGTTACATGCAATGACTAGAGCCTCATAAAGTTATCCATATATGGTTACCTGCATTCTAGATAGAAATTATCGTATAATCTCTTAATGACACTTATCTACTAAGCATATTTCGCAGTAAACGAGTACTTTAAGATAGAATCAAAATGAAAGGTCAAGAAACTATGTGTTTACTTAACAAAATGCATTAAACTAAAAAATTATCATACCAAAACAAATTTGAAAGTGTAAATCTAATTATTCAGTGGAAAATTAAACAAAAAATATATTTATTATATATAAAATATTTATTGTTATAGTTTGAGGAAAATAAATGCATGAAAATTATGCAAAAAATGATTTTGATGCATTCATTGTAAATACAATAATATATTAAAGTATTAACTGAGTGCATTGAAATATTGAGAAAAAGGTATTCATTTTTTGAGCAAATTAAAAAACTAAAGAGAAAAATGCTAAATATTATAATGTTTTGTAAACATATATATGCATATATAAATAATGTTTTATAGTATTTAGTAAATAAGTAATTAATTACTCGTTATATATAATGCATAGAAAGGTAGCGGTTATTTTCAAATTTTTGCCCGTAAGCGAGGCTGCCAGATTATAATGGTTCGTGAGGTACCGTAAGGTAAGGCTATTCATTTCAAACCCGTATATACATATATATTTATCTATTGAAATTTATGATTTCGACCGTAAACCCATATATTCTGATGTTTATTATAGTAAGTATGTATTTACTACATTTTAATATAAAGGAAAAAAATAAATATTTCTATTCATCAATTCCTTTAAATTTTTGGCAGTTTAAAAATAATATAGAAGTAAAAATTATACATGGAATAAAATTCTAAAAGTATGACTATCATACTCACATTCGAATCATCTGATTATGTTTCAATGTACTAATTTAGTAATATTTATGATCTTGGTTTTTTTTGCTAAACGGGATACTGGACCTGTCGGTAAAAGTTACGCAGAGAAACTTCGTAAAATCTTATCTATCTATCTTATTTATCTTGTACGTCCAGTATCCCATGAATTTACCATATTCATATTTTTGCGGTTAAGGACCGCATAAAATCAGATGAAGCCGCGCGAGTGTGATTTTCTTTTAAACGGCGCAGTTTAGTTTTATCTCTTAGTTAGAGGATTGTGAGGTAAATATAATATTTTATACAATTCTATTTGCCATGATCTACAAATTATAGAAATACAAGCTAACGTGAAATAAAATGCATTACTTTAACTTATTACTTTTTGACATTCGTTATGTAGTATAGATTCTCACCCAGACGGTGACGCGATTATGCTCATGTTAATTGTTTAAAGTTTTTGAAGTGGACATCCAACTAAATTAAATCCGCATTTTTATTATAGCTTCGAATGAATAGTCACTCTAATAGGGTAGAATTCTCTACAAAAAAGTGGAATTTCGTTGCAAAAAATGTTTTGAGTATATTAAATTTTAAAGTTGCTATAATCGAATGTCCTACTTCATTTTTACCATAAATGCGCCTTAACTTTTGCGAATTAACATCTATTCGTTAGCAATCAGTGCTCAGTACATAGTCACTTGATTACTCTATAATCAAATCTATCTAGAGTCTATAACATTATTATTCACATATAAGAAAATTTTTTTTTGGTTTCTAGAGTATTCATTTTATATACTTAAGAATTTACTGTAACGAATTAATTACGATTACATTAATTTTATTTCAAACTAACTCAAAATTGTATTTTATTACTATACTAGAGAGTTTTCTTTGAACCGACCCATTTTGCAATATTTCTCAATATCGTTTTTTTTATTTTTTCAATCATAATTTTCTATTTAAGCCACTTTATTTGAAATATATAAAATGTAGTTTATACAATTATTGATAAATATTTCCGATTTTGTTCATTTATTTTGATAAATCTTATATTTTTGTATTTTTTTATCCAATCAAGAAAATTAAGAAACATGAATTTTTCAAAAAAATCAAATCTATAAAAAAATATTTATGTTTATTTTCAAATTTAACAACTTTTTGTGTCTAAAACGTTTTTTATTTCTATAATTAGAACATGAATCGCACAATTAAATCTGATAATAATATACTATTAATTACTGTGGCTACAAATAAACAAAGGAATTTAAAAATGTTTTTCCTAAAAATTTCAAATTTTATTATTACTAATATCTTTGGTCTGATGGATTAATATCTGGTTTATTAGTAATTTGTAAGAAAACTGTATATATCATAGGATGATCAATGGCTGTATCAGGTTAAATTTTTAAAATTAGTTTTACATTATTTGAATTCTATTTGTAAATCTGAAATTGTAATTATTCAATAGCATAATTACAATAATTATAATAATTATAATTTTTACTTAAATTTATTAGACAAGAAATTTGTTTCCTTTAATTGTATTTTCACTACTGTTATAAATCAAATCAAATCCCCCAATTCGTGTTAGAAGATATGTAAATAATATAGTTTTATCACCAATTGGGTAACAGAGTAATACAGGAATAAATAATGAAAGACTTTGGTTTAAATTTTTTTGAAATTAATATATTTCATCATGGTAAGTCTATGGATACTAAAAAAGCATCGTTTTCAGAATACACGTTAACAATATATTGCTTTTTTGTTGTTGTTGTTATCCAGACTTCCAAAAGGTAAAAGACAGGTTTATGTGCTGAGGAAAAAGCTAGAGAATAATAAAAGTTAGAGAAAAAATCAGAAGATTAGAAAAGAAAAACCGATGAGAAGCTGAAAAGCAGTTTTTCTTTTTGCTTTAAATCGAGAAAACAGGAGAGTAACAAAAATAAGGAGTAGGAAAGGGACAGACAGAAACAGTAAAAATAGATGGAAAGAGCATATGTATAATTATTGTATCGTCGCGAGATCATTGTTTTTTCTTCATTTCAGGATGAGGATTCGCATGGAAACATTGTTCTCAACATGATATTCTCCAATATTACCAGGAGGCTATCTAAGCGAAATTCACCTTTCAATCGCCGCATAATATTTGTTTCATTTTCTTATTCAAATTTTTACAAAAACAAATTTGTAACATAATAATTCGTATACGCTGTAAGTCCACAAAATATGTGGCGCGCGATATACACTATTATAAAAAGAGATTAGTTACACGAGAAAAGTTTTCATCGCTAGCTCTTTTTTAATTTTTGTACTATTACGACTTATCCGCAATGGCGGCAGTCTTCAACGATCACCGGTATAAAAGACACGGTTCGTCTTCGATGCTTCCCTCATGCATTATATTCTTTTATGTATTGTCTTTTGTTTTCGCACTTTCACCTTCACTTTATTACAACAACAACAACAACAACAACAACAATAATAACAACATATATATAGATCCACAGTTGGCTAAGAGCAAGATGTGATAAGCCTGGACTTTGCACGTTCCTTATTTCTGTGCGTATTTTTCATACTCTTTTTTAATCATTATTTACAAAAAGTCTAATTACTCCCTTTTCTTCGCCTATATTATATTTCTACGCTTTTTCACATTATTTAAGAAAATACTTAGATTACACACATATTCTCTATTTATGTATATCGCGTACACATATTAATAAATCTAAAAGTGTTGAAACAAGATCTGATGTGATAAGAAAAAGATGAAGGAAGGGGAGGTTGCGGGATGAATAAAAGCTTAATATTACGAATTCATTCTATCGTTGTCACTATTTCACATCGTATTTTTTTGTATTTTTCTGCTTTTCTCTTGTACGTTTCGCTTAGTTTTCTTTTTTCTATATAAATCATAATTACACGCTGATGTATACACGAACGCGCAGCGTTTTATTATAAGGACGCGTCGGTATGCGCGCTAAACAATAATTACTTTATTTATTATCATTTAGTATCACATTGCGTTCACTGTATTATATATTATATATGCTGGCCGCTTATTTTACCTAGCTTTCGAGAATTATATAATTTTCCATTGATTCGTTTAATTTCGCGAGATCTTTTTCATTTCCTTTTTATGTGTTGACAAATTCATTAATCAAATTTTACAAACATTGACCTGTAGAAGTATAAGTTGGAATAATACAATACTGGTTATTTTAGTTCTAATTTAAAGAACGTTTCAATTTCTAAACCGAAAAGTTTGTTTTTTTTTCAAAGGAAAAGTTATATTACTTGAAAACAGGCAATATGACAGGCGATCTCGAAAGTTTACCCATTACAGTTTTAACTTCAACAGATGTAGAGATACCGTTTTGAGCGTAAAAATATGCAAGTTTTTTTTACGTTTTTCCTACAAGTATATCAATTGCGATAGTACTTAAAAGTAAAGGTGAGAAAATGAGACGCGGAAGAGAAAGAGCATGGGTAAGGAGAAATTGTAGAAGGTGCTGTTGGTGGAAGCGAAGGTGAAAGAGGAAGAGAATCTAAGGAAAAGTCTACGTTCAAACGAACCTGTGAACGTATCTTTGGTGTGATTGCTCCGTATATTATTTACTTTATTCAGTAGAAAAAATTTGTTGCTTAAGTCATGATTTTGTTGGGGTATAAATTGCGGCTCTATTTGAATTTTATGACAAATGTCTTTCCTCCGAAAGCTAATTTTCTTACTACATCTTTACTTTTCATGAAAGAAAAGTTAATTTTCACTGTATACGATCATCTGGAATGTTATGCGCGTTCCTATCTGTTTCGGCAAAAGAGAGTAACATCGAGACCATTCTATGTTTTTAATTGCTTAGGCGCATGCGTATATGGCGCGTTTGATTAAAAATGTATAGAGAAAAACAATACCTAAATAGTTTATCTCGGCGTTAAATCGAGAGTTTGATAATGATTATTTTGTTTTAGTTTTATTATTTTTTGTTTAATCCGACGACCAGCGCCGACAATTAAAAAGAATGATAAAAACGTTACAATATATTTATATATAAATTCAACACGACTACCTACAACTATTATTTTTCCTTGCAAAAGAACGTACACCGTGAAGTACAAAAATTATAGTTCTATAATACTCGTCGTTGCACCTTCTTTGTTTTTACAAAGAAACTCGAATCCAATTTGTAAACTAACATTCTACGACAAGATAATTATCAAATGTTTAATTATTTTATTCTTTTCCTTGTTATCTTTTCCAACAGAATGAATCGAAGCCAAACTCTGCTTCTATGCTTTCTCTGTATTTCCTTATTTCTCTTACAATATTTCATCTAAAAACGCTTAAACCTATGAACACATGAAATCACTGCCCAATCGACCAATTTGGACCCATTTAACAAGGCACTCGAGTCACAAACATTGGAGTAAAAAATTCGAAAGCCAGATGAAAGTATTAATTAGTCGACTAATTCAATGTTTTTTATTGTCAAATTTAAGAAAAATATATTTCATTTGCATTTCTGTTATCGTCGAGTATAATTTTTTCATTTGTCTTTTTCCAAATTGTATAAATAGGTCAATATGGATAGGTATAATGTCCGTATTACGTATCTCTCTCGCTCTCTATCTCTCACTCTCTTTCTCTTTCTCTCTCTCTTTATCTATATTACAATTGTCGAGGCGCACGTGTGTCATTGCACATTTTTATTATTTACAATAAAAACAAAAATTTGACAAAGAGAGAATGGTTTAAGGCGATTGTAGGCAGGCCGCTAAAAGATCTATTACTAATAACTGTTTTCGGTGGAAATCCGGTTGGTCCCGTTGTGAATGTAAAATAAATAACAACTTATTCTCATTTATATATAACACTATGTACAGAAAAAAAAAGAAAAAAAGTAAGATGAAATTATAGTTAATATCTAATAGAAAAGGGAGACAGGAATCGTAGGGACTGCTAGAGCGCATGTTTATCCTTCTTTTGGCGTGTGAGCAGGGTATAGTGTTGAGACACGGTCAGTGGCATCCGATCAAGTTTATTGTTGTATGCCGAATGTTTCTTAATTGGAGTTGCGTTACGAACGATCGTTTTAATTCTAGTTCAAGTTTAACGTGGACGGTTTAATAATTACTATTACGCATGATTTTTTGAAACGGAGCTAGTCTCTGATCTACGAACATAATCCAACCGCGTGGGATTGAATAATAATATACAACTATACTTTTTCCGATGAATTTCGATTGTCTTTATTCGCGATAAAGTAATAGTGAAAGTCTTACACCAGAGGTAAGAAGTTTTTCTCGTTTTCTTTTGAACGCCATTTCAGTTTCTCGAATGCAGAAGGAAGACAGCGATTGGAGAGAACAAAAGATTGCTAGTGTACAAGGGGTTAGTCGTTCGTAGTCGCAACTACGAATCACGGAACGCGAATCACGAACTATATAGAGCAATGTACAAGCCACTGGCGGAAGTTCACTAGGTGACATATAAGCTGAGGGAATGCGAGAGGTTTGCTGCGGCGCTAATGGCGGCTAGGCGTGAGGTGCAGTCTCGGTGTCCCGGCCTCGGGCTGGCCCCGGCCCGCAGTCCCTGTTAGTCGTGCAGGTTCTTGCTGAGCAAGAGGCTGTTGTGAGGACCGGAGAGGTGTCTGATCAGCTCCGACTGGCTGTCGAAGCTCAGTGAGCAGAAGCAGCAGGTGAAGGTGTTGTCGGGGGCGGCGATGACGCCCCGGTGGACCGAGCAGAGGTGCTTGAGCAGGTGGGCCTTCTGCTTGAACATGGCGACGCAGAGCCGGCAGGCGAAGGGCTTCTCGCCCGTGTGCACGCGCAGGTGCGTCTTGAGGTTCCAGGACATGCCGAACTGCTTGCCGCAGTAGGTGCACCGGTACTCGCGCACCGGCGTCGACTTGGGCGAGTCCTCGGAGGCTGGGGCGCCGACCCCGACCCCGGTCCCGGCCCCGCTGGGGGGCACGCGGGACGAGGGCAGGGCCCAGGTGCCCCAGGGCGGCTCGAGGCCCGCGGCCGTCGCCGGGTCCGCCGACGGCGGCCGGTGGATCAGGATTGGCGGCGTCATCGATCGATCCTGTTGACCAAACTCCGATTAGTACCGCTGCCTCCTGCTCCTCGCGCAGCTCCTTCTCACGGTGCCAATCGCGTCTTTTTTCCCCCCCTCGAAATTATAAAAATGAAGCGAACCGATCGGTAGAATACGATTTTAATCCCTTTTCTGCCGAGAAATGCGCCGAGAAAGTGAACGTAAACGGGTGCACGAGTCGCGCCTGTTCAAAGGTCTTTCTTTCGGAGAACGAATGCTCCGAGAGCCGCGTGGTTGCCTGGCATCAAGGCGCGCGGTATCTTACGCGGCCGAATCGCTGTATAGGCTAAGTCGACAGAAAACTCACGGGGTAAGGAGGTGCGGAGACACTGAGGGCATGAGGCGCTTGCAGCCTCCTTGGTGTTTCGAATCCGGGGTTGAAGGGGACGAAGGCAGGATTTTGTGCGGGCGCATTGTGAAAGCCCGGCCTGCGTTTCCGGTGCGGCGTGACGACATAGGCTTCCGCTGCCGGAATGGGGAGCTCTTCCGATTTCCGCTTGGTCGTCTCGAGGCCTAAAGCCAGCCTCGCCGCCAACTGTCGACGCCGCTCGTCTTGTTCCTCCAGCGACTCTCGTCGTTCGAGCAACGCCTTCTCGTGTCGTGAATTCGACCTGCCATACCATTAGAATAAAGAGTTTGTTATTTAAACACAGGTCACGATGTTGTGTCGATATACGGTTGCCGATACATAGCTACAGATATTTTTTAATGCGGAATATGTTAATTTTAAGCCTTGATGATTAACCAAGACCTTTTATAGTCAAATTTTTCTGGAATTCGTATTTTTTTATACGATTAATAATTCATCATTTGTGTAGTAATAAGTATGTAGCATATTTTTAATCCATTATATTTTTAATACGATTGCACAAGGTAGCACCTCAACGGTACTATTGGTAGTACATATTGATTAAAAGTCAAACGTGCAGAATAGTGTGCTAGCATACTTATTTTTTGAAGGCTAAAACTTTCTAGTATTCTAAAAAATCGATTGACGCAAAGTAAATGGTTACTTTTGATGATTTACCTTTGTTGCTCGCGATGCTGTTGCTCTCGTTGCTGATTCGAATTAGATTCACTATTGTTTTCCCGGTACTTGCTAGACTCGTCGAGGCAGCCGCGCAGTGAGGACTCAAGCCTGTGGACGATATCATGGGAATTGTCACTGGTTGTCGAGGCTGCCGAGTTTATACTGAGGTTCACGGGGTCCGAACTGTCCCTTCTACGGGGCGGCTCGATGCTGTCCTCGCGGTTCTCCGAGCGCGTCGCCTCGCCGTCGGCGCTCTCGACACCCTCGACGTCTATCTCCCTCTCGGGCTCCGCATCCTCCTCGCCTTCCTCCTCGTCCCCATCTTCGTCCTCGTCCTCGCAGCCATCCTCGGTCTTTATCAGCACTGAACAACAGTCTGCTGGATTGTTCGATTGCCTGAAACCCCATGCGAAACGGTTGAGCTCATTCCACGCATCGGTCATTTCATTCCTGCAAATTACTCTGCCCTTGCTCGCAGTTCAACGTTTTGTCCTCTTTGCACATACCTGCCATCGTATTGGGACTCGTAACTCGAACTCTCCTGACCTTCTTCGGAGGGCTGCGGGGTGGGTATCCTCTCTGGATCCGAGCCCGTTGAACCTTGCGATTGGTTTGGCTCGAATGGTTCCGACTTTATTTGCAACAGTTCGAACAATTCTCTCAACGGCGTCAATTCCGTCGACTGGTGGGGACCATGGAAATAAAACGTTACAACTTGGAATAATTCTTATCGAGACAAGGGAGGAGGTAGACGAGACAAACGCGACTTACGGGTATTAGAGCCTCGCCATTGTAGAGAAACTCGAGGAGGTGACTCAACTGCGACTTTCGCACCCCGGATAGGTGTACCACATGATCCAGCGTGGGATTTTTGAGGAGACTAGCCAATAGGGGACTAGCTGCTGCCAAAACGACTCGATGGGCTCGCACGACGGAGCCGTCGTCGCAGGCGAGTGTGACGTCGACGTGTCTATCACCGGAGTACCAGGCACCGACCTCAGCAGCCAAGGTCGCCGGATGCTTGCCGTAGTGGAGCGTCAATAGTCCGTCCGGATACATCGTCTGCAAACATCAAGAATTGCCGGATAATGTATAAGTGCAGCCTATTTTCACAGCGTCTGATGCGCGAGAGCTGTTTACTGCTCTTGCACAAGCAGCCCATTATCGTAAGAAAGAGAAACTTGAATTATTTAGAGAGATAGATTAGAAATTTGCAGTATGTGAGATGCCGTTTGATTCCGATTTGTCTTAAAATATAAGTTACAGTACCTATTACTGCATGTACAAGTCAACAATGATATGCGATAATAAACATTGCATCTATTCCTACTTAAATTTATGGTTTAGAACGCAGAAAGTAAGATTTTGATTTATATTAAATCATACTTTTACGATTATGTAAATAAGGTTACATAATATAATACAACTATCATGTAATCATTATAAATATATTATTATAAAATACAATGTAGTTTCTGCATTCATATGTATAAAAAGAGTCAAAAAAGTATTTTCCTTAAATAATATCTAGATTCATATAACGTCAAGTCTAAAGTGCAATTTTCTCTAAAAGATTTTTTAAACTAGAAAAAATAAGCAATTGAAAAGTTACAAAAATTCGACATTCACAAAAAGAATGACAAATTGTTTCAACATATCAATTGCATTGTATCTTAAAAAATTATGCAAATTTTCTTTTTTAAATATGTACAACTCTTTGAAGAAAATCTGCAGCCAAATTATGTACATTTCTCTTTAAATGCACGTTGAGCGCGCGAACTATATAAGTTGAAAAGGACCGTAATATCGAACAGTAATTAATAAAATAAATTATTCAATCTCGTTATTTCTAGGAGAGTTGGAATATGTAATGCGCACCGGAGAAAAATTCTTGGGAAATTCCCTAGGAATTTATTGAAAATGATTGAAAGTCCTATACTGTTATGCCTATATCGATTGATCATCATCAGTGCAAAGAAATGGATGCATTCGATGCTCGACTACAGCTTTCTCGATGAAGGAGAGGATTCAGCCTCGCAACTTTCCCGTCGGCCTCCCATACACATATAAGCGCGAGAGCGGGATGCTTCACGCGGCACATCGAGTACTCGTGTGTATGTATATAGGTATATGCACGCGCTGGGTGAATTATATATAGCGGTGGTAATGCGGCGCCGCGGTCCGACCTTCGCTTGCAGGCGATCGGCGCTCTACGAAGCGAGTCGGCGGCACTCGACAGCGGCGACGGTGACGTGGTGACGGTGATTGCGTTGGGAAAGGCGCGCCTATATACTCGGGAGACCTTGAGTAAGAGTTACGCAGCGGGCTCGCTAATGCTTCTATCTCTTTCTCGCTCTCTCTCTCTCCCTGTCTCTCTCTCTCTCTCTCTCGCTCCCCGACTCCCCTCCCGTTTCTCGCGCGCGCTTCCATACCGTCGGAACGCGTAGCGAGAGCCCGCGTAACTTCCAGCCGCGGCGAATACGTAATTCCTATAGTTACGTGCGCGCGGCTCGGAGCCACCGAGCACATGATGCCGATCCTACCGAGGATTAGATGGTGTGGCTCAATCGGCCCGCGTGGGCCCACGATCCCGATCGCCGTCCGGAGGTGGGGGCACGGCGGACAAAGAGCGCCACGTGCACTGGAATAAGTAGGCTTGCACCGCGTAAAAACGACCAAATTTTCCTCACGATAATCATCGAAGATATTGCCGCGAGGCTAGAGGCAAGACTAGTTACAACGCGATAAAAGTACATCGAAGATTTTTATTTAACGTAGGCCCGAAGCTACTTCGTAACCTGGTTCCACGTCTGGCACGAAAACTAGGCCCCCGCCGTTCGCTCCGCTGCTTATCGGCGTTTAAAAAAAAAAAGGAACGCAATCGTATCAGCTGATCAGTTTTCTCGTCGGTTTTTTTAACAGAACAGGTACGCCTGCGTACGCATGTCATAAAAACGTACCATGAACAATGACTTGATGTATGTACTATAGAGAGAAAGAGGAGGATTTAAGAAAGAATAACAAATTAGTTTCAAGGCCACGATCAAAACAACTACACTCACTGAATACGCATAGCCACGCGTACGCATGTACAAAATGAAACGATGACTTCAATACCGCTTTGCCCTCGATTTTGTCAGTAAGATAAAATAAAAAATGTATTTATTATTTTATGCTTCATGAGAGTACAAAAGGAAAAATTATTAAAGATATGATGGAGACTATCCAGGAAGTAAATATGAGATAATCGAGTCTTTCGATGGTATTCATCCACGATGCATATTATACACGACGTTAGCTTGTTGACAAATCAGCTTCTTTCAACGAGGGAACAAGTTTTTCAATCTCGTTTTCAATTGTGCATAATAAGCGTGGCTTTCACCATTTATTAATATTAAAAGATAGTCATTAGAAAAATACAATCGACGTATAATTTTTTTTCAAGTACAAGCTTTTGCTTTAACAGGCACAGCTCGGTGTACAACCTAATTCAAATTGGGATTTATTACAGCTAATTTAATAAAGATCCAAGTTCTATTGTAATACGTGCTTACTTTAAAGTGAATTGCTTTTCTTCCAAGTTTTCCACCTACAAGATTTCAGTGTCGATTTTGATATTATCCAATATTAAGGGAAAATAATTGGGTTTTGAAAT
The DNA here is from genome assembly GCA_018906755.1 of Sycophaga agraensis. Taxonomy (NCBI): domain Eukaryota; kingdom Metazoa; phylum Arthropoda; class Insecta; order Hymenoptera; family Pteromalidae; genus Sycophaga; species Sycophaga agraensis. Next base: position 1,740,798 of record JACCIE010000003.1, read on the forward strand.
AAATACACAGAATATCAATCTAACTAATTTAAGAAATTGATAAAATCGCCAAAGTTTTTCCAGTGCAAGCATATTTTTTATTCAATTTCAGATAAAATTGACTGGATCATTTACGTTTTACCTAACTATAAATTTCGCGTGTCAATCTTGTAGTAATATGAATGTTTGACTCGATGTTTCAGAGACGCGGCAGCAACTATGTCTATTCCAAAAATAACCACGTGTTGCAATCGCTTTCCCAACGACAGAATCGATAGTCTTTCTTTCAAGCACAAAGATTTAATTCAAATTCTAGATCATCTTAAAGACAATGCAATTAGCGAATTCTAACATTGTACAGCAATCAGATAGTGATGGTCAAGATCACATTTCTACCAAGGTATAAAAAAAGTACGATTTACGAAAGATATTTAAGAGTAAAGCATAATTGTAAAATACATTCCATGCGATGACTATTATTTTTATTACCTTTCTTATATATGTAAAAAATATACTTTGTTAAACTGTTATTTATTTTTTTTATCAAAAAACAGAAATTTATGCTATACTTCATTATTGAAAGCTTTATACGAGCATAAAAACTTATAGTAAACACAGAAAGTAAGCCGTTTTCAAGGAGACAATGATTTTTCAATAAAGAATGAATTCTAGTCGATCTTAAAAATAGACAGAAACCGGAAAAAACATGTTAATCAAGGCAATAAAAAGAGAACGCATGTTTGCGTGAAGAATTTGCATTCCCCGTTCCCATTCGATTCCAGACCAGAACGTCACAGTATCGCGCTATTCGAGTCTCTCTGTCTTTCTCTCCGTTGCTCACTATGCAGTCTGCACTCGTACTCTTTCCATCATTTTGTCTCACTCTGAACTCACGCTCTTTCGATCCTTCTATCTCACACTCTTTCTATCGCATAAACCGCGTTTGCCACGCGATTATCCTTCGCGCGATTCGACGCGGTTACATTGTGCGCTGGCGCAATCGCAACTGGAAGAGAAAATAGATCGTCCCTGAAAATGCTGACTTGTTCGCGCGCTATTACTCGTGATAATTCTATGCGCTGGAGCAAAAAACCACTACGAGTAACATGTATAAGATGCATTGAGTTTTTCTTTTCCCTCGCGATCCTTCAATTGTTTAAAAAAGAAAATGACATCGTTATGGATTGCTTCATAATATGTAAAGAAAATCTATGATGCGGAATTTATTTTAATTCATAATAAATATTCTTAAGACTTAATTTGCAATTTAAGAGCAGTGGAAAATTAATTGTTTCATTTTCATGAGCATCGCAATTTAAATGAATAAGTACTTCAGCTTATGCATCAATTTGTCTATCTTCCAGTTAATAACACCACTGTATCTATTTTGTATCGATGTTAAGTCGATTACAAGTAATAAATTTGGTAATTGCAATTAAATTAAAATGCTAATTTGCAGTGAATAATAACTACTTATTTATATTCATTCATCTTAAGAAACTGATATATTATTTCACTTTAAGAATAAAAGAAAGCTAAATTTCGCCATGTTGCAGTTGTTACAGTTTAATTTTTGAAATTCAAAATCTTAGGAACAACCTTTCCATTATTTGTTTAACTACGAGATCTCGTATAAGATTGCCACAAAGAAGGTATTCTCTCCTAGTTAGCATTAAATCTTTTACCAACGGAATTTGATGAAGTGCTTGTACCACGCGGCATATTTCGCATCACCTTAATTGCGAGCTTCGCACAAGTTTCATCACATAAGTTCCAGTCTTTGACTGCACGCAGGCACACAGGCTAAAGCAGACTTGCTCGGTGCCGGCTCCAAGTTCAAGGTCAATCTGTCGTCGTTACTGATATTGCGCCTTCCCTCTCTTGGCATTTATTCAAGGATATCGCTAAGGCGAAGCTCGGCCGCATTAGCAGCGGTGCTGCAGGTGCAGTCGCGGTTCTACTCCTGTCGGCCATGGTAAGTGGGGATTGGCAGGAATACTGCCCGGAGCCGCAGGGACCACTGATACCGCATGTAATCATAGTCTCATTGTGTGCGTGCGCAAAGTACACGGGAGAAAGGGAACATTAGTAGATTTTGAACGATACTCTTTAGTGGTGCTGCCACCGTCGGTAGTTAGATAAACTATCCTTAGCGGGCAGTCTCCTTTATCGGCAGGGGTAATATGTTTATTTATATTCATTTTTTTATGTTTTTTTATTTTTAACTTTTTTTATATTCGATTATATGGTTATGAATTACATCGATAATTTGCATCTAGATAAATAAAATTGAAGAAACCTCAATACCAATTAAAGTGAATTTTTTAAAATTATTTATTTACCGTTGCATTCCCAAAATGGTCATTTTAAGTATACTTAGGTATATTTTTTAGGTATACTTTGGTGGCTTGAAATGTAATTTTTTAAATAAATGCGATATACAATAAATTATTTATGTTAGGTATTAAAAAAAAGATCTAGGCCTTTTTCTATTGGTTGTTTAAAGCGTATAATTTATTGCTCAGATTTTTTGTAAACTTTGAGCTTCCTTTTCTTAGTTAAGAAGAAAATACATAAAATCTGTCGTAACAGAATTTTTCTTTGGTATCATCAAGGTGTGACCGTTGAAAACAAACTTTGAAGTGTATAATTTACGCTTATCATATTTCTTTAGAAACATTTCTACGACAAAAATTCTTATGTGACTTTTCTTTCATGATCTTCTTATGTAGTTAATAATAAAAATAATCGTAATAGCCATTGTTTTAGCTTCATTCGTTTTATTAATTTAGAACTTAACAAATCTAGCGTTTATTTAATACCATTTAATTTAATTAATTTTATATAATACCATATATTTTATTATTTAATTATTATTCTCGATTTAAATACTTCTATAGATACATCTATTAAATTTTGTTAAATCTAGAATGAGAAATTTAAAAGTAAGCTATTGCATGTACAGAAGTGTTAGAACTACTGATTGATTATACGTATAACGAAATAATTTCAAGTATAATAAAGGGACAAATGAAGATAACGCAGCGTTTTGAATGAAGGGACAAGAGCTTGAATGAAAAACGAAACAAAGGGAGAAAAGCGACGTAGAAGTCTGCAAGCCACCAAGCCATACAAAAAGCCATTGTTACGCGATCGAGGTGGGAGCGGAGAGCGAGAAACGTTCCACCGAGTTGCCTGCTTCCAAATATTGCTCAGCCAGCGAGAAAAAAGGCCACTTTCGCCGATTTTCAGCGTGAAACGCCTGGCATACGTCTAACGCGAGAAAGTCCATTCTCGCGTTGGCGGGATTAGGTAATCCAGCCCCAGGTGGAAGCCTCAAGCGGTGGCGGCGGCCCGCGGAATTGGGCCAGCGGAAACTCGCGCCCGTGCTGTTGCGACACAGCGGCGAAAAGACCCGAGAGCGTCACCGCGTTGAGTCTCGTTGTTGTAGTTTAGCCTATTTTTCCCCTCCGCGCAACAGCTCACGTGCGTTACTCGGTTACGCTGAGATAAAACTTCGAGCGGCGAGCTTCACATTTTATCCGTGTGATTAACCTATAGCGTCGCTTCGGCTTCTGTGCCCCATGGAATTTATGCATTTTTCTTGTTAAATAAACCAAGAGGAGTCGCGATAGTGTTTCATGTGGCCGGAATCGTGACTCTCGCGACCGCCTTTATTATACATGAAATAGGGAGCACTCTATTGTATAGTTGCTTCTCAATGACCGGAAAGTCGCGCGAGTAGTTATACAAGAGGAAAGTCGACAGTTTTATTTTAGCCGGGAGAGTGAGAAAAAAGGAGGAACAAATTAACCCGCAACCATTGGCGTAACCATTAGTTAGCCACGCTTTGTCATTGGACAAATTTCTACATTGGACCTTGCTTCGCAGTTTACGGGTATTCAGTATTCAAAGATTGAGTATCGAGTATTGAGTATTAAATATGCTGCGCAATTATGTTGATTATTCTCCTTTTTGGCTTTGTCACTTTTACTTTCTGGATACAGTAGAAAGTCGAATGTGACGAAATATTTGAGCCATTGAACGAACGGAAATTCTTATATACATAAAGTTCTACCAATATTATAAATGCTCACATTTTTGTTAGAATACAAAGTTATAAAGTGCATTTGTTTTTGATACTATAGAATCAGAAATTAAACTTTAAACGCAAATGTAATAATTGAAAACAGTGATCAAATATGAATATCAAGATGAATGTAATGGCTTCATGTGTATAATACATGCAGCAATCATCAATGTATTATGGATACACGTGGATGGTCTGTCAAATTATGCCACATAATCTATAAATACTGCTAGTACTTAAATTGGATCAGTGAAAGTCAGGCTATTGGCTTGTATTATGTGATTACAATATGTAGCAAATTTAATTGTTATTTTTGACTGAAACTGCAATTTACATGATTGACATTTATATTCAAAATTACTTTTCAAAATTTTGGTTTTTCTGTAGCATTGTATAGTACAAATATTACAGTATGAGAAATGTAAATCTTTTTACTATATAATTCAACTGTAAAAAGACAAGAAACTGGTTTCTCTAAAATTTCGAGAACATATAATTTTTTTATTTCAAATTTTTGTTTGTTTGAATACTCTGTAGTATTTTTCGAGACTGTGCATGCATTTTTACGAGATGCATTTTTTCCTTCTTCAATTTATAAAAAATGTTTTAAAAACGTTTACATACAAGATGTTGAATTTGAAATTTTTGTTACAAGCTAGATATCTTCTGAAATAGTACCAAGAATAGAAAAAACTCCAAATATTTTCGTTTCTTTATTTCATCTTAGTACATTAATAATGTTTAAAATAAAGATTTTTAAAGTTTCTAATTTTTAATGGATTCTAACTTATTAAAAATAAAATGTTATCATTATTAAATCATTGACATCGTTTCGATATCTGAATTAAATCTCGAATTCTGACTCGAATCTAGACGCGTCATCTATTTATTTTACTACTTTTAACAATAATTGAAAGTAGTAAACGACATATTATGTAGCAAACTCAAATGCAAATCGAAGTATAATGCTAGTCTCAGGAGTTTTACGGACAAGATTTACAGGTGTAGAAGAAAAAGCTAAATCAGCTTGTGTTACATCTAGGTAGACGTCAAGAACACTTCTCCATATAATGAACGGGCGTATCATATATGACAGACCGCAGCATAAAGATTGTAACAATGTGAAGAAATATCCTCGGAAATATCTATCATCTAGTGATATGATAGTTGAGTGTCTAGAGTTTAATTTTTATTTACACTAACCTTGGTGGTTAAAGTAGCATTTTTTGAAATATTTAATTTAAAAAAAAAGTTTAAATTTCTATCGATATAAATAATAATTTTAACCATTTAAGGGATTATTTAGTCAACATTTAAATAAAAAATGATTAATGGTACTTTCACATTTTTCGTAGTTTAGGATAAATAATAAAACGCAAATATGAAAATGGTCATAAAAAATGATGAAGACTTTGATGACTTTCTCAATAATATACTGCGTAACGCATGGTTAACCAAACCATAGCATATACTAGCGTAAAGCGAATATATACCTCTTTCTATAGATTCCTGTCCCTCGAATCATGCTATTGCACTCGATTTCTCTATTTTTCAAAATATTTTGGAACGATAATTTTTATATTACAACAGAAATTGGTGAACCTAAGACTAGTACGTGTTTAAATTTTTGATCTTTATAATTTTAATGCGTATGTAGCAAATATTTGATTTTGTTTAAAAATCAATTTTCTAATTAAATTACAACGAAATGATAAAAAAAAAGAAAGGAAGCACTGAACGGAGGAAGACTCATTCCCTCGCTCGTTCCCCAAAAACTTCGAAAGCTAAAAAAGTTTCCCCAACTTTATAGATAGGTATGGCAGGTACGAAGTGAGCACGCGATAGTATAGGCGGTCGGGTGGAGCCGTATACAGGGTAACAATCCGCGCTCTAGTGTTACGTAAGAGACAACTCCGGCAGTAGTATGCTGTAATCACGGCCGACTCGCGCGGAGAAATTCGGCCGGCCGATGTATCGTAGGTGGGCATGCGAGCCCGTATACCGAAATCGTGCCGGTTTCAGTGGGCCCCACCACATGCCATACGACTGAGCAGAGAGATTGCGATAACAAGTAAAGAGAAAGCGTCCCTCGCGAGCCCACTAATTTCCCGTGTTATACTCGTTATACCTCAAGCCTTACTTTTCTAAACTAATATTGGTATTTCTTAATCTTTTGTAACGCTAACACTATTCAATTCTTTTGTCATGCTTTTCTCCTCTCTCCCATGAATATTGATAGTACATAATTATATATGCAATATTCATGTCATATATGTAATATATCCTGCTTTTATATGTAGTGTACCCTATACGCATATTTTTTTCTCTTTTTCTTAAATCGTATGAAGCGTAGAGTATACATATTCATAACTTAAGGGTACGTCAAGTAAGAGTATGACAGCAGAGAGGATGAGATTTATCCATCATCTTCAATCTACAGCGATTTATCATTTTATTATTGTTTTTAAATGTATATACACACACATATATAAAAGTACTTTGAATTTTGAAAGTAAGTTTGCCCTAATTTCTTCCTTATCTACACGTATTTCTATATCAAGATATATCTTAGTGGGTTTACATTATAGAGATATAGCCTGCTTTATTGAATATCCAATTTTCACACATCTCCGAATATGTTTTAAGACGTCTTCAAAATAAAGGTAAAATGCGATTACTTCCATCTTGATTCGAATAATTGCACTTGGTCGACAATGCTTCGTAAATATTTCACAAGTAAGAAGCTACGTATAATTCAAGCAGGTATTAACGCTGTAAGGTTAGCCTGTAGTTGCTCTGCTTGCGATGCTTCCGCCGTGCTATACATGAAGCGGCTGCCTCGTGGACGGATGTGCGCCAGCACATCCTCGATTCACCATTGAATCAAACAATGGCTAAACTAGGTTACGCATATGCCGAGGCTGAATTTAAAATACGTGCTCCGAGAAAGCCGAGAGCACGCCAAGAGGCACTCGCGCCTGGGACTCTCGTTTTTTGGCTCGTGCCACGTGTGCTCGGCTCATGTCCTTGCTAAGCAAGACTTTCTGCACTTTTTGATCACCTGTAGTTTTTCTGCCCTTCTACAGCAGCTACTATTGCTCACTTTCACTTAATAATATAAGATATATTTAAAAGAACGCCACTGTACAAACTCGGTAGCTACATATACATACGTGTTTATTAAATTACGAAGAAATGTGTGAAAGAAAAACGTATGGTAACTCATTAACTTGTGACCTACATGTTCTTTGATCTCTTGATTTCGTCATACTTTAACATAAAGGCTTCGAAACTTTTTCTATCTTTGTTGAGTACAGAAACCCTAATTAGAAAAATCTTAATTTGACAAAACACTTATACTTTTTAAGTAAAAAATGATTATCAAGCACCGTAAATGGAGTATGTAAATGAAACCATTAGTAAAATAGATCATAAAAGCTCAAAATAATTTTGTCTAATCTAATGAATGAACCAAAATTATTGATACTTTATATAAGAAATTATGCAAAAGCTTGCAAGTGTCTATAGTGGACATTCCAAGTCTCGCTCCAAACAAAGACTCGACTACTATAAATGCTCAGCTAATTTGTTCAAAGAAAATTAACTTGATAATATAGAAACATTCTTTTTTCTTAATTTTTTCAGCGGAAAAAATGTTTATACCATGGTTTGTACGCCAGGCTGGTTTAAAGTAAAATTATTTTTTCCTTTTATCATTTTCAAGTTTCATGAAAAATGATAATAGCTCCAACCAAAATATATATCAACTCTCGTGCAAAAGATCTGTACCTGCAAATGTAGTCAACTTATATAAAAGTAGTCAATTATTAAAACTTATTGAACTATGTGATAATTTGAAACGAGTGTCGGTGCGCGTGAGGAGCATTATGTCTCAGTAGTTTCAGTTACCACTGATGAGCCGATAAGTGATTATGTGGATTTCCATCGAACGTTCTGATCGATTTCTATTGGCTGACTGACCCTCCCGCTCATGCTCCCGTGTCCTTGGCATTAATGTAGAGGCTTCGGCGGTCGGTACCTAGCCTAGTGCTGCATAGTCTAGCTCTGCTCGAAGCCGAGAAAGCGATACTAGGTTTTTCTCCTCTCCTCCTCCAAGCCTAAGGATAATTCTTGAGAAATTTTTATCGCCAGTTCATTCTCGCGGAACATGCGCTCACGTGCTCCATTGCTTTTTGTGGCGCGGACTTTTTCTGCGTCCGCGCCCGCGCCGTCGCGGTCGCTTTGCCTTTTTCTACGTGAGTCACGCGCGTCGAGAGCTCTGGCTTACATAAGCCTTAATGCGGCTGCGATGGCACGCTCCTAGCAAAGGTAAATTAAAGGTAATTTTATCTTGCAGAAGCTCTGATAATTATTGCTTGTACTGGTGTTGCTACTGTTACACCCAGCACCATTCATTCTAGTTCATTAGGATCAAAATTTTATTCTTTTCCCAGTGCTCGTTCCAAAACTTGAAAAAGTACCATTGATACAATGGATTAACCTAATTATTTATTATTTGTATTAGTTTCCATTCAAAAAAACTATCTTATTATTATTTTTATCAGCTTTAACAATAAAATAAAATTTTTATTCAAATGAATATTTTCAATAGCATATGCCCATATTTGATTACACTTGAATATTGTATTTCACTTACTTCCTGAAAACATTTATTGATGTGAGTACTTAGTATAAATTAATACATTTACTTAATTAATAGAATCATTAAAATAATTTACAAGAATAAACATTTTCAATAGACTGTGAACATTCTATCATTTCTTATTAATTATAATTTGACGATTAAGGATTATGAAATCGCAATCAAATCAAACTATCCGAGAAATGTCATAGTATCATTAAGGATCTAATAATTTACTATCGTTGATATCGGCAAATAGTCGAGCAAATCATCTGTTTCTCACTTCTTCTCTTTTGATCGTTTAAGGTCATGTAGACGAGGTCCCGAGCTTATGTATGCGGGTTACGTGATTCTTTCATTACATAAGAAATAATAGTTCCGCTAATGGTTGAGTTATAGTCCTGGGATATGCTTTTGGGCACACACTAATAGAAATAGAAGATCAATGCTACTGTCATTCTTATATAGTTGCAGTAATTTTAATTTTGGAACTTTTTACAATACTTTTTGTTAATTATTCAAAAGGTTAGGTATCGATTTAAATTTTTTCATATTTTCACAATATAGCTACGTAATTATACGTAGTATTTTTTTACTCTTCAAGTGCTCGGAATCCCATAATGGCACATTTATAAATCATACATAATAGATTAACCTGTTTTTCAACAACAAAGACGTAACAGTTGAATTGCAATCTACAAAATTATTTTAATTATAATAATTGTAAATTACAGGTTATCGGGAAAGTACTCCGCGATAGCTTAAAGTTCCAAGTAATGCATTAATCTCGTATTCATGTATCTATGTTTCTGATCAATGATACTCACAATACATACAAGACGAAAAATATTTACTAAAATATTTTGGAATATATAAGCATAAAATCTGTAAGCATTCCAATATTACAAATATTAAAAATGTTTGAGAGCTTATTAGAAAACTGCTCAAAGAGCATAAGTTTAACTCTTCCTTCAATGTACCAATATGATATGAAGTCCATTAATCAAAAAATGATAATTTGTAGGATTAAATTAATTAATTATGTTTAAGGCACTGATTTTCCTTAACCTTATCTACATTTCTAATCTTGACGCAATGAAAAGAAAAAATCTCGAATTGATCAAGATTGCTCAGTCAGTCTGATCATATTTAGAACGGGGAACGGAGAAGGTGCAGAGAATTGGTGAAATGGAGTGTGACATTGAGTTACTGAGCGTTGCTAAAAGTATCAAGCAAATAGAGATCACAATCTGTTAAACGGCAATCATCACTGTTTTGGTCACCTATCAATAAATATCCGAGAAATATCTATATCCTTAAATTACATCGACATATCTTATTAAAAAAGTTTAGATATACCTCCTCGAATAGCTCAATTTTTCACGGATTATTTTCATAGATATTTCACTACTCAATGCATGATGTTGCACTTGTCAGAAATATCGAATTGACCGCATAGTAGTGCATCTGCCATTTCTTTTAAAAATTATTGATATTTTATTTAAGGATTGGTGAATTAATGAAGTAATATGCCATTGAAGATAGAAAGAAAGCAATTAATAACGATGAGGAAACCGTCATTTAAAATCTCTTTGAGGAAATGGAAGAAATTAAAATAGACTTTACTTTCCTTATCCCCTCCCGACTCTTATCACCCACGCTTAGAATTTTTAAGCGCACGTTCTACTGACGCAAGAGGAATTGGCGAGTGAACTGGAGTAAAACGAGTGTCGCGGGCATCCCCTATGCGCGGCTAGACGGCAACCACAATGAGCTGCAGTACTATCCTCGTACGCTTAGTTACGTAAGCCCCTCAGCAATCATTTCTAGCTACAAGGATATAAACACTGTCGCTATGACGGCACTATTGCACGTGTATGCAGCATCCCGCTCTGGATTGCTAAGGCTCGGCACGAGAGTGCGCACACCATTGCACACGGACACCAGCTGCTGCACCGGACGCTTGCGCAGAAGACTTTCGATGCGTGTGCAGTGTACTTGCGCGCGCAATGACGGGAAGATTCCTTCAAGGTTAAGCGCTCCCAACTCGCGATGCATGCGAGTGTTCTTCTCCTTCTCCTCCTCCTTCTCCTTCATCTGAGAGACGGCGCGAGGCGAGGACGGCCTGCGCACGCGACACGTAATACTCGGCAGCAGCTTTCGCGTATAGCGGCCGTGCTTCTTTCCGTCTCTCTCTCTCTCCTTCTCCCTCTCTCTCTTTCTCTCTCATTGTTCCAACCGAGCTGCGTACGATCTTGCGCAAGGACGCGGCTTTTCTTTTTCGCGGCCTCCGAGCGCGTATACCGCCGTCGCCGAGCCGCCGCCGCCTTTGCCGCTGCCTTGCTTGGAGAGTCGAGACGAGGATAAGTCCCGCCCAGAGGCGAACTCCACTTTTGCAGCGCTTTACTCTCGTGCGCAGAAATCGAGGCAGGAATTCTTCTTCTAGAATTATTTGATTTCAGACTATTTGATCAAGAAAGCTCAAGGAATTGGCTTACACGTATACAGATATATGATATTCAAATTAGTTACACCTGCACGAATGTTTAGAAAAATCTCATTCTTTTACTTTCCTTGTATTTTCGAAACAATATTTGTTTCACTTCTTTGAATCATGCAAATAATAGTGTAAAGTTGGGAAACTCGAGGCTCTTCACAACTCGTTAAATAACAAAGTCACTCTTCTAAGGACGAACTGTCGATATCGCACTAGCGCATGCTACAGCAGATTTACATAACGCTCGGTAACAGGAGAAAAAATAAAGAAAAAACTCCATCGTTTGACAAATTAGTGTTCTTCTTTATTTCAGTTTTCTTCGTTTCTTCTAATAAAATAAATACTGGTTTCAAAGAACACGGAGAAAATTCTCTGAAAAATGCATCAGAGCCTTATATTCCGCATAGAAGCATTGTATACTTTTTGTTTTGGTTAACGAATTTTCCGGATGTAATGCCTGCAATCTATAATTGTTCGTTTTTTTTTTGCTTTTACTTGGAATAACTAAATATCAAATGAGAAATACCTCAAACGAACAAAGCATCAATTTATTGAGTAATCTAGAACTAGATTTTAATATCATTTTGAAATGGTATCGCTCTATAAATATGTATAGTGTAAAATTCTTTCAAAGCAATAACGGAATCATGTTTGTATTATATGGAACACTTAAATCATATGAACAAATATTCACCCTTAACATCATAAATTACAAACAAGAAAGAGGTGTATTGTATATGATTATTCTTTGTAGATCGATTAAGAAATCGATCTAATTAACTTTCCATCAGCGACAAAAATTAACTAACAAGTATAAAATTTGAAAAACTCAATAATACAATAATCGTATAATATCAATTAAGTTCAGTAGTTTTGTTTATATAATTTTTATATAGAATATAATTTTTATTGCCACTTGTGGTTTCCTTTTTTGTTTTTCTTTGCTTTTCCTTCTTTATCTTGGCACTGTAATTTTCTTATTTTTCTGTCCTTCATTTTTCTTTCCGTCTTTCAACTTTTCCTTGGCGACTTAGTATTTAAACTTGACTAAAATAACTCCCCTTTACGTCATGAAATAATGTTAAGAAACGACTATTGTAAAAAATAATTATGAATTGTCAATCACACATAAAGCACCAAGAGTAAGTTTCAATTTCTAACAAAATAAAAACAAATTTTTTTATTCAATTATCACGCGATGATACATATTCTTTGTAAAGCGATTAGTCAAGGTCAGTATTTTTTGTCCATAAAAACTTTATGGCACTTCAACATGTGCAAAACGAAATAAAAACTAATTATACAGATTAAAAAATAAGAAATACAGAGAATCTTTTGTTTCTGGTTATATAACCATATATATTTTGCATCTTCGAGAAAAATATTTTGCAAGAACTGAGACAATTACTCACGGATATGCTTGAATAATAAAAGTGCTCTAACTATCATAAAGCAATTTTCGATTTAAAATATTTTCTTTCACCGAATTCAAAGTATTACAAAATTAAGAACAATTTCTATAGGTGTATAATTATTTGCATTTTATTTTTAAAGCATTGACAATCAACATTGGTATTTAAAAATAAAAAATAAAACCAAGTTTTTTCATTTTTACTGCTTCATACGAATTCAAGTCTAGTTTTAACGAATTTATTAGTAAAAGTAATTGTAGCAATGTTTAAAAATGATCAGTACAGATATCATTAGTGTGTATCATCTGCGTGTGTATCATGAAAACTTTACTAACGTGGTAATGAATTGAACGCAACATCGGTGTGATGTCTTTTAATTTGGCTTGTTTTCATAGTGTGTTTCGTGACAAGACTTTATGTATAAGCATTTTACAATTAATCAAAACATTATCCCTAAAATGAATCCTAGGTTTTGATTTCCTTTGTTCGTTTATTTGTATTTGTCTACAACCGTTTTATGAATATCAAAGATATGCTTTGCAATATTTCCCATAATTAGCGGCTCCTATTTTATAAGTTATATCATATTTATTACTTTCCTGTATACTGATTGCGTAAACTATAAATATCAATAGCAATCATTTAAAAAAATAATTAATTTGTTATATAAAGTTCAGTCAAGATATCCGTTTCTGAATAACTGCAATTTTTAGCGAATTAAAATAGCGACTTATATGTACGCATGTGCATGAATTGCAGGAGCGGAAAGAATTAAAATTGCAAAAAACTCATCATTCAATGAATATCCCATTAATCGCTCTCTCGGGAGTGGCCAAGGTTAAGCGCACTAAGACCAATGCAGGAGTGAAAAAAAAGATAAAATTCAAGAAGACAAAACACTACGTCAACTGCTAGCCTCCGCTTACTCCTCCCACCTTTTCTTCTCATCGTCTCTTCGAATATCCATTAAATTGTTTCCATGTAATACATGAACATTCGTGTCATTTCTTTCGCTCGTTCTCTTATTCTTTTATCTCAAGGTACGATTTAATACTTCTTACTAATCATTGATTTCTAATGCAGCGCGAGAAATTAATATGCTCAGTTATACAACATAAAACAAAATTTGTTGCATGGTTTTTAACAAAAAGTCTTTAATAAAAAAACAGGTATTTTTTGTTAAGTTTTGTTCTGTTTGTTGAGTCAATAAATCTCAAAAACTCAAAGTAGATATTTATATTGTTCATTTATTTAAATTAATAAATATATTGTTTGATATACTGTTAAGAACATTTAATAGTTTTTAAGCTGACAAAACGGCTTAGTTTTAGTCTAGTCGTTTACAAAGTATCGAGCTTTCATACCGAGTTATTTATAAAGCATGATGCATCTATTTTCATTGTTTTAGTTAAATAACATGTAACCCTGTCATGTGTACAGCACACAAATCAAACATCAATAAAACTGTCAACAATTTGTAAAATTCAAAAGAAATATTGCCAAATGCATGTGTAAATATCTGTACATTGGGTGCAAGTACATACAAATGTCTCTACATATACACATGTAATTGACAGGATTCGTATGCTAGAACACGCGCTTCTCCATAGTGCGTTAACGTTGCGTAACTGCAATCATGCCTACTCTTTCTCTTATTCACTCTCGATTTTAGTTTCGAGAGGTCGAACCGCATACCGTCATGCAAAATACGTTTAAGTACTCGAGAATACGGTACAGAATATTCGTAAAGATAGTTTCATATGACCTGTTGCACTAGTTTCGAGGCATGAGAAAATAAAAATAAAGCAAGGAAAGAACGAATAAGAGAAACTGTGTTAATGGAGCAAATGAAAAGTACATCTCAAAGTCAAATATCATTACAGATACATTGTTACACTGATGTTGCATATAACTAATGTATTATATTGCACCCAATCGATAGGTTCAAATCATTCTCTGTTAAAGTAGTCTTTGAATATTTGCAAAATAATGAACCAACGTAAATTATATACTTACGTACAACGTAGCAATTCTATGTTCAAATCTTGAACTTTTTCAGAGCCAAACTTAAACACTGGCGATTTATGTTTTAAATTGTTTAGTTAAAGTATTTCAATTTTTGCAATTTGAAATAAATTCAAAATCAAACTAATAGAAAGAACAAGTAGAAAACAAAACTGAGTGATAAACACTGCCAGAACATTAAAAAGGCATAAAGATAACAAGGAAAGTACCTATTATAGCATGTGGTCAAAATAAAAAATAAATTCATAAAATGGATACTAAAAGTTTTATAAAAAAAGAAAAATATGATAGAACAAAGAGTAGTACCAACATAAAACAAGCGGTTCAATTATCATCTTAAAAATTGCAAACAAAAATAAATTTAAAAGTATACAGTTTAGTTAACTTTAATTAATGAATGGTTTTGTCACTCAAACATACAGAAAATTTATGTATGTAAAGGAAGTAACAATCTTGAAAAAACATTCGAACAATAAGTCGAATAACAAAACTACTTTCAGTAAATTTGAGACAATGAGCGCAAGGTCCCTTTTTAGAAAAGTTTCTATGCAATACCTAAGTAACCTGCTTTATACGATATTGACTAAATGTTGATTGCAGTAAAAAGCGACAATATGCATTAATCCTATCGCAAAAAGTTATGTATTTTTTAACGTCTATCGTTGATCAGAATATATAAATTTTTGATTGGATTTATAATAATCGTCAACTAAACGTTTAGTTAAAATAGCTAGATTAATCTCAAAAATTGTAAGATCTTGTGATCTAACAAATTTATATTCAGGAAATGTAAACAGCATTCAGCCATACCCATCAATTGACCATGAAATCGTCCTAGCTCTTATAGACTAGTCAGGGGAGTGGTCGTGACGAAGGTGGGAAACAATGGGCACCGCGTTCTTGGCCTGTTTACAACGATGGCGTATCGGTTACTCGGTCTAGTATCAAAAAAGCAGAGCTTTCCACACAGGTCTTGAAGCGATGTATAGCACTTCTCAGACAGGAGAAGAAGGACAAATTTAATTCTTGTCACTTGTCATCTAGGACGGCTACATATTCTTCACTCTGTAAAGTTCAAGATGGAGCTGAAGAACAGAGAATCGAGAAACGAGAATTCAATAAAAAGCTATACTTGATTCTGCATTTCTTATACTTATCCTGTGCAGGAATTACTTTTTATGGTTTATCTTTTGTTTTTCCTTGGAAATTGTTTGTAACTCTACAACTAGTTTAGTTATGTATCACACGTCAAACATTGTTGCCATGCGCAACTTTGGTTATGATTGATTATTCAGTCATCAGTTAAAATTACTTGACTAATAGAATGACCAATATAATAACAATTATTGGTATATTCAATACCAATTTATTTTATAAATTGAATTTCGGCGTCCTAATATTTATTTGCTGTAAAATGATTAATTTCACAGGTTATATCGATAATCGATTCCGTCTGAAGTTGGAGTTGCGGATGAACCGCAAAGAATTTTCTATATACTGAATATATTTCATATTTTGTTTAAGGTTGATATAACTTGTAACTAATTAATATATTTAAAAAATGTACCAGAGTTATCAGTGTTATCATAATCTGAAACGAACAATATTGTAAAGGCGTTTAAAACTAAAGACACTTTGCTGTCAAATTTCTTTAATATAATTGTATTGTAATCTACGTATTTTCATAATTATAAACAAAATACAAAAATTTAATGATCATTAATTATGAATGTTGATTTATACTTTTATATTTTAGCGTATGATTTAAATAGATTATATTTAAATTATTTAACATCAAAAACTCGCATAGAACAGTCGTTCATGTTATCAAAATATTAGATACTAAATTAAGATTTTTAAATACTTTTAAAGTGATGAATGAAATGAAATGTAAGAAACGAAACTTGAAACAAAAATACTTTGTAAACTTTCATAAAAGCTAATCATTAATTTACTACTAATTAATTCAATAGAGCTTATGAATTAAGTATAAATTTACTTGAATAATCTTATTCGAACTTGAGAATTGTATTAAGATGCAATTAAAAAACTTCGAAAGACTGACACACTTATCTACAATTCATAGGTTATTTTGGAACCGTGAATAAAGATATTAGAAAAGAAAAGAAATAGCGTTGATAAAATGTATATAAACATTATGGTTACCCGGTGAATAAGATTTAAAAAAGAATAGAGCATGAACTACTTCTACATAGGTATATAGTGGGAGTCGCGCGCATCTGCGAAGCTTTGAGTTCTGGAGCTGGACACTGCAACACAGCAGAGAGCGAAAGGATTACGCAATCGAAATGATCTCACGCCCGCTAAGCGCCCTGGCCAGAGTGGGGATTTGACTTGCCGTGCATATCACCGGTAATTACGCGTTGAGAGTCCGGGCACTCTCCAAGCGGTAGGGAGTGGGAAAGAGAGCGAGAGAGATAGATAAACAGAGAGAGAGAGAGAGAGTGAGAAAGAGCGGCAGGAGGGAGAGAAGACGTGGAGGGGAGCGTTTGCATAACGCGATCTCGCGATAGCCTCGTTTTTTCTCTCTACAGTAGTCTCACTTCTCTCTCACTACTACGACCCGGAAAATTCGCTAGAATTTCATTGTTGATATTCTATTATTGTTATATGTTGTTACATTACTCTCGTACCACGATGGATACGCCATTGAAAATTACGCGCAATTAAATCATGAGAAAAGAAAAAACTGACGTAATCGAAAAAAAGGATGAGAGGAGAGAGACACAAATAGAGCGAATGATTAAGTATTTTAGCGAAGTTAAAAAAAATATTATTGTACTGTCAGTCACGAAAATAAGTATTTACGGAAACCTTCGCTTGTCCTATAATTCTATCAATGATATTAATTTTCTTTGTCGGTGATCACGGTTTTTTGTTTATAAAAAAGTTTACCTAATAATGTGTTAAGCTTCGTGCGAGGTTTCGTGTAAGTCTTAGGGATCCTATTTATTTAGTAATCGTTATAACATACGCATTTAAGTTTTAAAAAGATCGTTTGCTTAAAGAGAAATCAGTTTTCTTTGACATTAAATCATGAAAGTATACCTGGTATAAGTCTCTTTTCTAATACGTATATACACGCACACAAACATTATGCATCAGTATAGGTACCTCGCAGTGAATCTAAGAGACTCCCATTCTTATGATGTCAGTAGTTCTACGGCAATTTCGAGGACGATCCTATAGCATAATTTATAAGACATGCATCATAATATGCAATGAGACGATTATAGTACTCTAAAAAGCTGCTGTACCAAAGTAGCTGGTAAAGCAAACTATAATAGGAATAATTAAAATACTGACTTGGAACAACGAGATCGTCTATTACCTGTTGTGCGATTTGTTACGGATGTAGGTGCTGCACCGTGTCTCAATAACAAAGACCGCATGAGTGATCAGTAAGCGGCGTAATAGTCAAGTCGTTATATAGAATATATGTATATTAGGTACTCAATCGAGAGGCATAGTCAAGCGCATAGTTCGAAAGGTGCGGTATCTTTGTAATGCAACGGAAGCTACAGTTGGTGGCGGAAGTGAAAATAGGTTCTATTAGAATTTACCTAAAAGTACCGGAAGTTGTTAACGTTATAAACTCTATTCATTGTCAATATCTTAAATGCTATTTGTATATATTTTACAAGTGCTTTTATAAAAATCTACTCTATTAGATAAAATGTGACGCTAATTTGCACGAGGATACAGCCTTGCTTTACTTTTTTTTTCACTACATCGTGTACCGTGCACGCATATCAATAGGTATAGAATTCTATGAGAATAGTTATATACACAAATACCGAAGCAAGAAAAATGATACAGATAATCGCTCGAATGAGAAACTCGTCATTCATGCAAGAAATCTATAATAAAAAGAGTAGAGATCAATCGTGGGAGAAGTTTCCGAATGCTACTTTCTGTATGTTTCTCAGTGTTTTTTTCTAGAATCTAGCAGAGAAAAATGATCAAAGTTCACTAAATTAGTCTGAGGGTTGTATATATGCTACCGCTGCAATCATATAACAATAAAAATTGAACTTAGCTGTGCATCTAGTGCATACTACTAAATGGTTCCAAGCATTTGTTCAGTCAGCAAAACGCAAGATCTCACTCGGCCTAGTTTGCCTGGATATCAAATTCATTTCTAACACAACAAACAAGCATATCTGAATGGATGAATCTGAACTACTGGCCAGTCCCGACGCGCTTCCCGCAGGAATATCGAAAGGTAAAAACCGAGACGGCCAAATGCACTCGTGGCTCTTTCATTATTACCGCGCGCAATTTGTGTACAAAGTAGCGGTGCACAGCAATAGCGTGTGAGGAAACAAGGACGAGAATTTCGTGCCGGCTGATAAGGAGTTATCAAGGCGTATATCATTGAGAGCGTCGGGCGATCAGCCGCGCGCGCGTCGCCTTGTCGCGAGGAAAACGCGCTTCTCTAATGTGCGCTAGGTATGCGTAACGAGGCGCACACCTCGTTATCGCGCCAACGCCGCAACATTGTTGCACGACTATCGGCTAATCGTGGTAATTATGCACTGCGTACAGTGCACCTTAAGCTACCGTCCTCAGGTGCTTTTTACACTTGTGGCCTGCGCGCATATCAACACTTGGCACTATACTTACAAAAGATCCCCGCGCGGGCTACACGCGTGCAGCATGTGAGTTGACTCGTCACCCTGTACACTCCCCATAAGGCCAGGTATCCGACGCGGCTTTTAATAATGTAGGAGCTCCTACTTGAACCCTTTGTGTGTACCGAAAGGATTTTCGCATTTGTAATCATGTACGTACACCGTAACTTTATGTTCAAAGGGATCGATCCGATGTTTTTGAGCAGTGAAACTTTGAAAAAACCGATACTGGCATACTGCTCTATAAAAATGGACTTTTTTTGAGTTTTCGTCCCCGGTTTTTATCCTATATGTTCAAATCCGAGTTGAAATCATTTTTACTAAGCTATATACAATGTCAAGTAGGACATGCAGGTAAGAAAAGATAAAAGCATGAGACTTTTTTGTTATCGCGTGCACTAGGAGGAAAAAGGAATCCAGTGAAATTCACTTTGCCCTTAATAGAATTTCCCGAGTAATTGAAGCACAAAGCTGATTTCGCCATGTACTATCTAATCAAGAAGTTAAACATTATATCTAATCAAGAGCAGTTACTCCCTGTTATTATCAATATTGACTAGGTTTTCCCTAATTCAAGCGTCTTATCCAAAAGGTATAACTCTTGCGCAGTTTGGTGAAAAGCGCATTTAAAAATAGCTCGAGTGCCGAACGCCGAGTACAATTGATAAAGACGTGAGAAGCGAGGCCCGAGCGCGCGCGCGCATAGCGCAGCCCGTCTGGAAAAGATTTCTCCGTGCGCGCGCATAGGCCGCGGCGGCACGAGCCGCATCTACGGCGCGCCAAGGACGCGCGATCGCTGCCTCCGCTCGGGGTCCCCCCGTTCCTCCTCCCCGCCCCCCTCTCCGCTGCTCCGTTTTCCCATGTTTTTCATCGGGCGGGGCCGCATGGGCCAGATCAAACCGGCCGCCTGTTACACTTCTGCATCCGTCCAGCTGGCCGCTTCCGGGAATAGAAAGCTCGAGAGGCCTCGGCGGGCAAGGGTGCAGCCGAAGGGGTCAAGAGCTTGTTTGCGGAGGCGGGAAAATGGGCGAAGTGGGCCGGGGCGGCGGCGGGGGGCCGAGGCTGCTGGTCCCCCCCGCCCCGCCCCGTGCGATCGGCACCCCGTGCCAATTCTCTCCGGCGAAATTTATTGTGTTTACAGTGGAGCGCCAGGGAGGCCCGGGCGCTCGCGCCCCGCCAGGCGGGCAAGGCCGGCGCGTGGCCCTTCATTAAGGGGCCCGGGCGGCCCGCGGGGGGCCCCATTCCGAGGGTTAATCCCATCGGCATTATCAGGCTTTTCACCTCATCACCTCGTTCCTTGCTTTGTTCCGCCGGGCCCTGGGCCTTCCTTCTATTTACCCTCCGGCCCCGCAAGCCCGGGCGCACTTTTTGCCCCACTTTTTCCATTTGTTTACAGCCCTGCGCTCATCGGGCACATCTGCGTACGCGCGCCGTCTACGTGCTCTTGCTTAATTCTATGTAAATCATTTTTACCTACATGTGCCCGCCGGTATTGATCGTCCGTCAATTTCCACGTCAATTTGTCACAAAAGAAATTAGCCGTTGGATTCTCAGAATCGGAACGCCATTGTTCCGAATTCAAGCATCAAATGCATAGAGAAGCAGGTCTCTGGTAGAGGAGTCACCGTCACCGTACGTACCTCGAGGTGTGTGCTATTTTATAGTTTGTGGCCTTGAACTACTTCTTCTTTCTAAACACGCTGTTTAAATGTTAAGCAAAGCTTTTACAAACAAATTATTTATTCTTCGATATTTGTTAATGATTAAAACGAAAACGTGTATCGTTGTGTTTGAATAGGCTGATGATTAACGATTGACTCGATTCCAGTAATTTTTCGAAAACAGAAGTCGGGAAAAATGGTTCGATCTTTTTTTTTTACATCTGTACAGCTTTTACAATGTAAGAGAGGCCGGGAATTATTAAAACATTTGAAAAGCATATAATTTTTTAAACGATGCAACATAAACTCGATAGAAGCCAAGCCTGCGTTATAAAATGAATCGTTATAGTTTGGTGCAACATTTGATGCGGATTTAACGAGATATGGGAGTAAAAAGTAAAGCCCGTGAGCTTAGAGAGTCGGTGAGTGGGAAAAACCCTTCACTATCACACAGTATGCCGCTTAAAAAAAATTGTTTCGTTTTCTCATTCGTTCGATTGCAGGAAAGGTTCGGTTTTTTTTCTCTTTTTTTTTTTTGTAACGCGAATGATAAATCCGTTTACGTAATTCCCTCGTCAAAATCAATTAGCATTAGGTAGTTTAATGAAAAGACGTCACGCTTTGAGCAGCGCAGCAACTTTCCTTTATTGATTTCATTGTTCCATTTCCGGATTCTACGTGCACCTCTAAGCGCAACCGAAAGAAACGCAATAAAAGGAACGACAACATCGACAACGAGGCATAACGCGAGCAGCGGGAAAGAAGACAAAGGAGAAGGAAAGCCGGGGACGCGCATTTCTCTGGATAGCCCAAGTAACTCGGCGAGCCGCGCTCGCGAGGCCGCGCGAGTAAAAGGCCCACAAGATGGCCCACGGCAACGAGCCTGCACGAGCCGCAAGGGAGCCCCTGGGATTTTTCCCGGCTATGATCGCCGGGGAGAACGCCGGACAAAACGCTCGTCCGGCTGTGTGTTCTTTTTTACGCGGGCTTGCACAGTCGAAAGGTTCCGCTCCGGATACTGCGTAGAGCGAGCGGCCGCGGCGGCAACGGCGGCGGGCGGGGAAAGGGGAAAGGCGCAGCTCGCCCGTATATACTTAATGCATAATACATTCGCGGCGGCGGCGGCGGCGGCGGCCCGCGCGAGCGATAGCTAGATGAAAGTGAAAGGGAAGGTGGAAAGGGTGCGGGTCGCGCAAGAGAAGCGCGGGCAAGAGGCTGGCGGCGCGGGCCTCGCGCTAGCTCGCCTCCTCGCGGCGTGGATTCCGCGCGGGAAAAGCGCCGCGGATAATCGGGGAAATCGGGAGGGCCGATTTTGAAGGCGCGCGCGCGCACGGACACACGCACACTACGGGCGCGCGGCCGCCTCGTTGCGTAACGCGTCCAGCGGCAGTCGGTCGGCGCGGCTAATAAAAGCCCGTGACCTAACACCCGCGGCCGTTTCTTTTCTGTGTACACTCTTCCCGGGCCCTTTTGTCCGGGCCGATAAGGCGCCTTCGGCCTCGGGAGGCATCGTTCGGGAGGGCCGATGTCGCGCGCACCCGGGCACGGCAGTCCGCGGCGAAAAAACGGAGGCGCGGCGGCGTCTATATGGGCGGCGTCGCGCAAGGCCTCGCCGGGATTCATTAGGATGACTCGCCCACGCGGACAAAGCCGCGGCGCTTATTAGCGATGCCCCTTTTTTTTCGTAGCCGCGTGCGCCGCGCCGCGGTGCAATTAAAGAGGTAAGGAGCGCGGAGGAGGCGCGCTCGCCCAAGGCCTCGGGCCTCGCCGGAGCGCGCTTCCGCTTCTGATTAACTTCCTCTTTTTTTTTTTTTTTTTCCCACATCGCTATTTTGTCCGCCGGGCCCCCGTACGCACCTCCGCGCTATTTATAAGCCGCGCTCTCGCCAACTTCTTTCCGCGCGCCCGGCAACCGCGTGTATACCGGGCCGAGTCGAACTCCGAGGCACCAGCTGCCGCCGCCGATGCGCATCGTTGCGCATCCGTTGCCGTGGAAAAGCAAATGCCGAGAGGAGGCCCCGAAGGATTTTCGCTCGCCGCTGCGATTTATGTCGGATCGTACGTCCGCAAGGGCTTTGTCTTTCGGCTCCCAAGGCGAGTAGAGCCCGCACGGGCTTTCTGGAGCCTAGCCAAACCGCGGCTTTGCTCACTTTCTCAGATACTTGTTGCTGCGTTATAAAACGATCCACTCAACTTTCGATCGGAATTATTCGTAAAGGTTGGGTTTTGGTTAAGGTTTGGTCGAGTATGTATCCCGCTGGCAAGGCGGCAAAGTTCCACGGGTGTTGCGCGTGCACGTATATTCCTTCGAGAGGCGCAGTGGGTTATTAGTTGAGCGAATCGCAGATGAATACGAGTGAAAGCATTAACAATAAATTGCCTGCGTTATAAAGTATGAAATAAGCCGATGCAAAATACACAAGCTGCTGTGTTTTGTGCAAAGAATTCGCCACGCGTGTAGTTGAATACGCGTGAACAATAGCTCAATAGAAATGAAAACGACAGCTTGCCAAAGCGCGACATTAAGTAAAGAACATTTTTAAACGTCCACGATCAAAAGGAAGAAAAGACTTTCTAGGTTAATTTATATTTAATTACAATGTGCCTAGGCCCAGCTTGGCTCGCAAGTATCACTGAGATATAAATGAATTTTCAGAAGCAATGAACGGCTCCTGCATCAATGAAGACATAGATGCGTCTCTGTACTACGTATTTAATGCGTATTTTCTCGGATACACGATATTTTCCTTCTGTCTTACGGAGAAAAATAAAAAATTTATAAGTTCCTGAATGATATAATTGCATTCTGCATAAAAAAAGGGCATAACTCGCTTTTCTTAAATTACAGAATCAACTATTAAGAAGTATTAGAAAATGATCAGATAATTTGTGAATTATTAATTTGTTTTAAAATCAATTGTTTTATCAAAAGTATATGTTTTTTCTTAAAACATTTAATGACATTTTAGTTCATAATTATATCTCTAGAATATAATACTAAAGCAATATTTTCCAAAGTCAAAACTATATTAATCAGGTCTAGCTCACAAATGAAACAGCATATTTTGAGAGGATGTTTTACGTTTTCTTATTTCTACAAAAATCCTTCTTTTCTCTAATGAAATTCACTTATTATTATGCGGTTTATATCCGAAGCTCTTTCTTAAGATGCATATACGATTCGCGTGAGTATTAAAAATGGCTATT
This sequence comes from Sycophaga agraensis, assembly GCA_018906755.1. Taxonomy (NCBI): domain Eukaryota; kingdom Metazoa; phylum Arthropoda; class Insecta; order Hymenoptera; family Pteromalidae; genus Sycophaga; species Sycophaga agraensis. The sequence goes on from JACCIE010000003.1 coordinate 1,764,966, forward strand.
AGGGAGAGGGTCGCAGATCTTCAACAATTAACTAAAAACATAACAAGTAAATAAACAGCTAATATTATATATTCACTGTTCCGACATTTTTTTCATCCTGGAGATCTAGATCTCAAGATGGTTCGATGTTTATTTCGATTTTCACTCTTTAATCCAGTGCTTCTTATTATATCCTCAAACGAAGACCTATCGCAGCTACTTTATGGAAAACTGGTTTATAATCTTTTCTTTTTCTGCTGCATTTTAATTTCTCTCTTCCCCGTCAGACAAGCGACATTCTCTTGTTATAAAAAGGAGCGATGATCAAATTGACGACTTAGATCAAGCATAGTGAATCAGAAGAACTTTTATAATAACGAGCATAAAAATAAGAAACATATATAAAAAAAATTTACGACATTTCTTTAATTTAGGATACAATAGTAATCATACATATGTATTAATTAATAATTAAATTATAAATTATTCAAGGTAAATTAACTTTAACATCTCTAGCACGTGATCTCTATATCTATGTGCAATTATTTTTAATGTTTTTCAAATATATGAACATAAACTTGAATTTGTATTAAAACTCATGGCAAAACTGAACTAAATAGAGAAGATTTTTATTGAAAGTATTTTGAGACTAGTCGTATTTTACTTTATATTTATTCCCTTTTAAAGAACCATATATTTTAACTTCATGGATATGAAAACTTACTTATTCAAAAAAAATTAGATAGCGAGTGTTACACAATTTTTCAATATTCGTGCCCCATGTAAAAGTCCCATTAAATTATATTTCACGCGTAATTTATGCTTACGGCGCGTCAAAAAATTTGCTAGTAACTTGCAGACAGATTTTTTAATGACGAAGACGGCCTTGGCTCTTTCCTTTGGACCTAGGTCCAAGGCCATTTAGTTGTCGACGAAAGAAAGTGATTACCTCGAAGCGGATAAATCTAATCCTTTGACTATCTCCTAAATTTAACGATTTCCATCTCTAACTGTACTCTAAGCATAGAATCCTTGAAAAATTTGAAAATATAATCTTTCTTTTACTCTTTGTGTGTACAGTCATGTGAATTAAAAAAGTATTATCAATCATTATTTCTAGTTTTCAATAAATATACAGAAAAGAAAGCTACTACGATAAAGTTATTTAAAACAACATTAGTTTTCAAGGAACGAAAGCTGATCAACAATTATTGTACTAATCACAATGATTGTGTAACTTGAACTTTTAAGTCATATTCTATTTGATTCCATGATTTTACACTATTATTAATAGAAAATCTGTGAAACAAATTTGCGTCACATACTTTTGATTTCTCTTTACGATTCTAATAAAATAATGATAAAGACGGGTGAAAAACTAAAGCAGTTATCGTATTTGTAAGGACATTTGTTCTTATCTTAGGCGGTGATGATAAATCTCAATATTCGAGTGCCTCGTTGCGCGAATATACAGCACGCTGCAAAGTAGAATGCATATTGCGTATAGGTAGGCTTTTTAAAAAATTTAATTGTAATCTAATATGGATGTACTTATGTATCTCTGATAATCCAATCGAGTTTAAATTTGATATAAACATTTGTTAGGTGGAAAAACTTTTAACACAAGCAAAAAGATTAACATCAAAGAAAAGCAGCTACAATTTGTATATAATTTTATAAATCGTTACTGCTGATAACAATCTTAAATTTAGACGTTTGTTTCAAACTCGCATACTTATATGTAATAACAGGGTTGAACTATTTTCAAAGCTTAAGACACGAGAGACATTGTGAAATTGAATAAATTTCAATCCACAAATCTACCAGAGAGAAGATCTCTATAATAGTAAAATTCGAATCTTAGTTATTTATATTATTTCGGAAGAACAATTTTAAGCTAAAACAATAATTTAAAAAAACTATGATACATATGTATAGCAATAACAGTAGTTGCGTTATAAATACTTGATGAAAATAGAGTTGTTGAGAAATATAAATACTCGATATGTAGAAATACAAACTTGCTCTAGGAAAGAAAAGCTCTTGATTTCTAATATGAAATACGGTTTCCAAATAAGTAGGCAAGAAATTTTCACTCAAGTATAACTATAAGATTTTCGGCCTTAAAGTCGATAAAAATGTTAGCTCGTGAAGAAAGAGAAAACTTGCGAGGACAATCACGCGCACGCATTACTAACATAGATGCAAGCGTTTTCATCGGCACTTGAAATTATCAATAGTTATTAAACAGAATGGTGCTATCATTGTTACGCAAATACGGCAAATGAATGGATATTATGCAGTTTGTAAGTAGTTTTTTTATTTACTTAATATTTCCCAAAAATTAGGGATACTTTGGAGTATTCAAAGAAAGATGGCTCTATATTATAAATAGATTCTAATTTAAGTACCGCAGAAGTTAAATTCCGTACAGGCTATCAACAATACAGATGGTGTTACTGGGGATGCGGATTGACTACTTTCGAATGCACACTCGAATTCTTCTCATGCTAGTTATCAAATAAGCCATTTCATTAGGAATTCATTGGTTAAGTGAATTTGAGTATAGTTTGAATCTCAAACAAGTTGCGGTAAAGTATTACGTTGTACTGAAATTTTTGAAAAAAAAAAATGTTAAAGTTTCCGATTTTTTGACGTGATATATGAAAGAAGTCAAATAAGACCGCAAGTAGATAAAAAATTACAAAAGCATTGAATATGCCAAATCAAATATTGAATATGCCGCTTTGACTCAAGAGCGGCACTAGAATCACCTGGCAATAGTTACGAGAATTTGATAAATACAATAAAAGTCGTTGTCTATTTATTGCTCGTAATTGAAAAGGAACTCGAAAAGAAAGAAAGTCGTTTGATTGTTTACTCGGGGATTTAAAAGTCCGCCCAGACAAAATAACGACAATGAAGTAAGTAAAATGAAGTCATCGTCGAGTAGATTAACTGGTATTTATTCATTTTCGCGTGCGTGAAAATGATGTTGATTTTGACGTCTCACTCGCGTCCAATCTGACGGAGCAGTACATTGATAATAGATGAAGCAGAATAAGAAGAGGAGGAGGAGGAGGAGGAGGAAGAAGAGAGCGGAGGAGGATGAGGAATAATAAGCGCAGGAGCGAGGTGGTAGGCGGAAGAGGTGGGCGGTGAGAGTCGGGCGGAGGGAAGAAAAGGGGCTAGGGCGGGAGGAGGAAGCGGGGCACACACGAAAGCAAGTGTGGGAAAGTGAAAGGAGAGGAAGTGGGGCTGGGGCCCGGGGGCCGAAGGGAGCCGAGGACGGAGGCGGCCGAGGAAAGGTCGTACCTGTTTGTGGTGAATGGTCGGTCGGCGGCTGGTGTGGGCACGTGGATCTCGGATCCCGGGTGAGCGCTCGGCCGCGTCAGGTGGGCTTGCCGGCTCGGGGCTGGTCCTCGCGGGCGGCGGCCCCCGCGAGGCACATCGGGCACCGCGCACTAGGTCCTCCCGGGCGGCGCGCCCGTCAGCTGGTCCCCATGCTCGGCCTGGCCCGCGCACTCGCGCGTCCGGTGAAAGGGGCCCGGGAGTCCGCTCGGAGGCGGCCCCAGGGTCAGCGGGGCTCGCGCGCGGCCGCGGCACTTTTACTCTCACTCTCGGGGCCCCGGCTCAAGGACTCGCTCGCCGCTCTCCTATTCCTTTCTCTGCGCGGTCGGCCGGGGGCGGTGGGCCGTGGGCGGCGCCGTGGCCCGGGCCTCGGCCTCGGGCCCTCGCTTTCTTCCCGGCGAGGAGGTCGGCGGCTCGCGGGCTGCGGGCTCCGGGCTCCGGGCGGCTGCTGGCTGCTGGCTGCTGCACTGGCTGCCCGCCGAGGCGCTCTCGCTGGCTGCGCGCCGCGCGGAGAGAGCGAGCGCCTGCCGCGCTTACGACGCAAGGGGTTACGCAAGCGCCGAGCGCTCGCGGTCTTTCTCTGGCGGCGTCCTCGCGGCGCGGGCGCGCGGCCCTCTTTTAAATGTCCTACTCTCTCGGCTGGGGCTGCGGGGGCGGCTGGGCCTGCGGCGCCTCCTGCCGCATCTCCGGCCTCCTGGCCCACTGACCCGGATCGGCGCGCACTCCTGCGGCAACCGGGCACTGGCTCCTCGCGGCTCGCGCGGCTCTCGACCTGGCCCTCGGACTCGGCCCGCGCGCTCGCTCTCCTGCGCGCCCGCTGTCTCTGGCGCTCGGCTCGCGGGCAAGGCGGCAGTGCGCGCGCGCTCCGCTCGCGCCCAACTCGCCCGTTTCAACTTTTACTTTCCAGCGCTTACACAACGCGCGCGCGCGCGCGCGCCCGCCCGCCACCGAGAGAGAAGGAGAAAACGAGCGGCGCGGCCGGCTCGAGCGCCGAGCGCCGCGGCGGCAGCGGCCCGCGGTTTCGGAACGCGCCAAGCGGCCCTGGCCCAAAGCGCCCAAGAGCTTGCGCCACCTCGGCGAGCTTGCGGCCTCGAGCCCTCGTCAACGCACTGCACTTGCCCCGGGGGCGCTTATCGGGCCCGATGCATCCTCGCCGTGGGGCGCGCGCGTACTGCCACCGCCGCCGTCTGCTCTCCTCTCCACGAGGTCCGCTCTCGGCTCTCGCGCGCGCGCCGGCTCCCGGAGCGGAAAGCCCGAGAGAGGGAACTGCGAGAGAGAGAGAGAGCGGGCGCGCGCGCGCCCGACAGAGAGAGCCCGATCTCTTCCGGTCCCGGCCCCGGCCCTCTCGCTCGCGCCGCAGCTGCGCCCGGCCCAGCTTTTGCGCAAAGCCCCCGCCGGGGGAGGGGACCGAGCGAGGGGCCCGCCGCGCCGCCCCACCCCGCCCCCGAGGCCCGGCCGGGTCGCGTGCGCCGGCTCTCCTGGCTCTCCTAGCCACCGCGCCGCCCACAGGGAGAGGGGAAAAGAGAAGGCGCCCGCCGCCCGTGGAGGGGCGCCGCCGCCCGAGGTGGGCCTGGACCCGCACCTGGAGGTGGCGCGCCGCGCGCCGCCGCCGCCCTGGAGGCGGCCCCGACGCCCCCCACCCCCGTACCCCGGCCCGGAGATTATTGCGCGCGCCGCCGGCCCGGCCAGGAGAGAGGCGCCCGCCGAGCGCCTCTCGGCCCGCTAGACCGGTGAAAGGGTTGTTCTTGTTCGCACGCCGCCCGATCGCCGCCCGATCGCCGCCCGATCGCCGCCCGACCGCCGCCGATTCCTGCCTCCCGGGACCTCGACCGGCTCGCCTGCCCTCGCTCCTCCTTTTTCGCCTTTCCTCTACCCCTCGGCACCTCTGCCGAGCTTTCCATCTCGCTTTCCATTCCAAGCGAAATTCGGTCAACCGATTCTGCGCGACCTGTTCGGAAGACCCGCGGCTGCCCTCCCTATCGCCCTCCCTATCCCCCCTTGCAAGCCCGCCTCTTTCTCCCTACCAATCTGTCATTCGATCTTCCTCGGCTCGATTCGCTTCGTTAAGGCGTCGATGCCTCCTTGCTCCAATTTTACAACTTCGATTCATTAACTTCTTTCATTTGGAAATCCGTACTGAGTCAACGAGCATCAGAACCAGCTGGTTTTTTCGGCTCGTTTACGCCAATCGCTCTGCTCCCTACAACATTAAATGTCCCTCAAGGTCTGATACTAAACAGCTTTTTCTATCCACACTCCTAAAGTCGTATACCATTCGTCTATCTACGTAGGGCATCATTTATTTAGATAATGGTTATTTATTAAATTTCTCCCATAATCAGTAGAGTTTTAACAAGATTTCAATGAAACAAATAAATAATCCTGGATAGTTATTAATTGTTTAAAAGCATGTTTGGTTTACAAAATAATACGTATCAACCAAGAAATGATCGCTTCTCTGATAAGAATTTTTTTACTGTATTATTTAAATTAGTCAATATTTAAGATTATAACACTATAAATTTATGCTTAAAACTGTATCTAATTATGTAACGTTCTATCGCACTGTCACATTTTTAAACATGTTTTTCATTTTTAATCTAATGTATAAAAATCTATCTAAATAATGATACAAACACTTTATAAATTCGTTGCAGTATTAAATAAAATCTTAATAACATATGTTATTTATAATGTTGATTAGTATAAATTATGAAAAACATGTTTAGATAAATAGTCATACAAGTGTGGGCAACTTCAATGATTATAGAATAATTAAATGATTGTTTCATTAAAATTGGTTAATTTTGAAGCTTCTAAATAATTGATTTTTATACATTTTAATGAATACATAAATAATGTACGACTTGAATCCTTAAATTAAAAGTAAAAGAAAATTAATGTTTATTAATAAAATGAAGATGTGTAGAAATAAACCATCAATTAATAACCATTAAACTGAAAGTATATTAACAATGATTTATTAAGTTTGACACTCCTGAAAACTACAACGTATTAATTTTTTAATTTTTATTTTTCTCTTTTTCGTTCTTTAATTTCAATAATTAATTTATCTAATTCAAATGTTTTCTGCATAATATGTAACGAAATTATTTCACTAATTTTTTTGTAAATTAATAATAAAATATTGTCTTCCGATTATTCTATTTTGTTTGAATTATTAAATTATAACTAATATTACTGTTTGATTTTTTAAAGAAAATCTGTAATCGTACTTGTAAATGATTGTAATAAAATGTAAGACCTATAGTGTAAGACATGATTTGACTATTTAAATTTCACTTTAATTAATATACTGATATAGAAAATTATTGTCATATTAGTTAATTTTTAAATATTTATCGATTTGAACTACGGCAAATTTGTGAATATTTAATGTTTCTAATGTTTGATTATAATAAATAGTAGATGCTATGCAACGAATGCTTCATTTTATAAATAGTATATGTGACTATGACTATAATGTTATTTTATATTTTTAAATTATCAAAGCTTTTATAGTGCACTATAAATAATTATTACATCATATAGTTTTGTATTAAAATAGATTCGTTTAGATTTATTTTCTTCTGAATTGTAATATTTAATTTATAATCTTTACGAACTTTCCTTTCATAAGTAACTAAATAGTTTAGGAATTTTCAGTATACGCATCTCGTTTTTCTTTTCAGACAGAACATATCGTTTATAGAGCACTGATAAGAAATGCCCCAGTTTCCGTTTGCTGCGATGTAGCGTTTGATAATTATTTAGAATTTCATAGTATTTAACGAAACGAAATTATATTAAACTATTTTTACTATGTATAAAGAAATTTGTCAAGGATATTTTTATATATGAATTTGAGCCCAGAAGATCGTACATTCAAGAAACCTGATAAATGTTTGGTGCTTTGGATAAGAAAATGACTTAATACAAAATATAATAAATTTCTCGGCGAGAAAAATTCTAATTCAAATCTACATGCTATACAATTTCTTTTTAAAAATTTATTTCAAGCATATTTAGATATTTTTTGTCAAATCCGAAAGTACTCAGCAAATTTGTCAATTTATCTGTTATTAGATTTCATTACTATTATTTTTAAAGTACTTTCAATGATATTTATATAGACACCTCGTTTGTAGAGAATAGGCATTTTTTAACTACGTCCACTATCTGTAGATTTATTTACAAACTAGTACATGCTATCATTCGTCATCACTGATAATGATTACCAAAGAAATCTTTTTTTTTATTAATAAACGACTTATATATACTTTTCGTTTTAATTAAGATAGTTTTAAACTCTATCATTAAGGAAATAATGTATGGAATTTTTAACTCATCTTTGTTTCATAGAATATATAGGAGCCATATTTATTGTTAATAAAATGATTTTACAACATAATTAGGATGTATATTTTTATCATAAAACATGAAAAATTACAAATTCAACTGTTTAATAATTTTTTTATAAATAAATATAAGTTTCAGCTAACTTAAGTATATACAAATATCTCGTTTCTTCTAGTTTTATTTTAATTTTATTTAGATGTTTAAAATGCTTTTATGCGATTATTTGAGATTAAAATAGAGGTCTTTCTAATTTAAACATTTAAGATAAATTTGATAGAATTTTAATATTGATATTGTTTTAAAAACTGAATACAGCTGATTGAGCAGTTGATAGTTGTGTTCGAATCGAAAAAACATTAAACCTGTACAACTGCTTCGAAGATAACGTATTTTCATTTATTTGAATTATTTATACATTTAAGGGAGAAAATTGTAAATTATAATCAATATATTCTTTGTTACATCTTAAATAAAAAAGAGATGCAACTTAATAAAAAACTGGTAATAAGATTTCGGTGATTCGGTGTAGTATTCCTTATTAAAGTACAAGATAGGCATTTTACTTTGCTTTTCTTTTGACAGCTTATATTATCGTATGACATCTGCGTACCCTCTAAATAAAGAAAACCTATGCACATATACACAGTCTTACATACTTTTCAAGTATATACTTACGTATACTTACAAATTTTGGAATTTGGATCAAAATGTGTTGATGCAATATAAGTCCAATGCTCTCTTTGTAGATTTCTGCTGTACATAATTAGGTATATATGCAATATGTATGTATTATACACTGTTACGTATACATATGTATAAAACAATAAACGAATGATAACATCTTTCTATATTAGTATATACCTTTCATTCCAATGTAGATTCATATTGTACGTACGACTAATTTCAGCTGGAAAATTTGTTGCTGCTTATTTAAATGATATTTGTTTCTTTCAAACACAAAAATGCCCCTTTACTTATTATAAATACATTTGAATTTGCTTACGTGCTATCAGCTTTATTGACATAATAAACAATTATGGCATTATTTTTTACTTCTCTAATTTTTTATTAGATTCTTTAAGTGATATTTGAAAGTCAAATATAACATCTTTTAACATTTTTCATAATTAAAATATAGCTTCAATCAATTATGTAATTGTTATTATCGACCTATTATTATTGTTTTTTATAACATTACATGACGTTGAATATTTGTCTTAGACGTAATTTAAATTCTTTTGAAAAAAATTTATTCAATTCGGTTAAATTATTGACCGACAGTGTTTAAGAACCTACATAAATTGGTCTCTAATAAGTAATAATCGAGAGCATAAAATAATTAGTTTTAATTTTCATAGTTTTAATTCAATGATCAAGTGTTCGAATCTTGTAATAAAATAATTTTTAATATTTAAATTCATGCTCTTTACTATTCAAAATAAATTTTAACATAAAAAATCAAAATTTTACGCTTTTCGGTTCTCAACAGTGTATATATTAAACTACTAATTTATAAATAAGTTTTTAACATATGAATACAAATTTTATTTATCCTAATGTACTTAAGAATCTACTAGTAGCACGATTGCATCAATTTTTAATAAATTAAAATCTAAACCATCAAAATTGTAGAAACTTTTTAATCATTTAATTAAGATTTGTCCAAGTGGTAGAATTTATGTTAGTAAAAAAATTAATGCATAAGTTAATCCGTAACCAAATTCAGGTTCTCAACAAATAATTGAAAAATTCAATTTAAAATATATTTATAGTTCAATTCATTTTTAAATCTATTATAAATATATAATTTTTTATCAGTAAACTATACTTTTTACCGATGCGATTTTTTAATAATTTCTGAATCAATATAAATTAATAAATATGAATATATACCGACTGAATAACCGTCTTGTAATTTCTTAAAAGATGGACCTAAATTTGTGGTGAATAAAATTCTCTCATTCATTACAAAATCATATATATATATATATATATATATATATATATATGATTTAAAACATAAATAATGAAAAACAAAATCAAATCTTCAATTTAATAAAGACATTCAGTTGATATTCAGTTCCTTGCATATTATTAATTTTTATTAGTCTTTAAATTCAAGAAAACAAATATAATAAGATAATAGAATTATTATTATTAATTAATTGTTTAATTGTGCTCAATAACTATGAATTATTTTTGAATGTTAAACTCTATTTCAAATATTAATTTAAGTAAATATATTTTTATTTCAGAAATTATAGGATATAATTTAATCGATGTAATTCAAAATCTATAGAGATTCATTAACAATGCATTAAAGATTTATTTATAGGGTAAAACTGTTTCTGGGTATTTTATCAAATTTTACTTCAACTAAGAGAAGTAATTAGAATGAATGGTATTAAAATCTGTCTAAAGTCATTATAAATTTGGAATTACGTAGAAAGCTTGCATTTACATACAAAAAATGACGAAAGCGCTGTAGAAAGTAATGAGTAGATGTATTATGAGTTAATTTCTTGAAGACATTAGAGAACTCTCATCAATAGATACAGTTGTTATTCTTGAATATTAATATTAATTTCATAATTCACTAAATACGACAGGGTACGTACGACATATCTTGAAAATCAAAATAGGTACTCCAATTATATGGCTTTTGTAATTTTGCAACTTCATATCAGATTATAAATCATAAGTATATGCAATTGATTAATACAATCTATGAATGAAATTCAAGTCTTAGCAGAATAAATAGCTGAAAAAGCTGATTTATCCCAATAATTTTATATTTTGCAAGCATAATGTCCGGTGTCATAGTTAAGTACTTTGGATAAAAATGAGATGCAACACGTTAGTTCACCAATAAATTCAAAGTGTCAATAAGCTACAATTATTGGTAAGTACTATTTTTAATTTTATCATTATTTTTAAAAATATTATTTGGTATTTTTATTCAACAGTTGAAACAGAAATTATCATACAAAACATTATATAAAGGAATCAATTAGTGTAAAAGTGAATATAAAAGAAATTTCGTTTAAAATATTATACAATACGAAAAAATGTATAAATTCGAATGTCATAGCTATAATAGATTGTACGTTTTAAATTAAATGTGCTCAAATATGTTTTTCTTCTGGAATCATTGTAATAATTACAAAAATAACGCTATATTCAAAATGGGTTTGATTTATAAATATAAATATTTTATATAAAACAATATTTACGTTGAATTGTTACAAAAAATCAATCAAATAAAAATCGATATATTTTTGCAATAACTTCTGTATTTTATTAATTATTTATAAAAAATTGTATTTGAATAAATTTAAATTAGTTGGTTCTATATAAAAAATTACAATATAATATGACAATGTTTTTAAACTTATTATTATTACCATAAATATTTTGTAAAAGTTGAAATCAGCAAAATACTAAAATTTATTATGCATAAATATTTTAGATTATGTTTTGCCTCAAATGGATTAATACAAATAAACAGTACTTTATACAGTGCATGTATCGATTCCTAAAGAAACTTAATATTTCATTATTAATCATCATAATTTGTTAACCGAAAATTTATGATGGATGATTTTGACGTTATTAATAAGATGATTACAATTTTTAGCTTTAGTATTAGAAAAACTAAAAATCATTTACATACAAAAATTTATTTAAAATCAGATTACGCAAAAAAGTTAAACAATTATTTTTTAAAGAGAAAGTTTTCTTATCTGTTACTACTGTGCGAGTCTGACAACATCCGAACCTTATCACTTGTCGTAGCAGATTTTATCTACATTTTTCTAAGTTTCACTTTATTTGATGACATCGAATTTTGTTGTAAATGTAACATTTAAAAAATTTTAAAACATGATTACGTTACTGTCCCATCTAGTTTAAGATTTTGTAGTCTTATTAAATGCATTGCGTTAAACATTCTGCAAAATGAAGCTTTACGTGAGCAGTATTATATTATTTCGTTATATAATATATTGTAGCTAGAATTATTAAACTTTGATAAAATCAAACATTTGAAAATAGTATTTTTATCTAAAAAGATTCTATAAACTATTGTAAGATTTTATTTTACTGTAACTTAAAATATACTAAACATCTCTTGTTGTTTCAAGCAATTCTTTCGATTCCACAAGACTTTAATGCTAAGATTAGTGCACGTAGGAAATATAATAATTTTACTTTCTCCAAACAGTATATCGGTGAATTAATTATTTAATATTATTGTACGTACGATACCATTTGTATAATTTATAATTGATTGTTGATTAGGTATAGATTTTAATTATATTATTTTTTAAATTGTCCTGGTAGAAAATTGATTAGATTTTATCGTTACACAATCTTAATCAAATAAAGCCTTAAAGTAATAAAATTGATTCCTCAAAGCAATAAAAATAATCAAAGATTGTCATTATTATACATGTTATGGTATACGATAACAAATGCATATATCTTTTTCTATATCTAAATTATTATTTGACGAGGAAGAGGATTTCAAAAACAGATTTAGCCCTTACATAATTTTTTTTTGTTTAGTTATTTTAGGAAAAAATGATGATGTACAATTTATTGTATTTTACAAGACTTGTATGAATATTTCTAATGTAAATACTAATTTGTAGCTTTTCTTCTAAAACGCTTGTTGTTATATTGCTAGATGAATATAGCGATACTTAAAAGTGGACCGAGTTCATTGCTCAAACATCGAATGTATAAATAACATGAAGAGTTTGTGTACCTATGTTTACATGTATCTTTGTTTCTTACGTTGACTTGGACTTCGTAATATTTGCATATAAAAGACAAATGTATTCATAGTATATACAAGAATATTAGCAATTACTCTGCAAAAAAGTCTTATTAAAATTTCGATCTAGTTTTTACCGAAACATATGAAAGCACTTTTTATTTGATACATTTTTTTTTAATATTAAACAGTTTTAACTTCATTCTTCTTTGAAAATCAGGTTTTTTTATTTCAAATATAACAATTTTGAAAATAAAATTTTTCTTTGTACCATCATTTACCTTTATTTTTTATAGATGTCTCAATGCAGATTATTGCCTTGCATTTGTTAATGATTTACTGCTGAAAGTTGTTTGAATTTTAATATAGAATATTAAATTGCAATATTGTTCATATAAATGAGTGTAATTATTATTATTATTAGAATACTATATTTTATCTATTTTACTTTGTATGCTTTAGTTCGAATATATAACTAAAAATTATTGAAACTACTGTAAATACTCAAAATAAGACTTAAATAAGGTATTTATCAGGTAGATTATTTCAAAGATTTAAATTAATTAAGAAAATATGCGTTACTTTTCTTATATAGTAGATAATAACTAAATAGTACAGTACTAGTTTTTACGAATTTTTAACATCATTTAAAACTTCCTGTATTGATATTCAAATTAGTAAAATATTTACAAAAAATATTCGATTTTGGATGAAGCGATTAATTGCCATGACTTATATTTATCTAAAATTCATGCATTTAAACTATTTATGATTTATATTTTTTGAATTTATATTTTTACACAAGTATTATAAAATATAAAGTGTTGAAATAATTTTAGTTTTTATTTAAAACTATCTTTTTATCTGTGTAAAACGTTTACAATTCTAAAAAAAGTGTACATCGACAAAAAATGGAAGCGAGTCGACAGCTCTCGATTGCGAACTCGGCATATCCTCGAGCAACCTTCTCTCTTTCCTTTTTTCTTTTATATTCTCTCTCCTTGCTCCTCCTTTCTCTCTCACTAATGTGCACTCGACAGCCCGCGAATTAAAAGTCGAAGAAATGTGCGCACCATAAAACAAGTCATCCGGTTTGTCTGAATTGCATCGCTGACCTTCGAAACTCGCGCACTGTCGGGCAATTCACGCAAACGAGCAGAAGAAGAAAGAGGAGAGAAACAGACGATCAAACCGAGGACATGGAGACGCAAGGGCCAGTATGTACGCGTGTATGGGTACAATGTTATTATGTACAGACTGCGAAGGTTCCCACCTTCCTTCCTTACGACCTTTCATCTCTCCATATCCTGCTGTAGCCGCGAGCACGCAAGTGAAGGAAAAGGAGAAGGGCGAGTACGGAGGATGTCGAGTAAGAGTGAGAGCAGTAGACCGAGTATAAATACTCTTCCCAGTTTTTGCCGCTTTTCTCCCGCCCACCTCATTCTTCGTCTGCTTCTTTACCACCCTCGCAATGCCTTGCCTTGCCTCGTGTGCCTTTCTTTACTCTATATACTTTTCTTTAATCATTGTTGTTCGTTTTTATATACCTTTATTATTACAGTATACATCTTTTTTTTTGGTATATCGTCAAAACCTTATTCCCTACCAGACTTGCAAATTCACTATGTAAGATATATGAAATGAATCAAAATGACTGCCTCCACAGTGAAAGAGAGAAAGACATCAGCAGGTATACGAGCATGGGGCACTAGCATCTGCATATGATGAGTAATACACGGTAAAGTTACATGTATGAGTAGTGCAAACGAGTATAATGAAGGCTGTATACTCGTTCTATACTCGTTTTTGCTCCCTTTCTTTCTCGTTTTCATTCCAGTTCTCTTGGCAAGGTCTATGAAGAATCTGTACGTGATACACGTTCAGTAAGTTCCTCTTTATTCTTTGGTAATACTGGCCTATTGGTATGTATGATAGATGTATCTGTACCTCATCTATATGCAGGGTCATTCATTTCCGATTTCAACCAGAAATGAGGAGAGATACAAACCTGGGAACATTACACCTGTACTAGGGCCATGGGGCAACAATATGTACGTGTATGTGCGTGTTGACATTTACTTGTATATATATGTATTAAAGTTAATTTAATTTTTCTTTGACATTGCTTATTGAACATACGATTATCATTTTGCATTCAATTTAGATTTGACATACGATGAAGACAAGAATTATTTGTTTAAATTATACAATTTAGCAAATATTATTTCTTAATAAAAATTTTCTGATTATAGAACATGTTCAAATCAGTACAAGCAATATAAACATACTAATAAGTGTACATATATTCAAATTTGTACTATAATTTTATAGTCCAGTACGGTAAACCTTATTATTACATATTTTTCTTTTGCTTAAATTTTCATAATTCTAATAACTATATAATTTTTATGAGATTTTTGTAACACCTAACACATGAATCAGTTCCGTGATTACCCTATGACTGTCTACCTATAAAATGATCTTTATAATAGACAACATTAAACTGACTAAATCATAACTCTCAATTTTTTTTATTTATACCAATATATCGAGTATTAAGATTTTACTTGCTACAATACCTCATCATAAACAAAAAAGCTGTATTTCATGTAGATTTAATCTGCGTTTAGTAACAAATTTTTATAAAAAAATTTGGGCTAAACGTGCTGGAAAAAATCTCTTTCTAAAATAATATGATAACAAAGAATCGTGATAATACTAAATACTACCCAAGCTTTCAAAATTATTCATATCAAACATAATTTCATAAAATATGAAATATAAAAAAACTTGTTTATTGTAAAACAAAATATTTTAAGTTAATAAAAGTTATAACATCATCGGTTAAATTATTGTTACAGTATTTTTATTTATTACAATAAAAAATATATTATCAATTTGTTTATTTATGCAAAATTCTTGTAAAATATAATATTTTGATACTTTATTAGATTTTGAATAAAATTCGTACTAAAAGGACTTAGTTACCTTAACTTAAAATGAAACTTGATTATGTACATATTTTTATTAAAAAAGATATTATTGTAGTACTTTTCAGCTTTTGTACTGTATTTAATATTGTATAAAATTAATAATTTTTGGAAACCTCTTAATTGAAGAAAAATAATTACAGTTATGATTTCAATAAAACTAGAAAGAAATAAATGATAAAAAGTATACTACAACTTATAGAAAAAACTCAGCGTGCAAGCAGCTTAAACACTGCGAAAGCTTCAGATTTGTATCGCTACGAGAAAAGTGTGTAATGTACCTGCACGTATTCTAGTTGCGCGCACGATAATTTTCGAGAGCAGATGTATAACAGCCGTCTGCATACGTACACCTATAAATGTGTAACTGGCAGCGTGTGAATGTGTGCACGGGCTTTGTCGGAGATTGCGAAATTAGGTCGTCAGAAATTGAGCGTCAGTCTCCACGAATACCAACAGCTCTCTTCCTCTCTTTTTTCCTGTCTTTCTCTTTCTCTCATTCTTACGCGCTACTCCTGCGATTCCTTAATTTCTTTTTTATTATTATTGTCCTTAGAGTGAGAGTATTTAATTTCTAATAATAAATATATCATTTTATTTGTAAATTCGAAAGTACATTAAAATAAACAAAAGAATAAGAAAATTTCTGAAAATTATACCTTATTAATTAATGATGATAATGATATTAAATACCTAAAATATATTAAATTAAATTAAATTTATATTAAATTTGTTTAATTTTTTAGACTCACTCACATAAATATTTAGTTCTTTTATAGAAATATTTTTTATTTATGCTATTTATATGTATTTTTCTCGATCTAAATAACTATAAATGAATATTGATAAAACATGTAGTTTTTTTTAAATAAATTAGTACTAAGCTTTATTGAATTAAATAATAAACTGTAGAAATATACTTCATGATCGAATAAAGTTCTATTATGAATTTAGATTAACATATATGGTAAATTGTAAATTTAGCGATTTCTTACATCACTTATAATTAAACTAATGAAACCTTTCTTTGAAAACTTTTTAAAAAATTATCTAAGAAGCATTTTGTTATTTATATAATTTGTCATAATACTGAGTCTTTTTTGTTTACTCAAAGTTTAATGGCTTATAACCCTTTTTTTAGTTTTCATTTTAGAATATTCCTGATATTAAACAAGGAGTTATACGAAAATTCTTTGAGAATTATGCATGCAATACTTTTAGATATTGATGCTTATACATTATATCAAAATTAATAATTTGATTTGAAACTGTTTTGTAAATCATGATCGATATTTATTATAGATAGAAAATACTCACTGCATTAAGATTTGACAGCTCAATGTAATATTGTAATATCTAATAATCCTCTTGTTGTTGAAGTAGCGAAAGACCTCACTTTACATTGAATAGTATAAGAATATTAAAAAAACTCAAATAATATTGTAAAGATTTAAAAACTTCTACAGTTGCGAAAATTCCAAAATGTCTGTTAGATTTTAATATTATAATAATAAATAATATTGAATTATTTGTATATTTATTTTTATTGATTTTCTAGGATTTGCCTTCTTTTTATAGATAAACAAAACATCTTTTTGATAATAATATAAATTTTAAAAAGTCGAAATTGTGGAAATTAATTTAAAAATTATTAATATTATAATATTGCAATACATTTTAGTGAAATTTATATTATTCGTTTTCTAATGAAGTTTTTGAAATTGTAAATAATCTTTATATTTTTAAATAGAAAATTAAACTTTCTATTCAAATACTGAATGAATCTGAACTCTTATACTCCATATTGGTATATCTATATACATTGATTTCGCCTCTACATCAATTAAGTCCCCAATCAACTTTCATCTCAAAGTTATAAAAGTTCATTTTTTAATAGATGAGAGGTCACTAAGAACAACTAAACTGGTTCATTGCTGAATATGACCGCGACCTCTGCTGTCACTATGCTAAACTGGGATTCTGGGCAGTGTCCAGTTTGCAAGTGTTCGTAAATTGAATAGCTATCCTTTGTAGGGATCGAAAAGGAACCGATTATTTAGATAGCCGATAGAGAAACTTGATAACTTGTTGATTAGTCAGCAGTAAGCTGCTGAGTTCCGACAAACTCATTATGTCTATTGCGTTCTGACAGTGATTTTACTTGATGAACTCTGATACTTTTGAAGTTAAGTTTTGAAAAAGGTAACAGTAAAAAACATCTACTCATCTATCTCGAATCTTACTATCTGCGTATGCTATAATAGCGAATGTCTTTTGTGTAGTTTCTTTTGTTAAATTTGATACAATTTTTATTAATATTCAAAAATTAGTAGTTGTATAAGAAATGTAGGTGTAAACAGAATTCTTCATATCTGACAATATTGAGATGCAATAGTCGAGGTAATAATGTAAAATGAATTTTCTTACGATAATTCCGAGGATAATTCAATATACTATGAAACACTTGCTTTGTTCATTCTTTTTTATATAAATTTTTTATATAAATTTAATGAAAGTAGATTAAAGTTTTTCTATAGTACATATCTATGATTTGAAAATAGATTTGCTTTCCGTTCACATAATTAAATTGAATTTTTTGCTAAAGAAATTGTATCGTCAGCTCGATCGTCACCATACATGTATTAGCTTAATACAAATAGGAATAGACTATATACTTGAATACATTATTTTATCGTGATTATTAAAGGACACATTCTCAAAACGGTGATAAATTTCTGGCATCACTATTTGCTGGATACATTGTAGTTTAATCTGTAGGGTAAAGTTAATACATACGTAGGTACACCAATATGAGTTTATGCAATATTTAAATAATGATCATAATAGAATTATTCAATTAAAAATAAATTGCTTTATCATAGTAAGCCAATATAATAACATTATTAACCTGCATCGAGACCTGCATTGATAAACCTATTTAGGGGTTAAGACAATAGCATCTAAAACCACAATATAAGAACTTTGTTAAAGAAACTATAGCTTTTAGACGAATTTAAAAAAAAAATCTAATTTATTGCAACCATCCCTTATATATTTTCTAGAAGACGTTTGATATAATTTTCTCTATGAGTTGTTTAGAATTCTGAATGATTTTTAAGACTACTTTTTTCATTCAAAACATTAAAAATTTAGAGGTAACGTTTATTTCATTTCTAAAACATTTTTCGATAGAATGGTAAACTCTCTTTCTCTTGCTCTTTCAGTTTTCATCATGCAAACTACTCAGGGTCGACCATAAAAATAGGTCGTCACAAACTGTAACGAGTCTTTGGTGAGACGATATATTTATTGTTTACCTTGTGAGGCCTCAGTCAAGGTTAACTGGGCCAACCAGCGATTTTTGGGGCTCGGTTAATCATGCTGTGAAGCGCACGAGCCCAGGCACTCAGCCAATTTTGCCCTTTTACTTAGTTTATTCATAGCTCTTGAAAGTGCATTTCTTTCTAATTAAAAGTTTGCATTAGGCGCGGCATTAGGTTTTATGCTTTGATATTAAGGGAGGAATTTCTAAGCTCTCAAGTTCACAACGATTTCTTTAACGACACGATTTACAAGACTAATATCAATAATAATATTTTATAATATATAATTTAATATTTTGTTCAAATAACTTGTGCGTACATCGTATAAAATAATTTCAAAGCTATACGAAAATATGGAAATATACTCTCAAAACAAACGTGTTTCTAAAACTTATAGATTATGTTCTCAGTTAGGCTATTTTTTTGAATTTACTACACTCCTAATTAATTATAAATTGTTACTTTTAAAATTTTATATTGCTGATTTGTTGAATCTTAAACTTATAATAGATAATTTTAATCATTTAAAATTATCTATATATATATATATATATATATATATATATATAATATTTTGCTTTTTTAAAATAATAAAATAAATAATAAATAATAAAAATTATATGTTGCAGTTAAATCTCGAGTTAAATGTGTTAAAAATTTTAATTTGCAAGAAATAAAAATATACAATTGAGTTATTCTTTATATTAAGAAAAAATGTTGCTAATACTCACAATGTCATATTATTGCTTTATATGTTTATTTCTCGTTCTACCTTTTTTATTTTTTTGAACGTGAAACCAAATTTTCCTTAAAATTTTCAAAGATTTTTTTCCTATTTAAAAGAACTAGTCCAATTTAGTGGCAAGGGCAAACCAGATAATAGAAAAGACACGTTTCACTCTTAGTTTGCATTCTTAAGGATTAGAAATTGGCCTTCGTTGGGTTATATTACTCGGGTCGAGTGTTACGCTTACATCAAGTAAAAGGAGAAAGAAAGAGTGAGAGAGAGAGAGAGAGAGAAAGAGAGATTGAGAGAGAAGATGATCGAGGGTACGCAAGGGGAAAGAACTGGAGAAAGTTTAGCCCTCGATTTGGATACTTTACGGTTCAGGTAGGTAACGAACACGCAACAGTTTAAAGAAAAGAATCAGAGGGGATTATCCGAGATAATTCCGCCCATTTGACAGTATGATCCCTCTCAATCACAGGGGTTATTTTGTTCTAGTATTATTTGCGTTGTAAACTCATAACAAATATAAATGCAGAATAAATTTACCAGCTTTAATTTTACTCGTTATTAATAATAATAAAATATTACATGAGATTGGATGAATAACATTTTTTTGATAATTCCTGTATAATTACCGTGAGTATAAGCTAAACTTAAAATAAAAATAATTAATAATGTATTGCATAAGATAAATCAAACCAAAATCAATAACATAAAATGCATTAAAAACGAAATTAAAAATATCTTAAAAAAAATATTTTTTAATAATTAATAATTTAATTAAATCTAAACTTTATATTAGAAATTTGATTTTTAATGATTTTTATTTAAACAATATTTTTTAAAAATATATAATATGCTTTTTCATTTTCTTGTATTTAATTCATGAATATTACATTAATTAATCAAACATCAATTTACAATTGTATTTTTGCCTTTGCAAGTAGAGTTAATTTAACTTTTTTAGTACTCATGAATCGAAAATTAGGCAAACAATCTAATAGACGATGTTGTTAAAAACGTACAGCGAAAATTATATTTTGGATAGTAAAGATCTTTTATGACCAAAATCATGTAATTATAAAAAAGTGATATTGAAATAGAGCGCAAAGACATACTGATATAGCGACACACAGATCTATTTCTAATTTCACCTCGTACCGGGGAAATGGGAGCAAGGTCCGGAGAATTAGGAAGCTACTAAAGACGCAATATGTGGCCAGGGGCCAACCGTTGACCAAGTTTGCTTATACATTGATATGACTTGGAGATTGTACTTGTTACCGCTTAGTGTACAAAAAGAGATAGATCTCTGATGAAAATTTAACTAGTTCTGTACAGTCAATGTGTTAACCAAGTGAAGTCTTTAATATACGATGAAGTGAAAATCATAGAAAACTGCTATAAAATGTTAAAAAAGAAGCTGACAGTTATATGAATATCTTTGTTTACAACATTTTTTTAATTTGGAGTAGAAACCTGAAACATAACTTAGGTCATGAATTATAATTGTATAGTTTGGCCAGGCACATTTGTTTTGTACAACAATTAATTAATCTTAACGTCTGAGTCTCGATCACTTTTTAATTATTCCACTATAATGAAATTTTCTAAACGTACATCCTTAGTTTATCTTACATTGAAATATTTTAATTAAAATATATTTTAATTAGAAATATTTTAACTTAGAATTTTATTTATTATATTATATGGTGTATAGTATATAGTTTTAGAATCTACATATATGTAACTAATATAAAGTTAATAATATTTATACCATCAACATACAGTCTTAGTATAATAATTATTATACGATTACCTGTACATGAACTTTTAAAGAGAGTACCTACACCTATTTGTGTTATAGATATATTGCTGAAACAGTTTGAGGCTGTTCTTGGATACGTAAATAGACATACTACAGTCGGTTTAACGATTCGTTTATTTCGATATATTTATTTCGTTTAATACATTATTTGTGTATCTAGATTGATCAATAATTAATTGATTTAAATATCATCTCGATCATTAAATTACGTTTTACAGCGATGTGTATTTGTAATTTAAAAATACACTCATGACATTTAATATATCTGCACAATTTTTTTAAGTAAATTTGTAAATGAAATAAATTTGTACACTTTCTTCTCTTAAAACTACAAAATTATTTTAAATAAATCGATAATTACTTTCTCTATAATTTACTTACATAATGTTTTGAGGAGAAATTTTAGCATTCGAAATTTAGTTAGTCACTCAGTGTGTTGTGTACTCAAGACTTTCCGCATGTCGTCCATGTTTGAAAAGTAATACTACATTTGTTTTCCGAGTTTATGTTGAATTATATTATTCAAAATTTTAATTTACTATATCTGATTTAAAAAGCCGCAATAAATGTATAATTATGCATTAACCTAAAATAATTAATTATTATAATAGGATTGTAGTTATATAGGGATCGCGCTCGGGATCATGGGTATTGCCATAATGTTACTTCGTTTTAAGTCGCTCATCTCTGTTCTGATCTCTCCCCATCATGATTTCGGTCTGTGGAGCATTCTGAGAGGATAGGTACGAATATGTTCTACGGCACTGTTAGTGTATTTTAAGTATTTAAATTTACCCGCAGTAACATTCAGACTACCTTAAACATTAAAATTTTTATATCCAATTGTACATTTCAATAGTGTGAAATATTTAGTTAACAGTTTGTATACCATAGCGGTCTGTATTCAGGTGTACATTTGACTTGGTATCGATATACGTCATCAAAAATGCGGTTTGGTTATCGTGTTCTATCATTTTTAATCCGCGTGTATGTGTACAATTGAATTACGACTTGAACTGTGAAAAATTTGATATCCAAAACGTATGTGTGAAATGCATATAGCTGCAAAGTACAGTAGAAATAACATAGTATGTTATAAGCATAGCATACCCGGACGATATGATTGGGGTATATTAGACATCTCTATATAAATCACTACCCTTTTATTTTTATAGTCATTTCTTCAGAAAAATGTTATTTTTCAGAAAACATTAAATTTAAATAAAATTATATTGATATACATTATATTTTCGTTTAATTTAATACTTTTCCATAACCTTTTCTAATAAAAAAAATTGGAAAAAATTAACACTATTTATATTTCAGACTATTTAAGGAAGTTTAACCTAAAGGCGTATAGGTAACTACGAGACGAGGAAGTCTAACAAGACTTTCGAGCAGTTCTGGAAGATAGAAGAATTAATAAGCAGTTTTTTATTGGAAATTATTTATGCGCAAGCAATATGGTGACGTTATGATGTTAGTAGATGGAGTTTTTTACTATAAATGATTAAAGCGTTTGCGATATTATGCTTCAATGACACGTCTGAGAAAATTAGTTTAATTTCTTGTAAAGTATTTATAGAAGCTGCTTGCGAAGTTAAAAAGACGCATATAAAAGATAACTTTTGTCTATGAAAGCGAAATACAAAATATAACGAATATAAGTAGATGGATCTGGATAAACAATAAAAATAAATATATAAGCGTCGATTAATTTTATCCGATATATCATAATTAGCATTCTAAATAAAAAACTAATATAAAAATGTATTGTGTAAAAATTTTAATTACATTTTTAAACCATAAATTAAATTTGTTATGTTTATCCTATTATAATTCATATAATTATTATGTAGAAAACGATGAACAGCTATTAGATTAATACAAAAACAATAAACCTTTTCAGCCGGTAGAATCAAATAAGGTTTTGAATCAATAAAATTAACATTTAAACTTAATATGAATAGTTGAAAATCGTTGCCAAACTTTGAAGAAAGCGAAAACTATAATAAACGTACCTCTTTGTACTTATAAAACTTTTATTTCATTAGACATAGAAAGTCAAAACGCATTTTAACCCGTTTAAATTAGCCTAACTAGTTGAAAATTAGTTAAAAATACAAATTGTTATTGTGAAACTTTATTACCCTTCAAACATTTGTAGAATTCTTGGAGCCTTTTAGCAGTATCGCTCAAATTCTTACAGCATTCAACGTTCGATCTCATGAAGTATAGTGTTATATTATTTATATAAATAAATATTGTTAGTTACCTAAAGACTAGATTTGGATTTACCATTATAGAAAGTATTCTTCTGCGTACGTATTTTAAATTAATTTTATATGAATACTTTAAATTTATGCAATATACAACAAATACTTTTTTAATATCTTTATTTTTATGAATATATAATTAAAGTAAAACAGTTAAAGTACTTATAATAATAATATTTAGGCAATATTTTCAACCTCTTCGCTTTTCTCCACTTCTTTTAACTGTTATTTAATTTTTTAAATATATTTTAAATACAGTTTAAATTTTTTATAAGGATCTCTTTATCAAGAAAGGCTATATGTATGTATTAAATCACTTATGCATGCTTCGTGTGCGCGTTTATACGTGTACAATTGTCTTCGCGTTCCCTCTGTGTATAGCTATAGAGCATGCGAAGGAAGGTGTACACTTTCGAATTGCATAAGCTTGGAGCTGGGCCTGTAGTTATATCAGAAGAAAGCTGCCGAGCTGCCGTTTGACTGCAGCATGCGCGAACGTTCGAATGCTGAACTTGCTACTCGAGTCTGTATCCAGCAGCTGCAGTATATGTGCTTTCTACATACAACTACGTACAGCAAAATGCCATAAGTAGCCATTAGCTCTGTTCGTCTCCTCCTTGATCTTCTTCTTTCTTTCACCCCTTTCTCTCTTAATTGTATAATTAGGTTAAACCTATATAATTAAGTTAGAAACTATTTGTATTTTTGAAAATAATAGTTATGAAAGATATTTAAAAATCAAATTCTTCTCTGTAAATTTGTTTTAGCATAATTAAACTGTTCGTGTATTATTATCTAAATTGTATAATAACACCTGAATATTATTAGTCTTTAAAACGTAGATGAAGAATTTAACAGCAGTTATTCATTTTCTGCGAAATTTATGATATGTTTATATAGATAAGTATCCTAAATAGTAAAAGTAGTCGTTGACTTTAAAAATATCTTTCAGAAAATATTTATTTAAAATTTTTAGAATACAATAGAAATGCAAAGATTTGAAAGCTTAACACGAAAACGTGGAATAAAACATGTGTAAAGTAAAAGAAATCTATTTTAATTTTTCTTACTTAAGCGATGTCTCTACCATAACATAAGCTTGCTTAACAAATTAAAATCGTAATAATTATACATCAATGATTATTAATTGGACAATCTTTATTTACAAGTATTTGAATGTACAAATTATTTTAGTTAACATTATATTGACTCAGACATAATGAAAGAATACCTGTTGAATCAATTGATTTGCTTTTATTATATTAGTGGACTGGACGTAAGAAAGACAAAGTACATCTTTATCAAAATAAAGTAGTAAAATCACGCATTAAATGTATACGACGCATGTTTTTTTTATTTTGACCGTTTCTCAATCGATTTTTAATCTATCCCACCTACACAGAGAGAAACCCATGTATTATTCTATCTACAAATATATAACAATTTATAAAAATAAGTATAATATAAATATAAATATTATAACAGTGTTAGTTTCGCTAGTTTATTTATTATTCAGATTGTAATCATTGCTTTATTAACCTTAACTAGAACTTATGCCTTTTTAAAGGTAACGATAAACTATTAAAGAAATTAATTTTTGTAAATAAACATCAATAATGTTGAAAAAACTAGATTGTATTATTTCCTTTTAATATGGAAAGGAAAAATTTTAAATACTATTTTGTGATGCAATTTTGATTTTCTACGTAATGCACCTTTCTTCTTACTAACATATTTAAATGAATATACACATTAAAATTGAAATTTCAATTTACAAAAGATTGTTTTGCAGAATATACCCTTTGTTCATACTCACCATTGTCACATGGTTTACCGTTAATGAATGGTTTAGTCCAGCATCTAAAGTCTCTTTGACTGTATAGCTATACCCAATCTAGCCAACAACTTAAAAATCTAAAGTACAAGTATACATATTTCATTAAAAATTAAATGGTATCAAAATGGTCACAAGTAGCAGTGTATATATTACAGAAGCAGCGGGAGAGCCGGGAAGATGGAACGCGCAACTCACGCGAGTTGACTCAGTATTGCTCGTTCATTTCGTGCGCCTCCGTAACAATGCTCCCGCGACTTTCTCCGTCACTTTCGTTTCCGTTCACTCGTGGACGTAGCGCTCGACCCGAGGACCGGACGGTAATAGCAAAAAGCCCGAGAACGAACGCTCTACAAGCAACGAAAATATGTCTCAAGGGACCGTATATTCTATAAAATGATTAAAACATTTAGTTTATAAAGCGTCATACTCATTTTTTGCTAGAATTTATTTCTATATATCCTTATTTAGCCATAGAAAAACAATAAATATATATAATAATACCGACAAAATAAAAATTAAGTTTTATTAACTATGTACTAGTTTGATGAATGCTTCTGAAATATGCAATCTGTATTTGTAGTTTATTACGTGACAACATTTATTTATATCCCAAAACTTGACAAAGATTAAAGTATATAAGCTCAAAATTATTGCAATTAATGTAAGTTTTTTCGTTTTTTTTGTTATATTTCTCAATCACAAAAAACTTGAAAACTTCAGTGTTAAATTACTACACAGTGTTTCTTTTGTATAAAGAACTTTATCGCTCACATACTGACCAGTTGGAACTTGTATAGATTCAATGATTAGTAATAGCCCAACGCGAATAAAAAATTATATTGTATACATAAAGTGCACATCCAAGCTACTATTTAGCCTGTATAATTGAGGGTATGGATTTTGATAATAAATCTATTTTTTTCTAAAGAATAAGTTTAATTATTCGCGATTAGTAAAAGTGCAATATAGCATAGAGACAAATTATATAGACAAGTTGGTAATTATGATACACTTGAATTTAATATACTAAACTTACAAAGAGTATTTATATTATGCTGCTCTCTTTACTTTGATATATAGGCAGTTCATACAGGATTGTTTATAAGTGCCTTTGATATAAAATTGACACATTATATATTATAATATATTATTTATTCGTAGATTTTTTTTGTTTCTGTACAATGAATATAAATAAAAATTTTGAAACCACAATGATTGAAATAATTATATACTGTTATGTATCGTCGAGAGGATAATAATTATATGAACGAAAAAGACAAGTACCACCGTGAGCCGAGATTAAATTTGGGTCCTCTTACTTTGAAGTCGAGTGTGTTGACGATTCCACCACTGTACCGTCCGTTTAATTGCATCGTACAGCGTCATGAGCTATGTCGCCAACTTGTGGCATGGGTCCGTGACAATATATATAAAAATATATTACATACGGATAACAGCATATAAATCTATTTAGTTTGCATTCACAAGCATTTTGCTTAACTATTCCCTTATGTAATTTTGAATTCCACATTAGCATCTATTACTTTAATTTCAAATATATTACCTCTTATTCGATTCAAAAAAATTCAAACAAGCAATATGCGGACTTCATCGCAGCTCACTTTGAAAAGATTTTATGTTGAACATGAAAATATATTCAGTATATAGGTACAGTACGTATCCAAATGTTGTAAGAAAGTCGAAATATAAATATTTTTTAACGATACTTCGAGCGATACTTTAAAATTCTTGATTGAGAAAAATCTTGCTTCTGAAAACTTTTTACTGGACTTTTAGTGAAAGTATATTTAATAGATTTTTATATGTTTATATGTAAAGAATATTAGTTTTATCAAAAATTATATTGGTAAAAAAAATGCGTAAAATACAGATCCAGTAATAATAGTAAGAAAGCTGAAAACATGTATATGTTCGAAATATTATTCCCTAACATTCAATAATCGTCAATTTTTATGAAATTCTAAATGAAATTAATACTTTTTATGACATTTTGTCTTAAGTTGCTTTCTTAAGTATCATTTGAAAATTTTTACAAAATGTATTCTATTATAATGTATCAGATATTTATACGAGATTCTGTGCTAATTTGTAGTTGGTGCTAAAATATTTCTTGAACCAAAAGCAAACTGTTAACGTACTTATAAAATATAATATCAGCTATTCCAAGAATTATTATTTATGTACACATGTTGCTTTCAATGTAGTAATAAGTAACATTTAATTATTCATTGAGCAATTATTGCTATATTTTCAAAAATAAAAATATTTATTATTTTAAATAAAGTAATATATTCTTGCAGAATGTTTAATATGCGAATCATTGATCATGAATGTATGATTTGTACAAAGTTCCCTTATGTAGACTCACATCATTTGATCCGAACATAGTGTCGCCATCTATCAGCTTTATTTTGTATGATATTGAATGAGATTACTAGCAGTAGCAATGCAATTGTAAGCAGAACTCGGGGATGTCTTTTCACAATACAGTTTGAATACATGTACACTCATAGTTTGCATTTTATTGAAGTGATTAACACTTAATTACTATACAATGTCTCATTTATATACCTTAATCTGATAGAACTTCAAAGTAACATGACTAATTGTTCAATTTCGCTAAATTCTTAAAATATATATTTCTATTTATTTTTTAAACGCTTAACAAAAAAAATTAAGTTAAAAAAAATATTAAGTTTACGTTATTTATATAATTAAATTTGATATTGGCATATTGGTATTAATGATATAATCATAGGTTTAACAATTACATTTATATCTAGCTATACTTCTTTGTAAATATATTATCATTTTGATTTTTTTAAAAATTGATTTAAGTTTTGGATATTGGCATAAAAGAATGAGATTAAATAATGAAGTTTTGCTGAAAAATTGGATATGTAAACAATATTATGGCAATGTTATCTATTTAAAACATAAGTTAAAAATAAATGATACTGATTTTATAAATCTATCGGGCAAAATATCGTCAGTGTGTGGATCCTGACCTAGTACTTAAAAATATGTACGTATGTATGGTTTGATAACATAATGTTATGATATTTCGAGATTCATAATCAGCGATTGGGCTTTAAACGTAAAGAATCTATATATACATTTATTTTTTTTAATTGATAAAATTTAATATTTGATATTCAATATTTGTATCTATTTTTTAGACAAAATTTCAGACAAAATCCAGAAAAAAAATTTCAAATCGTTACTGGAATTAATTACACTTCCACAGTTACCATTCTAATTTGTTATAAAGCGGATTTCTTTTACAACGATAAAATGAAATAATGATTTCTATAACAAGAGATGAATAACAATTTACGTCTAATAAATAATATTTTTTTAATTCGTATACTTTAGTAAATAATATTCATGTTAACTGGTTGCGATTTTTTGTTAGAAATACTTGATACAAACTTGACTAGTGTTTTTACAGTCAACTTTTGAAACAAATGGAATTTTAAATTAATAAGCTAAAAATGCAAAAATCATCGAATACGTTCAAAATATGTTCAAATTCTTACTAGTTAATGCGTAAACGTCAGCATATGTTTAAAGTTTTGTATACGAGAAATGCAAGAAAGTCACTGACTTGATGTAGAAAAATTAAAAATATATTTTTTTCATATTTAAAACACATTATGTATGTGTCTGTGTCATTATAATATGAGAACTATGCAGGATTACAAATAATACACCACTCAAGCTCAAATATTTTAAGAATAGAGAAAAATAAGTGAAAAAAATGAAAAAAAAAGATAAGAAAGCGAATTGATATCCGGGTCCGTACTATAAAGTGTGCTTTTATTTTATATATCGTAAACTAGATTTTCCGGTTTAATAATTGAAAAGATTTTTATATTTTTTGGTTAATATGTATTCCACTAAAATTCTTGTCCCAAATATACGTAATAAATACGAAAGTTACTTTTCGAAAAATTCTAAACAATTAACGTGTTTTTCGCATTTTATACGTTCATTTAACTAGTTTTAACTATTTTAAAATAAAATCAGCTAAATAATTAATTAAAAATTCTTTTGATTTTAGAAAGAAATTACTGTTATATGGTTCTTTTTTTTAATTAAATACTTTAAATGATGTATGTATGTTTTAAACGTATGGTGATGATGTTCATCGACGAATAAGTTGCAATTAATAATATTGATTTAGGGCTCCATTTGATTAATTTGTTTGCTACGAAGATGTGTAAATTATCTACCAAATTAATTCGTTATGTAGCTAAAAGCTGTAAAATAATCTTCCCCAACCTTAAAACTATTATAACTAACAATACATGGGAAGGCAAAATATTGTTTTTTGTAATCAATTAGATTTAGCTTATTCGCATGAATAATCACATAAATATAATTTTTTTTGTGTTTAACGTAGTGAAAATCGAATTTTCTATAAAACTATCTGTAATTATAGGGCAGGAGAATGTTAAAATAAATCAAATAGCATTCAGTTTTATATAAATAAAAATTAAGATATAATTCGTACAATAATTAAATATTATCATTACAAAATCTTAGTTTACTCAATATTATCGTACGATATATGGAGGAGTGTGTTCAAAACACGTACGTTACACACATTCCCGTGTTACGGGAATGTTTAAATGAAATAAGGAATATAACAAATTACTGGGATAGTCATAATTTAAAAGTCGAGCAATAAGTTATGATTAGTGTGCATTAGTTTATTTAGGAAGGATAAATGAAAGGAGTTTGTCATTGCAAAAGAAAGATGATAAAAAAGACATTGAAGTGATATGATTATTGCAATTTTTTTCTGTATTTATACAGAAATAAATAAAATGTATGAGAGAATCTTAGAATAAAGATATCGCACAATGGCAAATGGCAAATGGAAGATAGAAAAATGTGATAATCAGTGTAATGAATGGGTAAAAGAGGTGAAATGGTTACTCGAACTTTGTATCATCGCTCATAAAAATAAATATAATTAAAAAACAAGATGTGAGAACATAAACAAGAACTTGCGGTCTTGGTGGATCCATACTATGCTGATCACAGTAGACTTGTAATCATAGAATGGAAATTTCAAATAATGTTGAATGTAGTAACGTAATTCTTCAAAAACTTTTAAAATAAACAAAACACTTGTATTAATGATGTTATCGGCATCTGTATACAACAACCGTGATTAGAAATTTTTACAGTTAATTTGAAGTTATGTTACACAATGCATTATTACTGTACATCATAGTATAGTAAACATTTGTATTACGAATTACTTGGATTACTACTAGAAAAGCAAGAATAAAAAAACAGTGGACTCCATAAAATAAATATAGAAAATACATGTTTTTCAAAGCAGCATCCACTAGTACCCGTCTATTTTTTATAATATGTACATAACACCGAGAGTGATCCTCAAGTTTTGTTTTTACTCTCTGCATTATTTTATTATTCTCCTTCCGATCTCAACACTCTTCCGCTCTCTGATATATATTCCTCTCTTTTCTAACACTCTAGACCCTTATTAAGTTCTTTTTATATTTACATAATAATAACATACACCATCCAATAGTCACTTTGAACGTTCCCTTGTAATGCCGGTAGATTCTTTGCAATTAATTACTGATATATAACAAATAATTATGTTGAACAGCGATTCGAACGCTCTTTGGGTCGGTTTGTTAATCTATAATTACTTATAGATTACACATGATCTAGGTGCGGTGAGAACGAGTGACTCTATAGCTCTATGCTCAGAATGAGAGAGCGGGTGAGTAGTGAGCGAGAAATAGAGAGATAGAGAGGGAAAGAGAGTGAAAGGGAGAGAATAGATGAAGAATGAATGGAGGAATGAGGGAGTCAGTACAAAAACAGGGAGGAGAGAAAAGCTACGTGGGAGCAATTTATAATATAAAAAAATACAAAAGCGGCGAAAGCTCAAGTGGGTAATCATAAAGATATATCGGAATTGAGATTCGCGTGATATCGCTTTATATTAACGCTCGGAAGATGCGTTGCTCCTTCTCTTTGTTTTTGTGAATATACATCACATCGCGCAAGGCGTAGATTCGATCAAGGCTTCTTATCTGCCGTGAATTCGGCTTATTTCAGTCTATTAGTTAGCGACTTTAACCAGCTCGGGGTTCTCGGTCACATAAGCAGGGTGCGCGAATCCTAGACTGATCCCAGCATTCTTTCTGTCAACCGCTCGCACACGCACGAACAGGAATGCGGCAACCAGGGATGCGACGACGATCACTAGGAGGAGCATAACGAGACCTCCCACGAAGCCGGGAAGAGACATGCAGATAGTTTCAGGGTCGCTACCCGAGGCTGCGTCTTGGACGACCACAGTTGTGTCATTGTCAGAGCTTGGTGTACCTAAAGCGAAGTTTACATCTCCTGGAGCTACCACCTGAATTATTCGTGACGTATTTACGTCTGTCATCTCTTGAGCAGCTCGTTTGTATACGTGTGAAGTGACAAACGTCATAATCTCGAAGTTCTGTAATTTCAGAAAAATTCATTTATTATTAATTGATAAATATAATTTTGTCTGGTCGTTCTACTTAAATCAATTTAATCAATGCTTAATATTTAATTCGTTTTTAGCTGCTATAATTCATAAAAAATAATAATTTGAGTTTAGATTTCCGATTATCTAGTAGAAATGAAAAGTTCATTATTTACTATTTGAACACAAAAACTTGTCAACGTTATCAACTTGTGTTTTTGATTTATAATATATATATATATATATATATATATTGAACATTTTTTTAAAGTTATTTATTTATGATTAGATGTTTATAATACGTACATCGGTATCTTCATTGTCGATCGAATTGACTACATTTCTTCGCTTTCTAGCTCCACGCAATTCTGCAGGAAGTCCTTCTACAGATCTCGGTCTTCCTCCGAGTGTTGCTAGATTACCCTCAAGCTCATCACCACTGGCTGTACCTTTCCTCTTAACGGTTTGGTACGCGCCTGCGGGATGTCCTGGTAGGGGTGGAGGTGGAAGATGAAGACTTTCTTGTTGTTGCTGTTGTTGCTGTTGCTGCTGTTGCAAATTTTGGGGTGCAGTGCTACTAGCTGTGGCATCATTATTCGTCGAAGTCGAACTCGGCGAAGATGAAGTCTGTGCTTGTGGTGCCGGCACTACGTCGGGACTCGGTTCACTGTAAATAGTTTAAAATAATTCACATATTTAAAATAGATCTCGTTTATATTAAATAAACGTCTTGGATTGTCTGAACATCTCTCACACAGGGACATGGGGTTTCTATACTAAGCTAAAATCTATTTGGATTTTGATTCTATTTAACTTTCGATAAACATTTTCAATAAGAATAATTTTTAAGTGAGTTAAAACAAAAAATAAAACATTATCCATATACATTAAATAAATTACAATCTTAATTTAAAAAATAAGTATTTAGGTTTTTTAGCATATTGACAGCACCTTAAAACTTTAATAAGGATTTTTTGATGCGTGCATTATATCTAAATATATTGATATTGTTGTAAAATAAAATAAACTATATTTATAAAATTTATATAGTATTTATTACCTGTAGGCTCCAGCGGGTCCACTAGGATGGCGAGGATCGGGATAAGCAGGAGGAATTCCATACTCGGGTACAGGAGGTGCTCCATATTCCGCAGCCAGTCCTTGGTGAACCGGTGCTCCGTACTCGGCAGCGATCGAGTTGGAGGACGCGTAACCCTCTAGTCCGGGATGTCCGCACTTGGGTTCCGGGCAGTTGTATCGACAGACCTGAATTACGCACTGGAAGTGCACGTTCATGCTATCAGGGAACTTGAAAGCCTGGAAGTAGGCGAAGCTCACCACTGATGCGCTTGGACCAAAGTTCTTAATCTTTTGGAATCTGTTAATTAAAGCATTCTTGAGTCAAATATTGTTATACTTACAATAATACCAGAACACAAGTTATAGTCGTAGAATAATAGTAAATAACACTTTTTTGATTAAAATTTAATAGAATTAAAGTTTATTTCTTAAACTCGAGATGTGCACAAATACGTTTTGCATTTATATTTACAGTGTTTATTGAAATAAATTATTACTGCAACAATAATAATTACCTAGACATAATCTTGGGTCTTACTACACAACCATACTGATCAACTAATTGGATTGGTGCTCTCTTTCCATCATGAGCCACGCAGTTTCTTACAAGCATGTCGAATTTGTTTTCGTCATCTTTAATGGCTAATACCATTGTCATAGTTTGGCCTATCTTTACGATACCAGAGACTTCGGAAGCCCATGGTCCCTTTCCGACTTGAATTTGCATCCAGCACTGAAGATTGTCACCAAGAAAGTTTGCAGTGACGGCATGAAGCATGTCAACTTGGAAAGGTCTGAAGGTGACGGCCTTTTCATAGAAATCATACCAAGTACATCTGAGTTTTCTCGCTTGATCCCAAACTTCTTGCACGTATGGGTCATATTGAATGATAATGGTATTCTCCACGTAACTGCCTGAAGGTGTTGGTGCACCATAAGCAACAGCGTTATGGTTGGCTGACGAACTCATGCCACAAGAATTAAGGAAGATTTCGAATGTAGCACTGAGATGTCCGGTGCCCGGTTTTAAGTGAACGCAGTGTGGATCCGAATAGAATCCTTTGCTAAATATCATTCCGTAGAATGGTCGGTCGAATTCGATATTAACTCGCATATGTGTTTTTTCACATTGAACTTGCAAATGTTTGATTTGAGGTGTATCTGGTGAAGCTAATGGCCAATTTTCTTCAGCGCCATGAGAAGGGCCTGCAGGATATGGAGCTGGAGGACCATATACCGATCGATGCTCTAGGGGTAGGGCACTGCTATCCACTAGAGGTGCTTCACCATTTGTGCTCTGAAAGTTCACATTTTATTAGTTATTAATTGATTTTTTATAGTTCATTGTTTAAATTGTACATTAAGTTTTATTAATTTTCAACTCTTGAATAAATTTAATGTAATAAAAAAATTCACTTTAATTTATTTTAACTCAAAAATGTAAAATAAAAATTTAATACGTGAAAGATTACAAATGTAATAAAGTGTCTATGATAAATATATTTTTATTTTTTAATTGAATTTTTACATGTCACTGATCAAATATTGATAAAGTGTACAGTCCTAAATTTATTTTAAAATTAATTTATTTTAAATTTACTCGATTTATTGATACTGAAAATTTAACAAAAATTAACAAGAGGTATATTTATATAGTCTTATAATTTTATAAATGTTAACTGCTGTAGTATAAGTTTTCAGGTCTAAATTCTAAAGTGACGAGATATATCTAATTCACATGATTTTTTATTGTTCATGATCTTAAATTTTTGCATTTTATATATATTTTTTAAATTTATTTCAAATCTAATAAAATCGATGAAATCTATCAGTAAAAACAATTGTTTATAGTCATGTGATCTTCGATTTTTTTTTAAAAAAGATAAAAGAAGAAATTATTCTATTTTGTATCATTCTATTAAAATTTATGGATACAAAATGATGTGATTTAAAAATCTTAGATCTGACAAGAATTTCTGAAGTATTAATACATTTTTAAGAAACTACTTTTTTCCATATCAACGGATCTTACGATTTGAATTCATAACTGGAATCATTTCCTATGATTGAGGTTAACTAATTAATACTATGTTGATTATAAGAAATCTAATATTGACTTAAATAACTTTAATTTTACTGCTAATTTTTCTTTATTTATGTGAGATTTATGAGGTATTTCAAATGTTTAAGCATATTTTCTATACATATTAGTTTCATGTAATAAAATTTAAATAGAAACTTAGCAATACTGGCAATTTCTATAAGGCGGAAAACAGAATCGAAAGAATTTTCTTCACTTGATGTGCATAGTGTATGAACCGCGACTACGCAATATAAATAAAATTCTCTTCTATAACGATGACCCGCATCTTTCTTTTTCTCTCGGAAAATATTAGAGAGAAAGAGGAGGGATCTCCGGGAGAAAATCGGCCAATCTCAAACGATGTCGTTCGTACATATATGGTTGAACAGGAAAAAGTGGAGCGGACTAACCAGTAGTCTGGCGACTCTCTGGTATTCTATACTGTGTACATCCTAGACATATAAGTAATCAAGGAGGTGAAGAACATTCATTTTGATTCCTTCCTTCTATGTAAGACATATTAATATTTTTTGTGAAAATTCACATAGTTCAAACATATTTGTATAACATCTTGTATAAGAAGTATATATTTATTTTATCTTAAATTTTTTTTTATTATGCGACCAACTAATGCTTATGAATTAACGAAACCTAATAAATTAATTCATAAAGCTCTAACTGTAATATATTTTATGAGACAAAATATTTCTATAATGATATATATCTACAAAATTTATAGAGAAATACTGTTACAAGTCAAATATTAAAAAGATTTATAAAATTTTGATACAGCAAAGTCATCAAAAAATGCAGCAAATCATTCATTTATGTTCAGGCAGTGATTTGAATCGCCGCAATAATGATATGAATAAACTCGTAAATCATAGAAATGTTTAAGTCGAAAAGTAGATCGAAAAATTTGTAATTATATTAACTAGATTGAAGAAACCATTAATATGAATGAAAATTTATTGAACCAAAAAAGGGCAAAAACAGAAGAGTAAAAAGAAATAAAGAGTATAGTCCTCTTCCATTTTTTTAGTTATTTATTTATTCATTGATCCAGTCATCTTTTGCTACTTCTCCAGTTCCCATCTCTTTTCTCTTCCGGTACCATTAGAGGATTTTGCCATTCCTATCTGTCTAATTGGCAACTTTAATATGTGCATATGCGCGTAAACACAATCCCCAGCAGAGGCGTGAGAACGAGGTTGGGAGTCGATGTCTTGAATCGTGTACCTTTTTAATTAATCACTATACACAATGTTCATTTAAAACCTCACAAAAATTCAATACATAAATCTAGTTTTGTTTGTTTTTGTATTAAAAACTTTGGTTTACTTTTTACTTAGTTTTTTGTAAGTTGTTAATGGTCTTTCGTTCATCCAGTTTGATTATCTTTTAATTATTGTCATTGTTTAGTTATCGGTAAAACATACAATGCTTTCATATTAACCGAATAAACAATTTTAATCAAATGAATAATATATAAATAATATATTTTTACTGCAATTATTTTAAATATATGCAATACGATGTCACGGAAAATTATTTTATATTATTTGTTTGTTATAGGCAAATTAAGTGCAAAAATGCTAAAAAGTACTTTGATTGTAAATAATGATGTAACAAATCCCTAACTATAATTAATTTTTCTTAGCAATTTTGTACAACTATTAAATCATTTTGAAAAACATCTTAAGAATGTGGTATGTTTTTAATTAGATTATTAAATATGTATAGGATTTGAAATATAATAATATTCTAGTCCCAAATAAACTGTAGATTCATGTAATTAATATTTTCGCAAAAAATTTGAAAATTATACTGTATGGTAATACAGTAAACTGTAATAATAGGTCGGTAATAAAAGTCTGTTTTACCGACTGATACTAGTTTTTTTTTAAGAAATTGAAAATTATAATGTTGTTAATATAAAAAATCATGGATTTAGAATAAATAATGTATTTTAAGAAATGTGGTTTGAATTTTAAAACTTTTGCTCTATCTAAAACAGTATTTAATTTAAAACTGTACTACATCTACGAACTAAAGTGAATAAAAATTTTAATTAGAAAATATGAAAAGTTGACCTTACTTTATATGTTTATATTTTATATTAACTATCGCTCCATATAGTAGAAAATTATGTTTAAGCCACCTTAACGAATTATATATTAAAAAATGTAACTTTCACGATCTAAATATTTGATAGATTATGACTAGGAATAGCTTCTTTTAAGTAAAGATTATTGTACATTATAATTTTAACATAAATTTAACAAGCTTTTATTAATTCAATGCAATTTATTTATCATGTTTTTATGATAATATGCATAATCTCCATAATATAATATGCTAAGAAAAATATTATAACTTTAACACGAAAATAGTATAAATTTAGTTTAACAATTTTAAGTAGAAAGATTTAATAAAAATGTGGAATTTTTCTTTGTAGGAAAAACAACTTAAGTTAAATTAAATTTTTGTAGACAAAGACAGGAAATAGAAATACCGAGCGGTAACTATAACTTCTAATTATTTAAATTTAACTAATTTTATATTTAATAATAATATTAATTATAATAGAATACCCAACAAGGCTCACTAAAGGTTAAACAAATGAAGTTCATTTTCTAGTAGTACGTTAATTAATGATCTTATTAATTTAATTAATTAAATTGGAGGAAGTTAAACAACTATTCGTTTATCCTAGGTCACAAACCATTTACCTTAACTTTTTTGTCGCACAAAGAATGAATACATGTTTCCCTAAGAAAGAGAAAAGAAAAAGTATGCTGCTCAACTACATGACTCGTAGAAAGTCGCTGACCTAAATATTTCGGTTGAAATGGTGCGCGCGTTTACTTTCTCTCGAAAATCAGACACTTTGCTGCCTTGAACTAGCTGATGATTTTCTTAAAAACTCAGAACTAAATCTGTGATATCTCACACATTTTTAAAAGCCGTTTGACTTTACTATGTACATTAGTGTACGACTAACTATGTGATTTTTTTATGGATTAGTAAATCTCCAATAAAATTTGAAAAGTATTCCTGTTTTGACTGCATATGTAACTTCAACATATTTGATTTTTAATTGAGATTTTTGGAATAAAACTTTGAATTTAATACAATATTAAAACGTTTTAAAGAACATATAAAAAACATCATAGTTTTGTATAGTATATCAAGATTTTTTAAATCATTTACATATAATATATTTAACTTCAATTGATTCATATAATAATTTGATATTAAATTTAGAATTTAAAAAAATAAAATTCTAATTTACTATATCCATATTCTTCGAAAAATAAGAAAAAAAGCGTCGTACTCTATATATTTCAGACTTTGACATCTAAATCTAGATTATATAAATGAATGATAGCCAGAGCTCGAAACTTACTCTTACATTAAGACGCTGTAGTTAAGAAAAAAAATTAAAGTCTTGATATATAATTAAAGACCACCTTGCGATGGCTTACTTTTGCTAAACGTGATTCCTTTTTATACTGATAGGAACGAACAATAATTTCTTTTACTTATTCAAACAACCTTTTTTCATTTCAATAATTACAGTATATTAGTGCTTTAATGGTATTTTATAAAATAGTAATTTTCCAACAATAATTTCTGAAAGTTCAAGAGAACTCATAAGAAGAACATTCATTTATTCTGATGACTTTAAGGTATTATTAAAGCAACTGTATTTAATACCATTACGAAATATAATATAGTTGTCAATAGATTCATATTAGCGATATTTAAACAATTGACTTTTTTTGTTACTTAAAATCATTATCATAAAACAAAAATTATATTTTTTACATATATTAATTTTATTACATTAAGTAGTGATTTTTGAATTTAAAAATTTGAGTTAAATCAACATACGATCTATTCGACTTTATGGTAGTATTTTCAGTACGATCAACTTTAACGCACCTGCTGTTACGCCCTTTCCATTGAACACCTGTTATTGCTATACACGCGGAAAAGATTCAAGAGGCGATCAGGACAGCCGCTCACAAGTGGAGACAAAAAGTCGATTCCATAAAAACGAGTCCGCCCCGATCTTCTTCTTACCATTTAAGCGTGACGCATCTATCGCGTTTGGTCTGTTGCCTCATATACGCGCTGGTTCTCACTTCTCAAGAAAGAAAGCTCACCAGAGCTGGCTTATCGTGCGAAAGATACAGATATGTAGAGAGAGATAGATTGCGATAGGGGGGAGAAGAGGGCAGGTGTTTTTAAGCGAGCCTCGAACGCTCGCGGAAAGGAGGCAGAACGCATCCGGCGCAGAGCAGCGAAGAGTGACCTACTAATGCGTACACACCAATGCCGACACAGGCTGCAAGGCAACATCTCTGCCGCCTCGTTTATTTTTTATGTACTTATATAGTGTATCTGATTTTCAATAAAAACTAGCTATCTTTCTTTCTCTCTTTCCTCTCTCGACCAGAATCTAGACTCGGGTTATATACCAATAACCAATTCCTGAGTGCGCTGCGTTAGTATGTATAAATATTCGTTCGTATCTGTATTAGTGTGCATAAAATGCTATACCTACAATAATATATTTAAGCGTTTTACTTAATTTTAATTATAAATTTTACGCATGCTTCCAAGTGATTATTTATTTTCAGAATATAGGAATATTTGAATGTTTAATAATTTATGCAGATATTTTTAGTTTTTTAATTTAATTTTGACAAATCGTAAAACATTCTATGTAATCTTGATTTAACTTGTATTGAAAACGAGATTGAAACAGTAGTTATTTTAATGTGTATAAATAATTATTATTTTTTAAGTTTTTTTTATATATCACTATCACTTAAAAGTAAAAAAGTGAATTACCATTTAATACATGTTCGGTGCAATACGAAATTAACCAAAAAATAAAAAAATTTTTTGTTTCGTTCACTCCGGGAAATATACAATAAACTCGATACAGTGCTATGGATGTAAAAGACAATCCCATGATAACTGTACATTCTATGCAATCGATTTTATAGCAATGTTTTTCCGATATTGCAAAGATTAAAGTTGCTTTTTGGTTTATATCTCACAAAATTTATATACATGTATAGTTATTGAAATATTTTATTTATTTATTGATTAGTTCTATATACTATTAATATTTTATTAATATAATTTATTTTGGCTTATTTTGTTTTTAAATGCTATTAT
This sequence comes from Sycophaga agraensis, assembly GCA_018906755.1. Taxonomy (NCBI): domain Eukaryota; kingdom Metazoa; phylum Arthropoda; class Insecta; order Hymenoptera; family Pteromalidae; genus Sycophaga; species Sycophaga agraensis. The sequence goes on from JACCIE010000003.1 coordinate 1,805,307, forward strand.
TTTATAGATATAAATTTTTCAATACTAAATGATTAGATTAACCTTTACAAGTTCTATTTAATTATATATTTGCAATAGAGCGGCACTACCTTTTCGTCATGGTTACTTAATTTCGTTGCCTCTTAAGAATTACAGTATACTGATTAGAAACTTCTAAAGTAGTTAAAAATACATTTATTCGTGATTAAAGTAATCGCAATAAATGAAAATTTATTTTAATTTTTCTTGTTAATTGTATCTTAACAATCAATTATATCTTTAATACAAACTTATTTAGCATAATAGTTCAAATTTATTTGATGTTATTAATGTTAAAGAAGAAATTAATTATACAACTGAAAAACACATCTAAAGACTGGTTTTTAAAAAGAACTCTTGTCTGTGGATTATTCTATAATTAGTTATATATTTAAAACTGTTTTATCATAGACATTTAATAGGTGAATTTTTAGATCATTCTTAAATTTATAATCAAATTTTGCAAATTACAATGTAACAAAAGTAATATCACTTATTTGGATCAAGATTACATACATCAAATTATATTTTTTTGCTCAAAAATTAAATTTCAGTACATCTATTCTAAATATTAATCTTTGGAAATTCTTTTACGTTTGTTTTGTGTATGCAATATTAATACAACTTACTAAAATTTAATATCTAGAAAGAAATTAGGACCAAAATTCACCGATAAAAATCATATACCAAATAAATATTAATATAAAAATAATATTTTGCTTTTTAGCGTCATATTTGTACTTACCGCTAGCAAAACAAAAGACAGCAATAAGAGTAGAGAAGTCTTGCCTGAACTCTTTCGAATTCTCTCCATGGTTGTGAGTTTGTTACGTTCTGTAATTCAGAATAATAAAAATAATAAATATCACAAATATTTTAAGATTATTTTTGTTTTTATTATTTAACGCATTCGTCTCTTTTTTTAAAAACTTCTGCAATTACTTACAAATCTTACGACTGTGATAAACCAATATTTTTATTATTTATTATTTGTGATAATAAATTTATAGTTTTTTAATCAACTTTAGTTATTTAAAATCTAAAAAATTTTTCTAATATAAAAAACATAATGAGGAAAATCTAAAATTTAAATATAAACAATAATACTAAACGAAAAACCTACAAGAGGCTAGAATCGTATCTGTTTGATTATATTTTTGGTGAACCCATTTGCATGGTCCAATAAAAAACATATAGAACAAAAATGATTAAAAACTCATTTTAATATATTTTTAAATACCGACTATCTAAAGATTACGAAAATATAACTCAGTGACGTGGTTGTAACTACTGTAGTCACTCAGTAAGCGGATTCTTAGACATTAAGAATAAGTAAACCTTAGCTATTGAAATTAGGTATCATTTAGGAAAGCTATGTGTCGTCTATTTATCGTTTATTATTTACTCAACAAACGTAAACGTAATTATTTCTTTGTATTTTACGAGCTGATAATAAATTATGAAGTATAATAAATTATTGTGTCGTAATAATATAAATGGAATGATACTAAGGGACTAATAATCTTTTTCAATTGGCCGTTTCTCTTAAATCAATTTGTAGTTAAATATTTGTTATTATTTGAATATGTTGCATTTATTTTATAATTATAATTTTAATGAATTTAAATCAAAATACTATAAATATTAAAAATATAATTAAATAATATATGTGATTATATATGCATTTTTTATCTTCATACAATTTATGAAATTGTTTGAACAATACAATCTACATATAAAAACACCCTAATACGATTAATTTCAGCATTTTACAAGACTTTAAATTTATAGTATTGCATCAATATATAGCAAAGATGAAAGAAAACAAGCATAATTTTAGTTTCTAAAAACATATTCAAATATCTACAAAGAATTGTAATAGTTTTATTTTTAATTTAATTTTTTACCTTTATTAAATAAATTAATGTATGTTTACTACTTTTTGTACTTAGAATGAACGAACGCTGGTCTATCCTAACTCCGAAGTTAAAAATTCGTTATATTTAATAAAACAATATAACAAGATTGAATATCTAATTTCAATCAACTTCATTTTATCCAATTAAGATCTTACCTACAGTTAACCAACTACTATTCAAAAATCTACCTTTATTCGAATCAGGGTCTCGATCAGGGTTAACTTTGATTATGTTACAAAAATCACAATTCCTTTCCCAACTGAATTTAACAGAATCTTCATTTATCTATAGTCTTAATTCTGTTTAACCAGCTAATTCCAAAGATATTTAAAATTTAACGTTAGTTTCAACCTCTGTTTCAACATTAATGCTTATAATGAGATATCACGATGTGAAAAATATGTTCAAATGTTTTTGGAACCGTAGTTTTTGAACTCATCATCGGATATGCAGAATAATTAATATTTAATACTAGTGATTATATTACACTAATATTTATATTTAAAATAATTTTTTATTAAAACTGTTAGATCCGAGTGTTAGGATAATTATTATACAAATTTAGATTGATCGGTTAAAGAATTTCCATTTTCAACGCATTCCTTTATACATATAAGAGTTATTTAAAAAATATAAATCATATAAATTGAATTTTCGATAACATTTTAAACATTTTAATAATTATCTTATAGCAATGACAAATACATTATATATTTGCCGAATCGGTTAAAAATGAAAACACTCATAAATTTAGAATTCGGCGGTAGCACATTCGATTGTGCCGGGCTCACATTCCGGTGATTCCGGATTCGATCTCTAGTCTCAACTGATTAGTACAAGCACTACTCAATTTTTTTCTCTGCTTTTTTAATCACATATCCTGAAGCTCTGTCATTGATTAGCACCAAAAAGAGAGCATATGTATAACAACGATAAATAAAATTAAAAAAAACTTTAAAGTATATTGATGTATAAAACTTCGTCAACTATTTAACTTTGAAGTTCATTTTCTATGTAATAAATATGGCTAATTTATCAAATTAATTGTTTTACTAAGGTTTTTAAACTTCAATAAGTTTTTAATTGTACATTGTACTTCGGTTTACGGTAATTTAAATAGTATAGGTCTCCAAATATTCACTTTACTAAAGACCTGCTGTTATTTATTTTAAAACTAAATAAATTGATGAAAAACTTAATTTCACGACATTCCTTTGCTTTTCGTAAAAGAATTCTGATATATCCATATAAGTACAATTATAAAAAACTAATAAAAGAATACTGTCGTAAATGATCACTTTTTGTGCTATTGTTGAGAGCTGACAGTGTTACATGGATTAAATATTTTGAAACTGCACATTAAAAAACACTTGTATGAAAACTTCACTATATTTGCACCACATGTGATTGGTCTTACATATCAATCAAGATGATTTTTTCAGCTTCTTTAATCTCTTGAAACTTTGTTAATAAAATTCAAATCCTTACAAGACTGCTCTGTTAAAAAATGAAGATTCTGTGAGATGAGATAAGATAAAGGAGAGAGTGTATAAGATAGAGATAGATACACAGAAAGAGAGATTCAAAGGAGTGAAAAGGGAGAGGTAGACTGATAGAAAGAGATAGAAAGAGAGACAGAGGGAGAAAAGTGCGAAAAATTAGAGGCGCTTCATCGGGGCCCTCCAACCGACGTGCTGTTCGCGGTACAGGTAGCTCAGGCCCAAGAGGCGGCTGTTCGTATTTGCCCGACGAAGACTGACTGAAGGTAAGCTGTGAACACGGCACATCGCCTATACAGCACAGCGTACGAGCCGGTACGGGCGCCCCACTGACCTACTCTGTCAAGCGCTACTGCTTCTACCTCTTGCCGCTTCCCCCACTTCCTTTACCGGGCCCCGAGAGCGTAACATGTACGCGCTCTTTTCCCACTCTCTTCCTCTTCTTTTTCTTTTATTTTTTCATCCAGTATTTCGTGTATGGTAGTACCATTTTACCCTTCCGGTTCTTCTTCAATCGAAGGAATAAAATTTCTTTTTGAGGACTTCGGAATTTGATTGTTTACCGCGTGTTCACGCATGAGTCGTTTGGAATCATATACCTTTACCTATTTATTCGAGCTAACTGAGCAAACAAAATTATACATCATTTATAACTTTTGTCACCTATTTAAGAAAAACCTCATCGAATTTTTCATTCATAACTTAAAAGAATAAAATTCAACTCTATATTCTTCACGTGCTACCAGAGCATGTTTCGAAACTGACTGATGCAAATAATTTCAAAAACCAATATTTAATATCAAAATTATATATGACATGAATAAATATTTTGAGCTACCATAGCTCGATTCTATATTATCAGACAGTAGTTTCTGAGATAGACATTAACTGCGTTTTTAAATCTTCTATTATAAAGCATAAAAAGAAAGTCTCATTTCTACGTACTCATTCGTACCTGAAGCATGAAAAATATAAATTCATATTTAAGGAATAAAATTAATTAAAACTGCAACTAATATTACAGAACCGAGTAGGATAATATGGAGCGGCATAGTTTTTGGTGTCATGCATGATTAGATCGGCCGAAGTACTATATATCCAAAGAATTTAATTGAGGTTTCAAAAGTCAGAAATGGAACTATGCTATTCACTCTTTCTCCGGACATTGCTCCGGAGACCACGACCATTTCGATCCGACTTGATCTTAATCTTATACGCATCAAAAGAAATTTTATAAATGAGACTTAGAAAATTAACTATGAGTCTATCACCGAAACACCAATATGTTACTTTTTGAATATATTTACATTTATATGTACTCATACGCGCAAAGAGACAAACAACTAATTAAGAAATATGTTTTACAAATTCTTTTAGGTCTTATAGAAATTTAATGAAATTCTTTCATTGGTACGATTTTTTTACTATTAACCTTTTTTATACTTTTATTCCTTCATGCTGTCAGCTTGGTTGTCAACTATCTCATATTCGTATAGTGTCTTGTATTTCACAGTTCCCACAGAAAATTCACTTTTACTTCATAAAAGGAAAAAGATTATACATGCAGGATAATATTTGTAAGATAAGGATATGTAATTTTTAACTTTTATTCTACTTTAAAAAAATACTTATGAATAACAAAAAGAAGTATTTTTATGTAAGCTCATAAAATATATGCTAGTATAAAAATAATTAAATAAAAAGAAGAATCAAGATGAATAAAACAAAAGACGTAGCTAGAATTTCTCTTTAAGCGGTGGCTAAAAATTAAACTAAAATATTTCTTTTTAGATCGTTAAAGAACATATAAAAAGTTGTACAATAAATTAAAGACAGTATTTTTATAACAATGAAGATAATTAAGATATCATAAAAATTAAAAATACGAAAAGCAGATGTAAGTAATGTTACTAAATTCAGCTACTACCCTTTTAAGTAGATATATATATTTGTTCACAGTTTTTATACAGAATCACATTTTTAATAAAATTCTTTAAATAATTGTTAGAATGAAAAGAGAAGAACTTTTTTAAATTTTATTTTTAATGAATATTCTTTTATTAGTAATTGTGTCTCATCAATAACTAACCATATTTTCACTCAATTACAATGGAATTTTATTTTCGAGAGTTTCAGTTTCTCTTTTGAGTGAAAAAAAGTTTATCATATTTTAATATTAAGTGCCTGTATATAATTTAACAATGAAAGTATGCATTATAGGAGTGTAAAATTTTTATGAAATATACTTGAAAAAGATAGGATCAATCTGCAATGGTAAGATAATCTGCTACCATGTTTATTGACTCTCTAAAGTACCTATAAATACAGAATCGCTATGACATTTATGATATGTTAAACGTGAAAAAGAGAGAGCTTGTACACGCGGGTTAGCAACGATTTCGCATTATATACTTACAACTGTGCTCAACCGATAAGAGAGGCCCCGCACACGACCCAGATTTCCCGCCCGCATGCCGCAGACCTAAACGCTCTCTGTGCTAAGAGTTGAACATAACAGCTTTCAGCGCTAAGCGTATGAGTATAACGGAAGTAAAAGCCGGGCAAAGCGCAATAGACGATAACCAGTAGTTGAACGAGAGCAGTTAAAAAAAGTCGGAATTATTCTATTATGTACATATAATATATGTATAATAGAAAGCTCAAGCTCTAATCAAAAGGGGTAACACACTGCAATACATATTTGAATTTTCAGTTATTAGCTAGGTGATCAAAAATGGTTTCGTCTCCGTTTTAGTACACAATTGAAAATAACATCCAAGTAAATTTTTTTGGTCTAGTTATTTAATTTTAATATTTTGATGTTTAATATAAATATGAATTTCTAAGCAAAATTATTTTTTGATAATAAATTTAAAAATTATATTTCATTTTATTAATAAATTAATATTATTTACTGAAATTAGAATTTTAGAAAAATCATCCATTTTTTACTTCTTCTTAAAGCTTTTGTTTTTTGTAAGAGAATCTTTTTATTTTTTTATAGTTTATATATGCACTGATGTATAATTTTGGACAAGCTATATTAATAAAATATTCTAAGATTATTTCTCGCAAATCTATTATTTTTATAGATTAGCGTGAAATAATTAACTTTATAAGATAATTATAAATAAATCAAATATTTCCAAATAAATTTTTGAAAAACTGCAAAATCAATTTTTTAAAGTTTAATAACCTTTGTTAAAAAACTAGATTGCATAAAAAAGTATTACAGTTATTTATATCAAGAATCTATGTTTAATTTTTTTGTTTACTGATGAAAACAAGCAGTTTAAACAATTATCATTAAAATTCCTTAATAATTAAAACCTATATGATCTCTGTAAATGGAAATATTGCACGCTGTGGAATAATTTATTACAATTCTAATTATAAGACAAAATCATAAGAAGGCATGCAGTTACACTTACACCTTTACTTATACTTTAACTGTTTGCTCGTCTTACCTCATGCTGCACTTTAATTGTAAGGTAGAAGTGTACGCTATACGCTTTTGCTTTCAATACAAGAGACTATTTAAAATTAGGGTTTCGTTTATCCCGGTTTAGCTTTTCTCTCCAAATTTCTTTCTTTAGCTTTAAGTAGGTTCAAGAATGTAGATCAAGAAACGCATAACTTCCAGCTGAAGCTGGAATGTCTAGTTCAGTAATGTACAAGTAAAATACAGGGCTGGTCTTGAGAAGATGTTGGAGCGTATGGAGCTCTAAGTGGAGCGTACATGTATATGAATGTTAAACAGGGGAGAGGAAGTACCCATCTTCTATTATGTAAATATTTTTAATTCCTTTGCCAAATACGCACGTGCGTGTAGATATAATGAAACAGCCTAACGTAAGTTCAGAATTTCTAGTTAACGAGAAAAAAATTTTTTATCTATAAATTTATAATATAGAATATAATATGATTTATTAATATTCTATATTAATTACGTTAATGTAAGCAATAATTATATTTTTGGAGTAATCTTCTATAAAACATTCGAAATTAAAAACTTTTAGTAATCCATAAGAATTTGTTTCCACTTTTTAAATTATTAAATGGATTGAAATGGTGCTTCTCATATATGACAAGAGTAAGTAATAATTATTATTAGTTCTACATCTTTTTAAAGTAAATACATCAGTATAACAAGACTTTAAACAGTATAGGATATAAAAAAAGTTATAAGCATACGTGCCGAACAAGTTAAAGTCTGGTATTATACGAAATTACGGGTCTCAAAGGTGAACTTTTTTTAAAAATGTATTTATTGACAAATTGAAATATAATTTAATACTTATTTATCACTTATGAATTATCTAACAATATTTAATTTAATTTCTTCGTAACTTTGATAAATAAAGTTAATGTATACCTGCTTAATATTTTTTGATCCCGCATAGAATTATGCTTAGAATTTTTTGAATCAGTGTAGTAATGTAAATAAATTCCTAAAGAAACATAATTAATCCAGCGATTTACACGTTTTCCGAAATTTCAAAATTCAAAACCTTAAAAAAAGAATTGTAACAGTCCTAAAAACGATAAGATAGATAACTATTTCTATTTCATATAACATTTTTTATATTTTGTAAAAACAGTAATAACTTACTTATTTACGATTTAAAATTAAATTATATAAATTTATTTATGTATATCTTAAATGGTCATTTTAATAAGTATTAAGAAAAAATAAAATTAAAAAAATGTTAAGATATTTAATATATAATCTGTAAATACACGTTCATAAAATATTTTTAAAAAACAAACATAAAAACAAATTTACTAATTATTGGTTAAATTAAAAAAATTATCAATTTTTAAATTAGTTGATAAAAATACTATAAAATAGAATTCATTTTCGTAGACCCAGAAATAGTCAGTTGCACTGTTCATTTCTACTAAAAAAAGCTAACAAAAGCTTGATCTATCTGTAAAAAAATTCCACTTTAAAAAAATACTATCCGAATAGGCTACATAAATTTAGGTAGAACCCATGAAATAGCCTTCCTTTTATTCAGCTAAAGAAGGAAAGAAAAAGAGAGAGAGAGAGATTGATCGAAAGAGAGAGATGCTGCGTATAATATGCAGGGCGCGTATAGATGCCGAGAAAAGCTATAGCCAGTCGTGAGCAAAGCTGCGTCAGCTGTATAAACGACGGTGGGGGGATCTCGACCGGAAGAGATGCGCGGTCTTACAGGTGAAAGCTGCTGCCGCGGCCACGAAAAGAAGTCAAGCTGCGAGATACAGGTATATACGTACATTCACGCTGTACGCTAGCAGGCGGAAATACGCGGCTCTTTGCGTTCTCGAGACCCAGATCTTCTTGTACTGCAGACCATCTAACACTTTCTAAGATTCGGCATTTCACGAGTCAAACAGCATGTATTGTACCGCCACACGCAGGCCAAGAACATATTCATACATGACTGATTATACCGAATAGCTATTTCACTGATTACATAGCGTACCTGCAGCTATTATATTAAAATTTTTTTCTGATTTTCTCTATACATAAGAAAAATCCTTATATCATTGTAGTCATCAGAAAATTGAATAATACTTTTTAAGCAGTAACTGTAGAAAAGAATTTTATGTCAAACAAATTTTTAAGAAATTATGTCAAAGTATTGCAGGAAATATTAGTAAAAACTACTGTAATCAAGTAACATGTTGTTAACTATAAAAATAATTTGATATAATGTATTAGAGAATAATATTTACATTGACATTCAAGAAAATCGGATTAATGATGTAGTTATATACGAATAATACTTCCGAGAATACTTCATTATACAGAAAAATAGTATCAAATTTAGTTCTTTTCATTATTCTGTTTTCAAAATATTTGTTCGACAGTAAATTATTTTAACTAAAATGAACGAAAAATTTCAACATAAGCCATTAATAATAGTTTTAATATTGAGAGTACGTTCTTTCTTAAATCTTAAATATTAAATCTATTAACCTAAGTAATTACCAATCCAAACATAATAATTTATTTTTCAAATGTCCTAACAAATTTGCTCTTTAGAAACCTTTATTATTCTATTTTTACAAAATTAGATGATATAGAATTGTGTCATTTTTAATCAACTTTATTGGTAAATCGATATAGTAGTTCATGATTTATGCCGTCAAATAATTTCTTAATGTGGTCTAACAATAAAATTGTCAGAATTTTACACTGAATCCTATTTCATTCTATTTTCCTAATAATATTAAAATTTTTTATGTATGTCAAAGATATAACATTATTATTAATCTTATGTTCAAATAAATATGAATAATCTTAAGTGATATTTACTATTGATTGACAAGTTAAGTCAATTTTTTACTAGCATTGATCTGATTTTGCATCTGGGATATATGTAAATGAAGAAGTGTTCACTTCTCGACCAAATTTTCATTTTGTCAAAGTACTCGCTAGTGTTCCCTTGGGTGGCCTACGTAATTGACTCAAATTATTTTACTACCACTCGTATCATATAAAATCTGTTTTCTCATCAAGATTCTCTGCATACCAGAATATAAACTTAAAATTATCAGAATACAATAGGTCGATGAGATATGCACTGTGAAAATTATTAGGTATAGACATATATAATGTGCATGCAAAATAACATATGCCTAAGTATAGAATCTCTGTGAAATGTTTAGATTAACTAATAGCTAAAACAATGATTATTCATTTATTGTGCATTGTTCTATACATCAAATTCATTGATTCAATTATATTATAAAATCAAAGAGCTGTACGTGAGTAAAATAAGTTTTTCAATATATCTTCTATATGAACAGTATTGTAGTTAGTCTTAGTGTTAACTGCTTTGAGAATCAAGTTATTTGGTACTCCTGAATATTCATACATGTATAGTCACATCTATATTTATCAACGTGCAATGCATTGTTTTTATTAAATAAATCTAAATTGAATTCCTTGTAAATATTACATTTGCATCAATTTATAATACTATTAATATTAAAAATCAAAATTAGTTATAAATAGGGAATACATTGTTACATACTCTATTTTAATTTCTGTACTATTGTGTGGGAAAAGAGATATGGTATTTTATTACTCCTATACACATTAACATAATTTCTATACAAGGTTTTTAATTATTAATAAAAAGTACTTAAATTCTACTCCTCGTACATGTGCAGATGTTTATAAGTGTAAATTATTTTTTAACGATTTTACCAAATATTGTACACTAGAAAATAGTTTAAAATTATATTTTTTACTGTGTTTCCTCCTGTACGAGTCAAATCCATAGCATTAAACCGTGCGTGGAGCTCTATTTTGACTGGTGAAGAAAGCGCGAAATTGAGCCGCACTCGGAAAATAGACGAGAATTCGTTGCGCTCGTTAGGTTTGTGGTAGTTCTCTGCATCTGCACTCTCCTATGCTACGGCAGAATCGTATTCTTTTACGAATACAACACGTTTTATTGGCGAATCCTTATAAGAGTATATTTATAAACGAGCCAAAACAGACAAAAAGTCTAGTTATTCTTTAACTTGTAGTTTTGAACGCATTTCTTTTAATGCAATGTTTAAAATAATACATTGGCTAAGAGTTGCATATTTGTTCTGTATCAAAATAAAAAATTTGAATGAAAATAAAGCCTATATTTAAAATATTTGCGTTATCTATTTATATGGCCTTACTCTAATACAACTAAGAAAATTATCAAGATATTATCAATTATTGGGGAATCTAATTTTAATAGTAGCATAAAATTATTCGTTTGCTCTTTCTACTGATAATAACTATTAATTGTGAGAGTGTGAACATGTTAAATTTCCAATATGTATGAAAATTTTTTATTTTATCGGTTGTAACTAAAATTTATGTGTTTAATAAAATAGAATTTAATAACATAAATACTAAAGAAAAATTCCCATAAAATTACTAATACGTAATTACATTTCGAAATTTTTATTCGTAAGTTCTATTTTCGAATTTTACCTTACGGAAATAAACTTTGAAATTCAAAATTACCTCTAATATTCGAGATCACTATATCAATAGTAATTTTTGAGCTTTATCTATTTCATATATAAGAATTCTAATATTACGAATATTTACTTTATATTACAACAAATACTAGAAGATATTATGTACTTGAAATCTGTATAAGACCACTATACACATATATTATAGATATATTTATAATATACGTTTTAATATTTTGGAATACGGCTCCATACAAACATTTTTAATGAATAAATTTTTATGCAAAGTTGAAATTGTTCAATTACCACAAAATAAATTTTTCATTACTAAATAACCATCTTTAATCTATGTCTGATCGTCTACAGATTCTACCACTTATTTCTATATTTCACGGTTCTCTGTTTATTTATTTGATTTTTATAGAATGATTAGTTATATTGCAAATTTTATTAATTAATTAAAAATTGACCATACCAAAGATAGTTTTACCAAATTCAGTGTAATGTTTTACTCAATTAGGAATGCCTCGGTGCATTTATGGATATGTCACAGTTCACGGGAATGCTGTCGCGTTCCATAGCTTAAGAGCATTCGATTATCTCAAGATCCAGCAGGTAGAATAAGCACATGTGTACATGTGAGTGCGTGTGGAAACACGCGTCTTTCTCTCTCTCTGCCTCAGTCTCTATCTCTATCTCTCTTTTTCTCCTGTGGCCTTATTTTCACCGTGCGGCCGTCGCGACGAAGTAGAAGCAAAGGCGAGAGAGAGAGAGAGAGAAAGGACATCAGATATACGAGAGACGCGAGCACGAGAACGTTGACATACTGACTCGCTACCCCACATACCCTTTTACCTGTTCGACACAACGTCGCGCCAAGTGCACGATTCCGCGGATGACTCTTATGGAAAACGAGGAAGCGAAATCGCTCGGAGCCACTTCGCGACCTCGTGTGAACTTCCATTCTACTGTGTATACAGCAAAAAGAATAAATAATAGAAAACACAATTTCTTTTATGTCCTTAGTGCAATTGAAGCTAATAATTTAAATAATATTCAAAAACCTTAATTTTGTTTATTGAAATATTATGTAATAATATTTGACTAGGATTAGAGTTAATGGGGTCCTGAATTGACTGCATTTTTAACACATTTAAAATAATTATGTATTAAAAAAAAGTCTGCAAAATATTTAATTAACATTAACTTAATATTTATGACTTAAAATATTTACGCCATGAATATGTAAGATAATACAACCTTTGTCAAATTATTCTAAATGCGATATAATTCTTTATTTTCACTTTAATTTTCTCTACCGTATTATACTTAAATATAATTAGTGTTCAAATTAAATTGTCATCAATCAGATTTTAGTATTAAGTAATATAATCTTTGATTCCAGTATTAAGTAATATTTTAAAATATATTTATTGTATTTTATATTTATCATCCAGAATAAAAAAAATTATAAAATTTAAGCAAAATATTCCTTAATCACAATTGATGAAACCGCAAGTATTTAATTATATTACTTAAACCAATTATTGAAAAATATATTTCCATAGACATTACATCATGCAACTAAAATTAAGGGTGCATGGGGAGAACACCCCAGTAACTATTAACTACTAGACTTAAAGTAAATAAAGGACAATAAAATTTGGATGTACTCATTCTCTATCTTTGTAGGGACTGATTACCACACAGCGTATAGTACGGATAAAAGTTAGGGAATGTATGATCCTATTCTATATTACCTCATTTACTATGCCTGGAATAAAGTAATCATTAACTCAATTAACTTCTAAATGAGTGAAAGTTGGTTAAATGTTTTATATATTATAGATTCAAAAATTCAAAAGCTATATTAATTACATTTTATTATGTTTTTTGCAACACTTCGTCTTGAACAGAAGGTAGCTGAGCAGAATATTTCATTCGCGAAATGATTTCTTAAAATCGAAATATAATATAAAGGCCGATACTAAGTAATTTATAAAATTATTAACATTGCATGTATATGTATTACTGTTACGAGATTGTCCATAGATTTTATATTGTCAAAAAAATTTCTTAATTTAATTATTGCATGAGCTGTATTTCATTTATGTTTTATTTAAAAATGTAGCTTCATATATTATTATAATAATTTTTTACTAAAACTGGAAGAATAAAAAAATATTCTTTTAAAAAAAATATTAATGAAATGCTGAATAAATTTTTTCTAAAATAAAAGATAAAAAGGCATACTGTTGAATTGACTAAAAATTTTTATTTATATAAAAAATTTTAAATATATTGTAATACTTTTGTATCTTGTCATTATTGTAGCTAAATATTGTCTTACTCAAAATCTTTATTTCAATAAATTTTATTTTTCAGATCGTAATGATCTTTTTATTGATATTCAAACGACTGACAATCTCATGTATAGAGACATGGCTATATGTAAAAAGTTTTGTGAAATTTAACTATATGTAAATTTGATAAATGTTACTAAAAATATAAATAATTTAAAACAAACCTCTTCAAGGCCAACCAGCAACTCCGAATATTCAACGGCTTCACAATATTTCTAGGCTTAAGTGTCACTTCACACTCAGTTTGTTAACGATGGGTAAGCAACGATACACTTTTTCTGCGAATGTTCATCCAAGTTTCGATCGATTGATCCGCGATCACTGATCACCGATCACCGATCACCAAACACCGGGCGACCGAGCACGAGTGAGCTCCGCAGTCATGAGGAGCCGGGGAAAAAGTTTCGACTCTCGCTCTCTCTTTTCTTAAAAAGAAAAAACAGGGCAATTCTCCCCTCCAAGCGTCTCCTTTCTTTTCGCCTCCTCTCCTCGGCACTCCTCGTATTACCCTTTTCGATTTCACGTGGGACTTTGCGAGCCAGTAGGGTTGTTGCAGTTGTGAGCCCGCCGATTTCGTCGCTCGGCCTATATACGCTCCCCACTCACTCCTTGGTCGCAACCGTCTGATAGGTTCCCTCCACCATACCGCGACGAGCGAGTGCGCCAGCGCTTTCACCAAAAAATCTTCATATATCAAGGGGCTCGAGAGTGGGAGTTAGGGAGGGGCGCACGGGGTAAGCCTGTGTGCCGTGGGGACTGCAGATGTGCTGTTTAGGCCTTTATGTATGCATACGACCCACTGCATTGCAATCAGGTAAGTATAGGTGCGTTTGACGGGGAGTAAGTATATGGAGCCAATGACGTCAGAGATTCGCAGCTGAACAGGATACACTATGCTTCGACGGAACGGGACTCAGGCGGAATGTTCGCGTAGAAAGTGAAAAAATACGAGGCATTCGTTCGCGGAACCGTATCTCTACTTTCGAGGTCTTTTCAATTATGGTTCCCTCCAGTACCCGACAACAGTATTCTTCAGATTTCCAAGGATTCACCGCGCTTATGTAATTGCAAATTTGCAATTTTGTCATTTATTATAAGGTCATTTATTATAATTATAAGACTTTTCGTTAAGTTTTGAGTGGTTAATTCAAAACTAATTCATTAATGTATTATTCAATGTTTTAACATAATTATTCTAAAAAACTTATTTTAAAGAAGGATGTTAATTAATTTCAAAGTAAAACTTAATTTTTTAATCAATTTGTAAAATAATTAAACGAATAAGATAAAATGCAGTGTAACAATGGATTTAAATAATTAGTGTTTATGTATACTGTTTAAAATATGATTGAAGGGTTAATTCTCGACTTAGCACATCCTTAATGCCCGGATTCAAGTCATGGAAAACAAGTTCAAGATGTTACTTTAACCAGTTTTACAAACTTTTCCCAATGGAAATCAAATTGCAAGAAAAATATGTGAGAAGGAATGTGGATCTTAGCTGTCGAAATCCTTCTTTTTAACGTCTAATTTGTAGGCGAAAAAATTCTTCCATGATATCGTGATCGGCGCAGTATCGCTTAGTAATATGGCCTCGATACATAACCCGATATTATAATAAGGTTTAAAAAACGTTCTTTCCTTGTTTTGTTCGAAAACAAGGATTCTTCCTACATGTTTGTAATATCAAAACTATTTTTTTAAATTTTGTATTTTTGTTATTTATAACAAAACTATAACTTGTTACACATGCACAGTATTATGTATAATAAATAATATAAAATATATCATATATAATAAAAAGATAACGTCATTTCAATCCTTGAAATCAAATTAACTAAGTAATTAAAAACTTTACCATTTTTCGTACATGCATAAAATAAGTGACATCTATTTCAAAGCATAATAGAATGAATAGTTAAGCTGACTAAATTTAATTTCTGTGCTATTAAATAATATTAAACAATGTAAAATCAATATAAATTCAGAATGAGTGATACCATAAAAAAATGTATTTATTCCTAATCCTTGGTAAAAAATATTCATTAGAGTTTCTGTATAGATTCATTTTTGTTTTTAGTTCTTCGTCACTGTTTTACAAATTGGTTACTTATACATCAAACTATGAATACAGACCCTGTTTAATCAAGAACTTTTCCTGGTAGGAAATTGGGTCGACACTGCTGAATAATTAATTTTTATTAGTAAATACTTTCAAATATTAAATGTACTACTTTTAACTTAATTAAATTCTATTCGAGTAAATTATGCTTTATTTAAAGTAGACTTCATCGAAGTTCTAAATTATTGTTTAGTGCAAATTCATTGAAGTATAATATCCTAAATAAGTTTAATTGATCTAAATAATTCAATTCTTGATTTTCCTTTTTTACCATCAGCGTAAACAATAATTAAACAACATTTTACTTAACTATTTATTCAATTAATATCTAAATTTTATTAAAATCTTTATTAATTTTAAACTTTTAGTATTAATTTAAGTATTTGCATATAGGGAAGCTGTTAACAATTGTGGTATGTAAACTTTCACCAATATATGACTAATTCATCTTTATATTATGGGTCATCATTCGAACTGAGTGAAATCTAACAAGACACCCAGTATTACTTCTAAGTTGTTTTTAGCAAAATCGCCATAAACATATCGTTGTCACATGAAATTGAACTATACAGGATTTGTTATCGATAATTTTTGTAAATTTTGATACATTTACACAATGGGCAATAATAAAGAAGAAAGAACATTCTTGAAAATTCGGCGCGGGTGCGATGATACATAGCACCTGTTACGCGAGTTCAATCATGAAAGTCGGACGCTGATCGTCTTCGAACTTTCTTTTTCTCTCAAGGATTGGCGCGGCCTCGATTGAAGGATATATCGTTTGAGTCTGAATCATACAACTCACAGGCGCCGCAAGGAGGCACAAGCAGATATATGTATATCCTATGTACGTTTTCATCGTATCGCTATAGTCACTGTTGACTGTGCGAACGCGTACCTTCAGGAGAGGGGAGCCGGAAGTAAAGTGCCGGGTGGTGAAAGTGAGTGCTGACCGTATATAGGTGCGTACTCTTGTGTAGAAGCGGCTTTTCCCAGTTGCAATCGCTACGTGGCCTTAATGTTCAAGCTTGAATTTCCGATCCATTCACCTGGCCCCTGACTCATTCTTCATTTTTATATTTTAACTTGGATTTTCCAACTGCAATAAAGAGTGCAATCTTCCTGGCGGGAAAACCAGTTGTTATGCTGGTTAAAGTTATAATAAAATTGAGTCTTGGGTAACTAAAAATGCTTTCAACACACTACCGTGTACTGTCATTGCCCTGTAAATATGCATTAAAAATTATATAAGATTGTCACGATGCGTTCAAACACAGAAATTTATGAATTCAATTATAAGTTTTCAGATATAATTTTTCTTTAAATTTAATGAAAAACTAGTATTCGATTGAATATAAGTTAATTTAGATTGAATAATTTAATTATAAACATCAGAAAAATTTCCATTTGTTTTTTTGGGTTAATAATTGCTATGTATAATAATAAGTACCTAAATTTGATACTATTTTTCTTGTTCTTTAAAGATTGAAACCTTCTTTGGTATTCTTGCTGATGCTATGCAACTATTTTTTAAATTAATCAAATTTTTACAATGAGAAACAGTACACATTTTTTAACAGTACACAATTTTATTTTAACTTCTGATACACATTGTGTAAATAAAAGTACTTTATATATTAGATAAATCAAAAGAAAAAGAAAAAATCTTTTGGCAAATAATATCTATATTAAATTTTTTATTTTTCAAAACAGAACCTTTGCATTCAAAATTATACGTATTATAAAAGAATTCTCTCTAATGCTTTGAAATGATCTTCAAAAATAATTCTGAAGATTTGGAAAATGCTTCACGATTAAATTTAATAAACCTTTTTATATGTAACATTTGTATATGTACTTCACTTATATAGCATAAACAAGATAGAATCAATTAAATAATATATGCTTGTTGAGTGAATTTAAATATTAAATATATATCAAAAGAGTTTTATACTTTTTATACCTATATAACAAAAAATACATTATTTATAAAAACGTTAACATTTTTGGTAAAATATGTTTAAATTTGTAGTTCAACGTGATTTATGAAGTTAGTAGGCTCATTTAACTCCGATATTTCAATTTTACACATCCGAATCGCACATTGAATAGTAATAGTATATATCATAAGCGCTTCCAGAACATAATCTATCTTGTAATCCATCACTCGGTTTAATAAAAAGTGATCTACGTCAAACAAAAAAATTTTTTGAAAAATGAACATATCAGAGTTGGTCAAGTTAACAGACATCCAATAAGTTGTATTTAACTCGAGATTTAACTACAAAGTTTAACATATTTTATCAAAAAAATTTAACTTTTTCATATACCTATATTTAAATTCAGGGGAGAGAATAAACATGGACCCGGTCCATTAATTAGGATACAGTATAAATGTTGTAATAAAATATCAGCTCTTATCCTCGTGGATGGTTGTGCAACTCTGGAAATCATTTGCAAAACAGAGAAATTAGTTCTTTAGTCGTACAGTTGATGAACAGGCATGTTTTCCCGCAACCTTGCAAATGACGTATTTTACAGGTGTCTTCAAGATATAAATTGTTTTGTTTTAGTTTTCAGATTGATTCATTATCCCTGATCTTACTTATTTAGGTATACGTAACACAGTTCGATCCAATTTCATTTTTTAAACGATTTATTTATAATATAAGAAGAAAATTGTGGCCTAAGTCTGCTTATACAGCTATCGCTATTGTCGATAAGCCAAGCAATAAGTTAAATTTACTTCCTTTTTACATTTTCCACGCTTCTGTACACGGTTGAAATGACATCGTTTAACAGTCATTTTTACAGTTCAATTTTTTGTTTTTAAATTTTATTTCTTCTCTCGCGAAATCGGGATAATCTGCCTGGATTGGTATTTTTTCGTTTATTCTATGAATAGTCGCAATTGTACAATGACTCAGTTTCTCTTACACAAAGATATTTCAACAATCATACTTTCATTAATCCTATACTCTGCTGAAAATTTTTCCCGGTATTTCAAGAGTTACTGCTGAACAAACTCGTTTGAATATCCTGAAAAAGTTCGTCATAAACTGCACTACATTTCGATGTTTCCTTACTAGATACTAGCTAGATATATGTACAAAAAGAAAAGCGCGTGAAAATACGGTGTAGTAAGTATAAGTCTATTTAAATAAATAGTAGAAAATAAAATAAGGAGAAAAATTACAATAACAATTTATATTATGAGTAAATATAATTTCGTCTAAAATAAACCTTTATGATCTAAATTTCGTAATTCTTTGCTATAAGAAACTTACTGCTAAAGAAATGTTTAATGTACTTCTGACTAAACTGAGGTCAGAATTTTAAAATTAAAAAGTTACTAAACTTTATAGTAAAAATTGTGATTATTTTATCTAAAATTATAATTTATTATTGTAGTTTATTCAAATGTAGTAAATAGTTTTTTAATATTTCTTTCCGATTGGTATAAATCAACTAACATTTATTATAATCACATATATATAATACTTTTTATTGCATTTTAATCGTATGAAAGTATGTTTTTTTTAAATATTTTTATAGGCATTTAATCGCATTTTTATATTTGTAAAGAAGATATTTACATATAATGTTTCAGACCCAAAAGTTATCACCAAAATTATAGTCATGCATAAGAACCAAAGGGTTTTCTATTATATCTAAGATCTTTTTCTTCGTAAAAAGGATTTCATTTTAAATCCATTATTTTTATAGCCTTACACGTCTCAGACGACTTACATGCAACCATTGTTAGTATCATCTCAGATGTCGGAAGAACACTGGTCACTGAAAATTCTCAGGGCGAGTTAAATTAATAAACTATTTTCCAAAATTCTTTAATTTCATTATCGACCGGTTAAATTCCAAGATCTATCTCTGCTGTTCTTCGATTTTTCTTGCGCAATACACAATTCTTCCTCCTTTCTTCTCGTTTCTTAGCCCCTCTCATTATAGATTTTTTGGAAATATAAAACCATAGGTTCCTACTTCTCTGCAGAGGGAGAAATTTTTAGTTGGTAGTTTGGTCGTTAGACTCCTCCTTTCGAATCGAGAATTCGACGTATAAAACCAATCTGCTCGACCGTTGACGGTCACTGCTGCCAGAACAAAGCGCGATCAACGAAGGGATTTTTCAAAAATTTCCTGCTCGTGACCCATTCAAAAAAAAAGATATTGTTCCGTGTATATATTGAGTCATTATATTCATTTTCTAAAGTTAAATAAAATGTTTTATAATTATTACAAAAATAAATCATTGATATATTCATTCAAACGACATCACTTAACATTACTATTGAATTTTAGATAATATTGATTTTGTAAATGCATTCATTTTTTGGACAACAATATTTTTTTGTACTTTCAACTTCGTACAAATAGATTTATACTTTAAAAAGTATGTCTAGTTAGAATAAATATTTTACTGTAATTTTAAGAATTATCTAAGACTTGATACAGTTGTCTTTAGTAGAACGTAGAAATATACAAAAACATCGTAATAACTTACTCGAAGCAATGGTTCTGACTGGCCCACCAGTAGAGGAATCAGCTTTCACCCTTTAAATTCCAAAATGATTCATTCGTAAAGAGTATTAAGAAATTCTAAGATTATTTCTATATTTGTATTGGAATTCTGTATTTATACAAATTTTTTTTCTCATACGGCTACAGATTTATTAGTGTTGAAAAATCACAAAAACTTAAATGATCAATTTATTTTAAATTTGTTAATAATGAACTGTAATTTTTTATAACTGTTGTTTGTGTAAATATTTTTTTTTATTATATGCGATTTTTTGTAACTTTAATTTATAATCGAAAAACCGCAAATAATCCATATAATAATTGCAGATATCATCAAAATTCATTCATTTTCAGGTTTCAGACTGTGTTGCAAATATACATGCAATTTGAAAATAGTTTGTTATTGGTTTAATTTAATTATATGACAACTTTTTTTTATGTATAATTTTTTTTAAACTAATATTGGAAGTTAATGAAAGAGAAAACAAAATCGTGACACAAACATCACCATATATATTAGAATAATAGTAAAACGATTTGCATATCTATTATTTTTTTTTCTTTATTTTTTTGTTTCTGACTCTTTCTCTGTCTTCGCGCATAGACACTGAGTAAGCGGGAGATGCTGGAATGGACCTTGCGAGCGGTCAAAGTCGTGACCTACTTACTGGATACGTGTGAGAGCGACGCCGCTGGAACTTTCTCCTTATAGACGAGCCTTATGTGCGTAGGTATACATGCGTTTAAGAACTGCGGTTACAACTTCTCTCCATCGAATATGGCAGTACTCGCTGCGAATATAGATCGAGATCGAACACATTTATTTACAACGGGGACACAATTTTTTTCTCATTTCATCAAAATTTTAATGAAAATAATTAGAAATCAAAATATCTATTTCTAATACTAAAAAAAAGCGCAAATTTGTAATATACACAACATCATTTAAATGAAATTTATTATTATAATATTTTTTGGTGAAAATCAGGACTATCAGTATTTCATGGTTTTGTTGCATAGTTTCTAATTATGTAGTTATGGCTTAATTGTGGCCAATTTGTGTAAATTTTTATGAATATGAATGTTAAAAAAGAAATTTCTAATTTTGTAACATTAAGACCTATATAAATTCTTCTTAAAAATTGAATTAATCTTCAAAATATACCTATTAATTTAATTATAAGAATGTTGATATACTTTTATTATTTACAGTTTCGATTTAGTTTGATTTAAAAAGAGCATCTTCAAAGATTAAATAAATACAGTTTTTCAGAACATAAAATACTTCAAATGATCGATTTAATAACGGTTTGGCAAAGATATATAAAATGTAATCTTTTCGATAATTTACATGGTCATCGATATTGACTAGTTTTAAATTTTAAAATCCTTGTATATCGACTGAGTTAATTGTAGAGATCGGCGTAGAGCCAGAGTAAAGCATTATAGCGCGTCATTTTGCCAATTTCTACAAGATTAATTTTTATTAAGGATATGAGTCTTATGATTTTTTAGAAGAATACTTGGAATATATGAGCGCACCTCTAGAATTAGCTGCTGCGATTGTATGTATATCTATATAAGCATAATGTGAATGAGTCTGTGATTCCCCGTCACGCTCGTGCTTTGTTTTCTAAAAGAGAAAGCGGGAATTTCGCAGATCGTTCTTTTTTTAGCGAGGTGCGTCATGCTCGAACCAAGTAATCACTTATGCGATGCTGTATACTACTAGCATGTCTATGTGCAATTAAAAAAATTCAGTAAAAAAATGTTTAAACTATGACTACTTAAATTTTTAATTTGCACATTAATGTTGTTATTAATATTAATGATTACAAAATTAATTAGCAGGGGTACTTCATAAAAAAATAATAACTATTGATATTTGTAGAATAGATCTTGATTTAGATTCCAGAAATTACCTCCGACACGAGTTCCTACATCGAAAACATTTTCATTTATACGTAATATGACATGCACATTTTGCTCTTTCTTTCTCTTTCTCTGTCTCTTCTGGTACCGTGTCGTGTGAAACTTCGCGTCGCTCTGGTGGACGTAGTAATTAATTTTCACCTAAGTTATTCTTAAAGTACTATATTAGACAAATCGTGAGCGGTCAGTGATGAAATTGCTCAAGTAGTTTGAATAATATGTTTTTAAAAATGTTTGAATTTATTACTTTAATCTGCACGATAATAAATTTTAAATAAAATTAATAGGATCTTCAATTTTCTCAAAATTCTGGATCAGTATTTTGAAATCATGAAACATAAGTAAAAAAAAACTTGTTCTAGACTCTGAATTTTAATGCTAGAAAAATAATAAAACTCTGATTAGCAATTGAAAGGCAGCTCCGAGCGATATAAGAATTCTGTATAAATAATACAATCGTTGCGGAGAAAGTGATACTCTCATTATAAGTGACTTCATTATTTATTCACGAAGCAGATATATTGGTAATGTATGTTTATCTATGCATAGCGAGGCGGTAAAAGGGGGCGGAAGGGGCCGGTAAGTAGACGGTAATCGTTCGGAAGCATAAGTATACAAAGCACATCGGCTTCATGAATGAAAATGACGCCGATGCGTTTAGCACTCTGCCAGTAGGTCAGTTGAACATCACCGACGTTGGTTTTAATCTATGCAATATTTTTTCTTCTTCTTTTTCTCTTGTACCTTTCATGCGAATGAAGTTTACATTGATGCTTACTATCGGCATTTCTTGTGGTGCAGTTATTAGACGATAACTAGCCAATCAATTTGCATATTTTTTTAACTTTTTATAAACAAAGTTTGAAATGTTTCAAAAAATCCATTATTGTTCGAAGATGAACATAAATGGGTCATCGAGTGCGTCATAATGAATGACGCTAAAGATTTTTAGACTTTTACCAACGAAACTAAAGCGTATTTGTATCGAATTTTAAATATTTTTAAAATTTTACTTTTTCATTATATTCTACTCATAATAATTCATAATGTTATAAATAAATAATTACATTCAAAAAAAAACTATTGGCAATCTAAATTCCTATTTTTTGAGTTTGTATATTTAAAAGAAAATTATAATACATAAAAAAATACATTTCTGAATACATTCTTCTTACCATGGCTTTGGTTTATTTCAAGCTAGTTTAGTTGTAATAGTTATAATAGGTTTATTTTTCTTCAAAATGTTTTGAAGTATTATAATTTTTAATTTGCTACCTATCACTATATATTTAATAAATATTAGCTGAAACATACACTGAAATATCTTTTCCAAATAGCTTGGAATTCGTGTTGTTGTTATTATTGATGTATTATAACCTCTAAACCAATAAGAATATGTAGTTAATTTGTAGTTATATAATTTACTTATTGAGGTTAATAAGAACCTGCAAGCCTGCACTCGCAGGCAACTTAAATGTGTAATTTTAGGTTTTAGTAATGGAAAACGTGAAACAAAGTTTTGAAATCAAAGTTTATAGAACTTATCTTTTACCCAGGATTAATTACATCCTAATAAATTCGTTTTAACTCATCAGTGTACGATTACTTGTTTAAAGAGACGTTTGATCCAAGATGAAATATTAGCTGGTGTTCCTGATTTATTACCATTTCATTGTTCATTTTTCATTTATTTTTATTAATTAGTATTGTGGAGTTTTTTTCTTTGCCGTTTCTGAAATGGTAGAAATATACTCGGAAATATGCTTCGCTCCGCCAGAAGCTAAATTTGAAACTAAGCAGCAGCGTTTGAAGTTCTATACAGCGTCAATTGGAGCAAGCAGCAATATGATATACGAGTCGACGAAGGTAGTCGCGACAGGTTTGGTATACTGTCGATGCATCATCAACTGCGATATTATGTACGAGGCGATGATCGCGACAATGTATCCCAGGTAGAATTCGAGACGACCGCGATATCATAGCTCTTCGTATAGCCATATCTCGCGGGCTTTTTAAAGAGCTGCGCGCGCAGATCGAAAAAATATAAGACGAGGCGCGCGAGCGCGCGCGCACGAGAGAGAACGCGAGAGGGGGAGCCGAGGGTGACAGAGGGAGGAAGAGGGAGCGCGAGCCCGAGGGCCGTGAGAGCAGCACATCACGGCACATTATACGCGTAGAGTGGTGTACAGTAGGAAAGCGTCTGGCGCGTCGTCAGCGCCGTCCGCCGCGTTACCCTCACGATGTTCGCGCGGGCGAGGTGCTGCCCCGGCAGGGCCACGTCGACCCTCGTCCTCCTCCTCGACCCTGGACCAGCTGGGCCGTCGCGTGCCACGAGCAGCGTGCGTCGGCTGTGCCTCGGCAAGCCGCGCGTCTCCATGGAGGAGATGCGGCGCAGCTATACCAAGATGCTCAAAAAGTGCAAGTGTGAGTAAGAGCCGAGGAAGGGAGCGCGCGGGGGCCAGGTGGGCTCGCGCCCGCGCCCCCCGTCCGCCCGGCCGATCCAAAATACTTTTCACTTTCCGCGTGCATTTTTGTTTGCTCGGCGCAAGGCCGCGTGTGCGCGTGCTCGGCTCCGCGCTCCTTGCCGACGTTTTAGCCGAGCGCGCGTACGCGGGCTCGTGTGCACGTGTGCCCTCGTTGGGAGGCGAGCTCGCGAGGAGCGAGCCGGTTTCGATTTTTCGCGGACGGCACCGAGCCGCGGTAAAAGGATCGACTTTATCCTAGAAAAATAGCCACCTGGGATGGGATGGTATCGGCGCACGCTCGCACCGAGAGATTAACTACACTTGCGATCGGGAACGGAAATAGAAGCGGCAGTTGGCGGGCTGTCGGGATAGGGGAAGGGGACGAGCGCTTGGCGTTAATCAGCCAAGGATGGGGGAGGTGCAGTGGGGAAAAAAAAAGAATCAAAAGCGAAAGCGGAATTTAAATTGCTCCCGGTGACGATAATCGATTCGGATCGATTCCGATGCCCGCGTCTCGCCCGACTTATTCGTATTAAATTTATTATTATAATGGCGCTGTTCGATGCCAGGTCGGTGCGAGCGATAGCGAGGAATGTTTTTCTCGGAGTAGGTGGGCATTATGTAGGTGTACATGAGCACGCGCAGAGAAGCGAGATTTATTTTAAATGAATAGGGTGGAATAGAGGGAGAGGGACCGGGGAATAGAACGCACGTGGGGCACACGCACGCGGCAGCTGTGTCAGTAGAATCAAGTGTCAAGAACAGGGCGCATGCGCGGCACTTTGAATTGACGCGCTCGTCTCGCAGTGTACCGTATTGCAGAACGAGCTGGCCGGAGCTACACGTGCGCATCCACGACGAGGCACTATATATATGGATCCGCCGCCGCGGCGGTCAATGTCGATCTGCAAGGCTAATATATACGATTAATGCGATGCTGCGCTTTTTTGCTGCAGCAGAACACTTGTTACGCTAGAATGATTATGTAACCAGATAATAAAATACTATGTTTAAAATTTGTTTTCATTGTATCGTGGGGGATTCATTGATCATTTCGTAACAACTACCTACACGTATCGGTATAAACAGTATTTCAGATACAAAATTACTTTATTCACGACGATCTGATGCTCAATATAACTGATAAGCAAAAGTTAGAGGGGTCATTTTATTATCGATAAAAGATTTAAATCACGGACAATCGACAATTAAAACGAAGCATGAAAAAAGCAAATAGTATACAATTCTTAACCGCAAAAATCATTTGAATAAAAAATGTTATTCCTTATATTCTATATTTAAAATATTTTAATAATTTTAATCTTTATTAATCTTTATTACCTTAGAATGTATTTGGTTATACTTATTTTTCTCAAATCACCCTTTACTGTTTCTTCTCATTAATTATCTTTTATGATTTTTTTGTCGCGATGTATTCATAAGTTAATCAATTGTTAGATACAAGCCATGTTTCTTAATTGGTATGCACTATCGATTATTAGTACTATTATTATTATTGTTGTTCTGGTGTTGTAATTATAATGATACATTTATAATAATATTTTGTGGAATAAAAAAATTAAGAGTTTTATTTTATAAAATACATTATTCACTATATTGTTAAATATAAAACTGTTCTTTTGAATAAATTATTAATTTTGTAGTAAATCACCAGTTCAATATATTAAAATATATATTAAAATCAACATTTTCTTATTAGTAACTAAGAGTAGTTTTAGAATCGTCATTATTTAATATTATCATACAATGATACTGTATAGATTATAATTGATAATATAGATTAAACATATTAAAAAGTATCGCTTGTTCGACAGCCAAGAAATTACCTCAGAACGTCAATCCGCGCGGTGTGTTTGCCTGTAACGAATTAGACTTGAGAGAAGTGCAAGTTTATGGATTCGATTATGACTACACACTTGCGTGCTACAAACCAAGCCTGGATTACCTTTTATACAACTTGGGCCGGGACATGCTGATAAAGAAATATAAGGTTAGTGTGTGTCAAAATGCGTCACTCTGTAATTTAAACGACAAGCTCAATTAATATTGAATTTATTGACAATATTATTCTTAATCTTACGTTTGATGCAAACAAATACGTTTTTATATTATTAACAACATTATTCAAATTAATAATACTTTTTCTTGCACACAAATTCAAAATATTACAGGTTTGCTTCTAATAATTATTAGTAACATAAATTAAATCAAAAATCATAAAAAAATTATATAAACATGTTTTATAAAGAAAAAAAACCTTATATATATTTAATCTTTACGAAATTTTAAGCTAATATAATTTAAAAGATATTTTATATTTTTATTTTAATTACTAATTAATTTTGGATAATATAATTTTAAAGGGTAGCAAAGATACGAATTATAAAATTTGCTCTAAAAATACATAAGGTTCTTTAAACTAATTTGTTTTAATTAACGACTATAATATTAACTAATAATATTTCAAAACTTATGAATTTAAAATCACATTTACCTTTTATGTTCGTTTATTAAGTTTGTTTTTTATGTAAAATATATTAACATTAAGCTGATACTTGATCTATTGTTTTTTTATTCAATTTAATTTACACATATACCTGCTGTACTTTACATTTTGTAACCATACAGTATTTTATATCTGAATGTGTTATAATTAAAGTGAATTATCATAGAGAGTTTTCCAAGATAGTCAAAAAATATATAATAGTTGAATAAACGCAACAAATTTAATTGGAAACAGCTATTAGAAAAGTATAAATACTTCATTTCTAAATTATTGAATTTATATAGCATCAATATCGTGCGTGGTATACGCACATGCATGTCGATTTAAATTACTGTTTATTCGCTTATGGTATCTTGGGCATATATATAACACATGAAAATAATGTAAATTCTAAAAGTAATACTTTTTTATTTAAATATACATGAATTTCTATTCCGTGAAAGTATTATGCAGCTTTTACTTTGTAATTAATAAGAAATTTAAGGAGGCTATTATTACATTTCTTTTTTAAAAAGTTAGTAAACTATACATGTGAAACTTTATTTCGTAATAAAACGTATTTGAAAAATGACAGCATTAAAAGTTGCTATAACATTTCTCTCAAAGCATGTAACGTGGGAAATAATAAAAGTCATCATAATATCGAGCATGATATAACAATTGACAAGTGATTATTCGGAATTTTCAAAGTATCCAGAAGGCATAGCGGATTTGAAGTATCGCGAGAATTTTGCAGTACGTGGACTGCATTATGACATCGAGAAGGGCCTACTGCTAAAGCTTGATAGCTTCTTGCAAATCCAACTGGGTGCTGTATATCGAGGCT
Source organism: Sycophaga agraensis (assembly GCA_018906755.1). NCBI lineage: Eukaryota > Metazoa > Arthropoda > Insecta > Hymenoptera > Pteromalidae > Sycophaga > Sycophaga agraensis. Next base: position 1,833,476 of record JACCIE010000003.1, read on the forward strand.
TACATCGTGTTTCCGACGACGAAGTCTTGCGCCTTTACAAAAATCGCATTATACCTATCGCCTACGTTGAAACACCGTACAAGCACTCACACGTGAGTTTAATATAAATAATCAAAAAAGCGGTGTCCTATCAAATGCAATGACTCAAATTAATTTTAATTCTAAACCTGATGAGTTAATATTAGCATCTATATTATGTAAATAATATGAACACAATATAATTAAAATAGATCATTTTTCTTCTATTGTACAAATTGATATTATACATATTAAACGCTTCAAACTATTAAGCCTATGTATGTATACAATCCAATTATGATGCCTGGTTTATGCCAATAGCTTTTGCTGGACACCGTCTTATATTTTATATTTTTATTAACTATACATTTCAACCACTAGTTTTATAGTACACTATTGTAGCAAAGTATCATATTTTCCTATAGTGCGTTCATACGTACGGAATTTCAATACAAGACTAATATCTGTGTATAAAATGATGCGGACGACTGAGTAATAATTGTGATTATTACTTTAATGACGATAATAACGATGACCATACTCGTGAAATTATAAAAAAGTTATTAAGTTTTTTTAAAAGTAGTATCTTTTTACATGTTTCCGCTCTTCTCTGACCTATGATCTATCTTGTTACATGACGATTATGGATATTTATTTATGGAGCTAGAAGGTAAGTTGTATACGCATCGAACATGACTTTGAGGTAGTTTAGCTACATCACATATTTTCAAACAATGTTTATAACAACTACAGTTGACGGTTTCAAAACATTTAGATTCCAATCACGATTTCCTATCCATCGCTTTTCTACTTAATTTTTAATACAGTAAATTGTATTAAAAAAGAATAAGTTTACCGTAATATAAAAAATATAGACATAGAATCATCGAGCGTGGAATAATTTAAAAAAATCGAAATTGTCTAAGGAAAACTAGTGGCAACCGTTATATTTTCTATTTTTGAATTCATAAATATGTAAAATCATATTGTTACAAAAGTGCATACAAAATACACGGTAAATTAAAATTTAATTTTAAAATTATAAATTTTTTATATCGATTGTCGTAATTTTTTTTAAATCTACTATACTTGATTTTTTATTTTTGTTATATTATCATAATAAAGTATAAATTTGAGCCTTTTAAGTTATTTAGAAATATTATAGCTCTAAGTAGGCTATTCCAATATATAATATTCAAATTATTTTTATAAAGTTAATTTTTAATTGTTTTACTGTGAGTGAATTATATACGGAAATTTGCAAATCCTTATCAAATACCTAATGTATATAAATAAAATATTGAATGTACTATTGACGATTAATTTTTCTTTTTGGAATAACAAATATACTCCTGTAGAAAAAGCTAATTATATATTTAATAATGAAAAAGTAAATTTTTACTCTTTCAAATATAGAAAGTACATTATTCTTCCAAGAAGTGATTAACATTCTTCTTTTCAACTAATAGAACTGTTATTTTTAGCACTAAAAACTCCAGTTATAAACTTATTTCAATATTTGTTTTGTCTACAGGACGCTGGGTACCGACATTACAGTTTTCCCAAGCCTTTAGTGAATTTTGTAATAAACCAAATTACTTCATAAATACATTCTTCACGTATGATAGATTGGTTCTCTTTGTTTTTAGCACGGTTTTCAGGTTTTGAGTTTGCTTTGAAATTCATCAAAGGAAATAAATAAACTGCAATGTTTTATCATAATAATTGCATCCATCCTTTTACTCATATTGCCGTATATTCTTGGTAAAAGATTAACCCAAAATACCAAACATGCGTGCAAAGTATCACTTCTTATATTGTATATAAGAGTTTATTGTGAAAGTAAAAAATATAATGTTTCCTAAATATTTGAGATTTAGAGAAACCTGTACATTTGTATTGAGTTAAGAGGTTACTAACTTTATGGTTTCAAAAAATTGACGAGAAATCTATCACCCCAATTGAAAATACAAGCGCCAGTTTAGATTTTTTAATATCCCGAACTAATAATTTCAAATTGTATGAAATACCAATAATAAATATTGAAAAATTATTATCCAAATACTATTGAATATAATCTGGAATAGACTCGTATCTTTATTTTACTCTTTCTTCCTAGGATGGTCTTCACCGAACAAAAATGGTGCAACTTGCAGATCTATTTTCAGTTCCAGAAATGGCCTTGCTCTGTAATGTTACAGAATATTTTATGCAAAATCACATCGATTTCCATCCAGAAATTCTTTTCAGAGATGTTAAGGTGAATAATAGTAAAAAATAAATAATTTAATTAATAGTTTTTATACGTTCAATTAACGTAATCCTCGTCAAAAGTATTTTTAGTAAAAATAACTGTATTATATTTTTATTTTGTACATAAAGGATAAACAAAAAGAATAATTTAAAAAATTTATTTAATAAATATTAACTATACATGTTTTGACGATTTTACAAAAAATATATTTGTATAAAAACTCTGTTTATATGAACTTTAAAATTTTATTTGGTATTCTTTTCATTTCTAGAATTCTGTACAAAGCTGTCATCCTATAATGCATAAAACAGTAGTTCAGAATGTCTCAGATTTTTTGGAACCAAATAAGGAGCTAAATCATTTCTTTGATCGTTTATTAGCAGCAAAGAAAAAAATGTTTCTCGTTACGAATAGCCCATTTCATTTTGTGTAAGTTTATTCAACACTTAAAATTAGAGAATGGAATGCATCTTAGAACTCTATTAAAATATTAAAAGTATTACACTCATATCATTTTATTCATCAGTATCTTAAATTAATTTTTTATTGTCTTATATGTAACATATAGTTAGAAATTAGTTCAAAAATTTTATTCTAACCCTTTTAACAATTTTTAATGTATAATTAATAAGTTATTAATTGACAAAATTATAATAACTGCCCTATAGGGATTGTGGAATGAAATTCTTGGTTGGAGAAAAATGGAAAGACTACTTTGATGTGGTAATAGTGCAGGCGCGTAAGCCACGCTTTTTTACTGAAGAATCGCGACCTCTTCGTATTTACGACGAGAAGAACGAAACGCAATTATGGGACCGAGTGACGAAAGTACAGAAAGGTGTTGTTTATTTAGAGGGCACGGTCAAGCAGTTGCAGGATACAACTGGTTGGCGTGGCCATCAAGTTCTTTACTTCGGCGACCATCCCTATAGTGACCTAGCTGATGTCACATTGGAGCATGGTTGGAGAACTGGAGCTATAATTAAGGAGCTCGCGGTAAGTCTTCGAGCGCGTGTCTTTTATATTACATTAATAAGTTTTCATAGACAGAAATTATCAATTACTATTTGTTTTTCTCTCCCTGCATAGCATGAAATCGAAACGCTGAATGATCTGAAATTCAAGCAAGATGCCAACTGGCTCCAGATGTTAACAGCACTTATCGAAGATCAACAAAATGTAGATGGTCCGGAAGCTGAATCTGTTCTCAAAGAGTGGATAAAGGAGCGCGATCATTTGCGGAATTCTATCAAACGTGTTTTTAATGAGCAGTTTGGTTCTGTTTTCCGAACGTATCATAATCCGACATATTTCTCGCGACGACTCTTCCGCTTTGCCGACATTTACATGAGCTCTATCACAAATTTGCTCTGTTATACGACCAGTCACACTTTCTATCCACGTCGCGGTGTCATGCCACACGAATACACGAGTTATTTTATGTAAATGAAGAAGTAAACGGGTGTCTTTATCTATGTCATACGGTACCTCCTTCAATTTTAAAATACCTTATATGAGGAAGAAAAAGTGAAAGTTAAAATAATTAGATTACCTTTTTCGATTTTTGAATATGAAAGATACATTTTATTTATAATATACCAAATATTTTATTTTTCCCACATGTTAGCATCTTCAAATTGAACAAAAATGATTAATTAATTGATAATTAAATTATTTTAATTTTTTTCATTAGAGAATATTTCCTATTATATTTTATTATCGTGTAATGTGTATAGAAATATAAATACAATTGTTGCAGCTCTGACTTCGTGAGATTAGTTTGAAATTCAGTAATTAAAAATATTTAATACAATTATTTTAACAGTTGTTTGTATTATTATTATTATTATTATTATTATTATTATTATTATTATTATTATTATTATTATTATTTCGTGCAATATTAACTGTCTTCCAGAATCTATTTTATATTTCTTTACATATAAAGCTAATTTTATATATTAATTAGAACAATCTCGCCTGCATTACACATACACACATATATATATATATTTATAGACCTGATTAGGCCTGATTTAATTGATGCACGAATACTGATAGAATTGTGAATTTAATAAACTGATTGTTCGATATTGTAAATAATATGTAATATAGTTTGTAATTATACGACATAAAAATCAAAAATAATTATAAATTGAACGAAACAGAATAAACTTAAATCTTCCATTGGTCTGACTTTAGATTTACTGGTATTTAAAAAATTAAAATGTGTCCAACGTTCTTTATGAGTGCTGGTACATGATATATAGATCTTTTACGTTTTCTTATGTGGTTTTTATTTTTGTGTAATTATTATCTTAGAAATTGAGAGACAATTTAATATATTATTTAAATTTATTTTAAATGACGAAACTTATTAATAGAACATAGTATTATAATTAATTCTTTAATTTCTTCTGATAAAGTATTCCAGACAGGATTTAATATCCAAGCATTAAATTTGACTTGAAATTTTTTAATCATACTAATGTATCGTTTAGTAATATTTTTAAAATAAACATAACCAGATATCATTAAAAACATAAAAGGCGTAATATACATTATATTGTACATTATATTTTAAAAAAATGAAAAATATTTTCTAATTTTAAAGTAATATATTGTCCTATAATTTAGTATTTCACATGTATGAGGGTAGAAAAAAATTGAATAGTTATGTAGTATAAAATATTAAATTTTGTTAATTAATTATTGTGTATGTGAAGTAAATCTCAATTTCTCAAATTCAATTGGTTTCCAAATTATAACTCAATAATCATATTTTGATTTATTATTTTATTTATTCTTTTTTATTGATATTAATATAACTCTACATCTTTTTAGTTTTAAATTGAACAAGTGTGTTTAGCCTATATATGTGTCATTCTCTAATGTCTTTTGTTTTAATTAAAATATTACTAAAAGAAAGAAGATATCGTTAGTGTTGTAATTATCTGTTAACTTGAAGAAAAAAGGTGAAATAGATTATTAACGTTTACATGTAAAATAGAAATTATATCTAAAACAAATATATATGGTTAAAGAGAATTCTGAAGTATTTATTATGAAGTATTTTTAATATTGTAAAAATAATGTAAATGATTCTATTGTGAAAAAATAAAATGACTATCGCTTAGAAAAAGTAATTTGTTAAAGCTTCATGTAGTATATTAACTTACAGTCTATTTTAAGTTTTATAAACCCATAAATTCATGAATATCATGGATAAGGTAAAATTTAATAAAAAAAAAAAGTAAATTTAAGAAGATGGCAGTACTGGTAAATGGCTTAATTTATTATGTAGTTCAAAAAATCTGTTTCCTAGATACTTTTGAATTTAAAAACATAAAGATGTCACAAAAATTTATAACCATTATGCACAAGATAATAATATTATGTTCAATTTAATTTATAATAGTGACAATTATTTTTTGAACGTCAAATAGGAATATTTATTTTATCATGAAAAAATAATTATTTAACTTAAAAAGAATATCTTTAAAAAATAAGAATTTATTATATTTGTATTCTTATTTTTAAGTTATTTTGAATACTAATAATATGTTATTTCATGAGAATGAGATTATAGTACAATATTGACAATGCTTAATTTAAAGTTGTAATTTCAAAACTTAATTTTATTAGTAAAATAAAAATGTTACAAAAGGCGCAAAAATATTACAGCACTCAAATATTTCTAAAAAAACGTGTCAAATTAATTGAGAAGTCGATTCAATTATGCACCTTCATACTGTTATCTGAATTAATCTAAATATAATGAATGCCCTGATAGTTAACAAGCCCGTTGGAACATGCTTCAGAACATCCGTCGTCATATCCTTCAGCGAACATAGCTGTATGTAGTTTATCTTACTCTTTGTCAGAAAACCCTCAAATAAACGCTTTAGAAGCTGCAGTATTTGCAGAAGCATTGCGAGATGCTGCTGATGCTTTGTGTGTCGTACAGCGAAGTATATCCATACTATCTAAAAACTCGCAAGCTCTTCCCACCAAACCTAGACGCAAACTGGTTAGAAAATATGGTACAGACAGTAGTGCAGATGAGAGGCGAATGATATATGCAGAAGAAGCCGGTTATGTTCCAGTAATACTTAGTGTTGATGAAAAACTGAATCAAAATAGGTAGAAAATTTCTTCAATGATAAAATGTTATTAAATAATCTTTCAGGGATACTCGACGTTTTAACATCAAACTTCAATTTTTAAAAATAATTATAATAACGAATTTCTACTCGAATAGATGAAGTTTTAATTCATTTTAATGTAATTTTAAATATTGCATAATTTAATATTTAAAAATTAAATGAAAATTATTGTATGCTTAGTATCATGTTGATACATGTTGATATTCCGTAGTATGAAAGTAGTTCTTAAATATCACAAATATGAACAAATACTACTTAAACACATATCAATGTAATTTATAAAATATGAATTAATAGTTAAGTGACTTATATTTTTTAGATTTTTCGCATATAATGCATTTCATAAAATTGCTCATGATTTTGAATGCAATAATGGTTGTTACAATTGGCTACGTAATGCAGTCAATCAAATATGTAAAACTAGAGAGAATAATCAATTTCTTGAAATAAATTATAAAATTTGGTTGGAATTAGCTGATGTTTTACGCGAATCACAAAAGAAATTAATACAAGAATTTCATACTCGAAAACAAACATTTTTATTAGAAATAAGCAAAATAACTGCTGAAATCGATAGATCGTACTGCATTAATACCGAACATTTAGGTAATTTCTAAAGTGTTAAATATTACAATATTTATTAAATTTATTGTTAATTTATATAGATTATAAAATCAAGTGGGATGCTTCAAAATTAGATCAACAAAATTTTCGACTTAAACTTTATCAAGAAAACATAAAAAATAAAATAAAAGAATTACATAAAGCTCGAAAAGCTGACAACCAAGCATCAGAAGCAATTTTATGTTATGAGAGTAGGGCTATAAGTTATTTCGAAAATGAAATTTTTAATTGGACAACTCGGTATAATAAGGAGCTTGAATTTCGACAACAAGAAGCAAATAACATTGAGGTTTATTGCTAACTTCTTTAATATAAGCTACATTTATATTATACATGTAAAATATTAATGTAATTAATATTGCATTATATTAATTAACTTCTTTAGGAAAAAATGAAAGAAATAGAACAATTTCTCGAAGAATCGGTAGAAATATATGAAAGTAGACGAATTATTGTAGACGAATATTTGGGAAAACAACAAGCAATGCAGGGTGAAGAAGCATATTGGGAAGAAATTCACAAAGCTGCAACCATTATTCAAACTATATGGAGAGGATATATGGTCAGGCATTTTTTAGGTCCATATAAAAATCTTGGTAAAGAGAAAAAATCAAAAAAGAAATCAAAAAAGAAAAGAAAAAAAAAATTAAAAAAAATTAAGTAAATTAATCTTTTTCATTTAATTGAGTATTCTATGAAATATTGTAATAGCTAAATCAGTGCTTAAGAACAACATAAAATTTTCGTCGATTCATTTTGGTATAAATAATTGAAATATATATATTTATATATTCTTAAACAATTTTCAAGATAATTTGATTACAATTAATATTTACAAACAACTTATATCATTTAACACGTGATCACTGTGAATTATGAAATACATACATCACTGCATTGATAGTCTTTCATTTGAAAAAATATCGGGTATCGGTAAAAATATTAACTAAAAAAAATTAGTGCATCAAATTATTCTACCCATACCCGATAACAAGATTCATACGGTTTCATAAATGGCGGCGTTACACTTATCAGTCATTCAAATCACGTGGAAGTATGTAGTGTCTTCGTACACTATGCTTACATATCGAACCGAAAACAGTATAGTTTTTTAGACCACTGTCTTTGGAACTTGAAAAAGCAACTTATATTCAGTCATAAAAAACTTGTCTATAGCTTATTATGATGTAAACGATCTAAATACTTTACATACCATCTAATCTTAAAAAATGTATGGTAAGTTCATTAAAATTTTCCAGTTCGCTTTGTACATTTTACAATAAAGAATCGTACACAAAAATTATCACCCCTATTCACTCAATTTTTAATTTAATTCATTAATTATTTATTTTTTTATATAAATGGTACGGAATTCATAATTATGTAATAAACAAAAACAAATTAAATTAATCTTTTTATGAATAAATTCCTAAATCATAAATAAACGGACTGTTATTACAAAAATAAATTGCTCTAAAAATTTATAAATTACGTTGTGTTTTGTGTAAATGTTGAAAATTTGTTGAAATTGATTATTTCCAATTCTGTAAAAGATCCTATTTAATTCTTAATTAAAATGAAATTTAAAGTGGAAGGGTTCGCCCTGGAAGTGGTGAAACTCTTGGAAAGGATTAAATCCTTGATGCTTTCCGGATTCTGGATCGAGAGGATCTTCGCCTCTATCAAACCTTTCTCGTTTTTCATCATCCGTGAGCACTTCTTTGGCAGCAGCGATATCGATGAATTTCTTTTGAGCGCGCTTTTTCTCTTCTTCATTAGGAAAATTATCTGGATGCCATTTTTGTGCAGCTTTCCTGTAAGCCTTAACAATTTGTTGCTTCTTTGCATTTCTTGGCACGTTTAATATCTTATAATAATCTCGTTTTTCGGATGTCTTCTGTCGCTGTTGAGCTTTTTGTAAGCCTTGTTTTGCACGTTGATGATTAGAATCAATTTCTAAAGCATCTTTATAATCTCGTATAGCTGAAAAAAAAACGGCAACATAACATTTATTTTTATAAAAGTAATTTTCATTAGTTTTAAAATACCAATTTTAAATTAAATTTAAAATTTAATTTAATTTAAATTTCTTTTTCTTGTTGATTTTAAGATAATCTTTGATTCACTATTTAATTGTAAAGTACATATTGGTATTTATCAAAATTTTTCTCAATATATAAATTACGGTATGATCTTAAAAGTTCAGTTGAAAACAAAAATAATTAATTAAAAAGAAAAATATTTACCATCATCAAACATATCTGCTGCTAAATATGCTTCTGCACTATCACATAAACTTTCTGGATCTCGAAGTATACTAATCACTGCATTACAACTTTTGATTGCTGATTCAGTTTCAGAATTGGTGGTGTAGCATTTGCAAAGTAAGCGGTGTGCTGATATCCTAACATTATCTAAAGTTGGTTCTTGCTTTAAAACATGATTGGCTTTCTCAATGCAAACATCTAAATCATTAGATTCTAAGGCACTTTCTGCATCTTGCATGTATTTTGATACTTTTTTAATTTTTTTATAAAATGGAAAACAATCATGATGTTCTGGATCTAATTTTAAACATTCTCTAATTTCCCTGAAATCCAGAATTTTTTTAACATGCAGGAAAAAATAGAATATTAAATACATAATAAATAATTAAAGTTAAATAGAAAGTTATAAAAACTTACTTTAAAGCTTCATGAACCTGTCCAAGTTGATACAAAAGATGGGAAAGTTCAAAATACCCTTCTGTATTATCTGCTGTAAGCTTGGTTGTTGATCGGATATCTGACACTGCTCCAGGATAATCTCCTAATTGAATTCTACACTTTGATCTTAATTTCCGAAGAAATGGCGACCATGAACAAATCTCAATAGCCTCTGTTAATTTTATAGATGCTGTCTCATAATCACCTCTATTATACGAATTTTCTCCAATTTCTATTTGTTCCCTAACTAGTCTTAATCTATCGATACCAATAATAGCCTCCTCATTACTAGGATATAGCATAAGCTACAAAAATAAAATAAAAATCAATTCTTTAATTTTTGTTTATTTAAAATATATAATACTTACAACATTCTTAAAATCAATATCTGCATTATCAAGATCTCCGTGTTTTAAGTGTATATTACCTCGCTGGATTCTGGCAGTGGTAAAATCTGATTTAAGTTCGAGTACTTTATCAAAATCTAATAATGCTTGCTTTGCTTTTCCTAAAGCTAAGTATACAGTTCCTCTTTTGTAATACGTTAAGTAATTATTGGGATCTCCCTCTTAAATTGAAGAACAATAATTTGTCAATGTTTTCAATATATTGTTTCATAGTTTTTTAAAAAATACATACCAACAGCTTCATGAAAATATGACAAAGCATCTTGATAACGACCAGTAGACAAAAACTCTGTGCCTAATTCTAATAGCTTGTCTAGCCCCTTGGAAGTATTAGCAGTTACTATAAGTACACATTGAGGTTAGAATGTCATACTAAGTAAAATGTAACCTCAAATTATGAGACATAAGTCAACATAAAGAATTTAACTAAATAATAACAAAAAGTTTTGATATAAACATGTATTCAACCTACCGTCTTGACTAAAATTTAGTAAAACAAGGAACAATCCACAGCGATACATGACGAATGTATTTGTTAGATCCAAGATGTATTATCTTCAAATATACAAAAATTTATAACGCGGAGGTGGGCTGTTCTTCTAAAATCAGTTAAATTGGTCAGGTTGAACTCAGCAGCTTCTTTCTAAGGATAGAAGCTTGTAGCAAAACGGGAGCGTCGCCGAGCATTCCTCGTTGCATCAGCGGTCGACTTGATGCACACGCGCACCATCGAGTACCTTGCGCCTCGATGGTTAGCGCGCTGCTACGACATCGTGTTCGTGGTTCTTTACTATTGGTCCAACGCACATTGCCCCTCAAGCGGCAAATATAGCAATAATAATGAACCAGCTGTGAATTAGCGTTATGGAATTTTTGGTTATTTAAAATACGTGTACTAAAATTTGTTGCAGTTGAATTATTTTATTGCAAAGTTCAATCCATTATTACAAAAAGAAAATTTAATACAATTTAACAAAAATAATTATTAAATTTCACTTTTATTTAATAAGACTATACGGAATAAATTTAATTAATTGTTCGAAGAAATTGTTCGAATAAATTTTGAACACATTTTATTAATACAACTATGGATCATTCCAAAAGAAAATTAAAGAACAAGGTTGCGCTGCGATGACAAGTATAAGGTATATGTACATATATAACATCGTATACTTTGAATTAACATCTGATCAAAAAATGCGAACTTAATAATTATATACTATGTATATTTTGTTTATAAATTACACAATTTAATAAAATATTGTTGTTTTGGTTACACCCCTCGCCCACAATTAACAATTAATATTATAATAGCTATTAAATAAAGTCATGTATGTGTCATAAATTTCTCAACATTTAAATTTGTCGAGCTTATGTAATTATCTTCGGAATTTGTAAAACGTAGAAAAAAATGCATGTATCAAATACTAACAGTACCAACTTTAATTCCTATATTATCAACCTAAATTTTTACATTAATAATATACTAATAATTTATAAATATTACGTAATATCAGGGAAAAAATAATATTCCTATTATCTGCTGAGAAGATTGCAAGAATACATATAATATAAAATTACATGCGAAAACGTATATTCTCGCACCAAAATGAATCAATATGCATACTGATGTAGTCTACTGGTGGGTTCACATATAGGTGTATGCGTATACACCCACTGCATCCACATGAATGTAGGTTATGATACATTCGGTCTTTTCACTCATATGACGGGCGACAAATCTCGCTTTCGCAGAAATCGCTTGCTTTACAAATTTGAATCGTAATCTACTAATAATTTAATTAATAAATGATTATGGAGAAAATGTATAATTAATTTTATTTTATGATTTATTAAAAGGAATTTATTTATTAGCTTATTATCAGCTTTTCTCATTTTAATCTTAAAATAAATAAAAAATTGGAATATGCGTATATTAGTTACTGTATATTTTAATTATAATCGTAGTCTCTGGTAATTTTTTGTATTTAAAGGTTTATTTTGTACAAGGAATAAATATGAAATAAACAAGAATCTCGACAAGCATATAATTTTAAACTAATTTCTATTGCTATTTTACACGACACAAAAGTAAAGATATTATGTTTGTAAATCGAGCAGATATGTTTCGTTTGATATGAAATGCTTGATGAAATGTTTTTGAAGTCCAAATCCTCATTGAAGTCTGTAGTAATATCCACTTAACTGGTGATGATTTTAAAATTCTATTTAAAAGAAATTTAATATAATTTAATTCGACTGTGTGTAACTTTCACTGAACAAAAATTAATAAAAAATGTTATATTAAAACAACTTTAAAATATGTGTATATGCATGACTAATATCATAAGTTATCGCAAAATAACTCGATAAGGTACAATGTAGTAAAAAGGCCATGGGCTTTCGTCTCATACACAGATACAGAAACAACATACTTATCCACTTGTAAGGTTCAGTACAAGGTCCAGTCTCCCATAATTTGCAGTCGTATTTGGGAGGTAATGTTCATAACATATTGGCATTTGATTTCATGATAGATATTTCAAATTTCCGGTGACCAGAATGAAACATTTCAATTAGTCTTGATGATGCGTTCAGTTGAGGTGGGCAGGTAATGAGAAAGTTTTTTGCTTAACTCTAGTATCATAATTCAGATAAGTGCATCAGTAGAGCTAGAATTATTTTTTTTCATTTATTTAGACCTTTGGAATTCTATAAGTTATAATCACTTAGTAAACTTATATATTTGGTTAGAATCAGAATTAAGCGTCATCTCTGTTGAAAATTGTTGAAAATGTTAGGAGATTAGAATATTGGTGAGTATGACGAAGGGACGCTCACTCTGAGTACCGGAAATAAAACTAGGTAATGCTCTTCTGTACTCTTCTGAACACCCCAGATTTTTTCGAAATTGTTCTCGACAAATTTCCAATGAATTCCGGAAGCAAATCGGTGGATATGAGCAGTAGAATGGGAACTCGGGCGGCGTGGGGCGGCGGCACCACTGATACTATTATCCATGACGGAATCGCCAAATTGCAAGGCTGCAACGGTCGCCCCGTACGGAGTCCTGGTGAACTGCTAGTATACTACTGCTGTCGTTGCTTCTCATCATGACGCTGCGCCCACCTGCAACATCTCTCATGAAAGCAGGACTCCTATGGAGTGATGTTCAAGTGGATTCAATAAATCTGCCTGCTACTCCCGCCAAGGCAAATCTGGACCCAATACGTCTTTGCCCCGGCGAAGTAAAATGCAGCAGGTGGCAGTACACGTAATTATCAGTGAGTGCGCTATCTACTATTGGCCTTCTGCCTTTTCCAATTCCGCTTAGCCTCATTTCCCTCAATAATAAGAAATAAAACCATCTCCATTAATAAGACAGTCTCTGCCGAAGTCACTACAATACATTACCTTTCTGATGCATCACCAGTTCTATCTTTTCAAGAATGTTTCATCAATCTGACCAAAAAAATTACCTCAATAGGTTTGGCACTTAAGTTAAAAATATTTTTATATAATTATTTAAATTTATTTCAAATAATAATTATTTTTTATTGTAGGTCAGCTGCCCATCATAAAACAACCGAAGGTGTCCGATAGATGTCGGATTCTTAAGTGTAAGAAATAATATCACTAATGATTAATGATAATAACAATAATTCAATATTTATTGTTTCAATGTTATGTTTATTTTACAATAGTATAATAAGACTAGAAATTAAAATTACAATAATAAAACACTTGTCATTAAGAATAAAACGTCCATCAAGTATTACATTATTATAGTATTGTATTAATCAACAAAAAATCGCATATATAATAATGCCACATAATAATTAATGCCATGTTTAAGTAAAAAAGTAGTTTATTTAAAAAAATTCTATTGTACACGCAAGCATCAGTGTTTTATAGACAAATATAAAATATATTTAATATTTGTAAATCACGTAAAAATTCAATATCATGTTGCTGCGAAGTGAATAAGCCAGCCAGATCCACCGTTATTAATACTAGTAGAATATTTAACCAGTATTCGTTCATTTTGGGAATTAAAATTCGCAGGTGAATCCTGAAAGTAAATAAAACATCATGTTATCTAATAGACTTGAATTATAGATACTAAATTTACAATTTGTATGCAGTTTTATTTTAAATAAATTGAAAGTCTTTTTATTTGATTAAAAATGTAGAAACATAAATAATCCCTTATTCTTATACTATTTTTAAAAATTAATTCATTTTGTTACCTAAATGTCGGAATTAATATAAAATAAAGTTATACCCTTGGTCGTTCCCGAATTATACATTAATACCAAGCCATTAAATAAACAATCAATCTTTAATCAATTTTCTTAAAATCTACTCCAAATTACTAAAGTTTTTAAAAAATTTATATAACAAAGTTGAACTCAAACTTCTATAATAGGTTTCATTCTCCTACAACTTTTAACATATTTTACTAAAACAATATCGTATTTTTGTAAATAATTATTTATGTTATAGGTATTTATAGTTCTGGGAGAGATTAAATGTAAACCTCTCTTAAAGATTACTTACTCCACCGCAATACGTAATAATTGTATCTTGATTTCCATTAGGATGGACTTGTAATATTGAGAGATAAACAGTTTCGCATATATTTTTCGGTCCAATGTCAAATACATCAAAGTATAAAGAAACTTTCTTTCCACGAGGAACGCTAATATCCCAAATACAAATGCTTTTATTGCGATAAGAATTAGGATAAAATGGCGATGTGAATACTCCGCCATAATTATAAAGTTGTCCCCCGCACCCTCTACCTACATATCATATGTAACAAAAAAACTTTAAAACTGCAGTATCATGTATAAACAGAAGTAATATCTTACCCATTGTTGTAGAAGTATATGTTATATCGTAAGCATTATGTTCATAAAACGAATCTTGATAACAAAATGCATGAATGCTTAATCGATTCCCTACACTAAAAACTGGATTTGGCGTTTCGAAATTGCAAACCGTTTGAATAATGTGGCCATCAAATCCTCCTTCTCGTATCTAAATAATATTATTTATTTATATAATGCTACATATATAATAATATAGAATACTTAGTATTGAAATAATAAATATTTAAAAAACTAGAATTTTTTATTTTAATTAAAGTATACTCTCAACTTTAGTTTTTTGCTCGATTTTTTGAATAAGAATAATAGAGGAATGCTTTAATTTAGAGGAATACGATCTAACTTTCATAGTTATAACAAACTTAGATTTTGTATTAGAAATTCATTGTGAAGACAAATATTAGTATAATAGATAATATCAATTATAATAAATATTTCAAATTTCATATTTAAATGTTACACAAAAGATTCTTACGGAAACAACATCTACAGCTTTTTAACCATATCACTTATTGCAAATCGTAACGAGCTACCTTTTTACTAATAATAAAAGAAATTGGCTGCATATAAAATATTACTTGTAGATTCATATAGTGTACTCAGTCGATGTTTAGAATTACTTAAGAAATCTTTGTATGAGGTAAAAAAATGTTTAAAACTTACCTGCATGTTGCCTTTAGAGCAATCTACAGATCCAGGTAGAATAAAATCATCAAAATATAAACTAATGGTATAATTTTTTGGTACTTCAATAGTTATCCAACAATCCGTAATATCATCATGAACAATTCGGCCTTGTATGCTTGTATAATTGCGTGAACAATCAACAGTATAATAGTTCAATTTAAAACCTTTTGTATTTGTCTGCGCAGAAGCTTTATAAATAACTTCTACATCTTTATAATTGCTAGAATCAAATTAATTTAAACCTAATTAAATAGTCAATAAATAAATTAAAATTCTGAATTAATATTTTACTAATTAAATAATATTGTAATTTAGGTTTAGTTATTAAGATCTCTATAACAATAACATTAAAATTCTCTTAATTTATCACATGCAAGATGATTTGTAACATATTTTTGCAAGAGCATATGAAATAGAAATAATTCAAAGATACATCAAAATTATACGGTGAACTAATAAGAAATAATTATTACCTGAAGTAATCATGCGGAAGATTAGAACCGCAGTATTTAAAGTACGATTCAGGGACTCGACTTGCCTATAAAATTTAAACAGTGGTTCATAAAAGTTTCAAAGACATTATTTACAGATTATATTAATGTAATCATTTAATTTATATTTTAATTATATATTAATTTGAATTTACCAAAACTGCTTTGTAGGGTCGATTTTTTTTACCTCCAATTGTTAACTGTTCGCCAAAACCGTCACTCACAATCTCTCGAACCTTTAAAAAATATATTTTAAATAACAAATGTATATTTTACGGCACAGATGAAATGTATGTATCAGTAAAATATCATGCTTACATCCATGTCAGCGATCTGTAGATAATCATCAGTGCAACGTTCTGAATCTTTCAAATCAAAATCCTCGAAAATTAGTCTAATTCTTATTAATCTCTGCATAATTCCATGTATTACCCACTTGCATGTTATTTCTGAAGGATATCTGTTTGGGTAATTTGGCGACATAAGTACTTGAGTATTATTGGCAATATATAAATCTGTTACTCCACATGGTGCTAAATACAATGTTCATAATTATTATTTGACTTTAATAATTCTTGTTAGATAAAATATAATTACGTAAAGGAAGAATTCACTTATGTATAATAATATTATACATAATGTATTATATGTAATATTGTTTATTTAAAAACTGTTCAATGTGTTTGGATTTATAATCTTTTCAGATATGGATCATAGTTTTTACCGCTTATTAGTAAAGAAAACATTTATGACGCATAATGCCATTTTATGTCCACAAAATGTTTAATCAATGAATGTTTAATATATAATTTTAAGCAATTTAAATTATAAAAAATTATAAAATAATAATAAAAGAAATTTTGTTAAATAAAAAATTAATTAAACTATCAAATATAATACATTTGTTTTATTACATTTGATTGAATTAAAAGTTCCTCTTATTCCACGTCCTTGATAAACACCATCAGAAACAAATCGAATCCATAAGAAATTAGTTGAACTCGTAATAGGTGATGGAGTTTTATTTCCACAATAAGTACCGATTAATTCTGCAAATGGACCACCATCTCGAACCTATATTAATTAAATTTTTGTTAGATAATCATATGTATAATAAAGTTATTTTAGACCACATTCATATGTTTTTTTATTTTTTATCCCACGTAGTATGTATATTTTTTAAATTTACACACTACCTGATTTAATAATAACATTTTAATTGAATGTCTATTTTATTTATAAAGTCATTAGTTTCTAGGTGGAAAGAGGAGATTTTTATAGATAAGTCGAAATATTGGATTCTGTAAAACATTTTTCTAATTTGCGATAAAACTTTTTATCATTTCATGTGAACGTCTCACCCTCGTGCAGATTACTTTTCATGAGGTAGAATTGATTTAATTATCTTTTGTTATCTTAAATTGAATTAAAAGTTAAATCGCATTAATCTGAATCAATATTTTTGTATACAGTGTATTTCGAACTATAAATTCAACAGAATGTATTTTGTTTGAAATATTTATCAGTATCATTTCTATATACGTGTTATGTACATACAAGAAATACCACATTATTAATGCTTACTGATCAATGCCGTGATCTGCTTTCTCTCTTGTATGAGAAAAAGAAGATAAAATTCTAGTGCGAGAGCATTGCTCTTTCGTGAACTAAGAAAAATTATCTTGTGGGCTGAAGATTTTAGGAAACGTGTGAATAGGTTTACTTATTCACATTTTGAATCTTAAAAATGAGGTCAGTATTTTAAGCAAAGTATTCTAAATTGACTATGATGTTCATTATATACAAAAGTATAGACATGAAATCTGTAATAATCCAAAATTATTTACCCTTCTTCTATTCATAAACGTAAAAAATAATAGTTAATTAAACAATACCCATCCAATCGATAAAATAACTGATAATTAACATATAAAACATTTCATTGTTTAAAATGAAGTATATACCGATGAATTTATTGCACGACTATCGCTTCATATTAGTTTTCTATATAATTTTTTGACAGGAATTAGTCATTTTTAATTTCAATATAAATTGATTTAAAAAATAGAATAAAAATATACATACTTCTATGTAATCACCATTACAATTTCTACGTTGATTTATTAAAGTATTATTAAATAAAGTATTTTTTAAATCGATTTCTTGGATAGAAAATTGTATGTTATGACCTTCTTGTGTAGAAATAAGCCAATGACAATCTTGTAATGGATCATAAATTTCTGCTACTTGAGTTCTAAATTGACTGTTGCCAGAAAAATTAACATTCCCACCGCATCCATCTTCGAGACCATTTACAAATAGTACCTTTAAATTATAATAAGTTATAAAAATAAATGTTAATATAATATTCCATTATAGTTGAAATCACTAGAAAATATAAACGCGAAATAAACGTAAATTACAAGAAATTCTTAATGATTCTTATATCGAATAAAATTCTTTCAAAAAAATTAATATAGGCAACTATACAGTAGATAAAATTGAAGTTATATACACAACCCATATACTGGTAGATTTGAGAGAATGAAATTCCCTACAGCTTTTGAATCAAATTAAAAAATAAAAATTAATTATGCAATGAAAACTGAAAAAATGTAAGAATTGAAAGAAAAATTAAAATTGATGTATAATACTATACAGTAAGATAGAGGTCAATTTTTAATCAGAAATAAAGCATAGTATTAATATTAAACTGTGTTAAATTAGTAAAATTAATTTTATAATTTTTATTTTGTTGTCTTTGAAATACTTACAGCTATTTTTAACGCTTTATTTTTCTGGCCATAAGTACTAATTTGAAATGCAATAGTTAGCATGTTGCTATTTGACTGAATAACTGGTAAATTATTGTTCAAATTTCCAAAAAAAGTTGCTTTTTCATCATCTATATCTGTTGAATTTCCTTCATAAACTCGTACAAAATTACTAATAAATCTAAAATAAATAATAATAATAGTAATAATAATAATAATAAAATAATAATAAAATTAGTAATAATAATATAACTTAAAAAGTAATAAATTATGATATATTATTCAATGAAATTAATAGTAATACTAAAAATATTAGTTTTACAACATTGCTTCCCCAGTTTTTAAGCAAATTAGATCATCAATGACGAATACTTGTATATATATAACAAACAAAATTTAGTACCGAACTAGAATAATTATTCTGTGTATTTTTGAGTTATAGCCGTATGCTGACCAATATTGTATGCAAAAGCAAAGCGGTGAGAGCGTATTACCGAGGCTGCGCCTCAGTTCTAAAAGATCTGTGTACCATTTGCTCTTACAAAGAACAGAAAGGCGTGAGGATGCATGCGATCCTTTCTCGTATAGTCTCGTCGGCTAGAGGAAAAGGACGACGAATACTAGTATTAAGCGAGATTGTACAAGGCCAATCTTGGAGAAGTTGTAAGAGCTTGCCTCATTTCAACCGATCTTTAAAAAACGCATGGTTTTATAATTCTTTGTAGCCATCGTTACATTTTGTATGAAGTTAAATAAATTCGTTGACAAAATGCAAAAATACTTGCCAAATTTATCTATCGTTTGGTCACTATCTTTTTCCTCTCAGTACATAACAATTTTTATTAAGATTAGGATTAAAATTCAAGTTATTTCTAACTAAACGTAAAATTTTGATCAGAGATGTTAGTTTTTAATTCAGATTCTTATTATTTGTGAAAAGTTTTCAGTTTCTAAATCAATTTGAAATTTCGTGATAAGAACTGCGAAAGCAAAGTTTTATCTTCATTTTTTTATTTTACCTTCCAAAATTTTGAGGTATATCTATTGCTTCAAATCGCAAAAGAACACTTTTCTTATAAGGGGCTTTAACAACCCATGTGCAACGTGTATATCCATATAAGTGTGGATCGTTTTCCAGAATAGGACTTATAATTTTAGGTGTTGTTACAGTGCCTCCACAATCTAAGAAGTAAAATTGTTTTATTTCTCAAGCCAATATAAAAATAATAATCATATATTTACCATTTAAAATGTATTTAAATTTAAAACCAGCTCGATTTACAGAACTGTCTGTAATAAATATTATTTCCATCCTTCCGTTTGACATTTGTCTTCCAGGTGAATTTGTCCCACAAAAAGTCGTTTTACCACGCATCCACTCTCCAGAAAAGTAAATAATTGTCAAATTGTCAAATGAACATGTAACACTGTTTCCTAAAACAATATTAAGTATACAGTTAATAATTAAGAATTAATCTTAAATATCAAATATTACTACTTTGTATTCTAATATTTTATATAAAAAAAAATTAAATATTATATCATATAGTTGACATAAATAATAAAATACTAATAATATTTTTATATTTGGAAATATTAATTTAACAAATATAAGAAATAAATTTTTTTACGTCAAAATGACTGAACCTAAATTAGAGTAGTATGGACACACTAAGTGGTGAGTGTTTGGAGGAGTGTAGATTTTGCACTCTTTAAATTTAGTCGATAACAACAAATGTCATTCTAGAAATTTTTACTTTTACCTTCTAAAATAAAATAAGTAAAATCCACTATTATTTCTTGATCATCTTGAGATATTAGCGTGTAATTGCAATATGTATTAGGAGGGTAAAGTAATAAATAATTTGGCGATTCAATGTACTTTGCAGTTTGTGTAACTGTATAAATCCCGCCGCAATTCAAATGCCAAAGTATTTTAAATCCTTCTCCTTCGATTTTTTCATTCGAAACAAATTTGATCTTCATTTTGTTACTGGTGGAATTAAAGGGCTTTTCTGGAGCATTACGTCCACATACTTTCCCTAAACTACTCCAATGATTAGTATTATTTTGAAATTCTTCTTTCCAATCATAAATCTGTGCCGAAATAAAATTATAAGTCTTCTACTACTATTGCCATAGTACTTACATAAATTTTATTTATGATTCATTCTTACCTCAAGGTAATCATTTTGACAATTTTTACTTGTTTCAATATTAAACCTTTCAATAAACGTTAGGCCTATATGATATCCAGAATTCGCTGCAATTTCCCAAACACATTCAGTATTGTTTCCATATCTTTGAGGAAATCTAAAAAATACAGAAAATTCGTAATATTATTTTCGATGAATAATTGTGGATTATTTAGAAACAGGTAATCCGTAATCGAAGTTGAGTATTCGAGGATACATAAATGATAGGCATAGTTATTGGAAGGTTACATAATTGAATTCTGTTTCTAGTACATGAAGGTCTGTGAAATGGATGCTATATTTAGATTAAAAAAGTGAACAAAGAAAAAATTCTTATAAGTAGGCTCTTCCTTTCTGGGTAATATTATTTCTCACAAATAAATGTCCTTACGAAAGAATATATGGCTATGAAATGAACAGTATTTTGAACTCCGTAAAAGGGCTCGAATAATCGCAAGGTACTGTGATAGAGTGATTAGAATAGCCATATAACAAAATATTCATGATTATACGTTGTACGGGAAATATAAAATCAGTAACAAACTACAGGCCTTACGCCTTACGAATCTTTGCTTAAATAAAATAAGAAACAGTAGGATTAATAGCGTTTAACTGCAAATGCTAAACAACTATCAAATATAAACATAATATTTACCCTGGAGATCTAATCTCAGATTGTTTTCCTTTTACTATTCCTCCACATGCATATTTAGCTAAATCTAAATGAATTATGAAGTCACCGTAGTTTTCTGTAGCATAATATTCGATAATAATTTCGTTTTCACGACTAACTATATCTTGGGGTTTCTCATTGCCACAAATTTTTCCTAGGATAGGCGATCGATAAGTCCTTCCCCTATGCAAAATAAGAGAAAATTAGGAATTTTACTTCTATGGATTCATTTATAAGATCATTTGAGATCATACTTTATCTGGATAAAATTTTTCTCGCATGAACCAAGGTCAACTTTTTCAAAACTTATTAATATTGTATCTTCTGTATTCGGATATTTTACTTTCCATGCACAGTGGACGGGATAAGACATATTTTTCGGAGCTCGTATTGTACGGTGTTCATCTGACAAAATTCCGCCACATGTATACCATTTATAACTCACATTAAAATTTACTATTGCCGATTGAGATGCATTTCTAGCCTGGAAAAAACATAGATATTAGTTTTTCTTTATATCAATGCTTTTGCATAAAAATAGTTTTTTATATTTGAGATAATTTGATAGATTCATAATTAGTCTCTTGAATTCGATAATTAAATATTGACCATTACTTTATATTGTTCATACACTATTACGTGAGAGGGGGTAGGGAATCGAACGCTCGACAAGGCGGGAGATCTATAGAATTAGGTGACCGACGGTGCTGATGACTGATAAGTAGCTGTTCTTTTATTGATGCTTTAAAGCTACGTCGGGGAGAAGACGCTCGCGTCTACTCTGACACCCCATTCGGTGGTAGCTTTCTTTCTGACACCTCCCTTTTATCCTATCGCGGCTTGGACTTTTCCCACCCGCAAATTCCCTAACTGCTAACCCAATGTCTTTGACGTAGTAGCTGCCACTATCGCGGGAGCCGCTAGTATTTCCCTATCGACGGCTATAGTCGCTGATGCGAAATCGCGCATCCCGCTGAAGGTGTCTCTCCGAGGCGGCAGATATCGGAGTCGCTGACAGGTGACAATATATATTAGATATTAGTACTAAATAAATTAAGAATTTATGTTACCTCAACATAATATTTCCTGAAAGGGCTGGCTATTGTTATCGGATCTTGCGTCAAATTGCCGCACACTTTTACTAACGGTTCATCTCCTAGAACAGCATGATTATGTAATTTATACAATTTTTTTCTGATGTACTCCATTTTTATATTGTTGTACCTTTTATTAAAACGTAACTGAGGTATTTCCGACAAGAAATGGTTCTTTTCCCTTTATTTATTAAACCAGAAATAGTCATAAATAAAGTTAAATTAGCGTTATCTTCAAATACCTTTGGTTGCTGTATTATCCATTTACAGTAAAATGAAGATTGATTAAAAGGTGTAACACTAGGACTTGAAAAGGTTCCTTCTAATTGATCTAGGACTCCACCACAAGCTTAAAAGAATTATTTAATTATTATTATACAGAAGGCCTCATATTTTAGGAATGAACTCCCCCACCGATAAGGCCGGTGTTTTTAACCTAAGATATCGGATTAGCTATTTATTAAATTTTTCAACTTCTGCTTAATGTTGACTAAATTCTGCTTAATATTTATAACATATATTTTACAAATTATCGTAAATACTTACGAGCTGGAAAAACGGCTGAATATTTGGCTTTCATTCCTCTATTACCTCCTGTTGATACATAATAAATGCTCATAAAATTAGAAGAACTCGAGATTCTCTTTGATTGGGTTGAAGTGTACAATATTGCAATATTTGCCACAGAATCCGGATCATGATGAAACTACGTTTAAAAAATGATACATTAAAATGTATCTTGAGTTAAATATTAATATATTGGGTAAAAAAAGTTTATGCTATTTCGACCGACAGTGTTAATTAAAAATGACTTAGGAAATACAGATCACAGTAAAATTACTAAAAACTGCTTGTAAAAAAGCATTTCAAGCGTTACTTTGAATGTATTGTTGTAGTGATCCACATAAAATAATAGTCATGCTCAAAACATATTAAAATTTTTAGTATGTTAAATCAAGCATTTAAAATTATTACCGAAACATGACTTGTCATAGCATATCTTCCTCCATTGATATCTAAATCTATAATATCAAGAACAATTTGAAATCCTTCTAAGACTGAAATTTTCCAACTACAATATCTTTAAAAAAATATAAAAATATCAGACATTTTTACATCCAAATTTTAGTAATATATTATTGTTGTTACATAATATCTACATACTTGAAATTTGATGGTCTAGGATATCCAGCTGTTTGAAGTTCACCACTCATTCCAGTTAAAGTAGTAGTACCACATACTTGTATAAATTACATATTATTAATATATAAATATTATAAAATAGTTAATATTAAAAGTACAAATACAAAAAATTAAAATATACGCACCATTATCATCGAATGTGTAATTAAGACGAAAACCTTTGGTGAACTGGAATCTTGTATTGGATAATGAAGTTTTGAAAACCACTAATGCTTCTTTTGTGAAAACGTCAATAACACCTGGTTTAGTTTTACCGCAATATGTTCCAATTTCTGTATCTGAAGAAAGTTTTTGAAATGAAGTATTTATTTATATTTATTATTTTACTAAATAGATCGTAATTACTGTTAAAACCGCCAGGTAATTTTTCATAAATTGTAACATGATCCGTCTGAGTACAGTTGCGTCGTATAGGAAGTTGAAGATCCTGAAATTGAAGTCTAATACCACGATTTGAAGATGGTGCGATGACCCACCAACTACAGAAATAGGATTTACTATCATAACTGTTTGGATAATTGGGCGAAGATATTACACCACCATGAATTTCTCTTTCAATACCACCACACACATCTATTAAAAAATAATTTAATACATATAGAAAAAACATCTGTATATCACAAAATGTATAAAATAAAATACTAAATCATTTTACCACCAGTTGTAATCAAAGCCTTAAAACCATTTCGTGGCTCAGAAAGATCAGTAAAATAATGTATATATATTGTATTCCCTGTTGTAGAGAGACTACTAGGAGGTGTATTTTTGCAATATCTTCCTAACAAAGGAGACGCTTCAGTACCCCCATCTCTTATTTCTACATATTCCTGTTCACATCTGCAATTATTATTATCATTATTGTTTAAATAGCGATTTCCAATCATTTTCAATTGCAATATTTTAAAATTATATTAGGCAAATTGAAATTTCGCATTGATAGTATTATGCTGAGAAAATTAGCTGAGGAACCAGCCTGAGAACGAGCCAGAAATCCATTTTAACATTTAGGAACAAAAAGTGAAGTCTTTCTTGAAATGAAAGCTTATTTCGAAAGCTTGAAAAACGTAATTTCGAATCATTTATTGTTCAAAAATCAGTAAATTGACATTATGAAAATTCAATAAATTAGAAAATAAAATTTAAATCAATTTAATTATATTCATTTAGAGAAACCGCGTCTTACACAAGCTGAAAGACTTTTTTCGGTTAAATAAAGAGAGGGCAATATCTTAGGGAAATCCATAAAGGCTCTCGCCTTGGAGATAATTTCGGCAAGGTATACTATAAAACTTGGTTACCCCCTTTCGGTCACTGTTTCCAGGCTATTTGGCGCGAGCCTAGGCCTTTAAATCGGCAATAAAAGCGCTGAGTCTTCTAATGAAGTGCTAACAACTGCGTCGCGTTCTCGATAGAAGTATTTGGATTCTGGCGTGGAATTCGCGTTTTATAAATATAAATATTTTATTGCCGGACGTGACAATACAAATATTGGAGAACGAATATCATATAAATTGCATTAAATATAATATATTTTGATAATATTTTTTATAATACTTATTAAAGTACTTACTCTTCACTAAATGCTAAGTCAAATCTATCCAAAAAATGTATAGATAAACGAGATTCATCAATACTCATCAAAGTCCAAAAGCACTCCGTATGTGGGGTCGGAATGTTTGGATAGTTTGGTGATGTGATCTCTTGTTGTACAACAGTTTTACTAGACAGTTCGAATCTGCCACCACAATCGTGTCCTAACTCTCTATAAGGTGAAATATTATTTTAATAATTAAAATAAATATTTTTCTATTCTATTATTATTATGCTATGAAATCGCATATCATTTACCTAAATGATAATTTAAAATTTACAGTTGCAAAAGATACTGACAGTTTAACATATAGATAATTACTACTAGTATTTTGTGAAGGTGGCTTGATACTATCGCAATATTTTCCAGCTCCTAGAAGGGGAGAACTTGCAGAACCACCATTTTTCAACTATAAGATTAAACGTTATATATTCAGGTCTCAAGAATTAATTAAAATATTCTTACCATGATATAATTGGATCTACAAGAATTATCATTTGTCTTTTGTTGTCTACTTGCAAAAACATTTTCAATAACATTAACATTAATTCTTCTTCCTTCTCGTACTTTAACGATCCATTCACATGTATTAATAGATAAACGAGGTTTTCTAAATTCTCTACTAGTATTAATTTGAATAAAACCACTTGATTTTTCTATATACCCTCCACATTCTGTATAATAATTAACAATATAATAATAATAAGAAGAATAATTAACACTAATAAGTATTCTGTCTATTGAAGTTTAAATATGTATATTTCATAATCACCTGTAATAACAACTGCGGAAAATCCAGTTTGATTGCCAGCATAGTCTGTAACAAACTGTACAGTCATAATATTTGTCGATTTTTGCCCACGAAAATTAGCCATTGTTGAATTAGATAAACAAATTTTCTTCAGAAGGTTTTCATTAGATTCATCAGAAATAGCATATCCATCGTAAATAGATACGGAGTCAGTTACACAATTCTCAGATTCTTCAATATTGAATGTTAAAAATCTTAAAATCAAATGTGTTCCAATAGGTGAAACGAAGGTCCAAGTGTATTTCAGATTATTTTCATAGCCATTTGGATATCCAGGAGAATTAAACGTGTAAGTTCCATTCTGTTCCGTTAGCATAATAATTTCACTATTTTCAGAGCCTATGAATGTATTATTTTACAATTGATTTATTACATAATTTATTACATTATTTAAATATTGCATGATGGTAGTTCACATAATTTTTCATAGTTTTATTTTTCTCAATACGTGTGTATGTATCTATGCATTTAAGCGTGTAATTAAAAATTGAGTCCGTTATTTTTCCAATTGAATTATTTTAATTTTTCCTACTCCTATTTTTTATATCGTACTTTACCAATTATTCTGTTTGATACCCTAATTAATATTAAAATTTGAAATAATAACCTAATAATATAGGCCGATTTAAATCAATGCCATTAAAACACATCATTTTCTATTCGCGGCTTTTAAAACGATTCTCAATATTTTATTTTTTATTTTGAATATTAAATATTTAAACAAATAATGTAATACGAATTTCTGAATATGTAACTTACTAATTATTTCCTCTGATTCTTCGATATTTGTTTCTCTAGGTATTTTTATCCATTTTAAATGAAACCAGTTGCCAGTATGAGTCTGAAGATTGAACATTTCTATGAAAATAATGTTACTTGAAGATGTTATTTGGTCTTCGAAGATAGACATACCACATAGTATTTTTAATGTAGGTGCTTCATTATTAAAACCATCATATACCTGAAAATGCATCATTATAATTGAAAATCTTATGCGATACAAAGACTATTAATAATATTTTCTTTTTAGAAACCTTTAAAGATGACTGACAAGATTCGCCATCAAAATTAAAATCTAAAAATTGTAATTTTATAACATAATTAAAATCAACTGTTACACGCCACGAACAGGTCGTATGTGTACGATAAGGAATTGGATACATGGGTGATGAAATTTCACCGTAGTCACCAATAATTTCATCACCAAAAAGTAAGTTATATTCAGCTTTGAATCCTCTAGGATTTCCAACAGTAGATAATTCACTTTTAAACCTTATCCATAAAGGCTTAGATGAAGTAAGACTTTCTGCATTCTTACCACAAAAATTACCGAGCAATTTTCCAATCCCATCATTTTCACGAATTTCTAAGTAATCTATATCACAATTTTCACTTTCCAACAAATCGAATTCGTCGAAAGATAAAGATATTCTGTTACCAGGCGAATTATTAAAAATCCAGATACAGTCTGCATTACTCGGATAGCTTAATGGGTAATTAGGAGACGTAAAAATTCCACTTTCAGATGTATATTTGCCACCGCAAGCTGCAATTATTTACAATTTGAAATTGTTAATATTTCTACGATCAAAAATCATCACAAATGACTGTATACATAATAATATTTTAATTTTAAAACTATCTTTATATAAATAGTTCGAATTTCAAAAACGTTTATATTATTATTATATTAAGATTTATAAATAAATTATTTTGCGTATAAATATTTTATTAACATTATAAAATAATTATTTTATTTAATATTTTATTAAATTTTAATTTAATTTTAAAGTTACCTATACAATTAAAGGTTATATTAAAAGCAAATATCTTTAACTGTACCAGTAGTAAAGGTGGAATAAGTTGCAATGAAATAATCGCCAATTGTCCGATTTGCTTTAGACGACAAATGAACAGTAAGTGAATTTCCAGAACTGAAAAATGGAGATGGAACTTTATTGGTACATATATTTCCTAACAGAGATCCAGATATACCTTCTCCTTCATATACTTCAATAGAATTTATAAAACATTGTGGGATAAGAAAATATATGTGATTAAAAGTCAAGGTGATTTTGTCGCCTAAAGAATAAATGTACATAAATTAAATTAAATTTAATTTGAAGATATTTCTATAAAAGCAATTTTATAATACTTACTGGGATCTTTGGCTGTAAGAGTCCAACTGCAGTTCAATGAAGATATCATGTGTAATGTAGGCGATGAGCGCAGTACTCCTTGATCATGTACAATAATCTTAGCTCCACAAGTACGATTGTAATTTGCTTTGAATCCTTTTGCAGATACTAGTGAATCTGTTCTCATTTCAATTAACATTTGATTGCCACTAGAAACGTAGTAAGGTAATATGTCACTACTTTTACAATGCATGCCTAAGAGTGGAGCTTCCTTTGAATTTCCATCAAAAATCTTAAATACATAATATTATAAACAATAATAATTTGAATATCGGTTAAAATTTGAGAGTTTTACATAAACACTCTTCTCTAAATTTAAATAGCTTCTTGCTTTCTATTATTTTGTTAATTAAATGTTTATTTCATAAAGTCTACTGAATTATTCCCAATGTGAAAATACAACTAAATTGCTTCTTGAAAGTTTAATAATTTTAATACTTTTATAATAATTTAGGAAAACTAAAATATTTATGTTCAATTATGGCAGATCCAGGCATGGAATCCACTCAATTCAATTATACATCGGCATGAGAATACACGTGGATAGTCTATATGTGAATTTCCATCCATATATTTTCAGTAAGAAAAAGATATTGATAAATTTACCTTGATATAATCGTCCGAACAATTTCTACTCTTTTCAATATCCAAATCTATGAAAGTTAAATTCACTGCATGATTTAAATCAACAGTCAATAACCATTCACAATTTTGATTATGTGGATAATTTTTTGGATAGTTTGGTGAAAATATGACACCTGATTGTCCGGTAAATTTACCACCACATTGTATTGTAACAGAATGATAAATAGCTGCGAATCCTGAACGTGCATGGGATATATCGATTGAATATTTAATAAACATTTGATGGCCAGAACTAGTATAAATTATAGGTGTTGTTGAATAACATAAAGTATCAACTAAACGAGGTGCATTTTCATTCTGACCATTATAAATTTCGATAGAACCAGGGGAACCTAGAAATATTGTATATTGATATTATATTCTAGAAATAAATACAGTATAAACTATTATATTTGTAACTGCTTTAAAGTACTATTTAAATTTTTTTTAAATATACAAAATTGTTAAAATTTATTATTATTAAAAATATTTTTGTGTGATATAAATTTCTAAATCTTATATGTGACATTATTTAATTTATAATTAAATAAATACAAATATCAATTATCAAGTATTAAAAGTCTGATATATATGCATATACTATATCAACGAAAAGTTTTATAAAAAAAAAAAAAAAAAAAAAAGTTAAAAGTTTTATTTTAAGCATATCTTTTGAAATGAAACATTGTATATTACTTATTTACCTGTAGAACAAGCATGATCTTTTGTTGTTTCTATTTTCGGAAATGTTAGTTCGATACTTTTATCAAAATCTACTTCAATTAACCACTCGCACTTTATGTAAGACTGACGCAACTTATTTCCATTTTGATATTCAGGGGATGAAAAATAACCATATGGTTTTGATAAGCGTTGACTGCAACCATTGCTATACCACTCTAATCGAAATCCACCAATAACGTCATTTCTTGTGAAAATAAATGATATGAATACTTGTCGTTGGGTAGAAGTAATTTTTAATGGTAGGACATTTTCTTCGGATCCACATTTCTTCACAATTTCTGTATTGGGCAAATCATTATCTCCTTCTTGAATTTTAACATAATCTAGTTTGCAACTCCCATCAATACTTGAGGGTATATTGAAATGAGAAAATGTAATATTTATTGTATTTCCTATAGGTACTGTAACAGTCCATGAACAATTACTTAAACTTTCATAGCTACGAGGGAAATTAGGAGATTCTATTATTCCTTGAAAGCCACTTAACTTATTGTTGCAATCTATATTATAGTATAGGAATAATAATAATTATCAAACATGTTTTATATAATTTAATACATTACCAATTATTAACAAAATGTTTACCCGTTGTATATCTTATATGAAACCCACGAGTGCTGGTCAATACATCGCTACTGAAAGTTAATTTAATTTGATTACTTTTGGATATCATGAGTGAAGGAATTATTGAACCACATAATCTTTGAGTATTTTGAGAATACCCACTAACTATATCAGAAATTTCAAGATAATCATATGAACATTTAATTTGATCTTCTAAGTCAAAATCAATGAAAGTGATTCTAATAACACTTCCAGCTGAAACTCGTATATTCCAAATACATGTTGCTCGATGATAATAATTTTGTGGATAATTTGGAGATATAATCGAACCAAAAGAAGAATGCAAATTTCCGCCACATCCTAAAATTTAGATATAAAATTTAAAAACTAATATTTTATTATTTATTCTTAAAATATTATTTAATCGTTAAAATTTTAAACTACCAGACTTTGTATTTTGCCAATGAAACTCAAATCCTTTATTTTGTAAAGAAGAATCGGAAACGAATTTTATATACATTTGGTTTGTCATACTAGTTATTTCATCTTCTACTTGCGAACCACAAAATTTGCCTAGTAAAGGAGAATTATCTTCTGAACCGCTTCTAAAATGTAATAAAGAAATATAATATAAATATACAAGTATAATCATTTTTAACCTTAACAAAATAAATATTTGTCTTTAATGGAAACCCAAAATACTATAAGGGTTTACAGAAAAATACATTTGTCTTATACACAATTGATTTGAAGCTAACAGTAGTATTTTATATTTAATGAGAACCTTTGGTTTATATATTTAAAAAAGATTACGTATAAATGTATAATATTGCAGATTTGAACGCAATATGTCCAAGCTCCATAAAGATATAATAATGATATGTAAAAGTGTGAGTGGAATGGAAAAATATTTGGGTTTGCATAATCTAAAAATATTTATTATGTTTATTCATTATAGTTGTTGTTGTACCTTATTTCTAAATAATCGTATGTACATTTAGGAGAAGATTCTAATTGAAAAGTTTTGAAACTTAATGTCACTAAATATTTATTCTTTGCTTCAATTATCCATATGCATTTTTTATTTTTTGGATATTTTTCGGGGTAATTAGGTGATCGTATCAAACCTGATTCAGCATAATAATGTCCTCCACAATTAAGAGTATTGTTAATGAAAACAAAATTAGCTTGATAGTTGTTATTGGATATATCACGATACAAATGGGATCGTAAAGTTAAGCTATTCCCTTGAGTCGTAATAATTTGTGGTGGTGGTTTGAATATACAATATCTAAATAAATAATGGTTATACTTAATATCGATATAAAAATATACTATAAATTCATAAAAACGTTATTTTTTGAAGACCTACTTTCCTAATGATTTTGAATCTTTAGATCCATAATCTTCAATCATTTCAATATAATTTCTTCCACATTCTTCACTTACACTTCTTTCTTTAGCTGGAAACGATATCCAAGTTAACTGAATATTGTTGTTTTGTGGAGCTCGTATAGTCCATGAGCAGTTTTTATTATAATCCCATTTTGATTTATTTCCTTGTATATTTAATGATCCTGGTGCACTTTTAAAAATACCACCGCATTCTGTAGAATCAAAATTAAATTGTTACAATTAAACGTCACAATTTAAAATCAAAATTGAAACGAAAATATAAATACCACGATCAATTGTCGTATAATTTATTTTAAACCCACGATTATGGATACTTGCATCAGTAAAAAATTCGATAAACATGTAATTATGTGTTGAATAAATAGGATCTGTTGGCATACTATGAGGGGGTCCACATAGAGTTGATAATAAAGTAGAATTTTCAGTATCACCATCACGAATTTCAAGCCGATCAAAATAACATTCTGTTATATTATCAGTTATTGACCCTTCCTCTATTTCCATAAATTCAAAAGTTAAAACAATCGCTTTGCCTGGTGGTTGCGTTATCAAATAAATACAATCTTTAGATGCTGGATAATTATGAGGATAAAAGGGTGACTTAAGTATTCCAAATGGTTCACTAAACACACCACCGCATTCTACTTCATATTTCATAGCAAAGCCTTGTTTTGAAAGACTTGTATCACTTTCAAAACGAATTAAAATATTATTTGATTTTATAGAAACAGGCGGCGGTAAGTTAGACCCACAATACTTTCCTACTAATGGATCACTAATGTCTGACCCTTGATATATCTAAAAAATATACATAAACATTGTATAAAAATATTTTTAACTTTACATTATTTCTTAAAGGTTGGCAGATTATAACAATTATTAACAAAGATGCTATAATCGTGAGAAAATTTTTAAATGCTTTGGTTGGATGTAGAATGTAAGAAAAGGTAGAAAGAGTGCGTGAGATTGAAGGAGTTTTCTAGATACGAAAGTCTACGAATTATGTAAGGTGGTCTGTTAAACTAAACAATGAATATTTTCCTGCACCTTTCAACCCTATTTCAATTACATATATGAGGTATCCCGCAGAGATGGGAGCGATTGAAAAATAGTAAAAATAGGTAATCGCGACCAATTACGTATTCATAACGTGCCTACTTAATACAGGCTTCTAACGAATATTCACAGACAAGTCCTTCCTGTACAAGTAGAATCATAATGAAGAGATTAAGCAAATGTGTGTTTTATTCCCTAGTATCGAAGTAAGTTAGAATTCAAGGTTGCAGACTTCACTAACATAGGGTAAAGAAGTATTAAGTATAGCATAATTTGTTGAAGTCTTATGTTATTCACTAGCTATCAATCTAAAATTGATTTTAGTAAAATTTTAAATAGACCATTAACAAAAGCACAAAAAATAATAACATCATTGTCAATTTGGATACGCAATAAGTAAAAATTTGGAGAATTCGGAAAAATCAAAACAAAATGTAGTATAGAGTATTAATGACGAAATAAAATATTTTAAATCGTATTTATGTTTCAATCAATTGATAAACGATTATGATCATAATCAGTAACGCTTGAAATTAAAGTAAAATTCAACTTTTATAAACAATTTCAATTTTTTGAAAAGCATTGATTTTATAATAACCTAGTATTTGACTTATAAGATTAATAAGTTCATGACAATTCTTTATTAGCATAAAAGCATTAATCTTTAAGAAAAAAAATTTTTAGAAAAGATTTTAAGAATTTTTTTTACTACAAGAAAAATATACATTACATATAGATATTTTTAGAATATTAATGTTAACGAATGCTAAAAAATGTTATAATCTTTTTTTGGATAATGTTTGTCCTTTTTGAAAGGTATGCATTAGCATCACTCTAACAATAACCGCTAATTTCGGTGAATTTCACGTTATATATTTAAATTTTAATAAGACAAAAAGATAGGCATCACAAAAACAATTGTTTTATAAAACTAATATGCGTACCTGAACAGAGTCAAACATACAGTTCTGTGATTTTTCAATGTCAAAATTTAACCATTTTATATTAACACTGCTGCCTTCTGGTAAGCGTATTTCCCACTCACAAATTGTGTCTGATCGGTAACTACCTGTATGATATCCTGGGGATGTAATTTCTCCACTTTCACTTGTATATATACCTCCACAATCAGGAGCACCTAAAATAATTTTTATAATTATAGTCGAACAACAATTAATAGTATACTTCAAACATACATTAAGTTAAGGGGGATTTACATTTACCCTTGGTCTGCAGTTGAGATAGCTATTAAAAAATTGTAAAAAGTTCCATCTAGCCTATAATAAATACACTCGTCGAATGGTACTTACGATTCGGGAAGGGATGACTACCCAAGCCTGGTAGCATCTTGGGCAGCATGTAACACGCCGCTTCCTCTTTTACTCCAGACTATCCGCCGATGAAACTCTACAGCTCGACACCCATCGAAGTAAAAAAACCGATTGAACTATTTGCAAGACTATACACTGCACCACGAGTATAGTAATAAGAAGAACATAACGTTACATAACAAGCTTTTTTACAAAAGGTGAAGATACGTTCGGAGTGGAAGTAGCCATCGACGCTTAATGCTGAAGGTTTGCTGCTAAGCATAACAAACAATTCGACTCTTTCCATCCCCTCTCTATATCTAAATTCTACTAATTACAACGAGATTTGATTTAAGGTACCATAGACTATACCTTTTTCTGGAGCATTTCGTGCCATGAGCAATAATTCAATCTATCCATACATTAAACATTGCCAACTATAAGCGATAGCTTATAAATTGTAAACAAGCGCGTGTAAAATGATAAATATATTTATATATCTATATAAATTAATTAATTGTATTCTGCCTACCCTTATTCTATTCGTAATTGTAAGAGGTTGTATAGTACAGGGCGTATAACAGTTTAAAAATATATAGTAAATAAAAATCTGATTCTTTTTATGTAAAATATATATAAATTTGTACTTAAATGACACATTGGATGTTTATAGGCTCGATTAATTTTTAAGTATAAATTTTTCGACATTTTAGGTTTGGCGTAGACTTTCTCTAGCATCGATTATTCAATTTTTTCTATCAAGGCTTTAAATGTAGATTTTTATTTATTATATATTTTTTAAAAATCAATTCAACTATAGACCAAGGATAAGTATAAATCTCCCTTAATTAGTAAATATCTTGACGGGCTTTGAAGCGAAGTATTATATTTTAAAATTAGTTGTAATCTAACATTAATAATCACAAAATAATAAATAAATATTCAAATAGGCCGTTTAAAAACTTTTTAAAATGAAAATTTTATTGGATCATACCTGAAATACTTGTAAATGATAAATGAAACCCGAGATCAGTTCCTGAATTATCAGAATGGAAATGAACGACAGCATGAGGTCCTGATGTAGTAATAGGTGCCGGTTTGCTATGGTTACAAAAAAGTCCAAGTTGTTGTTGGCCAGCGTAACTAGTTTCATTTATCTTAAAATAATGTTTCAATTTAAATAAACGAAAATAATTATAATAAATTTTATTAATTTTAATGTTACCTCTACATAATCATACTGACATGTTGGATGCTCCTCAAGCATCAAGCTTATGAAATGCAAAGTAATTCTTTTTCCTGGTGGAACCTTAATTTTCCAATAACAATCTCTATTTGTCGGATATTTTCCAGGAAATCCTGGAGATGATATAGATCCATATTCATCGCTCACTTCCCCACCACACATTGGTTTGATTGATGTCCAATTAAAGACAAACCCATCACCGTTTATAGTACTATCAGAATGAAACCAAATATAGATGGAATTGTGTGTTGAAATAATTGTACCATTGTTTGGTAGTTTATTGCCACAATATCTTCCAAAAATTTGATTTCCGGCAGACCTTCCATCGTGAATCTATAATATCAAATCATTGTATATATATGTACAATAATTAAAATTTTAATCAATATTGAATATATTATACTATATTGTTTTACCTGAACGTAATCATGTTTACATTCGTCATCGTCGTAAGAACTCTCTAAGGCAAATTTTGTAAAAGTAACATTTAAAACTAAAGTGTAATTTGTAGATATTACCCAAGCACAACTTAGGCCATGATCATACTTATTTCCTGTTATAGGATATTTAATAAATCCTGATAAACTTTTAAAATATCCTCCACAGGTTGGTTTTGGCGTAGAACATGTAGGACCCATGAAACTTGCGGTACATTCACAAACTCTTCTTCCACGAACGGTTACACGACAGGTTCCATTATTTTTACATGGGTTTGGTTCACAAGGACTAATAACGTCACTG
This sequence comes from Sycophaga agraensis, assembly GCA_018906755.1. Taxonomy (NCBI): domain Eukaryota; kingdom Metazoa; phylum Arthropoda; class Insecta; order Hymenoptera; family Pteromalidae; genus Sycophaga; species Sycophaga agraensis. The sequence goes on from JACCIE010000003.1 coordinate 1,869,960, forward strand.
CATAGAGTACCTGTAAAAATTACATATATTACATATATATATATATATATATATAAGTTTTTCTTAAAATTGAAATCTACATCTTACACCAAGATATGGTTCAATGACTCTGAAACCAATTGATATTCAAAAAAATATATAATGGTTTATTTTTATAAGACCATAGATTTTTAGCTGCTTTTTAAATATTTTAGTATTAAATTATATTGAAAAAAAAGAATACTTTTTTACACAAACTAAAAAAGTTTGTATAATATCACGTTTTAAATAAATATAACATTACCTAATTATACAAACCAAGTATTATTTTTCTTACCAGTATACCCATCCTTGCAAACACAAACGAAGCTATTAACTTCCTGAGAATTACACGTTCCATGCATGCAAGGATTACTTCTACACGCGTTTTCAGTTAGTTTACAACCTTGAGGACCTTTTCCATTTCCTTCGTATCCTTTTGGACATAAGCATAGTGTTTCTGAATTTGGACCTTCTCTACAAGTGGCTAAATTGTGACATCCACCATTATTGATACTACAAGTCCCTGCATAATAACAAGTAATACCATTTCCTTGATACCCATTGGGACACATCCCACATTTTTTGGATCCCTTAAAATAAAACATAAAAATGTATTTTTCAAAATAACGGCAATTCTCAAGTATATAAGTTATGTATTTAATTGATAAAATTTAATATAAATTTATAGTATTGTACAGTTTTTATGTATCAAAATTAAATTTCTAAATTTTTCATTCTAGAATGTATGACAGAGTAATTTACTTGTTCTACTTTTCAGAGTACTAAAGTAGTTTTTATCTGTACAGAAACAAATTAAGATAAATTTATAAATACTCCTATTACATATTCATAAAAATAGAAAAATTTTAAATGTATTCAATATATCCGTTGACAAGTTCACGACGATTAATTGGATACAAAAACTTATTCCTATTTTTCTTTTTTAAATGAAAATTGACAAAAGTGTAATACCTGAATAATTGTTTATTATATAAATTATCGATTTATTGATTGTATTTAGTAGATTACGTTCTTTAAAAATACAAATGCTTGGACAAATCAATAAACATTAATAAATACCTCCATATATTATATTACTGATTTTCTGTTAATAATATTACGATAATAATTGATGCATTAACATATTAAAAGAATATATTTATTGACTTTTATAACATAAAATGATCTAAGGAAATTACGACTTACACATTTTTAAGGTATGAAAATTAAAATAAAAACTATATATAACCAAATAATATACACGATGTAACAAATTGAGGTGTATTTATGTTACATTGAGTACAAATGATTATATTTATCTAATGTAATTCACAACAAAATAAAGAGAAAAGTTAATACTGTATACTGTGATGTGAGTAGTTAAATCGGATGTGATTTAATAAATTATTCATTTAATTAAAAAAAACTGACCATTGTATTTATGCATTCAACAAAAGGGACTACACTGCATCCACCATTATTGACTAAGCACTCGTCAATGTCCTGGCATTTGTAACCGTCTCCGGTATATCCAGCTGGGCAAATTCCACAATAAAATGATCCAGGCACATTGTGGCAAGTAACAAGAGGATTTACAGAACAAGGATATCGCATCGTTAGACATTCATCGATATCTTTCAGACATGAAGGATTATTTTCACCTAAATGATCCCAACCCTTAAAATTAAATAAAAAATCAAAGTTTGTTTATCGCAATTATTTTCTTAAAAATAACATAAACAGAACAGTGCCCAACAATGATTTCTATATTTAATTTTTATTTTAAGTTCGTATTGTTTATACTAATATAAAGGACATTACCATTTTACAGATACAAGTGTATCCCAAGGGTGAATTGTTATTAATGCATACGCCATTTCCGCAAAGTTCTACGCCATTTGTTTGATCACATGCTGATTTTTGTGAAGAACAATGAAAACCATGCCAACCCGGTCCACAAGAACACCTTAAAAAATTATGATTATCATACTGATAATTTATCTATTAAACAATTACTCTTGAAATGTATTTAACGTGTTACCTGAAACTCCCAGGAAGATTTACGCAAGTAGCTCCATTTTGGCATCCAAACGCTTTTCCAGAAAATCGTTCGCATTCGTTTACATCTATTGAACAGAGAGGACCCTAAACACACCCAAAAAAAGATTAAAGTAATGCGTAATAATGATAATAATTCGTAATCTCTTATATTTTTTAAATTAAGGCTGCATCAAAAAAGAATTTTATTTCTAAAGATATGTATAATTAACACTAAGCCATTTTCGTTAAAGAAACAGTACATAATTGATTCACTGATTATGCAAGTGGTACATTACACCAAAAAATGTGTATAGGTCATAATTTAAAGTATTCCTAATACATTGAATATATTCAATTATACTTATACAACTATAATTTTCTATTAATTTATATTTATTTAACTAACGATATTCTAACTTCTAAATAATAAAAACATACGAATAAACGCAACACCTCTTTCCAACGACAACGACTGTGTGTCCCTTTTCGTTTATTTCTGCATACTTTAGTTCTGTAGATAAATATAGTAATTTAAACTATTGAAATTTATTTTTTTTTTTGATAAAGAATAATCTTGTTAACTACCTATTTTGTTAAATAGCTATACATAAAACTTTGAGTTTCAGTTAGGGTTCATGAAATCTATTTAGTGTTCCAAATAATATCTCGGCCGGACCGCTTCAACGGAGTATTTTATTATTCCTTACCCGAGATAACTGTGAGTGCTGACACATAATACGTACAAATTTTATACTCGGAAACAATTTAGATGCTTAGGTGCAATTTAGACGATTTATACGCGGAAAGATAGATATTTACAACAAAGAAAAGAGTCTGAATAATTTGTATTTTCTCAAATTGTGTGTTACAATGTAACAGAAAATTTTCAAACATTTTAAATTTCAAATTTATTTTTTTACTATTTATAATGTAAATAATTCTATAACAAAATAACTCTAGTAAACAGAAATAGACAAATTTTCATGAAATTAAAATATTGTAAATTAATTTTTTATTTTATATTTATTATCAAAATAATCATTTTTTGGGAAAAAATGAAATATTATTTTTTACCGTTACTAAACGAAGCCAGGACAATACAAAATATTATATTCACCTCCCATTCTGGTAGACAGTGGCATTGAAACGAGTCAAAAGCATCTAAGCATGTTCCACCATTATGACAAGGATCACTTGCACATTCATTCGTTCGTAATTTCGAGGCAATCATACGAACTTTATTTTCTAATCTTCGCAGCTATTAAACAAAGGTATGAACATATTTTTTATTGATAAGCATAGAAAAAAGAACTTATTTTTATAATAACATAATAATTATACATTAAGGAGTACTATACAACTCATATTTTTCAAAAAACGTTGAGAAGATCAATTTTGTATCAGAAAATTATGATAGAGGAACATTTAACAATTGTAGTTATTCACAAAAATAGTAGTAAAACGTTTTACGTACTCTATTATTCATATACCTCACTTGAGTTGATGTCGCCATCTTAAAATAATTTAGAATAACGTTCATTATGATACTTATATTTATATAATTAAACATTATTTATTTAAAATTGAAATGAACAAACATTATACATTCACTTGTCGAAAACTTTAATATAAATTATAATGCAGGTCCAGTAATTTTTAATATTTAATATTTATACTTTATGATACTAAACATGTAATAAAAAATTAAAAAATCATAATATTATTACAAAGAATGTAATAGAACATGTATTAGACTCTATTTAAAATTGTGAGCAAAGATATTTTCAGTCATAAGATTAATATTTTCGTCTCAGAACATATTACTTTATATATATATAATATTGAAACTAATATCGGTACCTCCATTTCATTAGATGATTTAGAACTATTTGAAGCATTTGAAGGTATATCTCCAGAAAGTTCAAGTAAATTAACTTTTCTTATGAGTCCATACGGTCCTTCGACAGTATGGATTAAACGTTGAAGCGTCATTTCGAAGTCATCAAATATTCCTGATTTCCATTTTTCTACCAAACGTGATGCATTTTGAGCCTAAAATACATAATTTATTTATTTGACTGAAAAAAGTATTCAAATAAGTATATTTTAATGGCTTCATTTCGATTGCATTAATATATTTAAAGATATAGTAATAATATGTAACAACAATGCTTTAATAGAACAGGTATATTAATATTTAAAAATAAAAATTACTTATTATCATATAAAACAACGTATTGATTACAATACTGTTAATTTTCGATACAAATTTTTTATATATACCGAAAAATAGTAATATTATTTTATTTATACAGTCATATATAATTTATTATTAATGTAATACTATTTCATTGAACTTACTGTCCACAATGCTTGCAATAAACTAACGTCATTTATGTTAATGTTTCCAGTTCCAACAGTTTTCAACGTTATGTTTTTATTCTTAGCACCTACTATATATAAATTTCCACTCTTCGATTCTAAAAGTGGTCTGTATTAAATATGAAATAAATAAAAATAAAAATTAAATTTTTTAATAATTTTAATATTTATATCTTTATATTTATGATTATAAAGATATACTTAACAGATAATACTAATCTAATCTAATAATAGAATAATACTTAACAAATAATCGATATAATTACGTAAATAATAAATTTGGACTATAAAATTAAAATTTAATATCTATATGCTTGATAAATTGAAAATTTGACTTGTTTATACCATCTTACTATTAATTTATACTAACAATTTTTTAAAGTATTATTTTTAGAAAATTACATAAGTCAATATAATATTTTTAAACGTTGTCTGGATTAATGATATTATAGTCATACTATTTTTTATAATCTCTTTCTAGCAGAGAGAGATACATGCATTATATAAGTTAAAGTAAGTTACATATAATAAGCTGTTTATAGCGACTTGTTAAGTTTTGTAAGTAAATTTTAAAATTATTTTTTTAATATATTTAATGAATGTCAAAGATATATTCTAGAAATTTTTGCGTTGTAAAAAAAATGTCTATATAGCAAATCATGTTAAAAAATATCTCAAGTTTGCAAACAATTTACCTTTCATTTAACCATCCAATACTAAAATTAAAAAAAAATAATAAACTGATTAACCACAGATACTTTTTAATAATCATTGGTCTTAACAAATTATAATGTCTTAAATTATATTACTAAAAAATTTCTATTTTCTGTTGTCTGTATGCATAAGCGTTATTTTTCGATTGTGATGGTATATTTTTGTTTAGAATAAATACGTAACTGGAAAATATTTGAAATGAACACCATCTATTTAAGTAGGCGTTTCCAACTTTAATCTTATTCCACCCAGTATTATGTTTCAGTATGAGATTGTGAAAGAATTACAAAGATTTAAACATAAAAAATAATTATGAAAAGTTCCTTAATGTTAAGAAAAAAAATTAATATTTCGATTATAACAATAAGTATTCCTAAAATAGAAGAAAATTTTTTAATCCAATTTTTCGATGTTAAAATCTGTGTTTTCATGTATATCAGTCCTAAACGAATGAGTGAAATAACTGAAAAAAATTAGAAAATGAAATTAAAAGAAGTTGAAACACAATCTAAATGTGGAAATGATAAATAAAAAAGAATTAAAAATTCTATATACAAACATATTAAAAAGGATTAAAATTTGTAGAAAAGAATCATCCAAATGAAATTGTCCCAAATTAAAAAATCTCTTATACATATAATATATTCATATGTATCTATAATAAAATTAATCTAATAAATGATTAATTATGGTAAAAAATAAATTTATACTATCATTAGACATCTACTTTTCTGGAAACCAGAAATCATATAGGAAACAAATTATATAAATAATTATATACGTAATATTCTGTACGTTTTATTATAATCTTGATTGACAGATACATTTGAAGTAATTTGAAGAAAACAAACGGTAACATGCATACATTATTAAAACATTTTTGAACGATTACTGGTTTTATTTGTGACAATTTTATTCGCGCACTTTCAAAATTTCCAATTTTTACTTTTATTATAGTAAGCTTAATTAACTATTTGATATAACTTTCATAAAAAATCTTTTAAATTCAAATTTAGATGAAGAATGTTGAGTTGAATAAATCGAGGCCAAAAGATTGAAGAATAGTTTAATATTATTGTTAGTCAGTAATATTAAAGTTATTGAGGATGAATGTATTTGAGAATATTTTGTTTTAAATCATCATTTATATAATCATTTATTGACAAAGTAAAGCAAATGATACATATACAAATATGAATTTTATATTTCTATAATAATCATTGCATTTAATATCTGTTAAAAACAAAGCTTATGTTAGTTTTGCAGTTAGTACAGTGTTTGCAGTATATATTATCAGTTTAAAAATATTTATAGATAATTTGGATAAATGTTCCAGTGTTCCGTTTCATGTTGTATATAAAAAAATCAAAAGTTAGGTAGCTTGGTTTTAAGTTTAAATACTATAAACTCCACTTGTAATTAATTTTTATTACGTAAAAGCATAAAATTTACTATGTAATTATCAAATTTAGTAAACGATTATGACCTATTACACATGTAAAAAATTCTTTAATAAGTGGAATAACGGTACATAAGATACAGGTAATTAAAAATACAAATATATACATTATAAAATAATTTTATTTCATCTTATTTACCGTGAACTTTTAGAAAAAGTACATTACATATGATAACACATTTTTAGACTTTAATTCCAATATGTCACGTATAAATTAATGTATTTATTATATTTAAATTTTAGTGATTAAGTTTGAGCTCAATTCTCATCTAATTTGTAATCGGTTAGGAAAGTATACGTGAATCTATCATTCTAAAATATAATCTTTTTTTATAATTTAGTTATTGCTCAAAGAGTAAAACGCATGCACTTTCATTAATAGTTACAATTTTTCATGTTTTACTTAGTTATTTAAGAAACACGATGCTTTAACGTTTAAAATATTATACAAAATTTGTTTTAATTGCATTCTAAAGCGGTAAGTTCGGCCGTAAACTCATTCGATTCTTACTGTCTCGACCTCGCAAAGGGGTTCCGTCGAATTTAGGCCATCACATTAACAAGTTTACCTCGTTGCCAAAAATAATTTTGAGTAGAACGAAGGGTGTCAAAACTTTGGAGCGATTGTGTGTCCTCATCGTGTATCATTTTCAGGCGTCAATGTGCCGAAATCTATAAATTACGATGAATATTCGATTGTAATTGAAAATATTAAAGGACATCTAGAAAGTCTTTTTCTTCCTACATACGCATGTGCGTACGCGGATTATCCTCGCCCCTCGCCTGCAGGATGATGTGAGAGTCGTAAGTATGTAGCATCCACCCCGGTGCATCGTAAGTATGGTTCCGCATCAATTGTAAAGTCTGCAGCATGCTGTAAGGCTACGGTTAATGATTTTAGGCACTTGGGCCGACATACAGTCGATCGGTCCAATCGCTCTATTGCAGCTTGGCTAAAAAAGAGAAAACTGCTTCTCTTATGCCTTTATTTTCCGTCTGATTCGCTAAAAACGTTTCCCTGATTTTCCCGGCCTCTGCCTCGGCGATCGGCCCTTGTGCCGATCTTTCTTCTCATCGCAAACTTTTACTCGAGTAATGCTTTTTTTTCTCTCGATAATATTTGTTTTCCCCTGATGTCTTATAACGACTTGTGTCTCTCAGGTTACGAATAGTGTAGCACACGTTTACGCATGCGAAACACGTACCATACTGCCGAGAAGCATATATTTCTTTACAATATTTAAATAATATCTTTGACTTTGTCAAATTGTATTCACATGTTACTTATATAATCATGTTACTTAGTAATCAACTATATTTTTATTACAACTTTTTAAAGAACGACCGCGAAGACTTCGCACATACAATTTTTGTCAAATTGATTTGTAGTAAAATGATCTACAAGTTTAATTAAACTTATGGAATAATTACACACACAAACTAAATATCTTAAAATATTGAACTTTTTGCAAGTCATGTAAAACATTTCTGATATTTCGTATTACTGAAAGGGTGAATAAATTAGCTTTTGCCTAATTATTTTCGTTTAAATTGTACAATAACCATTTTGTACATAGTAACTAATTATTCAAAAATGTTTTTATTGATAAATAATAATTAATTTTATGCTGCGCTCTAATCGGAATACATTTTGTTTTATGATTGCAATTTTTTAAATATTTATGATTGCTCCTCAAAATTGCAAATACGAACTAATTGTTGATGAAAAATTTAAATATGTGTATCATATGTTACCAATAATACGCATAGTACAATAGTATGCATGTTGCACCTTCATTAAATGAATATATACATAGTGTGTAGTCAGTTGTATTAAGATTTAAGGTTAAGTTTACTACAGTTCACTGAGTGATTGAAAATACTTTCATTAATCTAGAATTCTGCACACAATACTCTGTACTTTACATTTCTATTTGTATTTATCTTGCACTTCGTATTGTTTTCTAAATTTAACTAGATTAAACATTAATAGTTTAAAAAATATAAATGCTAATAATTTTTGTGTTTAAATTAATGTATTAGATATTGGAAAAATGGAATGAGGGACTTGAATGATACTGAGAATAGTACCCTTTTTATTTTACGTGACAATATAACAAAAATTTTTATTTTAATTACTAATTTTGTATTATGGTTATACTAATATCAAACTGTTAAAATATTACAGTGAAGTCTGCAAAAACAAAAACTCATAAAAACAATTTTCATATTTTAAGTTATAAAAAATTCTTTTACTAATTTTTTTTCAACTAATCTTATTCCGAGTCTCCGACAACAGCCGGTTTTGCCCCACTCTTCCCCATACATTATAAGGCTTATTTAGACCGTGCAGACTAGCTATAGTGAAGCTGGGGTTTCAGGAGTTGGGTGATCAGATCTTGAAAAGTTTTATGCAGTCTTATGCAAACACGCCAATAGCAACATATCTATATGCATTTATATACATGAAATACGCAGAACACATTGGTAGATTCTCTCTTTCTCTTGCGGTCCTTCATTCTTCTCTTCAGATCAAACATCGCCGCAAGTTTCTTTATTATTTAAATAGTATTTTTATTAATTTATTGGTTTAATTTTTATATATAAAACAGAACTACATTGTGAAAGAGTTTTATAAAAAATAAATTAAATTTATTATAAATTTAATAGTATGAGTTTGGATTCCTTTAGTTTCTGAATTTTTCATTTATAAAATATATTTAATGCATAATTTACTAAGAAGCAAAAGTTAGTAGGTACCTATTCCTATACTTGCAAAGATGGTATAAGATAGGATAAGAGTTTGGATGGGGTAGGGGGCGCATTGCATGCATGTACGGACTACGGAAAGCTAACATCGTCGAAATTTGGATAAAGTTGTTAAAACTTGTGGTAAGATCAATTTTTTACTATAATATGCATATAAACAATTGAAAATTATATTTATAGTTTATATGTAAATGCATTATAAAAGAAATAAATTATTTTATTTTGCGGTTTAACATATATTTCTGCTTAATTTACATAACCTACAAGTCATTGGTTTCCAATTTTTGTACAAAGGTATTTACTATCAAAACTATATTTGTAAGATGTATATTATAAAACAAAATTATTTGAAATCAATTCTTTGAACTTGAAATTACCCTATTCTTTGCGTAAATTTTATTTACTGCTTAAGATGCTATAGAAAAATGATTGTCATAATATGGAAGATAAATTTGAACTTTTCTTTTTCTTATTTTTTAGTTTATATTATTTTACAATTCTTTGCTTAATATTTCATCCATTAATAAAAAAAATATGAAATTTGATGATATTGCGCAAAATCAACATCTGAAGCCATATGATAACCTCTGTTTGTGTTGCAACAGCTAATGTTTCTGATACATAGAGTGTGAAAAAAGAAATATACATAAGCTCATTGTATATTCTCTTATGCAACTTATTTCTTGAATTTCAAGATCTGTTTTAGTACAACGGGCTGAAATTACAAGCTACATCGTGCTGCCTTAATTGGTGATTAACTGTATAAAATGGAACAAGTGGATGGTAGTTCTTATAACTATGTGGATAGGAACAATGGAGCAGAGGATACTATTATGAATGTTATAGGAACAGATGAGCAAGTTGCAATTTTGGATGCAGGTGCTCAATATGGAAAAGTTATTGATCGTAAGATACGCGAACTTAATGTTCACAGTGAAATTTTGCCCTTGGATACCCCAGCCTTCACTTTAAAGGAAAAAGGATACAAGTAATTTATATTTATTCATTTTAATTTTAATAGAAATTATCATTAAAGTATAAATTTAAATAAAATAAATATCATAAAAAGTAATGCAAAATATTATTTAAGTTTGTGAACATTTCTGAAAATTAAATTATGATGAAGCTATAATATTGAGTTATAAGCTTTAATGAAATTTTATAAAAGTTATAAAAATATATTTATTGAATAAAGATATTTCAATCAATATATAATAAGTTACTATTACTATTCAATGTAATTACATGAATGTTGATTATAAATCAATAAACTCAAAGTTAATTAAACTGAGATTGAACTAAAAAAAAAAATAAAATACTAATTAATTTTTAAAATGAAATTCAATTTACTTCTTGAAACAATTTTTCAAACTGCATCAGATTTTTATGATTGAAATATAGATATTTATTATAATTTTTATATTCTAAAAAATATTAGAAACTCATAACTGAACCTATTAATAAACCATAATATTAGACTTTAATTGTTTGTGTGCAAATACATTGATTTCAAAACAAAATATTATTTTAAACATATATACTAGTAGAAGTCAGTTTAATATTTTACTTAATTTTACTTATTTAATATATCATTAATGTGCCATACATATTTAAAATTATTTTGTTATAGAGCTATAATTATTTCTGGTGGCCCAAGCTCTGTTTATGCAGAAGATGCTCCAAGATATGATGCTGGTATCTTTCGAATAGGTTTACCAATTTTAGGTATTTGTTATGGTATGCAAATGATAAACAAGGAATTTGGTGGGACAGTTGCAAGAAAAGAAAGTCGAGAAGATGGACAATTTACCATTGAAGTTGATAATAAGTGTCTTTTATTCAAGTTAGTGTTAATAAAAATAAATTTATCAATTTTTTAATAATTAAAGAATTATTACACATAATATTACATACAGGGGCTTGGACAAAGATCAAACAGTGTTGCTGACTCATGGTGACAGTATAGAAAGAGTAGCTGAATCTTTTCGAACAACTGCACACTCAGCAAGTTTTATAACAGCAATTGCAAATGAAAAATTAAATTTATATGGTGTACAATTTCACCCTGAAGTAGATTTGACACCCAATGGAAAAACGATATTACAGAATTTTCTTTTTGGGGTAGCTGGTTTGACAGGCAACTACACTTTGAGGGATAGAGAAACACAGTGCATAGAATACATCAGAGAGACTGTTGGTAACAACAAAGTTTTGTTACTTGTCAGTGGTGGTGTTGATTCAACAGTGTGTGCAGCATTACTTCATAAAGCCTTAAATAAAGATCAAATTATAGCTGTGCACATTAATAATGGATTTATGCGAAAAGGTAATTTTATACTTTTCATTTAAATTTTACAAAAATTACTATTTTACAAATGCTATAGCTATATTTTTGTTTCATTTAATGTTACACTTTTAATTATTATTAAATATTTCTTGATTCACATTTAAATCTGTATTTAATTTAAAAATTAATTGAATTAATCTTTAAAAAATTTGTAAAAGATATTTGATACATAAAAACACACTGGAATAATTTTTTAATGATTCATTAGGTAGTTAATTAATTATAAGTTACTGTAAATATTTTTAAATAATTTTTATCAGCCATATACCATGATAAAACAAACTCATTGATATTATTCACTTTTCAAAATATAAATTTTACCATACTCATTCATTTATTCGAAAAAATATATATATATTTTTAAAAATATAAGTAGATTGGAAATACATAAATACATTAATTGTGTACTTGGATAGATGAGTACTTTATATTGTCTTTAAATTGATTATATTTAATTTTTCAACATAAATTAATATTTAATTTAAATAGTTTTAGATTCAACAAAATTCCATATTGTATTCTATCTCATTTTGTTAATTATAATAATTTCCAGTTCTGAAATAAATTTATGATAATTTAGACATAAACATCCTAATATGAAAATAATACTACTATTGGTTACCTTTTAATTTTTATGATGCTCTATTAACAAATGACTAAGTTGTTATGATAGTTTTCAAATAGTTATATGCATTAAAATAATTGCCCAAATCTTCTTAAAGAAGAAAAATCAAAACTATTGTTTTCAATTTTGAATGATAACATTAATATTACTTCGACATTTATTTAGGTGAAACTCCATTAGTGGAACAAAGCCTTGCACAAATTGGAATCAAATTACGAGTAATTAATGCTACACGTAGTTTTCTTGATGGTACAACTATCATATCAAGTAGCATTAGTGGTGATAGCTCAGTCACTGCTACTACTGAAGCTCAACAAAATCTTAGCACAACATACAGTGTTGTAGTAAATAAAACCAATAGAGAAGTAACCATTTTTCCTAAACCGAAATTAACAAAAATGCTTTGTATAACTACCAATCCTGAAGAAAAACGTAAAATTATTGGTGATATTTTTGTGCATGTGGCTAATGAAGCAATGGCTGAAATGGGTTTGAAATCTGAACAAGTATTTCTTGGTCAGGGAACTCTTAGGCCTGATCTTATTGAAAGTGCAAGTGCTTTGGTTAGTGGTAAAGCAGAAGCAATTAAAACTCATCACAATGACAGTGAATTAGTAAGGGAGCTTCGAGCTAATGGTAGAGTAGTCGAACCTCTAAAAGACTTTCATAAAGATGAAGTAAGGCAATTGGGTTGTGATCTTGGGCTTCCATCATCACTTGTATCAAGACATCCTTTTCCTGGCCCAGGTCTAGCTATTCGAATAATTTGTGCAGAAGAACCATATATGGATAAAGACTTTTCAGAAACAAGGGTAAATTATTTTATAACAAAACTAGTGTAGCATATGAGATTTCAAAAATAGTCTATTAAATTATTCTATTGATTGTTATAAGTATAATAGCTTTTGAATAATTAATTGAAAATAGAAATAGTTTTCCTGAAATAGGAAAATTATACTGCAAATACAACATTTTTCCAAAATTTTTTAATATTAATGATTTGTGCAATAATTATTTCAGAAGTAACTATAATTTTCCTATGAAGAATTTCATATTTAATATGAAATTTATATTTAATACGAAATTCAATAATAAAAACTAAATTTCTATAAATCAATTTTTGATTTTTAAATTATGTTTTTTATTTCAGGTACTTGTTAAAATAATAGTAGAATATGATCAAATGCTACAGAAAAAACATGCTCTTTTAAATCGTGTAGAGGATGCAATTAGTGACAGTGAAAGTCAAATATTGGAAACAATTTCAAGTCAGCGATATCTTACTGCTACTCTTTTACCTATTCGTAGTGTGGGTGTTCAGGTTAGACATTTATTTTTTGAATAAGATATTAATTCCAATTACACATAAATTTTAATATTTTAAATTTTTTAAGAAAATTAATAGAGACATTAAATACAATGCTTTCAAATGAAATAAAACTTATAGTAAACATAATAAATTTCATATTCATCGTTTTTATATTTCTTGCAAAATTCTGTTGACTAATTAAAAATATTTTACTATAAAATTTATTGATCGATTTAGAGTAAGGCAGTTTTCATATTTATTACGACCGTGCAATTTCATGTATTTTTCTTTAAATTTGAATTATTTGAATATTTTTCAATGAATGAAATATAAACTTATAATATTTAATTTCTTACCAAAATATGGTACTTAACTTTTTAATAAGAAATATATCTTAAGAATATGTACAAAAGTAAATTAGAAATATTTCAAATATGAAACTAATGTTTTTTAAATTTTATTTATAGGGAGATCAACGCAGTTACAGTTATGTAGTAGGTCTTTCGACTGATTGTAATATAACAGAGCGTGAATGGCAAAGCTTACTGTTTCTTGCTAAACTAATTCCTCGCATCTGTCACAATGTTAATAGAGTTTGTTATATTTTTGGGAATAAAGTTCAACATCCAGTAATGGATATTACTCCAACACATCTTACTTCAAATGTTATAGCAACACTTCGCCAAGCTGATTTTTTAGCTAATCAGGTAATATATAAAATAATTTTTATTTATCTAATAGGATCAATTTATTAGTGAATGAATATATACCAGGGAGTCAATTAATAATTCTGTAATTCAATATGTTTTCATTTATTGATGCAGTTCCACTATCTAATAATTATAAGATGAAAATATTAAAATAAATTTTCTGTATTATTAAGCAAATTTACATGATTTAAAAAAATACTTTAAATATTTTCTTTTCAATGATAACTCATGTTATATCATAATGAAAGATAATTTAATTTTTTATTAATTAATACACTGAATCTATAATGACTTCAATAGGTTTTATCATCAAATAATTGCATGGGATCAATCAGTCAAATGCCAGTTATACTCATTCCTATTCACTTTGATCGTGACTATGCTTCTCGAGCTCCTCCTTGTCAACGATCAATAGTCTTAAGGCCATTCTGTTCAAAAGATTTTATGACTGGCACTCCAGCAATTCCTGGAAAAGAATTACCAATGCATGTAAGTTTGCATAATTTAATAAAAACATAAGCAATTATTACTACCTCATTCATATTTCAGGTTATTATGAAAATGGTCGACGAAATTATGTCCGTACCAGGTATTTCACGTGTTTTATATGATCTTACATCCAAACCACCAGGCACGACTGAATGGGAATAGTAAATAAACGCAAGAAGCTACTCATTAAAAATGTTTTCTGTTTTTCTGTTTTAAACTACGTGCGTTTAAGCGCAAGATGCAGAAATGAGCAAATTTGTAATTAAATATCGTCAATCAAAAAGTTATTGAATATTTGAATGATGGCGATTATTGAAGCTACTTATGGTCAGGCAGCACATTGTAACAACTAGTTATTATGCAACGTACATTTGTAATTAGAAAAAGTCAAGTGTAACTGGTTGTGCGAGTAAGTATCCATGGTCGATTGTTATATAATAACAAACTTAACAAAACGCGGATTTTTGTTAAACAATTAAAATGTATATGTTTATATATAATTTCTTTGCGTTTTTGTGATTGTACTGTAAACGTACATGCAAGTTATATATGCATATATCTATTAATTATACGATTCGCGCTTTGTTAATGCAAAGTAATGATTTTGCATTACGTGACTGCCTGTATTCGAGCATCGTAAAAATTGGCTCCACTTTTTGCTTTACCAGAGCAAATTTACTTTAATTTACATTATTTGCGGCTCTGCGTTGAGTAAAAAGCTTATAAGAATATATATAGATATGAAAGAGTGAGTGCATGTAATGGGCGCAGAAGGGAGTAAGAACGGGATTGCCTCCTTTAATCATAAACAGAATGAATGGTTAAGGTGAACAACGGATACTGAGAAAAAACAGTCAAACATGTCAACATTGCTTATTGTAAATATGTTATACATCCACTTTTGTCATCGTTTATTTAAGCAAAATGTAAAAATTTATTTATCAAGTATTATAATGTATAGAAAATCACAAACGGTACTTGGTCAGAACACTTGTTAAATAATTAAATCGTCAGTGATAAATCATCGAAAAAGCAGACAACATTAAAATATTCTTGATCGAGTGTATACATCAGACTTAAATGTGCCGTAGTGTCTTTCTGTGTTTTTGTGCAAGTCTTATGTTGGACGTAACTTGTATATTTGACTACGAATCTGCGCCACGAGGCGAGAAAATGTTTGGTTCACATGTATAATGAAAACTTACATATGAAGAAAATCTAATTTTCTCAAACTTACAAAAAAGAATCGGAAATGTTTATATGTGAGTATATGTATATACATATACATATATTTATACATATACATACGTGTGAATATATATTTATTATTTATATATATATATACACATGTGTATGTAAATGTATATATATATTTATACATATATATACATATGTGTGTGTACTAATATAATAAAAAACGCAAATCAAATTTTTACAGGAAGGTGAATTGTATTGGATTTTTTTGACAAGCTAATGTAGATTAAATAAATAAGCAACGGATTATCTTTGAACCATCTTTAAATTAAGTTGTCTTATAAATCAAATTTATATCTTGTTATATCAAATTATGAGTTCATAGATATTTATTGAATTTAAACATTTATGTTTGCGATTTTTGTGATTCGATTATTTTTATAGGATCAAATATGTGCTTGTCGACAACTGCAACAAAATGATCTTTTGTATTACAAAAACAAATTAGGTTTTAAAAAATTCAAAAAGTAAATTGAATATAATATTATACACTATACAGCTTCTTGTCTATTTTATGTTCCTACATTCAAAAAAACTCGTATCATTTATTCAAGTTTAAGAATTATTTGTCATTCGTACAATAGGATAAAAATTTGCAACCAACTTCGTCGTAAATGAGTAAAGGATTAATTTTGTAACAGATTGATAAAAAATATGGGAAGCGGTCTAAGTAATATTATAGTCTTAAGAAAAAATGCAGTTTATTTATTCAATACAGAAATCATCTATTAAAATTTTTGGAAAATGCTTTACTTTTTTTAAACAAAATCTTTCATTAGTTACTTTTTGCTGGGTTGTATTTTTAGCTACTTTATATTTATAATTTTTTTATCTATTAAAATAAAATATTAATTCAATAAATTAAATCATTTATAGACCGTTTTTAAACAAATATATGCTTATATTGTTTACTAAACGTATATTGCTCTTTATAATATAAAAAATAATGTATGAAATATTAAAATTTACTAAGATAAACGATTCAATGAATGAATGAGAAACGAAATGCTTAAAATCTGAAAATAATCACTGCTATGAATATTAATTTTATATACAATTGCAATTATTCAAACTGTTAAATCGATTTTAGATACAAAAGTGATTCATGTTGTTGACCTGCTAATATATGCAGTGGTTAAGAAAAACAGTATTTATAATTTTTTATTCCAGTTTGTTCAGATGCGTTAGTGCAAATTTGACTCAAACATTTTTCAAAATTTTGACTACTTGCATGACCTGCTGATACACCAATACTCTTGTTGTAACAATTATTATTTTATAGAAAATAAATAAATATGAAATTTAAAGAATTTTACAGCTCTAGCGTAATATGAAAAAATTAATTAGCAATAAATACTAATAAACACAAAATTTAATACCATAATTTTTATGCTAATCTTTTAAGCTGATCTGTATAATATCCTATTTGTGCATCGATTCTGCTTTAAATTAATATGATATTGTGATAAAAATTGTAGATTAATTAGGTAAATTTTAAAAAAATAATCTATCTGATATTATAAAAATTTTATGAAAAAAACTATTTTTAAATTAATTTTAAAATTCCATCACAAATTAAATCAATTCGTTTCGAAATTGCATGTTCCTCTCAGATACCTACAATAACTAAATTATGAAAATATTGAGTTGTGCATATTTTTCATATTAATTGTGCTGCTATAAAGTATAATTTTTTCCCAAAAACCATGTTGAAAATTTTTTAGAACACCTTAAATAAATTAATTTTCTAAGAACTATATATCTCCAGTTTTAATCAATTTGAAAGTTTTTCGTTTTATATTAATGTTACTTTGATTCCATGGTGTTTCGCATATATTATGATTTTTCGGTAAACTATACATGTAATAAATAAAATAAAATTTAATAACTATATATTTAATACATTAGCAACAACTATTTAATTTATTAAAATTTAAATTTAAACTTGTCAAAATTTTCCAAAATCAAATTATTTTCAAGATTACTTTTGTTTTTAAAACTTTTTGCACGAATAATCGCTTTGTCATGTTTAATAATGTCTATTTAATGCATTTATTTGAGGCATCATTATGTGTATATTCAAGTTAATAACCTAAATGCATTGTATGCTCTAAAAATTTGATTATCATTTGTATAAATTCCAAATTTGTTATATGCATTTAATTTCCAAATTCATGCAGCGTCAAAAATGTATAGTCATTACTGTTCTTATTTATATGTTATAATGCTTTAAATTTTGTATGTATTAGAATTTTGTGCAATTAAAATTTTTTTTTACAATTTTGTGCATGTATGTACTTTACAAAGATCTGCTAGCATTACTTTAATTCTAACAAATTCTATGCAAATAAGGGATTTTTCGAGACTTATTGAAGGTTGCGTTGAAGTAAAAAAGGCCTCAAAAGTAACATTTTATTCTGTTTTATTTTTATTTATTAGTATTCAATTATTAATTATTAGAGTGGCGAGACAGCTGAGAACCAGGTAAGTGTCCTAGTCTCTCTCTATCTTTGTACTGTCTGGAGAGGAGTCTTGTCTCCAAAAGGGGAAACTGAGCCACCCTTTTTTTGGATATTGGGGCGATTTATTGTTTTATTAGGGTTTTTATTCGGGACCATACCATTTCTTTGGAGAAGGGGAGCAAAATCTGAGCTACCAAGGCATTAACGCTTTTGCTGACAAGAACATCATTGAGGTCAACACCCGATGCAAAAGGCGGATGTTTATCCCCGTCCCTCAGGAGAGGAATGGAGCCGGCGCCTCAATACATAAAGGCAATAAAGGAATTATCTGACTATCCTCAGGAGAGGAGCGGAATCAATGCCTAATGCAAAGGCGGAAATATTTCACGCTCCTCAGGAGAGGAGTGGAGACCTAAATCAATGCCCTTACTAAAGGACGGATAGGAAAGGAGGTTTTGCGACACTTTTTTATTTGAAGAGAAGCGAAGATCAACACCCTTATTAAAGGACGGATAGTGGGGGTAGATCGACACTTCTCTTCTGAAGAGAAGTTGATTTTTGGGACGGGGCCCGAAAATAAAAAGGTAAAATTTAAAATTTTAAAATAGACTTTAAAAGTCCTACTTGGCGCGCTGAATCTAAGTCTTTTTTATTTTTCTTAAGAGAGAAAAATAAAGTAAATTTATCGCCGTGAAAACTATAGCAGACAGAAGGGGCTGGTATCTGGTATCTCCGTGAGCTCACGCTATGTGTCACAAGGGGGTTGCACAACGCCTTATAAGGGTTGATCCGCTGCAAAAATCGTCGCCGCTGATTTTTCCGGGGAAAAATCTCGTAGCGAGGCAGTCCAGTGGCGAAGCAGCGAGTTGGGAGAATGGAAAATCTTCCCATACTGGCAATCGAGTTCCCAAGAAAGGGAAAAGGGTCGACTTTGAGGCGAATGGGTATATCCTCGAGAGTGGAAAAATCCCGCCCTATTTTTAAACCTATTCATTTATTGTGGCTAGAAATTCGGATAAAATTAAGCAAGAATATGTAAAATTTATTATTAATATTATTAATTATGGCTATGGTTCTCCACTAATATATTGTAAATAGTTGTATTTAAATCCTTCTATCATTAAGAGTTCATTTAATAATTTATTGTTTGTGAAAATAGATATTCTTAATTATTTTGTTATAACTCTTATATTATATTTTAAATTGTTTGATTATTAATTAAAAGAGAACCTTAGTCGATAAGCAAAAGGATAATTTATTATAATCAAAAAGTGGGATTGGTAAAAAAAATCCTTTAGTCATTTAAAAATTAAACGTTATTATATCTTAATTTTAAGGATGATTATTTATTACATAGCTCGTATCTATTGGTTTTTATTACTTATACTAATTAATCATGGGCATTCCATTAGATTAGAGGAATGTATCTCTTATTTTTTATTCCTTAAATATTATTTATTCATATATATATATATATATATATATATATATATATATATATATATATATGATTTACTGATAATTAAATTAATTACATAAAAAAACAATATAATATTAGATACCAGCTATAAGAGATATATTTAAATGAGACAACTGTAGGTATAATGCAAATAGTAGGGGAAATTGCTCCTCGATTCTTCAGTCGGAATTGTTATTATTTAATTGCAATTTTAACTATTTTTTCTAAGTGATTCGGACCTACATTTTTAAAAAGGGCTTTCCTCGCGCTGCTTTTCTTGTTTTTCATATAAAAAAGGATGGGTCGCAGGTCAATTGTCATGAATATTCACTTGATGATAAGTGCCGAAGAAAGATCCAAAATTTGCATTTGTGGACTGCTTTAAGATGTAGAAGTACTACTAAGAGGGTTCAGACTTAATCAAATTGGGACTACTTCGAAGATTGCCATAGTATAAATAAGGAAGAATATTACCAATACAGAGATATGAACGCAAGTCGGATTCTTTTCAGCACACCTCGTATATTATAGTCTTTAAATTTATTCTTATAATATAATTGCGAGCAATTAAATACTATTTTAAACTCAATTTTTTTAAATAAATAATTTATCATTATTTATTATTTTTATTATTAATTTTTATATCAATTGCTTAGTTTTCAAGATAAATGATTGGTAATAATGTTTTGTGAAACAAGTGTATTGCTTTATGATTATTCTTTAAAAATTAATTTATGATTTTCTCTTCCAATTGAATTAAATCGAATTAAATATACAAATCTAAATCTTTTCAGTACATGATGTCATGATTCTGCCCAAAACTATTTTCATCAATGCCATGCATTACATGAAGTAGAGACGTTTTGAATGATAAACAAAGTGAATAGTTACTTGCTATTATAGTTATATATACAAGTGACCAAGTGGCCAAAAATGCTCACTTACTCTATTGTGCTGTTTCCATTTAATTATAAAAAGAATCAATAGAACATTATTACTGAATCAAATTTTAATTTCACTGTGCTCTAAACAATTATTTGAACATTCACACAGGTACCGACACTAGGTCACTAGCTAGTGATTTTAGTCACACTGACGCTGGTGAAGAGTAAGTAATTTCACTTATAACCACATATAACCACATATAACTAGATATTTTAGCAGGTATCAGCTGCAGTTACTAACTGTTAGCTCTGCCACCTCTACTGTTAGTATCAGTAATAGAACAGATAACAGATATAACAAAGTTAGATGTATGATATCAGATCACATGATTGATGATTTATAATGAAATTTAAATATTTCAAAATATAAATTGAAAAAGTATAATTTGTTTTACTAAAAAAATTGTTGAAAATTAAATTAGAAAATGACTCTGTACCACTTTGGAAATTGTTTAGCGCTAGTATATGTCCCTTATTACTTAACCTATAAATTCTCAGGACTGTAAGATGCTTATTTTTATGAATCAAAATTAATAATTTATATATTTTATATTATTTATAAATATTTGATTTTAGTTCTGAATATGGAGCTTTTTGGAAATGTATTCAAGCAGGAGGAATTTACGTGTTCACGCAATTATTAAAAATGCTTGCTTTGGCTACTTTTTTCCCTACTGCTGATAGCATTGGATCTAAGGGTTTTGATTTTTTTGGTGTAAGTTTAAATAATAAAACTTATATATTATGATTAGATGATTAAGGTTATTTTATTTTTTTCAGGAATTCTTAAAATCATCTATTGATTTAGCTGATTTAGTCGGAATATATATAGTCTTAAATGGCATACCAGGAAAAGGTCATGCAAAAGTTTTAACAGCAGGTATAGGATGGGCAGGGGCTGAAGTTATTCTAACAAGATTTCTTTTATTGTGGGTCGGAGCTAGAGGAGCAGAATTTGACTGGAAATATATTCAGAAGAGTTTAGAATCTAATATATGTCTAGTATGATTCATAATAAAAATATTATTGTGTATATGCTATAAAATTACATATACATATTGAATCATAAGTTAGATTCAATATCATAATTATTTTGTCTTGTTTTAGATTCAACATATTACAACTGCAACTCTAGTTTGGCTTTGGTCAAGGCATGATTTAAAACAAAGTTTAGTCCCTGTTGTTGTTACAATGTTATTAATAACAATTTATAGGTCTCTTATCTCAGATTTCTTTGTGACATCATTTTTAATTGGACCTTGGACAACATTGTTAATGAAAGCTATTACTGCAACAGTAATAGGAGCAATAACATTGCACATATATGCGGCTTTAGCTTATTCCATTGGTATTTTTTAAGGTGTTGAAGACTTATAAATTTCACCAATTTTTTAAAATACATTTAATAAATATAAATAATAGTCATTAATCTTTTTAATTGATAATCTTAGTCATTGATATTTGATTTTTTGAATTTATATAAGTTTATTTAGTTTTCTAAATAACACTATCTAGGTTAAAAGCAAGGAAAGATGTAATAGGATCTGAATTTCAATATAAAACTTCAGAAATTTTTTTATTAATTTGTACATTGTTTTTAACATTATACTTCATTTAATAATTTTTAATTTAATTAAACTCAGTCTTTCAGATTTGATAAATGTTAAAGTTAACTTTTTAATGAAATCACAAAACTACAAAACTTGCAGCTAATATAATATTTACATGATTTTCAAAAAATATTAAATAATACATTACCATTATTATTTTACATGTAAATTATTTTTACATCACTTGAAATAAATGAATATATATATCTGTTGTAAGAGAATCATTAGTATTAAAATAATTAGATTTTTAATCATTTACATTTATCAAATTATGTATAGCTACCATAATCTAGAATTTTTATCTACTTTAATAATTTAAATCAAATAAGGAAATTAACTTTCAGAATGATAATCACTGCCATTAATACTAGTGCTAGACATGGAAGAATTACTATCATTTACGTTGTTCATAAATATATTGTTTTCATCATCAAAAAAATCATTATCTTCATCATCTTCATCATTGTCATCTATATCAAGATCACTTTCATCTTCAGAATCATTGTTCAGTAATCTGTTACCTATTCTTGCAAAAAGACGCTAAAAATGCATACAAAAAATAAAGATAAAATATTCATAAATATTCAAGACATTTATGAAAATGTAACAAATTTATATATGAAATTCAATGTAGTGTTTTAGCTATTTATTTACAAAAACGATTAAATTAAATTGCTTACCATATTATTTTCTAAATGGGTTAGTCGAGGTGAAATTTCATCAAGCATAAATCCAACAGAATTCTGATGAACACACTGAAATCAAAAAAATAAATATAAAATTTTGATAATTTTATTATTAAAACAAAGAAACTATATTACAATATTTACATGTTTTAATTTTTCTTGAACTATGGGCCTTTCTTCTTGAGATGGACTCCATATTTTTACATCAGAATCTAATCCACTTGTGGCTAAGATTGGAATATGAGGGTGGGGTTCCAAAACATTCACCTAATAACAAACAAACCAACAATGTAATATTCTAACGTAATACTGTTGTCAATGTAAAAAATACTGTTGAATATATTAATATATGAATTAACATTGGTGACTATGCTGATGAATAAAGACAAATTGTACAAAAAATTTTTACTGAATTATTTGTCAAAACTTAATGGTCCATGTGTCATAAAAATATAAATTTAAGATTTATTAAGAAGAACTCTTACAATTCCTTTTTCATCCCCTGGCATCCATTGGACTATTGCTTCTGTTTTTTTATCCCAAATAAAAATATTTCCACAATCAGAACCAGATAAAATAAATTCACTTTGCGGTCCAAAGAAATTTACACCTTTTACTGTATAATTTACAAGAAAAATATAAATATAACATTTTTAGTAAATGTCTAAATAAAAGTTTACCTTAATTAAAAGTAATACAAAAATTTTTAAGAAATTTTAAAATCTTACCAGTAGCACTATTTCGATGACCTGTGTATGTATGAGCAAGACTTCGCTTTTCATGAGGCATGGCATCAATCATAGTATCAAACAAATAAATGTGTTCATTGCTATATGAAGCTACGATTTCAGTTCCATTGTAATTGTAAACAGCAGATGTGACTTGTGCAAATTTATTACTCAACTTCAGGTATCGAAACAGAACAAAATATAAAATAAACTCAGGCTTGAACTCACAATAGAAGTACAACTTACCAAGTGTACAGGACAAAATTGTTTTACAGGAGTTGTAGGTTTCCTTCGATCATATATTTTGACAAAGCGCATTCGTCCAGCGACGCAAAATTCAAAATCATTAAAAGGATTTGAATGAATACTATACAATGATATTTCTTTTTCATTTTCCTTAACTGATAATAATCTAAAAAAACATATTATTAAAAGAAAGGTTTTTATTTTATAAAAAACAAATAATAATTATTTGTAAGAATTACTCACTTTTGAGCCTTTTGTTCTCTTATATCAATTAATAAAACTTTAGAATCTTCTCCAGCAGAAAGAACAATGTGTGGTAAATCTAAATGAGTACTAATCTTATGACATGCAGATCTATGTTGAGCTAATTTTGAACTATCACTACTTTGAATATCAATTAAGCGCACTTGTCCATCCCGAGCACATGTTACTACATAGCGTTCCATATCAAGTGGTAACCATTTTGATTGAAAAATGTTACTACGATGAGAACTATTTAAAATCACTTGTTTTTCTTTTCCTATCGCCCAATCCCAAATGATTACTCTTAAATCATCTGAGGCACTAGCAAGAAGATTTCCTTTTTGATTAAAACCTAAAGAATTAACACATCCCTGCAAAACGCATGTTGTTGTTAATTTTATTTCAAGTTTTTAAATAAAAATTCTTTTTATTATTAAATCTGTAATTATACTAACATAATGTTCTTCAAGTTTATACATCAGCTTTAAACGTTGAACCATGTGAGATGAACTATAGAATCTGCATTGAATTGAGTTATTAAAGCCAATTTGCCTACTAATGACATCTTTTACAATGCACCAATCAGATTTTGAAGGCTTTTTTTTTAATCCAGCCATCACTTCTTTAACACGAGAATCTAAATCATCACTAGCTGCACTCCATATACTTGAATCATCATTTTCTGTCAAGGATAAAATATAAAAATTAAATGAAGTCTTATATAATATTTAAAATAAAAAACCAATTTTCCAATTTACCTTCTGAAACTAATTCAGAATTGTTTAAAAAGCTTTCACTTTCATCTTCCTCAAATTCTATAAATTCAGAAGAACTAGATTCATTTTCTACATTTTCAGCAGCTTCATTTGTGATATGTTCACTTGAATCGTCTGCTATATCACTTGAGTCACTTTGACTTCGATAATTACGTTTCTTAAACTTAGATTTTAGTTTAGAGAATGTGAAACTTGATTCATTATTACTTTCTTGAGAATTATTAGATGACAATGTAGCTGCTTGAGACTCATTTAACTTTTGCCTTTTATTATATTCTGAATTACAATCTGATTTTTGTAATTTATCATTATCACTATCAGCTTGATCTATATATAAGTTAATAATATGAAAAAACATGTTAATCAAAAAATAGTATTCAAAAGAAAAAAAATACCCTTGGATCTTTTTGCTAAATTTTCCAATAAAGTACATGAGTTTTGTTGATATCCTGAAGTAGCAGGTTGTACATTTGTTTTTGATGCCTCATCAATATGATTACAAGCAATTTTATGTTCTATTTCTTGATCTTCGCTTTTATTTGACAAACTACCTATGAATATTGAATGTTTTTCATTGGTAGAAGATTGCATGACTTCAGAAATTAATGTTGAACTAACAGATTTATTTTCAACATTTTCTTCTCCTTCGTTCTGTTTGTTTTCACTCTTTAAATCTGCCATGTTAATGAAAATCTTAAATCTTCTTACTTAAGTTATTATGCTAATAATGCATAGTACAGACAGTTTCAGGTTTACATTGCCTAAAATATAAAAATATTATATGAAAATTAAAAAATAACTGTTATGCCTTTGTCTAATCAATGCTCAGATCAATGTTTTGTATGCATAAAAATTATGTATTTGTGTAATAAATCAAAAAAATTGAAAAAATAAATGTATTTATTAAACAAACACATGCATACAAATAAACAAATACATTTGTAAGGATACAAATAAAATAGTAAGCTTAGTACTAGGATACCTTAATAATAAGCAATATGCAAACATTTATAACGCGCAAAAAGTGCATAACCTGCTTAATATCGATAATTTACGCAGATTATAAGAACAGATTGAAGTATGTACTATAATAATTATATATCTGCTAGTATACTCCAAATGTACCGATTACTATATATATGTGTAAGGTTGATGTGAAACGACGAGAGTGAGTCAAATGAATTCAATCGTAAATAAAATTTTATGCATACACATATATATATAAAATATATTTCAATGTTTGCTTTTTCTTATTAATTGCTGACCTATATTGTATACAAGTGAAAGACAACTCTTAGAATCAATTATGTATTTGGACAGAATTATAAAACTTTAAAGTATTTTTTTAAATTATAAAGTATTTCTCAAAAATGCATATAAATTGATAATGTAAAATAAAATCTACATATTTTTTAAAATTGTCATTACAGAATTTAACTTAAACAATTACTACGAATCGGATACCAAATTTATATATATAATTTGAAAGTTATATTTGAAATCTACGAAGTAGATAAATTACTACACAAAAACGAGAAGCGCTGCTTTCATAGGTTGGCAGCGTTGCATAAAGTGGGTTAATATGTACATATATATATATTAGTGGCATACATGTTTCTTATTAGCTTCTGAAACCTTATTTGGACAATAAAGATATAGAGATCCGAAGAATACTAGAAGAGATGAATAGAGAGATAGCCGGTGCTATACGCCCAAGCCGCGCCAAATTCGATGCGCCGTAGCAATACGCACCCTCGCGGAGAAAATTGTAATCTGTCGCACTTGAGGGGAAATGAGGGGAAATAAGGGAGAGGGAAGAAGTAAGCGCGAGCCACGAGTCGTGTCCATGTGCCCGGCACTCTTTATGTGTGCGACTGTGCATGACTGGATCGTTAGCATGTGTCCATGACTCGCGGCCGCATCGGAGGAGCCAGCGCGAGCAACGAGTCAAGTCAAGCTCAGTTGGACCCACGTGGCCAGCACTGTTTCTGTGTGCGTACGTGCATGACTCGGTAGCTAGCTTGTGTTAGTTCGTCGGATTTTCGGCGGGTCTGCTTGCGGCTGCTTTTCTGTTGTTCGGCCTCACCTCGGACATCATGATAGCAAACATTTTGTAATACCTGCAAGATTTATGGCTCGATTTATGCACATTTTCAAACAAAAGTAAAGATAATTTAAAATCAATAATATTAATATCATTTTGACGATTACGTACAATAAACCAACTTTATTTGTATAAAAGTTACAAATCATATATATGCACACGAAAGAGCATAAGATAGAAGCTTGTGTATATAATTTAATTAATAATTTTTTAGCGTATTTTTTTAAAAACCATGTTATGTATAATTGTCCCTAAAAACGGGATACGATTATAAACTTTTGTGTAAAAGACTTCTTCATTCGACAAATAACAAATTACTCGATAGTCGTTTAGAATTTTTACGACTTTATCTGATTAATTGCAAAAAACATTCAAAATAGAATCGAAACGCGATTCTTCAGATAGAAAAAATGTAGCTATGTACTTTCGTGATCTTAACTGTATGCATCAATGTCAATTGAGTAGAGCCGAGAATCAAGACTTGTATATCACTATTCTACACCAATTGATATTTAATTTTAAAACGTACAGAAATTAATTTTCTTTCATTATAAAAAATTCTTTTGATTTAAAAAATGATGCAAACAATATTGTTCTTTCATAATACAATATATTGTTTGCAACTAGAAGAAATTGCTTCAATATACAAGATTATAAATACAGTGTACGATGTAAATCATGTAAAAAATTATTTAATATAAATTAATTTATTTTGGTGCAAATAATATCATATTATGCTGTGATAAAATTAATTCCTACTTAATAATCTTTGTATACATAGCACAATTTGTATACAACATTATATTTCAAGATAACCAATCATTGAATGAAATGCATTGATTAATAGCATTTTAATCAAGGAGCGTTCATTTTTTATAATTAATATAATTTAAATTTTTATTATTATATAAAATGCTCTTCATCATATTTTTATACTAAAATTACATTACGTGCAGTATAGCTGTTTAATTAAATAAGAATTTTGTAAGTATATATAATATTATTTGATTATAAGTGCAGCATTTGTTATTCATATAAGCTATTTTTTATACAGTATATTTTGTCGATTATTTATATTTATAAACTATACTTTCGCGTCTATAAAAAATAGTCAGATTTCTACCAATCATTAATTATGCGTGGTCGCTCTAAGGCCTGCACCAAACTGCAAGAGATCGTGATGTCATGCTTGCGTAAGGTCGGGAGTACCTAATGAAGCCCTCCTGCCACTTTTACGCAATTCGAAGCTTCCGATGGCTTAGAATCATATTCTACAATGATCTACGCCCAATGCGTTTAATCAAATAATTTTATTATTATCCATTCATAAAAATCTATAAATATTTTTTACTGTATCAGATAATCAACTTTTATAGGTATGTAGTACTAAACCCTACAAATTACTACTTATATTGTAATTGCGATTTATTTTTATCGTATACTCTTCTCTAAACTTTAATATGAAAGTATTGAACTCAGCAGAGTTTATAAGTAAAAATTGAGTATTTATTAGAAAATGAATATATATAATGTAATACAATTTGTAAAAAGGAAAACTTATATGCGACAACTTAGGCAAACGCAGTTGCTCTCTCGAGTATTGTCGCACGACGACTGAACTCACAACAGAAAACGCCTACCAAAATGCGCTAAAACGTGCAAGGGTTTATCCCTACTCGATCGTTTATTGCTCCGATGCAGCGTCTTCGGTCAACTTCGAAGGCTGATATTTATGACTCGAGGGCCTAGTCTAAAGTAAATTTCGCTACACAATAAAACAATAATATTAAAACATTAAAAGTACACATATTTCAACAGAAAGATTATTTATAATACAATTGTATGCGTGTACTATACAATATATTACTACATTAAAAATCAATTTTAAATTTATATAATACATTATTTATATATTTTACTTATCTGTTTTAAACAATAAGGTAATATAAATTTGATACTTATATATTTTCATGTTCAAAATAAAAAATATCAGGTATGTAAAAATTCCAATTATATTCAAACAATTTTCCTCGTAATTTTCGTTTATACCTATGTGCATCAATTAACTATTAATTCATAATTAATTCAAGTATGATTATATTTTTATATAACTCTTTTTAACTTGCAACTAATTGCTCAGTATCAATCTGTATTAATATATATATAACATGTTGACAAAGTAGCTGCTACTTAATAAGCGAAAATATATTCTAATACATGTATCTATATAAGTATATACTTTGAAGGAGCTTACTTACATATATGTCTATTCTATGTTATTGCATTTGGCGAAGCATAAGCTGCCGTTCTGAACTCTGCTTTTGTTTTTGTGGTCAGACGATCTTTAAAGTCCGTTGTAGTCGTTTAACTGCTTGGTCCTTTAAATCGTTTTACCTTTCCATATAATTATTATTCTTAAATTGATTTTTCAGCAGATTCTTTTAGTGTTTGTTCATTAATTAATTGTTGCATAGACAGATAAGTAGGTTAAAAATCAATTATTGTACGGAGTCTTTTGAGTTGCAACAATGAGTCAACAAGCTACAAAGAATCGGTGCAAATATGCACATTGTAACAATGGATCCCAGAATCAATCCCATTTGTTTCGTTTTCCAGCTACAGAAGAGGGGCAAAAAATCTGGATTGAAAATTCAGGTGATTATCGTTAACAATAATACGAAATGTGTTTTTTCCGAGTGTTTTCCATTTAATTGCTGCGACGCATCGTTCTATTATCTACCTATCAATCGTTGCATGTGACTCTCTATGAGAGGTAAACGTGGAGGCGAGAATCTCGCGAATGATTACTTGCAAACTTCCGAGAATTTTGGTCGCGTCGCATGGTCCTGTCGCTTATTTTCTAATCTCTAAGAAGCGAAGCATCCAGCGATATTTGCACGCGAATTCTTTTTGCCTCGATGTACCGATCATAGGCTGACAGAATTTTCTAAGAGACACAGGCTTGGACACAGGGCCATCGCACTGCGACGGGCGAAACGCCGCCCGCTGCATTTACCCGTTAACGCGCTTCTGCGTCCGACGTGCTTGCGCACTAAAAATCTTGAAAATTGGGAAAATCTGAAAAGATTTTGAAAGAGTATTTGAAATTATACTCTAAAAATCCGAGCCAGGTTGAGCTATAGGAGGGGAGGGAAATAAACAATCGCTCGGGATCGAGCTCGCCGCCTCCCTTTAACTTATCTATTATAATATCTATTTTTTATATTTTTAAATATTGAATCACAGAATTGTAATACTAAAAAATTTATTATTTATATATAATACATGTATTATGATTGTGAACGGATTTTTATAGTGGAAACCGTTTACAATTCTAGGTAGAATTGAAGAGTCATTCTAGGTTCAGGATCTGCTGACTTTCTAGTATTCTTACTAGAACACATCGAAAAATTCTTAAAAACCCATATGTTTAGTCGCGAATAACGTCTACACTAAATAATCATTTCTCATGTAAAATATTATCCATACACAAATAATTATCGATGTATCAAAATATATTTAAAATAATTTCCAGAGTATATTCGCTCTGTGTTCCGCGCAGGTTTTACCCAGGAAAACCCTCAATAAAATTAATTGTAGCTGCAACCTAGCGGCGGCCCCTTCGGCGGTACCTTTCTTGACCAGTCTAGACATGTATTTCGGATTAGGAAGCAAATTGAGCGGGACACAGAGAACGAAGATATACTCCAACGCTGTACTTGTAAAGAAAAAGGGCGACAGTCTCGAAGCAACTCTTGACACGATAACATCGAGAGCTAGCTTCTTAAATTGATGTACATAAGCATTTTGACAGATTTTCATTAAAACAGTTTAACCTTTTTAACTTTACACTGTGTTATTTTATTTAAATAATCCCACTAACTAGCTCGACTAAGTTAAGTCGGAGTCGAGTATCTCGCGCATTTGTTGAGAATTTCCACCATATAACCTAACAATATAGCAACTTTTAAAAGTAAATAAATGTTAATATGTTACATTTAATTACTGCAATAAATAATTTAAAAATAAATAAAAGTTAATATTAAAAGGACTTATCATTTTAACAAATCCTCTCATTGGTTGAAAACCTACTCCAAACCGACGATTCAATCAGTTGGATTGTGCCGCCTCCATTTTCAAGATAAAGATTTTATTGATGATTGGAAAACGCGTTTACGTCTTAACAGCGTTCCCATTCATTGAAGAAATAACAAAATACCTGGTGATTAAGAACAATGAGATTGTAGTACTTGAACATTTCGAAAATAAAGAGAAGCCTCGTGAAAAAGAAAATTTAGAAGTGGAAGCATCATCAACATCAGAAGAATTAATATCAGTCAGCGTTGCAATATATTCAGTATTTAATGATACGAATATAATAAAAAATGTAGCTATACAAGACGAACATCTTAAGAATCCTCAAGAACAAAACCTGGATATTCAAACATCGACATCCGCATCATCGACATATAATAACGCCGTAATAAATTCATTATCCAACGATATGAATTCTAAGCTTGTGCGAACTGATAGCGATAAAACTAATAAGCAATTACCTACTAGAACTTTCTTGTCAGGTAAACAAATGTTTTCAAATTTTCATGGCGAAGGTACAGATCTTTCTTATACGCGCCACGATCCCGATAAAGAATATAATAAGATCGTTAATGCTGACTTAGATAACCAGTAAGAAAATATTAGTCAAAAGGCCGTCACTTCACAATTTATTCAGAAAATAGCCCGCAGTTTAGTAAACGCTAAAAATTATATAAAAATTCTTAAAAGAAAATTCGAAACTTTAAATAAACGTAGCCAATCCTTTCAAAAAGTTATAAAAAGTCAACAGGGAAAAATTCGACGATTAAGAATCCGTTTACAAAAGAATGCGCATAAAAAACATAATATCAATAACTTACTTGATGCTTTAGACATCACTAAAATTTCACGCACAATGATAAATTTGCAGCTTCACACAAAAAAGAATCCTTATTCCGAAGACGAAAAAAACTTAGCTAAATTGATTTATTTTCATTCCGCGGCTTGTTACTCACGATTGAGAAGTGCAGGATTATTATTACCTACTGAGTCCACAGTTAAGTCGTAGATCTCCGAATACGATGTTGTTCCCGGTATTAATAACGTAGTATTAGACAAACTTCAATCTTTTTTAATCAGTTTGAACCCTAATCAGCGACTTTGTGCTTTAAAATTCGATGAAATGTCTGTAAGAGCAGCCGAAGAGTATTCGAAAAAGCAGGATCTAATTGAAGGTTTAGTCGATATGGGCAAAGGTAAAAGCGCAAATGTTGCAAAACATGCTCTTATATTTTGCTTAGACAGTATTAATGCGGAAAATAATTGGCGCCAATTAATTTCATTCAGTTTTAATGAAAACGGTGCGTCAGCCGAAGAACTTTTTGACATTATTCACGAAATTATAATCAAACTTATAAAAATAGGAGCCGATGTAAGAATGATTGTTTGCGATCAAGGTACTAACAATCAAAAATTATTTAAAAATTTAAACGTTTCTACGAATAAACCTTATTTCGAAATTAAGTATCAAAATGACAAAAGTCAAAAGATTTACGCAGTTTTTGATTGGCCACACCTTATAAAAAGGTTGGTTGCACAATTAAGATTATACGATAGCATTTATATAAATGACGATATATTAGTTTCGTTAAATGATTTGCGACTAGCGTGGGAACTTGATAAAAGCCTCCATACTTCAAATGTATTAGCTCACATAACCGAAAGCCATTTTAATCCAAATACCTTTGAAGCTATGCGAGTAAAATTAGCATTTCAGTTATTAAGCCGACGCATGGCTAGTGCAATTGAAACAGCTGGGGCTAGCGCAACCAGTCTAAAAAGTAAATCGTGGAAAAAATCTGCTGAATTCGTGAGGAAAATGGATGCTGTAATTGATGCGTGTAATGCTTATAATTTAGTAACTAAACATGAACAAAAGCGTCCATTTTCAGATCGCAATCCACAGGTTTTAAAGCGAGTACAAAAATTTATTATTTGGTCAAAACAATGGTCCGTGAAGACCAAAAACGGTTCCAAACGACCACCTTGTTTCGATGGACTGATCATAACTGCACAGTCTTTAGTACAGTTATATCAGGACATCAAATTAGTTTCTCCCGATTTTCAACCAGCAACAGGACTGTGCAATCAAGATTCTGTGGAGCATGTCCATTCTAAACTTCGCGGTCGCGGAGGATTCAATTCGAATCCTACTTGCCGCATGTACCGCTTATCTTTTAGACACATTTTATCAACCGATTTCATTCATGCAAGTAAACGAGGTAATACCAATTCTATTGATGATAATTCTAATAGTGAAACTATTTCATTTCCAAATGAAAGCTCACAGAATCTGTCTTTACCTGACGTACAATCAATCGAATAGAGTTTCGAGGAAAATAAAAAGCTCAATGAACTTGTAGAAGCTTCATCCTTAATTCAGTTCAATTTCGAATATAATGAACCACTGGTCGATATAGAAGAGAAAGATTTGTATAAAGCCAATATAATTACGTACTTTGCTGGATACGTTGCGCAAAAATGTTTAAAAAAAAGTAATTGCATTAGCTGTAAAAATGATTTTATAAAATGACCGATGATCTTATTAGCGCTCATGAAAAATATTTAAATTTAAGAGAAATGTACATTTTGATCAAACAGTTCCTACTATTCAGTATTTGACGAGGCCAACAGATAATTTTGTACGGATTTTAAATTGTCCGCGCGGCTCGGCGTACGGAGCTCTACTGCCTGAGCAGGGCCCGTGTCGACCTGGCGGTCGTCTTGGGGCGCGGCGAGCGGGGGCCCAAAAGATTCGACCTCTCTCGGTCGGGTTCCCTCTGGTATCGCGTTTGCACGCGGCCAGAGGTCTGCTCGGCTCGGCTGGTCGGGACGGAGTCCGCTGAATCTGGAGAGCGTGCCGGTATTTGAGCACGCGGGCGCAGCTGCTCCGACCCGGCGTGATGGTGGGGGTAACGGCGCGGCGCGGTAGTGGGGGAAGCTCTGCTCGGGCCGGCGCTCCGGCCCAGACTGAGCTTCCGAGAACTCGCGTTTTCTT
The DNA here is from genome assembly GCA_018906755.1 of Sycophaga agraensis. Classification (NCBI taxonomy): domain Eukaryota; kingdom Metazoa; phylum Arthropoda; class Insecta; order Hymenoptera; family Pteromalidae; genus Sycophaga; species Sycophaga agraensis. Next base: position 1,904,430 of record JACCIE010000003.1, read on the forward strand.
TACGTCGGGAGTGCGGAATTAACGCCCGTGCGCAAGGCTCGAGAATGAGCGGTATCAAGTTGTCATCGCCCGATTGGGGTAAAGTTACCTTTTCTTTATCTCTTTGTTCGCACGCACTGGGGATTTAATTCAAGCGTGCACTTATAGCGGTGCGAGGCCTGATTGGAAGAGCTACAGAGCAACTCTGCCTGGTTGTCTGCACGCCCCTGGATTGCCTGCGAAGGAGCCCAGCCGAGCCTCGACTGCATCATAGGACAACGGCTGGACATTGACTGCGACCCGCCACGCGTCATCGTCGTACAGGCAGCGAAAGCGCGCTCCGTAAGTGTGACTCCGACCCGTTCGTTCGTTCGTTCCGACACTTATATTGTCACGGGTACGTGTCGGTATTGGTATGATTTATATAATAAAATAATCGTAATAAAAGAAAAACATTACAAAGGGTTCGATCGTCGTTATAAAAATATATGGCATAATAGAAATCTTTTATCACAATTAGTAGAAATCGTTGAAGCTTATACGCGAAGTCAATTCTTTGAATGATTTCATCAAGAAAACCACTGCTATGGACATAGATTAAATGCTTTAAAATTTTTATTATTAGTTAAAATCTTTGCTAAAACTAGGGAACATAATCATAATAGAAAAATTGCGAATAAAGTAGGAGTTTGTTCAAAAAATAAGAAATTAAAAATAATCAAAAATATATAAATTATCTATACTCATGTAAATAAAAGTTCCGATTGCAAAATAATGTAAATAATTGAATCAATAATGTTGTCACGTCCGACAACGATAATATTAATTTAAATTAAGCGCGAGCTCTTACGACGAATCAAAAGATATTACGTTGAGAACGCGAAACTGCTGCTCGCACTTCAATAGAAGACTGAGTATAGCTTTCGCCGATTTTAGGCCTAGGCTTGCGCCCAATAGCCTGCGAACAGGGCCAAAAGGTGGTAACTACTTTTTATGGTATACCTTGCCGGGATTATCTCCAAGGCGGGGCCTGTGGATTTCCCCAAGACATCTCCTTTCTTTATTTGACTGGGAAAGCTTTACAGTTTGTATGGCAGGAGTAATTTTTGAATGACAAAGAAAAAATTAAATTAGATCGTTAATTTTATTGATTTTCAATGATACGGTTTTTACAAATGTTTTTTACAATGATTCGCGGTACTGGCAATTCGCTACGGTGGTATGCATTACGCTTTAGATATATAACGATAGTTTACGATATTAAAGTCGCAGCTTCAGATTCAATCCTGGTGACGGAAATACGAATAGCGAGGTTGACGATGTCTTAGGCCAGAGGCCTACTGTCGCTTATCGAATTAGGCAATTGGGGGAAATCTCTAACGTACCGACGGTATAGCTAATTTAATAAGGGTTAAGAGCAGGGATCTTCTGCCCCTTATCAAATCGAACTAGAGATAAGTGGATCGTGTTACAATCAATCTAACAAGGTTTAAGGCCGGAAGCCTACTGTCCCTTGCTAGACCGACTATCGGAGGAATCTGACTTAATAAAGTTTAAAGCCGGAAGCCTACTGTCCCTTATCAAATGAGACTATGGGAAGGATCCCGAATAGCTAACCCAGAGAGGTTTAAGACCGGAGGTCTACTGTCCCTTACTGGATTGCACTATTGGGAAGGATTTCCCGGCAGCTAACCTAGCAAGGTTTAAGACCGAAGGTCTACTGTCCCTTACCAGATCAAGTTACCTGGAGGAGAAAAAGGTACTTGGACGTATAACTAATTTGGCAGGGTTTAAGGTCGGAAACCTACTGTCCCCTATCAAATCAGGCCCCTGAAGAATCTCCTGGCTAGCTGACTTAGTAAGGTTTAAGGCCGGAAGCCTACTGTTCTTTGAGCGTAGTAACCATTGGGCGTAGACCTTTGTAGAATATGATTCTAAGCCATCGGAAGCTTCGGATTGCGTAAAAGTGGCGGGAGGGCTTCATTAGGTACTCCCGACCTTACGCAAGCACCACATCACGATCTCTTGCAGTTTGGTGCAGGCCTTAGAGCGACCACGCATAATTAATGATTGGTAGAAATCTGACTATTTTTTATAGACGCGAAAGTATAGTTTATAAATATAAATAATCGACAAAATATACTGTATAAAAAATAGCTTATATGAATAACAAATGCTACACTTATAATCAAATATTTATATAACTTACAAATTCTATTTCATTCAAACCCTATACTGCACTTAATGTAATTTAGTATAAAAAATGATGAAGAGCATTTGATATATAATAAAATTTAAATTATATTATTAACAAAGTGAACCTCCTTGATGAAATGCTATTATCAAATGCATTTCATTCAAGGTGATTGGTTATCTTGACATATAATGTTGTATACAAATTGTTGCTATGTATACACAGATATTATTGGAATTAATTTTATCACAGCATAATATGATATTATTTGCACAAAACCAAATAAATTAATTAATTAAATATTTTTTTTACATGATTTACATCAGTAAAAAATTTGTCCTCAGCGGCAACCAGTGTTTATTTCCTTGAGTGGCGTATCCCATCGGCTGTTTCATATATATAGTCCTCTCTTAAGTTCGCCATTGAGAATGGCGGTTTTTGCGTCGAAATGCTTAATAAATAGGTTTTCTTGACCTGCTATTGTTAATAATGTCCGAAAAGTCGTCTGTTTTACAACAGGTGCGAAAACTTCATCGTAATCTTCGCCATATTTTTGAGAATAGCCGCAAGCTACAAGTCTGGCTTTGTATCTTTCTACTTCTCCATTAGCATTTTTTTTAATCTTGAATACCCACTTGCATTTTGTAACTTCTTTTCCGTCTGGCTGCGTAACTATTTCCCATGTGCCGTTTTTGATGTGCGATTCGATTTCTTCATCCATAGCTTTTTTCCAGCAATCTTTATTTTCTCTTGATAATGCTTCTTTTGCATTTCTTGGCTCAAATTCTTCCTTCGTTAAATGTAAAGCGGCCATATACCTGTCTGGTGGCACGCCCCTATTAGATCTTTCCGAGCGCCGTGTGTCCATATGCTCGTTTTCGGCAGGTAGATTTTTTTTCTTTTTTTTTGCATTTTTTCATGAATGCTATCTTCTTCAGCACTTGAATTTTGTTCGCTTGATGATGCAACAGAGCTTTTATCTTCGTAGTTATTATTTTTTAAAATTACTTCGCACATTTCTTCATTTGATGTTTGATTATTATTTTTCCTTTTATCTATAAATTTTACATCTCGACTAATTTTTATTTTATTTGTATCTGTATCTAAGAGTCGATATGCTTTAGATTCATCTGAATAACCTACAAAAATTAATTTTTTACTTTTGTTGTCTAGCTTTCTTCGTTGCTCTTTGGGTATGTGCATGTAGACGAGGCTACCAAAAAACTGTAGGTTACTCAAGTCAGGTTTCTTTGAATACCACAACTCATATGGTGTTTTTGTTGTTGCTCTGCTTGGTAATCTACTCTGCAGGTAATTTGCCGTATTATTGGCTTCTCCCCAGTATATTTTATCGAGCTCTGCATCGAAGAGCATGCATCTCGACATATCGAGTAGGGATCTATTTTTGCGTTCAGCGACGCCGTTTTGTTGAGGAGAATACGGTGCCGTGTATTGCACGAGTATGCCTTCATTTTTCAGAAATAATTGAAGGTCATTATTTACATATTCCCTTCCTCGATCGGATCTTATTATTTTTGGGAGTTTACCGAACTGCGTTCGTGCCATTTGCACATACTGCTTTATGAAGGTTGAGGCTTCATCTTTATGACGCATTATATAGACGTGTGTATACCTAGAATAGTCATCTATAATGGTCATGAAATATCTACTGTTACCTGGGGTAAGGGTTTGCATTGGGCCGCATACATCTGTGTGCACTAAATCCAGAGGTGCATGGGTTTGAGTCTTAGACTCTTTTGGGAAAGGTTTACAGACTAGTTTACCCTTAATGCAATCCTCGCATTCAATTTCTCTTTCGCAGTCTGAGATTGTGATCCCGGTGGCCAGGTTTTTTTTTTCCAATTCCTTTATGGCTTTTGTAAACCGATGTCCGAAACGTCTGTGCCATATATGGTGACAGTCTTGAGTACAGCTTGTCTTTACTGCCATTGTTTTTTCGGAAAAGGTTTTTCCTATCCTTAGTTCATAAAGATTTGCGGATAATGCTCCTTCCATTATTACTGTCCCATTTTTTATTATTTGACAGATGTCCTTGTCGAAAAGAATCTGATATCCGCCTTTCGTGAGTTTACTTACCGAGAGGAGATTAGCGCCTAATCCGGGGACATACAATACATTTTGCAATTTTATTATTGCAGCCTCTTTACCAGGATAGGTGCAATTAATGTTCACAGTCCCAATGCCTTCTATCTTAACGCGCTGCTCGTCATCCGCGAGGCGTATGTATCCTGCGTTTTCTTTATCGAGCTGCTCGAACAAAGATTTCGATTGAGTCATGTGGCTTGTCGCTCCTGAATCGAGTATCCACGAGTCTTTATCCTTTACTTCAAAACAAATCTCTGCGCAAGCTAAATAGCAGCCATATTCTTCTGCTTCAATACTGCTGACATTCATTGCCTTATTCGCTTTCTCTGGATTTTTTGCCTGCCAATCTTTAAATTTTCTGCATTCCTTTTTTGCATGGCTCTTTTTCTTACAGAAAAAACACTTTAATAATGAGCTTTGCGACCCCTTTTTGTCATTATACGTAGCTTTCATGACTGTTTCTTCTGACGAATTGTTTTTTGAATTTCGCGAGTCTTTTCGGCGCATAAACTCATCTATCAATTTACCTTTGACAAAATCCAACGTCAGATCCTTCTCCGGCCTGCCCTCTAATGCCATAATGAGAATGCCGTAAGATTCCGGAATGCTACATAGGAGAATTCCTACAAGTGTCTGATCATCGACGTGATCATATCGCCGTTTTCTTGCATAATACTGTGATATAGACGACGTTGTAAATGGATTTTACCTGAGAGAGTCGATTTCTCATAATACTCCTTGAGCGTGTTCCATTGCTCGTATGCTGTTTTTGACCTCTTGATGAGCCTGAGCTGACTGTCTTCTACTAGCAAGCCAATGGTAGCTTGTGCAGCTTCATCCATCTTGGTCCATTTTGCATCTACGGGCGAAGTTGGTTCATTCGCAACGACTTCCCATAATTGATCACGCATTAACATAAGCTTTAACTTACGGCTCCATGTTGCGTAGTTATTGCTGTTGAGCTTCTGAACGGTAACACGTGAATCTGCCATTATATAAAAAACACTCACTTCACTTATATACTTTTACAGTTTATGACTTCGTTCGAAAAATGTCTTAAAGTCTTACACAAACAAAAAAATTGTCTTTACTTTTAACACATATACACTAGTCCTGGGGTCCTGGGCCCATAACCTGTTGGATTAAATGAGTGGAGAACACTGAATTTATGCACAAACTATAATATTTATTAATGCATATATGTATATGTACAGTTAAATATAAATGGTAAACAATAAGTACAATTATCGCTTAATGAAATGATTACTAATATAAAGTGAGCTAGACAGAGAGAATGTTCACTCGTCAGCGATCCCTTTGGAAGTGAGGGCTGGATGCCGCTCTGCTGGGGAGTATCGGCGGTCAAGCGGGTGCAATAAACCTTTAGCCAGGTAGCTGTCCTTTTTCCGTATTATTATAACACGCAGATGTCAATATGGGCGTGCATCGTTGCATTATTCTCAACAATATTTGTACGTTTTAAAATCAAATATCAATTGGTGTAGAATAGTGATATACAAGTCTTGATTCTCGGCTCTACTCAATTGACATTGATGCATACAGTTGTCATCTATTCGAGATGAGTGTTGAGCAAGTATTTCACGCGATGGTAGCGAATGGTCGAGTTGAAGGCGCGTGTGAGCACTTGCAGGAATCTTGGCATCAATGAAGGCAGAAAGTGAATAATCGACAAAGATATATTCAACTGATCTTTATTGTAATATAGCGACAGAGCTCCTGAGAGATGTGCTTACATGACGAGTTTAACTATATTACTGAACCGGTAACCTATATTACTAGTCCCTTATGGGCTCACATATTTATAGGCATCGCAGCTCTTATTATCTAGTACTAATCTGTATGCTGTTTTATCTATGTATATAAGATTAGTTTACAAGAAGTAACTTAAATATCTATGTGACAGACCGAAATTCTATGCAGTTATCTATGTGTATAAGAGTCGCTCGTATGACCTATCCTGGGAGATAACTTACATACCTACGTGAGAAACAGCTACAAATAAGATTTTTCTACTTGACAATCCCTTCCTTCGGATAATTCTCGTCCTCGAGAATTTTACAACATATTTTCGTATTGCAGTGGAGGTATGTTTGAGCATTGTGGCGGAATTATGCTAGTGTATTGTGATAGGGTTGGTTTCTGTAATGGTGCTAAAGGCACGTGAGTAGTGTCTGTATCAATTGAAGTACCGGCGGTATTAACATTGACACAGTGGGTATACGTAACTATGTTTGAAATAGTTGTGCGATTATGACAACAACAATATCTCGTTGATCTTTTAAAAATGTACTCTATAAGCGTAGCTATGGCGCTAAATAATTTTATTTTATAGCCAATAACAGTTGCTATCAATGCAAGTGCTATATATTCGGCGTAATGTAAGTAGTCTATAGCAGTAGTGATATAAGAGTGATTGCGTTGTTGGTTAGACAATATTTCAAGTAGAAGGCGATCCTGCACCTTCGCTCGATGACGTGTATCACCGTATAGATCTGACTACGTCGCAAGCGATCACTTCAAAACTGTATCGACATCCACTGTCATTGCACCGTGAGATCGATAAAAAAATTGTAGATCTTGAAGAAAAAGGAGTAATAGTTAAATCGAACTCACCCTTTCTTTCACCCGTATGGTGTGTACCAAAGAAGATGGACGCCTCAGGGATACAAAAGTACAGAGTAGTGATCGACTTTCGCAAACTAAATGAGTACAGGCTTCAAGACAACTATCCGTTGCCCTCAATAGATGAAATTTTAGATTAATTAGGAGAAGCACGATATTTCAGCGCATTTGATCTCGCCAACGGATTTTATCAAGTCCCTGTTTTATCTGCACATCGGGAACGAACGGGGTTTAGCACACATAAAGGCCATTGGGAATTTAAACAAATGCCAATGGGACTCAAGAATGCACCCGCGACTTTCCAACGAATAATGAATCTAAAATTACAAGGACTGATTGGGACAATATGCTTTGTATATCTTAATGATATAATAGTTTATTCGAAGACATTTGAAGAACATTTACAAAATTTACAGACATTATTTCAACGACTTAGAGAAACAAAATTGAAGTTACAACCCGAGAAGTGTGAATATGTAAAAGTAGAATTAGAGTATGTCGGACACTTAATCACTGAAACCGGAGTTTTACCAAATCCAAGCAAAGTAGAATGTATACGAAACTACAAACAGCCCAACAATCAAAAGGAAGTGCGACATCTATTGGGCTTTTGCGGTTATTACAGGAAATTTATTAAGAATTATGGCAAAATAATCATACCTCTTAATAAATTGATGTGTAAAGATCGCAAATTTGAATTCACAGATAAGTGCAAAGAAGCTTTTCAAATACTTAAAGAAAAATTAACTTCAGCGCCTATATTACGTTATCCGAACATTGACGAATTATTCATACTTACAACTGATGCAAGTAACGAAGGATTCGGTGCAGTATTCAGCCAAGGAGACTACAAAAAGGGAAAGGACTTGCCATGTGCATTTGCATCACGAGCACTCAATGATGCAGAGAAAAATTATTCGACCACAGAAAAGGAGCACAGAAAAATTATTCGACCCTATACGACACTTCAGACACTTTTTATATGGAAAACCATTCGTCCTCATAACGGATCATGCACCTTTAGCCGGTTTAATTAAAACAAAGTCACCAGAAATAGGTTCGAGAATATTCAAATTACTTCTCAAAATAGCAGACTTTCAACCAATGATCGAGTACAAGAAAGGAAAATTAAATACAAACGCAGATGCACTTAGCAGAGCATTCTATAATGACACTCATTGCAATATTACTTGGACACGAGACAGCTACCCGGGATTCATCATCACAAAGGAAAAATGGGACTCGACACCTGCAACAAGATTACTAGACGAATCAGTTGAACGAGGAATCAAGGCGTTCGAGTTCAACGATGACTTTACACCACAGGAAATTGAAAATTTAGTTAGTCTTTTGAGAACAGTAGCAAAAACGAAAGGTATTAATAAATTATACATTAAAAGAAAACATCGCTGTTCGATATTACCCGCAGCATCTGAAGTTCAAAATCTCGATTTCTCCATTGAATCGAACACAACCACCGAACAGCCCGAAATTTACAATGAGCCCCCGTCACCAGCAAACAGCGTCGAAGACTCGGATTTACCCCTAGCACAACGACAACCTCGGGCACGTGGTAGACCGAAAATAAAATCACAGATTATAATTAATCATAAATGTAAAGGCGATATTGTTCTAGAGCCCTCTGTGGGGCTCATAACTAACCCAATGCCTGTAATAATAGACATACTCAATAAGCTAAAATTTGACGAGACACTAGAGTTGAGAAAAATTGATCAAAAAACCTCTCAAAAGTTGATACAAAAATTCTCGGAAATAGCTAGGAAGATGAGGCGGCCAACTCTTTATATCAAAAGCACTGAGCAACAACACGTAAGCAATGAGGCCACCCAAAAAATATTATTGGGTAGAGCGTATGGCGAAACACATTGGAAACAAGATAAAATGACTATCGAACTTCGAAAATACTGTTGGGAAACGAAGACTCAAGATATTAAGAATTGGATTGATTCGTGCGAAAATTGTCGTAACGAAGAAACAAAAAAAACGATTCAGAGCCCCAGGCACACTTTTCGATGCACCTTCAGATGTAAATGAAATTTGGTATATCGATCACGCGCAACCACGCAATTATTTGTATTTATTCATAATTGAAGCTTTATCAAGATACGTAAAGGTGATTATTTTGAATAGTTTCGATGAAAGCACGAATGCGCTTAGAAACTTGTTTTGTGAATGGGGAACACCCAAGAAAATAATTTCAGATAACGGTCAAACATTTCACTCAAAGTCATTCCAAAAATTATTAGAGTAATACGGAGTATGTCATTATCCCGTCACGCCTTTACACCCTCAATCAAATGGAATTTGCGAAAGAGTCATCGGTACATTCAAAGACAAAGTCACTCGAGCATTAGAAAATAATCGATCGCACATACCTGTAGTCATGAGCTACAATAATACAATACATCCAAGCACAGGATTCTCACCGTACGAACTCTTCTATGCGTGCACACTACAAGAAATCACGACTGGACCTTTAATGTAATGCTAATACTGCACAAATATTGTATAATAACGCTATATTCAGACGACACTTCAATCAATTAAAACCACTGCCTGATGTATTCATTACAGATGAAGGAACTCTTCATGTTACTCGCCATAATTGTTAGTGCCCAAGGGAAGATTAACATCGTGCATCAGTCTATACTATTGCTGAGACAAAGCTTCGGTACCGCATATCTGTACGAAGACACTTGGACTATAATCAACCATATAAACCTATCTGCACTTTTAGAAAACGGAAAAGAAATCGATCAGCGCTTAGACCGCATAGTTGACACCTGTACACATGCCTCATGTCAAGCGAAGAATTTCATTACACATCAGAAACACAGAATAAATAATCTCATGCAGAGAACGATGCTCTCTCAACCACATAGCGCAGAATCCGACAACAAACAGAAGAGAGGCTTATTTAATTTTATTGGATCAGCTAGTAAATTCCTTTTCGGGACATGGACGTAAATGACGCAAGATTATTATAACCAGGAAATAGATAAACTATACAAACACACAGGCAAAGCTTTAGTGGCAGTCAAAAATCAGACTATATTTATGCAAGAAACTCTCGATCATTTCTCGAAAGAATTCCAGACGTTTAAAAAGAATGAAGATGAATTAATGAATTGAAATTTGTACGCTAAATCCGCATTTAATAATTACCAGGCAAACGAAATTATACATCTGTCACTTGAAGAAATCGATGTCTCAATAGAAGAATATGAAAACTATATGACAGAGTTATTTACAGCTATAAATATAGCCAGAACGGTATATTATCGCCAGTACTTATGAAACCAGAAAGACTTATGCAGGGTTTACAAGAAGCATATCAACAAAATTTATATATTGATATACTTCTACCACTTCATATAAATAACTATTTTTCCATCATACAGTCCATGATCTTCTCGTCATACATATCCAAATCAGGACTTACTATAGTCACGAGATATCCAATTGCGCACGCACAGTCATACGAAATAATAAAACTACAAGCGTTACCCTTTGAAAGTCGCGTAAATGTGCTTGGACTTCTCAAAATCACACAGCAATATATACTCATATCCAAAGACCATACTAAATATACAACTATCGACAGCATAAACACCTGCTCACACAACGATCAAGGAAGACTTTGCAAGATTCAATTATTTCCAAAACGTCTAGGATCAGTGGATAACTGCGAAAGACTGCTTCTAAATGACGCAACAAAATGCCCACCAAAATATTTCGCATTATCACAACACTTTATACAAAGGTTAAATAATACAAGCTTTTACATATTGCCTACCAGTGAATTGCAACTCAGTCTTTTCTGTCACTCCTACGTGAGGGACTTGCGAATAGAGCAACCAACAATTATACAATTATCTGATGGATGTTTTCTTACTAACGTTGACTACAGACTAGAAATAACTCATGACGTACGTATCTTTACAGAAATATACCCAAAAATAGACATCCCACCGCTGCCACCAAATGTCATCTATTCGAGATGAGTGTTGAGCAAGTATTTCACGCGATGGTAGCGAATGGTCGAGTTGAAGGCGCGTGTGAGCACTTGCAGGAATCTTGGCATCAATGAAGGCAGAAAGTGAATAATCGACAAAGATATATTCGACTGATCTTTATTGTAATATAGCGACAGAGCTCCTGAGATATGGGCTTAGATGACGAGTTTAACTATATTACTGAACCGCTGGTCCCTTATGGGCTCACATGTTTATAGGCATCGCAGCTCTTATTATCTAGTACTATCTGTATGCTGTTTTATCTATGTATATAAGATTAGTTTACAAGAAGTAACTTAGATATTTATGTGACAGACCGAAATTCTATGCGTTATTTATGTGTATAAGAGTCGCTCGCATGACCTATTCTGGGAGATAACTTACATATCGGCGTGAGAAACAGCTACAAATAAGATTATTCTACTTGACACAGTTAAGATCACGAAAGTACATAGCTACATTTTTTTCTATCTGACGAATAGAATATTGCGTTTCGATACTATTTTCAATGCTTTTTGCAATTAATCAGATAAAGTCGTAAAAATTCTAAACGACTATCGAGTAATTTGTTATTTGTCGAATGAAGAAGTCTTTTACACAAAAATTTATAATCGTATCCCGTTTTTAGAAACAATTATATATAACATGGTTTCTAAAAAAATACGCTAAAAAATTATTAATTAAATTATATACACAAGCTTCTATCTTATGCTCTTTCGTGTGCATATATATGATTTGTAACTTTTATGCAAATAAAGTTGGTTTATTGTATGTAATCGTCAAAATGATATGAATATTATTGATTTTAAATATCTTTACTTTTGTTTGAAAATGTGCATAAATCGAGCCATAAATCTTGCGTGCATTACAAAATGTTTGCTATCATGATGTCCGAGGTGAGGCCGAACAACAGAAAAGCAGCCGCAAGCAGACCCGCCGAAAATCCGACGAACTGACACAAGCTAGCTACCGAGTCATGCACGTACGCACACAGAAACAGTGCTGGCCACGTGGGTCCAACTGAGCTTGACTTGACTCGTTGCTCGCGCTGGCTCCTCCGATGCGGCCGCGAGTCATGGACACATGCTAACGATCCAGTCATGCACAGTCGCACACATAAAGAGTGCCGGGCACATGGACACGACTCGTGGCTCGCGCTTACTTCTTCCCTCTCCCTTATTTCCCCTCATTTCCCCTCAAGTGCGACAGATTACAATTTTCTCCGCGAGGGTGCGTATTGCTACGGCGCATCGAATTTGGCGCGGCTTGGGCGTATAGCATCGGCTATCTCCTGCGCGAAGTAAATAAGTGTTTAGCTTTGTTGGCATCCGTTTGTTCCTATATAGTTACGTATATGTGTATTATGACATATATAGGTTGCAGCATGGCAGATTGTATGAGGTTTGATTAGATCTGCATGGTATTTCAATTCTGAGTTCTTAACCTATCTTAATCTTTTACAAGTATGTGATCTTACAATCATAACATCTATTTAGCAGTCAGTCGTTATAAATATAATTTAAATTATATAGACAACAGTTCATGAAATTAAAAAAATATTATGAATTATAAGATCGATTTACAAGAATGTTTAATGTGGATAAAAGTGTCATCATTTGCAAAGATTTGCATTCAAATACCGGAGAGTCTTATAGAACATTCAGTGAAGATATTGTTGTATTTACAAGAACACTCCAATGCATCTTTTTTCTTGGTCAGTAACATGACCTTTGAAAACTGTTGCATTAATCAACTAAGTGCTAAGCATGTTCAAGCTGATGCTCTTATTCATTTTGGACATGCTTGTTTGAATTGTACTAGTATGTTACCAACATTTTATGTGTTTCCCAAACACAATTTAGATGTGAATACTTTTTATCAAGAATTTTATAACTGCTTTCAAGATAAGGAAAAAGAAATTTTACTATTTTATGATGTATCTTATGCTTATGTTATTGAAAAAATTTATATGGATTTGAAAGTCAAATACAAAAATCTTATTGTATCAACTTTAAATTGTGCTTCAAATGTAAAATTTACTACGTCGAGTGTTAATCACCAGCAAACGAGAATTTTAGGAAGATCTTATAATTTACCATCAGATAATACCATAGAAATGTACGATGCTGTATTTTTAGGTTCAAACAATAAAACATTGATGTCATTATCTATGAGTATACCTGTAAACAAATGGTACTATTTTGATGAGTCCAAGTTTCAAGAATACAGTGTTTTAAACTCTATGTGGCTTAAAAGAAGAAACTTTTTAATTGAGAAAATCAAAGATGCCAATATATTTGGCATAGTTATTGCATCCTTAAATATTAAAGATACCTTAAAAATAACAGAAATGCTCAAATTTATATTAAAAAAAGCTAAAAAGAAAACATATGTATTTAATGTAGATAAAATAAGTCCAACAAAATTAGCAAATTTTGAAAAAATTGATATTTTTGTAGCAATAGCTTGTCCGGAGAATAGCTTATTAGACTCAAAAGAATATTTTAAGCCTCTTGTAACACCCTTTGAAATAGAATTAGCATTTAACAGTGACAGACATTTTTCTTTCATGCATGCCATTGATTTTAAAGACATGTTACCAGGAGGTTTAAATTTTAAAGAATTCAAACTTCATTCTGAAACTGATATTTCACTTGTATCTGGTAAACTGAGAACTATGTCTAGTATGGATATTCTAAGTGAAGTAAATACATTAAGTGAAAAAGGCACAGGCATTGTGAGCAATCAAATAAATGTTGACAGTCTTCAATTAAGATCCTGGAAGGGACTTGAACAAAGATTGGGTGAAAATGATGTTAATTTAGCTGTTAATGGTCGTAGTGGAATTCCTGTAAATTATATAAATGAAGTTATATTAAAATAAATAATTATCACACTGTATATTATATTAATAAATTATTTAAATAAGAATTAACCTGTTGTATTTTATGTCATTAAATATATTAATAAGAATTTTTTAAAGTAATTTCAAACAAAATTAATATTTCCTTATTTTTTTATGTGATTTGTTATATTACTTTATGTTTATATAAAATTGTAGTATCAATTTTATTATTATATATTTTAACAGAATTTATGTATAATTTATTATGTGCTTTATTTTTAATTGATTTATTTAATTATTAATTAAGTTATTAATTATTCGTTGGTTTGCATATATCAATTTTTTACAAACAGGATTAAGAGAAATCTATAAACTATTATAAGTCATTCAAATATTTGAATCATATATCATAAATTTCCGTATTCGCGCGATTTTTGAATTGGGTGAGCCTCTCAACCTCTCAACTCACAAAGTCTCCATATTGCTCCATATGATCTTTAGTCCATACACGACATATGCGTCATGCGTAAACCTCGATTCTCTTATACCTTTACCGAAACTGAATCAGAAGAGGGTAAGTGAAAGCTATACGGATGCAGTATATGAATAAGTGGCACTCAATACTGTGACAGTGGGATTGAGCTTAAATAATTGTCCTGCAGACACCTGTAGCACTGCAAGAGTGTGGATAATTCGAGACTGGAGCTGGAGAGTGAGGAGTAAGGGTAAAGACTGAAGTCTGAACTTTGGACGATCGGCAATGCACGCCGGTGCCGGTAACTTAGTGCAGAGTAATGGTTACAACTTTTACCAACATTTAATCTAATACATTGTATGTATTCTAATGTGATGTTACTTATCATATTTATTACTAACATTCATTGTGTATAAATTTGTTCTGCTTTGACTTAATGGTTTTTATAATTTTTGATAAAAAATAGAAAGTTCAAACCCTGCAGCTTAATAATTTACGTATAAACTTAAAAAATCAGATTAAAAACTATAAATTTTGAATAACAATAACTATCAAAGCTTGATCTTTATTAGTTACATTCCAATACTTATATATTTTTAACAAAAAATTCATTTAATACAAAACAATTAAAGATCTTGACATTATTAATCATTTCCTTAAATATATTATAGACAACAAAATATTAAATAACATTAACATTACAAGCTTAAAATTTCTTCCAGTATAGAGGTTAAAATTTATAATTTATACAATAAGAAAATGCAAAATAAGAGAATTTTTGTAACTGTTGGAACAACAAAATTTGATGATCTTATCAAAACTATTCTTACTAATGAAGTACTACAGGTAAATCTAAATAAATTTAAAATATCTTTTAAAACAAGTTTCTTTTTGTTCATTACTTAATCGGATGTTAAAATAGGAACTTAGTAATAAAGGATACAATGAGTTAATACTACAAATTGGAAACACAAAAATTGTACCTGACTGCACCTTAAGATGTGGGTTTAAAAAAATTGAAGCATTCCATTTGAGTCCCTCGATACATGAAATGATGCAATCTGCAGATCTAATAATTAGTCATGCTGGAGCTGGAAGCTGTTTAGAAGCCTTAGAATTGCATAAGCCTTTAATTGTTGTTACAAACAATCTTCTTATGAATAATCATCAGGTAGAACTTGCTGAGCAATTATATAAAAATGGGCATTTGTATTATTCTGATTGTAAAGGTGTATTAAAAATCATTCAAACAATGGATTTATCAAAATTAATACCATTCTCAGGTGATAAAAGTCAAAAAATTGCTGATATGATAGATGAATTGATGGGATTTTCCTAAAATAACTATTGACTACATAATATAGCAATTCTCAATGTTAGTAATCAATCATAAAGTTTACAAATCTGTTTTACAAATTTACAAATATCTATTAGTCTAAACTAAAATAATTTTAAGTCATTTTTTAATAAAATATGGATAAAATATTTAAAGCATGAATGTTAAAATTGAAAAATAACTTAAAAGTAATTAAATAAAATTTGATTAATAGATTTAATTACAGATAAACTAATGCAAAATACCAAGAAAATATATGCTTAAAATTTTTAAATATTCTACGATTCTTACAATTTATTAATTTATAAGACTAAATATTTATTATCAGTACAAGTCAACTCAATGATATAATTTTATTTAAAAATTACTAAGAAAAGATAAATTTTCTGAGAATAATTTTAATGATTAATTTAACAGACCTCTTTTATTACATATGTAACATAATTTACAGTCAAATTACATACATTTTATGCAGTTAACTTTTCTGCAATATTATTTTTAAATTATATAAGTCAAAGTATACATTTTGGTTTCACTGAAATTTAGTCTCATTGAAAGCTATCATGTTTATGCAATGACTTATTATACACATATTCTCCATAAGAAGCTCTATAACCTCGTAAAACTTGATTAAAATTACTGTACATTTGTAAAAATAAAGTGGATTCCTTTTTAACACTTGCTTCAACTTGGTAAACTATACAAAGATGAAGTTACAATAATGACTTTTAATATTATGATAATTTAATGCTTATAGTATTATTATTCCTTTATATTATTTTTTTGTTTCTTCACTGTAATCAATCTGAATAACCTCCAGAGGTAAATTGTAAATATTATTTCACGAGTATATGTGAACACTGAGACAAACTACAATGGCATTTTTCAGAAAACTTGTAAAGAATTCTTTATTCAAGCAAGTCCTCGACGATTCATTTCTTTTAACAGTGTATTTCCCATTTGTGCAGGACTCCTAGTAACAATAACACCAGCCTGTAAAAATAACAAATATGTTATTTCAATTGAAAGAAATGTATTATGCAGTATTTTTCTCTATCCACATTAACCTTTTCAAGAGCATTAATTTTATCCTGAGCCCCACCCTTTCCACCAGATATAATAGCACCTGCATGTCCCATTCGTCTACCTGGTGGAGCTGTAATACCAGCGATAAACGATACAACTGGCTTAGCACTTGGACCCTACAAATTTAATAATAATTATTATCATGTTAGAAAAACAAAATGAAAATAATAAATTAAGAACTAACAGAATTTTTTTCTATAAGGTATTCTGCTGCTGATTCTTCAGCACTACCACCAATTTCACCAATCATAATAACACCTTTACAATCTGGATCTTGTAAAAATATTTCTAAACAGTCGATAAAATCAGTTCCATTGAATGGGTCACCCCCAATGCCAACACACAGTGTTTGTCCTAATCCAGTCTAAAATTTTATTTATATATAAAAAATTTATTTTTTTACAATTCTTAAGAAAAATTAAACTTTTTATGCTCACAAGAGTAGTTTGATTTACAGCCTCATATGTAAGAGTTCCAGATCTTGAAACGATACCAATTTTTCCTTTTTGATGAATATGACCAGGCATGATACCAATTTTGCACTAAAACAATTTTTAAACAGTTAATAAAAAAATTACTATAGCAGTATAGCAGTTTTTATCAATAAATATTGTTAATTTGTAGCTGCATAAAATCATTATATGATGAAATATTAAAAAACGAAGACAAATTCTTTAACTTGATCTTTACTAGTCTTTGATTTACCAATAAAAAGATTAAGTGTTTAATTAAAAATTAAGTATTTTGAAGCAAATTACTTGCTGATAATTATTTAATGTACCACAATTTTTTAGTTTTATTCAATAAAATTAGCAGTAAATTTTCTGTCAAGACTTTAGATGGAACTGCAAAAATCATAATATATAGAAATTGAAATACATGTATACTTTACCTGTTCAGGTGCAATAATTCCTGGACAATTAGGACCAATAAGACGTGACTTATTTTGTTCCAACAATCGTCTTTTCACTTTTACCATATCATGTTGCGGGACTCCTTCTGTTATACATACAATTAATGGCATTTCAGCATCTAATGCTTCCATTATTGCTGATGCTGCTGCAGGTGGGGGCACATAAATCACTGATGCACTTGCTCCAGTAGCACTTTTAGCCTATTAAAATTTGCAATAAAAGTTCAATATAAGTTCAAACAAAACAAATTTTTTATTTAACTATAGTAGTAAGTCGTTAATATTTTCTTTTGCATTTCATCTTTAATTTGATGTAAAGTCAAACATGAGTTCAACAAGGTCAAACTGATTGCAATTCATAAAATCTATAATTCATGTATGCAAGGTAACATAATAATAATTGTTCAATATTTAATTTTAACTCCTATGTACATCACTACTACTAGTACCTTTAAGTAATATTGATTAATTAATATTGGTAATTAATAGTGGGTTCTTAGATTATAATTATGACTTAAAATTTTTGATATTTTATTATATAGTTATAAATATTTATATGTAGTATGTTATTTTCGTTTAGATAGAAATAAATAAAATGTTGCCTGAATTAAAAAAATTTGATGAAAATATCCGTATAAAAAATTATACTTACTTCCTGAACATTTTTAAATACAGGTTTGCCTAAATGTTCAGATCCAGCCTTTTTCGGATTGACACCACCTACAATTTTTGTGCCATAATCAAGAGCTTGTTTTGCATGGAAAGTTCCTTGTTTTCCTGTGAATCCTTGAACTATAACTTTGGTATTGGAGTCAATTTTTAAGTTTTTTCTTGTCTGTGTATAGTTAAATCTAATTTGAGAATTTATCACTGCTCCTCGACTTCCAACTGTAATAGAAAAATATAACCTTTAAGTTAAAATTTTTTAATGCATCTATGTCATATATCATGTATTGAGCTAAAAATAACTGTTACTAAAAAGCAGAATTAACAGAGTCGATGTGTAAATGTTAAAAAAAGGTATATATTAACATGCTTAACATTTAAGAATAGATCATTTTTGACTGAAATTCGAGATCAAGGCCTCATGATTGAAACCTATCCAATAAGGTTAGGGACATAATAAATGATTTTTATAAATAAGAGTCATGAATAAAATTTAAAGATTATGTTTGATTACGTTTGAATTATACTGTAATCATTTAAAACAATAAATAGCAATATACTTCATTAAAATGAACTAGTCCTCTTAATTGATTCAATTACATTTACCAAGTGTTAAAAATAAAAGGATTCAATGGCCAGCTAATTAATTTATACAGATTATATTGTTGCCACTTTGGTCAATTCAATAGTTTTAGAAGTAGAATGACTACTGTTTCCTTATATAATATATAGCATATTACACGAAAATCTAGTGTCTGGCCTATTTGAAGGCGAAATGCCAAAGTACAAGGTTAACGATCAAAATGAATACGAATTCAATGAAATGGCAAGAATGTTGCAATCGTAAGCGATTAAATGCCGGGTAAGTCGGCGCGCTTACTTGATGAAAGCTGACTATGAAAGATCATGCACAGGAAACATAAGATGCAAAGGGAAACAATACAATTGAAATAACCATAGTCACCTGTGAATCTTGCCAATGCCTTGGCCGCGACAGCCATCCTTCAAATTACACCGGTGAAATAAAAGGGAAAGAGTTTAGCAGTTCGGGAATCCTACGAATTTCGTCGAATGGTTCTGCAGGCACAGTGCAAGGCAACCATTCACGTTTTCCTTATAGTGCACGACGGCGGAGATCGGCGGCGGACCTGTCGGTAGCACTGGCAAGTCAAAAGTCTGTTGAGGAAGATTGGACAGGGTCAGACGCGGGCGGGTAGACGGTCAGGCGCAAGCAGGCTAATCGGGACTCGGGGGTGCTCGGTGGCACTCGGGGGCCGGGGCGAGTCAGGGCCAGTCTCGCGGTCTCGTTACTTGTACCACCTCCCACTCGTACGTCTACACAAACACAATGTCGCAAAAATACTGCACTATCGCCGTTACTGTGCACATCAGACAAAGAAGAAGATAGTGAGAGAAGGGAGAGGGAAGAGCGCGAGAGACAAAGAGGGGGAAGATTTCGTCAATTTCGTAAGCCACAGATGTTTAATTCTGTCTCTTTCTTATTTCTCACTCGTCGACGATCCACTGGCGCATAAAGATCAATATTAACAACATTATTATACACATCGTGTAGTTTTTTAGCACTATCGATGTAATTATTCACATGCCCTAACAAAAATCAATGCAGCATTTGAATCTCGAATGTTAGTTCTCGATTAATTAATTGTTAAGGAATAAACGTGTGATAAAAAGCGAAATCACCGGATAGCATTGGTTGTTATTTTTGACAAGGAAATTTACAATCGGTAAAGGGGGAATATAATTTTAAAAGTTTTTATTCCTTATACTTTATATTCTGTTCCACAAAGTTTAGATGTATTGTTTTAAACTCGGTTTTAGACTACATTATGAATTTATTAGTTACAAAAGAATCCGGTAAGAGCTTGGGAAAAAGATAAATTAGTCTAATCAGTTACCGATTGTATCTAAACGACTCGACAAAATACTTTAAATATTTACAAACATATTTTTTAATAAACATGTAATATATAAAAAAATTAATTTTTTTATTACATTAGTATACCCGCAGAGTTGTGATTGTATAAATTTGAAAACTGACATTACTGTTCAAAATAAATCATTCGTAAAGTATTGTAAGACGTATATTTTTATAAAAAGATTTATAACTTCTAAAAACTTAAAAGAAATTCATTGTACAACTAATTTTTGTAAAAATGTAATTAAAATTAACAGAAAAATTACATTTTATATTAAACAAGGAGAAAATAATTTTTTGAAACATATTTTAAAATGAAAAAAATGATCGGATGGTTGGTAGGAGTGAGGTTGAATATAGTCGGCCGTACGCCGGCCAGGTGGAGCGGTTCATCCCAGCGTTACCATCTGGACTTATCAGTATGGCAATGTCGGTAACCTCTGCCTTAAACGCTATAGGCGATTGCGGGGAAAGGATAGGGCTCGACACCTGGCGGTAGTGCGACCAAACCATTGCTAAGTATGAACCTGCAGTCAATCTAATTAGGAATCACTTCTTTTTATACTTTATTGTATTATCTATCTTCTATATCCTTGCAGTTTTTCCATTTTTGGCTACACTTTAAGGCGCAAACCTTATATGAAACTTCTTAGATTTGGATCATCAAACTATTCATATAATTTGTTTAATAACTCATGAATTCATTAACATCTAATCCATGAACTCATTAAACGTGTACATTTAAAATAGTATAATATCAGCCTATATTTCCAAAATCTATATATTTAACGAGTAAATACAATAGAGAAATTTATATATTTTATAAATGAAATTGTAAATAATGACGTATAAAAATTGTAAATTATTAAACGGAACTTGTAAAACATTAAAGCTTTTTAAATCTAAAAAGATAACATTCAATATACAAACGCAAATGTTAGTGTAAGTAAAGGTCATTTTACTTTCACTACTTTTGTAGCTTTTTTGTCAGTTATGGATACTTATTATAGTACTGAATGATTATTCCATTTTGTTTTTTTAATAATAAATTGCAATGAAATTAATTATTATGGTATATTAACTATTTAATGGTTATACACCTCCTTCTTTAAAAGAAATTTAATTTATTAACTTTAATAATAATCAATATTATATTATTAACTTATAGCCAATTAATATATTTTTATTTTGAAAAAGTTAATAAAAGCATTGTGTCGTAGTATTACATTTATTATCTGTTAAAGATATATAGCTGTAAAAAGTAGCTATAAAGTACAGCTATTGATACAGCTATCTTATCTGGAATTTAGTTTTATTCATTTGGAATCTTTAACAACACATCCAGTTCATTTCAAATAAAAAAAATAAAATTTATTCATTTAATATGAGAATTTCATTTAGATTTTTAGCGTACATAACGGCCTTTCACGCCAAACATTGAAATTCGATCGAAAACTATATTATATATTTGACAGGGCTATATTATTGTTTTGTTAAGTCAAGAAATATTTTATGCAGTTGTTCATCAACAACTTCCTTTTGTATATCAGGATTTTGCAAATTAAAAAGATTTGTTTATTTGTAAAAAAATAATAGATTTATATAAAAATACTTTGATACAAAGATATGCTGTACGAGCACTACTTTTTCATGATCAGATAACCAGATAAAAAATAAAAACTCTTGTAGAAAATGTTATTAAGTTTAAAGGCTTGCAAGCTTGGAAGAATTGTGCGAGCAAAATTTGTGGCCCTTGAAGTCCTTTTGGAAGTTACGATTGCTTGCGAGTGCATCGATGTTCCCGAGAGCACCATTTTCGGTTGTGCAGGTGACTTTATTTCCATTGGACTGCTTGTAGCCGTCTCTGTGGTACTTTTCCTGGAAAAACGTGAGGGAGTCCTTATGGGATAGTGAGTCGACCTCATCCTCATCGTTGTCTTCCTGTTCTCCGCAGGCATTGGTAAATATACCGGAATCACGCGAGGTGTCCATTCGTAGCGGAGACGTCTTCGAATTGCACGAGTGCTTCTTAAGGGTTGTGGGCCGTGTACGCTTTTTGTGCCGCTGCTCCAGACGCCCACAACTCTGACAAGTCAACTCGCTCAACTGCATTGTGCTGATAATCACATCTAGGTTGCTGCTCCAATCAGAAATTATTCAGAAATTGTTTATATGTACGAAATGTTTATGTAATACAGAATCCATATGAAAATCTAATGTGGTCTTGTTGTTAAATCATATGCATATGCTTATAAGTTGTTCCTTGTATTTTAGGGATACTTTATACGAATTACATATGGAATCTGTATAAAATCGAAATATTTTTAGTAATTTTGGAGTATACAAAATCAATTGTACCAACAAGTGTTGCAACAGCAGCGATTATGGCAGCAACAATGCCAGTGACAGTGACAACAGGGCACATAATTTGGACAGTCAGGTAAGTGCAGCGTTGAGCAGTCCTGATGATTGTGACCTGAGTTCAAATAATTTTCGCGTGAGTGCCGGGAAGAGCGCGAATGATTCTTAGACCTGTGTTTTTTTCGCCTATACGACGTTTCTTGTAGGCCTTCGTAATATGCAGGTGGTGTCGGACCCTCACCCGCACCTATTTCTGTACCTTAGTGCATGAATTTAATTGATATTTATTTTTTCTTATTTACGTATTAATTTACCTAAATTTTGATAAGACTGTCTTTTCCAACTGTAACTATCAGGTTCCTTGTGAAATACTTTATCCTCCTGAATAATTTTGGATGGAATTTTTTTTGATCTACTACTTGAAATCGTAATTTCCTCATTATTGCTGCAATTTGATTTTTTGTGCATAGTAAAAAATTTTTTAAATGAGATATTGATTTAAAGAAATTAATGTAATAAGAGTTGATAAAAAATTTATAAAAATTACTTTTCAGATTCGTTTAGTTGCTCGGGCAATTTATTAGAATTTTTCTCAACAAATTCTTCATTAATTTTCGATTCAGTAGATGTTTGCGGATATGCATTGTCAAAATTGTTGGAAATACAATTACAACGCTCACCAATGTCATTTTCAGAAATGCTTATGCATTCGATCGAATTAACTGATGATAAATCTAAATTATTTGGCATTGAGGCTTCGTAACCTCCGCATTCGATCGAATTAACTGATGATAAATTTAAGCGGTCTGGTGTTGAAGCTTCGAAACCTCCGTAGTCGATCGGTGTCTCCTGAACAGCCGTTGATTCGAATGTCAATTCGTCATTATGATTCTATCAGAATTATTTAGATTCCTATTTTCAGCATATTTTAATGACTTCGATAAACATAGAATGGTTGGAATTTTGCGATATTGAACCGATTTATTTTATGATATATATTAATGAACCATAAATCGACATAAAAGTGTTTTTATGTAAACGATTATACAGATGATATAATATTGTTTAAATAACTCTTCAAAAACAATACAATAATGCACAATACTTTAAAGACTGTAGTAAAGGACTTTAAATAATAGTAAAAAGATAAGAAGAATAAAATTCACCTCAGTGCTTACGCAAGCTTCTTTTACTTTATTGGAAATTCCTATATCTTTTGGAAACTTGCGTCGTGCGAGTTGAAAGGCAGTGGACATCGCAACACGTGAAGAATCTGCACTTTCTGACATAATTAAATTGATGTTTATTATCGACGACAATACAAGCCGATAATTTAATTTCTTAGTTAAAAGTCCTCACATGCAGTTGAAATCTTTACACATGCATTCAAATGTTTCTTTTTAGTAGTATACTTCAAGGGATTAATTTATGTTGCTTAATATCTGTTATTGGATCATACTTATAAAATTATTAAAAATATTGACGATTTAAGGATATAAGTTATTAATATACTGATTTAAAAAAAAGAAATTCAAATAGACTTACTTTTTATTTATTGTTCACTATTAGTATATCAAATACAATTCGATAACAAAACGTTCACCAAGAGATTATTGTGCTCAAAACATAATACAGTATTTCAAACATAATTCAGTATTTTCTTTGGCAGTGCATAATATGCTCTTTAAGATCAACACTGAATGTGGTCACGTACATTATTCTTGAACATTTGCAAGTTTATTGGGATAGTTTTACTACTTACAACTAAGCCGCATATTTACAAACTGACTTTCTTAAGTTACTAATATTATCTACAGACTCGTCATGTTTAATTTCTAAAATTGCAAAGTTGCCACTCGTTTTTTTCATTTAATGGTAATCGAGTTCATCTGCTTATCTTTTATTGCAACGGTTAAGCCGCTAGTTTAATCTTTGTACAAAAGTAGGATAATCAATGATTGCTTATAAAATACAGATTCCATCTACAAATATTATAATTAAACTAAGCACTATTTTTCAACAAAAAGAAGTATTAGATTTTGGCTTGGTGATTTTTCTTCCGATAAAAGGATTTTATTATAATTATAAGTTAATATGTATAATGATTTGCAATAGCAGTTCATTGCTTATCACATTATATTGAACAAATTTACATTTTATAAAAATAGCTGCAAATTATAATAATGAATTGAAATAGAAGACCATAGAGAATTTTATCTTATTTGAATCTAAATCTTTCATATACCTAAGTAATCATATTTACAGAATTATTATAAAAAAACTTATTTAAATAATTCATTTCAAAGTCTAGCCAGTTAAACAATAACATTTTCGTGTAGAACAACGAACGAATGTATCACGAATAAATTATTGTAAACTGCTGTACTAATGCAGTTGCTAATTAACTTAAAGTTTATGTATTCTACATTACAAAACTTTTATTTTATGCTTTAAACTGATCATTGCATGGAACTATTCGAGTGACTGTTATAAAACGTGTCACTGAAAAGAATGAGAATATAAATTAGATAACTAAACGCTTAAAAACGAGACTTTTATTTACGAAAAATTGTAATTGTAAAAATTATTAATACTTACATTAATTATATTAAAAAACTAAGCTTTTTTACAAAGTATTAATTAAAATATTAATTTGAATCTAAATAGTAAATTCAACAACATATTTTTTCAATTGTAGAACTTTCAAAAATATAAAGAGTTCTCCAATGTACATTATAATTTAAATTTGCAGACTTTTTTTCATCATTCAATACACATGTGAAATACCATATTACTCGCGTTTCAAACACATATTATGCATGCATCACACTAGTTTATATTACAATATTTTGGATTTGAAAAATGAATGATTGTATAGTCTCCTAGTATACCTACAAATCTAAACATATTTTGATTTTATAGACAATTCGAGCATTTATTATAAATATATACATATTTTTCAAATTCTAATTTATACAAAAATGACGTAGAAAGTCTCGCTTTTAAAATATTAGAAAAATTACAAAAACATTAATCTTAAAATAATCGAATGCAAAACGTCTATTTAACAGTACTAATTAAGTAATTTTTAAGTACTTTTATCAAGTGCTATGGCTTCTATTTATAATGAGTACTATCAAAAAGAAAAATTAAACATGATTTTTTTGAAAAACCCTAAACAAGATATATTTTTTTATCTGTTTGATTATCAATTACAATTAAGTAAGTGTAATGGTTATTTTTGAACATTTAGAAACCTTATTTTTAAATAACGATTATTTGCATACACATTTGAGGTTTTGTATATGCATAAATTTATCAGGATTAAACTCGTGTTCAAATGGCGAATAATTCTACATTTATTGTACAAAAAAAGGATTGTTAAACTTTACATTATATTCAAAGAACTCAACAAAAGAAAGTTCAGTTGCTACACTCGTGGCAATTTCTTAATCGAGTGATTAAGTAATAACCGTTTTCGTTTCTGATTTTTCGCAAAATTCTTCCAAATTAATTTTTCTAAGAAGAACTATTCGCGAAGTTGAAATTAAAACATATCAAAACTAACTATCGTACCTCCGACTTTTCTGCCTGAATTACGTAGTTGCGCTACGTAATCAAGAATTGCGCAATTAAGAAAAATGCTACAATAAAATACTTTGGTTGCCCTTTCGAGACAGCAGTGTGATTCAGCAACTGGTTGCTTTTCGCTTAGTTTTGTGCATTCGAAATATACCGCATATCTCAGTTTTGTCTTTATCCTCTATTTAACGGAAAAGTCTACTCGAATTGAAAGAAATGGACGCCTGCAACGGCTGCAACGAAGCCCCTTCTTTCATTAGTTAGTTCATCCACGGCGGAGTAGCGTTGGGCGCAGGTGTCTGGGATACCGGCACCTGCAGATGAGGTGGATGGTGATGATGATGGTGGTGATGAAGGTATCGCTGCATGGGTGGTCCACGGGCCCCGTGGGCTAATGGCTGGCGGCCTTGTGTGTACGTGGGCGGTGAGGGCGGAGGCGGAGGCGGATTGCAGATCGACTGAACCAGAGGCAGAGACGAAGGTGGCGCAGCCGTGGGTTTTATGCCTGAGTACGCCGACATGTGATTATATTCAATGACGGTGCTCACCGGATGCTCGGGCATTGTATTTTGGTTCGGCGAACGGTTTCCGTCGGCTCCTGCAACCAACATCCGGGTTTTCTCATATCATATCTCTCAAATTGGGGTGCGAGCCTCTATGTAGGGATTGTATTCTGGGGTATTGTGGCTATATAGTTTGATTATATATCTATGTATTTCATTAGTCATTAATTTACTATACTGATTAATGAGGTTTCTCAGACCTCAACCTTAATATAAGTAGCTAATTATATTTTGTCCATAAATTGTAAAGGTCATTTCAAGAATGGTGTCCATTATCTGTACATATTTAGAATAATTTAAAAGCTGATGTATCTCTTATAGTAAACATTCAATTATAATGAAAAGTTCATAAATGATTGAAGTTAAACAATAGTTAATGAACTAATTATTTTCATTAATAAAAGTTAAATTTATGAAATTTCTCTTATCCTTTTTTCATTTATATATGAAAACTTACCCTGGACAAGTCTTATCTGTGGCGGAGGTAAATTGATAGGTGGTGGCGGGGCCCCGTGATAGGGGACGTGATGCTGTTCGCCTTCTCGGGGCATTGGTGGAGGTCGATTTGGTGGAAAACGAGCAAAAGGCGTCTGCCAAGGCATCGGATGGGAGGCAGGTGGCGGTGGACCCATATTTCTACCATGATCGCCATTCATTGGCTGTTCACAACCTGAAAACAAACCACCCCTGTAAATATCGAGCTCAATACAGCATGGTATGCTCAAGGCTTATAACAAGAATTATCGACTCACCTGGATTGTGACCGGTGAATTGTTGACCCAAATTACGTCGTTCATCTGCATGGAAAAATTAAAAGAGCATTAACAACTGTGAATGTGACACATTTTCATTAAATGAACACCGAGACATTTGTCAAGAGTGAAAAAGTAGGTACTCTAATAAGCTATCGAATTTATCGTGCATTAAACACACCATTCACGCAGAGACCAGCTCTTGCTCGATCCTAAATAGGAAAAAGAATAACTGAAACGGCGACTACGCTTACTGTTCATACAGCAAAAATAAAACAAAGAAAAAGGCAGATAGAGCAGTTTGTATCTGTAAAACTCATATTATAGCTGTATAATCCATAAAAAACAACCTTTCCCCTTAGCAAGGGCGCATCAGATAGAGGGAAAAAACTTGGTTTTCTCGGTACGCTCTGAAACTAAAATTATTTGTTCCAAAAGTTAATCTATGCTCTAGATAAACTGTACGATGGTAAAAACAAAAGAACTATAAACGTATGTATATTAGGATGATCGTTGAGGATCGAGACATCGTTGATGCCTGGTAGCAAACGGGCCAAGATTCAACTGCAAAAAAAGAATGAAAATTAGAGCAGATTCCATAAAACTTTCGTTTGCGTCATTTTGCTGTATTCATCCATCCTCTGGTTCATAAATTCAAAATACGGGTTTTTAAATTCCTTTGCAATCTACGTAGCATGAAGCATTTATGACACTATTAATGCAGAGCCAAAGCAATTTTCTATATAGAGATATATATATATATATATATATATTTAAAAACGGTCATTCTTTCTCGAAGTGCTTGAGCTACATCTACAATATATTAAATAATATGGGCAGCCTTCTTTGACCAGTATTTGTTTATTCAGGCTTCCTTCACTGAATTGTTATTGCAATACTCATTGAACTGTCATTGCTGCTACTGCTTGTAATCCTTGCGTAACTGACAGCTGCAGGAAAATGGTAGAAAGATGAAAATAATTTTATATGGATAAATATTCATGTGCAACGTCAAAATAGCGCTTATAAGCTAACACACTCTCGCAACTGTAACTATAATACCTAATTGAGAATATTTCTGTAGAAATGAGAAAAAGAATTGTTGAACAACTGAGAATGTAATATATAAAAGTGTAATTTTATAACAAACATTATCAAACAAAATATCATAAATTGCAAATGCCAAAGTTGTCATTCGATGAAGCCACGAATTTGTGAAACTCTTGGTTCATTAAAACAACTAGTCAATTTAATTATTTTTGTTTTTATACTCATCGAATGACGATTTGGGCATAATGATATTGTGAAAGCGAATGCAATCGGTATGACTAATAAAATTTAAATACCAAATAAGAAAGGGTTGAAAGAAAGAAATGAACATCTAGAATTAATTTGTGTTAATAAGTACAAGCAATAATAGTGTTTGGTTAAAAATGATGCACATGTACAGGTACATAAAAGAGTTGCCATCATTATATATATATAATATATACACATTGTATAAATCTGACCCACCGCATATTAAACTCTTGAGCCCACTATATATGAACTAAAATGAAGAGAGAAACGAAAAGGAATTGAAAAAAGATGGAAAAATCTCTCGTAACAACATCTGCAATCTGGTCGAAATCTATACCAAAACTGGTCGTGATGAGGCTGTTTATCGACGCCAGACCCATGAACGGAGAGATATAGGGAATATAATGGGTGTAAGCGTATAAATCTGTCGCAAAGAAAGGAGGACTTGCGCGAGACACGAGGGTGAACAAAAAAATGTGTCGTTCGCAAATACAGACAGAGGTACAAAGCGTATATACGTGTTCATTCCAGAATCCTGCGATGGGCGATTACCTCCCTCTCAATCTCACCGCATCCCTAGAATACTTGTGGCATTAGCTACAGACCTGGGTACGGAGGTGGCATTAGCAGCTGCTTGCCGCCGCCTCCTGCGCGCTCGCCCGGTGGAAGACTCGCGGGACCGCCCGGTGGCCCGTGTATCAGGTGCTGCTGCTGATCGCCGTCTCTGCTTAAACAAGGGAGTTGCTCGAATTAGTGGACGACGCGGCCCGCTTGTGTCTCGGTACTTGCGTCTTCGTCGCGCCCTATAACTTGCACGGCTCGGTTCATACCTTCTCTTTCGTACGGTTTTTCGGGAGGAAGGTTCATATGAGACGCGTGTTAACAAAGCCGTGTCAAGATCGCATTTCAAATTTTTAAGGTACAATGTCGCATATATACTTTCGGACGTTTCTTGAAAACTCCGCGAATGTGATAGTTATAGCGTTTCAAAAAGTGAAACCAAAAGTATAATGCAGTAGCTTTTTCATTCTGTACAACTGTTCATTGGGCCTAAATAACTTTTTTACACCAATTAATTGTGTCTCATGAATCAAGCTAGTCTGGGAATCAGCATATATAAAAAGACATCGTTTAAAAAAATTTATTAGTATTTTGAAAAATTTACCTATAATTTATTATAACTCTTTCACTGTTTTATGAATAAATCAAGTAGATCGTTTACAATCATAAATATGAAACTATATAGTTATGAAAATATTTACTCATAATTTTTCAGTGAAAGATTAAGTGTGCAAAATAGCCTTCTAATGATCTTATCTTATTATGTCACAACTTTTTTAAAGATCTTTTGAAGGTATCTTTAGTTTTGTTTGAATTTTCATTATAACATTCCAAGTATTTGCTATTTTAAAGGAAATGAAATTAAATACCTAATTTAATTAAAAATATTCAATTTTCACTTTAAATACAGTCTATAAAATGATAGTTTAAATATTGTAAATAATATTTTCAATATTTTCTATTAATAATTTCAGATCCTTCCATTTTTTGTTATGAAAGTTAGTTTTTAACAATATTCCAATTTAATAATAACATTTAATTCATATTTATACTAAATTACTATAGTTTTGTCATTGGTACATTTACTCGCATACATTGAACAATATTCAAGCCTTATTTTCTAGTTGTTTTTTTTATATAATAATTCTTATAGAATTTTGTTTTTCGTATATTTTTATCATTGTTGATTTTCTTTTTTCTTTTCACCTTTCCATATGTTAGTCCTGAAAATTTCTGAAATAATAAATCGGCGGAGCAGCAAATATCGCACTGTAAAATGTTGTTGAAGTATATACAATTTAAATTATAATATTTAATGCTTATTAAGTAAGTATTATAATAATTTACAGTGCGATACTCTCAGTAATCTTGAAAATATCCTTTTGCCTCGGCTATATAAATATTCCGTTAATAAATTTGTTTAATTTTTATATATTTAGTTGTAATGATGATGTAGCTATACAACAAAAAGTTTTGATAATTCAACGCAACATGCTATTATTAGAAAATTACGAAAATAAAATTCGGATCAGTACAAAATTGAATTAATATCGAGGGAAAAGTTTACAAACGGTAATTCTTTCAATTCATATTAGTTAATTTTTTTGTGCATCAATCTTCTTCGATTCTTACAACTCAAAAAGTATCTAAGAGTAAAAGAAATTATTTATTTGATAACACACTAATAAACACAAGTGATTCTTTGAAAAATCGTAGAAGCTGGTATACTATTTTTATTCGATGAATAAACTGCAAAGCCGCATAATAATTATAATTATAATCAATTAGAGTGAATAATGAGATTCAACAAAATGAAATTAGCACATACTGTTGTACAATTGATTTTATGTTTTTAAATAAAACTCATTAATTTCGATTAATTATTAGACTGCACGTTTTTAAAGTTGAATTCTACTATTTATTAAAATAGTTTAACAATAACATATCTCCATTTCCTAAATATTGTAATTATCTCTAAACTTATTATATAATAAACCTATATCAGTAAAGATTCGTTAATTGAATATTTTAGGATAATATTAGAATACGTAAAATAATAATAAAATTCTCATTATTCATTCTGCTATCAACCTTATTGTGTTAGAAATATAAATTTTTTAATTTCAATTTAAGCAACTCAATATATTTTAGATTGTTATTTATGTCGTTTTTAAATAACTTAATTATATGTAGAAAAAAGGAGATTTTATTTATTTTTGTTGAATTTCTATTAAAAATTTCCGTAAAACGATTATTCTAAAACCATATAAAATAACATCAATTAACAGAAACAGTGTAACTATTTCATATAATATTTTAAGTGCCTGGATACTTATTTGAAGACTGCTGGTAATTTTTTAATTTACCGCTAATATAAAAATATATAAAAAAATCAAATCAATCAGTTGTTGGCATATTTTTTAAATTATGTACTGAATATTATCTATCAACATGTTTTATGAAATATAAATCATAATATTTTATAAATTTGTAATTTTGACTTACCCATTGCCGTGACGCTGTGTTGGTGGCCTATTCAGCTGGTGTATTAGAGATTCCTGTGAATGAAATTAAATTTAACTTTTATAACTTAATGCTTATATATTAAAAAATTATAAAAGTTACAAAAAAATATTTTTACTTGTGTTTAATAAGTTAAAGAATTATCTGTATAATAATTTAAAAATTTGAATTATATTTTATCTTTAAAAAATTCTTAGTGCTCTATATATTTCCAATACACTAGGATATCATTTCTCCAAGAGTGGTCCTATACATGAAGATAAATCAAAAATATTTTTAATAACTGCAGGTTGAGTATATAAAGATACTGAACTATAAGCTAATAATTATAGCCCAGCGTATAATTTAATAGATTTACAGGCTTTCCTTAGCAAATCAAACAACTTAAATATGTTTGTTATGTACCAACTCTAAAATTATACATTCGATTTTGATAAACTTTATTCATTGCATTACTTATATTTCATAAATAACAATGATCTAATATTCTTAAGAAACGTAATTTATTTAAAATTAAAATAAAAAGAAATTGATAGTTGCAGTCAAATTTTTATTTTAACATTATAACTTTGAAAAACTACTAAGGTATCATAAAAGCACTTACTGGTGTTCCTTCAACTTCTGAAAATCTTCTTTTTACACCTGGACCCTTGTGATTATGATGATCGGCAATATCAGAAGCTTGTTCGAAATGTGGTTGAGGTTGAGGTGGTTGAATCGCATAATGCATTTGAGATTGCATTTGGCCATTTTGATAATGCACTTGTTGTGCATGGTATTGCAACGGGGGCTGCAATTCGGGAGGAGGTACGCCGTGATGCGGTCCAGAAGTGGGTGGCATTTGTACCTTTAAATATTTGTGTTTAGATTGGTAATAACCGTATCTAATAATTTTTGATTTTTGCTTAATCTGTAGGTAGTCTGACATATCCATAAAATCATATATGCTCATAAACAGGAACATTTTTTACTTGTATTTGTCCTTGCGACGGTTGCGGTAATGGTTGCCCTTGATATAACCATGGAGCTGGCTGTGGTGGAGGATGTGATGGCGGAGGAACACTTGTTAGTATATTCATGGAATGCTGAATTTGATTGACTGATGGTGGTGGAACCATTTGTGGTGGAGGTACTGGTTGAGGTGGTAAACCTTGATCTACTGGACCTGATTAAATTACGAGACAAATAATTTTTAATCTTTGGAACCCAAAAAATTTTTAAACATAAATAATCATGACATTTTCTAAATAAAAATTTACCATCTTGATGATGTTGTATTTCACCTCCTGGAGCCATGGGTGGCTGCTGATTATGCTCAGAAATAGCTTGAGATGTTGGAACTATGTAACCTTGTGAAACTGGCGGTGGAGCATGAATTTGTAATTGGGGGGGTGGTGGTTGTCCATCAAATTGTGGAGGCATGTGCTGTGGCGGTGGAGCTATACCTTGTGGTGGTTCATGATTCTGTTGCAGTTGTTGAGGAGGAGCACCATGTTCTCCATGTATAACAAACTGTGTTTGTCCCTGTGCCACAGATGTCTGTACAGGCTGATACTGAATTTGATAAGCTTGTGAGATAGGTGGCGGAGGTTGATTAGGCGGAAATGGAGGTGGAAAATGTAAATGTAATAATGAGGGAGGAGGTGGCTGTTGATTTAAGGGACCTGGACCTGCAAGAAAAAAGAATTAATTTTTAATTAAAAATTCATGTAAATTTCATGGGTGATTAAATAAATTGATCATTAGATGCTTACCTGAAGGTGGAGGTTGTTGTAAATTCGCATTTACAGCCTCAATTAAATTTTGAGAAGGTGTACTAGGTCTAGGTTGAGTATATACATAAGACATAGCACCATTAATCGATGCACTGCTACTCATAAAATTTTGTTGTGGTGGTGGTTGACTCATCACATACATTTGGGTTAGTGGTTGTGGAGAATTTTGTGATCCAGGTGGAGGTAATCCTTGAATAAGTGGTTGACCAGGATGTATTTGATACTGCACTTGATTCATACCTGGTGGTGGACCAATTAATTGCACTTGACCTACTGATGGAGGTGTAACAAAGGTTTGAATTTCCTAAAAATTATTTTATTTTATCATTATTTTATTCAAGCTTGAAAAATATTTTTGAAGAGGTTTTGAGTAATTTAAGATATATTTGTATTAATACTTGAGGTTGATCAGAAGGAGGCATTGGAGTAGGTGCTGGAACATGAACTCTAGTTGGAATAGGTGGACCCCGACCAGGTCCTCCAGCTACAGTAGCTGTGAGTATTGTAGCTGGCAGAGATACCACACTGCTTTGAGGATGTGGTATCATATCTAAAAAAATGAAACAATTAATGCTTTATTACTTATTATTATTTTAAAATCAATGCTTAATTATTTTCCTTACCCTGATGAATTGTAACAACATTTCGTTGTCCTATTGTACCAAGATTCATAGTTTGAAATTGTGCTAAAATAAATAATATGCAGTTGTTACAATTATGATTTAAAAAATATTTTAATAATAAAAATTTTAATACCTTGTTGTATTTGTTGTATTTGTGGTTGTTGAATCACTTGTGATTGTACTGGTGGAGGTTGTTGCTGTATGAAAGATTGTAGTTCTGACTGCATAGTCTGTACCAAGTTAATTGCTAATTGTTTTGCATTTTGTAATGCTATAATATTTGGATGTCTGTGACCAAGATAAAATCATCAATGAGTAAGTGATATAAAAAGAATTTCAGAATTATGCATTTTTCATCCAAATAAATGTAAATAGTAGATCGTATTAATTATTATATTATTTAAAATATAATTTCAAAAATATAACCAATTCAAAATCAAGTACTTACTCTATACATAAATGAAGAGGCTCTGGTGACTCTGCTCCTAAACCTGGATCTATAAATTGAGAACCCCGTCCTCTTAAAGTTACAGTAGCACCAGTTTCTCCTCTAATATATAATAAGTTTGCACCTCCTGGTCCGATAATACGTCCTCTTAAATCAAAACTTTGTGGTGCTTTTTCCATTCCAATGCAAATTTTTTCCTGTGTTGTATATCAAAAATTAAGATATTTCTAATAATATTAAAATGACTGAGAAATTGTACATATTGTAAATATCTATCTCAGTAAAATACATAAATTAGTTAGGCTTGACCACCATAGAATCGCCTTACCACAGTTGGAACTCCAGAATTTAAGCTCATCAGTGGTGGAGGAGCATTTGTAAATCGACTAGGTCTATTTAAAGAGCTTCTATGTTCAGTCTTAATAATATCATTAATTTTTTGTACAGCCACTAGAATAAATATTTTATATAAAATTATAAATTATTCAATATAAATTAAAATCAATTCTGAAATCTACATACAATCAATATTTTCTTTATTATTTCCTTGTATATACAGATAAAGTGGACGTTCATGAGGGCAACGAGCTTTCTCATGTTCAGTCATAAAGCGTCCTCGTGTAGATACTGTTGCACCTATATCAATAAACATATTAATAAACCTATCTTTATTTAAAAGACACTAATTGAAAGCTATAAGGAACTGAATTACCTGAAAACGAATTAATCTCATCCTGTACATAACCTTTTGTTAACAATGTTCTTGCACTAGGTGTAGTTTCATTAATTTCAAATTCACTTGAAAATGTCGAAGAGCCCTTTGATCCAATATTAGGTGGCATTATCTATTTTATTAATTTTTAAAAACATATCTTTCTAACTTATATAATAATTCAAAATATGCAATTTAACAATTATGGATTAATTAAATATTTTAAAAAAATTAACAATAAGCACATTTAATTCTTATAACAATTATTTTTAAATGAATATTCACTTAAATCAAAAATTTTATTTTAAATTTTAACCCAAAACTCTAATAGAAATATTACGACTGATATTAATTATAAACTTAAAACATACAATCAATTTTCAAAATTATTTGACTTGTAATTTTTTAATATTTATTAATTATGAAACTATTTATGACTATTTTCATACCTTATTAATAATTTCTAAAGTCTTCATTTTTCCTTTTGCCAAGGGCAAAGAATTCATCCGAATTGCTGTATGAGAACCTTTTTTCATGTTTGTAGATATAAAAATAATTTTTGAATTCTAGTAAATAATGTACAAATCTAGAATTCAAATAATGATGGCATGTTGGTTTGCTCTCCTCTATACTTTCAGAATATAATTGATTTCTTACATGTCCTTTAAAGCCTATGGGACCTATCACGTTTCTAAGGACAATGCTCCATTAAATCTAACATACGAAAATGGGGTAATTAATGCCCTACATAGCACGATAGAGTAATTGACAGCACAAAGAAGTATATCCATGAAGGTTTCCAGTCTTTTAATTGATTTAAACTTTAATCCTTTCTCCTTCTTACTTGTACATACAGATATTGAATCTCTGCAAAAATTTATAAGCATAAAGAAAAAAAGCTTTGATAAAAATTTTAGTACTAGATAAATTATCTATCTGTATAGTGCATTAGTCCTTTCAAGTTAATTGCAGATTTTTAGGTTTTTTTTATTAAATTTCAATATAAATTAAAATGTAAAGAATTTCAAACAACAACAGATGCTCCATTTATAAATAATATGCTTTAACTCAAATCTTTCGATTGGCTTATTTCTTATTAAAATCAAAATTTTAATCATAATTAATACAGTATTATGTACTTATGTTACAATAGTTCTATTACAAATTATAAACAATCATAGAATTTTTATATTTTAATACTGCAGGCCTTTTATGTGTTCTCTGCATAATTATAAGTGTGTACAAAATCTTAAATCTTACTTTTTGCACAGATAAAAAAACACTGTGGACTTCAAGGCACGAATATGCCTCTGCTTCGTGTATTAGAACTCAGATCCCTTGTACCTCTGCCTCACAGCCGCAGTGCACAATACTTCATTGCAAACGCGAAATGTCAAATATGCTTTACTTAATAAGAATACAAGAGCATAAAGTGCTTCCTTTCGAAGAGTTATTGATGACTCCGTGTATGTCTGTATCTCGCCATGCACGTAAGAATCGAGACTAATGGCTGAATAATAGTATGGCTTGTATTGCTTACTTCGAAAAGTTCTGATTTCCGATAGATTTTGTAAGAAGCCAAGTTGAACGAACTGAAGCAATCATCCACCCCCGGTGTGGGGACAAGGACACGTTAGCAACGAAACATTGAGAAAAGCGAGAGTTACAGTTCAAGATTAGCTGAAAATTTTTGCAGATCAACTTTCTTGATCATCGATTGAGCTTACGCACTAACACAAATCTATATTGGTTATCTGGTTGTTATCTGTACGTGAATTCGTTCACTCATTAAATACAGCTTTCCAAGTCAGTGCGTGCAATACTCTAAACTTGTAATGCAGAGTTGCGGAGTGCAGAGTTGCAGTCTGTAGACCCAGACAAGCTATCCCAAGTCAGATGGCTTGAGCTTGAGGCTAACCAGCGAATGCACTCAAATGCACTCACCAACGTGATTCGATAATTCGACACTTCAACAGTGTCGTTGTATCGGTACTCAGCAGTTCTCGACAGTCGGCACGAAGCACCAAGCTGCGCCAAGCCACAACCCAGAGACAATTATCTTCTTTCTCTCTTCTCTGTTTCCTCGAAACGACAAGCAGCAGCGACACCACTCACGAGTTGGCAGTCACCCTCACCATCGTTTGTTTTTATTTTTGGTTTTTCGGACAATTGCAAAATATATATCGTCCGAATTGTCGACCAGTCATAAAGTAGAAATTCGAAATAAGACTGGACTGGTTTTAATGGAAACAAGCAGAGAATCACCAGTTCTGAGAGCAGATGAAAATATAGTTTAATCTGGGAGCTTAAAGCTTTTTTAAATATGATGTTAAGCGGGAATTTTGAAAATTGAAAAAAATATTTTTGAAACTTTTATTTTAAAATTATTAATTTAAATAATGACAATATTAATTCTTAATTTTTTTTAATCTATCAATTATTAATAATTTTAGTAAAAATTATTTTCAAATATATATGCTTTAAACTATTGTTTCTATTATTGTATTTATCAAATGCATATCATTGGATGATTTTAAAATAATGTAATAAAATATTTATTTTATTTTCTTTATTTTGGTATAATAATTGTAAATTTACTATACAATTAGTTATTACATCGTTAATATCTCATTAAACTTAATATTTGAAGCTTTATACATTTTTAACTATATTTAATTCATGTATTCTAAGATATATAGTCAATTATGAATCTGAAGTAAATTAGTTATTTGTTTTAAATATTTTGAAAAATAAGAAATGTTTTTTCTATTCATTTATAATATTTGTATAATGTATATATTTTTTAATATTCTAAAAATTAAAATAAAAACATTATAATTTATTTCACTAGTTCTTATGTAAAATTAGTTATCTGTCGAATAATCCTGAAAAAAATGTTAATATCGAAGGCAAAGCGATCGCATAATCTTTATTTCAACTCAAAATGCAACTACAAGAAAAATAAAAACGACTTGATTTTCTGAGAAAATCATAGTTGATCTTATTTACAAGTAATTCTTAGTAAAAATAAATCTATCTAAAAACTGATTTAACTGTACTAAAACTTATGAATTCTCCGATTTGTAATATACATAATAAGCATTCTGAGATTCTTGTTCTTACTTTTTTAAAAATTTAACGAATAACATTTCATTTATATTAATCGGAATCGCAGTTTTTAATAATATCGTGTGAAACTGAGAACTAAATGCTTCACAGTCAATTTTATCATGGTTATAATCTATCAATCTTCATAAAACTCTCTTTAAATCTTAAATTTTTGTGCCTACGTGAGATTTTGGTCAGACTTAATGTGGCCGCAATTAAACTTCAATGCTTGGTTTAATCACATATTTTAATAATCAACTAAATGCATTAATGAGTAAACTCATTACGAATGATATAAACTTTAATCTAATGATTGAACTTGTAACATTTTTTAAATCTTTAGAATAATTTTGTTAATAAAACTAATAAATTACACTCGATATAATTGATTAATTATTATCAAACCATTTCTTTGATTGCATCCGGTATAATAAATCTTACGATGAATATTTAGATAAGCAATATGTATATTATTATTTAGTATCTTTGTTATCTCAGAGAAAAACAACGATGTTAATTTTATTAAGTGATTATCTACATTTTTGCATAGAACATTAACTATTAAATATCATAAAAATAACAAGAGGAGCAGTTTAAAAAACGCGCTAGTGTATATTAATAACCAAGTTAATAACGGTAGTAAAGCGCGCACGTAAGCATGAAACTGGATTCCTTTTGCTGTTTCTCCTGGGGCAGTGTCTCTCACATCGCTTAGCAATGTGTAACTTTAGATGTCTCAACGAGTGCGTACGTGATTGATTGCTAATTTCAAATGGAGCCAAGTCTGAGTTTCTCTTCCTCTCCTTCGTTCCCCTTAATTGATCCTTGAACATCATATGCATATGCACTTTGGAATTTTTGGC
Organism: Sycophaga agraensis; assembly: GCA_018906755.1. Taxonomy (NCBI): domain Eukaryota; kingdom Metazoa; phylum Arthropoda; class Insecta; order Hymenoptera; family Pteromalidae; genus Sycophaga; species Sycophaga agraensis. The sequence goes on from JACCIE010000003.1 coordinate 1,943,816, forward strand.
GGTTCAAACGTACATAAGAATTGATATATTATTAAATTTTCTGATATGATTATTTATACCTTATAAGTTTTATAATGAATTTTATAAACATGTAATTCCTATAAGCATTTTCAGATCTGTTTTTCTCATCTATGATGCATATTTATTAGATCATTTTTTATCCTTTCAATGATATTACACTTTTAAATTTAAGTATTTTTATTAATATTTTTTTCCAACATAAATTATTTATGTAATATTACTTTCTTTATAAACACGAACCAGTTCTATCATGTTTACACTTTATTTTATTTTTAAAAGTTCAAATATACGTTGTATAAAGCATAAATAAATTAAGAAATAATGAATTGATTGCTAACAAAATCATTTTATTCGTTTGAGTGCAGAGATGAAAATATGACTTTTAGTTACGTACAAAGAACTGATACCCTTTCCAGTAAAGTTCTCACCCACATATAATATTTAAAATTATTTTATAAGCCTAGATCATGGAATTCAATTTTATTATATACCGTAATATATTCAATGCTGTATAATAACAGCTAACTAGTTAAGGATCTTTTTATAAACTCAGTATCAAAAGAAATAGTGAACTTCAAATATAACTTAAAGTTGGTATAACCACTTATTAATGTGTAAATTTTATATTTATTTTTATACAGTAATAATGCGCACTATTATAAAAATTACTATTATTAAGAAAGACATCATTAAATTATTCTGACGTAAAATTCGATTCCATTTATAGCTGTAATAAATTAACGAACATATTGTATATGATATAATTGTGTACATGCTTGTATTATTGAATAGGAATGGTCCTATATATAAGTTGAAACGCGATTAAAATACCCGTTATCCTCCGTATTGCCCTTGTTCTGTAACTTATCACGAGGACAGGACATTCAATTTCGATTACAGTCATGATACCATTCACATAATGAAAAGGGTTCTACTAGAAGTTTTCTTATACGCAGTCAAAGGGATCTGATATATATACAAATTAACCCGCGCGTGCACACACGTACACAATATATAAATACTAATATTTTGCTATTGTTAGTGATAATATATACGATTAATTTTGGAATGACATTTTATATTTATTGCTTTTACCCAGTTGCACATATTCATTGAAACATAGTATTTTGTTTATATGTATGGTATATGTTAGATTAATATAAATATATGTTAATGCAATTTTTCGTAAATGTTTATGCACGTTTGTATACAAACATTAAAACGATTAATAAAACATAAAACTATACGACTCTTTTTTGAATAACACGCAGAATGTACTTTTATTATTTACCTAGTTAGAGAATTTTGAACGCGAGAAAAATAAGAAATTATTATAATAAAGTAAACGATCCGTCAATTGTATATCAAAGTCAATAATAAGTATGAATACATATAATTTAATCTTTAATGTATTAATTAATGTAGAGTGACCTACTTTCATTCAATCACGCAAAGATTCTTCAATCATTTTCACGAACATTGTAAGCGTCAACATCAATTCTTGCATAACTAAATTGTATTTATTATTAATAAAAAGTTTGAAAATGATTATAAAGTCAGTTTTATAAAGGTTAACATTAGTTTAGTAATTAAGAATTAAAAGTAGTTCCAATAATGGACATTCATTACTCGCGATTCAATATTTTTTGGAATCATTTTGGAATTATTTTCCTTTGAATAAAAGTTAATAATGTTCAATATGGAATCAAAAGGATAATCAAAAATCACATGAGAACGATAATAAAAGTTTATTAAATTTCACAAGTAACCAAATGGCATGCGACTTTCTTTGATGGAGGATTTACCGTTAGCGTTGCAGTTGTAGTAACTATAATAATTATCACTGCAAATCTTTACGAACCTTATTAACGTACTTGGCAGCTCCTCTCTCGCTCGCCTGCAAAACTGGAGAAGTGGAGCATTTGTCTGATAAAAAGTTGGATAATTATCATTGTAATTATTGCATGTCGCTCGGTAAAGCGCACAAAAACGTATTTTACCAAAATACAGGCTCCGTAAGGAATGCCTAGAGATCGCCAGAGGCGTTGAATTCATATGGACGCGTTGAATTCGCCGTAATAAGTTAGGATTGAGTGCGCAAGTGCCAAAAGACTGCGAGAGAGGAACACATCAAAGTCGCCGGCGGCGCTACACATATATATGTATACCCACAGTGGCTCTCTCTCTCTCTCTCTCTCTGTTTGCCATCCCGCTCTCTCCCCCTAAGTTGTGGGAGCTTACGCCGAACGGGCTGCGCTGGCCGTGTCGTCCGAGTGCTCAGTTAGCTGTCGAGCGGCGCACGGGACGGTGGACGCGTGGCGCAGTGTGCAACCCCCGGCGGGCGGTAGCCCAGGCAGCGAGAGGCGCGGCGCTTCTGCTGTGCGGCTTGTGGCTTCTGCTCGGGCGCGACAGCGGCGGCGGCAGCAGGGCAGCCGGGGTCAACCGATGAGACAGCATGACAGGCAGTGAGAGGTCGACAGGGCGCCGGCTGGGGCTGGCCCTCGTGGTCCTCCTGGGCGCCGCCACCGCCAGGTCCTGGGGTGAGTAGAAGCCCCGGCGCACGAGGCCGCCGGCGAGGGCGTAAGGCCGCGCGGCCACTATCATCGCGCGCGCCCGCGATATTTTTGTTTATCGGCCCCGCGCGGCCTGCCAAGCCCCCGGGCGGCCCCGTTACGTAAGCGCGCCCGCGGCGACATTGGCTCGGCGAACAGCGGCTATTTCTGAGCCCCGGCCCACGTGCCCCGGGGCCGACGGCGAGGAGTCGGGCGGCCCGCCCGAGCCAAGTGTGTCGGCTGCCGGCGCCGAGGGCGGCTCGCGGCCCCGGGTAGCGGGCCCCGGGCCCCGGGCCGCGGCTGCGTCGCCTCGGGGGCCCTCGGCCCCGGGGGGCCCCTCCACCTGCCCGCCCGCCCGGCCCCCGCGCCACCACTTTGTGTGATCAAAGGGCCCCGGGAGCCCGGCCGGGCGGCGTCGTGCGCGCGGCATTACGCGCTCGGGGGGACTCCATTCGCGCGCCTCGGCTCGTCACGTAGGCCAGCCGCGCGCCGCCGCCGTCTACTGTGCGGCACGGCCCTATACCCGCCGCGTGGTTTTTCGCGCGCCCGCGGAGCGCTCGCCCTGCGCCTTCGTCGCCGAGCCTTTTTTTTCTCCTGTTTTTATTTCCACTTTGCCGCTAGATTGGCTTTTATGTAATGATTGGCGTCGTCGGGCGGCTTGGGCAACGTCGGGGGACGCGCCGCTGCCGCCCGCTGTTATCACCAGGAATGCGGGGATTAGTTGCTCCGGGCGTCCCGGGCACGTGCGCTCTCAACTTCGATTAATTAATTTCTCGTTAAATCCCGCCGCGGCAAGTGGGCTACTTTGCCTTGCGGCTCGCGCGCCCCACTCGCCGCGGTCTACGTGACTTATTTCGGGTCGCGCATGAAAGCATCGAGGGAGGGTCGCTTTTGAGCCGCTTGCGCGTCACTCGGATTTTCTTCCGACTTTTCCGAAGGGGCCTGTCCGTCTTCGCCTCTGTCGATCGCTATCGCATTCCTCCGCATGTTATTTATTTTGTCTGTTTGCCTTTCTTATTTTACTTTGCTGTTAACGAAGACACGATGAAAATTAGGTAGCATTATTTATCCTGCACCCGGCACGCGAATTGTTTCGATCAATTTCGTAGCTACTTGGTGCCGCACCGAATATAGTACTGATTATGTATTCAAATCTTTTTTCTGCATCGTCGCAAGGCTATGTTATTATTATTTTAAATGGTAGTGTAGGAGAGTGGAAAAAAGTTTTAGGGAGTAAAATACCGAAAATTGTTTATTTTTACTCGTTCAATAAATGATCTAACGTGCATCCACTTTGCAGCCGCCGACGAGTTCTAAAATCAGAAACAGGGCAAAAAATGGCTAAAGAAACAACCAGCTTTATCAAGCTGCTTTTACCTCGGTCAATTTTTTTCAACAAAGAAAGGGCGAAAGTTAGCCTCAATTTCACAGTTCATGACTATGGACTAGAAAATGATCGTAAAATTAATCAAAAAATATGAAAAAAGTTCTAAAAAGAACTAATTTGAATCTTGCTTACATTTAGATTTCAAAACATTCAACAATTTATGAAGCTATCACAAATTAAAATGATAAGAATGATTCTAAGCTAATAATGTAAATTAAGCTAAATCGAGCAAACGCAGGATTAAGGATGAATACTTGGCGACTCACAAGAACTTGCAACATAATAGTTTGTTCGTAATTCTTTCCATCTGAAATCAAGTTTAAAACTACAGTAACATGCACAATTTTGTCGGTAGCACTGAATTAATTATGTATACGTCTTTCAAGTCCTTGAAAGAATTTACTTTTTTTAAACTTGACGCTGAAAGAACCGTATAGACTTTTTGTATACATTTTAACATAATTTATAAGACTCTATTTGTAAAATCAGAGATAAAATTTAAATTTACAATTTGTATTTTAGAATTTTCATAGATTAAATGAATCTATCAATCTTCTTTTAATTGTAATTGCTTTTTGATGCAACCAGATATATTACATAAGTACCAACACTTACGCGTAATATGCATAATTTGGAAATGTGCAAATGTGGCTTACAAATGGATGACAAAAAATGACATTTCATTTTTTATACACTTTCGTACCTACATAACCACGATTCGTTTATCATATTAATAATATGATAAATATGCAACGGTAGTAAAGTTGAACCTGACATAGTAAACTCAATTCGACGGAGGATGGAAACTTCTTGTCACGTGATATAATAAGGATATTAGTACATACGAAATTATTCGAATAAATTATTAACAGATATTTTATCAAATGTATTGCTGATTATACGTATTGCTAAGAAAATATTCTTATCTAGATAATTATAATAAGTGGAATCTATACACAGTCTTGAAACTTAATGAATGGATATGATTATAACCTTTTTAAAACGGAATTATGAAGAATGCATACATGTATATAAATATATTTAGATATTTATTGTATGTCTAAATTAATCAATATTCATTTTTTTTCATTTGCATTATTATATAGTTAGGACGCGTATAATCAATCGAATTGGAAAAAAACATTATTGAGTCACTTAAAAGCAAAAGATCATTAGCATTAATATAGCACTTACAAATCATTACTTATCCATCAATTTGGATTTCGAAAAATGTTCGATCAACCGGTAGCATCGAGTTATCTACTGAATACTAATACTTGCATTCACACAGGAAATAAAACTTTAAAAGCCAATAACAGGATTATTGACACAATCTCTGCGCGGGCATATAAAATCATTTTATAAGCATAAATATTGTTTACCTCTTCTCCGCTCGATGGAGCGTCGATGCCTAGATGCAGAATCATCAGATTCGCGGCAAGTTCAAGTTAGCGCGCGTCGCATCCGCTCGTGGAACTTTCCACGATCATCTGATTATCGACGCGAGGCGAAGCGAAGATTGATTTCGCAGTGTCGCGGCTGCGATTGTTTCGCGGGCGGCGCAACCGAATGGGCCGGCACGAGCGACATAATAACGCCCGCTCACATCCGATCCCAGCTAACGCATTCGCTTGGTAAGCCCGGCATTACGCACTTAAGAGCAATGAATTTGACACGGGGCAGCGCGGCTCTCTCGCCGGAGGCAATTGCCTGCCCAGACGTAGATATTGGGGGCCGAGGAGACGGGCGTCGTCGTCGCCCCCCCCCCTGTATACATATATATATATACAATGTAAGCACAAATCGAGCGGCGCCGGGAGCACCACACGCAGGGGCGGGCGCTCGTTATATAGGTCGACGAGGCACGCGGAGGTACGCGTATATAGATTGCGCAACCAGTGTCGTTGCGTCTGGCCGAATCGCGGGCGCATGACAGGGCGCACGCGCTGCCCTCGGCGCGCATGTGGGATGAGCTATCGGGCCGCGTGCGCGAGCACGTGGCGGGGGAGATGTAACGCGCGCGCGGCTCGCGCGCTCCGCAAGGCCCGGGAGCGACATCGATCGGTGTCCCCTCGGTTGCCCTCGGAGGATTTACGGCCTCGCGACAGGCTCTCCTCTGCACCTTGCGCCGTGTGCAGGCACAGGGCCTCCAGTCAATCTCCCATTCTTTTTTTTCGTGAAAGAGAAACCTCGCAGGTGAGGTGTAGACCGCGAGGGTATGTAACGAGCCGCGAGGCATTGACCTCCCGAAGGCGCGTTTAGTCGCGCGCCGGTTGACCGGCGGCGCGCGGCGGGTCACGCGCTCCTCGCGGTCACGTACGCGCGCCCCGCGTCCTCGGATTACGCGGCCGCGGATCGCCGCGCGCGGGGGGGAAAACGAAGCGCCGGGGGAAGAATGCACGCGAGGATCCTGCCACTGGCGACGGACGGCCTCCCGAGTCGCGCGGGAAAGTGAATCGGCGCTTCCGCGGAGAGAGAGAGAGAGAGCGCGGAAGAGCCTCGCGGGGGACCCGATCGTGCCCGCCGCGGTTGACTCATGCTCGGCCGCGGGAATCAATTCGCCTGATGGCCGCGCGCGCTAATGTCTCAATTGTCCACAATCGGGAGTCCGCGGGGCTTATCGCTAATCGCATCGGGCCGATTGTAATTGTCCAGATCGCTGTACACGGCTTTGAAGTGGGCCCACTTAAGGAGCTTGTTCTGTAGGCCCGATATTCCGAACATGTGCGCGAGTACCACTTAATTAACTGGTATTTCTATCAATTGTATAGAAAGGCTACTGCGGGCATTCGGCTCGATTGTAAACGATTGTAGATCGGTAATCTGTACCTTTTTACGAGGAAGCCGATGCTTTGTGCAAGAGGCAAAGGTTTTATAAGGTGTATTGTACACCTTATGTCTTGTACGTGCAAGGTGTCTTAATGACAGGTTTCGCATGTAATTGAATAATTAATTGAATAATAGTGCTTGTGCTCGTAAATTCACAAAGTGCATGATAAACGTGCTACTTATCGTAAGTTGTGTTATAAATTTTTGTATGGGCTAATAATGAATATAATAATAATAATTGAGGTTGAGCTTGAAAGGAGATGCTTGAAATGTGTATCACGAGATATATTAAAAGGAGTAACTGCGTTACTCTAGGAAATGGTTTTTACTTTTCAGAAAACAGTTATGTGTAGAAACGCTGATCTGTTACTTGCAAAAATACGCGACAAAAAACTTCAGCTATACGGGCAATACATTGTGAATAGTGGTTGAAAACAATTGACAAGATAGTAAAAACTTTGTTGAACTAGCATAATATTTAGTATTCAATAAGTATCTCTAGTTTACCAGTGCCGCTCGTTCTGCGATAACAATTTATACTAATAGTAATACACTTTTTGTTGCGTTTCTAATTGATATGTGACAAATCTCTCCGTCGTTTGCAATTGATTAAAGTAATTTAAAACTAAATTAGAACCTGCAATTCATGCCTCGATTCAGCTTATAGGGATTTAAACAATAAAAAACGGTAACCCTGTTAAAATGTAATCTCCACGTCCAGATTCGCACTTAAAGTATTTGCAGTTAATGGAATCGTTGTATGTTATATCTTCCACGAGCAGGCGTATTTACTGTCCTGGAAATAACACGGTTTAGAATTGTGCACTTGGGGAGAAAATGCTTTAGATTTTTTCATATCAAGGTGAAGTCGCTCAGTCGCTTACATTCCAAAATGTTATTTATATACTTCAATAATAAATTCTCTAATGATCATACTTGGCATTTTATGTTGGTCGAAGAACAATCCCACAAGCTACTTTTGGCTTTTGGAGAAATCGCGCGCTCTATACACTCGCAAAAACTTATTTTCAATTATTCTCGTATCTGAATAACAATCGCACAAATTATTGCATGCTACCCCAAAGTGCATATATTTAAACAGATCACGCAGAGGTGTATTTCTAATGATTCGCATCCCTGTTTGCATCCAACGGGGATATACTAACTTTAAACGCCATTTAAAATTATTGTTGTTCTTATAAGGAGGCGAATTGTTTATGCCAGTTGTTATCGACGCAATAATGCAACGGAGCGTAAAAAGTGCCGTTTCCTTTCCTCGTAAATTACAAATTCACCATTTCCTTACGCGCGTGGCAGATTCTCGTGGAAAGCTCGAAGCGCAAAGAGCTGTGCACTTGCAGATAGTGTGCAGATGATTATAGGTTCATTTTAATGAATATTTATACAGAAAAGTGTCTCCTATGACCACGAATTATCTATCACGTAAGACCAGGTTAAGTTGGTTGAGGTCACGTGTCTTGTATCACGCACGGGTCGTCTGTATGAAAATGCGTTGTCGCATATTAAGAGATTTTCTTCCCTGCGAATATATCATTGCTCATATTGCATTTTTCCCGAATACTAATGTACCATGTATTGTTCTAAAAAATACAATACATAGCAGTACAAAGCGAGGCTCAGTTACATTTCGGACCACTGGCAAATCCAGCCACGTAACGTTTTTCCGTATTCTATACGAAAAGTGCATGTAAGATGGACAATGATGCGCAGAAAAGGAGCAATGATAACAACTGCAGTCGTTGCAAAATACTCCATTTTCTCGAGTACATTACATAACTGTACATAATCGCTCGCGTGTCGCCTGCGCTGATTATTCTAAATGTGATGAATCACTTCTGCGGGTCTCGGTCCTTATGCATTCCTAAATTCATCAGAAAATTTGCGATTTTGCGATTTTCAAAAGATTATTAAATATACGAATTATGCTTGCAGATTTGGCGGTGACGGTGGGCAAGGACATCGAATTCGTGACATTGCGGGGAAACGCGAGCAAATGGACGAGCATTGCTAACGCTACGAAGCTCGTGGCGATGGCCTACGACGATGACAGCTACACTATGTTCCTGAGCGACGCGGACGACGACAAGCACTCGATCTTCAGCGTCGACATGTCGGCAGAGAACGCGACCGTCAAACCCGTTCTCAAAAGTACGTATATACGTGCATGCACACACCTACCTAGCTTCAATGCTTGTGCAGCGATTGCATTATCATCCGCCTTGTTAAACATTGTACTCGACTACCCGTTTATCGGCTAGCATAATCAATTGTTCGGGCGTTTGCACGTAAGCAGCAGCGTTATCCTTGACTCTTGGACCTTTGCTATACACCGTACGAAGTTCGCACGGCCGAGCGGCATCGGCAGCTTGCATACGCTTTACCTGCATTGTTTTCCTCGGGCACGGACTCGCGCCCAAATATTGCGCTCGCTTGCAAAATAATATTGCCATTGTCGAATGCGCGCGGTTGTCAATTGACCGCTCCGTCCCGCCGGCGGCGCAATCGAGCCTCGCGAGACCCGACCGACGAGGAAGGTCGTCGATGCAAAAACCTGAATGCTCGCACGTGGAACGCTCGCTTTTCCATTGCCAAACGAGATTCCCGAGCCGTGCACACACGATCGCACGCGGGAATTCCAAAAAAAAAATGGATGTAACGTTCCCGAGGGGCTTAATTGAATAATGGCTTATTTTCGCTTTGTTGCTACGCAGGTGATAACAGATGGCGAGTCATCGGTATGGTCTTCGACGTGGAGTCGCGCAGCCTTTTCTGGACGACCGAGCACGCGGTCATGAAGATGGTTGTGCCCCTCAGGGGAAAGCCGGGCGAGCCAATCGTCCTCCACAACCTTGAAACTGAGAATCCGCGAGGCATTGCGCTTGATGCGTGTAACAGGTGCGTGACCCCTCGTTCGGCGCGTACGGCGCATGACAATACCTCGATGTTTGACTAATTAATGCCATTCAAGTATTGACGAGTGTCGAAGACGTATCGATTTTTGTATATACGCAGTGAATCGCTGATCCTAGCTGAATATGATCTCATTTTCATTATGTATCATATTTACCTGAAATTTCTAAAGAACACTATTATTGATTATTTAATTTTGTTTATGTAAATCATTGTATTCTAAAAAATTATTGTGAATAGAAAAATTTCAATAATTATCTTCATAGTACATAGTCTTCAATAATTTTAATATTAAAAAAAACTTGTTTTCAAAATAAGGACGTTCATACATAACATTCTTAAAAGAATAATCACGGATTCTCAAAATTGTTAATCGATATATTATATATTTGTTTCTTATTCGTTAAACATTCAGCTCATCTCAAATTTAAAATTTCTAAAAAAACCGTTGCATATATTTAAATATTATTTCATTAATGTACAAAATTATATATTTAAAGTAGTTCTTAAGAATATTTGGTAGCATTTATTTACTAAGTAAGACAACGTTTGATACTCGCTGTCTTCTAAGAAAATACAGAGATATGAAATAAGAGATAATAAGGGCAGAGATGGAAAAAAGCTGCAAAATAAACTTTTCAACAATTTAATCAACTCATTTGTATTTCGTTTATCTTGAAAGTTTCTGCATCATTCTTTGACATACGGGTCCATAAACTGATTCAAAATATATATGCAATTAAAACCAGCCATTGAAAATCTTATCTTATGTATATATGCCTACATCCCAGTCAAAACAGTTTAGATGCTCTATATCTGAATTGATGACGTATAAATGTCATAATATCGATTTGATGTCTCTTCGACAAATTTTTACCATTACCGAACATTAACTTATCGGGTCAAATACAGCAATTATTACATAGTTGATCAAAATACAGTGTAACGATACATAAGTGTCCTGCATCACTAATAAGCGATACAGTACTATTATGTAACAATACATTGTACAACAATATATCTAATTATAATGTTATGTTTTAATGATTTATATTTAAAATATAGTTAGATTATAATAGGTTTCATATAGTGAATAATAAAAGATTAAACTTCATGACTGAAAATTAGTCGCACTTTATTTCACAACCAGATATATTTTGCCGTGAAGCAAAAAACGATTAACATACTTTCGTAATCGTGCACTAAATTTTGTACTCGCAAATTAAAATATTAAAGTTGCTATCCAAGGCATTTTAAAGAAGCATAAATTAGGTTTAAACACAACTATTATATAGTTTATATAATATTCAAGATTTATATGTAGGAAAAGATAATTCATAACATGATATTTTTATTTTGAATGGCACATTGTCTCTTTAAAAACAGATCATATCCCTTACGTTTTTCTAATTATTCGTGATTTCCTTTGAATCGTAGTACTGGAATGTACCTGAGAGCGAAATAGAGAAAAACTGCGATACGAGCTTCAATGCTTAAGGATACGTACTTATAAAAATAGAAAATAACGATGAGTTCCCCGTGTGATGGCAGGCACATTTACTGGACGAACAGCAACAACTCGTCCCCGAGCATAATGCGTTCGAACCTTAACGGAAGCGAGCGGGTGACTGTGATCTCCGGAGACCTGTACGAGCCTACGGCAGTGGCGGTGGACCACATCGACGGCCACCTCTACTGGATCGACGACGAGGAGGGCACGTTGTACAAGCTCGAGCGCAGTGAGCTCGACGGCTCCTCGCGAACAGTCCTACACCGGGGCAACCACGAGCAGCCAGTGCACATGGCTGTCGATGGATACGGCATCTACTGGGCGGACTTCGTCTACGAGGCCGTCTGGGGGGTGGCCAAGGAGGCTGCGGCCCAGCCGCGCATCTTCCGCACTTACGAAGACCTGGGCCGGCGAGCTTACCCGACGAGCATCCTCGCGAGGGCGAACCTCGGGGCCGCCGTCGACTGCGCTGCCATGGGAGCGGAGACGCGAGCGAGAATCGCGCGGCCCGCGCCAGTGGCCCTCGCGAACGCTACGGCGGAGGCTCAATCGTCCGGAGGATGTCTCAACGGAGGTCGCCTCGACGGCACAGCTTGCCGGTGCAAGCCAGGGTGAGTAGCGGTGCGCTCGGTGCGCTCGGATCTCTTGGTGGGCGTACAAATTGTTCATACGTCGTGTGTGCACGCGAGCAGGTACAGAGGATCGCAGTGTGAAATTTCCCCGTGTCACAACTACTGCCTGAGAGGCGACTGCCTCGTGAGTGAGGCCGGGACGCCCCTGTGCGAGTGCGGGGCCTCCTTCACCGGGCCGAGGTGCGAGCGCGACCTCTGCGACGGCTACTGCCTCAACAACGGACACTGCCTGATCGACGACGGCAAGCCCACCTGCGAGTGCAAGTATTCGAGCGGCACTCGGTGCGAGGTCACCCTCGACATGGCCGAGATCTGTGCGCTGTACTGCATGAATAGGCAGCCCCAAATGACTAGCGTAGACACAAGTTCCTGCAGGTAATATATGGCTATTCCTTAAACGAGACAGCGTCTCATTATGGACAGTCAGGATCGAGACCTTGTTTTAACATCCGACCATTTTGGTAACGCTGCAGATGTGCCGAGTTGAATCAAACGATCGAGGAGGTCCTCGGCTACGATGCTTTCAACTGCACCATCCTGGTGCCAATCCTTGCCGGCTTTTCAGGCATGCTCTCGATCGTCGTTATTTTCCTAAGCGTCTACTTGAGCAGGTTGCGACGCAGACCGCGCATCAAGAAGCGCATCGTCCTGAATAAGAGTGGCATAACGCCCCTCACTTCGAGGCCCTCGCAATTGCCCATTGATCAATGTGAAATAACTATAGAAAATTGCTGTAACATGAATATCTGCGAAACAGTGAGTCCAAAATTCGTTTAGTCAAGCACACTGATTGAGTATTTACTTTTCATTCGATGTTGCATTCACATGCGCATAAACAATCGAATTCTCGAACCCTCAAATGACTTATAAGTACAGTATTTTTCAGAGTCAATGATCGTGATAAAGAAACTATTATTAGGCTTTTATAGCTTGCAAAGTTAAATATATTCTAGAAGTTTTGTATAGAATTTTTAAAAGAGGATTAGATATCACTTGTTTAAATTAATTTGCAATTTAATATTTTTTTGTATTACTTATTTTTGATATAATATTTAGGAACTATATAAATTTATTTTATATTTTTTGTAATTAAAATAAAAATTTTATAAATAAAATTTTATATTGTTTATAAAAAATGAATTATCGATTTTATTCGAATATTTTGATTCCTATTGCAAACCATTCATCGAATGAATTATCATTATTTTTGAGTTACTAGTGATCTTGTTTAATTATACAAGTAGAAAGTTGTTACCTTGACTCACAATTTATTCTCATTAATGCACGAATAATTTAATTAATATTGTTTTCTACGATAATATTTATTTTTTACTTGATCCCTATTGTGTAGATTATATCGCATCTATAGTAAATATTAAGAAATTACATGTGAGAAGTTCATTAAATTTTTACTGATTGAATTTTATTTAAGTTCAAGATTAAAAATTATTATAAAACGAAAGAGTTGAAAATCAAAATCATTCATTATCTTTTACAGCCATGTTTCGAACCCAAATTGCGCAAGTCTAGTGCAAAAAACAACGGTATGAAAAAGGAGGAGAAAAGCGGCTTGCTGGATCACATGGAAAACTGTGGCAACACGTTCTAGCATAGGCTGCCAGTAATCGGCAGGCGACGATTTGCCGGTGAAGCTACTCTTGGAGACTGCATATTTGTGACTTGCCATGAAAAAAACCGTTGTTAAGTATTGTTGTTAAAGTTCCGCGAACGTGACAGTCGCTTGGACAATATTTGATGTGAAAAAAACTTCTTAAAAGCTTTTATCATAAACCAAAGGCTTCGAGAAAAAAAGTTGAAAAAAGTGTCTGCAAACTATTTTTATAGATTAGAGAGGTAGGATTTGGATTTTATAATTAAGAAATATTTTAAAAAACCTTTCTAGTTTAAAAAATATTTTGTGGGCAGTTTGTTCAAAAATCAGAACTTTTTTTCTCAATGTAAATTTTTTAAGAAAACTTTGTTATTACTATATGATTCGATATAATTTGAAGCACTCATGTGTAGCCGTTAAGAAATTGATTATGTTAACTCGGTCCTTCATTTTTATTCATATTCTAGTGTACACTGGAAAATCATTTTGTAATTTTAAGCAAATACTTACTTTTTTAAAACATATTTTTTTCTGTGAGGTGGTATAAAAATTATTTAAATTTCATTAAAAAAATTACTTATTCGGGCCGAGTTTCTGTGCACAATTCGCAAATCTGGCGTAAATTGTGTGTAAAATATCGAATTCTTTAGTTTCATTATTTTTTTATTTATCTGACTATATAAAAAAAGCAAATATTAAAGTCAGTTATCAGAGTGAATTCATAAAGTGATAAAAATAGTCACTTATTATACTTCATAATATACCTATTCTTTTATTCTGAATTTAAGTAGTATAATGATTAACGTTCACTATTGTTAATACAAACATATTCTTAAAATAATTTATTATTTTTACAATTTTTGACAAATTTATAAATTATTACCATGTGTTCATATCATATTTAAGTCTGCCAGAACCAAAGTAACAACGTTACAAAAGTTTAATGAAACAATTTTTTTAATTGTGAAAAACACTAATATTAAAGCTTTACAAAGCTTTCATTGTTTATCATTTAGGATATAATTTCTTTCTTAAAATAGGCAACACATAGTAAAAAAATATCATTCATTTGAATGGGTTTAAATAAATTTTTTATTTTTACTTAACTTTATTAAATGAAGAATTAAGCTACCTTAATTTAATATGGTTATTTAATTTTCTAGCAAAATTCTAATTATTAATTGTTTAAATTATTCACATATGGTCAAATTTTGTTTAAATTTTTATTAGATAATTATTAATTTTTAGTAAAAATGTAATTCATTTCTTAATAAAAAATTAACTTTTTGTCAATGAGGAATGAACAGATACCTTAAAAACAATTTAAAATTTATATTATTTTATAAATAATATGCGATGTATAAATTACAAATTTCAAATGATAAATGAAACTGTAATATTTACTATACTGTGAATATCTATTATGTATATTTACAAGGATTCGTGAAATTGTATAGAAATAATCTTTTTTCTAACTTGTATTTTAGTAATCATTAAAAAATAAAATTTAAAGTAAAAATAAATTAAAGATTAAAATAAAAATTAAGAATTCGAATTGCAGCTGTTTTTTAATGATAAAAAATAGATTTTTTAATGTGACTTGAAATAACAATACAAGTGAATACTTTTTTGTAAATTTAATGATAAAACTTTTTGGAAGTTAGTTAACAATTAATTATGTTATTGCATTTAAAAGCAATAATTTAACATTGAAAGCCTTTTGGAATATTCCAATAGGTCAATGAAAATGTCGTATACAAAATAAAATTGTCTTTGAATTTTTTCAGATATTTTACAAGATCTGTTTTCAGTTATATTTTGAAATGTATGATTTTAATTCCAAAATAATTATTGCAGTAATAAGACATCCCAATTCTATTTATATTTTAAAAACCTTGCATTATTTAATAATATTAAGCAAAAAATTAAATCAAATGTTATCCTATAGTTAGATGAAGACTGCATTATGTTATCTATGCTCTTCCTTGAGAAGAATGTATAAAACTTTAAATAGAATAAGTAGCGTTTAAAAAGGTGCTAATTATACCTGGTAATAGGTAAATTTGTATCCTAGATTTAGACTTTAGTATATCAATATATTGAATAACTGACTAAACGTTTTTTTCTGAAATAAAATGTACTTGCAAGGTGAGGTGCACTCCTTTTAAAAATTATTTACAGCGCCGAATATTGTATTGTTACTTACGTCAACAGAACTTATTAGTAGGATTTATGATCAAAACTTTCATAATAAATCAATACAATAAGTAATTTTACATTCAATTTTTTTTACGTTCACGCTATTTGCTTCATTAAAAAAGTGTATTAAATTAGTAATATCGAAATGTTATTTTCTAATACTAAGTTTCATTGCGAATTTGATGACAGTTTTGTAAAGTATTAAAATTTGATTTATTACTACAATTTTGATTATTATTCCTACGTGCTATAGTGTAAAATCTGTAACATGATAATAATGGAAAATAGCCCTCTCCCACACACTCATCTACAGAGTTACGATAGTGGATTTATGGTGAAAGGGTTATATTCTTCTAGCGAATTTTGTTGTATGAGAAGTAATCAATGATAATTATTTAAAATCTTTTTTATAGATAAAACTTGAATTTGACAACAATAATCAAGTATTGTATAAACATGATTGACTCCTTTTCATGTAACAAGATTAAATATTGTCACTATTGTAAATAAAATGAACATATTAATATTAATACTTAATAAAAAGGCCTTTATCTTCTAGACTTTTGATTTTCAAAGTACATTACCCTTAACCATGAAAATCTATCTTTATTAATCTTTTAATTTTTCTTGTGACTTATATCAATAATTTATTTATTTTAAAGTTGGTTATAACATTAAAAAAGTAGTAACCTATGTACAAAATGTGAATTATTCATGTATCTGCAGCTAACTGTGTATCAGGAAGTACAATTTTCTCTCCTGGTTTGAAAGCAGGCATTCCAAGGTAAGGACAGCTAGCACATCGAAATGCATCTCCAAGGTAGCACTAAAACAACATTTTCATGAACGTAAAGTAAAGTTATTTACAAAATCATTTTTGCATTTAGTTGAATGAAATTAATTAATATTTAATATTATTACACATTTTTATATCTTAGTTTATTATTATTATAATGTGATAAATTGCAAGTATAATATTTTAATCAATATAATAATTGCTAATAAATTACATTTACACTATATCATTAAATATTTCAACAAAATAGGTATGGGTTTTGATATAAATGTTTCCAAAGATATAAAAAATTTACACAAGGAAATAAAATGTTTTGGAAATTATTGTTTATACGAGAAATCTACTAACATTACCACATGATGACTTAGGTTGTTCTTTTGCTAGACTTTCTCCTCTTAGTTCTTCAGCTAAACCACAGCTACAATCTTTACAAGCTTTGCGCTTTCCTGTAGTGCTGCAGACTGAAATATAAATTATATTATAATTAATTGTATTATAAATACATGTACAAATATGAACTACCGATTTTAAAATTAAGACAATGCATATGAACCATATAAACAACCTTTTAAGGATGCAGATTGTGGTTTTAGAATATCTGCTTCATCCAATAGATTATTTTCATCTATTAAATCTTCATCATCATTATTATCTATTGTCCAAATGTTTGAAGTTGATATAGCAGTGGGAAGTTTTATACTTGAACCGATCTAAAAAGAAGTCAGTTATATATTATGTTATTGTTTGTATGGATGAACAATTTACACATTGTTATACTAAAACTGAATTTACCTCGTAAGATGGTTTATTAGCTATTATTTCATATACATTACTTCCATTGTCTAAAGTGATTATCGTAGGCTCTGTGTTTTTTAATAAAAAACCACTTATTTTTATTTTGGCAATATGACTATTATAATCTTTGTTTTTTTCATCTATTGGCTGTCGTATTATTAATGTTCCATTAGATTTTAAAATTCGTAACGAATGCTTTAAAAATTCATCGTTGTGAATATGAGAACTTATAAATCCTGATAAAATAACGTCAACTGAAGATAACTCACACGAAACTAAAATTAAAATTAAAGTTATTAAAAAGTAAAATCAAAAAAATATATATATATTTAAAAAAAATATTATGACTACAATTATCAAGTTTCTTTGAATTTTGATACATTGTTGAATGTATGACTAATGTTTCTCCAGTATCTCCGACAATATTCTTAATTTGTTCAATAAAATTTTTCGCAATACTATCATTGTTACTTGCTATTATTAAAACTTTATAACCTTCTTTAACAAAATTAGACATATTGTTATTTTTTGTATTATGATATTAAAAAACAAATATTTTTAATAAACGTGACAATATTATAACTAGTAATGGACGAATGCAGTCTAACGCGCACGACCGATCGTATGTTGGATGACTAGATCCAATCCAACTAGATCGCACATCGTAGTCTGCAACCGGTCACGGGAACGTAAGACGTATATCTAATCATCTAATGATACATTTTAGATTCTTTACGATTATCTAAAAGATACCGTGTGAAAGACAATGTTTGGATACAAAATAGTTATTGGAAGGATGTAAGAGTATATGTATATCATGTATATTAAGGATACCTTCTAAATGACAGTCTGCAAAAATGTTAATTATTAAAATAAATTCCTAATTGTTTCATCCAAAAAATTATATTTTGCATTAACCATTTTGACTTCGTATGGTAATTTACTAGCTAGAACCTATTGAAAACATTAAAACTGAAACGATTGCGCATGCGTACGGAAGTTCTGACGTTGAAACATTGGCGAGCCATTACAAAGCGGTGTCGCCGCTTAAAGTTCAAAAACCGCCAGCTACTCATTAAATATTAAAATATAAAAAAAAAGATTTGATTATTAAGTTTATAAAATTACATTATCTAATGATTTAAGCTATACCATTATAGCTTAATAATTAAAAAAGGAAAACGTGTTGCTAAAATTGTATTTAAATTCTAGATAAATGTGTTAGACGTTTAAAAACTCATTTGTCGAATACGCAATTTGTAGATCGTACTGGTTTGTGCTATCAATTCATTTTGTAATTACAGTTTTCTTATTTATATAAAGTACAAATCCATAATGTCTCGCGACGCTCTTACCTCATTCGACAACTAATCTGACGCATGAACACGTGGCTTATTTGAAATTTTAAACAACTTTGTTGAAGATAAATACAAATACATCCTGCTTCGATAAAAATGTTAAAATTATTCCTTTTATTTATAAAAGAAGAAACATTTTTCAATGCATATTTAATTTTTAGAACATTTTTTGTGAATTTTAAAGCTACAAAATTTTTAAAAAATAAAAACTATTGCATGTAAACTATTATTTTTCTCTTTTTTATAAACAATATCACTTGATATTTAAAATAATAATTTAGTTGTTTTGTTAAAATAAAAGTTCTTGAATTAAAAGTTATGAAAAAAGCTTATATTACTTATCAATTATGAACTGGAACTGGAACTGGATTATACAATACTAAAACTGTAGGAAATCATATTTAGGGAAATTTATATATTGATGAGATTAATAAAGTAGCAAAAAAGTTTTATTTACATTGACAACTTAAAGTATTTACAATAAAATTACAAAAATAAGTCAAAAAATGTTAATGCTTCTATTCATATTTTATGTATCAATTTTTCCAACAACTTCAAACCATTGCCTTAAAGCATCACTCAAAACTCCAGGTAAGGCGTTGATGTCTCGTAAAATCATATAAAAAGGAAATGGGAAATTATCCATATAAGAATTAATTCCAATTAATTTGCCTCCTTCAAAGATAGGCATTCTAATATCTAATATAGAATCCTACAAAACAATTAAAATTTATCTCATTAGATACATATAACTTTATTAAATTTCAATGATCTAATAAAATTATGAATAATATATATACCTTGTTTAAGGGATTGTCTACTATTATAAATACCAAAAAAATATCAGCTAATCGAGCTTTGCGGATTGCACGATTAACTTTATCTATTCCATCTGAATAAATTCCTCTACCATCTGATAAGACAACAATAAGTTTTGCATTATCTGTCGAATTACACTGACTTTGAAACATATTGACTGCAAAATCGACTAACTGACCAACCATTGTTTTCTTTTGTTCAAATCTCATTTCTTGCATTAATCTGAAATTCAATTTAAAATATGTTATTTTTAATAAGACCACAATAATGTATTAGCAAGATAAAAATTAGATTACAGTTTTTCAACTTAACATCTATATTTTAAGAAAAGAAGAAATTAATAACTAACCGTGATCCACTTTGCTCATTAAAAGTTTCATCTAGAGGATGTAGTATATTAGTTTTTTCTCCAAAACTAAGAACTGAAAGTTGTCCCGCTTCTAAATAAGTCATCGCTTTACTAATTAGCGATAGTGATTCAAACGCTAATTCTTTGGAATGGTTATCTGCCATGCTGCTAGAATCGTCAATTGCTAGTATAATTTGATAATTTCTTTTAGACGGTTTGGTTCGCCTTAACCAAATTTTGTCCTTTCGAAATTGACTAGCAATGTATGGAATGATTTTTCGCATATTGATTCTTCTACCGGTGCGGTAATCACCTTTCAACCTTGATGCTTGTGTAGGTTCTAGAACCAACCGCAATTTTTCAGAAAGATCTCGTGCGGCCGCGTCGGTAACTGCACTAAGTGTATTCCAAGCAGCAACTGCTTCTTCACTTGTTGGAACCTGTGTCCATAAACTCAACATTTTTTCAACCTCTAATCTGCTATTTTCGATCTGTTTACTTGACAGTATAAGATTATTTTCGATTTCAGTAAGATTTGTAAAGAAAGATGATTCATTTCCTCGCTGGACTGAGGCAGTTTCTGTAATTTCTCCTTCGATATTGACAACAGTTTCGAGCTGTCCATCTTCGGTTTTACCTGAGTATCAAAGCAAATAAATGATATTTCTTTTAGCAAAATTTAGATTTTAAAGCAAATATTACCTTTTTCTTTGGAATTCTTAGTGTCCTTTAATTTTTCATCTTTAGGTAATGCTTCTGGTTTTTGTTGTACAACTTCTTCATTTTCAGCATCTATTTCATCTTCATGCATATCGACATCCATAGATTCCTCTTCTTCTTCTTTTTTATCTTCCACATTCGCCGCTTGTTCTTTCGACTGTTCTTCAGTAGCTGCATCTACTGCATAATAATCGAACTTTTCTTTTTCTTTTACATGCTGACATAAATCTGGTTCACCTTCTTCTTGTTGTTCTGCCCCTTCTTCATCATTATCATTTTCGGGTGATGTATTTTCAGCGTGAATCATCATTCGCAACTTCTTCTTATCAGGTTCTATCTTTTCTGCTAATGTGTGACTTTCATCACTTCTATTAGGATTTTTTCTTTTTTCGTTCTAAAGAAAAATAGGACTCGTATTAGCTTAGTTATGAATATTAGGGAATTTCTAACTGTTCTTAAATTTAATCGATTTAATTTAATTTTGCAAAATTAATTTTACCTGATTTGTCGATGTGTCAGGGTAGGCTGTTGGCTCACTCTTATCAGCTAACGATCCGGAGTGACCATTATCGGGTTGATCAGCTTGTGACTGTCCTACTCCTTTATCCATTTTATCATCTTGCCAGTTTTCAGCCATTGGTTCTTCTTGCATGTCTGGTTCAGTATTTGATTGATTGGCGACTTGATCACGTGACCCTCCTTCTCTTTGATCTGCCCCAGATTCGTCTACTTCATTCGACGGTTTATCCATATTTGCTAAAGCTTCTTCTTCTTCCTTTTCTTTTTCTTCTGGTTTTTCATCTTGATTTTCTATTTGTTCTTCAGTTTCATTATTAGCTTTTTGTACTTTCTGATCACTTTCTTCTTCGTTTCCATCTTCCTCGTTAGCTTCATTGTTTTTGGATTCATCTTGTTTTTCTGTTTCATCGTTATTTTCATCATCACTAGAATCGTCATTTTTGACTTCTTCAGTTTTATTGATTTCTTCTTCAACATTTTCTGATTCTTGATTTTCCTCAGGTGGAATGGTTTCCTTCATTTTATCAATATCGAATGGATTTTCTTCATTATTCATTTCTTCGTCTTTCATTTCATTGTCATCAATATTTATATCTTCTGGGAGATCTAGAGGTTCTGGTTCTGGTTCGGGTGGAAGTTTTCCATGATGAGGATTCACTTGATCTTCATCATATTCTGGCTCTTCCATTTCGTTTATTTCTTTTTGCTGTTCTTTTGGTTCATTTTGATCTTGCTCCATGTCTTCAGGATCTTCTATTGTATTTTCATCCTTAGCGCCGAATTCTTTTTCACCTGCAATCAATTTTTTTAATTAGAATTAATTTTTACAAACGAAAATTTTAAGTAAATTAAAATATATTGTAGTCTTCTCACCTGTTTTTTCTCCATCGCCGATTTCTTCTTTATTATCTTTATTAGTTTCGTCGCCTTCTGGTTGTTCATCATCGTCATCTCCCCATATTTGTTCATCAAGTTTATCAACACCATCAGTATCTCCCATTTGCTTATCAATATCTTCATCCTCCTCTTCATCCTTATTTCCTTCTTCATCCTCTTTTTGTTCTACATCTTGTAGTTTACCTTCAAAGTCTTCCGACATCTCTATTCCATTATCTTCTTCAGGACAGTCTTTATCTTCTGGTTTTTCTTTTTCTTGATTGGCTGGTTTTGCTTCTTCTAATTGATCTTCTGTTTCTATTTGGTCTGATACATCCTTTTCACCTTCACCATCGCCATGACCCATTCCACCTTCTTTATTCGACTGTTCTTCTGAACCCTCATCTCCTTCTTCTAGATCGAGATCCTTTGGTACACAGAATCCATTTGTAGCAAGATCAAGGAATACATTTAATTGCATAAATAATATTTTGCATGTAATACGAAGAGATGCTACTTGTTCATTTAAATAAAATTGAGCAAACAGGAGATATTGCTGAAGTAGTGGTAGAGCTTTCTGAAGGAGGCTATAAAAAATTCTTTAAATTAAAAACTATGGCAATAAATAATTTAAGAAACAGTTTGAAATATTACTTTACCTGAAATAATTTTGAGCAAGAACGGAATCAGTATTAAATATTATTTTTAGCAGAGCATTCAAACTTTCGTAAATTTCTTTCAATTTTAAAGTTTTAAGGTCCATTTCGATCGACTCTACTAATTTTTCTCTGAGTTTATGATGCTCAAAATCGTCTTCCAAGTCTTGCTTTTCATCATTATCATTACTACTTTTCGATACTGGAGATACATTTCTTTTATATATGTTTTGAACTACAAGAAGTATTGTATTTAATAACTTTTCTAAATCATTTGTATAATCTTCTGAATTATCTGTGTGTAAATCATTGGATTTTGGTAATTGTAACGAAGCTTTTAGTTCTCCAAATTCTTGCAATTTACAACTAATACTTGTTTCCAAGAAAACAACACTTTCAAAAAGTGGATGCTTTCCAATTTTTTCATCTTCAAACATAGATCCAAATAGCTGCAACTTTTCCTGAACATTTATTAATGAATCAAAACTTTCGATTAAAAATGTTAAATGTTTTGACGTTATAATTGAACTTGGAATATCAGTTTCAAAATTTTTTTCATAAATGATGTGTGATTTGGGAAACGACGAATGTAATTTCTTTGAAATACCGTGTATTATGTCTAAACAATCTTTTACGTAATCGTTAGCTTTATTCCAAATAGTATCATTTTTTTTACAGTTAACAATCGGTAGATTATCAGTGGCCAAGTAGTATGAGTCATCTTCTATTTCTATTTGAATATCAGTTGGACAAGTTTGCAGAAATATTAAGAACTGTTCGAAGCACGTTTGAGCTGTGACTAAAAATTCTTTCAAATTATTATAAATAAGCCACAGTTGTTTCTGTTTTGTAATTATAAAGTCATCAACTTTAATTTGTGTCAAATCTGAAACTTGAGTATGCAAATTGACAAAATATTTTATAACTGAACATAATGTTTTCTTTTGTTGATTTGCGATAAGCATAAGATGAGTCGAAAATCCCTTGC
Organism: Sycophaga agraensis; assembly: GCA_018906755.1. Taxonomy (NCBI): domain Eukaryota; kingdom Metazoa; phylum Arthropoda; class Insecta; order Hymenoptera; family Pteromalidae; genus Sycophaga; species Sycophaga agraensis. The sequence goes on from JACCIE010000003.1 coordinate 1,967,365, forward strand.
ACCATTCCATGTTCTGCAGTCCTAGGTCAGTCTTATTTGCGAGAAGTGAGCGATTAAGAGCATTTAGCTTTATCAAAGAACCATAATAGTATCTAAAATATACGTAATTAAAATTGTTTAATTTAAGTATTAAATTTAAATGTTAAAAAGTAATAATAATAAAACTATAATAATAATAATTATTAATAATGATATAAGCTATACCTTTCACACCCTTCCCATTGTTTTAAAGCTTGTTTTTCAATTACACCATTAGCAACCAATTTCAAGGCCGCTTCAAATTCTAAGGGTGGTATTGTAAAGTCTAGTACATTATCTATTCTATTTTTCCATGCAAGAACTCCCACTCGATGCGAAAGGCCAAAACTTAACAATGACTTAAAATAGTCAGATAATGCCATACGTTTTTGCTGCAATATGTTCTTTGCTTGGGATTTTTGCTTTGGTTTTGGTTGATTCCGATCAATCTCGAGATCACGTAAACGTGCACTGTGATTTACGTACTCTTCTATAAATTCTTCGAAGCTATTCCTCAGACCCGGATAGTGTGACATTAGAATTGCTTCCTTACACAGTTTTTTTGTTCGCATTAGATAAAAGGTATCTGCTCGGATGATCAAATCACGTTTTGCTGACAGTGCATCAGTGACTGTGCACGACTGTACTGGTATAGAAATCATATAGTTGTTTGGATCAATATTACAATCTCCATCTGTCGGCAAATCCCAAATACCCTTGTCATGAAATAAAAAAGAATTAAATAGTACCACATATAAAAAATTATAGATCAATTTGAAGTTAAGTTTGCAAAAAACTTACAGGTGCGCTTTTGTACACTGGTTTGACAATCAAAAATGGTGTTACAAGATCTTTAACACTATTTTCAAATTCTTTAATGTATTTATGCAAAGTACGATGAGTTTTGTCTACAGTTTCTTTTACTGCCCAATAGCTAATGTCATTCCATCTTGCGATTTTAACGAAGTCTTTCAATTTCTTTTCAATTGGGGTTTTAATAGAATTTATTCGGTTGTCTATGTCTGGCAAAAATTGGTTGTAATAATTATATACATTCCAAGATATAGCAAGTAACTCATCTCTTTCAATACTCGGAGTTAGATAATATGCATGGCAGTGGAATGTTAAAATTAATTCTAACCGTGACTGAAATTCTACAAGAGGCGACTCGCTCATAAATATTTCCATTGATTCTAGTAATTTTTTGGCCGTTATTGATTCTTCATTCAATTTATCTGTATCTGAGATAAAAAAAGTATAATATTATAATCCTATTTCATAATTATATAATATTTAAAGCATGTATTTTTACCTGACAAATCATTTTTATTAATGTAACTATCGAAGAGGTCGTATAAAAAGAACCACCACTTTGAAGTATGCGATTTTAGCCTTAAATGAGCATTAGTAAGGCAGCCTTTCCAGCAATTTAGTTCTAATTTACGCCAAGCTATAATTTGTTGTGTAACGGTTAATATATAATCGGATAAAGAAACTCCACAATGAGCATTTTCCTCCCATTCGTGTAACTTCACTAGTAACAGTTCAAGACCAGTGAGAAATCTTGACACAGCTGACGTAACAGGGAAGGAATATATTCTCTGCAGTATAATTTTTATAGAAACTAATGTAGGGTGTTCTGGCCATTCTTTCAGAAGTTCGGCGACCTTTTTGGAGACACTCTCTAGTAATGGCATGCACTGCTTTACTTCCTCGACATTACTATCTCTATAATAGTCGTAGAAATGGCTGCATTTCTTAATAACATTTAAGCAACTTTCAGAGTTTATTGTTTCTCCTTGGCCAAGTTGAGCAACCGTCTTAACCAAAACATTTAAACTCGTATATAGTTTGCTGGTTAATTCACTATCTAGAGCAGTTGTAGCATTATCAAGTAAAAGACCGAAAGTACTGTAACGCTGTAGTAATGGTATAATGAAGTCGGGACAAGTATTTGTTGGACTTTGATGAAGCCACTCGCAAGTTGTAAATAATTTTAAGATGTTCGAATGAATATTTTGAACCTCAAAAAGAGAAAAATATTATTTTATAATTATATTTTCATGTAAGGAACAAACACGGTTTACATTAATTTAATTTTATTTATAATTTAAAAATACTTACTTCCTTCATGTCATTATCAGTAATTAAAGCACTGAAATCTTCTTCCTCTTTGCTTTCGACTGACATTGTTTTTTCTAAACTTGGTCTTAAGTAATTATCAACATCTGCAAAATCCTGCTCCCGATGCGTGGGAAATATTTTCCTTAGTTCCTCAGCATTTTCCTCCTCTTCAGTCAAACTTTGACCTTGTATTTTCGTTTGATTTTTGTATAAACTATCTTTCTCAGCCTCACGTATTTCTATTTCTTTTTGTTGTTGACGCCATATCAATACGATTTGCTTGAGTAATGCATTGAGTTCTATCCATAAGTCCCTTGTTAGACTTCCCTTAATTACAACATAATTGTAGAATTCATAAAGTCCGGCCATGGTTAATTTGAACTGTTCTTGCAGAGATGTAAAGATATCCTTTGATTTTAAAACGTTATTTACAAGTTCTCTATTATCATGAGTGGTGCATACTGAAACTAAATTCAAGAGACTTTCCTGGTCTGCGCCGACTGTGGGAAAACGTACTAAGTCGTAAACGAAAGATTTTAGTTTTTTAGAGGGTATATTAGTTTCTGCTTCCGCTAGCCTCTTATTGTTCTCTTCGGCAAGAATGAGAATGCCATGACGCATTTGAGCAAGTCCAGTGATAATAGGTACAACAATGTCAGGGTAACCTGACAAAAATCTAGATTCAATTTGATTCATAAATCTGCGCATAGATTCCAACCAGATCTCTGCTTCTCGCTTGACCAACTGAGCGATTTCTATATTCTTCATATTTCCCTAGAATTAAAATGTTTATAATTATTATACAAATATCAATTAATGTAAAATAATATATTAATACAAAATAATTTAATAGCATACATCTTTTATTAACCCTGCTGAAGATTCCGTGAGTTGCTGTATGTGTTTATTAACGTTAGCATAGGAACCGATTGCTGTTCGGAAATTTATGAATTCTTTAGACAGAGCAATAAACTCAGCGTTATTTGGCCTTACGGCCTTCAAATTTTGTAAAGTGTTTTTTTCAGCTATTAAATTATTAAGTTTCATCTCTGTTTCTGACAATCTACGATGCATCGCATAACAATTTTGTAGGTCAATAATTCTTGAATACATATTAGCTACATAAATTGTTTTTTCACAATCAGTAACATCTTCTTCGACATAACGTAATTTAAGGGCAACTTTATGCATTGGATCTATGTAACCCATGTTACCAAATACAAATGCCTGAAGATAACCCAATAATGCCCAAGCTTTGCCTCTATTCACGTTCGTTATTTCTGATTCTTGCAGAGTTTCTGAAATTTCTCTTAGATTTTGTAAAGGCATTGAATACTCATTGCGGATCGTTGCTCTAGCAGAAGCATTCAATTTCTTATTTTCCATCAACTTTTCGAGACAAACTTCGGTTTCGACTATTGCACTAGTTGATAAAAATTCCTTAATTAAATACCGTAACGAGTGAAAGTCATTCAATGTATTGTTGAATTCTACAGAATTGATTGCTACACTATTTTTCCATAAAATATCATTAATTGTTTGGAGTTGATGGAGCCGAATTTTATAACTACCAAGTGTTGCGCCAGTTACGACTGTATTTTGAGAATCAGAACATGATTTGTTTAGAACAATCTCAGTAACTAAGTTTGTGAGAATCGGACCATTTGCTGGATTTACTTTATTTTCTACAATTGGAATATATGTAGACTTATTTTGCTCTTCTGAATTTATATACTTCCAATGTGAAACCTGCATACAAACAAAAATAATAAAAAATTCAAATATAATAATTAATTAAAATATTTAAATTTAAAATATTGTATTAATATCAATTAAAATCTTGTATTTACATATTTCTGAATTTAAATGATATATCTAAAAAGGCATTTAGAAATATCATTTATATTATTTCTAAACTAATTGGTAATAATAAAAAAATTCATGGCATGCGTTACATACCTCCTTGTAATTTTTAAAAGCATACGAATCTTCATTAAATTTCAAGAACCAATTAATTAGTGCAAATAGTAAATGATTCCTTTCTTCGGGAATATCTTGTTTTGAATAGATTGCTTTCAAAACTGCTACAAGTTCCATAGGCACATTCGGTATTTCTGAATGATATGAAAAAGCATTAATTGAAGGTAGAGAAATGTTCTTATCTTCAAATGCCAACTTTTCACAAAACTTCCTTTGGAACATTCCAACGAATATTGCAAACATATATTCATGTATTGGCCATAGTTGAATTTTGCTTGTTTTGTTTAAAATTTCTTTAGATGACGCTAAATCAGACTCATTATTTTCAAATATTTCGCGAGATTCTGTAATGTTTAAATGTGTTTCGCAAAAATGATTTATTGTCTGTAGAGAATCTAATACATTCTTGTGAATTGCATTATTAGCAAAAATGCTCTGCCATACATTAATTAAGAGATCTCGCGCTTGCACAGCTTCTTCACTTTGGAAGCTGAGGAATTTTGGCTCATTTGATAAATGAGTAGCCATGCATCTATTTTTAGAAGGTGTAAAAAGGTCGGTTATGCCTTGTAACTTTGAACAAACTGTCAAAGTTAATTCCGATGAATGAGGCATTGGAGAAGTAATATATTTTTTATAAGATTTACAAATTTTTCTAAATGGATCATAAGCTGAAATCAAGCTACTATCTAATTCACATATAGCAGTTTGCAAGGCTTTAGTATTTTCTAAATCGATTATGTATGTTTCATTTTTATAACTATCATCAAGATGTTTTATCGATTTAATTAGCCACTTGTAGTGAACTCTCATTAATAATGCAATCTCATCTAAATTCACAAACATATTTTCAGAACTTGCTGATTTTCTCAATAGCACCATTTTGCCCAGGTTACAGAAACGACTGAACCATTTTAAGTTTTGCCGAAGAATAACGTAAGTAGAATTATCAACAGTTTTCTTATTATTTCTTAACAAATCTTCTATATGTTTTTTGACTTGAAGTAAAAATGTTACAAAATTAAGTACAAGAGGTTGATCATGTATATTGATAGTTGTTTTTCCTGAAAAAAAGAATGTTAAAATTTAAGTTAAATTTCTAAATATAATAAGGTATTCGCAAAGGTTAAAAAAATATACCATCGTGATATGCTTGAGAGAATTGAGCGACGGTAATAGTGTCCTCATTTTCGTTTATTTGCCAGCTATTTTCCATTTCGTAATCAGTGATAAGAGCCTCGTAGTACAAAAGGAGCGCGAGGTTGTTGGCGCGTGCACAGTTTTTATGGTCCCACGGCAATTGCGCATCCCAGACGTCCAGATCAAAATTCACGACACTTTTCGCTAATGCAGAGGCAATTCCGTCGAGGTAGCTCAGGCGGGCATGACGCTGGAAGCGGCTCGAGCTCCAAACCTGGCGCAGTTGGGCGTCATGGGCGCTCGAATGCTCGAAGAAGTTGAGCAGAGCGTAAGGCAGAATCTCCTGGACAGACAAACTGGCGAGCTCTTCGCCGCGGAAGTAGTAGTTGATGCTGTCGGTATGGAATTCGGAAATCTCCGCCTCCGACAGACTGCGCAGCGCCCACATGAAGTCGTTGACGCACCAGTCAAGGAATGTACCCTGCTGGCGCGCGAGGGTGAGCCGCGAATTGTCTTTAATCTTGCGGATACTGCAGGTCGCAGCGCCGAGGTTAATAGGGTACCGGTCGTCGAAGTACACCTGGAATTCGTTGATCTTGTCTTCGATAAGGGAGGTGAGGCGCATCCGTGTCTCGCGATGGAAGATCGCCCGGGATTTGAGATAGACGTCCATGCAAGCGCTCTTGAAGGCGCGCTCCGCGGGGAAGCCGCGTGAGAGCTGCTGCACGATCAGGAAGGCGCTGTGCATCAGATGGACCAAGCTCACTCCGTCGACGTTCGAGGGGTCTTCGGATACGACTTTGTGCACGGCCAGCAGGGCCTCGTGGTGGTTTAATTTGTGCAAGCCACTGGAGTGCAATAGGGATCGGTAATCGAGGTTGGCGGTATCCGGTGTCTCGGCCTCGTTCAGCATGAAAATCTCAACCCCTCGGTTTCTCATCGCTCTGAAATATGTATTCTTCCGTTGTATTTGCTATCTCGCTTACTTGTATACCCGGTTATACCACGCGAAACCAAATCGAATTTAAACAATCGTTTAATCACCTGGAAATTTCACCGTATTTTGGATCCATCGTTAAAAAGAGGCGGAAGTTTTTGTGCGGCTTGATGGTCACGATGTTCCCTTCGCTATCGACTCCGCGCTCGCCGATACTGAGGACACCGTTTGGTTCTAGCAATCCGTTTAGTCTGTCCAACACTGCTGGGCTACACAGATTCACTTGATCGATCAGCAGCCACGTTCCTTCTTGCAGGCACTGTAGGGATAAACATTACGCTCAATCCCAATATTGAATAAAATATTTCTCTATTACCGTAAGAGGATAAGGTTTTATATATGCCGTTGAAAGTTCACCGCAGGATGGCGACTTAGGCAAGTTCAAAATTAGTTCGCGCGATAATCCATATTTTACACGATTAACACATATTGTAAATTTCAATGAATATTCACAATGTTTTTCATTTAATCATTATGGGATTTTTACACGAAATGGAGTTAAATAAATATAATGTATTTTTAGCGTAGTTTCTAGAATAAAGCGTTATTAGATAAGTTTAACAGGCAATTTAGCACAGAGAAACCAATTGGACGTGTCAATTAGTTGGGTCAATTGGAAGTTGGACAAGTGCTTATTAAAAAAGTACTCATACTTTGACGAGGAGGCTGTCGACCCACTCGAACTTGCCGCCAGCGTTGAGGCACTGGTCTTGCTCGACGGAGCTTCTGAGGCTCGCAAGCTCGTCATCGAGCTCCTCGACTATGGCGAGCGTCGAATCGTCCAGGTTGCCCATTTCCTGGAGGAGAATTGATAGCTCGTCGATCTTGCGGAGGAAGAGTTCTGTCGCCGCGGCCATCGTCACGGACTCGTCTTCTGCGGGGAAAGAGGCCATTTGTTGGCTCGGTTATATATATATACTTCTATGCCTTGAAGGCGCTACGGCCAAGTCGGACAACGGCGCGCAAAAGGAACATTAATTTACCGTGCGAGAGCTCGCGAACTCTTTCAATTAAGCCCTGGTACTTCTCTAGCTGCTGGATGTTCTCCTTGCTCACTCTGTACTTTAAGCATTGGGTCAGCAGCTTCTCCGTTTTCTCCACCAGCTCTTCAAGGTGACGGTTGTAATCAGTCTGCAACAATCAAACGCATATTATTACTGGAATTTGAGACTGGTAAACAATTGCGTTCATCGGCTAAGATAAATAACATGTATTTACAAAGCGCGCAACGTTGCAAATACGTATAACGCATTAATTAAATTTGAAAAATGCAAGCGTTCAAGAACAAACTCAACGCGTTGTTTTTTAATTGGAATTCGTTACGTTATAATACGCGAATGATAAATTTCAATCGCGAGTTGAGGCTACCGCTCGTTACGTAACTGTATATACATGCATCGGTGAAAAGTGCTCATTAGGCAATATAAGGGCCCTCAAGCCCTGTTGACAGAGTAAACAAATCGCTTAGTAGCGCGGCGGGCGGAAGAAACGATGATCAGGCACGTATAGAAAGCAGAGGGCCGGGGCCGGGGGTGAGGGCGCACACAACAGTCGGTGCTGTTGGCGCGATCCAGCCGGGCGACTACTCGCGAGGGCCCTTGAGCCCGGCCCACTCACTCACGAGGCGCACGCGCCTCGCGCGGGACGGATGCGTGCATCAAAGGCCGACGGCAATACGTCACCCTCGGTGCAGCGTGTCTTCCCGCCCTACCCAGGAATAATTTATTGGGGCAATCGCGGATTAACGCGCGACTGGCGCGACTGTATTACGCCGCGCCTCGAACACAATCGTCCCGGGCGCCGGAACTTCCACCTCCCGGGCGATTTGGCGGAAGGTCCGAGTGGGCCGGCCCCCCGGGGGATTACGCGAGATTACCCCCGAGCGGCAGCCAAGGGTCGTCGCGATGATCGATTCGGGACCGCCGGTCTCTTACTGCCGAATGTTTGGGCGGCTGCGCGGATGGCCTCGCACCTACCTCGCTTACGTATGCATTCACGAGCGATAGTCGAGGGCTTTTTCGAAATCTTCATGAATATTGGATCGACGTATCGGAAAGTCAGTTGGAAGATACATTTTCCCATGCGCACTGGTCAGAACAGATTCTTTTCAACGACGCTTTACTTTGAATAATTGGGTTTTATACTTTTACGGGCAGTGTGCTTACGAAATGAAGCTTTGAATCCAAATTCGCAAGATACGAACCGTGTAGTTACGCTATTGTAGACAGCGAGAAAGTGCAGACAATGTGAAATTATTGATTTAAGACGGTTTACATAGCTTTCTTTTCTGCACAGTCAATATTTACATTAAAGAATGAAAAGATGCTCTTTTATTGTTTTTGAAATTTATGATAGCACAAGATTACCAAACACTTCAGTATTGTGTTCGTATAAATTTACAATTGAAACTTATCATTTCGCCAAGATCAAATTATTCTGCATGACGTTAATTATTGAAACTACCAGACTTTTGAATTTTTACTTTTCAATACTTTTATCGTTCGGTTTCCATTTTCTTTACAGTTGGAACTGTAAGGGTCCTGTTTTTCACAAAGAATTTTCTCACTAAGCCGTCTACCTTCTTTTATAATACCTTCATCCTCCTATATTCTTCAAAGACATTCTTTGACTAGATTTTCACCCGACTTCAATAGCCTTTTCTCCGTATCTGTTACAGCTGCTTTTCGGGTGCACTCATAAAATAAAGCTTTCGACTCGTTTTACGATCATTACGTTGCAATATCCGTTTTATTCGACTTGCAAGAATATCTCGCTTAAAACGAGCTTAACGTAAACGAATGAACGTTGTGGATCGACCTAATGTACAGTGTTCTTAAGATTCATGCAGTACACTCGTAGGGATCGGGTGCAAGTTTCCCGAAGGACTTTTCAAACTTTTCTCCTGGACTTCGCTATAACGCGGATGATTTAAGTCCTCCAACTTTGCCATCGTGCAATTATGTGTACCAGATATAATTTCGACTCTAAAAATCAGCGCTCTCCACAGACGGCCGCCAAAATTTCGTAAATTTATTATTATCCTGTTCGAAGAGGATTGGAGGGGTAGAGGTACTGGAGGCACCCTGTCGAATCTTCCCAAAGAAAACAAGTTTGAGAGGAGCTCGCACACTGGCCCACTGAAAGTTTTTACGCTGTGTTCCGAAGCTTGCCCCTCCCGCCCCGCCCACTGCCTCACCGCGCAGCAAAAACTTGCCACGATGACTTGCGCAGGGCGAATCGATCGGAGGCTGCCGCAGGGCCCGAAAAATGTTACACGCAAGCTACACCTCTCGGTTGCGCATGGCAAAGTTTTTCGCCGGCTTCCATTGGGGCATCGCTCGTCCGTGGATTGCCGTCCATTACTGATTAAGTCCTTGGAATTTTACAATAATTTAGTAGCTGTGCGTTACATTAGTATAAATTCTTTAGCAAGGTAGCGCTCATTTGTCGCAAATGGTTTTTCCGACTGCAATTTCAGAAGTTGGTTCCCGAGATAAAAACGAAAGTAGGCAAAGCGTGACCTTTGACGATACTTCTTGAAAAATGAGCGTTCATAAAGCGCGGACATCCTAAATGCATTCAAAAAAGAACAAGGAGCACTAAGGGACGTGCCCTGGTCGTACGTGCACCAAGAATTCGACCAAGTCTATGTTATTCCAGACTGAAATACTATCTACCAGAAGTTTATGCAATGAATAAAAGAAGACTTGGTTTACGAACAATGGACTTGAGTATTTACAGAATAAGCTTAAGAAAGTTGTAAAGGTAAAACTGTTGGTTACTCATTTTTAAACTTTTTTGTGGCTAATAGAAATAACGCATTTTGAAACGGATAACATGTTATTATAGTTTCATCACACTTTATGGATTTAGTATCATGCTTGACGATAGGTTGAAAAAAATTATAAAAAATTTTCAAGTTAAATTAAATCGAGGTATTTTTTGAAAAAATTCACCATAAAAGGATCTGCAATAGATATTTCCAAAAAAAAGACAAAGGACAAATTTTTCAAAAAATTCCCTCGGAGCGCTTATCCTCTACAGGCGCTTATTAAGAGTAAGCACACAATTTGATTTAATAATAAACATAAAGTTTAACGGTTGAAAATTTAATTTGCATTCCGCAGCAGATCAACAGATTATTACCGCGATAATTCAATCGTTTTCAATGGCATTTCTTTCCACGATCGTCAATGTCCATTTTTACGACCTGCACCTCTCACTTTACGAATCAGAGGAACAAATAACTTCTTCCCAACCGGGTAATTAAAAAGAAGGAGCTATCCGGCAATCGTGCTCAAAAGTCCTCATTAAAGTTCGGAATTTCTCCGAGTAAGAAGATTACAGAACAACCTACCTAAGCGACATAATTAATAATTTGTTTGCCGCGGATCTCGGGAGCCGAAGTTCCCCGAAGCGTCCCGGGCAAAGTAATCTCGCGAGCGTCAGCGAGAGCACTTGGCGCGATATCCCCCTGCCGAGAAACATACGCTCTTATATAACTTCCCCCAAAAATTTGCCGCGCGCGCGTCATCGTATCTGCGCGGACCTAGTGCACAAGGGCACTCGACCTTCTCCCCCCACCTGGCGCCCCATTCGGGGCACGTGCGCACCGCGCTCGGGAGGAAAATGTAAATCCCGGGGGCTCTTTATGCACCGCAAGCAAATCGCGGCCGGCAGTCTAATTCGGGGAAGGCGCGGGCCGCCGGACAATTGGCGCGATTCAATTGCCCGGGCGGAATCGACTCGCGCAGTCCCCAGGTGACTGCCGTGACGTCCCAGTTTTCCAGACGGCCGCGTTCTATCCCCGGGGCCCGGCGCCCCCGCGGCTCGCGGCTTTGCCGCGTTCGCGCTTCTATTCATTAACCGCGGGGTCTAGTTGAAATTGCGCCAACTACCGACGTTGCTCTTAGCAAATGTTTACTTCTCCCCGAGAGTTTGTATTTTATTGCTCCGCAAATGTCTTGGGATTAGGCTCTCAGCTCTAAAGGCTACATATCTCATTTCGAGAGACCGGCGAAAGGTAGGATAAAGGCTCTTACGCGGGCTCTTGTAAATTAGTATTTTTTTTCAGTAAACGAATAATATATACAATTAGCAGGTGCAATGTATGCGATATATCTTGAAAAGCACGGATCGATCGTTCCAAGGAGAAAGTTTTATTCTCGCGACGCGTTACTTCGGTGGCTTCAATGTTATTTACAATGATTTTCCGGGCGATGCACTTCCGGAGATAGAAAATCTCCGAGCCGTGAAAGCCTTAACGTTGTCCTTTTCAAGCCGTCCCGCGACCTTTATTCCTCGAGCGTATACATATATATGTATAGAGCAGTGAAAAAAAGCTCCGGATCAGCGGCCCTTATACCTTTGGCAAACAATACAGTGGATCGGAGCTACTGGCGAGGCCGCGGCGGAGGGGGGCCGCACACCACCGGGGAGACCCGCGATCGTGTGCACTCGTGCTCGCTCGTTCATACACGGTTTACGCGCGCGTAAGCCCGGCGCTCGGGGCGGTTATCTGCGAGCTCCGATGGCTCGACGGACGGCCAAGGATATAGAAAGAAAATGGCTGTATTTTCGAAGCGCCCTTCTAAACGGCTGATGGTCACACTTAATCCCATCACCGTGAGCGTTTCCCTCGGTCCCCGACTCTCCTTCCGAATGCAATCGGTCCTTATTTCCTCGAGCGTTACAGGGAATTTCAGCTTTGGAAATCGTCCCCTTGAACACGTATTCGGGATGTTTTAACAAGGAGAAAGGAATAATGTGGCGACTCCTTTTCCGGGAATAAAAGCTAGTGCTGACGATCGGAACTTATTCTACCAATGATTTTATATCTACGTACAGTGTAATATATGTAAACGTATATCTTATATATATCCTATAAAATGGAATGGTTCACGCCCAAGCAAATTCATCAAAGCCTATATGCTTTTTTAATTGACTTTCAAGCGATTAATTAAAAAGCAACGACGTTCTTTATGATCACAGCGACGATCAACGTATTCTCATCGGGATACATATATACGTATATACGTCATGCAGGTCGGAAAAAGGTTATATGGAGACCTATCCGTTACCGGGATTAAGGCGTCTCGCTCGGGCCGAAGGTGCGCCATCAATTCCAAAAAACGTGCATACTTCATGGAAGCGGCCGGGTGCGTGGGCGGCTCGGCTCGGCCGCGTCGTCCCCCGATGCCCCGGCTTCATTAATGATGGAGGAGGCCGCGCGCGGGCGAGGCCAGCTCTTAAAAGACCTCGGAGATAGGAGGGGGGGGAGGCGCGCCTTTACACCAAGCCCGAGAAACTGGCCCGCGGCCGCGATCAATCAACCGAAGCCCCCGCAGGCCGCACGTCCACGTACACACGTGCACGCCGTCGCGGCTTCACTTATTCACGCCGAATTCTTCGCGCGAATCGTTCAATCGGGGTAAAAGCCGCGCGTTCGCCCCGGCGCAACCGGGCCTTAATACCCCCGGGGAGCGTATAAGCAGCCCGGGCGCAGCTCGAGATTTGGCAAGCTCGGCAAGTTGCGCGTCGCGTGCGTATATATATATATATACGTATGCATACATATAGATTGTATTTCGCGAGGGCGCGCGGGGGGGAAGTCCGTCGACCCCGAGGAATATGTATATAGGGCATCCGGTGACACCGGGAGCAATATCCCCGCGTGTGCGCCGAGCACACGCGCGGGAAAGACATAAGGAGCGCGGCGGTAGGGGGTGGGGAGGCCGAGGAGCCGGAGAAAAGCCCTCGGAATTCGGAAAAGTCGTCGGGACTCGGGGTATATTGGCCGGAGGATCGAACGGCAGCGAGTCCTTTTGCCGAGGCAATATACGCGCCGGCGGGTAAGCCAAGTGCCCGAGAGGCTTTGAAGCGCCCGGCTTGGTGGCCGCGGCCGGGGGACTGCCGGGCGGGGGGGGCGGGAGGTCCTTTGGAAGCCGCCCGGGAAACCGCGTCCCCGCGTTTCCGCGTATTTTTACACTCGCGCGCTGCGGCCTTTTATACGGCGTTATAAAAACCCGGGAATGTATGCGGCTCCCCGGCGCTTGTCACCGCGAGCCTTCCGGGAGCTTTTTGACAAGGTCGTTTCTGCGGCTCGAGCGCCCGGTTCTCCGCGCGGCTTTGTCCCCGCGGTCCGGCTGGCCAAGCAGCGGCCGGCCCGGGCTTTAGGCGCTCAAGAAAACCGAGGACAAGCTAGGTTAGAATTCAAACTGGTCAAAAGTGAAGGAGCTCTTGCTCGAAGGGTTTCAGGACGTTTTAACTGCATTCTTGGTACACGGCAAAATAATCTCGACTATGACCATGACAGTTGCACTATCTATTCTTGTATTATACAAACGCACAAATCAAAGATGAATAAACTCAATTGCAAGAGTGCATTATCGATACGGTAAATTATTAAATAATGCTTCATTATTGATATTGTTAATTATTTTCGATTCTAATCGGCTAATGCTTCTACTGCGCCATTCCCAGAGAGCTCAAGTAGTACAACAGTGTGTCGGTCAGCCGCAAGAATCAGCGCGCACGCACTCGAATCCCGCGCCGATCCAGCTCGCGGCAAATCTCACGATCGCCACCCTAGTAGCCGTCTTCCTGCTCCTCGGCTCTCCGGTCCCGCGCCAATCAGCCCAGCAGCCGAAAAGCCGGGGCGCGTCGAGGGCCCGGGCGATCACCGGCGGCCCTCCCCGACTAATTGCTTTTTTAATTGGCCGCGTCCGGCGCCGGAGACGAGGGCCCTCCGGAGGACCCCGGGGATTGATTCCGCGGCCCCCTGCGCGACGGCCCGTGCGATTGCTACCCGCGGCCGTCCCCCCTTGGAGGCCCTCGACGCCGGTCATCCGGCGGCCGGCCGGCCCTCTCCATTGGGCCGAACAAAAAGACCGTTAACGACGAGCCTCGGGAAATAAAAAGAGGCGCTCCGAGCTGATTCGGGGCCGTCCTGCCGCGGGTCCCGCGAGTGCGCAGATCGGTTTAACGAGCGCAAGGGAAGAGTGCGCGCGGGGACGTCGCGCGAGGCCATCCGGCCCGCCGCCGGATTTCATTCTCAGGGGCTTTTTACGAGCTCGCGTCGCGCGGCCCGATTTCGGCCTTTTGTGCCCCTCGGCCGCCTATATTTCTTCGCGCCGCGTTTCCCGGGAGCTTGCGCGCGACGCCGAGCTTTCGCCTACCTCCCCCCTCGTTCCTCAGCTGCGCCGAGGTCGGAAAAATTCCTCCGAATTAGCCAAACAAGTCTCGAAGCGGGTGTGCGGCTGGGCGGGAGTGCCCGCGATAAGGGCGACGGAAGGAACTCCCTCGGCCGACCGGGGGAACTTTAGCAATCCCCGAAAAATCCCTCGATCCAACTGCGAAAAGTTCGTTGGGAAGGAAGGGCCGGCCAACAGAGGAAGGCTATCGGAGCCTCAGATTTTCGCGAAAGTTGCCGACCGCGCAGGGCATATACCAATGAACCTACGCGCTCTTCTCGCAACCATGGCAGTGCAAAGTTCTTGCAGTGCACAGACGTACGTCCTTTTTTTTTTGCACCTCCGCCGGGAGAAAGTGAACGAGGGAGACAGTTTGCGCGGGCCCGGGCGCTGGTTTGCTCGTCGGTCTAGCGTCCCGGCCGGGGCGCCCTTGCCCGGAAAAGTTTTTAAAAGGCGCTGGAAGCACGCGATTCGTCAACGTCGCTCGACTGCATTCCCTCGTGATTTCGCAGCACCGGGGGCTTCAGCGCCCACGGGGAGGGATCGCTGTAATGTAGACCGACGACGACTTCCTCATCCACTTTATTTAGAGATGCTCTATTTTTCCCGGGATAAAATTACGTCGGCAAGTCGGCCCTTGCACCCCGACAGCTATTGCATCACGCGGGGCTCAATTTAACATAGTTATCGATTTAACGGACCATATTTACCACCTCAAATGAAGCTCCGCAAATATAAAATAAACGGATATGTTGATAGAAAGATTCCTTTCATTCAAAGTCACTTCATTCAAAGTTAAAGACATGCTTTTAATGTAGACCAAGCTTACACGAATATTAATAGTCAAAATATCGCTCTTTAGTCTTGAATACTTGACTAAGCTTCTTAAATATTCACACGTAATATATTTTAAAACAAATTAAACGTAATTTAGTTCTTAGAAATCTTAAAATAATACCAAACTTTTTACCAATAATTTAAAATATCTCATAATTGAATATATTTTCTAATATCGTATAATTGTATTTTAAAATATGTGCAAGAGAGGTTATTAATATTTGAGGTCTATATGTTTCTAGCACACATAAATTAATACTGAATAATTGTTTAATATTATAAAATATACAATTATGGCGAATTAGCAAATTGGATCAATGAACATATGGAACACTATAAAATAAAGAATATTCAGATCACAAGAAAATGTTATCCCTTGGGTCTGACCAGTTCCAATTTGTACTACTAGCCCACACTACTGAAATAACAAGCGACACGTAACGAGCAATTATTATGATAAAAATAACTCATAATAATCGGTTTGCGAAAACTCCCGGAAGATGAGGGCGCGCCAGGTGAAAGAGTCCAGTCAAAGTTCGCTGGGTGAAGTGGGTGGGGCGATGAATCTCCGATGGGCCCGGGGGCCACTCGGCGGAAACGAGCGCAGTTGCCGAGTCGTTAAAAGGGTAGTCGCTCCGCGGCTGTCCGACGAGGCGTTCGCGGAAGTAGGCCGGGGGCGCGCGGGTGGCCCATTGTCCGCGGGGGTAAGACCCGCGCGGCAATTTAACGCGGGAAAACAGGCGCGCGACTTTAATTAATGCGCCCGACTGCGCGCTGATACCGTTGGCCCGGGCGCGCAGTCACCCCGCGGCGAGGACACGCCCAGCGGACGCGTACGAGCCCGCCGTATCCCAACGTAGCCTTATCGCGTTTGACGAACGTGGGGTGATCGACCTCCGGCTTGCGAGGAAACTGATTAGGACTGGAAATACAGGCGGCCGCCTCAAAGGGTCGGGGGAAGGGCGCCTTTCTCCGCGGAGAGCCTTTCAACCGGGCGGAAAGGGGAGCCCGCACCAAATTTATTCCCCTGACTTTTTCCCCTCTTTTGTCAGCCCTCGCACTTGTGCCTCTATGCCCCGGTAAAGGTCGAGGTGCAATCGCGGATTTACAATGCGCTTTTCATTGCGAATTATTGCGCCTTGCAAAGGAGCCTCTCAGTGCCTCGGCCTTTTGTTTCCTCGAGAACGGCATTCCGAAAGCGAGGGCCGATAGTTGATTAGGAAGCGGACTAGATGTGTTGTACCGGTTTGTTTCCTATTGCTCCTTTTTGGTGCCTGCCTGCGTGGGACTCTGAACGTTACAACGCTAATTTGAACATAATTTTACAAGTGGGCAACGGGAAAAAAGCTTCTCTTTGAAGCACAGTCGTAGTCTACTCGTGGATTTTACATAAAGCGTAGATGTATGTAAACACTTCTTTTGATAACTCGACCTAATTTTACGATGCACGTACACGTTCGCAAAGTGCAAAGCATCCACGGGTAGCCTTAAAAATTACGATTTTATGACATTTTTAAAACTGAAGCGTATAATCAGCCAATAAACTATTTAATTTTACAAAAAACGGTGAGAGTTTTCGTGCAATATTATGGCCTTATGCAGGATTTAATGCCAAATTTGTAAGACTTTAAAAAACCATTGAGAAAAAAAACGTATCTTCTATAAACTGTTGCAAAGGTAATGTAACAGTTGAATATACAAGTTATTTAAGACCTCCCATTTGACATTCAGCAGAATTTTAGTGGTTCCAAGTAAGAACCTCAAGAACATTGCGAAAATGCTAATAGAGTGCATTAACATTGATACTATACGTATTACATATGCTGATAAGAAAGTAAAAAAGTTCGTAATCTAGTCATATAGGAAATACGATGCAGATACAGGAATACTTGAAACAATTCGAGTAAGTCGGTAAAATTTACTGCAATACGTAAAACATTTTCAAATACTAAGGGTTAATGCCTTTTACTAACTAATTTTGCATAAAAGTACGTTGCGTACAACATGTAACTTTGCTGGAGATATCGATCAGTTCACGCCGACTATCACTTTTATCTTTCTACATAAAAAGATCTTCCATTAGAAATTGTGAACTCCCTGTATTCGAGCCAAATGTTCACTTGGACTTTCATATACTTCTCAAGTGCTATCGACCCTCTCGAAGTGAACTTTTTTTTCTATCGCGAATTTATGAACGAACGGATTCATAGCTTTATAAAATAAATATAGGTATATATACCCTTCGAGCGAGTAGTAAAATGTGATATATAACCTCCTGGAAGAGAAAAAACGCGCGAGGGAACTAACGACACCCTCGGCTCCTAAAATTAGGTCAAAACAAAGAAAAATGCGCGCGAGCGTCGATACATCCGCGCGCGTTAAACAGACTTATTGACTCGAGTGCGCGCTCGGACAGCGGCGCACTCGTGAGAAAAAACGAAAAAGGGAGCGACTTTTATCGCCCGACCTTAAAAATGATTTAACGGCCCGCGCGCGCTAATTCCTCCGCGCGATAAGGGGCCACAGGAGCCCCCGGGGCTTCATTTGCATGTGCTAGCTCCTGGCCCAGGCTCCCGCCGCCTCTCCGCCCCCGCTGCCTTTTTCCGCGGGCCGCGCCAAGTTCGCGCCGCAGCTGACTGTTGCGAGTCCCGCGGGGAGGCCGGCATACCTCGCGACTCGTTCTCCCCGCAGCTGCCGAGTCCCGTGCGTCCTCGAAAAAGGGGAAAGGGAAGGGAAGTGCCGAGCGAGTTCCCCGAGCCGAGGAGCGCGTTTGCCTGGCGCGCGCGCGCGCGAGCCCGGGGAGTTCGCTAATGCAATTGTCTCGCGTGGATTTACCCAGTTTTCAGGGACGCCGGTCCATGGCAAGGGAGCAGAGATCTTGTTTAGCCGGAACTTGGGGCGCCGCGAGGCCCGTGGAAGCAGGTGCACCTAATCGGGAGTTTCTTGTACTCCGCAAGTGCGCCTACTCCATATAGTATTTCGGGCTTGGGGTAAGTTTCACTCCAAACGAGTCTTTTTCGTCTCATTGAGGGCCTAATAATATCAATCGATTATATTACTAATATCTTGACTCGTTCAATTCAATCGTTTTCTCTAATTTCTAGAATACTTAATTTTCTCCTATAGAATAATTATGCCGCGGTGTAGTACCGTACTGAATTTACATTTTATATGTATTTTTTTAAAGAATTATTTAGAAGAATATAGATTACTTGTGATAACATTCATTTAATTAAATAACATTAAATCTTAATTTCTTGTAACTGTCGTTAACACACTTTTATAACGAAACTAACTCAAGAATACATAATAGAGTGAATAAAGATTCAATATTCTTTCTGCTGGTAATTATATTCATTTCATATGCGATCAGCATCAGTGCAAAGCAGAAAATTCAACAATTTCGGAATATTAATGCAACGGTATTAGTATTTAGGTAAATTAAAACAATAATTAAAACATAATAGTGTGGTATTATATTTGGATATATTAATATTTAAATATATTCAACTAAGCGCGGTATGCGTTAGTCAGTATCGTAAAATTGGCGCGCGGAACCTGTCTAAGCACGGTAATCGCTGATGAAATTAATAGTTCCTCGCCAACCGCTCACGCCGCTTCCTCCAACTCGTACGGCTTCCGAGAAAATTTATCCTGGAATCGCGAGTGCGCGAAACGCAGGATCGCCCGAGCTGTCAAAGTTTTAGCGATCGATTCGCGTACACGGTGCGACGTCTTCCTCGATCCCGATGAAAAATTCATCTGCCTTTCGTGGAGTCTCTGCAGACTGATTGCAGTTGCACAGTATATATATATATAGTTATCCACTTGCATCCCTACAGTTGGATTACAGATTTTGAATAACTTTTTTAAACTTTATTTTTAAACTTTATTAATAAAGTTTCATATTGATTCTTAATGGAGCATCCATATCAATTAATACGATTAAAAATAATATTATTACTTCAAAGTTAAAGATAAGACTAACATTTTTTAACAATTTTAAACATCGTAATAAATATTCTTATATGATTCATCTAAGTAATTAATATCATATTAAAAGTGAAATTATGTCTCATGATATCATCTCTGTTATACCGATAGCACTTTAAATAATAAATAAAGTAAATAACAATTTAAAAGATATAACTAAAGTAATACTTTAGTAATTCATTATAAAACAATTATTTTGCAAGCAGAAAATTTAGAAAATTTAAACGTGTTTTAAAACATTTAGTAGATAGAAATTACAAAGCAGGATATTACGGCGATTGTGCAATAAGACCCAAGAAGAAAGTAATTAAAAAACTAGATTTATAACTAGTTAAAGCATTTAAAATATCTGTACAGTCTAGTTTTTTTACTCAAATTATAATGAATTATTGAATGTGAAAAACTTACATGAAGATGTTAATTCAATAAAATAGTTAATTGTTTTGAAGCTCACCTGTAACAAAAAAGTAATCAAAATGAATTATTATAGTAACATACTTATTCTTTTATTATTAATCATTATAACTTTATTAATTCATTTTCCTTTATTTCATTTTCTGCAGAAACGCAAGCTACCTCAAAAGCTCATGTACCGACTTTACTTCGCTGAATCAGTTTTAATATAGTCCCGGAAAAAGATTAAAAAATATATTAATTTTAAATAATTTATAATTTGATACAAGTATAATTGCATCAACACACACAAAGTACAAAAACTGATTGTTTTTTCTAGATTTTTGAGCTAGATTTCACAACTTAGAACATCTGAGCGTTGCCAACTAATAAATGCGTCCATGATGTGCCGACGGAATAATTCCAGGAATGCGCGCATCAGGAAGTTGGGAAAACAAGTTTGAGGCGGCGAGTCAAACTCGGCTGCTACTTGGACGGCAAGCTACGGCAAAGCTTAATAGATTCAAAGGACGTGCTGCTTGGCCAATTGAACCTGCAGCCTGCGCACTTCTCTAGGAGGCGACGCAGGAAACTTTACCTACACTTCGATTCTCCCTGGCTACTTTCCGAGTGCACGACAGCTGCGAATAAACCGCTGTCTGTGTTTTTTGAATGCAAGCCGTTGCCCTCCTATTGTATATACGGGTTAAAGTTAAGGAAACTGTTAGTATTGGGTAGAGGCAGGTAATCGTTGTATAATTATAAACTATGCTCAAGTGTAGTAAACTCATTTTCAATTATTCCCCGCAATAAATTATGACTGAGGCAACTATAACTGTTTAAACGGGGAACTAAATTGCAGACTCGTCCGTGATGCCTATAATTATCTAGTTAGTCTCTGTCCTTCGACGACGTAGGAGCGATAGAGTAGCAGAACTATCAAAGGCTCTGTGTACGAAACCATGCAGAGTCGTTTGCAAATGAAAAAGGGTTCGCGATCTAACCCATCTTCGAATGCTACATAATTGCAACAAACACATATTTGCTATTTTAATTTTATACACCGATAATCTTTCCGTGTATTCAAGATATTGTATTAATCCATTAATTTCTAGACTTTGATTAACAATAACTGAAATTTGATTTAATTTTCTGTTGGTACTATGCTGGTTGAAACCTTGCCGAGCTTGAGCTAAAATTGACAAGTTGTATAACAAATGATAAGTTACAAACAATAAGAATCAACGCTGGAAGTTGTATAGCTAATATTTTCATCACGATGAAATGTATATCACGAGTTTAATTTAGAATAGCTGAACTAAATCTAAATATGACGAGTATAATAAAAATTTCCAAAAGGTCGCAAGACGTATACGTTTATGTTTATGTTTTACTAATGTGTAAAGATGATTGTTGTTCTGTAAACATTGGCAATATATAGAACGGATATTGTACTTTTGTTTCTTTAAAAATATTTAATATGTTTTCAGGTTTTATTCTATTTTAACTTAACATAAATAGTTTTCATTGGTTCAAAAGAATACATTTTTATGATTAAATAAATAAACACTGTACGCTAATGTTAAATTATGGCACATCATCTTTGTAATATAAAGACACTGGGTTCACTTCTAATAATAATTGCATAATATTTTACAAATATTCGCAAAAATTTTATAACGAACAGTTTATTCTTAGCTTAAAGTCGAAGAAATTTTTAAGAAGGTAGACAATTTTTATTTTAAAAAGAAAAAAAATGTAATACTAATTAACCCTTGGGAAAGGGAGGTTTGATTTAAACAAGAAGTTTGCGAACCTTCGGTTAAGTTGAGAAAGTTACAAAAAATCGATCAAAGTTGCGGGTGGTTTACTAAACTCGCTCCGAATCCACTTTAATATGTTTAGTATGACACAAACTTTTACGAGATTTTAGTCTATTTTACTCACAGCTATCAAGGCGCCATACAAAATCATTTACTTTTTTTAATTGAAAATCTATTTATGCTTTCGTAGTTTATTAGCTTGTTTTTGCAAGGAAAGTTATTTAATTTGTTGTATAGACCACATAGAAAAGTAACCGTAAAAATGAAAAATTGCAGTTATTCACTACGTGACAAACTGCTGCAACTTGAAAACTTTCATAAAATTTACTTTGAAAAGTGAAAAGATCAACGTACCCGAGGGAAATTCTGCTCGTAAAAATCGCTTTGGGACGCTTAGAAGCATGGCTGTACTTTACTTTGAGCATCACTTTCTATCGATATTGTAAATAAATATTTTATTTTCAAAATATGAAATTTATACTAAAAAATGTTAGCTTAACGAAAAATTGTTTCTTCTTTTATGAAAAGAAATAATGAAATTGAAAGAATAGATAAAGTTTTATATGTTTAATGAAAGCTATTTACAATTTCATGTATTTTATTTATTTTTTATTTAAAATAAAAAAATGGTAATATTTTTTGTAATTTGTGCTAAGACTACTGATATTTTTATAATAGCAAGAAAAGACGTAAAAAGTTTTGTGTATGAATGTCACTTGGGGGAAGAAAGTTCGGCGTTTCCAAACAAAATTCGCCATCGTCAACGATCTCAGGATGTGGCCACGTATAACCTAGACGATCTTCCGGTTTGAAACAGCAGCGCGGCCTATCATGAGTATCGTTCCGAAAGAAGCGTACAAAAGAATTCTTTTACGCGGAGTAGGACATAGCTTTAAAAGTAACAAATGTCATTTCTTCGAAACTTCATCGCATCTATGCCTAATGATTTTTCACTTGACAAATCGTCTTACTACCATGCTTATAGTAACTGTTTTCATTATATACAGAGCTGATGAGAATAACAATATGGACTCTGACTTTCTATTTTGGCGCGTTCCATCGGATCTTCAAGAGCATAATTTTGATGCAAACCTTTCCTTGTGTGAAAGTTTGAATTGTCATATAACGTGAGTCGAATACAAGATACGTATAATAAGACATGAGTATCGCACGTCTGTACTTGACAGACACAGAAAGTCTACCGCACGTGTCATATCATGAATTCGAGATATATTCTGTATAATAGTCACATAAAATCGATCATAGTTATTTTTACGTGGCTAGATATATACAATTCAAGAAAATCCATTTTTAATCCTTCATTAATTAATGTAAAAAAATTAAACGTTATATTATAAGGTCAAAATGACTGCATTCAAAATTGAAGTTCAAATTAAAATATTGTCATATAAAAAACGAGATGTTATAAAACTTTTTAAATTTTTATACGGATATTTTTATCATACTTTAGTATTGATTTATAAATTGCTAAATTTTGTTCTCAATCTTTTGTTATAAATACAAAAAAATTAAATCGAATTGTTAGATGGCATGATATTTTGTTATTAAGCGCAAGTTAATTAAACTTGATCAAAATAAAATAATACTCATTAGGAGTGACGGAATTCAAATATTAATGCGCCCTAATTGCCGATGTAAGTGGATGTAATTACAAGAAGTAATGAAATCATTGCTAATTCATTGTAAATATGAAGTTTATGTTACATCACTTAACGCATAACAGTACAGGTACATGAGAAATTCATTAGCAATAAATTACCCAATGCAAAGAATAACTGAGATTATAAGGGAATAAAAAAATTAATCGGATTTACTGATCGTGGAAGATAAAAACTAAATGAGAACGATCTAAATTGATAAAAAAATACAATTTTATAGGGAAACGCAATAGAGAAATCATTATTAAATAAAACAAACCCGTTAAAGACGAAGAGGAATCCGATAATTATAAGAAATGTTTAATGTCACTGCATTTGATGATTTGTTTTGAATATTCTATTAAAGAAAATTCACATGTCATGGATAGAATTAGATTTTACTGTTTATTACGATTTTTATAATATATAATATAAGAAATATATGAAATAAAATGAACAGCGACAATGATTTCTATGAGTGAATT
The DNA here is from genome assembly GCA_018906755.1 of Sycophaga agraensis. Lineage (NCBI taxonomy): Eukaryota > Metazoa > Arthropoda > Insecta > Hymenoptera > Pteromalidae > Sycophaga > Sycophaga agraensis. The sequence goes on from JACCIE010000003.1 coordinate 1,991,005, forward strand.
TTCCTATAACTAGGATTTTTCCCAAAGGTTTCGCCTTTTGTAGATTTTCCCCACTCCATGAAAGTAATCCTAGACAAATGCTGGAAATCTATTAGTCCTAAGTTAAAATTAAATGAATAGGTTAATAAATATGTAATTATATATACAGTGAGAGAAAATATACTTCAAAGTCTCCTTCCGCGGGTCACAGTGGCACTCGGGTTCTCTGTGGCCCAAAGAATCGTGAGGCTACGGTACGACTACGATGAGTCCGAATTGCAGAAATATGAATCGAGAAGTATTTTGTGGTTCGAAATCTATGATGTATACGATTGAATCATTAGGAGAGATTCACATTTCAATGCGAACACAAGGTGATAGCACTCTATAAGAGTTCGAGTGCAGCACGGACTAGAGCGACGTTCTTTAGGAGTTCGAAGAAAATGACTCAGAGGTGGGGTTGCGAGCGCTGGCGCTCGATCAAAACAATGATGATCAATTTATATTAAAATCCGTGGCTATCGTAGTAAAACGTACATTTAGAGAAGCAACTCAACTATTTAATTAAATTTTTGAATTTCATTTTATTGTAATAAAAGAACATATCCCAGTTAAAACGTAACATGGCATTTATTTTTACATTTATTAATTATATGTAATTTTATGTATTACAATATATAAATACAAATTGAAAAACGAAAAAGAATTATAATTTCCTAATGATATTTTTCTAAAGGTAGCAGAAATGCAAAAAATGCAGATCAAGTATTATTGCCAACACTACTAAAAATAGGAAGAGTGGACGATGTTATCTTGGCAAGGTGCGGCAAAAGTCCGAAACTCCTGAAGTTCGGAAAAAGAGAGAGCCGTGACAGAGATAGAGAGAGATAGTGATAGTTACAACCCGATCTGTGTGGCCTCGTTTATCTTTTACCGCCACCCCAGTAGGACCCGCTTCTCGAGTTTTAACGCCTAATGTATACGTGTGCCCACGGCTCAGCTGTCCGGATTGTTTAAAAGCAAGAGCTTGTTTGGGGCACATTTCATGTGTGGGTCAGCTTGACGAGTACTTCATTAAGAGTCCTAAAAGGTTTTCAGGATGAATCTGCACAATTACAATTCTAGATATTTTTATATGTTCATTCGTATGGAATAGGTTTAAAATATAAGATTACAATAAATCTGAAGTAATTGCCAATTCAAGTTTTGCTTTGGTCACATGTACACGTGAAAAATGTTTTGCGCTAAGTTAACAAAATTCAGAAGGTCAAAGTAAAAGGTAAAAATAAATGTATACAAATTAAAAGCATTTTGCGAAAAGATAAAATAGAAAGCATGAGTATGAGAAGCAAATATAGGTATACAAATAAGAAAATGAAGAGAGCACTACTTTGTGCATAAGCAAAAACTTTCAAAATGTGTAACGTTACTACAATTTTTACCGCTATTCGCACAAGTTTTCCTATCACAAGTTGTGTCAGCATTATGTGCGCTGGCGGACGCTGTTTATATTTTTTAATAACTGAGACAAATTTTAAATATGAATAATTTTACACATGGAAAATAAAGTTTAATTACAATATAGGCTTAAAAAATTGTTATGACTTATAATATATGCATACGCATTTAATTTATATCTACAGGTAAAATGTGAGGCGTAGATAAATGACAATTAAAATAAATTATGTATAAAACATATTTGATCAAAGGTTTGCATTTTAATGCAGGATTAAGCTTATCCGAGTGCGTGCTGTGTATGCAGTGTATGCAGTGTGCAGTATCGGCAAGTGGTAAGTCGATACAAAAACAGTAGTTTGAGAATAATTGAGTCGATATATATTCAACAACTTAATTATACTCCGTTATTCATGCTAATTGCATTAGAAGTTTCAATGTATGTCATAGTCATCAATGATTTCTTTACAATTCATCTTTCATTTTATAACCCTGAGAATCAAACGCATATTATTTTTGTCTTTATCTATCGATCTGCGTTTTGCATGATTAAACTGAAATGTAAATTTTGATAAATAAAATCAGTCTAAAAATGTAATCTAATCTGAATAAATCTATATTGAATATACATGTAACATGAAGAACATTTTTTGCTTATATGTTCTAAGCATGTATAAATTTGTATTTAAACTAATTTAAATTAAAAATTACAATATTCTAATAAAAGTTTCCACGTTAATAAAATGCATTTATAGTGAATTTGCATTTGTAAGAAGGATATATAAATGTTATAAATAGCAAATATCATGCATTGTATATATAACCTCGCTATTGTACAGAACGCGGGCACACATTTTTAGGTCTTTCTCCATGACGAGATAGAGATCGTCAAAGGAAAAGGGTCCCTTATTTCATCTCTATAATTTAACAGATGCCTGCAGAAGCAATTAGCGCAGAAACCTTCTGCGGTCGATGTCGACAGAGACCCCTAAAATTATTTCTTCAACTTATTTTGTAGTAGTGCGAAGATTTTGTTCTTATGAAAAAAACATTTTTGCTCATGAATCATTTCTCGCACGAATCTTTCATTTGACGGTTTTATTACGGTATCACTCGTAATTTTTACACACGCATAGCGATTCTCTGCTAGAAATTTACATCAGTTAATCGTCAATTACTGGTGAGTTTTAATTTTACATGAGTGTTAAAATCGAGGTAAATACTGTGTATGTAATGAAAGCAATGCTAGCAACCTTATGTTTCTGGTCCTCTTTTATTCTAAGTTCGGTCAGTGAGTGTGAAAATAAAGGCAGAAACGGTTGAAACGAAACAAATTTTGTATATCTACTATCTATTATGATAAGTGAGTTTAATCATAGATATTGAATTTTATCCTATTGTGACATACAACAACCCTTTCCTATTCCAAAACTATTAATAGACAATCGACGCATTGTTAGAAGTAATTTGTGAAATTCTAACCTGTGACCAAGAAAAAGTAAATTTAATTCTTATGTCCTTCAATTGAATCTATATTTACACCTTATACATTATTAATTATTGTTTAATATTATTACAATGTATATATCTCGAATACTATGTGCTTATACATATACAATATCGTAGAATAATCATCTTTAGATTATCTCATTTTTCCAGATTCTAAAGATTCCAATGTCTACGTCTAAGCGGAAACTAGAGCAATAAACCTCTAACTCCTCTGTACGTGAAACTTAGTAGCAGCTTTCGTGTCATAACTCTCGCATAAGTACTAAATTTTCTTCACGAAAAGTAACCTATGAGATGATATGCATCCCGACTTCTTTTAAAACTTGTTAATTTGAGTGTACAACTCAATCTAGATGTACATTATGGATTGCAATTGCTGATTAAAGAAGTAGACTGGAAAGAACGATGCGGGTCGAAGAAGAGAATAACGAGTAGCATAAAAGAAATGAGCGTTCATAATAGATGGATAGACATGAACGCTTTTGTATTGGAAGGCGTGGCAGGGGGTCTTCGATCTCGTTGCATTTCTGAAACAAATTGATCCCTCAACAATAGAAAGAAATCAAAAAGGAGAATTAGGACCATGAAGAAATGTCGTCAATAATGTCTTGATAATCTCTACGTACTTCTATAGACTCATGAGTGTGTTTCAAATTCTTGTTTATCCCATCTAAGATACATACGTAATTAAATTAACATATTGTAATATAAATGATTCAAATCCAGATTATAAAATAATTTTTCTAATATCTGTTCCATATCATATACAATCATTTTTTTCGAGGGGAGTGGAGTCTGAGAGTTCGCGACTAGGGGCCTTCCTCCCCTTCTCTCTCCGGGTCCGCGTGGTACGGGCCTGCATTTCGTTTTTGCGATCGATGAAGATACGCAAGACCGCCCATTGACCTGTCACAGTATTCGATTCATCAACCTCGCGAGCCAATTAGATTTTCCGACTGCTTAATGCATTCTAATGTATTGTAATTTGCTGCAATTATTCATAACTTTGATTTGCACTATCTTTGCGAAAAATCATCGAATATTCAAAAATGAAAGCATGATTGTACTTAGAATATCAAAAACTATAAGGTCACAAACTATATTATAGGTTCCAAAAAGGAACGGTAGTTAAATTATAAACTGTATAGTGATAATAGTATAATTAAAATTAAATTATATTTTTACAACCATTGCTTAGATTAAATGTGTTATTTAGTTTAAGGTAATTTTTATGGCATTATAAAATTTAATACATGTAAAAAAGTAAATAAAAGGGAAAACATTTGAAAAGAATGCAAATAGAGTTAATATTAACATATTAATGTAAGTATATCTTTCTGTATTACAAAATGCAATCTCAAACTATTAAAGTTATATGCTGATATGACAGACTGTGAGGCATTTGCACACACGTGTATGTATACACGGCGCAGTGGGTCTTTGACATAGTTGTATGTTTGCATGCGTTAGTGACTACGGACCGGGCATAAGTTTGACGCAATTGACGCACGAAATTGGACGATCGTAAGATATGGTTTTGGTAAACCGCGAACAAAGTCACGCAAACGTTAGTATTATCCTGTCCGCGAAAGGACAAGATACGCGCAAGGAATTGATAGCAGCATCCGCAATTAAGAGGATGCGCGGATGAACGGGGTAGAGGGGATATGGCGCTAGGACACGGAGTGCACGGGTAGGCGGAGGCGAAGCCGTGGCCTAGTGGCTCAGAGCAGTTCTCGTATTCCTCAATGCCTCTGCGGTGGTAGAGTGTTCGGAAGGGAGTGTCCCTCCCATCGCCTAGTGAACTGTATCTAACGGCTGCTAGATTCCCGTGTAATCGCATTGTCGCAATGACACGGGTGTACATCGGGGTTAGTCTCTTAAGATCTTACGACGGTTGTAGGTATGCATTCACACCAGTAGAAAATCCGTAAAATCGTGCAACGACGAGCAAACAGACCACAACAAGCCAATTATTGTTTGAGAGAGCGGCCATTTATATATTTACCCCGTCATGCCAATAAAGTGAATTCTAGCAATATCGGCTATAACTTATTTGCATCTGCCTCTTTCGTTTGGCGATACACGTCGTACGGCAATTACTTTTATCACAAAATTCATTTTTTATTGAAACATAAAAATAATTTGTATATAAAATATTTTATGATGGTAAGGGACAAACTCTTTGTACTATATTTTATATTGTCGCAGTTTAAAACTTTCTTACTTTCAATAACTAACTTTTGATTTAAAAATTAAAAAATGTTCAATATTTAAATTTTAGCCACTGTTCTGCTACAATTAGATTTAAAACGTACTTAAAAAATGTGCAAATCCATCACTCTTAGATTCATATCTTGCAGGTTGAATCAGACAAATTGAATTCAATAAAAAAAGTCTAACGGATACAGACGTAAGATATGGAGGCCACTTTGCACGCAAAACACTGAGCATCCGTGTGCTAAAAGCCTTACAAAGAGGATTCCGTCCGAATTCTGTCTGCAATATCCTAGCTCTAGATTTTTCATGCGCCGTTCAGCACTGGCACATCCTTTGTAAAATCGACCTTATGCTCGTCTGCTATCTTTTTTGGTCAAATAATAAATTAAGGAATACTTTAATGACCGATGCATAAATTTGCTTAAGTCGTCTTATAAAAGTTAAGGCCAATACTATCTAACTTTGAAACAGTGAATTGTCATTCTAATGGACTGAATAGAAAACTAGTTGACTTCTGAGTGAAAAATCTCTTTTGTTTGTGTGATCTTAATTATGATGAGTGATCATTTTAAATCTGATTTAAGAGTACAGGTAATAAAACTTATAAGCTTTAAATAAAATAAAGTAGTAAAATAGAAAAAATAAAAGTTGATCACTGAATTAAAGTGAAATTCCATTGCTTTCGATTAAAAGTGGAATAATAAGAAAACAATAATATTCAACATTATAGTTGGGAAATCCATAGCACTATAATAAGTTAAATAAATACATATTGCTGAACTTTCCTCTTACTGAATAATACATTTTATAAAAGAATAGAATGAAATTAATTTAATACCATTAATTTTTAAATTTTACTATAGTATACTAATAATAATATAGGTTAAAAAATACTTTTTGCAACAATTTTTTGGAAATAATTGATTTTAAGATGTACAGGCAAACTTTATTGTAAAGACAATGATTTTCATTAGTGTAAGTTAATAATTCTTGCGGAGGGGTTCAATATTGATTTGTTGCCTAAAAAATTAACTCTAATACGGCTTTGACTTCAGCTACATCATTTATAAAAGAATATTTTAATTTTTGTTTTTTTTTTTAATTTATTAGGAGGGTTGTAGATTCTAATTAATATTTTCGATTGTCTGTGTTTTCTTTAATATGGAAAAAAAGACAGCCATAGTCAAAGTTTATTCCTAGAAATGGAATGGCAGGACTAGACTTTATATTAGAATTTTTGCATATTATACTCAGTCTAGTTTAGATGTATTATCGTAAATAATTTGTAGAGATTTAAGTAAAAGCTATTCATCCTCTTCTTTTACTTAGAATTGACGTCGGAAGGATAGAATTTGCGCTTTATCTGACTTTATTAAACTTGCATAAATCGGAAACACGCTTAAAATGATTAGCAATTAAAATGAATCTAAACTCTTTTATCATTGTACAAGAAGCTTAATATTAAAAGTGTAATCTTGAACTTTCAGTATTTTATTTTTTAAGTTTATCGTTACTTATCATCGATAATATGCACACATACTCGTACATGTTGGCCTGAAATTTTCAAGATGAATCTAACACTGTCAATGTCTGTTAATTATTTCAATTCATCTAGATAATCGTCTTTAGTGAGACCTTCAATACTATCGACGATCATTGCTTCTTATTTCTTTGATTTAACAGCTGCGACCGTTGCACAACTAAGCTGAGTACATTTATACTTCATTTAAATTTACTTTTGAATTTTCCTTTTGGCTCCTGTAGTCAGAAGCCATCTTGGGAGCGACCTGCATTCTTTGCAGTTATAACTGCAACGACGCAATCGTTTTTATCTGTACAACTACCGTGTTAACTATTTCTATGATACGCCATCTTTCAACTTAATTTTGATTTTGAGTTATGAAAGGTGTTTGTGGTTTCACGTACGCACTTTCGGTGCGATAAGCGACGGAGCCGCGAAGTTCGCGCCGAATTCACGGCATCAGCTTGGGTGGCCGCCGATTAAGGGATACTCGAGGCGTTCGGAACGGGCTTGGTACACGCCGCGGGCGGGTCCCACGCCGAAGACGTTAGGTCAACTATTAGAGTAACCGCAAGTCGCAATAAGATAAAAGGAGAGCGAAGTGTTAGAGAGCGGGCAGTTGATTATCAGCGAACAGTAAGTTATCTGCAATAAAGTATCAATAAACCACCACTACTTATTTGTTACAAGCACCGAGAGTCGCTTCATTCCATAGATCTCCTACCTTGTCGAGTGTTCGACTGCCTCTCTCTTCCACGTAATAGTGGTATTCAGTACGGAGCGGAATGTAAATACGTCTACTTGGTACGAAAGTTGGATTATAAATTGTTTTTGTTAAATTATTAATCTTAACTAATTGTATTGATACTAGTAAATTTTATTTAAAAATAACGTGCATTACAATAAAAGTTAAATTGCATTTTGCAGATTCAGGACATAATCTGATTCCCCGTAAATTAAATGAACGATAATGTAAAAATGTAAAATCCCATAATAAAGAAGCTTGAGATAATTACATATTATGAATACAACGTAATATCTGCATAATGTTACTTAAAAGTACTTTTTAAAAAATTCAGATATTAAGAAAATATAAATAAAATCAGAACTATTTCTGATTAAAATATTCAAAAATATTTTTATATTGTTTGTCAAAAATTGCAACCATTTGATCAACGATCTTGTTATGGCTCAATTCATAAGAGGAGCAATTGATAAATAAATAATTATAATAGTAAAGCTGGGCTATATCAGCGCGAATCACTATGGATTCGTGGCTTCAGCCGTCCACTCAGGTTGGCATAAGGTCTACCTGTGTTGTAATGAGCCTCGCGGATCTTGCTCCTTGTTTATGAAGGCTACTTCCCGTGCACGAGACGTGAAATTCCTCGTGGCCGTTGGGCAAAGTAGCCCCGCGACACTCGTAACTTTTCGGGCGAAACCGCAAGTTTTCGGAGCGCCGAACGTTTCAGGCAGCGCGACAGCTCGCGCTTCCCGCGTAACTCGAATGGAGGGGATAGCGATCGGTGACGATCGGGCCCTTCACGGACAAAGGGTCACTTTTGATTGAGACAGCAGGCAAGTAGGCAAGTGCCGCGGCACCTGCCGCTTTTCTTTGTTCTTTGTATTGTGCGATTTTCTTTGTTGTTAGTAATTCAAATAAACGAATTACATTGTTAAAATTAAAACACCTTTACACTTGTGTTAGTTAATAACTTGCTCCTAATCCGGTCCGTCACAGATCTAATATTTTCCTTCCAATATTAGTTTCTTTCTACAATAGATTTTCACTTTCATACAGTTGAAAGAAAATAGTAATATACATTTATTTCAACATACATGAGCTAGTTTACTTTACGATTTTCACCTCAAAGTATTTCTTATTGTGCATCAGTTAAATTTTTTTTCTCGTTTGAGATCATGCACGAATTTATAGTATAAATACTAACCGCATGTAGGTCTGCTACGATTTCGCTTACGTAAAGCTTTGCATACTCGCAAGTCATAAAGTTGAGAAGAAGGCAGATTGAAATATGCGCCTTAGCGAGACTTTGATGTTGTATCGAATATTGAAAAGCATCAAATTTTAGAAATTTCGTGATAATAATTTCACGAATATGATATGACGAAACTAAAATTTTATAAGATATTAAAATAATTTAAAAAGAATGAGTCTCAAATAGAAAGGTTATTTGATATGCCTATGTTTTATAGAAGATTAGTAAAGTTTATTCCTCTAATAATTGTTATTTAATTAATAATTGTTTAGTAATATTCAAATAACGATATGAATTTGATATTTAAAACTATTATTAAAATAAATTTGAATATAAACTTATTAAAAAATTTAGCGAATTTAAAATTGAATTATAGTACAAATTATATTTTAGTGGAAAAATATTGAATAATCATTATGTTTCTAAATTAAATAAGTGTTAAAGGCATCAAAGAAGTTTTATATATGTAGCCTATAACAAGATAATCTAAAACATAAGAAGCTTGTATAACTATGGATATAGTCAGCGTTTTGTCTTCTTCCATAAATGCATATGAGCTACGCGCTTAAGGGATGCTAGAGTACGCTACAGACTACGAATGCTGTTAGTATATTCCACGAGTACCGCTAACATAAAGCAAGCTCAGTTTAATGTAGATACTCTTCTATGAGATGGTAAACTCTTAACTCACCTCTAACAGGCTGATTTGAGCAGTTGGAGGTAAAACCACCAGGTACGCAAAGATATTCTTTAATAATATTATACACATGAAGATGCGTTCCAATCTAGTCCAATCTTTTCATTCAGGTGTGACATGTTTGTTCTTCTTAATGACATTCAGTACATTAGATAGATCTAAATAGACTATAGAAATCATCCAGATATGGGAAAATAAAATAATTTATTGGCATAGTCTGTAAGAGTGTAATGGTATATGGGCAAAAAAGTTACATAAAAAACGAGAGTAAATTAATTTAGTTAAATTTATTATAAATTTGACAAATAAGAGATTTCAAGTAAAATGCTTGTCCAGTGAAACATAAAGATTCAGTGAAGAGGACAGTGACTTAATCATCTAGATTAGTCGAAGTAATCCTTTGTGGTCTAACGTCAGAAATACTCACACGAGTCCAAAGATTATGGTAGAGAAGCAAAAAAAGTTGAGAGTAAGATCCGACTATTTCATTAATCAAAAATACGTAAAAAGATATTTAAATACGATGTATTTAAGTAGATATTGCATCCGTACATCTGAAATTCGATAATATTTCTGACAGAATCTCAGACTCAATGAATAATAAAATTTACATTTAAAATAAACTTTATTAAGAATTATTCACTGATTCGAAAAGATCATTGATAGTTCTATAAGCTGTACCTATTTTGAAGAGCAGAAAATATCAATTTTGTGTGAAATATGTAATGTATACTCTTCATATATCAAAGTAAATTCGTAAGAAGAGATTGATTTATGACACAATTTACTATAATTATAAAATATCCGCAATTTAATTATTTAATTTAAAAGTACAATTTTTTTCGTATTTTACGACAGTATAAAGGCGCTAAGGATGATTTTGAGAAATAAACTTGCAGGTAGATCCACAAAAATTTGAAAAATACGCTGACAAGTTGTTTAAATCTATTTTGTGCCACAATACATTCGATTGTTAATGGTTTTATCAATACAAATCGAACAGTATCACATTCTCTATTTGCACGATAATACGATTTGAATAGAGTATGGGTATTTTAGTAATAGTTTTTATTGAGGTTTGCCTATCACCGCGCACCGATATTGTGATATTTCGAAAGAAACAAAAAATGGTTGAGTCAACGACTATTTGTTATTTGTACAATAAATTTGGTACACTAGGGGGATTTCATTTATTTACGACTCGTTCACCACAAATCATATAAGATCCCTTGAGTTACAGTCGCAGCGGAGGTCCATTTTTCAGCGGTCTCAAAATTCCTTCGGGCCAGGAAAGGGCCGGTGCAGCTATCGCGTTTTCTGAGCGGCTCCTCCCCCGTTGGCCAGGTTGCGGGGAGACAAGTGGCCGCAGGCGGGCGGGCGGCGTCGAACAGTGGGAAAAGATGCGGAGGAGCCGGGCGGGGGAGGGGATCAGCCTCGAGTCGGCAGTAGAGCAGTAGCGCGGCGCGGAGGCTGCGCGGGCGGGCGGAGTAGGCGGCGGTGGACGGGGAGGGGGTGTCGAATCGGGGTTCGCTTTCGGAGGAGGACGCAGTGGTCTCTCGGCTGGCGCACGCGGTACAACGCCCAGGGAGTGAAAGAGGGAGAGTGCGGCAGCCCAGGGCCTGGACCGGCGAGGCAGGCCTACCGGGCCGAGTGACGCCCCGACAGGGGCACAGGAGCTTGCGGCCGCCCCCCCTCGCCGGGGGGGGAGTATGCGCCCCGAGGCCGACGCCCGGCGCGGGCCGCTGCCCTCGGCGCGCCGCCGGTCAGTTCTCCAGGAGTAGCTGCGGACTCGCTCGGGGACCAGTGCAGCGGCGAGCGGCGCGGCCGGGCCGCGGGACAGCTCGGGCCCGCCGCCCCAACCTAACGCCGGCGAGGGTCAGACCTGCCGGGGCTTCTGGATCGCATGGTTACAGCTAGGTACATTAGCTCGTGTACTTGCCGCGGGGCGGAGCCGCCCAATGAGCCTGCAGACCCCCATGTCGCGCTCCAGTTTTATATGTCGGGGAAGCGCGCGATGACTCGAGGCTTCCGAGCGCCCTAGTAATAGCTGACAAATTTTATAACGCTCCCACGGGGCCTGATTCGATTAAGCAAGCGTCCTGTTGGGTGTGCCGACTGTAGATCGTCAGCCGATTTTATCGCATCCCGTACCAACGTTCTGAATCTATATATGTAATTTGCAGTTTTTTAACGAGCTATTTCGACTGTTTAGGCAGAGTAAGACTTCTCGTAATTTTCTTTTAGGGTATTCTATGTTTATTGCTTCTGTTATTTATAGTTCGGATCATTTAGGTAGCAGGCGCCATATCAACAAAGCCATAGACTGAATCCTTAGCTTTTATGATTGAACTTATTATTACTTGAAATTTACATCTTTAGGGCTTCTCTACTCGTTATCATTGTCCTTTTCAAATTTTCTTATTTATTGTTTGCAGGCGTGTTTACGCCTCTTATTTTACTTCTCTATAAAAAACTTTTTTATCCTCCAAAATGCAATTTAATATAACCCAAACCATTGCTTTCCGCTTATGGGTAGCTAAGTATTTTACATAAAGCCGTGGTATAAAAAAGAAACTTCAAATTACGCTATTTCTTATTACAGAAATTGTACGAAGATATATAATACTTATAACACTTATAGAGTTTTAATATCATCCAAATGTCACACAATGTATCTAGCACTACTTTTTTGAGTGAAGATTTAAAGAACAGTTCATATTAAATTTTTCGGTTCCAACATTTTGAAGCTTACGTATATATTAAAAATCGTAGGAAAGATTGACAGGTATATGCTTTTAAATTATCTACTGTAAGATTAAAAGCTTACTTTTCAAAACATACGGAGATTATTTAAATCAATGATTTAAAATAAGCGTTAAAATGCAAGTCACAACAAAGTTGTTTATAATACTAATAATAATCGAATCCTTCAATGGATAATCCTGGAATTCCTCAAAATAAACATGAAGAACACTAATCATCCGTATTTCTTGAAAAGCTTATTTATCCTTTAAACTGTAATTCTGCAATTATTTCTAAAACATTCTAACGTCTTAGAAAATAAAATAAATGACAAGAAAAATGCAGAAAAACATGGGAGTTCGATTGTACTAATGAATGATTATAAAATAAGAAATTTGTATTATCCATTGGGTATGTTTACCGCAACTCACCACTCTGAGGACGTTTAGTGCAGCCGAGGTGTGTCCCTGCATAATAAAATCTTAGAGAATTACATTAAAATACATTAGTTCCCATTTGTTTCGGAGTGGCAACGCGCGATTTACATAACATTTTTACGTTTCCAAAAGGAAAGAATTATACCGCGGGGCATTATTCACAACACGTGCCTCGCCTAAAGCATAGTCATTTTTACGCGCGACAAATGACGCTGCATTTGCCTGCTGCTAAAGGAACCACTTCAGGATCAACTTCCCCTTCCAGCGCACGTCTAATAAAGCTCGCCACTTCATAACGGCTATTCGGTTCCCGGGTGCTCGGGTCGAGAACACCGATTATATAAGTTGAATTTCCGTCGCGCGGCTTTCGCATATTAAAACCGCAGGCTCGCGCCGGCGCTCGGTTAACCGAAGATCCTGGCGAGCGAATAAGGGCGCCCTCCTGGAATAATTAGCTAGTCGAGGGCGCCTTGGTGATAACGCAAGGTCCTAGCCAACGCGGGGGCGTTGCGCAATCGCGGGCCGCCTTTGAAGGGTTGCGTAGCTGGCGGTCCGATGGGAGAGCTGAGATACCTGCGCGGGCGCATCGGAGGCCCGATTGCCGGAATTCCCGGAACGCCCGCACGTGCCGATGCGAGATAAACGGCTTCCTGCGGTCCTGGGTTCGATTGCTCCCTGATTTTTACATCGCTCGGCGCCTAATCAATTGCTGGCTTAATCGTCATTATCGGAATTTTTTTTGCTAGGCTACGTAATACTGTAAATAACAATAGGTGAACGCGAATTACATAAAAATGCCCATGAAACATGGAGTTGCGTGACTTAATTGAAACGCGATGCTTTTTCATATTTAATTGGACGCGCGCTTATGAGTTGTTGACTTTGTGGATCAGCTCATGAATAATGTGCTCAGAAGGAAATCTGGGCATTTTATAATCTAAAAATTTTAATCCTCTAGCTCACGGACCGATATAACGTCACCGATTCGACTTTATTCGCCGAAGGTTATAAATATCCGGCTTAAGCGCTGATCTAGTTCAATTTATAATTGCGAGCCGACAATTTTTTTTTCACATTCGAGCTCGAAAAAATCGATTTTCAAGATGATTCGTTCAAACGTTCCGACTCACACATCGTCGACATTTCGGGAATCGTGTTCGAGCTCTCGGGTGACAGTTGGAGGGGCGCGCTTCTATGAGGGATAGGAATAAAAGGACCGCACGACAAAGTAGGCCGGAGCTGCGCCCTTATTTAAGCCGCGCCGGCACGTCGGCAGCTAAGGCCGACGGCGAGCCGAGTTGGCGCCACTTCCGCCGCTCGGGAAATTCGACTGTAGCAAAGTTGCGGCTGACGACGAGAGAAAGGGGCGCGAGCCCACACCAACCTACCAGTGACCAGATGAAACTGGACTCGCGGAGCCACGCCATATGAGTGTTTTATCTCGAGCCCCTTGCGAGGGATAGTTCGAACGATTCCAAAATAACTTTGATTCGAAGTTCTTCGCTTTCACTTAATTTTGCAATTTGCATCGAAAGCTTTGGTGCACAGTATGCATATTTCAGTTAGTTTCCAAGCAAATTGATAATTAATTGAGTTTCTGCAGGTGATACGAGCGTCGTTGTGCTCGGCTTCGATTATTGTTTAGAGAAAGTTGTACATTTCAGAAATACAAAAGTTACCAACTATTTACGGTGTCTGTCAGACAGTCTGATTTACATCTCAACAGAAATATTGACAAATTTATTGATTAACGTTATAATAATTCAAATTTAATGTGACTGCAAAGATAGTTGGGATGGTTATTCTAATACTATAAGAATTATTTATATACCTATCATTTAATATCACATGTCACCAGACTGCGATTATTCCTTGTTTTAAAACTTGTTTGACTTTTCATTTTAAAACACTCACAAATATAATTGAATTACTATATTTAACAAGACGGATGTTTTATTTCTTGATAGGTTATCCATCATGTAATCTACATTCTAAATGAATTTTATTTTTTATTCACTCAAACATTGGGGAACATATTTTTGACAACATAACAGGTAAAATATCATTTCAAGTAAAAGTGTTCACGGTGCTAAATGTACAAGGTTTTCAATGGTTTTAATAATGTTATGAAAACACACATATCTGTAATTAAAAACTGTCATTGTAATAAAGCAAGATTGGCTGTTATTTTTTTTGATGGTAGTTATAACACCAAAGTTTATATGTTACTGCAAAACCTAGTTTACATTTCATTTCAATACGACAAACATCTGCGTGTATAGGATACGTTAACTTAATATTTTCGAGATAAAATGAATAACAATGCCTGCGCAAAAGCACCAATCATACATATTTGTAATTTTGTAACGCATGAATTGCAGTTTATTCTCCTGTAAAACTACTGCGTGGCTCAACGAGAGATAGTAGATATATATTTCCGGATAGTTTTCCGCTAAAACGTTGGAAAATGAAAGCTGGTAGTTGAACGTACTCTACAGATAAGCGTTAAAGTCTCTATCTTCACTCTCTTGTAGGAGATATCAGTAAGTTATTTTTGAGAAAACAACATTAAATCATATTGTCACAAAAACGATAAATACCTAATCCTTCAAAATAATTTTTTCATGTAATTATTGCACATTTATTTTCTTGGAATTTGAAGCGAAAGCGATCTATGCGATATTTGATGCGCGAGTTTTCTAATATCGCGACGAATCATCTTATTAACGGATAAAAGCGTAGGATATCAAAGTATCCGGATTAAAAGACTAAAGGGGTTGAGCTTTAAAAATTAACGGAAGGGTGAGAAATTTAGAACCTAGGAGTAAGAGAGATTCATTGCTCGCAAGCCTTTGATGCAGCTGGCAGGCCAATCAGAGTTCATTTAGTGGAAGAACGATTCGCGCAATTTCTCATTACCGTCAACTTTGAGCGCATATTTAATTATTGACCATAATAAAAAATCTCGCTGAAGGTACGTAAAGCAAGTTTTGAGAAAGCTGGGTATACCCATACTTTCTATAAGAAACCCTAAGTAATATATGCTCTAAAATTTATAATAGGCAACTTGCTTAATCAAAATTTTTCAACAAATGCACGACATGAAACAGATTTTAGATCGCTAAGGATTATTATTAACAAAATTTTTTTGTTTAAGAACTTCTAGATAATTATAATTATATAGAATTACGAATTTTTTCAATTATTTTTATAAAACAAAATATGAGCATATGAGATAAAATTAAAAAAACATTCCAATAAAAGTATTTTTGTATCAGGTAATGAAAGTTATACTGCTAAAAATATTAATTTATATTAGGTAATAGGAAATATAATCTTTTTGAACCTAATTTATATTAGACTTAAAATTTCTACGAAAAAACGAGAAGAAAGCCAGAATTAAATATGCTTTTAATAAAATTGCTCTGAATAAATATGACAAACTAGAACAGTAAATTACACACAAAAATAAGACTGTCGATATTGCTGCAGAAATTTTATTGTAGCATGAAAATAATAATGAATGTGAAGGGGAAACTCGTACCGACAATTTTACGAAACATATTACGTTATAAAAGAATCGTAAAGTATATAAGGTTCAATTGTAAAATAAACATAAGATGTAAAAATGACAATGAATAAAGAAACCAAACCGTTATATCATGGCATCATTATTCACGGTCAAATCAATTAAGTTTGGAAATAATAATGATGAAAATACAAAGAAGGGCATGCAATAGTTGAGAGAAAGGGATAAAACAAAGAGGCTTGGATGATAGAAAGGGGTACTGAAACGATTTTGAATTCCACGAAGAGGAGAGGCGAAGCACCACTGATGAATTTTTTCACTATTTTTGGTAGGCACTCCTATTCTATTAAACTTTGAAGGAAAGATAGCCCGCGCACTGGTATTCCGAAAAGGTCTTCATTAATAATCGCTCTTATTGTGAAAAAGGAAACTTTTGGATTCCGCAAAGCTTTTTATTATACGAACTCTTTAAGCCACTGTTTTATTAACGTCTTCTTTCTCAGCATTTTCCTTCATTATGATCGCTTATAGTGCAAACGAAGTAGAAGTTTATGAAGAGCGATGAAGATTTATAGACATTCGATCACTGAAATATCTATTTATATAAATAAAAATTGTATTTTAATATTAACATGAAAATACTTTAAACAAGGGAACTGAAAAGGACTTTACAAATTTGGAAGATGCGGCTGACTAACCGTTGATTATACTACTTGATCATTCTTGAGAATAGAATTAATTTCATTAAGCTTCAATATTTGCTTATATAGCACCAAATAATCTTTAAAACAGCGTGAATAAAATGATAGAGCTATGGAATGAAGCTCAATTTCGCAATTTCATATGCGGTTTTGCTTGCACGATGAACGATGAGAGCTGCGATCGTTTAAAATATCAAAGCTGACGCAGGTGTTGAACCAGAAATTAAATTTCAGCTCGTTATATCATGCATTAAATCATTGGAATATTGTAACCTGCCTCGATACGATGAAAAGTGTCGTTGTATATAATGTTCCAATTAAAACTCGATTTTTGTTATCACTAGAAGACGTACTATACGTACTATAGCTCATTATTGGAAATATTCCGAATACGAAAAGTTATTTTGAATACTCATTTTTAAAAACCAAAACAAAGAAGCAGTGTAATTAAAATAATATAAAATTAAACACACTTTAATTAATTAATATTTATTTTCTTTGTAGTATTTTTTTGTCTGAATACTAGTGTTAGGATTTCTTAATAAATTTAATATTAAGTTTTAATAAATAAAGTTGAACAAAGATATTTTTAACATAAAACTTATAAACTAAGTTTTAATGAGTACAACAAAGTATATTTTTCTATCTATATCAACACTTAAGTATTTCTAAAGTTGATTTCAATATTAAACTAAAAAGAATTTTTCTTATTTATTACAAATTCATTAAAAAAAAATTTTAAGCCTCATTTTAACAGTATCGTATCAAGCGGGGCACCTAAGAGCGGTGATCATAATTCAATATTATTTTTATATTATTTGAGAATGATAAGTAAATCGCAATTAGAATACTACTTTTTTATATAACAATAATTTAGTATTTCTTGTCTCTACGAATCCCTTTGCATGCTACTGCAGTGAACATTGTATAATTCTGCATTTTTTTATGAGAATGTATGTTTTTTTATAATAAAGTTAAGTTTGATTTATGAGCCTCATAAGATAACATAAATCCCTTCAATATAAAAATTCAATATTTATTAATCCGTTTTTGAGAAATTCATCAATAATCTAGCTTTTCTTGCCTGAAATCGAATTTTGAATACTTTAACTGCATTCTAGCTAAATTTAAGACAAATTTATGTTTTTATTAAAAGTCGCTGAAGGCACTTTAAGAAAATTGGAATATTGCTTTCATCTTCCTTTTTCCTCTTTTCATTCCCATAAACTTAACTTTTATAGAGTGTTAAAAGAGAAATGATAGGAGAATATATTAATCAGATAACTGAGTTAAGAGAGAAATCTTAAGTAAAGTGCTGTTGTTAACTAATTAGAAAGTTGATGCAAGTGCATAGTTATTTAAGTTTTGTTTAGCAGAGCAACCTATTTATATTTCTATGTTTTTTTGTTAAAGTATTAAACTTGCGGTCGCGTACCTTCACGTTTGATAAAATAATGCGTTTTAATTAAGTGCCTGTTACAATACGCACAGTAATAGGTTGACATTTTCTACTTTTTATGGGTTATAAAAGCGCTCAAATTAAAATGGATCTCACATTTTTATTTTGCTTCGAAAAAAAATTAAATTTTTATATTTTTCTCGTTGCAAGATTCCAATTATAGATTTGATTCAAGATCATATAAATAATATATATTGCATATTAGTTTCTGACAAATAAGCAATATCAGCACATTTTTGATAATTCCTTCAATGCAGCTCAACTAAATATAAATAAAAATTTAATAAAATATTACTCTATCTGTAAATATTAACCGATTGATCAGGATTGCTATTTATATAACTTTAATACTCTTTAAAAGCATCCGCAAACTTTTATTTTTTTAAAGATTTTAGCTTCACAGGTAATATTTACAGAATATTTGCGTAAGCTTACACGCTTACATGCTGCACACTACCATAGTTTATCGTTTCTTTAAAGTCTCGTAAAAACTAAATAAAGTTTTATGTTTTTATTGACAGCAACACATTTGATGTGTTTAGAATTCACGAAAATAGATGCGCGACTATACATCAAATTTATTTACACTTGGTACTAAAAAAATTAACTATAAAACTAGTTTTTATTTTATACGCTGAGAGATAGTTAGTGATTCATAAAGCGGGCATATGTAGCAACCCGTTAACGTATATCATGCGCACGAGTTCATTAAAAAAAATGTCATCTGCGGAATATTCCGGAGACGTGTACGTGAGAGCGGCGTTTGTCATTCTGAGCTGCGAAGGTGGGAGAATAGCCGTCAACGAGCCGCACGGTGAAACAGCTGAAGCGCGGCATCTGGTGACGAGATGCGCGAAGTTCTTCGGATTCGGGAGGAAGCGACATGCCTAGAATTTTTCAACTTCGGCGTCAAAGTTGCCCCCGGCGGCAAGTGCCTCGAGAATCGAGGGTCGCATTCTGTCGATTCTGCGGGCTTCGAGGACCGAGCTGGAGTTTGCAATTGGCTGGATATCACTTTTATGAGGTACGATATAGAGCGCTTGAGGTGGGAATGGCGCGAGTAGAGAAATTTAGCAGATGTTTAGTGAGTCGGGTCTAACAAAAAAGGATCGTTTTTCTTCTTTTTCTGCAGGTCGAAGGGTAGTCTCGTGGATTGCGGATAGTAAATGTATGGTTACTGTGAGCACTTTACGGGAATCCCCCTTTTTTTTGCCGTATTTTTCAAAGGACTTTCCGAAATTTATAAAAGGGAAGTTTTATTAAAGGAAACTTAGTTTGTACGGGATAATCTATATGGAGCTTGCACCGTCGGCGCTGAAAATTTTATTTCATTTTTATAATGAAAAGTACATGATCCTTCCTCCTCGAGAACAAATTTATCTTTCTGCTCCCGATAATGAGGTTTTAAAAGTTTTCTCCATGCATACGAGATGGTTTTCGAGTGGTCCAATGTCAATGTCGTACACTCAATCTTCCCAGTGGCTTCTTGCTCCAACTGCGTCCCGCTGGAGCATTTGATAGGGCACGCCGCTGGGGGCTAACCGACTAATTGCGGATCCCCGGCTAGGGCTCTTGCGCAACTCGCAGCTGAGCGTAACTCGAAATCGTTAATTTTTCATGAGCAGATTTCCCGGCAATCTCGAAGTGAGCGGCTCTCCGGTGTAAAAAAAGCCGGCCGTAAATCCCGGGCGCCATCACCTCCATCACTGCGGATTCCGCGCGGCTCGGCTTGCCGAGATTTCCGGCTTGGTGCGTCGTTGACCGCTTTTGGGAAGGGCCTGCGTCCGGCGCGGGCTCGGTCCCGCCGATCTTCGGGCGCATCCTCCTGGCGGCGGTCCAGCCGGCCACTTTACAGGTGGTTTATTCGAGGCGCGAGCTTCGGTATAGTCGTCCGTCGCGCTCCAGAGGTAATGCGAAACCCGCTAATCCCGTGCCCCCCTTTTTTCCCTGTCAAGTTCGCCCGAGAGCTTGCGGCTGGCTGCTCGACGCGGGCGGCGGCTCAAACGGCGGAGCGCATCTTAAATTGTTTATGATCAGATAAGGCCTGGGAGCACGGAGCTCGAGTCAAAATTACGGAGTATTCGCCGCGAGGCGAGCTTGACAACCGCGTTCTTGCGTTCATCTGCGATAGCATATTTATTCTGCATCTTGCATTATGGAGACGAAGCCGGATAGGAAGGTTTCTTGCAATTAATTCTAACACGGATGTTGTTATTAGCATTATTGTACCGTATATCATAAATATTTTTCAAGCTTTGATTAAACTTTAACCGAGCTATTGCTCAAGAATAAGTTAATCCATATCAATGAAGTATGTATGACTCGGAGAATTGTGTATGCATAGATTCATAAAATAAACATTTCATTTGATCAGTAAAACACGTTTAGGCTACATATTAAATCAAAGGTATGCATCGCTGTTCACATTTTATGAGCGTGTAAGCCACCAGTCACATCGCATAAACATACAATCAATTAATTACACACTTAATAATTCTAAAAGGCCAAAGGAAATGATCATGTTATATTGTCGAGATAACCCGCCATATTAAATGAAATATATATTTCCCAAATAATGGCACGCACGGTAGAACAATGGGGCGAACCCGGGCCCGGGAAGTAGTCTCGAGCGACTCTCTCGTCTTACTCCAATCCAATAAGAAAGTCTTGGTCAGCCGGAAATCATTATCGCGCACCCCGTAAAGCCTTTCGGCAAACAAGAACGATAACCATCCGATGGGGGAATTATACGGAACGGTTTCCCGGAGTCGTCGGACCTAACCCAAGCCTCCCGTGCGGATCGCCCGTCACGGACGAGACGTGCGGCGCGCCCGCCTAAAAACCCAAGGAATAAAGGACCGCTTCGCCCGTTCGTCCGTGCATGAATTTTCACTCGCTCTCCTGAACCCAGAGCTCTCAAACTCGCCGGCCACGCGTACATACATCTCCATCGCGCGGAAGACAATGACGAATGGCCAGCAGAAAGTGGGATCATCGCGATTACATGATATCAACGTAGGGCTTTGGAAGCACAATGAGTGAAACAAAAAAAAAACAACAACTTGACTCTACCAGGTGCCGCGGCGATCCCACTCGGCACTCGGCTCGGATTTTCCCCCGGCCGGAAGTTGAGCGAGACCCAATTTCCCCGCGGGAGCCGAACAAGCGACTCGCGGACTTTCGGCCGGAATACAAGGACATTTAATGAAAAGCAATCTCGGTAGGTCGAGTGAAACAGCAGGGTCGCGGGAAGCTGCTTTAGCCCGGCGGCGATGAAAAAGCAACAGAGAGACCCGCGGCTCTCGCTTTTGGGCGGGGCCAAAAAAAAAAAAAAAAACAGAGAAGACAATGATATGGGTCGCTCGGCGGCCGCGTAATAAGCGGAGGCCGCCCGAGCCGCCGCGGCTCGCTCCCCGGGTTTATAAAGTGTTTAAGGAGGGATATAACTTTTCATTAGGGGCCGAGCCGGGCCGCGGCAACGGGGTCAACTTGCGCGCCGGAACATTTGTTTATAACCGACGGCGAGTATAATGCCCGCGAGCCGGCGTCGCACGCACCGGGGCTTTAACGAGAGCGCCCAACTTTCCGCGGAACTCGCCGCGGACTCGAGGTTTACGCCCGATCGCCGGGGGATGCGGGGCCCGGCGATCTGGCCGGCGACTCCGCCGGATATGACGTGGAGGTGCTCTTCGAGCCAGAGCCGTGGCCGAGTTGCGCCCGACTCGCGAGTCATCATGCCCAGTGATCCGCGAATGTGAAGTGGCCGACTATGATTCTTCAATTTTTCCCGGTGTCTGACGCGAAAGCCGGCTTTTCATCCCTCAAACTCTGGTGCTACGCGACACTCCGTCTAATTAAAACTTCCCGCGATGACTTAGCTGTTTTTATAACTTTTTTCCTTTTTTTTTCACCTTTTTGTCTCTCGCGGCCGTGAGGAATTTCAAAGACCTGATATGAAGTGCTTTCGTAAAGTACACGCGCACTCGTTATTACCGTTGAATATGCAAACAACCGCACTTTTGTCACATATAGTTCGGGCGTCGTCCTATTGTATCGCGTCAGATTTCACAATTCAATTGTATTTTTTTTAAGTGGATAAGATTCTTATTACGACAGAAATTACGCGCTTTCATATTAGTCGATAGGATTGTTTAAAATTATTTTAAAAATTCCTAATGAATCTTCCCTGGCATTTACTTTTTTCATCAGGGAAACTTTTATCTTCCGCTGATAGATAGCGCTAATTTGAATAACGGCTATGAACTCGTAAACTTTTTCATTATCCCGTCTCCATCCAATTACTCAAGCGCCAATCGGCTCTCATTATTTATTGCCATCCTCCCGCGCCTGACCTCTTCAATATCCTTCCGCGCGTATCCTGCGCGCCACTTGCTAATCCCTTCGATCTTTCTCTAACTGGCCGAAAACTGACGCGACCCTCCGACGCCGGGCCGATACCGATATAGTCAGCAGTACAGTTGACTTATCCGCGCTGCGCGCGCCCCTCATTAACGGATCTTTTCATAGCCATAAATTACGCGAGACAGTGGCTCGGCGAGCCTTTGTGCGGGCCTCTGCCGACGCTGCGCGCGCTCGATTGGCCACGCGGCCTAGGGATATAAAGCGTTTCCGGGGCGACTTCGGATTCACCGCTGACGGAATGCGAGGGCCGCGCGAAAAATTGCTGCCTTCCGGGCGTGAAAAAGGTGCGCCTTCCGGGGATGCAGAGGCCCACTCCCACTGGGCTATTACCACTGATGGCTCTTCTCCCGGCGATTCGCAACCTCGATTTTCGACTGCGAGTTTATTTCCGGCGTCGCTTTTGTTTCGCCTCCCGTGTGCACGTCCTGTTTGGTCGGCGGGCCAATAATTTTTAACGAGGAGGAAGCTTTTGCCTCGACTGCTTTCCTCGATTGTTCCCTCGATATTGGCTTATGAACTTTCGGATAAGTATGCCGATTGATTGTGTAGAAATAAATCAGCGCGCTGTCATTAATAATATGGGAATAAATCAATTCATAAGATTAAACAAGTGCTAAGTAGTATAAGATTAATATTGTTAGCCGTGCCTTCAGATAGACAGAATAATATTGATACATACAGCTAACCGTTTCATTGCTATTGTGATAAGAAATAATGCCTCTCAATGGTACAAACAGTGATTCTTCAATCTATTGAATATATATCGTTTATGGCCGTTGTCTCTGCGCTTATACATTGATTAAAATATAACAGAAAATACTCATAAAATGAACTTAAAACATTGTCATACATACATTTTAATACACATATGATTTTGTTTTTTTGTGTTTATATTTCTCAATTTACAATGAATATCTATATATTTATCTACATACTGTCTATTCTTTTGTACCATTATTTAATAGGGCTCTCACAAGAATCGAGATTAATTTTAATATTGTCTTGTCTTGTCTTGAAAATTAAGACAATATCAAGACAAGAATATTTATACGAGATCAAGAACAAGATCAAGAATTTTCAACCAAAAACAATATCTAAACAAGATTTTAATACAAGAATTATCAAGATTCTTGATCTTGTTCTATATGTGAATATTTAAGATCGATTTGCACTTGTTTATTCATATTTCTTGGTACTGGGAGTACCTCGACGAGTGTTTTCTGCGTATGATTTTTCGTTTACTATTTCGATAAACAAAAATGAATCGCAGTTACTAGCAAAGATTTTGTTCCAGATTCAGTCCGTAGTTGTAAGTCGTGATCTCGTGATCATTGTATTGATCTCATTATTAATTTATTTAAAAAAATTAAAAAGCTATGTGCAAAAGAAAATTCAAAGATTCGAAGAGAATAGTGATTCTCGAAGTGATTTAATTAATGATCTTTACGATCAAAACATTCAAGATCAAGACAAGATCGTTAGTCTCAATATTATTCAAGAGCAAGGCAATATTTTAAAAAATCTTGTATTGTCTTGTATTGCGGAAGCCCTACCATTATACAAATAAAGTAATCTATATGTATCAATCTAGTTCCTCTGGATTAATTTTGGTTTAAAACATGCGCGTACATTAAAGAATATTCACCGTACAAAAATGAGGAAAAATTCATTGTGTATATACGGAAGCAGAAGCTCCAGCTGTAACGAATGACATCCATTTATTCAGACATTATCACCGGATCGAATCGTGGACGAATATACCAGAGATAAGTTTTTCTTGCCGTGGAAACAAGATGCATCGCATGTCCCGAGAGCATCGAGAGAGAGCGTTCTAATTTCCTCGAGAGTACGCGATGATGCGAAGGAAAATCCGGCCGCTCAGAGCGAGTAAAATAGAACAAGCTCGAGGGAGATCATGGAGGGCTAGGCCGATGATGAAAAGTCGCGGGCGCGGGAAAAACGCGGGCCCTGCACGCGATCCTTCGGTGGAATTTTCGCGCGGCCGTCCCCCGGCCGAGTCCTCCCGGGGGATTCGTCTTATCTGCCTCGCGCGATAGAGCCTTAGCTCGAGGGCGAGGCGCGGGAGGGAAATGCGGTTAAAGCGGCCCTTCTTTCGACCGCGTCTCCGGGGAGCCGCGTCGGATGAAGATAGAGGGCCGCATCGATCAGGGCCAATTATTGCCCCTCTCCCAATCAATTATCGATGAAAAAAGAGAGGAATGCGCCTTGTATTCCCCGGCGCGATGCCCCTTTTCCGGGGATTGGGCTCAGCCGCGCGGGATCGATCGCTGAATTTTCCACTGCGTCATGTGGCTTTTTGCAAATCGCTCCTAATTCCGCAAGATACCGTTGACAGGGTTCGGGCGTGTGCGACCATGGCCCGAAGCCCTGAGAACCTCGCCATTAGAGCGTTATTCCGACAAGACGCGCATCCTGTCCTACAAGCAGAAAAACACGCGCTAATGGCACCTAAGTATACATAGCCAGTTTCGCGTTAACAAAGCAATAACCCCTTCTAATCAAAAAACACGTTGCCTTAACATGACCGCGGTAAACAGTGCAAAGCATCGAGCGCTACTGTAAACACGGAGATTTTCAAAGCGGGGCTACGGTTAACAACAAACGTTCCCTAACTATTCCCGTTTATCTCCCTAGGCCGCAACGAAAATTAGCCTTCGCCCAGGCAGAAAGCCCCCACACGGTGAGGCTCGCACTCGATCCCCGATAACGACGAAAGACTGACCGGAACCACCTGCTAGGTACAAGCGGAAAAAGTTTTTCCGGGCGAGCGCGTACGGTCGTGCGCTAGCCGGTAAACGCGCGGGGGACGCGTCCGCGCGGCGCCCGAGGCCCCGAGGGGGGGGGGCTCTCTCTCGAGTTTTTCCGGGGCGCGGCACAAAGGCAGTCGTCGGCGCGGATCCCCCGTCGATCAATCATGGGGGCGCCGGCCGGGGGAAAAAGCGCGGGCATCGAGTGGCTCTTTCTCCGGGCGGCGGCGGCACCTCGCGGATATCGCCCACTTGATTAATTTGGCCCGGGGGTGGGGCGCCTTTGTCGCGCGGCCCCGTAAATCTCCCGCGCGCTGCGTGCGCGCCCGCTAATGATTTATGCCGCCGCGCGGAGATATTTTCCCTCATTGTCTCGGCGGAGCCCGCGTGTAGCGCCTCCCGCCTCAGGCTAATGGGCCGCGTGTTTTTTTTTTCCCCCAACGCGATCGCGACTCGGGGGGACCTCGATCGATGGCCCTCGGATCGGGCCGCCGATCGGGTTTGCCGAGCACTCGGCGCTGCGAGCATATTCCGCTGGTCTATGGCAGCGTAATTGCGCGGGGCGCGCGCTCGTCGCCTTTTTTCTTCTCTCTCCCCCCGAGTGTATTACTTTGGCCCAGCGCAAGGGAGCGCAGTGGTTACGGGAGGGACAAACAAATGGAGGGCACGTTTTTCCAAAGCGAGTTGGCGCGAATTCAAGCGAAATGAATTCTTGGGGAATTACGGATGTTACGTGCGTTTCGCTTAAAAATTCAGAGCAGAGAAATGTTATTACTTCTTCAGCGGCAGCCCCGCCGAAAGCTGTCTTGCGATTTCGCCCGCGGAATGTAAAACGCTTCTTACTTCGCGCATTAAATGCAAATTCCATCGCAAAACTCGCGCATATCCTTATGCTATATCGCCCACTTCTTGAAAATTATCTTTGCGACGCATTTAAATTGTGAACTGCGGGAGAACGTGCGTTCCTCTTTTTAAACTGTACATCGTGATTGCTTGGCCCGCTCGCGGAATAGACGTCTCTCCTAGTCGTGTACACTTTTTTAATATTATCTAGTTTAATGAGAAAATGTTTCCCGCTAGCTCCGATTAATTTCCGGGCCGACGGCGCGTCTTTGAGGATCATTCCTGGCCTTTCCCGTCTGATCCCCAAAAGACCAAGACAGCCTCGGTGGATTGTTCCAATTACCTCATCCTTCGCTCGCGGCAAATAATTACCCAGCCGCGCCCCCGTCGCTTTGGCTCGCGGTACAATTAGAGCAATTAATAGAGAGTCATTAGCGAGTGCAACTCGCCTCGTTACTCGCGACAACTACGACAATCGAGAAGGGAGAGTCAACAGAGACCCAAGGCCGCCGTGTTGTTGAATGAATTTGCGACTCGCGGGGATCTGCGGAATTTCGATGGATTCCCAGATGGGCCATGCAACTATCTGTCCCGCCGCGGTGGAAGAGAACTTTGTCCTTGCGGATCCTTAGTCCATTGGACTTTTAATTGCAGTTGAACAAACTTGTGCTAGAGCTCGGATAAGCATCGGTTGATCGTGGGCTGATTTTAATTCGCCGATTGTTCGATCGGAGTCCTTTTCGTGAATGTAATTTCAATTCCCTGCATTGATCTATTTCAGCGATAATTGGCATTTAAGAACGTGTCTAGCAATTGGATTAATCCAACGTCGGCTCGCAACGGGATTCATGATTATATTTCACCTTGGTGGGATAGTAAATTTAATGTTGTAATGGTATCATTAAATCAAGCTGTAATTATCCGTAAAGTACTTGTACTTTACGCCCTGTTTCTGGCAACTTATATACATTAGCTATCATTAGAAAGATAAATTTATCGTTACGAATTCACGTATAAAGCTTTTTTTTTGTACTCATTGCCACACTCCGCACGCGTGTAATTATGAAAAATGGCAACTTTCCGGCAAATCCCAATTGAACTGACAAATTCCAGAATTTACAAAAGCGAGTTTCGTTACCCGCAAATGCATCATAGCCCACGGTAGAATTAACTCGTATTAAAGCAGGTTTTATGCGGAATCGTGCAATTCATAAATTCAATTCGAATTATCCGGCAATTGAAAGCCGATGCATATGCATTTCTCCGAGCGAAAGAGGCGTGGTCCGCGAGCACAAAAAAAAAAGGTAAATAAATAAAAGCGAGCGAGCCAATGGGGCGCGATCCGAGGAACAATCCATCGTTAAACAGGCGAGCGGGCCGACGAGTCGGGAAAGTGCGTTCGTTAATCCGGGACACGCGGCGTGTATAATTGCCGCGCGGGAGGCAATCAGCGGCGTCGGGGAGGAAACGAGGCTCGTTATACGCGTGCCGCGGCCTAACGAAAATCACCGATCGTTCCGCGGGGGCGCTGTCTCCGCTCCCGGCGAATGGACAATTTCATTCGAGCGGTCCGCCGCACACGTACACACATCCCGGCGGGGGCTAAAGTTTACGCGCGGCCGGACTGCTCCGGGGAGACGGCCCGGCCGAGGGGCGTGAGCGCTCGGGCAAAGGTGCGACGTAAACCCGATTACGGCCCCGGTGATTTCGATACCTGCGCCCGGGGTCTCTTGGAGTGCGCGCGGCCCTCGCGGCCACATCGATTGCGGCGGCGCGGACAAGTGCCCGCGGGGCGACTCGCGTCGATTTCACGGCGGTTATACGCCGCCTCCGTGGCCTCGGGGCCTCAAACGCCGCGATGTGTACAGCGGAGATGTTTCGCAATCCCAGAAATTAGCGCGAGAACCGTACGGTAGTTTAGGATGCGGCGGCCCTGTGGTCCGCGGGGAGGGGGGCGGGGCTTGCGGGGGTGGGAGACACGGTATCTGCGTTACGTGGCCCGGCTCGCATTATTCACGGCGACGGAGCTGGCTGCGGGCTTCAAAGGCAAGCAGCGGCTCGACGGGCGCTCGCGCGCAATGCATACAGCCCCGAAGGCCTCATATCCTTGTGTGCATACCAATGCGAGCACATTGCGTGCGCCATTCGGCCAATTAGGGGGCCAAAGGTACCGTAACGACACTCCTACGCATTTCTGTTAATTACTAGGACAGTTACGCGACACTTTGCCTCGCTCCTTTTTCCTAACCGCTTGTAAAACTTAGAGTAGAATACTTTGGCCAATCATAATTCGGTCGGTAGTAAGAGATTATTTTGAATAGGGGAAATCATACAAGAAAATATCCTAGATACGAGAAAACTGTGATTTCTCGTATTATTTTTTTCGTGCAAAAGGTCTCGTTTATCATAACTGCATCCATGGCCATTTGTAAGTACACATATATAATTACTGTTAACGAATCCAAATTAAATAATATTTCATACTCTCGAGTGAATAATTTATTACTCGGAACTCTTCCTCTTTCCCATAGGGACAAAAATTCTGACTTGTTTTAAGACACGCCGAAGCCATTAAAAAACTTACAATTAACCTAGCAATAATGAGGGCACATTTAACTGCCAAACGAATATAAACCGCAATCATTAATTCATCCTATTCGTAATGCCGGCAGGTCCGCCGGCAAAAATACATTTACTTTCATTACTGACCGAGTGGCGTTTCATTACATCTCTCATCCGCGCCCGGCTATAAAAAAGGTCCTTGCACGTACGCTCGCCCAGGAATTATTTCGCGCCAGGCGCATTAACACTCGCCCAATTCCTTTTTGATGTATCCCCGGGCATTAATTGATCAGGGGCGCCTGGCCGCGTTAATGCACAGCCCGTTTCGCCCGGGCCGTTGCGATTTTACGAGACTGGACGATGGAAGCCGCCGGACATTGGCGGCACCCTTATTTTTCTTTTCGCGACGGCATCGAGCGTGACGTCAAGCCGCTGGCGGGGCTCGAGTGCGCGCTATATATATGGGATCGAATTGAGTTGCCGACTTTTACGGGTACGCTACTCTACGCTCGGCCGCGCAACAAGTTTAAATTATCGCCCGGTCTAAGGTTCGCGAGTGCATATATATATATATATTTCAAAAATTCCGCACTCCACACTCGACCTTCTTTTCTATCGCAGAAATACGAGGATGGAAATTGTTTCGGCAGCCTCTTAGTGCGGGCTATGCTGCGATTAAGTTTTTTAATGAGCTGCTTATTGTTATATGCGTACTTACGATTATTCAAAAGTAGACAAAGCGTAAACCAACCCAGCAAACTCACCTGAAACAAAAAAAAAAGAGTTTTCTGTAAAGCAGGAAATGTGCAAAGAAATTTCTCGTACTATTCAAGCTCTAATCAAACACGATTTTTCAGCTAAAACCGGGATGAAGGTGCAGGGACAAAGCCTGCGGATGACATTAGCGCAACGCCGTGCGCAACAGCCGGGCTCACCGTCGTCGCCTTAAGAGTTCGGATTTCCCGACTAAGCCCTCGAAATATCGACCACCTTGGCCTAATCCCCCGGCGGCATAAATACAAGACTAGGGCGCGCCTACGCAGTTTCCCGCCCGGCGATTCATGGGAACCCGATCCTCCGCGGCGAGCACAACACGCGAGGACCGTTTCGCAGGCTCTCATCCCTTAAAGACGGCCGCCCGGAGCGCGCGCCGACCTACTGCGCCGCGAGTTGCCGACGGGGTTGTTGGGACTCCGCTCCCCCGCAGATCGGCTCGCCGAGGGGAAAGTTCGCTGGCGCCGGGCGGCGTCTTCTTTTTTCCGCCCCGGAAGGCCCGTGACAACGCGATAGCGCCGCCGGCCTCGCACGGACTGACGCACTAATTGCTTTTCCCTGTTGTTGCGCGGCGCCTCGTTTTTGTCGACTTGCACTTCGCTTTTTATTCACGGTCACTGACTCGAATTAGTCCGTCCCAGATTATCATACAATGGTTGGCGGGTCGCGGCGACATGCGAATAAGGAAGCAGTAAGATACATTCAATTTTCCCTGAATCCGTAATGAGGGCGAACGAGTCTTTTCTTTGCCAAATTTATCTCGAAATCTTGCATTTTTAAATTATTTGTATTATAAAAACTAAGAAAAAATTACTATTTTTATTATTACTTTATAGTTTAACCTCGATTCTAAGTTGGTCGGTTTGAAGAGGACGCAAGTAGTAAAAGCAGTGCAGTCGCACTTTTCGGCGATTCACTGCATTAAATGACTTGTGAGTCGGTCATCATTGTTATATACCGTCACATTTTCGTGAATCTTAATATTTATTAAACGATTATAAATTTATTTTCGTACAGCTTAATCGTATTCCATATAATTTAGTAGAATGTATAACAAACGCAAATACGATATGATCTTAAAGAAAGCATTAGTATATAAACATGCAATTGCACGGAAGATTCCTCGGATCTCGTAATAAGAGCATTTTCTCTCCGTCAAACTTTACTGCCAAACCTCTAAATAAGATGATCTATGAAAATTTACGAGGTTGTGCTACGATTTAACTTTCGTGATAACATTGTGAAGTACTGACATAGTTCCTTTAAGGAAATTTCTGTAAACTTTTCTTCCAAATTTACCTAACTGAAATTTCTTAAAATAAATAACGTTCTACAGTAATTTGGTAATAACAATTACTTTAATCTTTACAGTTCTTATTTTGATAAAAATCTATTGAGTGCAGATATTGTTATTGCTGTAAAATAAATAGTAAATTTGCAGAAAACAATATTGTACACTGTATATTTATAGATAATAATTAAATCCCGAATTTTCCTTTGAGAGCAAAGAGTAGAGTACACTTTGTTAATATTATATAGTCTTTACCACATTAATATCATTTATACACATACATAGTCGAATTAGTGATACTCACTTCAGTTAGTATGAATGTTCTCGTTTCATTTACTTATTAGATGATTGAATAAATGATTGTGAACTGACTGGTGAATATTTATCTATCTAAATTTGAAATATAAACAAACTCTATACAATGATTCGACAAAATTAACACAAATAATTATTAGGAATAATCAATTATAATTTTTTTAATTATCTAGCAAATCGTGTTATTTCGGTAATAAAATTTTGAGAGTAGACGAGTTTTTAAATATTTCCCTTCCCTTTAAAAAAGTACTACTTACGACTATAATTGTAGAAATTGAAGCTCACAAATTAGAATTCAGGTTTTATTTTTCTTTTTTCTCTTTTATTTTACTTTAATTTTCTATAAACTATATTGTGAATTCAGTTTTAATAAATTATATAATAACGTTTCATGAAGTATAAAGCTCAGCAATGACACATGAAATTAAAGCTGCTTAGCTTATTGTTTTATTTTAATCTTATTGTTTCTTTTTCCGTCATCCACAATCAAAATATAGTGGAATCGACGAGATTTGGTTTACTCGATTTTTGACTTATTAAAAGAAAGATCTATGTGCTTCCATATTATACAGCAGATTTAATCAATTGTGGTTCGAACGTCCGCCAAATATTATTTATATTATTAAGTTTAAAGAATAAAACATTTCTAGAAGGAAATAGTGGGTATTATCCGTTCAGAGAACAGTCGCGTTCTCTCACTTTAGAGCAATCATCTGACTTTTACGACTAGGACAGAGAATCGCTTAGAGCCATATAACTTGCAAGAGAAAACGGCGTAGCTCTGAGAGAAAATGTTGGTACGATCGGATGGTGAAGGGGAGAGCACAGTAGGGCCAAGGGCCGGTGAAAAACAATCGGTAGTGTCTGCAGGAGTGGTGATAAACGCTTGGCCACTTATCAGAACCCTTTCGCGCCTCGTCCTAAATCCCAAATTCATTTCGCTGGCCAACACCATTGCCCCAACGACTGCGCCAACTCCGATAACCCCGACTGGCATTTATTGGAAAAGTACCGCGCGATCCCGGCAATACGGCGCTTTAATAATTGTTATTATGCTGGCCTCTTTTTACAGGGAACAAATATCCCCGCATCTACTATCGTCTTCTTTTCTAGAACTTATTTCGTCTTGGATCGAGAAACAAGAATTTTATAATCTGATAGCGATTCTTTGAATGTACAAATGCATTTTTTAATATTGTATGAGAACTTAAATAATGAAAGCGTTGTATTTAATGTTTAACTAAGTCTTAAATTGAACCAACAATTACTTAAATAATAATAACGATTGAAAATATTCAATTTATAAATATAGACCACATAAATCAAATATAACAAGATTGTCATAATAATTTCTCATTAAAATTAAATATAACTACATGTATCATGAAATAGCTCTCAACGTTTAAATATTCATGTGTACGGATGTGTTACTTGCAGTTTAATTAATAGATCATACAGAGTTGAACTTTAATAACTTGTGTAAGTTCAATTCATACTTATTAAATATTTAACTATTAATAAAAATGAATAATTTCACGATACATTATTTCAACTCATAAAATATAACAATATACAAAATGAAATTTTTAAGCTCATTTTTTCTATATTCATTCATGATATTATATAGTTACAAAAATAAAAACTTTTCAATTAAAAGTGCATCAGTACGGTGTGAGCAATCAGACTTTTATTAAATCTTAGACATCGTTCAGTGCACTCGGCTACATTTCCACTTACTTTCAATTATCCTGCGTCAGGTGGTGCGTTCCACGATCAATTTGATGGTCTCACACCATCGAGCAACGCGCATCATTCAACGGCAAATTTAATAAAGTCCCCGTGCTCCAGGTTCCAGATTAAAATTATTCTTAAAAAGCGGCGAGGCGAGAACACTGGGATACGAAGTTATTTTCCGCATTGCGAAACAATTTTAAAAAAAGAGAACAGTGATACAAGAGGATCAGCCAGCTAGGTCGTTCTCCTACCACAACGTAATGCTGGATAATTACTTTTCTTTGCCTCACATGAGAATGTTAGCACCTAGTTATAAGCAAAACTGGCGCAAATTTGGTCTTGCAAATTTTTCATTTGCATTAACTAAACTTTGCCTTGTTTAACTAACTTCGTAATGGATTTAATCTTGCATTTTTAATAAATAAAGCGGTAAACTGCATTATACGAGCCGCACGAGTCGCTACTCCCTCGGTGACTGGGATAGCTCAGATAAAAGACAGTATCTAGATTAAATTCTCCTATCGTATTCAATAGTAGTTTTTAATGGTTATAGTTATAAATCTCAACAACAAATTAATATTTTATTTTTTATTGGAATAAAATGAATTTACATAATTTTTTAAACTCTTGCACATGTCCCACTTCATTATTATTACTTATATCAGATGTAAATTTTTGAACATTAAAAAAGATACCTTTATACTGTACGCAAGTATATAAATTATCATTTAGAATAGAACAACGGAACTGCAAATTAGAAATTATCATAGTGTTAGAAGAGCTAATCTTTGGGTATATTATATTATACGTTTCTATCCTATCAACCTATATAAATCCTGTAGACGTTGCTGCACAAAGACTATGCGGTAGAGCAGAATTAATTTTGATACTGTGTCGACCTACAGCATTAAACAGTTTTTCAATAAAATGTATATTAGGGGTAATGAAGATCCGAATACGCAAGCAACACGAGAACACTATTAGTGAATCGATTCACATTTAGAGTGCTAAGGAGCATAATCACGTAATCATAGTAATCGACAATCATTTTTGCTGCTATCATTCCCTTTCTCTCGAGACCACAACCGGGCGCCCAGAGCTGTGTGAGCTCATCGTATCGTAAAAATTCAGTTAGCGCGGAAAGCCGAGCTGCCGAAAAAAGGGTCACTATAGGAATTAGCGAGCGCGTCTCATATCAAAAAACTGGCGGGGCTTGCTGTGGAATTCCGCATCGAGCTCGTATGGTGGATTATATCTCGGAAGCGGAGGCACCGGGACCGACTCGATCGAAAAATGAATTCCGAGTTTTAATACTCTCGTTTCATGACGAGCCCCACGATGCACCAAAATTTCTCGCCAAGCTTGTCGAGATTTAAATGAGGCTCGCGAGGAATGTGGGTGACAAGTTTCTTGTGCATCGCGCATCGGGCGCCTGCTTCCAGTTTTTGATTTTGTTTCGCAACTTCCACATTGAGATATTTTATTTCGTGAAACTTTTTTCCGCTACAGCAAATGTATCGCTTTCGTACTGTTAAAATCAAGACACGTCTAGTTTTTTATGTCGCACAGCGGAAGTTTGCAAGAAATGTATTCAGTTGTAAAATATTTGAAACAACTAATTACACGTTAAAGTAAATAGTGTGATTACTAAAATCAATCCTATTACGATGGATATGTGTAAATAATTATTTGTAAATTTTCATAAAATTATCATTGTTTGTATCTAGTAACATTTAATTCTATATTTGTTACTTTTATAAAAATAAATTATTATCACAACTATTAAACTGTTCGTTAACTCACATTAATTTAATTAAAACTCCCCGGAGTACGATATTAATTAGAGCTTACATAATTAATTAAAAATTTACTTACAAATACAGTTACAGTTACTGCCTGTATAGGATCCAACAGTACAATTTTCATAAACAGGTTTTACTTAAAAGCACTGGCATCGAATTTTGCACACGCATAAACCATTCATTGCAAAATCACACGTACATACAGATATTTTAGAAAAAATCAGTATACAAGTATAAATAATAATAAATCCGATTCTACTATTGCGGTAGTAATCCCTACCCTATTAATGCACAAATACGTTCACTTTTTAATTAGGAGTTCGTCTTCATATTACAGAAATTCTGTACTTGTCACCATTTTATGTGAATAAACTCGAAACTTTCCGTAAAATTTTATACCATTAAACGGTCGCAAAATTTCTTTGAATTCTCTAAAGTTTTTGTTTACATTCTGGAGACTTACTACTATATGAAAACCGCATAATTGAAGTCTAACTCGTGTAAATGCGTATATTTGATCCATAAGACAATAGTTCGAATCATAATATGAAATCTGTTAATATTTACTATCGACCAAGTAATTCATGAATTTCTTTGAAAAAATTTATATTCCAAAATGAATTCGGGTTCCTGATAATCAGATAGTATTAGAATCTGACACTACATAAGCAATTGATACAATTTATTTTATTCAATGTGGTAGAGTTAGTGTCATTTACAAGACTATAGCAATCTAATTTTGTACCAAATTTCGATTTCATTATTATTACACAGCATAGAGGTCTTTTAAAAATATATTGTATTTTTAAACTTACAGTTACTCTTATTCTTTCGTATCTTATTTCGAATTGTACTTCTCGATTCTATCTCGATCTGCCCCGAATCGAGGTATGACTTATAACCAGGGTAGTTCGCTCACTCGATACGTTTTCGACGGCTTCTTCCATTTCCGACCTTAATTATTTAGAACAAGTTAAAATCGGAAGGGCACTGAAATACGAGACCTCTAAAAGTTTAAAACTGGAACTGCAACATTACTACATCAAAGTAAACAAACTCTATGACAACTGTTGTAAATCCTACTTTTACCAAATTTACAGTTCGTCTGAAATAAATCGAGTAGCAGATACTGTATTAAGAATATCCACAGCATGACAAAATTATCAAGATTCTCAGGCAGTAATTGACGGTATTGAAGTGTCAGGGTGAATCAAAGGTTAACGAGACGCTTCGCTAAGTGCGTCGGCGGGCCAATTAAGAGCTATGAACCTCGAGGAAAAACGAAGCTGTCTCGACAAAGGGAAAAGAGAAAGGCTGCGCCTTTCGTGTAAAGTGCCTGTGATGTTTTGGATCTCAGAGAGCACCTCCGCGTGGTAGCTTAAACGTCATTATTGTAAGTGGCGCTGTCTTTGATGCAGTCGGTCAAGTGATTTTTTCATCTTGACACATATTATACTTATCTTTGTTATCCTAAATATACATAATAAAGTCTCTCTAAGTCAATGTAATAAATATTTTTTAAGTATTATAAGTACATTTAAAACATTAATAAATCTGTCGTATACGTTTTTATTAAAAATAAAAAATTATGATCAATTTGCACCGTAAAGTGGCTTATAAAGTTTATCGTTTTTTCCGTAATGCAATAAATTTGTGCACGAGCCCACTTCATAAATGCATATTACAGCAGTAAAAAGTTATTTCAAACTAATAATTAATATCCTTGGAGAGGTTTTTCATTTACTCTTCAAGGCAACAAATTTTTGAATTTTAATGTAAGTCATAAGAAATAAAAACTTTACATAAAATGGGCATTTTGAAAATAACTGCAATTTTATTCCTACACAACTGAACCTATACAGCGTCATTATATATCAGACTGAGTTCTGCTTTCGTTTAACTTTCAATTTCTTTATCAAAAATCAAACAGGGGGTATCTCCCCAATTAGCTTTGATCAAAATTCAGACTGAAAAGCTCGGAATTCGAGAGTTCAATTGAATACTTCCCCCCTAAATCCGCTGATCTCACCCAGTTACACGAGAGGCTTCAGAATGCACAGACTGAAGCTTATAGGAGCCAAAGTACCTACGGCATCCGTCGCGGGAGATAACTCGTGGTAACAGGCTTCGTTGCAGTGCATTAGGGGACTCGTGTGCCAGAACGCGATTATGCGAGGGCGCCTGCGGCCCCGTAACCCTCGCTCCCGTAATCCTATAGCATGCCGCACGCCAGCTCGAATCAAAGATTCACGAACCAAAAACGTAGACCGCGTCGCGCGGTCTAGGAGATCTCACGTATGCCGTGTTAGAGGCACATTGCATGGACTCTCATTTTACGATTTGTTCTTGAGATTATTATCCCTGAGGGGATGAAAGCAAGCCGTGAAGGTGCAGCGAATCGGCAGCTTAATATTTAAGCAGGATAAGGCTCTTCGCTCGAGGGGTGCTAACGAGATAATGCGATTTTACGGTCGCCTTGTAGAGGTATTTGTTTCAGGATTGGCCATGAAACAATCTTGATTACGTTAGGAGATTTTTTCGCAAGCAACCTCACTTGGATGATCGCCATAATATAAACTATTTAAACAGTATTTTTACTTGATATTTGCTTTTTCTAATATATTTTAACAATGCGCACGGGCCGCGCAGTTCCAATTTTGGCGAGTATTATTAATTTAAAAAAATTCGTAAAATGCTTACAATATTGGATCAATGCCAAAAAAGTAATTAAAACATTATTCTAACTATGGGTAAATAATAAGTCGTATTAAAAAATTAAGCACAATTTGATTCTATTCTTTTTAAATCGATTGCTATACTCGTCGATGCATACATAAATTCCATTGTTTTAAAGCTTTTTTGAGGTTAGTTCTACTACCAATTCGCATAACTGTCATTACTATAAAATTAGTCATTTATACAAAGAAAATGGTAAATTATAATGATTAGACTTTCTATAATATATGGATGACTGGAAAACTAAGTAATCAGTAATAAAAATGCTGCTATATATTGATTAAATTTGCATGGAAGAAATTAGCCATTGGCAACGTGCCAGAGTATGTCAGAACGCAGTTTCTCATCGGGCTAGAATGTCCACAAACTCCTTAAATATTTCGAAAGCTACCCCGCACAATGGAAGATATTTATATCTCCGAAATATGACACCGCGATAGTCGCGTAGCGCATTAATTTTGCGGGCGGATTAAGCGACACGACCGAGACAGGCAGAAAATTCGGCTAGCCCCTGAACTACGAAAGCTATAGTCGTAAGCCTCAGATGGCTTCCCATCAATCTACGCAGGACGGCTAGAGCACATGTTTACGTGGCTAGAGTAAATATCTGACCGGACATTTAGCGACATACACAATTCTGTCAGGTTCCCTTATTATATATGCTCCTCATAAAACGTCATATCGGCGTTCCTTTATGACCAACGCCTTATTATAAATCTGCAAAATGATATTTACACGCCAAGACACACGTGTCTAAATTATAAAATCTAGCTCGCCGAGGGATAAACAAACTCGTGCTGAACATCGAGATTCCTATTCGCCGAGAAATTAATTAAATGTCGCTAGCGTAACGAGCAGCACTGTCTCACTGGCCCTCATAGTTGAGAATCACAGTCGCGGTCGGACAAAAAAGTCACGGAATCGCTCGCGAGGGGTAATTGTAGGGCGCGCGGGCACAAAGGCGCGCGGTCTAATCCTGGCCTCT
The DNA here is from genome assembly GCA_018906755.1 of Sycophaga agraensis. Lineage (NCBI taxonomy): Eukaryota > Metazoa > Arthropoda > Insecta > Hymenoptera > Pteromalidae > Sycophaga > Sycophaga agraensis. The sequence continues at coordinate 2,029,484 of JACCIE010000003.1, forward strand.
GCAGCTGACAGGGGCGGCAGCTCTCGGTGTAGACGCGCGAGGCGTTCATCGGCGGGGTTTCTTGACGCCTCCGGCCCCCGGCGCTGTCCTGGGCAAGCGAACCGCCCGCGAGATAACGAGGACGCGTGCCGCCGACAGCTGGCCAGTTGCATAAGTCGCCCGGGCGCCCACGACAACTCGAGTGCTAATCGGACTCGGCAATTCGTTCGCGGGTAGTGCTCGTATACGCATCGCAATTACTCTGCCTGGCCTTTGCTCATTGTGCACAATCTTTTCGTTATATAGAAGTTAAAAAGTGAAAAAGGTAAAATAACAATAATTTGTATGAGGCTGAAAAATGTGAAAGGAGTAAAAGATATGCATGTGACAATGATACCCGTAGCCATGCTATCATCAGTAAAGGTTTTTTGCCCGTCCCGTTTAATGTATGCAACTGCTGCATAATGCTATCTTCATTTGCCTCCCCTGTCAGGCTCTTTAAAGCCCCCGTGCCTCACTTACTCTAGAAGCCGTACCGGTCTCGCAAAAAAGCGAAGTCAAGAATGACCCCCGTGGGAAGCCCAACACATAGTTATTTAACGGAAAAAAGTATTCTTATTTAAAAAAATCGACGGCTTGAGACTAATAACGTAAAAGAATTATATTATTAAAAATATGCTCAAGTGACTTGACTTTTTTTACTTTGCGTTATTCTGTTTAAAGTATTTTTTCGAATCTTTCTAAATTGTAAAATTTGAACAGATACATGGAATGAAATTAAGGATAGAATTGCTACAATATAAATAAATAAATATTTTCAAGTAATTGAATAATTCTACGATTGCAAAGTTGACAACAATATCTCGAACTTACGAACAATTTACTGTCATCAAGGATAATCGAAATCAGAGTTTGCTTAACCTCTAAAGTCTCGAGCCACCAACAATAAGACAACTTATCTCAATGATACAGGTTTCGTAAATGGAGGACAAGCTATAGTTCATCCTCAAACTATCACACCGCTCTTGGCTAGGACAATGAGTTTTGGTATCGTGATTTGCTTGACAGGTAGGTGATTTTATCTGAAGTTCCGAGGATTTACTACTCAGTAGCGTAAAAAGTAAAAACGGTCCATAAACCGTTTGAGCGTAGGCGTAAATCTCGTTAATCAACCCTAAAAGTGACAGTTTGATGTATAGAATGGCAGCCGATTCGAGAACTTAAATTAAAATTACAACAATTACTGTTTACAGCTACAGATCTTAGCATAAAATATCAAATTTAAAATAATATTTATTAGACATTTTTAGATAAATTAGGCTACTTTTACTTACGAATTCGAATCAAAAGTTAATTTATACCGAATTTATAGCATTTGAAATTCTTTAGTCGCCGAATAATGTTATAACTTGGATCATAAATTAAAAATTCAAGAAATACCATTCTTCTTTATCTTACTTGAACTATGGTGCATGCATCCCGGTAAATTAACTGCATCTTTTCCGGAAGTTTGGAAAATAAAAAGACCTCCACAGCTACGAGTAAGATTCAAATCGAATCGATCGAATGAAATATCCCAGTGCCAAATGCTAGTAAGAACCATTTTTTATTGTCCGTCAAGATTAAAGTATTTCGCGGAGGCTCGAGGTAAAGGGAATTCATAGGATTGAAAGTGGCTCGAGAACTGAGCCTGTGTGCTCAATCGAGGAAGAGCCCAAGAGGTACGACCGCGGTCCAGCGTCTAAATTGAACCGAGCGCGTTGTCGGAGTCTTCGCGACGGCGACCACCAGCGTCTCTACCTAGCTTAGTTACAAGGCGAATGGATTTTCATTATTAACACTGCCTCAAAGCCCAGCTCCACGCAAATACGCCGATGCGGCGGCATGTTTCGGTAGCCTATAGGCGCAGCGGCCGGCCCGTCGGCTCCCACACACGCCAAAATGAAATCTGAAAATCCCAGGATGTAACACTTTACTATTATTACCACAAGGCAATTCTTACAAGGGAATTTTCCTAATTCGCCCGTGGATATTTGTCAGGGAACAATGGCTCCGCAGCGACCAATTGCCCACTCGCAGCAAGGAGTGAAAGAAGTCGGCCGCCGCAACCTCCAAAATACCTCCCACCCGCCCCCGCAATCCACTCGCCTCCCACTTGGCGTAAAATAGGAACTCTAGACTGTAGATTATCCTCACGAAAGTACGACAAGAGCGACGGCGGCTCGGAGCCACACACTCCCACAATGGGCCTCGGCCGCTTGAGTAGTTGCATATCCGCGTACAGTCCCCGGCTCGCCCTAGAGAAAGCTAACGCGGGCGAGGCTCGCACATGCCACCTCCGGTCCAGCGCAGCCCCTTCATCTGCATTAGGTAAATAGGTACACCGAGGTCCGGGGGTCGGCACGGCCTGCAGATGCCCGGGCACAGAGAGTCCTGGTCTCGTTAGCGTCCCCCGTCCCCTACATGCGTACGGTCTGCTCGGCCGTTCCGAGACAAGCCGAATTTCTTTGTTTTTTTCCAAGGAGGGGAAAATGTGAATTTCATAGCGGACCTTGCGGCAATAAGGAAGAGCCCATTACTCACGTGTTTTGATTTATGCTTACGATTTTGTTATTAGTTTCATAAGCCATAGTGTTTGTTCTTCTTTGCTAGTACAATAAATCTTACATGAATATAAGGACTATGACAAGCAGCTAGATATATTTTTAATAATTTAATAAATGCATACGCATACATGATTATTAAAAATTATTCACTTAGCTTAGTGAAATATGAAGATTTAGTGTACACTGCTGTTAATACATAAGCTGAATGCAGTAATAAATTATACCCCGAAAAAATACAATAGTCGAGATTTAAAAGACAAAAGGGCAACTTCCTCGACAATATATTAAATCCTATTTCGACTTAGTACAGCTTTCAGTGTTTATCACTGACCATTGTTATTTGCAGTACGCGATAGTTTCTAGTACGTGCAAGAATAGTCAATGTGCACTCAGGAGGTTGCGCCCACTGGCACGTCTATAAGCGCAAGAAACCACAGTGGAAGTACATTGTTACCGCAGACCCGTTGTATTTGCGCGCGGCCCTTACAGCAGTACATACCCCACTGATCTAGACTAACCATATACGCGCAAGGCTTGTGGGCATTTAGCCCTTATCTCCTGTTCTCTTTCCCTGCGGATATAAGTGATTTGGGCTTCTTTGCTCCTTTGCATAGCGGCCCAGTGAATTCCTTTGTAGTGGCGAAATTTTGCTCTCTCTTCTTTCGCTTTTGGACTTCGCCAGCTTCTTTCGCGAGTTGGCGGGTAATCTCCCGGGCGGTCCTTTGGTGTAATATTGCCGGTGCAAGAATGTGCGTGTTCTCACGGAATGAAGCGTTTGAGGCGTCGCATGCGCCAAGAGTATAAAAGCACCGTCGCTCCAGGCTGCGAATTGAACTAGCGCACAATACGCAGAGTTTCTACTAAAGTGATTTTGGAGCTTCGTACTCTTATGAAAGTTTCAATTTAGAAACCTCTTAAACTCTATTGCTAATTTTCACAAAATTTCATATCTTTAAGTTTAAATATTGTCAAATCCGCAATAAAGTTTAAAATTCTTCACTGCATATGACATTGGGTATGATATGAATAGAAATATATCTATTCAAAACTTAATCTTCAATTTCCTACGCGAGCTGCAGCTTCTTTTATCAGATCGAATTCAAAACTAAAAACAATCGCAATGGAATTTTTCCATTTCTATTCAGAAGTTGGTCACGCGTAGAAATGCTACTCTTCAAAAAAGATAAAGTTTATATTGCCAGTAAAAACTGTTGCACTATAATTTATTTTGATCCAATAATGCTGAGTGCACGTTGTTTACAAAAAGATTGTACAAAATATTAACATTATTTGCTTTCGCAAGTATTTTTCAAATTCTTTCGATTTACTCGATACATTTCGAATAATGAAAGTCAATGAAATATTTAATAACCTGTATTCCATCGTAATAACCTGAATTAATATAGAAAATACACAGCAAACATAATTCCATTGTTGGCCGATATGTCATCGTTTCTAACCTATCAACCTTTTAATCAGAAACATTTGACAGCAAGGCAAAATACGTGTACTTAATTCCTACTCAAACACGTTCAATCGAGTGTAAAGTGGAAACTGAGGCGTGCTGCTTAAGCATTCTCCGAACATGCCAACAACGTATTACATCACTAATTCCGTCCTGAAGTCCTGACACAAGTAATCTATTATTGAACGATCAACCTAGGAATTATCGAAACGATCTCCATCGACATCATTGCATAGTCAAACAGCAAAGCCTAGCATTACGGGGTGATTATTAATGTACTGTCAGGCGCGGGCGCTCCTCCGGAGTCATGCTATCGAACGAGTGCGGATTTGAAAAATCCCCGTGGAGTCGGCTGCGCGGCCGAGAAAAACGGCGCGGCGAAGCTGCGAGCGGTCGGTGGGCCGGCGCCGATAGCCCGCGAGGGAAGATAAATCGCATCCGACGAAACTGGAGCCAAAGCGTCAGCGTCAGCAGTGCGCCGCCGACGCCGCCGCCTCCTCGCTCCCTTATTCCGCCTGACTTGAAATTAATGAAGACGCCAGCTCGGCGGCTTGCGGCGTCGGCGCTAACACGGCCTCGTCTAGCATGCGCCCAATTAGGGGGAGGGCCCACGCGGGCCGCGCACGCGAACAATGATCCTGTGCTTCTTCCGCCGGCTAATGGCACGCGCCCCTCCCCCCCCGACCGCCCCGAGACACTCCGCCATTGTTGAGACGTGAGCCGAGTGCCCGAGTCACTTACGCGCTTCTTTATCAGCCGCTGACCGCTGCCGCCATCAGCGCTTCCCCTCTCCCGACCTCCTGCTATTTTTATAAAGCCCGAGCGCTTTGTTCGCGAGGCTTTGCTTTTTAATGAGCGCTAACGAGGCCTTTCTGACTTTGGCAAATCGTCGCGAGAATCCGGTAATTAAGCCCTGGAGAATTTCGCTCTGTAAGGCCGACGCCTGGAGATATATGTACACATATACTCTTTGTTCGAGATCTTGTGCTGTGGAAATAATATCGGTTATGTGGCGAGCTTGATCGGCGGATAATGGAATTGTACTGTCATTTGCACCCTTTCGAAGCCCCGCGTTATGATTTAATTCCCATGGAGGTATAATTTTGTTGGCGAACTTGCCCGCGGAATTCAGCCCCGTGTAAATGCAATTGCTTTAGTAGGTACACAAATTACGACCCCGCGTAAATTCCAAAATTGAGGGGACATTGCTATATTTTACGGCGAGCTGATAACCATAGTAGACGTACTACATTAATGTTAAAACCAACGAAAGCAATTACCATTTGCATGGGATATAATTACAGCACGGAAGTGAGCCGCAGGAGTACGCACGCACGAGCCGCTCCCCATAAATTCGTACAAATGCATGAAGCACTGTTGCCGAAGGCGAATTATTGGGCGATATCTGCTTCCGAAAATCGAACGCAAATCACCAGGCGCCGGCCTCCCCTCGATAACCGTTCGACTTGGAGAATCCACGATCGCGCTGACCTAAATATTTTGCCACTCGAGCCGCCCACGCAAGCGCCTCCCGTCGGGCGGGCAACTATACTCCCCGGCAATAAACTGCGTATCAGCCGCATCGTCTAAATTTCCTTTTACCCTCTCGAGCGAATAAAACGGGGGCAATAAACAGTCGCGGGTCCCTTGCCAATACGTCAATTCGGGGTATCTTATCAAGCGCCCGACGAAATATTACGCCGGCCCGCGCCGTGCGTGAAAAATAAAAGAGGCCGCGCCGTAAAGTCCTGCCGGGCCCCGCCGAGCCGAGTCACCCGCACAAACATCGTTGTCCGATGTGCTTTTGATAAAATTTGAACGGCGTGCGTCGCTGCAGGCGGGCGATAAATTAAGCATCGTTGTGTGCCGCTGCCGCGCCACTGGCGCGCTCGCATGAAAGCATCGAGGGAACGGATTTTTTCGGGCGCACCCCGTATAATCGAGGACCCGGCGGGATTGTTTGCGTGCGACTAATCGAATTTCGAATTTTTCCTTTTTCCCCCATCTTTCGCTTTTCTCTAACGATGCTTGGGTTTTTGTTCGGACTCGCCAAACACCCTTGTGTACACTACGTAGAACCCCCGAATATAATCGAACCCGGAAGAAAAACAAGAAATAAATTTCGTTCAATTGCTTGTATAATGATGAGTATTTTTATAAGGCATGTAACTTATATGTTTATACGGTGTTTTGGATAAGAATTTCTTATAAGGGTCAATTCTCAAAATATCTTACGTCAATGATCAATTGCCTTAATAAAATTACAGAATATTTCATTTGTTACGTGAAAATGAATTTCCATACGCACTAAGAAGTTATGTTTGTTCAAACTAAAGTTCCCACTCTGGGTGCGAATTCGGTATCACTCTAGAATGATAACATTAGTCTTCTAACAAGGAAAACACGCTTATATTAGAAGTTTCCATATACTCGAGGACTGCTGATGACGACATTTTTTCTCACACGCACGTATCGCTCCCTTCCTGCTTCATTCTCCACACTGACGGCGAGAAAACAAAGTGGGGTTGAATGCAAATCGGCGAGTTCACTCGAGCAACCCTTGTCTCGTGACGGTCATTTACAAGGAAGACTCCCGAGGGAAGGGTGAAATCCTTCCGATTCATTTAGCCCACGCGAGGCTGATCCTCAGTCCCTCGCGAGGTCTAGGAGATCGAATTCGTGCTTTTATTAGTACGTTAACGCGACGGCTTTATTATCATTTCGCGGAAGGAGAGGTGAAGCTGAGAGTCAAGCTGGAATCTGTAGACGCCGTAAAGCCGCTTTTAGTGTTATTTATATGGGGCGAAAGGGAACATCTTGTATATAGACTCGGTGCGAAGTCGTAAACGGAAATGGGTTAAGACGCATGGCGTTCGCAAAGAAGAGAAGGCGAGCAAACGTGACTCGCGGAGGGATGGATTATGTCCACATTTTTTTCTATTGAGAAAATAACGCAGATAATTCGTGCGATACTACCGCACTCAACAAATCACGCTTGTTCCAACGGAGAACAAATTTTTTGAGTTTCATTCTTAACAGATAATGACATTAATTGTATTTTAATAAAAAAAGTGACATTACTTAACATTTTCATGGACAAAGACAAAATTATAAATTGAATTTGAGAGTCAGTTTCGTATTCCACAACTTGAGATAAGTTTTCTTAAACTTTAATAATACAAGGTGCAATTTAAAGAAGACTTCGAAGGCTGCCATTCTTTTATTGCAAAACTTGGTGAAACTAGCTTCGCAAGGCAGTTTCGCATGAGCGAGGCAGAGAATTCAAAAGCCAAGCTTACACAAAAGTAACAAATTTTGATGCAATCATAGCCCACTTACTAGCGCGAACGACACCAAGCGCAGCGATAGCGAGACGAGTAATACTAAAAGCTAGCGGATAAATCCAAACGAGCCGATATGGCAAAGCCGGGCAAGAACCACGAGCGATAAAAGTGAGACTGTACAGGGAACAAAAGGACCCCGGAGGAATTTATTATCTCTGCTATGCTCCAAGCTTCCGACGGGTGAGATTTGACTTGGTTTTGCATAGAGGTGCAAGTGTCCGGTCCAATGGGAGGCGGGGGTCATAACGTCATTACGTGGGCCGTTAATTTTTACGGGGAGACTGTTCGATCGAGGAGCGGGAGCGGCTTCGTAACAGCCGACAACCTCCGGCGTTCGATGCAGGGGTTACGTAGGAAACGCGCCGCCTACTCTTTCATTCCTAGTTAATCGAGTTTCTTTTTCGAAGATTCTATCCCCGAAGGGCAGCTCGATAAACTGAATTGGAATCGATCGTTAGTTTTGATTAGACGACTCCCCATAAATCTTCTCCCATATCGAGACTTTTTAATTAAATGGCTATTAGTCCTGTTTACCGTTGCTTCCCTTGCGCAGCAGTAGATCTAAACCCATTGGCAGTGGCCCCATTGTGCACTGGCACAATCTGTACACCCGACGCTCGCGAAGCGCCGTAAAAAAACGCAGTAAATGACAAAGAAGACAGCTCACCCCATTATCAATCACAAGCGGCGCGTGCACGTGCGAATCATGACCCGGGGAATCATCCAATCGATTGCACCATCCATCAGTGGAGCCGGGCTCAATAGGCGTCGCGAACAAAACCGCGCGACAAAGCGATATGGTGAAGCTGTCCGGCGGGTGGGCGCTTTAAAAAAAGCGGCCTGTCCGCCAGTTTACCCCTCATCGACCGCAGCGCTAGATTATTCATCGCGGGCGCCGTCGGTGGCCGATACACCAGACGTTATATGTGGGGAGGACGGAGAGGAGCCCGATCCCCTGGAAGCTACTCTCGACTTGAATCGAATGCGCAGCGGCGGCGCGGGCGCCTCACCCCAGAGTCCCCCGAGAATTCTAGAAGTGGCCCCGCGAGTCTGTCAAAATTGTCACGCGTCTCGTCCTCATGCCAAGCTCTGGTGGGAAATTTTAAGCACCCAAGCACAGTGTGGAAAATCATCCGTTTACAAGATTGTAGCTAACATTCGTAGGAGTGCCTTTGTCATTGAACATTTGATGATTATCTTACTGATTACACTTCGAGTTGGAATAAATCTATAAAAGGGACTGCGAAGGGAATTATGTTTTGTCTCGGTTTTATAATGAACGCTATCGTCGTTATCGTCGGTCCTCTGAATCTCATAATTCTCAATGTTGTACTTAGATAACGTTTTAGTGTCTTAATTATTATTTAAATAATAAAACTTACATAATACTGAAGGCGCTATACAATAAGTAGTTCCATAACTCACCTGTAACAAAAGGTAGTATTTTATTACATGAAAAATTAAATTCAAAGAAAATTCAATTGCATTAAGAATATTAAAGTACACAACTATCATAATAAATAGAATCATTTATAATTATATTTTAAATTTATTAAAAAATATTTATTTAAATTAAAAGCGTTCATGTTTTTAAAGTTAGTAATATTTTTCTTTTATTACGATAAAGTTAATGTTAGAAAAACCTTGTATTCTATCTTATTCTTTCATTTTCAAAAATTCAAATCAAACGATTTTTTACAAAAATATAAACCAAGTATATGACAATGAAATTTTTACAAAAAATCCTTGTATTCATACTCAATTATATCTTGATGTTCAAAAAAGTTTACAATAAAAGTTAAATTTTAATTCTTTAGAGAATAAAAAGGAATCTTAATCAATTCCTTTCAAAGCATCAGCTATTAATCGGGTATGAAAAACATTAAGCAATTATGAGCTTGATAGCGTTAATTAGTTATAGAGATTTTATGCCCTTAATCTATCCCCTGATCTGAAAGAAAAAAATCTTTAATTTAAAAAAACTTAATTTATTAAATTAAATAATATATTTCAAAAATGAAATCTTTCACAATTCTATAATATAGTTTATGCTATATGAATATTTTAAAATTTTGTCTTGTATTTAAACTTTTTTTACCCATTTAATAGTTTTCTCTTTAAGGGGTATACAATTTATGTATTTGATATTTGTTGTTTTAATGAAAATTAGTTAAAAATAGTTAAAGCTACGATTCATTTTTAAAATCATTTATGTAAAAGAAGTAATTATGTACTCCAAGCGACTGTATTATTAGACTTTTGAAAAGTGTTATTCTTTTAGAAAAATTATTTAATTTAATCAGAAAATTTTGATTTTTAATGAAATCATTTTTCTCTTTTAATTAGCAAGTTAACGCAGGATAGATTACAGACGTAATGCCTCCTTATTAAGAAGAAATGTGGCCTTCTGTTCGGAACGGATATTGATGAAACTTTGACAAGTGTCTAGTAAACTGATGAATAAGCTCAGTATTCGTATTGCATTTTAATGAGCTCTAGAACTTCAGTTAAATCCCATTGCAATGAAATACACCCACTAAGCTTTATTTAGTAGTATTACTATGTACTTATTAACATTAAAGATAAAAATTCTTTTCACAGGAAAAGCCTTTAGATTCATATCACTCGCTTGAACCTCATTTTATTTTATTAACACCTCATATCATGTTACGACATTAAAACGTATGCTTTACTTCTTTTACAAGAGCAGACATGCATTCAATTGGTGCATTGGAAAGGACGGTGAAGTGTGTAGCGTGAATTAAAGTAAAAGGAAGCATCGTTCCTTGTTGGGGGATTGCTTTCGCCGTCCCTTGGATCGATGTGGATGAGCATGGATCCATTTGCCGTGCCACTTCAGGGGGCTTGTTTACTCAATCCTGACTATCTGTAGCTTTTACGTTTTGACTGCGCTTCGCACTTTGACTTTTACCTCGAGCATGCTTGTCGGCTCTTCGATCTTCTGCTCTACGGCAATGCTTGGAATTTTATTGTGAATTTACGGTTATTGAAAATAGCTGCTTCAATCGAACAAATGGACATTACATACATACGTAATCCAGGTTAGAAAACACGATCAGACAGAGATTAGAAAATATTTTCGTAATGCAAATCCCTAGTGTGTTTATGTTTACGTAGCCTCCCCATAATAGAATTATCAATCGCGCCTGGAGTTTTCGGAATCAATATCTCGACACAGTTCATCGTTTCTACCTTACTACCTCCAATGAATATTTTTCTGAGACGTGGGGAGAATAAAGTATATAAAATATTCATTATTTACATACACTGAAAACAGGAGACAACGTGTCTAAGTTATTTAAAAAGTTTTAATGTTAATATAAATTTTTGTAAAAAAAGTAATAAGGCGCTGTAATTGAATACACTAAACAGATTGCACGAATTAATTAATTAAAACTTCGTAGAAAGTCGCAAACCTTAGTTTATCTCAAACATTTCAAAAATCGCAAAAAATCTACAACTTAAAATGATGTAAATAATAGTATACTTCCCTAACGTTTAAATACTTTTAAACTTAGTTTTAAAAGACAACGTAGATATATACATTTAAGTGTTAAATAAAGAAGTACAGAGTAAAATAAGGAAGGACAGAGGTAACTTCCAAAATATCACGTTTTCTTAGCTTTATACGAAGGTTACAAGATAACGACTGAAGAAATACAAGGATCGAGGAAAGGATTAAACTAACAAAAACTACAGGCGTGCTACCAAAGGACTCATTCTCTGCTGTTTCAAAATTAAACAGTTTTTAATTGCTCGCAAAAAACAATGCTTGCAGCTAAAAAATACAAGAACTTAATTAGAAAGAAACTGGCTCTAACTGGCAAGCGGGTCGAAGGCATAGAAGCCCTTTACGCTCCTTAACCTTTAAGGATTCTCTTACCGAGTAGCCGAACAAAGCGCGGCTTTTTCGTCGGGGCAGCTTCTAAAGAAGGGCCGCCGAGGGCCCAGCTCAGGCGGCCAGAATGAAAAAGCAAACTTAACAAAAGATAGACTCGGAGTCCGGGCGTTTAACGGGGGCTGATCGATAACTATAATCGCGATCCAACCCCTGGGGGCTTTCGGCTTGCCGACGCGTCCAGGCTAAGGGCGCCAGCTCCCAGCGGCGAATCCCCGCGCGACAACCTAGACGCAGAAGATATGACTCCACATCATCGAGTGTTTAGTCGGCGACGCCCCCCTCGCCCGACGAATATGTAGGCCAAGACAGCCTGGGGCGGCCGCGCGCATTAGGAGAGAGGGCGCGCGGGGACGGGCGGGTGCGGACGGGCCGGCGCCGGCTGCTCGGGGACGCCCCCGCGCCGCATCGACGAGTGCCTCCCGGGGCAATCGAGCGCGCACGAGGTGGCGGGGGAGTCGCACTTTTTTACGGCCTATAGTCCAGGGGATGCCGAGCCGCCCGGAAGAGCGATCCTCGCGCTCGTTACCGGCGCCCGTCCCCGCCTGTCTGCCCCTCCGGAAGAGGAGGCACTTGGCCGGAGCGCCCTTGCCGACGTCGGTCCCCGGTAAACGCTTGATTGGCCTCCTCGGCCGATTGATTTGACGATCTCCGCCGCGATCGCGGCCCTCCTTGCAATTCCAGTTTGTCCTCGTGGTCGTGGAAATCGGGTAGAATTTTCGGCGACTGTCACCCGGCCCGAGCTTTGGTATTCCGTTAAAGTACGAAATTCTTCCCGTCACAAAAACGTACGTCCCGGAACGTGTCTACTGGCTCGTGTTCCACTTGTATTTTCGAGCACTGCTTCCGCAGTATATTCTCGTTTTACAGCTCGCGACGCTAATTGTTGTTATTTTATTCATACCGTCCATCAGTCAGTATTAAGTTCCATGCATTATTAATTACTGCAAATATTATTTCGACTACTGTTTCATTTACCATCCACGAAACAGTAATTGTAACGTAAAATTACGCCTGAGGAGCGAGACGAAATTGATCAAAATAATAAATGAATTATGCCGTCTCTCTTACTCATATCTGTCAGGTTCGAAGCTTGATTCGCTCCTGCAAAATGATTACCGAATCAATCACTTTTTGCCACCATATACATGGACGTCGAAAGTGTGCGCTGTTAATAGACAATCGTAGAGTTTCGTAACGACAAACCACGATTATATGGAATCTTCACAAATACACTGCGACCCGCGGGCAGGAACAATTATAGATTAATCCTATCCGCCGGTAACCAACAGTAGAACCAGAGACACGGCAGTCGGCTATAATTTAACTCTAAACGCAAATTGATCCCTCATAAACCCCGTGCAATATCTGCGGCTTTCAATTCAGAGAGTGAAACCAGCGCGTCTGAGGAAAAATCACGCGGGCGGCTCCCCCGGGAGGCTAAATCACCGCGCATCGCTAAAAATCCGTGGCTCGACGCAGCCTGTCGATTCGCCTGACTGCCATTAATAATGCGTAGGAGGGCGTGAGCCGAGCCCTTTTGCAAAATTCACTCCGCGAGTGCTAGAACAGGGCGATGGGCGGACAAAGTGCCCCCGGCCGACAGCTCGGATAAATAGATTTACGAGGGCGGGAATCGACAAGCGGTGTTCCGTTGTTACTATCAGCATGCGTCATGGGTCTATGCCGCGGGCTAATGTGACGTCTTTCTCTCGATGACACGCTACCTTTTACCCCGGTACGCTTACGTGCCGTTTTGTCATCGTCGTCTCCTCGCGTTCCTCCTTCTTCCTCATCGCTCGGACTTAAAAGAGATGTTCCATTTGGTGGACGACGCCACGCGCTGTGTTTGCGGGGGTAAATTTCATTCATTCGAGAGAAGCGTTCGAAATGATAAAACTCCCGCTTTCACGGAAATTGCCAGTTGAGCTCCAAACTACATTTTCAATTAATTTAGCTGTAATTTTGTATCCAATTAAGATTAGTAATTAAAGTTCTCATTTTTATTCCACGTTAAATCCATCGGACACGAGTAGAGCGGAGTAAATTTAAATTAAAAAATGTAACAAAAATGCGTCGTGAAGAGTTTTTATTCGAAATTAAAAAAACTGGCAAAATATAAAAATGGCATATCCGTATAAGCGCGAGATGAAATAAAGACGAGTTCTTTAAAAATTAGTTCTCGTCACGTTTCCACTTGTCCAGCACGTCACTCCACGTTCTCGTATTCTCTAACGGCCGTTTTTATATGCCACCCTTTAATTACAGCTTCGCGAACACGATTCGAAAGCGAAGACAGAGAATAGAGAGCTGAAGAGAGCGCGGGGGTTTGTCGTTAGAGTTGAAAAACGGTCCCAGCAAAGAGCTAGTTCGCGCATGACTTGAGAAGTACTTTAGATAAAATATACGTGGAAAGGGAGCCAAATTGTCTATCATTATACAAAGGAGGTAATTTTTTTGAAAAAATATCAACTTTAATTGCAACGTTTTATAACTGAATCAATTGGAGAAAACTAAAAATTAATAAAAACGAATAAAATAAATTGATAAATATAAATATAATCGACAAAAGAGTAGATGAGTCAAAAATAGCAAGTTGCACGAAAGTTTCGAAGTTCGTTTAAATGCAATTTAATCCCCCGGATGAATAAATTAACAGTTATAGTTTACAAAATTGGGTTAAAAGTGTATTACTAATTTGAAGCTTGGCGAAATATGCAAATAACATTAGTGAGACAGCTAGCCGCTTCGACCAGTGAGAATTCCTTTACAAATTGTTCTAATTAAGCCCCATTATCAATGAATGTAAAGGGCAAATTGAAACACCAAATCCTTTGTCAGAGAGGGCCACTATTTTACCACAGATCCGCTCGATAGAAGAATCTAATCGCGCCACGGTGCCGTGTGTTATCAATTATCGAATAAGAAGCGCTTGTGCAGGTCAGCAGGAATCCTGCCGCCCCAGGCGTACAACGCCGACCGCAACCTCGATCCTATAAATCCAGTTTCCGCACACCCGACAAAAGCTTCTGTTTGTAAGACCGGGGCCCTATTGTTTCTCGCGGCTGGTCAGACTCCTTGAGGGTACATCTCGCGGGGTTTGTTTGCTCCTCCGCAAACAAGGAGCGGACGAAGCAGGCGGCCGTGCCTCGGGGGTTCCCCGGGCGCCTATTAAGCTCAGCACCGCAGGCGCTACGCTGGAAACGCCGAGGTGATCGAATGCTAATGGGATCGCGCGACTCGAACCAGACGAGTCTTTCCGCCAAGAGACAGTTTGTTTACGGGGGTGGTAATGCGACCTATTCTCGCGGCCGTTTATCTCCCCAGCGCTCGCCGCGCGGACGGCGATCCTATTGGGATCGTATGCCCTGCTCTCTGGTTGAATCCCTCTTTCCGCGGAATAATGTCGCCTCTTTTTGATTTATTCATGCGACACTTAAATGCAATTGTTGATGTCAAGGCAAGCTCAGGAAGTTCACCGACTCGAAAAAGAGAGCATTTTATTTGGACGTAACAGTTGGTTTTTGCAAGTCGAAGTTAAGGCTCTTTCTACCGCCGTTCGTCATTCTTCTTGCCCTTAATTGTTCTGAAAAATGGTTCTATCTGACAGTAAGGCTTACAGACGTCCGGTTTTATATCTGTTTTTACCCTTACTCTTTTGCACCCACTCGAAAAGCAGAACTTTATTACAGAGCGGAGTATCGACGAGCTTTCAGTGCGAGTTTCTCTTCGTTTTCCCGGGGCATCGTAAAGAATACCCCGCAGCTTACATAAACTTCCCTCGTTGGCCGGTCCACTGACCTCCGGCTATTTCACCTTTTTCCTCGAGGAACAACAACGTAACTTTCGAAATTCCCGCGCATTACATCACTCGCAAGCCGTTCCATCGTAAATTTCCCCTGCGCGCGAATCGATATAAATAAGCGAAATAAGCGAACGTCGGCTAGTCGAATGAGTCGGTATCAATGGGTATTTTGCGAGCGAACAATTACGGCGCGCGTTGGCGCACTAGCGCTGCTGTACCGCCAGGGGGATTATTGTGCTTCATTTGTACTGCGCGCGGCGCACGTCGACAGGAACTTCCTCAGCGAAACCACTTTAAGCTCGAGCTTTCCCTACGGCCACTCGTGCATAATTAAAAAGAAATGCTCAGACCGTTACTATTGTTCGTACTATTTAGGTAAAACCTTGACGCGATTCGCCTAGTGCATTCGTTTAATCCTCAATAACGCGTTATTATTGATGGATGCGTGCACTCGACGTTCTCGTCAAAACCGCGTTTTTATTTTATTCCCGGGTGTTTCGAAAGGGTCAAGGCCGAAAAGGATAAACTAATGAAAATCGGAACAGAAACAAATTGAATAAAATAAATGACAACCGCTAGGGATGCATATATAACTGCATGGATAATCCCCGGGCACTGCGCCCTCGATCAAAATCCCAAACCATAGCGATATACGTCTCCGATAACGACTCTGAATGTTAATGCTGCGACCAAACCGCGAGTACGACAAAATTTATCGTCGAAGTAATGGCAAATTTTCATTGCCGCTCCGCGCGATAATCTCATTAAACGAGAGGGCGCGGGGGCTTAGTTGGTTGATAGCCGGTGATGCAACTCTCGGGGCCGTTGAAATTTTCAAAGCCAGCCACTCGCCCTGCCCGGCATTGCCATGGAATTAGCGCGGCGCGGCCTCCCTTTAGAAGCGATAAATATTCCAGGGCGCTGCTTTCGCGCGTCGCGGGCTCAAAAAGAATCGAAACTTTGCCGATCGGCTTTGTATCGGCGCTCCAGGACTTCCGGGGGGGAAAACAGCCGCCCACCTCTGACGGACCAGTGGGGGAATTAGTTGAGAGCTTCGAGCTTGCGGTCGATGTTTTGCGTCGAACCTCGGCCAAGCTGGGGGCTGCAGCCGGGTTTTTGCGTCCCGGCTGAGTGACAAGCGCGCTCGAGAGTTGCCGCCTCGGCTTCTTACGTATACATGCGTCGGGAGGAGAGGGGCGGGGCCAGATCTATAATTTTCTTTGAGTTTTCCAGGGAGTGACGGCCTGTCATTTATTAGTCGCAATGAGGCAGCGATATTCTTACTATCCCATGGCAATCTAGCAAGATCTATAGGTTTTCTAGCAAAGTTGGATTTGGTCCAAATTCTGATCGCCTCCTTCTTGTGCTACCTACTGGTTAGTGACCCCGACGATGCACCTTCCATCAGCTGCAACATGAAATATTCATTCGCCGCATTGAATTCGCCGCTCGGTCTTGTAATTCAGGTTTCTCCTCGCTAAATCTCAGACTGTATATTACAACAATGTTCTGTGTATATTCATAATTTCCATGCAATATTATATAACTGTTTGTAATTGTTATACATTGCTTGTTATACGTTACTTGGGTTCATGGAAATTAAGCTTAAATAATCATGACTATTTAAAGCTATTTATTCTAAACAACTATATACTGTTAAAAAGGCTATGATGTATTCTAGTAATTGGCGTTAATAACAGGTTACAGCCTAGCGCTGAGTAAATGAGCGAGCGAAATCATTGACCGGTCGAACTCGAACGACAAATTAAAAGAGCTCCCCGATGATCAATGGAGAGAAAAAGAGAGAGAGAGGCAAGGAGAGAAGGGTGTAACGTCTAATCAAGGGAACAGAATAGGGAAATTTTGTTGAGAAACGGCCTTATTATCCGGCGCTAGAAAACTAGCGACTGTGCAAACCCTGTGGGCCAGGGAGGTCTTAAGGCCAACCTGGTGAGTATCTCTAAAACCAACGGAGAGCGAAGTCTCGGTAGTGTGTGTGATGTGTGCACAGGACGGTATATGGCCGTCCTGCGCCCACTTGATTAACCTTGACGAGGTCGCGCTAAAGCGTTAAAGGCGCGGGAAAGTACGAAAGGCGCGGGAGCGTGATAGGACGGACGGGCGAGTCCGCGGTGAATACGTCGCGCCTACATATATATTTCCCTCGCTTACTATTCTAATCTTAAATTCATACCGTGCCGGCTTACAAAGCTTATTCAGTTAGTTATTCTTGCACTTGCTTGAAAGTTAAGCAACATCTACAAAACTGTTATATTCAAATATTGAATATTTGCTTTGATAGCTAAACGTCATTGAAATTGTGACCAATTTTTAACAACGACAGAGAAAGTTGAAAAATACAAAATATTTTCCATTTCAAATAACTGCCGTGCGGAATGCACAGGGGGGAAACGCGCCGTACGAAAACGAAATTGTCCACATGGGTCGATCATCCATTAGGTATCGGCGAACCTTTGCAGCGAACGTTTTTTTCCATTTTCACATAATGGTTCCAATTTTGTGGACCGAGGCCGGCTGGAAAATTGAGCCCCGTACCCCGTGCCCGACTGTCGAGCTTTTGCGGTCCAGCGGCTTTTTAATCGGTGTCCAACGTCATTTGCAGCAATTACAAGGCCGCTCGGCGAGGAAAAAGGCACTCCAATTACATTTGGCCCGTTGGCTTAATCGTGCTTCGAGGTCACTAGTTATACGGCCGCGTAGTTTTCGCCCGCTTTCATCTTTCGCCGTGCCGCGCGGCAGCCTGAAGAAAATTATCTGTCTCGGAACGAACGACTCATTCGTACAACGGATCTCGTATGAAAAAAAAAAAATATGGCCACCGCCGGGGGGCGATCATTCGGGGAGGGTGATAGACGTCAAGGGCCTTGCGACTCCCCCTCCGAATCGCAAAGAAATAGAATGGCGCGCGAGCGTCATTAATAAACCGGTCGCGTGATCCAGAGCCCAAAGAAGCCGGCAATGAGTCCGAAGCTCCGGCGATAATCGCTTCCGCCCCGAGGGCAATCGAGCGACGTCGCCCGGGCGGAATTGCCGCGCTCCCCGATCCCCTGCTCCGGGGCGTCGACCCGTTTCCTTGTTCCCGCCAAAAAACGGGGCCGCTTCTGCCCGGCGCTGTCAGCCCGCGCGCGAATGCAAGAAAAGGCCAAAGGGCGAAAAGGGCCGCCGAGTGTTGCAGTACAATCACTCGGGCTTTTTCCCTCCCGGGCCGTGGTGGGGGTGGGCAGCTGTTTCGCCGAGGCGGCGCCGAGGGTCGGACGAGGCGCGGACGCGCTCCAGTAACTATGGCGTCACTCGTCCAATAATAATAGTCGCGCAGGGGGGGGGACGCCCGGCGAGGATCTTGTGCCACGGGCCCCCGGGCTTCAATTGGATTCCTCTCGCCCGCGCAGACTTGCGAGGCGCAGTGATACTCCCTCGGGCGTCCCTCGCCTTCGATTGTCTCTCACTCGAGGCGCACGCGGCTGTCAGGTCGCTTGATCTGCCGTTCGGCGCGATGAGCGGGAAGAAAATACCGACAGTCGATACGGCGCTTCATCTTTGACTGCCCCATAAAGCGCGGACGGCCGCGTCCTAAAGCGGGGCAATCGCTGCCGCGCATTCGCCCGTATATATGAGGCGGGTCGGACCGCGATGTCGCCCACCTGACCCGCCCGCGTCGATGGCTCATATAAAGCGCCCGAGTTAAAGGAATGTCCTACGCCGCAAACGGCCGATGTCGCCGATTATCTTGCCCTCGCGCAATACGTCGTCCGCGTCGCGCCGCTTATCAGCCACGCACATTTGTATTCGCCCTGTGTGCGTATTGGAAATCCATTCGCGAGCCTACGCTGATCTCTTAGCTGCAGCTTTTCTGCTACGGACTCCCTGGATTTCACGATAATGCTTATGAGGCTATAGCTTCCTATTATAGAATACGATTTCTTTACTGCGAAAAAGCGATGCGGTCTTTATTTTCAAGGAAGTTCATTCAATGCCGTTTTATGGTTATCGGAAATTAACACTCCCTTTGCAACTCTATCAAGAATGATTTGATATCGCACGGCTTGAATGAAATACCAATCTTTATTGCGCTTTCTTCCGTCACAGAGAAAACAAAAACGAAATAAAAAGGTATATTAAAAGCAAATGAATAAAGTTACAGTAGCCTATAAGCAAGCAATGCTAAGCTTTCTGATAAAAGAAGCTCTTTATTTATTTATTATGCTTCCACGGTTGAGTTATGAGATACTCGTCGCCATGTCAAGATTAAGTCCAATATGAACAATCCTAAAGTGTCGGCAAAACCGTCAAATTTACATGCTGTACAAAAAGATGTTCAAATCAAAGTGGATCTTTTGATAACTGAAGCATTTACTTCGCATGCACTGCAGCAATTACATCAGTTATGGATGTATGCTCATACTGCAAATGCCGCGATGTCGCATAACCTACATTGACACATACGCTCCGCCCGCACGTAGGTACATAATGAGCGATGCGACGCTTGAATGGGACGAGCCCCCAGGCGTGAAACGCCCGCCGGCGGTACTCGACCAACCGCTAAACTTCGTACTTAGGCGCGTGCGTGCGCGCATTTTCTTATTAAATTGACTCTCAAGACGAGGTCGAATGAGCGCCGGGCACTCGGACCTGTACCGCTAACGCTTGACTTCGTGTCATTTTAATGGCCCTATTTCAAGAAGAGAAAGGCTCTCCGAGAGATACACAGGGACGGCGAGCGACAACGCTTTAATTTGCGAGAGGAGGTCGCAATTAACGCTCAGCGCGTACATACCGGCCCCTGGAACGCGACGTCACTTACAGCTTCGTTGCCCCAAGCAGTCTATTCAAAAAACCCTTCTTTTTATGCCTTTATTTGAGATCGCGCCTTATTTAATTTAATCACGTAAATTTAAATTGAAATTTTTTTTGGAGAATTCAATTCACACCTGTATACAAGAACTTTTACCTACTCTAGATTAAATAGATTATTTATTTTTAGCGGAAGCTGGTTCTAGTTAATCGAAAGCAGTAGAAAAATGGTTCATTTTCATATAAAATTTATGTGAAGAAAAATTGAGTAAAAAATATTGCACAGTCATATCTTTTACCTTTTAGTAATATTAGAATTACGGTATGTTGTAAAAATAACATTATAATTATCATGATTGTAAAAGAGAAATTCAGAAAATCTACCGTGATAAAATTCTTTATTACCCTATTAAAAATTTACGACTAGCTGGTTACTCTAAAGAACAACCACATCCCTTAGTAATAAATAGTGCAAAAAGTACATATAAAACATAATACCTCTAAATTCATGCCAATACGATAGCTAAGAAAGTTATTAGACCATTTTTTTCTACTATGAGTGTAATAGCTGGATTTTCAATTTTAAGATATAAATTGTTACGCCAAAGAAAAGCTTTTCCATGTTTACCGCAATACTCCCTGTCATTTTTGTAAATCCCCCGTGCGCCGCTGAATTCTCAAAGTTCCTAACGCTTAATGTACAAGTATGAAACTTTTAAATCCTACATAGTTCCAGTTTCTTATATATACTGCGATAAAGAATGTCATATTTAAGAAACACCGCGTCGATATACAAAAGCGCTTCAATCTCTTGAGGAACTTCATACTAGCGAAAAAAAGTTGGCCACGTGTTAACGATGTTTGCAAAAATGTTGCAATGTCAATAACAAGCTCGATAAAAAGTAAACTGTATGATACTTTAATTATAAAATCCTAAGGAATAAACCTCATTTGCTTTCTCAATAATAAGTTTATTATTCAAAGTTATCGTGTTTTGTTGTTCCATTGCTCTAAAAACTAACGGATGCAGATTGTTCATTGTATTTTCGAGTCACAATCAAACACGGGCTTTAAAATATCTCCCAGCATAGTCACATTTTATTGTTGAGGTTAAATTTCAGGTTACATCCTGTAACTTAACTTAGAGATCAATTTTAAACAATTTAATATATATGGTTATAATATATGTAAATTGTGAGAAATAAATTAATGATAAAATATAAGCGGATTATAACGTAATGCCAAGGTAAATAGTTCTACTTAAGATAAAAAATATCTGCAAATAAAACATGAAAATGTAAAATAACAAAAAAATATTTTCATATAAATAACAAATCACTTCCTTGATTCCGAACATAGCTTTGTATGTATAAACGTAACTTCTAACAAGCAATTATATTTTTACCTTAACCTTAAACTAATTAATCTGAAACTGTCCACGTAATAACGGATCGCTTATATGTTACCGCTTCAGGGATTGCTGCAGGGGGTTACTTTGTCATAACTGATTTTTCAATTCCAATCTATGCTAAAGTTATATAAGTATTAGCAACTATATCATTTGCTTATACATAGCTAATTATTCATTTATTTTTTATCTTAGGAAAATTAGGAGTACTGATCAATTATGGCTATAAATAGTTTTCTTAATAGTCTCTATAAAACATAATTAGTTTTTCGATTGGATAATTATTTAAGTATCCTATACTACTGTTATACTGTATAATATCACGTCCTGCAAATACATTTAAAATAATCATAATTAATAATATTCGTTATTTTTAGGTATTTGAGGATGAGACGAGCAAGGATCATTGCACAATAATAATACTCGCAAAGAAATTATATTTTGCGCAAGCACAATAAAATCCTAACTTATCATTCAGAGACATTCAACAGTAGGAATGTGAAAGCGATCATAACCACGAGGCGAGCAATCCGAAGAATTTCGGTAGATTTCAGATAAAGGTATTCATCGCCACCCTCAGGAATAATCCAAGCGCATATAAATCCAATATAGCGACGAACTATTTCCTGCAAGAATACGGAATCAGTGGCTCCGGTAGATATGTAAAGTCAGTGGGGCCCAAAGTAAATGCGCGAATGGAAGAATGACAGAGAATAATCGTACACAACTCAACTTTGACTTTTCCTTCAGCTTTCCTTTAGCCTTCTATGTATACTTATTAGGTGTAAGACTACTCTAGCAGAAAACTGCGATAGGGAAACGAGAGTCGGATTCTATGTTTTTACCACATCAATCCGTATAATGTACAAACTTGGTTTCTGTTACGTCCACGATAACATTTTTATTTTCCTTCACATAGTATAGTAAACATAAATACGACATACCATAAAGAACTAGAATAGCTCTGATTTGTTCATTCGATTACTAAGTCTATAGGAGTACAAATTTTTCCTTCTATAGAGACAAAGTACGGGGGTACACTGTAGAGGTGGCTAAGTATACGGTATCGATCACGTTCGGTGCGGCGAGAATCGCAGTCTCCGAGTTCCAAGACAAGTTGGTCTATAGTGCTCGGGGGTTAATCGGGTCCGAGGAGGAAATGAGAGGAACAATTACCTCTCGATCGCAACGGATGGACTTATTCAGAACTTTAACTGAAATTCTTACTTTCATTATAAAACTAAAGGGCTAGATAAAGCTGACACTGCAGCAATTATCTCCAGGTTCGAGTGCTTTGTAAACGAAAATCCCAAACATCATTGATTTTTTTGCAAGTTAGATGTAGGAAAATTAAGCTCTTCCAAATCATACAAAATAATAAATTAGGGATTACGGTAAATTAAGAAAGGACCTTTAAAAATTTAATATTCACTCATTTAAATGACAATGTGAATTGTGTAGTGATAATAACATTCTTTCTACGCGTTGGTACGGAAGTTCTTAAATGCAAATTGCCAAAAAAAAACTATCCGCGGATTAGAGGAAATAAAAAGTTTCACAATGCAATTACACACACTTGTCAATAAGTTTGGATAGAAATTAATCTTCACGAGGCTGGGAGCGATTAAGGTATTGTCGCTCCTGTGAGAGACGTACGAGTTTTGTGGAAAAAAAATTAATTAACTTTTTTGCCAGGCGTACGAACACCTAGCCATAATCCTCGTTCCCGATAAAGAAGTGCGCGTGCTGAAGAGCTTTTAACGAGGACGGGCGCGAATTCCGCGTGGCTTCCGACTCCGGGCGAGAGCGTAGCAACGCGCAACATGCAACATGCATATTCATGGGCAACGTGGCAACGATTAAATTTCGGCACAGTACATCGGTAACGAGTGCAATTACTCGTGCAAGGCCAGCGAATCTTACCTATTACGAGTGAACATATGCTAACTGAGATAGAACACATTGAAGCCAGAATTGTGAACTGGATAGTTTTTTGGCTAAATTAACATCGTTATATTTCCAGATGTCCTTTAAAATAGTTTTTTGAAGAAATATTTTTAAAAAGTTCAAGAAACGATATAGTAACTTGCAAATGCCGTTCATTTAATCAATTCCTTACCAGCTTTCATACACGTCTGTAATCTAATAATTTCATATTTTATTAACTCAAAAGTTTATTCATTTAGTCAAGAATATACGTTTCAATAATTGTCCATCAATTCGATTTGAATAAAATCAATTGTAACTGGTTTAACGTTTTAAACGATGAAATCAACATTTTTTTATCTGACAGAAAACGTGTGCTTCGCTATAATTATTTCGAAAGATGTATAAAGCCTAACCAATATACAACTGTCAAGAGAGGCTCGTTTAAAATTTCAAATTTTCAGAAAATCGTTTATGATCGGCACGCTATCTCAAGCCTGTAGCTTTGATCACTTATAAAAGTGATCTTTAATTTATGGGAAAAAAGATTCGATCCTTAAACCAAACAAGCGCACCATATACCGTCGCGAGGCATACAGCCTTGGCTAACGGAGGAATTCTCGTAAAACGGCGCAGCCGAAACGACCGGGCGTCGAGCCGAGTGGAATAAAGCAAGCACCGCGGAATCGCTTTTGCAGGGCGCGCTTCGAACGCGCGGCTTTTGAATGTCGGGTCCACGTAAAAAGCCAGGAAGACCGCAGGAAGAGCGCGGTTCACCCCCACGGGAAAATGTTTATTCAACGTCGCGCCGGTCAAATTATTCGATTGCCTTTTCGCAGGCCCACTGCGTCTTGTTGACTTCGTAGCAGAACTTCAGTAAAAGCCGGCCTGTTAGATCACATTTTTTAGTTATTTTTAGGACAGATAGCGGTGCATCTGCTGACTAGAAGTCGTAAACAATCGACGATTGTTCCAGGTCCAACAATTCAGTCCATACATATAACTGCTCTTCCGATGCATATTTTTCGTAAAAGAAAAATATCGCAGTTTTCTTTTGTGCATTATTTTGTTGTATTGCTTTAGGTCAGCCACCGGGATAATGTCTTGCTGGACGCTACTTTAAATGTACTAATAGGCGAAATGTATATTGATAATATTCAATAAATTGTTTAAAGACAAAATACGGTAATTTAATTCAATCGTAGTTTATAAGCTTTCGGAGTAATTTGTTGCATTAATTGTAATTAAAAATCGCAAAAAAAATTTTTTGAATATTGATCGCCTCTGTCTTATATATTCGATTGTTTGTTTGAAATTTGTATATGTGATTTGTGTAATTTTCATTTATTTTTATTTATTTTAAACGATGAAATAAGTGTTTTTTGCAATCGACACTTATTTCCATTCATTTAATTTACGTAATGCACACGTATATTGATAATGCGCCTCTTTCGATTAAATTATTACATTTAATATTGCATGCTACATTTTTAAAATAGTAGAAACTACTATTTTATATACATCATTGCTATAATTAGAGATAGCAATGAAGTTCAAATTGGAGCGTATCGCGCTATGTAACGTATTATATATCTCATAGAGAATTCCATGTTAAACTTTGCCATATAAATTTTAATATAAAAAGAATAATTAAACGCATCATTATAGAGATTGAATAAATTTGATTTTTTTTTATAATTTATGGATTGCATTGAAGTATGAAATTCTATTAAATATTATTTGTACATTTTTTAAAAATATATGCTTATTCCATTTTTACATCTTTTTTTATTTTCTAACCTTAAAGCATCGAGACTAAATTCGTTTAAATAGCTTAAACGAAATTATAGCTTAATCACTGAACTAAACTAGATCTCTCGAAGTAAATTTGGTCAATATTGCATTGCCTACCCGGAATAATTCGTGGAAATCAATCAAGGGGAGAGCCGCGAAAAAGCTCCAAGCGTCCCCACTCACCGATAATTGTCTGAACGATTATGCATGCCGAGGGTCTGAGGGAATAATCGTCGGATCGTTAATTACCTGCGGCCACCACGGCAATTGGCTCTGCTGTCGGACACTGGGAGCCGGATATCTGCTGCCTGTGCCAGCTGATTAAGGCGCGTGCGTGACGGCTCATTATGGCTTTCGATGAAGGAGTGGCTCGATTAGGGATTATTTGCGATTGACTACGTTTTCTTGTGTACTCTTAGACTCGCTGATACGTCAATTCAACAGCTGGTAATCGGGTCAAGCGTTTTTGCCTATCTTGCACAAATTGTCAGAGAAGATCGATTTTAGGAGGATCTGTTCGGCGAAAGATGTATAAAAAATTTTGGAACTAATATTTACATGTATGCCACTTTTTACTGAATGGTCTGAAATTCTTCACAAAATAGTTTTACAGTGATAAATCGACACACATACGTTGGCTCGAGACTACAGCTCGAGAGTGGCAAGTCATGATTTCAAAAACTTTGCTCTTTGGCTTCAAATAAAACTACAAGAAAAAACCCTTTATAAAGTAAGACCAATATTTTTAAAGAATAAAAAAATATGACATGTGTAAAGAAGACAATCGTTTTCAAAAATCGTTAAACGATGGCTGGTTCGCGTTGTGCTCAATTCGTGCAACTTTGAGAAATCCTTTTAGCAATTTCGGAAAATGGAAACTTGAAAGCGAATTATGCATCTCCAAACGAGTTTTCGCTTCCGTTAGTTAGAGTAAGAGTAAAACCAGACGCAAAGTCTCGTACCCGATCTTCCCCGAACAAATTTCTAAGAACGCAAGTGGAAAGTAAAGGAAACCAATCGAAATTGGAGGATGGAAAACGGTATTTATCCACTTGCATAGGGTATCTCAGTTGGCCGCTGTTAAAATCCCCGTTTTTTATCTCGCCCGTAAATTAAAGCGTAATGACCCTTTTTTTAATTAGTTGCTCCCACTCGGTAGCGGTGGATTTTATTCTTCCTCCCAGAGGAGCCGTGGCTGGAATCCCCTTCACTCTGGCTCGTTTACATTTAATCAGCGGCCTGCTTTACGATTCACCGTCCGCATCGAATAAACTAAACGCGCCCGAGGAGCGAAAGAGAGGCCAGGAGCGGCAATCCCGGATAAGTCGGACAGGGCTTAACAATGCAGCTTTTTTCTGTTACAGGCCAAATCGTAGCGATGATAGGGGCCAATCTACGATTCGGCATCGGAGCTTCCGGCAATGTCACCTCGAACGCCACAAAAGTCTTCCAGTGCCATCCGGGTGGCGTCGCCGAGGCTACCGTCATTTTCAGTCTTGGCGCCATGGGAATGGGCGCCAACATCATGCTTATGGCACTCATACTTGGCAAACGCTCACTTAGAAGGTAATTCATTACTCTACTGCAGAGGTAGTCTAAGGAGTTTATCAGGTTGGCACAGAAAGTTATGATGGAACTCCATATAACATGATTCCGGCCTGTCTCCAAATCATTACCTGTGATCATGAATTCTCGACTTGAAGGAATAATATATAAAATTTGCAGAGAGTTGCTATATTTAAATTTAATTGTTTTAAATTTTATATAATTTGAGAATTTACAAGAAAAAAATCCAATCAATTGAATCAACTACATGATTTTTTAATTTATATGCTGACACAATGAAATAAAAAACTTTTAAAATAATTTTACAATCCGTAAATTATTCGACGCATCATCAGATATATAATTAATGGTGTATTAACTCATGCAAACTGAATTACGTATATAGTGTATTATATAACACATTATGTATGTAATATTACAAAGAGCAATGACACTCAGGTTAACTAATTTATTTGCGGAGCCGGAGAGTCGCGTTGATCCTATTTGATAAATCTCTAAATTTGCCTATTTTGAATTATTTGTGCGTGTAATAGAGAATATAATTCAACAAAGCTATTGTCCACATGAATGGAGGTAGTTCGCGTTATTGCACAGTGTGTTCGTAAACTCGGAACGGAAGGAAATAACTAGGCGCGCGCAAAAAGCATGAAAGGAGACTGGGCCATCCTCGGGGCCGCCGATGCAGCATTCCTAAGTTGCTAATTGAATGCACGCGGCCATGGGGGGCCGTGTCTTTGACAGATGGTCGCAAGGTCTGCTGTTCCACCAGGCGCTGGTCGACTGTGCGCGGGCCGCCATCCTCCTGCCCCTCGGCTCGAGCATCCTCAACTGCCAGCCGGTGAACAAGTGCTCGCTCGTCGAGACGGCCTTTCTCCTCCTCGTGACCGTCTCCACCGTCAACATGCTCACGACCGTCCTCAACGACAGCCCCGTCTTTGAGGAGGAGAACGACGAGGAGACAGACATCGGGGCTCCCATCCTCATGGACTCGCCCCAGGTACGCACGCATGATTGCGCCTCTCCGATCAGATCGACGCTGTACTTTTATTTGCAAATCGACCGGTTTTCGTGCGCTTCCTTCCAGCCGCCTCGGGACAGCGGACCTATAAGGCACTTCGCTCGCGACTCCTGCTCGATGTCTGCTCTTGAAGCCCTTGTTATTGCTAACGCATGGGTTCACTTTTTTTTCTGGTGGATGAAATATGGGAGTGTAGTGAAACGCCGTCGCAAGGGACGTAACATCAACTACTTGTAGTTCATGCTTATAGCTGAATGTATGTAATCATTTCTTTCAAAATACGAAACTGTTGAAGAGCAATAAGCTCGAGAAAAAGCTGACTGCCGGTATCAGACAATATCGATCAAAGCCAACCGAAAACGTGTCTTGCTTCGATCAGACTGTTTCTACTTTGTGAACGCGTGGTTAGTAGAGCGCAAGCATTTGTCGACAACTCCTTCAACTTTTTGTCCATCGACATCAGAGATTGTTTTTCTCTAATTAAACATGTTTCGTCACCCGGCGTAATGCACATACATTACTAAGGTTACTTTTTTAAAGGTAAGCCACTGTATCAAAGTTAAAGAAAATATTTTCCTGCAGTGCGTGATCTTCGGAACCTTCATGATTTGGTTCGCAAGTATCACAATTAATTTGGGACCGACTTTCCTGAGTGGCGCGCTGGCCGCTAACACCGAGACGGGCCACAACGAGCCAAGTTGTCCACTCGTTCACGGACCCTTCCGCCACTACATACTCAACCTTCTCTGGATCTTTATCAACGTCATCTGTGTTGGTCTCACACTCTTCCATCTAAGAAAATTGCATAGGGATCTAACTAAGCCAAATGTGGAGGCGGTAAGTTATTATATTTGCCTCGGAGAGAATCCTGTAGTTAAATACAATTCAACTACCTCGCATTGCATGGATATTAAATGGTCTCCTGCATATGCTGTTCTATTCATATACATGATTAAATTTGCATGATGATATTATTCCAAAATAATATTGATTGCTAATTCCATCATAGTAGTCGTAATGATCAAAGCCAATTGTAACTAGAAATAATAATTTCATAATCCTCTATTAATAGGATATCATAGTATTGGTCTGACTACGGTCTATTCGAGGATTTATTTATGACAATCTATGGTATATTATAATACGTTTTCTCTTTAGTAAAAGAAAAATACCTATTTGTTTTACATATAACTTCCTCAAAAACTGATTAAAATAATAACTATAAAAGAACTGCATTTGCAAACTTCTTTTGACATATTAAGTAAATTTTAGTTTTTAGTAATTTATATCTAATAAAATTTTAATGATCTCTTTAATTTTCCAACCTCTTGCAGTTTACTTATTTACTTTTTTGATACAAATTAAACTATAATGTACTTATAAATAATTAAATTCATTAATTCAATAAGAGGATCGAGACGTAAAATAGAGCCAAAATAAAATTCAAACTATTAGGTACGAGTTACGGGCCTCGTAACTACACTGGTGAGTGTCACAGGCGGTCATGGCGGCCTAGCGGCAAGCGGAGGCCTCGGGGGTAGCCATGCAGGAGGCGGAAACGGTCTCGCGGATGAGGGCAGTTCGGCGGACGTCAGGAGGAGTAGTGGTACGCCCAAGGTAAGTAACGGGGAGCTGGCGTCGGCAGCGAGATAACACGAGCGATCGATCTTGGCTTTCTGCTCGCGAAAACGTCGTATTGCTTCGAATAGTCCAAACTGACATGTTAACCGGAAACTTCATAGTTGGCAAATGGTTAATATGCAATTGTCATTTTAATTTTGGCATTTATCAGAAACATACAGAAATGAATATAAAAATTAGAGCGAAAAATAAACCATGCGGGCATAACGTCTAGAACATCCTTCAGAATCACTTTAATTAAGTCAAGTACACTTTCAATCTTACTTAAAGCGGAAGAAACTTTGTGGGATAAAAATATTTATTTATATTTAATTTTAATATATGTTGAATATAGAAAATTTTTAAAAAAAATCTACTTTGCTCCTTAAAATAGGAATGAAATGTATTAAATGGAGACCTGGATGAAAAACCAATCCAAATTTAAGACAGACATTTAATATTTAAATACCTTGTATAAGGTATATATATATTTTGTTAATGAATTCTTGGGCATTCCTCCTATCAGTTTCTCATCAAAACAAATAAAACGAGCTTTCGCCCCTTCACGTAAGTGGCTATCCATTAGCGACAAGTATACAGTGCTCTGAAATGAACCCTGCTATTTTCGACGTAACGCGCTGTGATTTGGGTGCGAAGAAAAAGGAAAAAAAATCAATCTGCACAAGGTCCGACCTAGATTCGAAGGTTGTCAGTGGGGCGCGCACGCGAGTAAGCCTGGGGGCTAAGACTGAGATGCTTTTCCGGTCGATGGAGCCGCGCGCTTACAAACGTGAGTACACGCACGCACAAACTTACTCAACGATTCACAGAGGGTCGGAGCTATCGAAGAACACCGCAAGATGAGAAACTATCTTCGGCGAATCGAGCGAGACGGCGTTCAACGAGTAAAGATGTTCCTCGTCATCACCGCAGCTTACGTCATTTTCTGGGGTCCCCTCTTCTTCGTCACCCTCGTGCATCACCCGGCTATAGGCAACACCACGGGATATGAGGTGAGATTCTCGTTTTTACAATTTATCATCTGACCACCTGACACGTGTATTTGTAGATAAGATACCTGTTTTTATTAGTATTTCTTCTACAGCGTCTGCGCTTTTAGTTTAACATACCAGGTTGTAAGCGGTTTATTCCCGTGGACTAACGTTACTAAGCTCTAAAGCTTAACAGGGTGGTATTACCTCTGGACGTGAGTAAACGACCTTGTATCAACGCTAGTGATGACGGTCGGTTCTAGCAATTTCCCAGGCCCTTCAATCTTATATGTCAAGTTTGCGGAAGCATGTCAGAAGATCAAGAAGGTTTCGTCCCCTTACGATCACTTTAATAACTTTGAACTACTTTTTTCATACTTTTATGATAGAAGAATTTGTAACAAATTTGCAACAAATTTCGTAGTAATAAAATTGTAACTAAACGAAAAAGTTATTGATTTTACTAATAGAACTCGCTTTCGTCTTGAAGACTTTTTTATTTAAACGTATAAGAAATCTCGAGCAAAAAACGCAAATTACTGTACCGATAATGAATGTACTTGTAACCCATTGTACAATTTGTATGAAAATCAATGCTAGTATTTTTAAAGAATCTCATAATCTTCTGAGCTTGTGCACGACAAGTATGCAGATTTGAACGTAAAATTTAAATTTCACGCGCTCTCGAATATGCTCCAAAGAATGATATCTAGAAATATATTCAAACCTTTGGAATGCATGCGCATCGATAATGCATATGAACTGCTTTCGGAAAGCAATAGCATAAAAAAATTTAAATTTTAACATTAGAATTCCTGTGGTGCAAATATTTCTTACTTGCGCTATGTTAATCGTAAAGAGATCTGTATTTTCTGTGCCGACTAAAGAAATATTTCGGTGAATTAATATTCTCACGATTCGCTCTATGTGGAGCTACATATGAATATATAAAGGTATTATCACCGCATATACTCTGAAAATAAGAAAGCTTTATTTAGACTATTCCTTCTTGATTAAGTATGTCCCAGAATTATATTAAAAATGTTTTCCATTTACATCCCAGAAATGATTCCAATCAGTCTTCGAATCAAACAGCTGCTTTTATTCTCTCATCTGATGGTAACGAAGTAGTTTTTCTTACAACTTTTGTATAAAGAACAAACTATAATTGTATTGAAATACTATAAACTACGTACAGCAAGAATAATAAAAAGCCACGTAAAACTTCAGTTCGGTAGACTCCAGCATTCAGAGCTTGGACACAGGGTGTGGGTGTCACTTCTGACTAGATCGAATGAGTAAAGTTGCTCTCAGTATGCGTTGCACGACATAACCGAAAAAGTGGAAACTCGATAAATTTTCACAGGTGATAAGTTTATACGTGTAGTTGTATACATATTTCTGATATAAGTGCCCATATAGCTGCTAAAAAGTTTCTAGACAGATTTTTCACACAACTGGTACACTCTAGGAATTCGCTTACTTATAGCCGTATCAAGAAAAGTCCAATGCGCGGAGTGCAACGTAATATCCTTATTCGTTCTTGATAATTGTTTTTAATATTAGGAGGACCCGTGTGAATAAACCATCGACCTAAATTTGATAAAAATTAACTGTAAAATATGTGTAGAAAAATTTATGATATTCACAAGTAGAAGAGACGTACATCAATATATACATAACATTTTGGTGATCCTACATGTATCGAAAAACACGACTATTAACACCGGCTATTATTTCATATTATTAGAATTTAGTTTTTAAATGGAATCGCGTCTTTCATAATTGCTCGGTTTCTTATACATTAATATTCATTAAAATTTTATAAAAAACATCCATCCTTTTTTTAAGTTGAAAGTTAGTTTTTAAGTTCTTATACTGTAGTTAAGAAGAGACATTACAAACTTGGCTCAAAAGAAAATGTATTTGAAAGTAAAAAAATCGTTGCCAAACTTTTCAAAGTAGAACTTGTTAAATCCAGTTCAAATACGAGTATAGATTTAAAACAAGCACGCATAAAGAATTTCATCCTTTTATTATGCTACAGAAGATCCAGCAAAAATACTGCAACTATTTGATCAGAGCAAAAAAATATTTCACATTACATATTCACTTAAAATCTTCAGATAACACATAAAACATCAACGTGTGTAAATGAATTTCCTGCGCAGGTCTATTCACAATGGAAGTTTACGCTCTTGGCAAACTGGCCCTGACTCCCCCAGAGTAAACTTTTGCTTTGGCCCTTAGTATGTCGACCAAATGTTGTGGCCCAATTGCGATCCACTAGGAACAGAGTCGTCCAATTGATTTTGCCCAGAGCTTATTAGGCTTCAGTGGCGCACAGGAGCTTCGATATTTAGGGTACTTGCTCTAGACTTTGAGTATTAAGGCTGTTGGTGCATACAAAATTAATTGCTGTAACTATTGATGATTGAAAGTGAGTTATAGGCACACGAACATAAAACATAAAATTGAATATACGGCACGACAATATACTCCAGTTTATATATGTAATAATTGAACAATTCAAGAGTCGATACAGATTAACACACAGAGTTATTCCATTTTTCTTTAACTCTAACAAAGTCAACTAGTGTAAAATGTCTACAGCAGTGAAAACCGCAGGTCCAGAGAAGATGGATAAGTAGATTCATTTGCGGTCCGGTCTCGCAGCCGCAATTGAAATACTATACACATGAAACCACAAATAACTTCGTTCCACCAGTCAAGACGGTCTCGGAGGATATCCTCCATTAGGTGATTTTTGTCTGATATACAGAACTTATGAAATATTATCTATATTATCGTACAGGGCATGAAAAAATATTAAATTAAAAAAATTATTCACACAAAAATTAGGAACAAATAAAAAGGCTTTTGTATATAATAACTTTGTAATATTATAAAAGAACGATGATGTATAACAACTAAGAATTCGATCGAATTGGAGTAATACCTTGAAAGGACCACAAGGCATCGAAATTCATATTTTTCGGAAGTGATCCATTTGTGTTCTGTCAATATACTATCTTTAAGTATCTTATTTGCGCTTTAATCGCTGTATTCATTGTATATTATCTATATTTTCTAGGGATGCAAAAATCGATTTTTTAAATTTTCTACTGTGTCATGGCTATACAGTGGTATTAATTTTATACGAATTCTATACATCAATCAAAATTTTCACATCTACAATTAGTTATTTTATACATATCGAAATTTCTCATAGAAATATCCTGAGCAAAAACCATTAAATAAATGAATTTTAGGTGACACTACACATTGCGTACGTGCACGCGTTCGTGAACCCTACGCTCTTCCTCACGTTGCACCGAGGCTTGCGCCAGGGCATGACGGACGTTTGTTGTGGTTGCTGTGAGAGCTTCGCCCGGTGGATCCTGGGGGCAAATGCCCCCACCAGTCCCATGCAGCAGGTTCACCCGCCCCGCTACGACTCACAGCTCAGGCTGCCGCCCGCGGGCAACTCCTTAACCGAACTGCCCTTCGTTTCCCAGCCCAGCGCCGCCTGCGACCTCAGTGATGTCGCCCTCCTAAGGCCACCTCTACCACCCCAGCCTAAACACCACATGATGGTAAGTCAAGAACCCTCGTTCTCCTACGAGAGTTCTTTACACAATTTCCATTGCATTTCACAACACCTCCTTCAAATAAAAGCTGTTTATAAATTATGAAAAGCTTTCAGGAATTCGACATTTATTGTTTCATTGCGTTCCGTATTTTAAATGAATACGGGGCAAGCAAAACTCAGGAAAAATTCTCTTAGGTAATCTATTATTAAAACCAAGATCATTTTATGAACGAAAACATATTAATTATTATTTATAAATTAAAGTTCTTTTATATTTAACGTATTTACGAACTGTAGATAAATCTTTAATCTGTTTTACGAAGCATTCTAGAGATAGTCTTTAGATGAATTAACATATGGGGTAATGTGTTAATAAGTCCATGTTAAAAAAGTGAAAAATTATAGATATACGAAACAAAAATCAGTAATTTAAAATTAATATTAATTTTGATATTTACAAATGTTTTTTTTAATTTCACATAACAATTTTTTAATAAAATACATTTTAAAAAAATTTACTTAATGGAAGAGATATTACTTGATTTTACTTCACTGAGTATTTAGGACAGATATACACAAGATGTTTTCATCAACAAAAGAAATGCGTTTTTGAATACGTTTCATTGAGTATGTGTGCCTCTAACAATAAAAGTGCAATAATAATATATTTTCAAATAGATTAATACTTTCATAATCGAATGATAAATTTAGAAAAGATATTTGTTTCGAACAATTTATCGATGGAATTATCTATGATCTAAATATAGTGGATATCCTATTTAGTCAGAGTTAAATTATAGGAAGTAAAACATAAAGCTTTTGTGAAATGACAGTGTAACATATACCGTAATATTCCTTTGACTTTTTAAATGTAATTCTAAAAATACGAAGTGATTATTTAAACATACAAAAAAACACTTACTAATTGATTTCAAATTTAAAAAAAGGACGTTTTATTGCTTTATACGTAATTATATTTTTATTAAAAATTTAAACTAAAATAAGCATACGCAATGAATGTTCTTAAATAGTTATTTCGGTATATTGCTATCTTGCTTTATCACTTCTAGCTACTTTAACCTAAGGCAGTTATCAGTTTACGAAAGATGGTTTCATGTATACGTCTGTCAACGCAAGAATATAGGTACTAAAATTTTTATAAAATTTAATCATTATTTCAGAAAATTAACGTCACATTTAACAGTCATGGGCAATTAATGAACTAGAAATCTAAATAAATCACAAACATAAAATTGATAAATATGATAAAAAAGACAAGTACAATTCAAATTAATATTTGAGATCTACTTAGTCCATGACTGGTTATTTAAACTAATTTTTTGTCATATTTAAATTCATGCTTTAGAAAAATGTTTTTGTAACTGCTATGCATAGTATTAAAAGTAGTAAAAGCATCTATTTGAGAGTAAACTCATTAAAATCATTGAATTGTGCATGTACACAAAAACGCAAAGCAATTTAGAAGTATCTACGAGGTAGTCCATTTTGATCATCTTTCTATTACTTTTCTTTACAAGGCTTCTGTTTCTGTCGTATTCAATAAGGTGCGGAATCAATACGATAGAAAACATGTCGGTCTCTAACACTATTTAACAATTAATTTTACCTTAAATTTAATCGTATAAAGTGAGACCCTCTTGTTAATCTGTCATAAGGGTAAATACAACTACTATAACTATCTGCATACTCATATATATCTTTGAAATATTCAAGGGAACTGTTTGATAACAAAAACATACATTGTTCATTTTTCATTTTCAAACATGCAGTAGAGCTTTGTACGAGACATGCATTTTTTAATTCAATAAAGATGTAATAATGCTTGAAAAGCCTACCTAGTTTCAAATTCAGATTTTACAAATATCAGTTTTGGATTTATTGAAAAAGTATATGTTTCTTCAATATTTAAACATGCTGCAACGCTTATAAAACATGAATACCAAACGAGATAGTCTGAATGCTGACAAATATGGCTTGTTTTTGTTCGAGCACTAATATTTTGACTTGGGTGCATTTTTTAATGTACACTATTCCCAATATTGCTTTATACAAAAAAGTTTTATGGCCTATAAAGAAATCAAAACAATTGATCGCCCCAACTGTTCAATATATGTATTCACTAGAATAGAGTTAGAATTTGAGGATTAGTGAGATACAAAATGTTATTTTGGTTCATACGTGATTTATGCATATTAATAAATTAATTAAAAAGTCGAACTTCTTAATATTTATTATTTAAGAGGTGTAACATTATAAAGAATGTCCAATTGTTCAGCTTTATATAAAATTGATTTTATGAATAGAAAAATTTAAACACCATGCGTAAAAAAATGCTCCGAGTCATTATTCTGACACAATAGCAGATTTTTATAAAAATGACAAACTCATGGATAAGTTTTCAGAATTTGAATGACTTTTGTACCCTCAGGGTGAGGTGCCCGACCCTTGGAGCATTACATCGCGACCTAAGAGTACGACGAGCCTTTACGAGGAGGAACTCTCGCGGCGACCCAGCCTCCTACTTCCCCCGCCTCCCGAACTCAACGACATGCAGTCGACAATCAGTCCAACGAGCAGCGACTTACCCAGCGAGTGAGTGACTGGATCTAGCGCGCGAGCATCGTTATCGATGTTGCACGGAAAACTGTTTGCCCTAAAAGAGCTTTGCACTTGACTCGGAGGAAAAGCGGAGATCAAAATCCATGACACACATGCGATCTGTTTTGAATGGTTTATTCAATCACGTACTTTTGGTTTGTGCTAAATAACTGAGGATCCAAGGATTTGATTAAAATTAAGCAGCAATCAAATTCTAAATTCACAATTACATTATTTTACATTTTTTAGTGGAATGAACGCGAATACACATCCACAGGGTCTAATTTTATTTTTATATAATACGGAATTCAACAAAAATTTCTTAAAAATCAAAAAATATGCATAATAATATGTAATTACAACAATTGACATACATTAAAAATTAGAATCTTTAAATATTAAAATATTTGAATAATTTACAGATGCATAAGATTCATTTTTAAACAGTCACATTTTTAGAATATATTCTACCTAATAATACGTAATATCAAAATTATTTCGTAAACTTATACAATTAAAAAAAAGAACAGCGTTTCATTTCATATTTTATATAAGAATTCGAATACAATCGTTCAGATTATAATGTTATGTGTGACTACTAGTAATTCTGTTAATCTTTGATGTATGGCATTTCTACTGTAATTACTTGAAGAATATTAGCTGTGTAACAAATTATATTTTCAAATTATACAACTCTACTTATGAGTCGAACTTTTGTTGAGTGTAAATGAATTTTTGAAGTTAATAAAAGTATAAGAATTATTTGTTTCACTAATTTCGATTAAAAATTGCTAAAAATTTTAATTAATTTTAATTTTAAATTAATCTGTGTATTAATGTATTGAATATAATGATTGTAATATAATGAATGAGCGACTTTTAGTTAATATAATCAGTAATTACAGAAAATAATAACGACATATGTACTGCACATATCATATCAGAAAAGAATGAGCCGAAAAAAGATACTATTGTATAAATCTTACTAATTCAAAATCACTGTTGTCAAATAGTATGATTCAACCATTAATACAATTCATAATATCACATTAGACAAGATATGATGAAATGATTCTTTTAATTTATATAAATGTAGCAAAAAATATTATTTGCATTTAGAATAAGTAATAAAAATAAATTATAGCAGTAATATTATTCTCATGAGCACTCAAAAGATCTAACCTACTGAATAATATATATAAATATTGAAACAAATCTTTGCAGACTGAAATATTTCATATGTCTAGATAATATACGTAGTCAGACACGTGATTGACTTTCATTCAAACTTATATGAGGGTATCCGCATCATATAATTTTAATTGTAAGATATAACAATTTACTCAAAATTACTATT
Organism: Sycophaga agraensis; assembly: GCA_018906755.1. Taxonomy (NCBI): domain Eukaryota; kingdom Metazoa; phylum Arthropoda; class Insecta; order Hymenoptera; family Pteromalidae; genus Sycophaga; species Sycophaga agraensis. The sequence goes on from JACCIE010000003.1 coordinate 2,067,306, forward strand.
CCTACTTATATATTAATAAACAAGGTTATTAATGTACTATTTGGAAATAAAGATTAATGTGAAATGAAAAACTAAAGGCTGCTGTGAAAATGCTTTAATAATAATATCACGTGATGTATTCATATTATTTTAAATGCGTAGAAATTGCTTCAAGAAAAATAACAATAAAGTCTTTTTTGAAACTAATTATCCAACTGAATTTTTAAAATCTCGTATTCTTAAATTAATGTTACGTGGAACTGAATGTCAAGTTAATGTTCAATTTGTGATTTAAATGTGTATAAATATCATTCGTTGTTCAAATTGTAAATGTTGTATTTAACCGTAGTAAGTATGAACCAATATAGAAATTTCTGTTAAATTTTTATTACCATTAAAAATATGCAATATTTTCACCAATAAACAAGTATGTAGAAATTCGAACTTAACAGTAATATATTAAAGTACAGAAACTATCTACTTAGATTGTTACAAATTAATATTGGAATTGTGGATCTTTGTAAAAATAATCGAGCTTGAAATTTACAAATTTGTAATTTGAATAGATTTTTTTTAATCGTACATTTTACTTATTCGTAAAAATAAGCATATCTGTTATAAAAATATAATCTAATTAAATATATCAGAAACTAAATAAATAATTTAAATTTTAATGACATTTATATAGTTTCTGACCTAGTTAATTGTGAAAGTAATTGATTGGAACCAAATCCATTGCAGTTTGCCAGTCATGTATATAGATATTAAAATAAGATTCAATAATTCATGAAAAATAACACTAAAAGTCGATCGTATTTATCTAAAATTATTTAATTATTGATAATATTTGATTTAAAATTACAAACTTTTCATTTAAAGCTTATTATTTCGATTGCGAAAATATGTTATGAATTACAAAATTTGAAAAATATAATAACAATATACAGTGTTAGTAGCAATTGAATGTAGCACAAATATACTTAGTCGTTATTATATAGTAAAAATGTATCTGCAAAAATTAAAGTTAAAACAGGAAGATTAACACTTTAGCAAAATATTGGACAGTGTAACTTATAGTTCCTTGCAGTCAAAAGAAAAAAAAACGATTCTGTTACATATTTACAGAATATCATAATATAATTATATATATATATATAAAATAGAATATAAAAAAGATAACTTATTTTAAATATCTTTCAAATATGATTTTTTATAAATACAGAAACTGTAAAATAAACTATATTACACCTTCTTATTCATCATTAATTAAATATTTATAAATGTTATAATTGTTATGTAAATATTGTAAGATTCAATAATTTCATTACTAATTTATAAATGATTATTTACTTTAGCATGATATCAGATAAGAATTTGATATATTTTATCAGTTATATACTTGTTAAGTTTATAGTGAATAACATAAAACAAAAAAATATACATACTAAAATATGCAATGTATATAAGTTTTGATTTGTTGTAACAATTAAATAAATATTTAATTAAATTAATAAGGAAAATACTATAAGTTAATCTAAATGAATGATATAATTCAAATGATATCTTTAAATTTAAATTCACATTTTCATGATATGTTTGATGACTATAAACAGATTTTATTTTTAAAATATTGAGAGAATGATAGTAGTATGAATAGACAAACAAAAACTATTAACTTAAATGTTATATTACTTAAAAAATATATTTGTTTAGAGTAAGCTTGCAAACATATTTAAAGAAAGGTGTTTAAAATGATATGGTTAACTAATTGCAACCTTAAAAGCGCAAAATCTAAAACATATTAAATAATTCAAGAGTCTAAATTAAATCTACAAGAGTATAAGAAAACATCTATAAAGGAGAAATAATCCTTCAAAATTGAATTTAATAAATCTCCTGATATAGTAAAATGTAACGGTTAACTCGAAAGCAATATTTTTATCAATAACTAAATGATATACAATTTATTATGTAATACAAGCAATTCGTTAAAAGTAGATGATTCAAAAATTAATATTTCATTGCATTAAGAGTTTTAAAAAGTTTCAGACTTTTAACTAAAAAAGAGCAGTCTTTGAATTTCAGGCGATTTACTAAATTCTATTAATGAATCAAGTCCGGCCGTGTTAATTGTGAGTATAGCGCAAGATAATATAAGACTTCAATGATGTTTGCAACATCGCTATTTTTTTCAAGCACGCGTATATACATAGTTGCAGTTTCTACTAAAATACACTTTTCTAAACAAAATAAAGAATGACAAAAATAGATAATGGTAAAGTTTAATGTGTATTCTACAATATCCGCCCACCCAACGTTATAAGCAGGTTGATGTCAATTAGCAATTACAAAAATTATTGTATATGCTATTACAAGTATAATTGGGATTTTTAGAAAGTGTCGTTGTGAAATATGTTTAAAGAAATGTGAATAACCAGTGAAGAATGTGCATGCACGAATCTTTTAAATTTTTTAATGGAAAATATTTTGATAGTAACTTTTTTTAAGTAATTAATGTTTGATAATAATGCGAAAAGTATAAAAATTCCAAAACATAAAATTAGGAAATATATTTCATCGAAATTATTAAAAGTAAATTTTTTATTTTCTAAATATTTTGTTTGCTAATGTAGAATCATTAGCTTTTTGCTTTAGTTAATAGAGAATTTTATTTTTTGACTACAAATATTCGATTTGATTAAAGTAAACTTAGATAATTATATCGCTTTTAGATGATTGAAACGTACTTTTTTTGTTGTAGAAAATAAAATGTACTCTTAGTTCACAACATTCAAGTTGTTGACGGGAATAAGTAATTTGAGTAAAAAGAATTAAAATTAAAATAAATTTAAAATTAAAAAATTTAAAGTAAATTGTAGTTTATAGTCTTTATATTCTCACAAAGCATGGCCGATAAACTCGAAATATTAATAATGATATATTATAAACAAATTGTGCCTAAAATATCGAAATCTAAACAAAATGCAGTAATTATAATGTATTTAAATGATTTAATGATGTCCTAGTAATATTATATTTGATTGTATACGAATCAAATATGATGATTGAGTGTTACTTTAATCTTAACCATTATAATTATACGTGTAACATAATAAAATGTATATATCACCATATTCTGAGTGTTTTATTTCATTTAATTTATTTAATGCATCTTTTAAAATTAGAATTTTTGATAATAAAATATTTAAACTTAAAAAAATACGGTGCATGTTACCTGTTTAAAGGTATTATTAAATACAGTTATATTAAATTAATCAATTTGATATAATTACGAAATATTTAAAAAATGAGTTAAACATCTAATTATTAAAAATTAAAAATTGTTTTTGCAAAATTTAAGAGAATTTTACTTCGTATTTACTATAAACTTAATAGTGTCATCTTGAAGAATTTTTTTGTTTTATTATAAAATATGAGTAACCTAATAAAATAAACTGCAAAAAATGTACGAAAAACTAGCTTATGCAAAGAAATTTAACGTCTTACATTTTGAAATCGATTAATTTAGATATATATTTACAGTCATCAAATATGCTGTATGTATGATTAATAACATAGTGAATTGTGTCATAAATTCTTACCTGTTCAAAGCCGCCTAGAATTTCAGTTGTATCCATTGCTGAATTGACCACAATAGACTTCAACTGTTGGCCAGTGATTTGTGCTAGAACTCTTACAACGCTGCTTTTCCCACATCCAGATCCGCCAACCTAAAGCAATATTTCTTATTCAAAAACCATTTTCAATATTTTTAAATTAATTCAAGTTTATATTTGTCAAAGCTTACAAGTATTGACATCCAGTTCATATTGACACAATTCGCAAGACTTCGAAGAGTCGACATTTGATTACGCAAAAGTAATAAATTTTGGTCATTGCAAATAGATGTATCAGATCGTCCTAAATGTATTTCTCCAAAATAAACATTAATGTCAGTTACGTGTATCACTGAGGATGAATGTAGTGAATAATGTTTTTCAGGGAATATTTCTGTATAAATTTCTTTCACCTGTAAATAAAAATTATTTAATTTTTTTGTACTACAATACTAATACAAGTTATTTTTTTAATTCGCAATGTTGCTAATGTTACATTAATAATAACTAAATTTGCACCTTTTTCTTATCTGCTTGAGTTCTCATTCTATTTACATAGATTAATTCCACTGAACATCCAGGATTGCAAACAACATTGCCACTTTTATCTTTTTCAGCAGCTATAATTGTTGCTTCACACCATCTACTAAGGTCTCTTAAATTCATTTCCCATGGTGCACCGACATATCCCCAAGATGCACCAGCTTCCTTTGATAATCTCGAATTAAACTCGATCATTCGGTCAATAACTTCCTTTTTTATATCTGGAAATTGAGAAGTCGTAATGAACTTTAAGTCATCATCAGTCAATGCATCTACGAAAACCTCTGTAAATCTATTAAGGAAGGACTTAGGTAAGCCTCGTCTTGCTCCACCTTGCCTTAGAGGATTTTGGCAAGCAAATAATTTTGTTTCTGGCTTCACACTAAAAGTTTTTCCTAACAAAATGAAATGAAATATAGAAATAATTATAAATGTTTTTTAATTTGTGAAAACATTAGACATGTTAACATACCTAATTCGGGAATATAAATTTCTCCGCGATGATCAAAACAGGCGTTAAGACCCTCAAGAACGGATTGCGAAGCTAAATTCAACTCGTCTAAAAGGATCCAATGGCCGGCTTTTAAAGCTCGTAAAAATGGACCGTCACGCCAAGCAAATTCACCACCTTTCCCACCTTCGACTGGCAAATCAGCTCCGAAGAGATCGGATACATCAGTTTGATCACTCAAATTTATTCTAAGACAGGTATGATTCGATGCCTTTGCAAGAGCAGATATAAGACTTGTTTTTCCCACCCCAGGGCTACCTTCCAAAAGAAGTGGTTTATGGAGTTGAAGAGCTCTGAGAACTTTTAAAGTATTTTGTCGAGTAGTTGGTGCAAGGAAGGTGAATGATGAGATATTATCATCTTGATATGCAGAGCCTTTAGTGATAAAAAATGGAGATATTCCAAATACATCATTGATAGATGCCGATGGTACTATATCGACGTCCATTGCATTTTCAAAAGATGAATCATTTAAAACATTTATTTGATTATTCAAGAAGGTGAAAACATTTTCTTTAAATAATTTTAGCTTTTCAATACTGAAATAATCAAAATAAATTAAAAGAATATTTGAATATTTACTTTTATTAAAATATAAATTTTTTTACCTTTCCATGCTTGTTAGTCCAGACCCTAAACTATCAATATATGTAAGGCATGCTCCATGATAGTAAGCATCGCAAATATTAAGCTTAAATCTGCTGTTCTCCATAGACTTGTTTATGAAATTCACCCAACTGAGAATATCTCTTATACTAACCGTGAATCTTTTTCCAACGTCTGAAGTCGATAGCCACTCCACAAAGTTCAAAATACAATTTGACAATTTTTGTTTACTGTCATCAACTATCTTGCAAAGATTATGTTCAATAATTGCTTGTAAATCTTTCCTTTCTGTGCACCCATCACACCAAATCTCCGTAAAACGATTTCTTAATGCAGGAGATAATTCTTTTTTTCCATAATCACCACCAGGATTCATTGTACCAATAAAGAAGAAATTTTCATTAGCAACAATAGTATTATCTTTAGAATCATCACCAACGTCGATACCCTTTTCTGCTAATAAAAGGCTGCGTTCAGGCTCTAATAATGAGTTAAGTCTTTCTAGAACACTATCGTCCGCTAAAGAAATTTCATCAGCAAGAAAGAATTCACCATTTTGCATAGCTTTAACGAGCGGTCCATCAACCCACTCAAAGAATTTCTGATTTTCCTCATCACATCGATTCCTAACTGGTCTTAAGTTACCTAAAAAGTCTGATGATTCCGTGTGCATATGACAATTGACAATAAATAATTTTGTATCATTCATATGAGCGACTAACTGGCATACTGTCGTTTTTCCTCCACCAGTTTCGCCTACAAGTAGAACTGGTTCTTTAAATTGGTATGACTTTCTAACAAGCACCGCCATTCTCCGCATGTGGTAAGTCCAGACAACGTGTCCAAAAAAGGACGATTTAGTGTTTTCAATTGCTTCTAAAATTGATTTTGTCACTGGCGAAGTCCTTTCGCTTAAAGTAAATAAGTTTTCTGGATCTACGTCACGTTTCAAATGTTTCTTTATCACATCCCTAACAAAAAAATATTTAATTTAAATAATATTTAGATTTAGAAATGTGTAAAATCCATTTTCTAATTTTAATTTTTAAGTTCTTAATTTAGTTTTTAAAGAAAATTTAAGAAAACTGACCTAATTTCTTGAGCTTCTTCAACTTTACGTACTTTGGCGGCAAGTACGAGGTATCCTTCATCTGCCAGATGCTGACTCCAATCGTACAAACCCGGTCCGACATTAGGAGCCAATCTGTACCTCTCGCCCCATCTAAATAGATCCCTTAATGTAATAAAACCATGTTTACCAGCAAATGCAGCTGTACTCTTTCGGCGTACTTGTAACTCTGTCATAACAGAAATTATTTGTTTGCAGTATGAGCGTGGCATGCTACAGCGCTGATGCAAGATAGTCTCAAGTTCTCCTGCCGGAATTTCATCGAAGTGTAGTTCAACGAAACGATTTCTGAAAGCTCTCGACAATATTTTTCTACCTCCGTAAACTCCAGGTGGATTCTACAAATCGTTAAATATAATAATAAGGTTATTTTTTTTATATTTCGTATGATTTTTCCATTAAATAGTTTGAATTTTACCTGAGTGGCAAATAACATAAAATTTTCATGCGCTTTCACTGTTTGCTGAGTTTCCGGAATAAACAATTCTCTATTGTCATCAAGAACTCTATTAAGAGCTTCAAGAACATCGCTTGGTGCAAGATTTAGCTCATCCAAAATTATCCAGTACCCTTTGCGCATGGCTTCTACCAAAATTCCTTCTTTAAAAACAAGTTTTCCAGATTCATCGGCTACATAACTGCCCACATATTCCTGTAGGTCAGTATGTTCGTGATTGTTAATTCTTACGCATACGTGACCGGAAGCTTTAGCAAGATATGTGATCAAGCTGGTTTTGCCTACGGAGGTGTCACCTTGGAGTAGAAGAGGCATTTTGCCAATCGAAACAACTCGGACTACATCTCGAAGATTGCGTCTCACAGATTCAGTCAAAATATAATTTTCTGGAATCTCCCGCACACTACTACCTTTTATGACCCAGTAGCCTTCAAATTGTATGTAATCTTCGTTTGGTGCACACCTAATGTAATAACATTAATAAAGAATACATATGAATAATAATAATGAATAATATAATAAGATAATTAATAATAATAATACACATGAAAAAAGAAAAAACGTAGTCAAACCGCGTAAAAACTCAAATAAATTTTAAAGTCTTTTACCTTGGTTTTGGAATCGGTGAATTTGCAACAGCTTTTGCAGATTTCTTGTCTAAAATCGCATCAATAATCATCTTTTCAACAACAGGATAAGATTTATGATCCAATTGAGTAAGAAAACTTAAACAAAAGGCTTCAAATAAAGATCTCAATACAATTCCGCATGGATTAGCAGCAGCAACTGTAAGAGCTCTACACAGTGTTCTCAAGCTGTAATGTGGTTTATGAGCAGTTCCATCAAATAAACTCAATGTAGCTTCTTGATGCACTTTCAAATAAAATTTGACTATTGCTTCTAATTTATTGGTAGGTAAATTTAATTCTTCTAAGTAAGAGCTAACGAGGAGCATAAGATCGGATCGCTCGGTAAGTTCATCTATATAGAATTCTGTAAATCTATTTCTTAAACCCACTGGAAGTTCCTTTTTACCCACATCTGTTGCTGGATTCATACAAGCAAATATAGTAAAATCAGGATGTCGTTTGATTGATTCCTTGTCACCTCTTTCAAGTAAAGACAATGAACCTGAAGAACCTTCGAGCAAACCTGATAGACATTCTAGAGTTTCTGCATTGGCTAAATTAATTTCATCAAGAAGCACCCAATGACCTTCTTTAAGAGCTTTGATAAGACTTCCTTCTATAAAAGCAAATGCTAAAGAGAGTTGATTTTTGACCTGCGACGATAGTTTATCCAATTTTGCTGCTAATCTTTCCCATTTTCTCTGAATTTCTTTACATTTAAATTCTGTTGAATCATCATTATTTTTATCCAAATTTGTTCTCGATTTCAGCCTTTTAATAGCAGCATTTGTGCTAGTACTCATTAAGGTGATTAAAGGTTTCCATTTTCCTTTTTGATAACAAGCACCAATATGATTTAAAAATTTTTGATTTGGTTCTACAGCAAAGTATGATCGGAACAAAATTTCAAATTCTTCTCTAATTGGGCAAATCAAAAATTTTAAATCAACTGGTTTATAGCCACCTAATAGATCAGCACTTTCACTCTGCTGATTCATGTTAATTACTATAAGTTTGTGTCCAGTACTGCGAGCTAAATATTGTATGGAACTTGTTTTTCCTGTACCAGTTTCACCAACAAGCAGAACTGGTTCATTTTGAACTACACAACTAGTAATTCGTTCCAACAAACAGGCAGATGGTCTTGTAAAACAAAATTTTATCCTATTCTTTTCAAAATTTATTTTGTCAACTTTGGTTCTCATTAATTTATTACGTCCACCAACAAAGTACTCTGATGATAAAGTAATTGCGGGTTTATATGTCTGAATAAAGTATTCAGCTTTTGTTTTTATTATTCCTAATTTATTACTAATGGCTGTTGCTAATATTAATCTTTGATCTAAAAAATAAAAACGTTAAAATTAAATAAAAACAACGTTGCATCAGTTCGAGACTGACTCAGAAAGATTGCAAAATTTGATAGAATTCTTAGATTTTATTATAAAATTTTACTTATGATTACCTTGATTTGAAACAGAACAACAGAATATATCAATAGCATCTTGGAACAATTTTAAGGCAGAGTCTGGAGAAGAAACAACAAAATCTAGTGTAGCTCGTGAACACCATTTAATGAGATCTCTAGTTGAAATTAATCTTCCTGTTTTTAAAATTTCATTTTCCTCATCAACCTTTTCAGAATTAACCTCATGGTTTCCTACTGAAAATAACAAAAAAACATCCACCATTCTTGCAGCAATGGTATTTAAAACTGGAAATAAGCTTTTGATAATAATAATCAATTCCTCTTTTGATAATGGTTCCATATTAACACATAGCCAATCTTTTTCCAATAAGCTTGTGGCACCAGATGTTTGGCGCTGAAGACCAGATCCAGTTGGAATTAATCTTTGAGTAACAAACAACTGAAATCCACTTTTTACATGAACTGTGTCTCGAAACCCTGGAACTGATAAAGTTTCCTGTTTCTATTAAATAACTTAAAATGCTAGCCACAGTCCATGGCAGCACTATCAATATCTTCTAAAAGAAGCCATTTCCCAGCAGTTACTGCTTGTGTTAATACTCCTGGCTGCCATATGAATTCACCAGGTATATCTGTACACCGATAAGTTCCCAAAAGCATTTTTGAGTCTGTTTGATCTCCCAATTGTACTTTAATAAAATCTGAGGGTCCATGACCAGTTATTTTTGCTAGATATTCTACAATTGCTGTTTTACCACATCCAACAGGCCCTTGTAAACAAATACATTTTCTTGATGCTACAGCAAGTGCTAAACTACAAAGATTTTGATCCATAGATGGCACAGAAATTAAATCATTGTCTAAGTCCTTTATTTGTTTATTAAAAACTGGCAGTAAAACACCTGCAACAGATACAACTGATGGTACAGTGTTAGCTATTTCTTCAATTTCTTTGGAACAGTTCTCTGACTGTAAAACTGTATTTAGTTCAGCGTCGGTTGATTCTGTCAGAAATTTATTTATATCACCAATGAAAGTTCTTGCACAATTTAATCTGAGTAACTCTGACATTTCGAAAACTATACCAATACATTTTGTAGTTAGCCTTTATAAAATACAAAAGTAAAGAAAATATAAATAATCACAAATGATTGTTGTTATTCTAAGATAAACTTTTACAAGCATATTAAATTTTAATATTTAAATTTATTACCATTTTACTTGATCATCTTGATTTGTTAAGTATTTATAAAATTTTGACCATTTCCATTTGCGTTTAAAGTGATCAGGGGATGCTTGCAAAATGTTGTAGCATGATTCAACAATTTCATAATCTGATACTTGAGATGGATTATGGAATATTTTACGTCGTTTTAATTTGGTAGGTTCAACAGAAAAATTTTCTACTGTTTCAAATGGGGCAGGATTTACTTCAAAATATTGTAATGCAAACCTATATTTATAATAAATTCATTAATTAGTAATGATTTAATTAAATATGAAATAAAGCTATACTTATATAAAATATTCTATAGTGTTTTTATTTTATAATAGATTGGTTGGATATAAAAATAAACTTACCCTAATACATCAGGGTGAATTAAAATTAATTTTCCAATAATTATACAACTTAGTTTATGCAATAAGTCATCATTTGTAGAATTAGACAGAGTTGTACAATCTTGATATTTATTAAATGACATTGCTAACAATACTAATAATAAATGTGGAAAACATTCTGCTACATCTTTTGCATATTCTGGATTCATCAAAATATCACACAATAGTTCTAATATTCTTGTTTCATTTTCATGTGACAATTCCTAAAAAAATTTTTAATTGTTTTATGAATAAAATTTATTCGACATGACAAAAGTTAAAATACAATATTACCTTAAGTTCCAGAAAATCAACAAAATTTTTATAATAAACTTTTTGCCTTTTGCAAAAAGATTTTACATTATCGATTAACATTTTGTTGGTAACTTAAGAATTGTACAGGAAAAACAACATTAATTTAATTTAAACACTTTGGATTATGTAGTTTTTCGCCGCCTACTTAAATACATAGGTTATGTTCTCCACACACGTGCATAACAAAACTTGAAGCTATAGCCAGTTGTATCATGTATGTACCATGCCTCTTCTCAAGCACAACTTACTCACGCGGCACGCCGCACACGCGCTTCAAAGCTGGAAGTGGTTCGAAATCGAACTCAAAGCCAACCCCTGCATTATTATATATCCTATATAGGTATGTTTGGATTTTGAAATGTTTTGCCGATGTACATTATCGACTACATGTTACATAGGGGCACCGTCTAAGGCTGTGTATAGCAGTGTATAGCGTGTATAACAGCGGCTATTACCAAACCATTATATACACCGGATTGATATTTGCGATTAATTTTAAAACGAAATTTGGTAAACTTAATGATTCAACATTTATAAAAAGATTTATTAAGTGTTATTTAAATAATTAGTTGCTTCCTTAGGTAAGATTTATATTTTATAAAAAAGATTAGTCAACAAAAGTTTTTAAATTAACTTATAAATTACATTTTATTCTTACTAAATACATAAAAGTTTAAGTTATACGTAGTGACATTCAGTAACGTTTTTATTTTAAACTGTATTTATATAAATTTACACAATTATATACAATGTTATCGCAATATAACCTTATTTACTACAGTTACCCGCATGTGAGACATGTGGTCTGTTTGCTATGTGTCAAAACATTTATAGAATATATGTTTAACGGATTTGTTTATTTGTTTAACGGAATATTTAACATAATCAATATTTTAATTTCCTTAACTCCCTTAACTATTACAATAACTTTATGATTTCAATTATTCTATGTCTATAATACTCTAATTATAGTTATTTTATATTCATAGATCATGATTAAGTCACATAAGAATCATAAAATGAGAAAATGTCGAACATCTTTAGAAATAGAAGAAGAACAAAGTAGAACATTATTCATCCGTATACCACATACAATAAAAAATGCTGGTGAAATCAGAAGCCTTTTCTTTGGAGACTTTAAAGTTAAACTTCCTCGACAATCTTCTAGATATTGTCATGTAATATTTGCCAATGTAAAGGAGAAAATGCAAAATTTAAAAAAAATTAAACAAACATTAATTGATGGGAAACCTATTGTTGCTTGTCCTCCAAGACTAGTAAACTTGGAAAAACCCAAAAAACAAAAACAGAAAAAAATTGTCATGCCTGAACCAGTAGATGATACAAAAATAGGAAAATAGTAAGATTTATTTTGTAAACATATTATAAAAGTACTTTTCATATTTGAATATATTGTACAACCATATTTTTCTAGTCTATTTGTATCTAATATACCTGCGGGAGTCAAGGCCTCTGAAGTAAAAGATGCTTTTCCTGGATCGGCAACTGTTGCATTATTAAAAGGACTGGTTAATGGTGCAAGGTGAGCATAAAAATAAATTCAATATAAATAAATATTAAATTGTGTAAATTTAAATAATACAATTTTTCATTATTTGTATCATAAAGGCAAGCTAGAGTAAAGATGTCTTCTATTCATTTATGTTTACGGTATCATGAAAATTCAGATGAATGGCCTACTTTAAGAGGGAAAAAAGTTTCAGTATTTATATCTAAGAAGTCAAAGAATGTGGATAAGAAAAAGAAAGCTAAAAAGACAAAGTCTCTAAAAATATATGATGAAAGTGAAAAATCAAGTATGTCAAAGAACCTTAAAGAAGTTAAAAAAAAGAAAGAATCTAACGATGACTTAGAAAAAGAAGATAATACTGATTCAAATGATGATAGTTTTGAAACTGAAGAGGAAGATGATGAGACAGAGGATACAGAAGAAGAGAAACAGAATTAGTACCAAAAAAATGAATGTTTTAGAAAATTATTTTCGAGAAAAAGTTGAAAAACAATATTTTCTTTCTGTAATATATTTATTTGTAAAATACATATAACAGTTAATCCAATTATTGTACATTTATCGAATGAGAGTCTTTATAGATTTTCAGTTTCTTAATTAATTGAAAAAAAAAGAAATAGATAAATTCAAAGACAGAAATAAAACTGCATCCTAAAAACAAACTGAATACTCCTCCTAGAGAAGCTGAAAAAAGACTTGTAAATAAATTAAAGAATACAGTTTGCAGATAAATTGAGTAATACTCACATATAAGATTTATCCAAGATAATACTAGTTCTCTGCGTTCTAATACTGCCGATTGTTTGGCGAACGTTATATGTAAAACTGTTGAGTTGATTTCATTTTGTGCCTTTTTACTATAAAGATAATGTACATTTGTTTATATTTTAATTTGTAGCTTAAAACTTTTACAATTCAGCAATTTTCACGTATGATTAAATAAAGTTATATTCTATGAAGTTGGAGGTTCTAAAGATAGAATGCTTATATCGTAATTATGAATCTTAACTATTCGTTGTGTAATTTTTATTATGCGAGTTTAGTTATATTACCGTTTTATAAGCTTGCAATAAATTAATTGGTTTGTAATTAAAGATAACTTATATTTATAATTGAAGCATTTTTTAATTAATCAAACCGAAACAAAAGGATATTGAAAACAATAGTTTATAGACAAGAAATTAAAAACAGGATAGCGTGTTTCGCAATGAATTTAGAGAAAATTGAAATTTTATTTTTCATGATAATAAATTATTTTCATTTTCATTTTTTAAATAATATTCTAAAACATTTAAATAACAAGAGTCTAACGTCTTGATGAACTTGGCATACATTCACTTGAATTGCGATTGCATACAAACGCTGCAGTTGGGTTAATAGGAAGTTATCAGTTAAATTGGCCTGATCACATGTACTCATACTCACTATATCTTGCCAGCTTTGAACTGGATGGCATCAAGGGGCGCGTTAGTTATCTCAACGGTGTACTTGACAGTCTGGCAGTCCGTCAGGCAATTACAAGGCGGCTCACTCAATCTAAGCGAAAAGATGTTTGAAATAGCCCGCGAGAGGCAAGGAAGATTCGTCAAGTTACAGAACACTTCGTTCTCTGGCCACACATTCTTTGCAAAGAAGGGTACGCAACCGCAATTTTGGCGAATAATCAATTCCCTACATCTCATGTAGCAGTTCTCCGCACGATAGCCGGTGGCCCTTCAGGGAAAAAACGATTTCTAGATCAACCACTAGATTTCTGAGGTGTCCCACCGACCTTGCGTACTTACCATTTGCAATTCCTTGTCATCCTTGGAAGGTTCAGAACGTCCATGCTACTGGTTAGACGTGTACCGCGCAAGCCGAAGATGTTCTCCGTGGCTGGAGCGACTGTGTATACTAAAGCATTTGGCCCGAGTCGCGTGTAACTTTCATGTATGCCGACTTTGTAACCATCGCCAAAGTTTATTGCAGAAATACGATCGCTAATGTTGATAGGTTTTAGTAACAGTGAAAGTATGTACCGAGTGCCGAACCTGGCGCTGTGTAAGTCTTGAATTTTATCCGATTCGTTTCTGAAAATATTTATTCTTCAGTTGCACACAATAATTTAATTTAAAAAACAAATACAATATGAATATTACTTTGGCAATTTCAATGATTTTGCTAGTGCATTATTAAAAGAACAGCACACTCCGAGAGCCGACCACGAAGGTTCAAAAAGTTGATCGCAGGGTTTGTATTCACCCTCGTACCTGCACGCCGATACGAGATCAGAGCAATTAGGTGAAACCTCTTGGAGAAGATGGATAATATCCATGTTGTTTGCATCAAGAATCCGCTGCACCTTACTTATTTCGTCGGTATAACTGTTTGTAGGTCTAAGCATTTCCTTAAGGTAATGTAACCCGTTTTCAAAATCATATAGAGTAAGATCTTGAGGAATTTTTCTGAAAATATTATTAATTAATATGATAGATGTATAGTTTTAAATAAAACGTAAAAAAAGAAAAGATAACTGAAACATTGAACAAACTAGAGAAGGAGTAATGTGATTTATAATATTTATAGTAAGTGATCAATAGAAATTGAAAGAAGATAATATATATTAATGATTAACAAATTAAAAATATAATCAAATAAATAGTTAAAAATGTTTTAATAGAGGCTATGTATTTGTCACAAGCCTGTATAACAAAGTCTGCGCTGTAGCCTTCAAAAGAATTTCAAGCGAATATTAAACAATTAGAATTAAAATAATTTTCTATTTTATTACCAATTTAGAAAATCGTTACATACAGATATTTTTCTTTATTTAAGAAAAGCTTTAACCGCTTGGCAGAGACTAAGTACCCATGACAAAGTGTTACTGTCGGTAGTTTAATCTTCAGAGATGGATATTGATTAGTAACGACGGTCGTTCTCATATTTCCCGATTTGTGTCTTTCATAAAACTTAATAGCTAATCCCCCAGCAGAAACAAGTGAGATAATGACAACGATTAACCAAAATAATCTGTGAAGTAATAAGATTATTCATAAAGTTTATCCGAAACTCTTAAACGTATATTGTTTGACAAACATATTTGTAATATTATAATATATACTTATGATTAATAAGGTTTTTTTTAATTTTTAATTATTGAATAAAATTCTTTATTAAATGATTTATATAAACATAATCAGTTATCGCGTTAATGTTTCAACCTTTGTGTCGTCGTTTTTGCCTGCATTGTGTATTTTATCCCATGGATCGACGACTCCTTGGCGAATTCTCGATACACTTGCATAAGTGTAAGCCAAATTGAATGCTGCTTTGGCACACCATTATGGACACCACTTGTGATCTTTTCGATAATCTTTAGCTTCATAACGTATATGAATAGCTTTATATCGGGACTACAAAAGCGGTAAAACTCCGTTTAAAATTTTTACTCTGTAATCGGCAATTTAAAATTTCCATGCCCAGGAAATGTTCACTCGAGTTGATGAGGCTAGTGGACGTTCCACGCCGAGAATCCGGGTCTTCAGTGCTAACTAAAGCTTCGCCTCGCGGCCTCCATAGCGATCAGCTATCTCGCTTTTTGTATTATATGAATGAAGCGAGCGCTTCCGCGTGCTCGATCAACTTCCGCCATCGAGATAAAGATCGTTGTTGCATGTCCCTTTTACCGATCCTTCGCGCCTGTATGCTGTTGTTCGCTTATCGCTCTAAATATTTGATTCTGATCAGGAGGATACGCTTGCATTAATATCGTGTAATCTGGTTTTGGGGTGCGGTCCAGTGCATAATGTAGAATATTTGATTGGCCGGTAATTATTGACAATCACGCGACATTATTTACACCAGTCGAAGTGCTAATTTATGCACCGTTGTGTATAAAAATCAGATATATTATATTTGATTTATTTACACAGTCTTATCTTGAATTGCCTTTTAATGCCTTTGCATGTATGAATATAATTTAAAAAATATATAATTATATGTTTAGTTTCATTGCGTATATTGCTTTATGTTACAATAGTGCAAAAACTACAATTTTCTCTAAATTAGAAGCATAAAAAAATTACAATTTACATAATTGAATTCCTCTTAAGTTCATTACTAATTGAAGAACAAAAATATATACCTGCAAAAAGTTATTAGTTAACGAACGCGTTAATAAAGACATTATATTTTATGTTGGATTTTTACAGTTTATAAATAACACCGTATTATAAGGAGTTAAATGTGGTGTATAATAATAATGTCATGTAATCAATAAAAGTACGCGTTATACCTAGTATATAATTAACTTTGTCAGGTACAGTCTGATCAAATTATTCATAAGTCAAATTTAAATTATTAATTAAGAAAACACAAAATAAAATATTTTTCTGACCCCTACATAATCTTTATGAATAAAAATGTCAATACATTATTAAAATGAATAATATTAAGAAAGCTTCTAAAATTAGAATTTATTTATACGAGTCTATTTATCATTCTGCTGTTAACCCTATACTAAATGCCATTCGTTTATGTGTACTCAAATGTGCGTTTCTAAGTATAAACTCATTATATAAATTTAATAATAATATCGATTTATTATGATTGGATATAAAAACAAGCGTTTATATTTTTCTACATTAATACATTT
This sequence comes from Sycophaga agraensis, assembly GCA_018906755.1. Classification (NCBI taxonomy): domain Eukaryota; kingdom Metazoa; phylum Arthropoda; class Insecta; order Hymenoptera; family Pteromalidae; genus Sycophaga; species Sycophaga agraensis. The sequence continues at coordinate 2,084,284 of JACCIE010000003.1, forward strand.
ACGCCCAACCAAGTAATAATACAGCGATCTATCCGCAAACATTGATAATGATCGAATATTGTTGTAAAGTAGAAGCGATTTATAATGTCCAGGAAAAGCTTACAAAGTCAACAAGTTAAATTAAAAGCTTTCTAAAAATAGTACTCAGAGTATGAATTATTCGTAAATCCGGCTCTGCGCCTACTTAACTTTCATCTCAAATACTGGGAAAACATGCATAATCTACATAAAGATAAAACGAATCATAAAAGTCCAATGGCTCGGCGCTAAAACGTTGATGTATCGTCGTAAGATAGAATAAGACGGCTAAGAAAGCGCCCTCCCTGTCAAACCCGTACACCGTCCTTTCATACACACGACCCTTTTCTATACCGTTCTCTGGTGGTTTACATCTTATACGCGGGCCGCATCTGCGTGCATTCCCCTCCTTTTAAATGCAGCCGCAGGTTTCGTCGCATACGAAGGCAAGTTCGCACGTACGCGCGGCGCGAGAAACGAGATGCGCGAATTGCGCTCTCGACAAACGATGTCCTCTGTCCTTCTTCGCTGTCGGCTCGCGCTGTCCCTCTCGCGCCAATGCCACTTTTCTATCAATGACGTGCATGCGCAGGGGCGACAGCCACACGAGCGCACCCGCCAAGGGGGATCCCTGCACATGCACGAAGGGCGCTACAATACCGTATAGAAGGAGAGACGGAACTCACGCACACACGGGGCCCCTCGTTTTTCGCGATTCGCGAAAAATAAGCGTGGCGCGCGGGTGGTCGAACTCCCTCTCCTTCCCCCATCTCTTTAAAAACGCAATCACGAGAGAAGGACACGTATACGTATTACGGGCGCACACTAACCGGGCGGAGAAGTGGGCAGCGGAAAGGAGGCGGCAGACGAGAGCGCGGAGAAGCAAAGAGTGGCAAAGAGGAGTGCGAGGAGTGTCACCGCCACAGCTCAGCGCGCACCTCGTAAAAAAGCGCCCGCGACACATCACCCGCGTCCTCCTCGAAGCTCGCGTCAAGGGGACGGGCCTCGGGTCGAGGAGCTGGACGCGCGCTCGCGAGTCCAAGAGAACAATGGTCTAAAGTAAGGCTGTGATTATGTTATTGAGGGAGGCGTCGCAGCAGAAGAAGCAGAAGCAGCACCGCAGACCGATCAAGATTGCGCGCCACTGCACGCGGGTTGTACGTGTAGCGCGAGGCCTCGGTGGCGTCTACGTGATCAGTGCTGCGATGCCGACAGGCGCGATACCCTCATCGTCGCCAATCTCAGTGCCGCGCGTCCACCGTCGTCTGGAGCTAACCTAAAAGAGCAAGCTAAATCCCGAGATCGCTCCAAGGCGCGCACGCGGGGCTAGACAACGGGGCAGGAAATTATGATCGGTGACTGCGAGCCCGCGAGGAAGAGGAACAGCGAAGTTGCTTCTGCTCATTTTCCCGGGAACGCGAAGTCGTTGTCGGACGAGCAAGAGGCTGAAGAAGAGGGGGAGGACGAAGAGTCTGCGACGTGCCCGAGGCCGACCAGCAGATTCTTCTGAGATTTCGCGCGAATTCACTCTCATCTCGGTAGTTGCGAGTGCGCGAGGAGATAGGTAGGACCGCCCGTTCCCGTAGCTATTGTCGTCATCTACACGTTCTACCTGTAATTTGCATAATTTATACGTGAGTGAAGAGTCACATTTTTGTAACGTAAGACTGACACGTATCTTCTACCACACCGTGGCAGGAAGAAAGGTATGCAATTTATTATTTCAAGTTTCAAAAATATAAATGTTTCAACAAATAAATAATTTTTATGTGTCGTGCCTTTCGTTGTATATTTAATTCAAAACGTTCTTCAAATCATGTGTTAATTTATGAGCATAAAACTTCAAACTACTACAAAAACTTGCATTAAAAATTTGTAGATGAATTATGCATAAACATTTGGATTGTCACTGATTAAACTAAAATATCTGCAAATTTTGTAATTTTAATAATTTTTTTCAATTTATATATAGGTTTATTTGGAATTGCTGCAGTTAAATGATAGTAGTTTTCAAATGAAACTAATAGTTTATTTTAGTTATTAATTCTTTACTTTAATTTCAATATCAATATAATACTGAATAATGAAACAGAATAACATCGTTAGAATTTCAAAAGTAACTTATGGCATTATTTGTAATTCAGATATTTGATTATTAAACTCCTATCAAGTTACTACCTTTTAAAAGTTATTCAAATAAATTTGAATCTTCTACTAAAATGTATTTGAGGTAGTGTTTATTCAAAATCAGTTATATACCAATTAAAGTACTAAACTATAATAATATATATAATACCTAAGTTTAGTTTTTGTATTAATAACTTATTCCAATTATATTTCCAATATTATCATTATTTTCTGACACATTATCTAATATATTCTAATATTTCAAAATTATTAACTTTTTTTTACTTATAATTACCTATAAATCAATTGTAGTAACATCGTTTTAACAAATTTAAAAGAACCATTACTGGAGAAATTGTCTATAAGAAGGTCACTACTTTGTTCATGGTACTAGGTCAGCTAATACAGCAATTACTTTAGAGCGCAGATGTTGCAACAATTCTTTATCACACTTGCAATACATAAATTTTATTATCATAATTTTATTATCAAACTTATTTTGTATAATAAGAAAATCATAATTACGGATAAATGTAAATATCATGACTGAAAATATAAAAAATATCAACTTATTTCAATGAAAATGATTAAAAAATATAACCATTTTTTCAATTTATTCAAGAAACGAATATTTAATCAATTGTTTTCATTTTTTATTTTATACAATTTTTTTAAATTACTTTTCATATTTACATATTTTTGTTTGGATATTTTGTAGGCTTAATTTATTGATTTAATAAATCCATTTAATATTTTTTTCAATATAATTTAATTTACCATCTATTTGTTTTGCATAATCATAATAATTAAATATTTAATGAACATTTTAATTTCAGTGGTTAATTGAATATGATGATATGAGATTTTCAAAATAACTTTGTGTTTACCAAAGTATTCAATCAAGAAACCACATATAATGCATATTCCTGGAACGTTATGGTGGTTATTTTGGAAGGAGGATGTTTAGAAATTTTAACTGTGTACCACAATCACAATAAAGATGCAAGCCAAAAAACGTTATTTGCTTGTATTTGTAACATGTGCATTCCTTGGCTTCTGTTACTTTGGTGGTTATCGATTAAAAGCTAAAAGTGCTAATAAGAAGAAGTCATCACTTGAGAGTTTACCTTCCTATAATGTTATTGATGAAAACTATAAAGAGAACTACGAAAAATATTCAAGATCGTTAAATAATCCACCACCATCTTCAAATTTAAAAAGATGTGATATGCAAACATGTTTTGATTACACAAAATGTAAGGAAGGATTTAATGTTTATGTGTATCCTGTTGAGGATACCATAAGTCCTTTATACCAAAAAATATTAAATGTCATCACAGAATCACGATATTATACATCGGATCCAACGAGAGCTTGTTTATTTGTTTTGGCTCTGGATACGCTTGACAGAGACCCTTTGTCAAATGAATTTGTACATAATCTACCTACAAAACTTGCGCGGCTGCCATATTGGAATAATGGAAGAAACCATTTAATTTTTAATTTATATTCAGGAACTTGGCCTGATTATGTAGAAGATGCCATAGCCTTTGATTATGGACATGCAATGCTTGCAAAAGCAAGTATGTCGCTTATGAAATTAAGAGAAGATTTTGATGTGTCTATACCACTTTTTGCAAAGCAACATCCTGAACGTGGAGGTGAACCTGGTCTAGCTATTTATAATAATTTTCCTAGTAATAAGAAGTATTTAGCAGCTTTTAAAGGAAAAAGATACGTTCATGGTATCGGATCAGATACAAGAAATGCTCTTTATCATTTACATAATGGAAAGGATCTCATATTTGTAACCACTTGTAGACATGGTAAATCTTGGAGAGAATTGCAAGATGAACACTGTCAACAGGACAATCGAGAATATGAAATGTTAGTAGTATTTATCCTTTTTGAATAGATCTTAAAAAGTTTAAAATTACAATACAATATTATTTTTTAATTAAAATACAATAACTTAAACTTAATTCTTTTAGGTATGATTATGATGTTCTCCTGATGAACTCTACATTTTGCCTTGTTCCTCGAGGGCGTCGACTTGGTAGCTTTCGATTTCTAGAAGCTTTGAGAGCTGGATGTATTCCTGTTATTTTAAGTAATGGTTGGGCTCTTCCATTTCATGATCGAATTGATTGGTTTCAAGCAGTAGTATTTGCTGATGAAAGGCTTCTGTTTCAAGTATGTATTGCTAATTTAACTATTTCTATTTATACGAAATTAGAACTCATATATATATTGATAATAATGAAACAATGTTAAACTGTTCGTAGGTTCCTGATATTCTCAGATCAGTAGATAATACAGAAATTTTGATGCTACGACAACAAACTCAATTTTTATGGGAACGATACTTTTCATCTTTGGAAAAGATAATATTTACTACATTCGAGGTAATTAAAATAAAATAATTTCCTCTTCATTTTTCTTAATATTAAGATAATAAACGTACGACATATGATTTTAAAATTTTAATTATAGATAATACGCGAACGTATTCCTTGGGAAGGTCGAAGAGAGTATCGTGTTTGGAACAGAAATCCTGGGGCTTTGGCTATTTTACCAAAATTTGCTGATAGTCAACAAGAACTCCCTTTTCAAGATTGTAATCCTGGAAACACATTTACTGCCATAATTTATTCGCAACTTGGATCTACTGCTGTTCTCTACCGACTGTTGAAGAGCCTAGCCAAGAGCAAATATTTAGACAAAGTAAGATTATAAGATTTAGTAAAGAATATAAATGAGAAAAAAATCTTATATTAAATAAAATGTATTCATTTGTTACTTCAGATCATATTAATGTGGAACTCTGACATTCCACAACCAAAAAAGCCACGTTGGCAGGGTATCAAGGCACCAGTTCATGTAGTACCTGCCACTGGAATATCTTACAGATTTTATCCCCATCCTTTAATCAAAACTAGTGCCATATTATCGTTAGATGAAGACGTAACACTCAACACTGATGAAATTGATTTTGCTTTTGTTGTGTGGAAAAGCTTTCCAAATCGAATCGTTGGCTATCCAGCTAGATCTCATTATTGGGACGATTCTAAAGTATGCTAATAAAAAATAATCTTTATTCATAAATATAATTTTATCATTTAAATAATATTATACGCTGTAATTAATAATGATTATAATGATTTTTGTAGCATTCATGGGGCTATACGAGTAAATGGACAAATGATTACAGCATGGTGTTAACAGGGGCTGCCTTTTATCATCGTTACTATAATACTCTATATACAGAAACACTAAGTTCAACGCTTCATAAAACTGTAGAACAATCTCAGAATTGTGAAGATATTTTGATGAACTTTTTAGTGAGCCATGTTACTCGACGCCCTCCGATTAAAGTTACTCAGCGTAAGATGTATAAAGATACAAAGACTGCTGGAAATAGGCAAGTGAAGCGAAAACTATTTTAGTAAAAATGCTAAAATAGCCATCTTATATGTTTACAATAGAGTAAAAATAAGTAATAAATAGTTATTAAGATATTTAATTTAAATTCATGTGTTTATTGCAGATCCCCGTGGAACGATCCAGATCACTTTATCCAGCGTCAAACCTGTATGAATACATTCGTTGCCGTTTTCGGATACATGCCATTGCTGCGATCAAACGTGAGACTGGACCCCGTACTTTTTAAGGACCCTGTAAGCAACTTGCGCAAAAAATATAGACAAATTGAACTAGTTACTAACTAGAATTGTATACATTTTATTATTGAAAAAACAAAATATATATATATATATACGGTTATTAAAAACGACGATAATAAAATAATTCGAGGAGTTGAAGTTGCAATGAATTTTGTACGATTGTTTGGTACATAGTCTCACAATCATGCTATTTATTGGTACAATGTTTGTGAGGCTATCAAAAATAAAAAGTGCATAGGAAAGACGCGTACATGTAATAATAAGAACAATAACAGTAGCGTGTACAAGAAAGTTACAATAAGTTAAATTATGATATAGTCACGCGCGCATCGGGTCTTGCTCCACGACACTTTCGTATTAAAATAATTTCTTATGATTATGATTATCTTAGAAAACAATCGCACATATTTATATATTTGAGAGTAAATGATGGAAAGAATGCTTTTTTATATCTTATTTATTTAGTAAATTGTAATCATTGATCTACCAGCGCAAAATATATTTTACATTCTCAATTAAGCGACAGCAGTACAAAAATGAAAATGCTCAATGAGAAGCATTTATTAGTATCAATATATCGTGATGAAGATTCGGTGTTGCTAATAGTGATTCTCTACCAAAATGTAACCGCGCATTTCGTTGCTATGCCGAATATGAATTTGTGTACAAAAGATTCGTTTAATAGTTAATTAATACAAAAAAATTATTTGGCAGATAGTGTTTGAAAGTGAGTGCCTTTATGTCGATCACCTTTCCGATCCTTTTCTGCGTCAAGAGTACCCGGATGTCCTTGTCCACGTACGACCCTTTCCTTTCATCGATAAACCGTTCACGTCCACGAGCTCCATACTTTTTTGTTTATTTGTCAAGGTAAGAGTCACAATTATAATTGATTCAAAAACTGTTTTATTTATTCGTTTTGATTTTGTAATTTGAGGTTGTTCCATCATTCCAAGTTATGGATCAATGCTATAATTAATTTTATGACAATAAATGGATTTTAATAATTATTTGAGAGCAAGATATTATAATATGTAATTAATTTAATTCTGAATGACACTTAATTTTTTAATTAATAACAATAATCACTGATATATGAATTCTAAATAATTCAAAATCTACCAATAACTTTTTTTTCTTATTAGTATTTGACTGACAACTAAAAGTATTAAATATTCTTTTACATTTATAAAGCTATTAAAATATTTTTTCATTAATTTCTTAGTTTCAACAAAACAAACATATAAAATAAAATTCAAATTAAACCAAACGTTGATCAACATCACTGACTTTAAATGTGGATCTATTAATGGTAAGTTAATACAATTATTTATATAATATATTATTTATTGAATGTTAAGATACTATAAAATTTTCTGAAACATTTAAAAATGTCATATTTATAAGTTTTTATTAAATAACTCTGAAAATTGATTAGCACAATAAAATAATTACTTTTATTACCAATTAAAAACATATTTTGCGTATTTGTAATTAATGTCTACACGAGTCGTGAAATTTGGGAACTCACATGCGGTTAAATTTCGTTTACCGTTGGTACAAGAGAAAGTGAAAAAGAAATGATTCGCATTACGCTTATCTTTTGTACTGTTAAAATAATAGCAATCTATCATACAGATTGTCGATCGAAAATGAGAAGACAAACAGATTTGGTCAATGTAGTAATATCCATCATGTGTTACTTATTTTTCTTATATTTGTCCTGATTAAAATTATCTTAGTATTTTTAAAATTTTTTGTAAATATTAGATATTTATCATAATTTACCATTGATTAATTTTTATTATTAATTTTTAGTCAGGATAATGGTACTATTAAAATAAAATCATCGGACTATTTATACTACTATTTATGTAACGAATGTTAAATGAGCAAATCAATAATATTTAATATTTTTCTTGTAGATATTCATTTCATTTCATTGTACTTTATATAATAATAGAAATCTGTAATAAGATTATGAAGGCTTTTACAGCCGTTGCCGTGTCCCTTGCGCAGTGGAAAAAGTGAGAGAAAAAACCGGTGTCCAAGAACAACCTTCACTCAATTAATCAAATTTATTCAATATTTTGCTCTCTTTGTAAGTATACATTTTATAAGTAAAAACTGCATTCAGGAAAAGATAACATCGATTATTTCTAAACTGCCAATTCATTCTCCTGTAAGGCCACCAGCTTGATCCTTGCCAAGCTCTGTATGTGCGTCAATCGGCCCAACGATCTGTATAAAAGAACAATCGTCGACGCGTTTCAAAATAAAATGACGCCTCCGCCCCTTAAAGGAAAAAAGGAGTAAAAAATACTTTGAGAGTCGTGCTGAAGTAGAGTCGCGTGTCTACGTCCCAGTGACATAAGTGACAATTGACCGTCGAATCGGAGGAAAGTAAAGCGTAAGAGAAAGAGGCCGCGCATACCAGCCGAGAGTGAGAGTAAGACAGATACATAAGATCGCTGATTATGCGAGAGAGTAAGAACGAGAGCGAGAGGGACGGCGTGTGGAAGGAGAAAATTTATACGAGCACTGCATGCAGGCGAGCGTGAAAAAGGTGGAGCAGTCGTTTTGAAGAAATTGTGGTTTTGATATACGAGTTGATCTGCGTAACAGACTGCAAGAGTCGGCTGGAATTTCGGCTGCGGACAGATAAATCACGGTTGCTTGGTTCACACCCTTGGAGTTTCTGTTACTGCGCGAATATAGTATCTATTGTTCTGTACATTTGCATTATCATTGCTAAGGTTTTCGAAAACTAGAATATTTTAATAAAATCATCAAGGATATTTATTACTTATTTAACGCACCAACCGCAGACGTACACCAATGGAAACCTTACAGACAAATTCAAAGTAAATAGTAAAGTAATATAGGTTTCCTAATGGAAAGTCGATATCTTGAAACTTTTACATGTACAGTGTGTTTGAAGCTCGATAAAATTGCGTTCCTACCTGAAAGATCCGAATGAAAAAAGTACTTATGGATAACTAGGGCGGTGTTGATTTTGTGAAACGGCCGCGATTTAATATTTCAATTAACCTCCAAGAATAAGCAAGAGCTGCGAGTTTTTACAAAATTGGCCAATTTTTTCCCACTGCGGGATTTAAAAGCGACGTTGTAGCGAGATAAAAAACGACAGGGTTGCAAATAAATTAAATTGACCATTGAAATTCGTTCGTGTAATTATTTAATACTCGCGATACCCGTAACGCGATTATAATGGATATACGAGCTATCGCATTATATTCTGTTTAGCGTGAATTTTTGCCGGAGATAAGGCGAGCTGCCGCCTCGAAAACGGCCCCCTAACCGCTCAATTTCCCATATATCGCATTAGCTTTTTGCCGGGCGCGCGGATTTTGACCGAGAGTCGCGCGCGTTACGTATGGGGCCCATTATGAATTCCCAGCGGCTCGGCTTCGCACGGCCATTATCCCCGTGCGCGAAAACACAACCGGGGCGAGGATCTCGGGCGGGTGGCTCCCGCCCCCGGAAACGGGGAAGCCCGCGGGACGAGCCGCGGGACAAAGCCGCGGATAATGGGGCGGGGAAGAATGAAAAAAAAAAAAAAGGAAAAAAAAAGAGGGTATTAAAGTCGCGTAACGAGTGCGGCGCCGCGGCCGCATGAGCGCTCTCGGGGGGCCCGGGTGAACGGTTTTCTCATAGGTCTGCCTCGTCCCACGCTGTTGCTCCTGCGCGCATGGACACGAGACACGCGCCGCACGGCCGCCGCGGCATTCTTGCGAAAGCTCTGCCTGTATATATATATCCCGCTCTCTTTCGATCGGGCGCGCGCGCGCGCGCCGCGGCCGGCGCAAAAAGCCTTTTCGGACGCCCTCGGAGATGCCAATCCCCGCGCGACGCCCGGGTTTTTCGCCGGGGAGGTCCCCCCCCCCCACCCGCGGCCCCCTTGCCGTCCTCCTTTCTCGCGGAAATCGCGCGCCGCGGCGCGCCTGCCGCTTACGTAAATCGCGCCCTGATAAGCATTTCCAATTTTGAAACGGCCCGAGCCTTGGCCAACTGCCCATTAGAATGTTAATCGGCCGATAATTATTCCGAGTCCCGGGCGCTCCCGCCGCGGCCCCTAACAATGATCAAGGCGCGCGAAAAAAATCCATTTCGGTAATTACACGCGCGTATCGAACTGTTGATTGCCCGTGTCCCAAAGCACGTAATTGCGCCCGTTTGACGGGAAATCTTAATTACGATTTCCTCGGCGACGGCCGAGCTCGACCTTCGCAAGATACACGATTTTTCACCTGGGCTCTATGGCCTTTTTTTCAACTGTTTACGCCCGGACGTGTTTCCTACTCGTGAGATATTGAGATTGATGTAGTGGTCGAATTCAACCAAAATGAATTATGCGCGTTACAAATTTTTCCCACTGGGCTAAATATATACGGATTTAGCATTCGCTACACGAATAAGAGAATTGCATCATGGATTTCTATAGGGACTCAAAGTGTCCTTGGTGTAATTAACCGGGCTGAAATTTAACAAATTATGAGAACGCTATAACAGTTTGCGTGACGTTGAATTGAATTCAAGATTAAAGAATGTTGATTCACAAAACTAAATCGTACTCTAGTCCGACGCCTGGGATACGGGCGCAGTAAACTTGTTGTTAAAGCCCATACTTCTGTCTGCTGGAACTGCTCCGTATATCAGATTGTTGTAGGCGATTGTGCGAGCGCGTTTTCAGGGTCGAAACCGCGCGAGAGCCGCCGCCGCCGCCGCCGCCGCCACTCTTTTAATTAGGCTTTTATTTCAGCTCCGAGATTATTGGAAGGGATTGTTATATTGCAACGAGTGCGCGCGAGCGCGCGCGTGAGATTTTTCCAAGTGACGAAACTTTATATTGATTTCATGAAAGGATTGGCGATTACGGTTGCGAGAGTATTGTTTTTGCCAGATACGCCAGCTAGAGTGCAATTTACATACGTAACTACTTACGAGAGCCAATTGTAAAGTGTTTAAAATAGGTGAATTATGCCAGCATCGGATTTGGTGTAAGGATATCAATGTGCAGATTTTATTGCTTGTACCTCGGTGTTTTAATTCGATGCAGCCTAATCCGATCTTTTTGTCGCTAGCACAAGTCTCTATTTAAGATTTTTTTATTATCTCTCCTTATATTCCAATTTAATAACTTGCCAATTAATTAATTTCATCTGTTTCGAAAGGCATTGTATAAGTGATTGTATGGCTCATTAGCCTGCAGTATATCAGTTAAAAACTATGTGTGAACTAAATTCATTAGGAATTAAAAATAAGGTCGTTTTAAACATAATTTATTATCTTAGAACTGCTATTTGGTAATGTGACGCGTTGAAAAGGAATTCCTATTCATTTACAAGCAATAAACGAAACTTTGTATATAATTATTGGTTAACTTTAAAAAACATTGCTTTTATTTTATTATTTGAATTATTAACGTATTATTTTAATAAAATATTAAAACATTTAAAGTGAAATTTTTTCCATTTTTTGCCAAGGTAAAATGTATCGCCTGCATCTGATCAGATATGTAATAAAAATGTAACTAACTTCTACTTACTGAATGCCGTTTGCTGATAATGAAAAAAATGACAAGTAAGTATAGATCACTCAATTATAACTACCTTGACACCCGATTAAATCCAATAATTTTTTTTTCCAAAAAATGCTGTCGAGTTACATTTCTACCCAACTTGAATGCGTATTAAATTCAAAAGTTTAATCGTATTTCTTAACGGAAATACAGTGTTATAGTTCTGCGTTTTAGATTTATTATCAAACTCTAGGAAGTATAACTAATTCATGAATACATTGCTTTATATGGAAAGAAATACGTTAAAGCATAAAAACTGTATTAATATTAATCCTTCAAATCCTTAAGAAACTATTAACGCCAGAATATTTTGGTGTATTATGATAATTTAGTTGTAGGATATTTTATAAATAATATGATATGAAGTTAATAAAATGTTATTGCTACATAATAATATTTATATTTTATGTTATTTTCTTGGTAATTAAAATGTAGATTTATTGTATTTGGGTACACAAATTTAGATTTATTATAATTATCTTTTGAAACATCTGTTTATATACGCAAGTATTCGATAGTGTCCTTGATCACTGTCTACTAGCCTGTCTAAGCTTCCAGTAGCCGGCCTATCTCTACTATGATGACAAAAATGTCACAAACTTGACAGCATAGACATTTTGGGAATCCGGAACCATTGACTGCTTTTACTCGTGCCGAGCATTCAATGCACAAAATAAGAGTGAAAGAGTCATGTCCCTCCCTCCATATATACTTATTATCAAATACGACCGCTCTGCATCTGTTTACAAGATTTCATAATGCGTAATATTCACTCGTCTTACGTGTGCTTTCTATTTCGACTATTTCTTCACTTAATGGGTTTATTTTCTTGAGAATGGCTCGACGATATCAGTTGTTCCTCGAGCTGTTCTAATTTTTTTTTATGAAAAGTCTGCAAGGTCTGCAAGGTCTCGCAGAGTTGCATCAACCAAGGGAACATTTATCTCACAACGATCGTCTGATTAAACGTTTCGTTGTTCAAAGCGGTGCTCGAGCTCAGAGCAAGAAAAGAGCCTGTGCATGCGCGTAACCATACACTTACTTTAATCTCCCGTTAAAGAATTATCGACTCGGGCGTGTCGAGTCGTCGGAGAAAATTCCAGTATCCTCCAAGGAAATTCAAGGCTGTCGAGGTTAATATCCATTTCGAACTCACGATAATGTAGGTAAGTCGAAGTACTGTGCATAGCTGGCGAATAATTGTTATCAAAATGCGTGCGTATAAGTCGGCTCGTGCGCAAAAACACAGAAGGTAATAATTACATTTTAAGTTGCACGTTTCATTATGTAGTATAAATAAACATTTGCCCGTTTAAGAAAATGAACTGGAGATTGAAGGAATTCGATACGGTCGAAGGAGATTGTCTACACGAACGCTGGTCGTTCATCCAGGTATACGGGGCTTGGAAGTCGCCTCTCATATATGGGATACTGGCGGCAGCTCCTCGAACTATGTCTGGCTCTCCGTCACGCCTGTCATTTTCTTGCGCACCATTGCGTCTATACCCAGTGCACCGCCCTTGTGTCAGGCTGGCGTTGGGCACGTCCATGTTTACGAGTTGTAGCAGTTCACAACGCGTGTTAACGTCAATACATATTTGCTAGTTTCCAGCTTGAGCCCAGCTCGATAGGTTTCAAAAGTTGTCGACTAAATATAACGATTTTTTGCAGAAATGCATTTTTACGAGAATCTTGCGGTCGGGTATTTATTTTCATTAAGAATCACTTTGAGTAAGTTTTCAGTATGTGGATACGTCATGCTAGGCCGGATTATAGTTGATTAAGAATTAAGTGACTATGTGATATCTTTTTTAGGATTTTCTTTAACGATTGGTATTGGAAAAGGAAGGAAAAAGAAGAACTTTTTAAACCTTTGGGAAACTAAAAGCGGGTACTGATATCTTTAACTTTCTCAAGCTCTATACCGAATGCATAGTCGAAGTTTCAAAATCTATTTTTTGCTCAACTTACTTTTAATCAACATATATCAATTTTCTAAAAGCACCTTACATTACATTATTGCAATTACTTTCATTTTTTAGCGAGCAAAAGATTTTCCAAATTTGAAGTCAAACCTAGCCTGGGAAAGCTGTCGCACTCCTTGTGCAATTTACGAGGATAAGTTGTTATTTATAGTTTATAGGTTTATAGGTAATTCGCAAAACCATAATCAATTCCTGGTCTGTTATTTTGTAGACGAATTAATATATAACGCTAGTGCTACGTTACAGCACACGCGAACTTTTGGAAAAAGGAAAATAAAAACGCGAGATTTATTTAGAATAAATCACATTTAATCGCATGATTGTGCAGCTTTGACCGATGCCAACCTAAAAAATTAGTTAAAATATTAGTATGACTTTTTACATCGAGATATAATAATACATATATGGCGTGTGTTTTCAAACATGCATTATTTATTATTCCTCGAGACGTTGCAATGTTAGATATAACGATGAATCAGAGCGATCCGGAGATAACCTTTTTTTTTTTCTTCGATTTTAACTAAATTCCACAGGCCGATTTGATAAGTGGGCTGGCCAACCGGCTGCGCATATATACACTCGCCATCTCGACCGTCCCGATAAAAGGCCTATAAAGTTAACGTGCGCGAATAAGGCGCGGGTCGCGGGCCTGCCGGGGTTGGGGCCGCCCGGGGCACCCCTTCTCCGGCAAGGTCGTTGCGCGCGGCGGCAGCCGGGCAATTAACGCGGGGCCCGTAAACGTCAATCGGCGCGCCCGGGCAGTCCTGTTAACGGCGGGCCCGCGCCCCTGCCCCCGAGGCTCCTACTAATACCGTCTTTGCGCGCGGCCCGCCGTTATACCCGTTCCTCGCTCTCGCCGCGGATCCGTGGACATAAAGTCAAGGGACGACGTAGACCGGACGGACTCTAGGGAAATTCGCCCCCTGGGAATTGTGGCGCGCTGCGGCCCCGCGGGGTGGGAGTGCGCTCGATTAACGCGGAAACGCCCACGGGACAAGAGCCGGGCGGTCAGGGCCGGGCGCTAATAAGCCCGCCGGCCGAGGGACTTCTCGGAAGCGGACCGCGCCCTGCTCGCGGCCTTCGCCGCCGCGGCGTTGCCCAACCCGCCGGCCGGCCCGATTTTCCCGGATTGTATTCGCACTGTCACGTCCTCGGGCTGCGATCGGCCAGCCGCTCGCCGATTTTATCGGCCCGCGCGGCCTTCGCCCGCGCATTGTCTCTCCGGCCCCTGTTACGCGCGCGTGTCTGCGCTTGCGAATGTGCTTTTCGGAAACGTATATACATCCGCCGGCTCCCGGCGGTGGAAGAAAAGGGCGGGCCGCTTGGCCAAGGCAGTCTATATAATGTATGTATATGCGTACCGACCGCGGGAATTCCGGCGCGACGGCGGCCTCTGTGTTTCTTTTTTTTTTATTCTCTTTTCGACCGGCGGCTTGGGCCTTGGCGTGGGTATGTGCGTATGCGTGTCCCTTCGCGCGGGGAGCGGGGCCTTATTTTCTTTTTTTTTTTTATATTTCAATAATGGAATAATGAGCGGAACCGAAAATTCGATTTGTGAGAATTAAGCGAGTGTAAAGCCCTGCTTTCATTTTTACGCGTTATATAACCCTTTACGGAATTGGGCGATTACGTGGGGCTCGGGCGCGGCCGAGCGGACCCGCGCTCGGCCTTTATCGTTATACACACACTCTTACAAATTGGGACGCGGCTGCTGCCGACGCCGCGGCAGAATGCCCGTATGGCTTTACCGATCCACAATAATAGTGACTATTTTCAAACCGCCGTGTCATAACCGATACATTAAGTGTTTCCATGACGAAAAAAAAAAAAGGTCCTCGGAAAAAAAATTGGACCACATTAGGCGGGCGGCGGATATCGGCCGACTAGTAATAGACGTTATACCTGATGCCGACTCTCGCTTGTACACCGCGAGGATTAATGACGGTTCGCTCGAGGAGATCTCGGCGTCCGATTCTTATTGAATTAGTTTTAATTGGCGGAATTCGAGCGCGATCGTATACGCAAGTGTAATTTGCATTCGAATATACATATATTACACGTATGTATATTCGCGAGGAGCGAAGGAGATTGACTGTCGTATATTGTAAACAGGACCGGAACGAATAGTCGGCCGCTAATTATAGCCCTGGTGGGGCCGTAGGTAGGCGCGCTTCTGAAATGTATCCGAGATCCGAGTGGGAGATGGTTTCGCGCGCGTGTAGCCGCCTGCGCGCGCACAAATTAAAAGGAGCGGATACAAAAATGCCCGATATATCTCTATCGATATATATATATATATGTATGTGTTCCGTGGGAGCCTAGAGCCTCACCTTGGGACTCGCGTATGAATAACTGCCTCTAATTATAGATCGCAATGGTACTTTCCAAATACCCTTAGCAAACGGGGACTCGCAATCAGCGGGCGCACGCGAGCGAATTAGCCCGGGGAGCCGGCCGAGGATCATCCGCGAGGCGCACTTTACCGGCGCGCGCCTCTCCGTAAATCAGAGCCCGGGCTTTTTAATGAGAGCCGATCGTTCACGTATCCCGGTAGTAAAGCTCCGCCAAGGTGAAGCGCTCTATGTGTATATATATATATATGTATATATATACACGCGGGCACCCCTAATGTATTCTTTTGGTAAGTGGCCGCGCAGTTATCGATGCATTATCCTAAATGAATTATTAAGGCTGCGCCGGCGAAGGCCGCCTCCCCCCGCTTGGCCCGCACTTTTCCAAGCCGTCGGCGCGCCGTGCGCACACACACACACACACAGCCGCGTGTATGTGCAGGCGCGTACTGGCCGCGAGGACCGCGGGCCAATATTGATTGGCCGCCGGGGGATTTATGGGTTATTGCACCTTCGCGGGCTATTTGCACTGTGGCCCCGCGATCGACTCCCATCCCCCCCCCGATTGTTATTAATTCGATAGAATGCCCCGGCGGCCCGGGAAGCGCCTGGGCCTGATTTACGGCCGTCGTCCCCCGCCGGCCGTCCGCGGCGCGCAACCTCCGACGTCCACTCAATTAACCGGCCGACGTTAAAAATAATAGTCGCAAATAAAGTGTAAAGGATTTTTTTACACCCGGCGCACTCAATCTTCGGGAAATTGCCCCATTCGCGGGGCAATTATCGCTCCTGGACTACGAGAACAAGGCAAATGAACGGCCTTCCCGTGGCTTCGCGCGCGTGGCCGACGGAGGGGGGGAAAAAAAAGCCCCCGGGAGTAAGCTCTCGTGCACACACATGTATACGTGTGCACACCCGGGGTAGATATGTGAGAAGCGCGCGGCCGCCGGCGCGTTTATCGCGCTCGCAAGAAAATCCTCCAATCCTTTTTTCCCGCCGACGAGCCTCGTGCAATTTTCCGCGGGGCTTGACAAGTGCATTAGCGCGAGCGGGGGTTTCGGCAACCGTGGCATTACCATAACTCATCCGTAATTGCCGGCACTCGCCGGGGCGAACAATCGTCTCGCGGCGTCCCTCCGTCCACGCGTGCGGCATGCGCTTATACGTCCTCCGCCCGTGGAAATCGGGGTACATATATACGCGTGGCGGAGGGCAAGCGGCCCGGTAGCCGCGGCGGTTTGTCACCCGGGGCTTTCGAGGCGATCGCCGTGACGTGCTCTCCAAGCTTTCGTTACGTTTATGTAAATTGTACTCGACGATGTGTACGTTGAATAATACCTCAATGGCCCGCGGGTCGTTTTTAACCGATTTACGTAACGCCCCGCCGTTTGCTCCTTCTATCCGGTACCTCTATCAATCAACTCCGTAACAACTGGATTCAATGATAAGTTTATTAATGATTTCGGACAATGCAATACAACTAATTATCGTAGCGAGGCCTCGTTCGGCCGTGTATTTATTTTAACGGAAAAAAATGCCGAGCGTAACAGCCGTCTTATGCGTCAATATAGTGGAAATGAAGTGTATGGAATCGTTCAATTTCTTGTATAATGTTATTACTATTTATATGCAACCTGCCAACTTTGTTACAATTATTTAAAAACCTATTACAAAACTATACTTTTTATTTATATAACAGGCCATATTTTTCGTAAAAACAATCGTTCACGCGTTAAATGAAAATTTTGCAACAATTATCGTAAAAATATAATAATATCTTATAATTAGAAGTAGTTTGGTATTTTTCACTTAAATACATTATTCTCCACATTATACAAAAAAAAACATTTTTATGCGCATGTAACATCGCTAGCTCCAATGGACGGAAGCGATTCGAAATATCGAGCACTATGGAAACACCGCGGTATATAAAGTGCTACTGTAGCCGCGATTTAGCCGTCTTCGTACAATCGTATGAAAGTCGTACATAAATACGCAAAGCGCACCCACGACTTTACAAACGTGCAACTTGCACACTTTCACGCATCTCATGCATGGGCATGAGTTGCATCGAGCTACTGGTGGCTTCCTTATATTGCCGCACGTAGATACCATGTATAAATGAAACGATAACTCAAAAAGCCAATATTAAAAATAATTGATAATGTGAACCAAAAGTAAGCTTAAATGCACATGGCGTATAAATCAATATATTTTTATTGGAACTTTATCCCTTACAAGTATGTACAAAATAAGATTTATTTCCATTATAATAAATCTAAAAATAAAATGTCAAAGGGATATTTGTTGCTGATAAATTTCAAAAATGGCCGCATGTAATTTACGCGCCACGATAATCAAAAGATATATAAGAAAGCCATTCGTCATCTTTTAATTTTATGAAATTGTCCCGTATCAAAAATTTCCTTGCAAAACTCGCATAAATCTCCGAGCCGAACAGCACAAAGATCTCAATTTGAGGGAAAGGTAAATCTACTTAGCATTAAAAAATAAACATCGCCAAAATGTGCTTTATGCAATAGAGCCCAGTACTCGTTACGGTACTTTTACAAAATGGAAAAGCTTCCGCTTCACGCATATTACATTCTACAATGTTTCTACCAATTAGATGCCCAGTCATACCATGCAAGTTTCATCGAGTCATCTAATGAACGTAAAGTGGGTGACAGCAGTCGAAATAATGGTTAAGCGACGAATCTCGTTAATTTAAGTCCTTTCGTAAGGGACTGTTGTAATGCGGTCAGAAATGAATTGACATTTTAGTCCTCGGCCGATCTTAGTATCGCTAAAAGGTTGGGAGATTACGCCGATTACTACGCTGCCGTAATTTTGATGAAAGAAAGATAATCCACTTATGAAAGTCACATCGAATTTTTATTTAGAAAGTTTCACTGTTCCTTGGTACATTTTATCATTAATAGCCAACTTTTTGAAAGTATAATAACATCTATTCACCAAGGTTTGTTACATATACACACGTATTAATATAATAATTTCTGCGAAATCGGAGCCTGTATTCAGGTAGTAAAAAATGATTGTTGGTCCACGCAGTATTGTTTTCCTTGATATTTCTTCACTTTCTGCATAATATCATTCGCATTCGATTTTTATCATTAAAGCTCATTGGATTAATAATTGGTGATATATTTAATAAAACTTTATTGTTCTGCACTCGTTTGACTGATGAAGAAATCGACGAGTGTAATTTTCAATAGCATTAAAAACAATCCATGTGAAACTCTGAGCTTCACGAGTTTCACGCTTATTGGAGGTTCGGAAAGCATATTGAAATGCGCATAATTTAAAACTTTTTATGAATAATGTTATTGTTTACAGTACATGTAATCCCCGTAGAATATTTTTTATTATCATATATATCATAATTTCCTTATCATTTCCGTCATCAATAATTTTCTGTTGTTACGTTCGAAAGATTACATTCACTCTATTACTGCACGCGTCATTACCAAGACGAAAGATTGACAGAAATATAATTTGATGTTAATTTTTTTTCGACTTTGCTACGAAATAAATCCGTTTGCCTCATCAAGTACAGCCTATAAAATGTTGTCATATATACTTGAGAAATCCTCTATATTATTATTGTTAATATATATATTATAACGTATGCAAATGAACGAAAGATTAGATTTTTTTTCTAATTTGTATGTTTATTTTTGTACTAAAATATAAATAAAAAAAATATTCTCGAAAGGTAAAGAGATATTTCTAAAGCATTCTGTTTTATAATATAATGTTTAATATTTATTGAAAAAAGTTAACGATTATGCTTACCTAAAAATTTATACTCTATAATTAAACATTTTCCTTGTTTCTAACATTTTCACTAATACTTACGTCCACAATTTAGTGGCCTATTTTTTACTAATTCGAAATTGCACTTAAGCCTAAACTAATAATAATTAACATTCTACAAATCTTGCAACACCTAATGAAAATATAGGTTTATAAGTATACCTTGGCAATATAATTTAGTAATTTTATGGAATTGACTATTTAAAACGGAGAATTTTTTAATTTTAACGTTAAAAAATAATAAAAGTGTAATAGGTCAACAAAAGCCGACTGCTCTAAGTGGAACAAAGTTGGAAAACCAACATTAAAAGCATTGAATTTGCTTTGCGAAAAATTATCGACATTGGAGCCGTCGAGCGGAATCGAACGGAATAACTGGCATGCGAATTAATTCGTCGAAAAAGGATAAGGAACACTCGGTTAAATTGCAGAGGTGAATTATTACACGGGCAGCAGTACCGAGGCGCGCGGGAATAACCGGCGAGTCGGTTTCATTACCGCGCGCGGCGCTGGCCGGCCGAAAGCCAGCGACGTGTACACACCTCGTAGGATATCCCGTGGCTCCGGGCGGAAGGCCTAGAAACACACTCGGGGCGATCGGAGGCTCGCCCTCGGCACACAATACTCGCATCGCTCGGGTCGCGCATTGCGGCAATCGGTAACCCAATACACAGCCTCGCGCGCGGCTAAGGAGGTCGGGGCTGAAATAATAGCCGGCCGCTACGTACATTGTATACCCGCGAAAATTCGGCGGGCGGGGCAACGCACGCACACTACGTGCCGGCCGCCCGGAATCGGAAGCTGCCGGGTTACCGCGTCGTCGGCCCCCTTCTTGCCGGGGCTCGCGGCCGGCTCGTAAATCGCGTGCCGGGGCGCACGCGCGCTTTGGGAAATTGCGCGGCGCGCGCGTGTCCCGGCGCACGCGGAAGTCCCGACCGCTACATATATATATCGATGCCTCGCCGTTTCGGTAATTGATTCGGCTTTTTCGCAAAAAAAAGAAAAAAGGAAATAAAAAAAAAAGGAAAAAGGTGGCCGCATTCCTGCGGTTGCGTCGGCGCGGATTCCGGTGCGTGTATTTTGCCGAAACGCGGCCGGCCCCCCCGTAATTGGGGGGTTTCGCCGTTCGAAAATTCGCGCCGGGTAATACGCGCGGCTCTCCGGGCGCGTTTTATCAAAACGTATATATCGCGTGCCGCGGAGGCGTACGCCCGGGGCCGATGATTCCCAACCGGTAATTCGAGCGCGTAATGTGCCGGCCGCCTCCTCCCGGCGAGTTAGCGCTGCTTTGGTCGATGATTGGGAGGTTGTCCCGCGGGAGTGTATATACTTTGGGGCCTCGGATCCGACAGGTGCGAGTGCCCGTCAGCGCCTCTCGCGGGCTGAGCGGGGATTAATAAATAGATCGCGGGCGGTTCCTTGGTGTTTTGCAAGGCGATTGCGCAAGCTCCAGCGTGCAGCTGTCGAATTTTTGAGGATCCGTGCCTCCTGGCTTTGTTATGCTTGTGCGGTAATATTTTTAGCTTCGGAAGGATTCTTATTCTTGTCGATCCGCTTTCTCCTGCACTGCACTCGCGCATATAACTGGACTAATAGCGCACCTTCGCGAGAGATGTTTTAATGCCGGCAAAAGTTTGTAATCCTGCATAATTTACGACATTCCTCGAGAGTCGCGTTATACGCGACGATCTCCGAATCTCATCGATATCCGTATGAATTGGAGCGACATTCTATCCGCTCCATCTACTTGCGCGGCATGATGTAAATATACGAGCTTGTTATTAATCGTTTATACTGTCAAAATAAAAATAATACAAATGTTTTTTTTCTGATGACGTTTGAGGAAGTGTTGTTGGAGGGCGCCCAGGAATTTCGTATATGCGATCGATTGTATTTTGATGCTGGTCCACTCCTTTGAATCAATAATACGTTGTAGAGGTATGTACGTAATAGCTCAATTGGGAAAAAGATAACAAATCAGCGACCTCGTTAATGCTCATTCTTTTGCGCAATAAATCACTTGGAATAATATTTATGTGATCGTATACGCGCTCATACACGCGCGTATAAAACATCGGAGAAATATACTTTTCTGTAAGGATAGAATTTTCCCGATACATAATAATCACACGCTGTGCGCGCCTCCGCGTCTTTTTCCATTAATTAAGAAGCACTAAACCCGCCAGTCATTAGCCTAATTAACGGACTTTATCAATCCGCAAATAGCATAAAACCGTAATCAATCTGATTTTTTATACAGATATATATACCCTCGGCGTGTATGAAAACACGAGCCTCGCCATTTCTTCTTCGCGCGAGGCGGCTCGAAAAGTTTCGCAGCCCCGCCACAACAGCCCGGCTCATTGCGCTCTCGAAAGAAGAAGAAAAAAAATGGGCGGAGGCGTTTCCCCACCGGGGGAGGGACGTTTTGGGCCAGTTGGCGAACGGCGCGCGCCTCGCGCCTCGTATACTCTCCGGCTTTCGCGCGAAACTTTCGATTTTTCCTCGGCGCTCGGCCCCCGGAAGAGGATACCCGCCCGGTGCGTCTGCGGTAATTTTTCGCGGGTCCTCCGTTGCCGGGAGGCGTTGCCGATCGGAAGCTTGGGCTCGATGTCGACACGGAAGCGGCGAGCGCGAATTCAAAGGGAATTGTTTGGCAAGCGCATATTGTTGGCGTTTGTACGGGGGGGAGGGGAGAGTTTAGGGCGGCGCTCGGGGCGCTCGGCTGGCGAAATCGGCGATCGGGCCGCCTCTCCCCCCCGGCGATCTTGTCGGCCCCCGGGGATTTCGTCCTCGTTTCGCGCTTATTGGCTCGGGCCAGCCTCCCGGGGGAGGAGCCGCGAGCGCTTTGGCCGCCTGACGACACTTTTATCGCGCGGCCGTTAAATTGGATTTTTCGAGCGTGTCTTCTTTTCCGGCCGATGAAAGCGATCGCGAGGAGATCTCGCGAAACGAATGTGGAATCGAGGCTTGTAAGTGGGATCGATAGATTGCGGAGTCTCGGGCGCAGTGCCGGCGGCCATTATCAGATCCGCAGCACAAAGGAGCTGTGGAGAAATATACAGAAGAGCTTATGAACATTAGCCGTGGCTTATATATGCAGAGGTGCGCGCGCGGCAATCGAGATATTACACGTGAAACACATTCGGTCACGGGCATTTCTTTCGGCCTGCACACAACTGGTCAAAGTGTGCGCGCGGCTTTTTTTTTACGGATTATAGGATGCGTGACGCGGCTAAACTATAAACACAATCATTTGGGTTGGTTTTTATTAATTTTTTTTTTCCTCATTTCCTCCGCGCTGATTGAAAGCCCGGGATACGGCCGGCTTCCTCCTCCCCGCCCAGGGAATCAAGCGCGTTTATTGTTTTCCAAGAGATTCTTCGGCGATTGCGCCTCCCGAGGCAGGATCGGCCGGTGCCTCCGGCTATACGGCGAGAGGGCGCGCGGCAGCCGGTCGGGCCGTCGGGGGAGCTCCGGGGTTGCGGGCGGCGGCTCCCGGTTGCGCAAGGGCGGGGGCAGCCCTTGGGCGCGGAGAGAGGCGCCTCCCTCCCCGGGAGCTAGCGGCGTCGGCGGCTTGGCGCTCCTTTCTAGACGGCGGCGGCGGCGGCGGCGGCGGCGAGGCGCGCGGACGCCGAGCCAGCGGCAGTCTCCTTTCTCTCCTCGAGCCGAGAGCGCGCGAGAGCCGAGGTCCGCAAGTCCGCGCCAGCCGAGCCCCGCAGATAAGAGCAGTGCGCGCCCCGCGGCCCCGGCGGCCGACCTCATATGAGCCCTCGGCCCGGCGCCCGCGCAGCCCCCGTCCTCTAGCGGCCAGCCCCCCGCGCACCCGCCCCCAAGAGCCAGACAGCCCCGTCCCCAGGAGGCCCAGGAGCCCCGCCGCCCCCGCAGCCATGATCCTCCTCAGCGCCCTCGTCCTCGTCCTCGGCGTCGTCTCCAGGACGGGTAAGTGAGCCGGCCCCCGGAGCCGAGGGGCCCCCGCGCCGCGGAGAAATCCCGCATTCCGCGCCGGGGGAATGAGATCCGCGCGAGCTGTCGCTTTCGCGGCGTTTCGACACGGCGCGCACCGGCGAGCAGCGCCGAAGGCTCGCGGGCGACTCGCCCGGACCGCCCGAGCCGCGGCCCCGAGCGGCCGATTAGCCCGCGGGCCCGGGCCCAACTGGAGCGAGGACTCCGCGGCGGGTTGCGCAACGCCCGGCGCACCTGCCGCCCGGAGCCGTTTGCGCGCGGGCCCCCGGGAGGGCTTATCGCCGGGTCCTCGCGCCCCGCCCGCCGCCGATATAACCCGCGAGGCCTTTCATCGGGGCTTACATGTGCACAATCGGGCGGACGGCCGATCGAGCGCCGGTATAAAATCGGCGGATCTGTTCTGCGATCCGGGGGCGTTGCGCAAGCCCCGGGCGCTAGATCGGCCCCTTTCCGCGCGCGATCCCCCGCCTGCCGCCGAATAAAAAGAGCGCCGTCGCGGCGCCCGGAGAAATTGATCGGTTTTAATTGCCGCGCGGCGGAACGGCCGCGTCGCTCGGGCACAAAGCCCGATTACGCGCCCGCGGCCTCGTTAACGCCGGCCAATTACGCGCGGGGCCGATTTCCCTCGCGGGCGCCCCCCCCCGAGCCCGGCCCGCCCCGACTTCCGCGTGTCAAAAACGGCGCGCGCCGCGTTCCGCAACCGCCGGCGATCCGGCCCGGAGATTACGGCGGCGCGCGCGCGCGCTTATATGCTAATTCGCGCGGCCGAGTGAATGGTATCATCGCGCGGCTCGTTTGCGCCCCGGGAGATAGGGCCGGCGCGTGATTGAGGGCCGCGGGCCCGACGCCCGAGCTAAACTCCGCATTAGCCGGCTTTATGCAACGGCCGCCGAATAAATTTCCGGGGGCTGACGGGCGATTCGCTAACCTTGTCGGCGCCGATCCGAGCTGCCAGGTATATACCCAAAGCCCTCTTGCCCAAGATATCGCTCGGCCGGGGCTTCCGGGATAGATGGAAAGGGTTTTTGTCCGCGGTAAGAGGGAAAAGCGTCGTAAAGGGGTACGAAAACGAGCGCAGGCTCGTGCGTTCGTTGAAATCGAAATGACGCCGAGTGCGCTTTAAAAGATTGCTTATGGGAACTTTCAATGTGTGTCGATTAGCGAGAGAAAAAAGACCAAAGCTGTATTACGGCAAATATTGTGATTGTTATTTTTTTTTTTTTTGTTTCTCCTTTTTCTAACTTTTTTTTCGTTTCTTCGGTGAAATTACTATGCGCGGAGCTGCCACTAAAACGAGTGGTAATTTGGACGGTTCGGCGAGTCTTTTCCAGAGGCTCGCTTGTTAACGGTACCATTTATCATCGCGCTAAAGCGGGCAAAATAAATAAGCTCGTAATGCAGAGGAAAGAACGAGGCGGCGACGCCGCGCGGGACGTCTGCGGCGGAGTCGCGTCCCCGCGCGCCCTGCAATCCCCGCGGCGGGAGGACTCCTCGCGAGCTCCCCTCGAAAAAGTTACCTAAATCTGGCAAAAAGAAAAAAAAATTTTTTTTAACTTTTTCATAACCTGTTCGTAAACGCGGCGTGATGCAAAAGTTTTCAATCATTATGCAACTCGAATAACCGCGCGCGCGCACATTTTCCAATATGGTAAGGATATAACCGGTGGACCGCGCGAGGATTGCCGCGCGGGATATTCGGTTTCAAGGTTTGTGAAAGACGCCGCGGCTTGCAAAAGCCGCGGGCGAGGCCCCGGGGTGCGCGTAGGAGTGGGCGCGCACCTCGCCATAGCTGCCCCCGCGGGGGTCGTCCCGTTGGGCCGCGCCTAAACTGCCTTTACGATCGCCGGCCGAGGACGCCGGCGGTTTACGAGCCTGGCTTTGCCCAACGCCCGCGCATCGGCCCCCGCGCTAACTGTACTCCCATTGTGCAAATAGATCACACGTATACGTGTGTATACGCGCGCCGTTGGCGGGCTGCGCAAGCCCGGCCGCGCCCAACTCCGCTGCCCCCGGCGATGAGCCTCGGCTTCGTTTCGCGGCGTCCTTCTCGCGGTTGGCGCGCGGGGGCGGTGAAGGATCCCTCGGTTTTCCCGATTAAACTCCCACCTTTGCCCGTGAAATTGACGGCCTCGAGGCCATCGCCAGTTCAACGGGTGTCCTTTACGCCCCGGCATTATACAATTACCGGCTAGTTGGCCAGGTGTATATGTGGATGGAGTGGCCGAAGGAGTCCGATTTGCCGGGAGAAAGTACACGTCGGCCGATCGGAAGAAAAAAAACGCCCGGGTAAAAAAGGCCCCGCGCGGGGATCCCGAGGCCGGCCTGATAAAGCGCCGAGGGATCCCCACCTGGCCTCCGCGATGCGCCCCGAGGGGCGCGTCCTTCCGTTCGCCCACTAGGCTCTTGTGGCCTAACGAAGGATTAGCTACTTTTTTTTATTTAGGCCGCCGGGCCCCGGCGAAACAAGGAGAAAATTGCCTCCGCGATATACGCGCGCACCTCTAATCCATCCCTGATTTCTTTCCGCGGGCGGCTAACGAGCCGAGTTCAAGGTTTAAGCCACTTGGCCAATTATATTTCAACACGTCGGCCGCGTGCGTGCCGTACGTACCTCGAATTCAAGGCTCCCCCCGGTAAACTCTCGTAATCTCGCGCAATAAACTTTATGATGGGCCAATTATCGTCTATAATGCGCGCTATTGAGATTTGACGCATTCGTAACGGGCCTCGTTTCCGTTTGAGCCGGGAAGAAAAAGGGAAAAACGGAAAAAAGTTGAAAAAAAAAAAAATGGAAGAAAAGAAAAAAAAAAACGGAAGGCCGCGCGTTGGCGCGTTGCACGGGAGTCGGTTGAAATTTTTGCCGGGGACGGCTCTAAAAGGCGCGACTTTCTAAAAAAATTT
The DNA here is from genome assembly GCA_018906755.1 of Sycophaga agraensis. Taxonomy (NCBI): domain Eukaryota; kingdom Metazoa; phylum Arthropoda; class Insecta; order Hymenoptera; family Pteromalidae; genus Sycophaga; species Sycophaga agraensis. The sequence goes on from JACCIE010000003.1 coordinate 2,110,754, forward strand.
TTGATTTACGCCTTTACTTATGGGCATTTTCTCCTGAAAGCGATATGCACAATGCAATCGCCGCGAAAGAAGAGCTAATTACTGTGAAATATTGGCCGGCAGTCCCATCAATTGGTTACACATCATAAAGTATCATTTGCCAGTCAGAAAGCTGATGCGCTCGAAACAATTTGTTGCGTCCTTTTATATTCATGACTCGGGCAGTTAATTGAATTTTACAAAGCGACATTTTCCCAAGCGGCCGCTAATTTGAATGGCACACAGTAGTCGGGCGATATCCTCGCGGGCGGCCGATGCGCCGTGCGCGCATTCCCCCTTTGATTTTAAACGCCTCGCGGCCCCTCTTGATTGAGGCAACAAAATATACTACAGTAATAATACGCTGTCGGATCCTCCGGGCTACATGACGCTGATATATGCAATATTAAACATTGTGATTACGGGAGTTATATCTGGCAAGAAATCCATCTGGAGGAAGAAAACAAGCAGGCGGATAAAGTAGGGGAGGAGCGCCGAGCGGCGGCGGCGGCGGCGCGCGCGCGCGCGGACTCGTTTAAAGTAAAAGTCTCAATCCGTAGAAAGCGAGGCGCGCGAGCGAGCGCGCGATCCCAAATGATTCGATAATATGCATTCCGAAACGTGGAAAATCAGGTTTTCCGGGCCACTCGCCGCGGCCACTCTTAATTGGGCTCTTCAACGAGGCTACGGCCCCTCCCACCGGGCGCCTTTCCCTTCCCCGCCGGAAGCTGACCCCCCCCCCATCCTACTCCGGAGGCGCCGCTCATCCCCGGTGCCGCGGGATCGGCCGCTCCTAACTCAGGGCGGCGCGACCCCCCGGGCGCCCCCCGGCCAATTACCGCCGTCCCGGCTGATATTTACGCCCGCGGTGGCCTTGTTGCTAAATCTAATTTATCTAGCCGCTCGCGCCTGGTTTATTATCGGGAGCGGGTTGCGCGCGGGCCCCGCCCCGCCGGGCCCCCGGGGGCCTCCGGCCATTTTTTTTTCCTTCTCGCCCACCCCCGCGTCCGCGGCCGTAAACTCCTCGCTTTAACGCGCGCCCGCGCTTTATTTACTTTATGGGCCCGGCCGCAGCCGCTGGCCATCCGTCTGCTGGCGCGGGCATTTTTTTTCCCCGCTCGTTCCGCGCATTCCCCGGGCGCGCGGGGGCCGTTGCCGCCGGGCGTCTTTGTGCCCCGGCTAAACAAAGACCCCGGGGCCACCGGACTTTTCCCTTTTTTACCCGGCGTTATGTATCCCGTGTACATGCTCCCGATTCACTTTTAGCCCGCGGACGCCTCGCGCGCCTCGCAGTAAATCCCCCTTTCTATTACTATACATTCGTAAATATTCGTCAAGTTTATCGCCCACTTACTATTACAACCTGCTCGGGGGGGCCTTTTTGTCCCGCGATTCGGTTAGCGTTTATTCCCGCCACGTCGCACTTTCCTGTCGAGTCGCCTACCGCAATTATTCATATTTGAAAAAGGCAACAAAAAAAAAAAATGAAAAATCAAAAGGAAAGAAAAAAAAAGGGACGGGGAGGTCTCACGTATTGGAAGCGGAGATTCTATATTTGGCGTCGAACGCCGAGGACTCGGGCGCGTCGCCCCGTCGTTTCATCAAATTTAACCCGCTATCAATCTGCCACTTGCGCGGGAAAGCTTATATATCCCCCCATAAACGGTAATGGAGCTCGTTTAAAATCAGTCTCGCTCTCCACGTAGCTGGCTCGTGCCGTAACCGTAAAATTTCCTAAAACCCGAGCTTAAAACGCGTTAATTCGCCCATAAGTATATCTGCACACGTATCAGAGAGTCAAGTTTGCCTCGGGAAAAAAATGGCGAATTCTCACGAGCGGCGAATAAGGGGCCTTATTAGAAGGCTTTTGGCCAATCTCGTTATGTACCGATCGTAACGAGGGGGGGGAAAAAAATCCCGGCGCCGATTGAAAGCCGCGCGTCATTGGAGCGCGCGGGGATACACACAAGGCACAATCGGCTCCCCGCGCCTCACGTAATATTATTAAACGCTCTCGGCGGCCCCCGATGCAGATGAGTTTCGCAAAGTGGCGCGCGCGAGGTATTCTGCCCCAGCGGCTCGGAAAGTAAAAGTCCCCCGCGTGACAGCTGACTCCCGTGGCCGTAGGTCAGAGCCGCCGGCGCTCGTAAAGCCGCGCCCGGGTAGAAGAAAGGAATAAAAAAAAAAAAGGGAGCCGCGGCCTGCATTGTCGAGACAGCCTTCGGCCGCGGCCTCCCCCGCCACCGGCCTGGCCTTTCCCTCTTATCGCCCCGGCGCCGGCTCGCCGGCTTATCGCCGCGCGCATTAGAGACAACCGCACGTACCGCGGGCACAATATATGCGCGCGCCCCTTTTTTTTCCCCGCCGCCCCCGCGTCGAGCGGCCGGCCTTTGAAAGCAGGCCCTCGGGGCCATTGCCGCGGCCGTTATCGCGGGCCTTCCGCCGCAGATTAGATCCCGGAGCGAAAAACCCGCGCGTCGAGATTGCCGGCGCGGTTGTTCTTTTTTTTTTTCCTTTTTATCGGCGGACAATTTGTGTATATATCAGCATATATCGACTTTCTTCGCGCGCTCTGATATTTCCAATATTAATATGCGCGAGAAAGCGGTCGCGCCGGCCGGACGATCGCCGGGGCGCGATATACCCGCTCGCGGCCATTGTATACAAATGCAAAGAGAGAAAAAAAGGCGCGCGGCCGGAGGAAAGAAAGCGCTGGCCCCCCGGGACCCCGACTGATTATTCGGAAATCCGGGATTCCGCATAAAAAAAACGGGTACGCGCCCACTCGGCGGGCAATGCGCGCGGGTCGTTGACGCGGGCGCGCGCATGCGTGACTCGAGCTGCGTCCCCCGTACACGCTCGAACATAGGGCCGCGGGGGCAGAGCCTCCGGGGCACCTGGACTTAGCGCGCGCGCGCCTATCCCCATTAGCCCGGGGTAATAGGAGCCCTCGCGGCGGCTCCCGTAAGAAAAGCCGATTATATATCCTAACGGGCGCAACCGGCATCCCGCTCGCGGGGAAAAAGGGGGCGGCCCCGCGGTTGCGTAAGCCGCGCCCGCCGTTTCTTTCGGCTTAGCGCCCGGTTTCGGAAAAGTCCGCGCCCGCCGGGAGATGACTTGCGGCGATGTGGGAAAGCGGGGCCGGCGTAACGCGGGCGGAAAGTGAGCCGCGAGCTGCCCGCCCACAAGGACCCCGGCAAAAAAGCCCCCAGGAGAACTGTAAAGTCGAGACGAATCCCCGGGCTTCTTGCCCGCGGGCTAATTACGTCGCGGGCTTTTGGACGGCGGCTCCGTTGTTCTTTTTTCCCCTCTTTTACCTCGATATGGCTTACCTAACGCTTAACGGGGTATATAGAGTCCGCGATGGATGGGCCGCGGGGGCCCCCCGGGCGTTGGCGCAACGCCGGCCGTTAGGCGCGTGCCGACCGCCGGAGAAAGTCCCCGGGGACTCGGGGCTTTTTGCCGCCCTTTTTCCAGGCCGCCGGCCAGTCATCGGCGCTCGGGCCTCCTCTCTTTTGCCCGGGCGCGACGCGCGCCGGCCCCGACGCCGGGATTTCCTCGGGCGCGGCGGCCTCCCCCGGAGGAGCGCCATAGTCGCCGAGTTATCCCGCGGCGGTTTATCCCATTGTGCGGCTGTATGGGCGCGCGCCGCGTCCCGTGGAAAACTCCGGGCATTGTTCGGCGGATAAGGCAAAGCCGGGTTTCCCTTCGGAGCAAACATTGACTCCTGTGCAGCCCAATGATCTTACACGGCCCGTCAGTAGTTTCATTAGTGAAAGGAGTTTTATAACTCAAGGTGCTTATGCAGTCGCTCTGCAAGAATTAAAAGTCCTGCCGCTTCGAATTTGCATATTCCTACCTTTTTAAAACAACTTTCGCATTACAACAAATTCTGAATAAAAACCGATTACAAGAACTCGACGTTACTCTGTCCGCCTTTAAACCGGCTCTAGACACTTGTTTCCACTCTCTAAAGTGCGCTTAAAATATAATTTTATAACTGCAATTAACTAAGGAATTATTTAAAATTTCGGAAATATTGGAACGCCGGTACAATATCTTTTACGATTCTCCTTTGGTACATTCTTTCGGCCTATTTTTAGGATAGCAACCTAATATATATTTAGGCTAATGCTATAGGATTAATTGATACGAGCCGATTGTCATTATAGCCCATTAAGATAATTAAACAAATTGCACACCCAATTAATTTGCTTAACCACCTTTCAGTTTAATAACCAACGACTGATTTCGCTACGTAAAAATCCATCGTTTCAAAATAATCAAAATATTAAACAGTCGTAATTGCGACTGTTCGTTGGTATTTTTATCGCTGTCGAAATTAGAGCGGTATAAAAAATTTCACTCTCATATGTACATTTCAATAGGTCATGCGTATAACATAACACGCGTTCATGTACGATACCTGTGCGGGCGCGCCGCGCGCGCACGCTATGTGCATTTATTTAAACGTAATTTTTCTTTATGTTACAGGTGAGTTTCATAAATTACGCCTTTGCCGTTTTCTGTGACACGTAAGTTTAACTGTAGTATTTAAGTCAAATGTTAATCTTCGTCCCTCGGGGAAGTCGAACAATGTTTTCGTATCGTATCATGGAGAAAATAATAATGGTTGCGGGTTTGCGGTGGCGGACCTTGAATGTAAACGTACCAACTTCCCCTCGACGGGCGGAGGACTTTCGAAAAATGTTAATTATAGCTCGCTGCCCGCTAAATGCATATAAGTAGATAAACCCGGGGTACGTACGTCAAAACACGAGTGAAAAGTATTTTGCGCCGTAACGGATCAATTTTTTTCCCCCGTCCCTTCGCGTTTAAAGAGAAAACTGTATTTTCGAATCAATCGACCTTACTATTTCCCTACAATTTTCCCCGGAATGATTTCTACGTCTTATTAGCCGCGTGGATTGCGTCAGTCCCGATGATTACTGCCTCAAAATGTCCTAACACCGATTTAACAATCATTCCAAGTTCCAAGTAGGCGATTTCATAAGGAAGACATTTGTGTACATCTTTATAAGTAGCCTTATATTTGAAGGAAGCCATTTGTTTATAACGCGATTAAGGAGCTCGTGCGCCGCTTGTTAACGAAGGAGCCAGCGAGGCGAGCAACGCCTCCGCGTCTACAAGAAAGAATGAAAATTCCGCAAATCCTCGCAGGGGCGATAATTACGCGAAGCTACAACTGTGCAACGAGCGTCGATTACAGGGTATAGAGCGCGCCGCGGGCCCGCTCGTAATTCAGGATCCGCGGCTTCGATTACATCCCCGCGGCTTGAAATATATGCGCGCGAGTGATTAATTGCCCGGGCAATTATCCCGGGCGCAATCAGAAGCCCCGCCGAAAAGTCAGCTCATCAGCCGGCACAATCAGCGCTAACAAGGGGCCCCGGGACAACCTGCGGGCGGGGGGGGGCGGCTCGTTTGCCGCTATTGCGACACGCCGCGCGACCACGGCGGCTTTTCCGCGCTTGCGCACAGGGGACGAGGGCTCGCGCCACGCCTCCCCGCTGCACGCGCACGTGCAGTCCTCCGGAATCCGCGGGCAGACGCGAGCCCCTGACGTAAGCCGGGCGGTTTTTTTCTTCGGCTCGCTCCTCCCGACGCGTATAATCGGAGGAAGGGCACACAAGCCGCGATGCCGAAAAATTAATCGGTGGTCGGTTGCAGGCCTGGTTAGCCAGGCGGCCGATGATCGGTACGGGCCGCGGGGGGGATCGGTTAGCCCGAGCGATTCGCGGTTTCGGCCCGCGACGTAAGTTCGGAACGCGGCCGGCCCATGGCGGAAGTTCCCGCAAACTCTGTTTTCTCGGAGAAATACATTGAACGGTAATAAACGAAAATTGACCTACCAATTGTGAAAGTATTTTCACTTTAACGAGCCGGGGGATTGGACGCAACGCGCCGGCGCCGCCGGCCAACCCACACACAATGGATGCGGCACTTGGCTTTCATCCTCACCTCGGCGCGCCTCCCGCTCCTGCCTCGATGAATTCCCTCGAAAATTCATGCGCCGGCTTCTCCTCGGGACATTCGGCGGCCTATTAAGCACTTAATGCAATTAAGGCCACCGTCATTCGGGAGACAAGTAATTGCGCGCGCGGCTGCGGTAATCAAATGCGCTTCAATTTGGCTTGCCCACGATTATGCCTCCCCGCGCAATATGTATCCACGCGGCGGCGCGCTTCTGTCGAAACCCTCGCCGTTGCCAAAGCCCGGGAGAAGGAAATCGAAAAAACGAACAAGGACAAAAGGGGAAATTGGCGCAGCCCGGGGGGCTTCCTCCCTCCCCAGTGGTACAGGTGACCCGCGCGCCACCCCCGGCGCCGATGACCTCTTGCGCAACCGCGGCCCGGCCTCCCCGCGGGAACCTTTATCGCGCCGCTGATTTACGGGCGGGCGGACGCGCGAGGGCCGGAAGATTGATGCGCCGATATGGGCGCCGCGGCCTCGGGGGCGGGCGCGTTACGCGCACCTGTCGCCGGCCGCGTGATTTACCAACTGGGCCCCCGGAGGGAAGGAAAAAAAGCCGCGCGACAAGGCGGCCCGCGCGGCGTAAATCACCGGGGGGACGACGAGGCGCTAACAGGATATGTACCTCGGGCGCTTCCGCGGCCGAGTGAAAGTCCGGGGCGCTGGGGGGACGGGCGGGCGCGCGCCGGGCCCCTTAATTCCCGGGTAATTAGAGGCGGGCGGGGGCCGCCGCCGGATTGAATTGTCGCCCTGGCGCCGGCGTCGCGTGCCGCCGGGCCCGGCTGCCTCCGCACTTTTTTCGAAAGCGCAGGGGCCTTGATTTACCCTCGGAGTCTCCGCTGGGGACCCGCGAGGGAGGGCCGGTGGTGGGTGGACCGGCGGGGGAGGCCGCGCCCGGCGCCCGTTGCGCAAGCCTGGAAAGCGAGGTTTTACGCACGCGCCCTCGCGTACATATATATATATATGTGTGTAATTATACGCGGCCGGGCTCCTTCTCTTTATTTTTTCTTCTTCTTCTCTCTCCGCGCGATTATTACGAGCGGGAAAAGCGGCGGCGGCGGCGGCTCCGGGGCGGGCGGCTCTCCTCGCGGGCCGCGTCTTCAATTACGGGGCCGCGGGTTTCCCCGATTTTTCGCAGGCGGGCGAGTCTCGCAAGCGCCGCGCGGCACGCGCTCGCCCCAAGGCGCCCGAGCACCTCCGCGAGCGGCCCCTTACGTCACGAGCCCAAAGACTTTCACCGCCGGCCTCTGCACCTTCCACATTTTTCATAATCCCGAGCGCGCCTTGCGAGTCCTTGCGCGAGGTCGCCCGCTAGAGGCCCGCGGCGCCTCTCGGACTCCCCCCCCGCCCACTAATGCCCCGCGCTAATCGCCCCGCGTATTATCGCGCCCGGCCCGCCGCCCGCCGGCTTATTACCAAGGTAATCGGCCCCGGCTCCCTAGGGCCTCGCGCAACCCTCGCGCTTTATCGAAAATCCCCGGCCGCTCGCGAAATGATTGATATTGCGCAACTTTGCCCGCCTGCCAATGTAATGATCGCCATCAATTGCCAGGAGTTTATCCTCTTGCAATCGGCCCCTGCCTCCTAATTTTCTCCCCAAACGCACGCCACGAGCCCGTCGATATCGTTACGTCTATACCATGTATCCTCCGAATAAATGCGTATATTTGCCAGATTATTCATAGACAACGGCTGCATGTTAACGCGTCCCCGTCTCCTTCATTCGCGGCTATTCTTGATAAATATGGGTATTCCCATATTTACATGAAGAATCCTCACTGTTTTCGATCCTAAAAAATTCAGTTGCTCCTGTCCTTTTTACAAAAAGCCTTGCATTTTTATCCTTGCGAGGTAGGTTCCTTGTACACTTTACGATAAACGTTCAGGTTTATATCGTCACGAAAAGATGATATCTGCGAATGCACAAATATTTTGGACATTAGTAAGCATCTTCTTCGATTTGGTGGCAAGATTTCAGTTTCTTTCGTGATATCTGCTTTTTAATGACTTTCTTTGTTCCTTTATCGCTCGTAGCCTCTTTCACCCTTCCTGACTTTTACTTTATTTTTTAACTGCACGTGATTTAACTGCAGCAGCAGGCATTCCAAATGCTTTCGGAATTTTTACAGTCGAGTATGGGAAGTTATTTGAACTCGGGAATGAAATAACCAAATTCAATGTCTCTACCGATATTTCCTTGATTTGGCCGAACAAGCGACCCTAATGATCGAATTAAAAGCATGGACATTGTAATTATTCCTTCGCTCCCATCGTGCAAAAGCACTGGATTTCCGTGCAATTGCCTCGCACACGCAACCCGGGCAGCATAACATAATAAACACTTTGCCGATTTGCCGAGCGATTACAAATTCAAATGCAAAACTCGGGCGGTTCGGCGAAGGCGTTAATCCAACTCATTCTCTCGCCATCGACCCGTTCGAATTTCCCATAAAACAAGGCCGGCCGGGCACATTGCGTGGCAGAGACAACAAAAGTGCGCCGATTGGCACACGGGATCGCGGGATCGGCCGCGCCCGCGCCCTCCCCGGCTTCTCACAGCCGGACAGTCACGGAACGCCGGCTTTTCCCCCTGGACGCCCATGCGAACGGGCGATTAAGCCCCGCCGAGCGGCCCCCCTTAACGAGGCGGGGGCCATTATGCACCGCGAATTGTCTCTCGGGGCCCCTTGATTGCCTCGTTGACACTCGGCCGATCTCAATCGGGAGCGCGCCGAGCGCGCCCGATCCCTTGCGCAATAACCTCCACGCGCCTCCGGATCGCGGGGCGACGCGGCCGCGCCCCGGTTTACGGCCGCGACGACCGCGGCCCGCCCGTCGAAAGTGAAAAAGGAAAAAAGAACCGGCGACCGGCTAATTCGATCGGCTTCGGAGAAAATCCGCCGCGGGGCCGTAAAATTTAGATTTTATTGTAGTCAAAAATTGCTCTTACGTAAATCCCGAGCAAAAGTGCCATTGTGTAATAGACGCCGCGCGCGCGCGCGCTCGGGTAGCTTCGAGAGCGCCCCGCGCGGATTGTTTTCTCCCGACGATGTGGGCCCAGTGACGATCTCCCCCCCCCCGCCGACACGTTGCAATTAGCGTCGCGGGGGGCGCGGGGGCGGCACGCGGGGGGAGGCCCCTTCCCCCCGGAGCAAGAAATGAATTTACGGAAGTTACGGGGCCCCTCAATCTCTGTGCCTTATTCCTACTTTATTACAGTGATCAAATAAGTTTTCCTTTTGCAGCGTGTAGGCGTGCATATTGAGATAAGTAACGTAGATGTTATGTGGCGTTACGAGGTGCGTAATTGCCAACCACGACCATCTCCCGGAGTCGATTTTAATTAAAACGACGAAACGTATTAATTACAGTAATTACATTAGACTTATTTTGTATACAACTTTTTACGAACTAATAGCAATCGCAATTTAACCATTTAAATAGATGTTCTGTCTAGTCATATTATTTTGTTTCTTTTTAACAAGCTTATTATAATAATGTAGTTAAGTCAAGACAATAAATTCTTTGAAACTTTGAAAGTAATTATTAAGTTTGTGAAAATATCAGTGTCGATTAATTAAATTTCATAAGAATTACTTGGAAAAAAAGTCTAATTTGAAAGAGGTAAACTTAAATATTAGTGCACCCGCAGTTTTACAATATCTCAAAGCATACATTTAGACGTAATAACTGTTAATATTATTAATTCTTTTCATATTTTGTTCCCTGGCTTAAATTACTTGCAACTTATCAATATAAAAATGGTGCTTTCTTGCACGATATTATTACATCATTTCTAAAACTATCTCTTATGAGATTTTATTACGTTACCCGAACGCCAGCACTCAGCATGTAACAAAGGAAAACTTGCACTTATCCTTAATAATCGTCCAATAAATAATATTTATCGGATAAATATATATTCTTCTGTGCGCGCAGCTTTTACTGCAAATTGATTTAGTGGGTATAAAATGCCAGATGCTGAAACGCGGACAAGTATAGCCATAATTCAAAATTGATCAGATGAAGTTAACTTGGCGCTACATTGCGGGCTTTGCCATTTTGAATAATCAGTGTACCTTGCAGAGGGACATTGACGGAAGTCGGTCCGTCGATCTTTTCCACGTCATTTACAATCGTAAATTATAAGAGGGTTGTTAGCTAAAATTGATAGCCCGGACAAGCGACGGCGCACTGTTCAATGGTACAATCTCTGCACTAACGTAAATTAGAGTATTTTTGAGACCTGGGCAGTTCCGCGTCTTATTAAATTCAAGCTTAATTTGTGTTTACTCGGTATCGCAAATTTATGCCTTTGTGTATCAGCTGTTTATTGTACTAATATATTATCTTGTATACTTAAATAGAAATTACTCTCATTAATTTCGCGATACAAGAAACACTGTCTAAATAATAATATCCTTATTGTGGAGAATGCCTGACCTCTGCCAACGCTTCGAGCACGCCGTGCAAGTTAAAGCACACACAGAGTGCATTAAAATACATTTGAATCAATCATCGAGCAAAGTAAATAAAGCTTGGTCGGCGTCGAGTCGCAAGTAGAATACGGACGAGTTGGGCAAGCCGCCTCTTTACACACTCGTCCCAAGTTATGGCGCGCAACATTGTAAAGGCACAGCGGGTGCGTGTTCACTAATTAACTTGCTTGTCTGCCGCGCGGAGCGATAACAGCCGAGGAACCGTGGGCGTAGCAAAAAGTCGCGATAGATCTCTCGTGGCGATAGGTTGTGTCAAAGTGACGGTGACGCGTCCGAGGCGTCCTCCCCGTTTACTCTGTTTTTCCGCCTTTTTTCCCTCGGCGGCTCGCGGGGAAAGCCAAATTTTGCAAGCGGCAGTTTTCTCGCGCTGCCGCGTAACAGCGAGAGACAGTTCCCTCTTCTATTTTCCAAGGGTTTACGAGCAGGAAGTATGACTATTGGCGCGCAGAAAAGGCTGGGAAAAAAAGCCGGCCCGTCGCCTAGTCGAATTGGCGCGCTCGCGACAAACTTTCCTCGTCCGAGCGCAACGGCGAAAATTCCTCGCCGACGAGTCAGCGTTTCCGTATATCGTCACCGAGGCGCCGAGCCGCGCGATTAGGGTACTTAAATCGGCTGTTTACTCCGGGCTGCCGAATCCCGGGCGCCGCTTCTTTTTATTCCTCTTACGAGGTGACGGCGAGTACGTGGCCGGGGCGAATAATAATAATCCGGCATTCCCCCCTGGCGGGCGGCTCGGGCGCTAAGCCGCGACCTTCCGCGCGCACGCGCACATAAGCGCATTAATTGAACGGCCGGCGCTCCGGCCGGCGCGATAATAAGCGGCGCGCGCCGCCGGAGACAATGGGACGAAAGCGAGAGCGGCTCTACCGGTTTTTTGCCCCCCCCCCGGCCGAAATCCCGGTGCGCTGACCGGCCTTCCGAGGTCGAACGTAGGTCGCGGGCGGCGCGCCGGGCCAGCGGCCCCGCGGAATCCGGCCCGCGCCCTTTCCCGCCCCCTCCGGCATATTACCATAGGCGCGGCGCGCGTGGGTGGCCGGCTTCTCGCCCGCGGGCCGCTTCCTCGCGCGACCGACGGCCCGCCCATTGTTCCCCGTAATCGATGAGGCCCCCACCCCGCCCATGAAGATATCGCCCGGGCCCGCCGCTTAGCGGCTTTACAGCGTGAATTATTGACAGGGAATGGCGCCCGTAATGTGCGACGCGGGAACAGCGGCGCCTTCCTTTTTTCCCTTGGTTCACAAAAATGAAGGCGCGCGAAGGAAAAAATAGACTGCGCAGGCTCAACCTGCCGCCTCGAGATGCGGTCTCTCCTGCTCTTTTTCACCAGGGATACCAGTGCGTTTTTGTCACTCGTAATGTATATATATATATGAAGTTGTCACCCGCGCGTATGCGAGCCAACGGCTGCCTATATACCTATCCTTCTCCTCCTCTAACGCTTGTCGTGTAATAACGACAAATCAGTGGCATGAGTTGGCATTAATTTACGAGGACAATCAGTCGGGCTTATTAAAATCTAGTCGTATTTTGTAAGTCGGGCAGCCGCGCATTCTTTCCAAATGGATATGCTCTCGCGTAAAAGCCGGGGGGGAGTAAAAAGACGCGCCGCCGGGAGGTTTTCACGTAAGCGGACGGGTTCCCCCGGGCGCAATCGGCGCGCGGGGCCATCCATCAGGGGAATCTGCCGGGACGCGTCCGGCGCCCCTTGGAATCGCGGAAAACCGCCCGTAAAAACTCATCACCGCGGCCACTGACTCGCACTCGAAAAAAAAAAACGAACGCTCGTAACTCTGCCGGGCATAGGATGTGCCAAGGCACAATGCTGATTGAGCCCTAAATCACCCGGGGCGCGCGACCCGCGGCCGTATAACTCCGCGGCTTTCGTCACCGCGACGGCCGCTGAGATAATAAGCCGGCTTTCACCGCCGGCGTCCGCGGGCGTGACGGACTTTTCGTCGGCGCGCGGGGGCTTTCTCTGGGCCGCGCCGACGTGGGGCCTCGGAAAATTGCCCCTCTGCCATCTTTGGCTGGCTATGGCCTCCAGTGAAATTCGTTTTTTTTTTTTCATATTCTCTCTATCCGACGCCGCGGTGCAGCGTCACTCTCCTGCAGCGACTTTTTGTAGTCGGGACTTGCAAGGTTGCTGGGATTTTTAATTGAATTTTCGTTGTATTGGCTGCCGTATTCGGAGGCGAGAGCGATTGATATTCCGACAAAAAATCTGTCCGCGTGCGTGTAAGCACCGCAGCTGATTTATAATCCGGGCCCGACTTAGAAATGTCTTTGGCGAGTCATCAATCTTTTTTTACTTTCTTTCGAGAGGAAAAAGAAAAACCGGCGGCGCCTCGAAATTCAATTCATCGGCCGGTTCGGCGTCGGCCGGTAGCCGGCCGGTCGACGCGACAGTTTTACAAACTATAGCGACAAAACTCGAGTGGCCCGTGTTCCCTTCCCAATAAAACATCGATCTTTATCGTGACGCCTTAAAAATGATTGTATTTGTTTTGGCGCGCGGCAAACCGGATGGAGCCGGATTTAACCTTAATTGGCGGCGATGATTCGACACCGTGGGTGAAAAAAGAAAAAGGTGGCGCGTTTCAGGTTAGTCCTTTTGTGACCGGGGGCGCGGGTCTCTTTCGAGACAGGCGCTATCTTAACGAGGCGCTCTCTTAATATTTTACGATAATCGGCGAGGCGACAAGTGAGACGAATCCTCGGATCGACAAACGAGGCGCGCTTGGAAAAAAAAAAAAGAGTCCCGGGAATTCGCGGAGGCGATAATTCAGGGCGTTAAAGTCAGAGATCGGCGAGGCGCGCGCGGCCCGACGGCTTAATCACCGCGAAGGAGGCCGCCTGCCGCGGGGTAGATGTGTTCCCGCGCGGGGCCGCTCCACTTGCGCAAGCCGCGTCGCTCGCTTTGGCTCTTTCCAATTTGCCAGGAGGCGTCTCTGACAATGAGCGGCGGGGCCAATTATGCGCGGCGCTTTCCCAACGGCGCACCGGGCTGGAGCCGCGTCGGAAGCCTCGCGCCGGCTTCGGCAATTTCGACTGCGCGTGTCGCGGGCGATCGCGTATATATCGGGGCTTTGCGCCGGGGGGAAGGAAGAAAATTTCTCCTCGCCTTGAAGAAGATAAAACAAAAGTAAAACAAAGCCCGGCTCCTATTCGCGGATGACTAGCTTTTCGAGGTAGGCCGTCTCCGTTTTCCATTACGGCTTTTTTCATGGGTGCGGGAGAGGCGCGCGCGGCCCTCGCGGCCCACCGGTGCCAATGTCGCGGAGCGACGGTAACGAGCGGCCGTTACGCGCGCACCGCCGGGCGCAACTTTTAATTATCGCCCGCGTAACCGAGCCTCTCGCAACTCCCGGGGCACAATAAAACCGGCACTTACATCCGCGCCGTCGCGAGGCTCGCCGCCGACCTACGTATCTGCCGCCCGGGTTTTCGCTCGCCCCCTCAATAAGTGGCCAGGGCTTTATCGGGCGAGGCGCCCACGCGAGGCTGCGCCATATCGCCCGGGATCCCCCATGCATCATATATATATGTACATCCTTGACACAATGATCTTGCGCCCTGGGAGGAATCCCGCGGTTTGCTCTCGCGGCTCTTTGTCGATGCTTGTCGACGCGGCGCACGGGCGAGGGGCTCTGGGATTCCGCCGAAGCCCCCGCCGACACACGTAATGCCGGTGCGTCGCTCCCTCGGCTGTAATTGCATCGTCGCTAACGACCGCAATTGGAGTGCCTGTCAGCCGGGAGTTTCTCCGCGGCGGGCTTTATGACTCATTGTCAGTTGCCGAGGAGGATACTCGCGAGCAGGAGAATCGGAGCGCCGCGACCCACCGCCTCGGATCCTTGCCTTGTTCAAAATAGGAGTAGTGCGGCGACGCACTAGAATCCGATCGTTGGACACACATCTGAGTACTTTTACGGCTAGCTCCTTGAACTCTATACTAGATTATTTACACAAATGCTGCTTAAATTCGTTGTTAAAGGTTCAAACGATAACATTTCTATTATTCGCATACAAATTATTTTCCAGCTTCTCTTTCAGCTAACTGAATTTGCATCATTATGTTTGAAACCGGGATTTAATAACCGAAACTAAATTCCCACAATAATTAGCGTGAATTCGCAAACCAGAAAAATATTAATTTAACTTGAAATGACTTACGCTTTCCCCATCTTTCGAACGGCTTATCCGGTGGCAACTCGTCAACATGGGAACTAGAATATCCACCACGTCGATCTCCGTTCCCGCGATTATTTCGAGTCCGGCCCGCACGCGCTCCCAGATAGCTGAACTTGTACAAAAAAATCCCCCGGACTTATCTCGTCCCTAATAATCGGGACTTGAGCAAGGGCCGAGCGCCACGCAGCCTCCGCGCGGCCGTTGGCTCGCGGTCCATTAGGGGCTCCGGCTAGATCTATCGCTCGGCGAGGGGGTAGCCGCTTGCGGGCTTGCGCAACCGGCCGCGTGCGTCGACTGGCCGATCGGATTTCCCCCAATTAAATCACTCACGATTGTTGTCGCTTTTCCGCGGGACCTTGGGCCCGTGGGAGCGCCGCGGCCCGAGTCCCACGGGCCCGCTGATTTTCCGCGCGGGTCGTTCGCCCCGCGGACAATGACGCATTGGCCCGACCCGCGGCACGATGATGCAGAGCTATGGCGACGTCGCGCCCGCGGACCCCATAACTCATGGGAACGAGGGTTTAATTGCCTGGCGCGGGCCGCAGCCTCCGTGTCGCCTTGTCCCGCCCGCGGCCGACTGATTGATCAAAATGTATTATCGCCTGCTAATGTGCGCGACTTACGAGTTTAATGCCTCGCGGCTCCTCTGGGCCGTCGAATCTCTCGCGCGCCACAGCCGCCCATAGCGCCGCCCAGTGCGCCGCGGCGCGATGATACATTCGGTTCTAATCTTCTCAATTGATCTCCGGGTTTACGAGGCTCTTACAGCTCATTGTCCGGATTCATTATTTGTACCTGGCGTTTTAATGCCGCCGTACATTTTCATAATTTAACAGCTATTATCCTATTTCTGTTATATTGCTATTACAGAATCGCCCTCCGCCGAGCTAATGCTCTTTATTATTATACTTAATTGTCTCTAAGCATTGGGCATTAAGCGATCGTATTTTTGGTTTATTAGTCGAGCGCTCGGGCGCCTTTTTGCCCCCGTAACGGCTCCTTATTCCGATACTCCCGACTTCCTCTCTCTTATGTCCGCGGGATATCGCGGGGAAACGAGACAAAAAAAAACGGGGGGGAAAAAAAAAACTAGGGTTTACAAAAGGCCCGGCGCCGGCGGCAAGCCAAATGGATTTTCCTTTTTCCTCCCCCGAGTCGAAAAGCGCTTGGCATTGATTATCCCGCGGCGAACAGGGCCAGACGCCCGGGGAACGCGAAGGTCAGATCGAATTTAATTATACCGGCCGGCGCGCACTTTCGGCGAGTTTCAAAGTCCGGGCACAATGCCGGCTTGCGCAACGCGTCATATCCGCCCGGCTCGGAGAGTATTATTTGCTCAAGGCGGCGGCCGCGGCAAAGCGCTCGGAATTGCTCCATTAGCGCGCACCGGCGGAGTATACGTATATACACGCGCGGGGTCGCGCGCCGCCAATTAGGCCCCCCGGTGAAACTTTATCGCGTCGCGCTGCATCCGCGCCATATTGTTCGCGCGGCTTTTCCACCCGCGGGCAATTTCACAAGCCGGCGATTACCGCGGCCGCGCGGAATTGAAAAGTGCGTAATGCGCTTATAAGGCGCCGGCTAATAGGAGCCCCCCCCCAGGATCCCGATTACGCGCCCGCCCGTACATTGTTCGCGCGGAATGCCTGCACGCGAGGGAAAGCGCCGGGATCGCCGGGCCGCGAGGCTTGAAAAAAATAACGCGCGCCCCGTGGTACACTGCCGATCTACGCTCTTTATTTTTTCGGGAGTCCCTGGTCCAGATGGATAGTCTCGGAGCGAGGCCGGCGACGCCCCGAGGGGGCTGCTCCCCCGGGGCCGTCCCGTTACACAGGGCGTACCACCCGCGATAAACAATACCGCGGCTTTCCCCCGGCTCCGCAATCTCCCGCGCCCACGGCCGCCCTGAGTTACGAGCGCGAGATACCGGCCGGGACTTATGCCGGCCCTCGGGCCTCGTCGCCGAGGTGTTAATGCGCCGGGGCTTTGATTTACGGGGGCCGCCGGGCTAACGGGACGGTGCATTGTTCGCGCCAAGTGCCATCGGCCGCGGACGCGACTTTTTGCGGGGGCCAAGCGGCAGGTGACGAGTGCCTACGTGTGTACAATACGACGCCGCGAGTGAGACGTCTCCTTTCGCCGCGGCCTTGCGCAACGCCGGCGGTGTACATCGCTCGAGCCGTCAAAAAAAAAAAAGGATCGCCGGCCCCGCCATTAAATCACAATCCTCGTAAAAGGGGACGTCCCCGGCGGGCCGCGCTAGCCGCGCGTACATGTACATACGTACATGTACACCGTCCGGCAGTATCTCGCGTGGACTTTGGAGTGCACATGGGCGGCTCCCCGGTTTACATGCGAGAACTTTCGCCCTCGGCGACGCCGGGCCCGAGTGCCGCGCGATTGTAATCGCCGAGTTTTCCGCGGTGCCCGCCCACTCGCTTTCCGCCGCGGGGGATTTCACGCGTTTAATTATAGCCGATGGGCAATTTATCGAATCGTCCAATCGTCCCGAGGAGTTTAGATTAATGGCCGCACGAAAAGGCGCCTCCGAGCGCGAAAAATATAAGCCCCCGTGGCTATTAATTATACGGTGCGCAGGCGACCCGCGTATCGAAGAACCTGCCGCGAGGGCCGGGAGATAAGCGCCGAGCCGGTTAACTTTTACTCCAATTGGTTATTAGCGATCGGCCAACTGCGTCCCCTATGCCTCGAGCTTACGTAAAGATAACCATTTCGATAAATATTTGTATGCGACCGGGCGGAGGATAAGCGGGCGCGCGCGCGCGCGTTTTCCCACCGCTGACAATATTTATCATAACCGGCCTTGATACAATGATTCGATATTTGTGAAATATACTTATTTGCATCTGTGTGTTTTCATTAGCCGAGACAACCGCGGAATTTTTAGCATTACTGTATATTTTATTTGATGTAAGCCGAAGATATTCGGTAATAAATTCAAATAAATATTTCAATATAATACGCGCACGTAGAAGTTAGAGATTCTGTGAAAGGAGGAATTTTTCTTCCTCGAAATCGGATCCGTAATATATTGACTCATTGAAATTTTGTTACAACAGTAAAGACAAAAACCAAAGAATCGGATTGAATTTGTCGATGCATCGAGCTCTGGTCTAAAACGAAAATTTCCATTGCAATCGAGTAATGAACCAGTGAGATACGGTGAAATTCAGAGAAAATATTTTACGCGTGCCATAAAAAAGCTAATGAATAATTTACGCTGATAATAATTGTCTATCTTTCGTTTAACCGAAAACTGTTTCGATATCGAAAAAAAGGTCGTGCCCACTTTATGCAAATCATCTTGGGAAATTTTTCCAGATATGCCCAGCTAGATAATTGCATGGAGGATTGCATTATCAAGACAGTTGCTTCATTTGTATTTCTCGAGGTGCTCTTTCGATAATCCATCTGTTGCGCATGTACTTCTTGTGTACATTTGGAAGGAAAAAAAGAAAAAAAATCACGAACCGCCGACATTGTCCAACGCGACACGGCGGCCGCGGCAGCCGCGGCGCCGTTACTTTTTCCGAATCGCAAAACAGCTGCAGCCCACCACCGCCCATATATCCACACGCCCTTATCCCCCGGCATTCGCTCTCCGCCCGGCTGCTGCATCGAGAATAGATAATAACTTTCTCGTACAATGTGCAGCGGCGTTAAAAAATCCCGCCCCGGAATTCTCGCAAAGGCCCAATCGGACAATGAGACAATGCTCCGGGGATAAGGTACAGAGCGATAAGACACCTGGTCGGGCGGGGCTCCGCCGCGCGGCCTATCTGCCCGCCCGGGCGGATCTGCGCACATATACCGCACCGAGTCGAAAGCCGCTCGCGGGCGCTCGGCCCGCGCACGAGCGCCGACCTCTCGCCGAGGGCCGGCGCACTTCCGCGGCCCGCCGATATATATCGCCCCCGGGGCAACGGTACACGACAGCCCGGGCGCAACGCCGCGCCCCTCGGCACGCGCGCGTAATAAGTGTCCGCGGGATAATTTAGCGGCGCGCGCCGGACTCGCCGCCCAATTACGCTCGCCGGACTCGGCGCCATTGTGCGCCCGGGAAAAAAAAGTAAGGCTCCTCACCCCCCCCGGCGCGGATCCCGCGGCATCGCGTAGGCGTCCGACGTACATATGCGTATATGAACACTACGTTGTCCGCCCGCGGTTAATTGATTCCTTGGCCGCGCGGCCGATGGGGCCGATTAGTCGGTGCGGGCCGCAGTAGAGCGAGGCCCGGTGTGGCAAGCCGGCGCGCTGCGCCCCTCGTAAAACCCCGGACAATCGGCCGGGCCTGATGCAATCGGTCGTGCATATCGGCCGATCGCAACGGGACTTTTCCGGCCGATGTGTATTTCGCACAGGGCGCGCGAGCAACCCCGGGCGTATACCGCCAGCTCCTACATACATATATATATGAGATATATCGGGGGGAGATTAAAAAAGGAAAAAAGGAGAGTTGCCCCCGGTGTGCCCGGGGGTGACGGGTTTACCGACCGCGAGTCCCCCGGAGAAAAATAAAGGAGCCGCGGAGGCCGGCTCCTGGATATCTTAATGAGGCCGACGTAAAGAGCTTACCGGCCGCGGGGATTATTTACGGCGGGGATAAGGCGCGGCCGGCGGCCCCGGGAGTTTACGGCCTGACCTCCCGCGCGCAGGTGCGCTCAAACTTCGCAAGCGCACGCGCACATGCGTCCGCGAGGCGAACGCCCGGCGAAGGACGACGACTCGTCCGAATATCGCTGGCCCCAGGGGGGGACGAGGCGTGTCGCCCGCGGGCCGGATCGCGGGACGCGCGGCTTCCGCGGCGGCCGATCGATTGCATTAGCCTCGCGGCTGAAAGCCCGCGGAGGAGAAGGGGCGGGCGAGCGGTGGGCGCGAGTGAAAGACCGAACGGGACAGCCGCGCCGCGCCCGCGCAGCCTTGACTCGCGCCGATCGCGCCTTTCCCCTGCCCTCCTCGCGGAACTCGGCCGCGCGCCGACATACGTCCGCGCACCTATACATGCACGCCTCCCGCCCAAGAGGCCGTCTCCGAGGCGGGTGCAACCCCCGGGTCGATCGGCCAGTTCGGACCCTCGCGACCCGAAACGAGCGCGGCCGGCGTTGCGGCTCCCTTGGCAGATATAGGATGTGTATGCGCGAGTGCGCGAGGTTGATTTACCGCCGGCTAATGAGTGCGCCGCGGCCATTTTCGGAGGGCCGCGCGGCCGCGAGTCGCTTGCTTCACGCGCCCCGCTCATAACGAATTAAAGCGCGCCCGAGCCGAATAATTTATTCGCGCCACAATTAAAAATTGTTAATCCAACCGTTAAGACCAATCTTCTCTCGCGAGTAATTGCACTTTTATTATCTTCCAGTTGGGCAAAAAGTGTAAATTACGCGCTTTATGTAAATGATTTTCGTATAACTATCAGGAGGAGTCGTTACTTGAGCTATAAGCAATAACTTCTGATACTTGCTAGTCTCCCTGTGCAATTGTAAGATACTATGATGTAGCAATTCCGTTACAACTATTTAAGGCTTATTTAATTTTGCCAATAAAATCCATCCGTCCATTACATCATTGACTTTGGCCGTTAATACCTCCTTATATACTGACGCGTCTCCGGCAAAGCCAACTTACCGTTCGAAGGCACTTTGGAAAAAGTCCCTAGGCTTACCGAATCGACAGGTAGGCTCGATTAGAATAACAATGGCCACGCGGAAACCGATCGGCCGGAACCGCCCACGCAGACAACAGCACTAACCGAGGAGATCGATCGCGCGGCGGGGGGCCAAAGGAACGCCCCCTACACGAGGCGTCCTTACGTTTTTCCCGGACGACTCGGCCGTTAGGAAGGACTGTACTCACCTGCCGAAGCCCGCGGACCGACTCTCGCCGCTTCTTCATCAGCCGGCGGTACGCGACGGCTCTCGGCCTCTTCAGGCGACGTCGTCACGGCGACCGCAGGCGGTCGTACGGCTCCCATGTAAACGACGCGCCTGGCCCGTACGCACCTGCGGTCCTCGCGGGCGCCTTTTATAATGTACGACGATGACGCCGGCCAATTTCGAGGAGGAATATATCGAGATTAGGAATACCTGTGCCTTGGATGGGGCTTCCGGCCGCCGGGACCGCTTGCGGGGCCTCGAGGAAGTTCGATCTCCTTGCGAGTCCTACCCTATTTGGCCTCGAGTCATGTTCCACGTGTACTTCGTGGGCCGATGCTGCCGGCCAAGTCGTCCGTCATCCTCGGGCTCGCTTTGGCTCTCTGCATTGCCGAGATTATGTCGTTGAACTCGGCGGCGAGGCCGCGATCTTGGCCCCTGCGCCGCTTCCTCGTGCGGGTTAATCGTGATTCTCCGCGAAGATATCGATCATTCTTATCGTCACAGCGCCGTGGTGCGATCTTTCATCCATGCCCATGCGGTCGTAAAGATCCACAGAATATCCAAAATAAAATCCGCACAAAGGAAAGCTTATAATTCCTGGGGTTTATACAAATGATGTTGTCCTATAATGCTAACCGGTTTTATCGTTTTAGAATAACGCATTTGAATTGAAGGAGTGATAATAAATGGTAACATTTTCGTATCTAGATTCCTTAGTTAATCAATTCTTTTACAAATAAACCCGTTTATATGCACGCGCTCGAGGAGCTTTCTAAATGATCTAATATTTCATTTGAAAAAATCTGCTCCAGTTTATTCTTTAATTAAAATGTAATATCGATAGAATTTGTTATATCTCAAATAAAAGAACATAATTGAGCGTTACTGAACGTAATAGCTTAAAAAATAAAGTACATTCCAGAGTTATTACAAGACTCTAACAGTACGAATGGATATTCATTTTCTTGCGTGAAACGACGTCGTACCGCCTTTCAAACGCTCAGGTATTCATTGGTAAAGGGATTGAAAGCGTCGGCTAGGAAATCGCTTTAACCGAGTCATGCAAAATAACGACGAAGAGAATGCCAGAATCCCAAACAATCTGTTACCAGCTGTGAAAAGCTTTTTAAACAATCGTGTAATGTTTGAATACGCATGAGCATTTATAAAATCAATTTGATTTGATCGAATTAAATCGTCGAATGGTTGAATGCTTTCACGTTCTAAACGTCGAGATCGGATCACCGGAAGAAAATCAGGTGTAAACAGTGCATTACTCTCGATGACTAAAACGTATTATACTTTTTAAGTTGTCCACGAGGTTCTCGAGGACATTATCAAGTTTATCCAGGTCCAGTAGAAATACGATATTAACTTCCAACAAGTGATTACCTGTTAGTGAATAACTTGAGTTTCTGATTAGTACTATTGACTCACGTTTCTCAGGAATGAGGCATTTGTTGAACGTGTCGAACTTGAAAAGGAAAGGTTAATTTTAATTTATGCATACATCTTACATAAAAATCTATCCAGTCAATTATTAGCGGGCTTATAGTCGCATTATCAACAGCCTTGGCTAGGGATTTGATGTTATTCGTGTCCAACAGAAATTATTGCTTCAAGTAGAATAAATATATAAATTATCGTGAACGATGCCATTACACAAGTACTATGCTTGCAGTCTTATTCTTACAGAGCAAAAGTTAATGCTCCTCTCAACAGCAGTTATTAAATTTAGTATTTTAAAAGCATCAGGCGTTGCGTACTTGGTTGATGTACGAATGAAATGGAATTTTACAGACATTACTTTAAGTAATTGACAGTAGGTACTTTACGCAAGGTTACATGCGTACAAGACGCATGTAGGTTTATAATCAATGCGGCTATAAGCGATTTTCGTCCGCTTCTTTCGAGTTTATTTGAACGACCTTGTATCTGCCGAACCCTTTTCAATATTTTTATCAATTTATTTTACAATAAGTCGAATCGATACGAAGTAAGTATTTGTTGTAGCGAGCAACGTCCTCGCAGTCAGTGACTTTCACGTGTGTTTACTTTATTTGAAGAGGAAAACTATCTAAGATCACATTTTACACGGTTTTAAATCAATTCGATATACGCGCGCACGCCTGACGGTATTTTCTCACATTATACGGGTACACAACCTCTTACGCAGGCATACGCGCGCGCGGCCGAACCGGCGCAAATTCAAAGAGACCGATTGTTTGACGGTGTATAGGCCGGTACGCTTTCATAGATCGCCGCGTTCCATGCGTCGAGACTCTGGCGAGTCTCGATCGGTATAATCAATTTCTCCCCGATATAATTACGCGTAGGCCAAGCGAATCGTTACGTAAATCACGCGCGAATTGATCATAAAGAAAAGCGAGGGGGAAGAGAGAAAAAATCGGTGGATCGAAGAAATTCCGCGGATGTAAATGCATGGCGCGCTCTATTAAATTCTACCGTATAATTGCTACCTACGGCGATTCGTGTGTGCGAATGCATATTTAAGCGCGGTATACAATGTTTAAATAGAAGATATCTAGGTTTCTCCCGATCCTTATATAAATTCTGATGCTCGATAGGCAAACAATGTCGTTAATAATTGAAAAACCTCTAATTATAAAGTCGCTAGGAATTTGTGAGAAAGGGGGAAATGGGAATACGGAATAGTAAGTTTGCAAATGAAAGGAACGAAGAACCATATTGGAAATTGGGGCAGATTGAACAACGAATCTTTAGAACTAACTCTCGCGGATTAATTTTTGTGCGGATAAATTGACTTTCAGGAAAGAATATATATGTGCGTGGATAGTAAAAATTGCAATCAATTAGTTAGACTTTTAAAATTTTCGAAATTTTATCACATCGTTTGATTTTATAGACTTATGACTCAAGTAAACAAATTTTGAAGGGAAAATTCCTGCGCTCGTGTCGCAAGCGCACATTTTTCCTGAAAAATGAATCCCACACAGTAGAGTCCATTTGGCTGAAAATGAGTTTTTTGCAGTGATTTTTTCGGTTCGGCTGATCTACTTTTTGAAAATGAAAAAATGGGTCAAAGCGGAACAATCTTTATTGTTGTGTACAATTATCCAATTAGTCCGTGGCGAAAACAAGAAAAAAAGCTAAGCTGCCCCCCTCCAAGGACGAAGGCCAAAAAACAAACAACCCAGCGGGTGGACCCGATGGGCTTTCGAGATCCGTTCAGCATTCTGCCCCGGAACGGAGGAGCAGCTTGGGTTCCGCGGGGCGAGGACCGGCGCTCCGGGAAACGCGGGGAGCGCAAAAAAGTGAAAATGGCGCCGCGGGAAAATGATCCTTGCGCGGCGGTTGCGCGAGGCGACCTTCCTCGTGCGTGCGTGCGTGGCCAGACAGAACGCGGGCGATGAAAGCCTCTCTCCCGGCGGCGCAGTCGTAACCAGCTCGGCTCTCGCGCGCGTGCAATGAACGCGAAACTTTTCTCTTACGCGCGCTCGCGCCGGCGCTTTAAGATTCGTTTCACCTCGCCGCGCGCCAAATGAGACGGACGAGTGAAACGGCCCCGGCGCAAACCGACTGCCCGCAAGACCCGCCCGGTCCTCGCGGGGGACACGCGGCGTCCTCAGGGTCGCCGCAGGGAGATTGGGCGTGCAATATACATACGCGTGCACACCCGCCGCGAGTCATTGTTGCGCCCGCCCCGAGCGCCTTTCTCCAGATAAACACACGTGTGTGTATATACGCAGGCGGTGCCTTATACACACAGGCGCGCGCGTGCCGAGGTGCGCACCTGCGCCGCGGGCTTATCGGCCCCGGGGATCCGCGAGCCGCGAGCGGACCCGCCGAGATTTACGGAGCCGATGGGGGCCGCCGCGCGGCTCGGCTTTCCTCCGCGGAGCGCCCGGCGATCTTGTCGCCCCGGAGGCTGGGAAGACAAACCCCCGGGTCGGACGGCGCGCCGGGCAAATTACGAGGGCCGGACTCATTACAACCGGCCAAAAGATGAATATTCATGGGCGGCGATCGGAGATAGGGCGGCCGTAACGAAGCGATAACCGCCCCCTCGGGCCCCCGCGGCCTTTAACCAGCCGGACTCTCCGGCCGGCAATCTGTTCGCTTATGCTGCCCGTACGCGTACGCGTGCATCCGTGTAGACCCAGCGATCCCCCGGGAGAAAGACGGGCCCTCTCCTCGGGCCTAGTTAACCGCTCGGGACATCCTCGCCAAGGGCACCGGCTGCGCTCCGGCTAATTATACCCCGGCGCCCGCGGGCTAAGACTCCCGGATCGGCTGCGGGGGATGCGCGCGCAATATTCGCGAGGGCGCCCGGCTTAATCGATTCCCGCCCGTCAATCTGCCGGCCGCGGCTTTTCCCGCGCTCGCCCTCCCGATATTAGAGCGGCTACGTCCATGTATACGTGCGTGCGTTCATGGCCGGGCCGGTGTTAATTGTACCGCGCGGCCCTCCTCCGGCTCTCCATAAAAGACCGCGAGCGGCCGGATCTCCGACAATGTCCGTGAGCTCCCGTCGCTCCCGCCGATGAATATTTATAGGCGGGCGAGACGCGTCGCCGGGGGGGGGAGACCCCGCCGTAGTCCAGCCTTCGGGGTGGATTTTTACCGGCGGCGCGGCTTTAAAAACGCCCCCCGCACGTCAAAACACGGCCGGCTGATTGCCGGCTGCGCGCAAGGAGCCGCTGCGTAAATCTGCCCTCCTGTCCCTTTTCCACGCTCCTCTAGCTAAGAGCCCCAGCCTCCGCGAGCTACCGATATGTACCGCTACATCGCGATGCTTCACATTGCAATACGAAATCTCTTTGTGCGTAATGTATATGTTTGTACATTTGTTTAATCTGTGTTATAACGTGCCTTTTTTATTCCTTTGTTGCAGGTAAGTCGAGCTGCCGGTACAATTAATTGTTGCATCCTGCGGGTGGAAAAAAAAGCATTGGATCATCGACGCCTTGGTGAAAAGTACAGGTTTGCCGGTGCACGCGGGCCGCGTGTAAAGTTACGCTGGCGCGGCTCGCGGCAAAAGATCTTTCTATAAGCATTCCGTCTGATTGCGATATCGTAAATCAAGGCGAATTGTCCGGCGACTTTATTTTTAATTACCCGCAGCGGTATAAATTCCTGGCCGGTGCGTAAAATACTCCCATATATCCAGTAAAAAAACAACAAAAAAAAACCAAAACACTTAACTCGCGTGCCAGGCAAATGTGGGTTAATAAAGTCGCGGGGCCGGTGGCTTTTATACCCGCGAAAAACCTCGCCCTCGCGGCACCGGCGATTCGCGGGTATAGCTGGGCGGCTCGGGTTACCTGCGCGGCCCTCCTCGATCCCCGCGCTCGAATCTCCCGGCTACCGGCGGCGCGCCTCATTTAGGCGCGAGGGCCGCCCGCGGTGAAAGTGCGCCGCGCGCGTGGATCGCGGACAAGCGCGAGATCGATTTCTCGCCGCGAGCCCATTAATCATCCGCGTCCGTGCGCGGAATGAAAATAAACAAAAAAAAAAGAACCGGGGGGGGGGGAGCCCTCGCCGCTCGTGTAAGAGGCAATCAATTTGCCCCCGTGCTGCACGCGTATATATCCGCAGGTGCGATCGCCCAAGTGGGATTCCCACGAGCGGAGCCTGTGGGCGGGGCGCCGGTCCCCGTCGATTTTCGACGCGCGTTTCGGCTGGATTTGGCGCGGGCCGTAGGGCGCAGGCGCGTCACGCCCGCCGAAAAGAGAAATCTGAGGAACAATTAATGGCGACAACCTGTCATCGCGCGGCGGCCTGTTTTTTTGACACTCGGCTCGCTTAATTCGTCGATGTCTTGCGGCAGCTCCGTATTTATGCACCTTGTCCGCAGTTAAATTCAATTATTTTAATACTACGTCAGAGGTACAATTTCATTTTTCGTGATTCAATTTGCAGGGAACTAGTTCGTTGGAGTTATTTTAATTAAAAACTTTTACGCGTTAACGATAAATTGTACGTGTTTGTAATCGAGGTTTAAGAACGAGAACTCTTAAATAAGAGTGGATTTTGCAATGATTTTTATTAAATAACCTAAATTTATTCATTTTATCGTATTAGAAGATCGTAACATGTTTTTCTGGAAAATATTAATTTTTTGATGTAACCGTTTCGTACAACTGCTTCTTTATCGGATTTTTATATGTAAATCATCAGTACTCGCTTAATTGCGTACAAATACTTGGGTAAAAATACGTTACCAGAAAAAAGTCCAAAAGAGAAAAAAAAATAAATGGCAATATGTAAGTGTGTTTTCCCTCAGAACGAACGTTAGTTTTTATCTCCTTGGTGTCGCACGGCCTCCATACCTTATATCTCAAATCTACGTACGTGATCCTTCGGTTAGAAAATTATCTCACGCGAAGCTGTCGCTGGTTTTCAGGCAATTCAAGCTATCTCGCCTGAAGATTTGTTACTAAACAGTCAGCTTGATCGATTTTGTCAAAGATAGGCGTGAATTGCGCGTCGCAGGCCTTGGCACCAACTTGTACATATCTTGCCGTTATCGCGTGTCCCGCTAATACGTTAAAGTGTATCGTCACGGGGTCGGTTTCATCTCGCGTTTCATCTCGCCTTCCTGCGATCTCGCAATTATTATCCGGCGAGTTCTTTTTTTTTGCCTCGATATTACAAGGAGGTTAACGCGGCGGCGACGTCGTCCGAGCGGAGGCCTCCTTTTCGGCACCTCGCGCGCAATGATTGCTGTTCCCGCGCCGACTCGACAAGGTGTTTCATGCCCGAATATACTGGCTTGTCGCACGCCGATAAATGCATGTAACGTCGGTATATCAACCTGCACTCGTTCGAGCAGTTCTTTCCCTTGACGCGTCGGCCCGTGTTGTCTTTCTTGTAGCCCCGAGGTGAAAGCGTGTCTTTTGGGGGTCAGTTCCGTCCCGCGTCTCGCGTGTGTCACGACATTTTCGTGCCGATTGGCTGGTCTACGCAGTCGGGTCCGATCTGATCGGACGCACATTGCCCGAGTCTCTTTCCCCGGACACCACGGCTTTGCAACAATACACATGGAAAGTATGCATATTGTGCATGTAGCCCTCATGATTACAGCGTCAACCTCCATACACATAGAGAGACAAAGTGAAAAACGAGCGCGGCGAGTGCCACCAATCTTCGAATCGGTCTCGCGGCCAGGATAAATAGAAGCTGGGAGCGAAGGAGGACAAAGCGCGCGATGAAAGCGAGAAGGAAAGTGCCTCGGTAAGGTTACTGTTATTGTTAGCCGCTCCCAAGCATAGCTGAGCAAACAGTAGTTCCCTCTGTCAGTTTTGACGCGAGGTTTTCCCATCGGACGCTAATTATTTTTTTCCTTTTCCTCCTTCGAAAGCGATCCCTTGCGCAGCGCCGCGATCCGGGGTGAGCGGCTCGGGCGTGTCCCCTCTCCCCTCCCGCCGCCCGATA
This sequence comes from Sycophaga agraensis, assembly GCA_018906755.1. NCBI lineage: Eukaryota > Metazoa > Arthropoda > Insecta > Hymenoptera > Pteromalidae > Sycophaga > Sycophaga agraensis. Next base: position 2,138,766 of record JACCIE010000003.1, read on the forward strand.
TATAATTGGAGCGAAAGGTCGCGGCGGCTCGCGCTCGCCGAGCCATAGAAAGGGAGAGAGGGCGGCCCATATTTCCCGTTTCCGCGGCCTTGCCTCAAGGCGAGCCGCGGAGGGAAGGGCGCCGCGGCCTTGGGCGGCTTTCGGCAGGGCTTCTCACGGGTCGAGGCGTGGCCGGGCGCTCCGGAGGCGTCCGACCGCCGCCGGCTGATTAATCGCCGGGGGCCGCCGATTGAGGTGTCACTCCCCGCGGGCCGCGAGCGGGGAAAAACCGAGAGTTATTTACGCCGGCGCGCCGGCGATCGTTTTTTTTTTTTTCTTCTCCCCCTCCCGCTCGGACCCGCCTAGCTGATTATGCGTGTGTGTATATACGTACTGGAAAGAATAAAGCGGCCGTTTCCTCGACAAGGTCTCGCCCGTTAATTGATCCGGCTTATCTCGGCCGGCCTGTCTGCCCGAGGGGCCCGCGGGCTGCTCTCGTTAGCGCCCCGGCGAATTGTAACGATTTTCAATTTCAAAAATTATTATCGCCGAGCGAGCGGGAGAAAAAAAGCACCGCGCACTTTTTGCCGCCCTTTTCGGGCCCTAGGGGAAGCTTGGCGCGCGGGCCGATTAATTAAGCGGTTAAATATATGCGCGCGCGATCGCCCGCTGAAAAAGTTATACCCCCGCGCGCGCGCGCGCGCGGAATTTATTAAAGCTCGCTTTTACCATAAATTTCGAAGAAATAAGCGCGCCGCGTTTTCATGGCAAAGGTAGGCGATTAATGGTAGCCGGCGTGAGATTATCTCTGGATTATTTTATTGCAACAAATTTTTATTTACTTTTTAGCCGAGGGAAGGCGGCACGCGCTTCTAGAGCTGAATGATGGCTATTGCCCGAAATAAATGCTCGCCGAGGTACTTTAATCCGACATAATTTTTTCACTAATTAAAATTTTAACGTTAATTGGAACATATCCAATAAAACTAGTTAAGAGCATTCCCCGCGTAAATGTAAATTTTGAGAGAATTTTATGAATATAAATATCCCAAGTGTGCCTTTTAGAAGACTCTTTAACGGAAGCGTGTAATATCTTTTTTTTTAATGCGATTGTATGAGCATTTAACTGTCAGAAAATAAATCATTAACTCGGCAGACTGTAAAAGAGATTTCCTTTTATTTGGAGGCATTTGCATCAGTTTCGAGAATCTGGGTTATTCTTGCAACGGGTGGCATACCTCGCCGCGGATTAAGCCCATTAAACGCGAGTAATTGGAGTGCGCTTATTTTATAAAACCCTCTGGCAGAGCGCATACGGAGGCCTTATAGTTGGTTAAAATTGTCGACACAACGAAGACATTTACGTGTATAACGATCACTAAATTCTTAAAATTGTAATTAATAATGCTCTTACAAAACTCTTGTTGCATAATTAATCGATGCCTATATATACGCGCGCGCGGACGCGTGTGTGCACATTATACATACATACAGGCAAACCTGTACAAATAACTTATTCAATTCAATTACGCATTAACCGCCGTAGGACCGTGACTTTTTTCAAAGTTATGTACCTTTCACTCGGCTGTATTATCCTCCTTGGGTCAGCCGAGGGACACTTGAAATGCGGCTCGCACGGCGAAAAGATAAGAAGAAAAAAAAAGAACCCGATCCGCGCCGCGCAATACATTCGTGAATTCGCCTGCACGCGCAGAATTTCCCCGCGTCACTAAATCTCCGGCGGTCCGAAGTTTTCCCCTCGGGCCGACATCTTTATTAAGGTACAATTTGGCGGGGCCCGCGGGACACCGGGCGATTATCCCGTCGGCCGGCCGGCCGTTTACGCGCCGCGGCCAATTGTTATCTCAGCGAGGCGCGCACGCGCGCGCCGACGCGGCGAAAAGCGGCCGCGCGCGCCGCCCGGGAAGTGATAGTCCGGAGGCGGAAGCGCCTCGTAATGGGAAAGTGAGCGGGCCGCTTGGCATGTATTTCTGGAGCGCGCTTCGGCGGGGGCGGGGCTCGAGGCGGATAATTCCGCGGGCGCGTGCATACATCATGCGCTAGTACACGCATGCACGCGTGAATGTCGGAGGCGGCCCTCGGGAGGGTGCGATCGAGGGGAGGGCGCGTTTGGGCTCCTGATGCTGGGCCGCGCCTCGAGTGCGTGCCTTTTGAAACCGTTCGAGCGTGTTATATACACGCGGCTGTGTACCGCGGCTGGTAATTGTTGTAGGCGCGATAGGTAGCGGAGCAGCATTAATCACGCGGCGGATTTTTCCCGGCTGATTTAGAGCGGCTGATTGATCGGCTAACGAGTTTCCGCCCGGCAAATTGTTAAATTCTCTTATCTTCATTGCATTAGGGCCGGGTACACTATATCAGCGGCTTAACCGTTATTAATTGAAACGTTACGCGATAGAGGCGCGCGCGGGGTCGTTAGCGTGTCCTTCCCATCGAACCGACCGGCCGATGGAAACGGCCGTTATGCAAAAAAGGACGGGGGATTTACGAGGGAAAAGCGATCGGCCGAGCGGCCCGGGGATCAAAAGCCGCGCGGCCCCTTTTTCCCAAGGTACAAATTGGCAGAGCCGACGGAATTATTGCCAGATGTCCGCGGATAAGCCGCGCCGAGCGCCAACTTTCCGCACGACTCGCGGGCCCCTCGGTTTCGAGTGCGTCCCGGCCGCCGTTCCCACGACGCCCGCCGACGTCTCTACGTGTATACGTGTATAACGCGGCTGCCCTGCCCGCGGCGCCCTCGTGACTTCCTGCTCGCGGCTCGCGGAAGCCGATCTGGCCCCTGTCGACGCCGCCCGGGGCACGACTTGGCGCGGCCCTTTCGCGCCGCCCGATTGTCCCGCCGAGGAGCTTACGCAAGCTCGCCGATTTCGCAAGCTCGCGCCTCGAAATCTGCAAGGCGATGCGCCGCTCTGCTTAGGCGTGCCGATTTCGTCAAGGTTGACCGGCACGACTGTGCGCGGCCTTTGCCAGCTGCGCGCACTCTCGACTCTTGTGTGCTCCGGGGCTCGGCCGTAAGCCCCTATTGATTTTATCCGGGATAAACAGAGCCAGTGGATACGGCGGCCGATAACGCCGGTGCTAGATCACGGCATAATCCACCGGGCGCGAGAGCAACCGCGGCGTAATTTATCGATGAGAGTAAACAGCCGGCTTAATCCGAGATCCTTGAAGGCATGAGTGGGCTTAGAGGGTCGATTAGAGCCGCGGAGCGACGGAGTCCGCGACGCGGCCTCGGCCCGCCAAGCATATTCGTCACCTTGTAATTAGACGGCCGAGACAAAGCCGCCTCGGACGATTACACCTCCCCTCCCCGGGCTCCTGCCGAAGGCCGAATAACCCGAGGAACAATGAGCCGGCGGGCGAAAAATAAGAAGGTTTCGGGCCCACAAGAAAAACGGGACTCCAAGGGCCCGCGGCTCGGAAAGTCCCCCCCCCTTTTTTTTACGTGAACGGCCGGCCGCTGGCAAGGGCGCGGAGAAATTGTCCCAGATCGGACCTCGCGGCCCCCGGGGTGATATACAAGCCACGGCGATAAGGGGCCGAGCCCCGCGGGGGACTATATGCCGATATATGTAGCTGCGGTCTCGCTCCACAGGCGAAAGCGACCGCGTCAATTGTGGGCCTTTCGCAGGGCGTCCGTATAGCCGGCTTTTCCGCCTTTCGCACCCCCGCGCGCGCTTCAATCAATTACCTCCGCTCGCGCGCGATCAACCAAAAAAGGGAAGCCAGCCGCCGGACCTATCCGATCCCTCCAGGCGCATGCCGGTTAACTGCCGATTTATCGCGGCCGGTACATGCACACGAGGCTCCACTGAGGTCATCGGTTGAGGAGTTGAAAAAACAATCGTGCCCGCCAGGGTCTCCTCGCGACGAGATTCTCATCCGACTCGGCCCTACCTACCTTTCTCTCCCCTGCCCGCGGCTTTTCCCGCCGGTATATTGCGCGGCGCTCCGATTCCGCGGCGTTGCCAATCGATCGCGGCCCGCGTTTCCAAACATTTTCGATCGGCCGGCCTGTCCTTGCGCAACGGCCGCCGCCCGCCTGTTGGCCAAGGCGGTAAAAACCGCCCGGGCAAATCGAAATCTCCCCCGGCGTCTTACTTACTTACCAGCGCGGAGGCGACTGCCTTCTGACCCGAGGCGACTGTCGATGTACGCGCGGGGCTTGCCCAATCCGCGCTCCTCCGGATATAATCCATTGGAATAGTACGGCAGATCGTGCGCGCATATGTAGAGGCGCGCGGGAGTGTGTTTATATACGAGCGCGCGCGCAGCCTCGGGCGCAATCAGCGAGAGCCGCCCGCCATTTGCAACACTTGGCTTTATGTGCATTCTAGGGCCGGTGATTGATTCACTTAAAACAAGCCCCGCTTGTTTATTAGCCTTGTAAATGGTAATGGGCCGAGATCGGCACCCTCCGCGGGCCAACTGCCCCGGCCGGCCGGGGCGACTCGCCGCGTTATTGATAAGACGATTAGGCCCGCGATCCGGAATCGTGTACGCCTAATTGCGCGCATTAATACTCACGCTCGCGGGGCTTAATTCGCGCGTCCGATGTGCCCGCGGCCCCATTCAGCCCGGGGGACGTCCCGGGGCGCTAATTTACCCGCGGCCGCCGCTGACAAACGTAGGCCCGCGACGCGTCGCCATCGCCAAGTGGGACGCGAGGCCGCGGGTCAGGGGTCGACCTCCATTATATCGCGAGCGACCGGTGGGAGGAATTGTTCGCGCGCCGCGGCGGAGCTCCTTTTTTTTCTTTTTTTTTTTCTCTTGGCGGCCGCCTCGTGTCGCCCGAGGAATTCGCGCCAAGGCTGGCAGGCGGCGCGTCCGGGAGGCGAGGGCCGCTCCCGACAATATTGATTGTCTCCGCGCGCGGTACATGCATCAGCGGCTAAGTTCACGGGCGCCGGGATCCCCCATAAATCCCGGCGGGACGCAGCGCCCGCGGCTCTCTATAATCTGCGCGCCGGGGATAACATAGGAAAAAGGGGGAGGGAAAAAAAAAATAACGAGTAATTAAGCTGAAATTGAATTACGCTCTCTCGGCGGCGCGGCTTAGCCGTAATTGTTGTGCCGTTTGCCGGTATGGGGCTCTCGTAAAAAAAAAAAAAAAGAAAAAGAAACGCCCATAGCTCGCCGCGGTGGCATTCCTTATAAACGTCCATCTGTCTAGCGCGCTACGTCACAGCGCCATCGTCTGTGTATACGTGCCTTTAAAGGCCGATTAAAAAATCGCTCGGTAGTTGCTGTCGGCTACGCCCAGCCTTTAACCTTCGCCGAGACAACTGCCGCGAGATCTTTCGCAACGAGCCCATATCCCAGCAAAGATTCAATCTAATAAATGCGCGCTCGCTCGCGCACTCTGTATATATACATATAAAGGCCACGGTGCACCGTTGCTTTATAACAAAGTGCAAATATACGAGAGTCGGCCGCGCGACGGGCGCGAAAGCCACTTAGAAGCGCGTGCGCGCGACCGCATATATGAAGCCATTAAGTCACCTACTATTAAAAAGCGTCGTCGGGAGGATTAATGGAGGGACAATGGCAATCGTCGGCTCGCCGCGAATTATTCAATAAGCCCGCGCAATCGGCCGGCTTATCGGGGCCCTCGCGCATCCGGGGGCTCGCAGTCGAGGCTCTTTGTTCGGGCCTCGCGGGCGACCTCTAATTGCGAGCCGCGGGCAACCGAATCGGCCACTGCCTATCTGCCCCGGGGGATCGGCTCGCCGGCGTTGCGCAACGGCCTTCGGGGAAGCCGGGGATCGGCCCGCAATTAAGAAATTTTCACCGGGAGGCGCGCGGAATTGTCCGCTTATCCGGCATCGGGCCGATACGCATCGCCGGGCTATATCGGGGCCCACGCGCGACAGATATATGCGCGTAGGTGGCGCGCCGGGGGGACAATCGTATCTCGGATCGCGACACGGCCCCGGCGCTCTACCTGCCCGCGTGGCCCCTCGTCTATTAGCCGCCGGGCGGAACCTATCCGATTGATCGACGATCGGCATGCGCGCGTGGGCCTCGCCCGTCGCATCGGCTTGCCTCACCGGGGCCCGATCTTGCGCGTCAAGTGCCATTGGGCCGGTTTTATCGCGGCCATTGTTTTTCCCCCGTGTATCGCACTTCGGCCGGGGAAAAATTCCGAGGATTATATCGCCGATCCTCTGCTCTTCCTCTCGATCTCGCAGCTGCGCCGCGCCAGCATTTTAATGGGGCTTTTCATTTATTCCCACCCACCCAACTCTTTTTCGCGAAATCACCACTGCACGGCTTACTCTCTGAGCGAGCTTTCGATTTCAACAGCCGCTGACAACCCGTTGGCAATGAGCTTTTACAATCTTGAATAATAGATCTATTGTGGCAGTCTTATAACGTAATCTATTTATCGAATATACGACATCTGAACAGAGACTCACTCACTTTATGGTTTGCAATTAATTTCAATCCAAAAGCAATTAAATTTAATAATAAAGAGCGATAAAGTATTATACTTTAAGTGCATTGGGTACACAAAACCAAAGTAACACCTAAGTATCTCAAGAGTATGGCAGAGACAATAACTAGTGTTGTGTATCTCAATTAATTAAGTTACATAACCTATTTTTTCGTCGTACCAAAAACTATTATGATTTTAGTAGAAAACTTGAGTGGCTTAAATTGATCACCTTTAGCAAATAAAATTGCAAATAGCTTTTGTAGCAAATAAAATAGCCGCTTTATAGCTCGGCCGAGGATAATAAATTCTAAATATTAACATTTTATATAAACCTGCGTACAGAAAAGTTGTGATTCTAAAAGTACCATAATAGCCAATTCTTCAGAAAATAAACAAATACTTTAGAGAAGTTTTCAAGAATTGTGCTGATAGAGTAATACTAGAACTAAGCTTTGATATATGAGAAGGAGAGTCACTTTGCATGTAATTAAGCATTGCTCATTCTAACGCAAAAGCATCGAAAGAGTGCAAGCGAATACGAAAGGTAAAAGAAGAAATCTTCGGACTGACTAACATAAAGTTAGATGGTAGATTTTATTACAAATACTTTGTGCGTCTATTATAAACGTTAGGTATAAAAAAGTGACTACTGGAGTATAAATGTAAAAATGCTATTTTATTCCAAGTCAAATTGTAATTTATGCAAAAAACTTAAAACACAATATATGTAGTTATTTTTCAAATTTTCATGAAAACCACTTGGTTGTTCAAAGTACATGATCCTCCTTTATGAAAGATTATGTAACTCTTCCTGCCTATTGTTGCATAAATTGTCCACTAAATCAAAATTCATAAAACTTAAATAAGTATTATTATAATACTGTAAGTACATCAGTTTCAGTTTAAGTACAGGGAACGAGTAAAATAAATATATTTAATTTACACCTTAGTTTTAACGCGCTTTTACGTAATGAAATAAAATATTTTTTATACATTAAAGCTTGTAATTTTTAACAAAATAACATCAATAGATAAAGTTTTAAAAGTAGTTTAAAAATTAAAGGTATATATTAAAAAAAGGCTTGAGTCACTCTTTTAAAACTAATTGGTACATGTTATAAAAGAAAAAACATTTTGCAGTTTAAGTACGACTTTATAATTTCTGTGATAATTATTAATTAACTCATTGTTAACATAATTATATCTTTGTGAATATCTATTAGCTAAACTAGTAATTGCAAATAAATCTCAATCAAATAAATAAAAAAAATCGCGTATTAGGAATGTAATAATCCAGCGGTTCTTTCTTTATCATAAAAAGATCCCTCAACGACGACCTACAATTAAGAATGTCATTATTACTTTAATCGCTGCTAAGATCAACCAGGGCCAGCCACACTATAATAGACAGCTTAAATGATCCATCTAATCACTTTGTGAAGGCTCTGAAAGGTAAAGTACGCGATACGTTACATGTTCGTTACAAAAAAATTATGCCAACTCCATCTAACGCAATAGGGTTGCGACGAAATGTCAATAGACCCATCAGTAAATCTACAGACTCACGAATTCCCATTGGAGTACGCAAATCGGTCGAGATGACGACTAAATCGCTAGGCCATTGTTCCGTACGCTAGCAGCTTAATTAATCAAAGTGATCGACGGGCAACTGCGAAACTCGCGGGAGGAAGACCCGTCGACTTTCGCAAGGATTGGCCAAACCGTTTTAAGATTGGAACGTGTGCTCCGTTCCGCGGGAGATATCCGGTGGCTATATTCTGCAGAGAAGCGGCAAAGTCATACGCATCCGGCGATTCCCCGGCGCGCACGGCCCCATAAATCGAGAACGCCCGAGAGATATTCGGCTGTAACAATCGTGCTTTTGTGAAATGGCGAAATGCCGATCCTCCTCGCCGATTTCTTTATCCTGCGAGGTGATTTATTTGCCTCGGAGTTGGGTATTACGGTAACAGATCGGTGGGAATGAATCTTATTAATTGAACAGGATTTTTTTATTCGCGGCTCGATTCTCTTAATAATAATTAATTGTTGGACTCGAATGCAAGCTATTTTCCGTGATCGATTTCTTAAAAGTAAAGTAAACCTTAGTACTGATGAATTATGCGTTAAAATCTTACAATCCGTGTGAAAATAATTGCCACAAATTTCTTATACTATATTAGTCATTGTAGACGACGTGAGAAAAGTTGTACATTGGCATCGATATATGAATAATGCAAGAAGTTAACATTCAGATTCTTCGAAAAGTGTATCGTTTACTGATTTTTTATATTTTCTATCCCACCACTCCCATCAAATTTATGCGTTCTGAAAAAAATAAAAAATATGTTTATTGCCATTCCTAATCTCTTACCAACTATTACATTACTTCCTTTCATTTACGAATCCTTATACTTCCCGAGATTAACCGCTTCGTAAAATTGTCGAGTGTTAAAAAACATCTCGTCAATTATTTATTGCGCACCTTATTTAATAGCACTTTTTGCACATCTCTTTTTATCCTTTATTTTTATTTTTTGTCGTAATAATTTACTCTGTAATTACTAGGCTAAAGCATAAACGATTCCTTAAGTCAAAAATCCATGCGTCTATTATACGTACATCTATTAAACGGAACAACTTACCTTGATTTTCACTTGCTTGTCACTGGTAGCCGTTGGTGTAAAACCAGTAATAAAACCGTAAAACTCCACTTCTACCGGTCAATAAAGACAAAGGCATTGACCCAAAATCGAGCAAGAAACCTTCACCTAACGTTACACGAGCAATTTGGCGTAGGTTCCCTAGGTAATTTCAAAACTACTTCATTCCATGTAACCAACGTATTTTTGAGAGCTAGACATTTCTAAACGTTTCCGATCTTTTAAACTAGCGTACTTTTTGATCTTGAGCTAAATTTTGTGCAATTTTGCTAATATAGAACTGTTTTTAATTACATTCGAATAGAATAAACTAAATTTTAGAAGATTTTGAGATTGCCAGTACATTGAATTCACGTAACTTCTCATGTGATCAGGTAGGCGAAAGTATCGTCTAATTGTTTGAAAGTTGTGATGACAGGAAATGTAAAGAAAAAGATCAAATTACGATAAAGCGAAATTAAATTGCTTTGTGTCCTATTAAAAAAAAATTTAGCAGCCGTGGGAACATTGCTTAAATAAGTCGCAAAATGTGAAGCAAAGATGTAGCTTGAAATATTGAACACGTGCTGCATAATATATTATCATAATAACAGCTTTGTTGCTATTTTGACGTAGGTAGTTTACTTAAAACCTATATTTTCCAGCTTGATAAAAATATTTAATGAAAGTCTACAAAGTTTTCTAATAGCTTGTTTTAATCGTCACTTATGCGTCGTGTAATTTAATTATAGTAGCGACACGCACTATCAAACAAAGTTTCGGTCATTATAATGCTTCATAACTTTGGATATTTACCTAATGTATGTACTAAACTAGAAATATAATAAATAAATCTTTCCTTTTTTGTTACAGGTAAGTGGAGAATAGAAATTCGGACGCAATAATCGTTTGATACCCGCGCTCGAAGAAATCAGGTTGTATCTATTAATAAAAATTTATAAATATTGTTGTATGCAATTACTCGGTGGTAAGGAGTGTCCCGCTGGAACACATGTATCAATGTGATAAATTGACTTATCGGTTTAATACGAAAGTAAAATATTATAAGATCAACAAATGATTTTCGCAACTTCCGAATGAATACGCGTTTTGCAATGAGAACGAGTAGCCGGCCGTGTAAAAAATTCCCGAGGAAGTCGTAAGTCTGATTGGAAGAGCAGAATCCTTATTACTATGCCCCAGTCCCTGATGAATCATCCTCGCCCCCATTTTCCTTTCATTTTCCTCGATCGGTTCTCACACAGGATACGGAATTCGCGATTGCAAGGGGGGAAAAAAAAATAGGCACGAGCAAAGAAAGAGGAGCGCGCGGCGAGGTGCGCTCATTTATTTAGCCGCAGACCTGCCGGCGCCAAGAGCTAATCCCCCGATAAACGCCGGGGAATCCCCGAGGCGCGCAGGCCGCAGGCTCGTGCGGTTCGCCCGCGTTCCCATCGCAGCGACGGCCGCGCGGCGACCGGTTCGGTGGAAGCCCGGCCTAAGGGCAGCCGGCTATGGCATTGTCCGCGCGCGTCAATTAACCCGATGGCCGGACAGTCGGCGGGGAAACGGGTCGCAGCGGGGCGCTCATGGGAAACGGCGCGCGCCGCTTTTCTAGATCTGCCGAGATTTATATCGGGCGGGAGTTATGATCGAGCGGCTGGGAGGCGACGTGTGGGAGAGCGCCGAGCGGCATTGTCTAGATGTTGCCCCCGCCGACGCGGGAGCCGTCCCGCGCGCGAGATGAAAGTTTATATGGGAACGGGTCTATTGCCCGGTGATTAGTCGGAATAACGCGGGGCTCGGCGGGCCGCCGGGAGAAAGGAGGCGGCGTGCGCGCGGTATAATGCGCTCCCCGCGATCGCCGATAGACATTAACGAATTAATCGTCGGACAAGTTAAATCGAGCCGCGATCGTGGAAACGTGGCTGGCAATTATTGCGGCATCGCGTGCTCGCATTCCGCGTGAAAGTTCAAGGGCCATTTGCGCCAAAGTTGCGAGGAGCGAACAGCTGATTAGCGGCCGCATAAAGGATTTCAAAGAAGTGGCCGGGAATAGAAAAAAAAAACGGCGCCTGCAAAAAATTAAAGTGTTATACTCGTGTTCTCATCGGCTTTCTGCAATTTTCTTTTTCCGCGCGCCAACCAAGGCAATTACGCACGAAATAGATTCAACATTGTTGTACTGCTGAAAGATACAAATTGCCATTAGCAATAGTTGACTGATGGGAGGAAAAAGTCCGCTCGCAAGACGTTGCATTACAAACCCGCGTATGTTGCGTGCAATCTCGTTTTGTCCCGCGCGATGTGTACGCCCAGATGTCGAGGGGCGAATGCCTGCGAATGCCACGACCTAAACCTGGCGCCCGGATCAATTGGGCAACCGCTGCGGGGCTGATTATGTCCGCGCGGTCGGCGGAAGACCGAGGGACTCGGCGGGAAATCGGGCGCGACAGGGGCGTCGTTCTCACAGTCGGGCCGTGTAGGCTCCGCTCGGGACGAAAAGTCGCGCGATCGCGATCGGGCGCGGCCGCTCGGCCGCGATAGATAAGAGCCTTGGCCGGCGATAACGTGGGAAGGGGAGAAAGGGAGCGGGAAAATTCCCCGGAGAGACGCACGTGCGCGGGGGCGCAGTGGGGGAGATAGGCCTCGCTCCTTTATAAATTATTGAAAGCAGTTTTGAAAGCCGCGCGGGTAAAAATAGACGGTTTTTCAAGCGGGGCGCGCGCGCGCGCGCGCCGGACGCGGGCCCCTTGCGCAAATCGCACAATGTTGCCTTGCTTTTCTTTGTGCGGAGGCGAGGGCGCGCTCGCGCCGCTCCTTTTATTTGCCCCGCGCGTACGTGTCGTTATACGGCTTACCCGTGACTTGCGCCTTCGCGGCTGGCTTTTTGCGCCCGTCGTGTGCTTCGCTTTCGAAAGGGGCCTTTTCCCGCGCGCCAGGCCATCGGAAACCGCGGGGCCCACCCGCGGAAATCGGCACCAGCGGGGCCGATCGCCCTCGGACGGCGGCCGGGGGGACAGCCTCCTCCTGGAACAGCCGCGCATGGACGAAGATTTCGTTTGCCATGGCATGATGCGATGTTGAAGGGGATCCCTCTTGTAAAAAGCGAAGGTGTCGTTCTGAGCAGGTTCCTGTCTGAAAAAACGTCACCGAGGAAAAATAATTTTTGACCTTCTATTCGTATTAAAAAAAAAATTTTAGAGGTATGAAGATGTATGCCCACACGTACTTATGCTTCATAGTGTAAAATGGTCATGGTCCGTAGTGATTTTTATTGCATTTATGACTTCTTTTAATGATTTAAGGCTCTATTCGATTACCACGTTAGCTGTGTAAAAACTGGACAATTTTGTACCGTGGAAAGGCTACTGGTTGAATGTCTAAGGAACCTATAGCTAATTTGCAACTTATTAAATTGATTTAAAGGAAATAAATTAGTTTTGATTCTGTTATATAGAAAAAAATTTTTACGAATATACAAACGGTACACGTGCTAGTTATTTCCTGCTCGGTCACGTATTTCGATAATGATTTTTGGTCATTTTAATTTTATTGATTCAAGGCTATATTTGATTAACATTTAAACCTCCAAAATCACTTAATCTTTACCAAGGTTCACCTGGAACCAACTGCGATACGCATTAAGCGTAATGTAGATCAATAAACTGTACCGAAACTTTCAACAATTTCATTTCCGCATACATTATACTGTTACAAAATCGAGTCATATAAAATTGAATAAATTTAAATTTTGAAAATATTTGTAATGGTCGTCTTACGATTTTGAGAAGGTCTCTTTATTTAAATTGGTACCGCACTCGTGGCTTTCATTTACAGACATACTAAATTTAGAATACACGCGAACTTATTTTTATGGAGCATTGCCGTGTGTATTCAATATTCAAAGCCGTGTTAAAAGAAACGTTCGTTTATTTAACTCGGCGGGAATTAGTTAGCTTAATTTTTTTAAATACTGTATAGGAAAATTTCGCGTAAGGTTACCCGCCGGGCCTGCCATTGATTTTTACTATCGACAGAACTATACTCGTATATTGCAGCTAAAAGATACAAGACGAGTAAAAAGTACCGAATACCTGGGTATCTTTCGTCGTTTCATCAAACCTCACTGATACAGTAAACCCTTTGATCTTCAGTCTTTTGACGAAGGCGCTTTCGGTTTTTTGAACGTATCGGAGACACGCGGTAATTGTCTCTTCTGCAGGCGCTTCCCCAACTGGGGTCTCAAAGTACCCGGCGCAGCGGCGTGAAATCGGCGGATCCGTTGCGCAGCAGCCGCGAACGGCGCGTCAAAGAGGCTCCTTTTTGCGCCCGGGCGCATGTGCGCGCGGTTGCGCAACCCCGGGCCCGGGAAATTGCGCATGTATAAAAGGCGGGGAGGGTTAGCTCGGCGCATTCCTCCCGCGGCGCTCCGAATTCAATTAAGCCCTCCTTTGTCCCGAGCGGGGATTTTCGAAAGGCGCCGGCTCGTGACCGCGGCGGCTCTCGTGGGAGACCCCGCGGGGGGGAGCGGGGGGTGGCAGCGGATCGTGAGTGGGCGTTGCCGGGCCACCTCTTCCCGTGCGCGCCACGCATCACGTGGGAGCCGGCGATATGCATCACGCGGGGGCGCCGCTCGGGCCGGCGCTCAAATTTTCCCCCCGGCCCTGGCGCAACTACCCGGTGCTTTTTTCTCCCCCCCGCGCGCTTGCGCAAGCCCGGCTAATCACCGGCTTCTCGCGCCCCGGCACAGTCTTATTATTAGGCGGGGGGGGGGGGGGAAAAAAGGCGCGACGCGAGCCCTCCCCGCGCGTGAGTTATCGGCCGGGTTGGCCAACCTGGGCGGATCGCATCGTTAGGCGCGAGGAAAATGCGCCTCGAGAGAAAGAGAGATATTCGGCGGGCGCGGGCGTCACCTTCCTGCTCCTGCACTGGAGAACCAGTCATCCGTTCTCTATTGTAATGTCGCTAGTATATTCGAGCCGTTAGTCGATGAGGTAGGCTCGATGCCTAAGCCTGTAACCGTGCTTTTATGTATGTTTTACGGTCAATTATACCGCATATGAAAAGAGCGAATTTGGAACTCTTATTAAGGTGTTGCGAGTGCCTACTGCGATAATGAGGGTGACAATAACGGCGCTGTGTGCCAATCTCGATTCTGCAGAATTCTCTAGACTATCACAATCTGTTAGATTTAAAAAACTATTTTTTTTCCACGTCTAAATATATAATCAGATGGAGAGTTTTGTTTAGAGCTAATCATGGCGATTAATCTTTTTGTATTCGAGGAATTACTTCATATTCTTTGAAATAAACATCGGCTACCAGACACGCTTGTTGGGAAAATATATATACAACAAGTTAATGTTCATATATATACATCTTGGCCCGTACAATCAGTAACTAATTTACTTTGCGATAATTGCCATAGGTAATCATGGGCCAATATTCATCAGTTACAAAATAAACGTTTTATGCGAAGGTATCCCTATTTCACCAGAGGCGGGATGAAAGTGTGCAATTACCGCAAGCATCCTCCGTTCGGATAATTAAAATGGAATCATAAAAAAGACCTTGGCGATCGAGGAGCGCCGCGAAACCGAGCCGCGGAGCCTCCCTCGGCCCGCCGAGGTTGCCAAAGCCGCCGCGAGGCCGACAAACCCCGCGGGACAATGGCGGCGGCGACGCGCGCCCCTTGCACCGGCGACACCTCGCGCGGCCCTCCCCCGCGACCGCTTCATTACCCAAGAGCGGCGGGCGCTCGCCTTTGTTCCCCCCCGGCAGATTAATTAGCCCTAATCGCGGCGACACGAGCGCGGGCCCCGGGTGAAATTTCGCCCGGCTACATAATGTATTTCCCATTGTCCGCGCCTGACAAATGGGCCCCGCCGGAGCCCGCGGGGCGCTATCTCCCCTTATCGCGGCGGCCTGTCCGCGAGGCGCCGCGCAACCTCCCGCCGTTGTGTCAAATTCTCCCATGGCCGGGATCGATGTGTGTGTGTGTGTGTATATACAGGTATGTGCGTCTACGTAATCGGAGGCCACGGTAGGCTTTTTTTTTTCGCGAAAATTTCGCGGCCTATCTTTACGGCCCGCGGGGAGATATTGTTGCGGAACGGCGGCTTACGTGGCCCGACGCGCCGGCGGCCGGCAGATTTATCTTACGGGCCCGCCGCACGTCGTCCGCGTTTTCGACGCCGATTATTTACAGGCCAAAGGCCGAGGCGACCCTTCGAGTTTCGCCGATCGATCCCGCTGCGCCTGGCGTTTTTTTTGCCCGGCCGCGTATTATTATTATTATCGGTCGGACGGTTTAGGCGCTTGTGGGAGGCGTCGGATTTTCTCACAGCCGACGTGCGGTAGGTATACGAGCCGATTGCTTCGTACAGCTCCACTTAGCGCCGGCGGGGGGAGGGTGAAAGGTGAGCGCTTATATATCGGGCGGATCCGTATATCAATTACGGGTACAGGAGTCGGTAGCTAATTATCTTGCACCGAACGCTAGCTCGATCGGTGTTTTCCTCGCTTATAAATCCCACTCTTTAGAATTCTAATGACTCCCACGGCAAGGCGCCCAATGCCACCAATTCTAATGGGGCATTAGTATGCGAGACCGACCGAAATAATTATCATATCCAGCGGCGGCGGCGGCGGCGGCCGCTTAACATGAACTAAGTTATCGGCTCTGGGAGCTGCCCTAGCTCGCGATACAGCGATTAAGCGAATTCATTAAATAAGTGGAGAAACATCCACTGTAAAACCAGTAGAACCACGTCGTCAGACTATCGGCTTATCGCCCTCCGTGGACGAGAAAGGTATACACACCTCGGAAACATTATACCTGCCGAGAGAAAAATTAATCGCCCGCCCTTTCTATGAAACTAATTAGTGTACACGGATAATCTTTAGGCGATAAATTAAGAGCCGTACGATGGCTTGTATACTAAAAAGTTTGAAACAATGTCTCAGCTCGTAATTCTTTTTAATAAATTCATTGTTACACCAGTGTGTTTAATGCAAGCTTTCTGACCCGTTGACAGTCTGTGATAAGTTATCTATTAGAGGCCTAAACGGTCTGTGATTAACTGCGCGTATAATTTTTAACATATTGTTTGGTAAATTAATCGCACGCGAAGAACGTAGAAACAAAAGCATCCTTTGAATGGCTGGCGCAATCAATTATACTCGCCTTCGAAGATTAAGCACATTAAGTGAGCGCCATGTAATTGACACGTTACACTATTCGTAATAAACATTAATTTTTCCTCCCATATGATCGATGAATAATTCCTTTGAAAAAAAAAAAATACCCGGCAATTTATCTCCGGGCGATCAAAACACCCGTGAAAAGCGCATAATTACATTAAGCGACCGCGACCCGGGATCTTCGACACTTTTAAATTGGATTCGTAACACTGCCGCGGGGGGGGTGACGGCAGTATCTTATTAATTCGGAGAAGCGGCCGCCGAGTGCACGCCCGCCACTGCGTCCAGATGAAGTGCGTAGGAGAAAGTTCAGAAAAGTTCAATTTCGCAAAGGAGCATCAGTTGCAGCGTCGGCGCTTTATGAAACGTTGCCCTCGCGAGCGCGCGCAACGTTTACGGCCGCGTTATTAGCGGGGCCCCGGCGGTCGGGCCGAAGCGCGCGCGGGCGCCGCGTCGTTGTTTCAAAACAAGATGATTTGCTGCGAAAGGTTACACCTCATAAATCATTTTTAATTCCTTTGGGACAATTAATCTTAATTTACGCCGGGCATCCACCGGGCGAGCCTCCTCGGAAATTGACGCTCGAAATTTCTAAAAGGATATACAAGCGCTCCGAGGTATATATCCCGCCAACCCGCGTGCTTATAGAAGCGCACCGAGCGTAACGCTCGGCCGCCCCGTTTATCTCGCTCCGCGGGTCCCGGCTCCTCTACACCTACGTGCGCCGGATAAAAAAAAAATGCACATTGTTCGAATAGGCGCGCGCGCGCGTCGATGTTTACGGGGCGGGAATTAAAAGAGACGCCGGGGCGATTGCATTGGAATTGTACGATTCCGTGACCATTACCCGCGCGGAAAAGAGCCTGCGTACACGCGCGGCCGAGGGAGCGGGGCGCGTGCCCCCGGTGAATGGCATTCCACCGCGCGCTAGTCAAACGTCGCGGGCCCGCAGAAAGATGCAAAATTGAACTCATTAAAAAGCCAGAACAACTCCCCGCGGCCCGAAGATCAATCAAATGATATGTAAATCGATTGAGCGCCGCGCCGAGTGCCGAGGGGCATCGTAATTACGAGCATTGTCGGCTCGCGAGATAAAAAGCCCGGGCCCTCGAGGGGGGGGAGGAAAAAAATGCGGAATTGAAATATGGACTCGTCGGCGGGCGTACGGGCGACACTCCCTATGGGCCGGCGATTCAATCGCGCGGCTGCCAATTATCCTGTGACTGTGCGTCGGGCGGTGGGGGGAGGTTCGATCGCCCGGTCGACAATGGCCCGCCCGCGCTTTCCCACGCGCGCGGGGTCAAAGGTCACGGCGCGCCGACGAGGGGCTTTTCCGCTTTTCCGACCGCCGCGGCCTTGATGGCGAGCCCGCGCGGGCCGCTTGTCGCCCCGCTGGCCGAGCGAGTGTTTTCGGAGCGGCCGCCGCGGCTGCCGTAAACTCGGAGGGAACGCCGTGGCCGCGTGTTAACCGCGAGCCCGCCCAATACTATGGCGTTAGGCCTTTTTTTCCCCCCCTTCCCGTTTTATTGCCGGTATAAATTTCGCGGTTTAATGGCATTAGACCATCGCGGTTTTTCATCAAACGGACAGCGAGTACACGTACCTCTTGCTTCGCCTCGGTTTACGAAGAAGGATCGCGACGAAAGTTACTGCCTTCATTTTCACGCGATGATATACACATTCGGTGACGGTGATTCATTGGGGAGCTTTCGATAAAAACGTTTCAACTCTATCTTTATGGATTAATTACATGAATGTTGGATCGAGTTACTCTGTTCAACATATCCTTAATAAATATATTTAATGTTTTTACGTTCTCGTATACGCCAGTGCAGGTAGATTTGATACGTTGCAGTTGCGAGCTTGGGAAATCACGGTACTATCATGATGCAGAAGCGAAATACCAACAACTAATCTTGTTAAAAAATCTCGATATTTAATAAACAATAAATATGTGTATAGTAATATAATAATAGAATGAAATCGCCAATGCTTACTTGGGAAATATTATACCTTTGGCTTTTTGAGAGCTTCTTTGTTTCACCCCGGTATATAAATGACTATGATTAATTCTATGCAAAGGAACAATTGCATTGGCATTTCTCGATTCGTAACTATCTTTAGTGGGAACTACTGCTCTTTCTCCAGAGGAACTTTTCTTAATGTGGCAATCTGTGAAAACCCGTGGCCAGTTGTAGCACTTTTTTCGCCCGAGAAAGTAGTATAAATCTTCGAGATATTTGTAATTTTGATATACCGCTCAACCACCGCTGAGATTCGATCCTGAACCCAAGAGAAACTAAAATTTCGAAATAGCAGTTTAACGTTTAAAAGTCATCTGCACAATGGTAGAATAAACTTATTTGCCTGATATGTCACTTAATTATAAAATGTTCCTTTGAAGAATTTTTTGACTATGTAATTCTAGGACAAGTTTTGAAGGATTAAATCTTCTATGTATCAATATACGACGGTACATTTTATAGCCTGTACACAAATTATATATTCGGTGTTAGGAAAACAATGGATAGTCAACAATACTAACCTCATTTCGATGACAGCTCCTCTGCAAATATATTATAAACTCCGTTCGACTAACTTGAAACTGTAACTGAATTTACATAATGATCTAATTACCATTGTAAATAAGAGGAATAGTAAAAAAAATGAAGAAAAAAATTGAAACATTAGTACAAGTTATGTTAAAACATAAATATTTGTTGAATATTTTAAGAAAATGACTTAATTTTACTATGAAATAATTCTTTCGTCGCTTCAATTGTAGAAAACCTTTTTCTTCAGCTATACAGTTTTTTACGCTAATAATATTTTATAGACGCATTAACTTGTTATGTAGTAGTAAGTGGAAGTATTGAAGTTGTGTATATTTATGAGCCGCTATAAAAGTTATCGAATTTGAATAGTAAGCAGAATTTTTCATTGGACACGACGTTACGCCTAGTGCGACAATGTTAGATTTATCAGTAACAGTTAATATTAAATTAAGTGAATGTCACCCGACTGCTACAACTGCTAATAATTTTGAAAGACATTCGTGTTTCGTATAATATAGATTTAACTACAACGTGGACGCCTTGGAGCTAATCTCTTCTTTGATACCCGATGCAAATTGGTTTAATCTAAAATTAGTAGTAGACACACTGTTTACATTGAAATGTATAAAAATAGATTAACTTTCGAAAACCATCACTTATTTAATGGCTGTATTTGATATTTACGAAATATTTTCGCAGCCCGTACAAAGTGATTTGGAAGGAAAACATCTGTCCATTAGCTGTTGCATAACTCGTTGAAGCCACATATTGGTATTATTATAATCAGTAAAACTACGGCTACTAGAAAAAGCACTCGAACCGAAGGAAGGAAAAAGAGCAGACACTCGAGCAAGGAAAGGACGGAAAAAATCGTACAGCATCGAGGGCCGGACTCGGTAGTAGCCGGAGGATTGCGCGCGCGTCCGTTGACGCGCAGTCGGCGCAATTTAGAAACCGAAATTCGGCGGGGGCGGCGAGCCGCGTCCCGGGAAAGCAGGCCGAGGCTCGGCCGATAAGCGCCCGGCGACCTTCCCCATTGTCTCGGGAGGCCGCGAGGCTGCCCATATCTCGCCGCATACATCTGCCGCTTTGTCCGCGCGAGATGCGCGTCGCGATCGGCGCGGCCGAGCGGCTCCTCCTCGGCCGGCCGAGCACCGCTCGAGACGGACGCGCGTGTGCGTCTATTCGGAGCGGCTTTCGCGCGGGCCGACGTCGCCGATGCGCACGTACACAACAATCGCGATCGATGCGGCTTAGAAAGCGGCCGCGCGAAGCCGTCTTACTCCTCCGCGCGGCGCTTTCGACGATTCCTTTTATTTGTTTCGATGATTTTCCGGCGAGGCTTCCGAGCGGGCCCTCGGCAGGTTTTCTGCTGTTTCCTTTGCCGCGGGTGGGAGTCGCGCGCGCGAGGCGTGGCGCAACGCCGCGGCATATTTGCGAAAGCGCGCAAAAATCGTCCGTTTATCGGGTCGGCGCGTGATATAACGCGGAGGGGGTATGTTGCATAATTGAATGGCTAATGAGTCGCCAGCCGCGGCGGCTAGGCGGCCCTGGGCACGCGTGTAAATATACCCCGGGATTCCGATAGATATGGTGCGGGAATATATAGAGGCGGTCGTGGAGAGGCCCCGCGCGGGATGCGTTATTCGGGCGGGAAAAGTGCGAGCGAAACGCGCGGAAAGAGTCCGCCGCGGGAGCGCGATTTTTGTTCCCGGTGGCCTATAATGTGGCGCGCGGAGTGGCCTCCTTTGCCCGGGATACTCTCTACAAAATTACTATTTTCGAGGCATTTTTCAATTGGGCCCGAAGCCGATCCTCGTGGAAAGGAGTTAAAATATGATTGAGCCGCACTCGTGTCTGGAAAATACGACGCTCTACGGACAGCTCGACCTACTTGTGTAGATTATTATTGCTATTATTGTATGACACGTGGATGTTTCGGCGATCTCCAGGAGGCCGTCTGGCAAGGCGCCTGGGAAGCCAGAAAGGTGGAGCGAAATGTCATTTTGTTCCAGGTATTGGCAATATCGCTCTCGCACACATGCAATTGAATCCTTGGCCTCCTTTTACATTTTTTACGGCTTTTTAGTTAATTTCGCAGACGCGATATTTAATATTTGCCAAGGAATACCAATATCGAGCCATCAATCTATTCGGTTATAAAAGGCTCTTATAGTCGTCCACTCGATTCCCTCGATGGCGATATATGTTGATTGGCCGCGGATGGGCTCGGAGAAAAAGGGGCGTCCCTCTACGCGCGCCTCTTCCTCTATCTTGTAATGCGCTCGTAGGCTCGCGTGTAATTAAGGATATTTTACAGTATTCGCTAAAAGGCCCCGGGCCCCGTCGGGGAAAGAGGGGCGCCCCCCGATTAGCATCCCATTTCCATAGCAGCGACCGATTGCGCGCCGAGAGCCGCACAACTTGCCCAAGGCACATCGCGCGCCGGCGCGCCTAATTTGTCAGCCGGCAGACCCACAAAACCAATCCTTTGGCCGCGTTACAATGCAGCGGGGCGATTGATTGAAAAAAAAAAAAGGAAAAAAGCCGTCCCGCTCGCCAGGACCTGGCCTCACCTGTTTTCCTCTTTTTTTTCCTCCCCACAACCGACTTTTCCCCGAAAGACCGAACCCGTTCTCCCCCCGATTAGGCGCGCGTCCGCGCGATCGCCCGGAAAATTAATAATATATCGCCGCGGGAGCCTGGCGAGGAAAAAGGCGCGCTGGAGACCTATCGGCCGGGGGGAAAATAAATTGCCGGCGACAGGCTCGGCGTATACATACCCGCCAAGCCGGGCGCGCGCCTCCGGTTTTTTTTCTCCCCCCCGGCGAGCGCACCGCGGCCCTTTGCCCCGGCGCCTAAAAGGAGTATACATATATCCGCTGGAGTCGTGCGCCGGCTGACGAAATTGACCGGCATATAGGCGCAGTCGTGCCCCGGCAATGGCGTTTACGCTAATGCCTGTCGCGTGGAATAAATCAGGCCTGCTTTTTTTTTTGTGCTGCCTCGATTTCTACGGGGAATTTTATATTGCCAAATGCGCGTCCGTGGGTAAGCTTCCGCTGTTTACGAGCGCGCGCGCGCGACGTTCCCCCCGGCAGCCACGACGCTCCGAATCGCCGGGGCTTGAGCAAGTGATTTCCGAAGGCTAGATTGCCATCCGACCTCCTCCCGTCGATATCCCTCGCGAGGCGCCTCGCCGGTGCGTGTGTAATTATCGCGTCTACAGCCGCTCGGGATTATCCAACGCAGCGGGAACGTATATACCAGGTGAAAAAAAAAAACAAAAATTTCTGCAATTTCTTGGCTTTCTCATGGAGCTTTGTTTCTCATCCCTGGGATAGGCGGGCAGGCGAGGAGGAAGCTTCGCACGGCTTGAAAGTGTATGCATTTACCGCCTGGATGATCGGCCGGCCCAAACCGAACTATACATACACATATATACAGCCGTTTAATCGAAAAGCGTGCTGCAGTCGGCTCGTGAGGCAACTCGACATTAATCCTAATCACGATAGCTATCCCCCAGCGAGGGATTCTAAAACAAAAGTCTGCAACAATCCTCATTGTATACCCCTTATCTGCCCGGCTCTTCTCCGGCTTATATACTCGTTACAACACATATATATTCGGGCCCGCGCAATCGCATAAAACACTCGGTCCGGACTATATACATATAAAAACCGCGGGGGGATCCGAAGGAATGGCAAGCCCCGGCTCTTATATATACCAGCACTGTAATAAAGCGCATAATAATCATACCGGCCCGCGAAATTTCGCACGGCCGCGCCGCGGCTTTTCGCAACGGCCCCGCGATGCATATACATGTATACATTCGACATTGAAAACCCGTGCCCCGGGATGAAACGCGCGCATCCACGCGCATGCGCGTTGCGCAATAGTCCTCGTTATAAGCGCGGGCCGGGCGCCGCCTCGTTATAAAAACCGCCGGGCGTCGTTTCCTCCGGCCAGCTCTTGTCCATTTTGCCCCCCTCCGAATACCTGGGCGCGCGGCTGTCCTTGTGTCTGGCCCTCGCGTCGATGCCGTCCCCCGCGATTCGCGAATTTGCACGCGCGACGGTCCTCGGCTTCTCCCTTGGCTTGTACGTCCGTCCCTTTTTTTTCTCCTTCGTTACGCTGCCGCTGCCCATTAAATCGGTGACGTTAACGGCGCGGACAATGGGGATAAATAACACCGATCGTAATTGAACGGGCGATGTTGCGCTTCGCGTCGCGAGTCTTTTCGTCGACGCGTCGCTTCTCGGTTGCAGAGTGCCCAATATATATATATACACGCCCACTGCGAGGATTTGCGAGGTGCTTCGATAGCAGGAAAAAGGGGCCCGTTAACGCGGCCGGGGTCTACGTTACAGATTAACTTTCCTCCCGTTAGGCCAGGATCCGAGGTTTTCCAGCCGGTCCGCGGACAAAAGCCGCCGTCGGAGGTGTTGCTCGGCGCGTTGTGCGTTATATTTAAAGGTGCACCGCTTGGCTTCTTTACGAGTGCAATTAAAAGCGATTGGGATGATAAAAAAAAAATAAAGCAAAGGCTCGCGGCAAATTGAAAAGTCGGCTTGAGAACTCGTTACGAATTCGGTTCCACGCGGTCGCACAATGCGCGATAAATAAAGGCCCTCTGATAAAGCGCCCGGCCATCGGCGGGCGAAATGAGGCGCGGGCCACAATATCGGCCCGGCGCATCTAGACAATAAGCTTTATCCGCGGCAAAAGGCGCGATCGGTGTAATAACTCAATCGGCGGGCGAAGAGGAGGTGCTCGATAATTGAAAACAAAGTTCGCGCCGGGCAATAAACAGTGTTATTGGCGCGTTAATGCGCACTCGCGCTAATGTGCACTGCCCGCCGCGGGCCGGCAATACACACAGACACATACACCTGTGCACCTTGTGATATATATTATATATATATATGTGTGTGTCCACCTCCCTTTCGCGGCCTAGCCCGCGGCGACGCGTCCCCCGGTGATTCTCGGGGCCCTCGCGGGCTTCCGAGAGCTACGCACACACACAAACACACGTGCATCAGAGCCCTGTCCCCGAGGCCCGCGGAAATGGCAGTCGGAGCGCAGGGGACTTTGCTCGCGGCGCGCGACTTGCGCAACCCCGGCGGCGATGCAATCGCCGCTTTAGGGACCGGCTAAGTGCCCGCGTCGCCCGACAAATGACATTACTTTCGCAAGCCGGCGGGCCCGAGGCGGCGACTTCCCCAAATTCCACCGCCCGGGCTCCGGTCCCACCTCCCGGCGCACCCGTGAGACAAGTCCTTCCTACGCGCGGCGAAGCGACTCTTCCCTTTCTTTTTTATTCATCTCAAAGTTATCCTCCCGTTATATCGACGGATTTGGGCGGTCCACCGAACAGCGCGGATGTATGTATATATGAAGCCAGCGAGACGGCGATTGAGCCTCCCGGCGTACACGACTTATACCGTAATCGACCGGGGATTCCGCGGGGGTCGGCAGGCGGCGCGGGGAAGGGGCGGCGCCGCCCGGCCGCCGGTGTTATGCAAGGGCCGAGTGCTCCAGTTCCAGGGAGGCACGAGGGCCGCACGCAGCTGAGCGCCTCGGTATTCCGCTCGGCGCGCGGCTCACTTTCACTCATTCACCGCGAGTGCGCCGGGCCGCGCGTGTCTCGCTCGCGCTCTCCTTGCTCCCTATGATGACTTTCACTTGCGGCCGGGCGCCGGGAGGTGGGAGCCCCCTCGGCCCCCCGAGAAATATGCGCCTCGGCCGCGCTCTCAGCTGTGCGCAACGCCCGGGCGCTCGCGCAGGTGCACCGCCGAGCGCCGGCCGAGGCCATTTTTGGGGCGCGGCCGGCTAATTGGATGCCCCTTTCCTATCGACGCCCGTGTATATATACGCACTCGGGCTCTTTGTGTCCCGGTCGATATACGTCGAGCATTCGCCGTCGATTGGGAAATCAATCCTCCGCGGGTACAGAACGTCTGATTGATTTGCTGCTTTTTTTATTTTTCACGGGCCGCGGGAAGCCCGCGCGCCTATGTACGCGCGTCCTTGCGAGGTGTCAGGTGGTTTTCCGAAGACAACCGTATTACGTCCCGCGCCCGTTTCTTTTGTTCCCACCCGTAGACCCGGTGATTTATAACGCCGGCGCGATAGCCGATCTCGGCCTAATGGATTAATGCCAGATGAAAATCTGTCGGACCAATACAAATATTACGCGGAAGGCTGCGCGGCCTGGCCCCTGATACGGCAGTCGGGGAAAATATATATGATAAAAGCCATTACTAGACGGGGGCCGGGGCGCTCGCTCGCCCCGGGAATATACCATTAACGCGACTCCGTTCCTTTTCTCCTTTTAAATCATCGAAAGGATAGGATATCGAGAGCCGCGAGCGAGCGCAATGAAATCTCGCGCGTATATTCCGTAACGCCCAACTCCGCGGCGGCGCGGGCTTCAAGGGCCGCGTGTATGTATAAACAAAAGCTGTTGCTTTTTCGCTAAGGAGAAGCCGAGGGAGCCGCGCGGCCCATTACTCGGCGGCCAATCATCGAAAAACTATATGTTGTAACGCCCGTAAATAGGGAAATTAAGAGCCGTATGGCTAAGTGATCCAGTTCGAGACCGGGCGGGAGAGCGAGACGGCGGGCGGGGGAACGACAAAAAAAAAAAGGAAAGACAACCGCGGGCGCGCGCGCGCGCGAGAGTTGTACAATCAATTCTGCGTCCCGGGGAAATTTTAAAGACGTGTAATAAAATTTTAACGCGCCCCGCTACGTTTTTCATCGGTGGAATGTCTTCGAAAAGCCGCGGCGCGCGGCGATCGGCCGATCCGACGACCTTGGCTCCCCCCAATTATTCCCCGGGAATTACGGTAATTGAATCCTAAAAACGGGGAGGCCCGAGTGTCCGGCGGTTTTTTTTTTTACGAGCGCGGAGACATTGGCTGCGCCGGGAGGAGACGGGGACGCGAGGTTATGGGAGGTGGCGCGAGCGGCCCGCGACATACCGCCGTTGCCACCCGGCTTTCGGCACCGCGACCTTGCCTCGCGTCCTCCCCCCGGCAACCGGACGCGGCGTCGGCCCGCGCGGGGCAAGGGGAGGTGCACCTTTAATTGGCGGGCGGGGAAGAAGCTGCCGGACAATATAGAGTCGCGCCGCCCGGGGAAAGGGCCGACCTCCCGGGGCGCGTCAACCCCGCGCCAAGGCCCCGGCAAGGCCGCGCTCCCACCCACACAGGCACGCACACCCCCCCGGGTGAAAGTCGAGCGCTTTCGCGGCATTGGCCGGCGGCCCGGTCGCTTTTTTTTAACGGGAGTGGGTGCAGCCTCCGCGCGGAGGCTGGACCTTTCCGCGGAAAACGAGGAGCGCCGGCCGAAATCCTTCCTTTTTTTTTTCTTCTTTCCTCCTCTCTGCGCGCGCGCGTTGCACCGCCGGTTTTGCAAGCGGGCGGCTTTCGCCGCGCGGCAAATCGCGCCTGGCCATGTAAGCGCGGCGCGGCCCGAGGGACTCGGCCCTGTGTGGATGCGTGTGGAGCCCCGCGTCGATTCGGTTGATCCGCCGGCAATTACGCCGCGGCTTCGGCTAATCACGTACGTAGTCGACTATTAGGGCACGGCCAATTGCCTTTAATGCGCGCACAATATTGACACCTCCGTGCAAAAAAAAAAGGTTTTAATCTAGGCGTGCTTGATGGCTTTTAAAAAAATATTTAACAAGCATTCTAATGAGCCAATTTCGCGGCCTTCAAAGAAAATTCTTTGACCATCGAGCGATTATTTCCAAGTCAGCCAGCTCTAAAGATCCTTTCACTGAAAAGTATAAATCGCCGGCTTCGAGCCAGTGGGAGGCCCCTACCCACTACTTATGTAATCAAAATTATGCTACCAGCCTGCGTACATGCCTGCACACGCCTGCACATGCCCGCATACGCACGCACATGTGTACTTATCCTATAACGCTACTCTTAATATTGAAAAGAATTTGTATCTTCCTACTTTATTTCAGTTTCACTATTTAGTTTTGAAAATTTCAATGCTGCTTTTCCACGCAACCCAATAATTATCCTTCTGACCTACATCCTTTTACGACAAAAGCATTTTTCAATGCCCACCGCGAGTGTTTAGATTCTAAATTGCATTACTAACGACGTAACTTTTCATATTTTAACTAATTTTAAATTTTAATTAAACAAACAAGTTTCTTATGCAGCTCAGACAATTTATGCAAATATTTGAATATTTAATTTATACTTGAATTAGTCATTGTAGAATAAGTCATTCGAAAGAATGTTGTAAATGCCGAGGAAAATACCGAGGCATATTGCAATTTTTACTTTGAAGCAAATTTTTAATATAATTTTTAATGCCAATATTTTAAGTTTAAAATTTTTTCAAATTACGCGATGCAACGGATTTGTTTAAAAATGACTGATTATGCCGAGGTTTGCATAAACTTTTTAACTTTATGATAACTATTCTTGTTGATTTTGCAATTTTTTTTTAATGCTCCTTTCAAAGAAATATCATCTGATTTACGCTTTGGAGCAATTATGCCAATAAATTTCAAAATGAAAAATGCTTGTTTATTTATCGTATTAAGGTGCAGCGCGCGCGCGCGCGCGTTCTAAACAGTATAGCACATGTTAATAGATCAGTCACGAGAGACTTGTCTTATCAGCGGGGAAAAATTGATTAAGCGCCGGATGATAATAAAATTGTCCGACGGCGGGGCGGGCGGCGGCGGTCCGGCGGCAGGCGCTCGCCCGCGGCTCGGGCAGCCGGATCGAAATAGAGTTTTTCACGCACTTGGCGTATCGCACGCGCGGCCACTTTTATTGGCGGGCGTAAAGCGATTTTATCGTCTTTTTGCCGGGATAAAAGTTTTAATATACAGTTTGGTGGCGCGGCTATCAATACGAGTCGGCGGGAGAACATAATTACGCGCGCCAGTTGTAATTAAAAATAAGCTGAAATCTGGTTTGAAGGCGTATTTATTGCCGCGTTTCCGCGGGCAGTTAAACTGATTTCCTTGCTCTTCATCCTTCCTGTTTTGCGTAATAACGCGGGCGCGTGCGCAGCCCGGGGAATTTCCTCGCTAATGCCCAGCTGGTAATGGATCAATTACCATTTTGCATAACCGGCCGATTGATCACTTTCGTTTTCCCATCTTACATCTTTCCTGATTGACTCGGATAATTCCTAGTCTGGGCGGCGCGGCCCGGCGAACGCCCACAGCGCGGCGCTCGCCGCTGGCCCGGGCGGAGAAAAAAAAAAAGAAAAAAAAAGAAAAGAAAAAAAAAAGAAACCGAGCTTCCTTGTGGGCCGCGAGGAAAAAGCCGCCTCTTGCGCGGGATATATGGCCCGCGCGTGTTTGCATACTTCCAAATGGACTTTTTAGCATTGAATTTCCTCGCGGCGAACGCCTCCGACATAATCAATTCGTAACAATTTTTCCACGCTTTTTCCCCGCGGCCCCTTTCCACGGCGGCTCCCGCGAAAACCCTCCCGCCATTTCCAAAGCGCCGAGAGGCTGCGAGCGATGTGCAACCTCGTTCGAATCGACCTGCCATTCTGCATTTACCTCGCTCTCCGAGCAGACGAATTTCTTTTGTAAGCCTCTTTGGCTAATAAAGCTGTTAACCGTCAAGTGTAATTACCATACTTTTAATATATTAATCTTCCACCGATATAGCCTAAGGATATTGTAGTAACTCACTTTACTCTGTTCTTTTCCCGCGCGCACCAAGTACCTGCAGATTTTTTATACTACTTCTTTTGTGTTCGATTTGAAAAGCCAATTGTACCTACCGATCTGTCCGTCTATTTTTGTCTATCTTACTGTCAACCCGAACGATCGCTCGGATCATAAGTACGTTAAATAACCAGGCGGCCAGCAACGGCGAGGCAGGCCTGACACGGTAGCTCGAAAGATCCGCCGGCGTTAAAGCCCCGCGGGACAGTTGGCCGAGTGATCGCGCCTCGGCCCACATGAACCGGACGAAAAATTGCGGGGGCGAGGAGATTTACGGCGGGTCCTCGAGGCACTCGTTACGAGGCTGCCGGCGAGGGCCCGATGTCTGACGTAACGGCCCCCTGCCACCCCAACGGCTGTGGGAAACCGCGGGCTCTTTGTATTGCGCGCGTGGGCGGCTCGGCGCGTTTTATGTCACCCCCTAGCGGCGCGCGTCTTCCGCGGGAAAAAAGAGAACTCCCCCCCCCCCTCCCCGGCTGCAGAATCGAAATTAGAGAGCTCGCGGTATATCAAGCCTCGATCCCTCCTTCGGTTGGTCTCTTCTCCCCCCCCCTCGCCGCCTACTCATTAGCCGCCGCGCACTTCCTCACTTTCGGGGGCGGCCGTCATCGCACGCACCCGCCGCTCTGATTCACACGGGCGCTCGAGAGCCGGCTCGCGATCGGAAAGTTGCTCCTCCGGCTGGCTTTTCATCCGACGGCGGGAAAACCGGCCGATACAGCGGGCGGACGGCATTGGTGTGCAAAAACACCGATGCTCCGTACCCTCCGCGGCGCGTCCCCGAAGGTAAACAAATGCGTACGTGCGCACGTCGGAGAGGCCGCGCGTGCGATTATACGTCGCCTGGAATAATAGCGCAATGCCGCGAGCGAGAGACCCCGAGAGGCCGCGGATTGAATAATTAAAACTTTCTCGCGCGCACCGAGAGGCCCGCTAGTAAGTTTCTACGGCTGCGATATCCCCGGCGCGCGTTTGGAAAGCGCTCGTCGCCGCACGCGTATATAGAGACTGTATATACGCGCGCGGAGGGCCGGGGCGCGGGAGGGGCCCGTCCCCCGGCAATTAAAATGCGCGGCCGGTATGTCTGCTGCGCCGGCCCGGCTCTTTTCACTCTCGATATATATCCCGGGCGTTAAATCGGCCGGCGCTCGTAAAAGAGTAAACGCTCGCGTTAAAAATCGATAACGCGCGGAGGCGCGAGAGGCGCCGCTCGTTACGTGTGTGTGTCCCCCCGCTCCCGCCGCGGGAAGACAGAGGCCGGCGCCGCGCCCTCATTAGTCCGCGCTCCTTGTGGAGAGCCGGGAAATGACGGCCGGGGGTCGCCCGGAGTGTCGCCTATCCGACGTTTGACCCGTCTATGGGGAAATCCCCGGCGAGACGGGAGCCGCTTTATCGGGTGTTTCGACGGGCGGTGCACGCCCGAGTATAATCATAGGAGCGCTTGTGTGTAATTTTGATGGAATTATAAATTTTTTTTTTATTTTCATTTTTTTTTTTCACGGCTATCAATTCGTGGTTTTTTCGATGGAGGCCGGCTAGCTGTTGACGGTAATTATTGTTCAATTAAATGGAATAGTCTATTCATTAGGGACTCATTCGTGCGGCTCGGCCATCATTCATTTTGATTTATAACATAATTAAACGCCTTACTCCAGCTTGATATTAAATTTTGTGATTGTACACTCGTCCCGCGTAGAAGAGTAGACTGCCCGACAAGTCCCTTGGGCGCGGGATTTAATTACCGCGCGAGGTGTTTGCGTTGGGAAGGATTAAACAGAACGGTTTTCGTAACGATCAGCCGTTTACAAATACGAAGCAGACTGATTATATTTAAATTCACCGCGGTGCAGCAACGCTCCTATTCTTACGCTTCACGCTTGTCGGTCGCACTTTTTTTCGCCGCGAGTAGAATTCGACTTCATTTCACTTCCTTGCATCCTTATATGTTTTAACCGTGGCCTTTTTTTTTTCATTCTCCGGGATCGATTATTTACGCGCGGTAAGAAAACACAGTTGCACGGCACTCGTGCGTATCGGCCACTTAAAAATTACAACGGGCGCACACAGTAATGCACGCGTGAACCGATACCCACCGGCACACATAACCCTCGATGTATATAACCTCACCGAATCTCGCGGCCCGCACTCCCTACGTATCCTCCCCCTGTCCTTTTGTTTCTCTTTCCTTCCCGGCCACATATACATCGGCGCGCGATGCGTGGCGTTGCCGCGGAGTAAAAAAAAAAAGACGCGGCGGGCGGACAAAAAAAATTGGGGCGGGTTAAGTAAGCCGAAATCGTTGGTGAAATCCGGCGGATTGGCTCAATTGTTAATGGGGCGCACAACGCTCTGCGCGAAGAAAAAAAAGGAGCGCTCCGCCGGCCGAGCTTTTTCTTTTTGTAACACGGACGTGCTCGGCGTCAGCTGTATATATATACCCAGGCGTACACTACCCGCGTAAGAACATCGTATCGCGAAGGCGGCGCGTTCCGGGCTCGGATTATGTATACATATATATACATATACATCGCAACCCGATCCTCGGTTGGCATAGGGCGCGTGTGTACAGTGGGCGAGTAAAAACGGGCGGAGCGGGGGCGTTGCGCAAGCAAACGGCCTGTAAACGACGTCGCCCCGTTGCAATGTCGAAAAAGGCGCAAAAGGGGGGCCGGGCGGCGAGGCCGCGGGATTACGCGGCCCGATCATTCAGCGGCCCGAAAAGGCAATGACACTTTGGAGGAAATATAACGGCTCGCCCGGGGGTTTTGCACAACGAGGCGTTCGCCGTGCTCGAGGGGAAAGGCGGCCGCGCCCCGAGCCTTCTTTTTTTTTTCCCCAGCGACAGGGCCGAGGATGCCTCCCCGCCTTTTGATCTCCCCCCTCGCGTAGCTGCCGGCCGGCGGTTGCGCAAGGGCCGCGTCGTATTTGGCGAGGCGCTCCTTTCTCCCGCGGAGCGGGTAAATCGGCTAGGCGTGGCCGCAGCCTCCGCGCCGAGACGCGGCCCCTGACCTTCGCCCGCGGTCCCACTGTACCCGCGTATCTGGATGAAGGGCCCGGCGCTATTTATAGACCCTTTTGCTTTGTTTCCCGCGGAGATTAATCGCCGGCGCGGCGCCGGCCTCGAGATAATGCCGCGCCGAGTGATAATCGGCCGCGCACATTGTCCGCGGGTGTACGTAATGCCGATCGCCGGCCCTCGGTTATTACCATTTTTCAATATTTCATTGCGGCGCCCGGTTATCCTTTTCCTCGGGCCGACTCAATTATCGCCTCGCGGCCGCACCTCCAGCCGTGCATTGTATATACGCCCGGCCCCTCGAACCCCTTCATTAGGCCTTCGATCCTTCGAATAAAGAAACCGAGGAGACAATGTCCGCAGCCCGATTCGCGGGGCCTGCGCCATAGTCCCGCGTACTGCCTCCCATATCAAAACGGCGTTTCTTTTTTTTTTTTGTCTTCGTTATTTTGTCACGAGCTGGCGGGTGTGACAATAACCGCGCGCGCGCGCGTTACTTCCCGAACTCTTATCCAGAATAAAAAAAGGAGCCCATTGTCCTCGTTAAACCCGGGGAAAAATAGAATAAGGCGACAGGTATATAGTTGGGCGCACTTATCAAGCCGGCCGCTTTATTTCCAGGCTTATAATTTTTCAGCGGGCGCCTTTGCATACGCACTCCGTTGCACACTTTGTTTTTATTCGCCGTTTATACACATGTACGCGCGCTTCGAGCGGATAGGAGAGAAACCGGCGTTTTCTCCGCGATATATCGGTTGCGCAACTGGGCATTAGCCCCGTCGCGGAAAGAATTCAAATGCCGCGATTTATAAAGCGTCCTTTAAACTTCCGTTTTGCGCCGGGTTTTATTTATACACGCTGGACACGCGGCCTAATCCCGGGGCGCGGCCCCTTTCCCCTTGCGCCGCGCATCGGCGCGAAAGCTCCTTTCTCCCCCGCGTGATACGCGCCCGGGGTGGGGGAGGGGCAAGGTCGGAGATCCGGTCGGCGTTGCGCAACGGCCGGCCGCTCCTACGCCCTCGCCCCGGGCGCCTCGTTTTTTTCGCCTCGGCTATTTTTTTTCTCCTTCTTTTATGTTTTTTTTTCTTTCTTTTCATAATTTCATCGAAGCCTCGAAGCCCCCACGCGGCCTCTCCTCGTGTCCCCGGGCCCTGGCGACTTTTCTTTTTTGTCCTTTTTTTTTTTGCGCGTTCCGCGGCCCTTATCGGGGATCTCGGGGTTCCGGCCCGCGCGGCTCGCCCAAAGCGCTCGCTTTGCATAATTGACCGTGATCCGAGCTCTTTATAATCGGCTCTTAAGCTGACATAATTGACAAGGCGAACGGGTCTAGGTGAGCGGAACTCCTTTCGTCGGATTCGGCAGGTGGCCGCCCGCCGCTTTCAAGGGGATACATACCTACCTCGGCCCAACTCGAAAAACTCGTACAAATTTTAACCAGTCGAGTGGCTAATTGATGGTTCGGATTTCATGCCGCGTCGGTATTGATTTCGGCTGCGGAGTACATATTTTCAAATCGAATCCGAATTTACGAATTAATTAATCACTTTTAATCACACGGCTGTGGGTCTAAGTGCCTACGCGCATGTGTGTACCCGAACATTAGTAAATTTCAATAGTTACCCATTAGATAGGTTTATTACGTCTATACAGACGATTAGCGTAGTTATTTTAGGACGCATTTGATTAATATATTGCCAACAAAAACTTGTTAATTTTCTACCGCGGGAAAAAGCGGCAAAGCAATCTCTTCAATTGAGGTATAATTGAACAATATTGCACAATGCTTTATCCTTATAATTTGATTACTGCAAAATAAAATATTCCCCATTAACCAATGACCGACGTAATAATAATGTTAAAAACTTCCACCTCGAGCGAAGAGCTGATTTATACGGAGACTGTATTTATATAAAGCCGCGCGCTTATATCGGTCGATTATTTGATTACAATTAATTGAACGTCCGATTTAATATCGTGTAATGACAGAAAATTAGTGGGACAAAATTATTGAAACCGTATAATACGAGCGGTACGTATTTTAAAGCGAGGCACAAAGACAGACGGAGAGACACACACGGCGCTGAGGTACAAAGTGAACTTGCACATTTTGAAAGTGAAAATTATAAAAGGGGCGGGGCGCGCGCGACGGCGTTATTAATGGAACCTGTTTTCGGAAACGAAACACGGCGGCCACTTTCTTTCTCGAAATAATGTGATTTTTTTAGCCCCCCACGACGCGGACGGCAAGTGGCTGGTACACAAAACCTTCCGCGTCCGCGGGATACGTACGAGCGGCCGGGCCGTGCACATATACATGTACGTACGTACAAACGGTACACCTTGGCCGCGGGCCCCTGTCCTGTGTGTATAAGGTAGCCGGGGACCTCACAAAAAATTCAATCTATTTATTTTAGAACAGGGTACAGCCAGAGGCGGGGTGTGAGGAGCGCGGCGGGCGGAGCCATCGGGAAATGCTAATGATCCGGCTAATAAGCGACTAATGTAGAAAGCGGCGCGCGCGCGCGCACAGCCGCTTATACGACTTTTCTCCTAAGCGGCGGGCGGGCGCAAAAAAGGAAAGGTTTCATCGAGGCGTTCCCCTAATAAGCGGCCTGCCGGCCAAACTTTTACGAGAGCCGCGCGGGCAAAAAAATAGACCGCGCGACAGAAGGACGTCGGAGCTGTTGCGCAAACCGTCGCCGACGGTCGCATGCAGGCGGAAGAGCCGCCCGCGAGCTGTAGCATAGCCTTCGGAGGAGCGTGAGATTATAGTGGCTAGATCCGCGCGAGGGATTCTCGAGTCCGTCACTCGGCCCTGGGTTTCCGGATGTTTTATTTTTGGAAGGCGATTTTGCATCCTCTAGTTGGGGTGTGCACGGCATGCTGCGATATTGTTGTTTCCGGCAAGAAGGCGATGCCGAATGATCGTCGCTGGGCTGGCTTTTCTCGCTCGGATGTGTAACGGCCTCCGGGGTGTTGGGATCTCTCTTGTCCGGCATTCCTTTTTCGTCGGCTCGCTTCTTTCGGCCGAGGAGATATCGCGGTTGCTAAATCACCTGTTTGCTTTATAAAGTTTCCTCCAACTTTCCTCCCGGAAAGTACTGCCGTAGCCGTGGACGTGCGCTCGGTATGTTAATCGATCGTGACTAATTTTATTATGTGAAATTACATTTGAATATCTTCATTGGGCGTTTAGAAACTGCTTTGTTGGAGGCACAGGTTGCGCCCGCTTGAAATAAAAAAAAGGCAGCCAATGCCTCTGCGTACCGCCGGCGCATTGTGGGCCCGTATACGCAGTATAAATTGACCCAAGAAACACGAGTCCGCCAGACGATCAGCAAGATCTCCGAGTCACACTTTGCTTGTAAACCGAGTCGATTATTTTATAAGATTGGCAAGTTCCTTGACGACATAAGCACCGGGTGCGCCTACGTAGCGCCGCGCTCCTTCAATGGAAGCAAAGACTCATGCCCTGCCGTCGGAAAGCAGGCAACAAAACGAGTTTCGATCCGCGAATAAGAATAATGCCTCCGTGACTTTTTCGCCAGTCGGACGTCGACATATTACACTAGATAATCGGCTGGATTTCAGCCGTGTAACGGTAGTTCGAGCGGTATACAATCGACCGCGCGTATATTATACCGGGCGTAACCTGCCGCTACGGCCACACCTCCCACGCCATTTTCCCCGGATTAACACTCGCGACAATAACTAATATCGCTTCCCGTAGAGACAAGCGCGCCGCGGGGATTCGGAGAACCTCGGCTCGCTCCCTCGCGCGGGAAAGGGCCCTTTTTTTTCCTTTCCTCATATTTCCCGCGATATTCCTCCACGATCCCGCGAAATAACGTGGAAATGATGGCGCTCGCGGGGATTATATAGCGGGTTTTTCTCGCGGCAGGCCGATCTCGCGGGTCAATTTTTTTTTTGAGGAGCCTCGCGCTCGTTGCGCAACGCAGCCGCGAGATAAGGCACACCTGTACGCACACACCTAACCTCCTAATGCTCTTTCCAGGATTTTTCGAAAATAAAAAAAAAAAAGAACGTAGGAGCCCCGCGCAGGGAGCGAGCAGCGGGACACGCGTACACGTGCGCGCTCCCGGGCAATCCCGCGGTAAGCGAGATCTCGATTATGCCCCGCCGAGGGAAATTATCTACCGGTATCGGGGTAATGTAAAGGCGCCGCGCGCGGCACTCGGCTCGAATACGTTTATCTTCGAAACACTCGGTTTTCGCGCGCGCCAGACACTTATGTATCTCCCGGGCTAAAGAAATTACAAGCGAGGCGTACGGTTTTGCATCGATATATCGGCCGAGCGATATATATACACACGGCTCGAGACGAACTGGAACCGGGGCGCTAAACAAGTTTCGTTGTTTATCCGGCCGGCGAGGCTCGTATATCGGCCCGTCGAGGACCGCCGCTCCTTTTCGGCCGGTATATATATACGTTATACACGCGGCGCGAGCGTACGTATATACACTAACAACGTCGTCCAGCCGCGAGCGGCGCCTTGTTTATCAGGCCTCGGGCGCGGGGCCTAAAAAAATGAGGCGCGAGAGATCGATATAAGCCTCTTATGGCAGCGGGGCATTAAACCATCGAGGTGTGCATACTTTCTTCTGGGCGGTTGGCGCGCGTGTATGCAGGCGCTGCCAGTGGGCGGGAGAAAGCCGGGGTATATACGGGCACGTAAGCCGATGTCTGATAGCGAGGGCTCGATTTCTTGTCGCAGAATGCCAGAGGATAACGCCGAGGAGTCCGCGGGCCAGCCGCAACGCCGCGGGCCTCGAGTTCGAGTGCCCCGAGGAGTTCGGCTACTACCCGCACCCCCGGGACTGCACCCAGTACTACGTCTGCGTCTTCGGCGGCGCCCTCCTCGAGTCCTGCACCGGCGGCCTCATGTACAGGTACAGTACAGTCCGACAATGATACGAATATATGTGCGTTCCTTTCTTTATTTTGTAGCATCGCGCCGAGCGCCGCGACCAAAGGCGAGGATTAATAAAATCTCGTTACGTGGGGTCGCGCGCGCAAAATGGAGGAGTTGGACCGGAGCGGTGTCGCAGCCGGCAATTTGTCGAGTCGCCGTAATTGCGCGATACTCCCGGGCACCTGCCTCGCGCGCACAAAGCCCGAGTTATACTATGACTTTCCTCGCGGGACTAAATTAATAACAACTCGGCGCGAGCCGTTCCCGCGTATAAAATCGACTCCGGAGGATCGGAGTAATAATTTGCCAGCGGCCCACGTCGCTCCGCGCCCATGTTTATCGGGATAAATTTATCCCGCCGAGTCCGCGCACGCAATATAGGGTTGCTTTAAACTTGAATTTCGATACATGTTATAAATGTATTTGCGCGCCGCCCGCCGATGAATATTGATTTTCGCATTCTCCTGTCTGCGCGGCCCGAGATTGAAACGTGTCCGACAATAAGATTGGCTTTGAAAGTATAACAGTTGCAAGTGGCACGTTATACGCGCGTTAGCATATTTCTCAAATAATAATACAGTTGCAACCGCGCGTAGACGTACAATTTGAGCATGTAAAGAGTAAGCAATTACAAAAGCCACGCATGTATGGAGATGACACGCAAGATATATTGCGGCCGATTATACAATTCAATATTAGAAATTATTGTACAATTCCCCGCAATAATAATCCTCCAATTCTAATAGACATGCGCTTGTTATATGCACACGTGCGTGTCGAAATTACACGTTATTTTGATATTACGAACCGTAAAGCACAGCGGAAGGCTCCAATATGTAATTGAAGAGAGGCTAAAATTAAAAGTAAATCGCGCGCATTTTTCGTGGGCGCCTATATAGCTTCATTGACAATGCGCGCGGACAAGAGGCATAAAAAAAAAATAAACTATTAACGGCCAATTATTGAGTCAAAACCGGCGGTTAACGAAGCGACGCGACATATAACCTGAAATTGAAAAAATAAATCTCACCGGAGGCGCGCGCGTCCGGCGCGCAAATTAATTAGCCAATTAATTAGCCAAGTTTGGTTTTTGGCAATTTCTTCGACCGGCCCGATACATACATGGCGCCGCGGCCATAACCCGACCTTTTAATCTGCATCGCACGCGCGCGCGATAAAGATAGCGATTAAGCGCGCGGTTCGGCAGGCGAGCGCGCGGAAAAAAAAAGTGAAACTCCCATAAATACACGGGCTTACATAAACATTTATAATGAAGGCGCGCATTAGCGGGAGAAAAAGGAAGGCTCGCGTGCGCTGGGCCCTTATGGAGGCCGGGTAATAATGACGGGGCGCGAACCGGCGATCGCGGAAATTGGGGCGCGGCCGCGGCGCACGTGAGGACGTGAGTCCACGCCGACAAATACATATATCGGCGGGACTTTTTGAAAGCGCGATCGGGCCCCGCTTACGCAAGCCGGGCGGGGCCCGAGGGGAAAAAGGCCCTTTACTTTCGGGTGGCCGCCGGGCGGTCCCGCGCCTAAGTATGATTGGGGCCCGATACGTACGTGTCGGGCGCAAGAAGCGGCTTAATACCCCGGGCCACGCCCCGGCTTATCGCCCCGCGGAATATGTAATTGCGAGGCACGTCCCCGAGTGACGGGTTACGCGCCGGTGAAAGCCGCGCGCGACCGGCCGGTTAGTTGCATCCCTCGGCGCGGTGTTACCCTCCGAGCCGTTCCCGCGGGAAGAGCGCGGATTATGTGCCCGGTTCCCAAGCGACTTGCGCCGCACGCGGAACCGCGTAGGTCCCAGGGCGCGCGGCACGTGGGACTCGCGCGGGGAACAATGCGGCTCGGTGATTTTTAATTGGGCCGGGCGGTGCTCTGCCGATAAAACTGGAGCGGCCGCCTGCCTTTCCCGCCGAGTCACTATCCCTTTTATCCTTTCTTTTTCCCGGGGCAGGCGCGCGCGGAATTCTTTCGGGGCCATTGTGTCGGGGGGCCCCGGGAGTCTGGGCGGCGTCGGCCTCGCGCGGGAAAAACGCCTTGATTAATTCCGGTTGGATTTTGGAAAGGGAGGAATGCGGATTGGCAGCCCTCGTCCCGTCGGCCCGATTCACGCGCTCATATAGATGCTCGCTTTGGATTAAGGAAAATATTTTTCCTCACTAATCTCCCGCGTGTGATTTAATTAGAGTAAAAGTTAAGAGCTGGCGTAGAAAGCTCATTGATGAGTTTCCCTCGCACGGTCATAATTATTTAAGCCATTATTGATAATCTCGTATAAAGTTTTCCTTACAAACGTACACAAGTTTACAACTTAGCAAAAACGATATCTATCCAAAAGATATACATTATTAATTTGCATAATTACGCGACTTTCTAATTGCTATCTCCAACGAAAAGCATTGTACATATCTACGCGGGCCGAGATTAAATATAAATTATTAAACGGCACCGCCGGCTCCTTTTAATCGAACCTCCACTCGCAGCGCACGCGGGATTTCGCCCCGTCAAAGTCACCCGGAAAGCCGCGCGCGGAAAGAGCCGTCGGGTAATCTGGCAGATTCAATCGGGCCGCGCCGAGGGACGCGCCGGGGCCTCCGAGCTCCTCTCCCCTCCCTCCCCGGGCGTTTGTACACACATATGGGGCGCACCTGCGTCCGCGGTCGGCGATCCGCGCGCGCGATACGCCGGCCGCGCGCCCGATCCAATTAAGGATATAGGCGCGAGGCGCGCCGCTGATTTATTTGACTTCCGAGGCGAAGGCGCGCGCCTCGCGCCGATCGAGGAGGAAGGAGCGGGCCGGAAGCCAGACGGGGGAGTGAGTCGCCGCCGGGATTATCCGCCGGACTTTCTTCCGCGGAGGAAGTGTCGGCCGCCGCGTGAACTGATTAGCCGACGGGGAAATTTCGGTTTCACTCTCGCGGCCGCCCGTCATTAGCGGCGCCGGTCTGTTTATACCTTGTCGGCGAGCTTTTACCGCCGGACGTTATCTCGCGGCCGCGTGTGCGCGTATTTCAATTTAACGAAATTTCCTGGCGGCCGCGTACGTGTACGCAAGCGCGCGCCGCTGTGGAGGTTACGTGTGAAAAAAAAAGAAACACGCGGAGGATCGTTGCCTCGTAGTTTAATAAACGCGGCCGAGGAAGTGCCGTTGTCGTCACTGAATTGAAAATCCTTGATTTGGAGCGGCGGACCGATTCGCGATCGTCGTTAAATGAAACGGAAAAAAAAAGGCCATAGTTTCTTTATACAATAAGCCGTTGTCGAGGCTCGCGGCTGCCGAGACTGATCCCCGAGAAAAGCCGCCCGGGCGAAACAATTCCGCGGCCGTTAAAAATTGAATTATAGATACATCGCTAGTGAAAAAGCCGGGCGACCGAAATAACAGCGGCACTCGTAACTTGTAAATGAAATATTATGTCACGGCTGCTCGCAATAAAGTCCTACTCCGAATTTCGACATTCCGCGAGCGCCGGGGCGAACGCAGTCTCGCCACGCGAGTTTAACATTTTTTTTTTTCTCCTCGCGGCCGCGTTTCCCGTCCGCCGCCGCACCCCAATTACCAATGGTAATCCCAAAAACGCCGGGTTCGCCGGGCATAGCCCTCAAATTTGCGCCCCGTTAAAACAAAAATATGCCCCCCCGAGTTCTACGTTATTTTCCGTCCCGCTCGTACAACCGCGCAAATCAATACGGGCGCGATGTATATAACAGATCGGCCGATATTAATGCCGGGCCGATCGCCAGGGCATATCTGGCCAAATTTGACCGTCGGTGGGTAACAGCCGCGCATTTCACCCGGGGGCCGAGGCGCGCGGTGCCGGCTAATTGGCCCCCGCGCACGCAAGATATGCGCCCGCGGGTCGAATTAGAGCCGGGAAGAGTGACGCCCGTCCCTGTAATGTATATCCTCCGGGAGCCGATCGGCCGTCGCGTTGCGCAATCGCGGTAGATCCCCGAGGACCGCCGTTACTTTGCTCTCCTCGGTTGGGGAATTTAACGAGCCGCTATAAGTCGGGCGGGCTTTATTGCCCCTCGCCGCCGCCGGATATGAATTTTGTTTGTATATACACGTATATGCGTAGATATATAGAACGGGACGTGTCGCGTCGCGAGGTCGTCGGGCTTTGAAAAGGAAAAAAAAATTGGAAGCCCCGCGGATTTTATCGGCAGTTAAAACGCACGCGGTCTCGTTTGCCGGGGCCCCGATAAATCACGCGGATTATGCAAAGCGCGAGCGAGGAAGCGGCATTTCGTCACTGTCGTTTAGCACCAAAGGATAAGTCGCCCTGTCGATACGTGTACACCTCGCGGGTGCTAATACGACTTAGATTGGACTCGGCGTGTCGCAGGACTGGCAGGCCCCGACATTCCGCGGCTCGGATCTCGCGGATCGGGTAAATATACATAGATATCCGCAAAACGTATACGTGTGTATATAGGCGGTAGAGGCCTTGGGCATGGAACAAGATTGCCTTCGCTAATTTAACGGCTATAAATTATTCGGCGCGTGCACGTACTTTCTATGTATAAACAGACAAATATATAATTTTCATCGAGGTGAGTTAAAGAAAATTACCATGAACGCTTATGTAAATGATTTTTCAGCCACGAGCTGCAGACGTGCGACTGGCCGCGCAACGTCGGTTGCCCGGAGAACAGCTCACCGTCCAAGGACATCATCGATGACGACCCCCTGCTAGACAGGTGAGCAGCCGCATACGTATACAATGTACACGCGCCTTCTAATTCCCGGGCGCCCTATCGCTCGCGTACCGGAAATTGAATCTCGCGGCTCGCCGCCGCAGACACTTGGATACGTGGGCGATTAATCTGGAGCTCGAGCGAGAAGAAAAGCAAACAGGTGTATTAATGACTGGCCGGCGGTGCGCTCACGTAACGCCCGCTCGAAAAATCATTACCCGGCCGATAAGACATGGGCGCGGGTGTTTTTATCGGCGCTATCGGAGCGCCGAGGCGCAGGGGGCGGTAAATTGCTTTGACGCTGACTTGCTGGAATCGGATACACGTGTAGAGGAGGGGGCCGGGCCGAGGCTGCCTCGCGCCGCACGTGACAATTATATTAGGGATTCGTATCTCTGGGATTATTGGCGCAATTGTGCACCGCTGGCATCGGGCCTCGCACTCTGCCCTGTGATTTAAGCTCGTTGGCTTTTTCTTTTCCTCCTTGCCAACTGCACGCGTTCGCGGCGTTTGTCTCCGTGCCGCGCATTAATGATAGTGCCAAGTGTAATTTATGTCGCGGTATGCACCGCGAGGTTGCAAAAAAAAAAAAAAACCGCCGCGGCGGGGAAGTGGGGGGGAATGCGGCAGCTGGAAAAATGCCCGGGCGTTTTATTCGCTCGTTTTGCACTTTGGTAATAGACGTTGGATAATTTATGGTCTCGATGCGGAATAACGTATGCAAAGCTGCACTGATTGATTATCCCGCTCGCTTAATGGTTAACTTTTGTCCGAGTTAGTTTAGTAGCCCGAGCGACTTTTTCCGCGGGCCGGCGCATTATCCGCGTATGTCGGCCTCCACTATCACTTTCAATTGGCGCATAAAAGGCTAATAAAGCGAGCGCTACATCGGGCCAGGTATAATAAACGCGTATATGCCGGCGCTACGGTGGCGGTCGATCGCCCTCGGACCCACAACACGCGGTCCACTCGCATCCTCGCGCCGCCCCCTTCCTTCTTCATGCAAATTGTACGCGCAAGTGGCGAGATGCATGTCGAAAGCGAGGGCGGCGAATTGTGCGATCGTCAACGGCCGGCGCCTATCCGCCCGGCGATTCCTCGTGGGCCGCTTCTCGCAACGGGACAATATTTACCCGGCGGAGGCCGCGTCCGCCCCGGCGGGCGGAAGATTTCGGGCGCGCGGGAGGCGTGAAAGTCGGCGCGTTCCCACAAACGTACACACGCGCGTAACCCGGCGAGCGGGGCCATTAATCATCCGGCCGATGGGCGGCTCTTTCTCCCCGCGAGCTGCAGCCCCGGGAGCCTTGCGCAAGCCGATTTATTTTTTTTCGCTCG
The DNA here is from genome assembly GCA_018906755.1 of Sycophaga agraensis. Taxonomy (NCBI): domain Eukaryota; kingdom Metazoa; phylum Arthropoda; class Insecta; order Hymenoptera; family Pteromalidae; genus Sycophaga; species Sycophaga agraensis. The sequence continues at coordinate 2,181,332 of JACCIE010000003.1, forward strand.
TTAATCGCTGCCGGAAGAAAGGGCCGGCCTCCCCTCGCGGATTCCACCGCCGTACACGCACACACACACACACGCATCGCCGCCCCCGCGTGCAACGTGTGTCGCGGGGGGGAAGGAAAAAAAAAGGAAAGCGGGGCGACGGCCGAGGTTGCGCAAGCGGGGCACAACTGCAGCCGCGAGGAGAGAAAGGAGTCTAACGGCCGAGATCCGGACCGATCGCCCGGCGAGAATATCTCAAGGACCGCGCGGCGCTCGGTCAGTGGGTCAAGTTTCGGCCCAGCGCTTCCTTCCGCGCGGCCCTCGGCCGGGTTCGCCGAACCGATAACCGCCGCGCGCCCATATATACGTACGCGCACGCGTGCACGTACACACCGACACCTACTCGGCTGCCCGGCGTCGGCCTTTTTTTTTTTTTATACCCTTCTTTTTCGCTATGTAACGGTTTATACATGTCCCATTGTCGGCGAGCGTATACGTATACGCGTGCGCGTGTAGAGGGAGCGGCAGGCCCGCTTCACGCGCCGCCGGCCTAATATAACGCCCGGTGAGAAAAGTCGGGATTTTTAGGTCAGATGGGAGGATTTACGGGCGGCCGTATAACCGAGCGGCTGTTTTTGCCGGCTTTTGTCCCGAGCGATCGCTCGGGCCGAGGCGGCCGCGCACTGTAAACAAACGAATACTTTTTAATAAGGAGCGTGGCCCCCGATCGGATTAATGAGCCGTCGCTGGTGCAAGCGTTGCCGAAGCGCTCGGCTGATTAATCGCTGCATCTTTCGTCTGGCCTTTAACTTTGGCGCATGCAGATTTATACGTGTATATATAGAAGTTGTTAAAACGAATTACAAAACTCGACTGCGGACGCGTTTCGAAAGCGGCGCGCTTCTCGCGCACGAATACACGTATACACACGCGCGCGCGATCAATAATCGCAAAGACGAGTTAAAGGAATTCCTCGAGAAGCGAGCAGACGTGATTTTTCGAGAAGGAAAGGGAAGACTATATAGGTTGCTCAGCCGAGCGGACGATATTACACACGCGCGGCCTGGAAAAGTGGGACTCGACTTTGCGAGCGTCGCCGGGATTGGAGCGGAAGCTCCGGCATGAAACGGGGAACCGCCCCGCGTGGGGGGGCCGACTCTGGGCCTTCCCGGGAAGCCGATTGCCACATACTTGTATATATATATGTACTGTTCAATCGAGGAAGCTGGAGGTTGCGCGGGTCCAGGCGGCCCCCGCGGCCGGAAGCTGGCTCCTTGGGCAAGTCCCCGCGGACACAATGGCCCGGGCCAGCTCGCCGCGGCAGATGGGCATCGGGCTTGTGTTCGGGCCGGCTCGAGCGTGCAGCGGCGCGTTCCGCAAGCGCCCTTTCGCCACTTGTTCGCCGCGCGATTTCCGCAATTTTTTTTCCCGGGGCAGGCGCCCGGTGAAAGGATCCGCGGGATTGGGATTATCGGCCTTTTGCCCGGGAGGGGGTGGCCAGGATGGGCCGAATCGTCCCTATATAAGCCAGCTGGCAGGAGGCGTCCCTCGCGCGGGGCGGATCTTAGGCCGGAGGCCGGTGCGAGGTAGGTTTCGCAGCGCGCGACGCCGGAATGCGCGGCTTTTTTTCCCCCCGGGAATTTTTCAATAATTTCCGAAGAATGCGTCGCCCGGCCGAGCGGCTTTTTTCCCCGCCGCCCGCAGCCGTTGGGCAATGCGCGGCGAGCCGAGCGATTTATTAATGCCTGCGCCGCGCGCGAATATTTACGAAAGTAACGAGCTTTACCCGAATTGTCCGCCTGCAAAAAGTGTCTTTTTAAACTACTCGTTAGGCCGCGCTTTATGGGCCAAGGCGAGCAGTTCTTCAAACACTCTCGGCAAGCTGTATGCATGCGCGTGCATATATAATATAACTGTCCCTTGGCCTAGTGGATATAAATCGCGCGCGCGGGATCGCTCGCGGGAGCCCGGCTTCTTCCATAAGGCTGGCTTCCATCATCCTCGTTTTTTAATTGTTCGGGGGGACGGCTGACGAGCCGTCCAAAATGGAATTGACAAAGTCATGCCCGACGCGCAAGTTCGTTGAACGCGGCCCCGAGGATTTCGCGCCTCGGGCTCCTACCGCGGGCCTAATATAGAGGGAGAAGGAGCCGCTTCTTTCCGAGCTTCTTTCCTAACGAGGCGATACCCTACCTGGGGCTAATTAGCCTCGGCCTACCTTGATCCCCGGCTCATTTGCCGAATGCACCGCAACCGGGGTGGCCGCTTCCGTTCGGCCTCACCGGCGGCCTGACCGAGCGCCCCGTTATGTGTCTCTGCGGCCCCTGTATATTTATGAAAAAGAAACAAGGCCCCCGAACAATAAACGCGCGCTTGCAGGGAGCGGGGGATTAGCATAGCTGTTAAAAAATTAAAGAAACGCCGGCCGCCGTAAAAAAAGGAAAACGAAAAAAAAAAAGGAAAAAAATTGAAAATATAATGTCGAATTACTTGTGGGACCGCTGCGCCCGGGAGCCGTTGTGCAAAAATTGATGAATTATTTATCCGGGCGGATGGATATATATAGAGCGCGGGCGCGCCTGCGCCGATTGAAATGATTTACCAAGCTCGCGCGCGCCAGAGAGAGAGGGATGCTGTGTATATATATACATGTATATGTACAGTTATACGTATATATGCATCGGGCGGCGTCGGCCCGCCGCCGCCGGTGATCCAATACTTATTTATTTTACATAATTTATACGGCGATGCATTGAGCGGCGTAATTGACATAACGCGAACAACTTAATCATCGTCATTTCCCGGGCGAATGGCTCATTCGGCTAACAAGGCCCCGGCAAGCGCGCGCGTAACTTTTTGCAATTTTGCAGTAAATAATTATGATCTTTAAAGGCCGTAAACAGTTGGGAACAATAAAGCCGCGCAACCGGAGCCGAGCCTCGGCTTTTTCCGCCGCGCTCGCCGGCTCCGCGCTCCCGTTTCTCCTTAGCCGGACCGTATCGCGCCCCCGAGCCGCCCCCGCGACTCACGCGTACCAACCCAAGTAGCCGCGGATCCCAGGGCGGACGAATAGTGCCGCGGGGTGGTGGGACGACGACTATGGCTGCCCGATATAGGCGGCCGGCCTCAACCGGGCCCGGGTTTACGTAAAAGCTCCCCGGCCGCTCGCTCTCGCCTATATATACGCGCGCCGTAAACGTACATGCGCGCACGCGGAACGCACTGCACTTGCACGGCCGGCCGCAAGATACGTACTTTGTTAAGACTCCCGGCTGCCGTGTGTGTGTGTGTGTCTCTCTCGCTCGCCGCTCGCCTCCCTCTATGTATCCCCGATATTTTTTTTTTTTATTTCCCGCCCGCCGAGATTTGCCTCGCGCTTTCTCCTCGAAAATAAGCGCCGGCGCGTACGTGGATATACGGGCGCGCGCGCGCGCTAATTTTTCGCAAATTAGCCGAGCGGAAACGCGGCCGATTCCCGCGCGGGGATTTGCTAATTCGCGCCCGGTCGGTATACACTCGCTTCCAGGAAATCAGAGGACCGCGCGGAACTCCCGGGCGCAGACGGCCGCGCATTGTCGATCGGTTTGTTTTCCTCGCCGCGCGGTTATGCCCGCCCGGCTAAATAAAGCTCTCCTTTCCATTCCGGGCGGCATTTTCCTCCGAGACTCGCTGTAATTGCTCCCCCCGACCCACTTGATAAGAAGCATCTGTCACTTAAAATCTTTGCAACTAATGCGCCTGATTTATTGTGAAAAGTTTACTTGAGAGTCGAGGGAAAAAAAAAGGCTAATGTTGCGCAATGCACTTGTTCTTGTATCGTTTTCCCTCCGTACGGCTACTCGGAGTCGTTGAACGATAAATGCGTAGCTCTAATTTGAAATCGAAACTCATTTATAATCCTTGCAAGTATTCAGCCTGATATTGATACTTAAACGCATTATTAAACCAGTTTGTAGCATTAAAATTCTAATAATATCTCAGTAAACGCCAGTGTTCCATTTATTTGCACAGTTGAAAGTGTTGGTATTGACTTGCTATACCCGCGTACGCATAAAAGTACATGTACCCGTGCACAGCGCTCCTAGCGCTTTTTATTATATTATATATATGTATATACGAATCAATTGACCGGCCGCTGAGATATTACATTTGAAGCTTTTTCAACTAGGCGCGAGTATCGGCAAAAATTAATAAATTAAAGGAAAATTAAATTTCCCAATTTTTACGCTTTAATATGAGAATTTTCAGATTCTATACGCGCGGAGAATTTCCTGAATAGTTTTAAGTAGCCTCAGTTAATTTTGACACCAACTACATTTATGAGCACGTTAATCTCATTACGTAAAGGTGAACTGCGTAAACCTGTTTTAATCCGGCTTAGTCACTTCAAGGATTTCAAGCAATTCCAAATTTATTTTGCGATTCGTTAACTCCTTAGCGGCACAATGTACCTCGGATTTAGCCCGGTTGGATCGGCTCTAATGTTTTTGTGCACTCCATAACGGCTTGAAATAAATGCATTCTCAAGTTGTACGGAGGTTGCCAGTGGTCATTACCTAATATAACTGCCAAAACTGCAAATTATTGCAATGGTTTCTATTTTCATGAATATAAACAAAGTACATTTTGTAAAGTATAAAATGTTTCCTATATAACACTCGTATTAAGCTGTTATTAAAATTATCATATTCGCTCATGAATGACTTAAGTAACTTCATAATATTATGGTACTTTTTGAACAGGCAACAATTAGTTCTCGAAAACAATTAGTGTTTACCTTGTGCTCATTTAGATTCGAATGTCATACCGTAATAGCGCAATATTACGTAGCCCATATTTTCGAGTGGCTGCATTTAGCCTAATCTTAATTTAAATAAGGTTAAATTGTCTTGAAAGCACATATTGGACGTGGCGGCGAACACGTGTACGATCAGAGGCAGGACGTTAATTGGGTAGTTTAGTCTTGGACGCCGATCTATCCTTTGGCACGCGCACTTCGCCTCAGAATTCGTCCAGGCGGCCCGCGGCCAGTGCATGCACACCTACAAATGGCGGCTATTGCATGTTCCGCGGGCGACATTGCGCAAGCGTCGCGCGAGCCGAAAGTTTTCCAAAAAAATTATCGCACAACTTTCGCCTTGATTGTCTCTCTCGTATTTTCGGGCAGTTATATACAGATTTGCGCCCGGGGAGCGCAGCGGGCGGCCGGCCGAGTTTCCGTCAAAACAGCCGGCCGGCCCGTAACTGCCTATCTCCCCGATTGACAGAGATTTTTTGCGTAATCCCCGTGTAAAAATCAATTGTGCAATTGGTCGAATATGCAGACGAAATATATTCGCATTTCGCGCGCGCTCGCGCGGTTTTCCTGGGAACTGCTTGTCGGAGTAATTATCTAAAAAAAACCGGGACGCATTAAAGTGCGTTACGAGCGGCGCGCGGACCCGGTTAAATGATAACGAGGAGACTTTTTCAGGCGGCGGTCGAAACCCGCGGGCCGCGATTGCCTCGATTAGCAATGTAAACGAAGCATCGAAAAAGGAGGATAAAAATTGGCCGGCCGGCCATTTTTTCCCTCTCCTCCCCGAGATACCGGCGTCTAGCGGCCGGGCGAGCGGCCGCTCTGGAAAAACACCGGCGGCCTTCCGCGTTTCGATCGCGGGCCCGGATTGATTTTAAACGCCGGGGGCCGGTTGCGCGGCCGGATCCAATATAACTGCCGCGAGGCTTAATTCCCCGGTTCTCTTTTCCCCCTGTCCCCAGGGCCGAGAAAGCCGAGTCGATCCAGCAGCAGCAGCAGCAACAGCAGCAACACCAGCAACAGTCGCAGCAGCGCATCTCCCAGCAGCAGCGCACCATCCAAAGGCAGCCGGCCACCGCCAGCTCGGGACCATCGCCCTCGGCCGAGCGCCAGCAGCTGCGCCACCGCCAGCAGCACCAGCGCACCTACCAGGACGACGAGTACGAGCCGGCCTCGGAGATCGAGAGCGACCGGCAGCAGCGCGTCTACCGGGGCCAGCCCTCCACCGTGGGCCAGGTCGCCCGGGACCGCGACGGCCTGCGCCGCAACATCATCTCCGTGAGGGCCACACTGTTACTCCCGGGCGGACCTTTTGACGCGGACGAACAACCGATCGCCGCTCCCCGGAGCGAGCCGATCTCGCCGCGGCGCCGCGGGGATCGGCACGAGCCTTGCGCAACGAGGCTTCTCTCCGGCGGCCGCCGCGAAACCGATCGCCCATTTCACGGGCGCATCGGGGGATCATTGAGTCGTCGCGGCTAATCGCTCGGGATCGCCCCGGCCTCGCCGAGCCCTCCATTAAACTCTCGCCCGTAACAACTGCTCCGTGCCTCCTATCGCTAATCGCGCGCGATATAACGATCCCTTTTAATCAAAGCCTCCGTTAATATCCGTTAGCGGCGGCGGTCGCGCGCCCGGGATAATTTCCTTGCGCTCGGCTTTTACGTAACGACTCCCAAGTTTCTATTTAATTTACAGCGCATCGGGCGAAAACATCGCATAAGGAAACTAAGTGTTTAGCTCGCGAGATGATCTATAGATTTTCGCGGCTCCATTAACGAAGCCGTTACGGGCGCTGACTGGCCGGGGAAACGGCAACCGGGCGATATCCGCGCGTCTCGCCTTGCCGGAAGTGCGCGTGCGACCTCGCGCGCGCGGAAATTCGGCCGTAAATTACAAGTTCAAGGCCCCCGGGAGAATAAAGCCGGCGCCGGGCCCCTTCATAATGGGGGCATAAATTCAATTTCGTTTTTTTTTTTTTATTTCCCCCGCGCGCGGGCATTTTTCGCACCGGCGCGCGAGTCGTTGTGGCGCGCGGCCAGGTCAACCCTAATTAATGCCGGCTCGCGGCCGGGGAAAGAGTTTCTACGGACTCTACTCCCCCCCCTCTGTAATCGCACTTTGGCGCGATTTCCCCCGACGGCCGGCGCGCGCATTGAAATTTATCACTCGCGCGCGCGGCCACACGTGATAAATGTCATTTTCCACTTTCAGGAGAGAGAGAAGGACAGGCTAGTGAGCTCGCGCAACCAGCCGGAGACTCATTACAGGTTAGTTTACGCCCAGGTACAGACGCATGGCTTCCTCCTACGGACGGGGGCCCCGAGACCTACGCGTTTGCACTTAACTAACAAATTAGCGCTTTGATGATTCATCCGCGGCGAAGGGACGTCCGCGGGAATAATTTCTCTCGATTGTCGTTGGTTTCGAGGCGCGCGCGTGTATACACACACGCTCGCGCCACGCACCCAACCGCATACATATATGCATGCGCTTTTTTACGCGTGAAGAGAAAGATCGAGCTCGGGGGAAATTGGACCGATTGGGAAATGTCGGGGAGTCCCCGCCGAGACTGCGGACGAGTCCCCTGCAATTTGTCCGGCGCGTGGAGGAGCGCGCGGGCAAGAAAAGCCAGGATCGCGGGGAAAAAGCCGACGGCGCTCCCGGCTTGCTAATTCGCCCGGAGCAAACAATGTGCTCCGGGGTACGTGCCCGGGGAGGTCCGATCGGCCCGCGAGCCGCGCGGCACTGGCGCAACCGGACCGCGCGCACGTGCCATACGCCCCGGTTCGATAATCGGCCTCCCCGATCCACCTGACGAATGGCCGTTTCAGGAGCGTCTCCTCGGAGTCGCCGCAGCGGATCGCCAAGACGAGCGCCTCAACCGCCGCGCCGATCGTGTCGAAATCCTACTACAGCGAGCCAGACCAGAGCTATCCCTATTACACCATCTACGACGACGATGTCTCCATCTACAAGGATGACGGTACGTACAGGCCGCCCGGCTTTTTCTGCCTTTTGCTATGTCCCCTGTATACTTGCCGTGTACAACGATATCGCGATGTTTCTCCGTGGACGCCCGCGTGCCTTCCTATATTGCTTTATTTTTTTTTTTTCGATCGCTCCTCGGAGCCATGCGTATAACAGGCGCAGCCTCCGCGAGGCACGTATGTGTATGCGCCGGACTTTCTAAAAGTGGACCGAGGCGCCACGCGCGCTCCCGGCCGCCGGGATATATCTCGGCCGAGGGCGGCCATTGGCCCGCGGCGAGCGGCCCCGGAAAGCCCCGCGTTATACTTCCGCGAGCTTTGTATTTTTTGACGATTCTCCGTGATTAATCTCGGTTTAATTGGCCGGGGCTTTACGGGCGGAGGGGGGAGCCGCCGCGGCGAGGAGAAATCCCCGACCTTGCGCCTCTCCGAACGATTCATTAACGATGTTAAGCCATGCATTATGGATCTTAAAAGCGCACGCGCGTATATATATAAGCTGCGAGGAGGCAGTTTCGAGTGCACGGGACACTAATGAATTTTGAAAAGGTCGCTCTCGGCACGTCACCCAATTAAATGAATGGCTTTAATTTGAGCCTCAATAACCCGCGCGGTACTCCTTCATTAAACTCTAACTAAATTTACCGGAAAAAAAAATTTATTAATGTGTTACATTTTTCACTTGCTAGTTCCTGATTTTTATTCCATTATAAAACGTATAAATTCTGTATACGGCCCCTAAGAGATATTTTAATCTCAAGTTCTCGGCAATGAATCATCGCGGAACTGACTTTCATTCATCAGAAAGATTTTCTCTCTATTGATGCGACAGAGTTTCAATTAAATCAACCTTTCTGTGGTAAATTGAAGCTTATTTATTAAAGCGGTAAATTTTACGGAATTGTTGGTATAATCGAAACAAATAGTTTGCATTCAAATCTCTGAATATGCTAAATTATGTTTGATTGCACGTATATACACATTACAGTGCTCATATACAATCGATATGAATACAATCGTTCAATTATTGCCAAGGAAAGTTTGTATAAATATTTTTCAATCGCAATAAATGAGGATTGCTATTGAACGTCTGTCTTGAAAACATCGGAAACTCGCCTCGGTTGTATGATTCACGAAATTTCACTGGAACTTTTATAACGCCGGTTAAATCTAAAATTACTTATACGTCTATCAAAATGTTTAAAGTCAAACAATAAATCCAAGTAGTGTTATTAAGTACACCATAAGAGTATATTGAAACATTAAGGAGTTTGAAAATATATCTGTTAAATCTAATAGAGTATTTACTAGAATTATTAGACAAAATAACACTCAATAAATTAAGTCTGCTTTGCAGAAAATTAACTTTGAGGCAAGAAAGAGGAAAATAAATTACATAACAATTTTTCCTTCACCTTTCGAATGATAGACAGTTCGGGTAATAAGTTTTGCTCCTGCAGCTAGCAGCTGCTACGTAAAAGGACATTATTTCCCATTGCATCGGTAAAGTTCATAAAGCATTGAATATAAAATAGGTTGGGAAAGACGCCCGGCGTTGCGGAGGCGCAGTAGATCACCCGATGATTTTTATTACGCTCCATATTTGTTGTGGCGCGCGTAGACGACTCGCGCGTGCAATTAAGTCACAATGAAAATTTTCCGAACTCAGGAAATTCCACATTTCCATGAATTAGCATAGAACCTTTTTCGGGGCATAAAAAACAATCGCTTTCTGCGCCGGTTACATATTCATGATACAATAAATAAGAAGCATATTCCAAAGCAGCTCCACATCCGAACTCGACCGCCTACGCGTTTCCCTGTCCGCGGAGAAGAGAGACGCAAAGCCAGCCAGAGAGAGAGAGAGAAGGATATACGCGGGCCCTGCCCGCGACGTCGGCTGCCGCGCAATATAACAAGCCCTCGATCTTTCCACCTGGCCGAGTCTCTTCCAATGAGACGCGAAACGAGAACGAAAGCCGCTCGCGCGCCTATATATCCAAACAAAGCAATCTCCCGCGGGGGATCGTCCCCGCGTTTTCCCCGGCGCGGCTATTAGCATTCGGCTTTCCCGCGGGGTATATACATCCCGTCCGCGGGATATGCCTCGCGCGCCTCGCTATACCCACACGCGTATATATATGTATACGCGCCCGTACACCCATGCATGTATGTACATTACGCCCCGCAGATTACAATCAGTACACGGTGAACGCCTCGACGCCGATCCAGCCGCCCCCGCCGCCCCCGCAGCCGCAGAACATCCGCGCGGAGGTGTCGCCGAGCTCGAAGCCGTACGTCCAGAAGCCGAAGAAGGTCGCCGTCCACGAGGCCGACAAGTACAACCTCAACCAGGACGTCACCATTCAGGACTACGACATTTACGACAATCAGGTGCGTGTGCGGTGCGCGCGCGCGGGCCCGATTCCCCTCGCGTGACGCCACGGTTTTTCGGACCGCCGGGCCGCTTATAATACGGCCCCTCGTTATGTGTGTCGTGCGTCCGTCATCGGGCCCCCGTTATAATCTGCTCCTATGGTAATTAACGAGGTGATAAATCACAAATTTTCGAGGCGGTTTCGCAATCGCGGGATAATCCGCTTTTGAACGGGGGGTCGCCGACCCCCCGCGCGCAACGCAGCTCTCGCCCGCGTGCATATATATATATGCAGATGCCTCGGACCCGCGTGGTGGCGGCTTCGAGGGTCTTTTGAGAAATCTTTACGCGGCCACCGTGGATTTAATTAGTCCGTTGCATTAGCCGCGTGAATACATTGTGACGCCTGCGTCAGCGGCGGTGTACTAATGTCTTTTTCTACACTTGCAGCACATCAGCAAAAATAAATTCCGCATCACCGAGGGACAATCGCTCAGGTAATTCATTAATTACTAATTCGTTGTAATTTACATTTACATTGCTTGTTTGGCCGAGATTTCTACGTTTCATACAACCGGGAGGGGGAAAGACCAGGAGGCCAATAAGAAAGTTGTCGATTTATGGTTCGCATTTGAATTTATTGACTAGTACCATCTGTGAAATGATTTCTTGGTACCAATCGTATATTATTAATTTTCTAACGGGATGCAAAAGACATGCAGCAGAAACTATACAAGCTTACTTGTTTTACTGCAAGTGAGATTTATTTGAATAAATAATAACGATTATTCTTTAGTTTTTCTATTCCGCCATACAAACATGAATATTATGTTATTTCGAAGATAAATTATTTTTTAGAGCTTAACAAATACAATGTAGTATTCATTTTTTAAAAATATCAACATAATTTTGATTGTTCGTTGTCTTGAAATGTCGTTACAACTTATACTATAGAGTCACTGTAAGCGGCAGTCAGTTCTTTTATTTTTCTTTTGCATAAGAACGTGTAACAAATAAGGCAGTGGAATTTGTACATCAATTATTGGATAGCATGTCAAAATTAACATTTGTATGTTAATGCAACATTGATCGCATCACTCGGAAAAGTGACACGTACGACTAATTAACACTTTTTAACCTACTAAAACAATAAACTTGTCTACTCATAAAAGTATAGTCGTAGTGGCAATTGCATTGTCTCTCAATTCAGCAATAATCTTCAGGGCTATAATGACACGAATGAGAAAATTCATGATACTACTAACGCGAAATACGTCATTTTAGCATGATATTTATGTACTACAACTAGTACATCTATTTTCTGATAACGTAATTGAAATGCGAGCGGCGCTTGAATACAAATTGAAGTATAAATGAATTTCATTGGTCTTATTTATTTTAATGGCCGCATCGCAGTATTCTCATAGTGTTTTATACGTAACTGTAAAACACGTATAAATCGCTAAAAATATTGCATTCAAAATAAGCCATAAAAGCTTAAATGGCAAAAACAAAGGATTGTACAAAGTTGCGCAGAGGGTAAAACACTCAAGGTCACGAAAGCGGTGAGCGATTTGACGTTGATTGTACATGTAACGATCGTTCCAGGCCGAACATTTTGAGCCACCCAGTGGTCCACGTGACGACGCCCAATGCCATAATCGACACCTTCATCCCTCTGACGACGACGACCCAAAGTCCACCCGCAACGACCGCCCGGTCCTACTCGGCCAGCGCCCCGCCAAAGTGAGTATTCGAGTGACTCGATCGAGATGGCGCGCGCGCGAGTCCCGGTCGAACGGCTCGCCGGAGGCGGCGATGCGCGCGTGCGCGCGCGCGCGACCGATTTCCCCCTTTGAATTTCGCGCGTAAAAATGCGCCTCTCCGGAGAAAATTGGGTTTAAAAAAGTGAAATCAAGTTCGAGATTATGCGCGTTAGCGGTTTAAACGGGGAAAAATGTCGAATAATTGCAAGGCATTCTAATGTGATTATACTGGGATAAACGGCGCGGCAGTTTGCAGGCGCCGAGTCTCGCGAGTCAGTTTGAAAAAGATTCGAAAGCCTTTTATCATCCTTTTAGAGTAAATAGCCTCTCCTTATAAAAAGTTTAACCGCTCGAAAAGTTTCGGCGCTGGCCGCCTAGCGGCGACGCGGGCTTTTAAACCGCTCCTAACAATCCCCCCCCCGGTCTTTTTGCCCCTGTCCAAATCGATCGGCCGATTCGAAGTCCCCCCTCGAATCGCCCGGCGCAAACTTCCGCGTCGACGTTTCCCCGGGCGGACGCTTTGGCGTTTCTCGGAGGCGCGCGCCGCGCTCCACAAAGCCGGCGGATCGGGGCCCACGCGACGCCCCGGCGGAAACGGTCCAGTTGCGCGGGAAACGCACGCGATGAAAGTGTGAAAGCGGCGCCGGCGGCTCTCGCCCAAGGTCGGGCGACAGGGCGATCCGGGGCCCCCGGGGCCTAGGGCCCGCGACAAAGCGCACCGGCGCCGTCGGCTCGCGCGCGCTTTCTCTCCCGCCGCGCAGCTGCCGCGCGCGCTCCGAATAGGCGCGAGAGCGCTTTTATTACGCGGCGGACTTTCCTCCTTTTGCAACGGTCGCGGCGCCGCCGGTCCTTTCGGCCCCGCGATTATCTCACGGCTTATTTGCCTGTTTTTTTTTCCATTGCAGCAGAGGTCGCCAGCAGGTCAATCGCGGCACCGCACCACCGTAAGTCGACACTTTTTTCTTACCCTTATAGCCTATACGCTCTTTTCTCCTCTGGAATATAATTTATGGTGTTTCGTTCTACGGCTTTCCCCGCGGTTTCTCTCGCGTTGAGTATCTATCCTTGAAAAGATAATCCCTACGGCAATTGTACATGGGATTTTTTGTACCTACTGCATTTTAATCTGATATATTGTTATGGGCACGAAGGATAGTTTGCGCGAGCGCTCGTCCCGAGTGCGTCCTTTTGAGTACACGCGCGCGAAAGCCCCCGTCAATTAACATTTTTGTTATATATTTGCTATAAACCTTTTTAATAATATGTGTATACAGAATAAGCGATCTATAGAAAAATTGACTAATAGAAAGTTGCGCGCTGCACCTGTAAAAGTGCGCAACGATAAATTTTATGCGCGCGTTGATAAAATCACGAGTCACAGTATAATGCAGTTGAGGGAAACCATAAAACTGAAAAATAGTATGAGAAAGTAAATGAATGCCTCGGTTTATTAAAGTCCAACTGCCAACAATGAATTTAGATGCGCGGACGGTCCGGGGTCGCGTATCATCGGAAAAGCGACATTTTGGCCACCGGCCAAACGAACCGCCTTTCCTCTCCGCGTTACGCGCCGCGACCAAAAAAAAAAAAAAACGATTGCAAAAGATTTTTGCGCGCAGTATACGCACTGCCGCGAGGAGTCGGGCAGAGCGCGACGGGCGCATAGCGGCGGCCCGCGCGCTAACTGGTCCGCCGCGAGTGAATTCTAAAGGCTTTAGATAACAATCGGCAGCTAACGAACGCCAACTGCCGACTCATTTGAGCATTTCTTTCCCGATCGCAATTATAATTGCTAAACGGCGCGTATCCGGTCTTAAAGCGGCCGTTCAGCCGGCCGCCCGGTCTTTTGCACTTTACGAGGGCCGGCTCGTACAAATTAATTTTCACTCGGGCTTTTTCGCCCCGCGGATTTCTCCGCAATTACCGGGCGGCCGCCGCCGCCCCCCGCGTGACGGCGCGGGGGACAGAGCGACGCGCGATTTCGGCCGAGGTTACACGCGTGTCTCCTGCCGCAGGCGCCTCCGCCCGACCTTGAAGCCCTCGACGGAGATCGTGTCGAAGGCCCAGGAGTTCGTGGACATCTACCGCTTCCCCGCGGTGAGGCCGGCGCCCATCTACCCGACGCCCCAGGTCGACAAGCCCGCGGCCAAGTGCCGCAAGGACGTCTGCCTGCTGCCCGACTGCAGTTGCGGCGGCGCCGACATCCCAGGTAAGCCGGAACGGCCCAGGTTTTATCCATTTTTTTTTTTTTCGTTCCTTCGACCGTTGCGTCACGCGCGGTCGCGGGGTAATGCGCAGGGAGCCTTTGTTATTACGCCCAGGGAGCCGCTGTGTGTATATATTTTTAGAGGCGCCTCCGCAAAAAGGCCCCTCCGGGACTTTTGGTATTATTCGCGTATTGCGTGAGTGATAAAAATTATATGCGGTTACAGCTAATGATTTTACGACACTGCCCCGAGATAAATCCCGCGCTCCTTTTGTGCAACGCGAGCAACGCCTGCGCTTTCTTCGCCCCCGATCGTCAGGCGCAAATACGCTGCGTATTTTTTTTTTCCGCGTAATTTCGAAGTGATTGAACACCCGCGATCGCGAATTATTTACGCTATGATGTAATGGGGCCGAAGAAATTGCGCATTCCTCCGCGAATTCCTTTCATAATGTGTAATATGTAGTGTATATTAAAGAGAGATAATGTAACGCACACGAGGCACTATCATAATTTTATTAAAATTATTTATTTGGCAATGCTGAGTATACAGGTGAGCCGCGCGGGTTTCCGAGTGCTATAACTACATTTAACTTTTAACGAAGTGAAACACTGTAAAGTTACAAAATATCAAATTTTATCGTGAAAACTGAATATCATTATATCTTATTACCACTTTCACTTTTAATATCTTTCGTCAATATTGTTTTATTTGAAAGAGGAACGGAATTTGCAATGATGCAAATGAAATAATGAAACGAAAGTGGCCAGTTAGTAGTTCTTTAAAAGCCCAGGCACTCACACGTAGCCACGTGCTTATCCACAAAACGTATCCGTTTAAAAACCTGATCTTTACATTATCATCGCGCTCAATCGCAAATTATATTTATGTAAAGCACCGTCTCGTGGTCGTATATTTGTATGCAACATATTCCACAATGTGTTTAGAGAGAAACAGTATAGTCATCTTTTAGAAAGAACATAACTGTTCCCGATAGTTTTATAGATCATCAGCGTGAGAAACGCTCGTCCACGTATACCCATTCACTCGGAGCGATTTTGTTGCATTATACGAGCAGGAGACGCATTTTTTCGCCCGAGCAAATTATCAATAATATTTGTAATGGCTATTTATCGACTATGTACGAGAGTCTGGAGCAGATTGTATCAGCCTACCGTGAAATTACGAGAGTAATAAAGCATTTTCATGCACTTATTCGACGTGATGTAGTACGAGCAATTCAACCGAAGGGACTAGATTTTGATGTGTAATTGACACGGTATACTTTTAATCTTGCTGCGCTGTTGTTGTACATTTTTCTTTTTTAATCGCCGCTCTCTCGACAGCCTCTAATCCGATCTCTGTGTACATTATCCCGAGTGCTGGTCTTAATTGAGCAAAAATTACCCGTATAATGACGTTGAAACGTCTAAGCGTATTAGAGCCGCGGAGAAAAAGCGACGCGTACTCGAAAACCTGTCAATCCCCGAGTAGAAAAAGGTTTGCTCTTTGTGCACGCATAACTGGCGCGTGGCCGGGGCCGCTGAAAGATCGCGCGTCATCCATTAAGATATCTAAGAGCGAAACGCGGCCGACTCCCCGGGATATTAGACAAGCCCCGGCACGTGACAAAGCCCCGGCGATCCGTCAAGCGGAATCGGCTGGGCGCGGTCCGAGCGCCATGGCAAACTTTCCATCGGCCGTCAAAGTGACACTTGCTTCGGGAGCCGTCGGCGCGGCGGCCCTGTCGCAAGCCGAAAAAACCGACGAGGGCAATCGGCACGGGACGCCTACGACTGCGCGCGCCCCGAATGTTGATTCTTTTTTTTTGACGATCGAGAGCGGACCCGCCGCGGACTTTCTCCGGTCTAAGGTTGCGCGAGCCGCGAAAGCCGGGATTCCTCCGCGAACCGGACGCTACCCGCCGCGTGAATCACCGATCGGCCCCGTATATAAACCCGCGGACCGAGACAATAAATACGTGTACGTTAGGCCGGCCCGAAGGTCGGCCTCCGCCCACGAGGCTTTTGTCAGCTCGGACGCCTTACCGATTTACCCGCGGGAGTGAGACGCGCGCGCCCACAGAAACCGGCCGGTTTTCCTGGAGCCCCCGAGTTTCTCCGCGGGGCTTCCCCCGGAGAAAGGCCCGAGGAGGAAACGCGGGGCGGGCGACAATTTCGCAAGCGCGTCCTTCGGCGCGCCGGCCTCGTAATTGGCCGATCGCGCGGTAAGAGGCCGAGATACCGATCTCGCGCGCCCGCCGCCCGAACAATCCGGCCGCGAGCTAATATTCTAACTAATCCGCCGGACGGATCAATGGGACGGGCGTGGGAGTGTCGCGGGACGGCCGCTTGCGCAACCACGGGGGGACAGCCGATTTTTCGAGAGATCGGCGCATTAGCAGGCCCGGGAGTTTTTTTGGGCCGGCCTGGCTATAACGAGGCTGCCGAGCGACGGCACACACCTGCGACGACCTCCGACCGGCCGATTTCCGGAGCGGCCCGAAAGCGCGCCGGTCCCGTTAGCCTCGGAGCCCTCGCAGGCCGAGCGCGTATAAGGAGCCAAGGCCGCTCTCGATCTCGTTTAAAACGTCGTTTATATAATTATCGCGGCGGGAAAAGCGACAGGCGAACAATGGAAAAGCCGGTTACCGATCGCCCATTGAAAGCTCGGCCATTAATTAGCGTCACTCGGGGGAAATCTCTGTCCCTGGGCGTCCTTCCTGCGGCGGACCACCGGGCGCACAATGTCGCGCGTCCAATTAAATTTGTCGCTCGATCGGCTGGGCCCAGCGCCCTTTCGGGATAAGGAAGCGCGGGAGAGAAACGCGGGTAGAAATAATATATCCCCCCCCCGAGAAAGCGGCGCCCGTTTTCATTTTCAGTATTGATTTTCGTTTTTATTACGCGCGCCTGGAGAAATGCTGCCATTATTGATTTGCAACGAAAGCGCCCCGCGTCGCAGCGTCCCGCGCGCCGGCCTTTTTACGGCTAGAAATCCATCGATATACAAATACATCTCGATCGGCAGCATTCGAATCGGCATAATGACGATTCCCCGACATTTTTAGAAAGTCTTTATTGAGTGGCGCCGCTCAGCTGTTAATGCCGCTGGCATCGCTGTTACGGCTACCGGCGCTGCCGGCGGCGTCGCCGATGTGTTGGGGAAAAATTTATTTTCGTTATAAATATTTATAAATCCAGGCGCTATAATTTACGGTTTATTGCGAACTTTGAAACGCATTGTGCATGCAACTTTCTTTGTCGCTTACACGTTTTAAGTATCATGTGTGATATTGCAAGTTTTTATTTCCTTGTGTCTGAGAGTATTGTTACGTATGTACAATAGACTTATATTACCTTGTATGACGTATCATGTATGCCACGGCGCGCTTCTACATCTGCTAATCACACTATCGTAAAACTTTACGATATGAAAATCGTAAAATGAAAAGGAAAAAAAAAACCTAATTGGGAGGATGCATTACGTCCCGAATCCATCGATTTAGACGCCTGTGTGCAATGCAAGAAAGTGATAGTCCGTTATTGTTGCATCAGTTAGCAACCATCCAATGTTTGCACAGCCTAACGTCCGTTAAGACCCGGCCTGCGATCCAGGAGAGGTTCGCCTCGAGCCGCGCGCCGGCGTTCGAAAATGCAATAGCCAATTTTTCCCGATGGATTTTCGAAGGCCCCGGCATATCGGAGCGCGGGGAGATAAAAATTCCCGCGGGGCCCGTAAAGCCGATTTGATACACTTGATAATTGAATGAGCGCGGCGGCCCGCGGGCACTAAACCCGGCCCATATACCGGCTTTATTGCCCAAAAGATCGTATCTGCCGGCCGGGGCGCGGCGTATATATATTCGGCGCGTGCGCAACGCCCGGGCCCCCGTTTTATCGCAGTTTACCTCGGCGGCACGGCCCCTCGCGCCGCGCAAGACTTGCCGCAACACCTCGCCGGCTCCTTAATGAGCCTAATCGGGGATCTCCGCTCTGGTCCGCCGCGGGCGCCAAGGCGAAGGCGGCCGGGGGGGCGTGGGGCCCCGGCGCCACGCCCGGGAAAACACGCGCTCCCTTTGCGTGCGCGCGCGCGTGTGTGTGAATTCCTCGGTGCGGCCGTGGAGAGGTGTGGCGCCGGCCCTCGGGCACCAGGGCGCCGCTGCCCCCCCCCGCGTAGGTGGAGTCTCTTTTCGCGGGGTGCTCCACATTTGACCGGATGATTTGCGTAATGCGCGGGCATTGGATAAGCGTTGCGTCGGGCGTTTAACGAGTGCGCTTGTGCGTCTGATGAGGGGAAAAAATGGCTCCTGCGCATTACTTCTGACCGTGTTTGCTCGGGCACAATAAATGTATTTTAAGCCTCCTTTATGGGATAGCCCCTCTTTTCTCATTGCAGTCTTATGCTATCGTTAGCGAGTCGAGTTCATACCGAACGAGTGCAGCTTAAATGAATTACATAAATCATTTTTCCTTTGGCAAACTGATTCCAAAGTATTGTTTTTTTTTTTCATCGCTCTTGCGTGTACATGTGCCTATATACACGTACAACTTTCAAAATTTATATAATGCCGGGCAGAGCGAGCGCACCTACTGCGGGAGAACAATAAACCTCCAAGTGGTTTATGAGTATAAAATGATTTTTACGCTCGTAACGAGCGGCTGATGTATGCAAAACATTTAAGCTCGCCGTAAGAACGCGGGTAGATTTAAGTACGAAAATGGGCCGCGCTCAGGTGGGGCCGGGTAAAAAAAAATGGGCCATATACCCGAGGGAGAGTAGAGGCTCGGGGCAGCCGGGGGGGAGGGAAGAAAAAAAAGAGAGACACGTCCGAGGGAGGCGAGCGAGCGAGTGGGCGAGTCCCGGCCTGGCCGGCCGCGCCCCCATGAGACGATGCACCGCAGGTGGGGTAGAGCCCGAGGACACGCCGCAGATCGTCCTCCTGACCTTCGACGACGCCGTGAACGAACTGAACCGCCAGCTCTACGTGGACATCTTCGAGAAGGGGCGAAAGAACCCGAACGGCTGCCCGATCTCCGCGACCTTCTACGTTTCGCACGAGTGGACGGACTACAGCCAGGTGCAGAACCTCTACGCCGACGGGCACGAGCTCGCCTCGCACACCATCTCGTAAGTGCGGGGGTCGCCAACCGACCGCCGCGGCCTCATCCTCGATTAGCCCGTTGATTACCGCGACCTTTGCCTCGGTGGCTGGGACCGACGCGAGGGGTCCAGCCGGCCGCGCCTCCCGGACCGACCGAGCCGGTGCACTCGAACAAGCGCCGGGGTCACGGGCCGCGGGTATACGGTCTGCGCGGCAACGAGGCACTTGGCCGCCTAGGGCTTCCGGGGCTGCTCCCGGCGCTGCTGCTCCTCTACTGCTGCTCCTGTGTCTCTACTCTCCTAAACATCTGTGTGCGCGTGGCTGCCGGTCGCTCCTGGACCCGTGTCTAATTCGCGCGTGCGCCTGCCCCTACATTACACGCACGGGCGCACGCGCGGCTCTCTCGCACACTCGCTCTCTGGCTCCTTGGGGCGTCGACCTCGTTGGGGTAGGCCCGCGGCCGATGCATCCGCTCCGGTGAACGACCTCGTGCCGCACGATGGCCAGCCGCGGCCGAACAAAGTCGGGGCTTTCGGGGGGCCCCGTTCGGCAGCGCCCCGACCTCCTTTGCATTGGAATCGACCCGAGGAGGAGTACATACATACGCGCGCGGGGCTTTTCACTTCTCGGACTTTCCCCGCTGGCGGGGCCGCGCGATATCCTCCGGATTTCGAGGCGCTTTCGACCGCGGCCCGAGCGCGAAGATCGCGAGCGGATGCATCGGGCGCTCCCGGCAATTGGACATCCCGGCCACGTCCGCCGCGGGGGGGGAGGGGGAGGCCGCCGGCTTTCGGCGCTTTGAATGCCGGCCGCGCGCGCGCCCGGCCGCCGCGGTTTTCTCCTGCGCGCCTCTCTTGCCCACTTCAAAAAAAAAAGAAGAAGAAAGGGAGGCGCGCGGGGAGCCGGGGGACGGGCGGAGGGCTGCAAGCCTATATCCCTCCCTCTCGCGGGTCTCCCCCGCGGCGGACTCTGCGCGGCCTCCTCGCCCTGCCCATTGCGATATACGTACTAATTTATATCGCCGCACTAACGCATTTTGTGTTTTTTTTCCCTCTCTGTCTCTTACTCTTACTCTGTCTCTCACGCACTGTCTCTCTATCTTCTCTCTGTCTGTCACTGTGTCCCACCGAACGTGACTCACGCCTCGTCTCTGGTACACCCGACGAACGGCCTCCCGCTCCCCCATCCCCCCGTCACTCTCACTCCCTCTCTCTGTGTTTGTGTGTGTCTCTCTCTCTCTCTCTCTCTCTGTCTTTCTGTCTCGCCACGTGTGTAACACGCATGTGCAACGCGCACTCACGACACGTACACCCGACCCCGCAACTGGACGACCCACATCCCGCAAACCCCACGACGCCGACTGAAAAAAAAAAAATAGGGGACTACCTGCCGGAGGAGATACCGCAGATCGTCCTCCTGACCTTCGACGACTCGGTGAACGACCTGAACAAGGGCCTCTACCAGGACCTCTTCGAGAAGGGTAGGAACAACCCGAACGGCTGCCCCATCAGCGCCACCTTCTACGTCTCCCACGAGTGGACGGACTACAGCCAAGTGCAGAACCTCTACGCGGGCGGCCACGAGATCGCCTCCCACACGGTGTCGTAAGTAGCCAAGCGACCGGACCTCCGGTCGCCGACGACGACGAGATTTCTCATCGCGCGCATTGATTCATCACGCACTCGTCTTGTCAATGTTCTAACCGCTTACAGTATATTTGTTGCCAATGTTATAAGTTTCGGCTCATGGGCTCTGCTTGCAATATATATATATATACATGTTTGTGTCTCTGCTTCCTCGTCCGTCCGCAGCGCACGCGGCTGCGCGGTCATATATCAACGCGCGCCGCGCATGCTTAATCGATTCGATATGTATCTACGAGCAGCCGCCGCCGCCGCCGCCGCAAAAAAACGTCCAATCCAGCCAATGTGTGTAATTGTTGATCGTTGGGGTTTTAAGTGCGATAGCCTTGCACGTCCCGCGGCGACTTTCGTTCGGAGAAATGAAAGTGGGAAGTAAGTGACATATGGTCGGGCAGTAACAATTTTTTTTTTTTTTCCAAATTAGACACATTTGGCTTTTCATTTACTTTGCGCGATCCGGTTCTCGTACACTGTGATAATCAGACTAATCGCCAGTATATTGTATCGATAGCTATACTTACCGGAGTCTCCTGTCATTTATCAACACTTTCATTCGGCGGCCGCGCCGCGCACATATATATCTCTCGGGCCGCCTCGAGATTACGTACCCGCACGCCGCGAGACCCGTAATGCCTCAATCCGAGCGCGCACGTTGCACTCACTCCCCCGCGAGGACATTCACCCGGCACTCGGATTCGCGGACTCGCGGGCCTCCCTCGGGGGAGATCGCCGACCGTCCTTTGACCGTCACTCAACAGCCTGACTTCTCTGCCCGGCGGCGCACAGGCACAGCTTCGGCGAGCAGTTCTCCCACCGGAAATGGTCCAGGGAGGTGGCCGGCCAGCGGGAGATCCTCTCGGCCTACGGGGGCGTCAAGCTCGAGGACGTCCGGGGCATGAGGGCCCCCTTCTTATCGGTGAGTCGACCCTTGCACCTGCACCGCGCGGCGCGAGTTTCGACACGCGTCGCCGCGAGGCACCCATCGAGCCCGATCGATCGATCGATCACCCGGCTCCTCTTTCATCCTTGCGACACTGGGCGGAGGGAGGGGGGGGGAGATTCTCCGCGGTCAATTAGGCAGTGACTTACATCGAGGAGCGGCTTTCGACACCTGCACGCCCCGGTGTTTTACCTCTATATTATCCGCGTACGGAGGGCAGATGCGCGGCTGAGCTTGACTCCGTTCCCTCAGTTACATAAAATCGGAGAAAATATTTGAAGAAGGATTTTTAATTGATTCGCGCAGATGTATTCTTCTGTTGCAATTCATCTGAGATGTTACAAGCTTTTAATCTCGCTCCGTTGGGATATGACGCGTATCCTATTAATAACAAGCGTAAACGATGCTTTTCAAACAATTTACAGTCGTTCATTAGTTAATTAATACGGATTTTCTGTTTTATTACGGCGTATATCAATAAGGTAAACCGCTTATATTTCGCCTTGGACGTGCGCTCGGTATTTACGAACGAAATAATTAACGTGGCAAAACCGTGCAACTAGCCGTGCAATATTCGCAAATTACATTTGAATTTATAATTCGATAAAGTTGAGGGAATATCGAAAGCCTTCGCCGGCGCGTAATTCCGGGTAAAAAGCCCCTTCCCTCCCAAATCGAGCCGCTTTACGGGACATAAGAATGGGCTTTACGGCCGCGACGACGTACCGGCCACTGAGCAAACAAACAATCGCAACGCGTACACTCGTGCCCACGGTATGGGTCCTATCGCCCGGGCCGCGCTTTACATAATCCGCCGGAGACAACACATCGGCCGCGGCTCCGCGGGCCCGTCCCATAAATTCCGCTCGCGGGCAATCAGCCGGCCGCGCCGTCATAACACATATCCCGCGAGGCGCGGCGCTAATCGGCTTGCGCAACCGCGCGAGAATCATCCCGCGTACACGTATATCGACGTAACGCACACACATCTCCGCGCGGCCCGGCGGGATGAAAAAGAAGGAGCAGAGGAAGCTCCGGGGGAAAAGTGCAGGCGCTTCAGCCTCTCTTTCCCAAGCGGCCATTAGCGCGCGATTACGGGCCTGGCGCAACGCCCGCGGGGACGACAGCCGCGCCCGCCGTCGCGCGTACTAAACGTGTGTATCCCACGGCGAGGGGCGGGAAAAAAGGATCGGATGCGGCGCGGTTTCGCCACGGGGGAAAAAAAAGGGGCGAAAGCGGGCCTGGGCCTAGGGGAAGATCGGCCCCGGCTGATAAAGGTGCGCGGGCCCCGGCGGCCGCGGGCTTTTTCGAAACGCGCGGGAATGCGCGGCGCGTTTTTATGGGTCTCTTCGCCGCTTTATTGTTGCGCGGCCGCTCGAAAGGATAGGCGCGTATATATGCGCGCGTCGGCCGGCTCCTGCGCGCCGTTTAAGAAGGCGCGCGGCGACGAGACGGCCCGTCCGCCTGTCGGAGTAACCACTGGCCCGGCCTCGGATTTTACTCCCGGCCCCCAGCCTAATTCAATTAATGCCCCAATTCGGTTATATTGCCAACTCGGCCGTTTTCCATTAGCTCACCGTTTTCCGTGGCGGTACTCTCACTCGCCGCGTGTGTATACATGCACGCGTACGTATACGTACCTTCAGATTTGTATTTTATGTTACTCCATTTTCGGCCCCGGCATATCGACAACTCCGCGGCGCAATCGCGTGCACGCGATTATCAGTGGGAATCGCTCCGTTTGACTAACTAGTAAATTAATTATTGGATGGATATGTACGTAATGCGGTAACATGTTTATTCATGAATCGAATCTTTCACACGCTTTCCTGCGCGTTTAGATGTTGAAAAATGGATGCATGCGCCCACCAGGAGGATATATATATATATGTATATAGGTATACATATTGAGGAGGATCGTTATGTGAAATAATTATTGTATGCGCAGTGTAACCTTTTATCGTGGCCTACTCTCGTTGTATAACCCTCGCGCGAGATTGTTATTCTTTACCGCGGCGACCCGCGTGTGAAAAGCCGTAATTATAAAAAAGCGGCCGGGGGAAAAATGGAAATACAATAAGCGGTGAAACACGACTATGAGCGGCGGAGCGCAGCCGGTACGCTTGTGAAAAAAGGGCCGCTCGGGCCGACACGTGCCTTCCCCCGCGGGCACCCAATCCCCGCGCCCCCGTCCATTCCCCGGTGGTTGACGGTCGTGCCTCTTGCCGTGTCCAAAGGTCGGCGGCAACAACATGTTCAAAATGCTGTGGGACACGAACTTCACCTACGACTCGTCCATGCCCATCTACGAGAACCGGCCGCCCAGCTGGCCGTACACCCTCGACTACAAGCTCTTCCACGACTGCATGATACCCCCGTGCCCGACGCGCTCCTACCCCGGCCTCTGGGAGGTGCCGATGGTCATGTGGCAGGACCTCAACGGGGGCAGATGCTCCATGGGGGACGCGTGCAGCAACCCGCCCACCGCCGACGGCGTCTACAAGATGCTCATCAAGAACTTCGAGCGCCATTACACCACTAACAGGTCAGTGGGTACGCGCCCGCACGACAGAGTTGTGCCGTCAGAGGAGCTCGTTGTATCCGGGCCTTAACTGCCCGGGGGAAGTCTGGCCGAATCGTTGGAAACCTCGAGAATAGGCCCATTCGACTTGTTTTTTTTTTTTTGGTTTTTTTTTGCGAGTGTATTAGCGGAGAGATAGTGCGTACGAACGGTTTTAACGAGTTATAAAATTGTTTTATTAGCGTCTTTTTATATTTAGCTGCCGGCGCGCTGGAGATCAAAGAGAAACTTTAATATCTTAATTAATAATCGCGGGGTAATGAGTTGATATTATTGATACAGTGATAACTGACGTAACGGCGCAACAATAGAGACCTACATTTATAAGTTTCTAAGTAAGTTTCGCTCTTGTTTCCTTCGGGAGAAACCGTATTATCTGCGGGTAATCGGTTGACTTAAACATATCTCGTTAATTGTACTAACTAAAGATACGAAATTACTGCATAGATGTTTATTTCAAACGATAAAACTGTTTCGGGCTTCCTGTTTTCCTTTAAGCAATGCCTTTTGTTACTGATTTTTCACTGTTATCAAAGAAAAGTAATTTCCGACGAATAAATGAGACGTAAAAATGTATAACATAAAAAATAAAAAGTCAGTTTATGCAACATTCATGTGCGCGCTTTTAGAAAGTTGCAATTTAAAATATATATTCACTTGTGAATATATATGTAACATTCAAATTATTTTTTTTCGTTCCTTTTTGCGCTATTTCGTGCATAACGCGGGTAATGCAACGTAAGAAAGTCGTATATAAAAAGGCAAAAATGCGCACGTGATACTTGTTTAATGTCAAACGGTATTAATTGAAAATTCTCACGAGTCCGTTGGAAGTTTGTTGACTCGGCCGAGCGGCCGCGCGATCATAAATACCCGGCGTGCACGTGGAATTTCCATAAAAGTAATTTCATTAGGATAACGAAAGAAGGAAGAAAAAAGTATTTATTCAGATCGCGGGCCGTGGAATGAGCGGCGAGGTAAATTAGCCCGCGAGCGGCTGGCGCGCGGTTGGGAAACCGCCGAGTGGATTTTTAACCGGCTCCTCGGCCATTGGTTTTGTCTTCCAGAGCGCCGTTCGGCCTGTTCTACCACGCGGCGTGGTTCACTCAACCGCATCACAAGGAAGGTTTCATTTCCTTCCTTGACACCATTGTCGCCATGGACGACGTTTGGGTCATCACCAACTGGCAGGCTATCCAATGGGTGAGGAACCCCACGCCCCTCGCCCTCCTCGACAGATTCGAGCCCTTCGGCTGCAATTACCAGGTGAGTGAGCGGCCCCACCCCACCCCGTCGACCGCCACGCGAACGCACCCCTAACTCGAGCGCCCGTTGCAGGACCGGCCGAAGAAGTGCAACAACCCCAAGGTGTGCAACCTGTGGCACAAGAGCGGCGTGCGCTACATGAAGACGTGCCAGGCCTGCCCCGACATCTACCCGTGGACCGGCAAGACGGGCATCCGGAGCAGTCGCATCGACAACGACATCGACGGCCACGAGTGAGCGGACGGGCCCGCGGCTCGCCGCCGGACCTCCACCCACGGACGTGATCTTCTAGATCGGACTGTGTTCATGTGCGCGCGTGCAGGGCCCGCAGCCGAGCCTCCCGGGAGGCCGCGGGGCCCGAGGCGACCTCCGACCTCGCTCCCCCACGCACGGCCCTCTTAATCAAAACAACGAAATTGCACGCGGCACGGGCGCGACCTTTAATCAAAGCTGAGGCGGAAGATTTAGCTTGTAACCCATGTACCGTAGTGTGGCGCGTTTGGCAGCTGTAGGCAGGGCCCGCCGCTCGGTTCGCGCTCCCGAGAGTCGCCCGTACGGTCGAGAGGCTATTGTGCCCGTGTCGTAACTCCGCCCCGCCGGTGAAAACTAGCCCGGCGATTGTTTCCGTGATTGTTCATTCAGTTATAGATTAGCTTCGAAGCGCGGCTCTTGCGTCGCTGCCCAGCCGTTAAGTCACGCAACGCTCGCGCTCCGATTGTCCAAAAGTCGCGCTTACTCCGGGGCACGTCGAACTCCACCGGGCTGGCGAGGACCGCGGGCTACAGCTGCTTTGGAAAAAAAACAAAAAAAAAATACAAAACACAGCCATCGTTAAAGCCAACCATAATATGCTTTTCTATTATAATAATAGATGAAAAAAAAAACAGTTCTTCTAAGTTTCTTTTTGCCGCTAAATGTATCCACTTAGGAGGTTCCTAATCCAAGTGGAAAATCCCGCGGGGAGCCTTGCGAGCTGGTGCCGACGCACTCGATTCCCCAGCCTTACCGATTTTCCACCTCGATTGAGGACCGCGTCAGTTCTTACGATATCCTCTATCCTACTTTACCGAGCGAGGACCCCCGACTCAGCGGCTCGCCGTCGCCCATCGGCAGCTCGTTCTACCGTTAAAGAGATACTTTTATACACGAACACACAGAGGCACGCACAGCACACTCACATGTATACATACGCGTACACGCATTCAAACGTCCATACATACATACATACATACATACACACACACACATATACAGATCTTATATACGTACGCGGTCGGAAGAAAATCGGCGGAAGAGAGGTGCGCAGTCCGCGCCGAGTACGCCAAGCCGACGGGAAACAGGCTCGCCGTTGTCCTCACGGGGGGGAGGGGAGGGTAGGGGGGAGACACGCGAGGAGGCGCGCGAGCGCGACGCTTCGGCCGCCGATCGCGATCGCGCCAGATCGACGACGCGCCGGTCGCCGGGCGAGTTGTGAGGCGCCCGCGTGCCCCCTACCTCCGTTGCGCGTAGTACGAAAAATTCCTTTCGTTTATTTATTTTGCTTCTCTTTCGTGTACATTGTATTTTACGTTTTTTCTTTTCCTTCCTTTTTCCCCGGAGAGTGGCTTCCTTGCTCGTCCGGCAGTAGGCCGCGCCGCCTCTTCTACCGTATCTGTCTTCTGCGCGATTAATATCACGTAATTTATTCTCTTCTGCTTTGTGCCTACGTGTCGTCCTGTCACTTCACTTTTCTTTTCATCTTTGATGTTTCATTTGGATGCTGCGGAGGAATTTCACTCGAAAGTCCATTCTCTCAAAGCGTCCCAGTATAATTTCTCAAAACTCCGTTTTGGCTTTCTTCTAAACTTGCTCGAAGAACGCACAGTCCTCGGCACAGTCTCGCTAGAAGCGTCGAAAGGTAATCTCACGCTTGAGAAAACTAACAATCTCTACGCGTACGCAACCTTTAATTTTACTTAACGTCACTCGCGGTATCAATTAGGGCTCGCGTTGATTTTTCTTTTTAAAACCTTCGAATATTGTTTAGGAATCTACTGGCGGTTTGAAAATTCAATTACCAACACCATGCAATAATGACCCAGTTGTTTTATACCGCGCATCCTTTTACCCCATTTTTTTGTCGCCCTTCTCTTCGTATTTAATTCGTCTCTCTTGTCTTGTATTGTTTTTCTCTGATCGAAGGCGCGCGCGAAAAATGATATAATCAACAAACTTGGCGTACTCGGTGACGAAACTAGGCGAATTTTAATGTACTATTTTATTATGCGAATATGTAACACAATACAGAGTTCGGAGAAGGCGTACGTACATAAATCATGAGTTTTAGTGTCATTAAGTACGTAATAATGTGAGAGGTGAATAAAACTAGAGAGATTCGTTCCGGGAAGGATCGCGGAATGAGAATCAAAGAAGTGGAGACACTCGAAAGTCACGCGTTATAGCAACTTATTATACATTACTTCATTTTTGTTTCTAAAGTCTTGGAAGTTTAACGCAAATCGTTGAATGAAAACATGTTAAGGTGCATGTAACATCCGAATGGAGAAGAGAAATGAAAATTTTGTATCGTAATGTTCGACTAGAGTTTCTCTTTAACTTCAAGAAAAATGATTATAACAATTAAACGTTCAGTAGATTTTGTACAATTAAGATGTTACGTTTAAGGTAATAATGTAATAAGTATTTTTTAAGTATTAAGCTGGAGATTCGATTCTTCGATATAAATTCTACTTTATTTGAAAACAATGTAAATATTCGTAATAGACTGCTTGAATTTTGTACCGTGCTAGTGTATTCGTGTTTTTAATAAAAAGAATTATATGAAGAACGTATATCATTTGCTCAATCAAATGAGTTTTAATAATTCGAGAATTAATAAGAAAAGATTTATATAGAATTCTCTAAAACAGTGCAAGCATACTTTCAGTTCATAATTTTTTATTGTCGTGCATTACTTTAATTACATACATTAAGTAAGATGATTACAAATAAGTATATTTACAACGTCCTTTACATTTGCATTAAAGTTAATAGCGTCATACGACAGATGCAGTAACCGGGAGAGAATAAAGGAGCTTGGACCAATCGTTGACATTAAATCCTTCAACGTTTTGCCAAACAATCGTATTCAAAATACCGATATTTTCTTCCCAGTAACGAGCCATGTTATCGTAACTTACAGCTTCCCAAGTCTAGAAGAAAAAGTAAATCAATTGTCATTGCCTTCATTAAGTGTATAATCATGCAAATCTTGTATTATAATTACATTTTAATCAATTTTTATAAATTATTACATAACTCAAATCAAATAAATATAATGTATAATTGTACAATATGTACTTTTTCTTTAATTGTGACAAATTCCCTTTAAACTTACTTTTTTATTCTTAATAATACTAGCTAGTCTCATTAAATTTTTTTGCAACTTGGCTTGTCTTTTTGCTTTAATTAAAGTTATATTCATTGGCAGTTCGTGAGCACATGTCATGTAGAAATAAGCTTTCAAAAGGTAAAAGTGCGGTTTGAAACACTCTGTTACTTTTACTATTTTATCTATAATTTTTACGAGCTTTCGAATAACTTTAATTGTAATTTCAATCTCGTTTCTTTTCTTTAAACTTATGCATCGAGAAAAGTACATCAAATGGCACTCGAGTATCTGAATATAAAAAGCAATAATTGTTAGATTAATTTACACTGCTGCATATTTTGGTTTAATTTTGATTTTTGACTCAAATGAAATAATTATTTCATGTGATTAATGTAATGTTAAATGACTATAGTATGTAAATACTGAAACAAAATCGTACAGCCACATCTCTCTTGTATCTCATTCAGTAAACACTGGCATTGCTTTAAAGATGTTATAAATTGTAAAAAAAAACTAATTTAAAATTTAGATAAGCAATTAGAAAATATGCATAAATAATACAATTTAATAGTAACTTTGCACAACGTCGAGATCTTGGAATAACGGTCCGGTTCGAGATCGTCCATAAAGTACTCAACGGAAAAGACGAACTCGGTAGAGAAGATGTCTCCCCTGAAAGTAGCCACATTTAATGCCCAATTAATTAAGCTTCTCCGTTCGAGAAGTTTATGGGATCAATGTATGCCAGTGTCATATTACTTTCGCAGCTGCCATATCCACAAGTCGGCCAGGAGCCGCTTGAGGCTGTCGGTATCGCGATAAACGTAAAAATCTGGTTGCGCCGCTGTAAAAAAGAAGGCACATTATAAGCTTATAATCCTCGTTCATACGTCAATGCATTAACTATATGCCGAAGGAAAGCATTGATTCATAAGTGCAAAATTTTAAGTGCACTTTTGCTGAATACATGGTACATATAGACGCAAAGTGGTTTCCAGTGCATTATAAACATTGAGTCACGGCGAGAAAGTTTCATGTAATTCGCTATGTCTTCTGACGACAGCACCCACAGCATCCATCAACGCCGGCGAAAAATCATCGCGTATGACTTTATAGTCGGCTTTATGTAATTTCACGGTTTCAAAGCACTAGCAGAGTAACGTAATTGCATAATAAAAGTAATACGATTGCGTCATCATGGCGAGCTAGTCGGGCTTTCGCAATAATGCGATGCATATTCACTTATCGAATAATAAGAATCTCAAAGCATCATTAGCGCGGCGCGGCTATTTTTAGCTGGAAGACGAAAAACATAAACCCGCCATGGCGCGGCGGCGGCGGCCGGCTTTTTCGAGCTGCAAAAACGCGCAAATTAATAATTGTACGGCCGCGTCTCCGGGCTGCGGAGCGCGCGGAGCCCCTTAATGCAGTCGTTATTTACAACGTCATTCGGGGCGTATATACACACACGTGTATAAACGGAGAAAGAAACCGGCGGGCCCGCTTACCGAGAATTTTCGTGGCATACTTGCTGCAGTCCTCGAAGCTTTCTATGCGGATCCCGCAATCGACGAGGAGGTCCATGCAGAGAGCGTAATACCAAGTTAAGGCTGATTTATCGACGTCTTCGAAGGAGAAGTCGCGCAGCTGACACAGCAAGTCGACTGTCTCGGCGATCCGCTTCATCTGCATCTTTGCCCGGCCGATTGATGGGCGCGCAATTGCAAGAGACAGGACCGTTAATGCAAGCTTCCTCGAGCCCTCCCCCCAATCAGGGCGGCATTGTTACGAAAGCTCCCGCCGACTCACCAGCAGTTGGATCAGCACCGGGAACACTTTGAATTGCAGCTTCATCATGCAGAAGGACTTGGCTATCGTCAGGACCTTCACCCCCATATCGACGGCTTTCTCCGCGTGCCCTCGCAGCGCTCTTTCAAACACGATTGATTACATTGATTGATTTTCGCAATGCGCTCGAGAAAGGTTATGTAACGGTACAGAAACCATCCTCCACTTTAGATCGAATCAGTTAACAATAAAGACCTTCCTTGCGAACGAGATAAGGATGAATTATCACCTGATTTCGAACATACACGCGTAGACGGTCCCGAGCATAACGATACTGTCGACATCGTTCCACTTGTGCTTACTCCTAATGGCGAAATGGATAAATTTGTCGAAAGAGGC
This sequence comes from Sycophaga agraensis, assembly GCA_018906755.1. Taxonomy (NCBI): domain Eukaryota; kingdom Metazoa; phylum Arthropoda; class Insecta; order Hymenoptera; family Pteromalidae; genus Sycophaga; species Sycophaga agraensis. Next base: position 2,212,540 of record JACCIE010000003.1, read on the forward strand.
CAAGACCTTCAAATCCCCGATCCTCCCGTAAATCTTGACGGCCGTCACGTAGATCTGGCATTGATTGTAAAAGTTGCTGGATTGGTAGGTGGAGATGCTGCAAATGAGGCTCTGCAGTATGGCTTCCTTTGCCAACTTCCGCTTGTTCATCAGCTGAGGAGCGGACGGTGCCGAGGCGAGAAGGATCGCGAGGACAAGGATGTAAAAACCGGGTGCGTAATACGTCGTTATGGAGAGATAACTGTCAGAGCAGCTCACCATCATCACGGTTGCGAGCTGGCGCAGGCAGTAGGCGTGATTCTGCCGAATGATCTCGAGCTTGTCCAGCTTGACGGCCCGCTTGATCCGCGGGTAGGAGAATATCCAGCGTATGTCGTGCTTGACCTTACTGCCCATGGCGCGCAGGCACTGCAGGGCCCAGGGGCTATTGTTGAAGAGAGTCAGGGCCGTCATGTAGCTCGTCTTCGCTTGCTGGTAGTTGCCCAGCAGGAGGTACGCGTTCCCTGCAACCATTCGACCGATGCGGGCCCTCTGCATATATACGTGCATTCGCACGTGTGCGCGCGCGCAAGAGAGAAAAACGTCCTGCTGCCACCGGCGGGCTTAGCTCCCGGAGGCGAGGCGCGCGCAGAAATTAATTAGTGCGCCCCGGGCGAGCGGTGAAAGCGAATCACCGCGCCGAGCTGATATCATCCGGAGGCCGATGAATTCGGAAGATATACGCTCGCGGCGCATACACACATACGTACCCCGCAGGCAGAGAATCAGGCTTTTCTTCAGCATTTTCCCGTAGAGCACGGGACTCTTGAGCGCGTTGTAAGCGTTCACGTACTGGAAGCGATGTTAAATCGATCAGGGGGCCAGATAAGCCGGGCCGCGCCCGATAAGCGCGCCCGGAGTATATACCTACGTCGTTCCTCTCGCCGGCTTTCGCCAAGTAGCGCAGCGCGAACCGAGGCTGCCCGTGCTTAATGAGGGCCGCCGCGTAGGTGATCATGAAGTCGATCACTATCTCGTTGTTGTCTGCGTGCCAATCGTTACCGCGCATTAACCCAACTGGCTGCTGGACCCGCGCCTACTTACCGATCATCTCGATGTGTCGCTCGATCCTGAAGAAGACGCAGTCGATGATGGCCAGGCAGCGGCAGTTCCGGAAGTCCACGTGCCTCATGCTCTCGAAGTCGATCGTGTCCAGGGGGTCCTCGAGCACCGGGTGTACCTTGGATTTCCTCTTGCGCTGCTTCTTCTTTTCCTTGCCTTTCGGCTTTGGGGCCGCCAGCCGCGCTGAGAAGAAGATTTTGGAACCGGGAGTTATTGGTGGCGGGACTCGGGCGGGCGGCTTACGTTTCTGGTTCGATTCGCGGTTTTCGTCGGCCGGGGCCGCTACGGTCGTGGGGGCAATGCTCGCCAGGCGTTCCCGGTAGCGATAGAAGTGTATGGGTGGCTCCACTGTGTCCGCTGCTGTTTTCTTTTTGCTCGGATTCGATTCGGGCTTCTTCGTTTTTTTCTGAAAATATATTTCAGGAAGACTGTAGCGGTTCATCGATCGAGAAAGCCCTCCGAACCACTTTCACGTTCTTGCCGCGTTTTTATATCTTTCTTTGCAGAGATATTTTAACTCTTTGGTTTATTCAACACAGATCTCGATCGTGTTGCATTCTTTAAAAGCAGATTACATTTACTCTTTGGGTAAGCTAATACTTATGATAAAAATGTAAAATTAAATTTTATGTATTCAATTAAAATGATCCTACAGGTATCTCATTTATCTCATTCAACAAAACAAATTTCATAGTTATATATAAATATATTTGTATTTATTACAGGTATTTAAAATTCAGAGAGTAAATAAAAATAAAACCTCTCTGTCGAAAGGTTCTCACAAGAAACGCTATTTATCTGGTGGATAATTATATATTGAACGTATTTTATAATAAATTAGTTTTTTGGAGAGGATTTATACATAAAATAAATAAATAATCAATTTAAGAAAATTTATCTAGGATTACGCAGCATAACATTCGCTCTTATTACTGTACCGTAAACCGTTGAGATTAATGGATAAGGTGATTGAAATAAATACTCTGTTACATGATAACGGCCCATGAGGCGCTCGATGACATAAGAATTACATGCTTTTCGACTCCCGGGATCCGCATGAAGACACCGCCGCCGCAGGCCATGCACTTCTTCGCCTCCTTCATGTAAATGTCAACGATCTGCGTGTGGTAGTCCCTCTTGGCGGCGCTCGAGATCATGCTGTAGACCAAATTCTGCAAGGCCGCGCTCTTGAACTGCATGAAGCGGCAGTGCGCCTGCTTGGGCAGGTGCTTCTCCGAGGGGGGTACATCTGCTGGAAAATCGAAGCCGTCCGCGTGAGAGGCGCGCCGCGAGGCCGGCATAAGCCGCTTACTCTCGATCTGGCAGAGGCAGCGCTGCAGGTGGTGCAGGTCCGAGAAGGTCGCCCTCTGCTGGAAGGTGCAGATGGCCAGGTCGCCGACCTTGATGCCGCCCGGGCGCTGCACCGCCGCGCACTCGAAGATCCGGAGCTCGATCATCCGGCCGATGGCTGCACGCGACCCCGAGCCGTGAGACGTCCCCCCTCAAAGCCACGCCCCCCCCCCAGCGGTCTTACCTCTGGACATCTGCAGGGAGTGGTGGTCGGGGATGACCATCTCCAGCATGCTGCGGGCGAAGGCGCTGCCGAGGACCGAGGCACACTTGAGGATGTCCTGCTCGAGGGGCGCGAGCTTCGCGAAGATCTCGCAGATGAGCTCTGCCGGGGGTTTGGCTAATGAGCGGGCCGCCGGCGAAGGGCGCCGCTGCTTTCTCCGTTATGCGCGCACGAGCGCCCGGGCTTTTTGCGCGGTCGGCCGGTAATTGCAATGACGGCCCGGCTCGAGTGTGTATCGCGCGCATATTGTGCGCCGCGCTTTTCGAGAATCGCAGTATAAGAGAGCCGCCGCGGCCTCGAAGCGCCTTATAATGAGGCGATTACGCGCTAAACGCCGAGGAAATTATCCCGGTGAAAATCTCGTTTTGTTGTAAAGCGGAAACATTAAGCGCTTTTTTTCCGTTGCCAAGGCGCTTTGGCCGATGCCTTTTAGTGCGCTGCAGAAGATCGTTTTTTTTCTCTGTCGCTCGTAAATTATCGGAAGTATAGGAAGCCGGACTTTCGCGGGCCGCTTTTCTGCGTAGCTTCGCGCCGTCCTTTTCCCCCCGCTTACTTGGAATACGCAATGAGCACCTGATAAGCCAGCGTCTTTCAACTTCGCGGCGCCGTCGAAGTCCTCGGTGACGAGGCAAACCTTGAAGGACTCCCTCTTGTGCCAAGGCGTCGGGGGGTAGGTTTCCTCCGGGAACAAGTAGAACGAGAAGCGCGTCACTAGAATCGGCTCGGGAAAGACGATTTGCCGCTCGCGGGCCTCCGCCGGCGTCATCTCGACCACCTCGATCCCGTTGTACAAGCTCGTGACGGTCAGGAACAATTCGATCCAGCCCGGGTGGTTTTTCGCCGTGCTCGTGATGAACCTTAAGCGCGAGAACGATTAGTCTTTGCCGGTTAGCCAGTTCGACGCTTGCCCGATTGCTGCGATTACTCGTGCAGCTCCGGGGACATGCCCAGAACTCCCAGGATCTGGCAAACGAACGGAGTCTTGAAGGGGTGATCGATGCCCTTCAGGCTGATCTTCAACAGTCGCTGCTCCTCGAAAATGTCCGCCTCCACCCGCGACAGCTCTTCCCATACCTCCGGCTCGAGAATCGTCATCGCCAGCACAACGTTCTCGCAATTGAGCGCGTGCACTATGAAATGCCAGGACATGTAGTCCATGTTCTGCACATTGTCCAACAGGATACACTTTTTGTCATTGCCCTGCGATCAAATTTATTAGTTATTACTTGAAAACAAAAACAAGGTAGAGCAATTTTACCAGTTTTAGCAATCTATCAAAAATATCGATACTCGTTTGCAGGCGTCCCCAGTCGCAGTCTCTAATGTACTTCTTGGAGAGCTTGTATTTCACACTCAGTACCTTGTTTATGTAACAAAAGTCGTCGGGGTCTACCAGAGGACCCAGAGCTTTCGTCACGAATTTCTCGCGTTCATCTATTGTTTGACACTCGTGCAGTTGAAGCATCTAAAAAATGGAAAAAAAGTTTTATTGTCCTAAACATTGAAGGCCTTACCAAATCTCTACGTGTACCTCTATCATTAGTTTATTAATGACGTAGTATGGTTTCTTCGTCAACGACGATGGAATACTGTGCTTAATAATGGTCATTTTTCTCGAGAGCGCGATTTTAACGTACAAATCCAACAGTCGAGACTTGCCAATCATTTGATTTCCCTAGTTCAAGTTTTATAATGTTTCTTGAATATTTTACAATTTATCGCCAAGAAATTAAACTAACCTCAATTATTACCCCACCGTATTTACGATCTTTTAATCCAATATCATCTAAAATATCACTAAACATATCCAATTCCTTACATGTACTAAGGCAAGGAAAAACCTTTTTAGTGTCAAATTCGACCCTGCAAAAAAAATTGCTCTCGATTATTTCCTTCAATCGTGCATAGAATTCGTGATTAAATAAAGGCATATTTTCCTGTTTAGAACGCCAAAAATAAACTCCTTCTCCAGCCCTCTAAGATTTACTACTCCCGATGAAACGAAATAAGACTTTTTTAGTGCACTGTATAAAAGTGAATTAAAATCGCAGATTACCTGAAGAATTAATAAAGTATACTTTCAATTGCATTGTTTCAAAGAATAAAAATAAAATAAAATTATTCATGAGGTATACTGCCAATACCTTGTTTGGAGCAACAAGTAGCATGTCCATAGCTTTCGACATGATAGAATTAATAATCACAAAGAAGTGACGTTTGTCGCTACCAATGCACGTACAGTATCCAAATCCTTGATTATATAACATTGAATCATTAAATTTATTTACAATTTTTAACTAGATTAGATACGTATAATGTGAAATTAAAATAAAAATTAAAAAGGCTCGAAACATAGAAACAAACAGAGCACTTAGAATTCAACCAAAAAATAGCTATCTTGACAAAATATCGAGCAAAATATATATTAAATGGACCAGTTATACCCGTCGAAACACTGGCGGATACTGTTTTGGTGTTCGGGATTGCCTTAATTTCTTGTTGCGACTTCCATGCTGTTAAAATTCCAGCTCTACAAACAATTAAATAATCGGTATCCTTGTCCACTTTATCAAACAAAATGCGATATACTATACTATTTTCGCGCACAAACACATCTCCAATCCATCCTATTCTTTTACAAAACCTAAATTCAATGAAACCAGCAGCATATTTGTATTTAAAATATTACGAAATAAAGGATATAATTATTACAAGCTGTGCCAAGAATTACCTTTGAATAATTTTGTGAATATCATTAATATAATGAAAATACTCTGGCATTTTGTAGTCATATGGTACAACTTCGATCAATACAGTTGTTACCATTTTTATTTCTGTTAGGAATTTTAATGACATGTACGATTCGACCTTTAAAAGAAAGAATTTACATTACATGTATGCAGTATAAGTACAATCAATATTACGTGTTAATCATTAATGCTTACATGATCGACCACTTTTTTTCGTACGAAATTTTTTATAAAAGGGTACAATTTATTTTTACAATTAGTTACTATGATAGATTGTTTCGCCTTCGATCTTCCTGTAAAATATTATCGATTAAATTTAATTGATGATTAATTATATGTGTATGATACTTGTATTATAATTCATAAAATATAAATTTCAATCTCTATATCGTTGTAATTACGTTTTAATATTTTTTCATTTAAATTTTTTTTTTCTAAATTTGCAACACAGTCTTCTGTTAGTTGGTTCAAATTTGCAAATGATATAGTTTTGTTAAGCTTCCGATCAAGATCGTAATTATAACTTTTTTGGTACATACAATGTTCATCTGTTGAATAGATCGTCTTTCGAAGCCTTTGAATTATCTATTAATGATGTTTTATAATATAGTTTTAATTTTCTATTTTATTCATTATGTGCATAGAATAATCATTTTTAAATACTGCATAATACTTTAATAAAATTTTCTTCTTGAATAACATAAATATAATCACAACGATTACAACATTCCCAAGCACTGTCAGTAAGAATAAGATCACCCAGAGAGCATACTTTAAAAGCTTTTCGAAGCTTCTTTACTGGTTCGCCAAATAACAAAATATTATAATTATCATCAGAACCAACTAAACCAAAATCGATATTTCCAACAGATATTATACTTCTCAAGACATCTAATTGAATACCATTACAAATAACATCAATCAATTATGTTACTTTAATGTTTTCTCTATTGTCTATTATAAACTTAATATATTAAAGAAAAGTTTATGCAATTTAAAATTTTTTTTAAACACAAATTATAAATAAAGTGGTGCAATTTAATTTACCATTTGTAAAATCATAGAAAGAACATTTCAAAGCTTTCACAGATTCATGTATAGCAAAAGCACAAGCTATTACTCTATCAATTAATTCTTCCTTAGTTCTATGATGCTTAATTTTCCATATTGAAATTGATCTAGTCTCTGCAGGAGTAGAATCGAATTTGTAATTAAATTCCAACAGCAATTAAAATAAATTGCAAACAAAGTTTTCAACAGTATATGTAACCTGAGAATTTCCAAACATCACCACCGTGATCACAAACTAGTTCGATAATAGTATTTGCAAACATATTATAAATTTTTTTCAACCCAGTACTTCCTGAGTTTTGACCACTACTAAATTTTTCAAAAAGTGTAGTCATACCTAAATTCATATTAAAATATTATAAATATTCGATAAATAAATCGTATGGAGTAAAGCAATAATCATTTTCAAACCAATTGAATGACAATTCAATATAACACCGAATACAAACCAGAATAATCTAACAGCATCAAAAATACGAATTTAGATTCATAATACATTTGCTTTTTATCAATTAAAATTAATGCTTCGTTTGAAACAAAACTAGATATTATTTGAAATATCCTATTTGTGCTGCGTTTATACAATTCCTGCAAACATTAATACATGTAACTAAATTTTAAGTGTTTATATATTTTGAAATAATTTGAAAGCTTGTACATTTATTTTAGGTCGTTGAAAGTGTATAATAAATATCAAAGATTTCTAACCTCATGGATGTTAAGACATTCGACTTTAAATACTGGCCCCAAGAATTCAGCTAATACTACTGATGGATTTTTAAAATCAATATCTTCTCTAAGAAATGCGTTCATTTTCCAAGTTATGCAATATTTTCAATTACACTTAATATATGGTGAAATACCTTATTTCCCGAGAAAGAACGTAATAATTATCTTTTGTTTATAAATATAAATCAAATATGTCAATGAAAAGAAAAACCAAGTATTTTAAGTATCAAGAAGTCTACGTGTATATTCTTGTAATGAAAATTATTTAATCTTTGAATTTACTTATATGCATAAAAATTCAACTAAATGATCAATAAAAACGTTCATGTGTGTTATTAAAATGTAAGGGATGGGGTTAAGGAAGTATTGTAAACATTACACATATTTTAGATAAATAACTTATGAATGTATTCTTTTAATTACAAGTAATACATGGGAATGTCGAGCTTTACGTAGACCTAGGTAGATTTAAGCTACGTTACAAAATTCATCGACCCGCTTGCACCAAAATACATTCAATTATAAGTGTACTCATAATGTTGAGCATCTTGGTTTTATCAAATTTTTGATACTAATAAATCTTCTTTATTTACAAACTAAGCACTATAATCTTTGGGAACAACTCGTCGCTATTAAAAATTAGACGATTTATAAAAGAAAAAACTCTTGTACCCCATACAACCAATCAATTGCTCGGTTTCCTCGGGCAGGATAAAGTATTGTAATATGCTCATACGTCCAAGATGAATATGTCACTCGATTACGTGTAAAAAAGAAAAGGCATGTGGGGAATGGATAGTGTTTAGTTTGTACGAAGAGAAAACGCTCGCGGATGGCTCCCCCGAGTTAGGCGAAAAAATTTAAATGGTTTTTTTCATCTTATAAATCTCTGCTCAGCCAATCGAGAAAAAAGAAACCCCTTGTGTTCCGTTATAAACTTCAACGCAAATGTCCCGTCATTCGCGGAGATGCATCTTCGCCCTACGAAGACGCACTCGTCATAATTGTGTCATTATACTTCTATAAGCATGTACAATCTTTAGCTCTCATGACTCTCTTGAGCTCAAATTACTATTATTACAATTACTATAACTAATTTTATATATAATTATTACTCATTTCGGTTATCGAGTATGCTATATATATATATATCTCTCTCTATATATAAACTCTCACATCATTTTTCGGTCAAGTCACACTCGCTTCTTTCACGCAATCCACTTATATTCTTTTTACTGCGGTCAACTTGAAAATCTTCTCATTAGAAAAATACTGATATATCGTCTCTTTTGAAAAAGTACAAAAATCTCGGCGATCGTCGCGCAAAGTTCATGCATTGTCTCATTCCGCGACTGAGATTATAGGAACACACTTTTTTCCTGAGTCTAAGTTTTTACATTGAAAGGAAAAAAACAATGAACAGTTTGTGTTTCTTAACTTGCTTAACACTTTTTAAAAAAGGAAAAAATATCAAAACATCATTTTAGCTATTCGCAAAAAAAACAGTAATGTACAAATTGTCAAAAAAAATCAGATTTTCCTGCAGAAAAAACCAAGATATAATCAGACACTTTATCTTTTCAAATATTAACTTAATAAATTCTAACGACTGCATAATTACTTACAAAAAATCATCTATCTCGCGTTACAACAACGGCGAACATGTTTTCTTGATCATCAAGTGGGATTAGACGCGCTAACAGCCATGAGACGCACACGCGGAAAATTGTCGACAAACGACAAGGATCAAAATTGTATACAAATGTTTCGGAAAGTAGAAATAAATTTTCTTCTATTTAACATGGTGTAAATATATCATCGTTTGTCAGTAAAATAATAAAATGATGTATTAAGAAACCATAATAAAATTTAAAACAAATAAGAAAAATTGATCAAAAACTGTGATATGAAAAGTTGGCAGGATCAGCTATTAAAAAGAATAGCTAAAACCAATTGTATACAATTGCTTGGCAGTTCCGCGAGCGCAGAGTATCATTGACTCTAATTGACTCATAATATAGAATTACGAAGATTGCACCCCGAGCTTTTCGACGCTCACAGCGTCTGCTCGTTGTTATTATCATTTCATTTAAATCATTTTTTTTTTGACTAGAATGCAGAGATTTTCTTCACTTTACCCCCCTTGTTAGCTATGTATTTTCGCCTATCCGCTTTATACGCATTATGACTCTTAAGCAAAAAAAAGATCAGTATCGCTGCATTCACGCGCTAAAGTTTGATACGCAGCGAACAATAGCATTTCAAAAATCTTTGTTTCAAAAGTTGGTGAAATATCGCATTTCTGCATAATAGTCGCACATAATTGAATCCTCGAACGAATTATTTATTTCGTTCTCCGTTGGAGAAAAAAAAATGTGGCAAACAACCGACTCATCCGGTAGAGCTCTATCATCGATTCGCCATTGGAATATTTGTCTATTCCGTGCAATCGCGATGAGGCGGCTTTTCACACTTAGAACGGCGGCGAATAGTTGGGCATACACAGTCGGAAACAACGTCAATATAGTTATTAAGTAATAAAACGCCACTGGCTAACTTAGGAGTCAATCGTGTAAAACTGACCTATTCGGAGATCCTGAATCGCCCGCTTAAAACCTACCTGCCAAAACTTAAAAATAACAGTCAGAATCGCTGAATAAGATTTCCCGCCACCTCTCGTAAGTTAGCCAGGCGAGCGCGCGCCGGCGAACCACTGGCCGCCGTTCCCTTGAGAAATGACAAAGAAAATCGAGGAAGAAAATAAAAGAAAATAAAGAAAGTCTCTCTCTCTGCCATCGGCGAGAAACAAACGAATGGTACAATGATCGGCGCCGTCAAATAAACAAAAGGTAATAGGTACATTATTTCCCCGCCCCGGTGCCCCTTACAAACTACGAGATTTCGGCTCTCTATCCTAGTGCTTGGACCGCGCGATGTGGAGGAAGAAGGAGACCTTGTCGCTCGACTGGATGCCGCACATGTTGCAGGTGTAGGGGTTCTGGTAGCCGTGGTAGCCCATGTGGACCGAGTGCATCACCTCGTTGCCGAACGAGATCTCGCAGAACTGGCAGGTGAACTCGTTGCTCATGCCGACGCCGGCGAAGTGGCCGCTCTGCGCCGAGTCCTTCGAGTCCTTCGAGTCGCTCGAGGCGGGCGAGGCCACGGGCGGCAGGGCCTCGAAGCGCTCGGGGGGCTGCTGCTGCTGCTGCTGCTGCTGCTGCTGGCTCGCCGGGGCCTGGGCGGGCGCCGTCGCCGCCGCCGCCTCCTCGGGCATCTCCTCGTCCGAGTCGTTCTCGAGGACGCGCCGGTCCAGCTTGACGGCGCGGCCCTTGCGCCGGCTCGTGCCCGCGGCCTTGGGCGAGTGGCCCGAGGAGCCGCTCGCCGAGGAGGAGGTGCAGCTGGAGCCGATGGTGGGGCACGCCGGCCGCGCGCTCTCGGCCTGGCTCTCGGGCTTGCTCAGGTCGAGGGGCGTCACCTTGCAGGCCTCGGGCTGCGGCTCGCCGGCTCGCAGCAGGTGGTCGTCGCGCTCCGGCGAGGAGGCCGCCGCGGCCTCGAACCTGTAGGGCGGCTCGAAGCTGGCGACTGGCTCCTCCTTCACGGCGAGGGCGGCCTCGCCGGCCTTGACGCTCTGGGCGTACTCCATGAAGTTGGCCTTGAGGCGCTCCATCTGGCTGTCGGCGGCTTCCTCTCCGGAGCCCGCGATGGCGAAGGGGTTGGCGATGGGGAAGCCCGCGAAGAGCTGGTTGTAGGGGAAGCCGATGAGGCCTGGGGCGCCGGGCAGGGCAGCCCCGCCGCTGAAGCCGCCGAAGCCACCGATCTTGCCGACGCCGTTGAGGGGGTTGAACTGGAACTGGTGGGCCAGGGCGGGCGGCTGCTGGGAGACGACCGTCGGGAGGAGGGCGCCGAGGGGCGAGGTGGACGCCTGGGGGCCCGGGCCCTGGGCCGAGGCCACGGGGGTGACCGGGGCGACGGGGGCCGTAGCCGCGTGGCCCGGCCTGGCCTCCTGCTCGCGCTTCGGCTTGGCCTTGGGCCCGCGGCGCGTCCCGTAGACGTCGACGATGGGCAGGGGGTTGGGCGAGCCGTCCGCGTTCAGGACCATCGCCGGCTTGTGGCTGTACTTGCGCAGGTGGAGCTTGAGCGAGTGGCAATACTTGGTGGCGTAGGAGCAGTCGGCGCACCGGAACTGGTAGACGTTCGAGTGCGACTTGAGGTGGCTGTTGAGCATGGACTTGTTGACGCACGAGTAGCTGCACTTGTCGCACCGGTAGGGCTTTGAGCCGAAGTGGTTGCGCAGGTGGTACTCGAGGTGGTGCTTGTACTCGGTGACGAAGGGGCACTTGGGGCAGGTGAGGAGCTTCTCGACCTTAATGTGGATGCGGCTGTGCTCCCAGAAGTCGAGCTTGGTGATGGCGACGAAGGGGCACTGCTTGCACCGGAAGGTCTTGACCTTGCCCTGCGAGTTGACCCGGGGCACGCGGAGGCCCGGCTCGTCGGCCTCCTCCGACTCGTGCTCAGAGTTGCGCTCGTTCTGCGGGGGCGAGGCGCGGCTGAGCTCCTCGGGGCTGCCGACGCTCCCGCCGTTGGTCAGCTGCTCCATGACCGACTTGGTGAACTCGGACGTGTCGCACTTGGCCGCGACGTTGCAGTGGATGACGAGGTGCTCGGTGAAGGCCAGCCTGCAAGGAGCGAGAGGAGCGGGGGTTAGCGGTCGGCGGGTCAGGGCGGCGGCCTTGGCAGCTCTTCCGGCTACGGGCGACTTACCTGCTCTGCGTGGAGAAGGAGCAGATGGGGCAGCGCAGCGGGTCCGGCGAGACCTCGAGCGAGTCGGGCTCCTCGGAGCGGGCGGCCAGGTCGGCCGCGACGAGGTGCTGGGCCAGCAGGTGGCTGTGGGGGTGGGCCATCTGCGCGGCCTCCTCCGGGGCCTGGTGCATGCGCGCGTAGTCGAGCGGCGAGTCGCAGGGCTTGTAGAGCCTCTGGGGGCTGTACTCGAAGGCGTTCATCTGCATGCTGCTCGAGTCCTGGGAGGAGGCGCTGCCCGGCGAGAGGCTGCAGTTGGCCGTCGACGAGGAGCGCCGCGAGTGCGGCGAGGCCGACTCGCTCGTGTAGTGCCCCGGGGAGATGCCCGAGTCGTTGTTCTTGTCCTCCTGCGGCTCCTCCTTCTGCAAAGCGAGCGAGGGCTCGAGTTAGGGCCGGGGTCGCTAGCCTCGGGATCTTGGGGATCGCGGGGCTCCGGGCCGGGCATATTGCGCCCGGCAGGCGCGAGCCGATCGATAGCGGGCAAAAGCCCATCGGCGCCCCGATCGAGTTTTCGCGTGGCGCGCCCCCGCCGGCCCCCTAATGATGATAAAAATTCGAGCGGCTCCCAGTGGAGGGTCGGCCGGCCGGCGCCGCGCCGTCCCCTCACCGGGAGTTATTTTTATCGGGCTTAAACGCCGGAGACGAGTAGTCCCGGGGCCGGGGCCAATCGGCGGGCGGGGGCTCGGGCCACAAGGCGCGCCTAATCCGGGGGGGGGGTGAGGCGGGGTGAGGCGGGGGCTCGGCCCCGGTGGGGCGCGTGCGCGAAGGGCGCGATTACTCACCACGACGATTCTATCGGCGATGCTGGACCAGGAGGCGGGCGTGGTTGGCGAGAGGAGGGGCAGCGCCAGGGGCAGGGGGTGGCTGGCGGCGCTGGCGGCGGCCACGGCCGCGTGGAGCCGCTGCTGCTGGCCCTCGGCCTCGGCCATGCCCTGGTGCTGGCTCCCGTGCTGGCTGTGCTGCGCCTGCTGCTGGTGCTGGTGCTGCTGGAGCTGCTGGTGCTGCTCCGGGGCCAGGGTCAGCGGCTCCGCTTGGTCCCAGGTGCCTCGCATCTTGCCGCTCGAGCTGTGGAGAAAAACGCCCTGGGTTAGTCAATGGATTGGGCTTCCCGGGCTTCCCGGGGCTTCCGCGCAAATAATGCCCGGCCCGCGGGCGCAGTCGATCATCGGACAAAGTGAGCCGGCCGGCTTCGCAAAAGCCCCGGCAAATTGCCAATAAAACCGGGCCGACAAAGCCGCCGCCGGCGACAAAGGCCCCGGGGAAACCGGGGGGACGAGACGCGTCCCGCACAAAGCCTAATTCATAAAAAGCTTCAAAGACGAGAGAGGCGGGCAGGTGGACCGCCGTCTTCCTCCCCGAGCCACGCATGGAAAATATCCCGGGGACAATGGCGCTCCGGGGACAAAAAAAAAAAAAGCCGCGCTCGCAAAAAAAAAGGAGTACCCTTTTTTCCCCGGGACGGGTCCACCTACGCGGTTCAAAGGGGAGCGCTCGGCCATTGTTCGCCCCCCCCGGCTTTCCCGGAAAAAGGGTTTTTCCGCGTCCGCAGGCGATAGCGGCGCGCGCAGCCGAGGCACCGTCTCGTTTATTCAAGTGGAGCACGGGCGCGCCCGCCGACGGCCGCCGGGGCCCGGACGGGGGGCGGGAAAACATGCAAAAAGAGTGACGGCCCCGGGCCTGCGGGGGACAATGGGGTTGCGGGGGGAGGTAGGAGGGCCGGGCCCTAAGCCGGTTGCGGGCCCCTCGCACGTTCGGCTTGCGCGCAAGCCGACCCTCTCTCGCCGAGCCTCGGGAGCGCGCGCATTGTTTAGATTATTTATGCGGTCTTTCCGCCGAACCTCACTCCAGCCCTCCCTGCCTATCTCTCCCTCTCGGCGCTGTCTACGTGACAAAGTTAATCTCCCGGCCAAATTGACGACACATTTTTCCGATTTAACTCCAACGCGCCTAATTAAAATTTACGACTCCTACCTACTCTAACCGACTTTGCGTTCTGCGAAGCTGTTAACTTTCCGTACCGCGTTGCGCCGCTTACGGCAAGCCTCCGCTCGGTTAACTGACCCTTGAGCTCGCCCCGATTAAACGACTCTTGCGGCCCGCGGTCTTCCGTTCTTGCCCCCCCCGGCAACGCCACCTGGATCTTTTAAACGAGTAGCCGCGTCGAGGCTGCCTCCGGCAATTAGCCCGCGCCAATCTCCACGCTCCATTCACCCCGGACGGCTTTGATCCGAGGATCAAAAAGAAAAAAAAAAGAGGAATGCATAAACAATGGATTGAGCGGGACAAAAAAAAAATATGCAGGACAATTATTTCAAAGATTTGTCAGTCTCACCGAGTGCACCAGACTGCGGCTTCATTTGAATATTCCCCAACAAGAGGCCCGAGCGAATAATAAATACTCGTAAATTCTCAAGGAAACGAGGGTAAGGATAGGCGGACGCGTGCAAAAACCTCAAGGAAAAAGGGAGCCGAGAAAGCGACGTGGAAGCTGCAGGCCGGCCCAGGAGAGAGAGAGAGGGAGTAAAAGAGAGGGCCTTCCTCTTTGCCCTTTCCCAAATTTGCGAGCTGTGGCCATTGTCGCGCTCTTAGGTACGGCGCTCACGTTTAGCCCGGGTTAGCTGCGGCCTGCGGGCCATAAATAACGAGCCGATTGTTGCGACTTCCGAGCTGGCGTAGGGTACCGCAAGGGTTCCCGGGGAAAGCCCGAGCCGCGCCGGGCCCAAGCCCCGCTTGCGCACTTGCGCCGCGACTCCCGCACGCACATCGGGGATCCTTTTCCTTCCGAGCGCGCCATTTGTTTTTTTTTTCTGACTCGGCAACTGTTGCCCGTGTGTGTGTGTGCGCGCATACGTGAATCGTAGGGCCAATAATTGTGGGCGATAGGTCGATAAGCGCGGGGGGAGGGGGCGAGCGCGTAAAAACGAAGAAAGGCCTTATCCGGGGAGGCGCACGTGACTCATCTCTAGAGATCGAGTGTTTTCCGTAGGACGCGCCGGCAGGACTTCACCTTTTGTATTTGTGGAAAACGGACAAACAAAAGGCCCAGAAGCCGGGGGTATATCTCGAGACAATCGCCGGCCTTCGATAATAGATATCTTCTTTGATGGAATAAAATACTAGTCTGACGGTCGCCCCGTAAAAACCGCCCGATAATCTGCAATTATCTATGTCTTTCTACAACTCGAGTACAAAAACAACCGTTTTCGTTTTGCCAGCGCCATTGTCCTTTATCTACGTGCTCCACCAGATTTTTTAACGACCGACGATAATAACGAGTCAATGATTAAACTCAATTTAACGAATGCGTGAATTACCGCAGCGTTTTGCACAGGCGAGTAAAGCCACAATCGTCCAAAAAGGGCTGCGGGATCAAAGAATGTAACATAAGCTTTGGAGCTAATCGCTAATGGAAGCATTAATCAGCTTGTATATAGAAAGCGAGAAGCGAGGAATGTTCCGAAAGCCGGGGGAATAAATCACAGAGCGCCGAGCGCTTACCAATCAGCCGGAGGGGGGGCGCGACATCGCCGATTGTATTTATTTCGCACACGAGGCAAAGTAACACCCATACAGTCCTGGCGGCCTCTTATAAAAGCCAAAAAAAAGGCCCTATACGAGTCTTATTATGGATCAGTGGACTCGCGGGCCGAAATCGGTCAATAAAGGTCGAGCGGCTAGGAAAACAAATAAAGCCGCAAGCGCGGCCGGCGCGCGCTGCCACGAAAAAACGCGCGATCGCAGTTGGGCGGGCGCTCGGGGCCGCCCGCCCCGCCCGTATTTTTTTCCCCTTTTTTATTTTGTCGGCCCGGCCCGCGCTAGGGTGGGCTGGGTGGGGGGATAGACGGCCGTGGAATAGGGGGGGGGGACAGAGCACCGGAGAAGGGGGAGGAGGTCGCGATAATGAGAATCGGCCGCTAGGCTGTCCTTCTCGATTAGCCGATCGATCCGTTTTTCTGCGCGGCGGCCGGCCTTCCCCCGAGCCGTCGTCCCCCCGCCCACAACCCCAGGCACCCGGACGAGCGCGCCTTTTTTTTTTTCTCCCCCAAATGCGCTTTCCCGCTTCCGCGATTGGCTTTGTTTGCCGGCGGCCAATACGTTTTTGCGCGCCGGCGCCGCCGGACTTTCGCCCGCTCCTTTCTCTCTCCCGCTCTTTTTCCTTCCACCCCGTGTATATACACTTTGCCTCCGTCGCGGGCGCTGTCAATCGGCCTTCCGCTCGCCGGAACGCGCCGACGGAAGGAAAAAAAAAAAAGCGGAAAAAAATGAATCCACAAATATTTTTGGTATTTACCTTCCCCCCACCGCCCCCCTCACTCCGAGTCTTATCGTTCGAAACACCAATCGCTATTGACCGGCGACAGCGAGCATTCAATTACCAATTATGTAATGTACTATTGATGATATACACTACATTGAGCGATCACTGCGAGGTTCGCCCAAGTATTTACAATAAACAGGCACAAGCCCCCGCGGGAAGCGCGGCACGTTTTTCCCGGAGCGCCACAAAAAAAAAAAAAAGCCAAGGCCGACGGGCAGTTGGCGGGCCGTGAGAAGAAAAACACCGAGGTTGGTCAAGATATTCACCTGATTCCGGAAGCGATCATCGCGGCTCGCAGGAGGTCCTGGCTCGCGAGCACGTGGGTATCTACCTGTGGCCGACTCGTGCGCCGCCCGCGACTCTGCCGAGACTAGCGCGGCTTTCCCGGGGCGCGCGCACCCGATCCCCCCCCGAGTGCCGAGCGATTGTTTTCGCGCGCGCGCCGCGCCGGCTAATCCGCCGGGCAAAACAACGGACGAGCGCGCCCCGGGAGATAGCGCGCGCGTTGTGGCGCGCGCGGGACGCGGGGCGGGGGCGGGGCCGCCGGGGGACAAAAAAAAAACGCGCGGCGGGGCCGAATCGGCCAACATGGCGGCCGGCATTTAAACCGGCCGAGTCGGGCCCGGGCCCCTCGGCTTTTAATCGCTCGCGTCGACGCGCGCGCGCTTCCCGTGTAAACACGAGCGGCCGGCGAGCGGAGACTCGCGGTGCGACCTACCTGGGGGGCCTGTCGGGCGGGTTCTCGGCGGGGCGGCTCGCGCTCCAAACAATTTGCATCCGTCGTGGGTGCGCCGGGTCTCTCCTGTGCGCCGGCTCCGCGGTCACATTTGGCACTTGTCGCGTGGGTTATTATCGCGCACTCGGCCGGCAGAGAGCTCATGCGGTGCGGGCCAGCGCTGGCATGTCGCCGACTGTCTCGGTGCTCGGGACGAGTGCCGGACCTGGACTGACTTGCCCGAGTCCCCGGCGGCCGGAGGGCAGCTACCCTCGGGGCGCTCCCCGGCCTTGCCCCCACCGCCTCCATCCCCGGCCCGGGCCAATGGGAGCGGGGCCGCGAGGGGGGCGCGCTCGAGCCCCACCCCACCCCGAGCGCCGAGCCGCCGCCGCCGCCGCCGCCGCGCGCAACGGCCCTCGGGCCCCCCGGCCCCCACCCCGGCCCGATTACCGTTGCGGAAGGGGTAGCCGGCGCAAGATGGATGCGGGGAGCCTGTCATGCCGCCCCCGTCGCCGAGCCGGCTCTTTAAATCTCCTCCTCCGCCCAAGTGGCTAAACGAGCCTTTTCTCTTGCTTTTTCAACAACTCGACTCTAAACTCTAATGGCTTGATTGAAACGGCCGCCTTTTACGCCCTCGCTCGAGTGCGAGCGCCGTCTTACCGAGTCTCAACAGTTTATAAACTAATTTATCCGGATAAATGCCTCTCGGTCGATTCCTCGTTTCACCAAATGCCCACGCGTAAAATACTTATCCTTCGAGTTTCAAAATGCTCAAAATATTCACTCGCTTGAATAATTTGTTTAACGCATATTCTTGACTATCCGCGCGTACTTTTGCGGGAAAACTATTTTCAATAAAATCCACATGTTTATTTTGCATGAAATCCAGTATATCCGTATTAGGCCGTAACACTCGTGAATCCAATTATTACCATGAAAATATACACGACCTGGCGATAAAATTCTCGGTATAGGGATTAAAAACTGAATTGTCAATACATCGTTACAGATAAGGTACACACCGTAAGTGTTCCAACCCGTTGTAACTGTGAATTTTTCCGGGTATCCAAAACGGGAAGAATAACATTAAGATGTAGGTATATAATAGAAAATGAGTCCCCTTATAAGACGAGTACGTCGAGTAATCTATCAACACGGCATAATCCCCCGACAAATCACGCCGGCGGAAAAGTTTAATCGAACGCAAGCCTCGTGTTTTACACGGAGCTAAGACCCGGGCCGACGAGTCTTAAATCTGTTTAAACCGCTTCCGCCTTTCCCGGAAAATCCTAAGGGTTTCGCCTATTTTTTTTTTCTCCTCCACCACATTTGTCTTCCCTTTCAAGCACATAGCCAGGCGTTTTGCCGTAATCCCCGGGCGCTTGGCCCTACGGGCGCGGCTCGATTTGAAAATAGTCGGAGACAACCCTCGAGGCGGACACGGCTTCCTTTTTCCGCCTCCTTTGCGCCCGTTTTTCTTTCAATGGGTTGCCGAGGTTAAAAGTAGCTCGGCCGCGCGCACGTGCCCCGGACGATTTAAAAATAAAAAAAAAAAGAGTAGGAAAAGAAAAAAAGCAGTACCGTTTACACTTGGGCCCTTGCGCCTTTTTACTGGCACGCGCCCGCCGCGTCCCACCCGATGGCAACCCGCCGCGGAAGAGTTGGCGTCCCCGGCGTACACATAGGCCGACCCCGTCGGCCGCGGCTTATTGTTTTAAGGAGTCCCATAGGTGATTTGGAGCCGGCCGTGACCGAGGCGTGATTCACGGCTATTTTGAAAGTGCGCGTGCGAGTGAAATGCCTATAACCGCTGCTTATACACACGCGTTATCGATATAGGAATAGTTCACCTCGGCCGCGGCGTAACGGGGGGCCGTTTTTCCTTTTTTTTTTTTATTTTATTTCATTTTATTTGGGCGGATTAGTCGTATCGGCTAATCGGCCCGGCCCCGTTTATCTCCCGGCGTAATGAACTCGGCTGACATAACGCGCGGGTAATTGCCCGGGCATATTTTTCACGTCGTTAGCCGCGCGCCGGGGAAAAGCGAGCGCGTGACGCGCCGGCCGAGGCATTCGCCATTATATTACGGATACACGTGTCCATGTGGCGCACTCCTTTGGCGACGCTGGTCGGCCGTGCGATTAGCATGTACTTCACCGGGCCCCGGGGACTCGCCGCGCGCGCACACGTATATATACTCTATTTCCGAAGCCTGCGAGGACACAATGGGCGAAGGGGGCACGGCGCACCGGAACGCGCCTCAAATAGACGCTTCAAGCGAAAGGAAAAGAGAACTTGCCCGAGGCGCCGTAAAGATCCGAAAAACTGTTATTCCCTCCCCCCCCCGGGACTCCATCAACGTTACCGCGGGGGGGAAAAAAAAAATTGTTTTTCTCGGGGTATTATGCCGGCGGAGAGCCGCGGCGGGCCGCGCGTAAACGGAAAATGCAAATCGTGCGCGGTCGCGCGGCCGATGCAAATTCGGGGGCGCGCCACGGGACAAGACGTATACGTATTCACTTAGGCTCATCCGCGCGCTCGGCTATTATACACGCGAATACGCTTATCCTCGTTGGCCGCGCCGCGAGAGGCATCCGTATGTATATCGCACAGCTCGCGTTGTACACGCTATATATATATGCGGGCCTCGCGCAGAGACGCACGCGCGAGGGGCGATCGCGGGGGGGTGTGTGTGAGATGGGGCAGGGGTGGCCCAGCTCCCGCCGGCGGACGCCTGCGCCTATAAAACGGATAACGCCCACGCGCGACCGAGCCCCGGCTAAAATGGAGAATCCGGCCGTTTTCATCTTCGATTCGAGCGGCCGGCCCGATAGGACAAAGGGGCTCCCCCGCCGGAGCCCCCGATCGCCGGCCCTGTATATATATATGTGTAGACGGACATCGAGTGGTCCCGGCCTCGCTCTCTCCTGTCCGAGATGCTTAACGACCCCGAAGTACGTGCGGCCTCGCCCCCCCCACCCCGTCGGCCACCCTCGCCCTCTGCAGCCCGCTTCCTTTTTTCTCTCCTTTCGCCCGTGTGTATCGCCGGCCCCGGGAGATCGCCCGGCTATCGGCCTCCCCCGCGGGGGCCCCTGTGTGCGTGTCCGCCTCGTGCGCCTCCGCCCGCCCTCACCCTTTACTCCGCTATTTTCTTTTTTTCCCTTCCATGTGGCTTTTCCCTCCCGCGCGCCGCGGGCCCTCTCTCGCCCGTCCCTCCCTACATTCACTCGGCCCGCTTTTTTTCTCTTCCTCCGGGGATGGGGGGGTGGCGAGATCCGCGGCGCTCGCGTGTGCGTGTGTAGCCCCGGCCCCCTCCGGCCTATCACTCACCCCCGGCGCAAACATTTCTTTCTTTTTCCTCCCGGCTTCCTGGACGCGTAGCATCTTCCGGCCAAGTCGTATATATAAGCGGCTTGCCAAGTTTGTCCATTTTTTTTTTGCCTCGATCGATAGGTCACCGCGCAGCCCTGACTCTTCGCGTCTATCCAGCTCTCGTGATTTGTTTCATGCACATATATATATATATACGGCTGCAGCCTCTGGATCCTTGGCTTCGGGCAGAAAAAAGGAAAAAAAAAGGCAGAGATACACGCGTACGTATATGCCGCTCGGCCCATAGAGAACGAGAGTTGCGCAAGCGATCGTGTGAAAGAAATGGAGGAGCGCTCGGCTATGCCCATGTTCGATGCACTTTACAACCTTCCACGCATGTTCAAGAGCAGTTACGCGGGCGAGAATAAGATCCGTAATGTTGTATAAATGATTGCGAAACGGCCCGCTTAAAGCCACGGCGGGGAGAAGAAAAAAACGGCCGAGCTAATTTTAACGTCGGCTGCGGCCTCGCCCCGCGCGCCCGTACACACATAACGCATCCGTGGCCCGCGGCCGCCGCGCGAACGCTTCATTAATAAAAAAAACCACCTCGCGGATGCAGCGCTCCGCGCTTCTGTTACAAAAAAAAAAAAAAGCGCCGCGGGCGCATTAAAAAAGCCTTTGAAATCGGCCGGAGCGAGGCGGGGCACTTATAGTGGCAATTAGCCGCCGCCGCCGCGGGTTGGGGGGGGGGAGCCCGGGGCGGCCCCCGTAAAACGGGCGTAAACCGTTGCGCGAGAGCGCAGATTCGCGGGCGAGTCGCGCGCGTACACGTAGGCGTCCATCGGCGGCGGTGCGGCGCCGGGCCGATCGCCGACGGCGCCCCCGGGCCGCGTCTCTTCCGCTTCCTCGGCGCACGCGCCCGCCCGCCCCCCTGTCCCGGCGTTCCTCCGGACTCGCCGGGGCGTGTCACGTGTCCGCGCGCGTTATGGACGTGTGTATATATATATATGTATCGAGCGCGGCCTTCCGCAGGCCCGCCGGCCCTCCTCTGCGGCCCTCCTTTTTTTTTCGCAGCCGTGTCGGCTGTACTCTCTTTTTTTTTTTTTTGTTACCCCGTCCGTCGTAATCCTGCGGGCCAAACAAGCGGAGCGGAGACGGGAGAGACTCCTTTTTTCCGGCCGTAATCCCCGGGGGCGCGCGGATGCAAATCCGGGGGGGGCAGGTAGGTATTGGGCCCGGTCAACCCTTTGCGGCCGCCGCCCGAGATCGACGGTTACGCGGCGATCAAAAACGGTCCGCGCCGCAACCCTTTTTTCACTAAGCCCCGCCCGCCGGATTCCCCGGATCCGCCCGATGTTTATGACACTTTTACAGTTAAGTTATGAGCGCAAGCGCAAGCGCGCGGGGGGATAACTGTTTTCCCCTGCGGCACTTGACCCTCCCCGGCTTTTTCTCCGCAAGCCCTCCGGGCGCTTTTTCACCTCGCGCTCCTTGCCCCCCCCCCCCCCACGCTTTCCTTTTCTCTCTTGGCGCGCTTTTTTTTTTCCTCCTTTCCCGGAGCTGCCCGGCAGCCCTCGACTCACAGCTTTCCTCCACCTTTCTTCTTATGTATAACGCGGATGCGCTCGACCCAACCCTCGCAACTCTCCCGCCTCGGTTCACCGTTTTTCTAGAGGTCCTGAATCATTTGTTGCCCGACAGTCTACTCCCCGTTATTATTGCCTAACTCGCCCCTCATGCCTCATATTCCTCCTACTTTCTTTTCATCTTTCTATTGCAAAGTATTATTTTGCGTGAAATGGAGCAAAATTACAATTGCAACGATGCAAGCTAAACAAATACAATCGATGAATCTCGAAAGAGTGATTTATGCTTATGGCAAATGGAATCCAAGTTATTCGCGCATTTCTATGCATGTATTTTTATTTATTTATTTGCCGACGCATTCTCCAAATTGCCTATTAGTAACTATTCATACATCGTACAATGTGATGTATATTGTGTATTGACTTATACATATACAGCGTAATACATTTATGCTGGATAAATAGTATAATTCTTGCAAATACAGCTTACTAATACCAAGTTAATACTATTTATATAGTAATACAAATAATTCTATTTAGTACGTAGTGATTATACTTATTATTATGTTTTATAAGAGGAATGACGTGCTTACAAGTTACAATGCTTTTTCATGAACACTTTACATTTTATAGTACTTGATTGCTTTACTGAAATTGTTTTTCTTGAATTATATTTTATAAAGTACTTTAATTTCTCCTAATTTAATTGTAGTTTTACAACTCAGAATGCATCTTGTAATTGATTTTTATTTGAATTTTCTTTCATTTTAAATTTCATGGCTCAGCTTGAATTTATATACATTTTAATGCGACTATCAAATTTAATAATCACGCAATCTTATTACTTCGTATAATATTACTATGTTTCATGTATGTATATATAGTTTTATTTTATTGTATTACGTTAACACTTTAATTTGAGTTACCGTCTGTTTGTACATGTACTATTATAATCATGTGCATTACAATCCTCCAACATTGCTCCTCGCATAAGCTAATTTATATTATTATTATTATTGCTGTTATTTAACAATAACAATAATAACTAATTCTAATAGTAGTAACAATGTATTATTTTAAGTTAAATCTATCATGTTTTAATTATATTATAAATACATTAAAACGTTGAATGACATTTAATCTGGCGGAGTTTACTCTGGAATAGTTAATTGAAAGTTGATGGTAGAGCAATGCTCGATTTTTCTGACTTACCAATAAAAATGCTACATTGCATGGCTACGGTCGCTTTGATCATTTGTATCATACGTTTGCAGGTTAATTGTACTAATGAAAGACCAATGTAAAAAGGGATAAAACGTTGAAAAAATTGATAGCCCAGAAGGAGAATGGGATACTGAGTGACTGAAGGGAGCAGGAATATGACGTACATCGAGAGATAGGGAGATAGTGCATGTAGGGCGGAGCGGTGCGCCGGGCGAATTACATAAAGAGGCATTAGTGCGAAAGCGGAGGAGCTCGGGCGCCCGAGGGCAGTGATTATCGGGAGATTAAAGATCGGCGCGCGGCGCAGGTCCCGCCGGCAATCGAATAAGGAGGGGAATAATCGGACGCGTAAACAGCGATAATGAGCCGGGCCGGCGAGACAGAGGAAGTTGCCGCCGGGGCCAAGGAGCGGCCGGCGAGTCCTTTGGGGGCCGGACAATGGCCGGGCCGGGCTCCCGAAGGGGTTAAGTCCCCGGTGGCCGGCCTCGGGATTCCCGGCGAAGCTCCCCGGGTGCGGAGGCCCGCCCGGGGCCCGGGGACGCGAGTCTCGCAGGAGCGCGTCGGCAGTAAATAAGGCGATTATAGCCCGGGCGGGCGGGGGGAGAGAGGGTGGCGTCACCGGCCCGGCCTGGCCCACTTGCCGGCTAATTTATTTATTTATGCCCCTGCAGTGCGAATTGGGGCGGCGCGCGCCGCTCGCCATGAGCTTTTTCCGGGGTCCGCCCGGGCCCTCCGACGGGGTTAAAACTCTTTGCTTTTTCGTGATTTAAGGCTCGGGGAAGGGGCCGCGCCGACCGTCAACGACCCTCGTTGACTTCTCGGTTTATTGGCCGGGCCCCCGGGCCCCCAATTTATGCGGATTATATATTAATAAACAACGCTGTTTTAGCCGGGGAGCGCGCCGACGGCGACGCCCCCGCCGTGGGCGTGTTGTACGCCCCTGCGCACCCCGTGCCCCCCGCGAGCCCGCCGCCCGGGGCCGCTGCCGATTCCGGGCACGAGGGTGCGCTCCGCAAAAAGAATCCAAGATCCTTTCCGATTATTGCTGCGCCCCGAAGCCCGGCCCTCGCGATCGCCGCTCTGTGTTGTCGCTTTAGACTTTTTCCCTCTTTTTTTTTCTCCGCGCCGCGTGCTGATTTGGCGGATGTAAAGCAGCGGAGAGGCGAGTTGCTAGCCAATTAAGTGTCCATCAACAAAAGCCGCTCCTGACGTACTTGACGTAGATATGTGGTTGGTTATGAGTGCAGTTACTCTCTATTGACTCCCTATTATGGTTGCGTAAAGGCATTCTACAAATGCCTCCGGTTACGTCAAATTTTATTACTTTCTAATAATATCAACTCATTAGGCGGTCGGGCAAAAGTATAATATAATTCCGAGCGAGTACAGTTTATAGCCAATCTTTTATCCCCTGTATATCATCTAATGCACAGTGGTCTCGAGGAATCAAAAAGAAGCTTTACTCCTTACCTCGAGTATGTATCAAATTTTGACCTTCTTTTTTACAAAACGTGTGTCCTTCAAGCTTCTCCCAAAATTCTGCTTAATCGGCTCGTTCGAACAAGAAATAATCCAAAGACGTGGCACGACGGCATTGTATTTCGGTAATCCAAAATCTAATCTTTGTCTTCACTCGAACAAAAGCGTCAATGATTAGCATTACAAGTGCGCGCAGGCTACGCAAAGGGTTGTCGGATCGGGATGTTGATCTACAACAAACATAATGAAAATCGCACGCCGGCTAATTGAATGTTTGTACATATATTCGTAGTAGATACGGTTGGTGCGAGTGATAGGGCGTAAGCAGGTCGCCGGGGGAACCGAGGCCGATCGGGCGTTCGGCGAATTATCGGCAAGGTGGGCGCTCTCGGGCGGCATCGAGTGCACGCATCCCCCGGCGGGAGTCTGACTCGCCGAGTGCCAGGGGCTAATGCGCGCGCGGGCCGCACGCAAGAATTAGCCGGGCATTGTCACTCGATTAAACGGCCCCGCAGTGTACAGTTATGGGTGACCCCCACCCCCCCGGGGCTGGGGGCCGGACGCCGGATAAGCCGGCAGACGGAGTCGCAAAGTCAGCGCGGCGGGCCGGCCCCCGAAAACAGAGGCTTCCCCGAAGCCGCGGCCTCCGCATATAATCTGCGTGCGCCCCGGGCCTTGGCTTGCGCGCATTAACCGGCCCGCCGGGGGCGTTTATATGCGCGCGCCGTAAGGCAACTGACTTCCGCGGAGGACGGGCCGGGCGGTCGTAATTGGATTTCGCCGGCGGGTCAATGAGGAAAAAACCGCAACGGGGTGGCGGGCGTAGGGCGGCGCGCGCAGGTATACGTGTGCCCGCCACCGCACGGGCGCGCCTACCTGGTTCGTGCCCGGGCCTGTTTACGGCTTGCCCGGGGGCCCTTCTGCCCCGAGGCGCATTTTGCATGCTCCATTTTTCCGCGCGCATGTCCTGCCTCCCGGTGAGGGCCCCAAGGCCTCCTGCCCGCCCTTGCCCTTTAAGGCTTTGAAATACGATTCCGGCCGCGTCCCGCGGGCGCCTCCTCGAGAACCGCCCGGCCGGAGTCCTGCGTAGTCGAGGTGCCTCCTCGGCGACCTCGCGCCCCGGACCCTCGGGGATTCAAATCCGTATCAAAATATTTGGGCATCATCGGCGGGGCGCGTAACCCCTTCGCCGCGCCCGGGATTCCCGCGGGCCACGAGGTGCCCGGGGTGCGCGTCTTCGCGGAGCGCCGGGCTTTTTGCCGGAAAGGCCCGGGGCGGGGATCAGCCTCGCGGGCCGCCTTCCCCCCGAGGCCGGGGCTAAATTTACGGCCGCCGGGCGTTTTTATTTGACTTTTGCGAAAGGAGTTGCGCGCGCTTGTCCGGGCGACGGGGTTAACGGTGCGCTCCGAGGCCCCCGGCCCCCTCTCCTCCTCCCGGGTGAAAGCTACGGCACGTGCGGCCGGCCGTCCCTCGCTTTTCTTTCGCACTACTTTTTCCCGAGGCGGAGGGGTGAAAAGCGCAACGCGGCCGCGCGCAGCTTTCCGACCTTCGCCGGAACCCGAGAGCGCCATAAGGAGATTATAACGGAGATGCTCGAAATCCGGGGAGGCTGGCTGCCGGCGCGGGAGAGAGGCAGGGAGGAAAAGCCTCGGGAGGAGGGAGGGAGGCCAAAGCCCCGCACCCAGATCTGTGTATACGTGTCTGTCTGTGTTTGGGTGTGTATACAGGGGGCCCATTTGACGGTATTACGGGCTATTTGCCGTAATTAATTTTGACGATTTGTAATGTAGTTTAACTAAACACCGGGCTATTTACGCCTGTTGTCAGTCGTAAGCTACTTTATTGGAGGTTTGCTCGGATCGAGATACTCTCGGCTTTGAGATATTTATGCGCCCCTGCCGACTTTCTAATACTTTCCTGGCAACTCTTTTGTTCGGTTGTGCGCATCGGCCGATCGACGACATGGCCGCTTCCCCGAAAAATAACGCCCGCCGACGACGCCCGATGTTTTCCCCGCACGCCCGAGTCCGAATCATCGGCCGCGATAATACGCATCCGTGCATGTGCCGCGCGAATATATGCCGGATGAAAAAAATAAAAAAAGAGGTCGCTCGGGCATTATGTATCACATAACGCATATATAGAAGCCGCGCGGGGCTGCAGGGCTGCATATATACAAGGTGTCTTTTAATTCCCTGTCCCCAGCTATACCACGCGATAGCTTCTACACATTTTTTTGCGGTCTCAAAACTGTCAGATGCACCCTGCAAAGATACAGGTATTTAAAAAATGGTAAAAATCTAGCCTCCGCGGCCGAAAAGTACGGCCCTGCTGACGGTTCACTGGGGCCCATTGACTATTTTAGCTACTCTCATTGGCTGCACTGCTCGGCCGCGGATGCTGGATTTTTACCTTTTTTAAAAACCTGTATCTTCGCGTCGGTACATCTGTCAGTTTCGCAAACGCAAAAAATATGTTTAGAATTGCCTTAGCTAACGCGTGATATAGCTGAAGACAAGGAATTAAAAGACACCTTGTGTATATATACACCTAGCGTCCGTACGGCCAGCAGTAAATCTCCCGCTTTGACGTCCAAGATTATCGTCTCTCGCGCGCCTTCGAACTTGGCGTTTATTTAAAATCGCACTCGTACACACCGATTATCAAAAAGCGCAGCACCGTTTGGAGTTTGCGGCTCCGCATAGGCCCGGGGCAGAAGGAAACATTCGCCTCCCGCGTATAATACAAGGAGGCGCACGCGAGACTTGGAGACGCGGCCAAAAAAAAAAGGGAGCACATTAAGCAAGCCCCGACAGGCAGGATACAGCGGGCCTGGGGAGATTAAGCCCGGCCGCAGCCCCCGGTCTTTTGGCGCGCGGATGCAAATCCTGCGGGCGGCGTCGTCGCCCCCGTCCGCCGGGGCCAAGGAGTTTTATGCCCCGGCACTTGCGCGAAATAGGCCGGGCGCGGGAAAAGCCCCCATAAACGGGGCAAATCTGAAAATTTATGATTTTTAGATTCTTTCCCCCGGGGGCGGGCGGCGGCCCCCGGGCGAAAAACCTCCTGGGCCCCCACGCAAATCGCCGGGAATTTTGCGGCCCGCCGGACACCTCGTAAATCCCCGGGCCGGGCGCACTCCTTCCCCGAAGGGATTAATTCGCTTCCGAGACTTTTTTCCATTGTCGCGCGCCCGGCCCAGGTAGGGCCCGCGCGCCCGGTGATCCAACGCCCGGGCCCACATTATGCCTGGGTGTATATATGCCAACTTGCGCCCGGCGTGTACCGGGAACGCAACTCGCGGCGGGACAAAGCCCGGGCTAATTTTCGCCCCCGCTTCTGCCCTTAATCGGAGGCCACTCGAGGAAAAAAAAAAAAGGAGCTCCCCGTCCCGCCCACCTCGGCACATATAACCATTACGCTCGGGTGTGTATATACCTCTGACTTAATAACAATGTTCCTGGTAAATTAATTGCGGAACCCTGACTCCTTTGTCAAGCCCCCGTGCGCGTTTACGTGCTTTGCATCATTTCATCGAGGCCTACGAGGAAATCCTTTACCAGGACTCGCCCGCCTTTATATCCGACCCTATTGGAATTGCCTGGAAAAGCTCCGCTCATTGCAATTCGCCGTAATTAGCCGGACTCTTGTGGCTGCCTAGTTTTTTTAAGAATTCTCACAAGCTTCAACTCTCAAACGCATATTGTACATTATTTGGTATATACGGTATTTTCTGAGATAAGATATTTTCCAAATAAATTTTTTTTTTCACGGCCACTTCCGTGGAACTACTTCATAATATAAAAATGTAATACCAGATGTTAATCAGCGATAAAACTAGTGATAAACAAAGGCATCCCGTTCGAACGTGGCAGTGTTCTTTTATTTTTATCTTTTAATGAGTTTTTCTTCGTTAAATACTTTTTAACACGATACGAATTTTCTATTAGAGAAATTCTTGTTTACAATTCATAATCGGAATAATCGTCTAATTGTATGTGGAGACTCCAAAATTGTCGGCGAGAAATGACTAAACCCCATTTGAGACCTTTCGTGTAAACAAGGCGATCAGTCCTGACTTTCCAATTGGAAAGTGTCGAAAAAATATACATGTAACGAGTTTCGAATCGTTTTTCAATTCGTTCTACTTAACAATCATTTTTGAAAGCTTTAAGCCCCGATAATGTGATAACCGCGCCGAAGCTTTATTTCCGCGAGATAACGCGATTTTCTCTTGGAAAGCCGCCCGACTCGTAATTCGCTGCACTCGTACGGCTCTAGGCAAAATTCACGTTGTAATCTGACGCCATGTATAAACGCGAAAAGATTCCAAAACCGAAAAGCTTTGCAAAGATAGGGTTCGAGACTCGCCTTTACTTTCGACAGGCCATTGAAAAAACGATCGGATTGCTCGATATCGCGGTCATTAAGCTCACAATGGAGCCAAAATTACCGCTCGTGCGCGCGCGCATTACGACTCGCTAATTACCCAAATTATTTTCGCATTTCAAGTCCCCTGAAAAAGAAGGCCCTCCCAGCGGGCGTTTTTTTTTTTTGTTCAACTATTAATACCGTAATTGTGGCCGTCTCGCTTCAGCGTCGCTCTCGCGGTCTCGTGCATTACGCATGAAAAAAAAACTGCCGCTGGCGGCTAGGGCTGGTGCAGCCGCAGGTCTCGAAACGCCGGTCCATCCAGAGTGTCATTGATGCGAGCCGCTCGGAAATATATCAAAGAGCGGCCGGGCCCTGACGGAGGGCACAAAAGAAGCGCGCGTTATGTGTGCCGGGAGGAGAAAAAAAAGGAAAGCGCGGCGGCCAGCTCGCACTCCTCCGGCATTGGGTGGTAGAAAAAATATTTTCCTGCTAAAACTCGAGTCCCCGGGGGGATATAGGGGGCCCGGGCCGAGGGAAGGGGTTGCGCGGAGCCACGGGCGCAGCTGTTTAAACGCCACCCCTGTACGCCCACTCATCCTCCCCGCATTCGGGCAGTCATCCTTTCAGGTACGGTAGATATCGGAGTGCGGACAGGCGCGAGCGGCTACGCTCGGGACGTGTTTTCGCACAAAAATGAAAAATTGCCCGGAGCGTCGGCGGGGCAAAGCCGACGCCCCCATATGGCCACGCGCCCGCACAATGAGGACGGCGCGTCATGCGGAAGGAATTATTTCCGAGATAGTCGGTATAATCCTTTATTTAGTCGCGTGTACCGTTTTTCGCCCGCTTCCGTCGCTCCTCTTCTTGCCTGTCAGCCTCGAGGCCCGTGACACCTACACGACCCTTACGCGCGGCGCTTTGCGACAAAGGGCGCGAGGCACGCCAAACGTTTATTTACTGTTCCACGAGTGGATTTTTCTTTTCGTTTCAGGATATATCGGCCGGAGTTTGCGCTGTCGGCGAACGCGGAAAGCTCCTTCCTATACGCGCATCCTTGGTCAAAAAGTATACAATGGGGTAAAAAAAGAAAAACAAAATTCGGAGTTTGCCCTTGGGTGCGGAAAGAGCGGCTCGTGGGCGAGAGGAGCGGGCGCCCGACGCGCCCGAGCAAAGTGCGGTGGCGGCCGATCGCGAAGGGCAAGTCATCTTCCTCGCAGCATCTCCCCGCATCTTTGTTTGCGGAACAAAACGTGTCAACACGCGGCAAGAGTATAGAGCAGCCAGGGCCGCTGCCGATCGGCTTTTTCCCCGTCATCGATGAAGTTATCAAAGAGACGCGCTCCTAGCGCGGCAGATGCCCCCGGCGATATACCCTTCATACATGAAAACTCCCGCCGCCATTAAAAAAAGTTCGCTTTACATATACGCACGATGGAGGCTGCGCCGAAGCGGCCAGATTACCGAAACCGTTAGGATTCGAGGAGAAAAGCGAGGAGAAAAGCAATATAATATATACTCGTGCGGGGCTTTCAGCGGCAGATATTCGGGGCACAATGGTGGAAAAAAAAAGGGGCGAGGAAGCCGCGCGTCCACACAGAGAGAGAGCGATACACATTGCCTGCAGGGCTGGCGGCGCGGGCGGCGCTGCACGCGAGCATATGCCCCCGGGAAAGCGGAGCCCCGCCCGCGCCCGAGGGCCGACCCCTTTCGGATGAAATTTCCCCCGCGCGCGCACAAACGCGGAGGAAATCGGCAGAACGCGTGCCGGGATCCCTTTCTCCTGTCTCGTCGGATCGAGTGGCGCGCGCACGGCACGCGGCCGCTTCTGCGCCGCGCCCCGGAAAACTCAGTCGAGTTTGTTTGCTTTTCCTCGAATTTTCGCCAGCAATTTCCCCTGATAATATTATTTGTCCTCGGATGCGCGCCGCGCAGACCTACTCGGGGGTGTAAGTTTCCTTCGAGGGTATACTGCGTTACGCGGATCGATATCACAGCCTCCATTTGAAAATATATAGTGAAAATATCTATCCGGCAGGGGAAGAAACTAAACAGAATACTTCTGAAACTATTACCGCAAGACGCAGATCAAATACAATAATAATAATTGATAATCAATTATATTCCTCCAAATCAACTCAATAAATATATAGTTAATCCAAAACTAAATAGATTTTTGTTTTGTAACCGTATTAAAAAGATTGTGTTAATATAAAGTACTAAAAATAATTACAAACTGATCAAATCTCGGATCAAGTTGAAAAAATTTTCTAATGTCTTTTATAGTAATGTATTTTATTACAATTAGTTATATTGTGCAATAACTTTAAATACAATGTTTTGTATTTTATAGAAATTATTTAGTCTACGATCGTTTAATCAAAGAGTTTGATGTGAATGATTATAACAGTTCTTAAATAGTTAATCCCGAGGTTAGTCCTTTCCTCGGTATTTTCGGAAAATGTTACATACATGTGTATGTATAAATAGTTACTTGCTTGTTGTTAAAAGGCAGTTACTTGTTTAATAAAAGAAGATATTTGTTACACAGAAGCCACACTTATAACTTTGTATTATAACTTTCGAATAAAAATGGCTGAGAAGATACGAGACGAAATGCTCGTCGGATGCATAGTTCATAGTTTTGCACATAAGGGCGTCTAGGTCTGGACCCAAGTGCGTAAAATTCATACAAATAATTGGACGACACTTGGGACGAAAGGTGAAAAAAACGACAGCCTGTGGCTCATCGGGGCAAGAATGTCGGAAAGTTTTTTGCCGCGGTGACCTCGGGACTTGTTCGAGCTCGGGAAAACTGGTGCACCAGCAGCGGGTGGGGCCCGAGAGGCCAGGGCCTCGGCCTGAGCCTCGGCAGGAGCAGCATCCGCTCGGGGCGCGGCGCAGGCGAAGAGCCGTCCACAGGGGTGGTGTCAGCAGATGAGCCGTGAGTGCGGGTCAAGCCGGGGGAGCGGCACGCGAGCGCGCGTGGGTCAGCTGTCACTTGTTTGTCCTTGCAATCGAGCGGCAGCGTGCGAGAGCGGGGATAAACCGGGGAGGGAGAGACGGGGCAGGGGCGCATGCACGCGCAGGCTGCAGCCTGACAATGGCCGCGGCGGCCGCCGCCAAGTAGCCCCAATGACCGGCTGCTGACCGCGCGCCGATTTTACATTTCTCTTGGCCCACGGGGGCTTTTCATGCGCCCCCCGAGAGGGGCGACCGTTGCGCCCCGGGCTTCTTTACCGGGGCCCCCCGAGCCCGATTGGCCCGCGAGTCCGCGCGCCCTGCGAGGGCCGCCATTGGCGCCCGGGACAACTGCGGGCTTACCCCGGGATTACGCGCCTTTTTACTTTTATTACCTGCCGTTTCCGCGCGCGTTTCTCACTCGGGCGCCCGCCGCCGCCGCCGCCGCACTATATTAGGATTTCCCCCCGCTGGATTAATGTCGACCGGCGGATTACAACGATGCCTCCGCCTGATATACTTGTTTATCTTAACGTCTACAACCTATATCTCTTATTTTCTAGTGTGTTCGACGAGGCCCGCCGACAACTGCATCGCCCGAGTAAAGATATCGGCCCGATCCGGAGGATTCGAGGGCACGCGTTATAACGGCTTGTGTGCTAAATCAACGTTACTTTTCTCTAATCTGTATGCGATCGTTGTTTTCCACGGAGACGTATTAATTAGGAACTATAGCGTCACTGTCCGCGAGGCACGCTGAGGAAAATCTTGATTATATCTCGGATGACAGAGATTTTTTTTCCGCCGGATTTAAAATTTCACGCTCTCTTTTCCTCGCTCTTTTACCTAAGCTCTAAATCATTTTTCGCTCGCTCGATCTATCACTTCTGACAGATCGTCACACTTTTTACCTTTTCAAGCGAGTAGTATAAAGCGTTTCAAAGCAAATCCCTCCCAGCTTTTTCCCACAATCATTTCTCTGAAATCCACTAACTGTACGAATAAAAAAACGATGCATCTACATTAAAATATCGTATGTAGCTAAACGATACGTTTCTGCGTATTTAACTCCAATGTTCAAATATTTTGCTTAGTTAATATTTAGTGTAAAGAATATCCAATGGTTAATACGATCAAGCGCGTTATTTTCACTTTTAACAATTAGTTTGTTTTAACTAAGGATTCAAGGTCATAATAATCATAGAACAAATCACCTAGAATAATTGATATATAATATATATCTTTTATATATAAAAAATAAATAAATTACTATATTAACAGTGAATACTTAGAGTTTTGAATAAAGGAAAAATGACGGCCGCATTACCATAAAAATAAAAGGCTAGATAAAACATTTCTGCGTCAATAGTGAAAAAAGAAACTACTCCGAAGAAAAAGTATGATACAGCTCCAGTAAACATAAATTTTGTACTTGCTGGAGTGTTCGGGAGATTACAAAGTTTCGCCTCGGGCGTATAGCGAGATATATCAAGTGATATTGGGAACCGCGACATAAAGAGGGACAATGGTATCTAATCCGGCACGCAATTCCCGGCGGCAATCGGAATATTTATCGGTCCATTGGCGCGCGAGTAGTAATCGCAGTAATGCTCGTAAGCCAGTGGGGCCCGCGTGAGTGGCCGGTATTATCGGCGATCGGGGCATTCATCAGGTCCCCGGCTGCGGACGAGGCCCGCGTGGCCGAAACTGCGGACGCGGGGACCCGCGGCAAAGCCGACGGGCGTCGTTACACCCCCCAACTCCATAACACCGGTGTACATCACGAGCCGGATATGCGAGCGCGGCCGTCGAGGCGGCGCCTCTGTATGTACGCACCCGCTCGCCGTCATGGCGGCCGGGCGGTTTCTTTTTTTTTTATATTTTACCCTCGCCCGGGGGGTGGAGACGCGCCCCTCCCCACCGGCGGACGGCGTGCGCGTGCGCAAGGCCAGGGGAGCCGCTGCCATTGGCGCTTTCGTCAACGCTCATAATTCTTGCACGGGCTTATCGAAGGAGATTAAGCGACCGGGCGCCTGGGGTCATTTTTCCGCGGGGCTCCCCCCCCCTCCCCCGAGGGAGGCTCGCCGGCCTCAGCTCGCGCCCACCGCGGCCTCGCTAATGGACGGGGGCATTTTTCTCTCGATCGGGGATATTAGTGGGCCAAGGCGCTCCGATCTAGGGAGATTGGACCGAGTTTGAAGGATGCGACTGGATTTTCGTTGGACAAACATGGCTGGGGACTCAGCCAATCGCTCTGTTGTGCAGGATTGAACATCGGACGATTGATTCGCACCGAAGGCTAACCTGAAGAGAAGAGAATCTTCTATACAATTTTCCAAGATATAGTTTAATAAACTTTGGAATGTTATAGTGAAAATAAAGAAATTTTATATCAAATTTTATTTAACTCATATATGCTGTATTTTAAAGGGTGTAATTACAATTTCAATACGAGCACTGTGAAATTTGCTTACTTTTTATTCATAAGTTGCATATTATATGACCACTTTATCTGATTGTACACTATTGATTCAATGTACTTTTCTTATATTCTTATATTTGTAGCCACGACTATGTTGAGTACCTAACGTATACTTAGTCAAATTAATAAACTTGAAACTGATAAAGTGATTGGATAACTTATGCTGCTTCATCAATTAATGTGTATGTCTTAGAATATCGCTGAATCTTATCTTATACATATTTATGCAACTGTGGTTTATAAAACAAGGCAAACCTTTCATCACTAGTCTCGTCTCGACGAGCTCCGAGCTTCATTCTCAAGCGTATAATTTTAGAGATATCCGTTTTATAATTTATTATAAAAAATCTATACCTCGTTCAAATTTGAGATATACCTACCTACTTTGAATTTGTTTTTCGAGAATCAAAAGAGGCAAGCTTATACACATCGTTCGTCTAACGAATGCGAATGTGACCTCGGATGTGACTTCTACTGTATATACCTATACTACACCCGGCAAGTATTTAACCGACCACTACTCGAAGCGAGTGACTGTTGAAGCGAACTAGCTTAATCTGACCGTTCGACTTTGGAGAGGAGTCGCTTGGGCATAAAACGCAGCCTCGGACGCAGCCCCGAAGCCAGGGGACGCGCGGGCCAATCGCTCGGGGGCGGCCGGCTCATTATCTTAACAATCGCCTCCCAATAATTTTGGCACAATGGCGCCTCGGCCGGCGGTGCGCTCGCCCTCGCTCCTTTTTTTTTTTTGTCCCCCCGGCCTGCGGGGGAAGATAAATGAGCGCGAGGCGAGCTCGGGCGGCCGTAGTGAAAAGCCCGCGGAGATTTCCTCCGGCGCGCGCCAGCGGGGAGGGCTTTCGAAATTGATATTTTTTTTTTTCTCTCGCTCTCTCCCCTCATTGTCCGGCCGATCGAAATGGCCGGCGCCGCTCCCCTATACACACTCGTACGTATACGCACGGCGCGCGTCTCCTCCGATCTCATTCGTCTTCTCTCCCGGCGGCTTTTTACGCCCGGCCGTTTCTATGTACGCGGGGAGCCGGGCACTTCCTCGCCCCTAATAAACAGGCGCGCGTGCCTACGCGCCGTCCGCCTGGGCCTCTTGTTACTCCGCGGCGGCCTCGCACCTTTCCCGCCAGCGCGTATATATATAACGTACGAGGTGCACGAGCGCCGGCCTCGGCAGCTGCGCCCACTTCCAGCCCCGGGAGCGAAGATCATCCCGCTCGATGGGTGCAGGCGTCGGCCGAGGTCTAACTGGAAAAAATTGCGTTTTGTAAACAATGCGCGAGTCGCGTCCAGCGGCCCGCTGCTGGGTTCGATCTGCCCGGGGACGGTAAACACCGGCGGCTTTTTCCTTTGGCCCCGCCGCCCGCCGAGGACTGTATAGTATAAGGAGACGGCTGCCGCCGCTCCTGCCCCCCCGGCGCAAAAACCACGAAAAATCATCCAATTACGGTAAAACCCAGGCGAACTGAGCTCGACTGAGCGCCAAGCCCAGGGGATCCTCGCCCGAGCATTATGCCAGACTCTGCGATGGCGTCATATTTAGTCTCTTTCATTAAGATAAAAAGACACTTAAAGTAAAGCTCCCTCGTAAAGCTGGATATCCTCGTATAATGCTGCATTTATATACGTCTGCATTGGTTTCCCTCGCAGAATTACGTATATCCAGTATACTTCTTGTCTTAAGACATTCGGACATATTATAAATATTTTTTTGTTCTAAGCGAGGCACGTATCCTCAAGCCTCCCAATATTACTTGTTATATTTACAAATATCAAATTAATATTTAAATTATATCATGGCGTCGGACAAATGACTCGTAGCAATTTTAGTTAATTTTTTAGCTTTGTCGATTAATTTTATATGATAAAACAAGAGCCCTTGGAGTGACGTGTCTTAGCCTTGCAACCGAAATGCAATGATAATGGTTAATGTATAATGCATGTTATTCCATGCTGTTAATAAATTATTCTTAGTAAATAATGTTTAACGATAAAATTGTTACGAATTTTGAGATTTGTAACCTGCATTGTACCGAATCTATATAACTCATACCGAATACATTATGTATTTAATATGCACAGTCTATTGCATATTCACTACCATGCACCCTCATCCTCATCCAGATCGTCACATTCAGCATCCGAGGCAATAGCCACCCGCTTATGCAGGGATACGTTTTTAGGAAACCCAACAGTGTATATTGTTCATACTACCGAGCTATAATTCAGGATCATTTTCCTTTCCAAACTTATGAGAGTCATATTTATTTCATTTAGTTAAAGGTTAAATTGTAAAAACCTCCGAGAAAATTGAACCTGCAAAAAAATTAGGCTCCCCTGAGGCTCGCCTAAGGAGTCCCTATGACTCGGCCTATGATAGGATAAATAGCCCAGGCGACAAGCTTTGCAGCTATATACACGCGCCGACGACAGTCCCTCTGGTAAGCGGCACGTGGCGGTATTTAAAAACGCCGTCAATAATTAAGGGGGATATGCGCGTGTACATGCACGCGTGCATAGTATAGGGGCTGGGCCAGGTTACCGCATCGGCCGTAGGATATAAATATATTAGAGGGCTGCACAGGGGGGAAGCGACGTCGACCTATTCGAGGCGCTCGGCCTCGGGATGTAAATTTCCTACCTGACTGCGTAACGCGTGATTAATCTCGATTTGAAAGGCACACTGCGCGCCTCCTTGTATACATATCCCGACGTGGCGCACGCGCCAAAATCTTCAATGTGAAGTCGCGTGCGAGTCGATTATCATTCAGCTAACTTTTGAATACGCTTACCTAACATGTGTATATAGGCTTAGGTTCGTAGCGATGATTCGGAAGCAGATGGATCGGTGTTTATATTTATTGCCCAACCAATTTAGTTTTGATATTTTTATAGTACATTTTTATACGCATTTACCATCTTGAATTTATTACATTTATTTTTTATTACAGCAAGGTCTGTAGTAAAAAGTTTCACCAGTTTTCGGAATAACCTTTTACAAATACTCATCAGTTTATGTGTGTAATCTTTAAGTCCAATATTCACTCTCGACATCTACACTTCTTTCTATCACCATAACTCCTACTTTTCTATAGCTATCACTTCTATTACAACGCGTTAGTCGATTGTCATTTCAATTTGCATATACACAAAAGGCGCACGATTCAAGTGATTTAATAAAATAATGCATTATTTTATTCCATGTATTTAAAATGCCTATCACATAACACTTACGCAACGTTGTTTTTTTATGAATAATCATGCGCCTCGCCTTACATACGACAAATACAAATTTTTAAATAATTTTACGACCAAATATTGAAAAGTAAGTTTCGAAACGAGTATATTACAAATTCTATTTACCACAGCAACGCAGAGGACTTTTATTGACATGTAATTGCATCAAGCTATATAACGTTATTTATTTTATTTGAAATTACACTTAATTTTAACTTTTCCCCGAACGTAAATATTGAGGTACAGCTTAGACATACAGAGTGTTCCTTACAACGTTTTGCAGTTGAGTGAAAATCTCGGCGAAAATGGTCAGGTCGAACGGAGGGCGGAAAATGTTCGTCAAGGACATAAAGCGCATTGGACGTATATGGAGGATCGAGGCGGCGCCGGGTTCCCGGGCCAGGCGCTCGCCCGTATATATCCCCATAGCCGGCGGAAAAATCGCCAATTTTGGAAAAAGCCGAGCCCTCGCCACCGGCGCCATTGTCCGGCATTGATCTCGCGCTCTCCCTCTCGAGGGGCTCTCGATTCGTCCTTTGAGCGCCCCCGGGGCAATTTTCCCCGCTCCCCTTTGACCGGGCCTCGGGGCGAATAAAAAAAAAAAGGAGGAAAGCCACACCCCGGGCCTGTTGAGTTTTTCGCACTTGTCAACGGCCCTTCCTCGTTAAATCCATTGAATTGGAGTGGCCGAGAGCGCGCGCGCGAGTCCCGGGCGTGGCTCGGAGAGGCGCGGCGTCCCCCGGAAGCGGTCGTTACGGCCCGAGGAGGCCGACAATGCCGCTGTACTCCAATTTTACTTGCCTCGTTGTGATTTAGTGTGGCCTGGCCGCGCGGGCGCCGTGCGATCACCGGCCGTACGGCGGCCGATCGCGCGCTCGCCGGCATAAGCGCGGCGCGATCACACTTTAATGCGCGCGACCGGTGTGATTTTATGGAAAGCCACTTCGTTTTCGCCTCGTTGGATCTAATCGCTCGCCTAATTCTCTCCAAATATTTTCAAACGCTCACCCCAAGCGCTCGTTTCATCGCGTTTACCGCGAGGCTCGTTACACTGTACATCGCTCGCCACCGACCGCGGCGCAATATGTGTATATACGAGTATACGCGTGTACGTATTATGTTTACCTTTTTTAGCTGTTGTTTTTCTCCTCGATTCAATTGTCGTTTATTAGATTATTATGTATTCGACCGAGAATGAACCGAGCCGTAAAAAGCGGTTAACCAAATATTCAATAAAAAATACCATGGAAAATGTTATTTTTTATTCACAACTCTTTTGAGCGCGATTGCTATTGAGGGACATCTATATAAGTATGTGCCGTGCCTGTCCGCCAAATAGCGTTGATTGGCAGTTCCTTTATAGAAACTCATAGACGTTTTAGATCACGGGTCGTACAATGTACTGGCGAGATCGTCAAAAAGTCTGTCAGCGGCAAGGGGCCAATCTCTATTATACAGTCAGTCATCGTGAAATGACTTACGTGTTTACATATCACCCGGTGGATTTGGTTCTTTCATTGTAAGGACGCGCGAAACGATTAATTTTCCCAAGAAGAACTTTATAATTATTTTCCAATTGAACGTTCTTGCAGTGTGTTTGCACTGCACACACTCGAGCGCGCTGGTTATTTCCATTAAAAGGTTATCAATTTAGAGCTACGTAAGCAGTGCTTATCCCGGAGTTTAACAATTAATCTTGGGAGAAAAAGCCGATCCAGCGCCTCGGAGTCGACAGGTTTTTCCTTACACCGTCCCCGGTGTCCTCCCTCCCGACAAAGTGGATCCTCCGCCAACCTCGACCTCTCCTCCCGAGAATCACCGGGGATGCAAAAAAAAAATCGGTAAGGCCGGAGCCGGCCCCAAGCGTCCGCAAGTGTGTCCCTCGGCGGCGCGCACTTTGTTGGGCTCGGCCGGGGCCTCCTCGGCGGGACCCGGGGCGTCGGTTCCACCTCCGGAAGGAAGAAAAAAAAAAAAAAGAGTCGTTGCGCCAGAGGACCTTTGGGAGCGGGACGAGGGGGGCGGGCTGGGCCTTTAACGAGCCGGGCGCGTCACAACACACTCGAGCGCGCGCATCTGCGCCGGAACGAAGCGGGGGAAGTTGCTGCGGATCGGCCTGCGAGGAGGAGGAGGCCTTGCCCCGTTGATAAATATAAGAAAAAGCGCGCGAGGGCCAGGGGGTTAGAGGGTCAGGGGTGGAACAATGGGCTCCGTGCGCGCCCGGCCCGTGGGTTAATATGCGGGCAGCTAAACATCGGCCGCCGGACAATGCCGAGATTTATAGGCGCGCGCGCGCGCGTCGGACAATGCCCGGGGCCCGCGCAGCCTCGCCTACTTTCTCGCTTTGATCTCCTTTCCCCGGCCGGCTGACTCGCGAGCGACGTCCGCGCGAGACGTCCGGCCCGCGATACGCCCGTGATTTACAGGGCCGCTCACGAATTAGGCCGCCGCGGGGGCCCCTAGTCCCTATATATTTGGGGGAAAAAAAGGGATTTGCCGATCGGCAAATATACACACGCAAGCCTTTTTGCGAGGAGGCTGCGTATATGGTCCAGGTGACGGAGGCCTCCCCGGCGCTACCGAGGGCCGCTCGCATTTGACACGAGACATTAGTCGGGGCGAGGCGCGCCGCCGATTATCCGCAGCCCTACGGCCGGGTGACCTCTGCCGGACTTACATCAATTTCGAAGGCGGCTATTAAAAATGCAATTTAACGCCGAGCGATCGGTGCGCGCCGATGGCCGCAGCAGATGGCCGCGCCCTGCCCCCGGAGGAAAACACTCGAGCCGCTTGGGGGCAAAGGGCAAAAACGGCTCCTCCAAATCCGTCAGCGGGCAAGGATGACCCGGGGCCTCGCGCGGATAAGCGCGTATAAATCAAGCCCGGGGGACTTTTGTCCGGCGCGCGCGTGCGCCTCGGCACCCGGGGCATCACGCTCTAAATTTGAGAGCGCGGATATACACACACGGGCCGGCCGGGACAATGGGCACGCGCGGCCCGCGCACTCCTTCAATGTCCGGCCGCGGGCAAAAGGGAAAAAGGAGCCTCCGGGAAAAGCCGGGGAGCGGCCCCTCGCACTCGTTCACCCCGCTCGGCGGGAGCCTCCGCGTGTCCAGTGCGTGTCCCGGACTCTCTGCCTGCCCCCCCTTTTTTTTTCAATAGGCGATCACACCGACGCCGTGGCGATTAATCGTTTTCCACCGATTTTCGCCGGCCGTTGCCGGCCAACAATGACGCCCCTCGCCGGGATCCCCTTTCCCCCCTTTTTGTTCGCGAGTATTTATGATTCGCCACCGCCGCCATCGCTCCGCTTTCCGGGAGCCGCTTTAAACGACCGGGGCCGGACGGTGGGAAGCGGTTTTTCGCCGGGGCTCCGCCCGAAAACGGGGGCCGGGGCTTTTCCCGGGGACTTGCGCAACTGCCCACCCGATCGCCTCGGACGCGCAAGGATTATTTCGCACGCGGTCCGCTTTGTCGCTTTCAACAATTGCCGATAGCCCCGCTCGAGCCATATGTGGTCATCTTTGTTGGGCTTAATTATTTTTAGAAACACTCGCAAGCCTGCTGACCAACGTCTGCTTCCCGGCAACCTTCTCCTCTCCTCTAATAAAGTTCTCAGGACTGCAGGAAATAGTCATTTTCTTTGTCATTTTTCAATTTGCCGTTCAATCCGTGTATACGCGACTACGTACGTTTCAAAGAATTTTGTATCAAAACTAATACTGTAAACCGTGATTAAAATGTAATGTTATTCCGAGAAAAATTTGGCGTACAAATGTTTCCTATTCGCCAGATACCGCTTGGTCTCTTACCGGTAGAAATTTTTCAGACAAACAGCAGCACTCACGTCTTACTGTATTAGTAACTCTCTTGTTATTATTAATAAAGGTAACATTACACTTTTTCAAGAACAAACTATTTAGCAAACTAATAAAAAAATTAATTAGTCAAGTATTTTATAAAAAAAATAAATCTGCTGTTCAAGAATTGTCAAAGATGACAAAAATTTGCGCGCCAAGTGTTTATGCGATCAAGTATTATACGATTTTTGTACAAGATTCGCTAAATAAATGTTTTCTCACATTTTCGCACTGTTTCTAAGCTAAGATTTTCATTTATTAGTATAACGTACATGATTTATTACAGTAGTTAAGGCGTACCACTTCAATCTATGGAAGGAAAATGAAGGCGCCGCTGTTCATAATATGCTAAATTTTATATCTCGTTTTATATTCTACGAGCAGGTTATATAACATATTCATCTACTACAGCACCACTACGTAGGAGACGTCGGATATCATGCATAATTGCGATAAAAATTTATAGATGTTGAAACATTTTAACAAAATTTTAAAGCTATAATTTTCCACTAGTATGAAAGCGAAATACAAAAATCTCTTTATTGAGATTTTGTATTTATTTATTACTAATTTGAAAAAATTATTTTCCTCTCTCTTTTGTGTATCGTCTACATAGTAAATGTGGTCTTGTTGACATAGTGAATTTGAAGTTATGAATTAGCTGGTTACGTAAAACTCTGAACGTAATATAGACATATTACGACTTATTATGAAAAATTGTCAGCATAAATTAATTGCAAAGCTATATAGTTTATAATGTATTTCGCGCCGAAAATGAGCGAAAATGTTACGTTTATAAATATACTACATATATATACCTAACTTTCATTAGCAGTATTTAACATTGCTATATACTTATACTTATGAATGTTTATATTCTTTTAGTTTATGATATGTTTATTTAGTGACATCTTAACTGCAGTTGATAAAATTATACCCGCATTTATATTCCTTCTTTACTGACTATACAGAGAAAGTGAATCAACTTTGGTTGTAAAATTATTATATTGTCTCGTATATTATATATTCGGGCTATGTTGACCTTTGATTACTTATAGGATTTATTTAAATAAATTCAATTTAAATTTAAATTCTATTATACCTTGATAGCAATTTGTTCATTCATTGATTCAGTTTGTTATTAGAATTTACACATATATTCGTCGTTTAGTATACTTCTCAGTAATTTTAGAATAGACTTATTAGATTTTGTAGAGAAATTAATGTTGAGAAATAATGCAAAGAAATAATGTAGAAAAATTACTGTACTCTCCATTAACAATTGTGATTGTTTACATAAAATTACTATATTTACAAAAATAGAGTATATCACAAATTAATATACGTACATGGTAATTTTAAGTAAAAGTCACAATATTTACTGTAACGTAAGAAACTGATTCAATATACATTGAAAGAAGTTTTAAGAATTTTGATTACACTTTTGAGTACACAGGGGATTTTTTAATTTGTCAAACCAAAAAAGTTACTAGACTAAATCAGTTGCTGGGCTATCCGAAATCTAATGAAATCAAACGATCGTATACCTGTGGATAGATTTTATCGTATTATACAAGTTTATTTTATCGGTCTATATAAGGCTGGATGCGGTAAAACGTTTTCTCAAATTTTATCGAGTGCACGTAATATCAGATTTTCCAATAATTACTTAAAGAGTCCAATTCGTGTAATTACCGACTTACGGATAAAACACAAATACAACAGGAATTTTGAGAAAAATCGTTTGGTGCGACGAAGAGGCTAATACGCATTTAGGCGTTTTATGTGAAAACATAAAAGCTAATGAAAGCTCGTAGTTTTCCTTTGAATGGTCGACAAAGCGCATAAAAGATGGAGGGAAATGAAATGAAGGAGGCTTTCCTAAATTAAACGTAAACGTAGGAAGATTGTTGGAATTCAAGGGTAGTTGAATAACGCACAGCTGCAGCAGCACGCGTTTCCAGTCCATTCTTGCGTACACGCGAGTCTAAGTCCGTCCCGTAGCCCAATAAATTGTGCACTGGCAATAGAAAAAAGGGCGACAAGTTGGAGTAGGGTGGAGAATCCTTGGGGCTCGCGCTAATCCCCAATTAAAATTTAGGTGCGTGGCCAACTGTGCAGCGCGCGCCGCCCGACTCGCCGGCCAACTAACCGTGAAACGAGATAAAGCTCCCGTCCTTATCGCCCGGCCGTCCGCGCGGAAGTAAAAAAAAAAACGCCGGACAAAGCTCCGAGCGGCCGAGGCGTGAAAAGCGAGTCAATCGAGGCGTCGAGGCTCGCGCGCTCCCATGTATATATATATGGCTCCCGTAAATCCGATTGGGGCCGGGGGCCGCGCCTCGCCGCTGATTCCGCCACTTTCCGACCGGCGCTTATATTCCCCGGGCCCCCGGGGCCCCTCCCTCCTGTTCCATTCCGCTTTTTTTTCCCCCCGGCTACTATTTTTTTTTTTTTTTTTTTTCCGTCGGACACCCGATACACTCGAGGTGTGCGCGCGACCAGATTTCCGTTCGGCGCTTTGTGCGCGCCGGCGGACTTTCCGGGGGGATGCGTGCCCCTCGTGCGCCGGAATTCTATGCCGCTGCGCCCGTCCTTTTTTACGAGCATATAGGTTTCTCGAGGGGGGCCCGGGGCCGGCTCTCTTTTTTTTTTACCCGCCCCGTGGTTTGACGTCTGGCCGTTTAGCGCGAGGGGAGCCGCGAGGTGTGCGAGCCCGACGCAGCCCCGAGCCGGCCGATCGTCCGGACGACTTTTTTTTTCTTCCCTCGATCCGCCTTACACGAGTTTTTTTCCTTCCTCTTTTTTTCCTTTTTTCATCATTCGTGCGCCAGCGTTTTTTTCCTTGTTAACAGAAATATTGACCGGGTTATTGAGATGTAATTGACTCGGCGAGTGCCCGTCGACGCTTTTTTTCTTCCCCCCGCGCCGACAAGTTGCGGGCTTGTTACGTTTCGTTTTTTTTTTTTCCCTTCGACAGCGGACAAGAAAAAACCGGGAAGTCGAGGGCTGCCCGCCGTGTGAATGGGCCGGTCGCGCTAATGGGCCGTTTAATAAATATTGAGCGCTCCCGAAGACGCCTTTATATCCGCGCGAAAAACGGCGCGCTTGCCGA
This sequence comes from Sycophaga agraensis, assembly GCA_018906755.1. Classification (NCBI taxonomy): domain Eukaryota; kingdom Metazoa; phylum Arthropoda; class Insecta; order Hymenoptera; family Pteromalidae; genus Sycophaga; species Sycophaga agraensis. The sequence goes on from JACCIE010000003.1 coordinate 2,257,225, forward strand.
CAATCCGCCGGCGTGTCACAGCGCCCCGACAAAAGGATGCAAATAAATTTTCCCCGCTATTGCCGGCCGACGCGTGAAATTTCCCCGAAGCCGTAAAGCCGACATGGCATAATGGCCCGGGGCCAGCGGGCCATATTTTGACGTGCAAAAAAGTTATACGCGCGAGCGCCGCGCGCAGAAGTGCGGCCCACTGTCCGCCGGTGAAAGCCGGGAAATTCCTCGGTCGCCTCGCACCCGCAAACTTCCCATTATTCCGCCGGGGAAACACTGGCCCGTCCCCCCGGGAGCCTCGTGATACATTTCCCGAGCGCCTCGCAAACTTTCCGGGAACTGTGCGGGATGAAAACGCGGCCGCGGCGGTCCCCATTAAAAACTATTACGGGGAACTCGGCCGGCCGCGCGCCGGCTCCCAACAAGGGGAAAGAAGACACTCGCAAAAAAAAAGGAAGGAGGAGGAGGGCGAGCGGAGAAGGGACAGGGCCCGGGGTCTCTTTTTTTTTTATTTTCTCCCCCCTCCGCGCGCGCCCCCGGAGGGAGAGAGAGAGAGAGCGAGGGAGGGGGCGATCGGGGGCCGGAAACGGGCCTTTTTTCCGCCGCAGCCCTCAGAATTGTCCGGAATTGAAAGGCCGGGCGCGCGCGCGCGCGCGCTTTTTCTCGCAGATCATCGTCCGTGAGCGTATGCATGCGAGGCTGCGGCCGGTGCCGAGGAGCCCACAGTGGGGAAAAAAAAGAGCCCCCCGACAATGGGCCACGGGACCCATTAGGGACTCTGCTTTGGTTGCCCAGGAGGACGCGCCGGCGGTGTGCGCGCGCCGACCTCTGCGTACGTGCACGCGCCGGGGACGCGCGCCTCCGCTGGTGTTCGTGAGGCCTGCTTTTAGGGCCGCTTCGAGTGTGCATATATGTGTGTATGCGCCTAGCCCATTATTTTTTATTGCTACTTTTGTGCGAGGCGGCTGCAGGCGTCCGCAGGCGGCCAGGCCTCCGGACCCCCACAACCTCATTGCCAATATAAACATATGGCTTTGTTTACCTTCGCCCGCGATTATTTATTTATAAGCTCGCCGGGCGCCGGGAACCTCATCTTGCATTCGGCTGCACTTTTAACGCGCTTTAACCTTGGCTAAGTGCAGCTTTCATTAATATTGTAGTAAAGAAAGTCTGATTTTTATGTCTAATGTGCTAACCGAATTGAATCGTAAACTCGATCGTAAATCAGTGAAATTAACCAGTAAAGTTGCAGTAAAAGTCATCGAAGACCGCCAGCATCCGTCGAAGCATATACGGTTTATCGTCTATGTTTTTAATCGCCTAACATATTTTTATTCAATTAGTAATAGGATCAAAGTAGGGACAAACTAGGCAACCAAAATGAATTTTTTTTCCCTTTCCATCAGCGAATCATCTGCTTGACGTAAGCTAATTCTTCGGGCGAGGTCGATCGACCGGCTTCTGAATCTCGGAATCCCACGCGCAGGGAGAGATAGCTGGCCGACATCTGTTTTGCAATCGTCCCCGTGAGATAGGCGCCGCCTTTTTTTACACCCGGGAAAACAGTGATTGATAAGGCCGAGTCATAAATCAGCGGAAAATGTAATCCGGAGGGAGGGCCGGCCGGCATAAAGAAGGGCGAAATAAATCGTGCCCCCCCCTAACTTTCATGAATAATTTTCTGCGCGTAGCGCGCGCGCGTATATGGACGCGCCGGACGCCAATTGTATTTTAATGCGCGCGCACAATGGGCAAGTCTTGGCGGGCGCCATAGGACGAACACAAGCGACACGCTGACGCCGGGCGGGGAGAAAAAAAAGCCGAGGCGCGAGGCGAATCCGCGGGCCGTCGTCAGGTGATCGATCTGGCCGCCAGGGCGTCGCCTGCGCCCCCGAAAAACTGAGCCCCGCGGGGATGATCGAGCGTCCCCGGATGATGCGCAGGATCCCGTCGCCGCGATGACGAATGGCCGCCTCGGGCCATTCCCCGGGAGCCTGCGCTGGCGCTCTGCTCTTCCGGGGGCCGGCGCGCCTCTAAGCTCGGGATAAGTGACTTTTTAAGCGACGTCGCGGCCAGCGGAGCGAAAATTATTCCCTGGTTCTTTATATGCGGTGCGGGCTGCGAGCGCGCTGATGAGCTTCCTGTGATCTAGACATCTCGATTCGGTCGCGTGCGCTTCGCTGCGTCGCCACTGAATCATTTTCTACTTTGCTCAGGTTGCTGATGATCTTTCGATGTACAGGCTAATCTTGTACTAATCCCTTGTAACAGGTACACGAAGATCTTCAAGCGTACTTAACTCACGGCGAGTGCGAATTTTAAACTATGTGCAAAACTGTTTACGCATTCATCGCAATCAAATGAATATGTTGAATTCAACAAAACTTTATTTGATTATTGTTATCGTTGAATAATTATTTGTTGATAAAAAAACATGTTACACATTGGTATACAAGATACGAAATTGCGTTACGAAAACGAATTAATGTAATAATCATATATCCATTGACGGGGATGGATTCATAAACGTAATACGATTTTATAAAAGAATCTCAATCTCGACGCCGGCGGTGTTAAATCCCCTTGAAAAAAGGGAATTGGCCGAATCATGAAGACATATCAGAGATAGAGTGTGAGCCGCACGATTGACTCGTCAGTGGGACGTGATGGCGTCACCCCTTTCCGGGCGTGCCGGGGTAAAAAGCCCGAGGCGCCGAGGCCTCCATCGCAGCCACTCGAGCGTATACAATGGCCTGCAGGTTGCCGCCTAGGGGAGGTGTGTTTTCACGTTTTTTTTTTCCCTTTTTGGCGCCGCGGGTGCGCTGCTCTCGGGTTACAACCCCTTGCACAATGCCAGCGAGCACAACGAGTGAGGGGATCCCGCATGGGGAGTTTTTCCTTTTTTTTTTCTCGCCGCGGCCACGTATCCTTCCCTCCCATTGGCCCCCCGCCCGGTAATCGACGCCCCGCCTCGCCGCCGCCCCACCTCCCTTCTTTTTTTTTCGTAATCGACAAAAAACTCCCCTCGCGCACAGGTTGCTATTGTGGGGCTTACCTGCCGGCCCACCCGGCATATATGGGCTCGTGTTAAATGCGCGGGCCGACACGCGTCGCGCTACAGGTTGCACTCGCTTTTTTCGCCGCGTTTTTTTTGTCACGGCTCCGAGGCGCGTGTATACGGCCTTCGCTTTTTCACCCGGGCCCCTTGGTTTTTTTTTTTGGCGTTCCGATGGCGCGCTGCACGAGGGGAAGCCCGTGCGTTTACCAATTTGTTGGGGTATATATACACATTGTGTCGCACGACTTTTTTTTGCTTTGGCTTCGAGAATTAGCCGTTGACAGGTATTGAAATAAATCGCTGACTTCTCCTTGTCAATCACTTTTTTCACACATATCCGAACGAATTAATTTGAAGCTTAAAACTTGATCGCACATCTTGATGCTGGCAGTTGACGAGCTAATCAAACCGAGCGCATTGAACCAATTAAGCGTTTAAAAATTTAAGTTAACATTTAAATGCAATGAGAATCATCGAAATGATTGTTATACCTGAACATTAACATACCAACATTTTTAATTCATCAATCGAAATTTTACCTTTGCCTTTTTTAAATAATTAGCTTAATAAATTAGAGCTCGACTGGAATCCGTTATCAATTCTATGAAGGCGCGAGCATGATTTTCGTATACATAACCGTTTGTCTACCGAGTTGTCTACCAATGCTGGAAAAAAGTTCTGTTGCCATTGTAAATTTGAATCCGCTTGCCGGTGGTGCGCTTGTTGACACAGGGCGCGATAGCAATCGCGAAAACAGACCGAGGCCCCGCTTTGTCACTTGTAAATCGAGCGACAAAAACACAAGAGGCATTGTCCTCCGGACAAAAAAAGAACAAAGTATACCCTTCGTTTCCAAACAGTTGAGGTCCGAACAGTGCCCGACTGGCCACACAGGGCGCGCGCAAAAAAAGAAAAACCCAAAATCTTATAATCCCGGGGCCCGGGTTTTTTTGCGCCCCGGGAGCGATATTCTCCGGGCTTACGGCTCCCCGGAATATATCTCGCGCGTCCCCGGAAGCGGCCGCAGCGCCGCAAAAGGGTTGAACTCGATCTTGACAGGCGAGCCCTCCGGAAAAAAGGCCCCGGGGCCCTTTTACGGCGGGCCTCCCCCCCCCCCCGCCCGCGTGACAGCCGGGGCGCTCCGGAGCCATTGTCGCGCCCCGGGGACAATGGGGGGTGTTGAGCGCTCGGCTTTTTTTTTTCCCCCCCGCCGCCCGCCGCAGAAAGAGTTGAAAAAGCTCCAGGTACGCCCGCTAATCTGCCTCGGGGCTTTTTAAAAGGGGTCCCCCTCCCGGGCCTGACCTGCCGCACGCGCGGCAGCTGCGTAAGCTTGCGGGCCCGGGCCGGGTGGGAGGGGCTGGACCCGGCGGCCGGAGGTATACAGGACCTGACCTAACTTAAGTGCGGCAGCGGGCGGAGGAGGAGGCGCGTGTCGTTATACGGCCGGCTTTACGACCGGCCCCGCTCGAGTATCGCGCCCCGGAATCTCCGTGCGCACATACATTGCACCGGCTCGAGAAAGTGGGGTATAAAAAGAAAATACCCGGCTCCCGGTTATTATACAACGAACCCTTTCGTGCGTCGCGCCGCCTAATCCCCTTGTAAAGCTTTCGTAATTTTTGTCCTGCCGCGGGGGGGGGGCCCCCCCACCAACCCGGGCAAAGAAGGTGCGCGCCCGCCGTAGGTGTAAAGATGGAAGATGCGATATAGGCGCGGGAATCCGCCGGGGAAGGCGCCTAATGTCCCGGGGATTCCCGCGCAGTCTGCCGCCCTTTTTTTTTCGCCCTTTTAATCCAGGAGCCGCGCGAGGTGAAGACAGACGGCCGGCCGCCGGGGGGCGCTGATGTGCAAGGCCGTGCGGATATGATCCGCACATCGAGCGTGCATATATGCGCGTCGCGGGAAACGAGGGCGGCGGGTGGACTCGCTATGGTCGAAGCGCTCGGGCAGCGGGAGGGCAGCGAGCGAAGAGTCTGTTTACCCAGCCAAGTTATAAAAGTCTCTGCCGATATCTGCAGGGCGCTCGGTTGCGTTCGGAAAGGAGTAAAGTTTGGGGTCCCCGCGGGGACGACTATAAGAGCCGGGTAAAAACTCGGTTACAGTCCTTTGCGCCGTGCGGCTGCATCTCTTTATCCCGGTATAATAAAACTTTCTTCGTTTCTTTTGGTCCTCAGCGGGTGGAGAGGCGACCACTTACGGGAACAGATTAACAAAATGACGGAACTCCGCTGCGGCATAAGAAGGAGCAGCGTCTGCGCAAAAGGGTAGAGCGCTCGAGAAAAAAAAAATCGAGAAAGTGGAAGATTTGGACATTTTTTTTTCTGTCCACTCCAGCGTGTACTTCCTGCAAGAAAAACCGAGTGCCTCGAGAAAGCGCTTACCAATCCTCCGTCCTCCCTACAAAACGGGGGAACCTAAAATGTACGATCTTATATTGCGCGCGTTTATAGCTTGGAAAGCGGAGGATACTTTTTTTTTTCCTCCTCCTTCCTCGACTGGCTGGGTCAAAACATTCCTCGTGGACCTAATCTGCAAATGGATGATGATCGAAATGCTGATGCAATTTCTCGATTGGCCGAAAAATGCCGTAACAAAACAAACAAGCCTTATTGATTCCCGTCGGAAAAGAAAACGGATCAGGGGATTAATCATCATCTTCCTCGGATATATCGGCATAAATTCATCCGTATATATATACATGTATTCCAGCCGTGCCGATGCATCGCCCTCGTCCATTTTCCTCGTTACCGCTCGGAAGAAAACCGGCCTCGTCCTAGAATTCCCGGCCGCGCGTCCTCGGCTCCTTATTGCACTGCTGGCCCGTCGACGACAGGCCGAGCTTCAGGCGCGCGCGCTCGGTTTTGTAATCGGCCCAGTGAGCCCACGGGGCCAACGGGCTAATCGTGGCGGGCCCTCGGAGGGAAAAAGCCCATTACCGGAATAAATGATTGCCGGGGTACAGTGGGTGGGTGCGGACGATTCATCAAGAAAAACACCGCCGCTCGTTAAAACGAGGGCCCGGAGGGGGGCGGCACACATGCGCGCGCGGCCCCATCTGCGCGGCGCCGCTCTTTTTCGTAAAAATCGTGGGCGATGGGGGACGGCGCGCGCCTCCACCCTCGCATTATGCGCTCCCCTGCGGGCGGCCCGGCCCATTCGCGCCCCGCCGAATCACAAATCTCCCGGCGGCTGCAGGCCGCTCGTGGGGGGGGGGGGGAGTGTGCGCGTGCCGCCCTCGAGCCGGGAATAAGCTTCTTTATTCCCGGGGTGTCGTGTGTGCATGCGTGCGCCGGGGCTCCCCTGCCCTGGGCGTGTGTAGAGCGCGCACACACAGGGACGCGGGCGTGGGGCCGCGCGCTTATCGACGTTTTCCGAGGCTGGCCGCCTCGCACGCTCGGCTGCCCCCCGCCGCCGCCGCCCCGAGATTAGCATTGTGTCCCCTGACCACGTGTGCCCTCGCTTTTTCTCGTTTTTTTCCTTCCTCTTTTTCCTTTTTTTTTGGTAAAACGATAATCTCGGAGCCCCTCTTGATTCCGGCGGGAGCCCACTCGGACCCCGTGAGACCGGCTAATTGATATCAAGGGCTTCCACTTAAAAATAATTAAATTCGTTTGGGGCTTGAACGGGGCAGTTTATTGTGTGGCGCTTAATGTGGGCCTTCAAGGAATTAACCTCCCAATGGACCCGCCGCGACAATTAATGCATTCATACTTCTATGCACGTATAGACACTTCTGGGAGGCCTGGTAATGAGGGTAAGAGTAGGGATAATAAAAGTGGAACCCCTCGTAATAACGAACTATGGAGGCGAGCGATATAACCGATAGCTCTGGCCGACTCCCACTTGAAAAATTATAGGGAAATTCGTAAATGGGAGCAGAGTTACGATCGCACCGAGAACCTTTATCACCATTATGATGAGCGAATCAATCACAATGACGAGTAATTCTTCTTTACACGCACCCACGCGCTTATTCTGCACAAAATGGCAGCGTTCAATGAGAAACCACTAATTTTGATTTATATACGTTTGAATTTTCAGAATGATAACTCATCTACATCAATTTATTAACGAGTGAAAGGTAGGTATTGTATAACGGATCTTACCTTATAAAACGACTCGCTGTGCCTACCGATACGTACAGTACATTTTTACGGTGCATCGAGGCTGAAGGCGCTGTTGCAAATGCTCTTGCTACATCAAATTTTTATAATTTTAAATAACATCTCTTGACGCGTAATGAATTTCTAATGGGTTTGATTTTTTCTCAGCAGCTGAACACAAACGCTTAATGTTTGTTATTATATCAAGTGGTGGATTAGATAGATCTACAGTAATTATGGATTGTTTGACATTTTTATGCAGAATAATACTATACAATGTATAGTTGTATACTTGCTCTCGTTGTAAATGGATTGATAAAGCAGATGTTTTCATGACCGACTTGAAAACCTCTGCAGCTAGAAAATAACCGACTAAGTCAGTTGGTACAGCTGCGTGTTCCAAATTCCGCCGCACGAGGGATACCTGTCCTTACTATAGTATCGCTCCTTAAGTCTACAATCTTTGCTAGTATAACAGTGTACATATACTGTAATTTTATATATCTGACTGTTTACAAATCTAACATTCCGTTAATCAAGTTTATTTAAAAACATCGTCTACAAAAATGACTTTTTACTCGACATTTTAAATAATTCTCTGCATATATAAAGGATTAATTTATCTATTATGATGTTAATTCATATAATGAATTTCAACGTTTGTTGGTATCGTCGGATTCTCTTTTCCCGATCAGTCGATATATTCAATATACTTATTTCCGATGCACACCTAATATCGGTCCCAGATTTGAAAGTAGTGCAATGCCCCGATGCTAAAGTAAAATATAACTTGTAAAATAACATCTTAAAGAGAAATATAAAAAGTAAATACAATTTAAACTATATGTAATATTGAAACGAATTATAGACGTTTAAACAAATAAATAGATAGATAGTGTATATTATGTTTAAACATATTATATGACACATGCTTCGGATTTCTAAAAAATTCACTCGTTAATGATTTTTCTTATTAAATAAATAAAGTTTTATTATCAACAGTACAATAAATTTGAAATACAGCGAATAGTTGCGCTAATTGCTCTTTAACGAGCGAGTAAAATAAACTTGTCTTCCCATGAATAACCTGACTCGACACGTCACCCGAGCTGTTAGCCATGAAAAAGAGTTTGAAAGTCCCCCCGGCCACTAAACGAGCCACAGGATTGACTCCTTCAAAAGCCCTGCCCACCTCACGTGCCCTACCGCACACTTGCCGCGTAAAAAAGCCGGGCGGATCGAGAACACAAGCCGGCACACAATGGGCTTTTCAACCTGTTGAAGGGGTCCGCCGGCGAGCTGAGGGGGCTTCGCTTTTTACTGGCTCTCCGGGGCCGCAACCCCTTGTCGGAATGGAGGCGCCACCGGGGAGTTGCCCGGCCGCGGCCCTACCCCCGGCGCCCATTGGCTGCGGCGCCTCCCGCGAGGGTGCGTTTTTTTTTCCCTTTTGAGCGGCGAGCGAAGTAAAAAAAAACGGGAGCTCCCCCCCCCCGGCGCCTGCGCGCAGGTCCCCTTTCGGGGATTGATCGCACGTGCACGTAGGCGCGCCCCCTCGCCGGGCTCAATCGTTTTTTACGGTGCGGATTATATGGCCCCGGCCGGGGGGCGCTCTCCATTTTCATTTTTCGGCGCTAATGGAACGGGAGTGGCTTTACAGTGCGGATTATCAAGGGGCGTGAGGCATGTATAAGCATTTGGCTCTTGTGTAATCGGCGATTATGCGCAGCCGGTGATGGTTTGTAAACATGTACACACTGAGAAGAAGTTGCATTCTAAATATATCTGTTTTATTTTATTGCTTTATCCTATTTATAAGTGCGGTGTACAGTTTTAAAGTTTGTTTTGAAGTGCTTTATTCTCGACATTATATTTTATACAACTTAATTATTAAATATTACATAAAAGGTATTCACCGTACGTGATATTAAGATTACACAGTTACGCGCTTTAAACGATAATTATACAACTTCTTAAAAAAAAAATTAAATTTTTTATCCATTAATTGTTTGAGTCTTAGATTATTTCTAATTCATTATTTTTATTCTCGGTATGATTTACTGCAGTATGATTTATCAAAGTTTTTGAAGTCGTAATGCTTATTTATTTGACTTAAATTATTTTGATCAGAGAGATTTATAATTACAAGAGTTCATCAAAAGTACTTAATAAATATGACGTAAATTCTTAAATCTGTAAAAAAATTCTGAAAACAAATACTCGTCATTGCTTTCACAGTCAAATAATTACAAAGAGTATATTTAATATTTTTCTGAGGCTACAAGTGTTTAGGTCTTATCAACTCGTTACAAAATAAAGTAAAATTATAGTATATTAATCTAGTACTTGTATGTACACATCAAAATAGAATAAGTTGTAAACCTATACTACGAAAATATATATACCGAAAATAAAATTAAGTTTATAAGGTGATATGCGACTACTTTTTTTGCACAGAATGGTACTGCTTACATAAACACTAGCTGCAAAGTTGCACATGTGCTTGCTTTTAAACCGTGAACACATTTGATAGCTGATAAACTTCGTTCTTCATACAGTAGTCGACGGTGAAGACGCTCGCCTGTTTCCTCGTGGCGATAGTCGAGTCGATTGATTCCTTGATGAGGTTCAGCGCGCAAACAGCCATGATGAAGGCGACGAAAACCGCACAAAGTGTGTCGGCCAGAGTCCAACCGAGTACCTGGACGAGTACCGTCGAGACAATGGTAGCGATTGACCCGAGGGCGTTTGCGAGGATGTGCCTTGTGACGTTGTCCCTCGACTCGCAGCGCGCTTTCGGCCTCAGCATCTCCCCGAGCACGTCGTCCTCGTCCTCTCCGTTCCCGTGGACGATGACGTAGATACTGACGAGGTCAAGGAGTAGCGCCGGCACGGGGATAAGGTAAAAAAGGCTCTCGTAACGGATCTCGGGTGGCTGGATGACGTCGCGCGCGCTCAGGTACGCGATGACGCCCGTGTTGGCGAGGAATCCGATGCCGACGATGAAGTTAGCCCGGGCGATAACATCTCTGCACTCGAGGCTGTAGCGTTTCCGCTCGCGCCACGTTATGAGGCAAGAGGCCACGAGACCCGTCAGGATCACACTGTTAAATATCATGTGGGAGCCATGGGCGCAAAGACCGAGGCTGCCCACAAGGACGGCGCACACCAGCTCCACCGCCCCGACGAGGTGGTTAAGCAGCAACAGCACCGGCAGTAGGAACAGGTTCTTCGGGTAGCTGCCTGGAGTAAAAGTTGCGCGGCTGTACTCGAGGCGCTTGGCGATCCCCGCGAGCTGCACCGACGGCGCTCGCGAGTCTTCCGAAACGAGTTGAGCCTCGATAGTTGGCATTTTCCAGGAATGTCCTGTAAGCAAGTATCTTACTTAGATTCGAGTTAGCTCCCGATTAATTGCGGATAACGAAATGTTTATATCAATTAATATTTATTTTTCTAATACCGATTTTCAATATTTGTTGTACTGGTTACATACTAAATATTATATATATGTGTGTATATATATATATATATCTTTATACGTACCTTAAACGATTTTGGCAGGGCTTAAGAGAACTACGGAGTCACTGGACTTTTACAAATCGACATACATCACGCTTACTTGCATGAAACTCAATATTGTCTTCTTTGACTTCAATAGAATGGATAAATTGAACTCGTTAATTGAAACAGTTTCGCACGTCATGGCCAATGGTAAACAGTTGTTAATTATGTTAGCATCAAAATGGCCTAATTGACTGTTAAAAAGATCTTTGCACGTACATTGGTTCGACAATATTCTCGGAACAGCTTAAAGGTTTGACTTCGAATGACTGGCTTTACACTGAACCTTAAAACTCATAAACCTTGTAGTCTAAAACCCTTTGCGTTGTATCTTCTATACACGTACTTACAGGTGATTTAAATCTACTTCTAGAAAAATAAGTCTTATCATGAATGTATTAAAGTGACTTGAAGTATAGAGTTTGTAAAATGAATTCAATTAAACGAGTTTCAATAATGTGAAATTGCACAAAAATTAACCTAATGAGACCATTATGCAAGTATTGATAATTATATAACATATTATACTAACGACTAGTGATTAAAGATTACATGACATAAAAAATTAAGGTAAGGATAAAGGAGATGGATTTTCGAATGGTATAAACTGAAAATTAAACTTACGCGTAGATTATGAGTAAGTAAACAATATATTTACTGTTACAGTTATTGCTAAGGCACTTGTTACCGATATAAAAATGTACGTCACAAATGGTTGCCGATGAGCATATTCAAATACTGATAAAAAAAATTAATAAAAAAAATAAAAAAATGAATTACGTTTCCTTCGTAATCTCCCTATATACAAAACTTAGCTTGTTTTAATAATCGGGGAGGCACCTGGAAACGCGATCACGACAATAATTAAAAAACGTACGTATCTGTTGTTTGTATTTTTTTAATATAATAAATGATTTGTAAGAATTCGTAAGACATTAAAATTCATTACACAAATAAATCACCGTCATCGCTGACTGGACGAAAAAGAAAATACAAAGCTTCCCTCGACAAAATCTAAGTGTTCAGTTTAGACTCTAAGCAAAAGGATATTACAATTAAAAAGTATCGTTATCGGCTAAGCGAAAAAAAGTTTAATACGAGTTCATAAAAATAATAAACTCCTGAAAGATATCGAAAGCATATGCAGAACTGGTGTCATACTTTTCAAGGCATATAATTTCTCCTTGCTTATTGCAATCAACAAACAAGTATTATAAATCTTTATTTTTTAGTATCAATCTAAAGTTTTTCAATTAAAAATTAAAACTTGAATTACATTAAAAGACTCGAATTTTACGCATTAGAAATGTACCAAAATATAGATTGTATTTATGTACATTTTCGTCATAAAATTATTTTGTTATAAACAATAAATTAAAATTCTGTTCAAATACCATATTGTTTTAATAACGCGTATTAGTAATAAAATCAATTTAGTCGAATAAAACATCTCTTTTACTTTAAAATTCGATTGTAATTATTAAATTAATAAAAAATCTTATTTTTATATCTTTTAACTTTTTTTGCATTCTAGATCAACCATCCAAGGAATTTAGAATTGCACACTGTCGGTACTGTCAATTCCTTTCCCACGCCATTCTGCCAGCTCGGTCGATAACATTCAGGAGACTAAACGCAAGAAATCGATCAGCGCTATTTATTATTGCAGAGAAATTGCTCTCGAGCAATTTCATTTCAATTCACACGCTTATTGATAAAGCACAGTACAAAAGGCAGTTGCCACTTAGCTACGGCAACATTTACATTGTTTTTCAAGGCATTCGTCGCTGAAATGCTCGAAAAAATAGTCTGTAATAAAAACTCGTTTACGTTATTACATTTTCGTCAACTCGCTATCTTCGTCTCTGCAACTTTTCCATAACGTGGGAAAAGACGAGAGAACGCTTATACAGTTTAAAACGATATATCTTCTTAACTGTAACAAGACGATCGCATATACTTCGTTACAACAATACCTTCAAGGTTTACTTTTGTTTTATATTTGCAAAACGATCTGAAAGAGTACCTTTACAAATGGGGCGACGTTCGAGTTTTCGCAAAAGTAGTGAAAAAATGCTAGTGCTGTGAGCACTTCGAAAACATTTTTTCCTAGTGAAAACTTCGGTGTCTTCATGTCATCTTTCAAGATCGAGCAAATACATACTTAGCTGCCATAAACTTAATTACATGTAAAGGTGTAATATCAAATTTACCGACATTATTCAATACATGAAAGAAAAAAAACGAACAGTCGATACACGAAATTAATAGATTGTAATTTCTTAATAAAAAAAGAAAGAAAAGAAAGTACATTAAATCGTTCTGTCTTCCTGTTTCACTCTCCGTAAAATAGGAGGCAGGCGAAAGAAGCCCTTAAAGCTAAAATATTTTCGATATTCTGTAAATATCATATAATTTCCTTTGCTTAATAACTTTCGTTGTATATAGCTGCGCAATTGTATTATATAAGGCATAAGAGAATTTTACAATCAAAGAAATTTCCTCGGTATATTTTCAGTTTCTTCTTTATCTTTCGATAACCGGTAATCTGTAACAAGTATAGACTTTATATATAAAAAAAATATATATACTTTTATTTTGCTCTCACACTGCTTAATCTTCGAATATTTAAAAGTTTATCTAAAAAACATGATATACGCTTTTTAACAATTGCTAATTGTTCGCATAAACAAATTAATATGGACGGTTATAACCTTTAAAAAACGACAAATCCCTGTCGCCGGGTTTTGTATAATTGATTGCAAGGTCAAGGCACTTTGTTAACTTACGAACATCATTTAAAGGCTGTGATACGCGCTCGTATCGTCATTACATTCTTTACTTTGCATCATTATACATAATCTCGCCCTATTTTAAAAACTCTAAATTCAAACCTTGTTTTATTGCTAAAAAATGCTTCGTTTCTTGACGTTACTGTCCTATCGTCAAACTTAAAACCTTGAGATCTAAAATGAAAGATTAATTCTTTCCATATTACTTGTAAATAAAAATAAAATTATAAATGAAAACTTGACTTTGTGTTGTCTTATTAAAAATGAATGAAAAAAAGAATAAAAAATAAAAATGGCATTGATTAAGAATTTTTTGGTAAATACTTAAAATCCGGTTGAATCTAATACGTCATGGTATCAGAAATTAATTTCATTCAATGAATCAAATGAATGCATGAGTCTTATACGGACATGGACAGGAACGTCATTTCATCTCGCCAGTAGCTACTTTGGCCTTTTTTTAGACCTAACTTTATATGTCCTTAAAGTAGTTTATTGCTGAAATTAGAATTTTTCGTTCCCCATCCAATATTGCGCACGATTGGCAGCAACGGAGGTGCTATTTACACAAAGTTTGATTCATATACGCACACATTTGTTAAAGGGTATAAATGTGTAGACGATTTTTGTCGGCTCTAAAAATTCGATGAGTTCTTATGCACTTATGTCCCGTAAGGAGTATTGACTTTCTCTCGCTGAATGTAGAGTCCTTCAATAGATGCTTCGAGCTGTCCTTTTACGCATTAATGACATTCTCGAATCTGGTATAGCTAATGACACTACAACCACGTGAGAATATTTTCTGGCTTTGTAGCATTACCTACAGGATTAATCAAAGACTGGACATCTTCCAGGATGTCGCTGCTGAAATCCTCACCAAGCTGAAACATGCAAAAACCATAAATTCAACGTTGTAAAACACGCCCAGCAGTTGATTGTGCATGGCAAATATAATAAATACCTGAAGAGAAGGCACGAGATCGTCAGTCGAATCAATATTGTCGCTCAATGCTGATAAATCTGGCGTCTCCATTGGAGCTCCTTCTAAAAAAATGTCTCATGAGTACACGTGAAATTGAACAGGAAGTCAAAAGATTGTTCTGCATACTAAACTACTAACCGCTTGTACCATCCATGTTATCGTCAATGTTGGCCAAAAAATCTTCAGGCGTATGCGGTAATGAATAAGCAGAGCCAAGACCCAAGCCACTGTCGGCACTTTCTTGTCGCGCGTGTTGTTCGTTGATTCCAGATAAAAATGGATCCATCGCAGCATCTGTTGTGCTCTGTCGGAGCATCAATTCTTGCTGTACATCCAAAATAAAACTCCTTATTACACGGTATTGCTTTTCGCTAATTTTTAGGCAGAATGTACGGATTGTTTCGTTTAAAAATCTATATATTAATCTACGTGAGTGAATAATTTGAAGTATAAGCACTCAAAAGAGCAAGTGTCAAGGCTTACGTTGCACTTTATCAGCAAGATTTTAAAGAGCCGTAGTGCACTTACAAAAAATGACGAAAAGGAGTAGCCGCAGGAAATAACGGTGAGAGCCGCAAAGTCGCGGTTGACAGAGGCTAAAATGGGTAAGGCACTTACCGAACTGACTTGACGCATGATCTCCTGCTGTCTCTGTTTCAAGCGCTCGCGTTCCATTTGGAGAGACTGAAGACGCAGCTTCTGTTGACAAGCCTGGAGTGTTTGATTGCTTTGAATACCGGCGCCGCCCTGCTGTTGGATCTGCCAGTTCTGCGGTAACATGGCACCAGAAGTGGGAGCCCGCTGGAGATGCGTCGCTGCGCAGAGGAAAAGTCGGGTGAGCACAGGGGCAAAAAGTGGAGGCGCGACCGGCGTGGGACACTTACGGATTCGGGGGTCGAACCAGGAGGTGGTGCGCGCCTGGTGGTTGATGAAGTAGATCTCGCCCTCGGGCGTCCTGGCCTGCTCCCAGCCGTCGGGGAGGGGCCCCAGGGCGTTGCTCCCGGCTCCCGGGGTCGTGGCTTTGCCGCTCTCCACGGCGGCCGCGACCGCGGCGACGCTCGCCGCCGCCGCCGTCTTCCGCGGGTCCTCCCATGTCGTCGTCCTTGTCAGGTGACTGTGAACCAAGAAAAAGTAGCCGTTTTATTTTGCGCTCGTGATTTTGCCACCGGTTGGTTAATCGCCGGCTGGTCGGTATACACAAGGCATTGGGAATTACCGGGTTGCGCGGACACTCGTGATTAATTTTTTTCATTCCAAACAAAGCTATAACCATTGTTGCCGCGGAACGAAAATTGTCCAGAGCGAGAGGAATAATCAGTTTGCCTGCAGGAAGTCGCGTTACATGCGAGAGAGTTGAATGTATCGCTTATTTCCGATTTAGGTATGCATGTATACAAATGTACAGGTAGGCTCGTTGTGCGTCATCGTTGTGACAATCAGGAAATTCGCAGGTGACGTCGCGCGTCACAGTTATCCGCGGAATAATTCCTCCTTTTACGGGCACGGCTCCTCTAAAAATGGGCACGATCCTCATGCACCATATCACCCGGAGAAAATCGAGCGCTGCCCGCGGCGCCCGTACCGCGCACCTATGCCCACACGCGTTATAAGCACGCATTATACAGAGAATAATGATTAGCCGGCCGGGGTGCAGCATACAACTTCCCAATTATTCCGCATTTCAACACGGCGGCCTCGGCCGGTAATTGGCGGCGGCGCCTCGGTTTTCGCCAGCGCGCATCACGCGAGCGGACTCTTTTTTTTTTTTTTTTTTCCACCGTCATCGCGCGGCAATTGGAGCGCGGCTCGGGGGGAGGCCGATATACGCAGGGACGAGGCGCATCGGCTAGGTGCGCGGCTTTCGCGAGGAAACGGCGATACGGGCGCCGGTCCGGCGGGCCGGGCGTCAGCCGACCAGAATAGGTGCGCGGGCCCCGCGCGCCGCGGAAGAGGAAGGCGGCGGCCGCGGCGTGATGTCAGAGGGCGACTTCCGCCGCGGAGTGTATAACGGGAGAGGCGGGATGGTGCGCCGGGCAGGTGGCCCCGATCGGGCGGAGGGGGGCCTCGATAAGGTCGCCGGCGGCCCGGGGGCAGACTCGAGTTTCCGCCCGGGGCCGCGGAGGCTAACGGCGCCCACCGGCTCATTAATTAACGCCGCGGGGTTTTATTATCGAGCGCGGTGATTCACAGGCGCGGGCCTAAATATAGGCGGGCCGCGCCGCTGAAACGCGAGCCCCATTGATAAAGAGGCGGGGGGGGGCGCGGAGGGTCCGCGGGTGGGAGGGCGGCCTCGGGGAGCCCCGGGGATGAATGGGTGGGCGGCAGGGCGGGGCCGGGCCCGGGCCCATTCACGCGGCGCCCGCCCGCGTATATAAATAGCCGGCTCGGCCGGCCCCAAATATGAGTCGCGGCGGGCGCGTGGCCGCGGGCCAACTCCCCGGCGACGAGGAGCGCGTCAGAGGGCCGCCGGGCCGGTGCAGCCGCCGGGGGCTATTTCTGCCCCGGACTCCGCGGCGCCGGACAACCTCGTAAATAGCCGGGCTGGCCGGCCCGGGCGCCCCGCCCGCGCGCCCCCGTGACTCAGCCGGTCGGAAATAGGCGGCAAGCCGCGGCCCCGTGGCGCCCCCTGCGCCCCGAGGCTCGAGGTTGCCCCGCCGCGAAAAACCCCGGCGCCTAAATCGCGCGACGGAAAAAGAATACGCCCCGGCGGCGGGTATAATCCGCGTATTAATAGCCCGGGGGGGCGCCGGGGCTCGACCCCCGCTCGCCAGCCGCTAAAAAAAGGCCGCGAGCCGGCGATCGGCGCGCGCGCGCGTCTAGGAGGCGCCGAGGGGCCCGGGGGTCACGGCTCGGGACCGCCGGGGCCGCGCGATCCTCCAGCGGAGAAAGTCGTTCGTGCGCCGGGGATTAGGGGACGGGCCGCGACGGCGAGCGGCGCGCAGGTGTGTCGCGAGGTCCTTAGCCCCGAGCGCCGGCGAGCGCCGGCGAGCGCTGCCGAGGGCCGCCGAGGCTCTTCCTCCCGGGGCGGCTCCCCGCACTACTCCCCGGGGCAGCTTCTCCGCGTCCCCTTGACTCCCTTTGTCGCGCTCGGCTTGTTTTGCCCGGTGCACGCGGCCGTGTTTACGCCGCGTGTTTACCAGCGCGCGCCGAGAGAGCCCGTGGCAGATGATGCACCTGAGGCCCCCGCGCGAGTCCTCTGGTTTGTTTACCGATCCCGAGCGGCCCGCGGGTCACGTGCTCGCGCCCCGATCGTCTGCGGACGGTGACGGGGCTCGCGCTACGTCGCCTCGCGGAGGCAAGGCCCCGGTTACAATAACGAAGGCTACGCGGAAAACCGGCCACCGCTTGTTTGATCGGCAAACTGGAAAATTTTTCTCCTCCGTTCGGGGAACAAGAGGCCGACGCCGAGACCCAGGTGGCAGCGTTTATTTTTTTCGTGTTTAATCTCGTGACTAATGGGGAACGATTGTTTGTCATAACGCGCCCGGAGATTATCAGTCGATTATAATCGCGCGCGGCATTGCGCGGCCGAGCTAAAAGTGAATAAAATTTTCTATCGCTATCGACGACAATTAATTTCTGTTATCTCGCATGGGAGCGCGCGCGGCCCGCCCGCGCACATCATACATTCAGCCAGGGAGTAGATCGCGCTGGGCGTTTTAGGAGAGCAAGGTCACCGGCGCCGCCGCCGCGGCCGCCGCTCCGATTGTAAAAGGAAATTTATTGCTTGCTTACGATTGTTAACAGCCGATTCGATATGTCGATTATTGATCCATTAACATCAGATCGGCATATCGCCGAGAGAGAAAAAAAAATAGAAATAATAGATAGAGCCGAAACGATATACGCGGCTTGCGCAATAATAAGGCGGCTCGGATAGGAATTCCCCGCGCTCGGCGGCGGCCCGATCGCTCGCGCCGTGAGAATAACCTAATTGCACTAATGGCAAAAATCAAACATAAGGATATAGGAAGGAGCGGTAGAACGACGGCCGAACAAAGCAGAGCTATAGCGCACGGGAGTTGGACGAGTGTCTGCGCTCGCGCGCGCGTCTGTGTATAAGCGGCGGTAGGAGTCTACCGATCGCTCGGCCGTGATGCTTGCGTTCGCGCGCCTGTTAACATGTTAACACGGGACCGGCGGCTGCGGTGGCGGCGGCATCGCACGGGAACGAGGAAGGCAGTTTCGAAATATCACGGGTAGGCGTCGTGAAGGTATCGACACGTCGGAAGTAACTAACCTACACGCGGCGGCGGCGGCGGCGGCGAGAAAAAGGACGGCTCGGGAGAGCCGCTGATCGAGTCGGCGATTGACGCTGACACACTCATCAGCGGGAGCCGGGAGCCGGGGGAAGGGCCCGATGAATAATCCGCCTTGGGCAACCGTCGAGCCGGCGGGTGTCCTCCCGGGCGCGGCTTCCGGGGGAGGGTCCGCGGGCGCTCCCCCCCCCGGGAAAAAGGCGGCGGCCCGCGGCCGAGCCGACCGGTCGACCCTGAGGGTATTTTGCGAAAGTTCCGCGAAACGGCTCGGCGGCCGCGCGGCACGTGATCCGCGGCGGGCGCTTACATCACGCACACACGGGCTGCGGGCGCGCGCGCGCGCGCCTCGCCGCCGATCCCGGGCGCGTTGACACGCGTGCAAACGCACCGCGGCGGCGACCCTGGGGGCCCGCGGGCCCGAGCGAGCGGCCGGCGCAATGGCCGCGTGTCGCGCCGCCGCTGCAACTTTCACCCGGGCGAGAAACGCCGCTCGGGCCGTGTGCGTGCCTCCGGGCACGCGTGCCCCGCGCCCCGTTACGCCCGGGGCCCGCTCCTTCTTTTTATTTTCCGCTCGCGGCCTTTTTTTTCCTTTTTTCCTTTTGTTGCGCGCCCGGCCGGGGCTTTTCCGCGAGGGCCGGGCCCGGGCTTTCCCGCGGGACGCCGCTGGCTCGCGCGCCGCGGAAAACTTTGCGCAAGCCCGGCCGCGCGAATTTCTAAAGCCGGCCAATCCCGCCCGTCTATCGTTTATCAGTGATTGACGATGCTTTATCGAAAAATACGTCGAATTTCCAAATGTGATTTACGAGGCGCGCCGAGCCGGCCAACGGGACAATGTATTGTTCCCTGGGTGCGACTGCCCGGTTTAATTTACGGTATCAATATTATCATAATGCATGTTAATGTATTCGCGGTAATAAAGTACTCGTGTATTTCTATATGGCCATTTGCAGAGCCGCCGGTAACCGTTACACTCCATTCATGCACATAGTTTCATTCGTCGTATAGTTTCCTTTTTCGTACTATTTTACACACGAGCGAATTGTTCGTTTACCCGCGTTTACTGCCTGCGCGGCTACGCGAACACACTTGCACCAACACCACATTCTTCCCCTTGGCGTTGCCAGCTTGCCCCCTCGTTTGATTATTGTACTGGTTAAAAAAAAAAAGAAAAACAAAAATAAAAGTTAAAAAAATCCATCGAGCCCAAGATCGTGGCGCGTCTCTTTACGGGCCGAGATCCCCATGCCCCTTATCGAGGAAAGCTACGGGCGGAGACAGCGGGGAGGGGGAAGGAGGAAATAGAAAATTCCCAAGATTCCACATCGACCATCGGGATCGGACGGTCGAGGGGCTAGGAGCGCGGCTACGAGTCTCCGGGCGACGTCTCCAATTACGCTTTGATTATGTTAATAAGCCGTAACTAAGATTCCTAGGCGAACAGGTTCGAGGAGTCACGATTGGGGTGTCCAGTTATTTGGACAGCGGCGACGCTCGAGCCGCTACACTTGCTGCCTCGAGGGAAAATAATTTGTACGCCGGCTTGTTTGCCGGCCGGCTCGCCGCGCGTATTGTTCCAGGCGGCCTGTTTGCCAAACACGCTCGGCGCTATTGTGACTCTTTCAGGCCCGCGCGCACAAACGTGGATTTGTTTTTATTCGGGAGAAACAAGAGCGCGCGGAGGTGCACGGAGCACGTGGGGGAGGATTCATTGAAAAGTGGAAGATAAAAGAAACGACACGGCGACGGGCTGGCCGCGAGAGACGGCAGACTGGTGACGGGAGGCTGGAGGCATCGTCGGGCACGCGGGCCACATCGAGATACACGCTGCTCCTCGTGAGTATCGGGATCGGCGCTCGTGCGTCAGCCGGGCATTGAGAAGTAAGTCACGCGCGGGCCGT
Organism: Sycophaga agraensis; assembly: GCA_018906755.1. Lineage (NCBI taxonomy): Eukaryota > Metazoa > Arthropoda > Insecta > Hymenoptera > Pteromalidae > Sycophaga > Sycophaga agraensis. Next base: position 2,277,866 of record JACCIE010000003.1, read on the forward strand.
GCGTCAGGCTCGGTGCAGAGCCGCCGGAGGAAACTCGCGCGCGCGTGCTTGCGTCACGCCCGGCAATCGGCATAATCAAGCCCCGGGACGCTCGGGTGCGCGGGCCTTCCCCCCCGCTCTGCTCCTTCACCGGCGCACTTCCTTCCGCTCCCCCCCCCCGGGCGCTTTTCATCCTCGCGGAAGCCGCGGGGAAATTCCGCGGGCAGGCTTAGTATTCCGCGGCGCGCAGCCATTTCCCGCGAAGCGCCGAGTGTCGTGTTCGCCGAGCGGCGCGCGCGGCCCCCTTACCCAGAACGAAAGCCAATCCTTCCCCGGAATCGTGTTGGATTTCAGCGAAGCGCGCCGGCCCCGGGCCCCGCGGCTTTCCCAGGGCCGCGCCCACCCGACCCTCCTCCCCCCCCCCCCCGCAGGTGTCCGCGGCGGCGCGTCAAGGCTTATCATCGGCCGGCTCTAGCGCGCTCGAGGACGCGAGGAGCGCGCCTTATCGGGGAGGCTCCGCGCGCTGCGTGACGATACGGTAAACAGCCGGCCGGCCCGAGCACGAACCCGCGTCTTCGCCGTCGGTCACTCGACGCCGCCGCCGCCGCCGCCGCCGGATTTATCGGTCCACCGGCTCCCTTCCGACCCCCCGGCGCTCCGGCACACGTTGTGTAACGATACGTACGTTATGCGCGCGCGCGCGGGCAGCTCCGATTATTAGCCGCGAGCGCAGGCGGCCAGCCTCCCCGGCGATCGGTCCGGAAGCCGCGGCTCCCCATCGCCATTTTGCCGGGCGGGGATACCTGGCGGCAAAGTCAACGCGCCGAGCGCGCGCGCGTGTAGTCGGCCGATACCGATCGCCGCCACTCTATATCATAAAAGTGCACCTCCGCGGCGGCCACGTGAAAATAAAACGAGGCGTCCCCGGCTTTCTCGAAAGCCGAGGGCCGGAAAGACGGGCCCCGGGGACCGTCCGAGGGCGTCCCCCGGGGGAAAAGCTCCCCGCGCACCCCCTCGTTATGCGCCGGGGAAAACAAAAAGGAGGGCCGCGGCGGCCGGGCTCCCTCGGAGATCGCCCGCGCATTAGCCGGATTTCCACGGAACGACTGCGCGCCGGGATCGGCTCTCACCGATCTCTCGCCCTTGAACCCGCCGCGCCGGCGCACAGGTATAAGGGAGACCTGCCGAGGCGCGCTCTCCCTCCCCTCGGCTCTCGTCCTCGCGGGGCGCCCCTCGCTCCTCCGGGGGAAAAAGGGAAGTCTCTCGGCCCCGGGATCCCCGGGCGGACCACCACTGGCCGGCTCCCGAGGAGATTCCCCCCGGCCGACCTGGCCCTCGGTGTGCTCCTCTCGTCTCTCGAGGAAAAACCTTGTTTTTCCGAGCGATTCGCCGGGACCGCCGCCCGGCGGCCGGGAGGCAAACAACGATTTCTAGTTACACGCGGCTCTCCTCGTTTCCTTTTTTTTTTCCTTTTCCTCAAACTTTCTATTTTCTCCGAGTATGCGGTGGAAAATGCGGTTGTTCCGAAGCGTTTTAAGGCGCTTTCCTCCTCAAAAAGAGGATTTGCCTAAATTAGCCAAGTGCTTTTGAGAGAAAAAAAAAATGTTAAGAGCGCGTCATTGAATCCCGGGCAGGCCGCCCGGCGCGATATATCCTGCCCCTTTCGCATTGTCGGCGACTTGGGTGCCTTCTTCTATTTCGCCCAACTGGAATAATTCGAATAATTAGTATTTAAGCGCCCGCAAAACGCCTCCTAACTGTCGAAAATTCCGCGACTGCCGCGCTGCTCCCGCGGCCTGCAAATTTAGCATTCGCTCGGTACGTACATATTGCGCGCGTTTTCTGTTTGTATATATATATACATGTATACGCATGTATACACCGGGGCTCCGCGATCATTGACTAGTTCAAGTATAAATACCCTCAAATGCATCACACGCTTAGACACGCAGCATAATGTCCCGGTGAATGAACGTAAAAGAGCGGGGCCGCTACAAAGACTTGAAAATCGCTAAATGGATCGGGGGTGGGAAAATGTCAGGAGTAGCCTTGAATGAGACGAGAAACGCCGAGGCGGCGCTCCCGTAAGCATCGTGAGAGATCGGCCGCGGCGGCTGCGGCGGCCGGGGAGGGAGAAGCCCCGACGGGGGGGAGAGGCCGCAGAGTTACAAGGTGAGCCTCGAGAGAGTCAGGTTAGGGCGGTGCGGCGGCGGCGGCGGCGGCGGCGGCGGTGGCGGCAGCCTTCAGCCAGCGTTGGACAAAGGGCTCGGGTGTTTTGCCTCGCTTTTTTTTTTTTTCTTCGTTTTCGGGGGCGCATCCGTGAGGCTCTGGGCGCGGAAGTGGCGCACGCCCCCCTCGCGGCTCCTGGAAAATCCGGGGGAGCGGGAAGTCGGGGAGGAGGCGCAAGACGCGGGCCCTGCGGGAAACCTCGAGTGTTTGGGTTCTCAGTGCTCGAATTAACCGGGCGATTCGGCTCTTTCTATTCCGCGATTGTGTCGATCGTCGTCAAGCCTTTGAAAGCGGCCGCGCCGCCCGAGAAACCCGAGCCGATGATGGCCCTTGTGGGACGCCCGTCCGAATCTGTTCACAGGCGCCCTGGCCATGGGAGCGCAAGCCGGGCCGATCGCGACTCCCGGAATGCCGACTGCCGTTGGACACGAGGCACTTGTCGGCCATCCGGAAACCGAATGAAAAACAGTGTCACGCTTACATCGAATACAAACAGGATGATTCACAATAAACAAAAGCCCGGCTCTTTTTGCACAATTGGATGGGGAAAAAAAATTGCATCTTGCGCTCGGGCCCTAAATCTCAATTTGATACTCCTTTATTAAGTTAGCGTATTTGCCTCCGTTGCATAATAATTTCAAGAAACGTTATCAATCGGTTTATCTATTATAAACATCCTGTACTAAGCAGCGAACGAGCGACTGGCTTGTGTGCGGGCATTGCATCAGACCCGTACCAAGGATGTATTAAAACATAAAGTTGTTTAGTGTTTCTCTCTATTTTCATTAGATTTATTGGTTACCAGCAATTAAATCCTTTTTTATGTCGTAACGCGAAAATTCGGATATTAACTTTAAGCTTAACTTTATACCGTAAGCAGTGAAAAATTTAATATTTATCTTTATATAATGAGCGATGGATCGGTTATATAATTATAGTTTTGAATATTTGAAACTGGCTTATTGTGATGCTCGCATGTGCGCGCACATAACTTTCACTGTATAGAAACAATTTACGAAATCAGGCCCATTGTTCTACACGCGCGGTGAATGCGAAAAGCGATTATTTTTCAAGTACTTGTAATATTTTATATGGCTTTTTGCCTTTAGGAGAATCATTAACCACGGGATAGAAACGGCCGAATGGGCCTAAAAGCTCGGGATTGCGCCGCGGCAAAGGTCTCTCGTGGTGCGCACCGTTGCCCCCGAGAGCCGCCAGCCCGAGCAAATGGATGAGCAATTTATTTTCACTCGCGATTCGAATTAGCGCGGTAAATAAACAAGCATATAATGGAGATAATCAGATTTTGTAATTTCGTACAAGGTTCCGCTCCGGCGCAGAAGTTGACAGATAAAATCTAGCTGCGGTCAAAGCCGATTAAAGCCGGCGTTAGCTTGCTGCCCGCTTATACAATATCTGTCGGCGTAGTTTGGCGCGGCGGCGACACGCGCGCGCGCCCGCGCACATATGGCTACTGCACGCATAATGAAACGCACATTGGCGAGGGGGGCCGGCCGCTGCCCGCGGGAATGCTAATCGCGCCGATATTAAGGGGCGCGGGGCCCTAACCCGAGAAAAAAAAACGAGGAGAAAAATGGTAATTCGCCGCTTGGCGGCGCTGCCGGCGCTGGGCGCCCGCAGTCGGCGGGGCCCGGGCGCAGATAAGGGGGCTCTCTTGGGCCCATGGGCGCCGGGCAGCGGCCGGTTCGCGATAAGCGCAGCCCGCGGCGGCGGCGGCGGCGGCGGCGGCATTCCTACGGCTCGTCCACCCCTTTCAATCGCGCTCGAGCCGCGCCGAAGCCATTACGCGCGCGCGCGCCGCGGCGCGGATGACGCAAGAGCCGCGCAACAACTCATTATGTGCCGAGAGAGCGAGGAGCCCCTCGGCTGCTGCCGAGATCTGCGCCACCGGCGGTGCGGCGAGAACAAAAGTCCAACGTCTACATGTATACAGAAATATATGTGTGTCAGGAGGATTTTCGCTGGGTTTCCTCGGGGCCCGTCCGGTGGGAGCGGGGGGCCGCGGCAAAGGGGCCTGCCGTCGCGGGACAATCGCGCCGCGGCTAATCCGCCATATTTGCCATGTGCGCGCGGGGAGAAAGGGCCGCGCGCGGCCGCCAGTGGCTACGCTGCGCCGAGTGAGCCGCGCTTTTCGCCCGCGGGGGCTGGATTTTCACCAGTTTTTTAAAAACCTGTATCTTCTCGAGGGTGCATCTGACAGTTTCGCGACCGCAAAAAAACATGTTTAGAATTGCCTTAGCTAACGCGTGGTGTAGCTGAAGACAAGGAATTAAAAGACACCTTGTGTATATATACACCTAGCGTCCGTACGGCCAGCAGTAAATCTCCCGCTTTGACGTCCAAGATTATCGTCTCTCGCGCGCCTTCGAACTTGGCGTTTATTTTAAGGCGCACTCGTACACACCGATTATCAAAAAGCGCAGCGCGGCCGTTTGGAGTTTGCGGCTCGGCATAGGCCCGGGGAGAAGGAAACATTCGCCTCCCGCGTATAATACAACCCGTCAGGATTTTATACCTTTTGCTCCGAGCGCCATTTAAACTGATCCGAATGGAGAGATTGCATTATGACTCTTCAAATATCTTATGTACTGTATCTGCAGGGGGGGTGGAGAGGGGAGGAATGAGAGGGACGGGAGAAAGAGAAGCAAAAGAAACAAGGTCGTAATACTCTTTGCATCGGGACGAAATTTCCGAGGCCTAATGAGGCCCAGGCAACTTAAAGTAGACAGGATAACGACTCGTGGAAGCGATTTTCAATGTTGTTTTTCTTGCATACTTCATAATTCTTTCTCTTTTGAAAAGTGCTTTCTCCCCGGCTTGGCGGCGGCGGCGGCGGCGCGCGCGCGCGTACAATGTATGGGCGCTCACGTGCTCGTTAAAGGCAAGAGACAATGCGAGAGAGGAGATGGGCATCGGCCCCGGGAGAAGCGCTTATACATGTTTCGAAACGAGCGTTATTACCGATAGACTGGAGTATTTCCACGTCCCGCGAGCGAGGAGCCGAGCATTTTGCATGCTCTGCACTCCGATACGTGCTTTATGACTTAATCTTTTAACTGCGCCGCCTTAACTCGTGCGCGCTGCACTTATCTCGAGATGTGCGTTTGAGCAAGGCGGACGTGTCCCGCTGGCGGCGCGCGGTGCGCGCGCGCGATCGGCAAAAAGTGAGCCGCGGGTAATTAGCCAAGGCCGGGGAGGGTGGAAAACGCGAGAAAAGCGCGTCGGCCCCGGCGACGGAAGAGGGTAACATCGGGCGCCGCGGTGATATTCCCACAGGGCGGCCAGCCTCGCGCCACCAAAAGGCCGAGGCGCTCTCCCGGCGGAGGAAGCGCACGTGCGTCGGCGGAGGAGGAGCCGAGCCGCGGGGCATAAAGGACGGGCCGGGCAACAGGTAGGCGGCTCGGGGGAGGTGGCTGGTGCCGGGCCTGGGCCCGAGGGGGCGCCCCGGCCGCCGGGGACACTCTCGCCGACGTTTCCCACGACAGGTGACACGTGGGAATCCCAGACGCCTGCAGGTGGATGATGCGCGCGCGTGCGCGCAGCCGGGCCGTGCGTGCGTGACCGGGGGTCGCGCAGGCGCAATCGCGCCGCCGCCGCCGCCGCCGCCGCGCAGGGGTCAACTCTCGCCTCTCCTTCTTTTTCTCCCCGCCGCCGGCCGGCCGCCGGGTGCATCGACTTTTTCACGCGTGCGCGGGGGGTTGCGCGCCAAGTGCAATGACTTGCTCATAAGTAGTTGAATAACTGTACTACATCGCTTCCTGTATTGATTTCTCTATGCGCGCACTCGTGGCTTTTTTTTTTAATGGCCCCTTGTGGTTATACTATTCCCCGGCGAAATAAAACTTTCTTCCGCGCGCGCGGGGGATACACAGGCGTTCGCGCGGGCTAGGCCGCTCCTTTTATTCCGATCGGCGGTGCTACTCCTTTTTTTTTTCTTCTTTCTCCCTGGTAATTATTGCGCGCGGGCCGCTCGCCGCGCGGGTAATTAATTCGACGCGGGGAGAAAGAAAAGAGAAAAAAGAAAAAAAAAAAATTCGATCCTCCGGCGCGTTATCTTGCAAATCTAGGTACAAAAGGAGGACGACGCCGAGCGAAAAGGTCAAACGGGCCGTTTTGATAATTAACAATCAGAAAGAAAGAGAGCCGGGCCCCGAGGCCCGCCAGAGGCGGCCGACGACCGGCCGAGCGGGGAAGTGCATAAGGATCTTGGATTCCCAGCGGGCTCCAGAGCAGCCGCAAGATATCTTCTTTTAACGCCGACGTTTAATGTTCTCTCTCTCTGGAAATGCGATGAAAAAACGAAGAAAAGCTCGCAATTTTTCTCACAGGCGGCGGCGGCGAACGGCTCACAATATCTCAAAACCAGTTTAGCATATATATATATATATGCATATATATACACGCACACACATGTACACACAGGGAGGAGGAGGACCGGGCGACGCCGGGGCCCGGGAGGGGACTTCTTCTTAATATGCTAATTATCGGAGAAACGTAATTCAACAATTACACATGCATGCACACGTAGATACATACGTGGAGTCCCTTTGGCGAGGCTCGGTCAATGAGCTTACACGAGCGCGTATAATGGGCGCGGCGCGGGCTACGCGGGGGCGCACCGCCCGAGGAGCTGCCCCCGAAGGTGTACGCACCGGCCAAGCGTCGAAGGTGGTCCCACGGGCAGCGGGCACGTGAGCCCCGCCGCGCGGGGAAATCTCGGGGGCGTGGGAGCCGGCGCACGCGGGGGGCGGGGGAGGGCAGGTTATCGGCGGCGGGTGTCCTTCGAGAGCGGCGACCGCTCCGTCGGCCTTTGAAGGGGGAGGGTGCGGGGGGGAGGAGGAGGAAGGGGAGGCCGGCTCTCGTTAGCCCGGGGGAATGCGCGCCGGCGCGGGGGGCGCAATTTTCCCCAACGACTTCCTCGTCGCCCTTAATCGGCCGCTCGGGATCGCTCGGGCGCATTTAGCATTCCTCGCTGTGCGCGGGATATATCCCGGGCCGGCCTAACGATATAATCTGCGCCCGGGGGGGAAAAAAAGGCCGCGGGAGGGGCCCGATGATCGGGCGCCGAAAAAGCCGGCCTACCGCGGCGCCGGGGACCTCGGGGGGGTACCGATCGCGTGTACGTACGTACGTACGTACGCGTATCCGGATTTTCGGCCGCTCCGAAAGTCCCCGCGCCGCTTATGTAAAGTCGGCGCCGGTGCGCGGCGGCGGCGGCGGCGGCGGCGGCCTCGGCTTTTACTGGCCCGCCGGCTTTTACGATTCGCCGCGCGCGCGGTTCGAACGCTATATTCGCCCCGTTATCGCCCGCCGGCGAAACATATTCAATTTCAAATGTGCGTCAACTTACCGTCGCCATTTCGTTATGAGCCCGAGAGCCCGACGCCCGACGATCGCGCCTCGGCCATTTTTGCTCGCGCGCGGCCGCTCGGTTTCTCTTGGCCGATCGATCGATCTCCCGCGGAATTTCACCCACCGCGAGGATACGCGCAAGCTCTTCAGATGCTTAATCTACGGCCGATAATGTTCATTATCGAATTCGTCTACTTTTTACGCAATTCCAACCTTTTCCGTTTATCGTCTTGTACACCAACGACACCGTTCTTCCTTCATAAATAATATTGCCTTTGGCACGCGCATGTGTGTCTACAGCGTTACGAGCCGTGTACCTATCTCTGATAATGGACTCGAGCCTATTCTAAATAGATTAATTATGATTAATAATATTAGCCGAGGTATAAATTATCTTGTGATTTGTGTAATAACTCAACTCGGATAATGCTTGGGTAAAATTAACAATTCGAGTATAACGATTCGTTTCAATCAAGTTTGAGCAAAAGTTTATGTTCCACTCTCTTTGGGAATTGGGTAATTATTCAAAAATTAAAATATTATTTCTATCAATGCTGTACCGATTTTAAGAACCGTTTGTACTTGACGCGCCGATAAGGGGAAATAGATATTAATCGCACTTTTTTATATCACGACTTTCAGCTGACTTTTTGTTAACTTATAAAGTACGAGTAGACGTCTTTCGAAAATTATTACAAATGCCTATCAAGATTAAATTAACCGATTAAAAAACACTGCTGCAAAAGTAATCCGATTTATAACCAGAATAGGTAAGATTATCGGGTAATCTTTTAAATCGAGACGAAAAAATTATAAAACTCAAAGAGGGCTCCATTCGTTTGGAGCATTTATCGGTCAAAAAGAAAAATAATCCTATGTTATCAATTCACGCATCGTTAACTACTTAATATGTTTTTTATACATGTAAACATGTTGATAAATATGTAAAAGAAATTAAATTACTTGAAATATCAAATGAAACAAAAGATAAATACGATTATTACTCCAAAGTGTGCACAACTGCTGTACGATGTAAAGAATAATATTTTGTTGGCGATCTTTTTAATACAATGCGCACTGATGACGACACACATTTAAACATATTTCACCACATGTGTAATAGGGAACCGAGTGACAGTTGATACATGTGCCCTATAATTATAATAGGATTTTTACCACGAGTGAGTATACAATATCCATGAGTCAATGATTGAAGTTCCAGTAGTTGTTCATTAAATTAGAATCGGGCAGTTATCGTTAATTAAGCCATACAAAAGGAGTAAGTGAAAAGGTCTATTACCGATGCGGTAGCGATACCTTTAGTCACAGCGTCCGCGTGCATAACGCCGACTGCTAATGCTTCAATAGGGCAACAGTTTGTCACCTTTTTTTGACCCAAGCCGCGTAATCGAACGGGCAAACGATATATTTACGAGTAGTTAACTGACGTGACTAATTGAAAATTCGAGTCGAACGATTAGCGTCGATCTTCGGCCGTGCACTTTTCGTGGCTAATTTGAACGTCATTAGCGCATGTTTATATATGCGTATACATTTGGAGTCGGCGGATAGAGGCGAGGAGCCGCGCAGTAAAAGCGCCGAGCCGAGAGATAGTCCGCGTAAACATTCGCCTCGAGGAAATCGGAAAGGAAAAGAAAAAAAAGGAGCATTAAACATTGGAGAATATGTAATAAATAATGGAATGCAAAGGAGCGCGGAGCGAGACAATCGCGATTGTTTCCTCCGTGGCTCCATGTGCGCGCTAGGTGCATGTACCGATTTCCCCGGCTGCGGCGGCGGCGGCGGCGGCGGCGGCGGCGCGCTCTTAAGTGGCCGAATTCCTGAATGTTAAATAAACGCGGGGGGGAAAAAAGAGAAGCGATAACGGTCTATTGAGCGCTAGGCGGAGACAAGTCCTCATTGTGCTGTTGGGCCGGAGGATCCGCGAGTGGCCGGGCTGACGGCGACAATGGGGAAAGAACGAGTGGCGCGGCGGCGATACAAGTGTCCGCGGGGGCCAGCGGCGCTCGGGCGCTCGGGCGAGCGGCGCGGGCGGCCGTGCGCCAGGTAGCGGAGCGGCGGGCTCTGGGCCCGGGGAGGGGGAGGGGGAGGGGGAGGCGGTTGGGCTGCTGGTTGGGTCGCGAGCCTCGGGGCCCGCGGGGAGGGCCGGGCGGGGGAGGGGGGGGGGGCCGGTACTCACTTGAGGAAGTAGATCTGGCCCTCGGGGGTGCGCGCCTGCTCCCAGCCGTGGGGCAGGGGCCCCAGGTCGTCGACGGTGCTGATGACGTCGTAGCTGCGCTGCTTCTGGTGGTGGTGGTGCCTCGCCGAGTGGGGCTGGGGCGCGTGCTGGCTCTGCTGCTGGGCCGAGGCGTAGGTCTGCTGCAGCGAGGCCGGGCTGCTGTGCGCCCGCGGGTGCGCGACCGTCAGGCCCTGGGGCACCTGGGCCGCCCCGGGGACGCTGGCCGAGGTGGCGCTCCCGGCGCCGGGGCTGCTGCTCCCGCCCCCGGGGCCCGAGCCGTTGGCCACGCCGGCCCCGACGCCCGCCCCGAAGGCCGAGTCGGCCGAGTTCTCGCGCGAGTGCGAGATCGACGGGGACTTGCTGCCCGTCGACGGCGGGTTGAAGAAGGAGTCGGGCAGGTTGCGCATGCGCAGCGGCACCTGCAGCGGCCGCTTCGAGTCGGGCTTGAGGACGCTGTCGAAGAGGGCCTGGAGGTCCGACTCGCTGTTCTGGTCGATGCGCACGACGAGGTTGCTCTTCGCGGCGCCGCCCGCGCTCACGTCCCCCACGTCCTGGTTGAGCGCCATGGCCGAGCTGGGGCCTGACCTCGGCTGCCTCGGCTGGCTGCCCTACCTCCGGGGCTCCCGCGCCTCCTGGCCGGCTCTTCTCCTCGGGCTGCCGCGGCGCGCTGCCGCTGGCGCTGGTGCTCGCGCTGCTGCTGCTGCTGCCGCTGCCGCTGCCGCTGCCGCCGCTGCTGCCGTCGCTGCCGTTCCTCCTCTACTACGGAGCGGCTCTCCCTTCCTCCCGCTGCCAGGCCTTTTTTTACAATCGTCGCTCTTTCTCTCCGTCGCTTCCCCTCGTGCCGCGCGCGCGCGCGCGCGGAGAAGGAGGCGCAGAGGAGGACGCGCTCGCGCCCGAGAGCCCGGCGCTCTCTCTCTCTCTCTCTCTGGCTCCCTGCCGCCCGGGCCGGAGGCGCAGGAGGGAAGAGAGCCGCGGATCGGGGGAGAGAGAGAGAGGCCTACGGGAGCGTAGATCTCATTGGGCGCGCGCGTTTATCGCGGCTGTACCTGCAGCAGGTATTTCCTCGCTCCTCTCCCTCTCTGCGGCTGGCTCGCGGTCCTTGTCCCGTCCGTGCGGGCTCGGCGGGCAGGTCCGGGCCGCGAGTGCGCTACCTGCGCTCGGCGGGCGGCGCGCCGGGGACGAGGCCGAGGGTCCGTTGGCGGCTGCGGCGGCGGCGGCAGGAGCGCGGGGCAGGAGCCGGCGGCGGTCCTCCCGGGCGGCGGCGATCGGCGGGGATCGGCGGCGATCGGCGGGCTCTCGGTCCGCTGCCGGTGGCGAACCCTCGGGGGCCCGGGCACTGCGCACTGGGCTGCGCGGGCGCCTCACTCGCGGGCCTCCGGGCCTCCGGGCGATCGCGGCCGCGCTGGGAGCGCTACGTGTGGGCTGAGCCGCTGCCTGGGGCGCCGCGGGCCGCGGAGCGAGTGCACGAACTGCCGCTTCGGGGAACTCTCGCGCGCGAGTGTAAAGAAGAGCGCCGAGAGAGAGAGGAGAGCCCCGCTGCCTGCCGCTGCCTCTCCGCGCCGTGGCCGCGCGCGCCTCTGTGTGAGTGCGGCCGGGCGCCGCAGCCGCCGCCCGAGCCCCGAGGGAGAGAGGAGGCGGGCGGCGGGCGGCGGGCGGCGGGCCCGAGCGCCGACCGGTGGAGGGGGCCGGCCGAGCTGCCGCCGCCGAGCCGCCGCTGCCGAGCCGCTGCCGAGCCGCTGCCGAGCTGGCGACGGCGACGACGACGAGGCCGCGCGGCTTTACGAGCCGAAGGCGGCCCGCCCGGTCCCCGAGCGGGCCCCCGCCGGCCCCCGCCGGCCCCCGCCCCGCCTGTTTACTCCGCGGCGCGCGTGAGAATCCGCGAGGGTGCCTCGGCTTATTTCGCGCCCGAGCGCCGCGCTATCTTTAGCCGGAGGAGGGAGCGCCGCGGCCGCGGCCGCGGATGCAGAACGGCCGCCGCGCCCGGGGGAGCGGCCTCGGGGTGCGCGCCAGCCGAAAGGGGCCGCGCCGAGGGCCGCGGGCGCGTTCACCTCTCCGCCGGCCGCCGGCGCCCGCGGCTTTCCTCCTTTTCCGCTGGCCCGTGGCCCCGTGGCCGGCTCCGCGGCGCTGGCCCAGCGACATTTTCTTGCCGTCGGTGCAGCCCCGAGGCCCGCTTCCCGCTTCCCGCCTCCCGACAAAACCAACACCGTCAGCCAGTAAGCCGATACACGCGAGCCAATGTTTTGCCCTTGTTTCCGTGCCCGGCTGCTGCGCGGGCCCTCGTATTTTCCCCGGGCGCCGCCTGCCTATTGCTCAAAGGTTATTATTCGTCGGGAGCGTCGTGGGAAATGTCAAGCCGTCCCCCCGCCCCCGCGCTTTTTACCCGTCCGGCCGATTTCTCACCGGCGTCGCGTGGACCCGGTGACCCTGAACGATCGCCTCGCGCCCAAGAGCTGCCTCCGGTTTGGGCGCGCCCTTTTCCGCGACTTTTCCCCGGACTTTTCGGGCCGAATGCGGGCCAAATCTGTATACCTCCATCTACGGCACCAACACGCGGGCGCCGCGCGCGCGCGCGCGCTCCAGAGCCCCGAGGTTACTTCCCACCCCATTCTCCTCTGATCCCGTCTGATCTTGCTCCGACGTCTCGATCCAACGCGTTGATAGAACGAGACGGAGATACACGCGGGAGGGAAGGGCGAGTCAAGTTAACTTTAAATACATTACGCCTAGAAAGAGAGACTAAACTCCTCCGACTAAACTGTAGCGAGGTGTTATGGAGAGCTGGCAAAAGAGAAGCGATGAATATTACCGCGAGAGAGATAGACGTCCCACACATGCGTGTGCATATAGAGGGAAAGAGGGAACGCGGACAATTAGCATGTCTCAAGAGACCTCTGCACTCCTATCCACTCGCTGCATCTATCTGCGATTGCACTTTTTCATCTTGCTCGATAACAGTAAATTCAGCGAGGAAATTGAAATAACGCTCCGAGAATCTCCTCGATAATGAATAAACGATTGTTTTCTTTAACGTGGCCAAACGTTAAAATCGACTCGTGGAATATAATCAAGGAAAAACACGATGCTGCGCGGCAATGGTCAACCTCTCGGCCAATACGTGTCGGCAAACGTTAATTAATTAAACGTCCGCTTCCACCAAATATTGCAAAAAATTTGCACACGCGAAAGGTTTTGCAATTTTAAACGATAAAAAACCACGACTTGCAAATTTATTCGGAATCGCGGTATGCCATTTTTTAACAATGGTTTTAATTTACGAACCCTTCGGTTATTATTAGATTATAAGGATTGGAAACAAATCGTACCCCGACTGTCGTTGTTTAAGAATTCAAAAGAGAAAAAAGTGCTTTACAGATATTATAAGAAACGAGAAGAAAAGAAAAGGGGGAAGAAGGGAGAAGAAAGAGCTGCACAATTAACGAGCTGAAAAAAGGCAGAGGAGAACGAAGAAAGATAAAGGTCCCGAAAATAAGAGAGGAAACTACAGGAAATTTTAAACGAACAAGAAAAAAGAGGTTAAGTAAGTGCGTAGAATTAAAAAGACAGACATAAAAAATGGGAAAAAAGCAACATAGGGAGAAAGACAGAGTATGAGAAATAAAGGAGAGTCGAAAGAAGGATATATGTATATATAGATACACTATAATAAGAGAGAATGAGAGAGAGAGAGAGAGGGAGGGAGAAGCATAGAGAGAAAAAAGGAAAGACCTCGGGAAAGACAGAAGTAGAAAAAAGAGAGTGAGACCCTGGACAGGTACTAGAAAGAAAGAGAGAGGAGAGCGAGGAATATAGCCTCCTTGGAACATGAGAGAGAAGAGGGAGAGTAGTCAAGTGGATTGGAGTAGGGCAAAATGACCCAGCGGCTCGATTCACAACGAGCACGATGTGCTGAGTGCCTCGAACCGAACTCTCGGGTTTCTTTCCCTCTCTTTTATCTCTCTTGCTCTCTTGCCATTTTACACACAGCCTCACGTACGAAGCCCTATAGCTGTGTGAATCAGTGAAGGCATGGCCATGCCGATACTGCACTGTAGAGTGCACCGGCGCGCACACTGTACATTGTGTGCAGTCTAGACGGGAGGAATGCGTTCCTAAAGTAGAGTGGGGTCGACCCGCTCAGGCACACGCATATACAGCAACTTGCGTCTGTGTCTAAGGGCCATTTTTAAAGCAAAACGTGACAATCTAGCGGGAAAATAGGCGATTCGAATCATGTGATCCTTTCAGATTAAAGCGCATCAACTTGTCTCTGCAATCAACTATTATTCAACTTTGCCGGAGAACAAATTATTTTTCTTCTAGTCTTTATAAAATATAATCATTAATTTTTCAGTCCTCTCATATATATCTACATTTTGTTCATTACATTTATTAAATACATTTAATTAATTTAAATGAATATCATTAAGCAAAAGCATTAGTATATTACAGTATTGATTAATAAAAAATATTTAGGCTTTTTTAAATGTTTTGAAAATATTTTATAAAATTTGGAAATAGTTCATGCAAATGGATATAAACAGTTCAAATTGTTGCCAATTGCAACTTACAGCAATTATGATGATGTACTGTGTTTCAAAAAATTAAAATAAGAATAAAAATATATTTTTCTTTAAAATTAGTTTAACTCGAGGTTTATCTCTCACCTATTATGCTATATGTACGTGCAACATCTATAAAAATCATTTTTTTAATTATGTCAATTTTGGAAAAAATACATAAATATTTTGTTGACGAATTTTTTTATTTTTATTTAACTTACCTGAAAATTAAAAATATACAAATTTGATCTTTGGAGTTTTACTTACATATTTTTATAATAATTACATTTTATTGATATACGATAAATTCATTGTAGTTCCGTTATTATTTTTAGAATCAAGTTATTGATTACTGATAAGATATAACATGTGATGCTTCTTATACAGCTAAACGCTAAAAGATCAATGCTTCATTCATAATAAAATAAAAAAATGGAGCTCGGTATAGACAAGATTTTTGTAATCATTTAATTTTTAGAGTTTAATTTTTAGTAATAATTCAAGATTTAGATTATATCTGTATTTAATTGTCAATGACTAATCACCCGAATTACCAATGCCAAAGAAATTAATTGATTCACATTTTAAATTAGACATAACAGTGTTAACCGAAAAAAATTATTATGTATTTACGTAATTAAATTAAATAGTGTTTTGTATAAGATGATAAATTTTTTTTATAATGCAAGTAATAATTGTATACAAATAAGCTATTATAGCATAAAATCTTTTTATGTTTACATATATATTTGATTAGATACACATTAATTACTAATTAGGTTAGTTTATCTAGTCATTAATTTAATTTTTTGTATTGCTTATAAAAGTCGATTGACTTTTGAGTCTAATTTTTTTATTACTCATTTAAATTTTAAAGCGTCTAATTTTAAAGATTCTCTACCCAAAAAGAGGCACATTCCATGATGCGTTTGGGATCACTCGTGCGACAAACCGCCATCTATAATGACCGACGGTCGATTCGAGGTTTCAATGTTTCGGCCTCTGCTTATACACAGTGCAGTTGCGATTCAACGCGAAAAATGTAATAATATATTAATCAACATTAATCGAACATGTTGAATTGAATAACTTCGCTGCCGAAAATCGGAGCGAGCCCACCGGCTCACTACGTGACATTTTGTATGTACTTTTGAAGGATTAAATTGAGAGCTGCCTCTCGCGAGGCGACGTGTTGACGTAAAAGGCGAAGATGTCTTCTAAGAGGTATTTAATTTTCTCTACCTTTTTCTTTTGTTTTCCGACCTGGAGACTGCTTCCGCAAATAAATTCGGCTATTGAATTTCATAATTGCATAATGTCCAAATTCCATACCACGAATGCTCCTGACGGCTTGCGTAAATATTGCGGACGTCTGTCCTAGCAAGACTCGCACGCTCAAAGTTTCCCCTCTCACAGTTCCTCTTTGTTAACCTGAGTATTTCATATTACCCCTATATGAAAAATCCATTTGTTTTGATTATTTATATCTACTTGCGGTCATGTTAATTACTTAACACAGTCATACATTCATGTAACTTATTCACAAAATGTTTTTGATTTATATTTTTTGTGTAACAGAAATAATGCTATCTAACAATGTAGACCAAAATTGATATTTGTCACAGAAATAGATAAAATGTTTTTAAATACAATTAGACAATTAAAAGTATTTTAAGACTTTCATTTATGCCGATAAAAAAACTACAATATTGATATTATAACTAAAATGTAGTCGTATACCCTTTTCCAGCATATTGTTTTTTATGTTACCATTGTTAATCATTAAATTTCTTTTGAATTTTAAATACTAAGATTAATTTAAATTATTAATAACTCATTACTTATGTTTAAACCATTTTAGCGAGCTAAAAAAGTTATCGGAAGAGAGCTTAACCAGACAGCCAGAGGAAGTATTTGACATCATTTGTAAATTAGGAGAGGGGTAAGTTTTCAAAAATGACAGAATTTATTATGCCTAGAACTATTTCTATTCAAATTTATTTTTATACTGTTAGTATACAAATTTTTATTGTCTTTTTTATGTTTGTAGGTCTTATGGATCTGTGTATAAAGCTTTGCACAAAGAGAGCGGACAGGTACTTGCAATTAAGCAAGTACCTGTCGATACAGATCTTCAAGAAATTATTAAAGAAATTTCAATAATGCAACAGTGTGATTCTCCGTATGTCGTTAAATATTATGGAAGTTATTTTAAAAATACTGACTTATGGGTACGTTATAATATTATTAAATATACTAATTATTTAAATTATTTAAAAACGATAACTAATTATTTTTATTTAATATTTGATAGATTGTAATGGAATATTGTGGTGCTGGGTCTGTCAGTGACATTATGAGGTTAAGAAAGAAAACGCTGCAAGAAGATGAAATTGCTACAATTTTAAGTGATACATTAAAAGGGTTAGAATATCTACATTTAAGAAGAAAAATACATAGAGATATAAAAGCAGGAAATATTTTATTAAATAATGAAGGTCATGCTAAATTAGCTGACTTTGGCGTTGCAGGTCAATTAACTGTGAGTAATAACTTTTCTTTCTTTTTATGTCTATTTATTCCGTAGAGGCAAATAAGAATACCTATTTCTTCTATACCAAAAATACATTATTTATATTTATGTAATCTTATAGGACACAATGGCAAAACGTAATACAGTTATAGGAACTCCATTTTGGATGGCTCCAGAAGTTATTCAAGAAATCGGATACGACTGTGTTGCTGATATTTGGTCATTGGGTATTACAGCTCTTGAAATGGCAGAAGGCAAACCACCTTATGGAGATATCCACCCAATGAGAGCCATTTTTATGATTCCAACAAAACCACCACCAAGTTTCAGAGAACCTGATCAGTGGAGTCCAGAGTTTATTGATTTTGTAAGTGTGTGCCTTGTGAAAAATCCTGAAGAAAGAGCGACTGCTAGTGAATTACTGAATCACGAGTTTATAGGTACTTTGTTATTATAAACAGTCTTTTACATTTTAAATAAATGTATCAATTCTCAATTGAATATTGTTTGAATTTTAGGAAATGCAAAACAGCCAAGTATTCTTAGTCAAATGATAATGGATGCGCATGAAATTCGAGAAAAACAAAGCGCTAATCGTGCACATATAATAAATAATGTAGCAATTAAGGGACAAAATAACGCTGATGATTCGGTAAATTTTGACGCATTTTATAAAGTTTGCATTTAATAAATTTGATAATAGTTTTTTCATTTTTTTATTTTAAAGGATGATGACGACTGCACTGGTACTATGAAACCTTTACCAGAAGATCAAGGAACTTTAGTTCCAAGTCACGACCTCCCAGATACAGGGACACTTACTTCTGCAATGTTAGATTTAGGTACAATGGTTATAAATAGTGATACAGATACTGAAGCGACAATGAAGAGTAAGTGTTTTTTTTATTTAAAATACTGAATTTTTATCAAATTTTTGGTAAATATTTGGTAAATATTTGTAGTTTAATAAATTGAATTCAAATTAAAGTTTATTAAATTTTAATTTGAGATCTTTAACATACATAAATTATCATGATTTAAATTCATCACAATAAATTTTAAATAACTAAATAAATAACATTGACAGGGCACAATACTGGATCGGTCGAATCGGGAAAAAAATATCGACCGTTATTTTTAGATCATTTTGATAAGAAAGAATCACCAGAAGTTGAAAAAGTATGTATACTAAATTAAGTCGAGCGATTTTATAATATTTATATATTGTTTTAATTTCTAATTTTGTTTTAAGGGAAATGGACAAATTCATTTGGTGCAAAATGCTGATATAGAAGCAAAACCAGAAGTTCAAAGTCAATTAGAATCACAGAGGTTTCAAAGTCATTTGCAGTTACAACTGAATCAGATTTCGCATCCAATGCCTGAACAACCTCTTAACAACATATCGAAAATACAAAATGTTTTCAATGAGCGTGAATTTGAATTTGTAAGTATTGGCATATTGACTTAATTAAAAATTTTTAATGTAATTTTATGAACCAAGGAATATTTTATTTCATTTGTAGTTGAAGTTCCTTTCATTTGAAGAATTACAACAAAGAATGGAAAATCTAGATGATGAACTAGAGAAAGAAATAAATGAATTAAAGAAAAGGTACCAAACTAAACGTCAACCAATCCTTGATGCCATGGATACAAAGCGAAAGCGTCAACAAAATTTTTAACGTTAGGTACTCTAATTAACAAGAAACATGTGTGATAGATCCAAGGGTGTACAGATGTATAAATAAATAGATATTCTATAATCATGCATCTAATTTCGTAAGAAAAACATCGTTAAAAGAGTGCTGAAGTTTTTCTTAAGGAATTGGAGAATTTAAAGAAAAAGAAAGAAGAAATAGCCATTAGCCTCACGTTAACAGTGTAAATTGTTTAACAGGATTCAAATACGAAGAACTACGATAATACTTAATTTTTTATTACTTGAACGTAGTTATTGTTAAATATACTATTCTTATAGAAGTATAATACTTAATATAATATAGGAACCGTTAGCAAAGTAGTGAGGAAAATGAGAACGCAATGATATACATCGACGCGTGTGTAAATAAAACAACTCGACTGCTAATTTTTGCACTGAAAAACTTTTTACGATATTTATAGCATAGGAGCGAGAAGAAAAATCCTAATGTAAAGAAATTTAACGTCTTTATAAGATCAGGCTAGATTTTATACGTCGATAGTATCGTCGAATAGTTACGTTCTTATTAGACTGCCTTTTTATAGCAATAATTTATATAAATTTTCAGCTACGCATTTTAGTGATTTTAATGCATAATTAATCACTTAATGATAATAAATGAATAATCATCTTTTTTTATCTTGTGACACATTTATGTTGGATCTAATACTGTATGTAAGCCTAAGCAGTGAAACTTCCTTAATTTAATGCCAACTTTTGAATGAAAGCTTTAAATTATGTACGAACGATGTAGTTTAACATTTTTGTATCTAGCTCTAGTAAATATGTGTTGTATATAAGTAGTTTTCAGTTGAATTTATTATAATCTTTGCAGATGAAAGTATGCTACAAAGATTTTATAAATTCTTTTAATAAGCACTTGTAAGACTGTCGTTGTAGCAGTTCAATAGTATTTGCAGTGACTATAAATTTTCTATTTTCTATTATTAACTTTTTATAAAGTGAAAAATAAAACAATTAAATCATGTAAAATTGTAGGTCCTATGGATCTGTAAGTAAGAAGCTGCTTAAAGCTTGTTTATAAGTTCTTGCGATTCAGCAAGTCAGTTAAATAATTAATATTCAGTTATTAATTATTGATTTGGTGAAGTAATTCACTGCATTGTTGCAATATTCAAAAGTTCGCGTTAAACTATTGATAGTTATCAAAACTACGAATACTTTCCACAATACTTTATATAAAACATCATATCTAAGTTTAACGTGAAGACAATTTTGTGTTGGACATGAATCGCTTCCTACTGCCATATAGAGTACAGAGATTTGCCTGATTAAAACAGTTATGCACTTAACTTATTTTTGTTTCTGTGTAATATTTTTTTGCGCGTAAGCCCTGTGTGGACGTTTTCCTGGTAGATGTGTATTACCTTTATTAACGTGTCACCTCATTTTTAGAGGAAAAAAAACCGTATATATTCTTTCGCTAGTGAAAAAATGCGCGATCGTTTTCACTTTAAGCGAAAAATAAAGATTTTTTAGTATTAGTCTTCCCTGTTACAATTGTATTCGAAAACGTGAGATTAAACAAATTGTTAATCGACACTATAAAATGAAAAAATTAAGATCATATGGTAAAGAATACAATGATGAGTTATGTACATTATTCTGCGATTTGAGATCTTTTGATTTATAGTGCTTTCAGGGTTTATTGTTACAACATTAGTTGTATATATATAATTATGAATTTTTAATAAAAAATCGCACTGATAGATTTTTTATTATTATTTAATGTTATAATTAACGATTAAAAATTTATTTGATCTTTTTTGATTTATTGTATTGATAAATTAATAAATTCTTTCGATTTTTTTACAATGTGACTATAGAATTGCTAAAAAATTCTATAGTAAGAACTGAAACTTTACCGACATTCGTTTTGAGAACAATCGTAATAAAATAGTTACATATTTTTGATATAGAAATTAATAAACCATGCGCCTTCTTGACCGACTACAAGGTTCTCACATAAAACTCATAAATAAAATATCGATTGCCATGATAAGCGGCTCTCGGAAAACCTATATGTATAGCGTCAGTGCGAAAAACATTGTATTACCGTTTTGCTTTATCTAAAAAATGAGCATTAACTAATTATAGAATGTTGTGAAACTTTTTGGTTTAAAAAAAAGAAAAAAAAACGATAAAATAGAATGCATGTTATGCAAAGTTTTTGACTTTTCTTACAAAACCTTACTTATAATTATTACTATACATAGTGTATAATTATTATTATACACTACAAATAATACTAATGAAAACGTATATACCATTTAGAAACAAGAATATATAAATTTATTGACCTTTGAGTATTACAAGTGGCAGTTCACAGTTAACATACATGTTATAATCTGATTCTCACGATTCACGTTTACATTTGTAACTCTCATGTATCTGAAGTATATATAAGAGTTTTTTAAATTAATTTTACATAAACTAAATAATTTAATTTACGCTCCTGGTTTTCAGTTAACAACACAATAAAAAGTTGAAACAGTTTACAGTATTTGAGAAATATCACATGGCGATCCATAATTCTGTTTAAAACTGTTGCGATATGTTATATCAAAACTACGATTCATATTTTTTATCACTGAGGATAACATTTATAATCTCATAAGATCATACATTTTTTACATAAATGAATCATGTTATTATTAAAAAATAGTACATAGTAAAAATGAGAATATATCTTATTAACAGAGACGTGAATCTTTTATTTACAAACGAGGTAGCTTAGATTAAATACTTCCATGAAATTTAATGAATTACTTTAAATTCTTAAATTTAACACTTATAATCTTATTGTTAAAGTATTAATTAGATTATTAACATGGGACAGTTTTTTAATTATGTACAATTGTATTTCAATATCTAAAATTAATTTTTAAGGAAAAAATGTACCAAACATGTAAAAAATTTAATTTTAATTTTTATGCTCAAAAAATATTACACATATTTAAAATACCAGACAATATGTACTGAAAATAAATAAATAATGAGTATTCTTTAAATAGTAGTAATTTTAATTACTTAAAAAGCAATTTATTTTTCGTTTTGATACCTAAAGTAATACAGAAATTAATCTTAATTGTAATTAATATTAATTGCTATAATAAACTTTTAGAATATTAATACTAAAAAATTATTTCTAAAACATTGTAATGATATAAAATTTAATACAAATCTCCAGATAGTTTATTTTAATAAATGTATATTCATCATATCAATTTTTTACTTTTAAAATCAGTAAAAAAATATCTGAAGTTCAAATTAATTTTTTTAATTTTTAACATTTTAGTACATTTTGTTTTTGATAAAAAATATTCTTCTATATAATGAACCCTATTTCCAGGCACTCTTATGTACAAACCGCAAATTACCAAAAATATATGTAGTACATTTAAAGACATTGTTAATATTTCGTAATATGTTATGTACAATTTATTTGGCCACTCGTTTTTTAGTTAACTTTAATATATTGATAAAATTATTTCTTTACATAAAGTATTTACTTGTAGATTGAATTAAAATACTGATATAAAAAGAATATCTTTATATATACCATATAAAATTTTAAAACGGACGTGAACAATATGTTAACGTTGTTACAGTTACGTAAAAATATTATATATAGTTAACAAATTTAAATACGAACTTTTGATTTTCTAACATACTTGAAATAAAAAATATATTAAAGTATCTAGAATTTCAGATTTCTTACATTTTATCTTATTTTAAAGTAAAAATTTTATTATTTGGAGTAAAATAAAATTAACTAGTGGAAATGTCATGTTTAATTTACCTATGCATTTCATGTTTATGAAAAATATACAAAAAACTATCATGGCAACATACAAAATTCATTGTATAAATAAACTATGATACATATTATGCTATTACCTTATAGGTCATCATCTCCTATCATGCAAAATGCATTATTTTCTAACAAATCTCCATCAGTACTACATCTTTCTTTATGTGGAATAGAAGATTTAACAGTATTCGTTTTTTTAATTTTTACAGCAGAAAGCCTTTCAGTAATTTTTTTGATAATAGGCTCTGTTTTCGTGCGAGTATTCATTTCATTTTCCTATAAAAAGAATGAAATAATCATAATAAATATTAAATAAATTTTTATATTATATATGTAGTATATTATACTTTTGTATTTTTATTAAATGTTTCTGGAGAAAGGGAACCCATAACTGTTACACTATATCCGTCTCTTGTAACATATGTCCACGACTTTCCACTTGCTTCTTGGTTTTTAATTCCTCCAACATTTTTTAATAAAAGTTCATCAATCATTGATTGCAAACAAACAGACATTAATATAGCTTGTTCAGAGGAAATAGTAATCCATTGTAAGTGATCTTTTGCCATTAAATATTCAAATGATAATTCAAGGCTACATTCAGGATTTTCTTCATATTTATCACTTCCCTACATAATTGAAATTTTATCAAGTTAAAACTAAATTATTTATTTTTACAATATATTAATTGTAATTATTATTAGTAATTATTATTGTTTCAACATTATTCTTTAATCAATCTTTGTTTTGTTAATAAATAAGAGAATATGTATTAAAATACCAAGTAAAAAGCATGTATTATAAACTTTTTGTTTACCTCATGTAATGTTGTGATTCGCCAACATCGCATTCTAGTGACTTTAAATCCCAATTCTTCAGGATCCCTTTCAGATGAATCAACTCTAACATTCAGTTCATTTTTTCCTATAGACACTAATACTTTAGATCCAGGTGTAGGATAATCACAGATACATGGAGCAAATTGTATGTATCCATAATATTTGAGAGATTGAACTATTTCTATGTACTGCAATTAAGTTTTTATATGAATGTGGTCTTAAAACATTTTAATTATTATAGAAAATTGCTCAAATGTTTTTGAGATATTATATTTAAATGAAATAAAATTAAACTTAAAATTTATTTTTTAATCAATTTTGAATTTAAAAGTAAGTGCTTATGAATAACATTATTAATATTTCTGTGCATTGTATTAAAAAATTTATAATATATAATTTAATTTACTTCTTCTTTTGCATTACGCTGCTGTAATATTTTCAAGCGCTGATCAATGTCTTCTGGTACAGGAATCCATCCTCTTTCTATTTCAGCAAAAGCTTGATAATATAGTAAGTTCAAGGCTACTGTATTATTAAGTAATTCCAAATCAAATGCTGTATCCCAATACCATTTTCCTAGTACCACTTTTGTATTCATTTTCTGCATATTTTTTTGAGTAATAATTGGTGATTCAAAATTTTGTAACTTTCGTAAAACTAAAACAATAAATAAAACTATATAATTTGAAGTACTTTTCCCTAATATTTATTACAATAAAAGGAACATACCAATGAAATTTTCTTCATTTTCAAAAATAATGAATAAAGAAAAGTAAGGACAAAATTTTTCATCTAATTTAATGTTTTTACATACTTTCTGAAAAAATAATTATTTAATTATTATTTAGAAAGAATTTAATTAACTGAAATAAAAGTTAAGATTTTACTCTTAAAATTTGGCCAGAGTTCTCAGATAACTTAATTTCAAGACGTATTTTTGCTCCATTCATAAGAAAGACATCTAAAGTTTCATCTTCAAATAAACCTATGGCACTTTCTAATTGTGCACTTAATAAAAATCCATTCAGAAGCTCAGAATTATTAATACTTGTATTTTGACCTATAGTTTGAATGTATTTATCAAGTGATAATCTTCGATCTTCTTGCTGATTTACGGTCAGAGGAAAAAATTTTTTAGGAGGAAAAGATGGTAGTGTCACCTCTAGTTCTTTTAGTAATTGTTCGTGGAGGTTGTGAAGCTGTTTATATCTAACAGTACAATGAAATAATCCATTGATATGTAAATTATACCCCTAAAATAATTTTATAATTTTATGTACAAAATTGAATGTAACTAAATAGAATACTTTTATAATCATAGTCACATAATTTTCAAAAATTTTAATATTACAAAAGTCAATACTTTTGAAGATAAAACATTTTTGTTAAATGTGAAGAAAATATTATTAAATTATTAATCTCTTTTAAAAATTTAAACTTATACAATCTTTATCTTTGTATAAAATTTGCCATATTTCAAATTTATTTTTAACTGAATAAATAAATGTACTATACTTTACTACAAAATCTATGTTTAATTATTATAATTGCTTATAATTTTAAATCATAAAAATTAGTAATGATATTTTTAATTATTTTATTATATAACTACAATTATAAATGATTTATATTTTAACAATAAAGTAATAAAAGGTAAAAATTTGTTACCAAATACGCATTGCCAGCTTCATCAATGAGTTCTTGGGTGTCTGGTACAGAAAAATGCATTCTTACAATGTTTAATTCCTTTTATCTATCTATATCAATACATACTCAACTTTTTCTTGAAAAATACAAAATATTAAATGT
This sequence comes from Sycophaga agraensis, assembly GCA_018906755.1. Taxonomy (NCBI): domain Eukaryota; kingdom Metazoa; phylum Arthropoda; class Insecta; order Hymenoptera; family Pteromalidae; genus Sycophaga; species Sycophaga agraensis. Next base: position 2,302,963 of record JACCIE010000003.1, read on the forward strand.
AATAGAACAATTCTAAGCCTTGCTAAATTTTTAAAGTTATTATAAGTTACCACTGCTTGCTTCCATGTGAAAGTTTTAGGTATATGACTGAGTGATCATAAATTAAAATACAATAGTCTTTAGGTGTACACAACTTGCAACCGTATTAGGAGATGACTTCTTCAAAAACCATTTACATATGGTTTCTTAGTAACCTCTAAAATCAGGAACTATTATCCAAATATTTACTTAGGCTATCACAGTTTTTGTTAAATTAATTTCTATTTATAAGATTTAAGTTTTTTCCCTTTTGCTATATGCCAGTAAGTTCCATTCTCGTTACGAAAATAAAGAGTACAATTTGTCAAAAAGTTTGACAGCTGATGTTATAGGTGACTTGTGCACGTACAACAAAAGAATGTAAGCGGATTACCGCAGTAAGACTTCCCGCACTGATTTTTGCGAGATCCGTTTTACACTTGTGTATGTGGCATTGCGCATGTATGTCGTTAAGTGGGTGGAAAGCGTGAGGAGAAAGGTTTTGACGTACATTAAAAAACACAGCTGAGAGTAGTAGCAGGAGAGATTGATAAAATCCATAACTCTCTGTCTGACAATCTATGCGTTTGAATGTTTTATCATTGCTAATTTTTATACAACTTTTTTCCTCCCATAATAAGTACTTGTTTACGTTCTTGACTTCTTGACTTTTCTCTTGACCGGGATATTAGAAGTTATCCTGCTATAAGTGCTGATTTAGCGCGCTCTTTCAGTTAACTTATACTGAGAAGTGCAGCAATCCAGTATAGTTTCTTATTTTATCGAACAATTTTCAACTGTACATGGTTTTCAGTGAATGTACTTATTAAAGGAAAAATACATTGCATATAACAGTCTCGAAATCTCAGTATGTTTGTTTTTTTTTAATTTTATTTATTGTATTTTGAAGTTCAAGTTCCGAGACTGACCGAAAAACAACCGCCACCCCACATCAATGATACGTACTCATGCATCGTCTGTGCACGAAGCAGTTTTTGCGAGAATTTGCGATTGCAGCGACACCTCACGGTAAAATAGTTATCATCTGTATTATTGAATTCGAAGTTTTTTCTGCAGTTTACCTAGTATTAACAAATTTCACAAACTTTTATCTAATTTATTTAAATTAAAATTATTTCTTTCTATTTATTATTATTCTTATTAATTGTTATAAAAAAACATTACTTACGTATGGAAATTTGAAATAACATTGTTTAATGAAAATATTGTAGTTTTCATAATTATATTTCTCGGTTTAATTCATTGGTAATAGCATTACATTTACAAAAATTTAAAAGTAGTTTTTGATTTAAAGACTCATATAGTAACCGCTTTCTATTCGAACGTTTTAAATATTTAATATATTACCGGTGCGTGTGTTCAATCTGTTTCGTTTTTTCTACATAATCTTAACTACTGTACGTTTTTTAGTATAGGTTATTTCTCAATATTTTACATTAGTAAAAAGTATTATGTCGAGCTTTTCATACGAGGAGAAAAAAAGTGTAGTTCTATTAGATGAGAGAGAACATCCACAAGATGGTACAGAAAAATGGCAGGAAATCGGTTTAGAAGTCGGTCGTGACGGGATGGAGGTTCATACCGCGTATCATCAATCGAATGATGAACTTGTTTCTATTGATAATATAAAGATGGAGAGCGAAAATCAAGAGAATAACATTAACGTTGATAATTTGAAAAATTGTGTAAGTTTTTGTATTATACGAATATTAGTTATAGGTGTTAGTTTTATATTAAAATAGACATTATGTTTTTCATTAAAAAATAAATCAATTGGCTATAAATTGATATCAATTTTTTCATTAACGTCTAAATTCATATTTTTGAACTTATTTTTTTTAAATTTAGCGAGATTTTCAAACAGTTACAGAGGAAACCTACACGGGAGAAGAGATACGTTATTATCAATTAGACGGGTTCGTAAAATATTTATTATGAATACTAATGAGCAAGGAAAATTTTAATATCTCAAATTAATAATTACAGTGAAATAATAGATATAAATGATTTGGAGAAATATGCTATAACTGATTCCGGAATATCAAGTAATCTCAATAATGACGAATTCCTTTGTGCATTGCCGACGCATAAGCGTCCCTTAGATTTATCTGATTTTGACGTTGAACTATTAAAAACGTTTGAATATAGATCACAGCAAGAACTTGAGCTGAAAAAAGAAGAACACGAAAAAAAAATGAAAGTTTATAAAATGCAATTGAAGTTCGGAGAAGAAGCCCATAAAGAAAAAATGAAAATATTGAAAGCAAAATTAAAATACGTTGAAGATCAAATTTATCACATTGATCATACACTTTGTAATAAAAAATTACAGAAGAGATTTAAAAGCGGTCCCATTTAAATACATAAATTAATGAATTTTATTTTTATTTTGTATCTATAATTTTAAATTATAATATTATTTAAATTATAATATTTTAAAAAAATGTATTTTTGTAAAAATGAAAATTTAAATTAAAAAATAATTTTAAATATATGCTTAATACATCCTATTCTACTTGAGATAAACCATTAACTAGACACACATTAATTATAACTATACAAGAAATAGTAATAGTTTTAATTTATCTTCCGTTTCAATAACATTATTTTTGAAATAGAATTTGGTTTTTACTTTTTTCACAAATAAATATTAGAAATTAACATTAGAAAATGAAATAATGATTAAGTACTTTTAATTCATACTTGAAACTAATAGTGCCATTTAATATTTATAGCAACCAACCACAGATTATAAAGTAGCTTGTTGTTTTAAAAAAAGGATTGTCGATTTATAAGGAAGTTTCTCTTCGCAATTCTGTCACCACCACCAATGAAGGTCGTCATGCGCGCACATCGTAAGTCTCATAGATATCTTTACATATCATCACGTTCGATCGACTTAATTAGATATGCTTAGGAGCAAAGCTAGTGGCAAGAGTCACACATAGTCGCGTAGACTCGATTGATCGGAAAGTAATGGCGACTACAAGTGACTGAGCCCAAATACATATGATATGATCGTTAGGTATAATATGTATTATTTTTGCATCTCTTTTCTTTTAATGTGCGCAAATAAATTACAAAATTTATTATATTATTCTATATGAATGAAAATACAAGAATTTTCCTTAATAATGTACTTGTTTAATTTAAAACGTAATTGTTTGGTTAATATATATGTCAATAAGAGTCATAAGTAAACTCTGAATGAACTTTTATATGTTTTTTAAAATATAACAAAATTTGTTAACGATAAGTTGCTTAGATAATAATTGTTAAGTAATTTAAAGTTATTATATGTATAAGAACCTAATTTTAATTTCAAAGTTTATGATTCTATAGAAACTGTACACGTTATATCATGAACTTGTTCTATAGAATTGATCACGAATTGCATTTTGAAAATTCAAATGCAATCTCTGTTAGAGTCGATTGCTTTCGAGATTGCAACATATTTGATGCCCATATAGCACATATTTAAATCAATTCTTGCGTGCATATTTTATTTAAGTATCCGCTTCAATAGTGACATTCTTTACGTGCTGTTTAAACAAATCCATTGTCGTATTAAAGTGACCTTATGAGATCTGCGCAGAAGAAGCGACTGAGCGTTTGCTCAACAAAAAGCGCCTGATGAATAGTAAGCCGTATCCCACGATTTTCTTCAGTAATATAGTCAATAGTTAATTTTCTTCTACTTGAAAGGATAATAATTACAAGAAAGAAAATAGCCATACATACTTACATATTATACTCTGGAACTTAATACATTATGTTATATTAATACTTGTTTAAATTCTGTAGAAATTTAGACAATTACTTTTGATCATATACTACAAAGACATTAGTTTTGTTCGAGGCTTTGGTGAACTAACGAGGTTGATTCCACGTGATCCCTATATATTGTGGGAAAATTTCAAGGAAAATGTAATAATTAGTATATTTAAAAGAATCTTTGCTTTGAACATGAATTGTATGTACATAGTAAAAGCAATATTGTGGTTGTACTTTAAAAATAAAATATAATTCTGTATTATCTTACAGTGCAAATGAGAAACAAATCATAATTTTGTTTATTACTGCAACTACATCTCATTCTACAGTAACCTGCACCTGTGCCTATTTTGAAGAAAATTTTTGTTTGATGCAAGTTACAGAGCCAGGGGAATCGCCAGGTCTGGCACAATGGCCTTATACCTACGATGCACACGTATACAACGACAGCCATCCTGCGTTGGAGCAGCTGTGATTCCGAGAACGTGTACATACAAACTGAGAGGGCGCGTTAGCAACAGGGGTTGATTCTCACGCGCGCGTCTCGATCCGCCGCAACGGCTTGGCCCTTTCCCGCGGGCCCCTACGCATACCTCGAGGATTCGTCGCGAGTGAGACACGTCCTGCTCGAGGGCGCCCTCGGGAGGAAAAACCCTGAGCGCCCCCTCGAAGTCGCGGAACTCGGGGCCGGGGGGAGGCTGCGCGGGGCCCTCCTCCGGCCATCTCCGCGCCTGGCGGGCCGCGGCAGGCCTGTGTAAGTGCACGCACGCGGGCTCACCTTCGATGACGAGTTTGCCGCGACTCCCTCCTCTCGCGCATTCCCGCGGCGCGGCCCCGGCGGAGCGCGCGGGCCGTCAGTACCCAGCGGATCGGACTCGGGAGCGCGCGTCCACCGGGACCTTACGCTTCCAGAGCTTGCGCCGCGGGCGTCGTCGCGCGAGCTGCCGGGCCCACGCGGCCACGCACCCTACGCGTGTGTACAGACGACGCTGTCTTCTGCTACAACAGCCGGCGGACTCGCGGTAAGCATATATACACAGCACACGGGAGCGCCGTCGCCGCGGTGCTAAAGCCGCCGGACCAATTGACGCGGGGCCGCGCCTCTAATAATACACCAGCGGTGGATGATCGGAGCCCCGCGTGGATAACTCGCACCGCGCGCGCTCCGTTCCTCGGCCCAGGTGCAGCGGTTAGCCGCAGCTCCCGGGAGCCTCGGGGCAATCACAACAAATCGCCCGCCGATTATTTTATCTCGGCCCCCTTTGTTTACCCTCGCGCGGAATAGCCGTTTTTCCAAGGCCGCCTCGGGTGGGTTTGCCTACTATCGGCGGTCGTCGCGCGCCTTCAACCGTCGTTTCCCGCCCCGGGGATCCCGCGGCGCGAGCTTCAAAACCCCGCTCCCTTTTACTCCTGCCTCCCCTGGGCACGCGATCCTGGCGAAAAAATCCAGGACCCCTGCACGGGGCCCGCGCGCGTGTGTCTGTTATACATTGTACCCACGCGCTCGCCTCTCGGAAGCGCGCACGAACACACGAAGAGGGAGCGAGGTCCGGAGCCGAAGGGGAGACGCGTTATAGATCGGAGCCGAGGCGCTCGTGCGCCCAGGCCTTCGCTCCGTCTCTCTCGGGCGCCGCGACTACCTGTTGCGCGCGGGCGGTTGTGTATACACGCGCCCGGGGATCGGCCCAGGCCATGGGGCCTTCGTCCGGCCGAATCTTCCGTTTTTTTTGTCGCCGATCGCGTTATCGCGCGTGTTTTTCGGGAATCGCTGCGCGCGCGCGCGTGTGTACATATATACATATATGCACTGCGGGAATGTCGGCGGCACGTGCGTCCGCTGGGATGCAGCTTAATGACCGGGCGCGCGTTAATTGTTCTCGCGCATGTGGCCTGCGGCAGAAAAGTGCGGAGGTAATCGGCGCCATGTATGGCTGAATGGACGACCGGGTCGTGCGTAGTGTTGCGAGCCTCGAGCACGCTCTAATCTTTAGTTTTATGTTGGAAGGGCACGCGACTCTGTATACACGCCCGTTCGCCTCCTGGAATCTGTTTATAGAGAAAAAGTGAGCAATTTAGATAAGTCACTTCCGATATCATACAAATCCGTAGTGACATAATAGCGCTTTTTATGTAACTCGTAAAGAATAACAAGAACTAAATCAAGAACGTTGACTGGAGAAACACAAAAAACTCTTGTTTACGCTCACATTAAATTAGCCGATAACTTTTACGATAAGAAGACTAATGATATAAATGAAGAGATCCCGTGGTAAACGAACTTAACCTCGATCTCAAAAATCATTATTTTTAACTTTTTTATATTACGCCATAAATTTATTTATTTAATATTCTCTTGTGGCGTATCGATATGATAAAAATATTACAATTTATTATTAATGATTTATTCAAGTAATGTTTATTGATTTAAACACATTCCATTTATACCATTCGATACATAAATGATAAATAATAATAAGTTTCATTTAAAATGCAATAATAAAAAATACCAAGTAAAAGATATTACTTATTAGTGGATATATTTGTTAATCTCTAAGAGAAATTACGTTGATTTTTTATATATTTAGAAACTGAGCAATCCTTACAATGTTGATTTGTACAGAATATTAGTGCGTGTATGTATTTATAATAATATTTTTATTATAATATATTTATTTTATTATATTATTTATTATAATATATTTTACACATAATAATATTTTTAAATCGGTGGTTGAAAACACTTATTCAAACTGAAATTCAAACCTAAATTTGCTATTCTTTATTCATTTCCCATAAATAAATGTATGGCTTCGTAACGAATTAATAATTACAGAAAAAGAAAATTAGTTTTTAATTTACGTTTTAGTTATACATGTGAATTTCTTTGAGTGAAGAATGATTCGTATATGTAACATAATGTTCATAATTTACCTTCAACGTCGCACAATAAAATGAAAAAGTTCAAGGAAAGCCGGAGATTACGTGAAAATGTGCCTAGCGTGAGAATTATGGCTAAGAAAATGTGGATCTCAAGAGTTATTTTTGTCCTTTTCCTTTAGCACGCAACTATTTAGCGCACACCGAAATAAAGTGGTTTATCCATCATAACATAAGCGACGTGTAATGATATAAAAGACGGGTTGAGTTCAATTGTAGCGACCCAACTTCCCACGCCGAAATATCGAAGTATCAATTACTTAAAGTATATTTTGATGTCGCACGAGCACTAAATACGGGAAACCTTCACTTTACGCATTAGGGCGTGGATGTCGCATGCACGCCCCAAAGTCGAGGATGAAATCCCACGTTAATTGGTCTCTTGGCGAGACGCTTGGTCATTACCATTAACGTTATCAGATAAGGTGAATGAATTCGATTTTGTGTGAAATTTTAAATTGTATTGCATGATTGCACCATTTAAATCTTAAGTAGTTTTTTTAATATATTTGCGTCAATAATATTATGAGATAAACTATGATTTAATTAATGAGAGCTTAATGTCAGTGAAAAAAAATGCAAAATAAATCAATTTATTTGATTTGAAGTTTATTCGAGAGAACATTATGTCTCGAAATTACGTACAGTCAATAATGAGGACGATCGCGATACAATTGCTCGACAATTTGAATACACTTTAAAAATTTAATAAAAAAAATAGTAGTTGCTTTTAACGTTTTTTGATTCTGTTTCCATGCAAAGAAGTTAACTTTCAGTTTAGTTTTCGTAAATTGGTTTCAAGAAACTTTAAGTACAGAACGGTCAGTAAACAATGTAATTGGATCTTTTAAGACGTACATTGACGCGTACTACGTATTGCCAGTCTCTTTCTGCACCGCGATGCAAGTTATATACATATATCTTAAGCGTAGGCGTGCGCAAATTTATGCAACAGCGTTTGTGATTGTCTCATTCGGGCAATTTCTTTGTTCTTTTTTATATTCTTTAATGAGAGAAACTTTTGAGCGCTTGAAAATAATTATTTGAAAAAGAGAATGCTTATTCAAGTCTGAGAGTAAATCAGTAAATATTTATGGTTCCAGAACCGAGTCCAGAACAGAAATAGGATATACTGATTATCGAGTAGAAATGATTTTTATGACGAATTATGAATCACAAAGTAAATATTTTAACAATGCATCGATTATTACTATTTATAGACGCCATGAAAATCTCTAACAGTCGTAAATTCTTTTTTAATGCTGACTATATATAAACGAATTTGAATATCGTTTTAAACATAAGTTGAAATTACTCAAGGCTCCTACGCGTAGTCTATTTTATGAATCATTTTTGTATATATATATAGTCAAATTTTATATTTATATAGCTATAGTTCTGGACAATATCCATATTATTGGCACGTCCATTAGAAAGTCTGCACAAGATATCAAAAAGAGAAGAATTAAACGCGTGTCGTAATTCATGAACTCAATTTCATTCATTGACAGCGACGCAGCTTCTAGTGTTATTATTATCTTCATTGAATAAGGATTTAAGTAATTGGCGCCTTAACTTCTGATACCTGACGCGCCTTTGATTACTGAATTTTTTAAGACGGCAAATTATACTCGAATTTTTACGAAGAATCATAAATCAACTTTAAAATGATCCCCGAAACATAATATATAACTTAATCTAATTTTTCAAAATATACAATGATTATACACTCAACGATGAAGTTTTATTTATGCATATGGTTATGGACGCGGTTAGTATTTATCACTTTTCCTATACGGAGGTTGCAAAAACTACGTGGAAAACGCAAAGAGCCCGCTCACCACGTGTACACCATAATTTTATTGCGACTTTCACCCATGATACGTAAAATGTTCTATGATCTTTTAAAGGTTGGAAACGTGGGAAAAATCAAAGTACGCTATCCGAAATAATTCCGCACGTGCAGTTTACCGATAATTTTCAATTTATTCTAAGGCCCATTAGGAATCAGCGGTTTTTTACAAAGGCTCGTCAGCGGTCTTTTTAGCGCGTCACGGAGTTCCTCTCGAACCAATTGGGCGTGGAATGCGCGTCGAACGGTGCGCGCGACCTGCGGTAACGTTTCCCCCATGCGAGCTAACGGTCCGTTCGAGATACTCGACTAAGGAGATGGCTGAAGAAGCCATGCGCCTAGATGCAGCCTTCGTCGCGTGAAATCCGCCGAGATGCAGTCCCGAGATTCGGATGGGAAACGGCCCAGATATGGCCGCTCGTTGGCGTTCAATGCATGGGAAATGATATAGATGCCGTGGTTTAGGAGGCGATAGCCCGATCGCAACAACCTGCAACTTGGCAGCCGTTCGTTAATGCACAATTACACGTTGGCCGTATAACAATGAGGGAAATCTGGAGGATCAAAGAGAACTGAGAAGCGGAGCGCTATCTCGAATAAGTGTCAAATATTTGTCCGAAACCGATAAGATAATTTAATAATTGTTCGTCATTGTTTCGTGTAAACCTTTCCCAAGCGTCGAACGCATTATCATCTACTTCGACTCGAATAATTCCGCATCGCCTCGTTCGTTAGTCGCGCTATGCTAATTTTATACGCGCGGCCGCGGTTTTTTTTTATCCTCGCGGGTATCCTCGCGCCAGAGCGCCTTTCCACCAATAATAAACAACACGCAATAAATCTCGCTCCTATCATCGTTTTATTGGCCGGCGGTAAATTTCACGGGCGCTCCGCCGGCACTCGGAGAAACTGCTCGGGCCCCGGGCCGCGCGTACATATATATATATGCATGGGGCTCGAGCGTCGTGGCGGCTTTATATACACCTCGTCACGTCTGCACGCGTCGGAGAAATCGATCCGCGAGCGTGTATGTCCGGCTGTACGCGCGGTGCGCACTTCTTCTAAGTGCGCCGGGTTAAATTATTCAATTTGCAGTACAACGGGCGCGCGGGGCTATAGAGCGACGCGCCGCGCGGCCGACTCGCCTGTGAACCAGTTATGGAATCGCCTCGTTCCTCCGCAGGCTATTTCAGACGTCCGCTTTCGCGAAGGAGCTCGCCAAGGAGTGTCGCTCTCAATTGCCGGGGCCCAAAAATTGAGAAGAATTGTCCCTTTTAATTGGCGACGAGCGGGTAAAAAGTAGTTTTTCTCCCAGTCGTCGCACCACCGGGGAATTCCGTTCGAGCGGATCTTGACAACGGGCCCGTTACATTCATCCTTGCAAATTGATATGCTTGTGGTATTTTGTTTGTACTTTATTAATTGCACTTTATGTTGTGCGACCGCGCAAAGGAATTAAGGGCAGAGCTCGTAATTTAAATTGAATAACTTAAACACAAGATACACATCTTCATTTTGTTTCGTGGACAACACTGGCGACGGAATTATAAGATGTATTATTCGATGGACTTCTTTATTACGTTGAAAAAATCATTCCAAACTAACTACAGCAATTCATAATGATTCACGCTAAAAAAAGACTATTAAAACTATATCCAGGGAAAAATAAGAGTTAAATTATACAATCGCGACCTCAAATTACAAACGGGAAATCGATATAAAAAGCTCCGTTGCAATTATACAAACCGATCCATCGTTACAATTTCGATTGCATCACCACTACATTTTCCATAACCTATTAAGTACGTGGCTAATGTTGTATTGCCACTGTCTCACGAGTGCATCGTGTGTTACCTTATCAAAGTTACAATCTTCCATTGTTTTTCAAAAAGAGCCCACGTCATAATCGATTTTCCAATTTGTTTGCAGACCAGGCTCTCGATGCCCGCAATCTGACCGGCGAGTGACAGATAGGGTCGATTACGATCTGCCGGTCGCCCGTCCGTTCGATTTGCCAGCACCATGGCGATAGCGAAAATTAAGAGTTTCCTCGACACCGGGCTGAAAAGCGTATCGGCGCCCCTGGAGCGCACGACGACGAGCCTCGAGCCGGAGATCGGCATCAGGATCGTCTACTCGCCGAACGAGAAGAACCTGAGGGTGACGGTCCTCGGAGCCCGGCACCTGCCCCAGAATTTCGGATTCACCCGCGTCAACAGCTACGTTGTCAAGGTGAGCGCTATGGCACGCGGTACCGACTTGGTCTCGGTCGATCGATCGCTTGGCTCGTTAGGGAAAGAGGTGGAGTCGATTTATTTCGGGGCTGGATTTACGCGAGCTTTGCCAGTGCCAGGATTTTATCGCTTGCGACATTAATTTCTTTGTTTAATATTTAAAATAAAATTTCTAATTTGTGATAACGAATTTATGTAGTTTGCTTGACAATGACATTGAAATTAATATCATGGAATTATTCAATACATTAATAAAGTCGCGGTTTTTGCTAATCAATTTTTTTTGTTCGTAGTCATAGGTTGAAATGTTGCAAAAAATTTACCGCTTGAAGCAACGGATCTGAATTCATCTTTACTATACCGGAAGAAATCAATAAAGTCAATGCTCCTCACACTCTATTCGCTCTTTAAACGAATCTAGTTTGCGGCAATTGGTTTATATGCTCAAAAGATACGCGGATTAATTATGCAAGATACCAACTATATATATATATACGATGAGAACCTACCTTGATTAGCAAGCTGAAAATGATAAAATTGAACAAGATTCCTTTTATAATTTTTTTTATAGGAATTGATTATCATCTCACTACTTGTAGTTTTCATAGAAGTTTGATAATCTGTTTCTAAACAGTTAGGAAATGAGTTCTACCGAATTAGATCGTTTTTGGTTTATGAATCTCGATAGGTACTATACTTTTCTCTCTGTGTACGGAATTATAAATGGATGTCACCAATATATATATAATTAAAAGGCAGATTGTTTTAAATTAATGTTACATATCAGAAAAATGATATTGTGTCACATTTTATAATATTCTAGATAATACCTATACCAGATCCTATAATATGGATTGAGTTTCCCAGAATGTTAATAACAATTATAAAGTTCTATATATCGTCAAATAATCAACGAGATTTTTTTTTGTTTGCTGAGCAGGTAAAACTGATTCCCGGTAAGGACAAATTTGAGACGACGACGCGCAATGAGTCGTGGCCTCAATGGAACGAGGAGTTCGTTTTCTCTCTTCGAAAAGAGACAAAGGCGAAATTTGGAAAATCGAAAGTCATTGAAGAGGAGATAGGTGCATCCAAGTTCATGGTCGCAACGCTTTACGCTATTCTTGAAGACAAACCTCTAATCGCCACAGACAAAAAGGAGAACGAGAAGGATAAAGGTAAAATTGGTCATTTTGCAAAGCCCCAATTTTTCAATGATGTTAGTTTTTTCCTATTTATATTACAATTTATATGCTAACTCGACATTTCCTTATTTCGAATATATCGTAAAAAGCAAAATATTTTTCCTTCGTTATAGTACTAGAGAATTAACAATGCTATTTTAATTGTTTGTGAAACCATCATCAGCCTTCAAGTTATTATAGTTTAATTATTCTTATGTGCATATACACATAAAATTATCTCAATAAGTAAATTTATCTTAATTAAATATAATTTAATTGTAAAATTGCTTCATAACTTGCTTCTATAGGTATTTAAACTACAGAAATAGCTTTCGTAAAGTTTCCTTTAATTCTATACAAAAGTAATACAAGTACAATATAAACGTGCGCAGGCACTTAATTGTTTGTAAAATTGTGATATGTATATGACGTAACAAGTGAGATCGTAAAATTGATATTTTAGAATGTTTATGGAATTAGAACAGTTATACTATTATCAATACGTTGATATAATAATATGCTTGATAATTTTAAATTATTATGTACATAAAATAGATGGATTTTGATGAGTACAGTATGTGACGGCAAATATTTGAAACCTTGAAGTATATAATGCAAGATAATTCAATTCATCAAAACGGTTATCGTAAGCAGGAATTCAGTTAAGCTGCCGAAAGCTTTACGAATGACAAATGGTATAAAAATTTGTACATGTGCATATTTGGTTCGAGTTGTAAATTATTACTAAACCATTAGTATTTATTTAAAAAAATTTAATGAACTTTTCCAAATGATCATTTGTTTAAACATCTTGCGCGGGAAGAAAATATTATCATTTAATGCATTATACTTTCTTCATCGCAATAATATAATACAGTTAAATATTTCAACTCGTGCGCTTTCGAGCACACGATACTATACGCCTAATTAACGAAGAAGTTCCATCTAAAAATACAGGGAAGGACAAAAAGGACGGGAAGAAAAAGGATGGCAAGGATGCAGACGGGACATCGGGTGGGCATGAGCAGCCGAAGAGCGGCCCAGGCAAGCTTCTCAATCAGTTCTTCGGCAAGGGTTCGGATAAAATCGCAGAATCAGCCGGTAGTGAGAGGAAGGCCTTTGAAAAGCGGCGCACCATCGGCGCCACGACAATACCCCTCGACCCGCGGAACTTTACGACCAAGCCTCTCAAGCCGAAGCATGCGCAAGACGTGTCGACTGGGGATACCTGGCGGACACTGAAGCCCATCTCCAGCGGTATTTCCGGAGCCGAGGAGCGGGTCAGTATAAGCTTTAAATTGAATTTTTTAAGTGTGATTATTTTTATAAAACAGCACTAGTAGTTATTTATTATTGATCGGTAAAACATGGACAGATTGTTCTGATATTTTTACATTTTTCAATGTATATCAAGAAAGTTTCTCTGCCTTATGTGAGATGATGTCATTTTGAATTAGAGTAAGGGGCTTCAAACCTAATTGAGTCAATTGATATAAAGACAACGTGCCACGATTGATGAGTAAAGGGAGGGGAATCTACTAAGTTGTTCGAATTAACTGTGTGCAATTTTTTAAACGTCTAGTTTAAAATTAATGAAATGGTTAATTATAAAATTAAGATAAATGAGCTTATGGATTTTGTAATTAAAAATAAATCTATGAGATCGACAATAACTGACTATAAAAAAAGTATTCATATTTGAAAACATTATTTTTAATAAATTGCAGAGAGACAACAAAAAAGGGCAGGTGGAGATTGCTTTGTGTCAGGAGAAGAGCGACAGGAAGGATGTGAGCGGTGGCCGACTTGTGCTCACGCTGATGCGACTTCGCTGTTCACTGCAGTCGATGCATGAGCACGAGGGACTCAAAGGCCATATGTACATAAAAATGTCGGTGGTAGACAATGGGCGTGTAACCCACTTCTGGAAAAGTGATCGATTTGCACCCTGCGTTTCGATGAAATTTGATGCTGAACAAGCCCAAGTTGTGGCTGAGAACTCATACGAGGGTGCGCTGAAGGACGTTAGTTTTGTCATTAAATTTGTGTCCAAGAATAAGATTGGTGAGAAATTTTAATTCATTACGTAACATATCTATGTCATTTTCATTTACGTATTTTGCTAAAATATTGTATTAAATTGCATTGTAGGAAAAAAAATTACTGTTGGACATTTTGTTATTGGGCCAGAAGTTGGTGGAGCCTATAGCGATCAATGGAAGCAAGCATTGGCAAAGACAGGACAGCAGATTATAAAATGGCAACATTTCGAATGAGATTTTCTTAATTAATTTAAAATCTACAAGTTAAAACGTCCAAAACAATTTCTTTTATTTACTATACGTTACAAAAGGTGTTTTTGAAATCTTTACAAACACCATTCAATATTTTTGAGAACAAATGAATACTACTCTATTTGTCAAATAGACTAAGTTTCATAGGAAACAGTAACCGTCCATTACACTTATAAATGATGTACATTTAATAGTTCTGTAAATTGTAGGTAATACTATTGAACTGAAAACACCACATATAATTAGGATATCATAAGTATTTATCTCATAAGTTGTTGTATAAAAAGTAGAGAATTTAAATTTAAGACTTGTACAAATTTTATTCACTTGGATTTGAATTATTTATAACAAATTCTAGGTTTGTAAATATAATATTTAAAATGTATTCACAGTTTTATTTTTTAAGAAATGCATTATTTTAATTTTAAATATCTAATAAATTATAGTACTATATCTGTGTTATGTTGTATACGGAATACACTAGTTTGTAGATAACTATTAATCATATTATTAGAAATTTAGTTTTATTTTAAAATAAATTAATTTTCTGAACATAATAGTAATTTTATATCCTTTCACTAAATTTTATAATGTAGTTGATGCCTAACAAGGTTTGTGTTTTATAACAAATTTAATACAATAAAATTAATGAAATCATTTTAACTTATTTTTTTTATTTTATAAAATCTATAAAAATTAATCTTGTATAGATAAAGTATCTTTCAAATTTTCTTGTCTAGCGATTCTTATTTAATTTACTTATGTACACAGTTAAAAATGTTTTTATGTGGCAAAGATGCCTTGTAAAATGAATTCTATTTTTATAAAAAATATAGATAGCTGTTTACAAAATTTCTTATACTATACTAAGATATTCTGGACGGAATCAACAGTCTTATCTGTATACTTAGTGTACATTGGATTACTTATAAATTCTTTTAAGCTTTAATTGCAGTAGTTTCAATTAGCATACTAACTTTAAAATACTGATTTAATGAACATTGAATGATTTAGTGTTGGGAATTTCACAATATTGACAGCATATTGGTGATTGCAATAAAAAATGTAGTTGCTATCATCATGTCATAAAACAGCGATTACTAAAATTCACTGAAATATTCATATCTAATATATGAAACAAAGTTACAGATTTATAATCTTCAGGTTCTTAAAAACCAAGTCATGATAATCGTTACAATTATTCCACTGCATTGAAGCAACATGTTTAGATGCAGTCCAGGAGCTGAGTTGCATCCATCTTTACTATTGCATGTACAGTATTCCATAAAAATATTGTATGTACCAGTTCGCATTAGACAAAATCTTTCATCACCTTCAATTCCTGGTTCGCCCATAAATGCACAGCTGCGGAAGTATCTCCACTCACCACTTACTAAAAATAAAATAATAAATATAATATATTTTAGTTAAAACACTTTGTAGTAATAAACTAGCTGTAATTATAGCACATACTAACAATGCCACTTTATTTTCTTATAACTTTATTTATAGATTTATATATTTATGAATTTAAAATTTGTTTTAAAATGAAAGAAATACACTACAAACTAATCTTCATTTAAAATCAAATAACAAATTATCTACCTTTTTGTCGAATTTTTCTGCACATAGTTGGTTTGACACCTGGCAAATGTTCCAATTCTTTTTCTTGACTGCAGTCAGTAATAGGTACAGTTGAATTGTCAAATGGATCAGCACATTTTGGGTCAGAATCTGATCTGCATACCCAGCATTTTATGGAAACACCTACAAACATTAATTTTGTGGTTATGAGTGTTAGAATATAAATACGACAATATATTTAATAAATAATTATTATTAAGTTATCTTTGACCTTATAAATTAATAAAGGTTATAATATTTATAAATATAAAAATGTTAGAATTTTTAACTAATATATAGGATATAATTCTATTCTCGTTTAAAATAAAATTTTACCTTCGTCAACTAAACATATAAGTAAAATGATGGCAGTAAGTTGAATGAATATGCCCGATTTCAAATTCATCTTGATTGATTTCAAATAAATGTCAAATAATAAAAAAAAAATAAAGAAAAAGCAGGGTAAAAACCTAGAACTAACGCGGCAACGCCTATATTGGCCTATACTTTACGATCAAGATCAACACGCCTATAACAGTCTATTATTATACATCGTGTCTTATTCGGTTAAGTTCGGTTATTCTCGGATCACGTGATTTATAAAAAAAGTATATTTAGTAATAATAACCTTGTTCATTTTATAACACTTTTCAAGTCCCTAGAAATCATAAGGTTGGTGTCATTGTTGAAATGCTATATATATATATATATTTACAAGAACCTTTACCAGCTTGACTATTAGTAATTATATTTAATTAATTTAATAAGATGTGAGTATATATTTTAGTTTTGTTTGTATGTATTTTACATAGTTTACAATAATTTCGCTTATATAGCTATCAATTTTAATTTTATATTTTATTAATCGTCAAAATTTATTTTTACCAATAAAATGAAAGTTATAGACATTGAAGTATCTTGCATGTAAATGAGAGAAACGAATAGTCTTTAGATTTATCTCCTACGGTTCGTCGGCGTTCGGAATCAGTCGGATTTGATCGGAACCTACAGGAAGCGCCAGCGAAGAATATATCTCCACTTGGATAGTATCGTCTGCATCCTAACCTTCAATATTAATTTTATCAACTCTTTTTCTTAGTATTAAATGTGATATTTTTATTTTCTAATTGTTCTAAATATTGCTTAAGTAATAATGAACAAAACGATTGCAATTGAAATATAAATACAAGAAATTTAATCATATATTCAACGTTTTTATTCGAAGAAATATGTATCATTGTAAAATCAATCCCCGATTGATAAAACCGGTTTCATTTTTTATTGGGCGATATCAACATGCCAATGTGCTGGAAATTGATAAAAATTTAAGTAAACTTAATTTAGAAGAAACTGATAATGATACTCAAAAGGATCTCACACAATCGGTTCCCGAATTTCCACCTATATTAGACCTTTCACGAACTGCTAGAAATCGGCGCAATCGTGAAGTGTGGTATAATAAAGTAAAACAATTAGGAACGGTTGAAGAAAAAATTTTTGAACTGAATATGCCAAGATACTATGGCTGGAAATCGTGTAAAATAGAAGAGGGTAAGATCCCCTATAATCCATTACCATTTGCTCAGTATATTACAAGAACTCATATAGTGGAGGAGCCTGGTTTGCCTGCTTATTATAATGATCTTTTAACTTCTGAAAAGTTAGAAGAATTGGTCCAGCAAATTAAAAATCAAGTAGAAGAGTTTTTAATTTTTGAATACTGTGGTAAAAAGTAAGTTAAATCACACGTTTTAGTTTGGAAAAATTATTAATCTTTAAATAATTCAAATAAATTTTATTTATTACTTTTTTACTTTTCATGTACTCTGTTTTTTTAAAAGATGTGATGATGTTCGTAAGACATTTATAACAAATCTTGAGAGAGAAAAGCACATAGAGAACAGGAGAACACAAAATATAACTGAAGAGATTAATAGAATCTTGATTTCAAATTTAGGTTCTCATAATAATCATTTATTAGAAACTCAGCTGGACATAAATCCTAGAAATGAATCTTTCTGGTTTTTTGGAGGGCATGAAACTCCATACGAAGTTGTGAGAGCTAGAAAAGGATCAATTCATTCACACGGATATATTAATGAACCTATTAATCAATGCATATCTTATAAGGGTACACCTATTTTACAATTAAGGCACCATTTGCCTTTAAATGAAATAATGTCTTTGGAAGAATCAGAAGATATTACATTGACAATTCCTGAGGAAACTCATGACCCTAGGAAAGTTGGATATATGCTGGATCGTTCAACAGCCAAGATTATACCAGGGTTCTGGCCTGGTGCTTTTGATGAATTTGGAATTGTTTCGTACCACAATAGAAGTCATCTTCTAGAAAGACCAGATCATTTTGATGATCACTTAGATGCAATAAAAACTCAAGCTGTTTTCGGATCTTATAGTTGGTTATATGGCCAAGCATGTTATCAAGGTAATTGTAATATTTATTTAAAAATACATTTTTTGTATAAATACAATTGATATGAATTTATATAAAATTTATTTCAGGATTTTCAACCTTCCAGGATCCTACTTATCCTTTGGTTAACCAAATGGTTATTACAAATGGTCAATGGTGGTCTTTTTCTACTTATCAATTAAATGCAACAGTTATGCATGTAGATTACATTAATGAAAATAAGAAAAGAAACATGTGTTGGATAACAGAGCCAATGAAACTATTTGAATCTATTCAAAATGGAAAAATAGAAGGTTTTAATGAGGATGTGCTGAAGTGTTTAATCAAATTTTATGTTAATGTTCCAAAAGTAAAAGAGGGCGTAGAAATGAAACCATATTTGAGCCAAGAGAAGGTAATTGCTGGTATTGAAGATCCTGAAAGGAGAATATGGCTTGAAGATAGATACAAACATTTACAATCAAACAGGAGCAGACACATGTATGTATTATTCTTTAATTTGTTATATGTATCTTTATTGCTTAAATATCGAAAGTTGTTTACAGCTTATTTTATCTCAACTTATATTTTTATTTAATTTATTAAATAATAGAAGTTATCGTTATTTAATTTAAACAACTCAGAATAATGCTAAATTTATTTATGTTTAGGAGGATACCAGAAATTTATCACTGGCAAAAAATTTATATGATTAATAATAAAACTAGGCCACTTGAAAAGAAACGTGAGCCATGGCAGTTTAAAATTGATGTATTTAAAAGAAGACTTGATGAACACACACCTCAATATATTCCCAAATGTCTAAGAGAACATCCTAGGAGTAGAAAGAAGTGGGCTAAAACTTACTATCCCACTGTACCTGGTGATAAAACTGATTCATAAAATGATTAATTTTAAGTGTTGAAATGTAACTGTATATAATGGAATTTTTAAATAAGAATCTTTATAATAAAGTATAAATTATTTAGAACTTTGATAATCTTTTAAACTTTTAGTTTCTTATTATTAATGTCAAAAAATTTAGTGTCATTGATTTTTTTTTAAAAAATTTTGTTTTCTGCATCTTAATATATAATATATGTATTACTATATATTCGCATGATAATTTAAACAATAATAGATTTTTCCAATACCTAATTTTTTTTGGTTTTATTCATGCTTTTATGTGGAATATATTAACGTATATAACCTAGTTATTAAATTAGTTCTATCTTTTGAGTATTTATAAAGATTCAAAGGAAAGTTTAGATAAATGTGAGAGTCAACTGTTATTTGTAATTGATTTTTTTAATTACAAAATAAACTGTCCCTTTCATATATAATTATAAGTACTTGATTTATAATTGATTAATATTGATTGATAATTGATTACAACCAAATAATCATTTATTAAATATAAAAACAAAATCATAATTAAATGTGTAGGTAAATTACATTAGGTAGGTAAACGTGCTATATTGCTAGGAGCTTAGCACTTGGATTACAGGGCAACAAGCCGTTAATTACTTTAGTCAAGTTTGTTTAGTTTCGTCACGAATGAAACGCTACCTAGTCGCGTGCTAATGCTACTGTTGGAATCTCTTCGGATAAACTGGAAATCTGTTCAAGATCGTCCAGGATTTACCCTATGATGGAGATAATTGTACTGTGATTATTTATTTATTTTTTAATTTGAAATTCAAGCAATACCATTTATAGCATAATTAATCCATTGTAATCAAGACGTTTATCTCGTTATCTTATAACTAGCCATAAAGAACGTTTGAAATGATCTTTATGTTTTGAAATAATGTTGTAGCTTTAGAGAAAATCAAGATAATTTATACATTTAATTAGTTATATGTTTTACATACATTCATTTTTCACAAATAAATAAAATGTGCAAGTATAAGGCTGCTTTTGATATTAAAAATCAATAAATTTTAAATTTGAACCAAGGGATTTAACCAAGATCACATCTGTTTTAACCGTAAATTATATATACTTATAATTAATTGATATCAAGCTCACAAGGTAGCTCATGATATAGGGTGTATGCATGGTAGGTTCCTCCCTAGCGAGCCCGTAAACTGATAGTAATGCTAATGCATGCGGAGTCGTGATACGATGAGCGCGTGCACATATTCTTGGAGGAGAAGTGCAGAAATTTATATGAAAATGATAAAGTGAGAAAAAGTATTGCACTTAACAATTTGAGCGAGATGCAAGTGAAGATTTTCCAAGGAATGGCTACATATATTTATCTAAAATCTGAAGAGTTTTAACTGAAGCCACGAGTAATTTTTAGTTAAAATTATTAACCTTTTAACTTAAAATATTGTGCATTTAAAATTTTTTTAATTATTCAAAGTGCTTTCATAGTATTTTTCAGTAAAATTTTTAAGAAGATGAAAAATATTAATTATTAAAAATGTCATTATTATGGATAAGTGTAAGCTTTTTAAACCCCTATAGTCTTGAAACAATTAAAAAATACTTAATAACTCATTATCGTTGTTTGTTTTTGCTCCACCTGTCGATATGTAAAAGAGTAATGACTTTGTATGACAAAGTATTTTAAAATGCAACGGAGCCGTGCTTTGATCAACCCGTAAAACGTTTAGTTTCGTACAGCTCGTTATTGAAATAACTACACACGATATAATTTACAGAATCAGAGGCAGTCATGCGCTAGACGTCTTACGAGCGGCGGCTCTCAATATACACATACATTCTTGTCAGCTTAGCGCAATAAGGGATAAAGCCTTTTAATCACATTCCACTTGCAAGCGGCCGCTGCAGACTTTGTTGTCAGGTCTACCCGTAGCGCGTAAAATGCTAAAGAGCCCCTTGGTCGCACAAAGGGCGGCCCTTGTTACCCGGTCAAAATATTATTTACTCGGACGCCCATTAAAACGGGCTCGCGCAGGCGGCTGGGCGTGTATTTTTTTTTTCTTTTTTTCAAAAAGCGCCTGGCTCTCGAGGCGCCGCAAAGCCCCGCTTGCGGGAAATCAGAGCGTTCGCCGCCGGGCGGTTTACTCCGGCGACCCCCATTACTAACTCCTCGGGCGCGCAAAGCTCCGTTTAATTAACCGGGAGGCAATCGGCGAGCCCGATGCGACCTAATTATCGCGTATAAGGAGTCGCAGGCCTCGCGCCGCCAGCGGCCCGTGCATGCGTATATGGGCGCGCCCCCCGTGATTCGCGGGACGCCTTTGGCTCGGGATTCACGGGCGTCAGTTTTTATAGAATTGCGCGTCCCGGACGCCAAGTGGTTTTTCTTTATTCGCGGCCACGGTGTCCCCTCGCCATGGGTTAATCGCGCCCGTCGTAAACTTTGCGGCGTCGCGGCACTTAGTGCGGTAGTCTGCCCGCGGCCCGCGGCCAGAATAGGAAAACCGCACGGAGTGTTGACCAAATCCATTGATACGCTTGCATAGCTTCTCGTTTTTTATCGCACGTTCTTTTATGATGTCGGGTATAGATGCATGTATATGTTTAGCGTCCCGGGAAATACGATTCATGAATGTATAAAATTATTAATTTTTACATTATGTACAAAAGTTGACTTTGAATAAGTATGAAAAATTAGGGATAATTATTAGTATACAAACTCAGTACTGATGGAAGCACATATAAATAAAAGAGAATTTTGTTGACATGTAATCATACATGTTGGACATTTTTATTGTGAATTTTTATGTTAATACTGAAGTATGTCTTATTATGAATAATCATATAAAATCGATATTCAGTTATACAGCAATCTCCATAATTATGTACGCAGTAGCAAAAATTATTGCATTAGCTTGTAGGACAATTCATGGCGATGCCTATATATCCATAGATTTATTTTTCCTCGGTGTGCGATCTGGTTACTGTTTAGGGCAGGGAGTCTGCGGATTGGATGATCCTAGATCTGCTTTGTATTATTTTGTACCGAGGGAATTTTTCCAGGTGGTGTGAAAGGTATGCTTTTTTAAATTTAATTAGCTTTGAGATTGCAGCTGAAGTACTCATTAGGATGAGAGTAAATCATGCTTTAATTGCAAAATAACCAGATCTGCGCTCATTGAAATCGGCATACCTGGATTTTAATTAGATAAAAATTTTATTTCAGCTACTATACTGCCATTACTGCAGTTACTGTGGCATTCGTGTTGACTTCAATCGTAATTTATTGAAGAGCTTGCAGCCCATGTTTTACATTTTCTATACAAGCGAAATAATTTATCTCTGAATATTGCGATTGCCTTTCACCTGTGACTATAACATGCCCATGCAGTTGCTACGGTTTTTTTTTTATAAACAGAACTAAAGTATTATGAGTTGCTGCCATATTTCTAAATATGCTGTTATGCGTTAAAAAATGTAAGTGGCTGAGTTTTATTTGTTGTAAAGAAAACAAGACTCGGCCCTTGCAGCGTGCATGTATATACGGCCACAAATATATAAAACTTATCTTTTTCATTTAGAAAAAACTCGTAGGAAAGCACGAAGGTAATTTTTGAAAAAGTATATTCCGAGAAAATCCGTATTTTCGGGGAAAACGTAATTGAAGTTTTGGGCATTATACCGAAAGTCCCTCGCAGTACACACCTTCCTTCCTAATTTACCGGTCGATTTCTTCCAGGCGCTTTTCAGAGAGCTTTGCGCGGGCTTGGGCCGGAAAAAAGCTGCGGCACGTTCTAGCTTTTCGAGTATTCGAGGCCGCCGCCTCCTCCACCGCCGACGTCGCCGCCGCCGCCGCGCCATTGGCTTGGCAATCTGCGGAATTTCCGTAGCGCATGGCGGATATACATATACATGTACATGGGGGGCCGCGATCCGCAAGACGTGACATTAGAAATATGAATATCGAGGACGTGAGCGCGAGCTGGGGCTAGAGAAAGAGCCTCGAACGTGTCCCAACGCCGCGGCCCCGCAAATATCTGCGCCGCGGCAAAGATGCAATTTTCTCTCCGCGCGGGGAATGCGCGGCTCGCGAGCCCCCGCGAGTCTGTGTCGCGCGGCCGCGGTGCAGGGCTTTTCTGGCCCGCGGCGCACACGGCCGCGCGGCTGTGTATAGGTGTCGGGCGGGGGCGCGAGGCCGATACTGCGCTTGAGAAGAGCGCCGAAAATTCAAAATAATTGCCACGATCGGAGTGCTCCTTTGGTAAAATCCACGGGCGAAGTCTTTACTTGCTTACGGGGTATAAGGCACCGGAGCAAAAGCTCGATCCTTTTGTTGGGCCGCGGACTAAGAAAGGAGTCGTTTTTTTTTGTACGATGCTTTTAATACTTTTTCAGCTCATCATTCACTAGACTCGAGTAATGAACAATGCGCCCAACTGTAAAAATGGTAGCTAGCTCATCATGAATCTTCCCGCAAAGTATAATTTCATTGCAGATTATTCACGTAGTGCACATTTATTAAAAAGATTTCCTTTTACGCGTGCATGCATTGTGCATTTGTAAAAATTTATTAGTAATTTTTATTGCGTCGCAGACAGTTAGTTGGAGAGATAGTCGCTAAACTATGTAATTTGCCATATCTTATGCAGTAAAACTTGCGATTATTTTTTGTATAATTATTATTTTATATTATACTGTAGTACAACAGTTATTGTATTAATTAATTATAACTATAATAATATTATACAATAAATTATTAGTTATAATTTAACAGTTATTTATAGATTTTAATTTTGTTGAGTGTACATTATATTTATAATCCAAATCCGTTACTCAGTCCATTTAATTGAATTACAGAGGTTATAAATATGGAACGATTTTAGATTATTTGAATCAATTGTTATACAATTCTAGTTTTAATGTATGATATCTACCTGCAACAACGCATATCCATAAAATTACAATCCTCGAATCTACAATAGGAGCGGCCCACTGCACACGTAATACCCTAAATGCAATACAGTCGGATTCCGAATGCTTCCTTCATTTTTTACGAGATGCATCGGGACTCTTCTGGTTGCCTAGAGCCTCTTTCCGCTCAAACAGAGAAAGGGTCGTGCTCTGGCGTATGACGACCTCGTAGCGGGTGAAATGAGTGATTGACTTTCTGGGAAGACGGATTCGCGACAGAATGGGAATTTATCATTTTCGTTACATTTGTCGCGGCGGGGCGAATTCTCGGCGTTTCAAGCTCCCTCGCGCTTTATCGGCCGCATTCGAGTGGATAGGTCCAGATGTGCAGTTTTCAGTCATTGCGCTCTCGAAGCTCTTGCGTCAAAGTAGATAAATGGGTGGAATAAAACTCGGGCCCGGTGAAAGCCCCGTTTGACCATCGCGGGCGATTTTTACTTTATTTCGGAAAAAAGTTTTATCGTCAAGTGGGCGGCCGACGCGTCATCGGTCGCTGCAGACACCATGAGCGAATAAAATTGCTCACTGATTTGTAATTAATGCAGTCATTAATTACTGCATGTACGTGGCTCTTGAAGTAATACAATTCGATAGAAATGCGTACAATAAGTGAAGTGGAAACAGTCGCGACGCACTTCCAATTGCCGTTGTTGTTGAATAAGCATGCGTGCGTAAGTGGAATGATTTTCAAACAAATTAAATATATGTTATTATTCTGTTTTTGTGTAGTTCACAACTAATTTTGAGTCTGTATCCGTTAGTGCGATTCATTGCGACTAAATCCCGACATTCGAGCGTGACATATAGTATAAACTGATAATCTGCTTAGTATTTAAAATCTTTTAATTTGTTTAATTATATAATCGAATGCTGATTATTTATTATACCCAGGCAGACGAATATATTGAAAATGTCTGAACTGTTTTGAATAAAATTAAGTCCAAAGATCGATAAACAAAAAATCGTATCTTTTTAAGTCCAATATTGTCAATGAAAAAGGTAAAAAAGTATCCATGACAAGATCCGATTAAAATTTTTATTAAATTTTGACTGAATTTTTTTTAATCGTTTGAAATTTATATATGCTACTCATGAACAATTTATGAAAAAGAGTTTTAATTTCTTAAATCCAGATCTCTAGTGAAAAAAATTTTTTTATAAATAAAGATAAGACACTTATCACGCTGATCTTCAATACTTGTTTATCCCTGCAAACTAATCCAAAACATCCTTATAGATACAAAACGCCTTTAGATAAAGGAAAAGTCCCTCTAGCGCTTACTAAACTAACTCTTTACGTTAATCCGATATAGCTGCGCTCGATTCGCATTACACCACTTGCAGGAATCGTACTCTAAGTTCAGTCGATACTGTGCCAAATTGCTATTAGCGCCGTTATTGGCGCAATCCTGTATAAACTTATCAAGTTATATCATCACCTACTATCCAATGCACACGGCGGACACCGCGAAAGAGCATCAAGATTCAAACGGGCGCACATGTGCTCCCGCCTTAACAAAAGACTCAACCAACAACGAAACCTGGCGGCTCGTTATATTTACAGTAAATAAAGTCAATTTGTAGTTTCTGACAAGAATCGAGGGCGCGTATATCAGGCAGGTTGATCGAGTGGGCGCCTGGAAAAAGGCGCGCGCGGCTCCTCGGGCACACAATGGCTCCCGTCGCCGGCTCGGCTTTTCCTGCTATTTCCCTCCGCCAAAACTCATCGAACTTCCCCTTCGCATTCCCGCGGGGTTTACAAAGCTTCCTCGCGACGAGGCAGCGGCAAGAAAGAAGAGCCCGCGGACCCGGGCGGGAGTACCTAGCCGTATCGCGCGCTTCTTTTTCCGCCTCGGCATTCGCTCGCGCGGTGTAAGAAAAAAAAAAAAAAAAGAAGACGCGCGCCGGCGGTCGCGTCAATGCAATACTGCGACTGCGATGTTTTCTCCCGGGCAAAATATGCAGTTCCGAGCGCGAGATTTAACGGAAGGGCGTGCAAAGCTGCAGATGCTCGAATAAGCGCGCTTTTTTGGACGTGCACTTTTCCACTCTGCACTCGAGGGACGCTAGGGAGAGTTTGGATTATATCGAACTTCTCATTCGCAGGGATGAGCCTGAATTAACAGACGATACCTGCATACGTAGTAGATTTACTGATTATTCTGGGAAGGGTACGTACGCGAAGGCAAACTAAATTATTAGTTACGCGAGTTATTAGTTATTTAATGCCAATATTATCCATTAATTGAACCCGTTGAGTTTTTTGCTGATAATAATAAAAAGCCTATTTATTTTTACTCATGCATACCCGATTACAGTACAATTCGTTATTACAAATTCTGCCTGCTGAAAATAAACTCGCCTCAAATATAAAATTTCCAATTGCTCTCCAATATATGAAACTTAAAAATACCAATGGCTACCGGCTTTGAAACAAAGGCTAAGTTGTTCGCCCTCTAAAAAGGAACGCTTATATTTTTATACTTCGCAACGGGCACTTAATCGCCTATTTAGATAGCGTCTCGACTGGGATTGGAAGCAGAAAGGTCACCGCAACGACGAACTAACGCGCGCGCGTTGGCAGGAGCCTGCAGTGCCGTTGAGCGGCACGTGCGCAGTATCCGAGGACTGTGGGAAAAACTACCTTCTGCAATACCCGAAACCCCGAGTCAATGCGAAGCCGTGCATCCGTGCTCAATGGCCCGGTTAGCCACCGCGTCGAGGGCGTACCTGCCGCAGGCAATCTTACGCATTCGGACATTCGGTGCACGCATGAACTCGCGTCATTTCGCGACTAATCTTGACATTACGGACACTAAAACACTTGGGATTGCCTGGTAGTCTATCTACCCAAGAACGAATTACTGCGATCTAATTTATCCGCTGGGGTACATAGAGCTATTTGCTTCCGTAAAAATGTTAATGTTTATACATTTTGAAATTAACTTCGTTTTTATAGGTTGAACGTGTAAAATTTATTACACTAAATTAAATGTTTATTATGAATCTAGTTCTTAGTTTAGAATATGTCAAAGAAATATTAATATTTTTTATTTTTTGCTTGAATTCACTTTCGTATTAAAGTACTTTATCGAAAAATATTATTAACGCTAAATCTTGAATAAAAATTTGCGAGAAAAGATCATTTTTATATTTGACATGCACATATTTGTAAATAATCCATTATTTATAAAATAATATTTTTCATATTACTCATCACAGAAATTTTACAAAATATATTTTTCCGAAATATATCAAAACAAACTGTTGACTGGTGGGAAAGTAAAGTCGTGGCCCTCTGGAGAGCTTTGCCTTTATATGTACGCTTTTTACTGCAGAAAAGTAAGAGTCACTTAATTTAATGATATAAAGAACATTATTCTGAAAACTAATTTTTTTCTAGAAAATTACATCTATTTTTAGGAACCATATAAGCTTTCTCCCGCGGTAGCGCGAGATATTTATGTGTGAAATATAGACATTTTAGTATGATGCCTATCTTTATTATTTGTTATCTAAAAGCGTGTCCTAAAATTTGATCCAACTTCCTAACTTGAAAGATATGATGCCTTTCTCGTATAAGAACTTGTTATTACATCAAGAGAACTATGAAATTTATTTACGGCGTACCATCCTACTCTATCCCATTAAAATATATTATTCGTGCATACATGCTGCGTGCGGAATCTCATGGAATGGAAATCCTTATCTACGTTTGAAAAAGTACAGTTATTTTGATTGGAAAAGTCAAAAGAGGCCCGAAAGAGGAGAATCCGTTTGTAAAGATTCGTTATTTACATATTCAACGTGTGTATCTATACGTATGCGCGCAGGAGAGTGCATTCGACGTAGCAGCAAAATATGACACAAGAAGAATTCAGTAGTAAAATTGGTTTTTCAGCCGCGCGGGTCAACAGCTCTGGCCGCTAACAATTTTTTCATTACAGTTTAATCGACGCTTTAACAGCTTGGATGTTTCGGACGTTTTTATTTGAAAGTCACTAGGGCCAGAGAGCCTATTTCGGAGGGTATTTCCAGAAAAGACTCGATCAATTTTAGCGAATCAAACCTCATAACTTTTGGACGGTTTATTCAGAACACGACTTTTCCGGTATAGAACGCAAGATTTGACTAGCTGCGTTACTCACATTCTGCGGGCCGAGCTCCATTCGATTTCCCGGCTCGCCCTCTGACTACGTAACAGCGTACATTTCGCATTATCATCGAAAACAGTATAAATTGAACAGCCGCGGATTGCAATTGTCCACGTAAAGCACACTTGGCGAGCCAGCGAATTGCAGCTGCAGGGGGATCGGGAAAAATTGCCCCCGATTTTCGCCGTTAATCCACGCTCACTGCACCTATTATGCTCTAGTTGAATTGACGATGACAAAATGCTACGGAACCGACGGTCTACACTGTCTGGGGAGTATTCCGAGCTTTATTATTAAAATCCGCCCGGATATTATTCGCGGTGTAATTTAATTATTCGTGCTTCGATAATAAATATCAGTATTATTTGTCGCGGTGCGTTCACCTGACGAGTGTAAATCCAGTACGAATGTAAAGTAAAACGAGTGGCGATAATTGGCGCGGTACATATTCGATGACGTTCATAATACCTTACACAAATCAGTCGTACTATGACTATGGCCGTAAAAATAATGGCAGTAAATCCAATTATATCTTTAAAGCGCCGCGGCTTTAACCGAACCGGTATGACTTTTGCAACTTTGAATAAATACCCCCGGCAATAACAATAAAAATAATTCTTCGCGTTATTATTATAATGGGAAGAGTGGGCGGGGAGATTTTGAATGGGGGTTTCCGCGCATTTAATCCCGGCGCGCTCGTCTGTTCAAGCCCGCGAAGCGAGAGAAGCCGCAGAGGCTTTATTAATTTTTGACCCGCGCGCTTGCGAGTGTATTGAAATTCGGCGGGGGACAGGAAAAGCGCTTCTGAGAATCGCAGCGGGACATAAGTAAAGCCCCGTGGGGGAGTTATTAGCGCGCTCATGACGGCCGATCCTTTATTAAGCCGAGTGAGAAATTACGCACGGCCAGAGTTGAATAGGCGAGCGGGCGCGGGGCTCGCGCGAACCCCCTTCCCCCCTCCCCCCCGCTAGATACATATATATATATATATGTACAGAGCGGGGCGCGCGGAGGCGTGCCTATATCGCCTTTATTTCCCCCGCGCGAAACTGCCTCGTTTAGCCGGGGGGGCCGCGAGTCTTGGGCCGTCTCTTTTTCCCCGGCTCCCGGGGCCGTCTTTCCTCCGGCTTTTCGCCCGTCGGCTTTTTCCCCCGGCTGAGCTGCCGGCGCTGCAGCAAAACGGACGAGGGGGCCGTAACAACAGTTATTCAACCCTTGATATCTATTTCGCCCCGGGGCCGTTTATTTTTGACCCTTTTTTTTTTCACCCCCTTTTCCGCGCGCCCTTCTTGCCCCCGGTCTTTTTTCCCCGGCCCGCCAAGACAAACGCCCCGCGGAAATTCGCGCCTCGGCCCGAACTTTCCGAGAGCGCGGCTTTTTCGGGAGGCCGCCCGCAAATCTTCGCCTTTCGCGAAGGCCTCCCCCCCCCCCTCCCGTCCCCATCGACCCGCGGACTTCCTTTTTTTGGCGCACACCGCGGGAGGTTCTCGCCCGGGGCGCGCGGGGGTAAATCACTTGAGCCGTGGGACGCAGCGACAAGTCGGCCGCCCGCGTAACTTGTAATTGCAGCCCCGGGGGCAATAAGTAGCCCGCGCCCGCGTTATTTATCGGCTTCATAACCCTGGATGGATGATCTAATAAAGCGCCCGGGGTTCCTTTTTCAGGGCGAGCTCCCGAGGTGTCGCCCGCGCCGGGGCAGAGCTCGCTTATAAGCATTTAAAGCCGCCTTTATTAATTTGTACGTCTTAGGGGCGCCCGTCGGACTTTTCCCGGGGATCGATTCCCCCCCGGGAGCGGATAAGCCATTGGCCGACTTAAGGGCCGGCTATAAGGCTCCTCCTGTCTCCCGATAACGCCCCGATACGTACAGCCGCTCTTATCGGCGGCCGCGCGAGTCTCACCACCGCACTTGCGTCTTATCCCGTACTTTTTTTTTTTTGGAACCCCACGCGTGGGATTCCCGGACGCACGTCCCGGAGGAATAAGACGCCCGCGTGCTTTGCCCAGGGAGGTGAGCGTCGAGCCGCGGACTAAGTAGCTCCCTTCGAGTTGGCCTCGACCTCGCGAGGCTCCCGGCCCCTTTGATCCGCCGGCAGACGGGGCCGCCGGCAAAGGGAGAAAAGGGCAAGCGACGGCGGAGGCGTCCGTGGATGTTAAGTCGGTCGCACCGATAGTCAGGCAGACGCGATAAGTGGATGCGATACGGGGAAGAAGTCTTTTCGAGTACACCGAATCAGGCCAACTCCCGGATGCTCTTGCGGGGCAAACGGATCGCTTCTGATGCGCCCCAGGAATTGAAAGTGCGCGCCCGTCAACGCCGCTCGGATTCGATCGCCGCCCTTTGCGATTGTTTCTTTTCCGTTGCATTATTAATGACTTTCTGTATTTCAAGATTCGTATCTTCATCTACTTATTCATTTCTCATCAGCTTAAAATTAATTATCTTCGCTTCGAATTGAACATTACATTATTAGAATCGCATGGTGTTGTAAATAAATGTCAAATATATTGCCATGACTGAAGAATGTTTGGAGTACCTGGAGAAAAAATCTAGTAACGATTACCTACGAAAAAGATTCAATTCAATGAAATACATATCACAGCATAATCAATGAGGTTCATAACTGCATTTAAGAACTGATTCTATGACTGCTATTGTATGACGGTTCAGTTTTTAAAACTTATTTTCTCCGTATATATTATCTGGTAATAATATTTTCATTACATCCCCTTTTC
Organism: Sycophaga agraensis; assembly: GCA_018906755.1. NCBI lineage: Eukaryota > Metazoa > Arthropoda > Insecta > Hymenoptera > Pteromalidae > Sycophaga > Sycophaga agraensis. The sequence goes on from JACCIE010000003.1 coordinate 2,334,071, forward strand.
AACTTTTAAAGTATTACATAAATTTACCAGTATAATATATACTTCTTCATATTTCCACCTCTACGTATTATCTTTTCAATGCAATCGTCTAAATAAAATACTTGCGAGAGTAGTACAAAAAATATGTGTAACTCTTAGTTCTACGAATATAAAACCTCGAGGAAATCGCCGCATTAAACTTGTATCCAGCTGTCAATCTGTCGGTTAAGTATACCTATTCGTGTGCAGTTAAAAGTGCTTTAATGAATAGCGTTTTAACGGCTCATTTGTTCAGTTTTTCAGCAATCAAATTGGAGACTTTTACCTTAATTGATGAAAATGCACATTATTTTAATTGAAATAGTAATCAATCAGTAATTAACCCGAGGATATATTTAAAATTCCCTCATATAGATCCAAGTTGAAATAATTAGCTAATGCATACACGCGCGGACTCTAATTAATTTCTGATAAAATAAATGAGCGTCACTTTGCAGTAGGTAATAGCCGCTGCTTCGAGAGGATTGATTCAGCTCTTTAAAATACAATTTGCGCATATATTCGAGGAAATACTTGAGCTGTTAAAAGGGAAGTGCGTTAAAATTCATTCTAGGTAGGGTATATATACCTATAATCCGCACGTGCGTATCATTTTTTGCGGACCGTCGTGCTTTTTATTCCAGGGAAATAGAACAGAATCACGTTTTAGTCTGAAAGTCGTTATTAAAGTCAAGGCGCGGCAATATGAATTGTTATAATTTACGAGCTCTCAAGATTCAGTCAGACGTTGCGTTTTGCGTTTAGCTAACGTTCTTCTTGAAATTACGCCAGCTGTAACAAGTTTCTTGATATTGCGGAGGTATAAAGTTACGGAGTACCAGTTTCAAAATGAAAGAGAGGGATTGCAAGACGCGATGATTGATGTTTATTAGTGCGGTTCGTTAATGGATCCCTCCGATTCTTACGAGCACTGAAGTTTTTCGATTTTTTCCCATTTATCCTCGGAAAACGTTCAAATTGTTAGCGGGGCTATCGTTATTTTTCGAACTTAACCGCTTGTATCTTAAACCTCGGGGTTAAAAATTACGAATTAGAATGCAGATGTATTCGCCGTCTGACTGTGCACATGCCTTAACTACTTAATGTAGGAAAAGAGGGGGCGCCCGCACGTGCGGGTATCTCTCAACGGCAATTTTTATTCGCTCGCGCAAGGAAAATAGGAAAATTATGTAAAAATTTAATCACGGAATAGCGCAATAATAGTCCAACGGAGTAAACTTTAACATGTTAAGAACAATGGCCCGGAATCGGGGGGAAGAAGAAGCGTTTGCGCGCGGCGGTGGAATAAAAGTTGGATTTTGGGGAAAATACAAACGGCACTCGATAGTTGGAAAGTAGGGGATTTTGGACAAGGGCATTATTTGGAACAAGTGCCGGGGGAAAAAGGGCGCGCGGGCCACAACAATGGGGAAGGGAAAAAAGGCGCAAACGGCCCCGCCGGTTAGTGCAGCCCCGGGGCTAAGTCAGTGGCAGGTTATGTAGCGCGGCGCGGCCGGGCGTCACGCGAGCCTCGGCTCACCGGCTTCCAAAGGCATCCCCCGCAATTATCGGCCGCGTCTCGCGAGACTCGTCGGCGCGCGCAATCAAGTCCTCGGTGTACATACGTACGTGTGCGCAAGTGTCAAACGCCCGGGCCCGCGACGCCTTAAAAAATTGCGGAAATCCGCGATGGAGACCTCAATGTGAAATGTTGAACTCTGGGCCAGGCGCGACTCGCCATTAATGCGCCTCCTCTTTCCAGCCTCGCGGCCTCGAGTCGGCGTAATGGGCCCCCGATGCGACAATGCCGCCACCGCGGGAGCCACGCCTCGGGGAATTACCCGGGCGCCCCGCCCGGTTTCCTCGCGCGATATAATTTAGCCATCAGGGGCCGCGCGCGTCTCATTGTCCCCTCGTTTTCGGCCGGCCCGAAAATCGTCTCCGGCTCGAGTACATCGTGCGCCCCGTAATCCCGGAATTTCTCGGCAATGCGCCGCGGCGTTATGTCAATGCCTCCGGGGCGCGCGGGGCGCGGACAAACGGGGGAAGGGAGGATCGATCGGGAGAAGTCGCTCGCGCGGGGGAGTAATTATCGCGGGGAGCCCCCGGAAAAGTCTAATCCCCACGGGGGTGGGGGTAAAAAGAAGCGAGCGGCAGCCGGGTCCTTTTGATCGGCTCACGGCGGACAAAGCGGGGGCCGCGTGTCGTTTGCATCCGCGGAATATCGAGTTGGCCCCCGGCCCATCTTCCCGAGCCGGCGCCGCCCCGGGGGATTTATTGCCCGCGCGCCCGCGCATCTTCATTCGGCCCGCGGCGGCGAATCGATGCCCCGCTGGCTATATAACGAGGCCCGGCCGTAACCTTCCGGATTTTCAATTAGGATCTAGATGATCGGCCGAGCCCCCCGCCGGTTTGCCATCCCGAGCCTTTCTCCAGGGAGGAGTGATAATTATGTCGCTCGGGTTGTTTGGCTGGCCTCGAGGCTCGCTTATATCAAGAGCGGATGCCGGCTCGGGCGGATCCCCCTGTCTTTTTTTTTCGCCAGTGCAAATAGGAGAACAGGCGATGCAGGTGTGGCGCTGCAGGCGTTAATCGAGTTAACAATTTCCCAGTGGCGCGGCTCTTCCAGCCTGACGATTCAAGGGGAAAGGTCGAAAAGCGGGCCGGCGCAAGTTGGGCGTAGCTATTCAAGCCCCGGGCGGGTCGCCGAGTCTCCCGCTTTTGCCCTTGAGCCAAGGAGAACGTAGAGGTGCTTTGCCGAGGTCCTCCCCGCTCACGCAGCCTCCGCAGGATCCGCGGAAGCCGGGATCAGAGCTCGGGGTCGCTCTTAGGAGATCCCGGCCAGACTAGGGACAACTGCTTGCCCTTAGCTGCAGGCTAGAGCCCTCCTCGTGGAATAGCCCCGAGGACGCCGCCGGCAGGCCAAAGTTCACCCCACCCGTCGAGTCGCTCGCCTCTCTAAATTATAACTGCCTTTTCTTCCCTTTCCCCGTGGCTCGACTCTCCTCCCCCGCTCCGCTTTGTGTACGCGTTCGCGTTCAGCGCGGCTAATCAGCGAGGCTCATCGGCGGAAAATAACGCGTGGGCAGTAAAAGGCGGTGCGCTAGCATCGGGCGGTGGCAACGCCCCGGTGCGCCACTCGCGGACCGCGAGGGTATACGTATCTTTTTTGGAAACGGCTGGCGGGGCCGCTGTCCCCGTCGTTAGTAAGGAACGCGGCGACGCACTCGAATCTGCAGTTGGCCAACTCGAAGGCCTCTCCAGAAACTTGGCGTAATTAATGAAGCGGAGCGCCGCGCAGCGAGCGCACTCGGTCTTTTAAGGGGCGCGGCCGTATGCATTTTAAGAATCGGATTATTTACGCGCGGCCCCGGACACCCGAGTCATTAGCGCGGAATTCGGGGGTTTTAAAGGGCGCGGCTCGGGGATCGGCCCTCGACAACGAGTGCACGCATTAACATAATTGCGCGGGCGGACCAGGGGCGCAATTGAAAATTAGAGGCCGAGTTTAAATAAAGTTAAAAAAAAAAAGGGAAAGGATAACCGGCGGCTTTAATCCGGCTTCTTGCCGCGGCGCGTAATCAAGACCCGGCCGGCATTCAAACGGCCCCGGGGGCAAAGAAGCCGGGATCGATGGTCGCGCGGCAGGTTAGCGCCGCGAGGGCAAGCGCCCCCGCGGGCTGTATTGCCGAGGCGCGGCACGTCCGCTAATAGACCGCGCCCGGCCGCGAGCCTTTCCCCGAGACGAGGGCCCGCCTCGTTTGCAGACAAGCGAGCCGCCGCCATTCTTTTTCTGCATACACGCAGCCTCCGCGCCCGGGTCTAAGTGAAAATTATCGCGGGCGGCAGTGCCGCGGTGTCTCCCCGGGGATCGGGGGATGTTCATTAGGCCTCGTTTGCACCCCTCGTCGACGGGCCGAGGCCGCGACCCGTTCCGCGGATCCCTCACCAGTGCGGCTGGGGATGCTGGGTGACGATATCGGTCCCCCCTCTTCTTTTTTTTTTGGTACTTAATTGCCGCGAGACGACTCGTGTATATGTATCATCGACGAGGTCGTTGCATACGCGGGAGGGAAGGCCTCAAAGCGGCCGCGGCGCAAATACAGCGCTCGGGGAGCGGATGGGCAGAAAGAAGGGGGCGCGGGCTCGCGGTCCGGGCGGGCAAACGAGCCCCCGCCGCGGCGTCATATAAACGAAGGGCGCGCCGCGCGCTCGCCGCGGGCCGTAACTGTAAATAAGTGCGCCGCGGGGGCGCAACTGCTCGGGAAAAGTCCGCGGCCGCCTAAGAATAAGTGGCACTTTGGCCCCGGGCGCTCCCAAATTAAATTCAACCAAGATAAATGCCGGCTCCGCGCGCACGCGCCCAAATGCAAATTAGCCGGAATTAAGGGGCCGCGGCCGGGCGCCACCCGCGCCATCTCGGGCCCGAAATCAATCGGCCCCCCGGCGCGCCGCCCCGGGGAACCCCCCCGCTCCTCACGCGGCACGCTCCACGCTGTCGGATCGCCGAGCTTAACCTTCTCCTTTTTTTCTTTTTTTCCATTTCCACCGAGTCGACCCTAATTCTATTTATTTCCCCCTTTTTTTTTTTCGCCCGCCTTACCTTCCGAGAGCTTCAGGGCTCGGGGGCTTGCAGCTCTCCCGGATATATCGCCGGGTTGCACCGGCCGGCTCTCTTGCGGATAATTAACGCCGAGCGGCGGAGGGCCGCGCGCGGCTATCTCGGTCGTATCTTAGTTCATGGTTTGCGCGGGACATGCATTGTGAGGGCGCGCGGACCCTGTCCGTCGGCTTAATGCAGCGGGCCGCCTTCGCTGATGCCCGCGGCATCTGCGGCTAAACGCATTAAGACTGGGGCCGCGGGGCCCCTTTGTTCCCCGGATTACACTCTCCATTGCATTGGAATTGCGCGGAGTGATAATCAATGTGGGCCGGGGCTCGGGCAATACGCGCCCGTGACTTAACTGCCCCCGGGGACAATGGGCCGCGCGCATCCATATATATATATACACGCGCGTACACCTACGCGCCCCCAGCGGTTCTTATCCCCGCCGTCCAAGTTTATACAGCCGCCTTATTGTCCCGGCGCCCGCGCCCGGGTAATTGGCTTACGCGATAAAGAATAAACAGGGGCCGCGCGCGGCGCGTCAACTAGAAAGAAGCACAAACGAACTCGCGGCAAAGTCTCGAGTTCCCCCCAAGTAATTATCACTCGGCCGGCCGGGCCACCGCGACGGGGACAAAACTCCTATAATTTCGCGGGCAAAGGAAGCCGGGCACTTTTCCGGAGCCGCGGAGCGCCGTCTTTATATAATACGTACGCGGCCGCGCGGCAGGGCCGAATTCGCCTCGGCGTCCCCGTCCCCCTCTTTCTTTTTTTTTTTTCCCAACCCCGCCGAACAAGGGGACCTCCGGCGTTATTTTCCGGTCACGTTTTCGGTATGCATGGACTTTAAAAAAGTGGTGCACTCGTGCTTACGGAATATTAAAGCCTCCCATATTTACGGTATATAAGAGCGCATTCCGCTGGCCGGCCTTCTTTTTTTTTCCTTAGCTCCCTACTCCCGCGTCCGCGCGCCCAAGCGTCCCGCGCGGTTTTTACGAGGCCGGCCTTTTACGAATCCCTCCTCGTTAAATTAACAATTCAAGGGGGGCGATAGTCCTAAGAGGCTCCCCGATGGAGACAAGAAACGCCCTGCGCCGGGGTTAGCGCGCTCAGCCGACAGGCGGCGCTTAACGGGCTAAATCATCGGTTGCGCAATTCAATCTCCCGGCGGCCCGCATTGTTTCGCGGCCGGCGCGCGGGATAAAAGCGGATAAGGCCGCGGGGCGGGCGCGGCCCCGATCGATCGCGCCCCAAGGCACACGCCCAGGGCTCGGCCCCGCGATAACCGCCCCCCCCCCACCCACCTCCCCGATGGACGCGCCGCTTTTCCGCCCGCGCCCGTTTCCCGGTTAAAAGTGCACCGGTCACGGACGAGGAGCTCGGATTATGCCTGCCAATGGACGTCGGGGGGGTCCGCGGGCGGGGAAACTTGGACGGCTGGCTGTCGAGTGGCTGCTTACGACTGACGGACCTCCGGATTACCACGAGGCTTTATGGAGTTTGGATTGGAAATGGCTTCGAACAGATACTGCGTGCGGCCGACCTGACCCCCCCTCCCTGCCCCACGGTTTGCAGACAAATTTCATTTTGCATTTAAATGCAATTATCTTCGATTGCATTTATGTTATAGAATTATCGTTAAATGCTGCTGCACGACTAGACCGCTGTTTCGTTTTCATTTATTCAGCGCATGTCTCGCGAGTTGTTTTCATTTTAATTCAACAAATATTCATTTTCGTATAAGGGCAAAAACTAGGCAAAAATTAACCGTGTTGCCTGTATAGTCGATTTTACTTTCAAATTATATACGTAATTTATCCGCAACGATTAGAGACTGTACTTTGATGCTTACTGCATAAATTATTTCCTCAAAGAAGGCAAATTATTAAGTTGAATTGTAGTTTAACGCGGTCTAATCTTTTTAGGAAAAAATAAATTGTTCCATGATATAACTAATTTAAATAATAATAATTTGGTTGAGATGGATAATGTTTATTCAATTTTTCTCACCAGACAACAATATTTCTTTCTACATGGGACGTAAAATTGAGCGACGACACGTTCGTTCGATCGGTCCGCTCCCGACAGACAATCCGGTAAAGTTGACCAAAAAGTTTTATCGAAGACCCCATCTCGCACTAAATGTAATGGAGAGCACTCCATTCGACCCACGTATCTATATCATGCATATTCATATTTTTCCAAATTTCGAAGACCCTTTTCCAGGCAGCGTTTATTCAGTTCAATCGTATCGCCCGGCTACCAATAAAACCTGATGACAACGGCTCTCCGTATTCTGCCGCGAGCCGAGCAAATTCTGCCTTTATAACCAAGTTTTACAAGCCCAAAGGAAATTTGCGTTTTCCCGTTGTGCTTTTTTGTTTCCTTGTTTTTTTCCACGCGCCGAAAGGCCATGACTTCGGGGACGGACCGCGCGCTTTATAAGCATTCGAAAAAAAAGGCCAATTGATTTCGATTTTTTTTTTTTTTAACCAAAGCGCAAATATTCAAAACTTATGTCGCCGCGCGCGGGTGCGCCCGTGACAGCGCTGCTCCCCCTGAAAGACAGGAGCTTTCCATTATTCATCCGCGCATATACAATGGTTATTCGAGAGCGGAGCGAGAAACGAAAATGCAGATGCCGTGCGGATACGGGCCGCGATCAAGAAGCATAAAAAAAAAAAAAGGAAGAGAAGAGCTCTCGCGAGATAGTGATTCCGCGCGCACGCGCGCTCCACCGGCGATTTTTACGCGAGAGTGCACTCAGGCCGTTCCTTCTTTTTTTTTTTTTTTTCTTTTCACCCCGCACGTAAGGAATGACAAAAAAAAAAGGAGGAAGCGCACGGGAGAGCGCATAAAAGGCCGGGCGCGCGCAAGGGATAGATAATCTAGCGGCGGCCGCGGGGGCGTATACAGGGGCTCAATGGGCGCCCGGGCTCACGTCCGACTTTCCGCATAATACGGGGGGCGAGTCGCGCGGGCGCCCGGGCGTCATCTATCATCCGCCGGGCGGGCCCATCAGTGCCAAAGTTCGCGCGCGGCGGGTCATCGGCCCCCCCCCCCCCGGCCGGCCCTGAATGCGCCCCGCCCGGAATACCTTGAATACAAAAGTGCGCGCGCCGCCCGCGGAATGCAAATGCCGGCAATTTTACGTGGGCGCGGCCTCGCCGCGGGGACAGAGGCGCTCGGCCCATTGTTGTCGGGCGGAACGCGGGCGCCTCCTTCGCCGCGATCGCCTTTGTACACGTGTATATCGAGTGCCGGCCGAGCCGCGGCCGCGGGAATCATCCCTAGGCCTCGCGGCCCGTTTAATAAAGCCGCGCCGCTCGATATCTGTTACCTCGGCGATGACGAGCCTCCCGCCCTTGCCCCCTTTTTTATTGTTAATAAATGTCAGGGGCGCCCACCCCCGGGATGTTTTCCCGCCACGAGTCGCTGCGACGTCACTCTTCGCCCTCATAAGAATTTATAAAGAGAAAAAATGAAATATCGCGCGGCTGCCTTTGAAATGCTTTTCTTTTTTTGAATAGACTCCGCGGGAGAACTGAGGGTATGTACGCCGTTTTGAATACTGTCATTAATATTTATTATCTTACCTTATATCATTAGTGTTATCGTTCAATTTATAGTCTGATATTAAGGGACCTCCGAATTCAGGAAAAATATCTACCTTCTGGTATCGATTCTCCGACGTTCTCTGCCAATAACATTTTAAATAATGAATATATAAGGAATAACATGGTGGTAGTTAGCAGAATACCTTGTTATTATACTGCGTTTGATTCTCAAAAGAAAATTGTAAAAAAACTCGATATTATACATGCATAGGAACAAAGAATATGAACATAAGAATTAGAAACAAACTAGCTAAACCAAAGTTAACCCCATGGAAAGGAAGATCAGAAATATAATAATTAATATCATGTTGTTTATAAAAAACCATCAACTTCAATTTAGTTAAGGGATGAATATTTTACATGATTCATTATATCAAATATCTTTAATAACTTTATTGTATAAAGAAGAGAGAATATATAAAATTAGTTTTGTATATTTTATTTATTTCCGTTCATTGTAATAAAGCGAATAAATTAAAAAGAATTTGAATTATATCTAAATAAAAATGCGAATGAACTGAACTTCTAATTTCGTCGGTGTCGATATGCGTGTCGGCTCAGACGATCGAGACCTGACTGCTGAAAACTTGGTGCATGTAAGAACGGTTACTACGAACTCAATTTTTATTCGAGTGCAGTCCTGCAGAAGCGGGTAAAATCTTAACGCATCCGATTTCCCTGAGGACGAGCCCTCAAGTGACCTTTCGAAGCTTTGCCATTTCGCTAGAGCAACCCAGTATTTTTGGCAGGTGTTAATCGCTTGGTGGTATCGATCGAAAGAGTGCGAGAGCGTAACGCTCTATGACTATATATTAGCGCTGGAGCCGAATTTAAACGGTTCTTATCCTAATCAAGTCATCTCGAAATTCCTTGAATAAGTAAGAGTCTCTTATCGATTATGATGTGGACATTCGAGTTATCATCAGGACTTCTTATAATAAGAGTCGTTACAAACAATACATTCTACAGATTATCGGAATTTTAATAATTATTCTCATTCCGGATGTCCCTTACCAATTTGTATTGTAATTCAGTATAATTGCAGGTAACATAATGAATCAATACAGATCGAAATTTTCTACCATTTAATTACACTTTCTATGTACTCATAATTAGAGGCGTTAAACAGTAAACATTTAGACAATCATATTAACAATTATGGAAGTATTCAGTTATAAAAGATAAGATAACGCTTGTCATACCATAAAACTCATTGAATCGCATGGAGCGTTCATATTTTTATAAGATTTTATTTGAGCTCGACCTTAATTCACTCTAGGATATTGGAATCTTGTTAGTTTTCTCTTAGAAATCCATAGCTACAACCTATGCATAATTCTTCGATCATGTTAAAACTTGGATACGTTTATCGGCCGTCGGTCCGGGTTAACGCGCAAAAATGATGTATACATGAACTTCAGCTCATCAATACAGGGTATATACATTTATCCACGGACTTGTACGTCGCCCAGCTTGTATATATGCACACCCTTTCATAGTCATCTCCAAAGTATCGTCTTAACGGATGTTAAGGCGCGTCCGCCGCGCCAAAAGCAGCGTCCGCGTCGGAGAGCAGTTGGCCGGAGAATAAACAGGGGTTATTAATTGAGGTAAACGAGTGCTCAGGGGTGCCTCTAATTTCCCTGAGAGTAAACTCGGGGCGCGGGCGAGCCGGCCGATGACTTAATCCCGGGCCGCGGCCCGAGATAATAAAAGTAATGCCGGCCGCTTGATTGCAGTGCCGCTTAACGATATCGCTTTGTTGTCGCGCGCGCGCGCGCCCGGCCCAACTGCAGCACTCGCGGCGGCGCTTTGCATAATTTATGGGGCGCGGCCCCTCCCCACCAGGACGCCCCGAGATCGCCCTGTAAGCGACTTAAATTTTTACCGGGGAACTTTGAAAATTGAGCCCCATTACTCTTACAGGGCGCGGCCGACGCTTCCTACATTGCGCCTCGGCGCTTTAATTTTCGAGGCTTTATTTATGAATTTACGCGGAGGCCACGGGCTTGCTTTATCGGCGCACGGGGCCCCGGTGCGCAGGTGCGCGCTCTCCCTTTTTTGATTGATAATTCAATGCGGACAGAGTAGTGTTCAATGTGTCGTGAAAATTTTCGCGGGATAGAAATGTTTTGTGCGGCTTGCCGCCCCGCGCTGAAAATAGAAAGGGAGTTTTTGCCTCCGCACATGCACAGAGACGTGCATTGACTGGGATATTTGTAGACGCGGACTTTTAATAATAAATAGTCGGAAAGTTGCCCCATTACATTTGATGCACAATATAAAAAACGTTAAATTTACTCAGGGCACGACCTTTTACATTTTTATTTTATGCTCCGAGCCATATACTGTTTAAATTTATTATCTTGCCTTTTTACAATTCCGCTAAAAAATGCAATATTCGTTAATTAACGAATTCAATTTTTTTCAAAAGGCAGTCTTAAGATAATCAATAATAATTACGTGCAATTTCATTTATTTTCCAATAATTCGCTTATTTTATTCAACAAATATAAGAAGAAGTAACAAAATTGATGCAGAATTATAAAACTACGTCAAGTTATAAGTAACACGAAGTATGACGTATGCATATTACACATTTGTGACAGTAATCTGCAATACCGTGAAGTTTTTAATGATTTATAATATTTAAAGCAATGGTCTAAGAAAAAAGTACCAATTTGCTGCACAAGTAGTTATCGAAGAAGAAAAACTAAAATACGACTTTTATAATTTATCAAAGTTTTTTAATAATTCTCCAATATTAAATGAAGATTATGGTTTACAAAGCTAAGTATCTTAGAACTATTAATCTCAATATTTAAAAAATCTAATTAATTTATAATACTTTATTCTCTATAATAAAGATTCAAGTATGTAATAAAAATACCGCTGTAAATAAGTTATCTGATAAAATCTAATAAATTAAACTTGGAAGATTATAGCATTAAAAATTATATGTTAAAATTGTGAAACTCAGATTTAGAAAGCCAACAAATAGAGCAATTTTTTTAATTAAAATTTTTCTTTATTTTGTAAATAACCGTAGAGTTTAATATAAACTTTTGATAGTAATCTGTGTATTAAAATTATAATATCTACTATATTATCTAAATTACGTTTTTGTAATTAAAACATAAAATTCCAGATTTAGATAAAGGCATAAGTTATGTCATTACGTATATATATGATTTGTAAATAGTTTAATTATTATTTATATTATTTATATTTTTCTGTAATCATGTTGAAGTAATATTAGTTCAAAAGAAGCAGGTAAAATGTACCTGTAAAACAAGAAAATGATATTAAAACAATACTAATTGCTTGAATATACTGAAATATTTGTTTAAGATATAGTTCAGTTGGAAGTATTTTAATAAGTTTCAATAATGAGTATTATAAAATTAAATTCTTTCATAATATTCACAATTTTTAAATTTGTTATCCTCATCTTGATAATAATGAATAATGAATTCCATCATATATTATGCAATTCCTAAGACTAAAACAAAGCTCAGTTGTATAACGTTTAAAAATTAATTTTGTAAAATGAAGAAGCTCATTTGAGCAACGGAGGGATGACACAAAATAATTTTGAGCTGGTTAAAGGCAGCATAAAACTGTACTTCAAAATATAATATTGTCTTTCGTCTCTGAATTACAAACAAGACGGTTCATCTCTATTCGACAAGAATAAAATCTACACAAGAAATACAATAAAATTACGCTCTGAAAGACATGATCTCGCTGCAAGTGAAATAAGCGACGGCTTGACCCTAGGTAACAACAGGAAAAGAGCCAAGGGCGGATGAAACTGAGCATCGGTAAACACGCTTTATCCTGTAAGCGACAAGCGAGGCGGCTTGGCCGTGTGCGATGACAGTAAAAGTCGTACAAGAGATGGAATGAAACCGACTGTCGCAACGTCTTTTTCTGCTGAAAGAAGGAACCGAGTTCACAAAAGATTGTAATAATGCTGTATCAAAAATCGATCAAATTCTGTTTGTAAGCTTTATCGATTGCCACTGTATAAAGAAACATTGAAAATGCTTTCTAGAGTTCTTGCAGATATAGCCGAATCATATTTTATAAAGGGTATCAGCCTATTATAGAAATCTTAGTTGTGTCTTAGATGTTAATTATATAGTCAAAATGTGAGAACTATTATTGATTTTTGAAATAACTAATGATTTATTTTAGTTATATCAAGACTAAATTAAAAATAATTAAAAATATAATTAAAAATCACATGCTAAAATCGTTATATTTTAACCTCTATAAATGACAAGAAAACTGATAAACAAGATCTGAGGAGCTTTTTGGAATTACTTCAACATAATTTGAGATGCACTCTTAATTAAACTTCGGAAATGTAAAAAAATGAAGTCATTGAAGAGGAGGAGATAGAGTGGCAGTAATGATGTTTGAGTATCATGGTTTAAGGATCTCTAACTACTTCAAGGGTCAAATTTTCACTGATTTTTAACATTATATAATTCCAGTTTACAAAATTATTTTTATACCGGATTGAAAAACTATATACTAGCCTTGAAATCAACTTACGTATAGTTTATCAATGATACCAAAGACTATTTTGAACATTTTTCAAGAGCGATTTCAACCCTTAAATATTAGCCATCTAAAATTAATTTAACCTAATTAAATATTGCTTCGAATATATGCTTACTAAAATCTCGATTATAATTATTATTATTTGTTGATTATTTTTGAAAAAATATAGATAGTGTAACTCGGTTGAATTTTCTCCTGATTTTCGATAAGCTGGGGCTCATTACGGTGCGCAACGAGCATTCCAGTTAGGTGCCAGTTTGCGAGTCATCCCACGTCGACGTTCGGGATCTGGGCAAACCTCCTCCGAGAACCTCTTTTTGTCTATGGTATCGTCTCGCTCACACCTTTAGCGTTTACACTTTCAGGCACATGAGGGTCACTACGTTGCAGATTACCGTCTCCATGCATGTGGAGAACATACAGTTCCCTTCATACGACTTCCCAAGACGAGTCAAAGTTCCCTTTAGCCACTGCTACTTTTCTAATACAGCGAATCACATCTGTTAGCGACAGGTTACACCTAGCGACAGCCTAGTGCTAAGTAAATAAACAAGTGAGGCTATTGACCGATAGAATCAGAGGGGCGGCTTAAAGGGCTCTCCGATGTTTAAAAAATAGAGAGAGAGAGAGAGGAAAAGATTGAGATAAGGAGAAGAGGACATGCGATTGATCAAGGGAGCACGGGGGGAAATTCATTGGGAAACGCAGCCTCATTATCCGGTGCTAGAAAACTCTAGCGGCTGTGTAAACTCTGTGGGTCAGAGAGGTCTTGGGACCAACTTGATGACCATCTCTGACATCGGTGGAGAGAAAACTCTTGGTAGTATGTGTCATGTGAGCACAGGGCGACATACGGAGTCCTAGGCTCATTTGGTAATCTCTCGGGTAATCTTGACGAGGTTGCGGGATGCGTGAGATCCGGGTTGCGCGGGAAAGCACTGTGTGCGCGGGAAAGCGCAGAGGCTTGACTGTGCGGGAAAGCGCTAAAAGCGCGGAAAAGCAAAGTAAACGGGAAAGCGCAGAAGGCGCGAGGAAGTAAGGCAGGCGGGAAAGTCCGCGAGAGATATGTTGTGCCGACGGCGTGATGAACAAAGGGTTCGCGGGAGTGGGGCGAATCGGGTCCGAAGCTCAGGGAGTATAGGGACAGCTCGCGCTCAACTTTAGTCTCTCTCGAACTCGCTCTCGAACTCTCGAATGTGAATCTATTGTTTACCTCGCGGTGCGAATACAGTTTTCTCAGCAGCACAATATACTCTCTATCAAGAACATTGTACAGGCTTTACATTTATAATAAACAATCAGTAAATATTTGTCGCGTTCCTAATTTTAACCGGCTTCCTTACCTCATCGAGATCCGACTTAAACATCTTCAAGTATAAGAGCACATAATGAGTGCGAAACGCTCTTTTTGTGTCAACAAGCTAAGACACTCTCTCGTGTACTTTGCGAATATATTACAATATACACACTATCCTGTATCACGCAAAAGCTGAGAAAATTTCAAGTAGTTTTTTTCTGAGGAGTTAAGTGCTCCGATATCTTCCGATAGATAAACAGACGATTAAAACCGAAGAAGTCAATAACGACGAATCGTGCGAGATGGACATGACCATAAGGAAAGTTAAGTTCCAGGTCTTCCTTTTCTTGCTCTAGGAAAGTAGCTTCCGTGAGGGTAATTAGGTAGAGTGAGGTAGTTGGCTGCTTCCTGAACCGAGCCTACAACTTCTTACGTTATAATACTGTAAGTCAAGAGCAACAATAATGACTAAAAGTACGCGTGGAGTTCTCCTGACATCACAGAGCTTAGCTTCTCAGAAAACGTTGTGTATATCTTACAATATATTACACACACGATTACGTTGAAAAGAAAAATAAGATCATAAAAGCCAAAAATAAACGTTATAATTTAAAATATTATCATTATGGTGTAAAAATTTTTGAAAATATTTTTTAAGTGGTATCATATCGATAAAATTGGTGAACTTTATTATCAATAATAAAAAGTAAATAATATTGAGCAAAATATTTTATAACACAACTGTACAATATTTCTGGTTAAATGAAATAAATTATAATTTTAGCAGTTTATTTTATGCTAAAATATAAATACTTATTATATTTTGTATTTGTCACACTAACTTTGACTTAAACCACTTGATGTACTTAATTCTGAAAAGCCTTAAATTGTCAGTGTTTTATTGCAATTTGGAATATTTCATTGGTTTTCAAAATCAGTAACATAAAAAATATATTAATGAATAAAATCCATCTCATTTTTATATTAAATAATAATCCATTTAAGTAATAACATTTTGATGGTTTTTTCAACAAATGCTACGTATCAAATTGTAATAAAAACAAAATAGTGCTTCAATTTCAATGTATAAATTAATTTCAAGTTTATATTAAGATAATATACAAGTGATTTTAATGTCAATTACTTAAAATTTAAATTAATATGGTTCTACCTAATTATTAAAACTTATTTTATCGGCTTAATAGCCTACAGGTGCTGTAGAACCAAGGCAAAAATGCATACCTCGGATATCCTTTCTAGTAATTATAGTGAAAAATGAAATAGATATGAAACTGGAGGAGAAACAATTATTAATGTATTCATAAACGCACATCACCATATGAAACATTAAAGATATGTTTGTGCCAGGTGTATAATACTTATTTTTAACAATTTGATTTATACGTATACATTATATTACAAATATGCATGAAATTACATCTTGTATTCACAACATGACAAATCTCGATATCATTTTATCTTTATGTAAATAATGTACTTAATTCGACACCTAGTGCTCAACTACGTTAAATAGATTATGAATATCTTTCTGTAAATTTACTACTGGGTCAGAGCAAAAACTAAAGAACCTCCACAAAGAATATTTTATAAACTAAAAACATTATAGAGACTTATACACGAATATTTTTTACTGTAATCGTATTCTCTTAAATTTAAATAATGCAATAAGTAAATTCTTTCTTTTAACTGCTCTTTATTTATTTAGATAAAACTTTTTTATGTTGATTTAAATAACGTATCGACATAAAATGTAAATTTATTAGCTCATATCTATAAACATAATCGAATTTGCAATAACGTAGATTTCAAAGTATTTAAATTCTTATCCAATTCGATGTTGTTAATATAATTTCTTTTACGAGAAAAAGAGAGTTATGGTAATTGAAATTTTAAATCATTACCTGAATCACAGAAAAAGTAAAAACTCTTTTAATGGTACAATTCTTTCATAAGAAAATAAAATCTAACTTTCTTGAGTTTCATGAAAGCAAATTCAATATGAAAGTTTTTTGAATTTTGTGCTGAATTCGTTTCCGTATTCTTTAAAGGTAGTAATTAACTAAAAATATCATTTAGATTTTGCATTTTCAACTACTGAGTATGCCGATACTAAAAATTTAATATATCGGAAAAAATATTTACTTATCCTAATGAATAATCGTGACTTTTTATTATCTAATAATAAAACCGCTAATCGCAAGTAATTCAATGCTCTAATATTTGAAAAATTTGAAAAATTCCAATAATAAAAATTAGTTGAGAGTTAATATTTTAAAAGAATTCAATACTTGGACAGGTGTATACGCGAGCGGCGATGTTAGTGGCAACCAAGCCCGTTATTCCAGATTACAAAACAGTCTCATTAGCTGGATCGAAATTGGCCCGAGCAGCCCAGTCTGCGAAGTCGTCGCTTTTTGCGGACAGAGGGTGAACCGCGGGCGGGGCGTAAGGATGGGAGGCCAATGAAGAAAGTTCTCGGTATTATGTCGTCTTTGTGTCTTTGAGCGCAGAGGTCAAAGGCGCTGGGTGATTCCGTTTGAAATGACCGTGGCTCGCGTGCGGTCGCTTCGCCCTGCGACAATCTGATCCCCCCACTATCGGGTTAATCACTCCCGTCGCCTTTTTCGATTCGTCTCGGATGAAGCTTCAATTGGGAACTTTCGTCATTATCGAGAGGCTGATTTTCGAGATGTCTTATTTCTTCTTCTCTATCTTTGGTCTTTGTCAAATAGGTCTCCATTTTCCTTACTTCCACTACTGAACATGTGATTTGCATCCAATCGGTTGACTGTTCGCTCAGTTTCAAGATTGTCTCCTTAGACTAGAAAGTTTGTTTTTAATGATTTAGTTTTATATATCCAAGTGAGTTGAAAAATTGAAACAATGATACGAGAGTGTTTATAAACTGTGCCATTCCACAATGCACTTATCACTAAACTATCGATGTTTTATAAAAACATCGATAGGAATTCCATAATTTGCATTTATAAACTTCTGAAAATTGATAAAAATTTAAAAAACTCCCAGTTATGAATCAGAAAACCAAATCAAATCAAAAAGTTTTTGATGAAATAAAACAAAGGCGAAATCCAAAATTTTTTCTTTTAAATTTGACAAATTTTTCTTAGAAACTAATATTAATAATTAAACAATATTAACAAGATTTTTAAGACTATTATCATTTTTAATTTATCGAAAAACATCGAAATTTAGACAGTTGTAATTAAAATATTATAAATAATATAACTAAATGTTTACAGTTTAATGTAAGTTGTGAACTTTGCATATATCTGCTTTCATGAGCAAACGAAATGTGCCCTATCATCCCTTTGCCAGACCCTTGCGATTTGCGAGCTCGGCACCTTCGTCAATTTTCCGGTGTTTTCAGCTGGCTTTCATTCTCCCCCCTTTCGCACTCTTACGGTAGGTCCCTTCCTCCATTATCCTTCCCGCCGCGTTCTCAAAATCCGGTGGTTTTTATACCTAACACCCGCCTTGTCCTATTTCCGAGAATAGTTAATTTCGCGGGAGAGATTTTCCGACCTCCTGCGAATTTGCTAAAAGTGGTCTCGGGCTGAGCGAATCGGCCACATACTCACCTACATCCATGTAACCCGCAGACGTCTCGCTAAGGTAACTCTCTAGGAGACATTGGGGGTCTCGCTCCGGTTTATTTAAACCTCCACAAATACACTTGGCAACTTGTGCACAAATCTAACTCAGTGACTGTACGCACACCAAGCTCAATAAATTCTACATATGCATTTATTAATTAATTTTTACAACAATAAGGTTTCAACGTATACATAGTAAACATGTTATAGTAATATAGTAAAGAAATATATACTTTTTTTACATATAATTACAGATATAATTGTATGAGTTTCCTGGTGTAAAATTGACCAGATTATATATTAATCAAAGTTAAGATATTAAGCAAATGTAACCTTAAGTCAATAAAATTAATGGTATAGTAAAAATCATAAATATTAATACTATTCGTTAAAACGTATTATTATTAATAAACAGAAAATTTTAAGTCTAACTTTTTTATCTAAGTAAAAGTAAGAGGTTATAAATTGATTATTGTTGGTTATGTTGTACATTATACATAGTCTTGGTTATATATTAGCTATTTCTGGTTAAAATTTGGCTGGAAACCCAACTTCGATTTATAAAAGTGTTAATGATTTTTTCAAAATTGCTTTTTAAATTAGTTTGGAGAATACTTATTTATATATTTAAAGTATTGGTAGTCTAATTCTACTACTTATATATGAAATGGTTATAAATCAGTTATGGATTTTTTAATTGGGGACCAACTGCTCGGATATCTAATTTTTATTTCTTGGATTTTTTTATTCAAATAATATAAAAACTTTCAAATAAAGAAAAGTGTAGAAAAATATATTTAGAACTATAGTTTAGCAATCGTCTCGATACGTTGTTGCCAGTCGACCCATTGTTGGTCCAAAAGTCATTAAACAGGCCGCATCAGCAAACGGTACACGTATGCGGATCAGAAAAAAAGAGGAGACAGAAAAGTCCTCTACCGATGCGTGTTATTTTGTTACCGGCTTTGAATAAGTGGCGCCTGAATGACACTTGATTGACTACCGCGTATTTAGCAAACACATTTTACTCACAGGGGCGTTGCGACGTTGATTCCCTCTTCTTCGATTCCCACTGCTAACGCTTGCAGTTTTAACACGTTTCGCTTCCATTCTCAGTTTTTATGGCGCTGGAGAAATGTTGAAATTGAGGCTGAAATTCACTAACGAATCTCGAATCTTGTTATGGCTTGTGACTTCCTCTTATAGCGAACTTATTTCACCAGTTCAATTGAAACAGTTAGGTCTACGATTTTCAAATATGTTTAAAGTTGTTACGGTATTGATATCATAACATAAGATTATGAGATTCTATGTTGATAAAAGTTTGTTATAAAATAATCCAAAAAGCATCGACACCAACAGGGAGATTTCCCGGAGAACTGTAATAATGTATACGAGTACATATGGGCTGTATAAGGTTACTTAGAGACCAAGTTGAAGGTGTCGATCAGAATACACATTAAGTTCAAGTCTATTTTGAAATCTTATTTTATGATGAATAAATTTTGTACCAAAAATATTTTAATAATATAAAACAAATATTTTTAAACAATAAAACATATAAGTAATAATAAATAAATAAGTATTGCTGTAAATGGAGTACAGCTAATTTTTAATAGATTCAATAATAAATCTTTGCTATGAATGTAAATTTACCTCTTTGAATAAAAAGAATTACCGCAAAGAGAATAATTTCTACTCAGAAAGAAAAAATACAAATATATAACAGCATAGAGTAAAAAAGGAAGAGGAGATTACCTTTATAAATTATAAATTTTCTGTTCGGCGACGTATGCTTTAACTGCCAAGGATTTTTTTCGAAAGTTATATCTTCTACTCACTTCCCTTTCCCCCAGAAAATTTCAGTCTTGAATATTCAAGAAATTAAGCGTGGGTGAACTGTAGACTGAGTGAAAAAAGAATTTACAATTAAGTACAAAGTAATACAACGATATGTATATTAAAATTTTATCTTTCGTTTATTCAAGTTTTTGCATTATGTAATGCTGCACATTTTTTGGTAGAGCTCTATAAAGAATAATTTGTAATAAAGAATATATAATATAAAACTAGTATTTAAGTAAAATCCATCAGGATTTATAATATAATTACTTTGATAATGATAAAGCATAAGTCGATATATTATACTCGAGCAAGATGTTTGTAATGAAAAACAAATTTTTAATATTTCATTAGTCAAGTCTCTTGCATTTATAAATCGAATTTAACAATGAAACGTAGTATGCATCATATATCTATTACTTCGATTTAAACGTTTTTGTCTGCAAGAAAAATCTAAACCAACTAAAATTGGATCATAATTTTTATTATAAAAAAGTATCGAGTAAACTTAAAAAGTGCTAAATTTTAATTTAATTTTGATAAGTTACAAATCATTTTTCTCTAGATTTTTCTTTCCTCAATAATGGGTTTTGACAATGGTGAAAAATGTTAGCTCGCTCCTCGACTAGTAAGAAAAATGTTCACCTGTTGTGACTCAATTTCACGTCCTGCTGGTACTTGCTGAGTGTGACACATTAAACTTTACCCGTTGTTCTCCTCGGAACGTGGCTGGATATTCCACGTGGCGCACTTGGCTTGCGCGACATTACCACGAGTTTACTTCTGGAAGTTTTTCTTTTATCAAAAACGCTGAGCGCAGGCGCTTAGTTACCGAGAGCATACTTATAGTCTCTAATTCCTACTTTTAGTTTCTTGGCATTTCCATAGGATAATTAATTTATAATATTAAGTCGAAAGTACAGTAATCTATGTACAACATAATAAATAAATTAAGTACGTAAGCGATAAAATCAAATCATTCGATCCGATGATCTCTTCTAATGATGATGCTTGGGCAAATATAACTGAGAAATATAGAGATTATAATGCAGGCATATTTTCAATCTATAAAAATCACCATCGACGTATAACCAGAATAACATATAATAACTCTTACAAATCAGAACTCAAACACGTAGCTATCAAGTAAAGTTTTTTTGTATCCGAAAAGATCTGAATGTCAACACCCCTTTCCACTTCCTACAAAAATATTTAACAGTTGAGTTGGAAGAAAGTTTCGAAGATTCTGTCACGTTACAGCTCCCTGTCAATTCCGCTTAGACTGTCGTGACAAGCAGTTTTGTGTGATAAGTACTGGCTATCTAGTAGTTTTTAAGCTTTCCTCCTGCGATTTTTGCACTCACAAAGGGCATCGGATCTTTTCCTCGATGTCTTCATAATAGTGATTTTTTTCTTTTGAAAATTTTATTCTTACTTTGTTTTTTCTTGTTATATTCTGTCGGATGGTTCATAGTATGAGTTATCTACGTCATATAACTGTATGGTGACTCATATGACCACATCTATGTATCCGTCGTTCGCATCGGCAATGGATCTGATTTTCGACAAATTGAACCTAAGGCCTAAACAACAACCTTAGTACTAGCGTTCCTAGTTTCACTTCAAACAAGCTCGTCACACCTTGTCTTTCTAGCGGCACTTTGGAAAATGCCATCGTAATGAAGAAAAAAGAGGTTAAGGACTGAGTCAAAAATTCGCTTTCGAATAGGATCAAATCCTTGAATCTTTCTTATAATAACACTGCCGACCCCTCTAAAATGGAGTTTATAGATTTGATCAAAAGAAGCAGGAATTTTTGACATCAAGACGAAAACATCACCGTTAAAAAAAAATCCAGATACAACTGAAAGAGTACCGATCCCGCTTCGACATCGACTTCTCGCGTTTTCCAGTTGCACGCACTCTTTATAGTTTTTGTTGAACCTATTGACGCATTGTTACTTCCTAGTAAACTCCATTCACTTGCAGTCGACTCATGCGTAGCAGTCGTATATAAGGGACAAATCTTCTGAATAACATCTTCTGGTACGAGAAACATCTATATTTCTATTATGACCAGAGATATAGCTAACAAGCTCCTTCATCTTATTTGGAATGTTCCTATTAATAATTCACCTAATCTTGCAGAGGAAGATTCACTCACAATTTTAACATCTAATATCTACTTTTTTTTTGCTAAAATTTGACTCTTACTGCCTGCCTTGGAGTAAAAATCGTCTTTGACGATTATTAAGGTTGATCCCAATACCCTTACTCTCAGCTTACATGAATTGGGTCTTTTTTGACAGATTTATAAATTCAGTTACAATCTCTCATCAAAACAATTCGTTCTAATCTAAATAAATGGATAAATTGTTGTAGTAGCTCCTTTACTTACAACTATACTTCACTGTAAATATCCAAACTCAAACCTCCAATAACTGCAAATATTTCTGCTTTGCTGATAACATAGTACTCTTCGCGTCTTCATCTAATCTCACCGACTGTCTTCGCGTTCTCGAGGAGAATCTTGACAGAATATCAAGTTATCTGCATTCATAAGTCTGTCTATTTAACCCGAGAAGACAAAGATCGTTGTCAATTTGATGGTGTTAGAGAATTCCGTACGCTGGTAGGTTAAGGAGGCGGAGAGCGCATGGAAAGAGAGGAGGTTCGAAGAAGGTGGCGATTAAATATAATCTCGACGTTTTAACGAATCGAGTTTGTACGATCGTGAGCAGGCAGTGGATTCGAGACGCGAACGCGTTTGCGGCTCGCGGGCATTTTATGGATAGAGAAAGAGAGAAAAAGAGAGATGGAGAAAGAGAGAGAGACTTCCGTATGGCAATCTGGGAAACGGAAAGGGTGCATACTCAGGATTGCATTTTGTACCGGATCAGAGGTTGACTGGACGCGAAGGTAGCACCTTTTATCTATGCGAAAAGCGATCTCTGGTCCTCCATTTGTTGAGAGGAAAGCGGTTCCGCTCTTCGAAAGCTGAGCGCCGAGTGACGCAACGGTCGTTACGTGGATATTGTCCGCCGTGCTAGACTCGCAAATACCACATTCTATACACTGTTCCCACGATAGGGATGGCCGTCTATTGGCCACAGATTTTCGGGAAAGGGCGTGAGATTACACCCGCTTGCGGAAGCGCGTGCATCATGCGAATTCGAAATCGTAAATTTAGGGGTGTTGCTGAGAAAAATTGTACGTGCATCATACTCTACACTCAAACTTTTCTGGACCCCAAATTATTAAGGACATCTTTAATCTTTCCTGTTGATTTCTTTCTTGTTGATTCTCTTCCTGATATTTTTGTTAATGAGAAAGCCGACCGCTTATCAAGAAATCTTTATTTGTGATACTCTCAAAAACAGTACTCTATCGTTTTAACAATGGTTGATGAGTTACTGGAATTTAAAGCTTCCGTAGAAAAAAGTTAACTAATTATCAGTTAATAATGGTGTCAAAAATAGATAATTATTAGACAAACATTATGTGAAATTCATAAACTAATAATCAGTTGAAATTATCTCTACCCCTCTAATTAACAAATTTTATAATTGGCAAAATAAAGGGTAGGTGTTTACAATGTATAGTAAGGTTAGGTTGAAATAGAGATTTATTACATTAAAATTTATATTGACATTATCAATTATCCTCAAATCTGTACAAAGAATTTATAAATATCTTCGCTAGTATTATAAATGGTTGAGTCGGAATTATAATTTATAATTTACCCGTAACATAGTTCTTATAAATAAGGAACTTATAACTCTCGAAAAATAGTAGGTTCTCACTATTGTGCAATTAAACGTATAAAGGCAAGAGGGTAAGAAAGAGACGAAGCAGCTATTTTGCTTAACTGATATCGTCGACGTTGGCGCTAGATGGCTACTTCCACTCCGACCGATCTTCTCCTTGTCCTAGCAATGCCCGGATAGTCCCAACTGTTACTACTTATGGCGCGACGAGACAGCGACAGGGTTTGCTTACGTGGGTCGCTGATTCAAGTTGTTGATTGGCAGACGGTTCGGAGTGAAAGAGAAAGAGGTGTCTTGCGTACAATCGTACGCAAGATTGCTTACATTGCGTACGAAGATTTTTTAAATTAACTTTTAATTAACAAAGTTCGGCCGCGCCCTCCAGGTTTAGATGCGTGCCCATTTATTGACTGTCGAAATTGTCAATAAGAACAAGCAAGAAAGCCGAATGACTGCAAGGCAGGTATAAAGGAGTGGGGGGTCGCAGGAAGCGGACCGTCGAGAAATAGGCACGAATCAAGCTTGCTGCTCACCTTACGGTCCTGGCAGCTCCGCCCTACTCTCTGCCATTGACTGTATCTTTGCGGGGGTGCATCTGATAGTTTTGCGACCAGCAAGAAAACTGTTTAGAAATGCCTCAGCTATCTCGTGATATAGATGGAGACAAGTAATTAAAAAACAGGCTGTATAATGAAAATAATAGTTTATGAATTGTATTGTAGAATGGCTTAAATTATAATTTACATGCCAAGCAGCATACAATACAAGTGTAAGTTTAGAGAGTTGGTTAATTTTGGCTAGTCTGAAATCTATCTATAAAGTAGTTATTTAGCATTTATTTATGTATAAGAAACACGTGTACAACCATTTTTTCTTGTCTGCAATACAAATATTTTCTTAATCCTGAATAGTGAAATTGGAGTCTAGAATTTTATTTTACTAGAATATAATTATTTATAATATACATAATCTTTCGGTTCGCTATGTTTTAGCAAGGGTAGATCAATTTTTTCATCAACAAATGGCGTGACGTTAAACGTATAGAATTTTAGTGCTAAAAAGCCACCAAAGCCTTCACGCCCTTTGTGTATCAAACTCACTCCTGATAACATTGTTGGTGGATTTGTTGTGACATCTTGAAGATCAATGAAAGGTATCATAGTTTGTCCACCGTCTTTTTCTAAGCTGCTTGTTGTAAAATTTAGATATTGATTATTATTTGAATCAGGAATATTGTATTTTTTTGATCTAGTTGGCACATCAGCATCTGATAAATTCAACAAATTTCTAAAATCATAAGAAATTAATGTTATAAAATATTTACCAGTATCCCTGTATATCCAAATGATGTAAACTTTCAAAAATAATTTTTTTAATCAATAATGTTTTATCTAAAATGAAAAAAAATTTCGCAAAGAGCTTTATATTTATAATGACGCAATTAAATTTTTTTTCATTATATAATTAATTAAAATGAGGTTCTTTATCGAGACAATCTTTCATAAAATAATGCATCTCAGTATCATGTTATCAAAAATTAGTAATGACCTTGTTAATACGAGTATATATAAGTGTGGTATTTTACCGTGCTACTGAAGGTTCTTCAATGTTGAAAGAGTATGGGTTTCCATTTTCACCAATTTTTCCAGTTCTAAAATCAACTTTTACAGATAATGGTTTTAAATATATACGATTGTTGTTAACTTCAAAGAAAAATCCTGCAATAGCTCGATTTTGAGGAAGAATCGCTTCTGCTAAGGAAACTTCTCTTAAGGAATCCCATGAGATTTCCCAAAGAGCTCCAAGTTCTAAAAATATTTTTCAAATTAATTTTATATTAGCTTAAAAACTATTTAAGATATTGCATAATAATGGCATGATTATTTACTTCAATTAATTTTGAAAAAGATTAAAATATTTTAATAATACTATATGCATATAATTTATTAAATGACAATAAATGAAAAAACATATATTAGAAGATGGTATAGTACAGCATCTTCGACAAGTATAAGTATTGTTCTAAGTGTGGAGCCATTTTTAATTTTACAATAAACAATTGTATATTATTTTATTACCTATATCTTCATTAATCGGTTTCCAAGCAGTTGAATTTGTTTTGATAGTGCCGTTTGCTAATAATATACCTTCTTGAATTTGAATATGAAGAATATTTTTGTATACAATCAATTTAGCTCCAGTAACGATTCTAAATGAAAAATATTCCATCTAGGTAATGCATTCAAATTTATTAATTACGTTCTTATGTTGATATTTGAACTTACTTGTTTAATTCTGTTGATGCAGTTTCATGCATTGAACTAATATAATATTTATTTTCAGTGCAGATACAATTAAACTGCTGGCGTTTTTTATACTTTTCTGGTTCATATAAATATTTTATACCATGTTGACAAGTCACTTTATAGGCATCCTTTTTTGGAACTATATATTCATATTTTGCCTTTTCTTGAGTATTGTTCTGTATTTATACCGTAAAATGATATATTATTTTTAATGTTCTATCTGCTCAAAATAATCGGTAACATTTTTATTGGTGCGCTTTTTAAATAATATACGAAATACAATTATTTCATTAAAAACGTTACGAATTCTGTATGCGATATGAAAAATGTGTCACATTATCATTTGAATTAACAATTGCAGTCTACCACTGATTAAATGTATTTTGAAAAATGATTATTATCTAAGATTAATATTTTACACTTAAACAAAACTTATTGCACATAAAAATGATGGTATAAAAATGCTAGTCTGAATGCTAGCCAAAAACGCCAACATAATATATTTAGTGGAAACAACAAATGCTATTGTTGGAAATTATTCGCAAACAAGAATCTTTTTTTACAGCATTGTTATCATATGCAATAATTTTACAAAATACTGGAAAAGGTTATACTCATATTTTATGATCATATTTATGTATAAATATAATTTCACGATCCAATGTGAATAATATTCAAATTATATATTCAATTAAAATACTCCGTTAATGAAAAAAGTATTAGTGAATAATTATGTGATAGGTTATTTTCATTATGCTTCTTATATAATTTGAAAATTACTTCAATCTTTTAGAAGTTTTTATATTTTGTATTTTATGTTAATGTACCGAATATTATGTTATGTTCCCAAATACCTTTTTGATGTTTATTTAGTCTTAGAATAAAGGATGACTTACATTGGCACATACTTCCATAGGTTCATAATCATTTAATCCTAAAAGCTCGCAGTTCTGTAATTCGTATGGACAACTTCGTTGAATTGGACATGATTCATGAAAAACTGTACATCTATGATTTGAAATATCTTTAGGATCAAATTTAGAAGATTTTATAAACATTATATACATTGATTTTATTTTCTTAAAGTTAATATGAATATAATTTTGAAAACCTCTTAGCTCAAAATATGGTACACCTAATTAAATCACAAAAAAAATTTTAATTTGCAATTAAAAATGTTCTTGCTTAAAAATAGGGTTTTGATAAAATTAGTTAATTACTAACTTTTTGGTGCACTTAAGTCACATGTCCACAGTTCTGTAGATGCTGTAGTCATTACTTTTTTAAAAAAAGATGCTATCCTCTTATAGTCCTCCTGAACATTCATAAATAAAATTTCCCTTGATTTGGAATATTGCGAATTTTCTAAAATAATTTATTAGATTTTAAACCTAGTTTATTTAATTATATGATTTGTATTTTTATATTTATCAGTATTATTGTGATAGTATTGTATAATGTACACGCGTATGGGAATGGTCCACTAAGCAGATGACTTGATGTCTTCTGAAAGGCGATATGAATCGATTCAGGGGGCAGTGCACTAATTTCACCGTTGTACTTTTTGTTTTCCAATAAGAAATTTCAATTTTAAATTGCAAAATATTTTTTATGGATATTTTAAGCTTAAAATGAAATTAGTACACTATCCAGTCCTTTCTCTCTTTCTCATAGTCAATTGGTATAATGTTCAACATGGAAATATATTATCCTTAGAGACGCTTCCTAGTAGAGGTGAAAGTTGAGGATATAATATATGATTATTAATGTTTAAAAAATTAAAAACGATGTATTTTTTACTTACTTGTTAATATTGTTTTGTTATATATTTCATATTCCATAAAATTATAAAGAATATTATTAGCCAGATAATATTGAGTAGTTATAAATTTTAATATGCCAAGAAAGTTTTCAAATAGTTGTAAATAAGACATACCAGTATTGCATAAATTCCTCTGCGTCTAAAATTTGTATAGGTAGATTAGGTACTATAATAATATATCTAATATAATAATGATCTAAAAGTAGATCAATCAAAGAAAATATTAGTAAATAATAAAGTCAATAAAAAAGATAAAATATTATCACAATAAATTACTAATATTTACAGGATTATTTTTATTCATATTAATTCTATTAATATTACCATTATATTATGATTATAACGTATACAAATTATTCAAAAACATTAAAATATTATAAATTACAGATAATTCCTTAGAAACATTCTGAATAAATGTTTTGAATCTGAATATTTCAATTAATATTTAATGTAATGAATCTAAGTAATTTCCATTATACTATTAAAGTAATGTAATTGTCAAGATTCGCAGTAAATATGCAGTATATATAACATATATTACTTATATGTTTACACATAAGATATATATATATATATATATATATATATATTACATTTACATATTTGCCATTTACATATATTACTTTTTTAATAAAATGTAATTTAAAAAATGTATCAGAACAAATAAGTAAAGACAGTTTTGACAGTTTTTCTCTTCTCTTAGTATAAAATATAGATATTGATAGAATAATGTAATTTTATATAGACTTTTATACTTACATTCTGAAATGTATTTTTGTAATTTAATACATCAAATATAAAAATTTGATGAATTGAGTCAATTGCATCAGTAGCTTTAATTATCTGTCTTTCACTAAATTCTTTCAATTGCGAAAGATTCTCAATAAGTCCACTATTAATCTGTGACTGTTTTCTTAACGAGATTCTTAAAATCTCACCAATAGTATAAAAATGTTTTTGTAGTGATTTTTTAACATTATTTGCTTCTATTGTGGAAGGAAGATCTTCTAAAATTCCTTCAATAATATCTAGTTCAAGCTGCATTTCTGACATCATATTATCCATTTTAATAAACGAGTTTTCAGAAATCGTTTGATTGTTATCAACAATTTCATGTAAGCTTTTAAAAAAATTTATGAAAGATACTATAGTTACAAATCGTTGTAGTATTATAAGTGGTAGAATGCTTTCTGATCCTTGATTACTAAGAAAAATTAATAGAATATACATTGATACGAATAAATTTAATCTTGACATTTTAAAGGTGTATTGAAAGCGTTTTGAAATTACTATGATGTTTATGAACGTTTTTAATCAACACAATTTCGTTTTTTATTAATAACTAACTAACTTTTTGTAAGTAATAATGAAAAGGGTTTTTTATTCAATTCATTGTTAATTAAACGTAGTGTTATTTATCGATGTTTATAAACAATTGATAGCACTTCAGTGGCTGCGACATGCTTTAAATATTTTATGGATGTATATATATATATACATAAAATTTAATGCCAATAAAACGCGTTAATGTTAATCATAAAATTAAAATAAAATTATTTTTTGAGAAATGTAAATAATATTCTAGATAAAAATATGTTTTTGTTTATAATATTTAAATAATTTTTTGTAACATAAAACAGTTTTTGAAGTGGTGATGAAGATCAATTATATCTAAATGTTTTTAAAGTTATAAAGGGTTATATTGTATAAGAATAAGATTGTATTGGCATCATAGTAATGATATTATAGTCATAATATTCATAATATACATTATTTTCTATAGTTTGTTTACTTTGCAAAAACATCGATAGAAAAATATTTTATGC
Organism: Sycophaga agraensis; assembly: GCA_018906755.1. Taxonomy (NCBI): domain Eukaryota; kingdom Metazoa; phylum Arthropoda; class Insecta; order Hymenoptera; family Pteromalidae; genus Sycophaga; species Sycophaga agraensis. The sequence continues at coordinate 2,363,379 of JACCIE010000003.1, forward strand.
AATACTTTTGTTTTTCTGTTATGTTAAGCATGCGGCAATACAACAGAACGTGGAAAAATTAGTGCGTCATTTGTTTATAGCTCACTATGTTTGTATTTTTAATAGATTGATTTTTTGGCAAAAGTGACAGTTTCCGGTTTCTTCGGTTACGGCATTTTTTTCGGTTACGGTTAGCATTTTTATTCTATATATTTAATGAATTATTGGGCCATTAAATATAATTTATTAGTTTGAAATTTAACTAATTCTACATAAATTATGTTCAAAGTAGCCATTATACTTCAAAGTTTGAATAAATTATTATTAATTAATCATCAATTTCTATTTTTTGCATCTGTACTTGAAGTCAATGCAGCATTTAATATGATTTAAGCGTTAAACGTTCACTTTTTAATTAATAAAATTATAACATATATTTTTTATTGCTTTATTTATATTTTGTTAATGGATGAACTGTGAAACTAATTATATATATTCTCTTTTATTAATTATATAGAAAAAGATACTTTATCCTTTTTATCCCACATTCAAACAACATTTCGGTGTCGATATATTACGCATTCTTTCATTGGCAAAATGATTTTGATTTTTACGGAGAACTTTGTACAAGTCCTTATTTACTTACTATTAAATGAATTATTCTCTTTACTTCACCATTTCTAGATTTACCATAACTGGTTCCTGTACCCGCACCATGATCTCACTGGACGTATATCTATTTTAGCTACTTTTTGTATCTTAACTGTAAAAAATATTTCTTTTCTTTAAATTATTTTAATCGCCAAGTGAAGTTGACAGTAACATATAGCCTACGTTTTCTAGTTGGCCTAATCTGATTTTTCAACTAGTTTTCTATTTAGGATTTTTGACAGGGTAGGAACTTGAACTGCTGATTTTTACCATCCCGAATATTAAGTGAAAGTTAATAATACTAATTATTTCTAAAGATATTAATATTATTAATAAAATTTAATAAGAGACTAATTGAAGGTAAATAGTATGCAATATTTGATAAAAGACTTTTCTTGGTAATAGCCTAATAAAAAGCAAAATATGTAAGCACTCGCGACAAAGACAATGTATCTATTTAATCAGATTTTGGTATATAGCCTGCAGCAACGTTTTTGACATGGATGACATGAGGTCTTGACAAGGTTGATCGAGCTCCAGTTTCACTTCTAGTTGTCGACGAGTGGACAGTCTCGGGTTGGCGCACGAAACCGCAAGTTATTGCTCCTCTATGCTCGTTCCCGAAGAGATGAGAAAAGTTTGCACCTGCACGAGCTGCGATTGGAGATTGAATGGCGCTTTCGACACGGAGAAAGGAAAGACTGGTGCCTTACTTTGAAAAGATAACTAGTGCATATTAAAGAGTATCGCTTATTTAACTTTTTGTATGCGATAGAAAGTTTGTAAATATATGCTACAGAAGTAATACATCATATAATTATTTACAAACTCAATTATAATTAGAAATGTAATTTAAAAAAGATGTTTTCTTTTATGTCGTTGAAAAAAGTTAAATAATTATTTATTTCTGTAAATGCGTAATTAAATATAGTTTATAAATGGAGATTGTTTAATATTTTTTGCTAGTTTGATACACAGCTATCTTTTTTAAGAAAAAGATATTTTTTTCATATAACGAAATTTAAACATGTGCAAACGATAACATTTACTAATTAAATAATTTGATTATAGAAAAAAATGCGAAACAGTTATATTATTTTAAAAATGGATTAATGCAGGTATAAAATTTCGATTTTTTGAAAAAGATTTTTCAAATATTTTGAGTTTCAGTACTTTTAAATACTTTAACTATTTGTTATGGTAACAATGTTAAAATATTTATTAGTTATGTGTTAAAATCAACGAATTGTTTAAAATGCTTTGATGTGAATTTGAAAGACCAGCAAGGATGTTGGTGAAAAAGGACGCCCTGGAATACTTTCATGACGAAATCGACAAGGGAAATCCAACTATGGCTCGGTCAGCTCCTGTAAGGAACGCTAGTAAAAAGTTGTCGCGCGCATGCGAGGCTACGCATTTCAGTGGCTTGTACAGCACCGGGGCTGCATGTCAGTGAACGTTGGCACCGCGGCTCGATTTATTGGTCCATAAAAATCCGAAAAAGCGCCCGTGAGGAGTCTGTAAAAAGGGCGAGGGCGCGGAGTCGAGGAAAATAGCGGAAAGGGCTAAGTGGCAGCGAGAGCTGCGGCAAAGCGTCGCAAATAATTTGTCGGCTCGGATCCGCGCGACCCGATCAAACGCGCATGACCCAATTTTCGCGCGAGATTGCGATCGGCCGCCGTAAACAAAGGGGACAGGCGCCGCTTGGGCGTCTCCGAGCCGGGGTTCTTTTTCCCGCGGCGGAAATGAAAGCGGGCCCGTCGTGAGATGAAATGGAATTCAATTCGTAAGGAAGCGCGCCACTTGACCGGCGCCGCGAGACGTCAGCGGCCTAAAAGGCGACGCGCTCGCTTTTTCCCAAAGGGGCGAGACATTCCTGCGGGATCGCCTCCCCGAAGAGCGACTTTAGGGGCTTCCTTTTTACCCGAGTCGCTGGGAATTTGCTAATTCGCGCGCAGACGATCCCTGCTTAACTTTCGATCTTTGGAATTGCAATCTTCGCAAGGGTTTCATTGTGCCATACGGGCGGATGGCCTTGGTATCGCGGTTAATTGTATTGGCCGCCCGCTAGTTGAAAGCCTGTTTTTGACACGAGCCGTATTCATATAACTTGAATAGACTTAACCGGTAGATGAGTTGCCGCAGCTGCAGGGAAAGAGAAGACCGAAATCCTTGCGCTATTATGCGTACTTTTAACGACCTTTTAAAAGTTTCTTCGGCGATTGAAGGTATTGTCGTGGGCGCACCTAGACTGCTTATTTTGGGTTTATGATTCGTTGGATCGTCGTCCGACTTTTCGTAAAATGAAACGACCGCGCTCATTTTCTATTGAGTAATGGATATAGAGAATCAAAAATGTCTCTCAAATGTTTCTTGCTTGAAGATTTGAGCGTCGTCGTTCGATATCTCATTAGTATTTTAATGAAGTTTTTTATACGCCCTAGCATAAAAGTAAGAAACTTGTTAGCTTGCATGCTTAATGCAACTCCATAATAGGATTTATCTTTTGTAAATAAATTAAATGCTTTTTGTTATTTGCAGTTCTTGCACGCTTTTGAATTTTGAAATGTACTCCAAGTTGTAAACTAAAGCAAACTTTGGTATATCAAAGTTGGTTTTATACCCAGTAGATTAAGAGAGGCTTAAAAAAAAAGAGATGAGTTACAGAATTGTTATTATCACGCTCAGCTGTCGCATTTTAAGGTTAATGGCATAATTCAACTTTGCACGCGCGTGCAAGGGAATCCTGTAAAAACGAGCAAACTTCAACCACAACTTTTCCCTTTGTCGGCTCCTTGACTCGCTTATCGCAGCCCTCGAAGGAACAGGTTCCGACCAAGAATCACCTGTGACTCGACCAGTTGACGTCCACGAGTACACGCGGAGGAAAGTAGCCCGCCTCGATCGGGGCTTACATCGCTCGCGGGGGCCCCCGGCTTAGCCGCAGGCGCGGCAAGCGGGGTCGGATTTCGCGGCCGAGCGGCTCGCCGGCTCGTTTGGGAAAATCACTTTTTCGCCCGGGCCATATCGGCCGCGGCGGGGGCACCTGCGGGCCGCGCGCCGGGCGTAATTCGTCCGCGTCGGCGCGGCCGCCTCCGTCCGAGCCATTCGTCCCGCTCCTTTATTTCGGCCCGAGCGCTTTTCCTGATAATCTCGGGGCCGCATAAATCAGCCGTCGATTTGACGAGGGGGGCAGCCGCCGCCGCCGCCGCCGCGGGCCGTTATTAAACGATAATGGAATCGCCGATTGATCTAGGTGTAACCCAGGGCCTTATAAATCATCCGGGATCCAGGCGGCTCGCACCCCCGGGGGCTTCGCGCCCTTCCACGGACTCGCTTAGGCCCGTGAATGTTTAACAGTCCGAAAGAAAGCTGCATTGCGGAGGCCGCCGAGTATATTACACGTGTGTCGGCGGGGCCGGCCGAGTTTAATACAAACTTGCCGGTTGGTTCATGCCTGAGAATTCGCCGAGTTATATTCCGAGCGCGCTTGGAATTCAGGCCTGCGTGTTTGCGCCGCCGGAGAAAAGCCCAAATGAATTTCCAATACCGTTAGTCGTGTACGTGCGATGAACTTTACGAGGGCCGCCGAAAGTTGAATAAAAGTATTAAACAATATCTTTGGTGTGAAGTATGCACCGGTATGCCGGATCATGCGCACACCCACCTACATGTATGTGTATATATACACACGCACGCGCGTACCCACTGGAATTTTGGAGGTCGCGAGCTTTTTTTACCTCTCTCGCCAGGCGTAATTGTGGCCTGCTTTCAATACCCCACTTGGCAATGTATTAGAGCATCGGGGCAAAAGTAAAGGCTATAAATGCGTGCAAGCTGAATTATTATCATCCCTTGTTTTTATTTCTTAACAATAGAGAGAGCTGTGTGTGCAGGTTTGTTTGTCCTTGTTACTTAAGCTTCGCTTAACTGATAATAACTTGTCAGGTTCAGATCGATTTATCTCTAAATGTTCGTGCGTATTATTAAATGTCCATAATTATTACGAGCAAGTATTAATTATCAGTATAGTAATTGTAAGTAGTAATAGCATTACAAGAACTAATGCTCAACCATTTATTAATGGCTCGTATGCGATTTTGTGGATACATTTGAAGCGTTATAATAAATGAAAGAAATTGAGCAAGTCACGAAATCTATTAACGTGGAAAAATAATTTCTAATGAAATTTGATAACAATAATTATTAATAATTGTAAACTTTTCTTATCGATAAAATAGTTATTAAAGAAATAAATGTAAACATAGAGTTAAAAAAATCAACTAATCTGAAATGGTATATATCGTAATTTTTTTAACAGATTTACTAAACCTAAAAGTTCACCTGTGCAAGTTGTTAGGAGCGAAAATTATTCAAGCATACCATTCAATGCCGATAAATCGTAGCAGCTCGACAGTTTAAAACTTTCTTAAACTAATATTTGCCTAAATTTGAGCGCAGCGATTTTCCATGCGGATTTCTAAGTTTGTTTTTATATTTTTCGATTTTTCTTTTGCAAAAACATATATTACCGCTTCTTCTGATTTTAAGAGTTGATGTTTGCTTAACATAAACAGCATAAAATGTTTACATATATTAAGGAATATTTCAGCGATTATATCATTTGCTCTACGATCCGGCAAGAAGTCATAACGCTCATGTTTACAAACCCGAGAATAAAACGAGCTCGCGCATAATCAACGACCAAATGCATTGCACTCATCTCAAACGCGGGTTCATTCTTCATGATAGCTTTTAAAGGAAGCACAGAGAGGTTCTACCGCGGGCCAGTAATATCGCACGAAATGAATGCATTAATGAAAAAGCCCGGCCGTATCAATCCTCAATACCAAAGTATATTGCGGTCGGAGCACTCCGACTTATTGCTATTTATTTGATAGCCACGTACAACTGCAGCGACGCGGCGGCCGCGGCGAAAAACGAAAAAGCCGTGGGGGGGGGGAGAAGGGGGGTGGCGAAATGGAGCACTTGGGCGCCCACCTCGCGGGTGTGAGGAAGCGGAGACGGGCCGGCGCCGCCACGCGGCCGTCGACCGAAAAAAGACGTTAAACTAAATGAACCCACTCGGCAGGCTCGCGTTACCGAAAAAAGTCCGCTTTTTTTTTTTTTAGCGCGCGCGGCTTCCGGACGTCGTGCGCCTGTAATTTCAACCGCGCGGAACGCCGAGACGCGGAAAAGCGTGAGCCAGCGTGGCCGCAAAGCGTATCGCGCATCCAGGACCGCGAGTCCGCTGCTTGCGCCGGAATAAAGGCCCGCGAAACATCATGTCGGCGCAATTTTCGAGCTTTTCATAAAGACACGCCCGTTAATTATGCGGTCGCCGCGGCGCGCCGTTTCGCCGTCTTAGAGTAATTAACCCGCAGTTGTGGTTGTTACATTTTTTGGTGCAACTCGCAACGCGAGTGCGCTCCCATGATTAACCAGTAAATTACAATTCTCATAAGAGGTGCATCTACATGAGCAACATGAGAACAGAATGAAAATGTTCCATGAAAATGCGTCCAGATGAAATATCTTATCTCTATTCTAGAATCATTACGAAAGATATATTCAGACTTAATTAATTAATTTTTTTTTATATTGGTCACTATATGTTTATTAATTTTTTGATATATTGCATTTTGGTCAATTTTAATTTTGGCTAAAATACTTACAATTTTTACTGTAAATAAGTTTTTAGATTTAACATGTCTGTCTTCAGTTTACTCAAAGTATAGTAAAAATTTTACAACATTTCTTATCGTGTACGTATCGATAAAAAGCTCTGAAAGTCAATTTTATATCATGTTGTTAAATATTTAATGATATGATATTATATCTAAAATTTTGTAAACATTTGATGGAAATCCTTATACATTTTATTGAAATTATATGTTGACAATTTAATAAATAATGGTACTAATAATATTTGCAATATTAACTTCCATCATAATATATATCAATATTAAAACCAACGTAATTATAGAGGAATTTACAAAATTAATAATTTTATCGTCAAACGAGTTAAGTTAAAATTTAATTTTCAAATAAATACGATATAAAACATGTTTTAAAATGGTATAGAGTTATGAAATCGAGTTTCAGGTATCACTTCGTAAAATATACACTTCTTTTTATTTTAGAGAGTGAAATGTTCTAATATACATTCACTACATTATGAGCTGAAGAGATGAATTCATATAGAATTTAGATATTTTGGTCTTTTCAAAAGTTCTCAACTGCAATACCCAAAATGTTTATCGGATTAACTACAACATGCGAATTTGAAATAAAAATATGAAGAAATGTAGGTCATTTTCAACAGAAACTGTCTATTTATATCGACCAATACTTACATGTACACGGTCCTCGAAACAATAGCCATCTTGGTGTTCATTTGAAATAGCAGAACATTAGAAGTCTTGAAGAAGTTAATGATGTAAGTAAGCTATATGTAAGCAAATTCAAATATCTATAAACCATTTATTGTATTAATATTCATTAATCTATATATTAATTACAAAATATTGTTACAATACTTTTTTGAATATAATTAACAATAAATATATATAATTATTTTAAAACATCTTATATACATTGTATTATACTTGATGCTTGTATGCGATTAAATTAAAATTGTAGTTGAGTATTTTTTAATTAAAATTTATCAAAACATATTTTTAAAATATTATTAAATAATAATGGGCTTACGGAAAATGGTATGTGACAGCGATAATCAATTAATGCAATGAATAGATTTCTAATTTTTTATGAAAAGATATTTTTAATTATAGATTATTATGTAATAATAAGTATTATTATTGTTATTGATATTGTAATAGAATCTTATAGATTGATTGTTATAAGTAAAAATTACAGTCAGCGTATTTAAGCGTTTTGAAATACAAGAATTGCATGATTAATTACATTAACTTCATAAAAAATTTTGTTATATATCATAACAACGATATGTATGCGTTACTATGTCTTTAGTAATAAATTATTGACGCAGCATATATTAGTTATTACAACAGTCATCCATCAGCGATTAGGGATATGTAATATTCACTGTATTCATTTACACCTACACCTAACTGTTTAGTATGTTACGTAAGGTTATGTGCATTTATTCCTGAATTTATATGTATCTCATTGAAACATCTGAAAATTATTTAATTATGCATTTGTTTAATTTTCCAAACATTCATTTTACTTTTTCTTTCTGCACAACACAAATTCATAATATACTTTGTATTTATATACAGTAGTATAAGTTTACGTTTGTGGCATTAGTTTCATTACGTCTGCTGTCTGGTCTCCCCATAATTCCTATTCTTCCACGTGTAGATTTCCGGTACAAGTCTATGGATCCATTGTTCTTGCTCATTCATCATCCATCTAATATGCTCTCCTTCTATTATTATTACGCCCTTGAGTATCGTAGTATATTTCTTTCTAATGATAAAGCTTTATTTGTGTACGTGTTCCTTTCGGCTGCCAAAAAGTTGCCGCATACACAAAAATCGATCAAAGATCTACAAGCTTAGCGTTCTATTTTTATTTCGTGTGATCCAAACTTTTATCTGTAATTTTTATTTAGTAATTTATTAATGAATGTTTTTATTAAAAAAACATGTATTGCTTGACTGACTTACAAATTTTAAAAAGAATCGCTGAGGCGATAATCGGAGATGAGGCGGAGCTATATCTTAAGTAAATTCAAGTTTCAAATTTCACTTCATCAAGACAAGGTACACATTTGTATTAGTAGAACTATTATTATTAGTGAACCGACGTACTCGCAGCTGCTCATTGTATTATCGATGACAGCAGTGAGTTCATCAACACAGATTTCTCGATTATTATAGGTTCTATTGATATTCGTGAGAATACAAGTAAAAACTGAATTCGGTGAATACTTTTATAAAATGCAAATATTATAAACATTTTAATAATTTTTTTATTAAGATGATCAATGTGCCCAAAAGTATTATAATTAAAGCTACAAAAAATATTCAATACTATTAAACTATTTTTCGTATCATGTTACAAAGGTTAAAAATTTATATTTACTAGTTAAAAATACTATACCTACAAGTAGTTAGGTAAATTGAATTTAAATAAAATATCCATATATGAAAATGAGAAGCATATATAACAATAGGATTATGGTAGAATATTGCATTTAGAGTTCTAACTAACTCAGGTCATTCGTACTTTCGTTATTGTAGAACTCATCAGAAATTGAAATTTAGTTAGATAAAGGTGATTTCTAACGGACGATGCTTCAAATATTAACTTAATCATGGTCATATATACATACGCACGAATCAAGTACAATCGTCGATGTTTTGATAGAATCAGTTGTGTAAATCAACATTAAATCTCATTTTATTAGACTTCGTTTTAAATACTATTATCAAAATTATATTAATCAACTGTATTTAATGTTTTCTATCTTTTATTAAGAAACCGATAAAAAATACACATTGTACTTTAGTTAAAAATAACTGTTAGGAAATTTATTGAATCATCGGTTTGAATAAATCTTCGACAATCAACCGTTCGAAAAAATAAGAATCAAACCTTTCAAACATTAATCTTAATAGTTTATAGAACACAACTGACACACACATACGCACACATACGAAAGACAATTTTCTCGTCGTCGGACATTTTATTTCAGACTCACAGTGCCTCCTGGGATCCTGCCTCTGGCTGCTTCCAAATGCTTCCTTCAGCATTTTTGCATCTAGGCTATTCCCAAACGGTTCGGCCCTCTTCGAAGTTACCCACTACTTTCACGTTTTAAGTCGCTCTTATGTTCACGCTTTACCACATGTTAGCACGAGATACAATTAACCATAGTGTCCACAGGCTCTTCCAATATTGCTATAGCTGTGTCGGCTTTCGAGATGCCCCAGATTGAGAATATATGTTGTAATGGACTGGAATGTAGCCTGCAGCTTAGCCTTTAATAGATAAGCGACTGCGAGGCGTTTTGATTACGAGTTTAAAATTTAAAGACCAAGCTATGTTTCTTTTCAATGCTCCAGCTGCATAGCTACGCATGTCGAGCGAGAAAAGGGCCGCATCGGAGCGTTGGACCGCAAGTGAAAAGTAAACAAGGCTAGCCCGCGTAGCTAGTATATAGAGCTTAGCCAAACTTTACTTCGAATACAAAATTATAATACGTTTAAAATGTTGCATTAATGTAAACAAATAATTTTATTGTAAATATTATAAAAAAAGGCACAGGCGTTTTTGTTAGTGGTGATTCGGATTAATTGATTTGATCAATTAGGTGGGGTGAAGTGAGATCATGGACTTATAGTATAATCTCGCTAGTTTTATTTTAACTGTAGGCGCGAAAACAAGGGATCCCTGCTTAACTAAAAAGGATTGCGAGGGGAGGGCCGCACTCGGTCCGCATTAAGAGAAATGCGGGACGGCGCTGAAGGCGCTCGCGAGGGTGTGAGGGGGAGTTACGCTTGTGATGTAAATACGGAGCCCGCGGCCTCAGATGCAGATAGTCCACTGAAGTAAATGCTGAAATTCGTCTATTCAAATTTAAAATTTTATAATCACCTTCTGCAATATTTTACATTACCATCATCTTTTCCAACAGTTTCCTCGATCCTCCTTATATCTACACATATGTGCCAGGTTTTTCTCTCTCACCAATGGCTTGGATCCAGATTTTTGGTGATGTTTCCATATCCTCATTCCTCATTTGGTTGTAAATGTAGCCATGATAAACACTTGATGACGATTCACACCTAGTCAGTTGGAGTAGTGCAGATTCGGCAGAACATCATTGCGTGGTGAACTGAGAACTTGCTATACGAACAGCATCCTTTACTTCGGAAACGGAAGTGATCTAGGTGACAAAAGTAACTTTAAGAATTGCTTTTATCAATTTAACTGCTAACACCTGAATTATTAGATTCATAAAATAATAAAATAAAAGATGTTTAAAACATGTTATCAAATATTTTCAGTTAGGTTTTTGAATATGTTTCGTTCTCGTATTTCTTATATTATTTCAAAAGAGAATGTATTAAATATCAGTTAATTTAAATAACGAATGAAAGTCATAACAGTTATTCAGTCTCAATTAAATCTTCGCATTTTATACAATTATTTACATATGTCAACAAAGATAATACTTTTTATCTTGTTACTTACTTAAATTATTCTATACATTTTACATCATTGAAAATTATATATAGTCATGAAAGTGATTATGAAATTAATTCTTACTTCGCGAGTATTTAGAAATTGAAAAGTTATAGTAAATTATTATCGCAATGAAACGATTGAATTTTTTTAATATTTCATTAAAATTCTTGACTATGTTTTGCTTGATTTTTTGGATTAATATTAGTAAGTGTTTCTTGTTTATTTTGAAATTTTTAAAGGTATTTTTTATAAAATTACATTTATATTTATTTAAAAAGATGAAACTGGTGCTATTATTGGAGGATTCGAAGCGTATCCAGGTCAATTCAGATACCAGATATCACTTTTAGCGAATAAAAATTATATTTGCGGTGGAGCTATAATTAGTAATCTGCACGTTCTTACCGCTGCCCACTGTCTTATTAGTGACGATGACAATATGATGCAATATAAATTTTCAATTGTGGCTGGAGTCGTTGATGTTGATGATACAAGTTTACGCAGAGTTGAGAGGGATGTTGTAAAAATGTATTTTCCTGCAGAGTACAAATTCTATGATTATTCGATACCTGAAAATAGTTTACCTATGACAGGAGATCTTGCTGTACTTAAGGTAAACAAATGGTTGAAATGATTAGGACGGTAAGCAAGTTAGTTAATATGTCCTTTAATTGAAAAATGGTAATGATCATAGTAATTAAAGCAAAATATATTTTATCAATATTCATAATATCTACACCTACTAAAAGTATAGGATTAAATAAAATATAGAAAAACTAAATATTTATAATTAAACAAAGAATGGCACAGTTTTATTGTTTAAAAGCAATTACTTATTTCCTGTTCGAAGTAGTTAATTAACTAATTAGTTATTAAAATTTAATTTGAATAGAAATATTTGTAATTTTTCAGTTAGCTACAGAATTGATATTCGATTTTAGTACTAGACTCAGAAAAGTATCCTTACCTACAGAAGTATACACCGATATGTTTTTTGAAAATAAAGAGTTGACCCTAAGTAGTTTTGGTTGCAATGTAGCAACTACCATCGGAAATGATTTGGGCGTTGATTTAATATATATAAGTCGCGATGGTTATAAATTAAAGTTTGCTAAATTAAAGCATATTCATAATCAAAGGTGTCAAAGTATACACAATATTCCCATAAAAGACACTCATTTTTGCGCACAAATGGATCAACATAATTCTCGGCGACCTGAAGGAGTTTGTAAGGTAAAATATTTTAATTAAATTTATTTTGCATTCTTAGATATTATTAAAATTCGTCATGACTTGTTGCAATTTTAAGATAATTAGTGTAATAAATTGTTGTATTAATCATATTCTACTTCCGGCAGGGAGACAGTGGTAGTCCACTTGTTATGAATGGAGAAACAATAATAGGAATATTAGCAGAAGGTCCTCCTAATTGTGATGAATCATCGATACCAGGAGTTTACACAAGAATTACATCATATTTATCATTTATTCAAAAAGCTATGAACGATGAAAAATCACCTGATATTCGTGTTGCAAACTATAAATCCAAGAAAAAGTTTTTTGGTTTATTTGGTAAATCAGTGAAATTAGTAGACCATAAACCTTCAACTAGTTAAGTATCTCTTTAAACAAAAAAACTTTGTTTATAAATCAATCAAATATATACAAGAAAAAAAAATTGTAAATCATATTTTTCTAAATTTATCTTAAGATTTTAGTTAAAAATTCTATATAAAAGTTCATCTTATAATAATCTTTTATTTCAATTACTGCCACTTAGTTTAAATACACAGTCTAAATATTGTTTTAAGTAACACCAGGAAGGTGAAATTCTTATGTAGTTGATGGTAATAATTCAATTAGAATCTCTGTATTAGCGAAACAAAGAGAAAATTTGAGCGAGAATTCACGCCTTCCGGGACCTTTTCATAATTTGCACCCCTTCTTTTTCACTTTTTCTCGGATTCTCAGCCTTGAAGACTAAGGCTCCCCCCGCACGCCGATGGTGCCACATCTTCACCCCTGCGACTACTGGTCTTTTATTTTTCCCCTTTCTTTCATATTTCTGTCTATCAATCGACACCTTATGCGACAGATGCGAGTAAACCTTTCGCGACCTATTTGCGGCGTAGGAAAATCCAACCTTGAATCCAACCTTGAAACCAAATGATCTAATCTTCAACCAGTTCCACACCTTGGAAGAACTGCTTGAATGGAACTGCTTCGTTCGAACGCCGAGATTAGTATAGCAGCCTTTTCCACTTTGTTATTGACTAGTCACAATTATTGACAAAAATTGACATAAAAAGACAATACGTATGCTGTTAGAAAAATAGTAAAAAGGAGCTTCCATCTTTCAGTGAGAACAGTGAGAATTAGTGGGATTTATCAAAGCGTGCGGTAGCGTTGGTTGAGCTAGAACTCATACGGTGGCACAAGTATATAATTTTGTAGAAGATTCACTTTTAAATTTCTTTTATTTGATTAGCATCTAAGAAAATTAATTTTGATTTAGATTAAAGACAAATAACAGCCGAATATTTATCACAAATTAACAAAATATTAAAAATGGTAGTACTTAATTAAATTATTCGATCTCACTCTCTTCTTGTTTTTTCATTAAATTTGTAGATTTTCGTAGTTGAAGTAAAAACAAACATTTCTAGAAAGATGTACGTCTATTATCTTGTCATTAATTTATTTATTATTTATTAAGCAATAATTGTGAATAAATTGTTTTTTAGAAAATAACCGATGGTTGTTCAAACGAAATATGACATGACATTTGGTTGATTTAAGAGAAATAGAGGGTTTTTAAATTGCTGAAACAAAATTGTAACATTATAATTAAACAATACATTTATTTGTAGCAAATTTATTATGCAATATTTTTGAATAAATATTTTTTTGAAAAATAATCAACGTTTTTTTATATGAAATATCATGTGAGGGCAGCTTTAAAAGAAATATAGAGTTTTTAAATTGTTTACTGTAAACAAAATTGTAAACTAGAAATAAACAGTGATTTTACTCGAGATCAAATATATTTATTGTAAAATAGTATAGGAGCGTTCGGAGCGTTATTTTGTTTCGTACGTGCTGTATATGTTTAGGATGTAACCTATCTTTTAATGTACTAATTAAGTCATTATTAGTTTTATTTTATATCCCGACCTCATTGACTCAATAAAATAGAAAATAATTTGAATGATTTTAAATCGTATATGATTTTAAATAAATACATATTTGCGTACAATTCAAATATGAAGTGGAATTCCCTTTACAAATATATTATATAAATAATTAATTAATTATTTATTATTTTAATAACTTTAATATTTTTTAAATTTTAACACAATTTTAATATTTTAACTTTCTAATTTATTAAAGAGTACATTATTAGCTATGTTATATTTGTTTTGAAATTAAATTATACACATGCAATTATGAGGGTACAGTTTTGAAACTTAATACCTCCTTTGAGCTATATTACTGCTTTTGAAAATGAATGAACTCTAAAATTGATTTGAAGACTGCATGCGTAGAGAGGATGGATGGGACGCCTTGGACTGTTTATTATCCGACCATAAATCTTCATTGCTACTCATTTAACTATCGAGAGCAGGTAAAGTGTTAATGCATCTTGTCGACGGGGAAGGCTGCCTACATCGAAGTGCCATTTCTACCGCGCCCCACATTTTATGGCGTAACGAAGTGTATTTAAGGAATTATTAAGCGGACGAACGGAGACGCAAATGGATCATTCATTCGCATGATAGTCTCGGGTAACGGCAAGCGCCGGATACTCAGGCGCGCGTGATATTGCACAAACTCGACTGGCGGCTCAGTTTCAATCGTCGATTATAAAAGGTTGTATCTTGTCACCCGTACGGCGATTTATACTTTAAAGCAAGAAGAAAGAACTATGACTGCCAATTTTTACTTTGCTCATCGTCCCGTCTGATCTGCTTTGTCTAGTTTAATTTACGTCATTAACACCAGTGACGAGCGAAAAATGTGGAGAATTAATTGTAGCTAGTCATTCTCCTATTGTACTAATAAAGCTCGCATAATAAATATAAAATATATTGTCACGTCGAAGCATTGTCAATTTTCGAAATAAATATTATCTCTTGTATATCTTGTATCGTGATATGCTTGAGTATATTATGTACTATGTGTGCAACATATTCAAATGAGAATCTGACTGAGGTGTACAATGGTCTAATGAAATCTTATCTTAAAAGAATATGAATTAGTTACTTAATAAAAAGTGAAGTTTTAGTATATATGTTAATAAAGTCTTAAGTAAAATCAAGTATATATTTTTCATTAATTGATTGTACATGGCTACTATTTTTTTTGCTTTCATAGAAACCTTAAGTCGTGTATACAGGTACATATAGTAAAAAAATCTCCAGACCTAGAAGTTCATCATCACTAAAAATATTATTGAAACTACAGGCAGTGTTCAGCAGCTGATATGAAGCTCATTTAAAATCAGCTTCATTTTACGGGTATTTTACTACAAGATTCGATGTTTTGTTTGAAAAGAGAAGCAAGCGGTAATATTCTTTAATTTTCTCTAATCCAAAAGAAGATAGCCAAGGCGGATTTAGCAAGTCCACACACTTAGCAAGGCATGAATTGCACTGCAGGCTCATATCTTTCACCCACTTACGGCTCGGGAGCTCGTTTACTCTCGCGCGCCTGCTTACCCCCGCGCCGGCTCGCGCACATACGTTATTCCGAGCGGCTCCCGTGCGATCCCGCTTGCTTTGAGAGGGGCGCTAGTCATTCGCCGTCTGCGGCCCCGTCTATGCCAGTGACCTACATTACCAGCGGCTCCGATGATCGCTATCGCGTGTTTACTCGGAACCGGAAACGGAGCGTTTTCTCCCCCGTTCCTCTCGCGGGGGCCGTTCATCCTCGTGCGTTCATGCCAGGCGGTAACCCGCTGCGGGCGTTGCGTCGGCTCTCTCCCTCATAGTCGCGCGCGCGCGATCTGGATAAGCCTCCGCAAATAGTGACATTAATTGCCGGGGCAGCCCGCCCTATTTGCATGCGATTATTCAGAATAATTGATGACTATTGCCGAGCCTGTGCGTAGGAACTCATTACCATACTTAACGCGCGCGGCTCCGCTGCTGCCGCGCGGCGACCACCGAGCGACGGCTCTTTGATGTGCCGCATCGAGGCCTCCGGCAGGCCTGACCCGCAATGGAACGTCCGGCCCCGTTCTTTTTTCCTGGAATCCCGCCCTCGGAATATACTAGTTGTAAGTAAATTATCAGGGAAATTCATGTGGTGCATTAGGAGTTGATGAATGTCGCGCTACCGCTCGGCCGCTATAATCGTCCGTGGGATTCCGAGGATGAAATTCCCCCACGGGATGAGGAGTCAAGGCTCGTGGTGGTTATTTCTGCGCAAGAGGAGTATACCGAGGGAAATTTTATTTGGGAGAGGCCAGAAGTTTCTTATCTCCGTACCAACCGGAAAGTCCAGAGTTGTGCGTATCCGTGGACTTGGTCGAGCCACAGACCGAGGGGAACAGAGATAGAGCTAGCGTGTACCTTGCTATTTGGCTTAATGTCTATTTCATAGTGAGAACTTTCGCTATGGGATGGAATATCGGGGCTGTTGTTACGTGCACACCCTCTTATCGATGTTTGATGATCCAATAGAACTGATTGAAATGTCAAAACTTCCCACAAGATGTCCGATAAGTTTATTTGTATACTGTACGCATGGGAAAAATTACAATTTTAAGCATGCCTATACAGTATCGTATCGACGATATTCATCTATTATCATCTATAAGCAGCGCGTAAGACCTAGATCATTGTGCACAGCACTAAACAAGAAAAAAGAAACTGCATTGTACGTCGAAGGAAGTGGGGATAAAGTTTTTTGAAAGTTCGGTTTCGAAAGATGCATATACAATTTAGTTGTACATAGGTGCAACATTGTTCGCTCTTCTTAATCTTAATTCACGAGTATAAATATATAAACGAATATAAATAATCTTTTACACATATAATTTATTAAAAATTCTAATTTATCATAGAATTTAATCTCGAATGCAACAATGAAAAATCCACCTATTCACTTGGCACATTTGGTCGAATGGCGTTATTTCGGCACGGCCGGCAAACAAACATCCCTTAACATCATGCTCAAGGCGGGAAAACCACGTAGGAGTAGCGTCGTTAACGAACTTGCGAACAATGGTAGACGACCGGGAAGCTGAATAGCTTGGCGCCCGCGCGCAAGAGCAGAACTAAATGATTTTTCCCGGGGGCGACAACAAGGGTGTGTCTGCGCCCCCTATTTTTCATCCCCGCGTGACGGTGTCGATCCTGTGTGTTGGCTCCTTGGCCCCGCGCGCACTCCGGCCCGCGCGCTCCTTCAAAAGGCCGCTAAACGAAAGCGGCGGGGGAGTCTAATTCAAAAGTTCCTGCGGGGCGGAGAGAAGTGGGCGGGGGGAGGGGCGGCGGGAGGGGCGGAAACTTTGCCGTGCGTTCGTCGGGGATCGCGGAGTCGCGCGGGGGGCCGCGGGAGAAGCGTCCGCGGGGACTTTGCGATTTACGAGCGGCGGAGCGAGCGAGACAAAGCGTCCTTACAGGTGTACGTGCGGCTTTCACATTATCAGCTCGAAAGCCTGGCTAAATTGGCTCGTAACACAGGAGATAATAAAGATTATCTCCGCGGGTGCTCGGGTGGCCCGCATGTCCCCCGCGCATATTCTTGTCACCTGCGCTTCGTAGGGGATCACCCCATCGGCGCCGCCGGTTCGTCGACTCGCCAAAACAGCGCCGGGTAAGGGAGAGAAAAAAAGGAGACGAGACGAGCCTCTAATCTCCCCGCGCGGCCGAAAGCACGAAATTCCCTGGTTTATTCTCGGAGATATATAATGTATGTGGGAGTGGCGGGCGCGATATGGAAATTTCTAGCTCTTGACGCGTGTATTTTATTATTCGGCCGCGCGTTCCTTTAGCGGCGCTTTGAAACCCGCCGGATTGAATTATAGCCGAGATTCGCGGGCAGTTTTCGCGCGGATAGCGAGTAAATTTGTCAAATCGGTACGTGCATGTGGGAGAAATTTCAATGAGGCGCCGGGCGGGCCGCTGGCGAGCCTAGAAAGAGTTTGGACACGGATCCGCAGGGTATTTTTCATTTCCTAATAACTTTGCCCGCGCCGGTGTTGGTAAATGGTGGAAATTGGCTTTGAGCTCGTGCACTAGCGTACAGTTTTTAGTCTTCCGTTCATAAAGCCCGGGGAATATTTTTCGAGCGTTTGCACTGGAATTCGCGGGTAGCGCGTGTCGAGGGTTTGCTTGTTCTGAAGATTTGGTTAAATAATTTGGAGCATTTATTCAGCCGGCTTTTTTCCCTTGCATTTTTCAAATGAAAAAGTTGGTGTGAATTAACGACCGGCGCTTTAAGGCGAATAATAACCGCGACTGTGCTCTTTTGAGTGCGACTTTTTTCTAATTATTCTCGACTTTTGGCTCATTCATTAAGTGGGATGCGTCAATGGAATCTTACTCCTCGAACGATGCCGCGATAAGCGTGTGCTTGGCGGTAAATTTTCGAGTTAAATGTCGACCAAGAAAGTATTCTATTTGAATAAATTACTCGTGAATCAATTTATATTCTTTAGATTCAGTTCAACAGTGCCAATTCAATCATAAAACTGCAGTGAAAGTATAAGTGCACACTAAACTCGGAAAGTTTAAGGCGATGTGTTTTCTACACTTCGCATAACTTTGTATATGGAATATAAAAGAATTTTCTATAGCCACTGAAAAATAAATCGGATTGCCGAGGTGAATCGATTGACAATACGTTTACCTTTGTCTCTATTGAGGCAGGACTACTGCAGACATACGGAAAATGACTATATGAAAAGTTGTGATTGAAATTTTATTGTATTGGATCGGAATGCGACGTTTACCAAATATTGAGAAATGACATTTTATCTGTTGTCTGAATAAATCTATCCTAGTTTGGTATTGAATTGATATCATGGAAAGTCTATATTCTATTGTAGGTTAATCACGTTTTATATTAATGAATGATATCTAGTATAATTAAATAATCATTTAATAACCTTCTATTTATGTTTACTGAATATTTTTTAAAATTGCCAGGTATTACACTAAAATTATTGCACGTTATTAATAATCAATAGTTTGAATTAATTTGGATTAAATGTTTTTAAACCAAAAAGCCTTAAAATCAACGTAAGTATAACGAGGTGAAAGGTAACATATTGTCGATGTAAATATGACGCGCGAGAGTGACGAATGATTTAAATAAATAATATTCAAATTGATGATTATTTATATTTGAAAAACTTTTATTTCTAGCTCTCACGAAAAGCGCGCAGCATTTAAAAGGAATCGTTATTATTAAAGCGTGACAACAAAAACCGCTACTAGTTCTTTGTACAGGAGATAATGAACGCTTCGCTAAGCGGTTGAACCATAGCCGCATACGTATGTGTATACAGCGGAGCGAGGGTGTATCCCTTGCGCTCCCTTCTTGTTCATCCGGCTCGTTTCCTAATGAAAAAACTTCTTGGCGCGTGAAAACGAGGAGGCCAGGGCGCCGTTCTATAAAACAGATTGGCCACATTTTGCGCGAGTGGATTCGGCGCCGGCCCCGGGAGGGACTTAGGAAAATGGCCCGGTTAGTCCGGGCGCGGGACCGCTGTCCGTTGGTTTTAATATTTGGCCGGGTCTCGGGGGCTCGGGCGCCCCCGAGGATTTGGGCAAAGCCACTTTTTCATTAGGCCCGCGCGCGGGGAATACATCGCGGCCCCGAAAAGCGCGAGGGCGCGAGAGTTTGCCCGGCAAAAAAAAAAAAAATGGGCCGCGCGAAAGGGAAGCAATGTAGGTGTATACATGTACACAGCCTCGGAGCGCCGACCCGCTTCCGCGGGGATGTATTTACGACGCGGGCCCTCGCGAGCCTCGGCGATGCTGCTCTGCAAATTTCATGCGGTCAAATGGCCGGCGGTACTTAAGCCTAATGGCCGCGCGCCTATCAGCCGGATCACTCCCGATTCGCCACTTTTGCCGTGCGCGCGCCGCCTCCCCCGGGCCTCTCGTTTTATTAACCGGCAATCCTGCCCGGCGAATTATACACCCTGCCGCCGGGCCATTCCGCCGGGACAAACAGACCCTCCGCGGGGCGCGACTCCCGCCGCGGGGAAACAAAGCGACCCTCGAGTTTACCGCCCGGGGGCCAGCCGCCCGCCGCGCGGCTTTTGTCCCCGGAAAGAAGGGCCGGCGTATCTCGTGGCGCGCGGCCCCCGCAGACACCCGCTCCGGGCGTGACGGCCGGGACAATGGGCCGGGCCCGCGATTAAGGGGCGCGCCGCGGGTCTTAATTGGGAGCCACGTCGATGCGCGAAAGAGCCGCGCGCGCGGTTGGGGGGGGGGGTGAGGCGAGGGGGCGGACGAGTGCCCTCCTGGGTCGGAGAGGACTCCGCGGAGAGGGTTCGAGTGCCCGGCTGTAAACAGCCGGCCCGCCCTCGCGCGCTCCTCGCTGCACGCGCCCCCCCTAACTCCCCCGCAGCTCTTCGCGACAAAGCCTATACTTGATAACTCGGCAGAAAAGTACTCATTTATTCCCGGCCGCGGTGCCGCGCCAGTGGTTTTGAAAGGATTCTAAGGACGATTCTCTCGCGTTTCGCTTTATTCAGCTGGATTAATAATAATCTTTGGATCTTTGGATTTTCAATTGTTTGATTAAACGGCTTTCGTTGCAGGTTGGCTAAGAGTCATTCTTCTGCACTGCGCACCACGCCATTCAAAGCGTAATACATTTTCTAATAATGCGACAAAGCTAAAATGCCATGGGTAAAATATTCAAATACCTCATTGTGACGATAGAAATTTATTTGATAATTATGCTTGGCATTTCAATCTAAATAATTTTAATACTTTTATAGATAATAATTCAATAAGTTATGCGCGAAAATTATAATTTAATTCTCTGTCTTTCCGAACTATAATATATTGTTCATTTATATTTCACTTGTTAAATGAAAAGACAGAATTAAGATATTTTTAGCAAAAGATGTCAATTCCGCGCGGTGGTTTATAGTTTTAAGAGCACATGTTTTAAGTTTATTTAAGGTTATACGTTCAATTTTTTTATTTCAGTACAGAAAACTTCTTTAAAAATCATAACGATAAATTAGAGTTATTACCCTTTAAATAAAGCGATTTAAAAGCAATTTATTTTATTTACTTTTCAAAAAGGCCAAAGCGATAATTTATCGAACGTTATTACATTATTTACGTGTTATCTGCGGAAATTTCCAATGAGATACTTCGGATGCAGCCAATTCATAAATAAAAAAACCGCTTATAAAAAATTAATGCTTGTGGAACGGTAGTAATGATAATTACTGATAATTTACTAACAAACTAGAGTATCTAGAGAGATTAAAGCATTTAATTGATTAATATTAATAACCTAGCTTCACATTTGCTTTTTGTGTATTGTTTAAATTCTTTATTTAAATAAAATTGCATGAGCATGCATGATTTGTCCAATATATATTGTTACGTACGTGGGTTGGAGGGGAGAGCGAGTCAAACACTCGACAAGGTGGGAGACCTCTCTGGAGTAAAATGACTCACGACTCTGATTCTTGATTATGATTATAGAATGTTATATTCGTACGTCGGGGAGAAGAGGCTCACTTTTACTCTGACGCTATTGACTGACTAACTGTAAAAAATCGCTTTTCCAACACTTTTTTCCCTTTTATTCTATCGTGGGTCCGCTTTTCCCTACCCGCGGATTCCTTAAGTGATGACGCAATGTCTGCGGCGTGGGCCTAGCCCGATCGCGGGGGCCGCGTACCACGCCAAAGGTATGTACGTGACAATATGATTAAAAAATGAGATGTAAAAATCGATTTAAATTTGAATTTTATTTGTCAGATTGTAACCGCACAGGTGTAAAGTCAGCAAAATAGAAAGGAAGATTAATGAAAGTCTAAAAATCCCACGGTCCCACAAATGCAGGCCTGAATTCTCATTTTCCTTTTTCGGTATAGCCACAAGCCACACCTGCAGCGGTCTCCTTCCGTTCCTCTGATTAACCCTTTGTACATCGACCATCGCCTTTACATGTCACACCCACCCATATTCTTTTCTACCACATATTCATCCTGCTTTGCCTCGAATAGATCACTAAACTATCCAACGTAATATTTTATTTACTCTTTCAAAATAACGTTGACGTCACATCTATAATTTTGAAATTCTTTAGTTCTAAAAAGTATGAGCTGAAGTCTGAATTCATGCATCTATTTTGCGATGTTTCTAGATATGCTACTCCATTTCTTTGGATAACTTGAAATCTACTCTCCACCAGTAACAATTCGTTTTAAAACTAACTAATTAATCTTCATTGGAGATCTCATGCGCTGGACAACTATAGGAACTTTGATTCTCAAGGGACACAATTTAGATTATAGCCACCTTCAGATCGATGACCATTGCCGTGTTGTAGCTCTCTGAAATATCCATAATAATTGTCTACTTTATCTTCCGCAAACAAGGTGCCAGGGTCTATTTCCTTCAGCCTCTGCTCCTATCGATTGACTTTTATTGATTGATTTTTTTTATGACATCAATTTACGTCATAAATTTTGTTACTATGCCTTTTACATCTAAGAGTAGTTTTACCTTTTAAATGACCAGTTGCCTACTGTTTGTTATCTACGTGTTATAAGCTAGAAAGCATCCTTGCACTTTTTAACATCCTAGGATCACTGAAAAAATCCTGGTTTCTTGCTATACCTTCAAATCAAGTATTGAATTACCTAACGAGACAGCCGCACAAATATAAAACCAGGACGAGCGGTAGACTGTAGCGTATAAAGCTTCTGTGTAGGAATATAAATATATTGTACCATGTTTTGTACAACCACAGTACAAATATTCTTATATTCTTCAGTACTAAAGTAATCGAAATCCTTCAGCTTTCTCCACCCGGCTCGAGAAGAGCTTATAACGGAAGAGAGCCCACTTTCAAGGGCTCCTTTCATTCACCGTACAGATCCTGTTAAGGAAATGCTTCAGTCGTAGTATAACCCCTGTTACGGGGATCGTTTATTTCGTATACTCCTCGCTTTACTCTAAGATCGGGTATAATGTTATATGGTTATTCTGGATGAGCTTGTTCATCCAGTTAGCATAGGTACACGTCTATGGATACTTTTAATGTCCACTTATCATTATTTATTTGGTTAATTAAAAAAATTTCTTTAATTGTACAATGTTTTAAAAAGTGTAGAAAATGTCATCATTAAAAAATTTTTATTGTGAAATTGAACATTTGTATTTGATATATTATTGTTTAAAAATTATTAAAACATATGAATTCAAGCTGAAGAGAAACAAATCTGTCATAAAATAAACGCGAGAAGGCAAAGGCTTGTGACTGTGTACATGCATCGTATCCGGTGCTATACAGTAGTAGAAAATGAATTATGACTTTTTAAAGCGATATAGTCTATATTCATGACTTATATGCTACAATGAAAAGTAACTTACGAACGACACATTTTCATCTCCGTTCAAAAAGTCAAATGGCCTGAGTTTATGAAACGATGGTTAAAAAAAGTATGAACAAGATATTAACTGAAATTAACGCTAATTATTATCTCAGATGATTAAAATGTAAGATAGATAGAGTAAGGTCAACGAAACTTATAAATGGATATAGAATGAGCTAAAATTTATTCTAAAATGACTTTAATTTAATCAAATAGATAAACATTACTCTTAGTTTTATTTATATTTATAACCGTTAGTTTTATTGAATAATTAAAAAATATATGAATAATGAAAGCATATGTTAAACTAAACATTACTTATGAAATTAATTTACATACATTACCATTTCAAATTAGTATCCGGATGAGGAAAGTAAAAAGTCCAATAAATAGAAAGGAGTGAGTGCAATTGTCACGGTGTGATGGAGTTGTGCAGCTTCATTTTCTTTGCCAGTTGTCAGAGTACGATAAGGTAGTACAGAAATCGAATTCGATCGTTTGCCCGGCAAATCCAACACGATGGCGCGTAATAGATATGGAACAAAGAAGTTGTAAATTGATTTTTCACCACTAAAGTTCTGCTGCCATTTGATGCCTTCGCGTTTGTGTAAAAAGACCACTGCTCTATCTTCTTTTCTCGAGCTTGATGCTTTCGACTTTAGAACGCACAGGCTAAGTGTCCAATAGCCTTTCCTTGAGAAAACTTTATCCTGGTTAATTGTTATCATCACCTTTGATGTAAAGATATTTCAATGGTTTGACTTTAAAGTCACCCTATTCTTTTTGAAAAGAGAACGAATACAAGTCCGGTTGATAAGTTAAATTTTGACAGTTTTTCATTGGAACTATGATTTATTACAAAAGTTTCGAATTTAATCTGTCCATGACAGATTTTAAATAGAAATACTAAAGTTAGAGATTTTTCAAATAATAGAAACTATTTTTACAAGATAAATAACAATTAAGATTCGTAAAAATACGTGATTCCAGCAATGTAAAGTAGTTAGTTACTACCAGTACAGGGATATATTTTATCTTTCTATTTCATCAGTAATAATTCTGATACGCTTAAGTTGAATAAGCATCAATGTAGTGAATTTTTTTAAGAACTTAAAGTTTTTCAATACGGCTTAAAGTTAAAAGCGAAGCATTCAGATATTCAAATATGTTGATAAAGTGGCACATAAAGTATCAAAGAAGTAACTTTTCTAAAGTTCTTTCATAACCCCCACGGCCGTATTAGATACCCGAAGAGAAAGGGAGACTACATTTTTACTCACTAAACGAAGGGAAAGGTAAAGATTATAATCAGCTGTGAAATTCACACAAAGATAAAGATGTACTTTCCTTAGATAAATTCGATTTAAACAAAAATAATAAAAAAAACTTGAGAACGACGTTTTAAAATTATTCGTGAAGCGATGATTTAATTTTCATGCGAGTTCATTCAATTTACTCTAGTCTCGTCATGAGGAGTGACTTCTTCGTTGCGCGTTTTGTTTCCGCTTCAAGACTTTTAGATAGACGAATTTTCTTGCACCTGAGATGGCGCAGCGACTTCTGAGAAAGCACCGAAAAACCTGAGTATAACGGAAGCGAGGTTACGGGGAGCTGTTGAGTGCATGAGAGATATTTCTTTTGAACTGTTGGTCTCAAAATCTCGGACAACCCTTTTAACTTTATCACAACATATTAACTTTCCTTGTTTTGCTGTCATATTTACTGAAGTGGATTTTCAAAAGTACCTACATGATACAGTTTTGTGCGTTAGTCAATTTTAGCTCTAAAGTTTATACCTCTGCATAATCTCGTTGTCGAAGTCGATTACTAAAAAAACTGCCGATCGATTTTAGTCAAATGTTTAACATCCAATTGGTGTCGCTATGAAATTATACGATGTTTTATTCATTTCAGGGTCATTAAACGAGCCGCAATAGTTAGGAATCAAATTATTGTTCTTATAATTCTCTTCGGGCAATCAAAAAAGCAATTTCAAAGGGATATACGAGTTGGTACAGCAATGCGTTGCACGTCGTTAAGAATTTATATGCTAATAAAAGTTGATGTAACGGGAGTTACTGCAAGATCTTGCATGAATCTTTGCAAATTTTGGTAGGATCCCGTATCACTGCGAGAAATGATTCGAGTTTAGTTTTGCCATTTAGTATCCATAAAGCGATTTAATTGATTGTGATCCACTTTCCAACTTTTGCAACTGCAAAGTCATCGGTTCATTTTCAATTGGCTTTTAATAGATAGTGTTACCGGGAATAATAAAAACCCGCGTGAATTTTTTTTTTAAACGAACGCAAATCCTTCGGCTTTCGTTTGTTTTTCGCACGTTGCTCCGACAACTAGTTCCCGCGTCGAGTCTCAATAGCATTAATTACTTTTTTTTTCGCAGTCCCGCGTCTCCCCACTGATAGCGAACGACGTGGCGCCAATAATGGAGGCGCGGTCGTTCCGGGGGAAACATAAAGCGCGCAAAGTGACAGTTTTAATCAACCGCAGCGTCGAGGAGGCCCTAAGCTGACGGAGCGGCGCAGATTGGCACTTGGTTAACCGGTTAACGTTGCTATTAATATTCCGCGGGAGCAACGAAGAGGCTGGATATAATTATTATCGCGGCCACGCCCCGATCGGGCGGCTTGTAAACAGGAGCGCAACTTACCTCGGGGCGCCCGGGCGTGTACAGCTTGGCCTGGGCCGCGTCGATGTGGGGCAACCGCCGCTGCTAAAAGTCACTCCAGCGCGCGTGTGTTCGGGGTGCGCGCCGAGCGGAGTAATACCCTGGTGCATCAGCCGTGTCGGTTTACGAGGGCGCATTAGCATAATCTCGCGATCTGATCCGACGTGTAAGTACTACTTCGGCGCGATGTAATGCCGCGTTCGCGGGGGCTTGCCGCAATCCGCCTTTCTTGCCGGGGCGAGATTCCGCGAGGATAACCGTGTATTAAGGGATTAACTTGGCTAGATCTGCTCGCGCCAGAAATAAAGGCTGCCATCATATTAACCGAGCGCGAGTTGAATCATTGAAGCCTACGTTACACGGCATTGCCTAGCACACGGTCAAACCGCAGCAATATATATATATATACACGTACAAACCAACATCTTTAATGAAATTCACAAACTTGATCGAATGACGCACAAAAAATCGCATACTCCTGTCGATGGAGATTTTCCCTAAAAGCCAACCACGCGGGAAAGGCGTCTTCAAAGGCGCGCTCGGCCATAATTCCAGACCTAATAAATTCCGTTCAGGCTTAGCGGAGGGAAGTTTGATTTTCCGTATAAATCCGAGGTAGCCGCGCGAGATAAGAGCCGAGGCGATAGGTACAAAAGCTGGCGAGAGCGAGGGAGAGGGCGGGAGGGGGCGGAAAACCTAGAGGCGCGCTGGCCGGGATCCCCGCGTGGCCCGCTTACCGCCCGATCGCGGTCAGCCGTGCGCGTGCACGCGCGGCCACACGGCCGCCCGGCGCCCACACAAAGAAGCCGCCTGCCCGCGTGGGGGAGGCTGCGCCGCGGAGAGCAGCACAAATCGCGCCCCTAATCCCTCGGTTCGGCTGCGCGGATTCCGGGCGGCGAGGCCCCGGGCGAGATAACGGGCCGACACCCGTCCGGCCCGCCCCCTTCGACGCCCTCTAGCGGATTCGTTTAACAATTAATGCCGGCTGCGGACGCGCCAGGGCTTCCGCTCGTCGCTGCGTGCACACCTGCGTCCGGCCGCCCGGATTCCCGCGGAGATGACTGACCGTTATACATGCGCGCAAGTAATACCCGAGGATCGCGTAATCTGTACAGCTGCAACCCCCGCGTTCGGGAACTCCCTTTTTAATTAAATCCCCGGCTTCTTGCCTGGACGATCCTCGATCCGCCCGGTTGTTTGAGCGGACGCTGCGCCCCGATTGTCCAGACGCTTATTCAAATAAGTTCGAGGGAGATTTACGGCCCCGGGGAAGCGGCCCGGCCCGCGGATCAGTGTCTCCCAGGGATTTCCCTTTTTTTTTTTAATCTCCCGGAGGATTTTTTAACCCGTTTTCCCGAGTGGGCCGTCGCCTCTATTTACAATGTGCAATTAGCGGGGCGCCGGTGCGCCGCCGCGCCGGCGCAGACGCGGGGCAGGAGGCGAGGTTTTCGCCGCGAGGCCCGGCGCTTCCCCAAACAGATGAACTCGTAAAACTCGATTTCCCGTTTAGCCCGCGCCCGACGTGCGTCAAGGGAGCGGACGTAAGGCGAGAGCGGATCCGCCGCGCACCCGCGGCCGCCCCCGAGAAAACCAAAGCAAACTCTTCAATTTTCCCGCGCGCAAACAAACACATTGTTTGCCTTGCGGATGCAAGGCGCTCTATAAGCCGACGCCTTAGTTTCGCGAATCAAGCGGCCACTCGACAAGGCGAGGAGTCGCGCGTGAGCGAATTAAAAGAAAGCGGATAAAGCCGGGGCGACTAGGAGTTTTGTGCGTGCGATTCACGTCTGATTTCGTTAGTGAGCTAGTTCAGATTCGAATCTCAGTCACTAGTTAATATTTAATACAAGCTCTTCCAATATTCATGCGCTCGCGCCCACTTTTTATATCCGGAGTATCGTAAAATGGCCATAAAGATCCCTGGTAAATATGGACAATAAATCGATGAACACATTTTTATACACTTGTTTTACTCGCGTAATAAACTGCCTAGTCGTGTATCGTGCATAAATAAAACGTGCATTTATGAACTTTTATGTGATGACGCGAAGTGTTCTTATAGTGAGAGAAAAACGCATAGACGATAAAAGTGGATATTTAGTCAAATATTCGAACATTATGTGCACAATATAAATACAAATACGTGCTATGAAGAAATACGAACTCATATTTGAAATCGAATTGAATACGTGCTCTGTATTTTTGACGTCAATATATATATATATATATATATATATATATATATATATATATCGGATTTGAATTTAAATAATCAAAAAGAATAAAACAAAAAGGTATTGCTCCTTTCTTGAATTCAGACATTCCCAATTAGTAAATTGGATCGTGCAAGTTTTGAGATTTGGTCTTGTTATTTAAAAGCATTTGAAAATAATAAATATTTTTCATGTCGTATACGTCGTCGTCAAATCATTTTAAACGAGTATACGTTGCAGGCAAGAAAGCAGAATGTAAATAATAGTGAATTGTTTTGAGGTTTTTCCTTTTTTCGATTGTTGGTTTCCTCGCGATGTTTATTTTCCTCGGCTAAGTCTACTTTGCAGTTATGCGCTCTACTTTTCTGTTGTTTTCAATTGC
Organism: Sycophaga agraensis; assembly: GCA_018906755.1. NCBI lineage: Eukaryota > Metazoa > Arthropoda > Insecta > Hymenoptera > Pteromalidae > Sycophaga > Sycophaga agraensis. The sequence continues at coordinate 2,392,061 of JACCIE010000003.1, forward strand.
TTCGAAAGAGCTTTATATTTTACCGCATTCAAAATTCTACCACCACTTTACCTTGGTGCAAGATAAATAATAACACGAAAATATTTTTGCAATATTGCAAATTTTAAGAGTTTAAGATCTGAAAAGCCCCCGTAAGATTACAGGACATAGATCGAGCTAGAAACTCATATTCATCGTTATGCAAGATGGAAAATGAAACTCGAAAAGCTCGAGTTCTTAAATAAACGGAAAGCATCACATTATTTTATGCCAAAAATCATGAAAAGTATGATTACACGGTTGCATGTATTCTGCGGTACCAGTTCAACCATTTACGCAGCGATGATTTATTAACCAATAGACCAAAAAAAATGATCCAACTCGCGTTTCACTGATAATAACTAAAAGTAGACCGCTAAGTTTACTAAAATCTATTTGGAACTAAAAATAACACAATATTTTTCGTCGTCCGATTCCACAGTAGTGCTTTATTAGGTACAATGAGATCCATGCATGCGTGCAATTTATGTTTAAAATCATTTGGAAGACATTATCAAGTTTATGCATGATTTTAAATAGAAATGAGTAGTCTTAACCCAAAATCTTGCGGATATTGTAAAAATTACACTTTACACACCCATTCGCCATGGTTGCAGGATCCGGAAATTTTTAAGCTAGCAAAAAATACATAACCGATTCAAAAACCATTTGATGAAAAAGAAAAATTCTCAATTAAGCAATCTAGTTAAGAAAAGGTAATGTTAATGATATTCGCGATATTAATAAAAATTTCTCTTGAAATAGAACTGCTAGGATGGCGCGGTTTATTTGTGATTGCCCAATGGGTACGTAAAGCCATTGATTATTGGAAAGGGGGATTAGATCGCGATACAGTGGCACAAAATCTCATTAATCTAATGAATTATATTGGTTTAGTGTATTTTCATAATGTTCTGAATCTGAAAAAAATTAGATGTGAATAAACAAAGTGGTATCACTAGTTTGAGATTCTATTTATCATAAAACATAAACTTTGAATAATTTAGCGTTATGCTCTTATTTGTGTAGTACATCCTTATCTCATAATTAATTGGTAAATAAATATATCAGTCCGTAAGACTCTGGGCCAATTATTAAATTAAACGCGAAATGTCTTCGATTACTCTTCATCAAGGTTAATTTCCGCGTGTAGCCACGAAAGGGTAAAATACGAGTGATCCGAGCTGGGAATAAATCACGATGGCAAATAAGGTGGGGGCGCCGTTAAAACTCCGGGTTAACCGGGGTCTCGGCGTGCGCGTGTAAAAGAAGGGAAGGGCGGCCTTATCGGGGGCGTCGGCCGAGCTGAGGAGTAAGACGCGTGCGGGAGCGAGCGCCCGGCCCATATCCCTGGGGGCCGAATTTCCCCGCGCGAAGACGCGGCCGCCGCAGAATCACTTAGAGCCCGGGCGGGCGGATTGCGGGCCGCGCAGCCGGGTAATGGGTCACGCGCGCACGTGTTGTTTGCCGATATCGCGCGGGCTACAGCGCGTCGAAGAGCGCCGCGAGTCCGATTAAATTGGATTATGAGGAAAGTTGGGAGTGGAGCCACCGCCTTTGGCAATCCCTCGCCGCGGGCCGCTGACCGCAGGGGCCCGGAATGCGCGCCGATTCGTGCCGCGACTGTCGAGCGAGTTTGACGGCCGCCAAGATTACCGGCCGCGCCTCATTCCCCGGCGCTTAATTGCTCGAGTTTCCCTGGGACATGCTTTATTTATCAGCGGGGGAAAAAGCCGCCCGATTTCTGTGCTAATCCGCCCCCGGGAATTGACTGGCCCGCGCGATTGAGGTCCCTTGATAACCTCCCCGGCCACTCGCAATTTAATCGGTCTTTAAGGAGAAGCGCCACCTTTGCCCGTCACATAATTCATGGTGAATTAGTTGCTCCGCGACCTAAATACGCGACCCGCTACCTCGGAAAAGGAGCTCAGAGCGCCAATTAACGCGCGCCCGCGCTGCCCCAGTGTCTATATGCAGCCACGTCTGACCAAACACACCTCTCTTCTACTTATTATGTCCTCACTGTTCTCAAAAGTCCTGCCTACCTTTAATGAATGGCCTAATTTAATTAGACCATTTTTCTGCGCTCCCGACGTCTCAAGATTGTAAATCGCTACTTCTGCAAATCAACCTCCTTCCCATCTTCCTATATTTGATTTTTAAGTTATTTTAGTAAAAATACCTAGCTATTCTCTTTTCCTAGTTTTATTCTATACGAAAGGAAAAAAGCGTTAGATAATACATGATTAAAGTACATATTAACGTTTGAACAATAAATACCAAGTATTTCATGTATCAAGAAGCAATTAGAATCAACCAATTGTTTGTTTAGTAGCGCGTACAAAGTCCTTGCAAATATTAGCATTCCACCAAAAAAACCCTGAAACTTTGCAATCGTGACGAAAATCCAAGTTCTCACAGAGAGTAAATTCCCTCCGCGCTAGATTGCATGGGAATAAAACTGCGCAGCTTTTCAACTCCCTTGAGATCATCGATTTTCGTGTGACTAGGAGGAGGATCCTACTTCTTTCAAGTCAGCTGCAGGTATGAAAAACGATTCCCTCGAGAGTTGTCTAAAAGAACACGAATAAAGCCAGGAATTTAATCCGTCGATGAGATGCACTATTCAGAACGAAGCAGTGCCTTGAAAAACTCATGCCGGATTGTAGAAACAAGAGATCCACGATTGACAAGAAGATATAGTACGTCTATTCGAATCTATTGAAATTTTTCCGCACAGTTTGCTGCACACATTATAATTTAATAATTCATGAAACTCTATCGTACGTCTGAACTAGTTTTGTCAATGCAAAATATTCAAGAATACGTAATTAGTGTGTTGAAATAATAAATATACAGCAGGATCTGTGGAGTGCTATAAAGTTTTCAATGCATACCACAATTATACATACAGTTAAAATTAATTTTAATTTGTAATAGAATTAATTCAATGTTCTTAGTGTAACTAATCAACTAAAGGTATTAGAATTTGAAACTTTTGTCGTAGCTGTACTCCCAGAAGAGAAATTCCAAACTGCAGTTCAAGTTTTATATTGCCAGTATTGCTGTTAAAATTATCAACTTGAAAAAATAATATAAGTTTCCTTTATCACATTAATTTAGTCTTAAATGCACAAAATTAAAATAGCGAACATAAACTAATAATTAAATAATACAGTTAAATTTTAGGAAATTGCGTAATAGGTATTTGTCAGATTGAGTTTAATTATTGTGCTTGAATTTTGTTTTATATTTAAATAGTAAATTAGGTAACATAAAAATTACAAAAATGGATAACAAATCTAATGTAATTATAAATATTCTATCGTTATGGAAGAAGAATATTTACACTTCGATCAACCAGAAACTGACAGCACGATAAAGCTAATTTTCAGCTTTCGCAATTTCAAGTGCACATTTCATACTTAAATTATAATGAAAAATGATAAATCACATTATAGATGAATTAAATAATACTAAGAAATATAAATGTTTATTCATTTATTTGCATTTAATAAATCCAATACAACGTTTCAATTATATGTTTTTGTCAATTATATGACATGTTTTAATCCAAATATTCAAATAATATTTAATACACATTGTTTTACTAATGTTAGGATAGGTATATTATTTTGATTCTTTGCAAAATTTTGATTTATTACTCACTAGATTCCGCTTGTCCTTTGAAGACTACGACTTAAAATAATAAATAAAAAGATATTTTAATTCAATATACATTGATTAATATTAAGCGGAATTTCGTAAATATTTATTTATTTACGTTTACTAATATATATGTACAATCGAAGGACAATATTATAATTAAGTTTGATAAAACGAAATTATATATTATTTATAGTGCGCTTTCATATTTCAATGTTTATTTCTTTGGATAGTCTAGTTATGTTTGCGGTACATTACGATTCATTTTGGATTTATCTGTTGGACTCTCAGTAAAACTTTTACCAAGACTTTTATAGACAGACACTACTTTAGATATTATAACGATGTAAGCTCAGACGTACAAATACTTTTAACAAATTAATAAAATAATATAACAGCGCATATGAAAATAATATAATAATCTACTTATATATTATTTTCTGGTACTGGCGGATGTTCATCGATTATTTAATCTCTAATATATATATGAATATTAATATCACATTCATAGAACAATATATAAAAATATTATAATGTACAAAATAATAAAGTGCCCTTTTTATTAAATAATTTGAATCTTATTTTACTATGTATCTGATTTTAAAGATACTCGTATGTGCTCTTCTATTTTCAAGAATGGTCCTAGTTACGGTAGAATATATGTATTATATAAGCAAAAGTAGACCATATGATTTTATATAAATGTACATACATATTTTATCTACCAGATCGTCTAATAATATTTAAATGCACTGCAGTAAAGCTTGTGAAGACATACTCTGTTTTAGACGTTCAAATATAATTTTACTGTAATACCCATCTAGCTATATTTAACTTCGGTTGCTCTATTAAATATCTATATATTTATGTATCAAGCTCATATATTCTGCACGCCACAAGCCTTGCAGATCTCGTATCTCCTTTATAGCTAACCCGGGTCGTCTTAGCGGCTTTCACACTTCTGCTCTATTCTAAGGACTATAAATCGAACTAATAGAAATACTTTAATCGTCACAATTACATTTATTATGATTGAATGCATTAATTTTCTTAAATTCAGTATTGGTATATTTATTTAAAAACTACTCAGACATTAGTAGACCGTTTATTTATCTGTTTACGAGTATATTACTTACAAAGAAGAATAAATTGCATTATATCACCATTTAATGCATACGATTAATTTACAAAAATTAACAATAAATGAATATGGAATGAAAATGTGAAGGCGGCAGTCAGCGCACATAGCTGATATTTAATTATTGATAATTATTGATATTAGCCCCGTGGCCGGGGCAGTTTCGCGTCCGCGTCCTGGCGTGGCGTCGCCGAAGTGACGTGTAGCTGTAAGCTAGGAACAAGCAATTGTCCCTAGGCTCTAGGAACTCTCTATGCTTCGGGCTTGTAGGCACCTCTGGCCCATCTTGGCTCAAGGAAACGGATGCGGATTGTGCCCGGCCGATAATTTCGAGCGTACCACTTGTGTAAGTAACCGAGAAGGCGTAATAAGTTATTCGTTCGCGCCAATTTTCCGTCGCTACATTGCGCGGTATCGTGTGTGTACGCGTGCGCTGCCTGGCGCCCAAAAGCTCGTGCGCGGGTTTCTCTTGTCGAGCAGGTATAGGAGCGCTGGAGTCGAGAGCGCGAGTCGCGGAGATATACGAAGCATTGCGAGCGAGTTTTTCCTGTCGAGCGGAAAAGGCGCCAAGGGCCTCGCGGTCCTGGAGTGGGAAAAAGGCGCGAGGGCTCGATAAGACAAAGGGTCAGCGATTTCACTGTTCCGCCGATCGCCTTGCGAGAAGCATCGGTACTTGATACAGCTTACTCATGTATACATCTACCTATTAATAAATCACAATACAACAAACATAAGTGTATCTACTTTCTGTGCTACTCATAAAATCATCTTCCTACGTTCACTCCTCGCTAACAGATATTATAAGTTGAATGTACAAATTATCGATGAATACGAAGTGCTTTTAACCATTCATACTAATGCCCATGGAGAATAACCACGTAGCTAATGCTTGCACTAACAAAATCTGCACACACTTGATTGCATCATAGATTTTGAATACATTTACTTTTTTTAAAAATTCTTTTTATAAAAAGGATAATGCTTACCAATTTTTTTATACGTTATAAATAAAGAAACAGCTCGCTCATTATCTAGCAGTGCAGTGGCGGAGTGGTCAGCGCGCTCGATTATAAATCCGCGGTACCCACGTTTAAGTATGGTACATCGCCTTTTTATTTGTATTATTATTATTATCCACTGTACATACAGCACTTTACGATGATAAGCTAGAAAATAAGCAGTTGTATGAGACTGACGAATGCATATATAATGCTTTATTATGGCCATTAAAAATCTACCACTTCATTTCAATATATTTTTGCAATATGTAAACATAACTACTTTCATAATGTTATATACACTTTAATTTTCTACTTATCTCTGTTGATAAAATACTGAAAAAAATCAAACAAAAGTGATTTTGTAATTAGATTTTCTCCATAAATTATTTCTTAGTCCGGCGTCGTAACCATACTCATAAAAAATGCACTTATCGTCGCTTCGTTATTTGTGAAAGTTCAAGCTCTCCACGAATTTATACAGCTATTACGTGTGACGCGATATCAAAGAAGGTGCAGGTGAAAAGTGACGAAGCGAAACGTAATCGTGTCTCCACCCCTAAGGACATGCAACCTGATTGCGTTGATAAAGCAGATCGATATAATAAGAGACCTTCAATTACTGCGCATGTTAAACGCATTAAATGGGGTTTCATATTTTTAATTAAAGTGGAACATAAATTAAGCGTCAGTCGACCCATTGCACCTGGATATAACTTTGATGAAATCTTGCGCGTTATTTTTATGCTACACAGCTGCCCTGCGCCCTCGTTTCATTTAAAATTATGAATTTCTACAACTATATTGTAAGAACGAGGTGCATAATATATATCTTCTAGTCCAACTGAGTTTATTTCTTTATATGTATATATGTATTGTTTTATAATGCTATAGAAAAAATAAAACAATTGCATTAAATCGACTGCAGTTATAAATACTTTTATTCATTTTCTTATGTTAAAGGTAAAAAATACATAATTTTATTTTTTACAAAAAAATTTTGTAGCAAGGTACAATTTGAATAATTTGTGATAATTCTTAGAAATAATAGAAATAAAATAATTAAATGAAAAAAAGTGCTGTTAAAATTCATGAGAATAATTTCTCTATGCTGAAAACTATTCAATACTGAAAGATATATTTGTGAATTCAGAGAATAATTCTTTGGCACTTTGTCTTTAAAGCTCTGTGCAGGATATCTTATACGCATTAAGGCAGCTCTAAAATATGGCTTATATATCGAGAGCTGTGGGACGTAACCGAGTATGCATAGATAAATGGATTTACATAAAAAATAGAAAATTTAAACTTATTTTATTTTATTAATTTCAATTACGATTATTAAGAGACTTATTATTCGACGTTATATCTCTACCTATTTTATAAAGATGATTATAAAACTTATATAAAGTAGAAGCTAGTAAATTTAAATTAATTTCTGGAACATCTTAACTAAGCAAAGATCAGACGTAAATCATACCATGTATAAAAATTACGATGAATAATTATTATAAAAATAGATAATATGCACTGATAATGGAAGTCAAAGGATTTCCGTTTCAGTTTACTTAATTGAATAAGAAGTTGAAGTAAATTTATAAGTTCACTGTGAGTATTAAATCATAAATTTCTTTCCATATAAAAATATTAAAGATGATTCGTTTATAATGAAATTTGATGTTATTTGATTCCACAGTATAAATATTTAATTTATATTTAATAAAATAAATACATACATAAAGTAAATACTTTACAAATATAACATATAGCTTAGAATATTTGCAATATTGGCTACTAGTACGTGTAATTATGTCCCGTGAAATGCGCCCGTCTCATGGAATTAAATTAAATTGTAAGATAAACATTACTTGTATATTCGTATATCACTGATTTCCGGGATATTTCAAACTAGATGCTGCGTTTCTCATACAGGTATAGGACTTGGAATTGGTACGGTGGAAACCGTTCTCGTAATTCTCGAATTGTGAATCAGCGCAGACCGTCGTATCCTCACTCCAACCGTTTCTGATCCACTCGGCGACATTTGGTGTACATGAATCCTCGCCATTTCGTGGACTAACGTTTGATATTACGGGGCATCAAGATACTTGGAATTTTCTCTTTATCGTTCATACACCGGAGAATTCAATTGTACAAATTCCTATTAGAATCTATAATTTCTAATATTAATATCAAGAATGAGGTATTTAGTAAATAGATTTTTTATTAGAATGCATAATATAAATTTTCGTTCATTAATCAATTTACAATGGTAGGAATATAATTGATTGCATAAATGATAAATAATGTGAGCATTAAACCGAATTACGATTACAAAAAATAAACGACGTGTTTTAAATCAATATAATTATAAATTAAGAAAAAAAATTAAATAGCTTGCGGGCTATCACGATAAGTTTATTTTTTCGAATTAATGGATTATTTATACTTAGCTACCGAAAACAAGCAGACGATATTGTTCATTGGATAAAGATATAGTAATAACTAAGAAAGCGATAAAAAGAAAGTTTGGCGAGTAAAAAGTATATTTCTCGCCACTCGGGCGGAATTCCCGCAAAAGAGACGACTGTAGAGTCGATCGACAAAAGCTAGGAGAAACAAAGCGGATTAAAAAAGAGCCGAAATAACCGTTCCTCGTCGGCGAGCGTCGATCGATCAAGGATGCGCGCCACCCCGGAGACCGGCGGCCCCCGCCTTGCTCAGGCAAAGAAACGATCCGGCGTTTAACATGATTAATTTGGCCGCTCGTCGGCCTCCGTGGCGCCGGGGCCTGCCTAATATCCCGGGCCCCCGCCCCTCCGGGTGTATCCCTAGAGGTGTGCGCCGCGTCAAAGGAATGGCCTCTATTGATTTAGCAAGTTTCGGCCGGAGATGGCGCGCTCCTCGGCTTTATTGCCCGACACATGTGTGCACGCGCCGGTGAACTCGTTACGCGTGTCGGCGCCGGCGCCTCCGCCTCGTGACTACAATGTCAAATTGTCAATTCTGGACTTGGACGGGGGTCGGGGCCGCTGCGGACATGTCCAAGGGGCGCGGCGCGGGCCCAATTAGGCGGCCGAGAGCTCAATCGCCCTCGCGCTTCATTCCAGCCCGGTGGCTCGACCCGCGCGCAATTCATCCCCGGGCCGGCGTAAATAAATTTGATTTAGGGGCCGCGCCCCAAGGCCCGCCGCGCTTTCCCCCTCTTTCCGCGGCACCCGCGAACTATTGCGCTGATGCATAATTGTTTCGAGCGCTTTGGAATTGTTCGAGCACGCGTTGTTTCTCTCCTCCGCCGCCACGTCGAGTGCATCGAACTTTTGATGAGTCTTTTATGAACTATGGCCGAGGCGCGTGCCTCTAATACCCGCTCGGTCGGCCCTCTGCCGTAGCGAATGGATCGAGTCTGCCCGCCTGCCCCCACTTCATTTTCACTAGATTTATAAAGTTGTAAATTGTATATGCAATGAAAGTTTGCTCGCTGTCTTGGCTCGGGCACGGCCTAACATATCGTATGCTGCTCGGCCGTCTGCTCGAAGCTCGCGAAAGGCTCGGCGAGAGGACTAACATCTTCCTGCAGCGCAATGCGTAATTTCATTCGATTTCATCAATCTTAGATTTTTATGCGTACTTAGTAGGTAGTCCAGGCGCATCGAAGTCCAGGCTCGTCTTGGAAAATTGCTTTGGCGCATAAAGGAAAATAGACCGGTCGTAAATTTATCAAAATAAAAATTCCTTAATATTATTTTTGTGGCCCTTTCATTTCCGCAGTTGCAAAAGTTTGCCGGATTTTTTTTATGACAGCGCGGGCTACACGCTGTGTTCACTCTGTCTTGAATTCCCAGTGCAGTTGTGGCGGACTTGATTAGAACTCTCGTATTTGCCCGCTGTAGTGGCCATGACGGTAAGGGAACCGCAGGAAACTCTTCTTTAGTACAGCCGTAACGAGACGGCGAATTCAAACGCTGATTTCCACATTGCAGTCGTACTCGTATATTTGTCAAAAAATTCAATCTGGCAAACGGTTCCCAGCTCCGAATAAAATAGGAATACTTTTTATTAACAACGTATCATAGGGAAAAAAGGGAAACAGCGGCATGTAACTCTTGGTATAAAAATATACCATCGTAAACAATTTTTACAACTTGACCGCGTTAAGCAGCAAAATACCCTCACGGAGCAATTAGAGCTGGATAATCCGGGCGGTATAGCGGATCGGAATAAAAGGTCGGACGATGCCGGGCGCTTCGGCCACCTGCGCGGCTCCGCAATCGCCCATTAAACGAAGGCTCAGCCTTCCGAGCGGCTCTGGCTTGACGACCAATCGCCGAAGTCGCGCGGGGGGTTTACAGTGGGCGCGGCGGGCCGCCAACGGCGCTGCCCTCAGCGAAGGACGCAGTTGATCTTCACGAGCATCTTGGACCCTTCCACCCCCCCCGAACGAGGATATCGCCCGGTTTATGCGGCCCGAGCCCCTGTACACATTTATACCTGTATAAACGGCCCTGGGAATTCGAGGGGCCAGTGGGGCGTTAACCGACTCGCAAATGACCGGCTTCATCCAGCGGCCGGGGGCAGTGGACTCCGGCGGCGCTGCAATTATCACGAGCCGGCGAACGAACGCCTATATAAGCCTCGGCGACGGCGGCGCCCCGGATAATCCGCTGATTCCATTACGGGACATTATAACGTGGCGGGCGGCCTGCTGTGCGGCTCGCGGCGCTTCAGCCTGCCAGGATCGACCAGCCGAGCGCTAAATTTGACCGCGGACGATTTCCCGCCGAAGGCGTAATGCCCGGGAGCCGCGGAATCGTCTTTTTGATCCGGAGACCGCTCGACCGCCCGCCCGGGAATTCAATCGGCGCGCGCCGCGCGCCCGTTCCTTTCCGGTAAGCAACTGCGACAGCGGGATTGGTCCACCCGTGCGTCCCCCGGGGCCGGCCAGAAGGAAAAAGCACCCGGTACACGTGGAAATGAATATTGCGCTCGCTTCTACAATACGCGAGTACGTGTGTAATGCACCTTGCCGTACTCTAGCTTTTTGACCAAAATTTGATTTTCAACCGTGCGCTTTGTTTAGACTTGAGCGACGTTTTCCAGAAAGGCGGATGATAATTCAACGATAGCCACAAGTTTTATTGCGACGCAATTCTAGCAAAAATACACCATTTTCATATCAGCTCTAGTTATTGAGAAACTGGGCCGTTGAAAATAATGAATTGCGAAGGTTTAGTTCGTTAAAAGTTACATAAGCTGGCACAGTCGGGACAGTTCGCTCCTCGTTCATTCATGCTTATTTCAGAAGAAGCTAAATTCAGTTGTTGCGGTTGACTTTAATTTAATTGCAACCCGAATTCGCCAACAATGATAATCCAAATTGATTCATCAAAAATTTATCTTTTGTTTCTAGTCCTTTTCCATGTACGCGAAAAGTTTCGAATACATTCTCTTACAATTTTTATGACACCGATAGTATTTTTATAAATACTACATGTAAATCGAATTTCATCATGGCTATATTTTATATTTAAGAATTATTATAGTGTACAGCATATTATACGTTTATATGAACGCGTACGCGTAATACTCACTAGAGTTATAAAGCGACACAGTACTTCACATCCCGCTGCGCGCTCGTTGCACTTGGCTTCGTGGGCTAGCCTGATTTACACGTCGACTGCACTTTAAGTTATGTCACTTCACAACAACGCCTCTCGTTACTTAGATATTTAGATGTTGTGGAAGTGCGAACAAAACAAAAAATAGTTTTCTTGCAAGAAATGAAAATATAATATAGATTGAATACTTTCAATAGTATTTATATAAGCTGTGGTAAATTAATAAAAGCTTAATAATATATTATTTTCGTAATGTTAATTAAATGCTAAATATTTCAATACTTATTCCATATAATTATAGAATAAAAGTGAGTTTATTTAAAATAATATATATTTATTCCAATATCGTTCGTAGCTAATAAGTTATACTTACATATACTCGTATATCTAGTATTTCAAGTGTATACCTGCGATAGATATTCGAACGCCCAGCAGATCTAGAAGATCTATTACATTGAGGATAAGAAACGGATCCGGATAATTTCACAGTGCAAGCGACTGGGTTACGAAGGTGCCCAAGTACTGCCCCTCGTGGACTCAGAAAACCTCTGTCCTCTGGGACGGAGCAGGAGGAAATTCTCAAGCAACTCAGTGCGCTGAGTGAAAAAACTTTTAAAAGCAGATATAGCTGTTCTTTAATTTATATATATTTTAGAGGTTATATATATATATTTGCTTTCTTCGGAAGACGCTTTCCTTGTTGTGTATAATAGACAGGAAAGCCTCTTTCGGGGAAGAGTGCACCGATGCTTGAATTCGCACTCTGCCCCGCACGATAAAAATAATATCAAAATCGAACAATACACAGTCACAAATGTTATGAATACAAGTTGCAGCATTTTTTAAATTATTTTTTCAGGTATTATAAAATGCACAATAATGTTTGTTGATTTTACATCTTAATTTTTTAATATTTGAAGCGTGCAAGATATGTATGTTTAATATTCATTAAACACTTATGTTATAGAATGGTAAATACTTATTTATTCTTTATAAGCTTAGAAAAAAAACGAGAGAGAATAGTGAAATAACTCAATCGGCGCAAGTGACCCGAATTGAAATTTTACATCTGAAACTTCACACTGTAGAACCTCGTTGTAGTTTTACGATTTTATCTCAATTTAAACCACAGATTGTATATTTCAAATATTATGCGAAATTGACACAATTCTTATTTCTTGAAAATGCGTATTTGCAGCTGAAATCTTGCGACTATTGCTATTTTAAAAGTCAAATTCAGGAACAATCATAAAGAGGATTATTTAAAGAGGAAATACACTACGCTTTTTAAATAAAATAATAAATTCAAATAAATAATTATGAAATAAGGCAATAAATTATTAAATAAATAATTATCTTTATGCTATGTATTTAAGTTATGTTAATAAAGAACATTAACGAATTCTTTTTTATTCATTGCAAACAAAATATGTAATTGATTGATTAAATTTGATTAATGAGTTATTTGAAAGCAAATGTAGATTCATTCTTTCAATAAATGTTGACGTAGTTTTTACATTATTCCGAAGCTCCCATGTATTAAAATTATGCAATCTTTGATGGATGAAACGTCACTTGGTCCATAATATACTGAAAGGATATGACACGTCATGATACCCTTACAAAGAAACTGAAAGGAGCTAACTGCTTGCAGATTGACCTTTTCTTAACCACGATTCTCTAAAGGGTTTTCTTTCTTTTGGAGGACAGTTATTGCCCTGATTGGGTCGTATTGTCGTCCAGACCCGTTGAACCCGTTTGAATAATGCGACTCAGGATTCTTCGCTGGGATTTTGGGGCTACTGGAATACGAGTGTGGCAGACTTATTGATGAGAAGCCAATCCACGTCGGCAAATAAAACGCAGTTGTAATCTGAAATGCAAATCACGTGTCATTTATAATCAAGGAAAAAATTATCGATTTTCTAGAATTAAATGCATAGTAGATTTCCAATCAGCCTTCAGAAATTATACTAAAAATCGCAATCTCTGGTCCTTCATTTTTGAATAACGATTTTGCTCTTGTAAAATTTATACAACTTTATATTCTTTATTTATACTATGTTATATGCGTTCTTATCACGATTAAAATCGTGAATTTATTTATTCACAAATTGAAGTTTGTTTTAATGGTATTTTACCCAGCAGTAAAACAATTATGCAGGTTTAAAGAAATCTAGGGTTGCGGCACCTACAAAGGTTATAGTGGCACGTTCTTCAGAGCAGTATTCGAAACGAATTGAAGAGGTATCGCGAGGCTGCAAAGAACTCGTCTTGAATTCGATTTAGATCCGGATGCCTCCGAGTGAAACAAGTGGCTGCGGCAGAATGCAATGATAAAAACAGAGACGTGTGCACAGCCTTAACCAGCCGCTGCCCGTAATACTGGATGCTTTAATTTTGCGGGGGGCGGGAGGTCGCCGCAACCACGGCCTTATTCATAACGTCCGTTAGCAGCTGAGCCGTCCATTATTGTAATGAATGGCCTCTGGGGGCTTCGCCGAGAATTTTTCGTGCACGTAAGTGTCGATGAGAAACGAGGGCAATTAGAAGCGTGCGGAAAGAACGCCTGCGGCCGGGGTTGCGGCTAACCTTGCGGAACGGTTGCGACGTGCACGATACGCCGGGACGACGGCGTGGTACTCCAGAATTTCAATTTAAGAAGTGTTGCGGCTCGCTAGAGCAAATGATAAATCACGAGGACTATGTACGTGCGTTGCGATTGTCTTACGGATGGCCTGAAATCGAATTAAGCGAACGATTTTCTGTACGGTTTAATTTTAAATCGTATACGAAATCCCATTTTTATGGCAATTGAACAAACTTTACAGGACTTTACAAGCCAGTCAAACCATATTTCATCCCAAAGCCGCTACTTATAAGTTTCTTCAACTGCGATAAGTACTATATATCATTCTCACATAAATTCTTTTTCCACTTGATCAAACAATCAATACATCTCACTAAATCTGTATCAAACAAGTGTATACGTAAACCAGGATTTATATTTATACGATTTAGTTATCATAACATTAAGTACTATCATAACGATAACCAATACCGTACGATTGTTATGTAACAATAATCTTTATTTACCAGTTATATTGCATTTGACAATACAATGATGGATTGATTATCTTAATAGTATATTTTTATTATTGCAGGTAATAAACATAGCTTGAGAAAGAATTTTCTCAAAAGAATTAAGATTTCAGAATTACACAATTCTCTTCGGAGTTAAAATGTAATCCGAATATTGATCTCGAAGATTCCCATTATTGTCTAGTTGCTTTTCTTGTATATTAGCATGTACATCGCGTGATTCAACTGGGGTCGTGGCGGCCTCCGACCCCTCGCAAATGACCGGATCTTTTCTTTGATCATCTCTATCCTCTTATGCCTTACCCGAGCGAAGCTGTCCACTATTCCGTCTTAACTACGGAACTCCGCGTTCGAGCCAAGTGCGCGGGACATAATGTCGGCAGACGTAAAGCCTAAAGACAGTCGAAAGCTCGGTGGCTTTAGTAAAGTGTGCTGAGTCCGGTCACGTGCCGATTGCCGACACTTTACCTCGAAATCCGCCCTTTATTTCACCCAACTACCTATGCCCTCCTCAACCCCCGGGGCGCACGCAGTATTAAAAGAGACCGGTAGTCCTTTCCTCTTAGGTGAACGACTGCCTCGAATGAACGCACACATAGCCGTGTTCTATTTCTTTGTGCACACTCGTTCGTCGCTTTAACTTTTCACCCTGTCCGACCCTCTTCCACCTCAGGATTTCTCCGTATTCTGGCGCTGGGTGCCGTTTGAAATAGTATCTGCCGCGCTTGTTAAAGCCCCTATTTATTAGTCAGCAGTTAACAGCCTTTAATAACGTTGAAGAAACGAAATTATACATAGTATATGTCGAAACTCATGTTTAAATACCTCGACATTTATTATTTCCGATAGCGATTAATGCATCGGCACAATTTGTATCTTAATTATTAATAAAATTCTCTTGCATATTTTAAAATTAATTTGATACACATTGTATTAATAAATATGGATTAAAAATATTATGGTGTATAAAGTGATATTTTCTACTGTTCAATTTTACCACAGCACATTAAATATTTATATATATTTAAAAAACTAAATAAATAAGAATGCCAGTGTTTATTAACTACTAATACGATGATCTTCAATGAAATAAACTGCAAAAAGGAACTAGTTTTCTGAACTTGATAAATAAAACAATAAAACAAGGGTAAGAATTTTCAAAGCCTATATGAAAATTTTTTAATTTCACGATACAAGTTAATTAATACGCCTTTGCTCATAAAATATTTATCATAAAGAATAAAGTCGAAAATGTAAATAAATGTATTTGCACTATATAATTTTTTATAATCTATCTCTTGCATTTTAGCAACATGAGCAGGCTGGTCACGCAAGCATCAAGCTAAAGTAAACATGTACTCTCGTTGCTATATACGTATACAATGTCAATGTATAACTGAAATTAAAAAATTCCATTTTAATGCCGCAATCTCCATTACAAATAATATTTATTTAAATACAATACTCACCAAATAGTATGCACTCACGGTATAAACAATGTGCGTTGATGTACAATTTGAGTGTTGCGATTGTATTTTAGATTAAAATTTCGTAACTATTTGGATGAGCAGTTTCGCTAGCGTATGCTGTTATGGAGCTCTAGAGTGCAATCCAAATACATGAGTTATTGATGCAATTTCGACGACTTATTTGTTTAATGAAATTGTGAACCTATACACTAACTTGTCGAAGGCTTATAGGGGTTCAAACATTTTTCAATCGTGCTAACTCGTAACAGATGCGCAAAGTAATCACCAATCGTCAAGATCTACCGAGGTACGTGTAAAAACTCTATAGGTCACTTCATCTTCCTCTGTAAGTATAAACCCTTAGACCTGGGATATACGCGCTGGGATGTTTGCTCAAGAAACACGGACTGCAGGGTATTTTGCACGACGCGTAAGAAATACAGGCCAGGTGTCGCTTTCGTTATATGCATACGAGCTCGAAGCTCGTGCACACATAGCGCCAATGTATATACAGCGACCCCTGCTCTGAGATAGAGCAAAGCCCCTAAGAAAAAGTTATCAAATTGCGGTGTCTCACTTATGCCAGTTAATGAGCCACACTTTCTTTCTACCTTACGAGGGAAGTTTAATCGAAAAATATCATGACTACTACATGTGCGGAATAATTGATAAAAGCTATCTTTCACTATATTTTGTAGACTATGTAGCGTTTGTAATTTTGTTATCGAACCTGACCGCTAGACGAATATACACATAGGTTTATGCTTTAATGTACATTGGATTCCTTGTCATATTTTCCTAACCGATTTTATACTTTCATAT
The DNA here is from genome assembly GCA_018906755.1 of Sycophaga agraensis. Taxonomy (NCBI): domain Eukaryota; kingdom Metazoa; phylum Arthropoda; class Insecta; order Hymenoptera; family Pteromalidae; genus Sycophaga; species Sycophaga agraensis. Next base: position 2,408,892 of record JACCIE010000003.1, read on the forward strand.
GAAATTTATTCACAACTTTAAAAGAGCAACAAAATTTGTAAAATTGAATATCCTGTTCGGTAAATTTTGAAAGGCGTTGAATATTTTGATTTAACGTAGATACGGGCACGAGAGCTGTATGTTATTGAAATAAATTATTTTAATGAAAAATATTATAATGTTTACGTATATTGTTTCGAATGCAAAATAATTTACAGTTTTTCATTGAAGTATAAGTGATTTGTTCGTTCTAAAGGAACAACGGGTTATTCAGTCTCATTAAATAAATTCATTTAATAAATTCATCCAAATTAATTATAATTCGAATATTATATTTTTCTTCCTTTCACCTGCATCATTTATCGATAATAGTAATAGAAAATGCAAATTAATAATATTTTAATCTGTTGATAATTTAACTAACCCAGTTGGCTCAAATCCGGTTACTCCGATTTATTATAATATCTAATAAACAAAATTAATTCACATTACCTGCAAATTCAATGGAATAATAAATAAATGTTGCTTTTCGCGATTTAATTAGACTTTATAATCGGAGTCGAAAAGTGGCATATACCTGCATAGCTCGATCCTCCGGTGAGGTTAGTTATGCATATATCCTGGAAGCTGCAGACAGGTTTAATCATTGAATTCATAAATTCCATAGCGGAGCTTACTTCGCAGCAGCGATCCGCATCAAATTGAAACGAAATGAGCGTAACGCCACTACTCGATGCCCAAGCTTCCCGCGCGCGCGAGGGGAAAAAAGCCAGCTGGGCTGCCGTAGGAAAGGAGCGGGCTTCGATCGGCGCGGCCGGGGTCCCCTCGCCCGGGCGTCCGGAGCCGCTGCACGCGGGGAAGTGTTTAATTGACTTGTTCGTTCGGGGGCATAATGAGGTCCCGTCGCATTCGGTCGCTCGAGCCATGGCCGCGCCGAGGGGGCGGCTCCTATAACCTCCGCGCCCGGCGCTAATATCGGCGCGGCTCAAAGGCGCAGTTCGGAGAAAACACCTGGGCGAGGCAAGCCCGAGGAGCGCCGCGTAAGTAAATTATCTGCGTGAGCGCGTGCGCGCGGGGGAGGCGCCACCGAGATTAATTAAATATGCAGGGGCGGCGGGGGAGCGGGGGGGTGTCGAGCAAAAGAGAGGGCGGGGCTCGCTTTACCGGGACCTAATGCGGGAAATTGGAGTCGCGGCGAATTCGCTCTCGGAAGCCGAGGACGACGCCCCTCGAAGGTATTCTTCGGGGCCGCAGCCGCCCGCGGAGGGTCGAGCGCCGTTTTACAGGGCCATTCGGCCTTCGGTCCGCGCGTAAGAGGAATCGGAGCAGTAATGCGCGAGACTCGTCCGATGATGAAAACCCGCCGACGCGTGTATACCTGCACTTGGACCGAGTGAGCGGCAGAAGCGGGAGGAGGCTGCGAGCCGAGATGCGCACTGCGGGAGCTTAACGAGCAAAGTGGAGATTATTCGCGACCGCTTGCAATCGGCGCCTCGGGATCGGGGCGTTCGAAACAAATGCAGGTCTCTGTTTTTCACAAGGTGCGCGCAGCGCAAACTTTTAACCTAACTTTCGACCTGCTCGCGTTAAATCCTCCAGTAACCTAAAAAAAAAAAGAAAAACTCACCTTTCGGAAGATTCAAAATTCACCGGCGTAAGTTGCAGCCACGGGGAAGCTTCTCCAGCAGTGCGCTACCCCGAGAAGTACGCACTGCGATTGTACACCTCTCGACGCGTTTTTAAATTTAATCGTCATAATTGAGGCGCAATGGATAAGAATGTGGAGGCGGTCAAGAACAAAGGGATCCGCGACGGGGGCTCGGCTAAGAGCGACACCTCGAAGAAACGGCTGCAGGAACCCCCGAAATTCTACAACAAGAACTATCCTCAAGAGGTACAATCAGGTGGAGATGAAAGCTTCAACGCCCTTGCCGATCCTGTCCAGCCCGATGCTTATGAAGAAGAGCCCGGCCGTTGTTAGCAAATCCCAGAAGTATGCTTGCCTTCGCTTTTTCCTATTTCCAGCGGCCCCGCCTAGTTCGCTAAGACAACTCGATCGAGCCCCGCTTCGTTTACCGAAAGTTACCTCGTGCCGCAGTTCCCCCGGGCGCGAGCCGAGCATTCTCCTGCCGACAGTTACGTCGGCACTTTTTACTCCCTTTTGCTCTTCTCTTTTTGCACCGCCCCGAGTGATTGAATCCACGTTAGTATTCGATCAGCATGGCAGACAATTGTAGTCGGGATCTTCCTAACGAATCGCTTTTCAAATGCAATTACATCCAATCGAGCTGATATTTTATTATTATGATTCTCTCGGGAGTACACGTGTGTGTATGTCGAGGTGACTAGGGTAAATATTATTATCGAGAATCTGATAATTAATATATATTTAATAATTATAAACATTATGATTACAAATACAGTATTTATGACTGATTATAACAAAATCAATAATAATACATCATTTGATTTCTTTGGATTTAATATTCATCAATAAAATTTTTAATGTTCCACTATTCCAATGTTAGGATAGTGCATTTTCCATTTATACTAAAATATATTTTGTCTTTCACAAAGGGAGACGCAAATGAGTTCAGGATTGATAACGATGTCTCCAACGACACTTAAGTTGGCCGATGGAAGCGAGTCAATAGCAAGCGACCGTGAATCGATGAAACCTATCGCGGAAATCAACAATAATAGTATCAAGAATGAAGCATCCATTAATCCATACAATAGAACTATACCTATGCGAGATCAGCATAGATACAAGACACAGATCGAACAAGATTATCGTTACAGCCTCGTAAACGCAATGTCCTCGGTAAAATCAAGCTACTTTAAAGGCGGAATAGACAACATGTGCTCTGACCACGGCCCTGACCATCGCAGTGGGAGCGACGACGATCACCTTCTGTCCGAATTAGCAAAAAATGACACGTACAAAAAAATCAAGAATAAGGTCGAAGATGCGATTAAGGTTTGACACTTTTTTATATTAACGTCATGACGAATAATATACGAGGAACGCTAGTTTTATATAACCCGCATAAAAAATGTGTATTAAATTTTAATACGCTTGAAAATATGAATGATTGTACAAAAGTATTAAATTTTTAATGCTAATGAATTAATTTACAAAATTACATCATATAAAATGACAAACAGATATTAGGCCAGTAAGATAATATTTGTCACGTTTGAATAATTCAGAATTAACTGACAATTTTTATTATTAACGTACGATTTCGTGTAATTAGTGTCAATCAAATGTCTCGACATGCAATTTTATATTTTTAACGGAGTATTAATCAATTTCTACCGACAAAGATTTTCCGTCGATCAATGGTGAAACATTTTCTATCAGAAATTCTGAGTATAAAAATAATTTTTTCTGTTATATTTTAATTATATAATTTGTAATAAATCAATAAAGTATAATATTTTGAACTATCCCTTTTCAATGATTGGTATCAGATTTTATTTTCCTAATATCATCAATTGAAGGAATATAAAATATTTTGAGTGGTTTGAATAATAATGACTTGAAGAATACCTTGACGGTTATTATAATTAGAGGCAATTTGCTTTCAAATGCGCGGATGCACAATCGCATCCACGGGGAGCGAGTTATTGAGCGTTTCACGTATATACATAAAGATAACAAGCAAATCTATTTTCCTGGGAATTGAGCAATCCCTCGGTTGGATCGTCATTGCAGCGCCACAAGATATTCCAAATACGGGGCGAGCTACCGAAGCTGAAGGAGGCCCTCGAGGAGCGAGGATGGATCCAGAAGTACGAGTCGAACAGGACCCGATCGCTTCCGTATGGTTAGTTCGTTGTTTAAGAATGCAGAACAATAGTCAGCGAATCCGTGTGAAATGGATCGTTAACTAGTGGGCGAGAGGAAGAGAGGAAAAGAAACGCCGGACGGAGACTTCTTGTAGAGCAAATATTGCCGGGGGAGTGTCGAGAGTAAACGTTGCAGCGGTGCACGCGCAGCTTCGGAATAATGATCGTATGAAAGTTTTGACGAGGTTCGAAGTAATCTCGTTTATAAGGGGAGGTTGAATTTTATGAACGACTCGGCTCGCGGTCTTACTTCATGGTTTACGCAGTTTCCGGGCGCTCCAAGGTAAATAAAGATACGCGTGCGGCCGCGTACGCGGAGATGTTTGGAAAATGGTTACTTTTCTGGGTGGCGCTGGCTCATTTGAAATTTACGGGCGCATGAAAACTTTTATGCGGATCACGTGATTATGCCAGGGCTCGTTCTCTTCTCTTCCTCGATCCCCCATTCCTCCCTCTTCTTTCTCTTTCTCTTTTCTTTGCACAAATTTTCGCGCGAATAATGCTTTAACTAGAATTTTCGAAATGAGAATGATAACGAGGAGACGCGGCTTATACTTGGTTCTTTATTAAAATGGAGTTTAATCAACCACATCTCCAGGAAAATTTTTAGGGTTTATTCTCATACAATCGGGTCTCCCTTGCATTATACATTTTTTTTAAAAATTTAGATTTTTTTTTGTTAAATAAGTATTGATTGGTAAAATAATGAGAAGATTATATAAAACGATTAATAACGTAAACGAGAAAATATGTTCCTTTTCATATTGTTTTAATAAGTAGCAGAATAATTTGGTAGTTTACAACTAATTACTTAAATCGAACGATTCATATACCTAGTATTTTGTTTAGAGTCTTATTTTAGTACAATAAATTTTCATAAAACCAGTTCATTACGAGTACAAAAACATTTAATTAGATTATAATGAAGTTTTATCCAAGGATAAAGCTTAGCCCATTGTTATCAGAATTACACAGTCCATATCGTGAAGGTATATAAAGCTCTAATGAAAACTGCAATATAGCTTTTCAGCTTATTTGTAGAATGTGAAGGAACTTTTACAAAGCTTCATTTCTAACTGGTACAATGTCGACTAAGTAGATCAAAAGCTTATTACTTTGCAATTTTTTTAATTTCATAGCTTGTTTAAAATACATTATTAAATTCCTTATGGGTACGTTACCGACGTTTGCAATTCGCGACTTTTTCATTCTATTTGATATCAGTAACAATCTCTCTATTTTTCATTTCCATTATGGGCATTCCATTGAGTTTATAATAAGTACGGCCCATTGGGTTGTGTATATTGCTTTGGTGGAAACAGGCGCATCGAACCTCGAAGCTAAATCGCTGGGTGACTTACGCTTAGCTGACGGCTCACTCAACGAACGCGCCCTCGTCTTTGCCTTGCTTCGGCACGTGCACCCTGACTTTATCTGGGACTGTCGCAACGACTTTTCCGAGTGGGACCGAAGTATTGCGGGCAGTGTACTTCTTAACAGACTTCAGAAGCCCGGCCTTTACACCTCCAAGGTACAACAAGCATTTTCACATTATTGTATGAAAGACACTGGTTAACCCGCTCGTGCATTCTAGCCATTCTAGATAATATATATTGAAAAGGTAAAAAAAGATGACTATAATGCTATTAGATTATCAAAAATTATTGCATCGAGTAACAAACTATTGATCATAAGCATAATACTGCTGTAAGTGCATTTTGTCTTCAAAAGAGAAAAGTATTTTTATTCAGGGCGCATGGCTGGGTTTATCATAAATTGTTTTGAAATTTGAAAAATCGATGCGTCAATAAAAGCTCGATAAGGAAAATGTAAAATGTTATCTTATTTCACATTATTTTGAATCAAAGTTCATATTATAAATATGGTCGGATGAAATGAATACCGATTACAATAATCAGTGGTATAATATTCGATGCGTTTGTATATTATTTTTGTTTTGATTATACTGTTGCAGTATCGTTAAAAAATAAAATTTTGTATTATTTCAGTGAGTCAAACATTCGTTTCTTGAACGACTGAATATATAATTAATAATATTCTTGAATGTATTAAAATGATTTTTAATGGTATATCTTCGAGAAAGGGTAAAATTTGACGAATGTAAGCGTTGGAAGAACGATTTGTTGCAAGAAAAGCAGTGGTTAAGTCTTAAGTTAGTTTCTGTTGCTTTAAGATCATTGACAGACGCTTAGAGATGTTAACTATGGTGCTAGATGGCGTGTTAGCTTAATCGGACGAGATGTTGTTCACCGAGATTCGCCATCCGGCGAAAGCAAAAGCTCGTTATCGTCTCACTTTATATCGATCTGCAAGTTTCGCTTATAACCTTGTATGGTCAATAAATCATTTAACAACGGAGAAACATACATGTGTGTGTATGAGTGTGTAATAAAATAATGCATTATTTTATTAAATTACTTGAATTGTGCGCCTTTTATGTATATGCAAATTGAAATGACAATCGACTAACGCGTGGTAATATGAGGGATAGCTAGTAAAGTAAGAGTTATGGTGATAGAAAGAAGTGTAGATGCCGAGAGTGAATATTGGACTTAATTGTCGTTTCTCTTTCATTACAGAGTAACTCCATAGTACCTTTTATTGACTAAAATAAAATTAATACCGAATAAATAATACATATAAACAACGTTATAGATACGTAAACGATTCTTACCAAAAATAAGCATACACAGAGTTTCTAAATCTTAATCAATAAGTTTCCCATAATTAACAGTGTATATATTTGTATACAGCTGAATAAATTGTATTAATCTTTTATTAAATCATTATTATTATAAATTTCTTCAAAAAGAGTTGAACAAGTGCCTATGCTAAATATAAAATAATTAGAAAAAGAAAAACAAAATTGAAGACAATCTTAAACGAGATTTATTTACAATATTATTTACTAATTTTTTGAGTTCATTAGAAATTTGTTAAAAAAATTAGTAACTATTTTACCTTCCACATGCCATTTAAAACGGATTTTAAACCAAGGCAAGCATTTGCGTAGACAGCGTACATCTTCGGTGCTCCAACATTCTCTTTTTTCTTCGTACTTTAAAACAGAGGAGGAACTGAGGGAAGCTCGCACGCGCTTACGTAGATATGCATTTTCCAGCTGGGCATGGCCCACGTGCTGCAGGAGGCGCACTGGCTCTATGAGACGAACGTTTCGGACGTGCTTTTCCCCCGGAGCTACAACCCCAGTCGCGATCAGACAGTCCTCATCCAGGACTTTCGCCGCAGTGCTTCCGTCGCTGTCCTCAAGCGTTTCCTCGACCGCATCGGCAACTTGGATATGGTAAAACTGGAGTCGCAGTCGACGAATGACGAGACGGTACTCTTTCCCCTTTTTATGCTTTATGAGCTATTGTGACCGCAGTTTCTTAGCAATTTTTTATCTCCTTGTTTGTTCGGAGTTATTTCAAGTTATTTCAATATTAACATCTATCACACTAAATCTTCAGTTGTTGTGAATATATTTTTATAAATATTTTGCATTAAAGTTTCTTATAGGTACAGCCATATTTTATTAATTGTCATTCTAGCAACAACAGCAACAACAATCAACCCTTAAGAAGATAGAAGAAACCGATTCATCCGGTTTTCTGGACAAGATAGAGTTTGCGTTGAAATGCTGTGAAGAGCACGTCGTCGAATTGGAGCACAGTGATATCGATGTGGAGGGAGAACCAGACGCCAAGGACGACGAGTGGCGAGCATTCTTTGAAGATTGCGAGAAATTGCTGTACAAGACCGATGGCATGGATCACTTACCAGTTAATTGTCTGGAACGGTTGCAGGTGAGCAGGAAATACCGTGACAAATGTGTTATTTTCGTTACAATTACCAGTTGCAATGAATCTTATGCACTTTGTAATCTTATGCGTGTAAACCCAAGTCAAATTTCATTGGTGGTAAACAACTGCCCTTTGCAGCATTTATTACGAAAATCGTTGTAACAACAAGCGCGGTCGAGTATAAAGCAGCGAGGTGCAATCGCAAAGCAAACTGTGCATTAATCATGGCTCTGCCGACAAGAACTTAAAGCAGCGTGAGACAAAAGTCCAATCGTAAATTCATATCTGCCGGATAAAAAACTGCGGGGGTATTTTCGCGCATATATCCCTATTCTCGCTTTTGCTCGCGCGCAAAACCTATTTTCGCATGCAGCGGAACCGCGGGCGATCGAGGAGGCGGCCACGGGGCAGTTAGACGCGGGGGCGCAACTGTCAGGATTTTTCTCACCGGCCGGCCACCGAATGATTTATAGCGCCGACTCACCCGACCGTTCCTGTATTATTCAGCGGAGTAGCAGCCCTGGCCGTTCCTTCATTATGATAATTCAGTGCTCGGAAGTAAAATCGACCGGATCCTAGAGATTAGAGAAGAAAGCTTACAAAACAATGCGAATAGTGCGAATCGCTTTGTGTTGTTTTTTTTATTTATCAAATTTCCCTCGGGGTTAATACTCAATTGTCGCATTTATAAGCTTGGCGGAAATATACTTCATTGCGAAAAAGACATCAATTCATGTTAAAACTACGGAAAAGTTTAGTTCTCGGCGGTAATCGAGTTAGAGGAATGGGCGCATTGTTCTCCGTTCCGTCGTCGTTCATCTTTAATGTGAAATGTGTACCCTACTAAGAATTCTCACACGTGGATGAGGTCGTATAGCAAGGCCAATTAACGATTTCCTTTTCCAGGCTATCTCGAAGCGGGCACAATCTACAATTAAACGTCTGAAAAGCTTGGATCCTCAATTCATGTTAAACGGTGATCGGAACATATGGATAGTCAAGCCCAGCAACCTCTGCTGCGGCTCGGGTATTTTCATGACACACGACCTCAAGACAATCTTGCGGAAAGCAGAAAGTAAACCGAGGGATTATTACGTCGTACAAAAGTATATTGGTAAAGATGTTACAACATGGTCACCTCTATTGGTTAAAGTTATTACACGACGTTTGCTCGGAAGTCTGTTTTCTAAAAGAAAGATTTTCGTTTACAGAGCGACCTTTCCTAGTATTTGCCACTAAATTTGATATACGCCAATGGTTTCTTGTTACTTGTTCGTTGCCGATGACAATTTGGTCATTCAAGTAAGAATAGTTTTGCTTAAATATTATTTACATTTGTTTTTATTCGTGCGCCGTGAATCTAAGTGTATACATATCACACTATTTAATGTTTATAAAATATATCGCAGTAAATCAATTTACTCATATTTATTTACATGCATGAATTATTTAGTTACATTTGCTACATACGTGTAAATGCTATCTGTTGAACTCGTCGGCAAAACTTACACATATAAGCTTTGTATTAGTTACGTTAGTGTTAGAATAGCTTACATTTCTAAAAAATTCATAACTAATGAATAATTAATAGCTACGCGCTAATAATCATAGTAAGTGATACATACCTTCGACAATAACTAGTAATCATAATAGTATGTATTCAATGGTTCAATATAGCGGGTACATATAATTTATAATCAAAAAAAAAATTGTCTACTTGCCTGTCATCTTATTTCTGGCTGCTGGATCTTAACCGGTTCAACACTACTGAGAAACTGAGAGCTACCCTAAATAATGCGCGAGTGCGATCCTCTTTGATAAGCATTTCGCCCCACTTTCTAAATACTACGCACTCGGTGCTATTCGGTGCTCGTGAACTCACACTATTCTATGCAGATATACCATTTACTTGACCGCCGGAAATTCGAGGAATTCTATCCAGTACATATATTTACATTCCGGAGACTTGAAACCTTCATAATTAACGTCTATTAATTACTTGATACGCAACAGTATACGAGTTCAAAATGCATGAATCATATAACAACTTCTTGACGGAGTTAAGAATTTTAATCATAGAGTGCAATACGTTTTACAAACTTATAGAATCTAATTGTACAATGTCTTTCAACGTCATTTCGAAATACTAATATTATCAGATTGTCTAGAAGTTTGGACACATAATTCACATTTGCATAGTCGATAAATCTTAGTAAATAAATGAAGAATGATCGAAATAACAAGCAGTATCGGATAAGTCAAGTATTCCAAAGTGGAAATAAAAGGCTCGCCCGTGGCAATTGGTGTCACAGCACTCGTTCCCTCGACATCCAACTTCAAATAGTTGGACAAAAATTGCTTACCCAAGAACGCTAGCGGCTTAAAAAGAACCCCTTTCCAGTCGTCAGTTGAGTGGGCGAAAAGCTTGACGGTTTCCTCGGCATCTTGCCCGCAGTCGCTGCCCATTATACTTCAAACAAGCTTGGCGCGCCTTGGCGCACCTCGGGATCGATCCGCGCGGCGCCACCCTGTTATTATAAACGGGGGTGTACAATGCCGGGGCGACGGTTATAATAGGCGGGAGGACCCCCGAGCCACGGCCAACGGCTCGGGCGACGTCCCGCGCCGAATTCCATTTGCGATAGCATCCGGACAGAGAGTCATTGCCTTTCGTCGACTCCTACAGGGAGGCCCTGCTCAGGATGAGCTCCAAGCCCTACACCTCGACGACCTACCACGAGGCCATCCATCTCTGCAACACGGCCGTCCAGGAGAAGTACGACTCGGAGCGCAGGAGGCGCCTGAGGAACCGCGTCACCGGCCACTCGGGAGAGGAGGCCATCGAGACGTCGATTCGCGATCAGGGATGGGACTGCGATAAGCTGAACGAATATTTGAAGTAATCTCGGGCTACGGCCACCTTATCCTCTCGCCGCGCTCCTACACTTTTATTCCCCGGCTCTTTGCCCATGACTGCGCGCCGCTCCGTCTCTCCGGGGAGCTTTGCCAACTGACGCGAGGACGAGCCAGATCGGGGATTCGCAAATTATTCGAACGTCCAATTTACGGATGGCTTGGGCCTTTAAATCTCCGCGTGCGGCAAACCAAGACCCAACTATTTTTTCTAGCGTTTGGGCTACTTTCATATCGCGTTTCTAGTTGTGTAATTATTTTCCTGCATTTCGCGCCGTTTCTTCTCGACGAGTTTTCTAAAAAGTATTTCTCGGGTATTTCATCCCCCAGGATATTTGCTCTTATCAAAATTCATCTTGCTGCTGTACGCTTTGCTCGTATTTCCGTATCCGCTTGTGAACGAGTCTCTCATTCGTTCCTCATTCTTCTCTATATTGCTAACCCACGATTGGCTGTCGAAAATATCCTCGATCATTTCACAATTGTATTCTTCATTCGAGTCGAATGAAATTTTGTTAAATTAATTTTGAATCAAAATGTTTTATTGCTGTTAAACGTTTAGACACATTTTATTGCTGTTTAAATGAAATGCACGTAATTTTTAAATCTGTATAACACTTTTTTATCTACGATCTGTCCATTTGAAAGTGTAACAGATTATTTCATGATTATACAAAAACGAATAACGTTTACCTTAAAATATCTAATATATTATATAAAACCAAAAGAGTAAAAATGGATTAAGTGGGGAAGTAAGATATTATAGAGAAATCTCCGTTTCATAATTATGTTTATGGAGAAGACTTTCAAATTCAAATTTTGAATCTCAAATTTTCATAAATTTATTCTTGAAATAAGCTATAATTTTTTTTAAGAAGCTCATTCAAATTTTTCGAATTTATAGAATGATTTATCTTAAGCAATAGACTTTGTAGAATTTTATTCAATAGAAAATTTAAATATAGTTAATTTCTTACTAATTATCTTGATTATTATTTTACAAGAAAAGCATAAAAATAAAATTTTTATTCTAATTGTAGTTTTTTGTTAAGTAGCAGCAAGTTAAAAATCATTATTCGCTTTAAATAAAAGTTATGAAATTTTAGAATCTTCTACGTAACGCCAGATAATATACTTGATATGTCATGAAGTTAATATATCCGTTTGAAAGAGCATCTTCATCATATTAGTTATATAATAAATGTCGAATTACGTACAACCTAAATCAAACTACAATATCTGTGAAATCTAAATCTGATATACTTGTGGTAGAAACGTTGGTTTCGATGGTGAGCCCTACTATGAAATGATATACCCAAAGATGACACAGGCCATCGTGCTGACGATGCTCGCAGCTCAGGAGTCCATGGATCGTCGACGCTGTAGCTTTGAGCTATACGGCGCGGACTTCATGGTAATGGCGGACCTCTCCGTCTGGCTAATCGAGATAAATACGAACCCGAGAATGCATCCACCCAGCTCTAGAATTACTCAGAGATTATATGGTGCTGTGCAGGAAAGCTTAATCAAGGGTTTGTAGGGAATCATTTCTTTTATTATACATTTGTATCCCTCATAGAACCGAGTGCATAATGCAGCGTATAAATACTTTATTTTAATTTTGTCGCACTAACTATAGATAGATGCATTTACTTATTTATGCATGACAAGCTGGCATTAAGTGCTAATACAAATATTAATAAACCACGTAAGTGATAAAAGTTGTCTTTATACTTTGATTAAATAATAGAAATTTTAACTAAAATATTTAATAAAAGCTATCATACATAATGCAAGCGAATGTATGCTATGTATTATCCTAATCGATATAAAAATGGCGTCAATAATTACAGTTGATGAGCACGCATTGCATAATGTAGTATTAAAAATCCATAGATGCAGTTTATCTTTGCCAGCTGCACACTCAAGGTTTATTTCATTTTGTACGTTCTTTGCAGTGATAATGGATTTGCCAGTAAATCCGAATGCAGATACGGGTGGCTTCGAGCTCGTATACAAGCAGAGCGTGCCAGAGTCCCAACCATACCTCGGACCGTGCCTGTTCGCATTTGGAAAGTCGATGACGTTGCACGAGGCCCCGTTAAAAAAACGACCCGGGGGTGCTGCCGGCGAGCGAGCCGCTAGTCCTTACAGTCCCTGGGATAAGCAGTATCGTGCGTGGACAGCACCACCCATGATAGACCGACTTCGGGAGACGAAAATTGCTGATTTCAGCACCCATTTGAACAACATACCTGCGCCTATGCTCTGCCTCGAAGAGGAAAGTGAAGATATGGACTGAATCGAAGGTTCAAAATAATTGATTGTTGTGAAAGAAGGCAGCGTGTCCCTTGTACCAAGGGTTGTTTTTTGGTTCGTTTAAATATTTTCCGCATTAGTGCAGCATATCCATCTTTATCACCTTAAAAATAGTTTATATTACCCATGTGCAATATTTTATTTGACTTGGTACTGAAAGGTATTCGATTAAATATCCTGATAAATTGAGTAATTTTTTTAAGGTTTCATAAATTTTTCCAAATGCTTTTTCGTATTATTTTATGATCACCAAACACGTCGAAAAGACGAATATACAGAATTTTTATAAATAACATATATTTTAAATTAAAGATAAAAATACAAAGTTTAATTTTTTAATTCATTATTTATAATTATACAAATAAATTCTTTTATAGTTAATAAATAATAAGGAACATATTGTTTCTAATGTATAAAAAGTGAAAACTTGCTTTTCACAATGTAAAGTGGTAAAGTTATTCATTATAAGTCTGTAGACTGTGGTAGCATCTGTGTTTAATTGTTATGCAAAAGTCGATACATTTTTTAAAACTAAATAAAATGATAATTAGGTTATTTGTATTACGTGAAAATTCGATATAGTTTGAGTTATCTGTTTAAGATATTTCACTGTAGTAAACCATAACATTGAGTTATTAAAATAATGTATACTGCTTGTTAAAATAGTTTAAATGTAATTATTTTTTGGCGGTAAAAACTCGAAAATGAATCATTATTCAATTTTATAGAATATCGTATTTTCATAAGCATACTATAAATTTATTTTTATTAACAAGAATATATTTATTATTCTTAAATTAACTGTCATTTTATGACCTGTAAAAATGTAATATTGATTTTTTCGACAATTATTTATAGAATTTGCAATTTTAGTTATATATATTTCATTTTTATTTCGTACACGTCAAATAAATGCATGGTACATGTATTGACACATAATTTTCATAAAGAAATTAAACTGTTGAAATAAACGAATTTGAAATAATAGTTAGACAAATATATAGTATAAAATATGGAGTATAAAATTAAAAATTAAGAAAAAATACGTTAAAGGAGTATAATTCAAAGACGATCGTTTTATTGATATGTACATACAGTAAATTTATTTACAAATTTCTTAATTCTGAAAATCTTCCAACTTTCATTGATAGATTTATCTGTAATAACAAAATACTAAGACCTTACCAATTATTGAGCCGTGCTGATAGTTTGAAAAAATCTTTGGTCACGGACGTCGATTATAAACGAACCTTGACGCTAGGTTTTTAATATACCCTGCACAAATACACTCATTGCTTCGATGCACTTTTTCTTATTTCACATATATAGATTCATTCATTTCGCGTAACATGGATCACACACATGGACAATCCATTAGCTTCATACAAACATTATATTGGCTATTACTAAAATTAACAAAGGTAACTGTAGAGTTCTAGCGAAAGATGTACTTCCATCCCCGTGATGCATTGCAGCGGGATGCTCTTCTGTAAATAAAAATGTATGTATTTCAATATTATTCTTATTAATATATTAACTAAAATTATACAAAGATCCTTTTAAATCATTTGTAAGCCATAAATATTTGTATCTCGATTTGTATTGTCATTTACAATTCGCTATTCATAAATCTAAAGTTACTTGATGCGCGTGTACTGGAATATTAAATTTCACCCGCATTTGAATATTTGAGTATGCTGTTACTTTGAAACTCAATTTTTGAAATCCAAAAGTTTTATTCGAATAATAAATGGCAATGGTGAAGATAGAAAAGAACAGCCGTAAATAAGCCCAAGTAAGAATGAGTAAGGGCGTAAAAAGGGTGCCATTGTGGACAATAATAGATTTTGAAAAAGACACATTGAAAAATTGAGAAAAGGGCTTGGAGCTAGCAGGAGAGGTGACCGGAAATAGATGACGTTTAACCGGCGACGAAGACAAATAGTACATCGTACATCATACGCTGTATTATCCCTCATCCTCCTTGTGATCCACAGACTCGGAGAGAGGAAGAAGTTCATCGTGCTAAGCGTTTACTCGCAAAACTCGATGGAGCGACTCGCTGTTTAGCTCTAGTACAGTGGTGATGTACGACGAATTAGTATAATTGTTCGGTAAGTAAATCTTGTCTTATCAATCACTATTAATATTACTTATCCACATTGAGCTGTTGTTTCGCACTCTCAAAAGATACAACTAAAGGTTATTATGTTTATTCAAGTTTTCATCCGCGATTAATTATGCAGCCCTTATAATATTTCTCTCGCTGCACTAGACATCTTTTATTTTATAAACATCTATTAGTTAATTAATGGACTAAAGCACTATAATAGCCAGAGGACTATCCAAAGTGTCGCACTGTCATTCTTCCCGGTAGCCGTCAGACAGATAAGATAATTCTGTCCCCGTTCTCCAAGGAGATCGCGTCAGCCGGGCGATATTGCATTAGCCGAGGGGAGACGGGGCCGAGGGAGCGAGCCGGGAGGAAAGAAGAGGTAGAGCACTCACCCTTGACGACGTGGACCCTTATGCTGCTGGGGTTGGCGTTGCTCGGTCGGCAGGTGTAGACCCCAGAGTCATTGGGCACCGCCCGCTGGATCATGAGCCGGCTCGTCGTCTCGGGCCCCTTCTCCGTCACGAGGCTGATGCCTCCGCGCGGCGAGTCGAAGTTTATCTCCTGCGCAGGCGCGAATCGCGCGGGGACGACGCCCAAATTAGCCAGGCTCCGTTGCTCCTTGCTTCGCGATCGGGCGATCGCTCAAAGGGGCAGCCGCGACACCGGCAATTATAATGGGACCGAGGGCTCTGGTAATCGAGCGCGCGCTCCAGCGACCCTTTTCGCAAACCGGAAACGATTCGCTGCATTCCTCGTGATTTATCGACCCCGGGGATCGGTTAATTGGACCACCAAGTTGGTCTCGGAAATTTCAGACGAGTTACGCGCCCTCTAGTGTATCCGTTGTACTTGTCGATTGTTCCGTCGTAACGTAATGTTGTTAACTCTTGTAACCTTATTGTGCAAAGTTGTGCAATGTGCTCGGTGGTTTATAGAGACTCTGTGCAAATGCGTCATGCTCATTGCGTAGTAGCGCAGATCGACGATACGCGATGATCAAACGTATTTTTGGTGATTTTAATAATTTAATAATGTACCGGATATTTACAGGAAATTTCAAACATTTATTTCGTGTTTGAGTTATGTGTACCTTTTCCACATTGGTCGGTTGGAAATTAAAGCCTTCGTGATAAATGACCAAAGTCCGAACAATATCACTATTCAGATTTCAAAAAGTTTTTGTTCCAAAATGAACGTTGATGTTTTAATTAAGAAGAAATTGAAAAAAGTTGCACTTCAACTGCCAAAGATTTTATCGAACGCGAAATATCCGAATTTTTCTAAAAATCCTTCAAATGTTTGTTTCTCCAGTTGCAAAAAAGTGTAGATAAAATTCTCTTAAAAAGAAGCACCTTAACGCGCAACATAGATTTATGGGAAAAACACGAGCAATTAATTAGTGGGCGCATTATATAGATCCTTATCAGCAATTAGCCCGAAACTGTAATCAGAAGGGAGTATTTTTATGCAGTCCGGACGGGTGTAATTAATCATCGGGTCAGCCGAACCGGAGCGCGCGGCAGCGTCGACCGGGGCGCTGGCGGCGCCGAGCGCAGCGCCAGTGCAAAATTCGCCACGGTTCATCGAGGCGGGGGGCGCACCGCGCGATGGGGGCCGGATTCGCTTTTCTCGAAACTGCGGCCCGAGCTCGTGGATTAACAACGCGGCCTGTCGAAAGGGCCAATTCCGCGAGGGAGGCGTGCCCCGAGTTCGGGCTCCGAGGGCAGCTCGTGAAAAGGCTCACCTCCGTGTTATGGCTCCAGGTCATCTTGTGCGGGGGCTCCGGGGCGTATCTGACGAGGCAGGTCAGGTTGATGGTGCTGCCTTTATTGACGAAAAGATCCGCCGCGCCGACTATCACCGTCTCCGGCTCTGCAAATGAACAAAGTTCGGCTCACTCGCGCGGTCGGATCAGCCGGCGCGGGGGCTTGATTAATTCGGATTTTCGGCCGGCTGCACCTCGCGTGACGCTGACGGATACATTCTTTGGGCGGCGCAGTCGTTATACCCCGGCAAAGGGGCCAACGGCGGATTAATCAAACGGCTCGTTCGGCGCGCCCGGCTCGAATTGGGTCTTTAGATCAAGGGAGATAAACGAGTGCGGCAGGCCGGGATCCTCAGTCATCTCGCGGGGCTCGCGCGAGTCCTCGCTTCTTTCCGGTGGGCGCTTTGCGCGCGAGTTGGCGATTGCCGCGCGGGGCCGCGACAACAGCCGCCGCCGCGGGCTTTGAAATACCGCCTAGGTTCATCTTCCCCCAAGGGCGTTGCATTAGCGAGTTTGCGCCCCGCGCGATATCCCGCGCGCTGCAGCCAGTCGCGGAATGGCGGAGCTCCGGGCGCGTTTAACTAACGTCCTCCCCGAGATAAATCGGCCAAGATTCCATTCTGCCTGTCTCTATCCGTCTTTCTCATTCTCGGTGCGCAGCGGCTGCGCGAGCCGACTACTCGCCCGATATATATCTCGGCGCATCGCTCGGCTTTTCGAAACGCTTTGGTTTTACGCGGAACGCGTGCAAGGATTGCGATTTATTTTTAAAGCCGTCCCTCGATTACGGAGCCGATGGGCCCTGAGTTATCGCGACCCGGGGATATTTTTCACGTCCCAGAGCGTAATGCGAACTTTACTCGTTCAATTTTGTAAACAACGGGCCGATGTGCCGGGAAAAACACAAATGGACGGATTGCATTCGTTTGGTCTCTCTGTTAAATGAGTTGGCGCACGATACGTTTCGTCGCCCGTCTCGCGCTTTCGCGCAATTTGACGCGAGATGGAATGGCAGGATTGTTTTTTCCCTTTTGCAGGCGCCAAAGCAACTGGCCCTTGACGAAGAAACATCGGTTTCTTTAAGTAATAAATCCCGTGCTGTGGAGTCCATGTAAAATTCTAAATGCACGAGATACTTACCAACTATGGTAAGATAAACGGGATGGCCTATGGGAGGCGTCGTAGATATCTGACATTCGTAGATCCCCGAGTCCTTGCGCTGGGGATAACGAATCTTCAATGTCCATTCCTCGGTGTGGGGCGAGTGAAGTGCTTCGAAACGCTGATCACTCGTGTACGTATAGCGGCCGACTGTCAACAAGTGAATGTCCCGATGCCTCACCCACGACACCTGTGAAAGCAAAGAGAATCGCTAATAACTTTCGTTCGCTCTCGCGCTTAGTAATGATGTACACCTGCCGTTCTTGCGCGTTCCAAATGGCTTAAAATTGAGTTTCCAGTAGAATTCGCGCACTCAGTGCATTAGAAATATAGAAATATCGGTACAGAACATTCGATTTGACGAAATTTGAACGATAATGAAAATGGTACATAATTGATTTAAATGTTTTGACAAAGTAACCTTATAAATAATATATATTTAACGTTGCATCAAATAATACCATTATTTATTTCGCAACGAACTATTTTATAACATGCCTGTTTTTATGATATTCATAAAAGCAAATGAAATATTCAACACTACATAATACATATTGAATAGCATTCTATATGCTGTGTGTCATAGAGTGTATTGTTTATTTAAAATAGGAATTTGTAAAAATTTCGTTTTACATTCATAAGTTTAATATTTTATATTATACATCTTTTATGAATTTCCGATTATTTTGCTACATATTTACCTTCTTGCTTTGTGAGAAAATACAGGAAACAAATTACTTAATACAAATGAAGAAAATTATAACTTTTTTGATTTAATAAAGTGTGCTTTTTTATGTATAAAGGATAAAATCACATGAAAATTTATTGAATTAATGTACATAAACATAAACACCTTATAAATACCTTGTACTGTTATTTTTATTCAGAAACTATGCGCAATGAAACCTTCAATTTCAGGAGTATACAAAAATCCTAACTTAAAAATTGAAAACGACTAAACTTAATATGCTATTCGACTTTACAGTCTAAACTTCATTATCTATTTCCTATATTTAATTATATTTAATAAATGATTCATGAAACAGAAAAATGCATATATTAGTATTTTTGAAAAGTGGATCTTTAAATTTGTACATGCAGCAAAAGTGTGCACTTGACTAAACTTTTATATATAGTTTCACTAATATTAAACGGTTTATGGGAGATAAAGTTTTTACGATTAATACGCCGGCAGAAAGTAAATTATAATTTTCCCACATTTAGGGGTTAAATGTAATTGGTTTACAGAAATCCTCAAACTAAGCAACCACGTAAACTCATTTACTAGAGTAAAGTGTTAAATTTAATTTAACGCACACTAAAGTGTACATGCTTGCATGAATAAACAGATTTATAGAGTTTAAATATCTATTTATTTAGGTAGAGCGATCAAGAGAATATAATGCCATTATTGTTATTTAGAATCTATAGAAATAAATTAGTATATTTTTGTTAAAGAAATTAAGGAAAAGGGATTATTAGTTGAGAAAGTATCATAGCAACAGTAATAGTATCTAGTCACGTAAGTACTGTAAGTTTTGTGATTATGCGGAAATCATAAATTATATTTTAGAGATTTCTCAAGAATAAGTTTCAGGATATCGTTAACTTGTTAGTACTTATTAGTAATGTAACTTGACCCATAGATATCATGAAGTGCCTCTGCGAATAAAATAGACATTTTTACATTGCATAGTAATAAAGTTTAAAAATATCAGCGCAACGTTATTATTTGCTCTTTTGCTATTGAATTTTATTAGACAGATAAAAGAGAGTGTATTGTATAAATAAACTATAAATCGTGTGGAAAGTTTTTAAAAAAATATTAAAGTAGAAGATTGCAAGTTTGAGTAGTTTAAATGTACTTGTTGAAACTAGAAGTTTTTTACAAGAATAAATCTCTAGTAGTAGATATATGTTACAATTAACATATGAAAATAAATTTTCAAACGTGAACATCCAATATTGTACGCTACTTTGAATTTCCAATTCAATTTCGAATTCCAATAGACGAAGTAAAAGTCGAGCAGTAGGAAAAAGTCTTACGTTGGAAAGCAGAAACTAAACTATAATCTATATTATAAAATATTGTAAAAGTATTTCAACATTTTTTTGTTCTTTAAAATAAAAAGAGTAAAATATTTCTAGAGATATAATTTTCCTCAAAATACTACTATTAGAAATGTCCAAAGCAATATCAAATAGCCAGATTTCCTTCGCTCCGAATACACTCGCCGAAGGCGATAACTTTACACTAATCGAATGCCAATGAAGGACCCTATCCGATTATCTAATAAGTAGCAAAGGATCCGTATAAGCTCAAACGACAAGCTAGACGGCTGCGATCCATATTCATATCCTCTAATCCCAGAGCCTTTGGGCGGAGTTACTCGGCGAAAGGCTACCCTCGTCCCGCGTATAAAGTGCAATTACATTAATTTTTTTTTTACATAAGCCCGAGGAACGAACAGCGCCGCCCCGGACGCTATGCCTTACCTCTGATCCTCCCCCGTGGCGGATCTCTCGGATACACGGCCGCTGCGGGTCCAAAGGGGACGAGGGCGGGGCCACGGGAGATTAGAGGCAGCCTTCCGGGCGAATGTCGCGCCCGGTCCCCCGGCCATGTAATATCGCGTGTCGGCGTACTTGGCCGCGGCGCGGGCACGTCATATTGTGACTCGGCGGAGCGACCCGAGCGAGCGACCGCATTCGAGCGCGGGCCGCACGCACGTCAGCGACGAGCAGGGGCTTATCTCGATCCGCGATGAAATGATAATGCGCCGGCGAGAATCGCGCGACAAGGTGCGATCGAGCCGCCCGGCCAAAAACGTCCTCGGCATCGATCGCCCATATAAGCAGTCCCCGTTGCGTATATATAAACCCTTATGCTTCTGTACTCTCCTTTTCTCTACGATGACTTCCGACGTCGAGAACGAACGGCGCGGG
The DNA here is from genome assembly GCA_018906755.1 of Sycophaga agraensis. Lineage (NCBI taxonomy): Eukaryota > Metazoa > Arthropoda > Insecta > Hymenoptera > Pteromalidae > Sycophaga > Sycophaga agraensis. The sequence goes on from JACCIE010000003.1 coordinate 2,429,770, forward strand.
AAAAACGAATCAACGAGAGACCTTGAGCGGAGAGACCGACGGCGGCCAAGATGATTCCTTCCACCGCACCTCGGTTCCTTTTAATTCAGTTACTTTTTTTTTTTTAACTTGTCACGATTCCTCAAGCCCGCCGAGCAACGTACGTCGCCGCAACAAAGAGCGCAATTCCGGGGCGCGCGGAAACATCCCTCGGCCGCGGTCCGAACCCGGAATCCTTTCTTCGCGCGAGCGCTACGGCGAGTGAGAAATTCAGGTCGAGGACGCGCGGGATTGTTTCGGGCTCCGCGTCACCTCGTCCCCCCGTCTTTATCGAGGCGCATAGATTAGGGGGGGGCGTAATCGAGCGGACCCCGAACGGTCTCACCTTTCGCGGGGGTATTTAGACACGCGGCCCCGGAATTTCTTAGTTGGATTAGACAAAGTTCGGACAGATTAGCGCAGTTCGCCGGATTGGCCAACTCGCGCGCCAAGATAATATTTTCGCGCCAGGGAATTCGCGCACTGGCTCAACTTTATTCCCGCGGCTAATGGGCCAAGTATCCCGGAGCCGGGCAAAAACCGGACCGTCGCACGTGCCCCGGCCTTGCTTTCCTCCCTCGGCGTGAAATATACATGTTGCCGGGCCCCGAGCACTGATGGACAAACTTTCTGTCCGGCTTTTTTTGTTTTTTACGCCCCGTGTTTCGGGCTTCTTTCAGCGCCTGCGCACTCGCCGGCTCGATTTGTCAAATGAAACAGTTTTATCTTGCGTTAACGAGGGATTTATTTTTGTAACCTAGTAAAAACTCGCCGATCGCCTGCTCGGTTTACTTTTTGTACCAGTACATGAGTCGGATTTGGCGTGAATGTTACGGCTCTGTCTACTCAGCGATTGTGGATTTTCATTTTAAAAATATCCTCGTCGCGGCTTATTGTCTTCGTTTTATAAGGTGTTTGTACCTGCGTAATGAGCATTTAATGAATCACGCTTTTAATTATTCAAGTTATATAATGAGTTTCCGACGCGCTTTCAAGCTACTAGTATCTTTATTCTAGACTTTCTTTCGCATGCTAAAAAAATGCTCGGAAAGTCCCTGTTTTATTTCGAGGCCTGTGCGTTGAATAAAGACCTTTTTCAAACAGTTATTTGCATGCTCCCTTTCCTTTTACATGAAACATATTAAGTAATTATTAACTATGAAAAGATTGGCTTTTATCCAGGAAAATACTTCCGTGAACCATAAAACATTTAACTGGGTAATATTCTACTTTTAAAGACGGGTTTTTATAGATAAGGTACCTAATAAAATCAAAGTAAAGCTTCCAGTGAATAAGTGAGAAAAAAATTCTTAAAAAATAACAGTTCTATTGCGGTTTTGATAAAATGTCATCTAATTAAAATGGTAATTGAATGAGTTTAAATAATGATTCTAAGTTTAGCACTTCATTGTCAATGTTCATTGCGCAGTTAAAAATACGTAATTATGACTCGGCTTGATTAAAATTTATACTTCAAGTTTTAATAAGAGTGGAAACTTGAGTTACTTACGGTTCGATTTCCCAAGTTTTTTACTTTACATACTAGTTGCACAGTTGTGCCAACGAGTCCCGTGAAGTTTGAAACCATTGAGGTATCGAAGTGCGGGCCCGTACCCGGTGTAGGCCATTCTTCCAAAAAATCCGTGCGAAAGTTTCGAAGACCACTGACAGAACCACCTGCAACAAGAACGATGATTGCTCTTAATTTATTTATTTTATAGAGCATAAATTATTAATTAATGTTTATTTTTCGGCCGTATTGTTTTCAACGCTTAAAATTTATTATAAAGGTTAATAAAAATTTTAATCACAGTGGTTGTCAATATTTTCCTGTTGGGATGGTAATTGATTAGGATCTTTAATCTCTATAAAGATTGTGCAGAGAAAGTAGCTTCAGCGATAAATTGATTACAAACTGTGAGAAATTAATTAATCATATTCTAATCGGTTTATCGGCCTAACAATAATGATTTATGACGTATTTAATGTGTGTAGGCATTGAGTTTTCGGTTTATAACTCTGATTAACATAATTGATAAATAAAGTTTGAAAATATGACGATATTTATAAAAGCTATTAAATCTTTTCAAAAATATTGAAGCAATTAAATCGTTAATTTAAATTCATGCAAGATTAATTAAAGACTGTGTTATTGTCAATAATCTGTAGAAATATAATATTTTCCAAAGTTGGTACTATATTTCAGATTATACTGAATTACTGTTATTTATACAAGTTATAAATAAAACTAGAACGTTAATACATAAGTAGTAAATTAGTCAAAATAATTATTAAAATGTCTGAATATATTTCCAGTGGTAAATAGGTAAGGATACTTTTTTAATAAAGATTATCTAAATTTGTTAAAGACACGTTCTACGGAGCCTTTTAAATGATTTTCAAACTTTTTATGATCGTTCGAAGTGCAGAACGAACGTAAACCAGAGGAAAGAATTTAAACTCCCTGTCGACGTTCACGTAATATGCGGAAAATCTGAAGAGGTCGATTATAATATCCTTTGGAAAACTTCTTAGCACTTTCGTGGGAATTTTTTGAATAAAGTTTAAATTCTCTCTCTTCTTTTTAAAGAGTATAGTGGTACTGTGTAGAGAATCGACGAATTTTCATCGTTGATTAGGAGGTAGAACAAAAAATTTAATGGCGAAAAAAGAAAGCATGAAATTTCGCACTTGATGAGGCAACTACTTGGCGAATGATTCGATGTCAATGATAAGGTCGTTTCCATTAGATCGCATGCCGCGCTATCGGCATCTAGTTATTGGATCCGTTGGCTTTCTTTTTTCCGAGTTCTCTTTTTATCGGTCCGCGCTCTTCGTCGCATCAGCGCGGGGATCGTTAAATTCCATCCGATTGCCGGGGCCGACTGTTATATCCTCTTCCTACTTTGCCGTTCACTCGTTGCCCTTTTCTACAGTTCTTTTATCTATACATCAAAGTCAATTCTACCTCATGTGCGATTATTAAATGCTTCAATGATGATGAGAAAAAATGGGAAAAGTCTAAAAAATTCTTTTAGAGATATAATAAATGTGTAAAGATTACAGTTTATCGTGATTTAATTAAAAGTTGATTTAAAAGATCGCAGATAAACTTTATATTTACCGTAATCTATGGTTGAATTTTATGATATGATATGTACAATGAAAAATCGATAGATATTTTAATATGTACAAAATCCTAAAAGTGTAAAAAAATTTACCGCTGCATTATATGTGAACAGTATACTTGAGCATATGAGTAGATAAGAAAAATCTTTATAATAAATATTTTAATTAAAATCATGGATTATTAACTTTCAAATATTTGTACAAGTGTTTTTATGAAACTAGTTTAAGTAGATAAGGTCAGTTTTAAGCCTGGCTGTAGCTAATAGAGGCTATTATAAACAGGTCCAAGAGTTATTTTAAATTGATATTATTATCTCAAAATATTTGGAGTAGGCTAGGAGTATTGACCTCGTTTGGAGAACATGCGTGAGGCACGACACAGAGGTGCTGCGATGGGATTTTCTTCGAGGAATGAACGTGAAACCCTACTGGAAAAACACCTTGCCCAAGCCCACAAAAAATGTTACCACTTAGAGTCAGTCAACGTAAGTGAACCAGGAAAGCTAGACATGTGTCATATGGTCAAGGGAGATCGAAGGTCAAGCTGGACTCATTAAGTTATCTTACAGGACCGCAGGTCGTGGGGTGAAGAGATTGTCCCGTGCTAGATCGCCCGAAGGCAGTTGTCGGGGCTTATTCGTCTCGCAGACGCCAGATACTGTGTATCACTGGCTTCCTAGCTCATAGAAATAAGCCTCGACTAATCCGTGCCCAGTATAAAGAAACGTGACTCTTACTCACAGCGGAATTCAAAGCGTGATTTAAATTCCTTCAACCTCTCCTTCCATCCCGATTCATCACTATCATATATGCATATTGCCCGAGAAAAATGTTATTTTGCCTACGATACTTATAAGTCAGCATCGTGATCGATCCGCTCGCATGTACAAAATTTCATTTCCTCCCGCAAGCGCGTTCCATTCCGCGGCCAACTTATTCCCCCGCTCATTCATCAAGCGTAATTATTGGAAAAAAATGCGGCCTACACGGGGGTGACAAGTGCGGCTTCCTTCCTACATAAGACACGGGAGAGCGAAGAGCGCGTGGGCGGCGCGGGCGGCTCCGAGTTGACAGAAGCAAGGCCGTATATATTCGTGCGCGGGTGCACGGACTCGGGCCGAAACAGCAAGCGCGAGAGATAAATCGGCCGTCCGCGTCTCGCGGGGGTCGCCTCGGAAAAAGCCAGCCGGGGCTCGGCGGGCGACGTCGGCCCTAAATACACCCCGGGCCGGAGGAAAAAGCCGGCGGCGACGCAATTATCCGGGCGGGCGGCTCCTCGCGCGGCCATTCAATCAATTCATCAATCTCCGTCGGCGCTCAGAGGCCCATCGGTCTTGCCGCGGGGCGAAAGCCCTCGGCAAACGGCCGCAGGCTTTTGTCCGCGGCGGGGGTAAAAAAAAAAAAGAAAGTTCACCGCGCACTTGGCCGGCGCATCAAAACTAATTCAACGGGGAGGCTTCCTCGGGGCCGGCTCGAGGGCTCTAAAGCCGGGGCGCGTAAAGCGCCGGCCGCGTAACCCCGACGTCTATTTTACGCGGGCGACGAGGGCCGCACCCGCGGGGCAGAGTATAAATCTCCCGGCCGGAATTCGTGCCAATTTTTATACCCGCCGCGCGCGGCCTCGCCGGGCGATTTATCACGGGCCGTTAGGTCCGCGCGCGGCCCGCCGCGGCCGAGGAGCCAAGTCACCGGCCCCGAAAACATCTCGCGTTTAATCGAATTTCCCGCGCGCCCGACCCCGGAACTTTAATAAATACGGTGTCGGCCGCGATTGCGCCGCCCAACTTTTTCCCGCGATCGGAGCCCCCGGCCCCGCGGCCCGACCGGCCCCTTCTTGCTCCCGAGGCTTTTGTACTCAATTACCACTGCTCTCCAAGGGTTATGTGCCCATTTTATAACTCTCCGCGCTCGCGTATTAGTTTCTTTTTCTTTTCCTCGTTCCGCGGGAGAGATCGCGAATCTGACCGCGCCCCTCGAAAAAAAAAACCTCATCGATTTAATTAAAACAACCAGCGCCCGCCACGTCTCTCCGGGATCCTGCCTTTTTCTAATACGGATGTTTATTGGCCTTTCCGGTTAATTGAACTTTTCCAGCTACCTCTGTTATTTCCAGCGGCTGCGGATCTTACATAATACAACGGATCATTTCCCGCCCGAATTGTGCAAAATGCAATGTTACAGACTCGACGCACCCGACAAGAGACATGCAATTTCATTAATTTAAAAAAAGCTTTTCGTTTGAACTTTTAATATAAACATTCCAGTTCTAACACTGCACGTGGATACATTGCAAATATGACTTTCCTCGAAATTTCCATATTTTCTATTTTTACCGCGTAACCAGCGTTTTCTCAGGTTGGATTACATTTATTAGTTTTTAGATTAGATTTTCTTTACTTTTTGCAATGAATGAGATTCTTTCGCAACCAATAAAAAACATCTTTGTCAAAATGAAAATAAATCTTTTTTTTTACAAGCAAGAATAAATGTTTTGTTGTAGTCACGAATTGAAATGGTAAATATATACACCAAAAGAGCGAAGTATAAATATTCCTAAATAATAAAACAAGTTGTTACAGTTTCTATGTTTCTCAAATTCTAGTAATCTGCTTGTGAGCTAGTAAAACAGCGAAATAGTACAAGCGGCATTTATAAATTTACGGAGCCCAGTAAAAATTCAGAATTCAAATAGCGCATTCAAACGAGCTACAAAACAATACGAGTCGTTGTTTTAATTATACATTCAATGTAAGCTACCGCAGTTTGATACGCCCAGTTGATTTCAATTACGGCGAGATGATTTTTGAACGTATCCCATTATTACGCCGACGTAATAATTGCTCTTCTACCCGCTCTCCCCGGCTACTTTCCACCGAGTGAAATGATTTTAACTCCACGTAAGAGCCGCGGTAAATTCGGCGGCGAGGCAGGCGCGCGTCTGCGGCCCCTGCGCCCCCGGAAAGCTTTATATGGAAATGCCCGGTTGTTACTTGGAAAACTTCGGTTTCTATCGCGAAACGGCCGGGCCTGAATAATGCATCTCGCTTTTACGACGTAACGTCGCGGTCAGTGACTTTCGGGGACGAGATCCGCCTGGTGTAAACAACAATTTTCTACTCGTTACTCGGCCCGTGTTTTTCCCTCGTCGCGAGTTTACGCCCCGGTCGAGCCCCGGGATTTCGGCGGCACGCCCGCGCGTGTTTGCCATCGGAGGCACTCCTTTTTCGGCGGGAAAAGGCTTTTCGGCCGGGCTCAATGGTTGGAGGCCATCGAGACGGACTTCGAACGCACACGGGGGTACAATTAGGCCCTCGCGCGGACAAAATCGGATTCGTACCTCCGAGTCGTTCGGCGGCTGTTTGCCCGCGGGCAAATCGCAGCTATACGCGCGGAGCTTTCTCGCATATTCAATGCGTCGACGGCCGGTCAAACTGCAAATACAAATGGGATTCGGGACAGTGGCGCCGGTATACCCTGCACTAACGCCCAACCCCCGTGTTTGTCGATGCAACATTGACCCGTGTGCACCGCCTGCTTCTTCCAATAGCGATCTTCGAGTTTTCCGCGGTTAAAGTTGGGCCAATACTGCCGTAACCGTCAATATAACGCCGGCTCCGCGGATTATATAGGTCAAAGGGACTGCTGTTTTTGCATTTTCCCTCGCGGGCGGCGAAGCCGATGACGCCGTGGAAACTTTACTTAGCCGGGGAAATCGGCCGAGTCGTCGCGCTCTTATAAAAATCATAAAATAAAGTGCGCCGCGGCGGCGGTGGCGGCCGGGCGCATTGCTTTTTCCCGGGACTAAACTTTCCCGTGGCTGCTTATATCCTTTGAATACGTAAACTTTGCTCGCGCGCGCGCGCGCGCGACCGTGAGGGAGACATTGTAAAAAATAAATTCATTTCGTCGGGACGGAAAGTCCCCACCTTCCGCAGCTAGCTTTTACAATTTTGCTTACATCGACGGGGGGTAACGAAGTTTTGTAATTTCCCATCAAGGTGCGGGGGATAGTGCCTTTGTCGGGGTCGCGCGCGCGCGCGCACTTGTCCATTTATAAGCGCGACTCACTTCCTAGAGTATTCGCTGCATCAAGGGTCTAATTATTACCGGTATAATTCGCCTATTAATAATTAGAGCCGCTGGCAGAGCAATTGATTGCCAGACGGCTCTGGGGCCCGGCTTGGCATTGTTATCGCGAGTACAACGGGCTGGCGCATTCTTTCCTGCCCCCGGTCGCGAGGCATTATTAGCCGAGATTTCCATGAGACGGGCGCTCAATGCGCCCGCGGCGTGACTCGCGCACTCTGTGATAAATGCGGGGGATTACACGGGCGAGTCAAATGGCACTGGAGTCCTTCCAACTGGGCTTCGGGGCCGCGCCCCCGCGATTTAATTGGAAAAAGATTGCATTTATTCCGGGCGAGATATTGGGGAAATATTTCACTCGATGAAGGCTACATCGGAGTTACATCCGCTCCGATTTCCGATGCGGACTCGCCCTGGAAAATCGCTCGGCGCCGGGTAAACACTATCCCAGATGGGGTCAATATGTATTTCCCCCAGCGCTCCCTCGGCTCCATTCACCCGCAAAAGGTCGATCTGTCCCCGCGGAGGTCGGCGCTCGCGCGGCATCCGCGTCTCCCTCGTGTCGGCGTGGGTATACCGGGGGGCCGCCAGCCTTTTCGCTTAAGGCCGCCTCGTAAACGGCCGAATTGCGGCGGGCGCATATTTTACGGCCGGACAATGCAGCCGGCCCGATGCTGCACACGTACGGCCCGCGTAACGAGGGCCGCGGCGCGTGCTCCACCCCCCGCGCCCGCATAAAAGACAAATGCGCCCCCGCGCCGCCGGAAATTCGGGGGACGCATCGACGCCCCGTCGAGCCGCAAGTAATTCGCGCGGATGCGCTGATTCACTTTACGCGTTTGCGAGCCGCGCCTGCCTGCGCCCCTCGATCGAGCCCCGCTTAGGCTCCCCGAGTGCGTCGCTCGTTCGGACCCCGCGCGCACCTCGGCCTAATGGCTTTTCCAGTGAGAGATTAGGCGCCATTTTTAGGGACTTAAAACCCGGAGTAACGGCGGCCTTTAAGGGCGATCGATAGCCGAGGGACTCGTTTGTAAAAATTTTATGGTTTCTTTTGTCCAAGTCGTAATGCCAGTCGATTTGGAAAAAGTAATAATCTAGAATGGGACTCCTTCGGCCGATATTAAAAATACATTTAGGGCGAGCACCGAGGGAAATACCTTTTTTTTTTATAAGTCAGAAGTCTTCTCTCGATATTTGATTAGACTTTTTTCATTTTCGAACCATGCCCTCTCACTGTTTTTAGTTTTAAAGCAATCTCTTCTTTTAAAACTCATTTAGACAATATTTCCTCGGTAATGGCGTTATTGTTTAACGCGCAAGCATCTGGCTAAATGCTCCAAGTGACCTTTTAATTGTAATTATAGTTAGAGCATCTTAAAGATCCGAGGATCGTCGGCTTGACTTCGATCCACCAAGTGGTAGAAGTAATTAACAGGAAACTATAAAGGTATTGCATGAAAGGACGGGAGGCGGGACACAATGAGACTTGGCCCAAGTGTTCGATCGGCATGTCCCCGAGCAGCGGCGCAGTTGCATTCGCTTCCTTATTTTTATTAACTAGTTTAATTATAAGTATAACGATTACTTTTTCCCTTGCTTCTCACATGAACTTTAAAATATTCATTAGTCTGCCAAAGGCATAATGTTACTGGGTGTAGAAAGCTTTAAAGTCTACATATTTCATCTTCAACTGAACACGCAGTACAGTAACGGACATTGCAAAGATAAATATCAAGGGAATATACCGATGAAATTTTTCTACCCCTGTCTGCCATCTGGTGGAGGAAGATGCCTAACTTTGATCGAGTTTACTTAAGTTTTACCCGCTGGTTATATGCCGAGAAACAGCTGTTACCGATGCCTGTTCTTGAATAAATCCGGGGCTTTTAGTTGATAGTTCTGCAATTTCTCAAGTTTTAAAAAAGAAGGGAATGGGATTTGGGCGGTTAGATGGAATTCTTATTCGCTTTATAATAATAATAGTGTTCTTGGATGCATAAATTCAATGTCTCACAAAAAATACTCAGTATGGTATTTCAAGCGGCTGTCTGACCAAACTCAGACCATACTACTAAGGAATAAGTAGTAGAGTCTGAGATTTAACAAAGATACAGCATGAAATGTATAATTACGCAATAAGCACTAAATATTGACAAGGAACTACTATCTTTATGATTATAACTTTCATTGTTGAAAAGATATTGTACATCTTTATAAGTTCATTAAGAAGAGTTGTAATTAATTATTCTTTGAAGTCCTAATTTATGCATAACTTAAAACATTTCTATCTCTCCCTCTCTTGCATTCAAACCATTGTACGAATAATTTTAAACTTGTTTAGAAAGTTCATTACTAGGTAAAAGTATCCTCATTCGTTTTAAACGCTCGCATCATCGTAAAGCTAAATTAGCCTTTTTAAAACGTTGCACATAACGATTCGATATTATTTAAAGAGAGGCCTCCCGAGATTTATGCAAAATATGTTTGAATGCTTCCTGGCCGTTTTCGTTGACTGCTTAAAGCGAGGAAAAGTTACGAAATTCGTGCGGTTGAAGTTTGCCGAGTAACATAAACCGCGCACCTGCGCTTAAATAGATATATTCCAGGGCTAGTTGGACACGCCCAACTGGTCACGGAGCGCATCTACTTGCAAATCCGTAGTCATAGTACACCGCTCGCGTCAATAGCGGGCCCGGCGAAGGAACGCGCCCGGCATACCCTTCCAAGTACGATTGTTACGCTTACGCAACGGCCGTCCGTTTCAGGCGCGGGGGCCAAGATTGAATTATTTGTGTAATACGCCCCGCCGCCGCAGACAAAGCGTAGAATCACGCGCTGCGCCGTATAACCCGGAGGAAAAGTTTCGGAAAAGTTTGCGCGCGGTCGCAACTTTATGCATATCCGCTCAGCTGGATCGGAAAGTCACGCGAGCCGATTCTTCCGCGTAACTTTTTCAACGGTCCTCGAGCGCAGCGATCGGTACAAAGTTGGAGCGATCGCGGCCCCTTTGACGCGGTGGCGGCGGGCCGACCGCCGTTAATCACGGCGCTGTTAGCCGTCGATAGTAATAGCCGGCCATTAATTACTCGCGGCCGCGTAACTGCTCCGTATCACGCCGCTCGACCGGCGTCCCGCGACACCTGCCCTGAGATAGGGCCATCGCCGCGGCCTCGATGAAAGGGGCCCGCGGACGTGAAAGCGGATGCCTACGCGCGCCAGGCCTGCATTGATTAATTTCGAAGGGCCGCCGGCCCCTTCGACTCCCCTTTTCCTTTTTTCCGCCTGTGGAAGTTCTTCATCGAGTTACTTAAGGTTGTTATTTAAAAGCCGTCTATTCGTTGACCTAAAATTACCCAGGAGAAGTTAAGAATAACTGCTGATAAGCGAGGTTTTTTAGATTCAGCGACTTCTTATCGCCCGGTCGTAACTAACCGGGAGATAAATTCCTTTTTTCACGACTCTGTTAAATGAGTTACAACTTGGATTCGCAAATGGAACGGAAAAGATAAGGTTTGTATTCTTTTACGAATAAACTGAGATGCACTTTAAAATATACATATATACGCTCTCCCGATCTGCACATAAGTGTTCTTTTCACGAGCTTTCAACGCCTCGCCACGAATACTAGATGCGTATCCTTCAAAATCGTTAAAGACAGCAAGCTGCAAATTTTTATTCGATTACGCGAATAATCACATTAATCGGAATATTTTTCCATAATTATTCCAGCATCTGAAAAAAGAAACGAAAGGTACAAAAATGCAGTGGAGAAAAATAAATAAAATATGACATCGTTTCTTTTATGGACGAAAATTCGCACAATAAATCGTGCTCCTTTTATTACGGCATTAATATGATTTTATTCGATAAGGCGGGATTCTATTTCTTTTAGCCCAAGTGTAAAAGAAATTTCGATACTTAAGCCCCCTTAACTCGAAATGTTCTAGCTGCGTCTCGGTTATATTAACCCCGTAAAACCGGGATGGCCGTTGTTATTACTTCTCGAATTAATGAGGCTCTTTGAGAATTGCAGGTGTTTCTTTGATATTTCTTTATTAACTTTTATCTCTTTTTTGTGGGCATTCCATGTTCTCCTTTCATACGGCATCACCCCCTTACCGACCCTATTGCTACGATGACCTGATTCTATCAAGTTTTACTGCGTCCAAATTGTTGGGACTTTACAATGAAATTACGCGAGCAGTCTCTACCTCTCACCTACCAATACACTTTCGTAAAATATAACTTGTTCGCGAATCGTCGACAAAAGCAGGAGACAAATTTTAATCTTTCGCGCTTAATTTTAGACAATTTATTTTAGAAGATGAATTAATATTATTCTCGAATGCTACATATTTCAGAAACAAGCTTCCAATTTCATTTCTATAATACGTGTAGTCAAAGTTAATATCAAAATGCATGAAGCTGTGCAGATGCATGGGTAGATTAACTGTCAGTTCCTTGAGAAAGAAAAACCAGTTAACCTGGATGTACAAATACATTTTCTAGTAAATACAATCTAGTAAAGCATTCTTTTCAATTTAAAACAGATTGTGAAATTGGATATATCATTCAATAAATATCGTAATACCCTTAAATGATTGCAGATTAAACACTTTATGAATAATTAAATTACCCCTATAAAGTTATAATAATCTTTTCATGTTAAATATAATATACGTATTTATATATGTATTTAATGCTATGAAACATTTTATAATTTACGAAACAGCATTACAGATACTACGTGTAAACTTCACGCAATAATTTATCAATCACTATCGATAATCCAATATTTTAAATTTTCAAAATGATTTATTACGCTTCTGTACTTTTGAATAGAATCTGTGCAAATACTGTTTATCGAAGGAAATAATGATTTGCCTATAAGCTCTGTAGCTCGCTTAGAACTTGCATACGTGTAGTATTCCACTGTCTGTTTAACTTTCATAAATCTTCTCCATATGTCAGGAGTCTGTAGTTGTAAAAAAGGGAATCTGAATTAATGCTTGATATAAAAAAAGCCTTTTTTCAAAAATAATATTTATATTTTGGAACAATTACAGATAAAGATGTAAATCTTTGTATGTCAGCTGTACCGATTTGTATCATATTCATTAAAATTACAGATTTAAAAGTATAGAAATATATCACATTGTTTAAGCAAATAAATATATCAGTTTTGACTTGTTAATTAGTTTTTAAATTAGGAATTTTAATTCACACTTCCAAATATTCAAGTATTACATTAAAATTCTCTAAAAGGAGAAGAAAATACCAATGGAGCTGAACCGTATACTTTCGTTTGCTTGACTGGGAAATGCCCATCGGAATAAAACGTTATCGCCCGAAGAATATAAAAAGTAGTATTTACGAAATACGGAATTTTAAGTCCCGTAGGAAGCTCGACGAAGGGGCTACGAGCGCGGAAGCTGACGTTAAAGCTTCCCTGTTTCTTATCGAACGGTACACAGGGGAGTGATGTGGCCGGAATCGCGTTTGATCGCTTTTATCGCACCCCGTCCGGTAACATCCGGTATCCATTAGCCTCTGGGAGAGCTCAGAACCAACCGTCACACCAGAGCGGATCGATCTAACTTCCGGCTTTGGGTAGCTGCTTGAAAAGGGGAAAAAAATCTCCAAAGCCAGGATTTGCGCCCGCATCGGCCTTTGCATTTAGGAATCTCCAGATGTTGATCTACCCGATATCGCCCGAAGGACGTTTCTAAAACCTTTGTAGACATGTGAATGAGGGGTCGACGCTTTTTCCGCAGCTGATATTGCTTTTGACCGACTGAGTAGTATTTTATCCGATTACCATTGCTTAAAATACTGCAGGTTGTTGCGTCAAATCTCGAATGTATAAATTCTCATTAAAATTTAGAATCTTAGAGTTTATTTCGATAGTTAAAACAATTCAGTCTTATTATATTTCTGTTATAATTTCGTTACAATATTCTAACTCTTCTGTAAATTTCTAAACACATATAAATATTAGAAAATTTTAGTAGATACAAATCAATATTATTGAAAATGTATTTATATTGTTTAGCAAATAATCTTCATTGTTGCAAGTAAGTTCTGCAAATACGCTTTCTTTAAGTGTATTTGAGACTCTGGCGCAGATAGTTTCAAGATACGAGGTGCAAAAACTTTTGTATTGAAAAGATTGAGAACTGAAAAGGAATGAATACAATAACTTGCAACAAAAAAGCCATCTGTTCACGAATAAAAATAATCTATTATAGATTTGGAACCTACTTATAGCCAAACAAAATACATTGAAATGTCTTATATCGAGTTTTATCAAAAGGTTTTGAAACTTCTGAATTATCCCGATTGTAAAGTATTGGAAATCGTAGTGTATTACAAAACAAGCTCACAATTAAATCATGAAGTCACTGGTAGCATTAAGGGAAAACTAGTTAAATTATTTACTTTTATTTTTTAAATTACATACAATAAAACTACCAATAATTAATAAAAAAAACGTATTGGTTAAAGTTAATTTAAAGTTAATTTAATTTAAGATTAAAATTATTATATATTGCAAGTTAAGAAGTTTTTAATTGCTTTTAATGATTCCTAAACAGTATTTTTTTAATTTTGTGCAAATATACAGTATTTAAATTCAATATTAAAGTTGAATCGATTATTTAAACAGAGATGATTTTTAAAGAGGTTCTCTGAATCCAAACATGAAATCGGTATCTTGAAATGGCATATAGAAAGTAAGAAATGTAAACCGTTGTATAAACTTTGCATTCAAAACTTAATATAACTACAATTTGTATTTAAATTTTCTCAAGTATCAAAAACTAACTCAATATTCCTAGAAACAGCCTTCAAAGGCGCAAAAGAAATTGCAAGATAAAATAATTACAATTGTTAAACAATTAAAAGCAAGACCGCGCGTCATAGAAAGTTCTCGAAACAAAGGAAATGAGATTGAGCCGGGGAAGAGCAATGGGAGAAAGAAAAAGGCGAAGGAGTAGTTTGGGGCGCAGCGGGAGCGAGAGGTCGGACAAAAAGCCTACACCTGTGAAAGGGACAGTCGCAGAGATAATTTCTTGGAGCGGCAACGGAGCATTATTGCAGTCAACGAGGGGAGAGCGCGAGCGCGCGCGCGCGGATATGCGGCCTTTGGCCGGCGCTCCTGGCCTTTCAGGTCAGCGGTGTTACTCGGGCGCGGGTTGTAAAAAGTCAAACGCTCATCGGGCACCTTTGAAAGCGGCCCCGCCCCCCGGCCGGGGGGAAAAAGTGAAAAGGTAAGATAATGAATGCGCTCGCAGTCCATTTCCCGGGCGCCCGTGGAATCTGTTTCTCGCCGTCCATCGGAATAAGATTTGCGAGGCGCCCGCGGATTTACGCCCCGGCCGTTTTTGTTCGGCGCTCGATCGACGCCCGGGCCCCCCCCACCCGTACAATGCCGGGGATCAAGTGAGCGCGGGCGATGAAAGTCGACGGCTCTCGGGCGGGCCGCGCGATCGTTTACCGGAGGACCCGGGGGAGAAGTGCTGGCGCGGTCCCTCGCCCCGGCACATTTTGCATTTTCGGCGGAATAAAAACTCGTTTCATATTTATGCATGTTTAAAGAAGCCATTAACGGGCCACGGGGTCCTTCCGACTGGGCGCGGCCCCGACGCCTCGCGTCCGAATGTGTCAGCGATGCCTTGAAAGCGGATATTTTTGAAATAAAATTGATGAAGTATTTAACATTGTACGAGGGCGTTTTTTGAAGTCGTACCCGATATTCCCGGTGAAATTCGCTTCTTCGCGTTCGAACCTAACTGCTGAAAATCGATACTTGTTCGCGGATATATAGTTGTGCATTAATTAAGGATATATTGAGATGTACGTATAGGTAGAATGTATAAAAAGACTTGCGCAGTATCGATATTCAAGAAATGAATTTTGAAAAAAATTTTGCAGTTTTACTCGTATACCAGGCATCTGAAATAACATTATTAATATTTTGATTGACATTAATTACTTAATAGTATATGTGTAATGTACGTTTTCTAAAAGAATTATTTTAACTTTTTACATTTATTATCAATAGATAATTCAAAATTATTTTATTACCGTAATTTTGCATATTGCGGCATAAGGGGATATTTACGCCAAAATAGAACATCGAAATTCATGATCAAACTATGTTATTGAACTAATACAACTGTAATATCTCATATTTGATGAATGTAATACGTGCAAATTTTCACATCAGAGTTGTATGCATTTAAGCCAAATCGGTTACACGAAATTGACAAGTTTGTATAATGGATGTAAAATTGTACGTAAGAGTTTTTCCAATATTTTTTTGTCGTTTCAAAAGCACGAACTCGTTTTCGCCTGCAAGCATGAAATATCTACTAGAAACTCATGTCAGGTACAGCTGGTGTTTCCTGTAATACCGTTAAATTTCTTTGTACATCAGCAATATTTTACAGCCCGTTTTTACACGAGGAAATTTTTTGTTTGACCTTTCGCTCATCACTCGATAATATTAAAGAAGTTTAATAAAATTCTTAATCATCTTATTAAAAGCTGTGGATTCGTAACTTTTTCTTTACCTAATATAAGTAACTTATATATTTTAAAATATTTTTTTAATTAGAAAATAACGCATAACATAATCTTTTATAATTAAATGGGTAAAAAGAAAATATACTTTACGCGTAAAATATCATTATACAAGAAAAAATGATTAATTGTCTATATTTTGATGAGACGGATAATCATTTGGAATATTTTAACTGAATAGATTTTAAGGTTCATACACACGTTAGGGGAAAATTTGATTATCGCTCCAAAGCGTAGAAACTTGAATTAAACGCAACTCGTCTTGTATGAAAATTAATTGTCACAGTGCGACTGCTTTAATATTTGACAATGATCTTAATTAAATAAGAGACATAACTTATTCAAGGAAAAATCTTATAATAGAAGAGTACTATTGATTAAAATAATTTAAAAATACTTATAATATAATTGCACGAATTTATAATTATAATTGGACGAATTAATCAATGTATTGTAATAATATATCGACTCCATTGAAACGTATCGGAAAAATTTCTTTTAACTCTATCTGGGCGTTTATCGAGAGAGTTGTACACGTTTCGTGATGGATTGCGTGTACGGGTTAACCGTCCGTAATTTTATCAATACTTCAATTCTTCAAAGGTTGTAAAGTTAACAATGTGCTCAAGCGACAGGTATGAATCGTTCAGCCAACTGACAAGCAAACTTTTAACTGGCGTCAAACAAAGATTAAAAGCTCCACGGATGGTTGACTTGGCGAACGGTAAAAATCCCGCGGAAGCTTGTAACCGAGGCGTCGAGAGAGCGTCGTTAAGCCTTGGGAGCAATTGGTAAAAGGCGGGCGGGCCGCCGCAAATTACGCACCTCGTAATTTAATGGGGCGGCCCCAATTGCTCCGGCAGGTCGAAGGAGGCGATAAGGCGATAAATTCGGAAAAGCGGCCTCGAAATTATAACTCTCGGGGCAAGTCGCTATTATTCACGCGCGGGTCAAAAGCTCGGCTATCCCCGGCCACGCGAGGCCGTCCGGCTGAATATTCATGGGGACGCTCCTCCCCGGCACCTCGGGCGGGAAAAAATCGCGGCGGAGGAGATGCATCAGGCGGCGCCCGGCGCTACATCACAATTTCCATCTAATCCGGTGGGCGGGCCGCAGTCCTCACCAAAATAAATCATAAGGCAGAGGAGGATGGGGAAAAAAGCAGACATCGCAGGCCGGTCCCGAGGGCGGGCTGGGGGCCGGGCCGGCTTCAGGCGGGGCTGCTGGGCCGCGTCCCCGGGCGCTCGTTACCACTCGCGGTCCACGGGCCGCGGCGGCCAGTCCCCGGGGGGCGCGGCGGCCCCCGGCTCTCGCGCGCACCGGATCCCGCGGCCGCGGGCGCCCCGAGCATTCCACGGGCACTACGCGGCTCCCTTCCTCCTGGCCCTCGGCCACGACGGCATCCTGGGGCGCGCACTCCACTGACCGGCGGCGGATCGGTAGCACTCGCGACTGGTCCTTAGCACCGGCGCTCCGCTCGCGTCGGGGCCGCCCGAGGGACTGGCGCCGCGCGGCGCCCCGGCCCGCCGCGGCCCCCGCCCGCCCCCAGCGCCCCCCAGCGGCCGAGCCTTTTCCGCGCCGTTTTCCCCGCGCGCCTGCGGCCGCCCGCATTCCTCCAGGCCGCCCCGAGGAATACTGATGCCGGGAGTCGAAGGGCGCGGCCGCGGCTCAGCCGGGGATTCGCCCGCGGCCGCGGCCCGCCCTCCGCGAGCCTTCCTTAATCTCCCGGGCTCGCCCCGCGCGATTATGCACGCGAGCCCGGGAGCCTCGGCCGGAGCCCCCCTACGTCCGCCGCGGCCGATCCCCCGGGTAAATAAAGAAGCATGGCCCAAACTGCGCCCGCCGATCCGTTCCCGTCTTATGTTATACGGCTTTTTCAACTCAATCTGTTGCCCCGCCTTGGCATTTATTACTCCTAATTTATCAACTTTGAATCAATTGATACAGAGTATTATGTGTATAGATGGTTATAAAACAGATCTATTAGAAAGCCATTTTCGGGACCTTAAGCATAAGCTATGCTCTCGGGCTAGGTTGAAAACTTTTTCAACTACTTCTTCTGCAAGAAAAACTTTTACACGTATTAAACCTTATGCTGTGCAGAATTTCAAAATTTTTAACCAGAAAAAATATTCTACCACAATGTCGTTTTATTGAGTTGTAACTTTAATATTTCATACGTTTTATCGACAGGATGTAAAATTTAATAAATTGGAAATAAAATTAAGTTTCTCTGTTTTCAAAATTTGCGAAATATTTAACTTTGGCTTGCAATCGGATTCAAATCAAATTATCGACAGTTAAAAACTGTTATAAATCCGATTATTCGTGTTTCACAGATTGGTTGTTGGATACTCAAAGTTACACGCTCTTATCGATACATCATTTTTTTTGAGATAATCCTAGATTTTATAGTCGCAACACCTATATTTTACACTTTCGTAAAATTCGAACGACTACCGTTTATTCCAACCGAGATCCTACATAAATTCTTGCATAATTTAATATCGATATTGCGATCTGTTTTGCAATTGTCGTAAAATAGAATTTC
The DNA here is from genome assembly GCA_018906755.1 of Sycophaga agraensis. Classification (NCBI taxonomy): domain Eukaryota; kingdom Metazoa; phylum Arthropoda; class Insecta; order Hymenoptera; family Pteromalidae; genus Sycophaga; species Sycophaga agraensis. Next base: position 2,448,137 of record JACCIE010000003.1, read on the forward strand.
ATTATATAACTTAAAATGCATTCGGACAGCTTAAGGACTACCGTCATCACACTCGTCGATGCAAGGTGCATCTAAAAAAAGGCTAACGTTGAATAAATAAACGAGGAAGGATGTTCTGATGAGCAACCGCGAACAAGCGCGCCTCGCGACATGCCTCGCAATTCCTTTTAATAATCTCGGATCTGCACATGCTCCTAACCCGCGTGAGAGCCGTTACAGCTCGCCTTTGTCTTTTTGCAGTAGCGTCCCTCTTTTGTCTTTACGATTTTTGCGTCGTTCCGCGCTCGCTACCCTCTCCACCCCCTCACAGAAGGAGTATGACTCACTCTTTATCCCAGCGTTTTTACACTCCCTGCTTCATTCTTACGTTTCACTAGAAGTTCATTTCACTTTCTCACTTTGCTTTCGTTCTTCCGCCTTCTCCTACTTTTTATTGCACCTACCTTTCCTTTTTACAGGACATTAGTCTACTTATTCTTTTGTTTTATTTATGTTTTCGTTTTTATTTTACAACCTTGGGTCAGAACTACTCTAGATAAAATATCTTATTCTGTCCGTCAGTTTAGTGACTCTTTTATTTTTGATATAGATTACTTATACGATGAGCTCCGTCGGTGTATACGTATCATTTTTCACTTTTAACTCGTTACCTTCTATTACATAAACTGAACAAGAACGAGAAAAAATGTCTACTAATCATTAACTTCACGAATGTAACAACTTGACCAAAAACTCCCACGATTCTTTAAAGATTCATCAATTGATAATGAACATTGTACTCCATTTGTACTAATAAATAGTAACGTGTTAAATTGGTAGCTTCAAAATAACACTTTTTAAATTAGTTTGCAATAAAAATGGTGCTGTGTATCTACGTACAGTTGCTTTTGAAGCTTTCAAATTGTAAATATATTTTCGATTAATCATAAAACTAACTACATTTGAATTAAGAGTTAAATGAAAGCATGGAATTTAAAGTCAAATATATGATTTTATATCAATCAACTATAACTCTTGTATCTTTTTATGTCTCTGTTCATTGCAATGATGAATAGAGGATTTTATGTTATAATATATATTCAATTACAAACTTTTTAATCAAATAATTGATTTTTATAAATTACTGAAAGATTTTCAATTTTTCAACTCAAATCAATGTTAAAAATGACAGTATAAGGTTTCATTATTATTATTAAAGTCTAGACCGTGTGAATAATACAATTAAATAAAAATTATTTTATTAATTTACAATTTTTCCATCTATCTATTAGCCTATTTTTAAAAAATAAAAAATTAATCAAAGATATTATATGATTATCTACAACAGACAAGTACTAATCATATTTTGCATTCGATTTATAAACGAGAATTATAGAAATTAATCAATGTACTAATTACATTCTCTATGCGGGTCACTCGTTAAATTTAGTTGGTATGAAATCTGCAGAATATCTATGTTTATCAGCAAATTTCATTTTTTTCTCTAGTTCAAATACCGAATAAATTCTTTTAGTATTAAATTATATAATATTAAATATACTTTAAAGAATAGGCTTAAATTTCTCATTATTTTTGTTATATCTATCTGAAAAAATATGTTATTTCAGTAAATAAAATCAACATTTTGTATATAGTTGCTCTTAGCGGAGTATCTGCAGAAGATAAATTTGATTATTATTTAAAGTCTGGGCTAGGGCCCCGTAGTCCCCCCTAAAAAGTCATATTGTTTATAATTACAATTAAAAATTTATATTGTATTATTACTGCAAAAGAATTTTAATCAATATTTAGAAAAAAAAACTTTGAGCGAAGTTTGTATATCTACACTTATACCAGTAGAACAAAATTAATTCATATTAGTCCATTAAATCTGCACGCGTAAACCGAATCAGTAACAATTTTTTTCTGGGTTAATACAACCTTCTTTTTGAGATTCGTCAGAAGTTCATTAGTTGGGTTGGGTTAGTAGTCATTTGTTCTCGACGTAAAAAGTTGGTCTCTTAATTGTTATTGTGGAAAAAAATTGAACAATGAGTTTACTTGAAATGTTGCGTTTCCAACGGAATTGCGGTTACATGGAATCGTTGAAAGTGTTTTAAAAAAATTACTTTAAGAAAACGTACTTGAGCAATATAAAGCATTCAATGAGGATCAAAGTTGAGACTTTCGCAAATTCTGTAGACAATCGATATAATGCTCTTCGCTTTTCTATTGTCTGTACGGTACGTACATTATTAATTCGTTGGTCAATATTACTTGGCTATTATAAAGTGTTTACACGAAGTAATGTACCGTAAAATAACGCATTAATAAGCTGATTATGATTGAATTTTCAACCTAACAAAACCAGAATGATTCTTGTTACTGGCATTTTTCAGCCTTCGTATAACTGAAATATAGGCCTTAGAGATTGCACCATGATTTGAATGTGATTGTAACAAAAATTTGCTGAAAAGATTATAAATGTCAGTTCGATTGATACTTATAAGTAGTATGTATAACATTAGATTAACCATTGGCATACACGCATTAACTCAAAGTGACTCTAATTTGATAATTATAATAAATATTCTTCTTAAAATATATAATAAACTAGGGAAAAAATAATTCATAAATATTTATATCTGACCATGCCTGAAATCAAACATTGAAATTAGAGCATATTATTTCGACTTTACGTCATTTAATTTCATGACTTTATTCATAATTTGACATCAGCGTATAAGATAGTTTATGAAATTTCTGTACATATTTATATTTACAAATTGAATGCGATAGAACATACAAACATATATATAAAATATACGTAGAGACATCAAAATATTGATATTTTTTATGGTTTACTTCATTGTAAATTAAATAAGAAATAGAAAGATTTAATCATTGATATCAAATAATCATCAGCCTTAAATGGCACAGAAATATTATTAATTAAGGTTTATATGATGAAAATCCATTAATTGCAATCGGTTCAAGCTACAGCTTATGTCAAAATAAGACAATAAAAATTTTATGTAAAAAAATTTATATGTGAAAGATCAATAAGCTGATAAATCTCTGGTTGATCTTACTATACTTTTTAATATATAATTTTAATATAAATAATATTTTCTGAAATTATATTAATAATATATTTACTTTTACCAAGATTTATAGCGTAAATAGGGAATTGGTATAAACTTAATCATGAATGTAGATTCTTAAAAAAATAGATCTGACATATAAGGTTAGGAAAAAGCTAGGTTGAAAAACACTGCCATTGACTTTTACTTTTTTGATCACGTGTCCGTGAAGCTATAGCAAGGCCTCAAGTTAGTCATCACGACGGTGCTTTTTTGTGTCTCCTTCCGTACCCTTTTGCCGGAAGACGAGGGTCACCGTTAGCGGGATAGCGAGTGTTTGCAGTCTTGGGCATGAGGTGCATACAGGGAATATCTACTCGTTTCGCGTGAAGACGGTGTTCATCTGGTCGCCAGGTAGTATAGCCACTTTACGCTGAGAAGCCAAAGTGCTAAAGGCGCGGGTATGGTTTTGCCGTCAGTCGAGAAGAGACTAGGAGGTTACGTAGAGGTTAATCCTGTCGGGCACCGAAGGGCAACGGCGCAGTGATCGACGTTCGTGGTTAAGGTAAACAGTCGAACGCGACATGCGTGGAATGACATGCGGCTCGTAGATATATAATTCAGAGAAAATGAATGTATTGCGCGAATGTCATTATTTAAGATTAAAATAAATTTTTATAAAGTATAACTTAATACACTTATTACTAAATATGGAGAAAATTCATGTAGTTATTATTATATTAATTGACGTATTATAAATGATATAAAATTTTTTTGTAACTTTCAAGAAAAACATATTACCTAATCTCAATCAGTTATTCTCTAATAATTAAACATATATAATGGACTCTATCAAATAATACACAATATTATTTAATTGTTAAATTCATGAAATTACAATTTGTAATTTTACTCGCATTTTGTGAATACATAAACATTTTTTTTCCATCGTGTTGAATTTTGATATAATAATTAATCTTTTGTAACTGCAGCATTGCTGCAGTGCTAATATCGGTATAGGTTTCTAATAACGGTATCATTGATTTTAGAATTGGCAATGTTGATTCAACAATAGCTACGAGACGCACAGCAAGGCAAAATAATGAACATGAATCATAAAGAGGCTATTTGTTCGCACGGTCATTAGCATTTCCTCCACTTCGTTCTCTGTGGCATACAATGACTCTTGAATAAATTGTTCACCAACTAGCCCCGAAGCGGTAATCGCGTGTAATTATAACGGCCTCAATTACGCGGCATCGATTGGGCATCCCTGGAGGCGAAGCGGTGGTCCCCGCCAAAAACCCCTCGGCCGATGCCTGGGCTTTAAGACTGCCTTGCTCTCCCTTGATTGACGCTAGTCGGTAAGTTGAAGGAAACTTTGAAATTGAACGCCGATCGGGCCTCGCAAAACGCGCCCGCGCATCATCAGTTCCGACTTTGGTAATTGACGGAGGTCCTGATATAGGTGCTTTATAATTCCTCTGGCAACGAAATGTCTTTAAAGAGCTTCATGGCCGAGGTGGAAATTGGACCTCTATTTTCTTTATATTTATATGTGGATTGCTTTTGTTCCCATCGATTATACTGCCCTTGAGTTTCAAACTTCAGCTATAATTGATGATTTTATATACTTTATGTCCCTTGCAGATTCAGATTGGAATTCGGATTGAAGAGTTAGACAAGTAATAGAGTTTATGATATATTCCTTAGGAGAGTTAGTTTAAATTTTAATTTTAAATATATAAAGATTGTATTTGAATACAAAATTAGACTAAGGCTGACAAAAGTAAACGTATATAAGTGATTTTTCTCACCTCTCGAGTTGAATGTCGAATGAGTAATGACCAAGCCCTTTGTCAGTGATTCGAGCATGATCGCCGTTCGCTATCCCCTCCCTCCTGGTTGTGCGGGAAGCTCGAATGCTTCCAAAATTTCTCGAGCTTTCACGGTGGAAGGTAATTGACATCGGGCCGTGACAGCTGGTCGACCACTGAGAAATCGCATTCCCACGTGTACGTTATTGTCGCTTTCATCTCCAAGGAGAAAGCTCCACTAGACCCATTACGCTTCAGACAATTCTGACGACTGCCTGATCGAATGGCTGATACTACGTATATCCTTTAAGTTTTTATAAGATTGAGACGTGTTATTATTAGCTAACAACGGATTTTTTTAAAAATAGATATGAAATAGAATTGTCAGTTCCTTCAATTTACTAGAGGATACCGAGCTTTTTTTATTTCTTTTATTGTCATTAAAAAAATTTAAGGGTTCTTAAAATAGTGATTTGAAGTCCTTTGTTAACCAAATGGAAATGAATTTAAAATTTGTTGTTTTTTGTATAATTCTCATTATTACACATTCTGCGTGTTCTTCATATTTGGAATAATATGCCTCGAAAGGTTTCATTATCAATTAAAGTTTTGGAAGTAATTAAGTCAATCGCAAAGACTGTACGTACGCCACGGGCGGCCAATTTCTTTCACTCTTGAACTTTTTCCCTTACGCCAGCAAGACTTAATAAGGTTACTTAATTACTCTGACTCTCCAAACTTTTAAAGTCCGTAATTTACGCTTCCAGTTCACGAATTAACAGTTTCGAGTGGTCATGGTAACAACAGATACTGATTTTGTTGCTTGGGCACGTACAATGGCGTATATATTTTTTATTTAACCCCTTTATGTCATTATTTATTCAGTAGCGCGTAAGACGTAATTTCAATTAATAAAAACCAAGGGAACAAGATCATCCCAAAAAATAATAATGAAATGCATGGATTGTTTGAAAACAAGAGTACTTTTTATACGTCTCTCGAATGCAAATCGGAATGTAGATTTAGGGAGAATGTTTAAAGGACAGTGGCAGGTGAACTCGAACAGGAACACGTTATAAAAACATGTTTTTTCAAATCAAGAGCACACACTGTGCATCGTATTTCACCGAGCAATACTTAACACGGGCCGCGGCAACGTAACGCGCTATTAAATCGGGGTGGGCGCACCGGCGGAAGCGCAGCAAAGGCCGCGCGCGGGATAATCGCCGCGGAAAACACAATTTCGCTATTACAAAGCCTATAAATTCCGGGAGCGAACAAAGGCACCTATCGGCCGATTGTTCCTGGGGGGCGCGCGCGCAATAAAAAAGTCGCGCGTATCGCGTCACGCGCACACGCGGCAGGCGGACCCTGACAGCCGATATTGACTCTGGCGAGCGGGCCGCGCCGATCCCGGGCGCTAATCAATCAGTCGACGCGGCAAATGCGGCGACGAGTGGGCGGCTGTTTCTTCGCCCCTTACGGATTCAACTGAGCGCTGGATAGTGCGCCGGCGATAACAATCGAGGACGGATCGCGCAAGGAGTATCGCGCCGGGATGAAGATGTGTGGGAGCACGCAAATGCACCCGCGCGGCTGAAAGATGAGGATAACAGAGCCGAGTCGGTCGGGACGGGCAAATCGCCGCCCGATCTATCGGTAATTTGCAAAATGACAGTTTGATGTTTGTAGGGTGCAGATCTCTCTCTGCATTGGACACTCCGATGAAATTCTATCAAATTGATATTTGTATTTCGTATCTTGGCATAAGATCATCTGATTTGATTGTTTCAAAATGCAAATTAAAGATAAACGCATCGGTAGGTTATCTCAATTATCTAAACAACTAATCTTTTTAAATAGTTTATGCTCTAGATTGTAAATTGGCAACGGAACCTAGTAAAATATCTTTTCAAAAATCAAATATGTTTCAAAATGGATGAATTAGATCGAACCACTAGAGTTAAACTATTTTCGCTTATCATTTAATAGTCAATATTACACTAAAATGTATCAATTGTATTATTGAATTTTACTATGTTATCGCGCTCGTAATGGCTTTTATGTTGTGGTTTCATTGGAAATTATATATGAGCTTTCTCTAAAATCGTTTAGATCGTAAAAATTATATTTACTATAACAAAGTCTAATGGGATCAGAATTTAATAATAAATATAAAAAGAAAATATTTTTTCCTATATCAACGATTTCAGTGATTCTGTACTTTCTGGATGAAAATCTGAATATAAATTTTGCTTGATTCTGAATTCCTAGAGTTCGCAATTCTATAAAATTCTAATTCAATCTAATTAAACTGAGTACATTCTTTAATCGCGGTACGAAATATTTCAATTTCAAATGGTACTTTTCTGGTTAGAAAAAAACGATGAAAAGCGTGCGCTGTTACGCCATTTATACCCGTATGCAATCTTTTTACATAGGGGGGGAGGGGGTGAAAGTGCTGATGAGAAAGAGGGAAAAAGGGAAGTCGGTTGGTTCTTTGACTAGGTCATTTGCTTGCACAGTCGGAACTCGCGGTAATCGACTTGTCGAGCTCATTTCCTGTATTTTGTACAGTGCTTTGCTCACTACTTTTCTCTTAACCCTTTCTGTCCTACCTGCGGCGCTTTGATTGTACAGTTATACAATTATTATGCCCGGTTTAGTAAAAACAAAGTATCCGCACGATCCCGTGGTTTACTTTTGTGCATTACCGAGTTTTCCTTACGTGCCGACTGGAGAAGATGAGTGGGCGGTAACTTTAAGGTTACCTTGTACGTACTACCGGACGTACGTGGAAGGAATTTTCATGCGCATTGTAGAAAGGGTAAAGGGTAAGGGGAAGTTTGCTTATGAATAATTAAGGGCATTAAGTGGATATTGCTCCGCAATACCCTTTACATAAATCCATTAAGAGAAACCGTTGGCGTGAATCTAATTAATACATTGATTGCAACGAAACAGTAATATAGTTGTCTTCAAGTGGTTAAGAGAATCCCGAGACCTCTTCAATTATACGTGATAATTAAATAATAAATTCATTATAAACTTCGGGTTATGACAGATTATCAAATGTCTTACGATAATTGATTAGTTAGTAATTCAAAGTTATTATGTATCACTTTAAAATTATCAGTTGATAATAGTACAAAAATATATGAAAAACAAAGCTTTAAGTTATATTGGCACATATAATTTGTACTTCAGTGAACGGTTTAATCTTAAATCTACATGAAACAAAAAGTGTTGATAAATTAATATATCACAGTTCAATAAAACTAGAAATATTTAACAAGTTTCGTTTACTTAAATTTTTAATTATATTTTTCAATAAATAGGTACAAATTAGTAGTATAGACATATCTTTTAACACAAACATTTATTAACCACTTTAAATGCATTTTATAATTTTGCAGGAATGAGTTGTCAAATGCAGTGAAATTATGTAAGATAATTTTCTTTATTCATCAATATAGAATGCAACTTGTAAAATGTTCTTCTCTAAAAAGAAAATGGATGAACGTTGCGGCTAAAGATTTATTCGTTTTAGAGAAGCAAATATTTTTTTAAAATGTCTCGTGTTACGTTTTACCTTTTTATGCTATTCAGGCGCTTTCTTCCTCATAGTAAATGCTGCTTCCGCAGTTAATGCTTAATTCTCGAGAGAAGAGAAAGTAGCGGAGGGGTTTTGTTTTTTTTCTCTGCTGTAAAACAGTCTCGCTCGTTTTTTGCCTCGTTTTCTACAAGGATTCGTCGGCAGGGTGTAATCTACGCAAATCCTGTCTTGAGGACAATGCTCGTCTGCAATTCTTAAATTCAAAGCACTTCGCTTTCCAGTTCACGCAGTTTAAAGTAGGGTGAAGATATAAACAAACGGGAGTAGGAAAATCTTTTTATATCAAAGAGGTGGGTCCTACAGAAAAAATTGTACCATCACAAAAATTCTTTTTCTTTAATAGACATCTTCTTGTTTAATATGTAATTATGACAATATAATTTTATTGTTAAACTTATATAACTTGATATAGTTATACATCATAATTTCAAGAATGTTATGTTTTTATTTTCATTTTGTAAGTTTTATTAAAAATAAGTTAAAAGGAATAAAATATAATATCAAATACTTCCAAAGTTCCATGGATGAATACCACAGATGAACACCTCAATAACTATGTGTTAGTACAGTAGACTCAGAGTATATGGTGTACCGAACTTTGTCTATTATAGAATGTAATCAAGACTCTGTGGGAAGCCCTGTTCTTATCTCCTTACGTAATTCGTAAAGACAATGAAACGGAATTTCCTTTTTCTTGTTATATTAAGGAGAATATGACTTGTTTGCGTCACATATCTTACTCAAACTTTGAAGCTGTTTTAGTTATACGAATAGACAAATATGTAGTTATTCAATCTAATATTTTATTTACTATATGCAGCAAACTATTTGAAAAACTGTTAATTAGTTAAAAAAAATAATATATATATCGAAGTTGTATTTATATGACGCGCATTAACTAAATTAATAAGTTGTGCATTGACTATGATATTTGAAATAATTTAATAGTATAGTTACATTTCAATGTTGTCAAATTTAGGAGAATCAGTTGATGTTTGAGTTGTGTATGCCTTTCCTCTGCTACTGGATTAACGCATCGACTTCAAAGAGCGCATTTTGCAAAAATATTCGACCAATATTAGAAGAAAGTAATGTCATGAATTAATTGTGCTTAAATAAGGGATAAAAACAAGGGACTGCACACATTAATTGTATTGTTTCATTTGAACTGTATATGTTAATTTACATGAAAAATTTTTCATCTTTGTAACACATGTTTTGAAAGACGCATTTTAAAAAATCGCAGAATTCTGAATGATATAAAAAGACATAAGCCTAAAGTAGTATACAAATGGTAAATATTTAATTTACTAATATTATTAGTAATGTAACTAAATAGAATCCTTTAAAAAAATTTTATATAAATTCGATCCGTACCAAATTGAAAATAAAAGTAAAGAAAGTGCAATACTTTTCCATACTGCTTATTGAATATCAGGTCGCTAAATGGTAATATCGCGCTTGGCATAGATAATTTCTAATGAAAACACTTATCTATTTATCTATCTTCCTGTACAGCTATCAGCTCTTGCTCTATTTCTATATCTTGTTCCTATCTGCTCTAATCAATCCTAGCGAGTGCGATACTACTACAGTACTCAAAGCTACTCTAATCGATGCGCTAACACGCTCTCTCTTTATGAGTAGTTCACTTCCACTTTCTATTCCCCACGTACTCGCTGCCACTTAGTAAAGTTACTGTTTACTGTTAACTGAGCACCAAAATTCGTAGAATTATATATAGTACATTTGTTTACATTCGGTACATACACATGCATTTTAGTGTAAAATGTTAAATGCACGAGTTATGATACATTCTATGTACTAAATCAATAATTAAACTATTTTTAAACTTATAAGTATTCTTTTTGATAATAATCAATTAGATGTATATGGATTATTTTATATTTTTGTTAAGTAATAATTAATTTATAAAGTTTATTTTACTCTGTGTTTCCATTCTGGTTTTCCGGTCGATATACTTCTCCAGTTGTTTATTTTATTAAAAATAAAAATGTAAAAAGAAGATAGTAAACAGCTATCAGATTGAATATTATACGTTTACAAATTTTAATTGTTATATCTATTAGAATAGTTATTAGTGTATTTTTTAAAATGGTTAAATTTTTAAATGCAAGTCTTTGTAGAAATAAAATATATCGGGCGCATACACGGCTTTGCAAATAGGTTGCATCGATGGGCAGACATATAGCACGTCCGAGGTCGAGATAAATTGCCTAAATTCTGCCAAGAACATAACTCACGCGCCATCAAAATAATCTCGGCTTTGGGTATACTCACGTACAAGATGAATGACGCGATCACCCGTAATTTTCAACCGTGAACATACAGGTGCAATGAATTCCGTGATTTCCTCGACTGGCTTCCGTGCCTTATTACCGCGTGCGTGCACATAATTTTCGTAAGGTTCCTCTCGTCTTTGAACTACTTCTCCAAAAGTAAAAGCATGATCTTTTTAATGAAATTAAATCGCAAAGGTAAATTATATTGACATTAATTTATGAAAATGTAATCAAACTTCTATATCTATTTTATCAGTTATAAGTTAGATTCGAATGACAACAAGTTAATGCAATAGCGGAAAGATGGTCCAGAAAGCAGTGGAGCTCAATTGGACTCTTGCCAAGTTATAGAGGTGAGCCTGCAAAAATGCAGGGTCGATCTAAATCAAATAGCTTGGAAATCTTCTGTTTTAAAATAAGAACGAAACTGTGATAGTAGAAGACGCGCTACTGCTTGTTTAACCGCAGTACTTTTTCCTCTAACCTCGACTGCTTTTCTACGTTTAAGATCTACAATTGGACAATAAATGCAGAAATAACAAAAAATACAAAATATTTTTAACCGTTATGAAGTTTGTAAAGTATATAATAAGATAACATAATAAGGCATTACAATCACGGTCTATATAATTGCTACGTTTTCGTTCTCTTTTGATCGGAACCACTCAACGATTAACACTTGTAGTAAGCTATACATGTCAAAGCGGACGAAAAGACATTGAAAAGTCGGACTGAAAGACATTGTCACCTAGAGTCTCATCGTCTGCAGAAACGTGAGCAGCACAGATATTTTCCTGGTGTTTTAAAATCGCCCTCAACCAAATATTGGGTCCACTCCGCAAGTTTGTTTCTACACCTCGCGCTGCATTTGCACTCAGCTCCGGATCGTTTGATCGAAGTAGAAAATGTTACGAGTTGGGACACCTTTCTGAAAGCCTTTTATAAATTCTATATTCTCATATGCAGTATATAAAGTTAATAATAATTTGTATGAACAATATTTTAAATTTATTTTAATTTCACACTTTTAAATTATAGTTTATCATGACCGAATAATTTATTAAACATAGCTCAACAACCTTAATTTATCTTATTATGATTTATTATTGACTTTATAAAATAAAATGCCTAAATAATTTTACAAGTATTTTTTCGTGCGGACGGGCTGACAAAAATGCTGCATATTACGTGCTAAATAAACAGCTTTTCAGTTTAGTTTAATCAGAAAAAGCCATTATGCCGGCGAAAATTCGCAAGAGCATTAGCGTAGCAGAATTAACCATATTCATTACCAAAATTTGTAGGGACTTGAGCGCTGCTCAGGCGAGAGCGGGTGGGCAAAAAGCAGTCCGCCTACGCGACACTTTTAGCTACTCTTCCCACTCCTTTGTGTATATTTTTCTGCATTAATTTTCTTTTTATACTATTAACGCCATATACCAGTTAACTGGGGCCGCGCTGTTGAGAAGCGCGATAACTCGGATTTTTTAACTTCTGAACCAGAACTGGAAAACCACGCGCTAACTTGCGAGCATTTTTTCGTGACCTCTTCTATCTTTTAAACGAAAGCCGTGGTCCACTTGCCTCCTCTCCTTCCCTGTGGAATTTTGTTCACCCCTTGTTTTATATCTCTCGACCGGCTTCACTGTTTCTCGTTGGTGCACCGCACGCCACAAAAACAAAAGTCAATGCTCGTGATGCTCGTCACTTTCTTTTTCGTTTTGCATATTTTTAAACTTTCCGTGCATCCTTTACTTACTTCCATATCAGCTCAAAAGTTTATAAGGAACCTCAATTTCTCCGAGTTTCCGTTTCATCGTCTGCTTGGGTGGGAATCTTGCGTGCGCGCCGTCTGCTCGATTTGTGGGGTAGGCGAGCACGAGGTACAGGGCATAACAGAGGAAAGAGGAGCGTAAATCGCAAGGGAATTTAAATTAAAAATACTGCTTTGCGGCACTACAACATTTTGTGGTTTAACAATAAATAGTTTTGGTCAATGGAATTTTACTACCCTACGTTTGAAAAAATTAAGTACAGCGTTTTTCGACAAGAATTACATTCTTTATGTGCAATGTTTACCTCTTTCGATTGAATAAAATATACTATTTATTAATAAATTACTCATTGAAATATCGTATATCCGACGTTCATGAAATTTAATCAATGATATATTACTTTATTATTATTAATCATATTAATTTAAATATTTTTATAATATTTATAAGATAAAACAGTTTTCGCATTTAGGGTTACTTAAAGGGTGTGAATTTATTACTGATCAATAAGTATGATTCGACGTGAAAGCACGGTAACTTGGACAAGATGAATAGTCTTTGCTCTTCCACGGATTTCTAAGAAAAACATTATCTTTAAGAAAGCCGAGGAAAAAGCATTAGAATCTTGAATACTGTCTCTAGCTTAAATGTTATCTATAAATCATTTTTTTACCTTTTCACCATTTCTCACGTCCAATTCTGTACTTGTGCCGTTTTGCATTATACTGGTGTTAAATTTGATTTAATTTATAGAATGCTATTATGCAAAATGACACGAGTAAAGAATTGGATGTGAGCATATTGTGAAAAGGTAACATACATATGAATGTATATATGTATGCATATGTATGTATAGAGAGAAAAAGGGAGACAGAAAGACATAGCGAATGAATGACATTAATATAGTTTTATTGTTATCTTATAATCAGAAAAAAGGTGAAGTAGACATTGTAAAAATTGCAGTGTTTTCCTTGCACAAGTCGGCTTATCAGAAGCAACGAGTAGAGCACAAGCGCTACGTCACGTAATTCCTAATTCCATCGTTAAATATTTGCTCGAGTCCGACGAAGATTTTAGTTCAGTACTTACACTTAAGACGAGGCTATAATAAGTCCGTGGATTATCTTCCGATAGCATGCTAAGTAAAAATCATTACTTTGTACTTTCTATTGCGCAACCTGGTAAAATTATAAACACACTAAGAAATGAAGTGTTGTTTAAATGATTTAAAATAATCAATTTATCTGCTTTGAATCGTACTGCTGTAAAATGATTTAGATTTTTAATATACTAACAAAAAATTCAAATGAATATACGTAAAATAATTATATCAATTAATACAACATTAAATCTCAATTTTTTCGTATCAAATTAGCAATTCTTAATCTTTTTTAAAATTCTACGATTGATTTATAGAAGCTTTGAATAATTTAGTCTTGAGAAGGACTTATACTTCGAAAAATTATTAATTTCTAAAAAAAACGATAATTTACTAAGAGAAAACGAGTACACATTTTTTTAATTCAGCAAGTTCAATCCATAGTACTTTACACAAACTTAAGTCTGCGGTACAAAAGATTTTCACAGTTCTTCGACCTTTTCTTTTATACAAGATTAACTGACTGATTCTTTGTATTAACAAAAATGTAAGTATTACCCTAATAATGCACGTGTACTTAAAAAGCAAAGTTTTAACAAATGTACGAATTTTTTCACGAATTCTTTCACGTAATCATAATCCTGAAAATTCTATTTCTACAACGGAGCTAGCATTTTCACCAAGAAATATTTTTAATTTTTGATACGTATTTTTCTTCTCGTTCTGCTACAGACGGATGATTGATATTCCACTTTTCTCCGTTTAAACTATATATCCTTGAATCTTTTCCTCACCAGCCACTTTTTGCAACAGTGCAGATTTTTACGGCGAAAACAAGTCAAACCACATAGTCATGCAGCAATAAAGTTCTTCTATTATAGTAATTACATTGACTATATAAGTTTAAAACTAAAATAAACAATCGCTAATGGAAGTTCTATCGAATCATTTATTATAAATTGTATTGAATATTAAATTACATGGTTTTAATTAATATTATTTAAACTATCATCTGTAATAGACTTCTTGAAGCAGGTTAATTTTGCAGAAAGGTAAAAATGTGAGCATAGCTGTGAATGTTGCAAATCAAGATTGGTCAACCTTTGCCGAGACTCCCTTTTTTCCAAAACCGTTCCCCTTTACCTAAGGAATTTATTTTTAGGTACGATTTTTGAATTTTTCGAGTTTGTGAATTGACCACGAAACTGAGAAAATCAGATACGTATAGTTCCATCCATATGGTCTCTATGGTAGAGGAATAGAGCACTTTAGAAGTTATCGCAGTTTTACTTCGACTTCTTAGTCTTCACGATTACGCCTGGACACATGAAGTTATGTAAACCAAGGCATTCTCACGGATCTTCTGAACAGTTATCGTCAGAGTGGCTGCTTTTTTATTGAAAAGTATGAATCTTAATTTAGCTATTATAATAATTCTTTTATTAGAATAATTAATAAAAGAAATACAATATAATATAACTTTCTGCATTCTTGATTTTCCTTAGAAGGAATTTTAATCAGTTTCTTGTTAGTTTATAACAATAATTTATGGTCTTAACCAATCTTTGGATCATTGCTCTAAATTAAATAAAAATTTATGACGTAAATATACAGACATATTTGTTAGTATACATAATAACAGTTACATAATAATTATATGTGCACATGATAAATTCAAATGTATATAACGTAAGCTTATAAAGAAACATGTGTGTTGTAGATAGTAATGTATAAAATGTTCTATGATTTGATTTATTGATTAACAAAATATGTTTTTGATTTATTTTATTTTGCGTTAGTATTTGAGAGCGAGCTGTATTTATAATCCAATTGTTGATTTATTTGTAATCGCTACTTCGAACCGCAGGCAGCACAGACCAGAGTTCCTTTGTAATAGGGAAAGAGGCGAGCTGTGTGTGTTAAGCGGGCCGCGCTAGCACGGGTCCAATTGGGACTCGTGGCTCCAGCCGCGCTAAGGTAGATTTCGGTGAAGTTTACCTGAGGCAGTCAGGGTAGCATCGGTACGGACCGAGTAGATCATACCCATGCGTACAGGGAACGTAAGTTCCTTGGGACGACACGGCGTCGGCGGCCCGGTGACGCGCTCGGCCCTCTGGAGCAAGCTTTCAAGCGCCCAAGCTATTGAGTAGTGGGGAGAACTGGGCTTTCCGTGCGACCTGTGCAGAGGGGATAGCGAGCGACGATCGCGAGTCGTCGTCACGATCACGATGATTGTTTTCCGAGAGTCCAAAGCGATAGGTGAGAGCCGCAAATTATATTTATTTTAATATCCGACCTTTGTTTTATACCTCAAGGATAAACCTTTGTATCTCCTTATTTATATTAAAATCACAGTTTGACGCATATATATAAGCCGTAATTATTCAAAAATTTCCTTTCTTGTCCTATATCCCGATACAATGTGTATAGTTTGTTTTGTTCATTTTTCGAGAGAATTTTTTATCTATATATAAGCATGTGCTATATCTGCTAGAAAAAATACCTTAATTGTAAAGAAAAACTATGAATGCTACTTTATTTTATTGCTAACTTTATGATACGTGCTATTTTCAGGGATTTCTAAGAAAATACCGACACTGAGGAAACCATTGTTGGAATCCAGCTGCTGCCCTCCGAGGAGCAATTATATTGATCGTTTTCTGCTAGAGTTCTTATTATACCTTTTCCTCTTGGGGGTTTCGCAATTTTATGCAGAAAAGCGCATGTTTGTTCTGGTATGTATGATCGGATAAAATTACTACACATCAATCAAAAATTCGCTATTTCACTTGTAGTTAATCTAGTTAGCGGTATATTTTTATTAGTATTTTTCTTTTATTTGATATATTTAATTGTTAATAAGCCATTGTCTGCAGCTATCAAAATTTATTTTCGTTTCATGTATTACAGAGTAAAAAGAGCTTCATCGGAAAATTATATAGGTAATATATATAGGTAGATATGAGAAAAATATTGCTGTTAGGACAAGGGGGAACAACAGGTTTACAAGTCTTATTTTCAGATCAAAGCTATAATAAGTGCAATGTGTGCAGTTGTGCAATTAACGAAGACTCATCAAGAAGTGACGAGCTTTCGTACTCTGCGTCGCTCGGTGGCTCGGTTGCCCGCGACGCTGCCGAGCGCCGGATTCCGCCCGACATGCCGATCGCGGCTGCCCACCCGCACCCCGCGTACTCCGTGACCCGAGTATGGGCTTCAAACGCCCCACACTATATCGCGTATCGCGGGGTCGGGACACCCTTCCTAGAACAGTCACGAGGCCACAGGGCAACCGGACCACGAGGGCACTGCCCAGCCTTCGCGAGTCTGCTCACACAGGTCCAGGCGACTGATCCCCGCATACCCTTACCCCGAAGACTAACTGAGCTACTTACTGCATCGGGCTGCGGGCTACATTATTTCGCCGATATCTCGAATGATACTACCGATTAAACTCTTCCTCGTTTTATTGATCGTCAGTCGATAGTGCCGATCCCGCGCATTTCCTGTCACAACAATATTCCCGCTTCGGCGCGCTTTCGGACGCATACAGTAATAATAATGCGGGTTAGTGATGCGAATCGCAAAGCGCTGTTATAGTACATAAGCGATGTACAGATAAGCGATGGAGCACTACTGAGTTTGCTACAATTGTTAAAAAGATATTTGAGTAAAATTTAAAAAAATAAGTATAAATACAAAATACAAATGATATTATTCAAGTGTGAAACCGTCAGCGTTATATCTTTCATTAAATCCCAGGAGTATCTAATCGCAGAACTCAGGAGAAAGAAGACTAACTCATTCCCACCCGAAATAAACCTGAAAAATAGACAATTGGTATAGTTCAATTTATCTCAATAAGTGCACACTGTGCTTCGCGGGGTTCTGCACTAGCGTAGCCATCGACTAAATCGCCGACGAATAGGAGCTCGTGCAGAGGTAAAAGGGTACCCTAGCTTTTCTGGTACTTACTTAATCGTTTGGGAAATTAGTTCATTTCAAATATTGTGCTGTAGTTTAATTTATATCGATTTGTATTCGAGTGCGGAGGCGTACAAATCGCTTATTCGATCGTTTACTTATTAAATGTTTTACTACAGTTTTTTTAAAGAAACTCTATTCTTGTTCCTTTTGTTTAATTTTTTTATACCAACCGTGTTAGGTTGAAATGGCATACACGAATGGCATGATCACTCTGTTTACAAATAGTTAAAACGTGTAACAAATAATTTTTTAATTAATTATAGCATAGAAAAGCGTATGTAGATTTATTTGATTATAGGAACTGTTATGCGTTTGAATTTTAAAAGAAAAATATTACGGTTGTTGTTGAGGAAGTTCTTGTTGGAGGTGTATGGAAATAAGAACACTGATAGTTTTATTTGGTTGTGTTTAATCTAGATATAACGTGTCACAGAGGTCAAATTGCGCTCGTACAAAGGGTGTAGAATGTGAGAAATCACGCGTTGATTGATACATGACTTGCTTGTAAGGCGAGTTGTAGAAGAATGCGGTTGAGTGTAAGCGCGCGTCGGTCGACTCCTTTTACCCCCTTTCCCCCCGTCGGGAAGCTTCGCTGTCCCGCGCTTTTCTACTACCGCGACTCTCCGAATTTCGATCGGACCGCGAAGCTCTCATTTTGCCCTTGAGCCAAGAAACGGCCTCAAGGAGTCCGAGGGCCCCTTCAGCCGCAGAATCCAACAGAACCTCGAGATTTTTCTCATGAGGGATGGGTACAATTTCTTGTCCCCAGCTGATGGCTAACACGGCCGCGATGCCGCCTAAAACGACGCCGCGCCAGGATTCATGCAAACCTACGCCGGTCACGGAGTCTTTTTCTTTCTGAAAACGCGAGTCCCCATTCCGCTCTCCCCCGCATCGTCACTCGCGCCACGGCTTACACGCAGCCGCTCTTTCTTTCTATTACATTAGCAAATGAATCTATGGAGAGATGAACACCGCATACAGCGCGTCGTACAAGCCATTCTACTTGATCTTCTAAATAAAAAAGTAATACCTGTATCTATTATAAATGTATGTGCGCATCGTTAACAACGGTGACATTAACATTTTTAAGAATTACTTATAGATGAAAATCTTCCTGACACGATCTGATGAAAGTGAGGTCACGAACGTGCAGTAGTGTCTAATAGCGAATAGCAGCTGTGAAAAGAGTACAATAGGAAAAGGTGGTAGAAAACAAAGGAGTCACATCAGAAGAGCTTTAAAGGACTCGGGGGATGTTTGCGTGCGCGCGATCGAAAGAAGGAAAATGAAAACAAACAGGCGCGCGCGGACGAGCGTTTTAATGGGAAAGCTAGTCGCAGCGTGCAGAGGAGAGCTCGAAACTCGCGCAAGGAGGAGCTGAGGCTATCGGAGAAGTTGGAAAGTTGTTTTGGCACCGAATCGTTGCGATTAAAAAGAAGAACGAGCTTTTACGACACCGCGTATCGTTTCGAGAAGTTGCATGTAGCCAAGCAAGACTGCCGATTTTGGAGAAAAATTCGTTTTATAGTCCGGGAAAGTATACGGTTATCGTCGCCAGATGACTTCGATTACCTGCTTTGTCATTATTTATGAGCGAAATGGAGAATTGGTTTAGTAAGAGATTTGTCGACAATTACAAAAGGCGTATGTTTTGATAATTTTATCAAAAACAATTAAAGTATTCATAAAATTCATACATCTTAAATATCAATTAAAGCTACTCAAAAGTTATTACTGAAATAATTTTATATAATGTAACAAATTTTAGCTATTAAATGATTCAGAACTTTGTTATCTTAAAAATATTTTTTACAGATAACATTTTACAATATTAAACTTAACCAATTTTTTTTGTTTAGTGTCTGTTTTGCTTAATTTCAAATATATTTGATGATATATATTTGAAGTAGTCTCTATACATATAATAATTAGTATGATTCATAAAATATGCTTTTATTTGTATTTTAATCATATTACTCTTTTCAAAAAATCCGTACTTTTTTTACGTAGTAATATTTTTCAAATACTATGTAATCCTATTTGTCTGATAGTCCGCCTGTCTCCGTTCATTACCGAGACAGAGTTACGTTGAATTAACGATCAGTTAACCGATCGCCGAATACGGTATGCTTGGCACGTACTAATGCCTCTATGAGGGGATCACCGCGGTGTGAAATCTACATAGTACTTGTGCATCTTCTATATAACGACATAAGAAAAAAAAGAACGAAGCGTACATAGATGAGAAGAAAATATTATAATAATTTTGAAATAATAAAATTTTGATAATAATTGTTGTATTAAGTCAAGCGTGAAGCTTCTACGTGGTTTTAAATAGTTTTTGAAAATAAAAAAAGAGTCAAACCTACTTTTCTACTAAAAAATAAATCATTTGTTAATAATATACGGTTGAGCGACTCAATAGAAAATTAATACAAAATAAAGAATACTTATAATTAAAAAAACTATTTACATGGGGTTTTTGAGATGATCAATTGAGATGTAAATATATAACTTGGATAATGGATAAATATAATATTTTTAATATATTTCACGTAAATAACTCAATTAACATTATTAAAAGGAGTATTATTAGAAGGAGGTATTAATATTGTCTAAATTTAAATCTTGTACCCACTTCTATCGTGTCGCTGATTAATTTCAAAGAATTTTAGAAGCTTGTTCAAGAAGGAGCTTAATGAATACAGATAAGTTGGATCAGCTCATCTTTGTGCTTCGACGCATCATCGATGGAGGGCGACTAAGGGGAAAGTGCAGTCGGTAGAGTTCGATCGATTAACTATTCGCACCAGTACACCAGCCTCTGCATGGTTACGCCTCAAATTCAATGAACGAAGAATTTCACGAAGGCGCAAATGAGGTTTTGCACTGCTTGACACTTTGACTTATTTGAATTCAACGACCCGCTCGTTTATTTCTGTGGCTTCAGTGATCCCCTTTTCTTAAAGTATGTCGTGATGGACGCGAACAAGGGTCCTTGGTAATAAATTGGTAGAAATTCCTCTTATATTATCTGCGAGTCTGTAGTCTTCCCCTTTTCTATTGTATATAGCTTTATGTAAAACTTTATTTATTTAAGCACTTAATATCGATACCTAATGCGATATTTAACAGGGCCTACACAAAATCTATACTACATAAATATTTGTCACGTGCTTGGAAAACTATTAATATATCAAATAAGGTAAATAATATATCTTAATCGGAATATTAACGATGCAAGAATAGAAATCCTATTTTAGTAAAGTGATGTAATCTAACAGGTAGAGGCCGGGAAGCAGTTTAATGAAGTTATAGAAGAGATTTGAAAGTTTATACATAACTTTCTACAGTTTCGACTTACGTAGTTATGAATGAGATCGTAGAAATGATGGTCCATTTTATGAGTATTAGGAAATAATATACTTTCAAAGATAGCTGATGATTCTTGGTTTACTAAAACTTTTGACAGTGTTGCATATCTCTTTGGTTTATTGCAAACAATCTTATTGCTTGGAAATTGCGTTATTATGCAATAGCATTAAATACACTAATTAATTGTCATTAAAATTTTAAAGACAGTATTATTTAAAAGACAGTATTAATGTAAACCCAAATAAATCGTTTTGCTAAATGTCAACGATATCTACACAAGCTTAATTCTGAAACATTTTCAAATGAAGAAATACTGCTTAGAACACCTGTCCCTCACTTCATTCACAGTTGAATTCACTTTTCAAAGACACGGAAGAGGAGAAAATCAGCGCTGATGTGCACGTGGTTGCGGATACGCAATTTCGCCTACGCGGTGAAGAACGACGACAACTATTTGAGAACTGAGAGAGCCGCGTTCAATAAGTTCCGGAGCAACTTAAGCAATTTATCTTTGATGTTGCTACTCTGCACGCTTCGTTCGGACGCTGGTAAGGGTAAAGCAGTGACGCGGGGGGAGGTAGGAGACCTGAGCAAACTGTGACAGGACGGCCAATTCCATTAATTAAGTTAATTAACTCGAGACAGGTAACGCGATACTCCTATGGGCAGCGAGTAAACTCTAATATAGCTCCACTGCATACCACTATTATACCTCAACTCATATTTAGCTAGGAACTTCTGCATTAATAGCTTGTTGTGTGATACTCGTCCTTGTGCTCCACTCAATGTATTATTTATAGATTCTATAGAACATTCAATACGAAACCATTGCGACGTTCAGTGTGGAAAAGTGACTTGGTAACAAAGCATACAGAAATAGGTCCGGTCTCGGACCTAAAATATTTCTAATATTTTTAAATCTAATTTTTCTTCGTCTCTATGTTTTCTTTCTACAATTTGTATAGCTCAAGTTAATTGTTATGTACCTGTTTCATCATTTATTTTAAGAAATAAAGCGAATAGATGATCCGCATCATAATCATAGAGAAATATTTGATTATCGATTGTATAAATCTGTTGAACTTTTATATAATTCAGTTAGGCAAATCTTAACTGTTTTAGATATCGGTTACTTGCAACGTGCATAAAGAAACAACGAGACACTCCGTAGGTGGCGGTATAAGCGAGAAAGAGCAATGTGAGCATGAAATGAATTTATGGAAATGAGAAGGAGACAGTGTAGGAGAATGATTCATCTAGGCAGGAAAGCTCTTCTCCCCAGAAATTGCCAATTTCATGTATGATTTTGCATGTTAAATTAGAGTACTTATTCGAGATTTTGCGCGTTGGAAATTCAGAAATTGTTTTAGTTTAGTCACGAAATACAGATAGTATCAACAAATCAGGAAATGAAAAGAAGTCCAATTGATTAAAAAGAATGCTATGTACGATCCAAGAGCATGCTTAATCTTGTTTAGACTGACTTTATCTATTTTTCTCTGTATTGCTTCACTAGAGGACTCTCAAAGCCTGCTCATTCATTCGGTAAAATATGTCAAGTGAAAAGAGGCTCTTGTTTTAGCGATCAAACCACTCTATTACACTATGACACTATTGTATCACACGCTTGATCTAAGGGCGAGGGCAATAATTAATAAGTAACGTAAAAATTGGAAAATAAAATCGTTTATTTTTCTTTCCAAACAACATAGCACAAAATAGGAAGTGAAGCAGAAAGGGAATAAAAACCAAATAACAATAAGCAATTTTATTCCTAATTTTTGGTTACCCTTATATTGCCCATAACTTTAGATCACTCTATACGTTATCGTGATTTGGTCATTCAAAACATAGCGACTTTTCGGTTGCATCCCTATTGCGTCACTTTTTACTCGATTAAAGCGGATCATAGTGCCTCGAATTTAAATAGTATATGTGGACAAAAAGTGTACAAGCCAATCAGTGAACCCGGCCGAATTAAATCTAGAGAAAAGGCCTCCCGAAGTCGCTTTGCGTTAATTAATTGGACTAATTCGACAATGCGATACATCATTGTTGCATACGTATGTAGGCGCGTGCCGAATTTAGGGAGAGGGATCAAACGTGTCCGTGCATTATGCTGCAATCAGGAGGAGATGCCGTAGTTGGGGAGTCAACGTTGGAATCAGTCGTTTAAGCATCATTGTGTTGCAAATGTGCGGAAGCCCTACGTGATTTGTTTACGGAAAATACGGAGCAGTGCGAGCAGAGAGTAGCGAGAGAAAAGATTAATTATGCGACTCGCTCGCGCACAAGTCTATATTTACCTAGCCGAATGCGGGGCAATTTTCCCATTAATGTAGCTATCTTTGAGGCCTGCAGTGAATTTACAGGTTTAATTATTTGACATTGAAGGTGATGAGAATACTATTTTGAAGCACAGCTGTGCTCACTCTTGCTGTTACTGTTAACATCCGCGACAAATATACAATATGTAAAGTTCGAATAGCCGGGGTTGCGCTTGAATTTTCTGATATACTAACAAATTTCACTTATAGCTATTTTGAATTCATTAGACTGGTTTGTGATTTTAAAACGCTTATAATTTCTGAAAATTAAACGATCCCCTGGCGCACATTATATGATTAAGTCTCAGTATGACTAAGAACTAAACGAAGACATTCACTGGGGAGTTCAGTGAAGACAGTTGTTTTGATGCATTTCATCCCATCAGTACGTCTGCGATTCTTTATTGCGCCTCAGCTACAGGAGACCTCAATTGCCGGCGACGAGGTCGCGACGAAATCATCGTTAGCTAAAGAATTGAGTCATTACGCGAATCCGATTATTCTTCAGCTCGAGCTTTGCGGCTCCGCTTTCGTTGGGCTAATATAGCATCTGCGTCGGAGGTTTACGTGACATGACTTTGTCAGGAATAAAGGTCCTTTCATTGATTGCACTTAGGTTTATCTGTGTCGACTCTAAATGCTACAATTTAAGTTGGAATATGTAAATTTTTGAATTTTTATATCTAGGATAATTTACGTTTGTTTATTAAAGTTTATTAGGCATTTGCAAAATTAGAAATAGCGTCTAGCTCCATAAGTTCAATGAAAATTCATCGAGTTCATGGTAATTCGTGGCTTTCCACTTTCCTTGCAGAATAGTTAGCTACGCCCCGGGCCGAATTTGTTTGACGTCTTGCCCAAGCGCCGTCGACGGCAACTTTTATGGGAAAGGAGAAAATTTTCCAGATTCCTCCTACTGGCGAGTTTACGAGAAGTCGCCGAAGATTGCTCAAGGCGTGAACCCAGCACTGGAGCGCACTTAGTGTGGTCGTGATCAAAAGACCGCTCAAAAGAATCGCTCGACAGAACTCCGAGATTAAGTGTCCAGCAAACCAATGGTATGTCATTAATCTACGGAGCATTCCTCTATTCTTTCATTGTGCGTTTAGGCGTAAATTGCAGTTGTAAGGATTTTTCTAATGACTGCCAGTGTGCATTTTGGAACCTCAGCTAAGAAGAAAACTTTACAATTATGTGAAATTAAATGTTCAATGAAGAATTTGAAATCTACATTTATACCTATATCAATAGATATAAGCTAAAAAGTTAGAGAATAATTTTTACATTTTCGGTTTACTAAATCCAGCATATTATTGTTATTATAAAAAATTTAACTACCTTTTTAACTATATTATTTATATATATTATACATAATATTATTTATACATATGTAATATTATTTATGTGTATTGTGTTAAAACAAAATAAAGTTCTCGATTTCGAATGTATCAATAATTTCATCTTAATTCAATATTTAAAAATGAAAACCTGTTAGATTGGTGAAAAAATTTCTTAAAAGAATTGTTTTTGTAAAGAAATATAATCAACTCTTAATATTTTGTCTATGGGTTTATTAATCATTAGGATATCATTATATTTTTTACACTATCGATCTGCTAAGTGGACTAAACGATGCAGTAAGTGCTAAAATCAATGTTGCAAATCTGTAAATGAGTAAAGTTACACTTTGATATTAATTCTCCCAGATTTAATCCTTCATTTACATTTTCAAAATTACGAAATTCTCAAAATATAAAATTTGATTAATAATTGATTAATAATAAGCTATAAAATATGTTTCACGTAACGTAAATAATATTATTCTAGAACAAACTTTTATTTTCCAAAGTATTTAAAATTAGTGAATAATAAAATACTTAAATATCAAATACCATCTTTAACGCATATCATGCATTAGTTAAAATTAATGTAAATTCATAGGCTGTTAAACATTATAAAGAAGATGTAACAGCTGATAGATTTTGCTCAAGTTCGTTCGTTAAAGCATTCAGTGAAAGATTTCGCGCATCCCGTGCCAAATCCAAATCATTTCCAGGTTTGTTGTAGAGTTATGAAACGTAGCTTGCAGTGTGGATATCAAGACACGAGTGTGCATGTATATATGCACGAAAGGAAGAGATTGCTATAACTGCTAAATGGCTTTTGGTCATTGCTGTAGCAGCGCGTATCGACGGTGGCGATGGTAGCGGCGGATGGCGCGTATAACTGAAAACCTATTTGCCGTTATTGCACGATAAAGTTTAACGTGGCGAGTTCGATAAGTGGTACTCTATACATCGGGTAAGTAATCGTGCACTGACAATTCTGGGCTTTGCACGCAGTGGACTGGTGCACTCTTCCCTTATTCTCTGTTTTCTTCGCTTTTTGCTACTCCTGCACCGGTGAGCTTTCAACTTTCGCTCCGCTACTGCTACTGAAAGAATAAATTTTTAAGCAGATCGATCTTTGAGACGGGAGAATTTAAGAGAGCGCACCACACCGGCTTCTTTTTCAAGAGGAAACTTATTGCTCTTCATTTGCTGAGAAGGAAACGGAACTCATTCCAATTACGCCCCTTCTACGTTTTAAATTGTTAAAGGAATCGTTCAAAAGAGGCAATTCGATAAAGCAGTTTTTAGAAAAAACTGCTAATCTGCATTTATATGTCTTAAATTTTATTTCAAAGAAATCATGAGAGTGAAAGCTGTAACTTTTAGATTCCTTTTGTTTGCGGTTCAGAATAATGAAAATTGTTTTAAAAACTACGTATTCGGAGTTTATTGCACACTACATAAAAATCTAAATAAAAGTATAAAAATTCTAATCGAAACTTTGAATTTAAAAGCTTTTAATATTAATATTGAAATATATTTTATGTATTTTTACTGTAATATACTTAAATACAATTGTTATTCAATAAACTTCCTTTTGTATAATAATACAGTTTTTAAATAAAATTTTAACATATAGAATATTAATTTTATTATCATATTGAAGTATCTATTCAAAACTTGTCTATGTGTTTTCAACACTTTTAATTGTATATAATACATATTAATAATATTATTATGTATACAGTGTACATTCAGTACGATTATCTTCGATATCCAGTGCGCGAATTCTTTAAGAAAATTTCTCTCCTGTATACTGCCTCACTTATCTCTATCACTAACTATACTGCATCCAATGAGGCTGAAAAACGTAGACTAAGAAGGGAACACCATCAGGACGATCGTACTTCAGACGATTGACCTTAGTAACTTCATTTTAAAAATCGAAATTGTAAGTCTATATTTTGATTCTTGATAAGAAAAGATAAGATTCACGTAACACGTTCATTATATAGACAAGCAATAAAATTGAAATGTATTATTGAAGAAATATAATCTTTTAAAATATTTAGAAATGAGTAGAATTCAGCTGACATGTATTAAGTACTAGAGCGGTGTCATCACTTGTCAAGGCTGCTTGTATTATCCTCTCCCTTTTTTCTCTTCCTTTATCTTCCTATTATGTGATAGCGTCTGCACACACTGCAAGCGCACTGCTAACCTCGTGTCATATTTCCACGAGGAAGGGCTGAGCGGCACGTACATCCGCCTCAGGCGCGATGGATGCACCATTGATTGAATTGTCAAGGCATCGATTTACCGCCGATGCTTCGTTGCGCACAATGTCAGAACGCATTACAGCAATTCCTCTTTGCGACTGCTCACTCGGACCTTTTAATTTGCTAATTGTCGATTTAAGCCAAACTATCTTCCGGTGTATACGCAGAATCCACTTCGGTGGACGAATACGAATTCTGTAACAAAAAGCGAGGGTATTTTTTTGAAATAAAATTTAATTCAAATGAGAGATGAATTTTGACTGATATGATATTAGGTATGATATGTATATATTCTGTTTTTTTGTGACACTTGAAGTCAAGGGTTCCAGGCAACTCCTCGCATAATCAATATGCGAATAAATTTGTGTGATTCTCGCAGCTTTTGATCGATGGTTACGATACTTATATGTCGATGCTGTTTCGTATTCGAGCTTTATAATTTACATGGAGCATGGTTTATTTATATCACCCTCTTCGTTTGCAAACAAGTAGTTTTCTAGTATGAAAGTTTACAATCTCCTTCAAAACTTATTCGATCAACTTTATTAAACGATACGTATTATTTATACTATTTACATCGTTATGGTATCGAAGTCTTATGTCAAAAATTCAATTTTTCTACTCGATTATTTATAGGATTGAATAACAAGTATTTTTCAATTTCTGATCTTTTAATGAAATATTCATGTGCACAGTACGTTATAAACGACTTCACAAAACTTCTCTACAGATTCTTAAAGTACTACAAGAAACAGATTTTTATGATTAAAATTTCGAACGACAGAAAAGGCAACAGACTGTATTAAATTTTTTATTTTATAGCTATACAGAATGATTACAATGTCATCATAATATATATGGGTCAGTCCACGTCAACTGGTTCAGTACTATGAAAAAACTTTAAAATAACCAATAAAAATCGATTACAGACTGGTTCAAAGTTGGGGTTCCACTCTAAAATATTTAATGCTTTTTTTTAAAACCTAGTGTGACGGCGTTAGTCATCGATGTATGAAGGCCATAAAGAAAGGATATTGAAATGAAAGGGTTTTAATACAAGGGAAAGGTGTTGGTTTTTGCGGAAGCTTAGTTATAACCTGAAAATGCTAATTATAACTCATTAAGATACGTTCGTCCGAAGTCAATAATGACATGCTTTTCCCTGTAGCAACGTAGGTCAGGTTTTTGTTAGGAGTTCAGTAACCATGGAGTTACTTTCCATACTACAGACTCATGATACTCCTATAGATATTCTTATATCGATGGTCATAATTTATAAAAATTTAAAAATCAAATTTTCGTAACACGCTGATGAACCAAAAATTTTAAAAATCAATTTGACTCTATTGTCGTCGTACAAATATCAAGTAGGTCAGTCATTCATCAAGGTCAAATAACAAGTCACACGCATTACTTCACGATCCGGCCCTTCATCTCTCCTCGTCCTGTTCTCACTGGCTGAATTGACCAAACGTCGCTTTCCAAACTGTCCAGAATTGTTTTGCCTGCTCCAGTAGTCCACGAGAACCGGGTTTTGACGTGAAACAGCTGTCCCTGTATTCCTCTCCCTCGGGAGTAAGCATATCGCTCCGGCTCGCTGTCTTGACAAGCCGCTCGGCTATGATGCCACGGGCTCGCCTCGGCTCATCTACACACACTGGTTGGGGCAATTGATCCCAGCAACCCCATGAACCGCATTTTGTTTCGGTCCGATATCGTGAAACGTGAAGACACCGGTCCATGCCACTCGTTGCAACCTTTCATCGCGCACTTGTCATTCGAGTCCTAGAAAGCTATGTCCTGGGCATTAATTTAAAGAGTTTACATCTCGTTTAAAGTTCAGCATTAAATTTATTTATTTAAATAATTGTAATCTTTAAATAGAGAGTATTTTTCAAAAGTTGTGAGGAACCATTTCGAGTACCATCTCGCCTTGTATCGTCAACCTTTCCCAGGAGGCCCGTAGTGACAGTGGCTTGTTCCTTGGACCGTTCGATATTGTCATCAAACTAAGAGATTCATCGTATTCTTCTGCATTGAAAGGTAAAGACACATATACTCTGACTGTAGTTGGCCGTGTTTACCAAAGAATACAATAGCTTCTGAGCCATCGATCCAGAAACCGATATCAACGTCAGAAGTTGCAATGACTGCAACACCTCTGATACTGTCTCTTTTTTCAATGTAAACAATATATATAAGGTCGGAATAAACATTTTCCCTCCTCAATCTCTCGTCCTGTCAAGCTGCACTATACAGCAAGGATTCGACTGGGTTCGAACCATTCTATCCTGAGCCTTCCATCCCGAGCAGGTAAGACAGAGGAGTAACGTCCCAAGAGCACAGCTGTGATGCAACGGACTCTATAACAATGCCCCCGACCATCTGACGAAAAGAGATCGAGGTGTAGGAGTAGACACTCAGAGATCCATATAAATCTCTAGTATAGAAGCAACCCTAACCAATATTTTTCCATAGCTTAAAAGCTTGTAGGCAAATGTGATTTTCCGCTGTGACTTTATTTATAAAGCATTTGATACAAGAGTATCAAAAAATTAAAGATAATTGTACTACGCCTTAAACGAAATTAAAAATTAATTTAAATTTTCCATTTGATAATCATTTTAAATCAAAAACATATATCTATTATGATTTTTATAATATAATTGCTTTGATTTCGATCGACCAAGAACTTTAAATATAAACCTAGATAGTATATATTAAAATGTTAAGCTTAAGTATTAGCCTTTGTCTAAACTATTGTAAATTTTCTTGCTAAAGAAATTACTAAGTAATTTGTACACATTGTATTTCAAACATACGGTAGAAAAATTCGATTGACATTTGTCTAAAATACTAATAGCGATTTTAATTGAAAATAATTTTTTTACATTTATAGAGCTTCAATTATTTATTTTATATATTGTTTTAATGTCACGAATAAAATTGTAATAGTAATTTCTAACGCTTTATATTTTTCTTTTAAAAATTGAAATAAAAATAAAAAATTAAGAATTTAGTTATATTATCAGCTTTTTTAAAATGGGTGAATAAATGGTACCATAATTCTGACATTAATATAAATTCAATAACCGAAAATTCTATTAGAACCACATATTTAAGAACTCTTAAAGTTAAAAATACGCTTTTCGAACTGCAAATTTCGCTAAAATCCAAATAATTAACAAAAACTAAAAAAAATTAAATAAAATGATTAAAATGATAATAGGTGTAATTAATTTGTCGTAATAACGCCTATTGTTATTAACATAATATTACACAAAGGTAGTATCGTTAAAATCTTTCTCAAATTTCCTAACGTAACTAACTATTAAATTATCGATTGTTACACATTCACGTAGCATGTAGTAAATGTAAATTTTCTAAAAGCAAGCATGAAAACAAAACACTAATTGATATTAGACTTTAAAACTAATATTAGTTTTCTGGAAACGTATCTTTCAGAAAAGAACAAAACAAGCACTCTTATTACAAAATTTTTGAAGATATTTGAAAACATATGGTCATATAATTTCAGCACAAAACGTTGGAATCTCTATATTCAACTTTCATAAAATTTGCCAACCGCTCTCCAAATACGGAGCATTTAAAATAATCCTTGCAATGAAGGAATCGGAGATTGCGACTAGAAATCGTGAGATGGTAGCTGGTTTATACTAATTCAGGCAAAGAATTATATCTATCATTAATACAGCAGATTTAAATGATCTTGATTATAATACCGTGTAAGAGTTTTATTCAAATACTTCATGGAAATTTAAGCAGCTTTAAATGTAGTATTACTTGTGAATGTACATAATTCGTAAGGTTTGTGCATTTAAACTTTTTTAATTACTACATACTTAATATAAATATAACGCATAGGTTTGTATCGATTGTTTTGGTGTTCGAAATTGAGTGTCAGAATGCAAAAACTTTTAAAAAGAAATTTTTTGCTCTCTTATGAAATCGCTTTTAAACTCTCGCTTTTAACTTTAGACATAAATACATTTTACTCCACATTCCTCGCGTTTAAAAAAAATGAAAGAATGCAGCGTTTGTAAAAGATGTAATATAAGCAGTATTTATGAAAGACATCCTATGTCTATCATAAACCAAGGTGGTATATTCGAATAAAAAATGCATGGGAACTTTAAAGCTCTTAAAAATATAATAATCCGCTGCTCCGTACTTAGGTGATGCATATTTTAACATTTCCCGACAACTGAGGCGCAGAAAATGTAGTCGTCTACAACGCACGTGCGCGGCCAACATAAAGATCCCCGGTGCAAGGATAGGGAGGACGCAGGAGCGAAATTTAGCCTCAGTCGCGCGGAGAAAGGGAGACAACTTGAGCGTCTACCCCTAACTTCAGTAATTTGCTTCTTTACCCGGGCGCGCTCTATCCCTCCTGCCCGGGCGCCCTTTTTCCCTGCGCCCGCACTGCCGTCCGCCGTACAGCCAACTACTATCTCGCTATTCGAAAAGTTACGCGCGAAAAGTGGGGCGGGCGAGTTAGGCCGAGAGCGCGCGCGATTTCATTTTGGCCGGCGCACTTTGGATTTCACGGGGTTACGCCGACACCGCGCGCGCTTAGCCTTTATGCGCGCCCCCGAGAAATTGGCTTTGCATTGACGCGCGGCACGGGTGCACCGGGGGAGAGCTTTTCAATCAACGCGAGCCGGCCCGACTTTCCCCGGAGACGGGCCGAATAACCCGGGCTGCGAGCGCTTGCCCGGTGCGCCGCATTAGAGAACTTGGACGCCGCCGCTTGTCGAATGCAACTGACCGAGTCATTTGGCCCCGGGCGGCGATATGTGCCCCCGAGGAAAAAGGACCGGCTACACAGCCAATTGGCTAACGAACCCGCGCGCCCAGCAATGCCAGTCCGTACAAACCAACTTGGCCGTACAGCTTTATCAGGAAGAATTGAGCGAAATGTATCCCTCGTTCAAGTATTAAGCGATTTTTAACTAATTTTCTACTACCAAAGGTAAATATTAGCTTTTTTTAAAGATAAACGTTTTTACAGCTGTTTTCTGTTAAAGAAGTTCAGATGCGTATTTATAGGCGATATAGAAATGAAATATAAATTTAATTTGATAGTGATATTTCCAACAGGATATTTATACATTATTAAAGATGAATGGTAGAAAGTAAAGGTAATCTCTAATAAGACTTTAAGTTAGTTTTAGTCATATTCAATAGGTAAGGCTTAGCTATGCGTACACATTCATTGGGTAGCTAAGACTAGATCTCAAATCTGTAAGAGCGTCTCAAAGGAAACTGTAGTCTATACAGTTTCATTATACATTTCTGTAGTATCCAAATATATTTTAAAATAAAACAAAGATATTGTTGCAAAATAATTCCCGAGTGTTTTAAAGCATTCTCGTAACTTTAGATTACTCTTAGCTACAGAAACTACGCATACGATTAGCTAAACCTTAGCTACTGAGTATAGCTGAAGTTCGCTTGAACTAACTTTAGTAAAACTACTTTTATTTGCTTGCAGGCATTTTTTTAAGGATCGTTCACGAAGACTTCCTTCCAGACTACATCCGACCTGAAAACTCTGGCGAATGTTTAGACGGACGTAAATCCTTGGCGCTCGCGGTGACTGCGCCACAGCCGTGCCATTGGCGAAAAAGCCCGTCCGCGCAAAATCAGGGCGGCTCTTAAGATTCGGCGCACGAGGGGCGCCTTCCCCGGGAGAGCCGCGCGCGAGGCAAAAAGTACATTCCCCGGTAATAACAAGACTGCGCGGGGCTCTCGCGAGCAGCGGAATAATCCGCGTGCCGGGTCGTCATATCGCAGCGTCGGGCGAAAAAAGGAGGGGGGAGGGCGAGAGCCGAGGCCCCTTAACGCGCGCGCCGAGGACTGTATCAGCAGCGGGGAAATGCCGCCTTGACGGCGCGCGTGTCGGGCCTGCCAAGGGTCCTCCGAGGACCCCGGGGCCCGCGGGTCGTTCGCCGGACTTACCGCCGACTCGGGATGCCTCGAGGAGAGCGAGGCGCGGGCCGACTGCGCCCCCGGGAAGCGCCTGATGCGTACACCCGGGGTAATTAATTGCCAGGGCCACGGGCGGCGCGGCTGGATTTACACGTCGTCGCGGCAGGCCCGCGATACGGCGCGCCCCCCCCGGAACTTTGCGTGTAAATTCCACCGGGGTGCACGAATAGCGGGATAATGCGCGGATGGTTCTGTCGAAACTTATTACAAGGAGAAAAAACTGGACGCGACGCGATAGGGGAATCACACCCGGCTCTTTAGCTTGATTTCTTAGCTGGCAGCCTCTCGTAAATTGCCTCAAATCGTGTTGCGCCCATTCCGCGGGCATCTCTCTCGGTCCAGTGGCACTCGTAAATCTCGGGGCTCGCCGCAGCGGCCAGGAATTATTATTGCCGACCTGCCGGGAAAAACCGACAAATCGAGTAGATTCGCCGGCGGTTATCTCGCGCAAAACTGCGGACCGACTGGGGTGGGCGGGGCGAGTGGGCGGCAAAGGAGGGCCCCTGAGAAGTCGGGGGGGGTGAGTCGGTCGGGTGTTCGGAAGACGCGTGGCCGGGCCGAGATAAAGAACGCGCGGGGCGCAATCCTCGGCGCGCATCATATCCGGCGGGCGCGGCGCGAGATAAATCCCGGCGGAATTATTTATACCCCGGGGCGATGCGCCGGTCTCCCGGCGGCGCCGGCTTTATTCCCTGTGAGGCGCAACGGCTCTCGGCCCACGCGTGTAATGTCATTATTCTCCCGGGGCGCGCGGCGAGGCCTCGGCCCGTCTCCGCGAGGGCGCGCGCGCCCCTTTCCGCCGATGACTCGCGCGCCGGCTTTTCACTACCGGGCGCGAGTTCGGCGGATTCCGTCGATATGCCGACGCCCGCTTGATAAATATGCCCTAATGGCCTCTGGGCCGCGAGTGATGAAGCGCCCCGGGATCCTCCATTTTTGCCCCCGCCGCTGTTTTCGGCCGAGTCGTTACGGCCGAGTGGGCCGCTCCCCCCCCCGAAGATGACGCTTTATAACTCGGTACTCGCCCGCGGCTTGTAACTGCCAGGGGAAAAATAGAGACGTGCGGTTTTTTTTTTCCTTTTCAAAGGTTTCGGAATTTCGTGGAATCCCCTATGTTGGCCTTTCAATCGGGCCCGGGGAATCGGCTGCATATTTTTGAATGAAAAATTTTCTGTTTGCTTTGAGACGCGCTTCCCTTTGACAGAGAAAAATTGTCCATTATTTGGGAAATCCGCGGTTCAGCCCAATGGAATAAAAGCCCCCGGCCAAATTTCATTATTCCCCGGTCAATGTATAACTGCGACGCGGTATATTGAAATACCCCGGGAAATTGCGCGTCGGCCGAGCGGCGGAACGAGCGTAAAGTCGAGCTAATTGCCGCTCAACAATCTTATCTTCGGCCCGGCTGGTAGCGGCCTCGCGATTAAGCCGCGGAGGCATCGATTGCCGCGTCCGAGCGCAGCCTCCTCTCAATTCCCGCCGAGGCATTTTCTTTCGGTGATTCACGGCCCGGGCAAAGCAGGCCGATGGGCCGGGGTCAGCGGGGGGCCAAGGGGCTTCGGGGCTAACGGGTATTGTGACGTACACCCCGCTGAGTCGGCTGGCCCGCACAATGCCTGCGAGCCGTGACCCCTATTGACCGAGCTGACAAAACTAAATACCGAGCACGCGGGAATATTTGCGCGTCGGCCTTCCACTGTGTCCACAGCGGCTGGCGATATCTCACGCCGCGCCCTAGCCCCCTCCCCGCTATCGATCCTTTCGACCGGGTCTTCGATTACTCGAGTTCTGACCCCGAAAGTCCTTGCGGAAGAAACTCGGTCTGGAAAAAAGGATTACCTTCTTGTTCTAGTCCGATCCCCGGCGACCTTTATATTGTACCACGTTTCGATGCCTAATGAATTAAAGAGCAAGATGAATTAGTTCCAGTCGCGCGGTAAAGCCGTACACTGCACAAACGCGAACGTTTCACGGATACTCAAAGCTCGCTCCGCTTTCCGAGCTACATTTAAGTATGCCGACTGAGCTGTCTCGGTTCAGGGCGAGGTTAATTTCAAATGATGTGCTGTCAAATGCACGGACTCGATTTAACTCGCATATATTCAGCATGATTACGCGCCTGTTTATTTGTATAAGCACGCAAATAACCGTTTGTAATTCTTATGTGTATTATTTTAGATTCGCCGATATATTGTACCACTTTTAAAGACGGTTTTCCAGTATTTATGCATTATAATATTAGCATTGTTCTTTAATAAAATCATAAAGTTTATCAATAGCATTAAAGCTCGCTGGCAGAATATTTCTATGTAATTCTAACGGTTGGACGAAACTATTTATAATTCATTATTAATTAATATTAATTAGGACAAAATGATAGTTAGTATACATTTTAACCTAAATTATTTTCAATAATAAATACATTTATACATTTTGATTGCAAATTCAGAAATGAGAAGTTTATTCTTTAAGAGAAGTAAATGCATGTAAAGCGTGCGAAATTGTACTTCGGATTGCACTTCCATTAACTATTTGCGAGGATATTTTTGATTTCCTAAATGCACTATTAATTATATGTAAATTTAGTCTTCGTTGCTTTAGTTAGCTCTTTATTCAAGTTTATTTAGCGTTCTCAAAAAGCCTTTTATCCCATTAATTTGGCACTAGTGATTTTTCCTCACTCGCTAATTTTGTATTTTAAACAAGTTTCATAGTGCAATTGTATCTTTTTCTAGATTTGAAATATAGGTATGCAAAGAAATTATAATTTAAACAAGCAATTAGCTTATAAACTAAAAATCAATTGCAATATATGAAAAAATTTTGAGAGAAAAATAAAAACAGTTTAATCAAATACACTTGCGGTACTCCGTTGTATATATAGCATACGTTAAAAAGTTTTTATTCAAAAAAGAATTCAATTATAGAATAACTTGTTCATATAAAGATTTAAGCAGTTAATTGAAGTTCTATTTTAATGTACTTAATTTGTATGTGTAGAAAAAAGGGCACGTGAAGACTATATTTCATTATTTCTCAGCTGAATAATTACTTTTCAAAAAACATTTATGAGCTTTAACTGAGCTCCATAATTTTAATTATTACCTTAATTAATGAAACAAAATCTCTTAATTGGAAAATTTTACGCAATCATTTTCAATGTTTCCTGGATAAGTTTAAGAAAGAAAAAAACATTTATAACTCATACCGGAATAAGTTTTTTCTCGTAATTTCATTAACTTTGCATTTTACGTAATCTCGAGGGACAGTAATTACTTTTCCTGAAAATTTTATGTGCTTTGTTGATTAAAGGAAGTCGGTTCCCTCTCCCTCACCGTTCATAAGAGAAAACAGACGGCTTTATGCTGGAAAAACGTGACGCGGCCAGTCCGCACTAGCGCGACTAAAATTAAATTCAGTTCCATATGAAATTCAGACTCCGGCCAGCTTGAATCATTCGACTTGAATATAAGAATTGTTAACCCAGTCACGTAGACGTCCGTACGATGCGAAGGATTCGTTTTTCCCTGCGCGGGAGGTGACGGAAACCAGACTCTCACTGAATGGAGAGGGAAGAGAGTCAAAATGCAAAACAAAAAAGAGTGAAGGGACTGGTTGCTTTACGTATTTAGATTAAGAAGAAGAAAATTTCGCCACGGACTGTCGAAAATCAAAAGAATCTAGAAATGGGTTGTACATGTAATGTACAAGATATCATTTCGTATCTGTATAATGTACGATATTAATCTTGAAAAGAATGAAAAACATTAATTAGAAACAATAAAATAAAAAAATTAGATTAAAAAGAAAATATTAATTGGTTTTGAATTTAAATGACATGTTATTTAGTAGTTCTGAAATAGCATTATTTTTTTCGAATATGAATTTACCAGTGAAAAAGGTCCGTATATAGTCAGACGGGTCAGTATAGTACTCTAGTACATGTAGTAAGACCGTTTCTCCATGTTGAAAGACCGATGTATTAAGCATAATATTTTTATAAATATTTTGAAAAATTTCATTTTGTTTTGTACATGCAGCTTTTGTAATACTTATAAAAATAGAAAATCATTAGTGTGCACATGTGCATATGTGTATATATTTATATACACATATATGTACACGTATATATACTTCATCAAAAAAGTATCTAAAAGAAATAGAAGTCAATACTTCAAAGTTAATAATTTGAAAAGATAAACAAAATATTAAAATAACGAATTCTAATACTTTATAAAATGAAAATAAAACGATTGAAATTACACCAAATATATAAAACCGATATAAATATAAAGAATTGATATTAATAGTAATGAATATAGAAACATATCAATCCAGTAAAATATTTTGTATTGTATGCCATTTTTGTTATTATTCATCTATCTAAAAATGCTTTACATTAAAAGATAAATACTTTTATGCAAGATAAAATAAATATAACCGTATGATATTGTACAGGATCAGGTCGCATTTAAACCATCTCCGGTTCCGATAAAATTAATGTCCTGATTAATTCGGTTTAAAATATTCAGTTGACCTATAATATTATATTATTATATTGACCTAAATCGTATATTTTGGAACTAACCTTTGGAAATAATAAGACGCAAATGTGGGAAACGGATAGGTTTAATTGCAAACGATCTTGTTCGAGAACCATTTACTAGGGCGCAATCGAATTCTATTGCCCTTTTCATTATTTAAAACGATCTGGCTGTGTTATACGTTAATAGTACTTCGTTCGTGGTTCAAGGTGTTACGTCCGTGAAACGAATGCTAATTCCAACTTAACTGTGTAAATCGCCGAGGATTTTGCAGTCTGATTCGTCTACATGATACGGGTGTGTAATACAAAACAAGACAGTGCAGATAAACATTGCGCAATTCAGCGCGAATAAACATAATTCACAATGTTCTAGTTTTTCCTTTAGTATTTTCCTTTTCATTGCCAAGAGACTTAATTACATAGTTAAACTTCCTGCCAACTCTTTTTTGACTTCTTTCCTATGTATATGTGTAGTACATCTCCTTTGCATACCTGATATACACGTGTTAACGTGCTATGTTCTATACACTCACTATGTTTACTTTGAATATGCATAAACGTTTCAAATATATACATACATAAACGAGTGTTTGTAAGTAAATTTAAGATGAAATGAAATGAGGTGATCAACATTTAAAAGTTAGTTCTCTTTACCAATGGCAATATAAATCGAATTTGTATATTCGAAATACTGCACGCATATGCACAAACAGAGGAGAGACAAACAACACAATAGGAGCCTTCGCATACGGTCAGCTAATGAAGACTGCAGACCAAATCAGGGTGGGATCGGTACGTGAAGTTTGTGGGACAGATTTGCGCGTGAATATTGTATGGGGCATAATGAACGTAATGAGCAATAATAATAACGATAATGGCAATAATGCTAACAATGCCGCCGTAACGAGCATGTACATATATACTTTCGCATTCTCAGACATATCTGTACAAACGGTTTCGAGGGACTAGCGAATTGCAATATTATAGGGACTCCCTTCGATACGTAGATTTACATTAGCGATGATTATCTTCATATTACTTCGTATTTTTATTTTATCGATTGTATTCTATAAATAGTAGTATTACCAAAGTGATTTATTGTAGTAACAGATTGTTGGTTTACACTAAGATTTCGCTTACCCACAATAATCAAATCATTGTTCCAAAAGTACAATGCAAGACCACACCAGAGTTGACTCTATTTTGATATTTCGTACTACAGTAGTTTTATGTGATCCGCTGATGCTGTTCACAATCGGTATTCAGGTGTAGTTTTGGATGCGTGACCAATGACCGAACCTAAACGAAAGAGAGTCAATTGATCAGGAATCGCTCTACTTATATTTTGAATCATTCGAGAATAAGTAAAACTCTTTATAATGAATTTTAACAAAGGTGCATCAAGATAAATCAACGTTATATTTTATCGACAGTAGACTATTAATGCATTTGATCAATAAGTATTTTTTGATAAAACTTTAATGAAATTAATGACAAAGGCTATTATTGAATATGTAAATATTGAACATTTAAGAAAATTTAAATTATGAGATCATTTGTAGAAAAATTGTTATCTTTTAAATAGTGATTAATTAAATTATAAGTAAATAAAAGCTAAATACAAATTTTGCCTTTTTACATGCAAAAAAGCATAGCCAGTAAGTAGAAAATGCCCGTTGCTAGAATATGGTAATATGTAACTGTGTCAGGCGTATGAAAAGGTCCGCTTATTACAAAGAATCGCGCCTACACCTGGTGACTCATGTCGCTCGTTAGTATAAACATTTTTCTCTTATTCGTTTTGAATTTTGTATTTTTTTTCTCAGAGCAAATGTAAAACTACATTCGTTTTAACATATCAGTTATTTTCACAAAAAGCGTTATATTTGTAAAGCTATTTTCAGAGTTGATGAAAAACTTTATAGAAGTAAATAAATAATAGAAAAATAATTGAAAGCAAGTTATTCCAGTTATTTTAGACTTTCTAAAATGCGTATTCCAATATCTAACAATCACATTATTAAGTATTCTAGACTAGAATGTATCATTAAGCACCGCTAAACATATTTACTAAGCAAAAAAATTCTTCAAAAATGTGAATACAAGAGACCATCATCAACACACTGCAATGGGGTAGAATGGTATTGAAATATGATTTCTATGTATGTTTTCATTAATAAAATATTTAAAATAAAAAATAAAATTTACAAATATTATGTTCAAATGAAGTTTAATCAATAATAAATATAAAAAATTGTACATTGTTTATTGCATTAAATCATTTTATTTCCAATCACATTCTATTACTTACTTTATTGAAGGCTTTGAGATTGATAAAGTAAATCGTTTTGTTAAGAAATAGTTTCTCATGTGAAGTTTTAGTTGGATCAGTTAACTCGTACCTCTGTGGCCTTGACAACTCACTTGCGTTACAGTCCCGACAATCTTTGACAAAGGAATAGGTCGACCACGAAGACAAAGACCCCAGAAGTTTTGTCACCTACTCTCACCATTGAAGAGGACTTGCATTCACTGACAGCTTTTGATGATGGTTTGGCTCTTAATCCTAAAAAAATACGATCAAAACAATATCATTCAATTGGCTAAGCAAAACCATGTTTCATAAAAAAGCTCATAACTCGAAGCTTTCCCTTCCCCCGTGAAATTTCATGTGCTCACGCACAACGAATCTGCCTTTTGTGCCCCCTTTTCATTTTTTCCACAAACACCGAGCACTTATACAGCCTACCTTGAAAATTCGAGTAAAATGCAGGAGTGAGCGCGCGCTTGGGGCGCCGTAGGCTAAAAGGCTTAGCGTCCGCTCCCACAAAAACAGGAAAGCCACGAGTCACCGGACCGTGTGCCCACGCGCATAAGCTTGACTAACGACGAACATCAGATACGCGGCCGCGGATCAGTCGAGCGTCGAGAGAGCTCGCGCTTCAGCCGAGCGGCGCGTTAGGCCGGCTGACGCCCCACCGCGATACCCCCGCGCAATATTTTCCCCTCCCCGCGCCGCTCCTCCCTTTGTTACCGAGCAGGCTGCATTTTTCGCCCCCCACCTCCTTCCCTACGCCCCTATCTCCGTAGCGCGATTTTTCAGCGGCGTGAGAGCCGCTCACCCGGCAGACTGGCTCCGAACAAAGGAGAGCTCCGAACGATCGCTCGCCCCGCGAATTAAACAAGTGTGGACGCGAGCCCGCGGAATTAAACCGACCCATCAAAAAAACTATCGGTCGCTGCGAATTGGCGCTCGAGGGGGCGCCGCTCGATCGAGAAGAAGTGCCCGCCGATTTGAATGTACGACCTGGTCGAAATAAAGAGAGGATGCTTCGATTAGGATCGTTGATTTACATTGCATTGTTGAAGATCCCGATGAATAGAGCGATGATGCCTTTGTCAGTGGATGCGCCTCGCTGCTATGGCACTCATTGATCTATTTAGTTGGATGATTCAAATGATACAGGTAGTATAGTCGAGGCATTGTCAAGTAATTCATACTTTATAGGTTAAACATAGGCATTTTGATAAAATTTTCAGATAAGCAAATGGCGAGAATATTAAAAAATCAAAGCATTACTTTTTTAATTCCACATCTACCTATGTAATGTATGATAAAAAGTTATTATTATTAACCTCCTTTTTATTGAACTATTAAAAATAAATAAAAGAATTAAATTTTACACTAAGACGATATGTACGCATCCAGGGCAATAAGGAACAAAACGGAGAATATAGTTAAATACGAAGATCTTTAGGAAGGAATGGATAAAAATTGTCGGTTATATTTAAATACTTCAGATCTGGATAAAAGTTATAAAGTAGGGGAGCCAGAAATCCCGAAAAAGGCAATGGACGGTGACAATGTTACCGAGGCCGTTTAGCATCACTAAATTCGATATTCGCCCGTAGAGCCGGGCCCTGAGTACTTCGGCCCTCCAAAAAGCGTCACGGGCGGCCTGGATTAGCCGAGGACCGGGCGCGAGTGCGCAGCTGGAAAGCCCATTAGGCGATATGGGTGGGGGAGGCGCGCGCTCGGCCATTGCACATGCGTATTGCGCCGTCAAGGCGAGCCCCGACACACTGTCCTCGCGATTACGTGACCGCTTAACGTTCCTAACGTGCGAGGCGCCGATAACCGTATCGTTCAGTTGGAGCACTCTGGGGTTTATTTCGGCTCCGTGATTCCCACGGGTGGCTCCCTCGGATTGGGACGCGTCAGTCTGGATATTGCCCCCGTGTGCATGCGTACGCATTGCCCGGAAATCGAGCGGTGCTTTTGAGGCCGGGCGCTCATGCCTCGGTCCTGCCTCGAGACGAGGACTATTTGACGAAGGTGTAGGCGGCGGTCGCGACCCACCTAGATGTTTTCCTCTGCTCTTGCGTTCGAGTGATGGATGTGACGTATTGGCTTCTGGTTCAAATTGAGATAGGTGACTGATTGGTACATTTATTAATCTGGGTATTGGCCACTGATACGGTCTTGGAAGTAATATTTGGACAAAATCTAGAAGGATTTAGGTGTTCGGATGAGGAAGTAATATTCATAGCTACAAAGTAAATGTCATTTACTTGAGAACGACAATGCTTTCTTATCCTCTTACCCTCCATTAATATATTACATATGTAAGAAAATTAAGATCCTCGTGAATATTTGCGTCAAAATCGATTGTCCTATATATCTTACTGTGCAAAATTTTTATTCAAAAGTCTTTTACTTAAAACTGTGAAAGAATTTCAGATCTTAATATTCGTTAACTACATTACACTGAAAATTTACTTGAACATATAAATATTACTTGAACGTTCTAAATGTTAAAATTATTTTGTCCGTTGCTACAGATTATTGAATAAAATAAAGAAATTTCACTATTTCCATTTATTATTTATTGCTCATCAATATAAATCAACTGTAGAATAAATCACCATTGTTAATAATATGAATCATTTAATATTTACAAAACATGATTCAGTTGCTTGTCAATTTTAGAAATAAAATATGCAATAGAGATCAGAGTACGAGTTAAAATTCAAAAATATGCAATAGTCTGACAAATGAAAAGTTTGTACATGTATACGGCCGAGTGTAATAAAGAGCGATGAAAAATTCATCGAGAGGAATAGCGACACTAATTAAACGGAGTTAAGAGAACTCCCCATAGAATCCAGAGTGCGTCCGAGCTAAGCATTCGCTCGACTTCTCGGCCAGTATCTCTTGTCGAGCGAAACAAGCTGGAATAGCTAATAGCCTCTGGCGAGGGGAAAATTAAAAGAAGTGGAGGAAGAATCGGATGGACGAAGGAGGAGGCGGGGGACAAGGTAAGGGGTGGGGCGCGAACGAGGCGGAAGGAAGGCGAGAGCAGTTCATATTCATGGTAATTGCCCTCGCAGCTCTCGGGCCAAGCGGAGGGTAAGGGGGCGGCGAAGGCGAGGACGTCGAGTGCAGTTTATAATTAATTCATTGGATTAAACTTTGCGCCCCGCGTACCTAGTATGCATTACCTGCGTCGCGGGCAAAGATCCGAGGCCGGCAGCCTCCGCCCCCCCCCCTGTCCTTTTCCCGGTGCAGCGGCCGCACCGTTGCGGACCGACCGCATGCGAGGCCGCCCCTTGGTATCCGCAACACGTTTCTCGTCATACTGCTCGAGACTGCGGCCATCCCTACGAGGTGCGAATATACTGCCTGGTCGTTAATGCAATGAAGAAAAGGAACGAGGCTACACAATGCCAGAGAAGAAGTACCCGAGGCCTTACTCCTCGCACGACTATGATTTTCCTGATGAATAAGTCTCGCGGAGAAAAAGAAAATAATGCACGAGTGCAAGTAACAATATCATTGTAAGCATTCGCACGAGGTGATAAGTACGCGATTGTGCTGCGAGTCCCCGTGGAAGCTGTACCGTTGCGAGAAAACAAAGCTCACGTCGTTCTTTTACCTCTAATTGGCTTGAAACGATCCGTTAGTTTCCCCTGCCACGATCGTAGCGAACTCCTCAAAAACGAAACTAATTCTTTTTCCACGGCGGGACACCGGACTTGCGGGCAGGAGTGTCTTTGAAGTGCTGCCCGAGGAGTAAAATAAATAGATCAACGTGGAGAACTCGAGGGTTGTCACTGCCGCGGGACAATATATTTTACTGCAAAGGTTGCATAAATGAAAGCCCTCCGTAACACACTTGCCCGCGGATATCGCGCCGGGCGGAGAGCGTGGGAGGACACCTCGACGCCGCTTCAATTTATCAAGGGCCCGGGCGAATGCGTGCCTTCCCCGCCAACCAAAGCTAACGCGCTACGCTTCTCTCTCTTTCTTTAGCTCGCTCTACTTTCCCTCTTTCCGCCCCGCGTTTAATGGAGTCTAAACGATGATTCACGGCTTTCTTAGCGCGCGGCCTGAATGACCGGCGCGAGCACGCCGTCTATTTATCAAGCATTCATACTGCGCATCAGAGATCGACGTTTTTCTCCCGACGAGCGGGCGTCGAGACCGCGCTTGAAGAAAACGCATCCCTCTAGTGCTCGCTCGCGGGTTTTATTCGACTGAGTCGTTACCTCGCTACGACAGTTGCTTGGTGATTTTTAAGTTGCCTGATATGAATGAAAAGATTATGCTGTACTTACCTTTACATGAAAGCATACATGGTACTTAATGTTTATCCTTTGCTTCAATAAGTATAATAAACCGTATTGAGTTGGGACATAATCATTGATTTATAACCAATGTAATGATATTTATTGATTATTATTCCAATTTTTAATTGATTACATTGAATTAATTGTATTTTAGTTAGTAATTAATATTACCATTTACCATACATTGTATAAAAATAAAGTTGTACAAACATTCCTTGTCATCGAAACCAATAGAAGAAATACAAGGTAATTATAAAATAATATTAGTTAAACTTGTACATTATTAACAAGTTGATAAAGTAATATTAATAATACTTGTAATGTGACTTTTTTATATTATTTGAGCCGCGAAGAAGGATACCGTATCAAAGTGAAATTATGATTTACTTAAAACTAGATTTTATTTAAATAAAAGTTGTCGCTACAATACATTAAAATCTATTACACTTAATTCTATTTAAGCCTATAATGCGCGCGCACTCGCTTATGCTTCCCATCGCTCTCTCTCTCTCTCTCTTACATTATTCCTATGGCGGCTGGTGTCTCTACGTCCCTTGGAAAACAAGCCCACGGCTGGACCGTCGTGCACTGCGACGATGCGAGGAGCTTCGTTGTGCGCTCACTGTGGGTTGCTCGGCGGATAC
This sequence comes from Sycophaga agraensis, assembly GCA_018906755.1. NCBI lineage: Eukaryota > Metazoa > Arthropoda > Insecta > Hymenoptera > Pteromalidae > Sycophaga > Sycophaga agraensis. The sequence continues at coordinate 2,492,943 of JACCIE010000003.1, forward strand.
CATCTCGGTGCGAGTACAACAAAGTTGGAGGTTTGTCGCCCCAGGTTATTAGACCAATGTCTTCGGTCGGAGATGATCTGCCCGTCGCTGCCGTGAGTCCTTGAGGGGCGAGCGTGCGTCTGAGCGTACCGGGGCAGTCCGGGGAGGGCTAGAGATGATCACTCCGGCAGGTAATGCCTTGCTCTTTGCGTAACACAGCGACTTTACTGTGTTGGGCCTTGTTTTAGGCGTTATATACCTATGCTTACGGCAATGCGCATATCTCTACCGATATGTTGAGCTCTCTTGATCGTCTGACTTTCAGTGCGCCGATCGACGAGCGTTGATAGCCACAAGCAAAACCACGCCCCTAGCTTCATAGGCGTCGATCCTACAGCAACGTAGACATTGCAAAATGGACTTATCCTGTTCATTGTATACTATAATAATATTATTGTAAAACATTAAAAAGAATTCGCTCATAAATCATGCTAACTCGCGTATCCCCCTACATTAATCTGTGCTAAACGTATTAATAATTTCCTCTTGTACCATTCCAACTGGTATGGTGAATATAAGAGCATATCTGAACAGGAGAGAAACTTGTCATATTGGGCTAGATATATAATTCTTCTTAGCTTTCTACTTCGTTCAATATTTCTCGGGGTTCTGTACTTATAGTTTTCTCCTACATAAATTACCTTGGTTATTCTCTGAATTAATCCATTGTTCTTTCTTTTTTATCTTTATACTATCCCGATGGACACCTATCAAAGCAGTTCTTCATTGCAGAAGCTAATCATAAATTTGGTAGTGAATTGAATGGATATTTGTTAAATCAATGCCTCAACCATAAGTGCCAGTATTCGGTCAATAAACCAATTATCTCACCGAGAGACTGCTGGCAACTGCGACTGTTGACGTGAATTGGTTTATGAACGTTGACGATACCAGGGGATCATAGATAATAGTTTCGTTACCGAAAGATTCTAACTCATACTAAGATTTTTTGACGAAGCATTTATATATATATATATATATATATATATATATATATATATATATATATATTCAGAATCAATTTTTTATGCCACCCATTTGTGTCTTTTCCATTTTCTATTTACAAAAGTCAAGACTACGCTTTTCAAACTCAATCTTCATGATAAAACAATAATAATGCAGTACATTTTAGAACACATGATCAATAGAATGTGGTTTTTTCTATGTATCGCTAGGCACATTTTAATAGCCATCTTTTCCGAATATAAGGCCAGCATCTTGTAATCTATGACACATGGTCAATGATGACAAATGCATCATGTCGAATTCATTCGTCACGACCACCCTTATAGATTTTCAAAGGGCCTACTTTTATGTTCTCGCTATTCGTGTACATCGTCTTTAGGCATACGGGGCAATTACTTTTCCGCGCGTGACGTTCTTATCACCTCCACGCATGAGAGGGAGACCTTCAGCTCTGTTTTCCGAGAAGGGTTGAAAACCTTTTAACAAGTGACGCTCACTACCATGCTGCTGGCGTTTACTTCGTCTTTAACATATGATGGGAAGAGAGCGGACGTGAACATGAGTTTCCGTTCTGTCAGGCCTGAGGTGCACTGCGTTACCTTGCACCTGTCAGAAAAAAGTTACTGAAATTAACTTGTGAAACCTTTCCGCAATGTTCTACTGGAATTACTCAAGTTTTATAAAAATCAATCGGACAGCTCACTGTTTTTAAAGAAATCTAATCTTCGAACATTGTCAATATTAATTAGCATATTAATTCTTAATCAGATTGCAAAGTTTGTCATAATTTTTTCATAATGTATATCTAAAAAATATTTTGGAATATGAATAGTATATGGATAAAAAATAAACTCTAGTGTAATTTAAATAATTTAACAAAAAGCTATATGAATCTGCTTATGGCAGATAGAACAGAGAATGGATGAAATAAATTATTGAGAATAGTACAATTGATAGTTAAAAATATATTTATTGAAATAAACATTGAAATAAACAAGAAAATCAAGGAAAGTATTACAAATTGATTTTTCTCACCTCTTGAGTCGACTAATGATCAAATAATGAGGGGTCATGAGTCTTGCTTAATCACCGCGCGCTATCCCCTCAGTGCAGGTTACTCAGGCAGCTCGCCTACCATCGACACCCGGCTTTCCGGAATTTTCCGAACTTATACGACGAAAAGCAACTGTCGTTGGGCCGCGACTCCTGGATAAGAATTTGAATTATCTTTTCACATGCACGTTACTCCGGTTTTCATATACAAGGAGCAAGCTGTGCGAGATCTATTACGTTAGGCAGCCTACAGCAGCTGACGCTACATCTCCCTTATGAAGACACACGGACGACCTAACAAAAGCTCGCACTTTTACGTCATTCTGGAAGTTCGAAAATAGAAAGTATATCAATAATTTTTAGGCAATGTACAAAATATTTATTATATTCAAAATCTTTAGACATTACCGCCGCAGACAACTTTATAATATATGAATATCATGTCTAGGGTAAAAATTCCACCAGTAAAACTAGGCGAAACGCCAGTAGCTCACAAGTTTTTAATGGCCAGTTTTAAGTGGTATGAAACTGGTTTGAAATTGGTATTGTGTCAAAATATGAAACCGACGAAACGTTAATTATTTTTTATTGATATATTGTTTTTGTATGCACTTTATACTAAAACTAAAATAAATAAAATTTAATAAAATTATACCTTTCTTGTAACATTATCTTTCTAGTAAAGAGTAATTACTCAGGATTTCGTTAAATATCTCCAAAATATTTGCTTTCTGAAGTAAAAAAGTCTATCACAGTAACAATTTAATTTCTAAACTTTGAGCTGGTTTGATATGGAGGGGTATGGCAAAAAAGAAAAGAAACGGGCAACCGAAAGAATTCGTGTGAAATTGAATCTCTGAAAAATCATGCGGAACAAAGTGAAAAAAGGGGGTAGAGGGGAAGTGAAGTGTTAGGTAGGGGGCGGAACGACGCGATAACCGCCGCGTCGGCACGGCCCGCGGGGAATGATTGACTACTCGACGGCTCCCCGACCGACTGGCTTAAGCGGCGGATTATGCAGCTTAAAGCGAGTGACCTACGACCACGAGACACAGTATGCCACTTCCGCGAAGGCTTGGAGTGCCTATACTTGAACGGCTCTCTGCGCAAAACTAACATTTGAGTTCAGTTTTAATCCTATCGCGTGGTTAAGGAATGGGCGTCGCTTAATTCTTTTCTATAATGAGCGCTATTATCCGAGTGAAGCCGTTGCCATCGCACGCTCAGTACGAAGGCTAATATCGGATTTGCAGAGATTTCCGTATACTACAACCAATCGTCTATTCGATAAAACAAGTATGTACATCGATATGAAAGTTGCACAATGTCGACTTGAAAACTTCAGGTCTAAGTTAAATTTTATGCTAATTGGGATCATTCAAGAGCCACTTAAAATAATGTCTGTGTTCAATATATGCGCATTTATATTCACAATTAAAATCTTTCAGATGATCTGTGTATTGTTGCAACTTCTTTAACTTGGAAATCTTTCACGAATCTTTTTTGTAATGAAAACAGATAGTACTAGTTCAAAAATACATTCTAAATCAGAAAATGATGTAATGCAAAAAAAAGTTTCTTGTCCTGTGAAGAAACAAAGTATAACTGATCATCTATCGTTGTTATCTCAAGTTATTATAACGTTATAAATGGAAATTAAAATGTTAATAAAAAAGCACCAATTACATAGGTTTTATTTACAATTGACAAGAATATTTAAAATATTAGTCGACTTCAAAGCAAAACTATCCCACTTTTATTTTTCTTTGTGCAAGAAGGTAATTGATCTTATGCGTTTACAAAGCTTGGGGCTTCAATCACTGACTTTTCCCATGATTTTTTTTCTTTCATCCTAAAACATGGAATCGGAAATCCGATTTTCCTTCTGTACGCCCATACGTCGTTCATGGTCACGTTGTGAAAGACCGGCGATTGACAATAATTTCTGATTCGTTTTGTGGGTGAGGTTTAATCTAACGGTTTCCTGACTCGTGCATCAGCCGCCGGCATGTAAATAATTCTAGACTATTCTGACTGACGTAGCACTCAGATTCTGTTACTGACCACTTTGATAGATGTCAAAGTTTTTGATGTATTTATATCATATTTATATCATATCAATAGTAACGTTTATATTTGAAAATTCTAGTTAAAAACTGTTGAATGTGTTATACGAAAGAAATTGAACGTACATTCATATGTTTTGAAATAATTTTACAGTCAATACATCGGAAAAATTTTTTTTACGTTTTTAGAATACTCTGTTTTTAAAATTGCATCTAAATATTTCAGTAAATGTTAAAATATTACATTTAAATGGATTTATTCGTTATTGGGTTTGACAAAAACTACAAATATGAAACATTAAATTCATTTTATATTAATTTACTGTATTTAAAAAAATAAAAAAATTTAAAGAAACTTTTAATTATTTAGTAGCAAATATTAATATTTTAGATGCATTTGCAAACATTTTAATTTCATTAATAATATTTATTAAAAATTAGTAAATCTATAAATACTTTATATAATTTTAAATGAATATAAATCTTTGTAGATGCTTTTTAGAGTAAATCAATAATATGCTACACGTATAACAAGCGGCTCCATCTATATTCACTTGGAATCTCACTCTGTTGCGAACTTTATACTCACAGTCGGTAAAATCATACAGACCATTATTACGTGCATCTCTGGATATTAATAACACAATATTGATGAAAAAAAAAATTATTGTTAAAGTAATATACAAAAATACCCCTTTCTCGGTTTTCAAGTATTCTCCCGAAATCTAACTTTGACATGGAGTTTATTACAGAAAGAACGGGTGTTGTGACTGTTGATGGTATACCGTTAGTTATTATTCGGGCGCGACACTAAAAGTTCCGCGCGTCAGGCATAGCGCCGGGGAAGCTTCCCATGCTATGCCGTTGAACAGAAGCCTCGCACGTAATAAAAAAGGGGGGAGTCTGTGGGGCCAGAAATGTGATTTCTTGTCACGTAGTGCCCTAGCCAAGTTTTCGCAGTCCCTCGCGGAAGAGGCGTTTTTGAGACAAGTTCTAAGTTATGCCGAAACTTAGGGGGCCCAGTAACAACCCATGAAAGTGTTTTCTCGTCTTTTACGTCCGACTCAATCGCTCCTCGAGATTTAGCGGATTCGCTTCTTGAATTTAATGCGCTCGCGAGTGCGGCCCCGAGGCCTGGAATTAAAGGCGGTGATAAAGAGCAACGAGAGAGAAAGAAAAAATGGAGAGGAGTGAAAGGGAGATGGAACGTATGCGCATGTAAAGGAATTTTTAATCGGATAATTTGATATCGGATAATTTGATATCGGATAATTTGAATCAGATAATTTGGTATAAGTATTATACTGCAGTTAAATAAACATATTAAAAAATTACAAAACTACATTGTCGTGAAATCTTATTTAGGTCTGCTGAACAGCTAGAATGAAAACACTTTAAACTTTCTTTTATTTATAATTAGTTATTTTTAAACTTATTTCAGTTATAGTTTATTACTTTAATTTTTTGTGTAATTAAAATATAAGTAAGATATAAGTCGTAATTTGAAAATGTAAAATTTTGTATATATAGTAAATTGAAAAACTGGGTGCAATAAAAATTAATTCCTTTTAATAATTATTATATTTCGTCTATATATTCAATTCTTATTTGAATCCAACAAATTTCAAGATCTTGGTAATTTCTTATAGTATGGGTGAGCAAACATAAAATTCTTTTATAGCGAATCGATGTAACCGAAACATTTTCGTTTTTTATGCTAAATAAACTACTGCATGCATTCTTAGCATTCACTTTCCATTACTTTTTTAATAAGATACAACCAATTATGTTTGCCTTATTATCAAAATCATATTTCGTTATATCTTTTGCGTATAATCACAAAACAACTAGTTTTATTACAGATTTATTTACAGATTACAGTTTTATTAAAGAATATTTTAACTATTATTAAGCATCTAAAATTTGGCAGAGAAAAATCAGCTGGATAAATAATTAGCCAAGACCCGAGAACACGTAAATAAGAACGTGAACATGCAACGGCTTCAAAAATTGCACTGCTCTCTCGATGTATAGTGAAGCAGTCATCTACGATGGGCTGCAGACACTATCCCCTCAGGGACATTGGCACCTGGGCGTAGCAACGGTCGCTGCGTCGGTATGGGAGCAAACAGTTCCGCGATAAATTGGCGAACCTGGCTGCTCTAGCGCGCGATTCCGCCGCCACTCGTTATCGCTCTCGACTGGAGGACGGGGGTGCGAAAAAAGTGAAGTGGTGGGACGCGCCGAGACGCGAGAGCGGCCTATATCTATAGGGTGAGCCGCCGCGACAGACGAGGCGTGCAAGAAGGGCCAGGAAGAGAGGAGGTTATTATATTGCAAAGGAGAGGCCATTTCGCACCGGCCCCCCTGGGAAGATTGTAGTAAAGCGTTTAATAACTTGGCGAGTGGAGGCCTCCCCGGCAATTGAACCGTCTTTATGATCGCCGCAAGACTTGAGCTGGAAATAAGGGCCGGCTAGCTCTGGATAGACCATTTCGATATCATATTTATCTTTCTTTCGGTTCGACTGAGATTTTTGGATTCACGCCTTGCTTAAGTTAATCACTTGAAAATTAAAATTCAGTCAATTTGGCGCCATTTATGTAGGGGAAACCATTATAATGAGAAAGCTTTTTAAATTAAATGAAACAAGATGCATTGTTATTTAGCAACTATGCTCTTAATAATTTTCATTCACGAATTAATCTGAGTCCTATTATTAAAGTACTTTCCAATCAAGTGTTTCTAAATTGATTTTGATCAATAGAAAACTAATTTATCTAGCCATAATTATATTGGTAGTACTTTGACTGTGAATAGAGTTTTGAATTTTCATTATCAATTACTACACTATAATAAAATTTTTTTCATGCTTAATAAGTAGCACTAGTTCATGCATAATCAGTATTCACTGTCTCTCTCAATTTTCTTGTTATTCACTTTTCTTATATATTAATTATTGACAATGATTTTAAACAATGTGAAATTCATTATTAAGTCTGGATTTTAGTTACATTTGTACGAATCTTCCATTACATTCTTTATCTGTCAAGTTAATCTCTCCATTTTTAATCCTTTGAAATTATTCACAACTTCTCTCATTATAGCAGGCATGCTATGTTTCCATAAAGCATCAATGCGCTTAAACTGTAAATTTTTCTTTAAATTAAAGAATTCGTTTAAATTTTCCATGAACTTATTTGCCACAAAATTTGATATTTTTACTTCAAAGAAAAATGCTGCGGAGACGCAAATACTTTAAGGTTTCGTTATTTCCAGACGACTTAACTTCCGATATGCGCTTTATACTTGAAAATTTCAACATAATCTTCTGATAAAATTATTTTTTGTCAAATAATGAAAATTTTTGTTTGAACATATTATAAAACAGTGTGAAATAATCCATGATATAAATACTATAGTTGTTAAATTACTACTTACTGGTATGGCAATAAACATTATTATATAAATAAAGTTATTTTTGATTTTATTATATCTTTTAAATCTTGTAAATTGCATTGTTATTAATGTGCTTGTGAGTGTAGATAGCTATTTGTACAGATTTTGATGAGGCTCTAGGAAAGTTTCCGTACACCGAAAGGTTTTATGTATTGTTTTCTTATATGGTTCTCACCTCTCAACCTATAAAAGTAATTACAAGATTCTATACGATATCTCGTTTAAATCTGAAAGTATTATACGAAATAATTACTTTGCAACTATGTGTTCGATTATAAATCTTGAAATCAGTTCAATAAAATTATTAAAATAAACAAGCTTTCAATATAGAATGAAATTTTGGTTACGCTAAATTACCTTTAATTAAAATTTCGTTTGTCTGAGGAAGCAATAATCTTAACTTACAAACAAAATTACCCAGTTGACCAGATTTCAGCCTTTTAATTTGCGTAAAGATAGCTAATTAAAAGATCAAGTCTCTGTAAAAAATAATTCATGACCATATAAATGATAATCTTGGGCAATAACGATAACAGCTTTGACTGCGAAAGAAGGTCGGTCCCATTGCGATACTGCAACGTTTATCACGTACCCCGAGCGTTTCGCGATAAGCAGTCAAAGGAAATAAAAAATAAATGAAGTCATTTAAAATAGGGGCCCTTTTAAAACTCGCAATCGAAGCCGAGGTTCCAACTACTTTAATCGCATGCAATCTTTCGCAGCTTACTTAGCTTACGAGAACTCCTCATGGGTCCAGACCATTTACGAAAAATCGTCTCTCGTCCTGCCCTCGTCGATTTGCGCGCCATTGGGGTCATACATTCCCCTCAAATTCAAGGCTGCGCGGACGGCGCTGTCGGCTTTAACGAGATAATAAATGATTACGATGTGATTTTACCTACATTCTAATGGGCGAGGAGGCGTCAGGCCCTGGGCACGTAGCCGATCCGGGGACAAAGGGCCAATGAATTAAATAGCCGGAGGGGAGCGGAAAAATCCCCTAGATATATCGAGAGCCATTAAGTAACGTCTAGGGGTGCCGGGAGGGGGCGGACGCGAGCGCGGCCTGATACCCGTATCAAACCGTCGTCAAGTCCTGGGCCGGTCTTTTTTGCCTCGCGCCTCCGCCGGGCGTCGCGCGCCTCCACGACTAACGGCACCGGGAGGCGCGGGGGGACGAAATGAGAAATGCTCCCGCGAGCGTCGCTTCTGTTTTTATCGCTCCGTCCAGTCGAGGGCTGAAACCAAGTGCTTCGTAATGATATGCTCGGGCGAATACCGGCTCTCTCTTAAATTCCACTCCGGAGAATCTACCCTGCGGCTCTGTAGGACTTTCGATAATATCTGCATCAACACTATGCGGATGTATCTTTTTACTCGATCTGGGAACATTTTCATAACATTAGATTTGGCGCAAAAGTAATCATCAACGTATCAATAATTTAGACCTTTTCTAGGTCGATACATTATTTAAATAATATAAAAATTGTTCTTAAAAATGCTGTTTTAGTTTGAATATAAAATGAAACTTGTAGAATTGCGAATGCGTTGATTATAGGAACTTGTTAATTATTTATTCAAAGACAAAATGATGAATATCCCAGAAATTCTATGAAATTCTATTTAACCGATTGCTTAATATCGCTTACGTATGTAAAAGAGCTGATAATCACCTAGCAACTGTCGATACAAAATGCCGCACTGAACGTTATATTGGGAGGATACCGATAAGTAATCCTAATCCAGAATTCTGGTTGGAACAAAACACTAATTTTCAACGAGTATCGTTATCAGTTAAAGTACTCAGCGGTTGAGCCCAGGGCGTAAGGGCGGAGCTTCGGGCGCTTCCACGCCCAATTTATCTGCTCGCGAAATCGTCCTCCCGGCAAATTCCGATTCGGAAGTTTGCACCCAAAGCTCTATTATTAATCGCAAAGTGAAGCACGATATAATGCACGCTCAGCCCGTACCATAATTAGAGAATCCATGTTGTAAATGGTCTTACTCACTGAAATGCGAATCCCGATTTAGCTCAAATGACTTAAATTAAGAAACAATTAATCCGTACATTTTAAAGGATAGATCCTTTTTCAGTTATATAACAAATATTACTAAAAATTAATTTTAGAATAAAAAAAGTAAATTTAAATATTGCGAAGGGAACATTGCCCTAACGTTATTAAAGTTTTAAAAAAAATATAATGCAATTTTCAGAGTAAATACCTATTTATTTTTATTTTATATAGTTTTACGTTATGCTATCAGAGTCAACAACTTAATCATTATACGCGCTAAAAAACTTTATCTAGATATAGTTGTAGCAGAAAAATTACTTATTGTGGAAGAAGAAACCATATTGTGGCTACAAGTACAATATACGAGTCTTACATAATATGTATCTTTTATATATTTTATATCTTTCATCTTTTTGTATATAACTTGGATGAGTTTTACAACAATAAATCAATGAATGTTTAATTTTGAATGTTTAATTAGTCATGATGCGATTATTGTGTTGGTCATATAATTTCACAAATATAATATTATATATTGGAATTTTTATACATTTTTTCTCAAAAGCAGTATTTTTATTCCCTCATATCTCTCGGAATAAGTATTGACATTGATATATCGTTTCAAGGTAGTTTTATATTGTATCTTTACATCTTCCTTTCCATATGATTTGTATTCTATCACTTAGTATCTTTTAAATAATGGTTCTAAACCTTACCCGCAACTTAATTATAAATTGACTTTATTTATTATTTGGTATTTTTTTTGAGCATACTAGATAGTTAGTTATTTAATACTCGCATTATCGATCACTTGAAAACACTACATTATCGAATGGCGTAATAATATACTTAGGATAATGAAATTGCGCAGCCTTGAAGGCGAAGAGTACACGTGAAAGAGAAATAGGCAGAGAGGCGCTCAGCGAAAGGTGGAAGACGCCGCAGTGGTTTAATTACTGGAAATGCCTAAATACCCGGATGTGTTTCGCGAGCGCGAAGGAAATATCCTTGCGACGGGCTTCCGCTGGGGTAGCGGGTTGGGTGTGGGTCGGGCCGGGTAATTAATGGAATCTTCAGAACTAATAGGGGGCCGACGCAAGGGCCTATTAACGGATGCGGCCGCGCGCAGGCGCGCGAGACATTTGTTGCGCCGGCCGGGGAATAAATCTCGGATGGTAATCACGCGGGGGGGCGGCGGCGGGCGCCGCGAGATTGGAAGTGGGCGGGTGGGCGGGGATCGAAGCTGCCGAGCCGCGGCTTGCCCGCGCCCCCCGCGAGTCCCGTGGAAATTTTATGCGCTCGCACGAGTGCTGCCGCTGGCTGCCGCTGCCGGCTCCGGCAACTTCGAGAGACGAGTTCCCAGGGTATCGATTGCCCGGCCGCGCCTGCGACGCGCCCACCCAGAGATCTGGCTAAAGTTTAAACGATAATAACTCAGTTTTCTACTTTATCGCCCGTTCGCTGGTCCGCGCGACTCCCGGTGCGCGCGCTCTAATAAAACCGACGGAAAAGGCAGAGGATACGAATTATATCGTGTACGTGATTTCGCGAGACCGTATTGGGTCCTGGACTTTTAGGGTGGACGCGAACTTGTTGCTTTTATGAGACTTTTATCTTATTCGTAAAGTTAGAAATTGACGGATATTATAAAAAGTGTGGATTATTCATTTGATACGTACAAAAATGTTTCATTTCGGGAGTATTGCAATAGTGCATGTATACGTATGGTTTGGACACAATACTAAAGATATTTATTTTAGAAACTAGAACACAATTGTTATTTTTAATCGGGAATCTGTGCATTATATATAGAGATTAAATAATAATTCAGTAATTAATAATTAATAAAAGTCTTCACGTTATTATTCAATAATCCAGCGTGTAGATACTATTTTAGGACAGCATTGTTTAAAGATGCGGTATAATGTCGCATAAGAAAGACGTTATCTCAATTGCCGAAAACTATTTCAGAACTTTAACTGTGGCAATTAAATACCTTTTTATATATGCTAATTATAAGCACCACAATTACGCAGAAAAGTTATTAGTTTAATAATAAAGTAAATTCACAATATTACTTTCAACACAGCTTTGATTGCATATATAATAACAATGAAATTATATAACTTATAAGCAAAGTATATAGTTTTCTTGGATTCGATTTTAAATCATTAAAGAATTTTCTTTATTTTTCAAAAAACTATTTAAATTTTTATAAATTATAAAAGTATGAATTATTTTATTGTATCTTTTTAAAAATATTTCAATTGTTTATGTATTATTCTTTGATATCGTACAACGAAAATCATGTACTTATACCATGTACGAAGATAAATTCCATTTATCCGAACAAATTGATTCTGAAACGATTTTCCTCTTTAAGGAATACCGTTACTCATAATTACCAAAATTATCCTACTGAATGGTGTACGTATCATGACTCGTAAGAAAGCCGTTAGAGTAAACTGCGTAATCATGCTTGACTTGTGTCGCAAACTCGCCTATCATAATTTATACTTAGTATCGAATGAAGTCTAAAAGATATACAGAGCCCGATGTACAATATATAAGGGCGAGCGAGAAGCTCGACGGGAGCTTGCCATGTATTGGCCGTTATACGATCTTCATTTTCCGGGATAAGCTCTTTTCCTTGTAACTCGAAACGCTACCCTAAGGCGTTCGAGGTATCTGCCATGTGAGCGGCCGATATGAAAGGCATTCGAGGGAGTTTAATGCGTTTTTTTCAAGCAACTCTTGTCCCTACTGGGGACTTATGGGGCCTGAGGGAGAGAACGCGCGACTCACAACCGATTAAAGTCCATGATTTGAGTTTTCTCGGGAGGACCTTGCAACCTTATTATAGGAGATGCTAAAAAATGATTGATAATGAATTGCGCTCGAGACGTTAGTAAACAATTCGTATGCGAATTCGGCAATTGAACGTGTAAAGAGATTTTGTATATTTTGTGATCCCTGAATAGACATCATATTTTAAGTTTCTTTCGTGTATGATTATTTGTGATTTTTTTTAATGTGAATGTGTCATGAATAAAATTGGTAATGGTTGCCGGAAGAAATAAAGACTTTTATGCGCGGAAATTAATTTAAAGAAAAGACAATTCTCTCTGTAACAAGGAAATTTATAACATGTTTCCTGATCTATTTAAGTGCCAGATAATCAATTTTTACTTGGATGTATGCCATTTCTTACTAGGTTAATACCTATTTCAAATTTTAGAATATCAAATACACCAATCAATTGTAATGTTGCTATGATTACCAAAATTATTTTTTTTTTTGTAGAGTTGCTGCGATTAAGCCCTAAATTATAGTAAAACAGCTATGAAAACGACAGATAATATACTATACCCTATTTAGAAACTGTTCATACCTTCTTAAACGAATTAGCAGAAAAAAATTACGTTCGTGAAACGCAACGAGGTAGCATTTGTTAAAGCGCGCTCGTCTTGAATTTCGCGAGCTAATAGCTCTAGCCCGGCCTCGCGTTAAATCAGTTTTAATTGTTCGTTAATTAGTTGGCGAGAACTCTGCTTGCGACGGCCGCTTTGAAAAGTGGCTCCTCTTTGAGAGGCCCAAATACTTTGACGCTCAAGCAATGTCAATCTATCGAACGGTGTAACGTGGGGACAGCCTCGGAGAACATCGATCCAAGGGTCGATCTACACTGCACTCAGAGGATTCCCGTCACGCCCAGCACACACGCGTGCGACCGCAGTGTTCTACTCGAAAAAGTAGAATTGCCTTGTTAAAATCTGAGGTTGGATCAGAAGAGTCTTTATATATATTTTTGATGATACTCTAGCAAGCTATAACTTGAAATCGTAAAAACTGAATGGAAAATAATTTATTTCGAATACATGCAATAGCGAATCTCTTTCTTTCAACGAGAGCGAACCTGAACAATATGAATTAAACTTTGGCTATAGTTCAGAATCGCAAAACACTTAGTTTTAAAGGTACATGTGGCAGTTTAACCTATTTAAATTCAAATATAAATGTAGTAATTTAAAGTTTGCGTTCGTAAAACTTTTATACGCTTGTGTATACGTATGCGTGCACGTACATGCATATATATGTAACTGTACGTATAGTTGCATAGGTGTGTGTACATGTAAGTTGCTACGTATTGAGTTTAGTAAGACTCTCGTTTGTCATGAAATTCAATCCACAATTCCTTTACACTAGTTCTCCGGAGTAACTTTTTTTGAATTAAATTCACTAGCTTTATTAACAATATAAAAAATATCCTCTCTTTTCCAGACTTAAATATTTTCTGTGAAATGATTACTTTTAAACTACTTCAATTTTTTATCTATAGTTGTTGAGTATATTCTAACTAAAATTGTTATTATTCCCCACTTTTCTTAATCTGATTCAAATCATAGCCATGTAATTTCCATTCGTCTTTAGAAGGTTTCAAATAAGCGTTCAAACTAAGACTAGGTACTTGCTAAATGCTTTTTCATTCATCACTTCTAATTGTAACCATCCGCGTACTTAGAGGCTCTAAAACTCATTAGAGAAATTTATCAAAAGTTAATTACGGAGTATACATCCCTGACAACAAATAAATTGTTTTCATTATTTATTATTTAATAGACTTCATGCGTGAAACTATTAAGATGCGTCTGCTTTTATTTTCACGCATGTGCTTATAAGCGAATATTAATATGTATGTAGACGACTCATCGAGCGACTCATAATTATCATTTTATAGGCATTCGGGTATCGGATTGACATTGGTCGTGTTTTCCAGCCAGCAATAATTTAATTTTGTGCTTATTTAACGCACACATACCTTGAAAATTTCAGGATATGAAGAGGAAAAGGTAATGCTGGAAAACAGTAGCGCCGTCCTGCGTCCATTATCGCTCACTTTGCTACCCATTCATCGCATTTCGTTGATTAAACGTTGACCATTATGGTGCTCGAGGTCAGGTTAAAAATATTTTAATTTTAACAAGGTTGCTAGAAAATGAGTCTTTTTCTTTTTTTACCGAATATACAATATATAGTTAAATATATGTAATATGTATGTCTTATAAATATATGTCTTAATTTCTTTTACGTCTTTTTTTAGTTGAAGCTAAATGGTACACTTTAAACTTTTATACGTAGCTTTTCGTTTAACAATTTTTCATGTTGTAAGATTTGAAAAATAAGATTTACCAAAACATAATGTTTTTATATTTCTATTAGTCAAATCTGCTTCACTTGCTAATATTCATTCGATAATAATTATAATTAAATTTAATAATACATTAAGTTTCGTTTGTAATTCTCAGTGAAAACATTACAGTATGTTTTAAAATTATTTCGGATGAATGTACATAACTTAGTCTCATAAAAAACTATTGACTTTATTTGCACTGTAACTTTTACGCTTTACAGATTGCATCAGGAAATAAATTTCGGTTCGAACTTCTTTTGTTTATCGTCTGTGTTGGTATAATCACAGCTGTAAATTGCTATTGTATTGATACTCGCATGATTTCATAATATAAATAGCAATTGTATAAAAACTGAATAAAAATTGCAAAACAATTTGTAATATAATTAATTATACCAGTAACAACGAAGTTAGTATCCGTTTAGTAAAAACGCTATCCTAGCTATATTTAACTTAAATCTAAACTTAAATCTATAACTTTTTACACATAAATTATTCCCAGTCAAAAATATATAGTTATAAAAATTAGCAATAAAAAATATAAAATATTGTCATAAATATATCTATTTTTAGCTGGATTGTATCTATGTTTATTTAAATCTTATAAAGAAAAAGTCTCGAAGAAAAGCCTACTTCATAAGCTATACTCAAACAAATAGTATAGTAATTTTTACCATATGTCGATTCGATAAAAATTACTATACAGAGTAACAATTTGGATTGTAAATATGGTAAATGTTATCAAATTGACTAGTCTATGAGAATTCCTAATACATTTCTCTTAGTGTAAAAATCTCGTTGTTCTTTTCATATTACACATAAAAATTCAATTTTTTAAGTTGAAAAATTAACTGAATGTATTAAAAAATTTAACTAAATTCAGCTGAGACTAAGCTAACAATAGCTATTTTGTAGCTCTACTTTATACCTAATTTTTACGACTATATTTTTGACAGGGCTTATATATCGGTATTCTTTTACATTTTTCTACGCTTCAATACTCGCTTCATTATTTAGGAACGGTACCAATGAATTGGTAGGCGCTGTGGGTGATGACTTATATTTTGAATGAATTTTCTCTTGTTCTCTCTCTTTCTCTCTCTCTCTCTCTTACTTGTATTCATTCTGTGAATGTGTGTACGTGTGTGACTTGACTGATAGATAATAAGGAAAATGCAAGCAATATTTATGCCTAAACGTGTGTTTTGTGCAATATTTTGTAAATTATTTACAAATAAAATTTATCTATCAATCTATATATCTCTCTCTATATCTTTATCTTACTTCAGCGTTGCTTCTCAGCGTTGCTCTCCCTGTCTCTCTGCAAGTGCTTAAACCTGCCAGAAATTGGAACGAGATATTGCGCATTGTCGCTCGGTGTTGGGTATGATTTCATTACCTCCGGAATACGAGTACGCGTCGCAGGATTTCGTGCGAAATGACTGCACTCGTATAAAGTAAGAGATTGTGGGCTCTAGAAATAAAGAACAATTAACTTTGAAATTAATCTCGTTAAATATTAAGACATAGAATATTAAATTTTTTATGTTTTATTATTCAGTTTTTGATGTTTTTCATAATTTAAAAAATCTTTAATCATATTTATAGTGTATTTAAAAAATATTATTTATTTATTTACTTTTATATATTTATTTATAATTACAGATTTTTAGCTTAGAATTGAACTTAGTTTATAATATTAATTTATTGTTTTATAAGAATTTTTATATCTCCGCTTTTTCCGCTTCTCTATATCTACAACCCGTTTGTAATCTAAACCTTCCCTTCATCATTTATTACACAATCTTTTTAATTAAACTGCCCTTTTATTACACCACCTTTTTTTTATTCAATTGTTCCGCGCATTTTTTCTTCTGTTTTAGTTAGCTCTTTATCAATTCTGATACTTTTATTAAGTCGAAGTTTTTCAGTTCATATTTAAAATCAGATCGGAATTAGTCGTCTCAACATCTTTTGTCTCTATATTTGCATTCATTTAATATGTCAATCTATGTAACTATTTAAATTTATATTTATTTTCTTCAGATAAATCGATAACTTTTAGGTGTATGTTTCCTTATATAATTCATTGTACTTACCTTTTAATATTTTACTCGTGCAGAATTGCTTATATAAATGCTTGTTACTTTTTTCTTAATTTCCGTACACTAATCTTTTTTTAACTTTCTTAATACTTTAATTCTTGTTTACTTAATTGTAGGCAATTCACAAATCTTTTTTTGTTAATTTTTTGATAATTTTGCCGCGTTCATCTCTGTTTTCTGTCTATTACTATTTAGTTAATCTGTCATCTTTCTATTTCAACAGTATTGTGAATCTAATGTATTTTATTTGTTAATATCGAGCACTTTTTTCTTTAAAAACAAGTATAATAAAGGTCGGGAATTCGTGGTTGGTTCTTTCGGTGTATACAGACCCGGCGAAGGTGTCGACGAAGGTGAAGCGAGACCACGACAACTCTTAGGGAACCTCACACAAGAGAGACTCCTGGATCGTGCAGTCGGTGGCTACGAGTCGGCTAGCCCTGTCCCAAGGTCATTATCCGGATTTCGATCGAATTGCAAACAAAATCACGAAAATAGCAAAAGAAGCCCAAAGAAGGGCCGAAAGGTGGGAAACAGCGCAACGGGATAGGCGTGGCCAAGCCGCTTAAATGGAGCAGGAATTTTAAGGTGCGCGACATAAAAAGTGATCGAATAGAGTCGCGAGAGGCTTTTTGAATTGTATTAGCGACAAAAAGCGATAATTTATACACGGCGATATTTTTTTATGTATTTGATTGTAGTGAATAAATAAATTTATCTTAACCTTATATATTGATTGTCATTATTTCTCATCCATTAATAAAGTTAAGTATTATTCTTTAACTCTTAAGTGATTTCCTCACCTAATTGTGTATTTATAATTTTTGGTGCCGTGACCAGAATAGTTTGATATAGGCGAGGTCAAGAAGATACCCATAAGATTTTGCTTTCTCTTTTAGGTTAGGCAGTTCACGGTACATCACACCGTGATGCCCACGGTCGAACGACACCTGCGAGCAAGAACCCGATTGGCTCGATAACCATGTGGCATAGCGGTATGACGAACTTTTCCAGTGGTTTTTTAGTGCAGAAGGCTTTGGGATCGTCAAAGATGAAGAAAAAAACTGCATGAAAAGATTCTCGATTTTACGAATCGCAATATTGGTGATGTCTGGGAAACAGGAGTTTTTTCGTAGCCAGGGAACCCGCCGCGAGTCGACAGCTGATCTAAGTTACTCGAGCGAAAATTAGATGGCAACTTAGAATACGCGAATTTTTATCATAAAGAAATAACACGTTTCATAGGAAAGGGTTATGCCAAGGAGGTTGAGAAACCGAAAGAACAAGCGCGAGTATGGTATTTTCCGCACTTCGGGGTAAGGAGTATAATAGTCTAGGCGTCAGGTCGACTTCCTGACCAATCGAGATCCTGAAGAACACCAATGGTTTTTATACGTAATTTAGCCTGCTGATTATGAATTTTGAAGGTCTTTTGATCTATCTTTTAAAATTAAAAAGTTATTAACAATTTAATTATTTAAAACGTCGTAAAAACTAGAATTTAAACAAAATTAATATGTTTACTAGACAAGTTTATTCATTAGCTATTTATGAAATTGCTTGATTTTACAGAATTGAAAAATGTTCATTACAAATCAAATTATTGCATATTTATTAAGCGTTAGTTGTAAAATACTGTTGCAGGCACACTGTTTATCTCATAACTTTGATCCTGCTTCGAATTTTTAGAAATTTTAGAATTTATAAATTATAATATTTATATAAAACATTGTAAAAATTAATTTTACAACACTAAACGTAAAAAAAATCAGCGAAAAATGTATTTCTTGTGTTTTATTAACGAATTTAACCACTTATTTTTTCTAAACCAATATTAAATCACATACATAACTATTCCTTGTAAAAAAACGAATAATTTCATGTATGATAAGATTGCGTCACCTATGTTCCTCCCGGGGACATAGCCAGCCAAATCTACGACGTCGCGTAAACGCATGTAGTATCAGACGCTCTGCTGCGCACAATAACTAGTCTTTATAAAACCTTTCGAAATTTAATTTTGATCGAGGCCCTTTGTTACCTAGATTATTGTACTTATACAATCTATTTAATTTCTAATAGTTTTTAAATTAGTTAATATTAAAAATAATTAATATGAATAAATAATTAATTTATTAAATAAATAGAATTAAACTATTAGAAATTAATTAGATTGTATAAGTACAATAATCTAGGTAACAAAGGGCCTCGATTAAAATTAAAATTCGAAAGGTTTTATAACGACTAGACGTTGGGAGTACATTCTACGGATCTTTAAATCAATCTATACATAACGTTTTATATTTCAAAGTGGTTTTAAAACTGTTATATATGCGGAGACAGTCTAAAATCTAATAATAGTCTTTTCATTCTTGAACGATTAATACAAGACGGCATGGAAAGAACTTTGTTAAACTTTTTTATCCGTGGAACTTGGTAGATTCACAGAACTAATTAGTCAATGTCAGCGATGGGGTGCGCGTGACATTTCGAAATATCACGGTAAAGTGCAATGGTGCAGATTGTATCGAGTAATAGATTCCAATATTCACTTATGCCATTATTGTTAGAACTTTTAATTTCCACTATTTACTTGCTTAATTGAGAGAGAATAGATATTATTATTAGATATCTAGTTAAGAAAATTCTGAGTGTGTCATTGATAACGGGAAACTTTTCAGCTTGCGTGTATGCGTTTCGCGAGTATCACATACAATAAAGGTGACTTTTTATTTATATTAAGTTCTGAGTAATCATTAAATTCTTAGAATTACTTTGTACTTATAATCATTAATAACATTTTATGAAAGTCAAATAAATCAAACTTATACTTTTTGGCTTATATAAAAACACATGACTTTGATAATATAAAAAAATTTGTGAATTTCTCATGGAATAATCAAAATTCCAATCATTGAAAATTTCCTTATGGGTGAACGCCTGGGCGGGATAATTTTTGAATTCCAATATCGAAAAGAAATTAATTTATATTGAAAAAATCAAACCGAGTCTGGCATATAAACTATGTTTCACCAATTGTATTTTAGGCACACAAACTTAATATAATATTCTTTATATAAATTATTCTTCATTCATTTAAAGTGACAAGATTGTATGTTTTTTAATTAATTATAGGCATATAATTAATTATAAATTCGATCAACTTATTGATTTTTACGCCCTCTAGAATATTCATTTCCTTAATTAGCGGGAAATCGTTATTATTCTTATTCTGATGACCGTGTAACTTCGCGGAGGCGCAGCAGGAGCGAGCATGTGATCGGCTCCGAAAGCGGATCAGCCAATCAACGCGCTGTGTGGGAGCTGAAGTGGCGCGGACTCACCGCCGGAGCGCAGTTCGGAGCTCGGTACAGTCAGTTCGCCTCCATTTCCCCTGAGACTAGTCGACCTCGAGACTCGCTCTCTCGACAAGTGCGCCCTTTGTACAGACAAAAGTAGTTCCGTCACCTTGCCTTCGTTCAGAGCGGACGCCCTACGCTCGTCTCGAGTACATACACGAAGAGAAGAATCCACAGAAAATAAAAGCACTAGATTTCAGTTGCAGAACATATTCGAATACTAGAACATTTTGATCTGCTTCTTAGCTAGAAAATTTACGGTGCTGACGATACCACTTACGTTGTTCGTACTAATACTCATCAATTTAGTATACTAGATGTCGCGTGACTATACTTTAGAATTGGAATTTTCAGTTCCAGAATTTTTAGCACCGGGTTTTCCCGTTCTAGTTAGAGTTGAGAAAGACTATATGTAATGTGAGCGCGCCTGTATTATATTAATGCAATAATATATAAAGTAACTTAGAAAGAAATTATAAATTATTTGAGCGTAGTAAATTAAATTGATGCATGGATGAAAATTTAATTTTAGTCTGCGTTGACTACATTGTTAAATTTTCATCATTATATCATTAATCATTGAGCCTTAAGTACCTAAAATGCATTGAATCTAAAGCTTGGCTATTGTTTATTTTAGATTTAATCAATCTTCTTCATATTAGCCTTCGAAGTCTGATGTGCTTTATTTAAAATCGAAGTCTATTAATCGATGAACCTAAATAAGATATCCATATAATGGTGAAAATTTAAAAAGTCAACCAGTGTAGACTAATGTTGAATTTTCATCATTGTATGAGTTCTTCCTATTAGGTTCATCGATGAATGAATTATAATTGTAAGCGGCACAACCCACAAATATTATTTGTAAATAGTAGGTTCGCAAATATCTCCCTTTCGCCTTTTTGTCTTTTAAATTTTGCGGCTATGTACAAAGCGCTACAGAGCTCGTATCTGGCAATACTATACATCATTTGAAAGGTCTTATTATGACCTACAAAAGGGCGCTATGCATGATTAGCTTAGATATTGCCTTCAACAGTTATAGTCGTGTAAACATGGAGTTCAGTAACGACGAAATTCGCGCTTTTTTAAAGTTTTCCATCGTTAAAGTCAAATCCGCTAGAGGAAACGTTCCGTGAGATTAATGGTATTTTGGGGGATGGTACTCTATCACTTCGCACCGGGGAGGAATGGTTTTGACGATTCAGAGCCGGTGAAAACGACAGCATGGATAAGCCACAGTGACGATGAATACCGATCAAATCATGGAAGGTGACAATCTCGCCCAGCGTAACCGTTATACGAGTAAGTGAGAAGGCGTAATCAGTTATTCGTTTGCGCCAATTTCCCGTCGCTACGTTGTGCGGTATCGTGTGTGTACGCATGCGCTACCTGGCGCCCAAAAGCTCGTGCGCGGGTTTCTCTTCTCGAGCAGGTATAGGAGCGCTGGAGTCGAGAGCGCGAGTCGCAAAGATATGCGAAGCATTGCGAGCGAGTTTGCCCGTCCAACGGAAAAGGCACCAAGGGCCTCGCAGCCCTGGAGTGGGAAAAAGGCGGAGGGCTCAATAAGACAAAGGGCCAGTGATTTCATTGTTCCGCGTATTGCCTTGCGAGAAGCATCTATTCATGTACTGCTTGCTCTTATATATATGAATCCATCAATAAACTATATTACAACAAACATCAGTGTAAATACTCTTTGTGCTACTAAACCATCTCCTACGTACAAAAGCAAAGCAACCTTCGAAAGCTAATATTGATGAAATATAATATATAACATTATGTGAAATAATTCATTAAATGTAAAATAAAAAATAGCCAAGCCTTAGTCTAAATTCATTTTAGCTTCTTCAGGCGCATATTCTTTCATCACAATCAGAATCCGTTCATTGATTAGGCTAGTAGCAAGAATTTTAACTTTAGTCTGCGGTTGTTGACTTGTTATATTTTTATAATTATTGCACGGATTTTTAATATTTGTCTAATCGACAATTAAGACTAATTTTGGACAATAGATATTAATAGGCTGCAATTAAAGAAACATATCATTGTTTAATGAATATCAAATTTTAATTATAACCTACATATAGCAGCTATTCAGTTTTACATGAAGCTATAAATATATATATATAACTTTTCGTAGTCATATATATGTATATACACATACATGCATATATATATATATATATATATATATATATATATGAAAAATGGCACATGAAGGCCATTGCATGCTTAGTGGTGCGATTTCAGATTCTAGAACGGCGTACAGCCGTTCAGATTTCAGCTGTTTTCAGATTTTGCACACTAAGTACTAAAATGTAGAGTGCTGCGGCTAGTACCTAAAATATAAGTTCTAACACTTATATTATAGATGGCGCGCAATCTGGTTTACCCATACTGTATTTGTGTATATTGAGGTTCTCAACATAGGACCTACTTTTTCGGTGGATTCTACTCTCCGTGAAATTGACCAGTAACTTTAACTCACCTACCCTGCAACTCTATGGCAGCATGTATTTCCCTTTAATTACAAATCAGTGGCGAAGAATCGCTGCGTGCATTGTTAAATAGCGATACGGCTCCCGCTCTGCTTAGCAATCATTTACATTTTACCTTCAAATAACTACCCCTCTTTATTTGACTACTTCTTCCACCTCAATTTTCTGGGGACTTCCTGAGTCGAAGAGAAAACCGCATACGCTTTTATCATTCTCCCGTCGAGCATTGACAATTTGGCAGCCCGAGGTAGAGCGCACAACGTCGTGATATTAAACCGCATCGGAACAAAACGCTAGTGCAATAAGCAATCGTGAGTGATACCTGTGACTGCGTAACTACACACATCATCGACGAGTATGTCAGGGTAGGAAACTCGATTTCCGGTAGTCGAACAAAAGCCAGTGGCACCTAGAAAATTTTTCAAATCGGGGATGATCCAGCACAGCCCCATCAAGAATACAAGTTGCGACTCTTCTCTCCACCGCGCATCGAATTGCGTCGCTGATTGATTGTGGAGTGCAAGGGAGACAGACCAATTAGGAAACAATTTGCGGAGCCGTGCGAATTCAACCGTTTTCTGAATTCGCGGAGGCTTATGTCGGAGGAAAAGGCGTGACTATAAGGCAGGCGCGTACGTCAAAGGTTTCACGACCAATAGCCCAAGGCGACAATCGTCTTCAACGATCGTTTGCATAGTCGGATACAGTTGCCATAGACTTGATGGGGCCATACCCGCAAACTCTGCACTAGAAGTACTTTATTTTAGTCATAACGTCGGCTATGTCGCAATGGGTGGAGACCTTCCCGGTTCGGAACTTGGAGCTAAAAATAATGGCTCCGATTATTGAAAACGAGATATTTAAACGATGGGGTTATCCGCGCGTCAATAGATCACAGTTCCATGGAACCGCATGAGGCGCGCTCCCCTATATGATACCAACTTATCATCCGCAAAGCAATCCGACCGAGCGACACAATGCAGATTTTAAGAAGGGCCTATGGATCGGAATACTCGGTGAGAGACAGAAAATTGAAACTTACATATTCCAAATAGTCTCTTCGCAATGAGACGGTGCATCAATCGGGTAACGGGCCAGTCGCCCAGTTTTATGACGCTTGGGCGAAGGCTGTGACAACCGGGATAAAGAGCTCTGTTTGATGAAAAGACGCAGCAGAGAGTTGATTTCGCCAAGAAAAATCAAGAAGTAGTTAATTAATGCAGTCAAGAAATTTAAAGCAGGGCTAACTCCTCTTTGGACCGTTACAGCCACCATCACTGCAAGGTACAGCGAGGATGTCTATGTTGTAGATCGCTCCGGTCAAGAAGTCATGAAACTCAACATAAATGACCAGAAAAGGCTGCTTCCACCGTGCGCCACCAACTTGAACGCTTCGACCGTGATACAACAGATGACGCGTCACAACGGGGTACCTCAGCAGCAGTGCCTCGGCCAGCCGACAAACCGACCTTCGCAACAGACCAGCAAAGAGGTTATCCAATTGAACTCAACGTCGGAGCCCTCAACGCACGCAGGCGAAGTTATACCGTCTACAAAACCGTTGGAGCGTAGTTCGGAGCTCCACGTTAATCGACCTCGAGACTCTCTCTCTCTCGCCAAGTGCGCCCTTCGTACAGGCAAAATGAGCCACGCCGCCTTGCCTTTGCTCAGAGAACACGCCCTACGTCCGTCTCGTGTATACGAGGGACAGGTTACGCTCTGCTTAGCAATCACTTATATTTTACCTTCAAATAACTACTCGTGTTTATTTGGCTACCTCTTCCACCACAATTTCCTTGGTAGCTCCTGAGTCAAAAAGGGAGCGAAGGGAAAAGTGCTGTACGCTTTTATCATTCGCTCGTCGAGAGACGGGAGCTCCTTGTGAGAAATAAGGATATTATGATATTTTAATATGAAGAATTGAGAAAGGAAGATTAGTTTGGAAGAATAAGCATTTTTCGGAATCGCAAAAAGGACTGAGATAAATTCACTCGTTGTTCAAAGGTTGATCCGAGCAGTTTATGGACTTGGTGTATTCAAATTTATATTGTTTAGAAGTCATTTGTCCGAAATTAATAGCTCGGTTTATCTGATATATATCTAATCGTTGATGAAATTTGTCAGATTTTAATTTAAAATATTTTCGTAAAATTTCACTAAAAATTTATTTCGTTTTCAAAATCTCCAAAATTTAAAAGTAAATATAATCACACCATTTTCATGATACCTTTTAAAATTCATCAATTTATTATGTAACAATGAACATTTTTTTACGTTGTAAGCTTATCTCATTATAATCATAACTTTATTTTTTCGCAAAGTGAAATTTTCCACATTAAAGTACGAAAGAAACCTCCTTTAAATTATTAATGATTTTATTATTGTTAAAAGACGAGCAAACTTTTAAGCGCTGTAAGAATATAAGAAAAGTTAATCCAGTGGCTTGCACGATAAATTGAACTTGAAAAAAGTTGTAAGCGAATATTAACTACCTCTTTGATCGTTCATCTTTTTATTACCTTCTTAGATAAGATCAATAACTAGTGTAAGTATTGATCAATTCCGATACAAGATGTTTCTGTAGTTTTACCTATTAACAACTTGTTTATCAAACAATGTATCATACAACAGCGTTAAAAGATTTTTTTCGTGTTTGAATTTAAGTCATGAATAAAATTATTTATTTTGAGAAATATATAAATATTCCCATGCAGTAGATACTTTAATATATAAAATACGCTACTATTACATTTGTAGTTGGTATCATCAAACTATTAAAAAATTTAACTGGTACATGCTATTGTTTTAAAATTATCAAGCCACAGATTTAACAATATAATAGTTTTTAGCATGTTGTACTTATAACAGATTGAATGGATATACTTATTTAAAAAACCTAGAATTACGTAGTTATTAGTTTAAAAAATTTCACAAGTTGTTGATTTCAAAGGTTTGAAAATTCTAAAAAAATTAAATAATCTCAAATGTGAGTATAAAGAGTGCATACCAAGCCGATGATAACAACTGCTTGGAGACGACAGGGCTCAAAAGAGCTTCGTGGCTACACAATGATCGCATAAATCACCCTTCACGCATAGGACAATATATGGTACAGCGCGAGAACCGCGCAAGTGACCGTCATTTGATTTATGATTCCAACTTAGTCTGGGTGGGCGCGTTGGAGCTCATGGGGGCGTCTTATCCCGTCCAGCAGCGCATGCGGGTTCGACACTACGGTCATCCTTATTTTTCACGCGCGTTACCATCCGTTTCTGGACCTTCTTCATTTGAACTCCTCGAAAAGCCTTTATCCTCTCATTCTTCAATATTTATTGCTCGATTTGGTAGGTTTTGTTTCACTTATGCGGGTGAAACTTGACGGAAGAACGAATCCTAGCTTAGCAATTATCTGTTCAGAATAATATTTATAAATTGTTTGTTTATCTTAAAAAACTTTGCCTACTATTAATTTTACGTGTTTTATCCACATTTACAATGTAATTTTAAAATTATAATGTTATATTCTTCGATTAGATGTTTATTTAAACTAATAGATCTATGTTTTATTTGAAATAATTAATATTTTTATGTAATAATTTTTATGTACGTCATACTTTAGCTATTTTGTTATTAACAAACTTTGATACATTCTTGTCGTTGTTTTATGTAGTAAGAAAATATAATGAAGAAACAATTAGGTTTAAAGATTGCGGTATTCTATCTTGAAAATTGGACTTTTCTATACTTACCATTTGCCCTTATTACTTCCAAGCATTAACGTGAAACTTAAACTTTCCTGAACTGTAATCTCTCTTACTCTCTCAATGTATTCCTCGCCTTTATTATTCTTTCTGATATCGTTTATGAAAATAGTTAAAAGTTAATCGTCTCTGTCAAATATGATAGAACTTTAACGGATACGCCGAAAAAAGTATGCACTTTACACAACACTTTATAATACTTTCTAATTAATCAGTTATTAAATAACACATATATTAAATGCTTTATAAGACTTTTAAATCCTTTCTCATAGTAAGCAATTTTTTTTATGTCGGTCTATGAAAATTGACACTGCAGTCGACTATAGCCTAAGTTTCGAAACCGACCAGAGACGTTTATTGACCTAGTGTAGAATCAGCAAATGTATGTCTATATATATATCGTAGTTTCTCTCTTCCATGACCTCGTAGCAAGTTCCCAGACGGGCAGCTGCCGACAGATGCACAAGACCAACGAGATGAGCTTCCCGAGCCAGAGCAACATCAGAGCTCTAGATTGATTCAACGGACCATTATCAGGCAGAAGCAGCCACCGCGAGAAATTTTCCTCCAACGCAATTTGTCTAAGTACTATTTATGCTAACAAATACCAAAAGTATGATACAGTTTATGAAATTTATTTAAATTTGGAGTAGAATAACAAAAGGAGTGGAATTATGCAGTGAACAATTTCGGTTCGAAACTCAAATGCAGTTATTCTGTTATTTCAATAAATTCACTTTATCTTTATAAAAACCACTTACTTTTAACTTACTCAACAAAATTAATTAAAAGCTTGTATATTAATGGCATTTAATAATTTTTTGAAACAAATCCATTAATAATATTAGTTTATATTTTTCAGTAAATCATGATTCGCTATATGTTGTAATTGACTAAAACTATTGCTAATATCCAATTATATGCCAAAATAAACTCTGTATTACTTTGATATTCAATAGTATGTATATTGATTTCAATATAAGATTGTATGAGAAACAAGTATTGCTGTTGAGTAATAAACACGATTACATTGAATCGGTATAGAACGAAGATAAGAATCGGCAATATCAACCGACATTGCATATATACATTGATTAGGGAGGATAAGTGAATGAACAAGTCGATTGTTACTGTATCAAACATTGTATTTTAATTTTTAAACAATTTTTTCCTTATAGAGTTAATACTTATACCTTTTTTGATTTTTGTAATTTAATCAATGAAATATATTATAATTTTATAGTTCTAATTTTTAAGCTTGTTGGAATTTTTAACAAAAAAATTCTTCAGATACAATTCGAATATATAGAAAAATATGATTTTGTAAAATTCATTCTCAGTTTAAATCGAAATGCGATAACACCGATCAATCGCAACCGCATATCTCTATGCCGCATATCCAAGTTGGCTTTGAATCGAATTCCAAATTGTTTATAGAAAAAGTTCTTTGAACGCAGTGATCAATAAGATTCTAAAAGCATCTTCTGGTAAAGTAAATTACCTTCCCTTTTTAACACGCATCTAATTACTTTCCCGGCGAATCCTAATAGTACCGCTGCGTCCTTCATTCAGATTGCGTCTTTTCGCCGAAGTGGCGGTAATCCGTGGTTTTGAATTTCCGACCATAAAGCCGAGGAGTGCGAGAGCTCGCGCAGCAGTCTCGATCGGGCAGACTCGGCCCCCGGCGGGATAAAAGCTCGATCTCCCGTCCGATACGGTCTTGTCGTGGCGGCCACCTAAGTCGGGGGCGGGGGCCTGCACCCGGGGCCAGATAAACCCGAGGCTCGCGTCCTCCCGCGCGCGGGAATCGCCCGAGCAAGCACGGAATGGGAGGCGGAGGATAGATCCCGCGGACCGGTCTAAGAGGGCGCGTTAATCAGGGCGGCGCGAGCGGTCCGCTATCCGGCGCACTTAGCACACACGAGCCCGGCGCCCCCACCACACGGCGGCCATCTCCGCTGCGGGGACATTGGCGCCCGGTGCGTCTTGGGTACTAATGTCACCCTCGCCCCCGCGCATCCCGAGATCTGTGCATCGGGCGGTCGTTTCCGCGGCGAGATGCGCGGGCGCCAGGCGTGTGGGTTATGTGCGCGGGAGGAAACGAGCCGCCGTCGCCCCCCACCGAGGAGAAATTTCCTTGTTTCTTCCCCTCGTACCTTTTTCCCCCGGCTGATCGTTTTGCTGATCGGCGATTTTCGCTGCGCTGCGTATAAGGGAGTTCGAGCCGGGAATCGCCTTTTCCGGCCGAATTAGCTGCTGTAATGGGAATCGATAACTTTGCGGAAATTCAGCTTCTCGAGCATCTTTTTTTTCTTATGCAACGATCAATCCTCTACTCTTATAAACGAAAATACATTTTGCTTTGATCATCTTCAGTCTTTCTCTCTATTATTATGTATTCTACCGTATTAAACTGAAATTATGGCTGTATAAAGGCACCGTTTGCCAAGGTACGTTATTGCTCTTCGAAGCAACGATTGTTTTAAAATAAGCTTTCAAAAAAATGTGATATTAATAAATAAATAAATGCATTAATAATAATTGAAAATTAAATTACTATAATTTTTCCTTGTTTTTCAAATAAAATATTAATTCATAAAAAATATACGAATTGCTGAAAGATTTTGAACAAAAACTTATTTTGAAATACATACATGGCATTTTTAATGCTATTGTTTTTAGCCGTTCGATCAATCAAATTTGATGAACACATGCGTTGACATTAGTTCATTATATGTTGAAAGATAAAAAGCCAGTTAAGAAGCATTATAAATTCTCATTGACATTAACTCGATGAGCCTGTTACTCAAGGTCACGGAGTCGGAAGACTCTAAAACAGTCGTTGTTGTCTATGCCCGGAAATAATTCGACGCTCCATCGACGCGAATAAGCGAGGAACAAGTTGAGGTGTTAAAGAAAAGCGCGCAGAAAGTAGAACGAGGGACACCTCGGTTGAGTTGGTTTCCGTGGGTAGAGGACACATGGGCCATAATCGAAGATCAATATTGTTTCAGCTTCGCCGAGGACCTATAACGACAAGAAGACGTTCTTCGGCTCGGATTAAATGCAAATGCGGCCTAGCTTAAGCTTGAAAACGGACTTCTTGCTTACGCTCGTCTCGTTAAGTTTTCTCTCTTTATATGCACCCTCCTGGTCGTTTCTCAGCCCCTACGTTCTTTTGCCGGAGAATGGAGTCGATAAATAGAATAAGTTTCTGAAGGAGAACGCCGCGCGTCTCGTTCGCAAGGCGTGGAGTAAATGAAAGCCAACGTTGGAACGGCAGTTGCCTTGGAGCTTGTTGGTCGGTTCTCGTTTCCAGTTTCCAACACTCCGCCCACTCCTATCCTATCTTTTCCTTTTCCGCGGCATCTTTCTCTCGCCATATTTTTTTTCTTTTTCTTTTTATACTGCTTGGTAATTTAAATTTTAATAAACAATAAAAATACACAAAATAAAATCAGTGATTCACGTGAATACGTACTACCTGTTTATAATATATTTTTCGTCATTTAGAAACCTATGAGAATTATGTATATGTATTGATTACATACGCTGTTTATTTATATAATATAATAGTTTATTTTTTACATTTTTGAGTAATATTTTTTCAAGTTATTCATTAATATTTTATTTAAGTATGATATCATCTTACATCATCAGCCATTACTATTAGTTTTGTAGACGTAACTGTTTATGACATGGATTTAAACTTCATGAAAAGCGAATTACAGTATTGTTTACTTTTAATCGTGTCACATAAACAAGGTTTATTAATTGATATTATATAAATAGGAATACTAAAGCCAAGTTAGGAATATGTACATTAATGCATGAATAAAGTCTCATTTTTTAAATTTATCCTGTAAGTTTGAAGAACTGAATAATAATTATTAGTACTTTCTCTCATATTTTATAGTAAAAATTAAAAATACATTATTTATACTAAATTTTACGAAAGTATGAGTATTTCTAATACCGATTAAATATAGTCTTTAATTACCATTATTTGCGTCAATAAGTCTTCGAAATGCATGCTGTGAATAATTCTAAAGATTTATCGTTCATGCCATAGTCACATGCGAGTAAACGTAGAAAGTAGAAAATACGGGTGAGTTTCTTATCAAGAGAAGCGCGTTTATACCTTGTTCGAATAGCTTTCCATAGCGCAGATATGTTGAATTCGATATGAATGACCGAAGCAGGTAGGAATAACAGAGGAGTCAGGATCTTCGAGCTGTTTTAACGGGTGGTTAAATAGATAAATAGTTTATTACATTTTTTATGAGTGTTCGTTATCTACAATTCAAGTGTAAAGGGGCGATCACGCTCTCTATTTTATATTTGTTTCAATAGATACAAAAGGGAAAAGTGCAGAACGACTCAGCTGAGACACTGAGAAGTCGAGAAAGGTAATAACGCGAGGATGCGAAATATATATGTATATATTTTGTCCATGAGCCACGGGGAGCTTGCGTCCGTACTATAACACGACGCCATTTAGGCGGTGTCGTGACTCTGTACCTGATAGCTAGGTGCAAGCAATTGCCCTAGGTTACCGCAAATTCCGGCGGAGGTTCGTGCTCGAAAGTCCGAACTGCACACGAGAGGCAGCCGTCGGGCACCTGTAGGCCATCTTGGCTCAAGAGCAAAGGTGCAAGCTGCGTGCCCACTTGAAATTCGGAGCGATGCAAGAGGACCAGCGGAGCTTGCCGGCGCTCGGATTTTCTATTCCCACGGGATCGACTATGCGATGTAGTGGGGGCATCACGGCCGAGGAGACTTCCCGCCGTTTTCTTCGCTCTCCCGGCGAGCGAAAGAGACACTGCGACGGGATCGCGCGGCTCGGCGGAGCTTGCCGAAGCTCAGCTCTCGGGCTTTCCCGCCGAATCGAAAAAACAAAGGGTTCGCGGAGTAGGGATTGTGACGCGGTGCTTCCAACTCAAGGCCGACGAGCCTCGGAGGGGCCCGGAGCACCAACCACTCTCCGGTCGCGCCCGCCCTCCTGTCGCGCAGGCTCGTGGTCGCCCCGGAGGGGACCCGGTCGGGCTAGCCCCGGGCGGCTAGCCTCGCGGCGGTCGACGCGGTGGAGATCGTGGAGGGAGGGAGAACACCAATAAAGTAGTGACTAGGGGCTCAGGGGCAAATACTGTTTATTCACGCCCGGGCGGACAATTCCCGGCTAACTCCTGACAGGCGCGCAGCTACAAACGGGCGGTTGATACCGCCTGCGAGGCGTAGCTGGGCAGAACTAGGGGCCCTCCACCTGGCCGCCGTAACTGGGGCGCCTTGATGCCATCCCCTGCTGGGGGCACCGGCCTTCTGCTGTCGCCCTCATGCTCCGGACGGCCTCACCTCTGGCAGCTGACCCCGGGTGGTATGGGTTGCCTGCTCTGGGAATAGTGTTGGCTGGCGATGGGCCAGTACGGAGGGCCTGGGGTTTTTTTTGCGATCGCGGCTCCGGGATAACGGCGGACCGAGAGCGCTCGGGTCCGCGCGGCAAACCGAACTAACTGTCGATCACTCTTCGATCGGCGCTAATCGTTCGCGCCAAAACCGCCGGGTGATTAGTGCGCGCGCGCGGCACTGACGGAGCCTCGAGCACCTGTTTATCAACACGCCGCCTTGTTACAGGTGACCCGAGGCCTCCGTCACAGGATGAAGAGCGAGCAGTGGCGCATGGCGACAAAATACCGCGGCATTGTTCTTTCGAACGCTTTCCGAGAGACGCACTTCAATTTTTGTACATTTTTACGTTATATTCAACAAATTTATGTATCTTTATTAACCCATTTAAGAGCCTTTGATTCCGAACCTAACACCATTTTCTGACACCTATACTTTTCTTTCACCAACAGCTGAGTCAGCTTTGAAAGCATAATCAATGAATCCAACAGATAGATCTGAGGCAAAACGCAACGTATAATAAATATACTATGCAGAAATATATGTCTATGTCAGTAATCAATTGATCTAGTTTAGTGCGTTGTATCGTGTATGCGTACTACACTAAAAATGTAGTAAAATTTAGTAGTCTATACGCTTTGAATATATCTTGAAATTGTAACGATATTATGTATATAGTAACGATATTATATTTATTATTATATATAGAATACAATGGCCTATATTAAATTTAAAATTGTATATATAAGTCTAGATACTGTAAGGCTGATACAATTCTTGTTGGGAATTGAATTCACGAATTACAAACAATTCGATTTAAAGTTTAAAGACAAAAAGAACAACTAAGAATTTAAAAGAACGTTTAGTTTGAATAAAAATTTATCAGTACAAATCAGTAAAGTTCATAAGTACAAATTTTGGCAATAATAGTACGTAATTTCCATTGTCTGTTTGCTCTGATGTATGAGCTCTCTCAATCTTTATTTTCAATTCTTAACTTATAGTATAGTATTTCAGATTAGAACACAAGGGAATACTAATCAAGTTTTCAAATAGCTCGTAATCATGAAATTAATTCAAACTTCTATTGATATCTTCCGGATGTCGCTTAACGATTCTGAGGGCTTTTAATACTCCTGCACCAGTCCTGCATCGAATTACCACCTCTCCACGTGGCTCTTTAATATGACTTTGATTAAGCATTTATAATTTGAGTCGTATCTCTCATTTAAAGTTATTGACAGTTGTGGATAATAAGTAAAGAATTACAATTAGAAATTATTAAATTGATCATGACAACTAAAAATAATAAATGTCAAAAAAATGTGTAATTAATGTTTAATTAAAGATTTTAACTAAAAATGTACTCATTCAAAGTAAATATTTATATTCAAATTGCTTGAAATTATAGTTTGAATGTACTAATTATATTAAAAAGATAATGTATTTCAATACTTGAAAAATACTATTGAAGCTGAATACGTTGATACATTGATTAACTGAAAGAATTATTATGAATTCTTTTTATTGTATAATGAAGAAAAAATAAATATAATATATTATATTTAATAAAAATATATTATTCGCGTTTATAATGATGTACTATGTGAAATTCCTTACTTGACTTAACATGATCTATTTTATTATTTGATACAATAACAATTCTTTAAAAATTATTCTAAGATGCAGTACGAATTTTGAAATATATTTTTATAAAAAAAACTATTAGCATATGTACATTAGTTTAATGAATAGATCTTCCATAGCAACTAGTGTTGTGACACCTTCGCGTTGCTTGCCGACTGAGCTTTGCTCTTTAAGGCCCTAAGGCATCAGACTCGCACGACAAGACAGGCCTTTCCTATCTTTTCGCTAAAGCTTTCCGCGACGGGTTCATTTATCAAGGGGCTGCTTCTCATTAATACTCGACAAAATGGCCAGGTACGTACTATGCGACGCCGAGTCGCTAAATATCGCACCCTCTGTCTGCGCATATATATTTTTGTCCGCAAGAAGAATGCTGTGGCTTCCCTTCATTCTACCTTAAGAGAGTGTAGTCGGTTTTTCTGCAGTTTCAGGCGAAACGAAAGAAACTCAGCTAGTACTCAGCTTGAAATATGCATATTAATATAATTGAGGTAGCACAGAATATCCGGCATTATTTCACCAGGTGCAGGTAACTCATTAAAAGTATACGGCACCTTTCGAACGACTAATTTCGCAAAATGCACTAAAAATAACCCTATTCTGTGAAATTAATATTAATATTTGAATCAAATAAAAATTGATCAAATACAGAAAGTATGTTAAAATAACACTATTAAAATTATAGCGTTTAATTTTCTATCATATATACTGATATAATTTGTGTCAAATTTACTTATGATAATAAAGTATATTAAAATATTTGTTTTATACGTAAACATATTTTGAATATTTATATTAATTGACTTTCAATCAGTAAAAACTTATAACAACTCAATGAATGATCATTATTTAATTTTCTTTTAAAGTAAATTCAAACATGGATAGTAGATAGTATTAAAGACTTATTTGTTTGAATACAAATAATACTCAACAAAAAAAGTAATTCATAATTAATTATTTTCTGTGTTTTAACAAATTTTTTAATATTATTAATCAACTAATCAATAAGGAGAATGGCAATTTCAATCAAAAAAAGTTTAATTATCATTAAATAAGCATTTAAAATTTTCATAATTATAATATAGATATCTGTGTATCTTTGTGTTAAAAACACTTGCATAATGCTTATAGTTATAAATTTCCATGACAGAATAGAAATAAATTTGGAGTACGGTATGGTCTACTAGGTGTCACTTGTAAGCTAGACCTGGACTTCGACTGAGACCTTAGGGAAATCCACGGGATTTTAAGCCAGGGTGGGAGATCTGGCCTCGCTAAAGCGTGAACACTTCCTCTTATGGATATTAACGCGACCCACGTAAGCGTTTGCCAACTCTTCATGTCAAAAGCTTTTACCTTCCAATTCCGCCCTTTCTCACGAATAAAAATTACGAAGGAGTAATAAATCTTCAAACGTTACAGTTTTGAAAAATACTATTTCCTGCATTCTGTCTCTATATCTATTTACTGAGTCTATAAGAACAAAATAATATTCTGAATTATGTATAAATTGTAATATTGCAACATTTTTATTCTAAAAGTTTTATGATTGAAATGTTTTTGAATAAGAAAAAGAAAAACTTTTTACCACCTTAAAACATAGCTTAACGAACAATCGATTGTTGTAGGAAGCTAGAACTTAGTAAGTATGATTAATTTTAAATATATCTATACACAGACTTGAATAAACATTATGAAGATAAATAAGGATATCATAAAAGAAACTATAATTGAAACTGATAATATCAAGATCAAATTTTATTTTAATAATTACTTTATGAAATCATAATTTCGATAATTAGATCCAATCTTTCATTTTCAGCTCTGAATTAATCTTATCGAAAACTTACTATGTGTGTGTAATGAACTGATTCAGAAAATATATCATATTGGAATATATTACTAAATTTTTAAACGGAAGAAATGTTTACTTCATTATCTTTCATTTTTATACGTAATATAAAAGCTTTCATATTCATCGAAGGATTGAAGGTATAGAATGCAGGAATATCTAAAGTTAAGCTGAGAAAAAGATTTCTTTTAGGAGCTCTTCGCAGATGCCTGAATGTTTATGCTTTCCTAGCAAGATTATGTATACGTATACGCACCCTCTACATGCACGTGTATATAGCGGCATGTTGTGTCATCAATAACCCTACAGAGAGAGGTACTGTACAACGATGTGCTGGAGAAAATGTTCAGAGCTTACGCCGTAGGACGCAGCGACATTACGCGAGCGTCTTTGGCGGCCTCCGCACCACTTGGCATAATCGTGGGTACAGGAATTCCAAATACCCTCCGGGACACTGTCGCATGAATACGTATATGTGCTCACCCGCATTGCGCCCTAAAGCTACACAGGTCTGCGACAAACTTTATTTTCTGTAAAATCTCACACTACGCACGATTGCGTAACTTTATATCGATCACTGTTTCGGTTCTGCAGAAGATTTTCAATTTTTTATCAGACTTTCCTACCACTTTTCAATTATAAAGTGTGGGATCAATGTCAAAGATATTTACTGAGATAAAGTATAGTAAAAGTGATAAAAATGTTAAATGCACGTAAACTGATATACGTTTCTGAATTTGTTATCTAAAGGCTTAAGTATACTATCAAAGTTTATATATAGTTATAAAGAATTAGTAACAGCATAACCAGCCTATCATATAGAAAGTATTTTCGCAGTTCTGAGATAATTAATGAAATTCCCAAGTCGAAACAAATACAATTCATCGTCATCAGTTTATCAGCCATAGCAGTCGTCTCTGAAATATACAAAACAGACGAGTGTGCAGAGAAACTCATTAACACGTGGCTCGCCTCGAGATGTTTTGTACAAATAAAACCGCGAATGAAAAGAACCGAAATCTTGATCGGCTGAAAATATCAAGGTGAACGACTGTGCTGTGAATGAGTACATAAATCTATTTATTTGTGAGAATTCTGATCAGTCGCTTTAGAAATAAAGTAAATATCACAGTTTTATAGAGATTGTTTACCGTACCAGGATAGGCTTTTAAATGACAGTGTATGTACCAAAAAGGAAAAATTCGAATACGTCTTAAACGTATAAGTTTGACCTCTCTTACTTTCCAAGCTTTGTCGAGCAGATTCCGAACAAATGCCAACTTTTCCAAGCGCCTAGTTTTCGTTCCTCTACAATCTAATAAAACTTATTTTACATGACTTGGTTGATGTATCGTGCAAAATAACCATTAAGTGCCTTCAAAGTATTTTAGTGTATTCGTATTCTCCTGATTGTATCACAATATCGCATCTAATAATATTTTAAGGGTAGTTGTTAGATATTTTAATAATAGTGCAGCTATTTTGATACACCCATTAAAGAAGATAACAATAAGAAGATTGAAACACCAAAAATCATAAATTTCTTTGTAGCCTTCTTTACAGTAGTTTTCACTTCTTATCTTGTCATTATGCTAAACGTGCAAATCGCAGCACAGAATACTATTGTTTTTCTCTTAGTGAGGTAGAATAACCGTTACAGAAGGCCATTTGCTTTCGGTATATACGGAACAGACGGAGAAGCCCTATTACCATGCGAGATTAAAATTTGAATTGTAGTACAGTGCAGGAAGGAGAGCTGCTATGACACTGCCGCTCGAGAAACGCATTGTACATGGGCTACGCCCTCGACGTTTCTCCAGACTCGAGAACGAGATCTGGGCTTTAAAATTCACTATTACAGTTAAAAATTAGTTATGCAAGAAACTCATTAAAAGCCAAAGATACTACTTTAAGTCGCAGTGTGTTTTCGTTACTCTAAAATAATGCTGCATTCAGCTCGAACATGTCCTTATACATTTTCATTATTTTGAAAATATCGCGAAAATACCAATGCGAAACACTGTAACAAATAATGGAGCAGTACCAGATCAATCTGCATAAGTATTTCTTGATGAAATTTCTGCATAATAAGGCGTGAGTAAAACTGAGTTTTTAGTCAGATAGAATCATTAGTCATACAAAACTTTTGCGTACTATGACTTTCTCTTAAAAGTACTGCCTCATAAGATATCGATTAATTATTATTTTTTATTTCATTTTGAAAGTCATTGAACTAGCTATTAAAAATTCTAATGTCATTTTATTATATATGTGTTGTACTAGGAAGTTATAAAGCCAGTTCGGCTCTTATCTTATTTTCTACTTCTCATCTGTAGAATTTATAATTTATGTTTAATTATATAGTGTTGTTAAAACTCAATAATAAAACTTTCTAAACAAATTTAAAAATAAAACTACAATTAAATATTCAAATACATATTTTTATTTATACTTTTATCAGAAAGTTTTCAAGGATAACGAAAGTCAACAACACAAAATAATTATCAAACAAAAACTTTAAATAAGTTACAAATTTATTTTCCAGTCTGAAAATATTGCATTTTTTCAAACTAATTGCTTGAAATTTACGGCCAGTAAAATAATGTTCAGTTTAAGGTATTGGGTGTTACAATCGCATCTGGCCAGCAGACCAAAGTGCTAAAAAAAAAGCAGTAAATTTATACAGACGAGTTTTAATCCTTCCGCAAAAATAATAATACAAATACTGGTCAGAGGAATGGAGACGCGAAGGCCAGACACGCGCAGGCGGCAGAAGAGATCGGTTCTCCTTGACTTTCATGGGCGTGCGAAGTGACCCACATCACGTGTCTCGCGCGACGCGCGCGCGATCCGCATTTCCCGGGGCGCGTGCAGCGCCCGTCCTATATACGCAGCGCCGAGGCTACCCGGTAGGGAATCGGCGACGAATCGCCTAACGAAAAGCTCCATGCAAATGGGCGGCCGGGCCGCGGGGGGCGACCCGGGATCGCCTCGTTTACATGCAAATTCGCGGATAACCTTAAGACGCCGCGGGACCGAGACTCCCTCTCTCGATCAATTTTAAAATGCAATCCCTAGCGCGCGCCCCTGCAATCGAGCATTCCAATTGGCGCGTAAATAATACAGGGGCGGCCCTGGATTACGATGGCGGTCCAGCGGCCCGCGGAATTTCTAATAGGCGCGTCGCGCCCCAGTCGACCGATATGTCCCGATTCGACGCGCTATTCCGAATTCGCGAGAAAAGTGCATTGTGGCAGCTTATGGCTCGTGGGCGTCTTCCGCGGACGTTGCCCAAGTGCCTAGTAAAAGTTTACGCTCGGCGATCGTATAACTTGGAGGCGCGAGCTGCAGTCGAGCTGTATTAACCGGTTTGATTGCATATTGTAAAGATTGACGATTTCAACTTGTAACGTGCGAAATTGGGAATCAAACGCCCGGCGATCAAGCCGCTTCCTCAAATATCCACCTTACTTTTACGGGTCTCGCTTTAGGAGATTGCTCTCACCATCAAATATTGTAGTATTCGAGATTGAAGTCGTGCAGACCTTCACGTGAAATTAATTTTTTTTTATAAGCAAATGTACATAGATTTATAGTTGACGGTATTTGGGGTCTGAAAAGTTATTCACGAATCTCGATTTAAATCAAGTTTATGTACAATAAATGTATATATACATTAATCTTATTTCTTCAAGGATTGGAGCACTAATGCGCGAAGCCTTGGAAAGTCTTTCAACGCATTTAACGTAATTTAAGCATTAGCTGCATCCATTACGTTTATTGGCATCTGTAATTTAAACTTTCATTATAGCTCCAAAAAATATATCAAGTTGACAAAGTCATTAAAAGTTTCAAAAAGCTAATTTGAATACACTCTAGGCGAATAAACTGAAAATGAAGCAGTAAGTAGCGAGCTAATTAAAGTAAAAAGATAACCTTCGTACACCTGAAACTGTAGGAGAAAATTTCACGCATAGGTGTATGTTTCCTGGATACACGCAATAACGCCGCTTACACGTGCCCGGGCTATACATAAACGTAAATGGCGGGAGCGTTGTGAAAGAGGCATATCAAAGATCTCGCAGAGCAACTCGCAAACCCCGACAAGGCAGTGGCGAGATCGGATACTATGTAGAGAACGCGAAAAATCGGCACTAAATGAAAGTGCACACCACTCCTTAGATTCGTGGGTCGCCACACTCAACGCACTTGCAGTTTGTTACTCTCTAAACAGTATTCAAAGAAATTTGAATACGTCGATACTTAATAACAGCGTTAATAGGTTGTATTTTCGATAGTAACAAATAAAAATTTTCGAATTTTATTACTATCATTATCCATAGCTGTAATATTGCAATTAAGTAATCTTAAAGTCATGCTAAATAAACAGAATTTTTATGGTCAATTTAGTACTTATGGGATATTTTATTGTGTACAACCCATACAATTAGAGTAAAAGTATAACATTAGAAAAGACTACTCGTTTGATCGACGTTTGTTTTTCAATTGTAATCAAATACATGAAATATAAAAATTAACTTATGCACAACAAAATGTTGTTAAAAAATAACGAATACAGTATAAATGTTTTGGGTGCATTTGTAAACTCTAGCACGAGGTATATCTTTGATCTGTTAAAATGAATATTAGCTGCGTGTAAAATAAATTAAAATAAGATAAATAGTATAATTGCATTTGAAATATATTTCATACAACAAATATTACTTCGTAGAATTAATTTAGCAATGGTTTCAACATTAACCAAACAAGCACGATCAAACTCATTATTAATATTTCCCCGAGATTTTTCTTGTAACGATTCGTTACACAATTTGGGCATTTAATATATTATTTTTCCGATTCTACAAACTTGTTAATATATTACGCAAGCGGCAAGCGTACGAGGCGCGATCGACATATAATACGGTGTAATACGAGTTTGCTCTTGGCTCGCCCGCTTTCTACACCTAGGCCATTGCACAAAACCCGCGGCAGGCGCGTAATCCATTGTAAAGCCCGCGCTAAATATCCCTTATGGAGCGCACTCGAGATGCGCAACGGGAGCGCCCGACCTCCATTCGTCTCGGACGAGAGCGCCACATGGGCCGCAGCGCGAGAGGCGCGCGCGCCCGGGAAAAGGGGGCCTCGGGCCGCGGTCCGCGGCCGCTGCACCGGTTCCGCGGGCCGCCGGCACTTTCATCTACGCGATTTCTCGGCGCGGGGCCAGGAGCAGCGCACCCGCGGGCCTCTAGGACGCGGCCCCTCCACGCGGTCGGCCGCGCCGCTCTCCGCGCGCGGGCCTCGCCGGCCGCCGGCAGTCATTGATTATGTCTCTGCGCGAGTGGTTCGCCGACCGCGAGGTCCTGCTCACGGGCGTCACGAGCGTCCTGGGGCGCAGCCTCCTCGAGAAGCTGCTGCGCGCCTTCCCGGAGGTGCGGGTCCACTGCGTCCTGCGGACGAGGGACGGCATGCGGTCCAGGGACCGCGTGCACAAGGCCATCTGCGGCTCGCCCGGGTACGCCGACCTATAGCCGGCCCCCTGCGCCCCTCGCGGGCCCTCCTCCCCCGCGCGGCGGACGGCTCGCGTGCCGTTGGATCAAACCGCTGCTCTTGCCACTGCTGGGAAATACCAGCCTTGTTTGTGCCCGGCCAAATCACGGAGAAAACCATCTCCGCGAGTGCCTTTGCGGAATTTCCTCACGTTTCGCGTGCGTTGCGCTATAGGTTCAATTATTGTCCTCGGGATTCGCGGAATTCGTGAATTTTATCATTAATCATAGCCGTTGCTCAACGCCCGATTGGCCAATGTTTATGGAACCCGATATTATATATGCGCCGCTTTTGTATTTTACAATTACTTAAGCTATTTTATTTAACCGATATGTACATAACTTACGCGACTGCTGCATAAATTTCATTTTATTACCCACTAGTGATTTTGATTGTTATTACATTTAATGTCGATTTTAGGGCACCGAAAAATTTCGGATTGATAATAAATATAACGTTTTTCCAAGTATTTCTATTCCCTCAATGCTATATCATTATAAATATTACACAGCTTGGAAAACGTCGTTACCGTTACAAATGCACTTTTGTGTTGATTTGCAAATAACGCGTAAAAAAGACCACGTTAAGTTACCTGAACTCGTTATAAGTATAGTATAATCAGTTTACAAGCTGTCTACGTACGTTTCTCCCCGTAAAAGACTTTAACTAGCGTAAAACTAATGTTACTTTAATTGCGAAAACAGCGTGAATGCGCGCACGAAAATCACACTGACTCCCGATTCGTGAATCGCTTCTACTCCGGCGGAGTAAGGGGAAATGCAAAAAACCGAAGGCAACTGCATTGCGAAAGGCGCTGCGTGCTCTGCTCTTACTTTCGTTCAATTTTCGTTGAGGAGAGCGTTTCGCCACGCTTTTAATCGGCGCGCGCGCACGCCCGAGAAAAATGCAAAAAAAAAAAAGAAGAGAAAAAACGCGAAAAGGCATTTTTCACCGCTGGTTTACGCAATAGATACGCCCCTATCAACAATGACTTGTGCACAGATTCGAGCGGGTGCACCAAGAGCACCCGGACGCCCTGTCCCGAGTCGAGGGTCACGAGGGCAACCTCGTCTACGAGGATTTCGGCGCGAGCGAACGGACTCTAAAGGCCATAAGCAACGTCAGCGTCGTCATTCACGCCGCGGGGCCCCACAAAATGGTTCTCGACTACTGCCACAAGCTGCCGAAACTCGAGGTCGTCGTTGTTGCCGGCAGTGTCTTCAGGTCAGAGGACATTGCATTTAATCACCCTTTCACTTTCGAATCCTGGTCCAAGCCGCACGTGCGCGCGCTTATTTACAATTTTAAGAAACTGAAAGACCAAGTATCTAGTCGGTTCAATCGATGCTTTCACATTTATTTAATATAAATTTAATAAATTTCTACGTGTTAAATTATTTACAATTTATTAATGATTTTTTTACAAGTCGAAAATTGACTGAGTTAGTTTTTTATGTGGTATTAAATTTTCAGTTTGTCAGTGAGTAAAAAAAAATTCATACGTGTAAATTTTGCCTTTTCATCGTGATGATAAACATAATTAATAAAAATTATAAAATTAATATCCTATTAATATCATATTTTTAATAATGAATGATTTAAGAGTTATGCTTTAATTAAGTACATATATCAAGTTATTGATAATAAAGTAAAATAAGTATTTTGACTAGTTTTATGGGTGCATGTAACTAGGCTACTAATAAAGTACCTGCATGCTCTAGTGAAAGTTCTAATACATCATTTATCAATTCGTGATTAAAATTATATAAACATAGTTTACTACATGGAATCATTTTGTTATAAGCAGAATAATTTAAAGCATATTAAGTTGTAATAATATAGAAGTTCTTTTTCGTGTTGTTAAATGCAATAGTCTTTTAATGTCTAGTTAAATAACTATACGGGATTTTATTTAATAATCAAAAAATGATTATATTGCTTTGATTTATTGAAATTATGTATATGTAAAAGAATTTAATTGAAATTGAAATAAGTTGAAGGAATTCTAATAGTTTTTATGCTTTTAGGATTTTTAACAGTAAATAAGTACTAGATCTTTATTAATAATGACAGAATTTATCCAATGCAGACCCGAAGAAGACCTAATAGTAGAAAGTGTCATGGAAGACGATTATCCGAACGACTTACCACTGGGCCTGGTTAGATTCTCGTTGATAGGACCGCCATGTCGAGAACCCATGCCGGGTTACGTTGAGACCATTAAAAGCCCGACTGCATTAATGATTGGAGCTGGATACATGTACGGTAGAGGCGATTTGCCGTGCCAAATAACCCCTGCGGATGTAGCGGCCAATTCTCTGATCGCCGCAGTTTGGGACGTTGCCAAAGGGTTAGTATTTGATTAATTACTTATTAATAAGGTGCTAACTTCCGGTGCAGTGAACAGAGTTCATTTTTCAATAAGCAATTTATTTCCATGACATCAAAACCAAAAACGTTACGCATGCATCCTGTAAGTTTCGCGTACAGAAAAATGTGCAGAACAATGTACAAAAAAACAAAACAAATCGCGTGAACAAATCAATAAAAGTTTAATTACATAAAGTAGCTGACTAAGCGTGTAAGCGAGAGGTGAATAGATAGAGCGCGATACAGAGACGAGATTTTTACACGTTAGATTGCGTTGCGGATGAAAATTATACCGTCCGGTGCAAAGCAAGTTAGGTAGAAAGTACTGCAGATGGTGAAAGTGCACAAGACGCGTTTTGAGAGCACGCATGAGGGCAAGAAAGGAAGTGCAAGTAAAGTAAAACTTGAAACACGTGAGTGTTGTTGTATGTGGCGCTGGGACGATTTGAATGTCATGTAGAAATTTTATAATACAGCCTCATCTTATACGATAGAGAATATTATATACTGTTATATTTAGTACATTTTTAATTTAAGTGAAATATGAATTTAATTCTAATTACTTATAATCGGTAAATTACGCTAAACGGTTGCAATACTTTAAATATTTCAATGGACGCGGAAAAATAGTAGTATGCATTTATTG
Organism: Sycophaga agraensis; assembly: GCA_018906755.1. Classification (NCBI taxonomy): domain Eukaryota; kingdom Metazoa; phylum Arthropoda; class Insecta; order Hymenoptera; family Pteromalidae; genus Sycophaga; species Sycophaga agraensis. The sequence continues at coordinate 2,536,926 of JACCIE010000003.1, forward strand.
TAATATATTAGTATATACAACTAAAATAGTGGTGATAGTTTACTACGTTTGTGCGAACCTGTAAATAAGGAATATACATGGGTTGGGTTAATTTTAATATGCTTACAAAGAGAAAGTTTCACCTGTTTATCGCAAATTGTATACAACCAATTCCCATGTTTAACAGACAAACAAATTTCCATTAATGTAAGAAAAGTACGGCATTTTAAAATTAGAATACTAAGTACACCAGTAAGAAGAAATAAAAGTAAAAAATAGATATACAAATGTAAGAATATTTTCTAAAAAATCTTTTATTTATAGTAGAACTGCGAAACATATTTGTCCCTGCTCTGTTATTGCGCTATTATTTTCTTTTATGTATTGATTCTGTTTCTCTAAACTAAATCAAAGCAGTCCTTTTTCTATATAAGTAATAGGATAAAGTAAAGAGATAATTCCAGTAGCAAAAGGGAAGAGCTGATGCGGATTATTTTTTTTTACTAAAAGAAAAGTAACGTCTACTTCTGATTGCGAACTCGCCAACATTTTATAAGCATATAAGAGGAGCGTGTAAGTCGTCTCGAATCCTCAAACTAAGCCATCAAACTGTTGAAGCTTTTGGAATTAACCATTCAAACCTCTTTTCGCATTGAAGTTCCGTTCAAAGTCTCCTTATCGTTCTTAGAAACACTCTCTATACTATTTCTTTTAGAAATTCTAAGTAGAACCATAATCTTCTTACGTTTTGAAGTCAATTATATGTTTATTTTCAACATAATAAAATACGCGTCTTAGTGCAATATTGAATATGTCAATATAAATAGAAAATTCTTTTAAAAGGGGCTTTGTGTTTTGCTTGACTTATTATTCAAGCTATGCCGCTTGGCGCTCTTCTCTAAACCTTATCGCAAAAAGCACGAAAATTTCTATAAAGCACTTGTATTAAAGTTTGTTACTTAATGCCTATTATCTAACATTGTAAAATTGACTCGTAAACGTTCACAATGCCCGAGTAAAACTGGCCACGTAAAAGACTTTTACTACTCTCCTGACGCTTCTGTAAATGTGTTTAGCCCGACGTTGTCTCGCGCGTGCGGGACTAATAACGCCGAGGAGCATGTGCCTTCCGTCATGTCTGCCGCACTCGCCTACGAATTCCCACCGATTCTCCTGCACCTACGATGCTGCTTACATTAGCACGCGTTCACGTACGAGTTCACGTGCACCGAGTCAAGATTTAATGGTCGTCGTTATTTACGCGCTGTCCTCGAGTTTTCACAGATCAGTGCCATCAGCACATAAATCCGGAATGTTAGTATAATCATCCGGGTTGTTTTTCACAATTGAGTTTTTCTTTATTCGCGGCAAAGGAAAATTCAAAGTACGCCGGTGTGCACGTACACTTTCGAATCCGCTCGTGATGCGATTCTTGTCCATTCGCGAGGAATTATTATGACAGGGGGATTTATTGTGTCTTGTGTATAAATTTTATACGGTGCATTCTTTCCCCAACATTGTTTTTCCCGGCTTCAGTTATTCATATAGATTATATTTGAGACCTAAATCATTCTAAGTTATTAATGAAATGGGAGTGGTGTGGAATTTATATGGAAGATACTTTACTCGTTCACATTTTTATAGTTCGAGAATATCATAATAATGTATATAAGATTAAGTTTTTATTCTAAATATTAATAATTCTTATAGGTTTAAATTTGTAAAAATTTTATCAAATATTACTTTCGATAATTAAACTTTATAACACGTAAGAATATTTAAATATACATTCAAATAGCTCAATTTTTCTATTTCAATTTATACTAAAAGTTTATTTAAAAGTGTATACGATATTACTATCGTAAAATTGGTATCGTTTTTCATAAAATCGTATTTTCTTAGTGAACGCGTATTTTGTATGGAAATTCTAACTCACATCGCGTGTCAGTAAATCAGTATCTATTTTACATATTCTACTTTCTTTAAGAAAAAAATTTAATAACGTCAACTATCATATTCGTTATGTTAAATGCACAGAGGCAAACGTTATGAGCCAGCTGTATATAATGCTATGGCTCTCGAATGTTCATGGGGCGAACTCATAGAAAAAGGCATACGAGGAAGAAGAAAGTTCCCATATACGACTTACAGTATGCCAGGCATCACATCCTCCAAAATTTTACACTGGATTGTTGTAATGCTCTTCGAATGGCTACCAGCTTTTACTTGTGACGTTATCCTATACTTATTCTGGGTTAAACGAAGGTAAGTGGCAACTAATTCATACATTATAATTTAAAAATCCAGTTAATTTTTAGAATGCTTCTATTTCTTTTTTTTACAAAATTATCAGTACGTTTAAAAATTTTGTAATATGTTCTGAATAATTAGAACATAAGTAAGAAAATAATTTAAATAATGAATATTAAAAAATTACTTTAAATTCTTTTAGTTCTTTAATTCTTTAAGTTCAATGATAGGTGAATATTGTTATACAACTTCTCAAACATGACTATAGTGCACTATTTTATATTATGAAGTTCTATTGAATTTTTTAATTTTCTACAATGCCTAAGAGAAATGAAATTTTATTTAAAAGTTTGGATGCATTCTGTAGAATTTTCCCACTTTTTCAACTAGATTTTTTTCATCAGAGCGTGTAAGGTGTTCTTGTATGTATAAACTTTTTCTGATATTTCGTCTTGATAATTGGCATGATGAAAATATTTGAAATTGAACGATGACAAGACTATTCCTAAAAAAATTGGTAAAAATCCAATTAAAATGAAAATCCAATTAAACATTTGCAGAATGCACAAAGCATTATTAATTTTTATTACGTACTAATAACACGATAACAAATGTAGTTTAATCGCTGATTTATTTTATGTAACATTCCAGAATCATTTTGATCTCTTGCATAGAATTAGTAATGATATACTCTATTACTTATCATGAAAAAATAACTTTGCTTAAATAAAAATAAATATTAAATAATCAAATTTTAATTAATTTTTAATGAGGAAAAATAAATCTTTATGTTGATTATACTTATCTATTATATTATGAAAAGATTAAAAAATCTTAAAAAACGATCTCTATTTTCAGCATAATCTTTAATGTGTTATTGACCACAATTAGCAATTTGTTTCTTTTTTGTGCCACTACTTTATTAGATATTATCAAAGCAAGCACTGCCTATATCATTTCTGAGTTGCAAGCGAGTAATTGATTTACATTCTTGCTACGGGTTATCTATTTTCCAAAGTATTTTTATTTCTTTATACTTACCTTAAAATTCTCATCTTTTCAAATTTAATTATGTAACTATAATTTATTATAACACTAAAATAAATAAATAATTTCCATGTATTTAAGCGTTTAATATGGCTAAAGCAGTTAAAAGACTACTTTTTATGATGAAAAAAATCAGTTATTGCAGTTAATATACTAATCAAATTCACGGTTTAATGACTTAAATTAATAGCTTGTAAAATAAAGAATTAAGTTAAGAATTTCATCAAACAAATATTGATATATATATATATATATATATATATATATAAAGGAAGTGACAAGCATCGATCACTTTTTATATATAACATTTCTATAATTTTAATGTTACACAGGATCTCGCCAGAGCATAATCGTATTCGACAGCTTCTAAAGAGCATCGAACCACAAGTAGAGCGCCCTATATCCGTACAAAGGCGTAAAATCTTCGAGCTGATGGACCGCCTCAGTCCAAAAGATCAAGACTCATTTCCGCTACGTGCCGACATTGATGTAGAGACTTACATCCTTTGCACTGCAGCAGCAACGAGGAAATACTGCGCCGACGAGTCCAATCTCAGAATCGCGAGATTCCTGTTGCCGGTATTTTTCGCCCTCGTTGCCATCGCCTACACCTGTTTTTATTATTACCGTCATTATTACCGTTTTTTAAAGTGATTCTTATTCGGGGCAGCAAGTTCAACTATGTGATTCGTCACTCTAACACTTTTTCATTGATTCCTTTATTTGCGGTTCGTGTTTGTCCAAATTCAATTGATAAACCTGAAATTTTTCTTTTTGTTGGGTGATTAACCAATGAGACTATCAACAAGCTTGGATATACAAGTTGTCGTTGAAAGTTAAAAAATTGTTAGAATGACACTTTTCCTTATGATTAGTAACGATTTTATCAAAAGAAATGATTAAAGATGATCTTTGGACTCGTTCATTTTTTATATTTTAGTTTATTTGAGTGCAAATCGCTTTTTTGAATATGTTCCGTTTTTAAAAACGGTATACTGTTTTATATTACTAATTTCAAATTGAAAAATTTAAGGATGATACCAAAATGTACATTATTAGGTAGAAGCTCCTAGTATTTTCTATTATTTTTATTCTTAGTTGTAAGGAGGGCTTGAGGCGAAACAATCAAACGGAAAAAATATATTGATAAATTTTAACTAATTCAAATTTTATTAATATATCAAATTCGCAGATTTTCCAAATGCACTTATTATTTTGTACATACTGTGTATTGTTTAATGTTGCAAATAAAATACTTTATGTGGGGCATTTTGATAAATTTTTGCACATTTCCGAAAAGAATATGAGTTATGATACCGGTATTGACTCATGAGTTAAGTACAAGAAGTTGTCGAGTACAGTAACTAATATATAACTATGTAAATAAAATGGAATATTTTAAAAACTAATTTTAAAACTGTTAATTACATCGTCGTACGGCTGCAAAGCCCAGGCTCAACGTCGATTTGCAAGTAAGATTTACAAACGATTGAAAAAGTTTTTATTGCTATTTTAATCGATAGGGAAACTATAAGTAGAAGGGCACACAGGCGGAGGGTTTTCGTGCATAACAATGGGCCCGTAAACTTTTACCAAAGTTATAATGGTCATTGTAACTCCCGAATCCGGTGGCCTTTCAATGTCTATACACAAAATGTCAAATAGAAAATGGTACTCCAACCCTGCGGGGTAATTTGTAAAAGTGCATTCAAAAACTCGTGTAACCTCGAGCCCCGCCAATTTTTCTCGACCAATCCCACTTTTTCCCCCCATCCCTCGATCGCCACCGCGCGATTAATCTCAAGAGTGAAAGCGGTTCGTCACAACGGCGCTTCCGAGCGAATAAAAATCTCCGGGCCGGCGCTTAAACTCAAAGACGCCTCGCGTCGGGTGGTATAAATTTGTCTCGTAAGAGTAGCGCGCGGCTAAGACAAGGGCTTGGCGGGCCCGCGACGCCGAGATTTTCGCGCAAACGTCCACCGTAAAACTGGCCTCCTTTACAGGGGGACTCGGGTGTCCTTCGCGCGGGCCGCACACAGTGCACACGGGCGTCGACGGCGCGGCATCGGCTAAACCTTGTTTATTGCCAGGCTGTTACGCGGGCGCTGCAGTGCTGCAGGAGGAGCCATCCCATAAATTGAATATTTACCCCTCGGTTCCCTAGTGTATGCGCACCGATCCGAGGAAAAGGTTTGCGGATTTATCCCGCTGCATCCTCGCCAAGCATATTGCGATACAATCGCCCTGCGATCCGACAGATTATCCCTTGAAAGCCATTGCCTTGTTAGTAAACTGTACCTCCATGGACAATGTAGCTATGGAATAAGCTGTAGTTTAATTTTAAAAAATCGTTTATCGTCGTCCGTACACACTGCTTAAGCGTTGGGAGGTTTTTCTCAAAGGTATACTAAAGCTTTGAGATTTTTTATTAATACTCGAATATATTTCATATATCATAAAGTACCTATCATAAAAGTTACAATAACATAGCATTAATATTATCCAATTAAACTTTTTATTAATATCCTTTAAACATATTAATTATAAATTATAAAATATCAACATTTGGATTATGACATTGACATAAATATTATTACTTTCATTTTAGGTTAATAATTTATAATTAAAATTAATATACTTGCTTTAAAACACATAATTTCAAGAATAATTCTTTCTACGAAATTCGTCATACAAAAGAAATAAACATCTCGACATATTAAATTGATGAATTAATTTGGACCAGTAAAGTAGGTCAGTTTTCATAAAATGTATCGTCACCTGAAATTAAATAAAAGCTAATGATGATAATGATGACTGATGAACTCTGGACTAGCTGTGATTAGTCACTAAACATATTAGAAATTGTACGCAGACTGGGCACAATGAGCAAACCGAGTAAAAAGTGCTGAGTATGATGATCATAACACCACCAGACGTATTTGGCTGTAGCATCCAAGGCGCGATGTCGTCGAAAAAAAGGAATTACAGGTATATAATTACTCATAAATGCCACGTAATTATTATTTATTACAAAATACCGTAGCTCGTCGATTTACACTTTTTTTTATATTTTGTGAAAAAATTTAATTGCGATTATAATGCTTATTCATTCTCTGACATTATTTTGTTTATTCTCCTCACTATGCGGAGCTTTGGAATTAGTAACTTTCTGCTCCTACGCCAAATTATAAAAAAACAGGAAACCAGTATAAATCAGTTTTATCGCATATAAGGTCCTCTTGAAACGAATCTCACATATATCCAGTCACGCAATGGAAGCCTCTGGATATTATTTTCACCATATCCCGTGTATTTCCAGGACGTCGTCAATTGCGTGCCTATCGCAACATGCATCGCTGCCCGCCGATTCGCACACAGACCAGTTGCTTCCCGATTCGTACTCGCTAGTGAAAGTCTTCCCTCGCTTTTGCCTTATTTTCTTCGAAAGAGACATAATCCGCGAGTCTTTCTACTTCCCGGCCTGGACAAAGTGGCGGCACGTGCCTACCGTATGTACGGCTCGACGGTGGGGTCGTGTCCCTTAAGTGCTCGAGAAAGCGACTTCTCCCGGATTTCCCGCTATCTTTACAGCCCGCGCCATCGCCTCTCCCTTGGTATTAAGGACGGAAATTAAATTTTAAGAAGTCGCATGCAACCTTTATTCTTCTCTGCCTTTTTCTCTATTTTTTCTTCTCTCATTCGTTTGCTTGAACATGAAAGCAATGCGTGCTAGTATTGTATTGAGCGAGCATTTTATTCTTTCTTTTTGCCCGCGCCATTTGTGAATCTGCTAATAGTCAGTTTGATTTATGCCTCCTAATGAGTCTAAGGAGGAAAAAGGAGGCGAGGATGATTAACAAGGCTCCCATTTTTTGTAATCCCTGTGTGCAGTTATGCAAGACTCATTTAACAGTTTTTATGCTTGGAGAAAAGTACTCCTTTTGGAAATAATCCATTCATAAAGTTATTAAAATCTTTATGATAAATGTTTAAGTCTAATAAAGGGAAAAATTCTTTGTAATATGCTTTGGAAGTATCTGCTTTCAAATGAAAAATGATAAATCGTACTATAACATCAAAGAAATAGTTATACAAAGTATATCTTGAATGAGAATTTTGAATCTACTGTTAATATCTCTCTAAGATGCCAAATTCTTGCTGTCCAGGACTTCTTGCAGCGGTTGGCAAATGATCTCATTAAGAAACGAAACACTTGACATTTCAAAGTTTACATGCTATTGTCATTGGCGGCTGGTTTAAAAGCTATGTAAGAGAAACAAACCATATGCTACCATCAACCATATTTTAAATCACAATGTTTAAATGTAGCTTTACATGTTATGATGGGTCAAAAATCAAAATTTTGTACATATATATCTTACTGGACTAATGATTAGCACAATTTACGAATTTATTTTATTGATTAATTTAAGAGTATTTATGTAAAGATGCTGATTTCGTTTAAGATTCCATCATACACAGCTTCTTGTCTCACACATCTATTTTTTATTTAAGATGATTTAAATTATTAATTAAATTGGTTTGTTATGGCAATGGTCCTCGTGAAATCGTACACTCGACGAAATGCTTGACTCTCCGCATCCCTTCAACTCGGCAAAGGGGCCGTTTATTTACTTTCCTAATGACGCAAATCTGCGTCTCGGTGACACTAATGGGTACCAGCCTTTGAGCGACTTTTATGCACATTGCGAATCACGCGGGTGTATCCTACCGGAGGATCTTGAAGCAGCGCACGATCGGACAAACCCACCCAGGGATAACTAATGAGCATACCCGCACTTGAGATTGCCTCAATTTAAAATCGCAACTATACGTACAGCGATAAGCGATGCGCTCGTAGCAAAGAAAGGCAAGATTGTGTTCATGCATGCGCATCTAATCTGGAAAAACTTACTATTAAAGACAAAAAGATTCTGATACAAAAATATTTTAAACAAGGGGATTATTATCTTTATATTCTATCTTAATATTTTTTATAAGATCAAACTAAATCAATTACTGTGCTTTTAAATCCATGTATAATTATCTAACAGGATCGTACAATTATATACGCAATGCGATACGTTCGTCTTAAGTCTATCTGTTGGACTCGTCCGTAAGATTTTCATGGAAAGACGTATTTATATAATAATATCGTGCATATGTAAATGTAAACGTTTTTATCGCTGCCATTATTGTGCGTTTTTAATTCACGCCATTGCAAAACCACCATTTCCTATTGCTTAAAGATTCGTTCATAAAATTCATTTTTGTACATTCCAGAAATTACTACTCTGAACATCATGTAATCAGAGTATAAATATAAAAATAATCAAAATCGTAAATTTTGCCTTAATTAAAATATCTCCAGATTAAAGACATATTAATAGATACATCAAAAACATAGATTTTTAGTTTATTACAGGATGGTTTTACTTAAATGCATAATATAAAACTATTTAACACATTTGCTTTTAGGTGCAAAATTATGAAAAAACTATATAACTAAATTATAATGCTGAATATATTTTTCTGATAAAAACTTATTTAAAAACAATTTATTATTAATAATGTATTTATAATTTATATTTATTTAAACTGATAAAAAATTAAGACAAAGTTGACAATTATATTTATTTAAGGCAGTAATATATTTATAGTACAAAGAAAAATTAAATTGTGCTAATTATTTTAAAATGGTTGATTCAAGAATAATCTATGTCAATTACTCAAGAAAATATATTTTTAAGACATATTTTTGCAGACTTAATTACTGCTTACCAATTAACCAAAGGTTAATCATAGAATTTAAAATTAAAAATCAATAGTATTATTAATACACGTCGTATCGGATACACATGTAGATATAATCTTTATTTTTAATTTTTTATGAATAGAACAATATGCTAATAAAATATTCTAAACAAGAATACTATAAATTTTTTTGTTTAAATTATTTTATAAAAACTTTTTGATTGTAAGCTGCATTATATCTTTATACGTATAAAGAGTTCTTTATTAGAAATATAACTAAATAACTGAAACGTTAGTAAATTGCACTGTTCTGCATATTTTGTATGCATTCTTAAAATTTATTTTTAAATTTTGTTTATATATGTACATATAACTTAATTATTATATTATTTACAGTCATAACAATATTAAACACGAGTGAAGCAAAGGATTCTTTCAATTTAATAAAATATTTTCGATATTAAATTCATAAAATCGTTCAGAGGGCCATTAGAGCCGAAGTGTGAAATGCGAGAAATTTCCCGCTCGAGTTTGAGCAAGATCCACAGTCGTTCGTCGAGAAGTTTTGAAACCCTGCACCGAGCGCGCAGATCATCGGTGCACCGCGCATATGCAGCGCTGGTAAGGTAGGACTCTCGACCGAGCATCAAGCGTCACGTCGGATCCATATAGATTCGCGGGGACGCCGCATGGGCTCCCAGAGTGCGCCTGTTGCCGGTGCGGTACACCGCGGCGACGCGCGCAGCCTCCGCTCGCGTGACTGCACCGTGGCGCCAGCGGGCGCTTCGTTAAAACCACATTATCCTAGTTTTGAATCAGGACAGACGAGGAAGAAAGTTGCACGCCACCGATTAGTTTCGTGAAAGGTAATTTGAGGCGGCGCGTAGTGAGCTGCTGAAATCCGCTGTGCGCTTTGAATAAGACGTAAGGCGGAAGCACCAAATTCTTTCGAACATGGTGTTAAGTCGAATGATAACGGAGAAATTTGATCGAATCCATTGGGGATAGAAGTGTCGAGCTGTTGTTATTATTAAAGCGGCCTGACGTGCAGAACTTTCTGCGAAGCAAGTTGAAGCGGGAGATATTACTGGAATATCTTGATGAATTGCTTCAATGCAGCTCCGGATTACGAGAAATCTTTAATGGAGTGTGTATAAGAAATTGGTCGTACGGTTTTACTGCTCTAGCATGCTTCTAGATATAATTGAAGACTTGGGTTTTAGATAGAAACAATTAGGAAACCTGGATGAGAGATAACTCTGTTCTATAAATTTTAGAAAATGGTTCGTTTTAAGATCAGTTTAATCAAAAAGAGTTAATTATTATAATTCTATGTCATTATATGACTTATCAGATTATTATTAATAGCTAGTTCATACTATAAATCTTTTTTCTCCGTTTGATTAATATCTAAATTTAAAGCTTATTACAATTACGTCAAAGACTATCTTGATCACTATCAGCACTTACCAACCTAATAATACCGAGAATAATATTGCTTTATAAATAATTTAATAGTTTATAGTAAACTGTTAAAATAAGATTTCAATAATTAACAAAAGCCGTATTTTAAATTATTTAAGTCTCATATAATTTGAAAATAAATAAAAAGATAGTTTTATACAAAGAATAATAAATAATAATCTAACATGTAGGTTTCTGACAAGTACACAAGTTGGCATGGCTAAACTATTAATATAAAATTTTCTTCACTGAAATAAGAATTTTTACAATTGAAAGGATAAACAAAATTGTCTTTTAAAAAGAAAATTTTTTACAGTAAAACGATTAGTTTTTAGAAAAGCATTGGCTTAAATAATTTGCCTTGTAGTCAATAATCAGAAAATTTCTAATTCTTCGTTTAAAATGACCCCAACTAAAATCGTTACCAGTACTCGGGAAGATTACGAGCTCGATTACGAGACTGTCGGATATCATCCAGCACTTCCTTCGGTGACTCCAATAGCTCGTCTATTTTAGCTTAGCACTATGCTGCGAAAGCCGACATTTATGTAAGGCGAGAGAGGGCGCAACTTTAATCTTGAAAACGTCGTTACGCAGAATGCACACATTCTTCTTCCCGGGATGGAGCTTGTGTGGTGCACATCGACATGAAAGTGCCGACCTCGTGAGATTGCCACTTCCTAGTATCAACGCGTGCTAAGCTTCCACGTTCTTGAGTAAATAAACGATGTGTTTGTTTACCTGCAAACAGTCAAATTCAAGTACACGCATGCGTGCCCAAGTTTCCTTGAGTAAATTTAAAGTAACGATATGTGGGAAACGTAACGTGCATACAAGTATGTTCACTTTTGCGAGACGATACGTTTACAAAATAGCGAATAATCTGTGTTTACCCCGAAATTAATCGTTCAATCATTTTACTATACAATTTTCATTTTACATTGTTACTAACAAACAAATGAAAAATAGAGTCTAGCCATTACTAACATAATTTTTTAAGATTCCAATATTAAATAGCCAAGATTTACAATTGCAAATAATTTTCAGACATTATTGTCAACAACTTTTTAAAGCAATCTACTATTTACTACAACTCTATGACTAATTTAGTGTACCAAATAATGTCCAATTTTATACTTGATTAAACATTATATTGCTTAAACTATTTCTTTGCAAGAAAGTAAGGTACAATTTGTACATTAACAATGTTAAAATTTTATTTATTTCTTATACAATATGTAAAATAATTTCACAAATATTGCAAGAGCTAATGAATAGTATAAGTATACCATTTTATTGAATAAAAGAAATAATATTGTAGACTATACTATTTAAAGCAGATTACTTAGGCATTTTTCACATGTTATATCATGTTATTTCAACGTTATCGTAAGTCAATCAAAAATATTAATTTCAGCACGGGTCCTTGGATAATGACCACACGCGACTTAGCCATTGTTGCTGATATTGTAAGCCAACGCATCTTTATTTGCATATCAACAATGTGGCTATGAAAGCAATAGTTTTATGCCTCGCGCATAACTGGCGAGATGAAAGCAGGGCGAGAGAACATAGAGGGAGTAAGGCGGAGAATATAAGCCAGGACAGAAAATAGAGAGGAAGGGGACATGAGAAGGAGGAGGATAGAAAAGGGAATATGCTACTGGTTGTCGTAAGTTGCAGTTTGCATTGTGAACGAACCCTAGGCTAACTTTGCTTTAACCCAAGCAAGAAGAGTGAGAGGAACGTAGAGAGAGAGAGAGCATATACGTGAGTACTCCTACAATGTCTAAGCAGCTTTACCTGAACCGCTGAAATCGCGGCAACATACGCACACACGCCCTAGCTTAAAACTAGGATGTGGTTAATCTAACCGCAGTGAGACTCGCCAAGTTCTCTTTCTCTTTTTATATCTTTACTTGTCTCTTTCCCTTGTCTTGAGATGATTACTTAGCTCTAATTACTATTTAGGGAGGAAAGAAAAAACAAACTTTATAAAAACCCTTGATTAACCCAATGAAAAATCTGAAACAAGATATTTTATCCTGGTGGTTTTTTAAAACCATAAGTACCTCGTACTTATTTTACATTTTATGAGCTTATCAAAGCTAGCTCGATTCGATGCTAAAAATTTACAAATAAAGATAGATGTTCCTTATACATGCAAATTGAACAATACAACATTCTTCGATATTGGTATAGCAAACATGTAAATTTAATTTATTAATATTTTTTAAAGATTATTATTAAAAATAAAAGTATTCATAAGAAATAAGAGTATTAAAATTTCACACTGATTTAATGATTTCAAAATAAATAAATAAAAAAATGAAACCGTAATCATACTCGGTATAATTAAGGGTATAACTTAAAAATTATTACAGAAATACTTTTCACCTTTTTCGCTCATTATCTTTACGTATGTGATTTATTCTGATTAAATTTTGGAAGTAAGAATCTTTACTAAATTTCGTCTAAACTCTGCAGACTAGCCTTTCTGTTTTTGCATACCATTCCATAATTAAAACACTCCACGTCGCGATCTCTGTTTTGAATTTTGACTCGTCGTTTATTCAAATGGCAGTCAACAGCGGCGGTCTGCACGTGATTTCGCAGAGATGTTTAAAAAAATTATATTTCTTGCTGACGTTGAGAAAAAGAAGACTTCAACAGCTATAGGGTAAAAGTTTTCTCCGCTGCATTGCGCATACAAATGACCTTAATTTTGTACCTGTTTATATTATATCACTGGTTATTACCATTTTGATGGTTATAGTATACTTTTGAAGCTATATATTTAAATAATGAATCTATATTGTGCACATGCAAAGAATGATATTACATTCTTCGATAAGTATCAATACAACATTGTAAAAACAACTAAATTTTCAAACTTACATAATTAAACAAATCTTGTTCAAGGAAGTGCAAACTTTTGCAAAGAAGTGCAATATTCTTTGCTAATGATTCTCATATATTTTATTATGAGTATCATTTTTAGAAGAAATTACCTTCATATTAAAATTCTAATCGACCTACAAAGTGATCTAAAAAATTTTAAATTAAATTTAAACTATTATGCCGATAAGGCAAATACCATGTACTTTTTAATATTCTACAAAGATTTTTCGGATGTAGATAGTGTTCATATTCAAAGAAGACGTTTAAAGAATCTGTTTAACACAGTTACTTTAAGTAATTTTCTTATATAATTATAACTGTTTCAATGTTTTAATTTTTATGGAAATGTGCCCGTATAATTTTATATTTTATGAGTCTTAAGTCATTTGAGTAGCTTTCTTTACACTTCAGTATTTAACATCATATTACTTGTTTCATAACCTATAAATTAAGTTATAAGAACGCCAAACTTATAAAATAACATATAATGTGTTGTTTACTACTAGGAAAGTAATTCCTTTTCCTCAGATAGGTAGAAACATGCATATTTTAATAAAGAAACATTTCATAACAAAGTATGACAGGTGCTTTAAATTTTACACTTATTTACCTACTTTGAGCTTCTAGACGTGGTTGGCAAACCTTCGAGTTCTTGCTTGGCCGGAGTGCAGGCGTATAATTTGTAGCAATTTGAGTTACGCATAGTTGAGTGTAATCGCAACTGTAAATTACGTCAAGGGTTTATTTTTTCAAGAAACATTTGACATTGGTTTTGTCCAAGGCTTTGATACAATTTCATAATAATAAAATTATTAATAGACGTCTGCTACATCGTAGAACATGACCTAAATTCGCACAATAAAATGAGTAGTTTGTCAAGATCGACAATGTCACAATCCATTCACTAAACTACTTCTGAAAGCATAATGTACATTACACAGAAGAACTTAAAACCGTTCTTCGACGTTACGTTAGCGTACATTTTAATTTATAAAAATGCATCGTATGAAAAAGCAATTAAGTAGTGACACGTTTATACGATATTTCTGTCGATCGTAGATCTTCGTTCAAAAAAATTAAATCGCTTTGGTTTACAAAAACGACGCTTTAAATTGATCTAGCACAATATGGCGTTTCGACTTTTATTGAAAAAGTCGAAATGGCGACTTGTACAGGCGGGTTGTACGCATCGCTGGCGGTGCTAAAGTACGGCCCTCATCAAAGTCTGGCGAGTAAGTCGCGTTTTTTATTAAACTCAGGAAAACGTTAAAAATCCATTTTGTATCAAATCCCATCTCTTTGTCATCCGCTCGGAAAGACTTTTATGGTTTCGCCTGGACGGAAAATATTGCACGCGCCGAACGTACGTTCTCCGCGTTCGACAAGCGCGCCGCACTATCGGGGAGCGAGCGTGAGTCGCGCGGGCTCTGAAGCGGCCGTCTAGCCAATCACCCGGGTGCGCTCGCTACTGAAATCTCATTGTTTCCAAAATTACGCGCATACGGGTGCCACGCGCAAGCGAATGGCCGCGTTCTCGCGGTAGTGTGTTTTCGGCCTGACGGCAGCACCTGCATGTACACAAGAGTGCAGTTTTATTTTTTTACGCATCGATTACTTTTTACTTCGGCCCTCGTAAAAAGTGTGCTAATTAACTTTTTGTGACCTGCCTTGTTGACATTGTTCTATGTGAATTTGGTTACTCTAAATCCGTCGACAGAAAGCGAATTAATCATTAACACCATCTTTTTATTAAGCGTATTGATATAGCTGTGGTTAAAATATACTTATGCATATATTTTATATAAATATTATAGCATATTACAAAAATATTTTATTAATATATGAAAGAAAGTGACTAATTTGAATAAATACATCTTTCTGCTTTTAATTTTTAATTAAAAATATATAAAATAAATAATGAGCTATTTATTTATTTAACCTAATTTTCTACAAGCAAACTACTTTTTACGTTTGTGTCGTATGATTTTACTCGACAAAGAATTTAAATTAATTAAAATCCGCACCACTAATTTTAGCGCATATGTATTTAAAAGAAATTCAAAGAGAGACCTATAGCTATCTCAAAACTCCTCGGCTTTCAAGAAACTGCTTTCTCCAACGATGATCTCGCTCAAAAATTTTAATTTAATGGTGTAGGAGGGAGAACATAATACATACATGAATAAATAAATTTCACTAAAACATAAATTTTAACTATAATTTTTTGAATTTATTAATTTATTCCACTGCATTGGATTGAATTAATTTTACAATTAAATAATAAATTTTATTCAACTGAATATAAGAAATTTACTAAAAGCCGCGACCAATAAATTTACCCAGAATTTAATTCACGTTACAATTTTAATACCTATTACAACCCTATTAATAATACGATAATTTCTCGAATTTTACCGGCAGTCATATTTTCAAGCTAGAAAAACAACTCGAACAAAAAAAATGGATTCTTGAAATGGTAGTGGTAAATTCTCATAATTTATTGCTCGAAAATCTGATGATAATTCTCAAAAACCTGAAATAAAATAGTTCACAAAAAATTAAATGTGTCTCAAAGAAAATTTACCAATAAAACAAAATAGCCAAGAAATAAGATATTTAATAGAAGAACAGATATACCTAATGTCATACCTCTCCCCAAACTGATGCTACTATGAAAGCGTGGGTCAACGGTTTTAAACAACTACGCACGAAAAAATTTACATTGTCGATTGTTTACATTATTGTAAATAACTTGTATCAATTAGTCATTCCTGAATGTATTACAATTGAGCACAAAAAATTGAAACGTCATTTGTCGCGGGTTGAAGTAGAAGCGTAGTGCATTTGTCGCGCACATCGCGTGGCCCGACGCGTGGCGGAAAAAGACCGGTCAACTTGCTGCTCGAGTATATTTTGTTATCTTATATGGCTAGGCAACCTCCTCACCCATAAACCCACTCAGCCCATCTATCCTTCTCAAGATGACAAATTTAATGGGAATTTAACTTTGTCATTATTTTTCTCCATTAGTCACTTACATTGAATTCCATTACCACAACATTTAATTACCCATGCGAGGAAGAATATATCGTTTTAAATCGCACACATAGGTTTTCTCGATGTGCCTACCACCCCCTATATAGAATACATACAGGGTGAGGAATAAAACTTTGGAAATCACGAGTGGTCCTTCATATTTCGGAGTTAGTTTCGTGGAAAATGCCGCGTTTGAGAATATCTTTACCTTCTTTAGAACTATATCTACTTGGAAAACGATATTGCGCCGTCCACGATTATATTTTCTAGTTAGAATTTATCTAATGTGATATATATTTCCATTCACTAAATTTCTAGCTGTTCGTGTCCTCCAGGTTCCAGCCGCCTGCTCTGCGACCATTTTTTTTTAATACGTCACTCACAACCTTATTCATAAACTCCTTCCCATTATCCGACAAGAAATAATTCGGTATTCCCCAACGAAAATTCACTAATTCTTCTAAGGCTTGCATTTCAACCCATTTCGAGAACTAATCCAGTAAAACTATTATATATAGATATTTAATTAATTAAATTTTAAATCATCTTTCCTTTTTTTTAAATATAATTTTTTATTCGTAATTGTTCGGAATTTTATGAAGCAAATTGATTTCGGGGAGATTTTTTAATCTAGGAGAGATTTTAGTAATCTAGTTTAGTATGACCTAAAAATGCAGTTAATTCTGGAGTTCTGTTAATGATGAATTGGAACAAAAATGGAGTGGTAAAGAATTGATATAATAATTAATAAATCGTAGACATTTTCTATACTGGTGCTTACTACTGGGATGCTAGAGAGAGAGAGTACCCTTTGTCGCACTTATCGCAAGGAGTACTTTTAGACTTCCTCACTTTTATCACAGTTTTGTCAGTCGACGGTCACTCCCCAACGGCGTGCGAGCAGACCGACCGAGTCGATCTGTAGCTGTTTTTCTACCCGCGTTTCTGGGCATATTTTCAGGTGCGAACTCCGCTCGGGGATTCTCCGATGTTTGGGCCCCAAGCGATCACCGCCGGGGTTCGAAAGACAGTCCTCGCCCGAGGACGACAACGCGCCTCCTCTTCGCTGGGATCCGCGGCAGGTCTCGTCTCGGGTTTGTGCGCGGGTTCCCGAGTGGGTTCCATTTGCTTCTGCCGTTTGTATCTGGCCTCCCGCTCCTCTTCGATTAAGCGGCGCTGTCACCACCCATGTGCGCCCCGGCACCTGGGGCATACCTCTATTTGTCCCCCGCTGCTGCTGTTTCCGCAAAACTCACGGATGCGGGGTCGGGGGCATCGAAACAGCCGGTGGCCCTGCTGCCAGCACGCGAAGCAGGCGCGAGGGGGCGGATCCACGAACGGGTCTGTGGACATGCAGCGTAGCCCACCGAAGATTACTTCGGAACTGTGCGGATGGTATGGTGCGTCCAGATGTCGGGCTATCCCCGCCCATGCAGTGGCCCACTGCTGTCGTTCCTCTTTGTCCCTAGTGGATTCCAGCGCCCTCGCGTTTCGAATCGGGGTCCAATCCAGGTACCGCTTCGGTCGTTTTGTCGGCGTTGGCTTTCGGCCTTGGACCTCTTTCCCTGCTGTTCGGGGTTTTGCCTCACTACAACGAAGATCAGATACCTAGAGCTGGCCCGGGGAGATGTATGATTGAGTGTGAGCGAAAAGGTACCTCCTGATCTACGGGATCTATGGGATCTACGGTAAAAATAGATAATAATAATAATAGAAAATAAAGAAGGAAGTTATTGTTATGATTTTTAGCCATTACTAGTGGGGTCGAGCTGCACGAGAACGACGAGGGGTGCGTTGATAAGAGAAATTATTGCGTCAGGATTGTTAAGAAGGGGAGGGGGAGAAAAGATTAGTGGAAGCAGGGGGTGCTGGTTTGAGCAAGTCAGCAAAGAAGTTTTGCGCAGTAGGGCGGTGGAGAGTCGTTGCTGGGACGGTGGGGACAAACATTGAGACCGGCTTGATAATAGGTCGAGATGAGGAGGCGGTGTTAGCAGTTTTTTGACCGTTGCTATGGGGGAAGCCCAGAATGTGGCGCGGTGATCGCCACCACAGTTAGCGTAACAGGATTTCGCGTTAAGTTTGTCTCGGCTCTTGCATTCGACCGTGATGTGCACGCGGCGTGGCAATTCTTCGCAATGTGTCCAAATTTTTGGCTCCATCTATGAATTTGAGTTCGAAGATCGCTCTAGCCGAAGCGGAAGCGGGATTGAGGGTGACGAATTAAGGGGCCATATACGGTCGCCCTTGCATATGCGGTGCACGTTTAGAACCGAGAAATTATGGTTTGGTTATGGTGGCGGCATCAGGTGATCCAGTTGGATTTGACCGATTCTCAAGAGGTCCACTGGAATTTTCTCCCTAGGTGCATACTTTGGTCGCCGCTAGGGTGATCTCTTACAGCCTCTCGCTGATCTGGCTCAGTCGGCGTGCAAGGGAGAAGAGCTTTGGTGTCGTCTAGCCTGGTCAAGGGGAGAGAGGGTCTCGTCCCTCCCGACGGCGGTTTTTGCTTCTCTGTGCTAGTTCCGCTCAGCATCACAAGATTGGTCAATTGCTCTCTCTCTCTCTCTCTCTCTCTCTCTCTCTCTCTCTCTCTACGCATCTCGCGTAACCCACATATACTGCGTATTCGTTTGCTCGCGCGTGCTTTCTCTGCACTTCCTCGGTTGCTTCACCCGAATTACCCCCGGCGTTGCCCGTTCTTCCGTATGGCCGCTATGGGTCGTCCTTTCATGGCCCTCCTTGACGAATTTCCGGCATTCTTTGAGTTGGCGACCTGCGCGGCAGCCTGAGCTTTGGCGAGCAGTCGGCAAGATGGTGGCCTCCAGTCCCCGGCTACAGCTTTGTTGACGCCGACCGAGCACATGGCCTACCTACGATCCTCTCACACTCCCCCCTGCTAACCCACACTTTACCTACCTTACTTTTGCGTCGCGTCAATCCCTCCATCGGGTTACCTCTAAAATCGCTTGCTGGCTATTGATTTGCCGCATATGTAGAATTTATTTTCCTACGCGACTAGCCAGTCACACTTAAGTTTTCGACCCGCTATGCCTTTTAATTTACGAAATTATCTAATAACAAAAAAAACCGCTTCCTCGCTGGGCGGTTGTAAGTCATGTGCGTGCCTCGGCACTAGCTCCGGCACCTCGAAGAATAGCAGCATAGCTACCGAGCATGGCTGACCCTTCCTCACTTCTGAGATCATAACTGATGATGAGATCGTGCCCTCGGCTGCTCCTCCACACGGTGCTCCATTTATCTCTTTTTTCCTGGATCTGCTGGCGTTGCCGTCGGCCATGCACTCTTCGGCACCTGGAGCAAATTTCTATATTTGTGGCGACCCTACCGCAGTTTCCGTAGAATTCTTTGATGCGGGGGTGTGGGCATAAGATGAGGCGATGGTCTTGTTGCCAACCAACATAGCAGACGCTCGGAGGCGGGTCGACTGCCGGGTCCGTGGAGATCTGGATGAGTCTCCCGAGGATATCATGCCAGCGCTGCGGGGCCGGGTAGGGCATGTGCAAGTATCGAGTTATGGCGGCCCCGGCGTTGGCCCGTAACTCCTCGTTGGCTGCTCCTCTCCGTCGTTATTCTGAGCGGTCTTCGGAGCTTACGCACCACGCACTGGTGCCCAGTTTAACTCGGGTTCCGGGCGTTCTGTAGCGGCTTGCCCTCGACTGTGGTGGCTCGTTGCTGGCATCGATGGCCGAGTCTCAGGCGCGGTGGCGTCTTGAGACCCTTTCTCGTTCGGGGCAGCTTGTTGGTCTTGTGCCTGCGATGAGCTAACTTCCTGCACAAAGAGGCCTCCGATGCTCACCTCTCGTATCTCGCGCGACGCTGCGGGGAGTAGACGTGCCAGCTCTCTCTCATGTGAGAAAACTCCGCGCGATCGGCTACGCATGTCGCTCCGCATTCTGAGTTCACGCGCCTACAATTCCCCTTGTGGTAACCCATCTTCCACTCCCACCCTCTTCGTCCTCCATCCCTCTCCTATCTTCTGTCCCGCTCTTCTTCCACGGGGTGCTCTCGACGTCAGAGGCCGGCACAAAGCACCACAATAGGCGCTCGATTGCGATATCAATGACCGGCGCGACGCGACACTACGATATACCGGGGAAGACAGCATATCCTTTACCTCACGGTCTTCTGAGTGCTCTGGTGGTGCAACGAACGCTGTTACAAGATTTGTAACAGTGAAAGGAACAATAATATGTGATACTTGCGACTTACCAGCTAAGGAATTATTACTTAACATTGTATATTATAATGGAAAGTTTGGATATCAAATTTCCATACAAAAGGGACATAATTTTATCTAAAATATGTTAAAATTTTATAACATCTACAGCGATCGATATTATGCATTGTGCATTTAAAGGCGTTATTAAGCTATTGAGAAAACTCTAGATCGATTCCAAATTTCGTACTAAAATAATCGTAAATTTTTCAATTTGTAATATTGTCGAGATTGTAGATATACTATGATCGATGAAATCTTCATATTTTGTGGCTAATATTTTAGATAATATTTTACCAGCTGATCATTTCGAACATTATAAATATTTTCTGTTCGGTTTATACATTTTATGTCAATAAAACATTGCGAAATAACAAAAACAAGGTTTAAAATTTTGTATGGTATTGCAAATATGTTTTGCAACGTTCATATTTAGTATTCAACATTTACCTGAAACAGTACGACGAATGGAACTTCTATGGTCTAGCTCTTATTTTGCATTCGAAGATTTAAATGGAAAATTCAAAGCTTTGATCCAAGCAAGCAAGGCACGACATGTACAAATAATTTTAAATTTAAGTATGCATATACAAATTGTTACGATTCAAGAAAAACTATTTGATATAAATAATGATGCATTTAAATTTTGTGAATATGCATTAAGACGTGTAAGAAAACATAAATTAATAAATGCCGATAGAGATATATTCATTGTTGGTATTCTTATCAATTTAAAAGTAAGCCATATTAACAATTATTTAATTTATAATAGCTATTTTAGTTTTGAGAATCCATATAAAAGTAGTATTTTATAGCTCTAAAGAACATAAAAAATTTATGATATTAATTTAACAGGTAGTATTTCCAACACATTTCATGTAATAATGTGCAATATATAAGCAATATAGTGATGTGATTTTTAGTGCATATGATTTTATTAATTGTATAACTCTTGGCCATGTATGGGAAGTATATTGGATTGTGCACAACCTACCGAACTCTTGCTATTATGTGGGATAAGTGTAGGAAATGTTAAAGCAATATATTATTCATATTTTAATAATTGCAATTGCCAATATATTGCAATCATTTAACCCACACTACACATTTTTGCGTGGGCGGAATCAGACCGCCGCATCGTTATGTCTCGTCGCAGAGGTCAACTAGACCCAAATAATCCATTTATCAATCGATGGAAAGTTATTATTAAAATCTTTATAGTGAAAATTGTATATATACATTCGTCTAAAAATTTCGGAACAATTATTCTATATGTGTTAGAAAATATTGTACACATAAAATTATAATTGCAACAACCTAATTTTATATAGGTTTACAACTTTTTGCGTACATTATTTACTTATACTGGTTCTGGTCGATGTGGTGGTGCCAAAAGAAGTTAACATTACCATTGAATCGACATCTAATTTTTTCCTCTGGTTGTGCGTCTAGAACTGTACATAAAGACACTAGCATCGGTTCAGGTAAATTCGGTGGTGACTTCCAGGATAACGTAAGTGCCTTGACTTGTGTATGCTGCTAATCGGTGAAAACAATATGGTTAGCTCTGCAAGTTAAAACAGTTGCTCCTAACCCAAATCTTGCTTTTCCGATATTATAAGTAAACATTTATAATTCATAGTCGATTAGTTCGAACCTTAAGAACTTATTAATAATATATTTGTATAGATCTGTATTCTCATGAATTAGTTTACTTTATATGATAATTAATTCATATTAATTTCATTCAATCATATAAAATAAAAAATTCTTTTATATATTATTTAAATTGGAAGTAAATGTATTGAAAACTTTCTAAAAACAAACAAATATCGTCGTTTGTAGATATTTTGCGTCAAAATATGTAATATTTACATTCAATATTGGAAAATGCAAATTACGATTAATAATATTCTTTGAAAAAAAAAATTATTTAATTACACATTCAGCTGATATTTTGATATTATTTAAAAAACATTTGAAAAATTATATTTAACTACAAAATATATTTAATATTGTTATAATTATATTAAATTTTTTAGTAAATTAAAAAAATCAGTTATACACATTATCTCAGTTTTTCGTAATTTTGTTATTGGTGTAAATGAATGCTTTAGAAATATGTTACTTTTAAAAATTATAATCGCTGTCGCGCTAAAAATGGTAATTCTAGCATGAAAAGAGCAAAGCAGCCTTTGATGCATGGGAACGTACTGCGTGGCATGAGTAAATGAAGGTGTGTTTTTAATCTGTTTCCACAGACGCGTAATTTCAAGCCAGAAAGAACAGATTAGGACTATACCACTTTTTCATATTGCTGCTGTTACCTTTATCTCGCACCCTTACAATGTCTACAATTTTTTCTTCACACTGCCATTTACTTTTGTCCTTACATACTCAGTACTTTTTTGATAATTTAGCACTGCTTTCTTTTGCTGCCTCTGTAATTTCTTTCAGAACCTCTCTTGATCCGTCTCTACCTTCATTTTACTCTTTTTTCTCTAATTTTACATTTTATTATTTTCTCTATCCTTACTTTATTCATAAATTTTTTTGTTTTCCTACTCTATTAATTGATACTTAAAAAATCTATTTTTCTTTCTGCATTATATTGCATTTATTCACAATTTACTTCAAAGAATGTAATACGATTTGAAAAAATATTTTTATTAAGCATTTCTACTCTTATCATTTTACTATAGTATGTATAATTTTATATAGTAATTCAAAAAATATGAAACTTCAAACACTATACTATCACTTTAATTCTGCAGTTATTATGCGGTTGGTACCGACTTTTTATTTTAAATATAGACATTTTACAGGATAACTATAATATTTATTGATAATACAATTTATGTTAGGAATGAAATTGAATCAAATATAAATATTAAAAACATTTATATTTTTATCTTATTAATCTTTCTTTTTTTATATCCTGTAAGATTTCTTAATGTAATGTATTATGATATACACACATATAATCATATGTATTATACTTCTATATAGCACAGTACTTTTAACACTGTGAGTAGTACATTTATCTATACTATATTGTACTTTTTACTTAAATTTTAAATCTTCATAAAATTTTTTTTCGAAAAATTCAATTCTAGCGCAAAGAAATGCGGTAAAGCAAATTTTTCGTCACTAATGCATAAGTTTAAAAAGAATTGAATAAAACTTTTTTAATACATTAATCTCATTCTTAAGCTAATGTTTTGCGCGTAAATTGCGAATAAAAGAAGGATAGATGATCCGGAAAATAAAATTTCTAGTTTGAAAATCACATTCAATCTGTACATTCGTAAAATACAAACAGAGTAGTTTATCAAAATTAAAGACAGAATAATGTTTACATTATCGAAGCAAAATGACCGCTGATCTTTATTACCAGCGACTCTTAACGGGTATCGAGCGATTCTGAATTGTCCTGTGTATCACGCTTTACTTGGCGGTTTACGAGATGCCCGCAACTCGCGAGTAACTCGAAAAATAGCCGTGTTTACATTCTTCGTTTTTGTTGAAGGGTCGATTTAATGGGCCTCTCGGTTCCGAGCCACTTTTACGATTCCCAAGACGTCCCTCAGCATAAACAAGCTTCGATCAAGATACCCCGTTCGCAAATTCATATATGGGAAGTGATCTTGAGAGTCGAACTGTAGTAGTATGTATTGACATGAGATGTCGTCCTCGTAGAACAAAAATATAACAGCTTCTATTCATGATTTTCCATCCAAAAATGTTAACATTTTTTCAGTATGTGAATTTAAAAAATTTCAGAAACAATTAGTAGTTATTTGTTTCAGATTTATCAGTACTTTTCATCATAACAATTGTGTTATATTTCAAAAATCGTTTTGGAAAAATCAACTGTCACGAAAGTAGATAAGTGTATTTTAATATATATTTATTCATATTTTAACCTGAATGGTCTAGTTAGATTAATTACGTTTTGTTCCGAGTCTATCTGCTGGATTCATCATTAAGGCTTACATAAACAAACTTTGTCTTAGATGCGTTAATTTTCGAATATTACACATAAAAAAAATATTTACACTAAATTAGTTACTTATTTATCTTCTTGTCACTACCGCAATAAAAACAGTTATACTTTCGATACACTACGTACTCCGCGCCATTAGATATGTTTGAACTGATGTGTGAATTGACACTGCTCCATTCCTTTATTATTCACTGGTCACCAAAGTTCTTGGAATTCTTTTAATCATATTTATTTACCATTTATTCTCTTCATTCAAACTATAAAACAGCTATTTGATTTATTTTGTATTTATTTATATCATTCATGTATTTAAGTATTCAATTATATTAAAAAACATAATTTTTCAAAAACTACTCCTACACGATTATTAATTGATTATCCCAATTAAAAACTTTGGGTAGAGAGTGTATTTTTATGTATAGAGACCGAGATATTGATCGTATATACATGTGAAATGACTTATGGATTTGAAATAGGAAAAATCTCTCATATTGTGTCATTCCGTGAATAGTACTGATAGTTCTAATTCGCAAATTTTGAACCTTTAAAAAACTGTTGTATAGATAATTTAATAAGAAATAATGTTTTACTTTATCTTAGAACAACTAATAAAAAAACAATAAAAACATGTAATATTTTTAAATATTATCACAATGATTGCATTTATACTGATTTTAAATCTCTACTAATTTAAATAAATTAAAAATATCTATTGTGATTTTACAAAATCCATTATTTGTAGCCTAATTTCATTACCGCTAAATGCATGGTTTATACCATTTCTATACACTATTATAAAAATACGCAATTGGTATTCATATAACAGTGATATATCTATACATATAAACAAAGATTATTTAGATAGAATAAATAATCTGCATGTATTCGGAAATCGAAAATATTTTAAGCTCCACAATACATTTCTAGAGAAAAATTAATATATCCTATTATGTCTTGGATTTTATCATACGTAAAGTCAGAAAGATAATAACATTTTGTTTAGAATATTGGCCAATTAATTAATGATCTGCGTGTAAACTATGGAACTTAGGAACATCTTTATGAGCCTAAAGTTTTTATTTAATTAGAATTACCCTCGGAATTACCTAAAAGTTGATTTAGATTGTAAACTCTAGTCAAACTGAGTTATACTTAAAAACTAGTTTCTTGCAGAATTGAAAAAATAAATACTTCAGAAAGGAATGCAATGTATCCTATATAGGAATAGCGTGTCCTGAGATAGCACTGCGCTTCACCTCCTAACAATCAAATCGAAATTATACGCTTTCAAGTTTGTACGATTCGCGGGATTGGACTATTCGCTTACATTTACAACAGGCACGTATCGAATCACAAGAGTCTCGCCGGTTACGTTACGTATCAAGATTGAGCTTCGGTTCCCTTTACCTCCTTGCTCATGCGAACCAATTTATCAAATCTTCTTGCGAGAAACTGTATTCTGCCGATTACCTTAACAATAACGCACTTTCTTGACCAGCATCATGCATGCATTCCTCGGGAAGAAAATGAAGGTTGCCCGAATCGCGGATTCATAAACAGTCGTCAATCCGTATATAGTGAAGATGCAGAAAGCGCAGAGTCAGTAGTCGAATCGATAAGCGAAACGGCGAAACCGCGCCGAGGCTTCCCGGATATACGTGCATGAGCTTGCTCGTGCGCATCTCGCTCGTAATTCACGGTGCATAGGCGCAAGGGGTGAGAGCCAGCGCCTCGCCCGGCAGCACGGTTCGGACATCAAACTTTCAACTTCTCGTGAAGTTGGCGAACGGGGAGTATATCGCTCTGTTTCTTTATATCGCCCTCTTCCTCTAGGTCCCTCGTTCTCTTTCCGGTATATTCCTACGTTACAGCTACACTACTTACCAGAACAAAACAGAGATAGACCCGATCGGAAGGAACTGCAGCTATGGATTTTTCGATGAATGCTTAGAAATTGTCCATTTTGCTGAAAAATCCGATTTGGAATGCATGAGAAGCGATTGCTCTCGGTCGATCAATAACGAATACTTATTGTTTGGACATTGGCAATGCTTTGTTGTACATTATTACATATTGCAGTAATTAAGTACGATAGTTTGTTTTTTAAACTGATTTAGTATTGGAATTTTAAAGATCCAGCAATTAAATTTTAATTTATAAAGTTAAAATGTCTAAATAAAATTTTAAAAACATGTATTAAATGTAACAAATTACATCATTTAACTAAGAGTAACTAGCTGAGGAAGAGATTCTATACTACTAAACTAGAAAAGACCTGCGATAACTTTGTCTTTCACGTAATACAATTGCTGCAGTAACAGCTTTAATTGCTCACATTACATTTTCACTCGCATTCCTGGTTCTACCAAATATCGATTTTCAATCTAATTTCTGAAACTGCATTGTAGTACTTTTCCTATACATTAACGGTCATTACAACCCACCAATCATGACTTTGACTGACATTTCTATGTTATCAGGGAAAATGTAATTAGATTTTGGCCTCGATTCTAGCTTCTGTTTACATTGTTTTTTATATATTTACAATCTTTTTGTACAATAATGGATGCTTATGATTAATATGAAGCATAATAATAAAATAGCATTAAAAGAAAAGTATTTGCACACTAAATTTATTTTTGTGTGCATGACGACATTTATTTATTTATTTTTATTCACTATTTGTTATACTAACTAGCTTACTTTCCAGCTTGTGTTTGCAAGTGCAAGCTGGGATACAGTGAGAAGTAACCAGGTAAAAAAAATCTAATAATTATTCCTAACAGTCCCTAATCAAAGAATTGATAAAGAACGAGATTAGTTGTAGAGTGCCTTGATGTTTCTAGCGCTAACCGTACGTTAGATAAACCTCACTCAGCTCTACATCGTCAGTAGTACGTGTAGTACTGAGGTTATAGCTAACTTATTACTATACTTGATAGCTGAACGCGTGTGTGAGAACGTTAAAACATGTAGATAACTTAGTTATTTTTTAAACGACTCTAAAAATGTCACAGAGAAAAACCACCCTAGCTGACGATAAAGCAGAATTTTAATTTTCACGGGTGGCTGGTACAACTAAATAATATTGAAAGATCAATCTATTTCCAACTTTAAAGCAGGAAATTTATTATAAGAACATAGATTCATATAATTTCTAAGTTACGTTACGTTTTAAGTTAAATATTTAAAAAAACTGCATTCAAGATTTATTAAAAGTAGTAGATTACATTTTAAAGTATTGCATATCACAATTTATACCCAAATGGATACAGCGAATACTAAAATAGATCAAGAAGAATAAAAATAGTTGAATCTCGAGTTGAATTCAATTGTCTACAGAATCGGAACATTACCAGGAATGACAATGAACCCATGAAATTTTTCAGACTGCGCGTAGAAATAAAAGCGCGACTACAACAAAGAGCGGACGTTTACATAACGTATCAATTTCCATTTTGAATATAGACGTATTTCTATGATTTCACATGTCCGGTACAGTATGGAAATTCCGCTCGATGACGAGTGTCGTAGAGACCGTGCGACCCTCGGGGCGGTCCATTTTTCCGCGGTGCCTCGAAACGCGCGCAAACGTAACGCCGCTGCGCAAAGACAGAAGGACGCGGAGGCCCCGCTCGATTGCTCCTTCCCGCGCACATAATCGCCTGGCGCGCATTCGTTTCCGGGTGCTCGCAAGGACGGCGATAAGTCTCCCCTCGGACGGGGAATAACAATTCGCGGGGGGGACAAAGAGGCGCGGGTCCCTTTTTAGCTCGGCGCACGCGAAAGTATCGTATACACACGTACAATATCCAAGCAGGTCGCAGGGCCTATGTGTAGCCCCCTCTCTCCCTTGTTTATTCGATCCGCGGCGCGCGGCTCGTTGCGGGCGTGTTCGGCCGCGCGCAATTCCGCCGCACATACTCGTGGTTTACGCGCCGCGCCGGGCGATTGCGTAAATCCCAGGCGGAGATCCACTGCGCGGCCCGAGTTTTCTCCCGGAAGTTTCGCGCGGTTATCGCGTGATCGAGCTCCTCTTGGGAGAAAATGGTAATCTCGCCGGGGCGCCCGGGCCTCCGGCAAGCGGTTATTTACGTCGGCGGGGGCCGCCGCTTCGGCAATTAGATTTGTGCCCTTAAAAGCCCGCGAGCGCTCGATTCACTTTTCGCCTCACGCGGCCACTCGTCGACGGCCCCTTTTTTTTTAACCTTTGTATTTTTAAATTTCATAATTGTACTTCTAACTTTCAAAGGCAAATATTATGTTTTTTTTTATATTTTTCCTAGTGTTTATTTCAATACTCAAAGTCAAAATACGAGCTGGGTTGAAAGTTGAAAACAATAATAGCCATCACAATGACAACGAAGTAGTGTAAAAAAAATGTTTTTTTTTCCCCTAAAATGGCTATGGAATATGTATTTAATGCCTCTTGGTGTACACTCTGTCGAAATGTTATGACCTGGGTACTGCTAGTTTGTTGAATTGAAGCACAATCGGATCGTAGGTATGCATAGTCAAGCATATCTATAATTGGATTAAAGTCAGGTAAACGAGCAATACGTAATGTAGTAAAGGGTATTAATGATACAAGAGTATAGTGGAGAAAGCGTCAGTGCGAGGCTTAGTACAGAGAGTTTGTAATTGGGTGGCCATTACGGGCACGCATCCAACGGCGACGGTGCGCCGATGCGCAGTATATACGTATATAAACGCTCGTCGTTGGCCGAATACAGCGGAACCCTCGCGGGGGCGGCAATTTAAAAAGCATCGACGAAGCACTTGGTGAAATACGTACCGGCAAGGTTAAAGAGAACGCTGTGGAGGCGAAAGATAATTATCAGGAGACGCTTGGAGATAAGTCGTGAAATGGCGCGAGCCACGAATCACGCGCGAGAAAGTCCAACCGCGCAATATTGCGGCGTAAGGACTGGGCTTTGATTGGATCGCGACTGCTCCTGACGTTCCACGACGAGGGCGCACGAGTCGTCTCTTTTGTCCAGCTGGTAATTTTTTTTTTTGTTTGTTTCTCCCCCGTTGACACAGCGCCTCGGAATTTCCTCCTCGGCTCTTCCCGATTTGGGTAAACACCGTCGTTGACGACGTGGCGCCCGAGTAAAAGGTCAACGAGGCCGGAGATTAATTGCTTATCAATACCGGCGACGGGCTAAGTGGACGGTCGCGGCGCTCCCGATAGGGACTACATCCCCGTATAAATAAAACAAACAACCGGGAGGGTGGGAGCCGATACGACTCTGCAGCGGCGAGACGTCCTCTCGGGGGAGCCGGTTGCAGGCCCCGCCCTTTGAACGGTTATTAATCCCCCGAATAGCCGCGGCCGGCGGATGGAGGGCCGCGGAGGGAGATAGCCCGGCCCGCGCAGCCGCTGCCCGGGGCGGAGAAATATAAAAGTCGCTCGCGGGGCAGGGCCGAAGGGAGCGGCGGGCCTTTCGCCGGCGTTTTAACTTTATCGGCCCTCGGCAAAAGGAAAATAATAAGGCGCGGGCTACGAGGGGCAAGAAACAGCCGACGGTCCAGCGCACGCACGACGGGAGGGAGATAAGGAAGGAGCGAGTCGGACGGCTCGGGGGGAGGGGGCGCAAAAAATAACCCGGAGATGTAGGTTCTCCTCTGGCCGCGGGCTATGTGGGTCAGCCGGCCGCCGCTATAAATTGCCGTTAATCGAACGAATTACAGGGATTTTCCTATAGGCGCGGCGCTCGGGCCGAGCCTCCCGGGCTTCAAGACGTATACGAGTGGGGCTGCCTGTCGGCCGGCTTTGATTGCCGGAGCGCCGCTCCCGGGGTGCGGTATACAGTGCGGGCCCTGCGCCCGGCGTACGACGAACCCCTCGGCGCCCTATTATTATTGGGCTTTTTGCTTAATTAGACGCGGTGGCTTGTCGCCGAGCTCCGCAGCATCCGCGTTGAATGTAGCGCCGCGCGAGCCGAGGCGATTCCGCGAGATTAGATGGCCCCGTCTCAAATATAATGTACGCGTCTCTTGTTGTTATATGCTCGCCCAGTCGTCCCGATGCTATCGCCAGATTTTTACGCCCGGCTCGCGCTTTAATTAAAATTTCTTGGCTTTCCCCCGTTACGCTGGTATTTTTCTTTTCCGTTGCACGCCATAATAGAAAATAAATTTCTCGTAATTGGCCGGAGGAAATTTCCATTTTGAAAATGGGCACTTAGCTTACACCTACAGTTAAGAATTATAGATGACAGTAAGAGTTATGGATCCGGGGAGAGATAATAAAGAGCTTTAAAATATTGATTCAAAAATATATAATATCCCATTCCAAAAGAGATCCTATATTGCCGGTATACACACACACATATATAAGTATAACTATACACGTGTACAAAACTCGGTATGAAAGATACTCGACATGAAAGGTCGACGCGCTGCTGAGTATGGTCAATACGAAACAAGTCTTAAAGGTGCCAGCTTGAAATAAAATTCCGCATTTATTCATATACGACGCAACAGCGTTCGTGCAAAGCACACAATGTCGAAGATCGGATTTTTTCCCAGCGCTGTTGACTGATCTTAATAACTGGCTTGCATAAAAGGTGCCCAAACATCCTCTCGCCTTTCCGCGTTATTATTGTTTATATTTCAATGCGCATCGGGGGGGGCCGCCGGTGGCCGGCGGCGCCTACACGCGGCGTCCATTAAACGATTGGCTGCCCGCGCGCCGAGAGCCGCGCGATATAACGCTTTTATACATTTAAAATGAAAACATCCGCGCGGACTTTTTACGACGCGCCCCGAGAGGCTTTCGCCGCGCGACTCTTTTTTGCGCAAGACCCCCCGCGCACCTCCCGATCGCCGCCCCTTTATGAGCGGCCGGCATTAAAGGCCTTTTACGGGGCGCCTCGCGGATATCTGGCTAGTTGGGCGAGTGGCCCCGCAACCAATTGCCGCGTCGTGATTTTTTTTTTTCCGTCGACGGCGCAGCGCCGTCTAACGCGGAGGAATGCCGGGAGATCGCGGGGATAAGTGGGCCGGGCGAAAGATTAAATTGCGAGAGGGAAGGAGGTGCCAAGTGGCCCGATAAACTTACTCGCTGCGCCTCGATTTTATCGCTCGGCCTGTTGTGCGATGTTTCTCGCGGCTCTTGAATGCTTAGCGATTAATTTGAGAAAATGACGCGATAAGCTCCAGCCCCGGGCTTTTAATCCTTGGAAACTTGTATTCTTGTAACGATTTATGCGAAAATTTGGTCCTTTAGTTTCAGTTTTCCCGCGAAGAGCCGCCTGTTTATAGTCAATTAAAACTGCTCTTTTATTCCGCTATTTTCTTATTTTACCGTAAGCTTATTTTCAAATTTATGCGCGCGTCGAGACTCTAATATTGATCACTATCTGCATTACATACTCATCTTGAGTAAGCTGCATTGTAGGACATTAGCCAAGCGTGCAGTTTCAGATAATTGCGCAGGCATTCGGTATAAGGATTTAGCAGTGCACGTTCTGCGAATATATATACCATTATAAAATAATTAACGAAATTTACGAATAACCGAAGCACGTATTAATTCTTTTATATCAAGAATCCTTGTATTAGTTCTATAAGTGATATCTTGGAAATGTAATGCTTTCTCAGTTACAAAATAATAAATAATAACAGAAACCGAATTTCACATCGAAAGACTTTGCGGATCTCCAAATGTTTTTAATATAAAACAATAATATTATCACTTGATACTATTTATAACTGGTATTACACAGTATTATCTCAAAGTTCAAGTGGATAACGCAACCGTAATATAAACAATAGTCTGGAGATGAAAACTT
This sequence comes from Sycophaga agraensis, assembly GCA_018906755.1. NCBI lineage: Eukaryota > Metazoa > Arthropoda > Insecta > Hymenoptera > Pteromalidae > Sycophaga > Sycophaga agraensis. The sequence continues at coordinate 2,569,399 of JACCIE010000003.1, forward strand.
CGGAAGTAATAAGTTTTACGGATTCCTCGAACTGATCACGGTGGAAGCGTCGGAACAAGGCAAAGTTTATCGGCTAACGAATCTTCGGGGTGTCTCCCAGCTGCTAATTTCGGCCGGGAGGCCGAGGAGGCCCGAAGAAATCCTCCCGAGTTTAAAGCACAAGTGTTTTGCGCGGGCGCCTCGGCGGGCGCCGCCCGGGAAATGGAGGATTCGGGGCAGTGCGCACGCGAGCCCTGCCCACTTTCTTTACTCCCTCGTAATCTCTTAAGCCGGAATTTAATTGCAACTACGCGGGCCTGCGAGCCGTCGCCCTGTCATTTTATTCGGCGTCCTTGGGAAAAAATATCCCCGGCGGCGCGCGCTACTCTCATAAAAGTTGCCCACTATACCGTGTCTGCAGATAGCCAGAGTCCCTGCGCAGTTGGCTGCGTGTGCCATACTGCAGAGTGCCCCCCATGCCTTTTTTTTTACCGCGCGTCTTTTTTATTCTATTACTTATTCTCGGGCTGTTACGCTTTGTTACTCGGAATGTAACGTTTCCTTTTACTCTTGAAGGAACTTGGTTTTTTCAATCTCGTTTCAGTATTGTTGCCCGATTGTACCGCGGTGTTCCCGAAACCATTTTCAGAATTGAGATACATTCGTTTGCCAATTGAATTATGCTAAGAGAGAAGCTAAGTCGCAGTCGCATAATGTAAAATACTTATCGATTGAAAATTGAAAAATGAATCAAGAGCATTTAAATTGTCAAATTACTGAAATTTACATTAAATTCAAGGAGACAAATATATAAATAATCTAAATATCTTACAAGGACTTACGTATCTTATGTATTTACTATCCACTTTAAATTTGTTATATAACTCGCTTATAAGATAAAATTCATTTCCGCTGGTAATCATGCATGATATTAATAAAAAACCTCTGACATGTCCGATGATGAGATTTTCTCTATACAAAGTTTATAAAATATGACGGTAAATATTTAAATAGAGTTAATTTTTAAGTGCAAGTATATGTTCAAGTTGTTTTATACTGTTGCTCATGTATATCTTATTTATGTAGTACTGTCTCGAGTACTGTTTTACATGTATTAAGTGTTTTGGATCCGTTTTGTGAATACTACCGTTTGTGTATTGATGAATTATTTTATAAACTACTTGTTATATAAATAATAGTTAGTAATTTACTATGATGCTTGCAATAATAATTAAATTATTAACAGATTATATTATTTTTTACTATTTAGCTACACTCAAATAGTACATTGAATACATACAATTTAAACCTTTACAGAACAAAATTTATCGATAAAAACTTTAATAAAAAGTTAGTTTGCAGTTGTTTGTTTGTTAGTTATAGCCAGTTTATTTTTTAAAAGTTCGTTTTTTGTTAGATTTTTTGTTTGTTTATTGATTTTAAGAAGAAATGTACGCTGAACTTGATATTTTGAACAATTCTTGTATCAGAATTAAATGAATTTGAAGACTTGATTCTGGTAGGTTTCATTTAACTACATAAATTTATATATTTTACCAAAATACATTTATTTTTTATAATAATTCACTCTTTGCTATAGGCATTCAAACTTCACAAAGAAAATAAGTATAAACCCGCTTTAGTGTTTTTTTCTCTTGGCGATCACTATATTATTCTCTCTCTGTTACTTTTTGTCTAGCTCTTTCATTCTATTATTTTACCTTTCTATCGACGTTTCGACGTTGTTTATCTCCTTCTACAATCAGGTTATCCAATCGTGTTCGATCCAACAACGAGTCATTCATGTATCTCACTTTTACTCCTACTTGTTCGTATGTCTCCGAATCGAGGTAATTTAACGTTCATTACATTGCTGTAAGACCAAATGAGAAGAACAGCTAAAATAAGAAAAGGGATAGATAAATGAAGGCGAAAAATAAAAAAATAGAGAAGAAATGGCGAAGAATGGCACAAGGGCTAGTAATGGATGAAACTTTCTTGGCGATAGAGAAAAAGGACGATTATATAATTGAGGGAAAGTAGGGTCGTTCGCGCTTCATGATGGAAATCCGGTGGGATGTATAAGTGCGAGAGAGAGAGAGAGAGAGAGAGAGAGAGAGAGAAAGCAAAAAACGAGGATGAGGGTGTAGGGGTGGAAAAAGCAGGGCTTCTTGACTAAATAAAACTGCGAGAGAGAGGGGAATATGGAAACAAGTACCCACTTTCTCGAGGACCTGAAAGATGCCTCGGCAGCTCCGAATATACTCCGTAGAGAAACTCAACGAATGAGATTCAGCCAAGGACTGCATAAAATTATTATTAGAAATGAGTTTCGGATATGCATTATAAGTAACAAAATCAAATGTAATAAGGAGGGAATTTGAAAACGAGATAAAATAAAAGATAATTTCGACCAAGTTGTTTATGACACACAGTATTAATAGAAAGGGCAGAAAAACGTGATACTGTGATAATTAATGATAGTGTAACGAATTAAAAGGATTGTTATTTTTAAATCAAAACTTATTAATTTACTGTGAGAATAATGTATTTAAAATACATGCTGTTATTTCTTAGTTTTAATATTTAATTTATTACATTATGACCATTTAACTCTCTTGGAACTATATCTTTCTAGCATTTAGAGTCTGTGGAATATTGGGCCGAAGTATTCGATCCTATGTTCTGGTGAAACAGTCTCTTAATAATTTAGCTGACTTCGAAAAAAATGATGTAATACTTTACTCTCGTCTATCTTGTTACAAGAGATTGACATATAAAAAATATTATATTAATTATTTCAAATTCCTGATACTTCATTTTTTTTGATTCTTCATTTTCTAAAATATAAATATTAAAGTAAGTGAAAATAGTTCTGTATTGAGACACATTTTTGTTACTAAAGTTAAATATACTGTTAAATCAAAGTTAATTAAATATAATAAAATAGAATAATTTCAAAGTCAATCATATTTGTAATCAATCTGAAGTACCGTTTGTCGTCAGCAAGGAATGTAACAGAAGGGCTAAAAAAGTAAGAGGTTGCGAAAGTAAACGAAAAAAAAATTTGCGAGGGTGACGAAAATGTAAGTAGAAAGGGAGCGGGAACGAGCTCACAGTCGAACAAAAAAAGGTGGGAGGGAAAAAATCGGGCAGCGAAGAAAGCCTGAAAGTCGCACTCCCGGTATTCTTTGAATTGCTCAAGATTACGTTCTGCAACTCGTGCAGTTTCTACGGCTAGGTGGGCTTGATAAATGCTAGAAAAACGAGAACATTTAATTTTTCATTCTCGCCCCGCGCGCAGGTCGTGCCTCGGGGCTCCAAATATCAACGTCTCACAGCTCCTGCAGCTATGTACAGCACGGCCAGGACCCTCTGTAAATCTAGCTAACGACTCTGAGTCGATTTTTTTCCTTCTGCCTCTTTGCCTCTGTTTTAATATACTGCCTAGTATCCGAGACGAACATTACGCCAATAATCTAGAGTCGCAATTGTCGACGTCAATAATGAAATGTATTCTTGATTAAGTTGGACTATACTTTCGTTTGTTTCATACCAAATAATTAATGAGGATTTTGTAGAATTTACAATTTAATTTTAAAGAATTATTAGATGAAAAATTTCTATTTTACAGTAATACTAAATAAAATTTAATTGTTTGAATATTAACATAATTATTTATTGCCATCTTTGATGGTATATCTGTCTTAATTAAATTCTTTTTTGATATTTCGACCCATAAAAGGTGTCGAAAAATATAAAAAATGTCCTACAGTAAACACGCACTACTCTATCATCCTCACCCGATAACCGACACTATACACGAAAGGGTTAACGGGCCCTGGGTATCCAATCCATTCCCGACCCTCTGCCTTTCGGATCTCCGAGCTTCCGTCGTCAGCGCACCTCGTCGTCAAACTCGGCGCCCCGCTGGTATCGCAGACTTCGGCATCCGAGCAATCGTGCTGCAATCGACTCGGACTTGGTTGCTCTCGCAGACGCCATACTCCTTTCTGTCCGCGAGTAGATGATAAGTTTAGTCGACCTAAGTGTACCTATGTATGCCCAGTTTGGCTGGTTCATTCATTCAACCCATCATTCTGTAGTTTATTGTTTGCTACTCCTGATCCTCTCCTTTTTCATCTATCCGTCCGCTTCCTTGCTCGTCCGTGTCCAACAATCTTCCTTTAGCTATTGCCGAGTAATTGAAATGTATTGTGCAGGTGATAAAATTATAGAAATAATAAATTATTGAACTCGACACTTAGGTAATTTAATCTCTTGAGCATAAGCAAGTGTGTGCATGACTTTAATCTAATAGATTGGAAAGATAATCCAGTGGGAAATTTTTAACTTCTATATTTACAGAGGAGATTCGTTGAAGTGATCAATACACCTTTCATACGAACTGGATAATAAAAAAAGAAAAAAGAATTATTTTTATTTTATTTTTTATATTAAGTTACAGATTTTTTCATGAGCGAGTACTTAAAGGAAGGGGGCACTTTAACTTTGAAGAATTACGATTACAATAATTACAAATGTTTAAAAATTTTAATGATTTAACAACTGAGTTGAAAAATTTATAGATTGCTTCATCTACTTTCATTAAATTCAGTACAATAATATAAATATAAACTTTAATATAGAAATAAATATATAATAAAATATATGTCTATCTTTCTGTATGTAGTTAATGAAAAATCTAAATTGCAATCAGTTCTCATGCAGTCTTTCCTAAGGACAGAGGTTTCTTTGTAAAAATTCTTGATCTTCGTGTTAGTAGAGCTATGCTAGACTACTAGTCGTGGGTACGTGCGTTGGTGTAAGACGCGATGAACAAAGGATCTGTCAAGAGCGGATGCGCGAGCTTGCGACAGTTCATGATTTGGAACTTCGGATAACGCTAGTTACGCCAGTTAATAAAGCGAGAACGTAGAGTGCAGTGCCTGCATTGCCAACAATATCGCTTAGTCTATCGACGTGGCATATTAACTCTTCTGCCTCCTTTCCAACGCACTTAAAGCTTTGTACAAGCTATTGATATCAAAACCATATATTATGTGAATATAAAATGTACACATACATTCGAGTTCAGACAAAGTTACGTTGCAGGCTGAAAGAGGGCTCATACGTAATTAGTCCAGTTTTAGTTAGAAGTTAGCCATAAAAACCAAGGTTAAGTACCTCAAGTCAGCATGGAAAAAGATTTTGGATAAGCGTTATAGACTGTCCTTTACTGATATCACATACTACAGGCTAATTCAGAGCTTTAGTCTTAGTCATATTGATGGTAATACTTTTTTGATGCGGTTTTAATAGATTATAAATTTAATAGATTTCAAAACTTGATACTAATATTGATGAAGATAAAGTCTATACTCTAGTAGGGTAAAATATCTGTGCTCGAATACTGTTTCGAGAAGGGATTTGTTGAAAAATCTTGTGTTGAGAAGGTGTAATTAGACGCAGTAGATGCTAAAGAGATGGAGAGTAACTTAAAGAAAAAGTGAGCATTAAAAATTTTCGTTGGATTATTGATGTTGGTCTAATATCTATTAAGCTGGTCGAAAGAAATAAGGAGACACAATGGGTAGATAAAGCTGAAAGTATATATTTATTACAAGATTTGCGTTTGACGGTATACAGGCATCGGGTGAATTAATAATTTAAAATTACGTGAAGTATGTTTTTCTGGAGAACAATAAATTAAATGCCAAGGTATGATGTAATTTGAAATACAACAGATTAAGGGCAAGTTAGGAACGTACAGTTTTAAGCGTCTTACGCATGAATATTTTGACTTTCATGAGAAATTCTCGTCTGTTTTATTTTTTATACCGCTTATACAGTGCATTATTCTTATGTTGCACGTCACGTAACTCAGTGTGAAACCAAGTGAAGCACATTTTTTATAATGGATGTTCTTAAGTTGTATGTATTATATATAAAAAGCATATATAAAGTGAAAATAATAATAAACTTAAAACAAAGTAGATTTAGATAATAGCGTTATGATGCGACGGTTAACAAAAACTGTAGTGATCAGTATTACGAATATGTTGGACCACAATATATTTCAGAGTTTTAACATTTTGATGCTAAACTGATGTATCGATTAAACTTCAGCTAATGTAATTCAAGTATTTCTGTAATTCAAACGTATTAGTACAACCAACTTTTAATCTAGAAATTTACTAAATTAATTCTATAATTTAAAAGTAATTCTATTATAGTACATAATTTTAATAAAGATTTATTTCAATATCAAAATATTGAGTTTATATAGGAAATTAATTTCAGTGATAGTGTGTGCAATGCCTCTACAAATTTGACATTGGAGTTTAACTCGGTCACTATAATATTGTAGTATTCGAAATTGTACTATCTATATATATGTATATGTATATATATATTCTAATTTGACAATAAATTGGTTTATGTTAAGTTGAATTTCTGATCAAAATTTTGTTATAAAATTTTTTTAAACTGCATGAATTATTGTTAGACGTCGTTAATTTTCTACGCAGCCTTTAGTCAGGCACGCTCTTGTAAATTAAAAAAGATAATTAAATTAATCAATATACATGCAAGCTTTCTAGTAGAATAAAATAAAAGTGATTTTGTCGCGCCCCGTACAGCCCGCTCTTTAATTGGAAAAATGCAAAGTAACCGAAACGGATCACAATCTGTCGACACGCGGTACTTTCGCCGTGGCCCGCGGACTCGCTCGGCTTCTAATTCCGCGAGACTCGACGCGCCATCGTGCTCTCGAATCTATATAGAGTGTGCTGGATAAAGAGCATCATGTTCTCGATGAGGGGGGGTAAAAAAAAAACTAATGTCTCGCGTATCTGGGAGCCTTTTGTCCTTCCATTTCTCTCGGGCGCCGTCGGCATTTTGAAAGGTTTTTCGGGAGGGCCTCATTTCCGCCGCTGGAGAGGACGTATCTCGATTGCGACTCCCCGCGTCTTCGGGCGCGCGTGTTGGTGAACACGGTCAGCGCCATTCGCCGACAATCTGCTTCGTTTAACTCGGAGGAGCGGCCCGCGTCCTCTTTCCCCCTGGCCCACGGCCAAGCGGCGCCACCGCGCGGACGCGCTTTTGAGCGCCGGTTATGGGATCTTGGAGGGTGGCGCAGTTCGCGATCGCTTTAAAGGTTGCCGCTGCATAAACTAGAATCTACATAGAAGAGTAAAGACTCCCTTCGCTCTATGTATATAGCCTGGGAGTCCTCTTGGTTACCTCATTTCCCCAGGATCCAGGTTACGTAAGCTGGAATATTTAAATTCGCAAGCCGTAACTCATAACGAAGTTACGATTCGCACAGTTTTTATGTAATTCAGTTTTCAATTGTGCTTGCTAAATCATCGCGGATGAGACTTTGGAAAAGTTGCGTGTAGTATATGTGCATGCACGAGTGAACTTGACTCCCGGGGTGTCTCTGCATTATCGCTACATATGTGCAACTGTATGTATGGTCAACTTTCTAGAAGTTACTTCGCGTATGAACTGAATAAGGGCATATTTGAGCGAATTTGTTCATACGTAAATGTAGCATATTAAAGTAGCTTTATGAGTCTACATTCTTTTCTATGGATATATACGAAGTCACAGTATTATTGAAGTTTTTTTCTGGGAATTCAAACTAAAAATTTAAGTCAAAAATGTAGCCTCTTATATTATTTTGCTTACAGATGTACAAAATTTCATAACCTTTATTTTCGGATATATGTTACTGCATACCCAAACATATATTCTATTTTAGATCAGAAAATCAAAGTTATTACAAAACAAAAAGTTTGTAAACTAGAAAATGGAAATTATATTATGATAAAATGTGTATACAAAACTTCAGACAAAATTTAACAATATTAGTTTTCGAAATTTTTATAGTAAAAGAAATTATATTTCTCGTAAATTGCATTTTCAATTTTCCGTAATTATATTTTATCCATTTTGTCATAAGCGTACAAAATGGTTTGTTCATCAATACAGTTTTTTGCAACTGTATGAACAAAAACTTTTGCAAATTTTGGAAGAAACATTATTAATATTTTAATCAATACCTATTGTAAGAAATTTATCTGTTTGCTAGTAAACAGAAATACAAAATGTATAATTGACATTGGTCAAAGCCAAAATCTAATTAAAAGCACGTGAAAGTTAATTGCAAATACACGAGAATATTGGAATTGCAAAAGTTTATACCTAAATTAATCAGTTACAATGTTACTCAATATTCCGCTCTTAACAAAATTCGTAGATTAATCGTTATTAAAAACGTACAAGTGGATTCATTACTCGTTCGACTTTCGAACAGTTGAAAGAGTCCGAAGGTATCAGTGCGAATTATAAAGTGTACAGTACTAAATAGTAATGTAGGATGGCGTGTATATACCAATCTTTCAATCGGTGTATCAATTAATCTGTTCAAGACGTATGTCGGTCATTTACCGCTGGAATTTGAAAGTCAGCGGTATGTGTTTGTACTAGCATCAGCAAATAGGGCCCTGCCAGCAGTTTCTTAAATCTCATTTACCAGGGCATTCGTACAACCGATCCGTTGCAATATTAACATTTTAAAGGAAAGGAAATAAAAGTTGAGGCATATTCCATTAGTATTGCGCCAAAAGCAGCCGAAGCCAGCTGCAAAAACAAGTAAAACTCAGTGAATCCACTCCGATTGCAAGTTTGGCTGATATCTTCAATCGCGAATCCGTCAGCGGCGAAGTAGCTCCGTGGCGCAAGTTAAATCGCTGGGGCGCTTTCCAGACGGAAAGACGCGCAAACGGCGGGCGGTGAGCGAGGGACAAGGCCGCCGCGGAGGCTCGCAGACCTACAGAGACGCGCTTCGTCACATTTGTCTCGGGCAACTCCCCGGCAATACTTGGCTCGGGGCGCGTTAACTCAAGGGTCCGCGGCCGTCTCTCGGCCCCCTCGCCTCAGGAAACAGGGGCAAAGTTTAGCCCCGGAGTTGCGGATTCGCCGCGACAATTCAGCGCGGCAACTTTGCACATTCGTACCTAGGCGCGGGGGCCGAGCGTCGCACGTGGGAGCGCGCGAGCGCCAACTGGGCGCTTCTTGCGCCGGGCCCCCGACATATGGTCCGCTTAATAACGCCGCGAATTCCCAAGTAACCTGTTGTGATGTAATTGCAGAAACCTCGACGGAACCCACCGAGCGCCCCTGTATTAAGATATTATCGACGTAAATGGTTCGCCGATGCCTAGGAGTCCGGCGCGGGGGACGGAGAAGTACCGGACGAAGTAGGTTAAGCCTTCGCCGGGGCTTTTCACTCCGTTTTTTCTCACGCCTCCGGCAGATTTTCCTTGGCGGCTTTTTAAGTCGCTACTCTTGGCGCGCGAGAACTTTTTCTCGGGGTGCCGGGACGCGCCACGAGCCGGGCCACAAGTTAAAAGTAAATCGAGGAAATGCGATTACCTTCCTATTAAGATTTTACCCGTTTCCTCAAGAACATCTTGTTCAAATTACAGGATGAAATGCTTCTTTTATTATTTTCAATTTTTAATTGTTGTACATAAATGAGCAATATAATTCATCCTGTAAAACAATATGGATAAAACTAGTTTATTGGTACTAACAGGATCTCAGTACTATTTAACCTGTAACTCTTTCAATTCGATGCTCAGTGATCCTAACAACTTCTAAAACTCATTGGCATCCGATTTACTTTTCTAAGTAATTAAAGTTATACGTCTAAGCGGATAACAACGATTTATAGTTTTCACAAATTTTTCTTAACATTTATTTCAACTGGCATTTTCAAGTTATCATCAAAGATAATTTGACAAAATGTTATTATCAACATCTCTAGAGTTTCGGTAATATATGAAAATTTTGTTGGACCAACTCCAAATAATTCTTTACTATATCATCTTCACATTTCAATTTTTTGTTCAAAATTCCCGTTTGAAAATAAAATTTGAAATATTCAACTTGATGTAGTGTTCTAATTAATCGTTATTTTCTAATATTAAGAATATTGTAGAAAATATAGCTTCCTTATATGAAGATAAGTAACAAGATATTCTAATATATATATATATGTATATATATATATGTATTATACTGGTCTTGTTACATTAAGTAAGAGAAATGAACGTGGTAGTACCATAGTTTATCAGTTATATTGTAAGGAACCTTCTCAACCTAATTTTGAAACAAATTATATTGGAGAAATAATTAAACTGAAGTTTCAAGTATAAAAATATAATTTAAATCCACTTCCTCTTTATCGTACAATTTCTTACATTAATCTAAGCTTATGTTACAGCTTGATCTTAACCCATAAACAATCAATCCTAAAATAATAAAGATACACATATATTAATTGTCATCGTATATTTTCTTAGCGCAGTTGAAAATCAATTAGTAACTTTGGTCCACAGGTTACTGTATCTAAAACCATGAAATTTCAATGACAATTTTCGGTACAGCCATTTGAATTTCCGCAGCGGCTTATCTTCATGGAAACAGTGTCGACCGTGGGATTCATTAACTTTTAACGAGTGACGATTCACAATTTACGCGGGGCTTAGTGCGCGGAAGGCGACGAAAGCGCACGATTAGCGGGCGTCCGAACAATGCATTCGCGATGTAAGGCTCGCTTAAACACCAGCGAATGTATCACTCGCGGACTCATTAGCATTTAAAGTGGCCGGGGATTTATTTGCGGCGGCGGCGGCAGAGCCGCGAGCTATATCTAAGCGGGGATTACCCGGGCGGAATTACCCAGGCGAGCGTCGCCGTGGCCGGCGGCTTCCTCGTCGTCAGAGGCCGATCAAGCTCGTGACGAGCCTCTGGAAGGATGTCGCGCCGGGAAAAATTCAGTACCGCGGACCGCCCGGACGGAGTTCGTTGACTCTCAATGAGGTATATACGCAGCCGGTGGCGGCCTCGGCTCTCTTTACTTTGCCGCGCGCGCCGCCCTCGGATCTCGAAGTTATTGGGGCGATGGAAGTTGGCAAAGTAAATTGAACTCCGGGAGGAATTTTCTTCAAAGCCTCACTTTCGCTGGGGCGCGCTACCCGAGATGTGGTGTTTAACCCTCGTCACACTTTATACATAGAGCTGGGGCACAGTACATTGGGAGTGACGGATGTCCTGCGCCCGGAGTCCTGCAAATTAATAACGATTATTGCGGGCGAATCGTCGAGCGTGATTATTACAAAAACTTTGTCGGTATGACAATTTCGGAATACGCTAATAGGTCTTATCATCGCCAACAAAGGAGTCTGCACTAGTGGAAAATTTGTTTCATTCAAAGCCACAGCTTTAACAGTTCTAATGATGATAGCTTTAATATAGGACAATTGCTAAGGTACGTTCAGAAAAATTTGTTAAAAATTCTTATTGTACGTTTTAGCTCGGAACGTGTTTGATTGTATAAATTAGCTGAAGTAATTATAACAAATACTATTTATAGCAGTTTTATTAAAGAAATAAAAGAATTATTACCATAATAATTGAAATTTGTATTGCTTATCGATGTAAATATAACCATAAATATTGTAAAAATTCCTAACAACTTTTATCTAGTTTTATTAATAGCTATGAAATAATATTTCTATATATAATTGTGCTTTTCTTATGTATAGATGTATAATGAATTTAAAATAAAAAATGGATGCTGAATAAAACATTTAGCCTAGATATTTTCTAGTATTAGTATGAATGATAAATTGTATTACAATAGAACTATAATATCTTATTGACGAGCCTTTCCAATAATCTATGCTTTTTAATAGATATGTTTATAGATTTTATTTTGGACATGCAAGAGAGATTCGTCACTTAAGGTAGTTTAGCAGCTATGAGAAGTAATGTTTAAATATTAATGAAATCTGGCATGCGTATAGATTTACATGATACAAATTTTATTAGAGATTTAAATTTTTATAGAGCTACAGAGAACCTAGAAGGAGATTTTTATATTTGAAATTAAGGGTATTTAACATAGAATATTAAGAAAGATCACATATTTTGTTCCATTATAAAAAAATACCGTTCAGATTTTAATAAATAAGGAAAGGAACAAAAATATATAAAAAATATTTTAAATATTTAACTATATAATTTATGAATTTGCTATTATTGTAATAAGTAAATAAATATCTAAGATTAATGTTTTATAACCACATTTAGTAAACACGGAAACATTGCAGAATTGGTAAAACATGTGTAATATTAAAAATTGAATAGAACCTGAAAGTATTTAAATCATAAAAGTTTTATTAATTAAAATATAATAAAATGAATACAAGTGATATCTTAGATTAGTTGCAAACTTTCCACTAGTATTCTTTAATTTTGCTGCTAGTTCGACTTGCTGAAGTCTTTTCTCGTACACGTTTTTTGTAACTTTCTTAACTTGCTATTGAAATGCATTCTGATTTTCATCATATTCATTTCTATTTAATTTTTCCATTTACTTTTACTTTTATTTATTCGTATATAAATTCAGAATTTATGTCATATGTTAGGCAACGAAATTGATACCTTTTACTCCTTAATAAACTTGTTTCCCTTACTTCATTGCGATATTGCTAAATTTAAACCAAACAGAAAGGAGTACATACATTTGATTCTTTGGTTATGCTTATCGAATGTTTTTTCAACAACAAAGACTTGTTTGCCATTTGCAGTATATGCATGCCATAAAAAATTGCATCTCAAAGCAAAGAGCAACCGTAATTCAACATGTTCATTATACCCATACACAAGGTGGCCATCAGAAAAATAAAAAGAAACAAATTTGCCTATACATAAGAAACAACGGATCGGAACAATCCAATCCAATCTCCGACCAGCAATAGCCTCGGCGTCGGCCTCCATTTACCGAGGGTGGACGGGAATGCGGAATGACTCAGAAAAAACCCCAGCCCCAAGGATCCTCGCCCAATTTGTTTAACCGGCCGGGGAGAGGTAGCGAGGGGGAGAGCGGCGGGCATTAGGCGGCTAATCCCCCATTGTCGCGCAGTCGAGGGATAAGGAGCTGCGAGAGGGTCCGCAGCAGCGCCAAGAACCGACTGCCGGTCGCGCCTATCCCCCCCGCCCCGACGCCCCCCGTCGCGTTAATGGCAATTGCCCCCGGGCTCGATTGCCGATTGTCCGCCCGAGCCCCTGACGGTCGTCGGCGCGGCGATAACGGCCCCGCTAATTTCGAGGCGCACCTAAGACGCGGTGGGTGTTCGATTACGGGCGCGCGGTGTATTGACCGATTGCAAATTATGCGGCGGTCGGGCAATTTTCGCGGCGGCCCGGTCGATCGCGCGACTCAATCATTGATCGAGGCCCCGGAGCGGAGGAGCTCACCCCGGGCCGCCGGCCGCTGCAAAGAGCCCGTGGACTCGGGGGATTAGTCCCGGGTGGCGCATTTGTGCATCGGTTGCCAGGTGCTCTGGGCCAAGCGCGGGGGTAGCCCGCCCCGAATAATTACCCCGCGTTATAAGTAACCTGGATTTTACGGATTTTTGGGGCGGAGGCGCTTTGTGCTTTCGAGGCGCCGAAAGCGTAAACTTGTTTAATATTCCTCGCGTTCCGGCGGGGAGTAATAGCCTCGGAGATTTCGTTGTTGCCCAGCAGAGCCGGGGCTGGGGGACGATTTATATTGAATAAGGACGGGCGGAAAGTCAGAGGTCGGTCTTATACCACGTGGTTCCCACGAGCAGATAGCGGGCAAAGATTGCCGGCTAATGCTCCGGTGCAGTGTCGGCACGATAGTCTCCTCCGAAATTCACTCCAACTACTTACTGGGGCGCGCGCCGGCGCCCTAGCAGTAAAAGTCGAACGGTACACGGCACCCGGGAGGGCGCGCAAAACGTACACACGACCCGGGAATTCGGGCGCCCGCTTCCCTTCCGTACGTACGCGCGCTCAACTTTTTAATTGAAATTTAAACTTTAATATTGCACATAAATGAATAATAAAAATAAACTTAGCGGGCGAAGAATTCGATATTAGAGGAGAGCCTGAAACAAGATTAATTTTTCCAGGGGAATCGCCTCCTTTGTCGTGTAACGACAAGTTGCTCGGGTGGATGAATCCAAGAGCAATCGCCTCAACTGTGACGCGGAACTCAAAAAATTGAAAAGTTCCAAGAGTTCATAAATTCATTTTCAATGGGTACGAGGCTTAACGGCCGCATCCTCGGTCTATTCAGAATCGGAGAAATATTTGACCCGAGCATTCTGTGGCAAGTGACACGTACTCGTATGCGGTCTTGACTGATATGTTCTCCACTTTAAATCTACATTATATAGAAGTGGACTTAGAGGAGGAAGCCAACTTCACCAACTGGCGCATATTTTTATGCACGCTTGAAAGACGAAACGTTCTGAGATTCTTTTTATGCTTTGTAAGTGTGGTACGTACATTTTTTACTACTTGCGCATCAACCTACAGTATCGTCTTCAAAACGAACAAGGAAACGTCTAAAATGTCGGCTTTTTTATGATCAAATATTCAGAATTCTTCAAATTTTTTCGTATTTCTTTGATTAAAATATTTCCTTAAAAAAACTATTTACACATCATCTAGTATACCTATATGAAAATCTTTTTATACCGAATAAAGTATTTTTTATATCATATATATTATGTTTTTAGTATTTTTTATATTATTTTGTAACATCTTTCACATTATCATAGGTCATATATTTTTTATAAATGGTATTAAGGATACTAAGGTAGGTTAACTTGTCACGTAATTACGATTTCTGAAATATTCAGATTCTCACGTCAGTTTTATCGATCCTATATGTAAAGTCGTATATTCCTAACTCTGGATATCTTATTGCAATGTGCAGTATAGTTACTGATTAGGTTATTACATTTATACGATCGATTATTTTTTCCTTATATTAACTAAATTCTCAATCTTTTGTAAATTAGATTAAATGACGCAACATTTAAGATTAGTATTATTTTTAGATATTCATAGACACTTTCAACGGTACTCTATCAAATAATTCAATTTAAATATTTATAAAAATGGTTTTACTAAAATATTGTTAATTTAAATAATTTAACTACTAAATCAATTATAAACGATGAAAACAAATTTAAGTTTATAAATATATTTCCGACACGTGCATTTTTTCCTTCAATTACGTGCGATATACAACAGAAACTCCATTTTCGGACATAACCTCGAATTTTTATTACATCCCTATGCTACCAACTCCCCCAATCTCGATGACACATGGAAAAGTGATGACGGATCATCTGAGAGCGGACGAAGGGAACGCATCCCAGGCACGTAAGCACGCGTCATACCACTTCAGACGAGGGCGCGCGTAAGTGGTCCGGAGGGGATGGTACATGGGTAGGAGATAATTGCTACACCCAGCGACGGCTCTAGTGACAGTGCGATAAAAATCGCGAATCCGTCAAGATCACGTTCGCGGCTCTCCACATGAAAACTTATTCAACCCGCCACCCTAAAGCTAGTAGCTTACTTGTATGCTGGTTTGTATTACCGGGCACTTTAGAAATCTTTAGAAATCTTTAGAATTTAAAATTTTTGTTCTCCAAGTATGTGTAAAATGACATGTACTCATATTCTAAGCATAAAAATTATTAAATACTGTAAATGATGGCCATGTGCTTCGAAATATTTAAAAATCGTGTACGGGGATCTACAGCATTGATTCCGCTCAAGCGAACAAACAAAACGTGGTCGCCTCGTGGTCACCTGAATCACGCGGCCAATGTGTTTACGTACGCAGCTTTCGCTACCACCGAGACGAAAGGCCCATCGAGGAAATTGGCAGGCAAGCAGTCTAAAGAGCTGTATGGCGAATCATCAGACGGAGGTATCTGCACAAGAGTGGCTGAAAAGCCGCCGCCGTCGGACAAAGGCCGATAACGATTGTAGGTTAGGTTTTCCCGGAAAATGCGCGCACCAGGGCCTGCGCCGTTTATAGGTGATTGTTCACGGACAGAAAGGCCGTCAAGTGTGCGATTGGGGAAAGCATCGGAAAATGCGCGTGAAGGGTTTGCGTTGGGAACGGACAGATAGCTCACCTTTTTCACAATCGCAACAAAGTCGTTCTATCTTTGACTTCCGAGCGATACAGATCATAAGAAATACACGTAATATTATACCATTGATTTTCTAAATAAAATACGATTCATACAAGACTATTTCATTTTGATGAACTAACCTACCTTCATCCGACTTATTATTTATCGATATATTATTGTTTTATTTTTGCGTATAAAATTCAATTTTCGTTAATTACAATGAAATGCAATATAACATACAGATAGCATCAATCTTTAATAATAGTCTTAATAAATCTATAGTAAATCTTTGCATTATTTTAGTTAGTTTTTTAGTTTCCATATGTTAAAATATACTTGATTGTTATTTGAAATATAAGAAATACGTGCAACCATTTTTTAGTAATATATATAACTAATTAATTGGGTTTTACAGATTCTACATCCAATTCATGAAAATACACAATTAAACTTCCTCAAATAGCAATAGATTTTTGGGAAAAAATGTTGCGATAGAATGTACGGAATTGTAAAGTCAACAAGAAATTAGACATTGCGGCTAAACAAAGTTGTATCTGCATCGTCATATTAATAATACGTATTTACACCTCAAAAGACAAAATAAACAAACTCAGTGATCATCCACGAAACTCACTTAACACGGTACTGAGTTCGAGAAGCATGGTTTCATTTAGAGTCTGTCGAGGAGGGTACAATCCTGATTTAGTACCTGGGAGACGACATCAGGTGTCCCGCGGTCTCCATCACTCTTCACCCTCCAATGTTTACCAAGTCGAAGGGAAGAGTAAAGGCACGGAGATTTCTCGCCGCCCGAATGACTGCATCACGCGGGGGAGCATCGAAGGAAAACGTGCGCCACGGCTCAAGGGCACGCAAAAAAGTTCTTCGCCCGTCCTACGAGTCTATTCTCCGGGGCGCTGCTCGCTGTTTGTGTGGCGGATAAATCGAATGAAATTCCCGTAAAGCCATCAATAGACGAAAAAGCGCGCAGGCTTCCGAACGGCTAAAAGCGACAAAGTGTCGAATGCTCTTTGTCTCGGGGAATTTGGGTTCCGTTGCCTTGAATATAGGAGGCAAGAATGCGATCCATTGTGACCGTGCGTGGATAAGGCCGTGGGGATATAAACAATTTTAAACAACCATTTACATTAAAAGTTGGCTTTTGAAAAAAAGTTTTATTAAATTGAAATTTCTTTCACTAACTTCATTAAAGTTGCGACAAAAGACGAAGTTACCGAAAAGCAATAGGGAATACGATGTTATTTTTACCAATACTATAATTAGGTTTATAACTTGATAATGACTGGAACTGAAATTTATTTTACAGTTACATTAAGTTCAAATAATATATCTATCAACATTTAGATAGTTTTCAGCCAACGTAAACAATTTTATCGGTAAAATATCATTTATTCGTAATTACCGATGCATAAGACGCATAACACGGAATATTACGGATATTACGGATATCAAGGAATTTTGTGAAATTTTACTGGATGCCTCGTATCACTATGAGATGAAAATATGTACTATGTTAAATAATAATGAATAATTTAGATTATAATACCTCACAATTCTAAACAATTCTCGCTACGTAACTTCTGCATGTACATTTCAATCCACAGATTTTCCATATAGATACCTGTATAACGTTTCAAAATAATAAACAGTTATGCTTATACAGTTTCCAATAAGTATTTCCATTAGCACCCCGTATATATTTGAATTTGATCATTAGAGTATGAATAATAAATCTTTAAATGCAAATTATTAATACTTGTTGTATTTTAGATACTAAAGTAGAAATTAGATCGGTTGCATATCGATCAAAGTATATGTTGAAGCTGATACGTAATTACATCAATAAAACTTTAAGAGAGTTCTCAAAGTCGGCTTTAAAACATAAGGTCTGTTAATATGAATATTTAAGAAGAGAAAATATATCTACTGTACTTACTTTTCCGCAAACATGCATAAAATATATGCAAAATACAAATTCATGCTCTTACGACGTAATAGTACGATTACTTAATTATGTGTAAAATATTGCTTTGAATTTTAGAATTATAAAAAATTTGATTTAGATCTCTACTTACATACGCCTGTCTAAATTTTTAATTTTACTAACTCATAGCAATATTTATAAAGTAAAGATTGTAATTCAGAAGTTGTATTTCCTTTTTGGTTTATTATGAAATTCAATGAGCAAAGAAAAAAGCTGCATAGTAGCCGTACATATGTTTAACGTATAGGACTGAAAAAGGTTTCAAAAATCGATTTTCTTACTAAAATCAGATACTTTCCGGACAAATTCTTGTTTGTGTATTTCCTGCAAATGTAAAATTTACAACTTGAAAGGGATAAAAATAAAAAAGAAATCAGAGCGAAAAGCTTACATTTTTTAAAGAATTATTTTTATAAAAGTAAAATCATTAAATATAGGTAAGATTCTGTGTATCATATTTTTAAAATACTTATGGTAACCTTCTTAGACGAAAGTAAAACAGTTGGGAAAAATATTAACTGAAGAGTAGAGAAATACATAATTTATATTTGAGTAAGAGAAAAAAAAGCTATAGTGAATGCTCGAGTGGAGTAATTAAATTACGATTATAAAAAAGTATGATTTAGTTCATTTCATATTGACTTATACGTTGCATCTACACAATTTTAAGCACAGTAAGTAATTGCACGGTGATACATGATTAATTAATTTCTGACAACTAACTTAAATAACTCTAACAATTAATTTTTTTAAAGCTTATTATTGAAATAATAATGTTTAGCTTCCCAGAGATCCCAATTAAAAATATGCAACATCTTTTATTAGTCAGTAGTTGCACCCAGCAACACGATTCTCTTTGAATTTCAAAGTTTTACAGACAACGTTTTCTATTAAAGCTGAATCTACTTTGGAATAGTAAATGCGACTTTATTAACATAAAAATAGAAAATAGACTCCTCCACTCGTGCGTGTAGGTGTAATGTATCGTCGGTAGCGTTTTTCGAGATTCGAATTCTTAAATGCAGTTCGCCCTTTCAAGGCAGACAAGTGACACGTAAGAGTAAATAATGGGAATCTTGGTAAAATTTCGGTTGGTGCGTTATTCAAATTTAAGGCATTATCCCGTAAAAATACTTGAGGGAAAATACTTAAGAAGACGGTCCTCTGGAGAAATAATAAAAACAAGAAGGAGGGGGTGCAAGAGGCCGAAGGGTAGAAAGAAAGAAAAGGAAAAGGGAGAGGCGAGCGGCGGTGGCAGTGGGTTAGAGCTGGGCGGCATCGGAGGGGGCGCGGGCGACAGAAACAGGCGGGAAAACAAGAGGGAGAGGGAGGCCGAGTGATTGAGAGTGGGGGGAGTGGCGGAATCGCGGCTGGCGGAAAGGGTTCCTCGCGAGCGGGGCCGAGGGGGCGCCCGAGTGCGGGGGCGCTGCCGGCGGCAAAGCACACACGCGCGCGCCGCTCGGGCTGGTGGGGCGGGCTACAGAGGTGGTAAGAGCGCGGCGATGCCTCGGGGAGGGTGGCTCGGTACTCGGCTAAGCGCTCGCAGTCGGATCTGAGTCCCCGGCCCGAGCGCACTCGGCTCCCGGCATCGCGCGCGCGCGCAACTCGGCTCACGCGCCGGTCCCTTTGTCCGCCCCCGCGAGGGCCAGTGTGCGCGGGCCGCCGATCGGCCATGTAGCGGCCGGCAGTGCGCCGCGGCGGCAGAGCGGAACATGTCAATTAGGCGGGGAGGAGGCCGCCCCGGGGATTACGCGCCAAGGACGTGCCCGACCCGGCGCACGAGTGCACCAGCACCGGGACAATCGGCCGGCGGAGACGACGCGAGGGCCGAGCCAGCCGCCCCGCGCGCTCGGTAGGCCACCGACTCGCCCTCTACGCCAGTGCACCATCGGGTATTTGGAACACGTAGTCGCGACATTGTTGAAATACCTGATAAACTGTCCCGCTTGCTCGGCGGTCCCGACGATTTTCGGCGGGGCGTTTTCGGGGAGGTGGGCTCCCCCGCGTGCTCCGGCAGAGATCGTTTGTTTGCCGGATGTCGGGAACGGAGAGAGCCGCGAGGACGGCGCCGTTCCAGCAAGGCAAGTCCACGATTTTACCTTTGGAACGTCTAGGGCTGCCGATTTTCGGCTTCTATTGCACGGCCCTTCAGATATACAGCGCATTTGTATTCAAAATATCTTTTGCACAGAATCGTACGAGTTGGAAAGTTATACCAGAGTGCTCCGGTTATACTTATTTAAATGATACTTGTAATAGATATTCAATGTTGTTTCTATTCCTTTCTTAATTAATATGAAGAAATGGATATACGCGTACTATGTAAAAGAAGCCAGATAAAAATTAGATTATTTTTCTTTGAAAAAATTATGAGTTGCGGTATCTCAGTGGAATTCAATTATAGTTTTTCGATATCGGTAATTTAAGAAGATAAGTATAAACGCGAGCTTTTATCGCTTTTTGAAATCTTAACATTTGACTAAGTATGGTATGGTTTTTCAACCAATGTTTCCTTGTAGGTAATGCAAATGTTAATTAAAAGAAGTTGCAATGAGTCTGAAGAATCTAGGTAATCATAAGGTGGCTTTGATGTCAAGTTTTGTAAAAAATAATTATTAAAAATATGCATAAAAATTTCAATAAATATTAAAGCAGTGATGTAGTGTTTTTTAAAGCATGGTCAAAAGCTAAAGTAAATATGAATTATTATATTAGTTAAAATTTTTTTTGCTACTTATTGTAAAGGGAATTTTACAAAAGTAATTATTTTTCAAATGATTAAAATACATCTACTGAAAATCTTATATTACTCACAAGATTTATTAGAAAAACTAAGGTATTGCCGTTCTTTACTCGTAAATTTACATTAAGTAAAGAAATGTAATGATTGCCATAAAAACTATAATGAGATCTTGGATTAAAGAGATTACTTTGGTTTTCTATATTTTTAAAAATGTTTTTATTGCACTTGTCGTGCATTGTCAAGTCTATCTGATTAAGAAAATATTGTCATAAATACTCGGTTGCCTTTATTGTACGAATCAGCGTAAAATCATTGCCTTAAAATGCAAAACTTTTAAATATTAAGTTTTGAATGTATTCTCGACAACTAGATATTTATCGTTATTATATTGTTTAAAAAATATTTACAATATTAAATGAAAACTAGTGGTACTGTACAAGGATAGGATTAGAATAGTGGAGCTCTTTGAGTATAGTTACAATGCACTCGACATAATTAGCAATTGACTTTTAGCAGACTTTTGTTAAAAGCGCACTTACATTTAGATGTTTGTTGACCTCATGCTTTGACCAAAAACATTTCGCATTCGCCGACAAACTACCTTATTACTCTATTTTTGAACCACGGTAAAAACTGTGCAACTTTGTCTTCAAAAATGTGTGTTGTAGCTGCATAATTGAATTAATAAAAATTTTTTTAACTTATTGATTTATAACATCATATTATCCGTCACAGATATTAACTATGAAATGATTATTTTATTTTTAAATCCAACTGTTAAAAATGAACAGTTTTGACGATTCTTTGAAATTAAACTTATAAAAATTTGTTATTTTCATCCATGATTTCTTCAAATGGACATATTTTCAAAAAAAATTTGTAATTTTTTTTATACATTTGATGCAATTTAGTTTGTAAAATATTAAAATTTTAATACTTTATAAATATTAAATCTACTACTTTCATAAGTATTTGTAATACAAATGTGATGTTTTCCAATTTAAGGATAACAACCTTTCTGTAGTAAAATAAGTTAATAAAACATTCCAATGTTAGCATAAATTATAATTTATACGCATAAAGTTATTAAATTAATTAAATAAAAAAATAATAAGATTATAATATAATCTGATTTTAATTGGGATTCAGCGATTTTGAATGGGTAATTAATTATGTATAAAGTAAAACGATAAATTAATTAACTGAAGAATTGATTACAAGACATTAAACTCTTTATTAGTGATTCATGTATCTTTTAAATAAAGTGATGAGCTTTCAAATATAGGTTTCTTATTATTGATAGATTCTCGCTTAATTGACCCTGTAATATTATTTTATTACAATACATATATTTAAAACATTATGATACAAAATGAATTATTTGACGTATGTACCATTACTTCAATTTTTAATTCGTATAATGTAAATAAAATTAAGTGGTGGAGTATATAATCAAAATAATATTTACCAATGAAGTATTACCATCAGAATAATTTTGTAAAATATAACTGTTGAAAAACCAATACAAAACATATTTGTTTTTGTTAAACGCACTACTCTTACGATTAACATTGCTTTTTTCCTTTTAAGATTCTCGTAACAACCTTCTTAACTACCCTTTTGTAATCAAAGTTACATCTCGCAGACTGAGAAAACAATTTCATAGTGTTTTACGATACGACAATCGTAAAAGGGTCCAACAAGAGTTTTTTTTAAATGCTGCAACTTTACGTCACCATTCGATCATCACGTCTTTGTTTTACGATTCGATTTGCCCGAGTAACACTACATTCGCAGCGGCAGAGTTTTCTCGGCGTAACTTACAGGGCACGGCGCGCGGCTGATATATCGGCAGTTGCGACACTAAATGCGACCGCGGCGGCAGCGGAGGCTCAGCCGCACATACGTAATCGACAGTGCGGGGAAATCGTGCCTCAAAAGACCGCAGAGCTAGCGATCGAATCAACAGCTGGCTATTCGCCCGGAGCCGACATGATCATACCGGGCCCTCGCGGAATAACGCGGCAGACGAGGGGCAAACCGCGAAAGCGCATGCACACACACACGCGTCAAGGAACCTATATTTACGCGCCGCTGCGGTTAAATGCACTTTTGTCCATATGCGCGCAGGCCAGCCGGCCGCCGACAACCGAGCTGGAAGCCGGCGAGTCGACCCCGCTGTGTTTTATTTCGGATTAATTCCACGATCCCCGATTGAAAATGATTTGTCGCGTTGGGACTCGGCCGATCGGAATGGAATACATATAGTCGGATTTGGCCCTCCCGGAGATCGCCGGCCTTTCGCCGCCGCTCCATCCCGCTGCCAATGCCTCGGGCCATTGTCCACTGTGCACCTGTGGTCCGTGTAATTACAGACGCGCCGAATGAAATGCACTGCGAACGACCTGCTAATCGAAGCTGCACGACCGATTGCCCGAGGCCGCCGTGGCGGTCGCGTCATCGCTTGATTCTTCAGCCGATACGTGTATAATCAATTGTGAATGAACTGGTACTCGATTTCGCGTGGAAACTTGCAATTGAACAGCGCTTATTAAACGTTATATTCGGTCATTTTCTTTACGTGCTTTTAAACCTGACCTGTTATCAAGGCTTTTAAAGCTGATGAAATAAGAAAGCACCGGGTGATCGATTCGTTTTAAGGAAAGAACGTAAAATTTTAAGGCACATCTTTTACGTTGCCCGTTCATCTAACGTCAAACCGTTCCATACTTCAAAGCTCCTTACAAATCATCATGAATACAGAATACATACCGGAATAAGAACTCTAAAGCCTACGCAGTAGTTTATATCACAAAGAATGATAAATTATATGACATTTGTATCATTCAATATCCAGAAAGGTGGGACGTAAAGAATGTAGATCAAGTAGAATAATTCAGCGCTTAGTCAGACGCTATTTTTTGTTACTATTAATCAATAAAAACGTAGACATTGTTATTGTCGACTTGAGCTTCTTTTCGTCTACATTCGCTTAAACTAGCTTCTGTTAATTTAAAAAGCTGGTTAGTTTATAGTTTAGTTTATAGTTATTTGAAACTTGTTAATTTAAAATAAAATAGGATGTATACTTATATGAAAATATAAGTATATATTTCACAAATGCTTACCTTTCATATACGTCAAAAATAAAAGATTTAGTGTCATAAATTTTTTAATTCACCAATCAATTAGTAGGTCATTGCAAAATAATAATAGAAATAAACTATTAATTGAGTTAAAGAAATGTGATATACCAGTTTTAATGGCTTTAATCTAAAATGTTTGCCCCTGTTGGAAAAGTATTAATTACACGGGATAGAAAAAAGTGATTTATGTGCAGGCAAACTTTTTACTTTTTAATATCGAAAATTGAAATGGACGCATATGCTTCTATTCCACATAAGCTGGAAATAAAAATGACTCGTTAAAATCTGGAGTATAAACCACTTATAAAAAATCCGTAGGTGTATAAGTTGATTTTCTGTCACTGTGATTTATTCATTTATCCACTAATCATAAGTTGGTTCAACTGATTTAATTTGAAAAGTTTACATCATACATTATTTCCCATGTTTATGTTTAACGTTTAACATGTAACCAGTCGCGTATATAATGCTTCGTTTCGAGCTTCGTTGACTTAAGTTTTTTTAACTTTACGCTTCAATACTGTGATGTGTGATTGCTGCTCCACCTACTATGTAGTTTATATAAAAATAGTTGCCATATCGAATTTTTCTTCTTTTTTCAAAGCGCAATCCAGTTAACAATTTCTGAATATAGTTTTCTTTCGTGTAAATATAAAAGTTTGATATGCAAAGCATACACATGATTTTAATGAAAAAACTTTTTCAGATTTTATAAAATTTAATTAGCCTATTTCGGAGTAAAAATACTTTATATGCAATTTTTTCTAAAAGAAGCGGAACATTAGGTTATGAAAGAAATTATTATTGTTCATTATAATTAATATCATGTAATATTATGATATTAATATTAATTTCAATACGTTTGTGTATTATAATATTCAATTAAATCTTTGTCAAAATAATTATTTCTTCACTTTGTGCTTGTTATAATTTATAACTTACTCAAAAAGATATAAAACGAAAAATGTGAGTAATTCTTTTTAATATATGGCTTTTATTTATTTTTTAGAGCCCAAATTAAACAAGAGTCTGAACCAGTATTAAATAATGTCAAGTGAATCAAGACGATCTGGAAGTATTTGTTAGTCGATTGGAAGTTCAACTTTATATAGCAGTTGAAATGTCCTGGCAACAATGTCCGTCAATAGCTACGCGATACAAGAATAGCGTCGGAAATGGCGGACTTCCCTCCATGATGATCGCCATCATTTTGTATACAGCTTTTTTGTATGGTAAGTACAACTATAAATGCAATGCTATTCTTTCTGCAAGATTTCAACTTTCTTATTTCACTAATTTTATAAGACATATTTTGTAATGGTGTTTGTCACAAAGGGAATGTTCTTGATATACGTATTTTCTTTAAATTTCAAAAGTGTATCATATAATTAAGAACTTCTTCAAAAAATATAATAAATGATAGACATTTATAAAAAATGTGCTAA
Organism: Sycophaga agraensis; assembly: GCA_018906755.1. NCBI lineage: Eukaryota > Metazoa > Arthropoda > Insecta > Hymenoptera > Pteromalidae > Sycophaga > Sycophaga agraensis. The sequence goes on from JACCIE010000003.1 coordinate 2,594,766, forward strand.
TAATTTAGTATTTACAAACATAAATGTATTACTTTGGACTCCGATTAAGCTTTAGGTACTTGTATTTCTAAGAGAAACTCAGGTGAAATTTGAATTATTATTTCTAGTTTCAAGTTTACCTAAAATTACTCAAGCAATGTACCAATTGCATTAACGATCTTACATACTCAGTAAGTTTGCAGTATGGTACAACAAATTTAGTTTCACGCGTAACCTTAAGTATACTTAACTGCGGATAAATTATAAACCATCTGTTTTAGAGATCATTGTAATTAATGAAAGTAACCCATAGTTAATTACTTTACGTTTACTAATAATAACTTAAAAAAGTTTATTAATCAGATTACTAAGGAATAGACTTTTTTAATAAGGTTAGATTTTAAAATTACGTTTAATGAATTATTTATACATCTATAAATATTTATTGGATTTGATAGGTTTTATGATTTCGTATTTTTGTACAAAATCTACAGATTATATAAATAGAATATATAAACTATGATTTATATTGTAATATAATTCTTTTTTATAAATGATTATTAATACATACAGTTCTCACTTAATCTGCTATTTATTTAATTTATATGTAAATAACGATTATTTAATTTTAAATTAAAAAATTCTACCCCAAAGTATTATAAATTAAAATCAAGAACTAATCTTACTATTTTGACATAAATATTTTATGTTCATGATTAACGTTTGTTAGCTTTCATTTATATTGCCACATTGTTATCGTTAGTATTGATAATTTTTAATTTTCTAACATATAGGAACTAATTCATGTAATTATTTAGATTGAAAAGAAACATTTTTATGCCAAAAATTTTTTACAAATATTTTAAGACTAATTTATTATAAAATATAAAAAATTCGATAATCATAAGAATTTCATCGAAATATAAAAATGTTTCGCTTGAAACAGTAAACTTGTAAAACCTAAAGTATAGAATATAGCATAAAAAACCAAAACAACACATGACCTTAAATTTCGGAAAAGTTGGAAAATTTTTGCATAAAATTCGCTAGTCAATGTAGGTAGTATATACTTATATATAGATAACAGTATCTGACCAAACACAACAGCCATCCACTTGTACGTTCAATGCATTTATGCATAGTACTATATCTTTGTACAAAAAGTATAGTCCAACCAAATGCGACATGCATATACTCGTACTCTCATTGTATTTACGTACAGCGCCAACGTTAATTAGAAAATTTAAAGGGAATTTTTTCCCATTTCACCCGTATTTAAAGTTATAAATTTATTTTTTAATTTACGTTTTTCATTCTTCATACATCCATGCGACTTTTCCAGGTCTAATTTTAAGTTACAAATTGTGGGTAGATATGTTAAACGCCTTTACGTTATTGATTGTTATTTAAAAAAGTTATGCAAAGTCCTCAAAAATATAAGAATAATTTAAAAATAAGGACAAGTTATCAAAATATGTGTACAAATAAAAATCTAAACAAGAAAGTGAAAATGCGCGAGTTTAGTCGGCCAAGTATTAAGCAAGCAAATACACTTTTTACTTCCGGACATTCTGCTCTCTACAAAGCTAAGAGAAAAGAATTTCTGAAACAAGCGAAACTTGGTATAATTTTTATATTCGCTTCGGATTTATAGTTTCCCCATAAAGCCTTCAGAAGAGTCGTCATTGGCATCCTTTATTTCGTACTTCTGTCGGTGCGCTGCCTTAACGTAGAAATCGCAAATACAATGCGAGCTCCTCCATTTTTGTGTACGGAAACAAAGGTAAAAATATTTGCTGCACGTTGTACGAATAGTAGTGGAATAATCATGAATTTTTCAGCAGTACAGTCATCCTCTTGAGGACCTCAGAGCACACAGCCTCGCCAATGTACACACTAGGGCAAACACGCGCGGCGCTATACTCGCGAGCGCGGAAAAAGGGGGGCTCGGTCCATAAATAACATAAACGTCTCGTTGAACTATTTTATTCGCGTGAGAGTGAGCGAGTAAGTTGGGAAGGTGGAGGTAGGCGAGAGTTTGCGCCGAGTGCGCGCTCCTGAACGCACTTCCTTGCCAACGTCACAGCTGCGGGGAGGGGAAAAATGACGAACGACACCGGGAGCCGGGAACCTTCCGAGTGCTACAGTGCAGCCCTCGCGCCTCGGGTCGCTTCTTGAGCAGTACGTTTACGCGGCTTGAAGTGGCAGTTTTAAAAGCCACACTGAGCGCACAATTATCGAAACTGCAGTTACCTACATTTTTTATATTAATGTTAATTATGTACCCTGAGAATTAAGGTTTCATAATTATATTCTGAATGTACGTGTATGTATAATATATTACGAAACGCTTGCTTGTGGCGCCAATAAATTATACTTGAGAAGCTTATTCATTTGATAAATGAACCACGGTTGTCTTTAAAAGGGGGAGTTGAAACGAAAAATTAGATACGCTAATGGAATACAAAAAATTAATTAGTATAGAGCGAATTTAGTCGTGATGAAAAAATAATTTAATTGCAAATTTTTTAAAAATGGTTGTTAAATTTTTTTACACAATTTACATTTAGTACTTTTTAACTTTCGTACATTATATTCAAATTTAAAAAAATCTTTAATACGTTCAAAAACAACCAACATGATTTTTACTTCCTATCGCACTAAATATTCTTTCCACTGCTGCAAATGATGTGTCGGAATTGCTAGGACTTGTTGACCAGAATAAAATAGTTATATTTTATTGATACAATTGATGATATAATATTACAAGTATTATAATGATAGTCCCCATCGTTAGCAAGCCGGTGAAAGACAGCGATTTCGTCACGACTGTCAGAAACGTGAGTGGCTACCCATTTCGCACGCATTTTCTGAAAAAAATCTATTTTAACAATTACGATAGACCATTGTCCGTCAGCGGCAGCTTTTCAGTCGTTCGTGAGTAGATATGTCGGCTTGACGACTCGTCGTACAGCTCTTTTGGCTGCTCGTTTACCAATTCCCTCGATGGGTATTTCTTCTACCGGCAGCTGTTGAGGTTATGCACGCAAACATAGGCCTTGTGATTCGATTTATAGCTCTTATTCTATTTGCTCTATTTTCTCTGAATTTTTTCTAGTTTTTCTGTTATGATCCCCTCATGTACAGCTAACCACGAGCTGTCCATGTTTTGTTTGTTCCTTAAAGCGAAGTTATTGCTGCCCATCCCTGATCACGATTTTTAAATATTTCGAAGCACGTGAGACTGAGTGGTCCTTTAACCTATCTTATCAGATTAATACTTAAATTAACTTTTTATAATATTTTTACTTGATAAAATATATGAATTATTTCTATTCAATACATTTTTCAGTTATGTATATAAAAATACGAATTTTATGGTTCATTTCTGTATAGAACGCTAACACTAAACACGACTCTTACTGAATAGACTTAAGTCTGACGATATTATTATCGTTAGTGGAGCGATGTGTAAAAAATTTACTCGCAGGGATTTAAACGCATTATACGAGATTTATAGTGGGTAAGATTTGCCAGTCATATTACTTCTATTATGTTACATTTCTGTCTAAATATTAGTTTTAGATTCAGTATCATTGTTGAAAAAGGTAATATGTAAAAAGATTCATAAAGTTGTTGATAAGAATTTTATGCAACTATAAAACCGGTGTACGTCTGCTGCCACTAAATGGATATTTGGCCCCGTACTTTGGCTCTTTACAAAGTACGCACGATTACATCGGTTTACTTACGTCGTGAATTTTGTATAAAAGTAGCTACAACGCGTCTTTTGAAATGAAAGCCCTACGAGCCTCGTAGTCCGTGTAAACTCGTAACTTTGACGAGTTATTTAGTTGGAAATCGTAAAAGAGATGTACCGCACTAGCTTAAATACAATATTGCAAAGAAAACCGGACGGCCGACGTTGTTATCTTGCTGCAGTTTTCAAGCTGCTCGCAGGCGAGGGAAACTGCGACACAGCTGCTATTGCACAACTAAGCTACCATCCCTTTTCTTCCATTTTACTTTCTCCGAAGCAAAAATAAAGGCTCTCTGTTTCGCAGTCGTAATATTACAAAGAAAATATTAGATTTTAATCCCTCACAGTGTCTTTTTCGATTATTATCTTGTAAGCAAATATGGCCAGTGTGTAATTTTCTAATGCCTTCCAATGGTCTAACTTTTATTTCCTATTTTTAATAATGAGTGTTTCATTGCCATATACTTCTTTTAATAATATTGTTTAAGAAATCGAAAAACCCTGTCCAATGGATTCTCAATATACTGGTACTTTAATACGTTTTCTGAGAATAAAAGAGAAACCGTGTTCCTTCTCTATAACTGAGAGAATAATGCTCACACTAAGACGTTAGGGAGGCAGCGACAGACAATAAATTTACTTTTAGAAGATTTTATTATTCTTGCAGACTCTTGTTGAACTGCCAACGACGTATGTACTCCACAAACAAATTTAACATCTTTTCAACTGAAATATACAATAAAACATACAAAATGCCAAGTTATAAATAGATTTCATTGGACATAAATTAAAGTGGATATATTACTACAATCATTAGAAGTTTTGAGAACTTTCATTTGAAAATTGCAACGATGTATCTGCAGTAATGGAAAATACAAACATGTATTTTGATATATATAAACTAGTTTTAGACAGTTACGATAAATAAAGTTTTTGCAGTTCTGAGTATCAATGATGTAAGTTGATTTTCAATTAAAATGTAATCGTATCGAAGCTTCGTTTTGCATTATACAAGTACTTTCAGTTAAATCTGTTACGCCAAGGAAAACTGTCTCTGTATTCAAAAAATATGGGATTGGCGGAAAATGCTTGAGAAAAACTTTACTCTTCATTTGCATTTGAAAATCCTCGACTTTATTCCGCATAACTTCAAAACGAGCTATTCAGAAAAATATTCTTCCGGATCTCAAAAAAAGTTTACTTTGGATCCATCCATAAGAAAGCTAGAAGTTTGTTCAATTTTACGCAGTAATATTCATCTTTCGATACTCTACATTTTTTTCAATTAAAGATTTTCTACTCCTCTTTCTGATCCCTATTCTTCTGAGAACAGTTATGATTATATCGCATGACAGTATGCAGTGACCACTTTTTTCGCTCTCAAGTATTATTTCAGTATAGTTTTAAAGGTAGGGATTACTCACAATAGTCATATTAGCACTGTGGGCCAATCGTTCCATTACGAAAACAGTATGCTAACGAAACATAATCTTCAAGTAATTAAAAGGAGAATAATTTTGGAAGCAGCCTCACATTGGATTGGCTTTACGATGATTTTTTACGATACTTGTTCGACTTTTTAAAGTTTCACGACGATAGGAAATCCGAGACCTTCCATATTATAGTGCACTAGCCGCTCTGCTTTTCGCGACTATTTTATGCGACGTAACATTAATATTCATGAAAATTAGAGCATTAAAAAATTACGATGTATAACGCTTGGCGAGTTTAATGGTTATAAAACTGAATAACTCGCGGGCGTGCGCTCACTCGCTCCCACGCTCCCTTGAGATCGGGCTTCACCTTTGTATACATTTTTTAGTCATTCTGAATTCATAGCGTCTTAAGTCAAGCGGGATATTACTCCGGGCGCGCCCCCGCCCCGACATTGCGCTTAAACTTGCGATCGCTTAGATTCCAATCTAATAAGCAGCCTCGGATCGAATGGCAATTCCAACGACTCGGCTATTCCGGAGATTACCCGCGGGCGGCTTAAAATGCACCAATGCACATTCGGCCGCGGGGTCGGGGTGGAGGCAGTTACACGTCCCCGCCGCGAAAAAGCAACGCCAGACATCCGGTAAAACTCGGGGCCGCGCAAGCGGACACCTGCGCCCAATCGAAGGCCTACTACGCGACTTTGCCAGGGGCGCGCGTGGCAATTCAATTCCGAACATATTGCCCAGCGAGTCGTGTTAACGCAATATGCATGCAAATTATTCAGGCTCTAGCTTTGCGGCACTCGGGCCCATTGTGCATTCCGCTTCTTGCCGGCCTCCCTTAAGACGGTTAATTAGTCCGGAGACAGTCGCTGATTCAATACAGCGGCTCCCCGGCGGCCGCTACGTGCCCCCCGCTAATGACCCAGTTGCGGCAGCGTCACTGGACCGGCAGAAAGAGAGGCTGCGCCCAAGGCACCCGGGTTAATCGCCGAGCCGCGCCCCGGGTCCTCGATATGGCAAGTAATTGAGGCGTGGGAGTCGGATGCCGCGGGGCCAGCGGGCCTTAGGATTCCGAATTCAAGTGCACTCGAGCGCTCGAGTCGGCCGGGTATTGAGACATGCCGTGGAAGAGCTGCCGCGAGATTCAAGTTCCGGAGGTTTATTCTTACGAATATATCAATGCTCGGGCGAAGTTTAACGATCGAATGGGTTCCCTGCAGTGAGGTACTCCCCACGAGTAGTTAATTAACGGCAGCTCGATTGTTTTTTGATTGGACGGAGTCAAGCAGCCGTTCCCCTACTGAAGATTTACTCTAGATAATCATCAGTTCGTGACAAGTTTTGCCAGTATGTGGTGAAAAAACTCGGCAGAAAATCCGTCACCTCTCGATGGTAACTGGCAATTTACGGTCGAGAAACTGGTGAAAGTAACAAATCTACATAATGTATATCTATATCTACGTATATTTACACAGAGCCAATGATTGTGTGATTATAAGCGGAAAATATTTAAATGATTTTTGATATCCTTTTTGATAAATAATATAATACATGAATAAATAAATACAATAATAATTTCTAGCTTATTCTTTGTTTGACGTATTATGAAACTATAGTATTATCACAGGGAAAATATAACCTAGCATTAACGCGTGCTCTTACAGGCGTTTTAAAGCAAAGGATATAAGCATATCTATATTCATGCTAGTCTATTGTTCAAAAACTGCTAAGACAGGCGTGTTTTGACTGAACTTCCGCTAATCCTGCGAGAACGCATGTGTCGGTGAAAACAACACCTACTTTTACGATTTACCAACTTTAAGAATACACTTACAAGAATATAAATACAACTTTAAGATAATACTGTCGAATAAACTGTAATTTAAACAAATTAGAAAACTAATAAAAGGTTATTAACATATTAATAAAATTTATATAACATGTACATAACGTTTGCCCCTATTAGATTTCTACTTGTTCACGGTATCCGGAAACGAGGTTCAGGTGGGTGCTTACTGTAGTTTTGCGTACTTCGAACACCTGGACTCCTAATAGGGACAGATTGAACATTTGGACATGAAAAACTATGGGGTGCACTATCTGGATCTCATTTCCGGATACTCTGAACACCTAGACACCTAACAGGGATGGATAGTACAACTGAACACGAAATTTTTACTAATGTATATTGAACTAAATTCATTTAAATTAAGTAAAAAAGAAAAAGCATAGGGACTTGTTACATCACTTTTAAGTCCCGTTATATTATAGTTCATATTTTATTTTAATTAAAATTTTATTTGTTTTAATGAGCTTTAATAAAATAATGGGCATGAAAAATGCATTTGTAAACAACATACAGATCAGCTTTTCGCCAGTTTCTCACCAGTAAAAACTGCCCAATCACTGGTGAGTCGACCAATTTTACTGGTGAAATTTACTGGTGATAATTACTTGAAATTGTAATTCTCTCAAAAATACATTCGGTGATTGTTTTACCGAGTGCATTGGTTCGACCGAGTTCCAAGCTACCCGCGGAAGGCTAATCACTGCATTCGCGCCGAACGTGCCTCGAGTGCGCGCCGCATGTAGATTTCGCTTCCCCCGAACTATCAGGCTTTCTCGCTCGGGTTTATTATAAAACTAGCGCGCACGCGCCGCTAAACCGCTCGGTTAATCGGATTTGTCACGGGCGGGGTGAGCGCCGCTTGCCGGCCGGTCCAAGAGCTAGCGTGAAAGATTGCCCGGCTGCAGAATTCCAATAAACGCGCGCAAGCAGCGATGTACGAGATGGCCCAACTTCTGACGGCCCTAAATTCCAAAAATGACACTGTATCGCGCCCTCGCCCCGGCCGATAAATCAACGCCCGGAGAATCAAATCATCCCGGGAGTTTGGCCATTCGCGAAAAAGCGGTATAAATCTCGGAAGCCAAGTCGCGCCTCGAAGTCCGCTTGCCCGCGTTATTGGGCTGTACGCGCTGCATATTCCTATCGGCTCGTAACGCTCAAACGTATTGATTTTACCGACGGCGGGTGCGGCGTGTGCCGGAGCCAGCGCCTCGGAGGCCAGGCAAGACGTGACAGTCCTTTAGCGACGTCGCGCCGCTTCACGGGAGAAAAGAGCGCGCGGGATGAAATTTGGCCAGCCGGTGATGTTTCGGCCGCATCCGTCTCCGTCAGCCGGTTGCCCGAGCTAGTTGGCTCCCTGGCTCCGCCCGCTCCTTTATTGACACGCCGTGAGTCTGCGTTCTCTCCAAAGGTCACTGGGCGTTGGCTCCGTCGGCAGGTTTTCCGGGAGCCAGGCAGGAGACCACTTGGAGAAAGAGAATGTAAAATGCAAACGGCCGGAGGGAGACGGGGCGCCTCCGGGGGGGCGTTTCAAGTATTGACGATAAGGCGAGGCTCTCTTTTAAATTCAGATCGGCAAAGTTACATCGGCCCCTCTTGGATCCTTGCCAAGGTAAAGCACAATATGTACGCGTACTCGCGTTACTCGCTTGTCGGCACGACGTCAGTGTCGTTAGCTCGGAGCCCCTTACTTCCCCCTGCCTTAACCCACAGCCCACCAGCAGCTGACTCGATCCACATGCACGTTTTATGCAGGCATCCGTGATTTCTTGATCGCTGTTTTGAGGGTTAGTTAAAATCTTGGTGTTGGATGTTCGAATTAGTTGCAGTCCTTCTAGCAAATGCTCCCTGCAGTATAAGGATTACTTAAATTAAGTTTACTAATCTGTCAATACATCGTTCATAGAAAATTATCCTGGTCTTTTAGTGGGTACAGTAGTTAAAATACTGTTTTTCGAATAAAATTGCAATACGATTTAAAATGTGTTTTTAATTAAAATATTTTCATTGTGCATTTTTCAAATTTGACAGAAAGAGTTCATAATTTTTCACTTTAAATCTAAAAGTAGACGTTGAATGAAAGAAAAGTGAAGAATAAATCAATCACTCGATCACTCTGAAGTAAGCCAAAATCATCGATTCATACATTTTACATTATTCAATCTGATACTGCTGATTCACGCACATATTATTATATTGCGTTGCAGACTAATGATTGATTCAACGCACGCATTCCCTTTTTATTCATTAATTTCAATATGTCGCTGAAAAGCTTTATAAAACGAGGGGAAATGCAATGAACTGTTAAACAAAATTGACACTCACCTGAATAACAGAAACATGCACTGAATTTGAAATGTACCAGCCCATCCTTCTAAAGCAATTAATATAGCTACGTATAGTAGTTGAAGTAGCTAAACTAATATTTTATATAGTCGAATTTCATTTGAGCTTGCAAGTCCTCCTTCTTAGAATAATTTATCATTTAGATTTATCGCTCCCTTTATCTGTTTACCGCAGAAGATAGGGACAAATAAGGGCGGTTCTCTGTTAACCAACCAAGAGAAATAGAATGTACACTCAGTAGAGCTCTTTTCATCTCCAGTTCTTTTTTCTAATTAAGAAAGGCAGAGCTTGAAAAGGAATTAAATAGGAGAGTCTGGGACTGGCTTCCTTAGGACAAAGAAACTAACATCTGCGATTTGTTTACTAAATAAATACTCCCATGCATTATTTACTAGATTTTCAACGATATAATTTTGGTTGAATTTCTCTAAAAGGATTCGTCACGTATACATACATTTTTATACTTCAATTTTACTTTTATTTTTGATTACCAATGTTGAAAATAATCACAGTTTATAATTTGTATTGTAGAAAATTTGAATTTGATTTTTGTAATGGATGATCTTTCTTAAAAAGGAAAATTTCAGATTCTATTTTAAATTTAGGCATTTTATAATTGGTGCGAGATTAAATAATTCTAATAAGAACAGTATGTTAAAAATATTCCGAAATTATTTTAAATTATTACAGAACATATGCCATACCAAATATAATTTGTGCTATAAAATGTATTCTTTTTCAGAAAAAGTTATCTTTAAAAACTATCGATTTTTTAAATACTATGCTATAAATAGTGAACTTGAAACACATTTCGTTAACTTATTCTTCTAAAAGTAACGAACGTGAAATGTAATTTCACCTCAATATTCTAATATGCCCTCGTTTCGTATTATAATCCAAGTCATATTTATCGGTAACTTAAAGGCAATTTCTAGAAACTAGAAATTGTAATTTATAGAATTTTAGAGCAATACAATTATATTACGGTATTCTCTGAAAATTATTTTATCGAACTTGCTATTAGTTATTTTTACAGTCATTTTTAAATTTTAAAAACGTAATTATTAGTTTTAATTTCAAGAAAAACATTTTCTATAATTTGAATTAAAGAATCCATATATTAATTGAATAACACATTGTCAAAATTATAATTTGATACTCAATTAGTTAATTTCTTCTGTTTGAAAACATCTTTCCTTTTATTGAAGTATTAGTGAATTAACTAACTATTCCTTCTCACATTTCCTCTGTTTTGCTTTGATTTTATAGAATACATGTATGAAATAGTAGGTCGGGTACAAATTTGCTCATAATAATGCAAATGAATATTTTTAGTTTATGCAGTTGCTAATAGAAGTAATTAACGTGTAATTAATATGCAATTAATATAATAATTAAAGTAAATCATAGATCAGCTATTAAATTGTAAAAAAATATTAAAATGTTCATTTTAAATGTACCGACCATTTAATTGGCTTAATGACGCATAGTCCAAAGCTTCACGGACTTTCTGAAAAAATCCTCGATCCGGAAGAAACACTGCAGTAGAAAGTCGTTACCCATCCGGAGTTATTGATTCAAAGGCTACCCACGTAAAAACAAGCAGGTCAACGGATGCGAGCTGCATTCGCAGAGTTCCGAAAATACGAGAATTTTGGGGATCATCCCAAACTAGGTGCGGGAGAAGGAGGCACCCTAAGGGGTCCATAAGAATTAATGGGCTTTCGACAGTCTTTTATCGCCCGCACTTCTCGCTTTCAATCAACCTTGAGAAATTAAAGAATTTAATTGCGTGATAAATAATTTTAAGGATACCAAGTAAAAATTTTTAGCATGTTTTATAAACTGCTGAAATTCTTTTTACGGCGTTTTCTATTCATTAATTAGCTAAGTCTTCTTAATTGACAATAGTTTAGAACTATAAATAAAGTGTCATACAGAAATATACAGTACTTTATTCATTATGTTATTGACAGCCTGGGATTATTCTTTTTAAAAACTTCAAATTACAATATAAGCTTCTTTATTATATATTTTATAATTAATTATGATTCCAAATAACATAATATTATAGACTGATTAATTTAATATATAAAATGATTATAAGTAAGTTAATGAAATATAAAAGAAACTATAACTATGCTAAACGATATAAGTACTACTTGACGTGAAGGGAGCCAGAGTGTAAGTAGGTAAGCAATACGAACTGCGGATCCATTTTAAGCACTCGTCTATGGTCATTGCCCCTCCGCTGCTTCTCAAGTCATCCGAAACCATATCGATAACAGTCTTATGCTGCTTATCACCTTTCAGGCACATAGAGGTTACTGCCTTAGGCTCTCATCGAGATGTGCAACTCTCGTAGTGATGAACGCGCAACGTGTAATAGTTTTGATATTCTGAATATTTGCCCACAATCCGTGCATGCGTGTTGGTCAGCTCTAAAATTCATACACGTATCCATTAAGAATGCATTTAAAATATACTAGACATATTACCGCAAAAGACTATTCAGATGTTCCTAAATTCGTACCATAGCCCCGTAGTTCTCCGGGTCAGGATCAATTCGGGTGTCACTGCGCCTCCCGGACATATTTGCAAACAATGAACTAAGATAAGTATTTTTCATATTCATCTCACAATTAATTATCTGTCTAATTTTCTTATAAATTTGACTACGTAGTCTCATATAATTCCAAGTATACTACCATAGGCTGATCAAAATAATTTTTAACTTTTATTTCTCGATCGCGCGAGTTCTCTGGATGTCCTTTATGTCAATTCTTATTTATAATTTGTAACTAAATAACTATTCAACGCCATTATGTACGTCGGTCTACGTAACGCTATATGTACATAATAATATGCTCAAATAAAATGTTTCTCTTATAATTTACATTTCTTTGTTTTTATATTATACTATATAATATAAAAAACGCAAACGATTATATTTATTATAATGATTTTTGATTATATTTATTAAATGTTACAGATGATATTTCTCTATAAATAATAAAAATAAATATTTAAATATACTTTAGCAAAGTTATACTTTTATATACAATCAATAAATGCTTATCGAAACATAAAAATTAAAATAATTTATATTTAAAAAGAACATATAAAGAATTATGTAGATTTTTAATTTTTGATGAAATCAGCTTTTCATTATTACATTACTTCAATAATAAAAATAGGTTAAATATAGAAAACTTATTTATAGTTTAATTGCATAATAATTACGAAAATTGTAACAAGGTTTCAGGTATCAGTATTTCCGGCTACTAATGGTGTAACGATTGCAAGGAAAAACAATTGTTATTGGTTCCTCACTATACCTTCTTCAATAAAAGGGAATAAAGATTATTTAATTTAGAATTTTTAACTCAAGCACGTTAAATAATTTTTTGCGTGGTCAAATTTAATTGTTTGCCTAACATCGTTATCAATTTAACAATTTGTAATGGTAGTGCCAAATCATTACAAGTAAATTAACAATACGCGAACTTCGGCTTCGAACGCTAAAATTTAATCAACTCAATTCTAATTAAACCTTGACTCAGGTGTTGCATACGTATAAATTTCGATTTATGTACGCTGAAAATAATTATTCACTTAATAATTATATTTCCATAGTTATAATTAAAGGCCTTAAATTTCTAAATATCTAATTTATTCTTTTAAATCATCTTTTGTGGTACAAAACTAAACCTCATAAAAAGTAATAAAAGGCAGGTTTAACCACAATGCATTAGCGAAGAGCTACATAATTTAAATTAGTATCGTAACAAAGTAGAAAAGTTTAACATATCTAATACACTAAAACCATGTTGAATAATATACAGATATTAAATACACAATGGTTTTCGCTACATAAAATGAAAATTGTTTCGTGACATTAAGCATGATAAGTTTTTTTTTATTCTAGAGAAAGATTGTAGAAAACCTAATGCTTTTATAACATTATTGTAGAAGCAATTTTCTTGTATCATTGAACTATCAGAAATTGTACAAAGAACGCAGTGTTGCTGAGTTTATTTCGAATACCATTAGTGTACAGCATTGTCAGCACGTACGTATGCATACCAAAGCTCGTAGATAGTGACCGATAACCATTTGCCCATCTACACGAATTCAGAATAGCATGATACAAATCGACGAAGAACTTACCGAGGTGAGATATCGCATAGTGAAAGAAGAATTGATCAATTTCAAGATACTCGCAATTTTTATATAAGTCACTTCGCTGTGCTACAGTATTACAAGTTTGCAACGAAAGAGGAAAAAACAAAAATCCATAATTTCTCAGGACAGATGGATGTACATTACTTACTTCTTCGTAGCATTATTTTCTCCGTCACTGACGAAGGATTTCCATATGAACAGTACGAAGTAGATATTGTGATACCAGCTCTTGACGAATGAACTCGATGCTGCAGCCCTTACTGTGCACTTCTCCGGCATACATTTTTTTAGATTCTTTTCCGACATCTACTCGATCGTGCTTTTCATAAAAATAATAAAGAGTTGGGCAAAGTAAAGAAAGAACAAAATTATTCTTTGTTTTTTGTTTGAAATATCAAAATTTTGTCTTGTGCTCTTATAATGAATGGTGAGATATTTAAAATCGTAAGCAATGCGTTTCATAAATGATGAACCGAATGACTACATTTTAAATCAAGAATATAATTCATTCTTACACAATACTTTAGAAGAATGATAAATTATTCTGATTTGAATTTTGGAGGAAAATTTATTAATTAAAAATTCCAGCGTAACTAAAAAGATTTATGAATGAGTACAAAGTTAACTTAGCACGACATGCTTCATTTAAATTAAGAACAACTTTAGCAATCAAATACATCTAGAGATTTGAGCTCGTAACTTCTGAAGTAATTTATTATTTTGTTACCAGCAGTATTCGTTTATTACTGCGAAAAGTATCATTACGGACGTACGCTTGAAAATTCAAAATAGGAAAATTTTGTCTTAGATATTCATAAAGAAAAACGTTAATTGGAAGAATTACAAAAACTCTAATTATATAACTACATATATTCGTTTAAATTGTAAAAAATGAACTAATTAGATTTGGTAATCTGCGATCGAGAGCCTATATCCAAACATCGTAATATACTACTTTATTGAAATTTCTTCAGAAAATAATGCTGTTCTTTTCAAGACGATGTTAAAGGTATTGAACTACTTTTTAAAGTTTCAAAGAATGTTCTCACAAATCCCCTCATCTTTGCCGTATGTGCCATAAAAATTTATGCCTTTACGTGCAGGCGCAACTTATCTTAGTTGTGTGCCTAAAGAAAAGTTGAAGGCAACTGCAGTTCCCATCGTGTTTCTCGTTATTGTCTATGCAGTCGTTATCGTAAACAACAAAACATACTTTTCATCCCATCTGTTGATATTATCTACAGAAATCGTCAGTGGTTCGAAAAGTTTGAGCTACACGAAAAGTTCACCCTTTATGATTGATCGCGTCAACGTGTACAAAAGCATCCTCCATCGGTACTTTTCTATTTGTCCGATCCTTTGATTTTCTTTTTTTCTATTTCCCTCTTTCTTCTCGCGGATAAAGCAGCAGATCGATTCTCCGGATTTCTAAAGGTTTAGGTACCACTTTCTATTGGTGAGCTAACGCGGCAGAAAACTTCGCAGTTGCTATCCGTAACTTTTCTTAAGTCTATCCCAAGATAATACATATATCAAGAGGAAAAAGAGCAACCCAGAAGGGAAAAAGTGAAAGAGAAAGGTATCAGAGACACGCGAAATGAAGATCGATTATAATATTCAATCAGGCACATCATTCGATCCGATACTGCTATAGTTGGTTTTTGTATTATAGATTTTACGATTAATTAGATTTATTATAAAAAATACATTTCCTCCCTAATTTTTGGAGTATTAATTTATCTAAAAAATTTACCTACCTGTTTATTTGATGTACAAATTTTCAAGTAAGCATGCGAAAGCTATATATATTGATATTTTTATTTTAAAACCAGAACATGATTAACTGTTTTTAATGCTGCTATTTCTCAAGCGCTGAACAAGTTATTAATATAATGAATTAAATTAATATATAAGAATATTACATTATAATCTTTATTTATACATAAGAGCTTAATACTAAATAATTAATTAAATTATATTTTGTACAAATCAAAGATAATAAAAAGTAAAAGAAGTTATGATCATTGTTTTACTACAATAAGTTAGCAAGATTATATTAAACTGAAATATACACTATTTGCAAAAATTTTTACCCGTAGAATTCTAACATCACGTAGAATATTGAGATTGACTCGATATTGATATTGTTTCTAGTCGCTTGACTACATACAGCTGGTTTAATTTCTGTTAGCAAATTTGAAACTTCAATCTATTTTTTTTCTATTTACATACTAATCAAGTAAAACTTCAAATAATTAATATAGAAAATAAATCTGTGAAAAATTATTGAACAAAATATAAGCAAAAAAGGAATAAGAATCAAGGATAAAACCTATGTTTGTTTTTTTGTAAAATCTTAAGGTAGTTCAAAGATACATAAAGAAACTGCAGAGAACTGAATACAGAAAATAGTAAAAACTCTATTAAATGTCTTTTAAAGATTAAATGAATGGAAATCAGAATAAATATATATTAAGTAATAAAGTATTCATGGTATACATGAAAAAAATAAAAGGTATGAAACTAGTGAGGAACTATGAGGATAAAAACAGGCAAGGAAAAAAGGCGGCAAAAGTAGCCTTTGTAATTGAATTAAGAGCTTTGAGTTCTAAATTCTTGTTATTTTATAAAAAAGAAGTGAGACTGTCTCCGTTGGTCTTTTTGAGAATGCGACTACCCACGCGTATCTAAGAAAGTATTTCTCTAGACTCTCTAAATAGCGACAGGTCGGGTAGTGCTCTGACTGCCTCTGGCCTTTGAGTAATTAGTTCTTTTGTCAAGATGTAATTGTGTAACTGCAAGCAATTTTCTGTCCACGAATACCCCACCATTCTTTTTTTTTCTAGAAAGCTGGATAAAAATAGTTTCTTGCAAATATAAGGTCTCCTACTATTATTAAGAAATTGGTATAAAAATAATTATATCGCGAGAGTTTTAGTTCTCATTAATTCTGAATGATAAAAAAAGTAAAATAAATAAATGATAAAATAGTTTAATAACAGGAATGTTTATACATAAGTCTGCACATTTATACATGTAACTAAAATAACAAAACAAAGTAATGCTCGTGTCAATATAGGAACGACGCCGACGGGGCTGGGAGCGCGGTCAGCGTGCGATGTGTCTTCGATCGATGTGTCGAGCATTTTCGGCAGAATGAATTGAACGCTTGAGAGAATAAGATCGCAATCGCTCGACTTAATAATAATAAGTTAAGATATTTAAACTTATAATACTAGAGGACGTCAACCATCCACTGAACACAACATTGTGAAAATACGTTTGCACTAACAATAGAATGCAGTTACCTGCATTCAAAGTCGATGTTTGCAGCGCCCGAGTTTTTACCGAAAACGTCAGCATAATCTCGACTCCGTGAAAATTCCAAGGACATCCATGAAGGGACTCTAAAGCATCATCTGAACTATTGTCTCCCCGAAAAGGACAGAGAGTTGCTTGTTTACAGCACCTGTCAGCGAATGTATGAATGTGTGCGTGATAGAGGTACCTCGTTAATTATATATGTAATTGTATGCTATATGTTATAGGAATACCTTAGCGTTTATGATAAACTTAACGAACTTTTTCGAAATTTTAATTGTAACCACCAAAGTAAAGCGACATAAAGTTTGACGCGGTAATCTTGAAATGAGTCTGATTATTTTTTAGGTCTAACCTTCTTCACTAAAAGTATTGACTTTTACAATATCAATAAAATGATATATTTAAGTATAAAGAAATATTTACATCCAAAATCTATAATTACTTTACAAATTAAAGATCGACGTATTTTTTAATAAATATTATTAAATAAAAAGATTCGTTAACATATAAAACCGTATAAAATTTTGTAATAAGTAAAAAGTAGCCTCTATGGTTTAATAGATGGATAAGTTAGTCAATTTGTAAACTAAGGAATTTAGGTGCGATAATCTAAAAAATGTATGTTAAATAATATTACTGATATAGATAAAAAATATTTCCAAAAATTATGCTTAACATTTTTCACGTTTGATCATTTTATGCTTAGAAATTAATTTTCACCACCAATCTTTTTAATAAAGAAAGTTATCCCAATCTTTCGATACGACGAATGTGGTGCATGTGCTGTATTCGGGCAGTGTGATGTACAAGGCTAATTTTTAATTCTCCATTCAGATCCAGTTATACCTCTGACCGTACAGAAATTTGGAACGCTTTTAGATAGAGGTGCGTACGCTACGAGAGGATTCAGTTCCTCCTACAAAAAATGAAATTATTTCGTTAGCGCCAGCTGCAACAGAATTCCCCTGCGGTATTCCCTGTACACCTCTTTACCTCTTTTTTTTATTTTCTATCTCTGTACCCGGTCTCTTCTTCCGGGCACTAAACCACATGAATGCGCTAAATCGAAATGAGTTTAGTACCTCGTTCATCGTCACATAAAATTTATTTTATACGAAAGATACAGAGCCTTTCGAACACCTCACTGCATTTTCGTTATTTGTTTAATAACGCGTATATCCTATAAATTAGTTCTCGTAGGTACTATAAAATACGCATTATGATTCTTCTGTGCTAATTAATTTAGCTACCCTCAGAGTGGACCTGAATTAACATAAATTTTCTATCTTCGTAATTAGTATATCTTTGTAAACAATAAAATTGTGTTTTTGGGTATCAAAACTCTCATGTATTTAAAGAAACAAATGAAAATATGATGTAGAAAAAGAAGGAAAAATACTAAAGAAGTATTTTACAGTTTAAAATTTTATACTTTATAATTTTACACTTATTATATAACATTCTCAGTTCATCAAATATTTTTCCCAAGAACGCGCTTACACACTCCAGACATCTTATTCTATACCTATGGAGTAAAATTACCACTACTTCTAGTTATTGTACAATATGTGCAAGACTACCCTTTATCTAGCCACAGTTTTTAATCAATGAATGTTTATAAATCTTTGGACCAATTATTTATAACTATTTTATCTAATACATATTTAATTCATAAACTTCATTTTATTTGATAACTGTGACTGAGCTTTGCTCCTAAAAAAACTATCCGATTAACATATTAGAAAAACTTTTGTATTTAGAATGTTGCCCAAATAATATAAAAAATCATATAAAATAATGACTAACAATAATTTTCGCATAAACAATTAACTTTTATTCTTTCAACTCTGCATTGCACAGTAGACTCAGCAGTAATACAATCTAAGCAAGGAAACAATGTGCATATACTTTATCATGGACTACTTACAAAGAAGATTTTATAACCTTCTATAGTGATTCGTAAATTTTGTTAAAAAGCAGTAAAAACGAAGAATGCAGAATAGAAGGAAGATAGCGTCAGATTTTATTTTACTTTCCTCTTTTTCTCTATTGCTTTATCTCTTTTACCTACTCTCGTGTTCTTAGTTTTTATATATTATTTCTTTTTTATTGCTTGTATGATTATGGAGAAAATTAGAATCGGTAGAGTCTTAATATTTTCTCAAATACTAAACATTGTGCATCGAAAAACAAAATATGCGGATTCAATCTTATATTAAAGCGTAATATGGAATAAGACGATTTGTTGTAATTTGAAAATATGATTGTTTGAACGTGATGTACGTATACTAGTAATCATCTGAAGCATGCTTTCGAATAAGTTTGCATAATCTACACATGAAAACAAACTATGTAATAAAATATGTAATATGTAATAATAAAATATGTAATAATAAAAACTATGTAATACAATAATAAAACAAAATACGATTCGAATTACAATTTAACAGAAGAAAAGTGGAATAAAAAAAAGCACGCATAATTGGAATTTGAACTTGAATTAGAGATGCATTATAAATAATCTACATTCCACAAATCCTTGAAAATAATAAAAAAAGTATAAACTGTTTTGATGTAAAAATTTAATGTCAACAAAATAGTTCACATTGAATTCAAACAATTATATGTACGATTAATAAGCATTTTGTGTATTTAAAATTTTCTTGAGAATTCAGATTCCTAAGTCTTGGAGAGCTGTAGACATGGAAATTTCAATTCTAATCAATTTTCAGTTTTTGTTGAAAATTTCAGAAATCTATACTAGACAAATGTCAATATTTATAGAGAGCAAGAGTTTGTATAATTCCCATCCATCATGAAAAAGATATTCAACATTTTTTTCAATATTTTCGCCTCAAATTCAATATGCCTATAGTTTCTGTACGCTGAATACCAAAATACTATAAAAAGATTTGGAAGATTCCCTTGATCTAGAAAATGTACAATAATAATTGGCCAACTATAGCAAAAAAATATAATGTATGATGGTATATAATGTGTTTTCTTTATTCTGTTTTTTTGTTATAAGTCTATTGTTGGGAATAAAGAAAGAGTTAAGTATATACATATATCAACTCTGATACATTGAAGATGTCTCACGACAGATTCCTCCATTAATTCTCAAGTCATTCATTTGAAAATCTCGTGGAATTGGATTATATAATATTTACAGATTAAAGAAATTGTGAGCTTATAGCAGATCGTTATTTATAATAAGCTAGAATCACAAAGTCTAAGAATAAATAGCTTACAACAAAATATTTTGTTTTATTGACTTTATAGTTGCATGCTTAAGGGATCCATTTTAGATGCTCTTATAGTGCAATTTAGTCAACAGATACATGTATCTGATCTTCAAATAAATATGTTCTATGTAGTTTGCATAGGAAAATCAAGCAATAATGTATAAAACGATAAATAAGACAAGGTCCATGGTAAGCTCTGTAAATTCGCTACAAAGAATATACTAAATATGCTGTGTTTTGTCAAAAGGGTGTCGGTTGGATCCATAGATAGAGCTTAATTTAGATGCACTAATATTGAAATATCTCGTGTACAAAAATAATAAGTATTAATCATATTTGTAATTATTTATCTATCCCTAAATATTTTTCTTAATTTAGAAAAATCATTTGACATACAGCCTTTGTAATCACAGAATAATACAATCAATATACAAATAGAGGCCGTATCTATCACTAATTTTTCTTGAGTAACTATAAACCACTATTTGATTAATAATATTAATTTTCAGTAGCATGCAATATTTTAATTTTTATCAATACTTCAATATTTGCTCGTTAAAATGAGCTCACTATCTACTGATTTTTTGACATTCACCAAACTTGTAATAACCAGTAATTACCAGGAATACAAAGTTACATGTTTGTAATAAGTAAGGAAAATCTTAAATCTGCGATGTCTGTCTTATTGAAGCTAACTTAACTTCACTCGTACGTGACTTCTCAAAATATTTGTTACAAGTAATTCCTTTATCTGGAGGCCTTCGTCATTTGCTAATACCGTGAACTGCATTGCGAAAAAATTCAACTGAACGTTATAAACTAAATAAACTCGATCTTTTAAATCTAGTTCAGATAATTTTAACCTAGTGTGTTGGCGACAGATGCCATGCGCCCCGTGGCTGTGCGGCCTATATGTAATATATGTGCGTATGTTTGTACACTGCCATAACTAAAAAGGCGCGGGCTACGCAATGGACAGAGGGCTGGGGAGGATTTAAAAAGGGTGACCGCGAAATGACTCCGTGGACGAGGTGAGCTTGCGCTAAGCCTAGCCGCGGTATCGCTTGGAGAGCCGTGGCCGTGTAGTCGTTTAGCTAGAGGCAGCCTTGAGCAGCCTCTAGGCTATATTAGATCCGTTACGAGAGAAATCTCGGGTCTGTAAGGATCACACGTGCGCGGGGGGCCGGAAGGCTCCTCCAGGGCGGTACGACCAAAGGGCAAGGCGCGAGTCTCGCGGACGTCCGGTACAAGTCGGAGAGTCGCGGTGGTTGGCGGATGCGCACTAGGGCGTTTTCCCGCGCACGCGAGATATTGGGACGTTTTTCCCGCCAAAAGTGGGGCATTTCCCGCGCATTACCCTTCCTTGCTTTTCCGGCCAAAGCGGTAAGCCCGTAGGGCCCCGGGAGTGGGGGCGCGCTAGGTACGATTGCGCGCGAAGACGAGCGCGCCGCACTTGCTTTCGACTGTTCACACAGTGCGCTCGACGTTACGTTGGGACTTGCGTAATTTGTTTTGTAATTGAGCCTTTTGCGGTATTCTATCGTTTAAATAAATAAATTATAAAAAAAAAAAAAAAATTTCACCATAGTTATATTACAACAACAATATAAAGTGTGTGTTACTTATTTACCTGTACGATACGTCCTTTTGTAACTAACATAGCGTTTGATTCGATTGTCTGCAAAATTGACACATTCAATTGTAATCTAACATTATTTCGGAAATTCTCCATATTTGAAACGAGGCTAGCTGATTATTTGAAAAAAGTAGAAGCAGTTAAATCCTTATCGGTTAATTCTCAATGAATTAATTTCTCTTCGAATAGAGCGTTAGCCTCTTCACTTTACGGTAAGTGCACAATCTTTCATTCTATAAGTACAATACAGTATAGTCAGCTACGTTATGGATAGCTCAGGTAAAAAGTTCCAGATGCTAGAATCTTATCCGAAATCATGCTAATCGCTATTACTGCTTTATAAGAATTTTAACTCTTTTTGATTTTAATTGATATCGGTAAATTAGATAAATCAACAGCGAGGAAATCAATCAGGACCTTACTCAGGACTTAGGAACACATTCGATGATATTACCCTTTAAATCACGTTCGCCACGAAATTCGGGCAGGTGCTGTCTATTTAATCTAGATCGCGAAACCTACATTGCCTTAAAATTTGAACAGGTGTTCATGCATGCTCACCGAAGCATGTGGCTGACTTGTTCCTGTGGAAGCTATAGTTTAATCTATGATTGAATCTTAATTGATTTTTTGATCACCTTAGATTCATCAATTATAATCTTTTATTTCAACGAAATAATCTATTTATTAATATAAACACTGTGTTCGAAACATTATTTTCTAAATCAACTATTTTCATACTTATTTTAAAGAATGACCAGACAATAATCAATAAATAATTAATAAATATAAAGCAATAAATAGTTATTTTTAATTTAGTTGGTGAATTTATTATAATTTCTATGAAAGAATCGATACAAGGATTGTTTCATATATTATTTATAAAATAAAAAAGAATAATTTCATGTATCAATTTAAAATTAACCTGATTTTGAATTTAAATATAATTAAACTAATATTACTAGATTTAAGGCCTTTCTAACAATATTTACTATATATACAATAAAGTATCAATTCTTAAGAGAGGATTAATACTTACAAAATAGTAGAGCTTATACTACATATGTATATGGCTTACTAAGCGGAAGATGCAGATAAGCCACATATCATATTGCAATGCGAGTTCGGTGACTTTCCCTGAATGTATCTGAAAATTCAATACATATCGAATAGCGAATTTTTAGAAAGTTACTAAAAATGTTTTTGTATTAAATATTTGTTAAAAAGAGATGTGTATTTAAAAATATTATAGGTTGAGAGAAATATTAATAGTATATAAAGTATGACTAAAAAGATAAAGATTAACCAAAAAATTTTTGTCTGGATTAAAAAACTAAATTTTAATGGGTAGTTATAAAAGGCAATGGTTTTGTACCAACAGCGTAATGCGAGGGCTACATGTTATATCGTCATATTTTGCGTGATCATGCGCGAGGCGGCTAAGTGCCTCACAAGTATACGCATTCGTAAAAAGTATGCGGCCGAACATAACGACTCCGTCAGTCTCAGCTCGAGACGATGAATCCATCACAACGCTACCTCATACATAAATAAATTCACTCTGAGTAAAAAACGCATCACGCAAAGGGCATTTTCTGTGTTTAGTAGTCCTGCCTATAATTTTACCTGCTCCTTAATCGGATGACCGTTAGGCTGAGTAATGCTTTTTGCACCTCGATTAATGCCCGATTAAGCCACTGTGGAAAACAGAACACCGTATCATAAGATAAGTTCACTGCAATTGATCAGATCTAGTATGCTCGAAAGCTCTGGACACGTATAGGTCGCGATATATTGTCCCGATGGCTTTCTTTCTTTTTAATTATACTATAACACCACGTTGTTGGGAACTCACGCGTTTAACTTGATTGCATGAAAATAAAAAGCGAATCTGTTATGTATAATGTATTTGTTTATATTGAGAATTTTATATTATAATAAATAGACTTTTTTACGATAAGACACGACTGTTTGGTTGTCGGTTACCGATCTACTTTCCACGCATGCAACTTCCTTTCCTCTTTTGTAATGTAAATTGTGACAGTAATCGCCCTATAAGAATTTTTTACAGTTATTAGTATCTTTTATTGAATTTATTTTATAAATGACAAAAGCTGACGAACATAGATTAGAGTTTTTATTGCATGAAGAATAAAAATTTAATGTTTAAAATTATGGATTCTTGAACAAGGACTTATTTCAAAGTCTAAACTCTGTTTAATATACTAATACCAAAGGCGTGAATATAGTGATTGGGACATATATAGAGTGGCAATCGCTGAATTAATGTAAAACATGAAAGCCTGATGAATTGATATAAGTTAAATAACCAGCTTTTATAAACTTCTATCATTTCCATTGGATTGCTTATTTAAAGTATTATATGGTTTTTATGTATCGCTTAGAATGTTATTAAAGGAAGTAAAATAATTTAATGTTTTAAAATCAATTTAAAAAAATAATTTCAAATGTAAACAAATCAGCTTAAAATCAGAGGAAAAATAAGTTTATTTGTGAATTTCCGTCAGCACATACTTCTAGTTGAAATCATATAATGAATTTTTAAGATCCATAACTACCGTATTTCAATTATCGCATCGCGATCATGCTTTCTGTTACTGTAGTTGATTCCAGTCACAGCGCGCCTGTGTCAAGTTCACCAATAATTCCATTTGGCAGCGAACTCGAAATACTTAGGCGCGCTAAAGTCCTCAAGGTAAACAGTAGCGGGGAACAACGGCATCGACATCCTTGCGCCCATTTTCATGCAGATTAGAATTTGAATTTCAGTCGCGCAGCACATCGCAGCGACGCTCTGGGAACGGTGTGCCTCTCCCATGCAAATGGATGCACGAGCCTTATCCACGTGCAGGACTGAGCCGTCCGTTCGGGTGTTATACTGCCGCCCTCGGCACTTACTAGGAGAATAACACTATGTACTGACTTACCTTCACACTGCTCTAGGCGCGTTCATTATTCCTATTGCCGTTAGATATCAGACCAGCATAAGCATTAACAATTTCGTGATTAACATCCACTTATCGCTTCACGACTGTTAGCCAAATACAGGAAAATTATATTGTACTAATACAGTTTGTTTTCCGCTACTCTTTGTTGTGATTTTGGATCATGTGCTGTCTGAAGAGGTATTTATATTAGGCGTTACTTGAAAAGATTTTTGTAAAAAATTATTATATTGATATAAGAATAATTTTAGAGATTTATCCTCAAGAAGAATCACCTTAAAACTTTATTTCTTAATTCCATGTTAATTTCATTCGGAGAAAACTTATTCGATTTAAATTTTCACCATATTTTTTTAATGAGTTTTATGAAGGGTCAAATTTATTTATTTAATTGAAGAGTTTCACCTCTGAATATTTTTTTCTCTTCTAAATATTTTATAATATGGGGTATTATAATAAAGCAAATTACATTATTTCATTAAGTGAAAGTAGCTACAGAAGTATATGTAGGATTATCTAAAATAAAATATAACTTATTAAAGAATAGAAGTCATAAAATGATTATTTTCTTAAAGTTACATTGAACTTTAACAGCAAGAATATATGTTTTGCTTATATACTTTAAGTTATATATACTTTAGTCTTCAGTTTGTATTTACTCATCATTTTCTCGCTTGGTTGCCTTCAAACTAAAGGTTTGTGTGAATATTTGTAAACTTTGAGCTTTTGCTCTGACATTGATTTATGGTGCGTGACTTACCTGCCGTTATATGCATTAACTATTTCAAAAGTAGTTTACAACTAAGCAAGTTTATATAGCCTTAGAGGCTGACTTATTAGTAATTGAACTGTGGAAGATTAATTACTTACTATTCTGCAACACTTATTACATTCAAAATATGTCCTTTGTTGGATTTCAACCATTAATGAATATTATTATGGATATTATAAAAATTAATTTTAAATTATGTCCTTATTTAATTGTGTGTCGTGGCTCAAGTTGACTAATCATACCACGTATGCATTTCAGAGGGTACGGCGGAGACATACAGGCATTTCAAGACGGACTACCTGCAGGAGCTGCCAACCCCGGAGTCGGGGCCATACTTTGATACGACGGGCCCGCTGAATGTTACTGGCCTCGTCGGCAAAACCGCACATCTGGTCTGCAGAGTGAAAAATCTAGGCAATCGCACGGTAAGTAATCGTCCCTCGCTCACAAAGACAGTTGGTTTGGGGCAGACCGAATCTCTACCCACCTGCTCACCCTTGTTGCCTCGCCGATATCCGCACTGAGAGATCGCCTCCGATTCCGGTTAAAATTATTTGCGTGAGCTGCTGAACAATCGAAATTCTTATCGGTTACGATCGATGTCTGATGAATACATAGATGCATCGTTGTCTTCAATCATGATTTGTGAATGATCTGTGGTAAAATGTTTCTTTAAGAAATCCTATTCTGATTCTACTTTCTTGAACGAATGATCACGTTTCACTACCAGATGACGAAAATGAGGAATATGAGAATCATTTTTAGGCATATGTATAGATATATGCTGAATATGTATTTTTTATCATTAATTAACTTTTAAGTAAATTATTAACTAAATAAGAAATTTCATTATATATCTTCTCGGCTTTTATATAATTACGAACTAGATCAGACGAAAAAAAGTATTTCACCCGAAAAGACGGTTAAAGATGACAGTATTCGGTTTTAATTGTCACAAATGTCAAAGTTAATAAAAGAAATATCATCTCATGATTGAAATGTAAAAATTTAATAATATCAGAAGAAATTGAGTGATAGAAATATTATACAGTGAGTTTTTAATTTATGTTATGTGACTTCGGTTACCCGATAATTTCTCGAGTTTCTTTTGATTTTTTCTGCAATATTAATAATAACAATTAATACACTACTTTATGCACAGTTCTATTTTATAAACTTCAAATATTTATTGCATAATAATACAAATTATTAGTTATTATTAAAAATCCTAAGATTCTTGTATTCGTTTGTACTCCCTTTTTGTTCAAACATTATTGGATATTCTACTCCAACTGTTTTATAACATCTTGTACTATTCATTTTTTTATTTTTTTTTTTTGGAAATATACAAGATCCAAGATTACAACTTTCATTTACGTAATAACTTTATAATTGTAATTTAAAATTGAAATTTCATTTATTGCTATGACATGTACGAATCTAAGATATGTTTAGAAGTAACTCGAAGTAACTTACATTTTCTTTTAAATCACTGAAATTTCTAAATAATTTTTCTAAATTTCTGCAGTCCATAATTTGTCATTTTAAAGTAAAAGTAATAATATTAAAAATAAAAAAATTTTGTTCCAAAAGTAACATTTAAAAAAATATTGTTTTGTTTAAAATATTAAAAGATTGCAAACTAAGAATTGAACTTCTATTTGTATCTCTATTATTCACTAAGGCATAATATTTAAAAGAGCCTAAAGTTGGAAATATGTTGCACGTCTTGCGAAATCGTGAAGTTGCATGTAACACTCATATGTTTTATTTAAAAAACAAGGTCCTTTACGAGCGGTGTACGTCCTTCTTTGCATTCATGCATGAATATAAAAGCATATTCATCTTAATTTTGAACTACTTTAACTCAGAACACAGCATAAATTTTGAGAAACTATGCTGAAAATTTAAAGTAAGGTTGAGAGAGTTTAACTAAGGTGGTTAAATGGTTTTACCACTTTAATGGTAAATAAGTGGCCGCCATTTTGTAGATGAATGATGCGTCTCATTTTTTCAGAGGACAATGACGTAGATACATAATAGTTCCTTTCAACTTCGTATTTACATGATCGATCATAGGCTCAGGTGGCTCGCAAACACTCTTCCTAAGTTAACCTCAATGTGATTATCTCGATCCGCTTTAGGTGAAGTACATTCCAGGTGCCTTGTGTCATAAGATAAGTCTCTGAGCACAATAGTCTTGCGTGTGAATTCGTCGACTTTCCGAGAAAAGTCTAAAGCCCCGAGTTGCGGATAAATAGCTGCATGGGATAAACTGAATCAATCACTTAAGGTCCTTCAATTAGGAGAAGAAATTCACTGAAATAGTTGAGCACTTTTTCCCTTTTTCTTTGATGGCGACTTAAAGGAAAGTAATGCCAATATAAAATGATCGAAACTTTACGAGCAGCTGTGGACTACGGCACGACAATTTCAAGACTGCGATTACTTGGTATTTTCGCACAACTACGCGAATACCCGTGACTTTTTTCACTGCCCCTACCCACCTCTCGAGGCTTGGAAGTTCTTTTCGCCTGCAGGCCGAGGCCCCGGACCGGCGCTGCACCGGCCCTCATTTGCATATCGCGTTTACGAGCGGTTCAGCGCTTGCAGGGGCAAGACTAGCCGCCGCCCGGGAATGAAATCGTTTAATGGTCTTTCGATTATCCTGGCTGCACGTGGGAGGCTCTTGATTTTAGAGTCAGTAAAGGCGAATTTAATGAAGCTGCTATTGTGGGGCTTTCTGGACGCCCCTGTCCCTCTTCCTCGGCCTTCCCTCGCTCTTGACCGAGATCGCTTATTTATGCAGGGAGCGCGAATATGTGTATATAATGTAAGCGGCGCACAGGAGGCCAGAGAGACCAGAGCGGCGTGTCGGCAAGTTTTACGCGCGCTCCCAAGGCGCCGCGGCTCGAGCGGCCCGCTCCTCGATTGCCCGCGGCTATTTATCACAAAAAGCCGAGAGCGCTTTTTGATGGGCACTCGGTGGGAAATGAGGCCCTGCTTTGATTTATTGCCTCTCGTTAGACTCTCGAGGGATGAACGGAACGGAGAGACGGGGACGATTGCGCTAATAGGTGCGGGGGATTCCTTCATCTTGGAAAGTGGATCCGCTTGTTTTTGCACACGAGTCAGCCTGGCAGCGGATATTGGTTTTCCTCAAGGTGCGTCTGTCCCGATGTAAAATCCACTTTTTATTTTGCGAACTGTTTAATGCGAAATTTTCGGTTGCTCGCGTATTCATATCAAACAGTGTGCGGTTGGCGTTCCTCAGTTTCTCGGAATTGGATATAAAAGTACAATCTGATAACTTTATGACATTTTTCAGATAGCAAACTAATTTTTATAAACGCTCTACCTTTGTTACTTGATGCGTACGAGATTGGTCAGTATACGTCCAATATACGTCCGTCGATTTTTACGATTATTCAGTCATAGTTCATAAAAACTTTGTTCTATTATGGCGGTATCAGCTATTGATTTTTTATTATTTCCTTTCAAACTCAATAGACGTCAGGCTAATGTTTTAATTAATGTATTCTATTCATTAGCACGTGAGCCTGAATTTTCACGAAAGCTAAAAGATACCGCATAATGCAATCATACCCAATTATTCGAGAAAACAAGGTCGGATACTTCATTACGCTTAGCCTTAATAATGCGCAAAATACAGAAATTTTCATCGACTCCAGAGAGAACTATATAGGGCAATGAAGTGGAATTCTAAGTAGTAATCATATATAGAAGGTAGTTTGCGTAAACCCGAGTACATAACCAAATTAGTTAACGTAACAAAGGCAGGCCCCAAAATACCTCCGAAATCCACATCCGGCGCCCGTTTCGAAACCGCTCGAATCTCGGAAATAAATTCAAAGCCCGCCGGTAATGGAAGGGAAAATGCTTTCGCAGGGCGGAAAGAAACTCAAATTTCCACAGGCGTGTAAGTAACACTCGGAGTGGGGCCAAGGAGGGGAACATCGGACCGCGATAGATCCGCGGCTCCCTCGTAAACTTTATACGGATAGGGCGTAAAGAGAGCGCGCCAGAGGGGCGGAGCCGCGCGCGAGAGAAATGCGCTTGCTCGCGTAAAGTTTTATCGTTCAATCGTATGAGCGACGGGGCGTGAGCCCGATGATAGCCGCGCTCGCGGCCTGTGGCTTTCCGGGATTTTTTCCCGGCGCGCCCAGGAGAACGAGGTCGCCCGGGGTTATCCCGCGCTCCTGGGGCTCACGCACGCCGGGCCCGAGTGGGACGCGCTGATGCCGGGGCCGGCCGCCGGCCTTTCTTTTTTAACGGCCTTTCTTTTACTCGCCGCGGGAATTTAGGGTCGCGCCAGGCCACTTTTGCACGAGATTCGGCGGGACACTGTGCCGCCGATTGTACCCGTCGTTTTGCTTTTGCGAATCTTTATACGCTCCTCCCGCCGCATCGGATTTAAATTCAAATTGGGAGATAAAGGGCTTCTTCTGGTTTGGGGTTCAGTTAGGCGAACGCGTTAGGCTTTCTTTGTCCTGAAAGTGAGCCTGAGAAGTCGCTACCATTACAAGTGTCGTTTGAGCAATCCAGGCCGCTTATTCCTTCTAGACTCTGTCCTTTACTCCGTCCTTTATCGCTGGCTGTACTCTGGTAGAATAGTAACTCATTTTTGGGGTTAATGTTTTAATAAAATTGACTTTCAAACTTCGCTTAAATTAATCAAATTAACCTATATTTGTAATAAAAATTCATCAAAATCGTTATTACGTCTTGTAAGTAGTAATTAACAAATGTACTTTTTTGATATAAACTTTTCAATTCGTTATAAATAGCAGATGAAAAACTAATTTATCTTCTTGAAATCAGCTAAATAAACCAAAAAGTTAGTTATAATTCCATTAAGAATTCTACCAGAGTGCAATTAGAATTTTAACACGTCAAATGACACGACGGAATTTTTTAAAACCAAATGAAATTGGAGCATCTAGTCAATGAAAAAAAAATGAGTTTTCGTTTGATTTCGTTACGCTTTAAAATTTGCGTCTACCCCAACATCATCTTATTCTGCAACTTTTAGAAAAGTTAAATTAAAGATTAAATTATCGAATTTCATTCTAAACTTTCCATGTGTTAAATCTTAACGAATGAAAAGTTTGAACTCGGATCTGAATTTTTTAAACCATCGCAAATAGAAATTCGGTCTCACAAAATCATATTATATTGATGAAGTACTTTTATAATTAACTTTTGACTTAAAACATTTTTGACTTCTTGCTATTTCTATCAAAAGATGTATTCCAAGAAATTTAGAAATAATTCACATTAGAATTCAACTGGATTCACATATTAATACATTACTTTCTTAAATAATTTTTCTTTGAGTACATTGTGACAAAAATTACTGTGTAACAACGCTGATCTTCTTATTTTTAAGGTATCCTGGGTGAGACATCGGGACATTCACTTGCTGACTGTCGGCCGTTATACATATACGAGCGATCAACGCTTTGAAGCACTTCATGCACCACACAGCGAAGAATGGACTCTTAGAATACGATACCCTCAACGTAAGGATACAGGAATCTACGAGTGCCAGATATCTACAACTCCACCAATCGGTCACTCTGTTTACCTGACAGTTGTTGGTAAGTTTGTCCTTTTAATTTTGTATGAATTGTAGGTGGCAAAATAGATCAATGATTTGGAATGTAATCATTGATTTTTCAATTTCATCGTGTAGGTAGTTTAGGACACAGTGTACCGTCTGTTTTATTTCGTGTGGTTATTTTATATACGCAGCGAAATAATTTTAAAGGATTTTTCAAAATATCTAAATTTAGTATTCAATAAAAACATTGTTAACTATGATAATTGAATCAATTTTTATTTAAAAATTTTTATTATTTTTATAGAAAAATCAATGTTTGACTTATTGCTATTGTATTTCTGAAGGACAAGAAAAAATAAATATATATCATGGTTAATAAAATAGAAATTTATTTCATCTTTGAGTAGATTTTCTTTGATTATGAGTCTGTTAAAAAAGATTCTTTTTACATCATATACTTCTTCTAGCTCTAAAAAATTAAATAGGTTTTACTCGTCTTTCCGTTTTACTGTAGATCATCTGAGACCTGCTTTGCATTAAGAACTCGTACTTCTCAACTATTCTGAGTTCTCTCAACCTATTCTATGAAAAAGTTACTTTGAAATAATTTT
This sequence comes from Sycophaga agraensis, assembly GCA_018906755.1. NCBI lineage: Eukaryota > Metazoa > Arthropoda > Insecta > Hymenoptera > Pteromalidae > Sycophaga > Sycophaga agraensis. The sequence continues at coordinate 2,626,465 of JACCIE010000003.1, forward strand.
TGCCATGACGTTAAGGAAAATTTCATTTGAAAATGTAAATCAAATAACTTTTTCAAACTATGAAGTTAAATTATTAAATTAAATATAATGATAAAAGGATTCGGCTTACTTTTTAAATAAAAATATTACTGAATTATATAATTAATTTATTATTATTGTCGAATAACAAATAAAAAAAGTATGAATTGCTTTTATAGGGAGTCTGATAAAAAGTTTCATAAATTATTTATCTTGAACAATCAAGTTTCTCTATTTATTCGAATTATTTACAAGCGTGAGCGTTTTTTGAATCTGAAATTATTACTACAATGTTTCAAAATTCAAAGAAGGGAATCACTACTACTGACAGAAAATGAAGCCCATAAACTATAAATAAAAAAGAAAAAATGAAGCTATGTGACGTTCATATTAAATTTTTTTTAACCAATTTAGTCTTTCTAAATTTAATAACTTTTAGTATTAACTTTTAGATGCGTATTGTTAGATCGATAATGTATTTACTATATAATGACTATTTTACATTGTATGCTATTGTTATAATTTATAATACTTGAAAAAAAAAATTTAAATTCAATGAAGACTGTTTAATCAAATGTTTACGTTAATTCTCTAATTAACTGGCAATAAACTTAATTAGTTGGTATAACATTAAATTGTTTCCCTAATTTCATTTAAATATACAAAATTCATCTAAACTACGAGCATAGAATCTAATTCATTATTTAATTTAATAGACTGACTGTAGAAGCCAAGCATTCTCTAATATACTTGTATATGTATGATTAAGGAGAAAATATATAACGAAACATGCAGCTTATATTTATCGTGATTAAGTTTAGGCTGATAATTAATCTAATCGATGACAATATGATTACGTATCGAATACTGATAAACTGAAATTTATGCGAAAAATGCGCCGGCAGAATTGTGTGTTTAGTTTAAAACGATAATTTCAGTTCATTTAGGCAAACTCCCAATTCGGGATAATGAGAATTACGCAGCAAAGCATTGCGGTAGCCACATACAATGATTTGCCCTTTTATTTGAAAATGTGCTCTATTTTGAGTGAACATAAATTACAACGCCATTAAGGCATATGTATTTTCCATTTGAACTTATCTCTTATTTACATAAGTGGTAGCACTGGAACAATACGAAGCGTGAACAAGTTGATCGATACCAGTGATTTTGATTGAAACAAAACGCACTGCTCATTCTACTGCACTTGTTTCTTTCTAGCATATATATGTATATATATATATATATATATATGAGAAGCACACAACGACCAGAAATCGAGAGATTATTTGAACATTCGAAATGGTTCTTTTGACGACCGGAAAAAGCGGCTCTCTTCGCGGCTTTTTCGAAAAAGCTCGCTCGCCGACTATTTGCAAACTTTATAGTTTTGAGCTAAAACTATTGTCGCTATCGTCGGGACCATGAGAACAAAGTGAGAATCAAAAAGGCGCGCACACAGAGGGCGCTCCTAAAGGGACAAATCGAGCCCGGAAAGCCTTTGAAAAAAGTCGCGTGTGCGCTCCGCGCGTTAGCTCTTTGTCGAAATTTCTAATAATCCGAACTCGGTAGCAGGGCCCGCACTGCAGCCGGGGGTCGGCGCACGGTAAACAGATTGTTGCGGTCGGGAGCCCGCAGTTGACGTGTTTGCATACGGGAGAAAGCATCGTTAACCGCGGGGCCCGACTGCCCGGCCGGTCGAAGAGCCCGCGGCTCTCTCTCTCTCTCTCTCTCCCGCCTCGCGTACATATATACCCTCGGTCTGCCCATGCTGCCCTGGGCCAATTGCACCCTCGTGCCCTTACACGTCCATTTCATTCGCAACGGTTGAGGGATAGACTTGTTTCGACCGGTCGAGGGGCAAAGCGGCACTTTCGAGGGCAGCGTATATCCAGCCAAAGCGAGTCAAAGACTGCGGAAGAGCACACAAGGATATTTCAGGAGCTGTTTCTACGGAAAAATGAGAGGGTTTCCTTATGTGGAGTATTTAAGCATAGCACAGTATTCATGTGCGAAGAAAAAAAATATAATAATACTATTATATTCAAACTGGTTACCTGAAGTACTATAATAATTAAGGAAGCTAGATGATCAGTCCCAAAATTGCTGCTTTACTAAATCTAGCAGGCAATCATTACTATATTTTTCTCTTCGTGCATATTGTGATGATTTTTAAACAAATATATAACAATACCAAAATCATTCGCTAGTAAAAATATCAAGGATTCTTAATTTGGTATCACTTTTCTGCATTCTGTGATGCAGCTTGAATTGCTTTCTTACTTTTACAGGCAGGTCACGACCAAGACGATTATCGGCCTAATGAAGCCGTGTTCGAAAGCACTCATTACTCTCCTTTACACTTGTTTTCGTCATTTTTGTTTTTTTAATCTCTGAGGAGCCTCACTGGTAATTTTTCACTAACTTCCTGATTGTTTTGTTTCGTCGAAGCCTTATCCGCTCTGCATCTTAATTATTTAAAGCTAAGCCTCCAATTTTTCTTCTTTTTGTCGAGTTCTCCCGTAGTCAACACTTCGCTAAATTGACTAATTAGCCATAGATAATCAATATTTGTTTACACAAAACTTAAGTTGCGTAGAGACTTCAGACGATACAAGCATTTTAATAATCATTTTAGAATTTGTCAACTTACAATCACGCATACACTTGTACATGTCATATTCTTGAAAATACCGGTACCAGAAAATAATTTCCATAAACCTCCTAGATAGTTTTATCAGAGTGGCCAATAAAACTTGGCATTAATATCTTTCTCTTTGCATTGAGTCGAGCCAGCGGATAATTATTAGACTTATCGGTAACTCTTCATTATTGAGAAGTGCAACTTGGATGATGGTGCACTAGGCGTAAGTATTTTTACAGTATCCCTCCCCGCGGCAGTTCAGTAATTGCAAAGTTGGTCCACTCAGGGCTAAGCCGCAGCGCGGCTGTCTCTCCCTGCAAAGTCGGGCAGATTTTTAGCAGCTTAAAAGTTTAATTCGCCGCTCCTTTGCCGCGGAGCGGCTACCCAGACGGAGACGTCACCGCGGTGCCGCTCAGTTGATCCGCGAACAAGCGAGCGGGTATTAAAGTTCAAGTCGGGCGGCCCTTATGCGACAGCCAGCGCCTTATCGCTCCGCCGGAGCTTTCACTGTGGACTTAAGCCGGCCGGGACAGCTTGCTCCTGGGTATCGCGAATCGCTTATATCGGGCGAATGATTTCCGAAGTTTCCATTCAATTAACCCAACGCGAGGACGTTCGCCGCACTCGCGCCACCCCAATGGGAAAACTTGAAAATTAATTCGAGAGGAGCTCGCCTTTTTTATTCTCTCACCTCGCGCGATCGTGCCAGTTTTATTCGCTGCCGAGCTAGTGCACGTCACTCTTCATCGAGTTTTATTCGACTTTTCTTAGGCGAACGCGTTTAATCGACGGAGTCGAGGTGCCCACTGACTTTCAGGCGGGATTCGCAATTTTTTCTACCGCTTCTTTTCTCGGGCTTTTGGAATAGAAAAATGTTTCCTTCGGAAACGCAAACTTTTTTAGGTCAAAAGTAATTTGCAGGATTATTAAGTTTCTTCGCGCATTGTTTTTAAATGAAAACCGTTCTTATTTATTTATAGCCACAGCTGTATTAATTTAATCTGTTTGCCTTCATTGAAATTTTGGTCTTTTCTCGAGGATTTGCAGATAATCACGTCGTTTACTATCTTGGATAAAGTGTAAAGTGTAGCACTTATTGTATAAGACGAATGTAGAGCTTTTGCGAAGTAAAAGTTTAATAAAAGCTCGTAGTGCGCCTGCAGTTCGACATTCTATAATAGTTTTTTGTCTGTTCTTTTCCTCATCCTATAATGATTGTCGTTTCTCAGAATTCTTGGCACGCGATGCCCGTGAAATTGTACCAAGCGGCTGAACAAATTGAGCTTTTCCGGCTGCAGCAGTGAGCTTCGCTAGTTGCAGTCGCGGACTGCTTGTGGAACTACCATTCGACTTCTAGCGTGTGGGTCACTGCCTTTTTATCCAGATCTATTGTGCGTTTTGCCCCAGCTTTGTCCTTGCCTTTAGTTCTTCAACCTCGTTATCTCTCTAACGGAATGTCGATTTGATCGATACATCAAGTCACTTGCTGCTTAACTTACTCCTGCGACCGTAAGACTTTCTTCAGCAAAGCTTTCTATGTCTAATCTGAGAAAATTTATCTTAAAATTAATGACGATATAATTACTTTAGCCATCGTCCAGTGATACTTCAACTAAAACATAAAAAACAAAATAATAAGTTTATTTCTTTTCTGTACTTTATTACTTTTTGGAATAGTTATAAAGCACATACATATTTATTTAAAATCTCATAAATTTAACATCTAAGTAATTATCTGTCACAATTAAAATATACTCGAAATATTAATCAGAATTGGCGGGAATTGTATAAAAAAAATAATTTAACTAAAGAACAACTTATTTAAAGTTTTTAAATTGAATAAATTTGGTACAATTAAATTTATTGTTGTACACATAACGCTGCATGTTGTACAGTACGTTTTTAAAACAAGGAGTACAACATATAAAATTGCAATGCCTTTTAGAATTATACTTTTTAGCAAAAAATATTGCTAAAGGAATGACTTTGTAAAGTTATTTCCGTTTTATTTTATTGCAGCTGTTTTCAAAAGTTATACTTTGTTTCGGATATATAGTATCAGAGTTTTAAACTTAATGCAATTTTGTTTTGAAAGAGGCAATCCTACGTATCGAAGAATTATGAAATCCAAAGAAAATATTAAAATAAATACAACTATATAAAGACGAATATTTGATAAACATACATCTTTAACGTTATTAGACTATTACATTCATTTGAATTTGTATAAAGCAGTATAGATTTTTACTTTTACGAGCTGTACTGTTTTTAATTGTTTTGCCAAATATTATCGCCTGATAAAAGAAAACTCGATTTCCAGTTCAGTAAATTTGAACGCATATGAAAATAAACATAAAATATACATATGTGTACATATATTTTCAATAATGTACATACGTATATATATACGTTATTGAAAATTTTGAAGAACTATAGTATCTGATTTTATTATATGTACGTCAAGGTCAAACCAATTGCAATCTTTCAACATTGTACACTAATTAAATGTTCTGAAATCTATATAGAGTTACTTAATTCGGAGCTACTTTTAAAAAGGTGTACAACCATCAATTGGTTGACTTTGAGGTTCTTGAAAATGTACAAACTATAGAAAGATACTTTTACACTCGACTAGCCGACTGCCGACAGAAAAAGTTACTACGTATACAAAGTACTAGCATGCATGATAGTGGAAGCTTCCTAGGACTCGAGTTACATAGCGGTTAACGGGTTTTTCGGAAAGTCAACCCGACTCCCTCTTTCGCATTCTTTTGCAAGTAACAAAACTGTTCGAGTGGAACTGGTGAATGTTTTGTCTTTGCATATGTCATAGGTGAAAGCAATTTAATTTCTTTCCCCGCATTCTCTTCCGCGTGCGTAGAGTCCCACCGTTTCGTTCGCCCCGCCTTTTTTTGCCCAGACTTCGACGAGCAGACGAACGGATCTATATGAAAATATGTCATACACACAGCGAGCCTCATGGAGAATGACGTATTATTCTCGTCGACGTTGAGCGCCGCCAGGAATACTGAATGGCGAGTGAGCGCCGTCGGACTTTCCGCTTGTGCTGCGCGTGACCGTTTAATAGATTTATCCGTCGTTCTCTCGCACGGCTGGAAACTCGTCCGCAGTTTGCTGCAGAGGTTAATGTACCGCATAATGTCCATTTAAGGTTCCTTGCCGAAACACCGCCGTACAAGCCTTTTACTCTTGGGAAGTTTTATGTCTATAAAATTAACATTGAACGATATAGTCCTTTTAGTGAAATTGATTCGGTTCAAATATTGAAGCTTCAACATAATGTAACAGTATCATTTTCAATTTAACAATAACTGACTTATACCAGTAAACATTAGAATGGTAAGACAAATTATTCAATTAATAAAAATTAGAGTGTTCTGATATAATAATCAAATATTCGTATTATAAAATTTGAAATCTTATATCCAAATAAATTCATAAAATCTAATTATAATATTAATATTTGAAAAGAATAAATATGTACAAAATTTAGAGTATTAAAATCTGTGAAGAAAGTAATGAAATATGAGGATTTGGATTTCTTTGAAACGAGATATGTTAATTATTTTTTGGTTTTATTATTTTCAGCTTTATGTATTTTTTTATTATATAAGTATTATATATAGTAAATTATAAAAACAGAATACAGCGAAGCGTAATGTTAATTTTAAATTAGATAGCGTATATTTTATACTTGAAGCTGCATGTACAAATTTATTATAGACTTAGTATAAGGGTTTAATTACATTAATAATATACAATTTAATTTTTTAATTCATTCATTATAATAACATTTTAAAGAGATTGCTGAAAATATCAAACAGCGATATAAAAATTTAGAATAGCTTATTACGATTCATCCAAATGTTTATCTTTACTTAACATAAAAAATGTTTCGACTTAATTTTTTTGAATTACGTTAAACACAATATTTTAATTAAATTCGATGCACGAAGATTCTATACATCTATATATTTAAATTTTATCTCAAATTAAAACAACAAAATAAGTAAGATCAGATTTAGTTTTTTTAAGTTAACAAAAACTTATAGGCTTAAATCCTACATGCAATGTTATGTTGCTGACGTTACTACACTATTTTTAACTCGTCAACAATCATAGTGATTAGGAAGCGAATAATATGTTTGCCATTGTGACTCTTATACAGAGAGTTGTGTGCTCACATGGAATATTACCGATACTGCTTAATCAGTACATGATAGTTATTTGTCGATGGTCTGGGCTTTTATCAATTGTCTACTGCGTTAATCTTGAATCGAACAAAATCTACTTATTAACTGTTCGAAACTATAGATAATTATAATATTTGAAAGCACCCTAATATGATTTTCCCAGTTTAGCCTATCGTTAATTGTGATCTCAGATGCTTGACCTCCTTAACCAGTTTAAGTGGAACTCCTTGTAGTTGAAGCCTCTGTACCGGTCTGGTATTGTACCTCTCGGTGCTCAGCATGATTATGATCTCGCAGGGGTTTACTCTGCGCTATACGTCTTGCACCAATTCTGCACCAAACCTAATACAAACTGCATAAAAGTCACTAGCGCTTCTTTATTATCTCTTAGTATAAAGATGACATTAACATTCACATTAAGAATAAGAATGAACTTAAGTAATAAGAATGTAACAAGTTACCAATGATTTATTTTTATTCTGTGAACATTCTTTTTATCTGACTAAAAATGGCCATCTATATATACACTATTTCCGATCGTATATAGGTAGAAATATTATATTAAGACAACCAACCAAGCTACATCCTTATTTTTCATAATAATTTGAGAATCCCTTAATTAGTATACACTTAGAACATAATCTAACATGATCTTACTAATAATCATTCTTTTAAATATCTTGTAACAGTATTAGTGTAATATCTTGTATCATTTATCTTTTGATCTATGTTATGTTCAGTTCCATAATTGGCTGTTAAACTCATCTGTAAGCTTTTTACAAATAGGCCATACTATATCTTTGCATGGCAACATCTGGTACGAGAGGCTAGAATCAATGACGATGGTTATATGCCAAAGACCTAGGGGAAAGGGCAAGTTTACCGCCAACCGATTCAATCCAATGTCAAGGAGTATCCGAGCGATGCGCCACGAGATTGTGAAAATGTTATAAAGTTAGCTAACTTAGAGTCATGTAATGCTGTAAGTTGTTTCTAATCTTATTTAGACAGAAATGACATGTTTAATATTCATATACCTGTCGATTCATACCTTAAGGTCAAGGCAACATCCTCTTGCAACCATCTCTCTTATAACTTGCTGTTTGTCTGCTTAGTTCGATCACCGAATCTTCCTTCGTAATTTGTCTAATGATGTGTTTCACCACGGGGTGTCTTCTCCTCGTAAGTCTCGTACATGTAACTTTGCAATTACTTTCATATCAAGTTGTATTAAGACAGTAAGTTCCAGCAGAGTTTAATGACTCATCTTCTGAGAAGAGTGCATTGATATCTCTATTCAATCAGTATGTAAAAAGAGAAATGAATACTGAATATTTGTCAGAATGTATGAAGAGAATGCAGAAAAATTCTAAAAGCTTTTGATAAAAATGGAAAAATATCTATAGATGGATAGCTAAATTTAATTATTTTATTACAATCTACTGGATATTTAAGTAGAATACGAGAGGTTAGGAAAAAATCTGATGTTTCTCCGACAGTTGTCTTCTAGGTATTCCATCAGACCTACTATCGTCCTGCAGTGTGCATATATAGTACAAAACGAAGGACTATGAAAAGCTCCTGTATTGACCAGCCCACTGTTATAATACAAGTTTTGTATTCACTACGTATCCGTGTAACACCCGCCATTCTCTTCATACAATTCCCTTTTTTACAGCATCTCGTTCTCGTTCGCACTCTCTTTTTGTGAAGTAAATGTTTCTTCTTTTTCCTTCTCTCTCCCATGATAATTTCATATATTTTTATAGACAAATATTATTTTAATACGGAGCTTATAATCACTATTGTATTTGAAAAATAATTCTTAATACAGACATTGAAATGAAACCTACATAACTGTCAGTAACAGTCGGACCAAGACTTTTCATTAATCTTTGTCGGATACGGTAGTAATTGTCATTCACTGTATTCTGCAATTTTCATATCTTACAATTCTATTGTACTAAATTTTGCCTAAGGACCATAAAAGATTTTTCTGTGGCGCAATGAATCAGCGATGATCTAAGAAATCAAATTCATAGTCAGTTTGTAAACGTACTAAAAGTGTAGTAGCACGCGAATCTGTCACTATTATATAATTATCTCATGCGCCTGTTTCTATTTTGTTATCGTGCCTTATTTTGGAGAGAAAAGCGTGCAATTATCGAGACCGAGGCGTGGAACGAATGCCGTTGAGAAAGTGGTGCGTTCCTTAGCAGTGGATTCACTTCATGGTATGCACAGTTTCATAGTATAGACTAATTATGTCTAATCTAACTTTGGTACCTGAAGCATTAATTGGTCACATCTCGAGAACATTAATGAACTAAGATTAGTTATTTAAAGTGGATAGGTGTGTATTCAAATTACTAATACTTGTTTGTTCATGCATTATGACCATTCTGTAAAGTTACTCTATTTAAATTTAAACTTACAAGTTATGTTGATTTTATACAAACATTCGACAAGCTGATGAAATAATCCCATTTCCCAAAAGTAATATATATTGATAAATAATTTGCTTTAAAAATAACTTCCATTAAAGTGTGATCGTTATTATACTAAAAGTAGGAATATGTTTGTAAAGAGATTCTGCTTTTGTTATAAAGTTCAGGCCATATTCAAAATAAAATACATATTCTATACATATTTTGTACAAGAGTGGCAAAGAGAATATCTGAGGCTTTGTAGTAATAAAAGAACTATTTTTTAGGTAACAATGCGAACTCCCTTTTATTTAATTTTGAATACAAACGTATAATTTTAAAGCATATAAACATATATCTTTAATGCAATAATACAAAGTGTCTGACTTTAGAATTTTTTAAAATGAAATAATTTATAATACATTTTTTTTATTTCTGTTTCTTATGAAGCATATTACGCATTATATTATAAATATAATTATTTTTAAATATTCAATCTATTGATTTTGACACGAAACTATTCATAATCAAAATTATGTAAGTAAGCAAGATATTGGTATGGATTAGATCGCATTGCATGCAACAAATGTTATTGCAAGGAGACAATAAGGCAGAGAACAAATAAAGCAAAAGTATTACCAACTTTCATAAAAGGAAAATTGCTATTCCCTAGTTAGAGTCATTTTTTAAACGAAAAGACCTCTTGAGCACCATGTTATGTCTCCTGCCTCCCCTTATGCCATGAGACCACCTCTCATCCCTACAATCAGCCAATATACGCAAGATTGCCTCATTGTCTGGCAATGGCATGTGATTTGTCAATCTTGAGATTAATTAACTTCGCTTACTCTGCTTAATGTAATTAGATCCGTTTCAATATGTAACGGATTAAAATAATTTTGATTGAGTGAAAATCAATAGATTAAAGAATTGAAAATCTTTTATTTGGAGTTTTACTCACGCTATGCTTGCAAAACGAATGGAACAAAAATGCAAACGTGTTTTATATTGAAATTGACAGAATTTAAGCGGTAATAATTGCGATAAAGGACAACAATATCTTTTTAATTCAGCGAAATTTAAAATTCTTTTTTTCTTCCAGTCAAAGGCTTTTTTGTCATTAAGGACTGAGTACACTCAATAAAAATAATCAATTGAGTGTCGCAATTATTCAGAGAGTTAAGTATTTTAAACTAGAAATTTCAAAGTATGGTCACTCGTCATGCAGTTTAATCAATCGACACATCAAATAATTTTTATGAAGCGAATGTACTCTTTGACAAAGCGAAAAAAAGAGAATATTCAAAAACATTCCTCTACCCTGATAATTAAAAATCTCAAGTGTACACGATCAATTAACCCAGATGAAAGCAATAAAAAAACTCAACCATTGCACCGGCTGTCAATTCGCCATTTTAATGAGCGTCATTATTCGAGAGGCTCGAGGATCCCGAATAAATTGTCGTTAGCTCGGGGAGACAGGGGAACCGATCGCCATCCCCATCCCCAATGATTTCCTATTCTGGCCCCAGGCCAACGGTCTTTCCATTCGGTTTAACTGAAATAAAGGATCCTCATATTGAGAATTTGGCGAAAGTAATGCGCGGTTATGGGACGAGTCGATGTTACGTCCGCGCGGGGAGAAATTGCCGCGGGCGCGGAAAGACGCGCGGGCGGGGCTTTATGGGGGCCGTAAAACAGGGACGGGGCCGCGGCATCCGTTCCTTCCCTGTCGCGCGGCCCGCGTTTAATCATTATCGGATTCTCTCGCCCTCGCGCACCCCGGCTTCGCGCGGCCTGTTATGAAAGGGACGGGGAGGGGCGGCAAGGCTCTAATCCACCTGCGAGAGCTCTTGAGATATTGCGTAAAAGTTTAACGGTTGCCGGGCGTAGCACCGGATATTTTATTGCTGTACTTCGGCCCGGGAAATTCGCGAAATAATAAACCGAGTGATGAGATAAATGGGCGCCGCGTCAAAATTAGTTTTTCGTGCCTCGCCTGGCCCGCCCGCCTTTTTTTTTATCTCCCTGCTAAGCAGGTTTTAAGAATTCCGCCCCGTGATTCTATAGCGCCTCGTTCCAGCCAGCCAGCTTTTACTCGCGGCCGTCGATCGAACGCGGAAAATGTTTTTATTTCCCCGGCGAGTTTTAAATGCGTTCCTGCAGCGGCCCTCAAAAGGATGTTGTTTTGTTTGCCTTTTTCCCCCAAGTGACGAATTGCATTGTTCGATACAGGATTTGCCAAAGCTTTAAGTTTCGAGGATTTGCCCTCTATTTATTTTCTTCCGGGCCATAGACCGGTGTATATCCTTTCGAACTAAAATGTTATCGCACGCCCGAGCGGACAATCCGAGGCCGCGACCAACCGGCTGGCCGATGAATTAAACACCTCCGTCGCGTTAAAAAACAATCGCGCTAAATTCATAAACAAGTCTTAAAGAGCCTTTTCTCCCACTGTGCATAATCCCCGATTCATGCATTCGTGCGCGATCGCGATTCCGCGCGCACGCACGGCTCCTCGGGGCGGCGCCCCCCCGCATAATAGCCAACAGCCGGGCCGGCAGTTGCCCCGGGAATGGGAAATCACCGAGCGAACCCCCCGCCTGATAAAATAGTCCGAAAATTCCGGCCTCCCCCGGCGGGCGTCGCGCGCCAAAGTCGAGTTATTCTTTCGTTTATTTTCAAAGGCCGCCCGGGAAGTCCCTCGGAATTGCATTAGACGGCGCCACCGCCGGCGGCGGCACTCGTTCCCAAGTTCGCGCCGCTTCGCTATTGATATTAGGAAAGTTAAGACGTCGTTTTAGCGGCGGGTATAAATATTTCAGCGGCGTCCTGTGCCCGCGGAAGGGAGCGAGAGAGCCGTGGCTCCGGGGGGGGGCAACTTTCGCGAAATGCCGCGCATTCGCAATGGCGGCGGCGGCGCCGTCTCCGGCTCCCCGGCGCTAATGGCTCTTGTTGCGACAGTTCCGTCAAAGTGCCCGGGAGCACTGGCTGCCAGTTGATAAAACTATTTGTCAAGAAAGGCCTCCTGCGGCGCGCCCCGGAAATTCCCCGCGCGATCGACTAGCCGCAAGCTCTGCATTTCACGCCCGACCTCCCGGCCATCCCAGAGCCCCGCGCTTCGCCGTATATATTAACGACCGGGCTCGAGTTAATCGCGAGCGCTTTAATCAAATCTAAGCTAATCTTTGTATCTTACTCCCCGTAGGCTCCTTTAAAGGATTCCTTCACCTTTATCCAACTTCTCATAGAGCTTCGATGGATTATCGATTATGTATAGTTTTTGTTTTTCAAAACAAGCGAATCATAATATACTGGACGGTGTGGGTTGGTAATGTTTATGCACGTGTTCCGGGTATCTTGTGTATTAAGATAGGCACAATGCAGATTATAAAAATAATTCCATCTGTATAAATACCGTACAGATAATAAAATGACGAAAAGTAGGTTTACGCTTTATTTTATTCTTGAAAAACTTGTTGAAATCTATTCTTGAAAAAACCCGAACAGCTTCTATGAAGTTAATTAAATCCATTTTTTCATTATTGTAGTAGTAAAACTAAATTTGCGGATAGAGATAAAATTTTCTCAGAACTGTCGTTGAAAGTCAACTTAGCTAATCGTACAGTCAAGATTATCTTTTGTTTGTACAATAAATAATTATTTATTTTCATAAATTTTCATGATTCTAAAATTTTTTAAATAAATAAAGCTATACGAAACATATTAATCTATCATAATATTATCCATGCTTCGTAAAATGGTACAAAATTATTCTTAACTTGTTACAACTTATTTTTTATTGTAACAACTAATTTATTACTAATCTACCCGAAAATTTAAGAATCATAATAATTTAAGAACCATAATACTTAAATTTTATTTCAAATCTGGCTAGTGTGATGAAACAGAACAATTTGAGATCATCTCGTTACTCCAAGTGAATGACGCATGGAACTAATACCAATTGTAATCCGGAAAAGCGATTCAGTGCAAGGCTAATGTCACTCGGTAGAAAAGACACAGTCGTAAGCGAGAAAGTCCAGTATAAATCTTGCTGGCATACAGTAAATAACTATGTTATAAAACAAAGGCATTAGATGTAAAGTACTAGTAAATAATTAAATAACGGTAATCGAATAATAACTTCCAGTTTTGATAGGCTTAATAAATAATATAATACAAACTATAGTTACGGTTCTTTTGATCTCAGTGCTCAGAGTCATAAAGTGTTACGCTATTGCATCAGCAAATTACAGGTATTAATTTGATTGATAGCAAATGAAAAATCCACGTTGATGTTTTAATGACGGAAACTATTGTCTTATCGGATTATCCACTATCATAACGACTTTGAATATACATACAAAAATTACAATTGTGTATTGTGCATAAGTAAGTAATCATAACATATTTTAAACGCGTTTCAAATAGAATTAACATTAACTTACTTATTTAAAATTTATTAAATTCAGAGAATTATTAAGTAATAGTTTCTTGACTATTTATTTCAAAAAGTGACAGTTACTTTATTTATACTGGATAAAAATTAAATATGTCTTAAATGTCTGTTTTCATCACTAAAATTAATATTTATAATATTAATTATAGGATACTCAAAGAGCATTTGATTACACATTTTTATTAAAATTCAAAAATAGTGACTAAATGTTTTTTAATAACTGTGATAATAAATGATTAGATTAACATATATATATTCGTTAATTATTTCATTAATAACTTGAGTAAATACACAATTACAGAATACATTGGCACACAATGTTCACATTGAAAGACTCTTTTTTATTGACACTGCTAATTATTTTTCTACCATCGTAAGTTTTATTATTAATTAAGTAAAGTGAATAAATTATCAATTATATCAAAGTTTTATTTCTTAGAATACTAGGCACTAGATGCCTCAGCTGTGGTGATCAATGTGATGAATGTGAATACGGTAATGTGTATTCAAAAACGTGTGAATTTAATGTTTGCTATAAGGTAAATCAGGAGTTTTACTACTATAATTATATAACATGTTAACATTAAATATTACTAAGTGAATCATTCCTATTGTGGAATATACATTAAATTGCAGGCTCCAGGTGATGATTGTGGATATGTAGATATGGATGATCGGTTGTGTGCTGAAGGTTCATATTGTAAGCATGGAAAATGCCAAGGGTGCTCTATAACGCCATTTAAATGTTATGTGGATTTAGAACCGTTTGTGGAAAGTACCAGTAGTTAAACGAATCATATAAACAAATTTAACCAACATACAAGAATCTGATTAAGTTAATGTTTAATATATTCTTTAACTCTGCAATAATTTTCTAAATAAAAAAGTGTAAAAATTCCTTTTCAGATAAATAAATATGACTTTATTGTGCAACTTTATTTATAATACTTTGAACCTATATATATTTCTTATCATAGAAAAATTTAATCATATCAGGCAAAAAACAGAAGACAGCGAGGAGTAAACAAATATATGTAAACAAGAAGTAATCCTATATTATAAAATCGTTATTTAATTCTTATTATTGCTAAGCTAAGGGACACACAATGAGCCTTTCAACAGCTTGACGCGATATAATGATTTACGTCTAGCTACCGGAAGCTAAAAGTAATCGCTAGTTTCCCGTCCGATGGACAGTGACCGTTTATCGCGGCGACTGGACGAGGCGATTTATCGCCCTGGGATTAGACGACCTGCAGTCGCGCAGTCTTGCGCCATTTGCACTACCGTTTAGCGTTACCGTCGTTACCCACGCAAGCTTTGACAACATTGTATTTATTTGCTAACCACCATTTACCTGTAGTATTGAGTTGTTGAATTTACTTAGATTTCAAATATTAGATTTAAAATGATTCATAGTATTAAGAATAAATATAGATTTATATTTCGAGATATTAATTATAAATTTTTCTTAAGCATTTACTTAAATATTTCAAGTAAGAAAACTAGTATTTTAAAAACTCAAATATTATGAAATATAACTGTACTCAAATAAGAATTATGTGCAGTTTTCTATAGTAAGTACTATAACTGTCGCAAAGGGTCGTAAAAAAATAAATTAAACTCTTTATTTCCTATTAACTTTCAACTGACAATCCTTTAGTGCACCTGTCAAATGCTATATGCAATTAAAAATATATCTAAATCACAACTCATTATAATTAAGTTCATACTTAATTAATAGCCATTAAATACGATTATTTCTTAAAATATCCATTTTTCTATAAGTGCAAACCAATTTGTTTATTATTTCTGTATGTTCGGGCAATATAACTTACTTGGTAATGCACACACGCACACATGCATTCATTAGAGAAGTTCATTTGCATTCGTGAGATATATTCATAAATGACATTCCACAGTACCCCGTGAAATTACGGTGCGATAGTTCCGAGTTGAGTGAGGGAGCCGATGGAGAGGGACTAGAGGGCATAATCAATTTCTATCGGAGGAAGACGATGGCGTACCGACGGAAGATTATTATCGTTGTGAGGTTAGGAATACTTATAGTTGTATAAGCTTTATTTCATTAAGATGGATAAGATCCAAAATTTCTATACATTTAAAAATACTCTACAAAGAAAACTTATGTAAATTTATTTTGGTTTAAACACCTTATGATTCCTAAAAAGTTCAGAGTAAACAAACGATTTAGCTCTGATGAAAGATGTATAAAATTTCTATGGCATAGATTATATCACAAATTAGTGTAAATGAAGGGAGAAGTTTCTATTTTTACTCTCTGCATTTAAAATGGCAAAAAATATATTTTTGTTAATTAATAAATATAATTAAGAAATAAAAATTAGATAAATCATTGTAACAAATATATTATAATATGTGTACAAGTATTTAAAAATAATTTAAAATATAACCAATTTACAGAAGTTGATATGATGATATGTCTAGGCTATGTATTATTTACATAATCATTTAGTTCAGATTAACTAAAATTATTTAGTCGTTCGATTCAAATACGCTTCCGCGTAATTTTGATTGCATCTATTTACCGAATCTCGTTAATTCCCTAATCTATTTATTAGTGTCATATTTAATGAAATGCTCACTATATTAAAATCACATTATACTTATATGTCAAAATAGCTTGAATTCGCTCAAATGCTACAAACGTATGGAATTAATTTAATGTTTGTGAACTTCTAATTAATGTATTATTATCTGATCTACAAACTTTAAAAAATATATTTAGAAAACTAATAATTTGTAATCTATACCCGTCTGTATATATACGTATATACCAGTTTAAAATTGATTAATTATTTGATTTGTAATATAATAGTTAGCTTGCAAATGTTATGCCAATTTTACCCAAATATGTCCCGAGATGCGAATCAGGCCACAATGCAAGCAACCTCTTAGGTGAAGAGTAACTTACCTAGTTTAACAATAGCGATACACAATTGTAGATCAATTTGAACATTGGTATGTAACAACTTGCAAGAGTCTGTTAGTACTCCACGGCGCGACCTAAATTCGAACAAATTTAATAGAACGCGAGCGATTTTTTATTTTCAACTCTATTTAAAGGTAATCGTTGACCGTAAAATGGAGCAAGCTAGCATCGTAAATTCCCGTAATCCCAAATGGAGCAATCAAACATTCCCGACGGTCTATGGCGACCACGCAGAGACCGATATCCACTCGATAAATTTTGGCCGATCGAGCTTACTGGACGTCGGCATGTAAGAACAGCTTTCATGTGCTAGGTTAGACTACAATCCACGCGGAACAATCAGTAAACAGAATACCAGCAATCAGCAGTTGTGTAAGCACAGGGAAACTTGAGCGCGAAATCGTGGTTCTCAATAATCTGTGGAGGGGAGATCGATTGCCACCCTACCTTAGATCGGGGTCACCGCTTTGGTTTATACAACGCGCACTGATTGGGGATTGTTTGCTCGAAGATGAACGGAAAACAATGCTAAGTTATTCCTTACTTCCGAAGCGCTATTTCCGCTGGAAGGATGCCAAAACATCTAAAAGCATTGCCTTCAAACTGGCTGAACTAATTATTATTAGGAATCCGCGGAACAGGAGAGCACAAGGATTAATAAGAATAATAATAGGGCTGTGGCTTTTAATACAGCTAACCCGTGCATATACATATTCACGGTTTAAAATCACGCTCTAATGGACGTCGAGCAATTATTAATGGTTAACGGTATTTCAGACGGCAGAAACGTAGCATAACTCCGTGGCAGATTAAAAAATGTCAAGTCCCCGGTCCGGTTCGTTAATCACCCGACTCTCCGCTCTCGACGCGTCACCCGAAAAAGTAAAAGAAAAAGCGGCTGCCGACCTTGCAATGATCACTCAATTACGCGAGGCCATATCTCGTGCGATTAAGAGCCGCGTGGACAAAGGGAGCGAGCCAGCAGCAGGTGCAAAATGTATAACTGGCTATATAGCCCGCGACCCACTCCTCCCTGTGATTTATAGCCCCTTAAGTCGGCCCCATTAACGCGCGCCGCGTTGACAGACGCCTCCTCCCGTGGGCTAATGCCCCGATCCTCATCGGGACGTATTGCGATGATCGCGCGCATTTGTTCGCGCGAGCCCGACTAATCGCCTTTCTGCTCATTCCGGCCACGGGCTTAGCCATCGGGTTGGCCCAGCCAGCCGACGCCTCGCAGAGTTTCGTCGAGTTTCGCGCAATTAGCGTTTCGGATTCGCCCCGCGAAAAGTTTCCCGCTTAACAATAAGGCTCGAGCTGCTAATTGGTTTCTGGCGCTTCGATTGTCTTGTTTCCCCGTGGCGACGCTGATTGTCGGCGCAGTTCACAGTTTTTAGAGCGCTTAGCAGCCTGTACAGCTTGTGAGTGCCGAGGCTCTGTTTCCAGACTCGGACGCTCGCGTGACTCCGCAAGTTGCGCGATATAAATCCGCGTATAAAGCGCCCCGCTAATGTGGTTAGAAGGTGCACTGTATGCGATTACTTTCAGCAAAATTACAGATTTAAACGTGGAATTGATTAAAATTTACCGTGGTTTATCAGGTTCGAAATCAGGAATATTCGAAAGTACTTGCATTTACGGATATATGAATTGTTTGCGGCAAAGCTACATTTTCGTGAATTCAATCGTGTTACTGCATATTTGGTCTCGTTATTTTTAATTGTTCTCTATTTTATTCAAAGCTCAGATAAACCACTTCTCTGTGTACGAATGCTGAGCTCGTTACAAATTTGCTTGCTAATAAACGCGAAATCAATATGAGATTCAAAAGTACCTCTTCAACAATCCTACAAATCAAAAAATAATTGTCATTGGTTACCAGAGGCTAAAATGTGCTACGAAATTCAATTAATTTTAACAAGATTTTTATTTTAATGGCTTTTTTGCTTTTTTCAAACTTGCAAATTCCAAATTTAATAGCATAAACCTTTTATAACGAACGTTGTAAACCCGGTTCCCCTTTGTCTCAGTCTCAAAATCATAGCTAATGAAACGCTATTATACTTGCAATTTTGTAAAGTTAAATATATGGGAAAAATGTTAAGCGTCAACGGCGACCGACGAAGAAAAATTGACGAAAATCGAAATTGCCTCACGCTGTAAGTTAAAAAAAAAAGAGTGTAAAATTCGGAGAGATAAGCGGGTCGCGATAGCCTTTCCTTTTATCGCGGGCGATTTGAAAACGTGTGCGCACGCGCCAGCGGGTGCTACAACGAAAATCCAATAAATCGAGCCCGCAGCTTCCGGACGGAAAAATCGAACAGGCCGCGAGAGCAGTTAATAAAAAGAAGAGGGATGGCGGGAGGGATGGGGGATCCTCGAAGAATACGGAGCGGACGGGGCTCCATAACTCAAGCGCCAGCGCACCTGAGAGGCCTGCGGAATCAAGGAGCGCGTGGATAATCGCGATGACCGACAATGGGGGTGTATCGGCTGGACGACGCTGTAAGCTCAGGGTCCAATAGCGATGCGGGTGCGTCTCCCTCCGGTGGGGCTTGTTTACGAGAGTCCATGCATCGCGGTTGATTATATCGGATAGCAAGACCGATCCTCGGATGTTACTACTGCAACTACTTTTGAGGCTACAGCTAAATCGACGGATTTAATCACTCGGGTCGGCAGGTGACCCCTAAGCGAGAGTTACGGCGCTCGTAAAAAATCCTTTGACAGAAGCTGCCTGACCTCTGGTTCGGGTACTGTCGTACACATGGGGTAACCGTCGTGTGAGTTAAGACCGATGCTATGACAAACTTGCACTGCGCGGATCGAATTAGTAAAGTGAACGTTTGTTTTATCGGCATATTTTTTTTATGCAAGATATTACTATTTCTATATATATCAAGTACTTTTTAAATGACTATTCAAATAATGTCGAAATTCAATTAATTTTAGCTTTTTTAAGTAATCAAGGAACACATACAAATGTATGCCAAATACTAGAAATTAGTGATATAGTTATAGTAACGATTGGGGTGAATTTCAAAATATAATTTAACTAAATTTACTTACATAGTTAGTCAACGTTATATCCTAAATGAAGCTTCATACAGTATGTACAAGTATGAAACAATTAATTTCTCTTGGGACCTACTTATTATTAGAGAGTTTGATCAATTAGATGATAATTATAGGAGATTACATTGATAAATTTATGCCAGAAGCTGAAAATTTCCAAAATGAAAATATTTTGGTTGTTATTAGAAATTAGAATATCATTAATGCTTGCGTACGATTTACCTTGTAAATAATATATTTTCTTTGTTTAATAATTAATTATTTCATTCAATGCTTATTGTAAACAGTGTTTTTCTATTTAGACTATGCGAAAATTAAAATGGAAGTAGACCTATCAAATAAAAAAATGACTATACTATCCATGACTTTTGAGCTTTCACTATAATTGCAAAGGAGTCAAAAAATATAAAAAACTTGATTTCAAATTAGTTACATGAGTTATATTTGCAAGACCAGATTTAATTAATTAAATTTAATTAAATTTATCCCTTAGACATTGTTTAGAGGTAGTATAAGTACAAACAGAAAGAGGAAATGCAGGATAAAGGACGGACAGACAATATCTGTCGTATAAATTATTCACATGCAGCATTAGTTATGCCTTTGAACGCGGTACTCTAGAAATAGCATGAACGCATAGTTTTAAGGATTTAATCAAATTCAAAATACGAACCTATCATTAACTAATGAACCGCACGGTTTGACTTGATGCAATATTATTTAGGTGTGAGGCAGCACACTATAGTGAAACTATGTGCGAGATGATCTTAAAACGACCATTGTATATAACGGTTTCATATAGGCGTAGCGAGAGATGATCGCGGTCGTTCAGAGAGCAATTCAAGCTGACTGATACAAGAGCGGTAATCTAGTGTAGAACCGAATGTTATCGCGTAAACGAGACGAGCGATTAAAATACTCGAGAATAAGGTGAGAACCATGATGAAAATCTCCGTCAGAATCTCAATAAAAATCTCAGTAAGAAGCAGAATGAGTTCTTTGGTGATAAGGAGCATAATACACCGATCGCTTTTACGTGTAGCGACAATGTTGTTTGGAGCTAATGGGACATAACAAGTTTAGTGCAAGACGCAGCTAAACCAAAGTCTTTGAATTGACAAACGAAATTAGAGACGTAGTGAAATGTCGAGGAAGGATGAGGGTAAATAGGTTTTCCACGTGACAGATGTTATTGAAACTTATCCGGAAATCCATCATACAGAATGATTGATGACCGATTATTAACTGTTACAATACATGAATACGAATTTCAAACAAAATATCTTCAGGCTCAATTCGTTTACGATTTATTCGGATTATGTGGTTCATCCTTACATAAACCCAAGACTTTTGTTGATAAATGATAAAACGAAATATAACAAATTAAATGAATAGACCAGAAAACCATAATTATATTTATTTAAAACAATAGTTTTTTTATAAGTATTCCTTTCTTTTTGATATTTTATACGTGTAGAAAGTATAAGAATTATATTTAATTTTAGTAAATCTTGCCTATAAATTTTATAGAAAATGATACAGTGAGAGAAGAGTGTGTAAAAATATCTAATATTTTTAATAAAAGTTAATATGCAATAGTAAATAACCACAGAGCGAAAACATGAAATAAATTATTATACAAGATAGTCTTTTTCAGAATTTTCTGGACAACTGTGAATTTTACTACTATTTTATTAAAAGTTCTAATTTAATATCACAATTCCTTTGACTATGATAGTCTGCTGTTTCTTTTTTTAAAAGTATACTAATTTTTCTTAAACTTTATGTAATTTTCCCTGAATCTCTTTTCTCCATGTAGGTTTATTGTCTACTGTTTCGTTAATTATGTTAAGGAATAATTTACAACAGTAGAATGACGGTAAAGCCTGACATTCTTCGCACAGCTACTAATTCCGTAGAGACCTTCAGTTTGCATTTCAGTCTCATTACAATGTATTTCTGTAAAGTTGTTCCTCTTTAACATGCGCAATGTAATATTTTATTTATTTTGATCTCGGATCCTTTAGCCATTCCCTTTTTCCCATTTGACATGTAACTCCGCATCGGCGGGCTTACGCCCTATTCCACTGGACCGTTAAAACGGCTCCTATTCTTTTGCGAAGTCCCCCCGCACCATAATCTTTCAGTCGATGTACATTTCATGGAGGTATTACCCATCGTTAGCGCGTCCTTATTAATGGCAATCGATATCCTGGGGGAGTGGCGAAAGGTTCGGGCGGGTAGCGCCAGGCCAGACCGACGGGGAACTTCCGCCGTGAAGCTTACTCGGGCCATAGCCCCGCGATCGGGAGCGATTGGCCCATCAATTTCCCCGGGTTCCTCCGGGCCGGCCTACATTACACCTGCCACGAAAAAAAAATCACACGCGACGATAAAGCCTCGCCCGGAGCATCGCCGATAAAAAGCCCGCGGGCCATTACGGGACGCGGGGCGCGCATTCAAAGAGAACAGCCGGGGCGCGTTAGGGCGCACCCGTAAAAAAAGCGGCAAGACGCTGCGAACAATATACGCCGGAGTCCCGGGCGAAATTCCCTGCAGGCCAAGCCGGGACAATGGCGAAAGAACCTCGGCGACGAGGATTGAATTTTGATTTACGGGCCCGGGATGTGTTTGCCCGGCCCGACTCCCCGGAATTCCGATTATGACGCGCGCCCCTCGTCGCTCAAGTAACTGGAATTTTCGGTAATAAGGGCGAGTTCATACGCGGGCGTCTTCCCCGAAGGCCGCGATGATGGATCGCGGGCCCGCTTTACGATCCGGACAATGGGAAACACTGGCCCGATGCGCCGCCCGGTTAATCTCCATCGGAATTTATGTCCGTCCGCCTTCGACGATCGTTCCCCAGGTATGCGCACTTCCCAGACAGGACCCCCGGCGCCCCTGGGACTCCCTCGGAAGTGCACTAAGTACCTACATGGAGTTTTCTAACGGGAATTATTAGAGTGGACCAGTGCTCCCTGGTTAATCGTTCGGTAAGGCTAGACACGCGCGAGCCGCTCCATTCCAGCTAGGGTCCTAATAAAAATGTGGCGCGAGTAGAGCGGAAACCGCGCGAGACGAGATTAGCGGGAATAAAAACCGGGCGAGACAAGGCGACCCCGGGGGAATTTCATAAAGGCGTCCGCTGACGCGGGCAGATTTCGCGGGCCGTCGCCACGAGCGCCGGGTGAAAAAAGTCGCGGCGCTCGGCTCGCCTCCCCCCGTTAAGACCCCGGCTAAACGGAGCCCGCGGCTATTGTGTCCTCCCCCGGCATCGAAATAAGATGCGGCTGCGGGATGCGGACATTTCCGCGTTGAAAAGTTATCCGAGGTCGATTCATCCGCCTGCTCGAGGGGAACCGCTCGATAATTCCCGAGCCCTGCCCACTCGGCCTGTTAGCGGACGCCGCAGGCGGACCCTCGAGTATCCCTCCATAAAAACACCGTGGAGGGCGCACGAATCCGCCTTCGATTCTCCCGGTGAAAGCGAGCCAGCGGAGGGGGGGGGGGGGCAAGCAGCCGGCCGGCAATCGGGTCTAATTTAGAGGTTCGCGGCCCACGGGAAATCCTTTCACGAGCTTCGTCGCTTTTTCTTTTTGTGCGCCCGCGCGCGGACTAAACGCCGCGTCGGGGATTGACGAGGGCCCGGCCACTTCTCGCGCCCGGCTGGCCCATTAGTTATTTAGCACGGAATCGCAGCCCCTGTCAAATTCCTGGATTTACGTCGCCCCTATCGAGCCCGAAAGGTGGCCCTTCCCCTTTTTTTTTTTGTTCAACATTCAATGGCGGTGGGCGTGTGTAGGTGCCGTGACGCGGAGAATTATCGCGGGAGTTTGGCGAGACGCGATGTAAAGGCGGATAAGTTTGGCCGAGCTTCTTTCTTTTGCCGGTGTGCGCGCGCCCGGACGGGTTTTACAGAGGTGTAATATATGTTAACCGTCGGCCCGGATAAAATCTTGCATTATAACTTGGCGAGATTAAATATCGCCGGTCACTGCCTGGATAATCTCCGCAATCCCTGATAAATCAAAAATACGACTTTCCTAAATATCATAATATTCATTATTCATGCTGCCACGGCGAGTAACTTCGTCGCGGCGTTAGAGGCTTAACGCATTACGCTTTGATTTAATGGACGCGGCTAATTAACGCATTGCGGGCCGAGGCACCGCACGGCGCACTCGTCCCATATAATTACTCCGAATTCATCTGTAGCGGCCATATACCGTAAAGTTAGCCAAGATATTCCAGCGGTTGCAGTTCAACCGGCTGAAGTATATATCAAGGGAGCGAATAAAGGAAATCGGCTTCGCGCGCATAATCAAGCCATATAGCGATCCCAAAGCCGCCTTTAAAGCCGTCGCGTGGGAATAAAATTCTAGTGCAATTTTTTTGTAATTCAACCGGGCTGAATAAAGCGCGCGAATGATTCCGGGAACGAGGAGAGTCTCGGCCGTCCGACTCAATCTTGCGACCCCCGCAAACCCATATCCCTCAAAGAAAGAGAGGGAGATAAATAAAAGAGAGGCACGGCCGCGAGAGGCTACATACTCGGCCGGCCGGGGGACCTTGCGGTCGCCCCCGCGCGTCTCCTCCGGCTCGAATTTCTCCCAGCGCTCGTCCTTTTAGCCGATCCGAGCCGAGTAGCGGCGACCCGAGGCCGATAGAAGGCCGCGGCCTGAAAAATCGAGGTGGACGCCCCACCCCAGAGCTTGCGGATTAGTCGGACGGAGAGCGGCCCGGAGACGCCCATTGCGACTGGAGGCCGACGGATGCCGCGGGCACGCGCCGGAAATTTGATAGTTATCCCCTGGGGGGGGAGGGAAAGCCCGACGTCTTTCTGTAAGGGGTTGTTAAATTGAAAAAGGGCCCTTTTTATCGAAGTTCGCGAGAGGGTTTCGCTGTATTACACCGGCGGTTCGCGAGAATTACAACCGCCTGCTCGTTTTATCATATATCGCACCGAAATTCCCGGGCAGGGCGGTTTCGCTCGGCGAGCGTTATTATAACTTCACGCGGCAAAGTTGTAATGTGTTTTGACGCGCGGCAAACCCGGAAACTGGACTCGGTTGCAAAGGCGCGCGTTGCGATAAATAATTTTGAAAATGTGTCTGTGATACGCAATACGCTTTGACAAGGCCTTGATTCTTATTAGGAACTATGGGTAATGGTATCGGGCTGAATGTGTCGATCGGCGCTCAATGGACCGCACCGAATTCCCATCCTTTACATGAAATATTCATGAAAAAAAATGAATAATTAATGTAATCTGCAAGGGAATATTGTGCAAAAATATTTAATGATAAACAGGCAGAGACGACGTGAAAGCCTTTCAAGTAAATTCTATTCAAACACAATTTGGTGTATCGTAATAATTATAGGTGGAACAAAATTAAAGTTTTAATTATACTTGGTCGATGGAACCCGGTAGAGCGTGCGGCAGAACTAAGTACTAGAAATTAATTTCTAAATTTATTCATAAAGAAACAGCGCGAGAAGACGCATAGAATAATGATACAAAGGATGTTGTAATTATAAATGAAACAAAAGACGGATTCGATAAGACACAGAAATTAAAATGAAGAGTATAATTTATATGTATAGACTAGAGTGAGGTATCGCATAAAATCTATCATGGCAAAGGTGCAATTGGAGCGAATCGCAATAAAGGATTAAGAAAAAGATTTATACTCTTACTTCTCCTGCAAGAATTTACTAGACTCTTACTGTCTAAGTAGAAAAGATATGCGCTCTAGTCAGACGTATCGTATAGTTGAAACTCGACGTGCTCCTATGCAATTTATAGCGCCGGATTAAAATTACCACTTATGAATTCTCCTTTATTTCCAGCTGGAAATTGCCCCGTGTCCTCCGCGGCGAAGCCAAGGCCCTTGTAACGCGGAAATCGCGAGGGAGCACAGGGGAACAAGGGCCGAGAAAGCGCCTACAGCGGCGCTCTCGCGTCCTCGCTCATCCTTTGATTTTAAACCCTATCGCAGCAACGAGGAAACGGCGATAAAATCAGCCGCGATCCGCCGGCCTGGATCTCCCCTTATAATCCGGCGGGGACGATGCGCGCGCAGGATGGAACGGGGCCACTTGGGGGAAGCGCCGCGCTCACGGACGGCACACCTGGGCGGTAAAAAATCGCCCGGGGCCTCGGCCCTGTAAGCGCCGCGGCGTCTTGGGGCAGGGGGGGTGAGACGATCTATTCCATCCCGCGGGCGGATCCGCACCCCCGGGACTTTGGTTCGACGGGGCCGCGCGGCGACGTATTTCTCCCCGAGTGCTTTCGCCGGGGCGGGCTTACACGGGGCGGAGTGGTTTACGCGCGGGAGGGGACGGGGGGGGGGAGAGGAGGGACGGGGCGGACTCTCGAGTGGGGCATGCCTTTCATGCTGGGCTCTCCTCTGTTGCAGAGCCTATTACCGAGATTGCCGGCGGCGCCGACCTGTTCATCAACAAGGGCAGCACCATCAATCTCACTTGCCTGGTGAAGAACGCGCCCGAGCCGCCGATCGCCATGATCTGGAGCCATAATCGACAGGTATGCAGGCGGCGAAGCGCCCGTCCGAGCGCGCACCAAGGCGATTGAAAGTGCGCGCAATGAGGTAGCTGGGACGCTCCCGCCTTCCTCAAGAAGATGATCTCAATGCTGGCTTTAGCGCGCGGCGGGAAATTTAAAAGCGGCCTGTTAATTTTTCACTCGTTTCAAACTTCGTCCCGCTGCATATAAGCGCATAAACTACTTTAATTGTTCGCTTTTTCCTGCTCCAATTCTCCCCCCGCGGATTTATCTTCCCGGCATAACTGCACGTTCCAGATTTCAACAGTCCGTGAAACCTAAACCCGTAAAATAGATTGTCTTGCATGCAAATTTAAAAGTTCCCTAAGGTGCCATAAGTGCAAACATTTATCTTCCCTTCCCTTCTACTCCAACATTTTTCACCTTCACCCCTGCTTTAATTAAAAATATCTCTCCTAATAGAATCCACTTTCAAAATCATTTATTATAAACCATTATCATTTCTAATCGACGGTACTTCTTTTTAAATCGATTTATTTTAATCACTTCAGCAGCGCATACTGATTCTTTCACTCATACCTATACAATAATTTTCTTAAAGACTATTAATTCTATCTTTTGATAATATCATTTAACTAAAAAGTGCCTATTATATCCAAAATATTTCTTTAAAGTATCCAATAAATACATGCTTTTTCGTTTCTTCGATAAAATTGTGTTTTCATTTTCACAGATATTTTTGTGATATTTAAACGCAGCACTTATTATTTAAATGATTAATTGGAAGCTTTTGAAATCATATTGCGTGAAAATGTAAAACCGTATTTTTATTTTTCGATGAAAACTCAGATTTAATAACAATATTTATTTAAATATATAAACATGTGGAAAGATCGTTCAAAACTTTATTGTAGTTAATATGCATAAATATTTATCACGAATGAACACGTATAAAAGACAATGAAAAAAATTTGCTTTGTTTTCGAGTTAAATAAATTTTCAATCGAATTCAATATATACGTATTTGGTGAATATATACTTACGAAAAACATTTGTAAAATCTATAAGAAATAATTCATTAGTAAAATCATATTGAATTGTTCATGAATCACCTGAATAAAGAATTTGAACAAAAGAATATTATGTAAGTAGTATACTATTACTTGCAACATATATTTTGATTCAGAATCAGTATTATTTTTATTTGCAATAAAATTCGATAACGGCCTAAAATATTTTCATTGCAGAGTTTAGAGGGTTATAGATACACCAGTATGCATACCCTCTTAACTGTAGCATGAAATGAGGCAAACTCCACAGAATGGCGTAGGGCAATCGTCTAAAATAATTATAAAAGGGGCATAAGGCGGATGCGCGCGTTACCGCGGAAAACTCCCGTAACGCTAATGCCGCAACAGAGCGTGTATATATGAATTTAAGTACGCGATGCTCGGGTCTATGGCGCTTACACGACCCGCGGCCGAGCATTTGTTCCACATCCAACGCCAGTTACTATGCGAAGTGCATGTACTTACGCTTAAACATGTATGCACGGCTTTGAAGCCATAAAACCTCATTAAAATACAAAGAAAAGGACTTTATGGATCATTGAGTCAGATACGATTCAATAAGCTATGATATTTATAGAAAATTTTGCTTTTACACAATTTGCCCAAGTACCAGATATTAATAGCAATTATAGCGGCTTTTTAACGACTCGTAATTTTACTTTAAAAGCAGAATGTATCTTTTAATAACGAGGGCGAGTAACGCATTTCGACTTAATAGACTCCGAATGATTCGATGAATTTTTCAACGCGATTGCCTTACCCCTCAACATTCATCTTGCGCGAGAAAATAGCCGAGTTATAAAAGCGCACAATTAAGGCTACGGGGGTAGAAGAAGAGTTGTAAAAAAAGGACACTTAATTCATTCCTTATCTGGAAACAACGCGGAGGGGGGGCGGGGGACGTAAGCTCCCGGGCCGTTTGGTACTTTTCAATCGGCCGGGTCAGCGGAGCGTGCAGGTAGCCGGGACCGTAGCGCATGGCCTTAGCGCGGAAACGGCCTCGTTGCATTATACAGGGCCGAGGATAAAGACTGGCGTTCTCTTTACTCGCAGGCGATTAACTTCGACTCACCGAGGGGCGGCATCAGCCTGGTGACGGAGAAGGGCCCCGTGACGACCAGCCGGCTCCTCATCCAGAAGGCCATCCAGAAGGACTCGGGCCTCTACACGTGCACGCCGAGCAACGCCCACCCGAACAGCGTGCGGGTCCACATACTGAACGGTAAGGGGCCCTCGTTCGGCCAACGCCTGCGCCCGGGGATTCCCCGGAGACGCGGCCACCTCCCACCGATCGCCGGGCCCGCCTTTCCTCCCGCCTCTCCCCCCCCCTGTCCCCTGAATTATAATCCGGTCGACCGGAGCCCCGTTCAATCTCGCCGAGGCTGCGATCCAATCGCACCCCCGGGCTCATTACGAGATTTTTTTAACTGGGGATGGCGCGGTCCTCCTTTGTGTCGCTTTAAGGAGATAAAAAAAAAAACAACGGGCGAGTGAGGGAATAAAGAAGCGGTACCGGGAATTCTTTCACGTCATTGCAATAATTTCTAGATTTATCGCGACGCGCGTTTCACCCGGTAAAGTTCCACTAGCCGTTACAAGTCGCTGCCACTTTGATTTACCGACCGTTAAAGTCACTTTGTGAGTTACCGACCAATTAGAAATAAGCAGCTGGCCCACGATACACTCGGAACGTCGCGGAATACATCGAAATGGCCAAAAATGACCCTGAAATTAACTCGTTCTTCAAACGCAAATGATAATCTAATAATTAAAAGATAGGTGACCTGAACAACTACGAAATTTCACTTTAATTATATGGTCGAATATCTAGTCTATTCATAATGATTTGTTATTATGATAATATAATAAAAAAGTAATCAGATACTGACGAAAATTGTAATAGCGTGTATTAAAATTAACCTATAGATTCACGAGCGTGTCGTAAAATAAATCAATTAATTATTTCACATATATATATAAGTAAATAAATTACAATATATTAACATGTAAATTGATAATCACAATTGATACGCAGTTTTATTAATTTCTAATTGATTTCGATCAAACTATAATTGTACGATATTTAATTATAAAAATTTTGTATAATGAAGCTATCGAATAAATTTACACAGTTTAAATCATATTTATGACCAGCTGAAAAATATTTGTTATGAGCATTCACTATAATTTTTTAAACGAACAAACACGCGTGAATTTTTTTACCGAATTAGGTTGACGTAGAGTAAAGCATGACGGCAAAATACACATTTAAACACTATTTGCTTCCTTTCTGCACACATGTAGAGATTGGACGGCTGAACAATCGGCATCGTTCATAGACTAAGCGCTCAATTAAAATCGAGCAAACAGCATTTTCGCGCGCGAGTTCCCGAGTGTTCAGCCGCACGAGAGAGTTCGCTGGGGGCCCCAGGGCACTAACTGTATCATCAATCATTAGCCCCGGTAAAAGGACGGCTCCTTTAAAGCCTTTGACGGCGAGCGGCCTTTGAGTTCGTCGACGAATGCGGCGGCCGCGGCGGCTGGGCTCCTCCTTTCTTTCCTGCATTTCGCCCCGGCTATTATTATGCACTTTGGATAATGATATAAAAGGAAGAGGGCTCGAGTACTACTTCGAGGGCGGAGGCCGGGCTAAAAGCACCCGCGGGAGGATATATTCCGGGCGAATTTATCGGGAGCAAAGGATCGCGGCCCGGGCTCGTGATAAACGCCGCGGCGAAGATGACGGGAAGCGACGAGGCCCGCTATGTTTATTCTGGCCCCTCGCCTCCCGGACGTTTTAATTCGAATGGCTTTGTCATTTTTATTCGCGGCCATTTCTCGGCCGCGCGCTCCGGGGAACTCGCGCCCTCGCTCCCCATTCTTCCCTGCTCGGCTTTTACGGAGAAGTTGGTAATTTTTCTACTCGCCGCGCGCACTCGCGGGGATTTCAAGAGATTGACTTTTTGAGTTACGACCCCGCTGTTTATTTGGAGGACTTTTTTCATCTCATCGGCGTCCTTGTGACCTCCCTCGCCAGCCAACTCTTTTACCGACCTCGGTATAATTGCCCTCCTCCGCTTGCGAGAAAATCTTCGGAAAGGCATTAGTCATGCGAGTCGACTGAGAATAAATTGAGGCCAAACAAAGGGCCATTTGTCATTTGCTACCGCGACACGCGTTGTATTACGATTCGGCCCGTTCGATGCTATTCGGAAAAATATCGGTACACCTTTCTTGCGGTAGAAAAACATCGGAACGCTTATTATGCAACAAACCAGCTGCTTTAAAAGCAATCGCTTCGTTTCTCTACTAATGCTTCTGCATTTTTCTTCTTTTCAATTCGCGGAGGTTATTCAATAACTTTACGTTTAAAAAGAATAAGCAATTAACGCGAAACAATTTATTAAAAACTAAAATTAGAGCATGAAACCGGCCGACTTTTGAATTCGTTCGAGCAATTCTGTAAGGTTGTTAATTAACAAAAGCGGGAAAAATAATCAAACTGCTTTAACAAACGGTTTTAATGCGACTGTGCTATATGACACTGAAAGTGGAGCTTCAAACAGTGGCTCTTTCATAGCAAATTTAGTCTTTATACTTTTCCTTCATCGCAATCTGAAAGAAAATTGGAGCCCGGGTGTGAAAAATACAAGCATAACAAGGTTCTCGGGATAGCTCGTACGACTCGAAACAAATCCGGCTCAACCCGGGCGAGACTCCATTTCGCCACCGCTAATTATCCCTGGCTGGTAGTCTCGAGCATGGGGAGGATCTGTCAGGTGCACAAAGTCTTGATGTGACTCCTCTCTCCTGAACTGTTTGGGACGTCTTGGCTGCGCTTAGGACAGAAGACTCGAGCTTGAAATCGGGCAAGTGACTGGGCTCGGGAAGCCTAGAGCGCACAATTCTTGAATCCCTCTTTCGGCGTAATAGAGATACGCGATCCTTCCGCGGTTCTTGCGCGCTATTTTTAATAAAGCAACAGGATACCTTGAAATAACACTTTTTGTAGTCGTGAAATAATAATTAAAGATTAGGTCTTGGATATTACATAAAATTTTATTTGGCAGAATAATCAATGATAAATTATAAAATGTTTTCTGTTTAAATTGATATTAAGTATCGAAATTTACAATTTTGGTGATACATGTCTGCCATTTCAAAGAAGACTCCAGATGATTACTTAAAGTTTCATCTTGGAAAATAGACCTATAAAACCAGTCTAGTATAGGGCAAAAATATGAAATAAAAAATTTTATGTTCTTATGCAAAAAATTGAAAACTACTCTCATAAAATATCTAATTAACGTGGGCTTTACTTGCATAAATATCACTGTTACTGATATACTGCGTTTGATAAAACTTGGAGCATATCTACTAAAATATACGTATTAATAAGTTATCAGATTATAAAAAAAGATGAAAATTTTTAAGATCTAGAATTTTTCCAATTTTTCGTAATCTCATTTTTAATAATCTTTTTGTAATTTAATTTTGTGGCTTAAAATGCATTAAACTATTATTATGTTTTCTATAAATTAATACATATTAATAATATATTATGCAATACGTTGTATTATTTTTCTATTTACTTTGAAACATTTGCGATTCTGCAAGTATATGCAGCAAAGTCGTAGTTTAATACACAGTTTCGTTGATTGCATACTCAAAAATATACGTCTATTTTTTCTTTACAATCTTGATTTTGCATACTCGGAATTTCTCAAAGCATATTGGATGGTTTCATTTCTAAAGAAGTCGTATTTCATTACTGTTTACGTTGACATATGTTCTACGGTTTGTTTCGCGTTTGAAGCTAGAGCAGCATCTAGCCTTGAGCGTAATAATTTAAAGATACCGTGGAGAAAGAATAAGAATAATGTCGTTCCTTTATCATGTTGGAATTCTCGCAACAAATTTCAGGGAAAAAATTGAACCGTCGGCTGCATTCTCCAGTAACAGAAATAAATCGATTCTGAAACAAAAGTACAAAGAGGAAATCCTACATTCAAATAAATCTTATTAAAATTAATTAATATTAAGGAGAAGAAGAAATGATTCAAATAAACTTTTATGAATGATACATTTGTCAACGCTTTTTGACGCTGTACCATCTCGACCGGGGCATTTATCTATTCTTGATTAACCTTCCGCATACGGTTCATATTAAAAACATAATAAGCCACTTGCACGTATTTGAGAATAAGCGAGAAGCGTAAAAGCTTGGATAATTCCACTCAGTCTGACCGCATCGGGAAATGACTACTGACAAGTTCGAAACTTAAGCCTCGCATCACTCTTGTCTGTACAATATTTACAAGAGGCCCTTTAATCCGGAAAGTAAAGGGAAAACTCCATTGGCAAGAGATCAGTACCATAGCTTAGTCGGTTTGTTTCAGAAGAACACCCAGCAGCGATGCATCATGGGGCTGGCGACAGAATGGCGGGCAGACTGCTCCCGGTGGTTCTGCTCCTCAGGATGATATTCTAGTCGGTGTAATCTGGCCGTGACGGGCGCCGCCGCGGCCCTATCTCCCCAATGCTCCCGAGTCTACACACTCACGCACGACCTTCGACGTGTACTTGCGGAGGCCCACGGAGTAAGTGGGTGGCGGAGGCATCGGCTTTCCCGGGACACCCGAGGAACGCCACCGACGCAAGCGGATCGCGCCCAGGAAATAATACAGTTGCCGCGCAAGAACAAGGCCTCCTCCGCGACAATCGAAAGCCTACGTGCGAGCATGCGTGGATCTCGGAACTTTTTTTATAATACATTAGTAGTGCGCGTGTGAACTTTGGCTCCTTGACAGTCGACCGACGAACACCGCTTTTCGTTACTCGCACGCTCGCAGTCGTCACGGGATCAACGGATTGTTGCCGGATTAATTGAGAGTATCTTGAAGGCATTGGATGTGGATCGAACCGAATGTCAGAAACTTTTCTCCGGGTTCGGCTTTCGCGATTTTTCGATTCGCAGGGTAGACGGTAGTGCTTCAATAAATCCTTTTATTATTAACTTGTCGATATATCGGATTATATTAAAAGGACAGACTGAAACTACAGTATATAACGTTTTATTTATTTGGAGAATTAATAAATTGGTTCAGAACAAAATTAGAATACGCGGATGTATATTTTGTGATTCTCTCTTATGAAACTAAACTCTTTTCAAGAGTATAGAGCTTAATTTTAGATGTAGATTTTCGTTGAATCTAAAATCATAGAAAAGAGAAAAAAATTATTTATTATTGAAATAAATATGTATTATAATTTTTATTAATATAAATCTTTATACGTAGAAATGAGTATATCAACTCGTTAGCTACTTGATATATAAGTACTATTTAGGTTTTTTAATTATCAATTAAAAAATATAATATTCAAATTAATGGTGTACTCGATGAATTATGGACATTGAGATGAAATTGTGTATTTTGTTAATTAAGCATTATCAACGCGCGCATTGTATATAAACACTCAACTGTAAATAAAACACATTACAATAATTTCTTAGATTAGTGTTATGAAAAATCGCACGGAATTTAAGAAGTAAGAGAGAAAAAGAGTCTACGAGAAAAAAATCTTTGATTAGAACTGGAAATAATTCCTTCTATATTCGATGAAATATGTGATTCAATATTTCGTAATTATTAAATTTATTGAAATTATATTACCTAAATTAATGCTACTAAAAAAATTGTTTTTTGTTAATGAATCGAATAGATTTGTAATATTGAACTAACTTCTAAACCGAAACAATTGAATTCATACCAAAATTAACAATGTTATCGAGGTTACTTACTTACTCTTACTTTTTATTTCTTAAGTATAAGGTAATTTATCGTTTTTTAAATAGATATTTCAAAATGTAAAATGAAATAATGAATTTTCGAAACTTTTTAATTCCATTTACCACAAAAATATTTAATAGTAAATTGTAATTTAAGATAGAATACTTCAACTTCAATCTTCAGTGGTAAATAAATAACATTCAAGCTATTTTTTATAATTTGAATTGTTAGAATAATAAAAATGTATAATATTTACATTTGTTGTACAATGAAGTCATCGTAATAAATGTTTTCTTAATACAAATGCGTTCAAAATAATTTATTTAATCTCAAGTTTATTTTGATGTATTATTTATTTAATTGTTTCTAAAATTTTTAGATTATTTTATTTATTTTTCTATAATTCTATTAGTATGAGAAGGAAATACCAGGTAAGTTAATTTTTTATAATTTTTACAGTAAATTTTTCATTTTAATTCAAAAATCTATATTTTAAGAAGACACTTATATAGTG
Organism: Sycophaga agraensis; assembly: GCA_018906755.1. Classification (NCBI taxonomy): domain Eukaryota; kingdom Metazoa; phylum Arthropoda; class Insecta; order Hymenoptera; family Pteromalidae; genus Sycophaga; species Sycophaga agraensis. The sequence continues at coordinate 2,661,179 of JACCIE010000003.1, forward strand.
AGTATATTAAAACTTATTTATTAAATCATAAAACAATGACAAAGATAATTAAAATGTTTTTATTTGGAGCTTATTGCAGAATAAACCACTTTCGTAAATAATAAATTTATTGGTCGTTTCTAAAATTTTATTATATTTGGATTTTTCTGACAAATGCTGCATGAAAATAAATATATTGATTTCGAGAACTAGTATAATTGATTAAATACTTACAAATGTTTTATTATTTGTTATCGTTATAATTTATTATTCATAATTAGTATGTTAACTACATGTATTTATTTACTTTATTTTTAACTAATGCAACATTGCTTTGCGGAGCTTACTGTACTTGTCATACATCAGTTCGTGCATGGTCCAATTATCAACGTATACTCTCACTTCGAACTATTCCATTTCGAAACTATGCATTTGATATCTTGAATTAGGCAGAGCTATATATCTACGTATACATATTTGATCTTAAGTACTGTTCAAGGGAATGGTATCTAATGGTTTAATAGTTTCTTTCTAACTAATTCTCAATCATTTTTATCTTCATTTATATCATGTTTCTTAAAAGAAAGTTAAGGCCAGAATTATATCTATAATTTTAGAATTCTGTGCAGATTTAACAATTAAATCAATTCGTGAATACGCGCTCAAATTAGATTTCGGTCTAAATTTAACCCTTAAAACAATTTCATTATGAAGTTTATATCTGTACTCCTAATATAAATCTTACGTGGCCTATTCCAGAAACAATAACCACTAATGTATGTTTAACTGCCATTGCACTTTGCATGAGTATCATCAATTCCGAGCATGTATACTTGCACCAAACGAGTCCATTTTAGGACCGCTGGATATAGAACTGCTGCCGTGACCCCTGAAGCTTTATCTTCGTTAAGGGCGCGAGCAACCGCGTAAAAATGTCTCCTTCCCGGATTTTTAACTCCCGGGAAAGACGATAAAGCGCACACGCGGCGTAGTCTACTTTCGCTCGGATGTATCAGCCGCCAGAGCCGCCCGGCTTTAACGCCTCTGCGCGCGATGAGCTCGCGCTGCTGGAGATAAGCTGCGTTTCTTCGCGATCAAGGTATATGGAGTTGCTCATAAGGACTTTGCACCTCACAGTTTCAGGATGCGGGAGTTCGCTTGGCATCGTCAGCCGTTATCTTCTCTGGATAAATATAGCAGCGTATAGTAGTAACGCTTATTCAAATTCGTAATCAGCTAAGTTTAGCTCTGTCAATATTTTTTACGTGTCAATATCGCCTGACGTAAAATAAATAATTATTAAAAACCATCGTTGAAACCTGTTCAAGCAATGGGGTTGGATTTTTATTTGTATAATAAATATAGAACAATAAAAAACAAAATACTAAATATGCAACAGCATAAACTTTAAACTAGTGGCAGACGTTTACTTAATTCATTATTACAAAATAGATATACCTCACCTTTCAGACTTATTGTATATATGTCAATATAAGCCAGCACTGAGAGAAATAGCTAAATTTTACTCCATATAAAGTACAGCTGAGTAAACATAATTTATTATATTTCTTATATGAATATAAGTGAATGATTATTTATTTAGAAATCTACATATCTTCAATCGCGTGTGTTAATATGTACATATCTCAGATAGAGAGAGGGCAATCAGGAATAGAGGTAGGTTGCCCTGCGAGACCATTCACTATTACACTTTTATAATTCATCATTATGTAATTAATGTAGACGGGTGAAGGAGAGTGGAGAAAAAGGAATGGAAAGGGATCGCACGGCGTAGGAGCCAGAACATCCATAGGTCCGGGCGAGTCGAGGAGGGGAAGATGAGCTGCAGTAGCAGAACGACCCGCGAGGCCCTATGCGGGCTAATGTAACGGTCAAAACGGGGGGGGGCGATTTCCACTGTCCATGATATTCGCAACACAAGGGATAAAGGGCAGGTAAAAGGGGCAAAGCGAGAAATAGCGCGAACTCTTACTGAGATTCTTTCCCTATCTCACTGAGTAAACACTTAAACTCCGAGTCTAAAGAATAAAATCATATATCCATTAATAATTTGAGATTTATTTTATACAACATTATAAATTATTTATCTTTTTTATTCATTCAACGTAGTGTATTTTTATGTAATGGGGTACATGATTGCTACTAAATTCGTAGATTATAGTAATTTCTACTATACCTTCTGTAATTATAGTAGCATATTCTTCCATTATATAGAAATATAATAGTGAGATTGTTATTAATTTTCATATCTTCATTCTCTCTAATTCATTCATTCTTTATCGAGAACTAGGACCGTCTAGAAAAAAATCGAAAGAAATGGGAAAAAATCAGCCGTGCGTCTCAAGTTCTTAGTTTCGCGCGAACGGACAGACGGAGGTGCACGCGCACGTGCGCACCGCCATCCCTCGCACCGCCTTCCCTCCCCCCCACCTCTCACCAACTCGAAAGTAGCGCCGGGCGGAGCGGCAACTCGAAAGTAGACAAGTCAATTTTAGAAATTCTTGAAATGGAGTAAACTAGTCCGTCGGCCCTCAGCCAGCGGAAACGCGACGCGGCAAAGTTTGCCCCGCACGCGCAGAGCATCGGCCCAACGCCTTCGCTTCCGGAACGAAATCTTCTAGTGCCGTACACCCGGCTGTAGAGGAACGCGCGGTGGCCCTATAACTTTTGAATTCATGGTTGTTTCAGACAATTGCAAAAACGATTGTTTACAACTCTTGACTTTTACTCGATTGAACGCTTTAAGAGCGAACAGCCCGGAGGGAGGGTTAAGATCACGGGTCGGTATTGTCGCTAATACTTCTATCGAAGAATCGCGAACTTTGTAAATATGTGCGGACAAGGATGATAAAAAAGTTACGATGGAGTATCGACTGGAGTCGCGCACGAGAATATTTTTCATTTAAAAGTTACATAAGAGTTTGACATTCCATGGATGAAATTATTGTCAGTTCAAAAGTTAAAAAACAGTTAAGCATTAGGTCTGATGAAACTTTCTAGAATAATTCCAATAAACATTTAAAAACTGAGCCGTCTATAATAGTAACATTAGGTGATCCTTAATTATTCGTTATCTAATAAGTCAGATATTTTTAAATCTTTTTACCGATTAATTTCCCTAGTACAAATATACTTGTTGATCATACTATAGCTACAGATCTATAATAACTAATTAATTAATAATAAATTTAATTAGCTAATTGTTAATTCATTAGTTAATTGCTAATATGTTTTTAATGATTAATAAGCTAATATATTTTCAATTTGATAACACTAAACAACTATATAGGTTTAAAAACATTTAAATCTCTAAATATTCACAGTAAAATCAATTCTTTATGAAGAGGTTAAAATAATATATTAGATATTATGAATATGTAATAAATTTTAAACATACCAATAAAAAAGTCTTTGTAATATTTGTGTATACTTTTAGCTACCAAATGCAGGTGAATTAAATATAGCTACGGCTTTGTTAAAATCTTAAATAAAACCACCTTTGTTTTCTATCAAGGATGGTATAACGTATCTCTGTCTTTTAATAATTTATTATCAATCGAAACTTAATAATTTGTATAAGCACGTGTATTCTCTTAAAATAAATCTCTTATCTCTTATCTCTTATAATAAGTAATTGATTTCTTTTGTCTACGTTTGCTCTAAACCACGTGTTTGTAAAAATTATTTCACGTGCTCAGTTTGTAGAAGCGTAAGTAGATACTTGACGCGCACACGCGATAATGTAATTAGCATTTACATTTTACTTGGTTGTTTGTATACGGGAATTGACACGAATAAATTAAAAGGCTTAGCTGAAGCCATCAAATATTTACCGAAGTAAAAGAAGCATTAGACAAAGTTCTCTCTCCAAATATTCTTTTTTAATTTCTGAAGAAAGCAATGAGAGAAACGGAGGAAGAAAACGAGGGAAATAATCATAATTACTAATTTTCAGAACAGAGGAAAATTAAGATTTGTAAACTTATTAATAAAATCCAATGTTCCCAACCACCCTTTAATTAAAATACACAAAACTTTGAAATTAAGAACGCGGAGACGGCTAACTCGACGGGCGAACTATACAAATTAACAAGAGTTACGAATTAAAAATTAAAATCCCCTGGCGAAATTAAAAGATTCGACCACACGCGCATTGAGTAACCAGAACACCACCAAGTCAGTTAATACTACAGGAAACCGCAGAACTGAGACGAATCAACTTTAAAGAAATGTTTAAGAGAGTCCACGTGTCAAATAAAAACGAAGCGATCCATCTGCGGTGCAACTGTCTAAATTTCCCATTCTCTTACCGGTCTACGGACACTCCGTAATTGCACCTGCCAAATCGAAGCTCAGCTAGGAAAAGAATTCCGTGAAAATAATGCATTATAGTGTCTTCAGGCGGTAGTAGTGTGCAAGGTGAGGGGCGGGCGGAACCGACCGAAAAACAATCTGTGTAGAATTCCCCGGACGTATCGGGTCGTCTCGAACGCGGGCACCTTTTTCATTAAGCAGAACACCCACGAGTCCGCTTGGAAAATACTTTAATTATTTTATAGGTGCCTCGGGGCTAAGTAGAGCATGGCTCGCGCGCTCCTTCTCGAATGCGACGGGGAGCCAGTTCTATTTTCTCGTTCCCGGGTAGAGGCCGAAGACCCGTCCGAGGTATTCGCAATGTCGCTGAGGGATGGGAGACAAGAATGGGGGTTATAAGTGACGTTAAATGACTCCGATTCTAACTACATCCGCTCGGTAGTACTTTTTTCTCTTGCGCATGAGCCACGTCGTTCCATTTGCTGTCGGGTAACTTCTCGATGCTTCGGTGATATTGTCGCGAGGCGCGAGGCGCTGTAAGTGCGGCCTCTAACGATGATTTATTGGGACCTTAAAGGTATTTTTCTGTGAAGTTGATAAATAGATATATAGAATGGCTATCTTGTATCACTGCACTTCTGCTGATTCATCTTCTTTGAAGTCATTTTTCAAACTGTCCTTTACAGTATCTCTGTAATATAGCAGTTAATATTAATATAATTTTTCCAAATATGCTCACTGTTGGGTTAATAACAAAAATTCAAATTTATCGTGCTCGGCAGATAAATTATCATTTTGTAAATGAATTTTACAACACATTTATAATGTTGGGACCATGTTGAGTTAACAGTTATATTTAATGTTGCATGGCCATAAAATAAATTATGACGAGGAGAACCATTTGTAATAATAATTTATGATTAAAATAAACAAATAAGCAAAATTAATGTAAAGAAAATTAAACAAGTTAGCATACGTAAAATAGAGCCGAGGATTCCTGCTTAGCGTTTTTGTAAGCTGCGAAAACCACCATTTTCCTGCTAAATTCGCACTGCGGTTAGGAGCTATCAGTAGCGCGGTGCCCTATGTTCCCCCTATATTAATCACTTTTCCTTGTCGAATTCCACTGGCGCTTGATCTTATGCTTCTGAATTGTTCTTAAATAAATTACAGGTCGAATTCGATGACTCAACCGAAGATAGGAAAATCATCGAAGTAAATTACTTTCTAATTATATATTTAGATGCATTTATAATAGTTCCGAACCGTGTAGATATTATTAACGTTGTATATCGTATTAAGTCTATTAAACTCATTAGTAATGGATTAACCTTACATAATAGGTTTTCCCTGTACCACACATGCGCATATATCAGAATATATACCTCTTCTACCAGTCACTATTGCACGACCGACAAAAATTTAAAAACTCATTTACAGTTTGAAGACTTACTAGCCACAAAATCTGATTAATACTAATTTATCAGCGTTTAGGTTCTATATCACTTACGTCTTATATAATAAAAACATCAGCATTTATCATTCAATTTTCTGTATCTACATCTAAAATTGACTGTATGATTTGTCACTGTAACCCTAGGAATTGCCGCAGTCTTTCACGTTTGCCTAGTCACTAAATTCAATGTTACTGATGAGCCTGCAGATACCAAGGAAGTCATATGCTAATTGCACTTTTTTTATTAAAAAATACTAATAAATTCATAGATATTTTTTTATTTTACGACAAATATTTCTTTTTTTAATTTACATTTGTATGACTAACGACTTCTATTTATTAGCAAAAAATGTTTTTTGTTATACATTATTTTCTACTTTTCTATTTCAGATATCTCAAATTCGAACTAAAATTATAACACAAAAATAATCGGAACAACTATTTTTAAAATATTTGATCTGCTAATGATATTGGAATGTGTAAAAAACACCCAATTTCTTTTTGTTCGCGTTCATATTTCCGCAAAAGCATATTTGGATATGAATAAATCTAAACATTATTTTAAGTACTAAGAAAAATTATTAGATATTACGGTTATATAAATTTTTTTTAATGTTTGAAAGAATAATCATAAATTGTGATAAAACTTATTATGCGAAAGAACTACAACTTCAACATCATGGTAACGAACTTCTGATGCGAGTGTTACAATCGAAAAGCATGTTTTTCTTGCCTCTTAGTTTCAAACGTGAATTTGAATATATATTATAATTGTCTTGGACCCGTGTAACACAATTTTAAAGAACAAATTCCTCAAGTTTATTTGCACCATATTCTAATTGCTAATACAATATATCATCATCAAATAAATTGACGAAAATGATTACGACGATCAGCAATAGGTGCACACGATATTACACTATATCCATTCAACTTAATTGTAAGAACTACTGCAATATAATTATTTTAACTAATTTTTTTTATCAATTTATTTGTTATTTTTTCAATTAATTTATTTATAGTTACTAAATACTACGCATCCTTTGCACTAGATCCACTGATAGAGGGATGGAATATCGCAAAGCGCACTATCACCCGCTAGTCGGCTGTCCAGTTTTCGATACATAGGAGGAGAGTCTCCGTAGCGGCTTTGACTCGCTCTAGCCTTACACTCTAGTAACTCGGGTGGTTCTCAACTTCTAGCACAGTAACCCCATTTCCTCGTCCGTAGGGCACTACAGTGGGGGTACTGAGAGATTAATCTGCTCAGCACATTTCTGTTCCGACCTTATTAAACATTAGAAACAATCGTTCCAACCAACTCAACTCCTAGCAATATTGTCCCTGTTGACTACTGTTTTAGGGTACTGAGGCATCAAAATCGAGTCCTGTGCTCTGTGTAATATCCAGAATAGGTTTCACCGCCAGGTTATATCGAACTCATTCCTGTTATAATACATTTCAGTAATCGAGGTATCAGTCAATCAACAACGTCATCAAGACAATCGAAGTTAGCTAGCAGGACTATCTCCCTGGAGGAACACGACCTCCCTACTCTGAAGAGCACGCCACGGGCGGAATCACCACTCGGTGCATTCGAGGTCCAACCTCATGCAAGCAATCCCCTCCTAAGTAATGGCGTCGGCCGCCCGAGGAGCAAATTATCGACTACAATGTCTAGCCCTTAGTCGCCGAACTGCCCGATAGTAACGATAAGGATTCTCAGGGGAGATGTAATGGTGCTGCCTTAACAGAGAACCCCACTCCACATGGATGGCGCCCACAATGCCGCCGAATTCCACTCCCTTCACATTTTATTTTTTTTTCCACTATATTTTTTTAACTTATATTTGTATGCAGAAACTGGTCATCAGGCACGTAAAATTTTCCAATTTTAGTTGTTTACCAGGTTTTTCTACAAACAGTTGCGGTTGCATCAATTGGGAGACCAATAAACTTTTTATGTTCGACCGTACAAGGTTGAACTAGATAACCGGTCAAATCACAACAATTTAGTAGAATCCAATAGAATAATAGGTCTCTCCCCATAACTCCTTCCAGGTGCACAGGTCCAACTATGTTTCAGCCTCCAAAGGACCTCAACAGATCTCATCGGGGACTCCGCAAGGCACAGTTTCGGGGAGGGGAAGCACTACATCTCCGCATTCGCTTACGCAACTCGGGAGTGAAGCCACAGTCATTCGCCCCAATTCCCTGTCTCTAAACTCGACATCCTCCCAGAATATCAAGTTTAGCGATAAAATGATACATAATTATTTAGTTCGTGAAGAAAATAACACTAATAAGCGGATGAGGATTGAGTTGAAACATAAGGTAAAATTATAAGTCGATATATTTTTGTTTCTTATCCTTCATAGGAGACTGATTGTATTGTGATAATTATTTTTTATTTGGTTGTGGTTGATGATACCCAATGATAGCTCAAATTTGATGAAAATAAGTAACGAATGCTCAGTAAAGTGAAGTAACAAATGTAATGAATCCTTGAAAAAGATTCTCGTAGCAAGTCACAGTGGCGCTCGAATTTTTCATTTGGCCTGGGTAACTGCGAACGGTACAGTACAACTGAAGGTAATAATTGCCTTAGTGATCGTTTTCGCATAAAGAGTGAACAAATCACTGCAGCTAATTTAAAAATAATTGTTCACTCTAGAAAGATAGTTATTGTTTCACTTCATTGACTGTAAATATATCAATCACTACAAAAAAAGTGATTGTTTCGAGATAGCTCTTCTAAAATGATGTACATGTACTTATTATATTTGGCGATTTATGATTTAATTTAACTTTTAATAGTATCGCCCAAATTCATTTATCTCTTTAATAAATTATAACTTACATGTCGTATATTTGATATCGAAATTCTTGTGTTTTTAAGTTATAGTCCCAGTTGAACAATTACAAGTGTTTTATGAGACTTATTTACAATTCCATTAGTACAAAAAGCATGTGAGCTAGTCAGATATTTTTGTTACTATTGTAATCAGAGGGCAATTAAAATCGGTTTTAGATTATATTATTTAATAGAATTAATCGTCAGAGAGAAAGAATAGATTGTGTTGTAAAATGTAATGTAGTGACCGAATAAAATAGTGACCTCATAATTTAGTGATTTGATAAAAATACAACAATAACTTAATACCTGGGTTTTATAATTTTGATATCATTAAAGAATTGCTGACCTTAGCTTTAAATTTGACGTACATAGGAAAATCTATGTCTTATCTAGGATTATTCGGTTACCAAGGTGATAAACGCGGGAAATGCGGATGAAGGACTTTTCAGCAGTCACGGTTATGACTTCTATGCGGAAAACTGAAAGACTAAAAGCGAGCCTTCCTCATGGTAGGGATGCACAGATTATATTTGCTCAAACATTCTAAGAAATGGATCGTTCACTCTTTCCTTGGATCTAAAGCTCATCGGATGTTGGGTCAGACCATCGATTCGTATCAAGAAGTCACTCTGTACGAGTGACCTACGTTTCTGCTTCTTTATCGCACAACAGTTCGTTATTATAAAGATGGTTAAAGAATAAATACAAACTATATTTAACTTTTGTTTGTGTCATATAAAACGATACAATCAAACTAGCTTGTCATTCATAAAGAAGTCTATTATAAATAATGGTTGATTTATGTATTATTATTCAAATATAATTATGTGTTCATTTAAAAGAATTAAAATAGTTAATTTATAGATTACCGAATCTTTTATCGATTTACTCAAATATATTTTGTTTTAAAATCTATGAGTTACAAAACCTTTTTCTATCGATAACCTGACAAAGCCTGTGAATGGTGAAATACAAAACATACACAACAATAAATTTTATACCTTTATTACTTAGCTCGAAAATTCATTTCATATCTGAAATTCTGTTTCCCAATCGAATAGATTTATGGTTCACAAAAATGTTTGTAGTGAAGTAATATAAAAAATGTCTGATATTATTTTACATAATTACTAATTCATTAATTTCAAATTTTGCTTTATATTAAAAATTTATTTAAAAACTGCAATTTATTTTTTTGCAGATATATTACTATGCATTTGCATGCTTTCATACAATTGTTTTTAACAACAACCAGCAGTCGTTAAAATTCTCTTCAATTATAACTTTCTAACTTGAGAGATAATTACTGAAACTCAAGAAAACATCGAAAGTTTTTTTCTCATACTCTGACGAAAGGGTTGAAAAAAGTACTATTAGAAAACATTAATTAAATTTATAACAATACTATTACAAACGCATTTACAAATAGTATCAAAGTTTTTGTTATCAAAAACAATCTTATTACGCTCAACCTCGCGCACAACTTTATTCTACTTTTAACTGTTGGACGATATCTTCGTCATAAAGTGGACAAACAGGCTTCATTTAGGCAAACGAGTCAATGACCTAAGCGATTTCTAGAGTAAATAAGGGCGATAGCTTAATGTCCGGTCCTTGTAGACGTAATACTTTATTATCAATCAGCCTTATCACTTTAGTATCCAGTAGAGTTTGAGGTACATAACTAGTCGATATTTAACAGAATTTGCCTCAACTTAGCCTTTATTTCCGAATATCACTGTTATAAATGTTATACTGCTGAGGAAACACTTGGGTCGAGTAGACATTTCTCGTCCTAATGTTACTTCCACCTCTAATTCTTGACTCGCAACGTAAATATTTTGTATTTGAAAAGTTAGATACATTAATAGGTTAAAGTTAATCGGGTCGAAGGTCATCTTAGCAGTACAGACAGGATGTAGCCGGGCTGGAGAGGATAATGCCTACTCCCACGCAGGCAGATAGACCTACACGAGAGGCCATCACGGATATGCACAGCGCATATGTTGCTTTAATTGATTGCCGCTGCAATCGTCATTCCATCGCGATAGAATCTGACAATGCCTCGCGCGGTTCAAACGGTATGGTAATTCAGCAGATGGGGAGGGGCGAGCGCGCGCGCGGTTAATACAATAGTTCAATCTCGGGGCGCATCCGCGTGTACGGCACCGCCGGGGCCATCATACAGATGCTCGAATTATGTCGCGCGTGGGCCTGGATTGACTTGTTTAATACCCTCGGTGCTTCGGTTGCGCGGGCGCGCATTAAAAGCACCCCGCCCTCCGCGACCGGCCCGCTTTTCATCCCGCGCAATTTATCGCCGGCCATTTGTTTTCTGAAAGAAACGACGGGAGAGAGCGCGCGCGCGCCCTCTTGTATCGGGGCTTCATAAAATCCTCGTTCCCGTCGCTGCACGACCGATTATTTCCAATTTCTTCCCAAAAGCCGCGACTGCTCGCCGTCGATACTGCATTTCCTTGGAGATTATGAAAAGTTGAAAAGGAAAAAAAAGGCTACACAATGCGTCTGCGGGAGATAGAGGAATAATAGTTTCCCCGGGATTAATTGGAGCGATTCGGTGGATTTACAAGCAGCGCTGTAAATCGGAAACAGTTCCATCAAACGAGACACTTTCCGCGGAGGCTGATAAATCCCCGAAAGAAATGTCCGATAATTAATCTGTTGTAGATAAAGGGAAAGTTTTTACCCTCGGTCCGACAGCTTTAGCCCACGTCCATTGAATACAGCAATCTATCCTTATAATAGGATAGAGAAAAAAGTCAAGGCTCGTTACAGCCGTCTATAATCGCATTTTTACAACGTCCAAAGGCAACCTGTGTTTATTATCATAGGTTTATTGTCCCCAAGGACCTTATCTTGCCCGTTCACAGCGAACTCCACGCAATGGCCGGGGGCCATTCATAAAGCAAATGACCTCTTAACTGTCCCATCCGAGAGCTGTTGCATGGCGGTAGAAGAGGCCGGTGAGAGGAGAAGGAGCCGAATCGTCTTGGACGCTATCTCCCGCGCGCGCGGGGGAAGAGAGGCACGCGCACGAGCCGCGGGGGGAAAAAAAGGAGGTGAGATTAGCCGGGGAAAATGGTTTCCCTTCACTCGGGGACGCGGGACAGTCGCTCGAACCGCTGCCCAGGGGAGAGGCGAGAAGAAGAAAAAGAGGAAAAAGACGGGGAGCGGGAGGAGGCTCGTCGTCGTCGTCGTCGTCGTCGTCGCCGTCGACGGAGAAAGACGGCGGGAGGAACGCCGCGGAGAAATTGGCCCTTGAACAAATGGAGCAGCGGACTTATCTGCTAGGCGCGCCGGGCTCCCCGGCCTCTCCTCGCGCCGAATCCTCCCGCGGCCCCTTTAGACGCTGCCCCCTCCCCCTCCACGGCTCCCAACTGCCCCACCGCTCGCCTCCCGCCCAAGCCGCCCGACTCACCCCGAAACCCATTTTCATCGCCAGAAGCGACCGCCGCCAGACCAGCGGATCCGACTTGCGCCCGACGGACGTGAGCCTCGGGAACCGCCTCGTATAAGAGCACGCGGGATCGATCGTATTAGCGGAAGCTGTATCAATTGTCCCCCATCTTTAATTTAGCGCCTCATTAAGTAATGCTCGACAGTGGGAAGCGTAGCACTTGCTTTCTTTTGTCAAGTAATAAAAAAAAAAGCATCCTGCGCAAATTGCGTGCGGTGAACTTAGATCGATATAAATTAAATACAGGAATAGCTTGCGGAGGGTTGGGGTGAATCACTTTTTATGAAGTAAAAATCATGCAACTCAATATTTGATTATGGATAATCCGAAAATCTCTTGACTTGCTATATATTTGTTCTTTTTTGTTGCGTAAGATACTAGAGTATTCTTTAAATATGTGGTTATGTGTTAGCTATGCATCAAAAATAAATTATAACGTAATTACTCCTCCAATTGCTCACATACATTACTATTCAAATAAATATTAGATTAAACGTTGAGATATTTTGGGGCTATTTTATGTACAGAGTTACTTCTTTTTCTGTTTTACATGCCTATGGAATTCCATCTATATAACATTAAACCTCTCCCTCGGACAGTATCAATTTAACAGCCTCTATAATATAATAAAATGAAGCAGAGAACATATTATGTATACTCACTTATGTCCCTAGAACAACGCGTTTATACAGTAATATAAACGAACGTACATACTCACTACACGAATTAATGCATAGATGCAAATGGATATTCCAGACGCAATTAACTGTAATACAATTATGAAAATAGGTTATTAAAATGTACTTTTATGTAACTACAGTATTACTATTTAGATTTTAATTTATTTTATATGAATTTTAAAATATATAAATTTGGCTATTAAAGTACTTTCTATACTAAGAAACGCAACACCCCTATAAAGAATTAGACCCACTTTTCTGACCTTGCGACTAAAATTGACTGAGAACATTTGACTAGAATCTGACTAAAATTGAGGACAGATTCTAGATGGGAACTGATGTTGTAAACTCAATACTGATATTTGCTACGTAAAAGAGAGCAAGATAGATAGATCTATTTCTTGTCTTAAATGTATATTCTCACAAAACCAACTCAAAATATGTCGTTATAATTAATTTACTTTCTAATTTGAATGCAGAGTTGTCGCTGAAATTTAGGCGGAAACCCTAATTCGATTTCTTATTTCGTGTCGTGATTACGGATACAAAACGGTAATATTTATCATGAAAAAATTATATAGTACTATGACAATACTAAAATATGGAAATACAAAGTTACAATTCGAATAAAAAGTAATATCCAATAACAATTATAAAAGTAATAACCACGATATCTATGATTAGGGATATGGTATAAAGACAAAGCTAATTCATAGTTCATTCTTTCCTATCTGATGGTTAGGTTCTTATTCTTTTGTTTCATACATTCATTTTTTTAACAACGAAGGTTGCATTATTTAAATATAACCACTACATTTCTCAATGATTTAAAATATAATAGTATATCTATTTAAAAATATACATTAGCTACTTTTCACTTGTTTAAATATTAGATTAGAAACTATATATTCAGAATAAAACTTTAGTTTCTCTGAAACTTTAGTTCTCTTAAATTATTCTTTTACTATCGAAGCAATAATATAATTGATTTCAAAATGTTTTCTAATATATTACTAATTTTTATTTACTATTTAATTGTGCTTTTCTCACAAATTAGTAAGTATAACATTACTGATTAAATTATTCTCGTTTAGACATTAAATTTTAATTAAATTTTTTCAGCAAATGTTTTTTATTTTATAATTCGATTCCAAAAATATTCTTTATATTTAAAAATAAAAATTTCGTATTTTCTTTTTCTATAAGACAGTATTGAAGGAATAGTTGGTGGTGAGCCTGCTGGACCGGGGCAATTCAAATATCAAATTTCATTACAATTGAATTTTAATCACATATGCGGTGGTGTAATTATAAGTACACGACATGCTTTAACAGCTGCAGAATGTATAATAGGCGAAAATAATGAGTTTATTGACGGAAGTTTCACAATCGCTGGTGGAGTTATCGATCGCAGTAATGGATATCCTTATAAGGTTGTGATGGAAATAGAGAAAGCCTACGTACCTGTGGAGTATAAACGATTTTCAATAGAACATGTCCAGAAATATCTTCCAATAAAGGGAAACATTGCTGTTCTTCAAGTAAGTTAATTTAAAGTAATTAACAATTTTATAATATTAGTAGGATTGATTACTTTGTCAAAATCAATTCCAAATATTAATTCAATATTTGTGATTAATACTTACAATTTTTAGACAAAACGTCCAATGACACTTGGAGAAAAATCCGTACTGAATAAAATTACCTTACCTGTCATCCAAAGGTTTCAGAACTCAAAGTACAAACTAAAAAAAGGTATTGTAGTAGGATTTGGGTTGGAAAGTCCGCTTGATGAAGAAGAAGCTGCAAAGTTCCAAAATAATGGCATGTACGAACGTATGTTTACAAGATTAAAATATTCCGAAGCCGTAATCATACGACAATCTTTGTGCACAAACGTATGGAGGTCTATTATTGTCGATGATTCGCATGTTTGTGCCCAAAACGATCGGATTTCATCACAAGTTAGTGGTAATTGTCATGTAAGTAAAAAGTATTTATGTTATATCACAAAATAAAAAAAAATAATGTATTCATTTGCCGATTGCTATAAAATATAAACAGACGTACATAACTAACTAACACGATATATATTTAAAACAACAATTTTTAATAAGATACTAAACATAAATAATTTAGTTGCTAATCATAGTCAGTCAATTGTAATGTAAATTAAACATAATTTTAAAATCATAGTCAGTCAATTGCAAAGTAAATTAAATATTTTTGAAAAGGTACCTTCTCTGTAATATGGGTGTGCATTTGCTTCAAAAATTTTTTTAGTAAAAAATTGACTGATAAAAATATAAAACTCTAATAGTCTACATGTTTTTTTAATAGGAATCTAAACAAACATTTCTTAAGATATTGTAAGACAAAATAATTAAAAGGTATTTTCGTTACCATTACATTATTTAATTAAAGAAAATGCCATTTGTATTTACATACAAATTTTATTATCAAATATCAAATAGTTTAAACTAATATATTATATTATTAAATTTATTATTTACAGGGTGATATGGGAAATCCACTTATTTTGGAAAACAAGGTGGTAGTTGGGATTTTATCTACATATACTCCAAATTGTGATGAATCGGATGTCGCCGCTATTTATACAAAGGTTACATATTATATGCCTTTTATTGACAGTGCTATGGAAGGACTTCATGCAAGCATGACTCGAATTGCTGATTATCAAGGACCAAGCGTAGTAGAACTTAATAAAAAGCGTGAATATCTCGTATCGGAGCCCGGAGAGACGCATAATCAATTTCTTAATAAGAAATTAAAAATAAATTCTTCAAAATAATTGTCTTATAGTAATAGCTGTATTTTTAAAAATTAAGAATGTAAACAATGATATCATGCATGACATGATTGAATAATAATATGTGCCAATTTTAATTATTAAAATTAGCAGTATTGAAATCAGTTATACGGAATTAAAAGAAAGTTTGAGAATCATTAATGGTCACATAACAACAAATGTTAATTTTCCAGTAAATACATATATATACATATATATACATATATATATATATATATTGTATAAAGAGAAAAGACTGAATTAAGTTTTAAGCTATACTGTATAAATATTGTGATAAAAACATTAATACAATATTTATTTTTTGACTTATTTATTTAAAAAATTAAACCTAAAAAATTATCCGGACCATGCACCATATTTATGGCACTATACATATTTAATTTAAATTAAAATGAACATAAATTTGACATACTTTTAAATTCTTATATGATATATTTTAATCAAAATCCAAACTTTGAGCGACGCCTTAATAGATTCAGAGACTCAAAGCTGCTGTTCATTTAAAGAATAATAGGTTCTTCTTACAAATTTTCTAGTAAAAGTTGATTATACGTATCCGAAATTTGCAGGTTGTGATTTCATTTTGGGGCCTGAACAAGTGAAATTGTATTTGCTATAGTTTATCCAAAAATCGCCATTAATCTCAGTATAATTACACTAAAGTTAGCTCTGTCTTTATGGGGAAAACATCTAAAACAATTTATTGCAATTCATGAATATGAAAATATATTTTTCTTTTATAATTATACATAATCTTATTATATTTAGGCTATAATAACTATATGAACAAATAGACAATGCACCGACCCGTCTGGGCCGTAGATGTAGAGCTTCAAACAGATCGAGCAGATCATATTTAGTTTATAATTTCATGTACTTCTTGAAATTAAGTTTATTTCACTGACTATTACTGATGAATTCAACAAACATTATAAATTACACTATAAACTACGTGAGCTGAATTTTAGATATATTAACGCATAAAAATAGCCACGAACTATTCCTGCTCGCCACAAGTCCACATGATCACCATAATCACTATAGTCGTCAATCGTGTTTCTTTACAACAACTAATCTACCCATTGAATTCATTTAAGGATGGAATATTTCGTGATGAAATTCAATTTCATTTTGAAATGTTCAATACGTTGGTCTACGATCGTGAAGAATTAAAAATTTTAGCATGCCCCATTGGATAAATCAAAGTATAAAACTTTTTCGATTAATTAGACTTAAATTTTGAAATACCTAGATTTAAAAAACATCAAATATCTTCGAAATTAATGTTTTAATGTTAAATTAGTTTTTAAAGTTACTATTTTGAGACAAATTAAATTAATGCATTAGGTTATTAAATAGTTTTTCTTATAATACCAACCAAATCTTTATATATTTTTCAAACTGATAAAATATTATTGTATGCAAGAAAATAAAAATATCTATTTTTGCTTAGAAAATTATAGTCATCTTATCTATATCTACTATCACTCTGCGCTGTGTTTGCATTTATTATAAATGTACATTAGAGTCCTCTGGAATCATAAAGCTTGAAAGACATGTGCACAGATTAGAGTATGTTAGCACTTAATGCAGTCTGTTGAATTCAACTATCTACTACTAGAGAGCCGCTACACGCAAACGATAATATTATTCCATTTAATTTCTCTTCTTGACTAATCGTCTTATTGATAAACTTTTCGAGAGAAGTTATACATCTGTGTTAAGTGCAAATCTTTTGTTTTGCGTAATTTTCTTTCAACTTTTCAGGTAATATATTTATTCGATTAAGAGAATAAGATTTTCAATTAAAACATGAGTTATAAAGAAGTTTGATTTAAGATATTTATCTATAATTTGAATGACCACGTTATAATTGTCTTTAATAGAAATTCTTTCATTATAAATTTTACATTTTCTAGTAAAGTAACAAGTCAAACCGACATTTATCTTTGTCTTTCTCGAAACAGTAGAAGCACAGTGCTTATTGAAGAGATGCATCAAAAGCCATAATGAAAGGTTCAACTCGTCCGTTTCTCCGGCTTGCACATCCTTGATGCATGAAAGCTCCCCGCAACTTCGGGATAAAGCGATTCACATTTCACCAAATTTCGCATTACTAGACATATGTATAGAGCTCATCATGTATAATAAAAAACGCAGACCTGCCGACCGAGGGCATATTGCGAAATGGCATGATTCGTTGCGTTTATGCTCGTAAATAACGCGGCTCGACTACGGTTCCGTTGAATTCTCCATTTCACGAACCAAGTTCGTTACGCCGAAAGAAAATTAAAGGAAGAGAGGCATACCAAATGTATGTGGGTGATTCGAATTGATTAAGGTCATTGAGCATGATGGAAAAGTAGGTAAAGATGTGAAAGAGGTTAAAGAGGCATGAGGATTTAGAATTACCAGATATAATGGAATTGAAGAGATTTATGCGTAGAATGCGATCAATTAATTATAGTATGAAGGATACTCGTTTGATTTGTATTTTAAATCCGATCGAATTGATCTGATGGTAAGTTGAAGCACTAATTCTAGCGCAGTTGGGTCAGACACGATTTAATTTAATATATCTCAATGGTTGAAAATATCGAATATAATACGCGATCGACGAATGTGGGGTGCCAATGATTGTATAATCTCAATTGTATATAATTATTAATTTGAAAGACAATAGTTTTATGATCATTTTTTAATTTATTATATTTATTAAAAAATAAAAATTTGTAAAATATTTTTTAATGTTAGAGGTCGTTTTTTTGTTTTTACTTTTTGGGAAATTAGATTTTGACGCTCGACCAAATGAGACAAAGCTGAGATTAGATTTACTGAAATTCAATTTCATCTTAAATGTGCAATGGATTGAAATTGATTTTACGTAGCAAGAGTGATTTATTCACGATAAAAGTTATCATAGAATATCACAGAAATACTTTCTAAATCTTTTTTACTAATTTTCGGTTAAAGTAAACCTGTTTATTATTATTACAAGATCCATGAGTTAAAAATGAAACATAAATGAACAATTTTTGTTTGATAACACTTTTTATTAAAAAAGATAAGAAAAGGTTTTAGCTAAGGCAGTGCGGAATTTAAATCCAAATATTATTGCAGAATTATGTTTTTTTTTACTTTTTGAAATCACAAGTAGGTCGTTTTAACTGCATCTGAGTCACATGCTCTTAACTCGAATATAACCAATGATTGAAACAAAGAGCAGATTTTGAGATCGAAATTGAAATTACTTTCTCAATAAGTGCATATATACAATTAACTTGACCCTTTCATCAGTGACGTGAATTGTTCCGATTTTTATCGCGCTTCACTCTGGTTTTTCTCCCTTGTCTCTTTCTCTTGGAGCAGTGGACTTTATTCAAAGTAATGAAATCCTCTATTTAATTAACGCTCTCTATCAAGCAGTATGCAAATGTGCGCCGTCAAGCTGATCGTTCGTGGTGATGGCCGTTAACAAAGGTACGTTTCGGGTCAGTTGTGCTAACCCTTTTTCTTTTCATTAGCATCCAGGTCAGAAAATAATAAGGACTGTGTGCAAAAAGCTGTTTACAGGGAAACACACGCATTAAAAAGAGCTTCGGCGCTCTTTTTCCCGTGAGCTCTTATAGATGGAGAGCGGCAACAAACCCTCTCACCTGCGAATCGCAAAAAATGAGCTTGAGCCAATCAAGCGTAACCGGGGGAGACATTTATCAGGGGAAAGGAGGACGTAGAGCGGGCTAATAATCGCGCGATACGTCCAAGTCGGCTCGGAAGCGTTCCCCACTAGGGTGGACAGGAAAGAGGGTGGGCCGTCCGAATTTCGAAAACGGATCGCCCGGTCGTTCCGCGCCCGGCATAACAAGCCTCCGTGCGCGCGGTCTGCCAGAAATATTCCGCGGGGCCGGAATTACAAAGCGAGGACGATGTCAGTGATATATTTCAGCGATGTGCAAAATCTTTCCGTCTGCGACGCGCCGGCCGCGGGGGGTAGGTGGGCGCACCGAGGGCGATACATCGCGCGCCCCTTTCCGCCCCCGTACTTTGCAATATGTCGGTGCGCGTTCCGCTCGATTCGAGGAAGTGTCGCATAAGAATCTGGAGCGAGTCGATAAGAGGCCGCTGGGGCGCGCGCGCGCTAGCCGTGCCCGCAGGGCTTACCCCTGGGAGAGCGAGCCTCGCCACCCGCCCCTTCTGCCAAGGGATCTTGGATTAAAGTGACGAGCTCCTCTGGATATGGATATTTGAATTCGATAAGAGTCCCCTCGCTGCCTCCGCCTCCTTCTAGTGCTCCGCATATATCGGCCGAGGGTGTCGCCGGCTATTTATGGTCCCTGGTAACTCGAGGAGCTGCAAAGGACCGTGCCGATATTGGAGGAGCCAATGACCTTGCAAAAAGTCTTCAATTAGGCCTAGTCGCGTAGAGTTATCGTGCCTTTTTATTATCATCTCATAATTTATGAAAAAAGGCCATTATAAGGAGAAATTAATGTGTTATTATCGCAGAGAGCATTTGTCGAGATGAAACGGAACGGTTTCTTTAATCTAGGAAATGAGAGTCTCTGGGAAAACCATGTAATCATCGAACTTCTTTGTTCCAAGACAAAACAAATATTACAATAATGCTTTGTTGCTCTGCAGGAATGACTTCTCATCGATGGTGAATCATCGAAAAATTTGTGCTACTTTCAGCGCAATCAATTATTTTGTATTTGAGAGAAAATTGTTATTAACTTTTCACTTTTACTTTTATTATTTTATATGCATGTAAATTATTAATTTATAATTATCTTATATGTTTAATGCATTTAAATATTTTGTGATTATATAAGCATGTTTCATTCATTTTGAAAGTAACATCATCGAATAATTCAATCCGATTTACTTTACTTTGCATTGCTTTTGTACGACGAGACTCATAAATTACTGTAATCAGTTAGTTTCAATGCGAACTCGGTGAATAGTTTAAGCTTTATTTTTAAATATTAAAAGCATACATAACGAAGTAGGAAATTTATCAAAAGCTCGAATGCTCTGACGAAATTCAGAATAGTAATAATTGAAACCAAGCCTCCAAAAGATTTTGCGTTAAATTGAATAATATTCAAATCTGTTTTTCTTTCTGAAGATGAAATTTTTCAAATTTCTTATATATATGCACTCCAAATAATCTGCGGATGTACATATATATAATTTCATTTCTCGTGTCCTTTCATTAAGTCTTATCCTGAGCTACCCGCCTTTTCTTACTTTGAGAAAGTCTTTGTAGTTTAAAGTAAAGTATATTGCTGCTGATTCAGTAGTTAAATGAATTCAAACTACGCTTGTTAACATTACTGTTGTAGAAAATTAAGCCGCAAGTTTCGCGATTTTGCTAAAAACAAGTTTTAATTTACAAAACTAATTTAATGAATATTTATGCAAATATTATTTAATATTGCAGTAAATTTGTAATCTTTGCATTTTGGGAGATAAATAGACGCGCTGAAGGTTCTACAACAAGACGACCGATTCCACATTGAATGCAGGAAAAGCCTAGGGAGGACATCAATATTGACCATGAAAGCGGGTATGAAGATTGCGCGGTAACTAAATTTGTACCAACTAAACGTACCACAAGCCTCGGAGCCATATAAAATCCGGGCTTATCTCGTATTGGATCGGGGAGCAATTACAGAGGATGCCACGGCGATAAATCGCGGGGAGAAAAAGTGGCCCGCTCTTCCTCTCGCCTCCCAATAATTCCCGCTCGCATTGTACAGCCAATATATTCGAGAAGCCTCGGCCGACTATCCGCCCGGCATTCTCGCGCACTTGCCCCGCGCCGGGACTTGCACACTCGCGTGCGCCCGCCGGTGCGTCGAGAGATAAGCCCGATGATAAAGGACTTTCATCGCCCGGGCGATCCGCGCTAGGGGCCGAGAGCGATGGCGCAATCAACGTCAGGGGCGCGCGCATCTTATCCGGGCGTAAGAAATAATGGAGGTCGCCGAGGAGGCTTTTATTACGCAAGCATGCAAATATATACCGGCGGGCGGTTGGGCGCCCGGTTATGCGGTCGCCACCGACGTTGTTTTCAATTTGCCTTGCTCTTCGGTGCCGCTCCTCAACTTCGAGTGCCTTGAGCCAGTTGCGCGGCTCCCGCGCACTTGCCGCTTTTTAGGACGAGCGCGTAACTATTATTGGAATTGGCGAGATGAGTTTGTTGCTGGGAAATAAACGAGCTCCCTGCATTTAAACCGCCTGCCGGCAGACCCTTTCGCTGCCTCTGTCCCCTTCCTCCGCGTTTCAGGGGGCGGAAATATGTGCGCCCCCGCGTGCGATGGCCGAACAATCGATTAATGATTCTTGTTAAAAGGAAGAAAGGGGAAAAAAAAAGCATTTTTCCAGCTCTGATGCGCGCGGACGATTCAAAGACTAATGCGCGCGCCAGTTAAAATCCACCGAGGGCAGTTGATGAGGTGCCAGGCAAAAACCCGGGCGAATACATTTCCCGGGGCGCTGTATTATGTGGAACGTAATTTAGCATATAAATATCTGCGAGATATTTCAGGGGACGTGTCGTTGGCGCCGTAACGGCTCCTCGTCGATGGACAATGTACCTTTACCCGAACCTTTGCTCTTTTAGGTGCAGCCATAAAAACTTTATGAAAAACTGCGGGTCAAGCGCACTCACCTGCACTTGATGTGAAATTTTTTCGCCCCGGATATCATTATTCTTGTTAACGTACCGTGCGCCCAGTGTTGCCCTCGGAAAATTCTTTTTAAATTGATTTCACACTTTTAGCGACTTGAAATCAATCTGTACGCATTTATTAGGTTAATGGCTCGTTTGGTTAATCAGTAACTGCTACTGACACAATCTTTTTTATTGCATTAATGAATGCATGTGAAATAATATATTTTGGATTAAATATGCACCAAAAATCTCTTGTAGCGTTGCTATAGACTCTAGAGATACAAATGACCCGGATTATCGATATTCCTGGTATCACGTTATAATGCTGCATATGGAAGGATGTAAAATATGTGTTAATTCTTTTTGTGAGTGACGCTCCGATCCGATTTTAATATTTGACAGGTATTTATTATCACAAACTGATTTCTTACTCTTAATAGTTGTATTAAAAATGTTATGTAATATTCATCTCTAATCAATAGCAAATAGTTACATTTATTTTTAAGATTAAATACACGTTTGTATATTGATTTGCAATTGGTATGTACATGTTTCCATATTATAATATTTAGAATATTGTATAAATACTAGTAATTGCAGAAGAAAACACTGATTGAGGCAGGCTTATGAGTATACATGTATTATTTTTATTAATGAAAAATTATTAACAAAAATATTTTTGTTTTACTTAGAGCTGATGACTTATTATATAGAAGGAATGATTTGTTGAATTATACGTCCATTAATTATAGTCGTTAGAGGAGTGAGGTCAAAGTAAAAGTTTATGCAGGCTTCGGTCCACATAACTAAAACAGCGAATATAGTGGAATATTCTGTAGACCTAAAAGTTTTCCCGAGTCAATGAGCCAATACAGAAGGTAAACACCCATTCAGTCACGCGTAGAGCTCCGGAAAAAGTTCCTTAATATAAATGACAGAGCGTTAGGCGGGCGGATCCCTGTCCCGTTCCCTCTTCGGCAAGCACCCCGGAAACGTAATTATCCCCATTACTCTCCCATTGAGCCGATCTTTTCCCGACTCTTATTCAAATTAATGTAAATAGGGTAAGAGCCCCGAAAAAAGGAGAGAAAGATAGAGTCTTTAAGAGTGAACGCAGCCGAGTATTCGCCGCGGATAATTACCTAAGTGTCGGCGGTGCACTCGAGGAGCCGGAGCCTCGCTCCGCGCGGAGATAAATTGCGCGGAATAATCGGGCCGCCATCCGTCATCATCAGCCCAGGTGTACACACATAACCGGGGGCGGCGTGCCGGGGCGGGGCGCGTCCGCGAGATAAGGCGCGACGGGCGGCTGACCCACTCCGGCGCGACGTTTTCATTTCGGCCGGGCGGCGCCCGCGCGCCCCGTGAATGGCTGATTATTTCGTCGGGGAGGATCGCGCGCCTCCGCGTACTGCCCGGCCGAATGTTATTGTTTCCCGCGGGCCCTCGCTTTTTTACAGTCGCGCCGCGGGAGATTAATGCGAGCTTTTTACGGATTTCGAGAGCTCACGGGGCATTAATTTGATTGCGGCGCGGATAAATTACGAGCTGGCCTGGTCTTCCTTCGTTTCTCGTTTTTTTTTGTTTTTTTTTGTTTTTTTTTTTTTTCTTTTTCCTTTTAATGGAAATGAAATCTGGCCGGCATCGCGCGGTGACGCTCGCCGAACAATGAATATTATAATAGAGTCGAAGCCCGGCATTCGCCGCGTCTCCGAAAGCCTTTCGGGGCCGCACAACGAAAGCATTTTTATTTACAGCTCGGCACTTGCGCGCGTTATCCGGGCTTTTTGAAGAGGTCGACATACATAGTGCTGGCCGACCTCTCGGCTTACCCGAAACCCGAGGACGGAAATTTCGGCGGCGGCGGCGGCGGCCGCGGTAACAGGGTCAGGGGAGCACTCGGCGGCGTTCGATCGGCCGCCAGCCCGCGGTACTTTCAAACATTTATGTATATTTATGGAGGAGGGATTAAAAGACAGCGGGGCCGGTCCGGCGCAGCCAGCCCCGTCTCGCCGGAACCGCGCGGGAATGCGCCGCGCCTTCCGGGGGAAGTTTTCATGCCGCGGCAACGAATATTTCGAGTCGCGCGCGCGCGCGCTACCCCCCCTCACGTTTTTTTTTTGTTGCCGCCGCTGCTCCCCCCTTCCGTCCGCCCGCGCGTTCCGCCTGAAGTGCGCGCGTTCGGATATCCCCCGCGGGCTCGCGGACCGGGAGAAAGCGAGAGTGGGATGAAAGAGGCGCGCGCCCGCGGGGATGACTGATTGGTATATTCCGTCTGCGTCAAACCCCTCTTTTGTTTGCCCCCGCTTTCGGCACAAAGCGAAAAAATAGAATAATACGCGGGGCGGCCGCGGGATTACGGGCCACAATGCGCGAATTGGGACATTGACGATCCGCAGTTCCGCCCGACTACAGAGGCCGGCGCGGCGCCGGCCCCTCGAGCAAGAGTACGCGCGCGAGAAAAAAAAGGGGGGAAGCGGAAAAGAAAATGCATGTAAGGCCGGGACAAGGGCCATCGGCTCTTGATTACCGGCAGTCGGGACGTCGGCGCCCGCGGCCCCCGCGGCCCGCCCGTCACGTGTAAGCGAGGACCGCGCGGCTGGAATGGGCGATACATAGCGGGGCGCGCCAGGCCGTGCGATTGAAATTTTTCCGCGGCTCCTCGGATTCCCCGGTGTAATTTCGAGGGAGCCGATCGCGCCGCGCGGGCCCCGCGGCAAATGGCTTTTTCGCCCCTTATTGGAATTCCTTTGTTTTTAAGAGGTCGCCGCCGCGGGCGCCGGTTATTCAATACGCGATGGTAATGGGGGCTGAAAGTCGAGCTCTTAATTGATGGCGGTCTGCGGGGCTATAGGCCCTCCGCTTCAACCCCCCGCATTCCTTTATTTCCCTACGACGCAGTGGCTTAATGGCTCCCGCGCAATCGATGACTTAAGCCTTTGCTCACTCTCGCGGCCAGAGCTAATATTATACCGAAGTATTTTCCGCCCACGGAACAGCCCCTCTTGAAAAAACCATTGATTTATGCGGTTGCGTTTGACAGTTTATCAGAAGACCGAATGTTGCAATAAGTGAATATACATTGTCGTTAATTCGGACCACGGCGGAAAAAGTGAAAATGTAAATATGCATGCTTTTCAGCTGGCGATGTTATGGAGGATAATCTGTCTATGCGGTAGGATAACAAAACAAATGTTGTCGTAGTTTTGCTATATAGCGTTTCATTGTAAATCATGGCGCGCGCTCATAAACACTTGTCTTTCACAAAAATTATTAAATGCTATTTCGTGTACTATCGCAACACGCTTGTGACGCGTACACAATTTATGATCTAGTCCAGGACATTTATTCGGACGAAAAATATGTATTTTCAATATAAATAACGATGTAGTAACGATAAAAATGTCGTACACTGTATTCATTGAAATAAAATTTCTCTTTAATCAAAATTCATTTCATTTTTGTAGTAAATTTGATACGCTACGTATAGATTTGCATTGTATTTTATGTTAAACATTTCTCACGAGTTCAATGATCAGGGACCAGTAGTATTTTTAAAAAAAACTAATCTAGCGTCATGGACTAAAAAGACGACAACAGAAATATTGCAAGTACAATGCAAACAAATATATAATAGAAACTGGTAAATAAGAAAAATAAAATAAGACGACAAGAACTTGCAAAGGTGCCTATAGATATCAAAGTGAAATAGAGACGCGGACAGGGAATGACAGGAATCTCGAGACTTTTCTCGAGAAGCGCTGGCGTCTTGAAAAATTAATGAAAGTTATATAAAAGCGCGCAACGCAGTAGTACACTACATACCATATACAGCGTATTCTATACAAATGCTGCATGTGCTTCCAACTAAGCGTACAAAGTTCATTATATCCCCTGGTTGATAAGATGTTGAAAGAAAAATGGGATACCGTGCTATACTTACTTCCATAAATTGAATTCTATATGGATTTCATTTACAATACATTTGCTGAATTCCACGCTAGAACATACAATGCACTAACAGAAATGTTGTGGAAATTTTTACCATGTTACTGTGTAGTAAACTGACCACAGACTGATCAACTCGATAACATTTACCATACTTTACAATAAATATTGCTGTGCACGGTATAGTAATTTCTAGAATATTGTTGAAAACTTTTATTACAAAGTATAAGAATTTTTATAGAATTGGCCAGCTTGTGATCAGTTTACTATACAGTATAGTAAAAATTTCTGTACCATTTCTCTCAGTGTACCATATTTTCAATCATTTCTCTCAAGCAATTACGGTCAACTTACGTCAATCTCAAAATAGTGTCGGTAAACAGATTCCAAGGTAAAGATTGTACTAATAAAGTCACTATCCAGGACGACAGCTAGCAAATCTTCCCTTGCAAGCAACGCACAAAGGGGAACAAAAGAAGCTTTCCCGTAGGCGCAGCGGGCGGAAAGGGGTTAAACGCGCAGGTTAATTAGACAAAACCACCAGGAGGCGGGATCGCCGGCCGGTGCTAAATCGGCGAACAAACGAAGCTGCGGGGCGAAAACACGCGGCCCGCAATATTCATAAATCCGGGTAGGTGGGAAAGGCGGCGCGCGTCCCGCCGGGGCTGACAATTAACAGACGCGCGGCATGCATAATCATCCTCTCGGCCGCCCCGGGATTATCGGCCGCGGCGCGTTTATTTTTCGCGCAACTGCGTATCGGCATTTTATGAGCCGTCGGCTTGACCAAACGAGGGCGTCCAACGACCGATGGAATTTTTGGCAGGGGATCCGTGGAGCACAACAGTTTTTCATTGCGCACGCGCCCTTATTAATTGGAATTGCAAATGCCGTCCACGGCGGGAATTGGCGGTCGGGTTTCCATGAATATAAGAACGCGCGCGTCGGAGGGTCGAGGGATCGATCCCTCGATCCGGCAATATCCCGGCCCGCCCGGTCTCCTGTATTCCCCCCCGTGCATTTGGAGCGTCGCTGCCTCAAGCAGTCGCCGATTGTTGAATGCCCCTCGTTAGGGATAATGCAGGTCTGATTGCTTCTACGGCGATACGGGAATTTGTTTTGCATTCTATCTCCACGGAACAGTTGCGATGCGTGGCTGCTCGGCATTTTTCCACCAAGAAGGATGTAAATCGCATCTTCCAAATCCGATATAACCCGCAACGTTTTTCCAGAACAATTTAGTGGATTTTGAAAGTACGCAGGGGCAAAAGTTTGATTTGGTTTTTCAATCGCTGCTCAAACGAGACGCATGAATACGGCAGTAATAGGGACTGGCGGGCGAGAGTACGAGCAAGGTGCAAATATAAAAGTAAAACAATTACCCACAGTGTATCGAAAGAGTTGAACGGAAGGAGTGAGGGGATAAAAATTGTAGTGGAAGGGAAAAGTACTCTCGCGAATGTAAGTCGAGGTCTCGGAATGTCAGGGCTATATAAAATGGCGCGCTCCTTCTTTCTCTCGCGCGGTCGCTATACCTCCGGGCTCTCTTGACTGAATAGAAGTTATCCTAGAACTGAGCGGGAGCAAGCGTCGACTGGCAATTTCCATCGGGATCCGAAATGGGAGTAGCAGTATGTTTGCCGAAATTACCATCTATCAACTCGAAGGGATCGAAGGTCGAAAATGGAGGAGGAGAGTAGAGAGTAGGAGGCTGCCAAAGGACCCGCGGCGAGATATGGGGATCTGGGAATAAGAGCCGATCCCATAAAAGATAAAACACGCGGAGTGATTTATTCTTCCGCTATACGGGATTCTTGTAAGCTCATAATTCCGCGGCATGCAACTACAACGT
Organism: Sycophaga agraensis; assembly: GCA_018906755.1. NCBI lineage: Eukaryota > Metazoa > Arthropoda > Insecta > Hymenoptera > Pteromalidae > Sycophaga > Sycophaga agraensis. Next base: position 2,689,273 of record JACCIE010000003.1, read on the forward strand.
GGCTTTCATTTGTTTTCCGAATCCAAGGTCTCGCTCTAATTATTATTATATCCGATGTGAAAGCTTTCGATTTATTATACACGCGTGGCGTAATATTAAATATAGAAACAAATATTTTCGAAAAATTCTCGTTCTTTTTTATCTGCTTTTATTCTAACCAAAGTAAAAAGCTTATTGTCAGCTCCTAACACTAGATGTATTAAAGAAATCCCGGACTCTAACCACTCGATAGCGGCGTCTTATCGGGCGTACTCGTCTGTCGATCATCCGTCGAAATCCTCCGTTCCATCGTCTAACCATTGCAGTGGCTGTCAAGCACTTTCTGCCCCCCTCCCCCACCTCCGACTCCTCTTCTCGCTACGGAACTGGTCCCATTACGTCTGGCGCGCATCTATATTGGAGTACCAGCCATTCACGCCGATGCGAGCGTATATTGCTCCACAGAATGCGTTGTTTGCCATGGACCGATTTCCCATGAATAACGAGATCCGCGATGGAGCGTCACTCTCTGACTCTTCACGCGCTATCGAGTGCAGGATCCGGCTGTGGGCACGTCTTGGCCTTGACGAAACGAGGAGGATTTCACTTTTTCCGAATGGTCTTCAGGACGGATTAATCTAGCTTGTTTCTTTGAAGTTCGGCTTTGAATGTAATTCATTTACATTTGAGCCATCGGATTAAATGTTGTCAGGATAATTAATGAATTCGTATTCTTTTGCTCAAGATATTACTAGAATTGTTGGTGACTGTGAGTCTTTTTCCATAACATTTATCAAGTTCTATTTTTCAATAGTTTATAAAAAGAAAGATAGCCCTTTGAAAATAATTTTATGAAACATAATTTACTCGAAACTACAATCATAAAAAATGTCGCATAAAGTGCACTATCTTAAAATAAAATCGTAAAAATCCCATTTCTCCTTTGATATTTGCTATTCTTTGTATTCTTTTCTCCATGATATTATACTGCAGAGGTTCTTGGTAAACGAGAGTGCAACGCTATACCTTTGAGCTGATGAAACTAGGAACTGAGAGTAGAATTCGGAAGGCTTAGAGGGTAAGGGATGGGCGCGCGACACGCTTCGAAAGTAAAATCTATTTCTAACGGAGGAGTCAAAAGCACTTATTTAAGCGGCGCTGGAGTGCGTAAACTTTCGTGAAATCGGCAGGGCTGGCCTAGGAAAGGAACGAGGGATCTTTGTACGCTATTATTTTTGTTATATAGATTTTCTCCAGGGATTCTCACTCCAACAGCGCGCGTTCGCGAACTTTAAGGACTTACAGACATGTTGCTGCGTTTGCTAGCTACTTGTGCGGGTCGAAGTTGTGAAAGAGAATTTTAGAAGATATGCATTGAGCATTGTTTTCATTAAGTTTGTTCATTATTGTAGATATTTATGCTCAAAAACTATTGAAAACGACATTGATATCTTTTACTGCCAATTAGGTAAATTGTTGATTGTGCAACAAATGTTAAAGTTACAAAAACATTAAATACCGTGAAACCTGTTAAAATTAATCTCAAAATAACCGGAAAATACGCAGTTCTGTAAACAACAAGCAGCACAACGAATGAGCCATTGAAATAATTCTGGGGTGGTTGATATTATGTTGGTACATGAATTTTTATGTAAATGCTGGAGCTATATCCGCAATTACCAAAGTATATAATCAGAAAAACTGTTTAACAAGAATTGTTACTTTCTGCTTATTTAAAGTTTTATGTTAAAGAGTTTACAATTGACTTCCAAGTATATAAAACTAAATGTAAACAGTACAAATCAGTGGAAAATATAAGATAATTGATGTTCACTATTTTAACGTCTTATAAAAGATTATAATTAAAATCATATATAGGAATTACATACACATAATTCTAACTATTAATAAAGTTAAACATAACATTTACATAAACTTCCATGAACTTTATAGGTGTAGTATTAGTTGCGAAGAATAATTGTGTAATCATATATTAATCTTCAATAATGATACTAGCATATATCCAATTTTTTTAAAGATTTCAATAAAAAGTAGCTAGTAGATAAATTTGTATCCGTCAAACCTGAATCCTGACATTAATCAACATATTTGTGTGAGGTGGACTTAATAATTTTGAATACATACGGTAAACGAAGCATGAGGCTGTGACACCGGCTGCTTAATGCCCGCTCGATTAATATCATACTCGCTTAGTGTAACCTTCGACAAATCGAAATAGAATGATAAGATATCTGAATTAGCGGCCTACCACAGCAGTATGTACATTATAATTTCATTATACTCCCATTCGATTCCAATAGCCCCGTCGATTCATTTTTATGATTTATTGAATGATTTGAAACTTCTTTTAATCGTCATTTTGAATAACTTAAATTGAACATTAACAAAACAGATATTTGAAATATTTTCAAAACAATGGCTCAGATAAACCTAAATACATATTTTATAAATGCAAACTTCAAGATGCGCTCATGCCTATGATGTGAAAATAAAAACAAAAATTCTAAAACTATATTTTCAAAATTTATCACAAAAGATTCGGTTAACATAAATAAATGTCAAAGTAAATTCAGAGAAAAATTATTTTCACCTAAAATAGCAATCGCGCAATATGTAATATAAATATAGTTAAATGAATTATTTACCTTGGATACAATCCGGCACGCATATTTTTCACATTAAACATTTGTAAAATTCCTTACTATTGATTTTCCATCAACGTTTCCAGACTAGCCTTTCAATTTCGTATCGAAAATCAATAGTCACGGCTAGGCGGAGTACGCGTAAAGCCCAAGTCCAAATAAAATAAAAATGCGACAATGGCCGGCATAAAAGCGAGAGCTGCTAGATCAATCGGAGCGACCGCAGGCCCGAGTCTTATTAATTATCCGTGATTTCATTAACTCGCTCACACGAGGTGCCCGGCTCTCGAAATACTCGTCATTCCTCAAGCGCGCGCGCGCGCCCGCCCCGTATCTCGGATCTCCTTCCGATGGGCCCAGCGGGCGTTCCGCGCATCCCCGGCAGCCGGGGCCGCGGCGCGCGAATTTTATCGGATTCCGCACGCTTCCGCTTTTTATTTACGCAGCAGCCGAGTGGCAAGTGCCCCGACGCACGCGGCCTCGCGTGCCCCGGGCATTTTTCGGCCACTCGCGTGTCTCCCCGCGGCCTTCTGTCTTACTCCGCCGCGGATGCGAGTCCATCCGCTCGCGCCTCCGAGAAATTGAGTTTCGCCCGGCAATTGTTTAAATAGCGGTAGGGGAAAAGTCGAGCTTCGCGAAAAAGCGAACGTGTGGCGCGGCCGTGTGTTTATTCCTCGAGGGGTCGACGGATTGAAAGTAGTGCACGTGAGACTCGGCTGATTCCAATTTGCCTAGATTTAAGGGCCGCGCGCACCGCGAGCTCGCCGAGATCCCAGTTTGATGGAAGGTTAGTCGGGTTAATTTTGGCTCGGCGGGCGGAATTTGTTTCGAATGAAACTCGAAATGAGAGCACGATTTTACGGTCGGTTTGGTGTGTTTTACGCTTTTGGCAGTGCCGAGTTGAAGTGCTCTTTCCTCATTTGAAAGCCATGATTTTTATTTTCTCTTGCCGAACCTCAATATTTGGGAGCGAATGGGGTATTTTATTTTGTCAGTGAAGAAACGCCTATTGTTTATCTGTTTGTAACGGTATTATTAAAAATTAATGTGCGACGCCGTATCTTGACTGTTGTGGAATGACTTTGATTTTGATATTTCTCGAAGCTATTCATGTCCACAATCAAGCGTACGATTTCCATGATTAATCTAGAATACAGCTGGGAGCCAATATTTCGTCTGTCAACATTGATTTTGAACTAAATTCAGATTTCCAGCGTTTCTAATTAAAATATTCAAACTTGTTCACCGTTGCTTTGTCTTATTACGAATTTATAACAGAGTCTTTACATTTATCAAACAACCAGAATATTTTATAGAAGAAAGTATTAATAATACTTGCATATAAATAAGTAATAACGTTTGGAATAATGTATTGTTTTACTTTATTGAATCTTTTAATTATCTTAATTTTTTATTAAATGTTATGAAAAACTGTTGAATTTGCTCAAAATGTTATAAAAACTCTCCTTTGATCTTCTATGTAAACCAATTGTACACCAATAACAAGACAATTACCAAGCTACCTCATTTTCGAAGATTATATATAAAGTCTAATGGATGAGACATTTAATACTTTTAAAGTATGTTAAATTACATCCATTATTAGACGAGCCAATAAGATAGACAGGCAGACTCGACTCTAGATGCGTACATAATATGACCAAACAGGTAGTACATGAAAAAGATAAAAAAGTTGACAGACCTGCATGATGGTAAACTAAACGGTGTTAGTGGTAACGTACATGGACACGTTCGCTTTATCCGAAAACCGAAGCGCAAATTGACACGATGCAAACCTTCAAATTCCAACTCCGCAATCCCTTTACGCGTGTGAAAAAAAATTGCTTTTTGTCTTTGTACACTAAATATCAATGTTTTCGCTTTCCAAGAAACTTTGCATCTTTTCCTGATGTAACGTTGCTGCAGCCATGTTAGCTGGTCAACTAAGAATAACAGGTTCTTTTCTAGTGAGTTTGAGATTATCTGCAATGTTAAGCCTTGATATTTTAGATCCTACTATGTAAGAGATACCAGAAGGGATCTCTATTCTTGGCTCTAGCGCGAATTCATGCCCGCCCAAGTAAATTTGAGAAAGGTGCGAAGCAGGAGAATACGTATTTTTAGTTATAGGTTCAGGATTCTCTCATTCTACTCTTCCCACCTTATTATTGATGGTGCGGGTGTTCCAGTTGGAGCTGCGATTTTGCATTCGATATTTCTTCGCGTTCCAAACGAGCAAGAGAACAAATACAAAGTTCAGGATACAAGGACCAACGGAGTTTCACAAAAATCGACTATTGTTTTTTTTACGAAGGATTGAGTAAAAATTGCTAAAACCTCTTTCCCTTCATGTTTTCAGTAAAAAACAATATATAGTTTCATTGTTTTTAAACGATTCATTTCTATTTAATTCATTTTTAATTCATTCATATTTAAACTCTATTCTTATATCCTTTTGTTATTCATAATACAAAAACGTATTTCGAAACGTACTTCAAAACGTACTTTTAAATAGTCCATTTAAAAATCCAATTGAAATTGAGTGCGTGTTAGATTTCAATATTTCTTATGAATCAACATATTGCGCAAAAAAAAAACAAAAATCAAATTCAGAGCATCGACGTCGCAAGTAGACTTCATGATGCTTTAGCCGAGGGAATCTACGGCCTGTGTGACAAATCGAGAAAGCTTACGAGGCAGTCGAAGAGCACCGGTTAAATGTGAGACTTCACACACCATCATCCCTTTAGGCCTTCTCATCGTTAACCGTAAATTAAAGGTCCTCAAGCAGGAAATCCAGCTAAGCAGCCTCACGTGAAAACACGCCCAATATAGAGAGAAGCACCCTAGATAGCAACTGTAGCTCCTTTTCCTTGATAAAGCGCATCCAACTTTTCTGGACACACATGAGAATAGTAATATCAAATTATGTCCCTAATGACTACCCCTAAAGATAGACTATCCTTTCTATATGGACGTTCTATCTATTCCTGCAATTTTCTACTTTTACGATCATCTGCAGGAATAACTCAATTATTTACAATTTTACGACTGGTCTCCTGTAGGTAGGTTCAGTTTTGAAGAAATATCCATCCATATAAATAAATATAACCTGCTTTGTATAGGAGACAAGGTAGGGACATCGTTTGGATATTTTAAAAACGATCAATTCAATAAAGTCGATGTTTATACTGTTCAATTTAAATTGTATTTCCGCTGATTGACAATTATAGCCTTCCGGCAAAGTAAAACGTAAAGCATATTTGATTCGAAGAGTCAAAAAAATGTATGCATAATGCCCGAGCAGCATTGCGCACCCATGAATCAGCTCCCCAGCGAACTCTTTGTTCGTTATATCATTTCGATGCACCATGAAAAAGGATTTTCGTTCAATAAAAAATTACTTCAAAACAGAGTTTAAAGTTCTGTTTGTATACTGACCTCACTCGCCTTTTATAATATGCGTACTTCAAAAAAGCTGCAAATTTAAAAACGGCTGCCGTATTGTATTCTATAGTATAACAGATCTCGATAAAGTGATGTACATTTTATATTTATTATTCGACCTTTCCAAAATACGATGTCTATGCCGAAAATAAGCTATCTTCATGAGCCTACAAGTGATTAATGTTATTCCTAAAAGTACAAGTTAAACAAGTACGCTGATAAAGCCTTAAAGATTTCGAGAGAATAAATACAGCTGCTGTTCCGGAGGATTTGCTTAATTTTTTCAGCCATTAAAAGAATAAAACGTTGCACTCAGCGAAAATTAAAAAGGAAGCATCGGATTAATTTCCCCGCGACAATCGGGGCATAAAAACGGGCGGAAAAGAATTGCAGCGCTTGGCGAGGGGTGGGGGGGTCAGGGGGTCGCAAATAGAGGATGGAGACGCGGGACAGCACATCTAAATTTAAAATTTAAATAGTAACGCCCTTTATACGGTTGCTGAGAGTGAAGAAAATTTAAAATTTGCTTATGCTTGCAATTTCCGGCTTAGTGGCTGGGCTCCTCCCGTCTAACTTTAATTGCGTTCTACGAAGCAAATCCGCGAAGCAGTTCACGAAGCATCGTACTATCCCCGATAACGACACTCTTTCTTTCCTGTGTATCTGAGAATCTTTTCACTCTACTTTTCGTCGTCATGGTGCTAAACCCCATCGACCTGCCTCAATTTCCTGGAACAATATTGTATGTAGACGGATAGCTGATATAAAAATTTGAGAATGCGTACTAAAAGACAAGTACAAATTCTGCAATATTTGACTTACCCTTCTAGTTAATAAATAGGCTATACAAATAGGTTTATTATAGGTTATATAGGTTTTTATTATGATCTTCGTGATACAAAGTGCATAAACACATATCATTAAACTTTCACAGTTTTATTTAATTTTCCTAGTTACTTAAATGGCAAAACAGAAAAAGCAGAAAAGAACCACCAATAATAATCGGTTTTATGATATTATTTGAATATAATATTTAGTATTATTCCAATTATCTTAGAATAAGATTATAAAAATATATATAATTTTATTCTACAAATAGTCATAAAATTCTGGTTAATTTCGTTGTATTTATAATGAATTTTTTTAATAATTATTCTCTGGTACTATAAATAGTGACAAAAAATGAAAGCAAATGCTCCTTCATTTTTATCAGTTACTTTTTATCAGCTTAGTGTCTTACACTCTCAGAATTTGATATAGTATGAACTGCAACCAAGCATAAATGAAGCTTTAATATGCTATCGTTTATAAATACCTTGAATCTCTATAAATACAGTCCTTTTTATAATCCAATAAATGTGTTAATTAAACGATTCGACACATAGCTTTAGATGAATTTAAGTATTCACTTACTCCTTTTCATCCATTCTTTTGCTTTAACCTGCATCCTTGTATTTTTGATATTTAGAATCAAAAAAAAATTTTATTTAAAAATGAATTTAACAGAAAATTTATTTTTAATCAATAAATTTTTCAGTACATTTTGTAAAAAATCATAAGATTACGGATTAACCATATTATATACAGAGTTTATACGAGTGTATTATACATTATGTAAATATGGCAATGCACCGCGACTTTATCTAACTACCTATTCTGTTCTCACTTTCTCCCTCCCTTTCCGCCCTTTCCTTGATTTAATGATTACCACGATTTTCACTTAAACTGCCACTGAGCTTTAGATCGCATAACTTCGAAGTTTCACAGTTTGATTTAGGTTATATTACTGTAAGCTAGTTAATTTATATATATATTTTGACATATTTAGATTTATGCAATAAACATTACCCAAACAATTTGCAACAAATTTATAAATATATGTTTGTCTTCTTTTTAAATTTTTATTGCACTGTAAAAAGGATGTGAGTATAATTTTAAGTAAATTGGTTCATGTATAATAATGGATCCCATTGATTATTACTTTCCACCCTTAATGAGAAATATTTTAAACACGATTAAAGCAATAATTTAATACTTCTCCTTAATAAACTGTAAAGTACATATTTTTTAGACATGAAAATATAATCTAATTTCCATACATAAAAACAATACTTTTGTTACTCTATTTTTGTTATCTTAAATAGGTTCTAAAACTTTTATACTTATAAGTATGTACTAACTTTCAATTAAATCTTGTTTTTAGTTGATAAATAATAAAAGAAGTAGTTTCTAGTCTAGAGATAATTTATTTATTTTCAAAATTTTTCATCAAAATCAAAATATGAGAAAATAAGTGTTTTATAACTTCAAAAATATATTTTTATTTATAAAAATTTTTTATAAAACTTTAGATTTAGTCAAAGGATGGTAGACGAACATTCAAAAGTACCTTGGTATAAATTATCTGTAATCATTCTTCTGCTTAATCTTCATAAGTGCCATTGAGCCAAAAAAAAACAATTTTTTGGAGAAGAGGAAGAAGAACGGTGTGATGACGGACGTAGCTGTGCGTCCGACGCAACGTGCCGTTACTACTGATTGGACTCCGCGCTTTGCATTTCGAACGGCCCCGAAACGAGTATCAGAAAGACTAGGAAAGGGAGAAAGTTACGTGCCTGCATCTCAAAGTCCACAGCATTCTAATTTATGATGTAAGTTGAAATAATAATTGGGTCATTTCGACTGAGAGTGTGCCTCGCATTTTAGAGCGAAAGGGAGTCGAGCAAAAGACCTGTAATAATCAAGAATCGTGACTCTTTGGTAGCGGACCTCTTGATTTAACGAGGAATTTGTAAGTTCAGCTGAATCGAGATCTATATTCTCAGTAATTCAAGTTTTCGCTCGTTATTTTTGGGTTTCTTGGTGAACGTTAAAGTTGAAACTCATTAATTTTGTATGCAATATATTTAAATGTTTATGTCCACGAAGTGATCCTTTTAGCTTCTTTTATGGTAGATAATATTAATGTGTGACACATAAACCGTGAATATTTAAAAGGAGAAAAGTACGAACGTGCGTTTTTATTATATATTAAATCTTTTATTTTTTTATGTAACTATATTCGAAAATCAGAATACCAAACCATTTTTAAATGTAGCAGAAGTATGTACATATACACATATATATTCTGATTTGACTGTGAATATTTATTCTTCAATTTCTATGCACTAAATTCGGTCCAGTGTGTACGATTCGTTTATTATTCATACAATTTCTAATTTCCATGCGTCTCTACATCCTTTCTTCAAAAAATGTGCTTGAAATGGCTGGAAAGTAGCAGTACCACATACATGACTTTACTAAAATTTAAAGCAGAAGCGTTAAAGAAAAATAGATTATTTCTTGCATTCATACAATTGAATTCTATAAAGATAGATTAAATATTCATTTATCAAAATCAGGTATGTTTTGAATCATACTCAACTGTTATTTCACTTGTAAAATGTCCACTATTCCATTAATCTATCATCAAATAAATTATAAATTAACTAGATACCGTTTACTATATTAAGCGCATTTAAACACTAATTGTATTGGATACAGAAATTTAATGAAAGAAACTTTCCGCTTAAAGCACAGATTCAAATTTTCTACGATAATATTGATGAATCTATCGATCAAAAAGCAAAGTCTATGGACATTGAATCTTAAGCAAATGAGATAAAGCAACGTTTCGTAGCGAAAGGGGTGTAAGAAGCTTGAGTTTAATCAAACAGAAAAAAAGTCGGGAAGGCACCCCGACAGAATCGGGGCGAGCGAGGCACTAATAATGTCGCGGTCACAATAACCCACTTACTGTAGAAAATCGTTCGAGCGCACAAGCAAAGCTATAACCAAGACAAACATCTCCGAAGGCCCGTCCGATTGGCAAACAAGGAGCCCAGAGGGAAAAAGTCGGCGAGCAAACAGCACGTCCGCAGTGACAAGTCTGGGGTCGGGGGCAGGGGGCAGTTTGGTCCCTGTCAAGAGTAATGAAGTCCTCGGGCGCACGCACCGGCCGTCCTCCTAATCGCCGGGCTTGCCCATTAAACTGGCATAAAATGCGGGTCGGCCACGGCGTGTCGCCGCGTATTTGCCCCGCCAGCAACGCCTCCGCCGCCGGGTAATTACGGTAATGTCGCGGGCGAGAAAGAAACGGTGGCCGGCCCGACCCCGCATCAATCACTTACACGGCAATAGGAGAGACGGGCGCGGGGGCTGACGTAGTGGCACGCGCGGCGGTTCGCGCGCGGGGACAAAGGCCCGCGACCCTCATAATCCTGGAGGAGCGACGTGGCGCTCGGAAGGAGTCGAGTGGATCGGGGCGGGCCCCTCGGGTACGTTGAGGTCGCGGGATTGAGACACCGCTGACGCCTTAAGCGCCTCGATTAATTTATGGAGCAGGAGCTCGCCGCCTGTTCTTTCCCTCCCTAACGCCGCCTACGTAATTAAAGACTCCGGATAACGAGGCAGTCCTTTTCACCCGGGAATATTGTTAAAGCAATTCTGAAAAATCGGCCGCTCTAATACAAAGGACGAGGGTTTTTGTATTTTTTTGATTGGGACTTTTATGCTCGTGTATAAAACATATAATACCTTTTAGGTGAGCTGAAAATCCTGGATAATTGACATTAATCTCAAATTATTTTTAAACATTTTTATACTCATATTAATATGAGAGTGACGTGAAACTTTTTATGTTTACGACATCGTATGTACGTTACATAATCTTTGAAATTTAGCGTTTTTGCTAATGCACGAATTGAATCGCTTCGGATTTCATATCATCTCTTGTACAGCAAAACCAAACATTTTTTGAGCGAATATTGCAGTCTAACCGATTGAATTACTTAAATGTAGATTATGCGATTTCTTCAAAGACGATTAATGAGCACGCACCTCGGATAAAAAATTTAAAGTAATCTACCAGTCATGCGATATTTACTCTAAAAGAGCTAATTATAGTACGGTTCAAGCAAAAACATTGTTTATACACTTGATCAGTGGGATTATTACTTTGTTGCGTGACTAGCAGCTAAGTTATTATGGTAACACTGCAGAATTCACCAGTGTTTAATTATTCATTAGCGTCCCTCCAGTTCAGCGACACTCAAAAGTTTAGGGCAGTATTAAAAATTATCATCGCTATACTTATACAATGCAGCATTATTGTCTAAAGAATATGACTATAGTTATCTTTCCCTTGTACATAATAGTTTGCAGATTCCTATCGCATTCTATGATTAATTCCTTTTTTCGTCAGACAAACAGAATTCAAACAATCTTTACAAGTTTCATACAACAAACGATGAATATTACTATTTCCAATTTGTTTTTTTTTATTTATTGATTTAAAATGTACGAATACATTTTGTAATAAAATGTTTTTAGTAGAAATAAAATAATGGATATTTTACAAAAAATATTTAGTTACATATTTTAGCTAATTCTTTTGCAGAATAATTGTAAATTATACTAAGCTTAAAACTGTTTAAATAAATAAGACAAATATAAAGTCATTTTGTTAGTCTACAATGTACATTATAATTTGCATCTTAACCATATTTAAAGTTTTTAAACGTAAATATTTTTATATATTTTTTATTCATTATGACTAATGTAAGATTCATCAAATATGTATTCAAGACTTTATACTATAGGATCAAAAAAATGATGTCATTATAACTGTCATCATTACGACATTCTAAGAATTTCTTAAGGAATGTTTTCTAGAGTTCGTTCGCATACTACCTTATTCATATTCAGAAAAGCTGAAGCAAATGAAATTAAAATAGGAAAAAAATTAGAAATGTAGTTAGATTATGTTCAACTTATTAGAAGAAAAATTAATTTCTTACTCATTATTTAGTCTAACGATTTTTTCTTTTTTGGTAACTTTAAAAATGTGAGATTAATCGATAAGTTAAGAAATTATTTGACTCATACACTTGTAGCATAACTGTAACGACCGATAATAATAATTACAATGTAAAGGAAAATAATTTTTGTTATTACTTAAGAAAAAGATAATATCGAGAATAACTGTGGTATAGTAATAACCGAGTCGTAATGTTAATCATAAATACGATTAAATCTTATTTCCTGTCATAATGCTATTTATTAATAACTTTTATGGAGCATTTATATTTCAACGGTTTTGATAAAATTTTTAACTTCCACAGTTTTTTATCAAATATATTTTAGTACAATAACATACTGTACTAAATTAAAATAATTTATCTTGTTTAGTAATATTTCAATAAAATAAATAAGTATTTGGTACTTATCGATACGAGTTCGATTAAGGTTAGCTATAACTATTATTTAAGCTTTGGCTAACGGTAAGAACGAATAGCGGCGATAGAGTATCTCTACGATGAATCGCCAACTGCAGCCGATTCGATCGCGATGCCATACTTCCGAAGTACATGCGATTCGGTCTCTCGAGGGGAAGTGCCGTGCCATCGAACCATAAATCTTTCTTAGAGGTAAGGTGAAGTGAAGCCGAGCGAAGTTGCTATGGGTGAGTGAGGAAAAAAAAGGAATCGGCTTGAACACCACACAGTTTGGAACGGTAACGACATACTTTGAGTGAGGCTGTATTTTTGCGTGCACCGAAATCTAATTCGGCTCTGGTTTAATCAATGCCTAGGGATCAACCTGCACTTTTCCTGCCGCATTCAATGTCCAATATTGGAAGACCAATTGAGCATTACATTTAATTATTTAAATGAATTTAAATGAATTTATCTGATTTAATTTGAATTGACTGTGTTTAAATATAACCGATGATTTTGATAAAGTCATTGACGATTTTTATCAAACGAATTAGTTTTTGAGGGATGAGCATGCAATAAGTGTAAAATACGCCAATAATTTTTCTTTATTCTAGCCAGTACGAAAAGTCGATTCCTAAAGATTAATCAAATATTAACAATGTATTTGACATTAAAAATAGACGTTGTGAAGAAAGGCGGCCAGCCGTCAACGTGTCAGTGTCAGGTGTCTTTACCGCGGAAACGCAATTATGATGATAGATACGTTACTTTCAAAGAAATTACTCGGGCGCGCGGAAAGAAGCTTCCCGCAGCAGCCTTACACGAAGGCAAGGAGAATCGCAAGATGCCTAACATAAGGCGTTCCTAAAGCGTGCGTGATAATGGAAAACGCGCGCGCACTAATACAGAAAACTTCTGGGCGGCGCGGAAGCTCTTTCGCCGGTCGCCGCGCCCTCTTTGTCTATCCCTTTTCGCCCTCTTCTTCTTGACTTTTTCCCGGGCTCTCGAGCGTCTCCGACTCTTATCTGGCCTCGTGACTTTAATGGTGCATACGTTTGACGTTGTTTGCCCAGAGATAGAGAGGGGCGGAGGGAGCCACCAGACGCTCCGGCTCGCGTAGGACGAAAGTTTTCGATGTTTTCTCAATCCTTTCCCGAGTAAGTCGCGCGCAGGTCCCCCACTGTTTTTCGATATTTGCTTTTTACGCTAGGGCCCGTGTTTTCCATACTTCCATAGCTTTACTTGCCGTCCCCTCGGGTTTATTACTGTGAGACGTACACTTTCTTCCTTCAGCCGAGTCTTTGGCCCGACGATCGCTCCTTTCTCGGAATGAGAAATGCGCGCTAGCGATAGACGCGGGCTTCTGAGCAAACGCGTACTTCGCGGGGACTCACGCGGAGGTAAATGCTTCAGTGCTCTCTGCGATTTTCGGAGATGCAGCTTCTCGGAGAATGATGATCCATCTTGGTTAATATGCTAAAAGGTCTGGGATCAAATTTTCTTTTTTGAGCCGGTCATTATGAGAGGATAATTCTTTCTGACAGATTATAACTTATTTAATCATACCGTATTTATTGTATTGTAATTTATTAAATTGTAACTTATTTGTTGTTACAAGGTCTAACGTGTATTTCAATTGAACCGAAACTCATCAATTTACGTAGTATTTACGAAGTAAATCGTATTTTTATTCTTTAAGATATTTCCATCTGCAGTATTACTTAATTATATGATGTAAATTCAAACAACATTAATGGTTGATGCCAAATTTATACTAAAGCAAATTTATACTTGTTGTTTTGAATAACAGTGAATTAATTCCTGTTCTCGCATATCCAATTCCGGTCTGGATTATTCAAACGTTTCCCGAGCTTTTTCCTCTCAGTAAGCGGATCGTAAAACACTGCTCTTTTCATCCAATCTTCTTTTTCACAGATTGAAAACAACTGACTGAAAGATTCGCGCATTTTGTGCAGTCGCTTGGCTATCATTAAAACTTCATACACGTGAACTCATTGGAAAGGTGCAGATTTCACAAGGTCTTGACAAAGCCATTCACTTGCGCGCCGAAGTCCCCATCAGATCAAGGCAGAAAAATTGCCTCCTCCAACGTACGCCGCTTTGCGGTCCAGATGCGCTTTGTACCCCACCACTCATTATTCTTTGTCCCTCGGTGGTGAGATCTAGCGGTTTGTCTCTCGCCAGCACGAGATCACAATGGCCGAGGATTTTCCGCACAACTGCGCCTCCTAAGGCTCCTGAAGGATTTACGTTTAAAAGACATAAGAGGTGCAATTGTCGATTCTTTTTTGACGTCGTGATGTATTAAAAATATTCAATTGCTGAGTAATTACAATAAACGTATATATGATTTTTTGAAATTGTAATTAAGATCATTTGAGAGCAGTTGTTATTTCTCTAAACGGTCATCACAGACATATAGTCAATTAAACGGTAATACCCAGGAAAAGTGAATCTATGAATGTGTAGATATTGCCATAAATTGTCAAGCAGGTTAAAGCTATATTATGCCTAAATTTTTCTATATTGTCATACCTGAAATTTAACCTTGAATGATTATACACGCTCATAAATATACTCGTACATTATCAGGCAACTATGTCATACAAGATTCAAATAAAAAAAATTTTGATATTAGAATAAAAGAATGAAGAATAAAAATCACGACCATGCATGATTATATCTACAGAATTCTCATTTGATGATACACCATAGTGTCACCTGTATAAGCAGTAAGTTTTGTGCAGACATCATTGTTCCTGACTTTTCATGCTCATTCAAGGTTAATTTTCATGCAAAGACATTCATGAATCATTTTTCTCTAGGCAAATATTTTTATTTATTCATTTATCATTTTATATTAAAAATAAATGCTATTTAAGCAATACATACTTTTTCAATACCAATGAAAGAAAGCATTGAAAGGTTAATTCAATCTATGGTCCCAGTAGAAAAGGGCATGATTTGGTCGGACATTTGCTTGCGGAGTGACTAGCAATTTCTTACAGTCGTAAATCACCATTAAGGAAATAAAGCTTTCTAAATCTCTGTTTAATGGAAGAACTACTCTTGAAATTACTGCACGACTTGAAAACATAATTAAGATACTCTCAAAACTATAGCTGTGCATCGTTTATAATACAATCATCAATCAACACTTTAGAAGGCAGATTAATTTTAAAGATATCATTTAAAAAAGAAATATTTTTCATACATTAATTAATTTGTACATATTTCTAGTATATCTAATTGTCTTAATATTTAACTACGACTATAGATGATCACTGATAAAAACAACATTTTTATTCTATTAAGTGCTGCTTAAAATCAATTCTATATTTTAAAAGTAATCATCCTGCATTTACTAAATAAAACATTGTAATATGGTCTTTATTATGAAAGAACTTTTTTTATTTTAATGCGAGTTTTGAGGTTACTGTCAAGACAGCGTAGCTGCTTGGAAAAAACTCATTCCGCTGAAATTATTTAATTTCCGGTTATAGATAAAACTGCGTGCCTTAATGCTCAAGGCCGTTTGTTCTCCACGATGTGAGAAACCAGATATTTAGCTGGAGCATTATTATTATTAAGGAAATACAAATTGTAAGTATTTTCAAGTACGGGAAGTTTTCTAAAATAATTGAAACGAATCGACTTTACTTTTAAGAATCTGAATTTCAATGTTTGAAATAAAAAATTATTAAATGTAGAATATATATTTGCAAAAATCTTATTTATGGTTAACTCATTATTTTATATTTATTCATTTTACATAAAAAAGTTGAAGCTTCAAAGGTTAAAATTTTTAACATATCATTTATTACTTAAAAATATTGTTAATCACTTTTAAGAAGATTCTTCCATTTATTATTTTTACATAATTCTTATCTACCTATAAATATTATAATTATTCTCATTCGTCAATCTTATTATTGTTACAAATATTAAGTAATTCAAAATGTAACATATCCAAATATAACATCTTACATTAACATTTGCTCCAGTTAAAAAATTGGAATATCTTACAAAACAATGGATTTCAATATAAGTATGATTTTTTTAGATCAGTTTCCTAGAGGAAATTGCGGTTTGAAATGGGGAAGAAATGAAGGGGTAGGCAATCCTTCTTAAGTAACGTCTTTCGTTATTGTTTTTTTACTTATATTTTACATTCATTATTCAAACGGATCATTTGATGACAGCCATAAACTAAAATAATTTTTGTTAAATGACAATGTATAAAATTTACGAAAATGCAAACAAACAGAAATCAAATTAAGATTAGTACAATAAATATCAATGTACAATTTCAACTTTATATTGTCTAATAAAGAAAATTTCATTAAATATTATATTAGATAAATAAGCGGAATATATATTAAATAAATATAAAACTAATCATTATATTGCAGTATAGAATAAAGTGATGCTCTACAAACTGAGATACTCAAACATATTGAAAGTAAAAAAATACATAGTTGTTTGCGATTCTTTTAATACTTTTTTTATTTTTTTAAATATTGAGTTAATTAATAAACTAGACACGAATATTAGGCGTTGTTTCGCAAGTCAACGTTTTAAATCAAATTCAATGTTAACATAAAATAGGTACGGTTTAGTTGAAAAAAAAGTATGGAAAACATAAACGCGCAAAGAAAGGAAGCCAAGTGAATAAACAAAGGTATTGAAGCGAGTCGAGAAAGCCGTGTGCGAAGGAAAAAGATAAAGCCCGATACGGGTAAGATGAGTGATGCAAAAATCCCTGTGAAAAAAAAGAAGGAGGAGCGAAGAGCAAAGAGAACGAAGAGGTGCTTCTTACCAGGCGCTCATCCTTACGGCTTGCAGAGCCGCGCAAGGCTCAAAATAAAACGCCTTCGTGTCGAACTATACCACAGCGCGTCTCGTTTGCCTTTGCCGTTGCGGGAAGGATTCATAAAAATGCATAACGTCTGAGGAAGCAACTTCTTGAAAAATACCGCAGGGTCTCTGATTAAAAGTGAGCCTGCCTCTCCCGAATTATTTGTCTTGCCAATCTCTCGGACTGCAATTGCAATTTTAATATTTACAAATTGATGAATATGACCTAACTAGACTTAGCAGAAAAATGTTAAATAATTTGCTCACTGTAATATTGCAGAAGATATAAATTAGAAGATTTTAAGATTTAACTTCTAGAGATTAACCGAATTTGATTGAAAAACTAATTAGTTGGCTAACATAGGATTAAATTAAACCTATGTAAGATTTAATTTAACTAAACTGAACCAATGCATGCAATAAAATACATCCAACGCATTAAAAAGGGATTATGATTATCAATATATTTTGCTATGAGCAATATTTTATTTCTATTGAAAAAAACAAAAGTATGATTTTTCATTGGTTTTGATATCTTTTGACAAAATCACAGAATATCGAAATTCTTAAGAAATTTAGTGTTTTATTTTAATACTAAGGTTTCTGAGTATAAATAAATGAAGAAAGGTAATGTATACGTATATACTCTTCGTTTCTCTATGATATGGTAAATATGCTCACATAAAAGATACTTTAGTGGCCATTAAATATAAAGAAAAGTAATATTTTATCAAGAAACAAGTGAGAATTGTAACCTGACGGAGTCCGGTTTACGAGTCTTTCCTTATCATGGAAATTATATATCTTTCGTCACAATATTTTATCATTTCGCTACTTATGTTTAATGTTTATTTTCATATATATATGTACACATTAAAATGACGTATTTAAGAAACACAATAAGTAACAAAGGTAATTAATACATTGTATAACGTTTTATTAAAATGGAGTTTATTGAATAGTAATAAGTAAAAATACTAAAATTTTGATATTTAAAGATCGATATTGGTTTTTCTCATCGTAGAGTCAAGTAGAATCATAAACAGTGGTTTGAATTGCAAAAATATTCTACTATATACACATAGTCGAGCCTACATTAGTTCAACTGTAACAAGTCAACTTACAGGAAAAAGAAAAAAGCCTTCGTGTTTGCGACGTCTGATTTTCCCTTTCGTCAGCTGCGCCTTGTCTATTTGCATCTGATTTAGATGCAAGTTTTCTTGCAAAATTTGCGTTTGTTTTCATAGTACTAAGAGTTAGTTATTTTTCTTCACTTCATGTAACCTCTTTCTTAAACCTGAATTATTCTTTTTTTTCGTGTAATCTAGATATTATGAGTTAATGTCAATTGAAGCTTTTACAGTAATAACTATTTTACAAATAATAAAGTAAATATAATAATAAATCAAATAATGTTAAATTGCAAAGAATTTAATTATAAAAATTACATTTTTCCTGAACAAAATTTTACTGAAGTTTCTAGCCCGTAAAATAAAAATTCCCAATTTCTTTAGAGGATTACTGTAGAAGCTTCAAAAATGTCAACATTTAAGACCAATTTCCTCTCAGCTATGTAACTCTGTATTCAGCCGATCATTAAGTTTATAGTTAATCAGTTTAAGTAAAGTTATAAATTCTAGTACACATCAAAATAATAATCTTAAAAACACTCTTTAAACAAGTATTATACTCAAAAAATCAATTATTTTATTTGATTTTTTATTACTATAGGTTAGATTTTGTTTTAAAATCTAGAATTTCACGAAAAAATTAAAAAAAAAACTTTATTATATTGTAAAATGTAAAAAAAGTTTTGTTAAAAAATTGAATATTTGCACTTCTTCGAAATTATTAAAAAAATACTTAAAAATATTTTTTTAAAAATATATGTCTTCAGTCTCTTTTCAACTCTCGTAGAAAGAAGACGAAAGAGTATAAGATCGGAGCGCATCAAAGGCGTGAGAGAGGGCGCGAGCAGTCATTGCGCTTGAACATGCATGCAGACGAAACCAGACTTTTTAAAATTAATCAATGTCACTATGCAGTATAATCATCTACATCGTTTAACGACACTATCAACGCATCCTCTAGCTACAACAAGTTATCTAAAATATATATACTTCTACAAAACACAAAGTATTCTAATGTAGAAAGTACGTAATTAATAGAAGCATTAAAATGACACGCCATTACAAAATATGACTGAACTACACACGATTCCTTTTATACAAGGATTTACAGTTTGTGAATAACCTTGTTTTAAAGTTGTAACAAGTATTGTTCTAGTTTTTATTGCATCATAAAATCCATCATGGTATATAATCTATCAGAAATAAAATAAAAAAGTAAAACAAAAGAACGAGATTGAAGACTAAGAAATATTAAATTTCAGGATGATTCAGTTTTAAGTTTAAGAGATGTAAGGATATCTAATTTCTCTCTTATACTTGATAAATATATGTAACAAAAAATATAGTACTATTCAAATTTTGATATTTTTCGAAATATTCACTATAACTTTTAATGTAAGTATTATTGGAATACTTAAGAAGAATCACGCCGAATAAGGATGCATACGCATCCTTAGAATTTTGAATATTGTTAAATATAGAAAATATAATCAACGGTGATTTGTCATTCAGAACCAATTTTTTCTATCATTTATTATAACACACTAGTTATCATTATTATTTTATCATTATATACCTCTTGGTTTTAAATGAGTTTTTAATAAATTCTATTTTATTTTTAATGATATATGTGTAATAAAAAATTTTTTATGCCCGCATTAATGCGAATGTTATTACACCTATATGAATTTACGAATATGACTGCGATCGATCATCGATGCTCGATCATAGATACATCAAGGGCTGACAAAATATTAGAAAGAAAACAACTATAAATCAGTAAAGACCGTCATCGGTATAAAGTTTCATAAAGCTTGTAGTAAAATAAGTAAATATTAAATTTAGTATGAAATTTAGCTCACTTTGATGTACCGCTGTTCTGTATACTATTAAACACTTGATCCATCCTATCTGATGCGAGACTTGATGCGTTAGGCAGGGACTAACACTGTAGGTGGTTACACTGCAAGTGAATCCGATATAAATAACCTAGGATGTAAATAATTGAAAAAATTAAGCTAATTAACTTTTTGTATAATCAAAAATCTACATTTGAAAGTATTAATTGATTAATGATGTCCGAAGGACTGACTATTTTATTTAGTATTTACGAATTCTTTAAACGAAAATACACACGCACTTTTCCTAATATGGCTTGAAACAACCATTAGGGTTAGTGATAGATGGTATGATATGTCAAGGCTGCTAGATTCTGAACAGTTTGCCGTTATCAAATCAGTCACAACGAACAGCCGAAATGATGTTCGTCCTTGTCGACTAAATAAAGAAGTTGCTACCATTCATTCTTAACAATTATTTTGTCTATTTAGTCCTTTTATCGAAATATTCAGATTATTATGGATTAATGATAAAAGAAACGATATTAAAAGTTGTATTCTTATTTTAAATTATACGAATTCTTGATATTCATTCTTATTCGAAAAATGGAAGGAAAATTATTTAAAGAATACTTATAGTGTAGGATAAAATTCTAAAATGAAAAGTGAAAAAATTTTACTTCCTTTTTTTATTAAATATGCTAGGAATAATTTTCGTTAGTAAAAGACAAAGGAACACCTATGTACGTGTAGGCAATCACGTATATTGATTTTATTTACAATATTATTGGCTTAGTTTTAATTTTGTTTTGCTATGCGCATGTACAAAAGCGATTATTTGTCAATTTATACATGATAAAATATAATATGGCGATTGAAAACTTATATTGCGTGGAATGAACTGAGGAATTTCTATCTATTGTGCCGTGCTTGCATTTGCTTACGATGCTTTGCCTTCGAAGTGGCTTCAGAAGCAGAAACAATCCGGCCAATTTCCTCTTTGGCTGACGATTATCGGTCACGGCATAGCAGTCACAATGCGCTGGTCAATATTCGGTACGGAACTCCACAGCATGTAACTTTTGCCCGAGTTCGATAGGATTTTCTATTATTTTTTACAATTTAATTTAGAGGTCTGTCGTGTACATAATAAATTGCGATAAATATCATTTTATCTCAATGAGGTTAAACACAGAAATTTTACAACAAGCGTCATTCTTGACCGCGGTCAAGCTCTGGAAATTCTTGATTCTTTCGATCCAACTGCACGCAATCAAGGATAGCAAGAGTGTGAAGATCCTGCACTAATACAATAAGTCGACCCTCGGAGACAATACTAGCCCGCGGACTATTACATAATTACGGAAAACCTACTACTCGTTCCTATATCTGTTGACATAAGATACCAATCTAGTCCACTGCCACTCAGTCTAGTACCACTGAATTTAGTCCGTTACAAAAAGTACGGTAGTAGTAGTAGTAGAAATACAGTTAGCAACTTTTCGGTCTCGTCCATAATGCGATATGTTTATGCTGTTTAATTCCTTATTATTTTTGATCTAGATTATTTGGTTCATGAATTAAACGTCATCATAAAACAATATTTTACTCTTGCATTGCATAATATATTTTGAACGAAATCATCACTGTGATATTTCATATAAAAATTAAGAGCAAAACATTAGCAACTTCCAGTCGTAAAGCAAAAGTGAAAAACTGTCAGTGCAAAAGGTAAAATGACAGGCGACGATGAAGTTCTCGAGGATATCGATTACACATTACCGCAAACGAAAGAGAAGCTATACTGGCCGCGATCGAAAGCTCGCATCTATAGAAAAGCAACTGGCGAACTTTGAGAGGATTTTCTCGGTGGTGTAAGGTTACTGGGCAGCTCGCATACCCCCTTGACGTTCGAGCGTCTCGGAAAAGGACCTAGTCGCTCGTTAACCGAATATTTCTCTTTTACCAAGCGTGTTTTATCTCTTCCTCCTTTTTTGGGTTATCTTTTCTTTTTCTTCGTCTAGGGGCGTGCACCAACTTTTACTTGAAAAAAGGTGCCGGGATCTCACCCTGTTTTTCTAAAGTAATAAGTATTTCACTTTTCTTTGAACCACCTTTTCTATAAAAAGTGAAAAACAGATCGGTATTAACTGTGTACGAATTATTTTTTTAGTTAAATATTTTGCTTTGAATCAATATTTATTAATTTTTTATATAATAAAGTATTTTATATAATGACAGGGCCTATTATTTAGTGACTTGAAACAATTGTACACTTCTCGAAATCACGCGCATCAATTTTATATAAAATTTGAATTATTATTTCTTAATACGAAACGCAATGCCTATCTTTTATTTAAATAAATTTGATATCTTATAAAAGCGTTAATAGGAGTAGTGTTTAATAAATATTTTAATCTTGAAAGCAAATTCATAATCAAGCTTACACAGGATATAAAATTTATAAATATTTCTATTTCAATAAGTTCTATTTCTTAGAACTTTCTAAGAATTTATATTAACAAATTTAAAAAAAAATAATTTTGAAAATGGATTCTTGTTTTTACATTGGAACAAATGAAAATATATGTTCATTGATGTTTTATTTGAAATTATTATCATTGCTTTTCTTTATATAAATCTACAAGAACTATAACCTCCAAATATTTTTTAATAAATATTATGAACAGTAGAGTTAGTACAAGTTTCTTAATATTAAAAAAATAATTTAAAAACTGCATTATAAAATGTGTAAAAAATTGCTCCAATATTCTGGACTATTTTAACGTATAATTAATTTCAATTTTCTGGTTCAATAAATAAAAATTCCATATAAAAAAATATTATCATGTTCCCAATTTAAATTTATAAGATGCATTTGTATACACCTCTTTTAAATACAATTTTACCCATTGATAAAAGAAAATGTGTCATTTCGATATGTCACTTCAATTCTATTGGCGGAACTCCCTAGCAAAGAGCATTTATCTTGGAAAACAATAAATGCAAGCTTAATTCTTTACAAATTATTATAAAACGTATTGGTCCAGCCTCTCTTTGCCTTCAAATAAGAAACATAAACACATCCCACCGTATTTTCCTTTCAGGCTCCCGCCCCAGTCGCTTAGAGGGCCACGTTCTTCCAACAAAACAGTTGCTCAAACCGCAAGTAACCCGATCTTTAAACCCTCACAGGACGTCCTGCAAATTGGAAGGGTGGAACACTTTGTCTTGCTTTTCCTTTCGTTCTATTGTAAAAGCAAACCCGGCTATATAATGCCGGTTACGTGCCCTGAAAATGTGTGCGCCCCGAAAAGATGACCCACATATTTTCTCGCCAATTTCAAACTTTTTATGGATTAGAATCTCCGCATGCAAGTGTTGCTCTAAAGTGGAAGGGAAATAAAAAAAGCAACTTCCGCTGAAATTGTAAATATAATTTATAGACATTTATAGTTTATAGTATATTAACTTATAGTCATTAATTCATTATCAAATTGCATGTTTGCATATCCAGCTGAAAAATGAGAAATGAAAATAATTGAAATTTATAGAAACTAATGTATTGATGCTATGATAATCTTATGGTTCTTAGTTCATTAAAAATAATTGAATTGTAGAGATTTTTAACGGATTTCAGCCGCAAGTTTTAATTGAAAGCAGGGCAAGCAAATGCAAGAATAGAAATTTTTGTTTTATCGGTGCGGTTAGACTAATATATCTAAAGTACAAAATTAAGTGATTCATGTACAATACTGAATAATTAATCAGTCAGAATTTAATCCATAAAATGTCAGTGTTTTATCTATAAAAAATATTCGTTATTTTAATAAAATAATTAGTATTGTGTGAAATTAATAAAAACTATTATCACAAAATAAGAATTTAAACTTTTTCTTGTACGAAATATTTTAAACTATTTTTCTGTGGTCAGTGTACAGGTGTAAAAAATATGTACTGAGTTACAGCACCATCTTCTGTTAAAATTGCGAACTATTAGATTGAGGCTTAGGTTACTGTTTTATCGGCATCTTTAAGTTTAACAGTATAATGAAATATTATTCACAAATCTGATGATTTTAATTATATGTTTACGATTTTGTAAAAATTAATTATAATTAATAATTAATAATTTTGATAAGTTTCTTGCATGAATTAATTCAATAAATTACTATAATCTAAAAATATCGGTTATAACATTCATAAAGTGGTTAAAATTTTACAGAATGAGTTTCTTAAATATTATAAAATCAATTTGTTATAATACATTTTTAAATTTCTCTATTACCATTATTTGACTGAACAATTATGTTCCCTGAAATAATTTTAAGAGTAGCAACAAAATTAAATTGAGTGATATAGTAGAATATTTTTAATCATTGGCGTCAAAATTTTATCTTAAGATTTTCAAATAATGTATTTATTGTCCAACAGCTTTGATATTAATGTGCAGTTTGTATCAATATTATATAAATATTTAGTAATATTTTAGATGTATTTGTTATAATATATGCAATTAGAAACAGACTATATGTATTAACACTGATGTAGCTGTGTATTAATTAAAGAAAAAAAACAGAATAAATATATATAACGAGAGAAGAAAACTTAAATTTAGACTACGGTATAAAACAATCATATTCATATTAACTCAAATAATTGCTATAAATAATTATTATAATGATATAAATGATATTAACTTAAAATTATTACTAAAATATACAAATAAACTAATAAACTATATAATAAAAAATATCTTAATTTGTAGCTAAATTTCTTAACGTGTACGAAGTAAACGGAAATTTTTTTTACATATGCTGTTTTTAAAAATAATGATTTACGAAAAATAGCTGGTAGCGCTACATTTTTGTTAATAAAAATGATAGACGATGTGATAAATGAGAGGAATCTACTGACGTTCGTTGACACGTGCTTTGATGTAACGTAAATACTACTCGCAAACTGCCACATCAGTTATAATTATCTGTATACTCGCAACACGAGCTGTCCATCCTTGAATTTCGCTAATCGGTCATGTACTTAGCTCTTTAACAGGATCTATCGTAATACATTTGCTTTAACGATTAGTTTACTAGCAAATTATTCCATGTATAGTTGGTAGAAATACCGTAAAACCGTGGATTATATTAAACAATCATAATCCTTTTATTAAGAATTAATAACAAGATTTAATTTATTTGAGCCTTTCACCGCACTTTAGGCTTGAATAATTTTTAGCAAACATATGACTTCCAAATGTAAAATATGAATACTTGATAAAAATACGTACAAATATAAATACAAATATAAATCCGAGTAAATACGTATAATTTGATATTTACAAAAATGCATTAATTATTAAGAACAACTTTTTTTTTAAACTCGATACATAAAGCTGAAATTTATATCTAAATAAAAACAAAAATAATAGACTATTGGATATAAATATAATTAATAGAATAGAATAGGATTTAAATATTGCACTAGAAACTACTCTGCATTAATTGGTGCACGAATAATGAAAATCTACTTCTGAGGTGCAATGTGTTGAGCGAACACAGCGAGGAAAGCACAGTACGTGGAGCCATTAAGAAGCCTCTTGAACTACATGCCCTGCTCTTGCGCCGAGGATCTCGCCGAGAACAATAATGCCGCGGAAATTTCCCAAAGGGCGAGAACTACCGCGAACCCGAGGTGGACAGCACTCTTGCCTCCAGGATGGCCAGGGCCACCAGTAGATTGCGCATATTCAAATTACGCAGAACAAACGTCCCCTCTTATTTCTAAGTACAGCGCCAGGCACATTGCGGAAGGGACTGCATTTAATATTTTTGCGCCCCGCGGCAAATGGATGGATAGAAGCCCGGCGCGCTTTATGCAACGTGACGGTAGCCTGCATTTTCTCAAATTTTCTTGCTTTTGCAATGGTCAAGCTGGAGTAAACAATTAAATCATTAGATTTTGCAAAAGTGGTTTTCAGGAAAATTACCATAAAGTGTCGGCTTGACTAATTGTGCGCGTCGATTGTTATAAAGCCGTTAAAAATGTTGACTTTTAAAGCATTTGTTTAAAAAAGAAAATGCATAATAGAAATAGTCAAACTTTTCAAAATGCACCTCCAACTGATAATTTTACTTTCAAGGAAGCTGTGCAAATGCAATTCAAACTTTGCTAAAGTTTTAACGAATTTTTAGCCTGCAAATGCCATTGACGCACATGTAAGTGTCCGACTTTCAGTACTCAGCTCGAGTTTATGAAAGCGAGCGCCTAGCTAAATGCAAGAAAGGGCTCAGTACTGCTGAGATCTTCCTTATAATAGTGGAGTTTCTGACATAGAAGACCACCTAGAAAGATCTCCCTTGCTGTTATAATATTAGTACTTTGTTTCTTGGAAAGAGACTCTTGTTGCACAACTAAAATGGTTCTCTTAATTGATAAAATGATCTGTCTCGTGCGAATAAGAATATAAAACGTAAGGAATGGCCTAAAAAGATTGCAACATTCAAAAGAAAAGTTACAGGTCAGGATTAATAAATTATCAACTAAGTTTACGATCTAAAAAGTTTTAAATAAGCAGTTACATTTAAGCACAACTTTGAGAATATAAATTAATTTCCAGAACATTGTAACAAATCCGATTATCAATATTCCCTTCAAAGCCCTTTCAAACGAGGGTCTTAATGTATTATTAATTAACCAGTCAATGATGCATAACTTTGTGAGGTATGGAACTTGAGAAATCTGTAAGATCATAAAATACATCTTTGAGGTTTTCTTGTTTCATATCGGAATGCAATACCTTTTTCCTCACAGGCGCCGTGTTGTCGCACTTCCGAACGACAATATTGAATGCCACCACTGCAAGTCTGTTAAACTTTCCCTACTAGCCGTCTGTTCGCACGCTGCCTCCCATTTCTGAATACTTTCTTCCGACAGCGCATTGCTGTAACATTTTCGCGAATTACCATTTTCACCACGTGCTATATTAGTATAAGCCCGGTATAATAAGTTGCGGTCAGACTTTATGAGTGCTAATTTTGGTCTCGCCTATAAAAATGTTATCTATCATTAGAAAATCATTAGGTTTATCTATCATTATCCTACAATGTATTTTAGTTTCAGAACAATATAAGAAAAGAGAACCATTAAAAAAATTTGGTAGAAATATACATTAGTTTTTGGTCAATTTATCGTTAGAATTTATCACCTATAAATCAATTCTTGGCCTCGTATAACGAATTAAAAAAATTTTAACGTACAAAGTTTAATATATCTGGTCACAATGTTTTATTTTCTTTATTACTTACAAGTTTGTTTTATGTATTTTCATAAAAATTATTTTGGTTTTTTACTAGAATGGTTACAAATTTAGTAAAAATTATTAAGCAATTATAACAAGGGAGTACACAATCTCGTAAAAGCTACTATGTTTCGATTTTAAGTGGGAATTGTTCTGTGTTATATAACTATAAATTAATAATCAAGGATCCGACTTCTTGATGAAGAACTGACATCATACTCATTATGGTATACAGATACAAGTACCACTGATTGGTATTGTTGTGAAAGCTTCAATCGAGGTGCGATGCAACTCCAAGAGACTCCAATCTCTGGTGCTTTCACGACTGCCTCCGTACCTCGGTCACTCCATCGATCGTAGTCCTCTTCTCGATTCATCTCTTGTACGCCATGTCGACTCTTTGATTCACGTACCTTCTGTTTATTCTGAATAATGGACGCAATTAACACGCCATGAGACAGTGTTTGAGGTGGCGCATTGCATAATGAATATTAAAAAAATATAATTACTTGATTTAACTAATGCATTGGCAGTTGCTATTAATATTAAAATTTAATTTTCAATATATTTTTAACTTTAATTCTAATATATAACTATTAATGCAAGTACTTAAAATAAAATGAAATTGATTCTTACAACAATTTTGTGTTCAAAACAGGATTGCACAAATTCAATATTCGTAGGTAACAATCATTTAATTATCACATACTAGCTATGCTAGCTATTACCAATTTACATAATCTAAAAATTGCTGCCTATAAGGGTGCCCCATGATGTCTTTGTAAAATGAAAGTGCATATACCAGACGGTTTATATTTTCCAATTTACCTGAACGTGTAGATGAGCGGCATTTGTTCGTACAATTTCTGCATCGTGCGGGTTCTGTGAGAGCACAAACGGGACCAAAATACTAGAGTGCCTCTGCTCGTATCATCCACGTAATTTTCAGCACAAGCTCGGTTGCTGTCTCGGTAGCCTAAGCAAGGTCCTTATTACGTCTTAAACGGATGCAAATTAATAAATGTATTTGCATATAGATCGATGCATTGCTTCGCTTTGCTTGCCGATTTAGTCATCCTTTTCTCTCCTCCGCCTCCCGTCTGCCTTTCATGAACACTCCTTCCTTTGCTTGCAATTTCATCTCCTCCCCAGATTATCGATAGTTTCACCATCGTCAGTTCTAGATGAACTTGTGGTTTAAATCTGAAAACGAAAAAAGATAAGACTAGATGAAACTTTACTTTCATTCATTAGCGATTAAAAAAATAAATTATAACTAGAATTTGGGAAACATTTAAAACTACTTTATTTATTAAATATTACTATTAGATATCATTAAATTTATGTTACGTAAGTAAAAGAGTATTATTTTATTAACGGTCAGACCAAAGCCAATATCTGTTAATTTGCCTATAATACTGACACCTCTCATTATGTATCTAACACTATTCAAGAAGTTAAATTTACTGTGCGATTTCATTTGCAAATTTTCCTGTGCATACGGATTCTTGAATGCTTATTGCTGCATTCTATACGTCCAAGTAATATATAAACCTTAATAGAAATCTTCAGCATTGTCTGTTCATAATTAATAAAAAAAATCGTGGTTTAACTTAATTTTGGCCTTCACACTTAAAATTAATTTAATATTAAATATGAAAGAATATAGATCTATATAGTAATCTTACGTTTCAATGTTTATTAATGATCTTATGTGATTTTTATTACATTTATACTTTTATTTCTATTATAAGGCCCTACTTGATTAATATATTTAGTATACAAACTAGTCAATTTTCTACCAGCGAGAGGGATCAAAATGCCTTTGTGCGCTTTTCTTAAATCTTATAATTAAACATTTGTTTTATTTGGGAAATGTAAGAGGGGTTGATTCGTAAGTTATAATACTTTAAGAAAAACTTTGTGATCATTTTTATTACTTATTTTTATAAAATCTTCAAAACTTTTACGAATCTAGCATCTTTTAAAAAAGGTTCTTAGTGCTCGGATCTAAATATATTCAAAAACTATTAAACGACTAAATCTTTCAATATTTATACATAATATATATTCAGTATAATACATACATGATCTAAAGTGATATCTCATCCTTACCTATTTTGTTAAATTCTATTGGATCCAACATTATAGGGTTTCTAAGAGTTATTCTAAATAATCAGCGAAAGTTGTCTCGCCTTTGATAATTGATCGCCACTATTTCTATAAACTGTATACTAGTTGTATTTTGGTGCTTATGAATGTATACAAATCCATGAAGCTCTACCTACTCTGTACTTTTTTCAGAGTTGAGGTATAGGACACTAGTCATTAAAAAACTATTTTTTATCTTTATCTTTAGAATGCAGAAAAAAATCACAATACCTTTCTAATTCGTTGTACTAGTAAGCGACTTAAAAAAATATATAATTTTTATCAAAATTACTGTTAACATTATCGTCTTTTATATTGACATTATTAGTCCAATGATTTGCGAATTCTTTTAAAATATAGGGGATTTTCATAATTCTACAAATCTCATGCTGATCCAAGTACGTTTCTTTCTAGTTGGCTCTCATATATCAATTTGCAATAAATTGGTCCAACTACAGAGCGTATCTCAATTGACTCGAGTTCATTGAAATGAAGGTATACAACTATAGTTAGAGATGCTGTTCTTTTTAAATGAAAGCCGTACCAGATGTAAGATGATTTGCCAGATGTTTGGTCACTTGAGTCTTCGTTAATGAGAGCCTTGTGTTTATCGAACAAGTTTGCTTATATGCACATTTGCAGATTATAGGCCACTTGAGTATCGAGGTACAAGCAAACTTATATCAGTAAATAATATTTACTACGTTTATATCATAACAAATTTTGAAATTTTTATTTAAAAAACATCGTTTAATATACAATTTAAAATGTAATCTCCAACATAGCATACATATTTGTCTGAATAAATAGTTTGAATTGTAGTTATTTGACTGAAGTTATTTGATAATAAAATAAGAA
Organism: Sycophaga agraensis; assembly: GCA_018906755.1. Taxonomy (NCBI): domain Eukaryota; kingdom Metazoa; phylum Arthropoda; class Insecta; order Hymenoptera; family Pteromalidae; genus Sycophaga; species Sycophaga agraensis. The sequence continues at coordinate 2,719,774 of JACCIE010000003.1, forward strand.
GTTGAAAGCGATATCATCTTGCGCACAATGAAAAATCAAAGAAATTAAAGACATATAACTTTAAAAACATAAGAAAACAAATTTTTCATTATATACATTTTTTAACAACATTGGATAAAAGCATTTTAAGAAATTATGTAATTAACTTCTTTGAATACAATATAATAATATTATAAAATATATATAATATTATAATATATAATATTATAAATATATTCAAATATTTATTTAATTTTTAAATTTTCCTTCGACTTGTTTCTTTGTAAGGAACAACAAAGTTAAATTTAACGAGAAAACGATAAATATGTACAACTTCCTTCATGACCAAGCCAACATCATATTCCGTGGATCAGCTTGGGCTTTTAGGATATCCCATATGTATCTATTTTAGATATTCGACAAGCTTTTCATAGGACACATATCCCTAAAAAATATCCCCATACATGATTACGGAATTCATTTCGGGAAACAGAAAATTAGCAACGTTCTTATAAAACTTTTTATATTTAAAAAAAAAATTTTAACTGGATTATATGTAATTATCTTTCAAAGTGTAATCAAAAATTTTAATCCTAACAAAATATATATTCAACGAAAATTTGTTTGCACATTCTCGACCAACTTTTATAACACCTTTTAATATCAGAGATACAATATTGGAAATAAATGTATTTTATGACTAGTATCATTCATACAGCAACTGCGAAACTTTTGTTTTTATACATTCAAATTTTTCTGTTATAGATGTTATCGTTTTATAAAAGTGTAACATGGTAAAGGCAACAACTCAAATCTTAAAAGGTAATGGTAAAATTTCAGTAAAGGTTAAATTTCTTTAACCGTATGGAAAATGCAAAGCAAACTTAAAGGAAATAGAGCGGCATAACAAAATAACACTCTTGTTACATTAAACAAAAGTCCACTATAAATTTTGTAGATGCATTTCTTTCGTAAACAGCAAACCACTTACATCTTCCAAGAAATCTTGATCCATTTAACCAAAAAATTCTCTATGAATTCCTTTCTACTACCTTTAAAAGTTGGGCTTTATCTTGGTCAGGAAGTCGATGCTTCCTTATTTCATGCATAATATACATACGTGCACAGGGGCAAGTCCCGCAAGTCTTTATTCATGCCCTCGGTTTTTGCCTCTGCGCAGCCAGGGCCGAAGGGACTGTCTTGGGAAGATTATGATCTGGAGAGCGTGCAAGCGTTTACGGTCCGAATAATGACACGGTAAGTGCGCGCACCCCGAAAGTTTTCCCGGGGCGTTACTTGGCTGAGGAAGGAGGAAGGACAAGTTTGTAACAAGCATGGTTATTATGGAATTTCGAATTTCAATTCCCTCGGAGGCGTGTTGCTACACTCCTTCTTTTCGGCGGATATGTGGGAGTTTTAGATTATACGCGCCCCACGGCTTCGAATTTCTCGTTCAAAAGTTCACTCGATAATTCACACGGAAGTGCGCAAAGAATTTCAAGGGCTTCTCCTACTAAAGAACGGCATCTTCCTCTGATCTCATAGTCAAAGTTTTGCGAATGTTAACAAATTGCAAGTAATTAAAATCACAAAAGCTCAGACAATTTTAATTCTAGGAATATTTTGGAAGATAATTTCAATTGTGTTAGAAAAAGAGCATTTATACATGGAAGTTAATTCAGTTTTTTAAAGAATTTAATTGTAATTCCATTTTAATTTGTGCGCTAATTTAATGAGAATTCAGCACAAATATTTTATCAACCTTGATATACTTTTCATATTTTTACTGGCGTCCTTTAGAGCAGACATCGGTTCTCGATCTAACAAAGGATGGATCTTTCAAGGTTTCAAAAAAATGCCGCTGTATACACTGCAGGAAATCTGTGTGGTAGCGTATGTGATCCTAAAGAAGGTTGTCCATGTCAAGGGTATTGAGAGATAGGGGGATATTCGTCAGAGAGCTGCCAAATTCAGGCTGTCGCCCGGCAGCCCTGTGTACACATACCAGGAGCGTGCGACACGACCGCAATCGACCGCTGGTATACTGCCGAAGGGGTCGAGAACGCAAGGGAGTGAAAGAGGGGCGACATGACCGCGTCCTCCCCTATTATATCAGCCGAGGCGGTCAATGACGGCGGGCATTCGCTTGGCCATTGCTGCACCCATCAATTTTGTCCGGCTGTGCTAGTGTTAAAAAAATCGGCAGTGTGTACGGAGCGGAAACTCGCTGCTGCTGATTCGATTCGTTACTATTTTACTCGGATAGGTTTCCTCACTTATTTGCGAGGGTTAGTGAGACATTTTATTTATTCAATGAAAGAAGAAAAGAGTTTTAAATTGAATATGAGAAAGAAAATTGGTTTATTGATACTGAATAACAACTTTATCCAAATTTGTTATCTCTTCTTTATTTTAATATTTCACGATAGGAATGTTTGTTTAAATAGAAATTTTTAAATTTTCTAAACTTGTAGAGAGAATTTGGATCCAAGATTTTCTGTAAGATAAATAGAAAAAGTTGAAAAAGATATCACGATTTAACTGACTCGAAGCTTTCTCAGTACGAAGACTTCATGTTGATTTAAAAATGTTTTCAAGCTAGTTAAGAAAGTTTACCAGTCAACATTTTATTATTACCATCTGAAGCAGAGTTTTAAAGTGTAATTGTGTAAGTCTCTTTCGGGATACTTTTGAATTTTAAAAAATTTCGACGACAACACTGATTTTACGGTGTAATAAAAATAATAAAGTAATTTTATAATCTATCTTTAATTTATCAGGTAATACTCGGAATTTCACACCATTTTGTCGAGTCATTGCATTTCGACATTCATTTGTAGTTAATCAAAGGTGTAAATATCAAAGTTCTAAAAGAATATAGTTATTAATTATTACCTGTTTCTTAATCTGCGAAGTGTTTTTCTACCAGTAAAGAGTAAAGTGCAAAAATATATGCAATTCAATTTAAAGTCATTTCTATTGCTTTTATTCTGGAGAGGGTATGTGTGGCCTAAATTAAATGGTTCGCTTAGTTTTCCGCATATCACCAGACAAAATAAAGAGTTGGAGCAAATACAAGAGCAGACCGAATCTGAAAAAGCGGATGGGCGTTACCATGCGGGTTGAGAGATTCATTCTAGACAAATCGACGCTTACTGTTTCATTTGGAGGCAAAGATCAGCGAAATGTTCCCTTTTTCAGAGTGCATAAGATTACTTGTGCAATAACAAAAATATCTGGTATTAGTATATCGACCATTAATCGATGAATATTAAATTTTCTTTGACAATTTAAATAAAATTTAAATATTATGGTTTCGAGATTTGGAGATAAAATGTTATCCTATTTGTAATCCTACATTAAATGTCCAATATTAAATGCCCGATATTTAAAATGTTATAATTTAAATACTCTTGTACGAAAACTTTTTTAAAGTTCATTATAATGATTCTTTACTGTACTCGATCTATATCACTGATGCTTGACTAGAGAATCCAATTACAGTTGGTGCTTAAATCTTTAGTTTTCAATTACTTGCATAATTACTAAATTTATTATATTTTGATAAGTAATAGTAAAATGTACACAAACTAGTGTTATGGTTTAATGATTAGTCCAATTTTTGTCTATTTTATAGTTTATGATAATTATTTTATTTTTTTTTTAGTTTTTATACTACATAACATTATTTTATTGCTGTTTAAAGATAACATCTATCTTCTGATATGATATTTTAAATTGTACACTATCTTGTTAAATCACGTATTAAATTGTTTTAATATGTATTGAATATCATAAATCATGAGCCCTTGTTTTCCAATAATAATTGTTATTCCAGTAAAAACAAAATTGTATTTCCGCCCAATTTCCAACCAGAATATAGGTATTTGTTCTGTGAAAGAGAGAGAAAAGAGAAACCGCAATATTTTCAAGTTATAGTGTGCGCAAACGCATACACAACAAACACACAACTTAATTAAGGGATGTTGAAGTTTTATTTTAAGGTTACAAAATACAACAAAGACCATTAAAAGATTTATTTACTTCTCTTTTTTATATTGTAAATATAAACTTTGGGTTTAAAGTTAGAATATAACTTTTCTCAAGAATAAATTTAGAATCCTAAGAGAATTCTGGTCAGCTGTTTTGAAATTACGATATTGTACATAATAATATTATTGCTGTTTGCAATATCCAAAAGCCCGCATAAAGAATGTTGTTATTACGACGAATGCATCAAATTCATATTTTTAATTTAAAAAACATGGACAAGAAAAGGCTAATGCAGTTTATTCTCAATATAATTCGTCTAGGATCAATTATTACTTAAAGAGCAATGGCAATTATTTCCCGGGTACTGAAAAAGAAATTCAATTTAAACGAGAACGGGGCGATAAGGACAGCAAATTATTTGTTTAGCGCATCCGCGATGCACGTGAAAAAGGAAAGTAGAAAATATATTTAGCTCATTCGTGGAAGGTAAATAAAGATCCGCGGCTGTAAAACAGAAAGCATTTAGCAATTGAAGTCCCGCGGAGAGTCGCGGCGTGTCGCGCTCGAGTGCCAGCGCGGCGCTCGCGAAATGAGCAAAACTCGAATCGGCGGCTCTCGGTCTTTTTTGCCTCCGGGTCACCCGAGATATGCGACCGTGTCCTCGCGAATAGTGCCCGCGCGTAATAAACAAGTCTTCATGGAAATACATAATATCCCGCGCGGAGGAAGCGCGCGGCCGAGTCGGTGTGCACTTTCATTGCCGCGGCCGACTGGCTCCGTCTCCCTCGCGCCCGGGGGATTCAGCCGGGAGCCCTGGCGCACCGAACACCCACGCACGTGTGCGTGTGTATGTACATACACATATATATATACACGCGCAGCAGTAAAGGTAATTTGACGTTCGAGCACATGTCCGTGGCGCTCGGGCGACTCTGTTTAGGAGGAATTGAGCTTTGTACGAGGGATCGTACCGAGCGCTGCACGCTCGTGTAAAACGGTTGATTAAAATGCGAAGCTGTATTGGAGCACTTGGATGGCTCATGGCCGGGTAGAAATCTTGAGGACGGGGCGGATGCCAACGTAAACCCTGGCGTTAGGATACGCGTCAAAATGATTTTCAACTCCCTGCGATATACACACGGATGTATACATGCGCTTGTTATACAGCAGCGGTGGCCGATCGATGTGCCCCCTTTTTCACATTTACCATGCAGGATTAAGTTTTACGGTACTGTAATTGAAGTTTTTAACGGGACGAATTAATTATTTAAAAGTTGGTAAAAGTCAAAAATGCATTCGGCCGCGCGGGGGAAATTTTTACGATGCGCAATTTTTTTTTTTTTTTTCGCGGGGGGCTTTTTAAGCCGGCAATAGAAGCCGGGCGTCCCGTCCGCGCGCACATTTTATGGAAATCGCTTAAACTCGCCGGAGCGTTCAATATATTAAACCGACTGAACGATACCGTCAAAGAACGACCAAACGCTCCGAGCGACGCGGCTCTACTCGCATGCCCAAGTGCCCCACGAAAGACATAAGCTAATGGCCCGATATACGTGTATACACCGCGGGCGCGCGCGCGCCCCAACCCACGCAGAGCTTCTCTTTTGATTAAAAAAAAAAAAAAGCCACGCGGGGTCACGTATAAGCGGCCTGCCTACATGCACCCGCGCTCCCGCGGTCCGTGGCTATATACACCTCGGAGAGAGTGCGGCTCTCGCGCGGGCCGATATCCCTCGTCCGCACCAATGAGCCGGCGCTCGCTCGCTAATAGCCGCGCGAAATATCGCCGGGGGAGGGGGGAGGCGCACGGGGTGGGGAGTAGTTTCGAAGCCGAGGGCCCCGGTGCGGCGGGTCGTCCGGCGCGTGGGTGGTCGTCGTACGCCCGCCCACGGCCGCGCGCTTTAAATTCGAGCCGGCGCCCGCGGCGGCAGTCGTGCACGTGCGGGCCCCGGGCCCGATCGACACGAGGCGGCAGGGGCGATTTTTCCCCGCCGCGCGGCCGCGGGCTTTCTGCCCCCGTTGGGGAGGGGGGGGCCTTTTTTCAGGGTCGGCCCGGAGGAGGAAAGAAAAAGAAAAAGGAAACTTGTCGCGGCAGTATTTTTTTCGCCGCGGGAGGCTTTTTCATTTTTCGGTCTTCGGCCGGACGAGGCTCCGGGGCTGCGGAGAGTGGCCGAGGTGAGTGTGTAAACCTAATTTGGAGCTAATTACTTTGGCCGGCGGGCGAGCAGGTGACTCGCGTCGTACAAATGATACGGAAAAGAAAATGTAATAATCGCGCGGCGCCGCGCTACCGGTGGCCGTGTAATGTAATTACATTTCAAGAATATATGTACGCCGCGCGGGCCCTGAATTGCGTTTGCACGCGGTGTAAAAATCTGCATACTTATTAAACGTCCTCGCGGTCGTGTAAACGCGACAATAAGCCGGGCTTTGTATTAACAAATATTGTATTTTGAGGGCGCGCTGAAAGCCAGAGGTGCTTTTTAACAAAGTGCATATTTAAAAGCCCCTTTTTTTTTGTTGTAAAACGTTCGAATTAAATGCCGGGGAGGAAAGTAAAAATGAGGAATACCTCGTGCGTATGCCCTATTTTTGAGAGCGGCGGGGGTTAGCCTCAATTATCGGTGATCGGCGGGAAAGGATCCATCCTCAGCCGCGCGGTCGAAGGGTACATAAACCAAACGGCTGCATATCCCCCGCAGCTAGGGATAAAAATTATTTAGCCCGGCGACATTAATAACTTACTTTTGATACAGGTTACGCTGGCGGGACGGCTGCCTGGGCCGTTAATTAAATCCCGCCATAAATCACGATTCCCCATTAATAACGGGGCCGCGCGACTGAGATATTAAAGTCCTGTAGCGCGCGGGTGCATTTGTTCGGCGCGCCGCGCGGGATACAGCCATTTGGCACGCATCATTAGCGCGAGGGCAAGTACCAATGAGACGGTTGTTCTCGCGCGGGGCGCGAGGTGTCGCTCGGCGATAATCCCCGCGACTGACGAGCCGCGGGCACGCGAGCCGGCCACTCGACTCCCCCGAGATCCTCCGCGGGGAATCCCATATTCACCGGGTTGAAGTACCGCCCGGGCAATCCTCTGGATGAGCTTTTCACCGGAGCCCGCGTGAATGATAAAAACCCGCACGTCCCTCCGCTGGACTTAGCCGGGATTATTTAAGTCAAGGCTTGCGGGAAGAACTAAAGAAAGAAAAGCGCATCTCGTTAGCGGTGGACCAGAGACAGCCTCTTCCGCGCATCGCGAGGACGTGGATGGTTGTACGTCGGTGGGCGGTGCCGAGCGCCTCCTCTGCCTTGGCTCCCCGCGAGAGCTGACCGGAGCCTCCATTGTGTCCCACGGCCCGCGCGCGTTCGAGTCCTTCCGATATATCGAAACAGCGGCCGGAGGAGGTAGGCGTGTTCCCCGGCGCGGCTTTTCCGCTTACATTAATTCCCATCGCGCGCGGCCGGGCCAAAGTAGCGCGGCTACCGCCTGTCCCTCGGCTTTTTTTAAACCACTCGTTAACGCTTTATTATATTGCACTTGTGGAGCGCGCGGCCGGCGCGGGCACATATAGGCACGGGTTGCGCAAACTCCCGGGGCAGGAAACGGTACGTTTCTGTTTGATTTAATTATATTGTCAGGTGGCCCGGCCGGGTGTAGTGCGCTCGCGGGCCGATCAAGAGTGCCTGAATTTTAAATCGAAACCTCAATGGCAATTTTCTAAAGTGCTCGGGACTGTCGAGTATAAACCGTTGGACAACAAGTTCCCGATTCTCAGGTGCATTATTTAGTGGGCCTGTCGTCGATCGCTTGACTTCTTTATTCCTACCGAAAACAATGCCGTTTCCCCCGCTGTGCACTTAAATAAAATCTACGACTATTTGCGAAATTGCGATGGATAAACGGCATGTGCCGCTATGCGTATATATACCCCCTATATATATATTATACTCTTGTGTGCGATGAAGCGGCCCTCGCTCGTTTCACGAATAATTGAATTTTTAAGTTTAGACGTAATTACAAGTAAACGTGGAATAAAACAAAATTGTTATTTAACAAATTTACTTTGCTGTTCTTGTACGCGAATGTAAAATGCTGCGAGCCAATGAAAAAAAGGAAACGTATGCAAATAATTAAATTGTAAAAAGCAGCCGGTGAATCGCCCATGTTTTATTTGTAATTAACATGTACAAATTGTGGGCTTTTCTCTCTATACACTATTTTATGCTAAAATTCAGTGTTTTAATTTGCATGCATTTTATACAACTAATTTCGGGATTTTCGGTTATTATTTAAAAGTCGTCCCCGCGTCGGTTACGCTATCCCGTATAGGTGTAGAGCAGAAGCCTCGTTAAAAAGGAATAAAAATCAATGATACGCTCCCAAAGTCGCTAACAAGTCGATGAATGGGAGAGAATCAATTCTACAGAGGATATAGTTGATTTCAGCTCGCTAGCATTTCATTTCTCTGTCATCCAATATTGTCGTCCAACTCCGCAACTGTCTAATTAAACTGAAAAGATATACCTCTTTTCGATTGTTCTAAAGGACAAAGTTAAACGAAGTATCGTAACAATGTGTACAGCGGATGACTAGCATAGATGCTTAAGTGACATAATGGAAGAACTGGATAAAAACTAAAACTTTCTTTTCTTTTCGTTCTCTATAGGTCAATTGTTTGTAACATTTTATTATTAATGCGATACTCGCAACAATCAAATACATTGCAATATAACAATAATAAAAATGGACGTTAAAATCTCAAAGAAAATTAAAATAATAATTACTAATAAAATTAATGAATGCTTAATGCACTTTATGTTGAAATTAAATTCAAACATTATTTTGCATTTTATTAATACCTCTACAGACAAACAATTTTTCACTCAAAGATTTATCAATTTATTAATATTTAACTCATGAAACAAGATCATAAAAGTGAATCGAGTATAGAGCATTGATATTTAAATATTCCTTATATCTGGAATCATATTACCAGATTATAAAATGGTTTTGATAGAAAAGCTGGAATGGATAACAGAATTAAAAGCAATAATTCTTGATAAGAATAATGCGACCTACAGAGCAGTTGTACTATGATTTCATAAGGTTACATACACAGTAAACGAGTACCGCGCGCTTAAGTAACAATAAATAATCTAAGTGATATTATTTATTATTCCGACCTCAAGACAGTAAGCTTGAATAATTGTCATACTTAGTAAGCACAAACGCTAAAATTTAAACGAACGTTTTATTGCGATTAGTAACTATGGGATACATAATGCTATATAGTAGCGGCATTCTTATCCTTAGGCCGGGTACAGGCCGATTTTCTCCATTTTCTCGATTTTCTCCTTTGCCCTACCTTTTTTCACGGGTTATGCAAACTCTTTGACGGAGTGAAAAAAAAAGAAAGAGTTCTAAGCCGTCGATTCTGTCGCTTAGCGGCTCTCGCGCGCAAAGGGAATTCCCGGGAGTGCTGGAGCTCGGGCGGGCGGGGGTGGGCGCGAGGGCCGGGGCCGCGGAGGCAGGGCTTCCTCGGGGCCGCCGAAAGCTCGCGGCGAAAGAAGGCGCGCGCGGCGTAATCCTTCTTTCCGCGGAGAAACGGGTTGGCTCTCCCCGCCCCCCCCCTCGGCCCCTCGGCGGTGCGTGGAACTAGTCTCACCTAGATCGGCGGCGGCGCTCGGGCGCGCGGCGGGGGCCGGCCGGGTAGGGATAGGAGGGAGGAGGCGCGGGAGCCGGTGCGGAGGCCGCGGGCGGGCCAGCGGGGGGAGCGGCCCGAGAGCCGGTCCCGGCGACACGCGCCGAGGAGGAGAGACGAGCGCCACTAGTGTTGTGACGGCGAGCGGCTGCAGCAGAGCCCGAGAGCCCGGCGGACCCTCGGCGCGCGTATTTTTAGAGCCGGGCCCCGCGCCGGAAGCCCCGGCCCTCCTTGCGCAACGGCCGCGGGAGCGACCTATGCCGCCCGCGCCGGCCCGCAACCCGCGCCGGCTCAGTGATGGTGCGCGCGCGGCCCTAGCACCGGAGGCTGCGGTGGGGACCCGAGGGGACGAGGAGCCGCCCGCACCTGCCCCCTGCTACTGGTACACACACACACACGCACACACACACAATCTCTCTTTCTCTAAGGGAGCCGCCCTCCCGGACGGTCGACCTGCGCGGCCACGTGCTCGCCGGGGAATAATCGGCAGGCCGACTCGCTCGGCCGCCCGACCAAATTGAGTAATGGCGCTCGCGGCGCACTGGAAAAATGTCACCTGCTCGGATAAACGCCTTTAAGCTTTGCGCGTTCTAGGTCTCCTTAAAGCGCCGGCTACCGCGTCTCTTTCTCAATGCGAGTCGCTCGCCGTTTCCTCAGTTTCAGCAACACTTCGTTCCCGCGCTGGAGGCGCAACCAGAAACATGTTCGATTTTTCATCTCGATCGAAATCGGCCATTGGGATCGGCCGGGCGCACGGCCACGCTCCAACAGATCCGTAATTCCTTGCGGTAGCTGTGAGAAAAATCCTTAAAATTGTCATCGGGATATTTAGGGATATTTACCATTTCGTCCAGGTTGTATAAAAGAATATTAAAATTTTTATGGGTCCAATGATGTATATCGGTGCAGAATCTCCATTCAATACCGATGCAGTAAATATACAGAGTGAGAGAGGAGTGTTTTATTCGGAGATTTAAATCTCGGCTCCAATACAATATGTAAAATAGTAGTTTATTTTTTTATTAAACGCACGTGTCTTTCTTCCACGGGCTTCTGTTACTATTGATGATTCATCGCTAATAAAACACGAATTTGACTCTGATGCCTTTTTTTCTTTTGCATTATAGATCAAACGTTAAGTGGTGTGGGGACCAAAAAAGTTTTATATGCCTTTTTTATTAACGTATTGCGTGTCGAGAAGATTCGAGACATAAAATATTCAATACTGCTAGTATATTCGTTTCGTGATCTGTTCGCGGAAATTTTGCGACAATGCTGTATACGATTATGAATTGATGAAGATCTAAACAACGATAGGATATAAATTAATCTGTAACCAAATTCAATTGCCATCGCAGTGGAATATTTTACAGATTACCAAAATGGCATCGCGAAATAGGTGACAGTCATTCGCTAATTAACCAGTTAATGGACACTTGAAATAAGAGAATATTCAGGAATACAGGAATCGATTAGAAAAACTACACTAGAAGAACAGGTGTGCCAGAAGCAATCAAAGGTTTCGTTCAAATTCTAGTAAATTTGGATGATAATAGATCGTCAAAAGCAAATAAGTACATTGTGTTAAGCAAGAAATTTTACTGAAATCGTTACAAAATCCCAAATTAAATAAACAAGCTCGCTGACTACACGGCACGGAAGAGCGAGTAGACGTTTGATTTGCCCCGTCCTCGATCTGCCGACGGCCTAACGATTTTCGCAAAAAACCGCAGCCGCCAGTGCGCCTCTTGCCGCCGGTGCATTACCCAGCGGAGGAAAAAAGAGCAGGCCGATCGACAAAAGGAGCCTCGGCGTCGAAGCGCGAGGAAAAGAGCAAAGGCCGGCTGCGTCGCGGGCGCGCTTGGCGCCTGCGCCTCGTCCTCCCGGCGCCTCTTAAAATCCCCGCGGGAAAAGGCGCGCCGGGTTTTTGCGCTATACGCACGGGGCCTGGGTTCCGCGAATCGCCGCCAGCAGGATGAATGGCCGAGCCGCGGCCGGCGCCGGGGCAGTTTTCGCGGGAGGGTCTGCCCCTCGGGCCGGGAATGACATTCCAGGGCCGCGGCGGCGGCGGCGGCGGCGGCGTCGGCCGCGTCGGAGACTGGCGCCACACCAATACACGGCCGCCGGCACGGCGGTTCTCGCGTTTCGAGCGCCGGCTCTTGTTACGATTAATTTCGAGGCATAAATAACCGGGCCGATCCGTCGGCCCGGCGCAAGAACAATGACTGGCGGAGGAGGCCCGGCGCCTGCCCCCACCCCACCCCGAGGCCCGCGCGCATACTAAGGAGCCCGGGCATAAATCATTCATCGGTGTGCGCCGCGCCGTCCTCGGGCCCCGTCCTCCCGCCCTCCTCCTCCTCCTCCTCTCCCTCCTCCCCGCTACGGGCTCCCTCTCCCTTTTTTTTTCGCGGAGCGAGTCGCGCGCGGGAGGGGGAAGCCCATAATCTCGGTGGCGCGAGCCCCCCAGCCTCCGACTCTTTTATTCCGCGGCTCCTATAACGGATGCGCATTGTTTTAGTCGGCCGCCGCGCGTCCCGGCTCCTTAGACACTCGACTCCGCCGCTGCCGCCGCCGCCGCCGCCGCCGCCGTCGCCGCGTGTACCTTATCTCGGGGGGAGAGCCACTTCCAGAGCCGCGCCGTCCGTCCCTGTCCCTCTTTCCCCGAAGCTACCGCGAAAGAAATTTTTATTATGCTCCTTTTGCCGGCTCCTTCTATTTCTTCCCTTTTTCCCGCCTTTTTTCGGACGATCGTTCGCGCCGGCACAGGAGCAGAGAGGAATGCTCCCGGTGTAAGGTAAGACAGTAAAAAATCTCTGTATAAAGCTATATCTCTTTACCGAGGGGGATAGAATTGTTCTTGGCCGAGAGATAAAATAAATAAATGTGGCCCGTTTGCGCGAAAAAATTTGCTCTAGCTTACATTTTTCAAAAACTTCTGAAACACTAATTAGTTAGCATGCCAAGAATTATCAGATTCTATTTTTTATCCTCGGCAACTTGTTCGTATAAACGGATTTCCCTCCTGACAATCCCAAAGCTATTGTAAATAATACGTCCTTAATCCAAATTATTCATTGTTGACGCGTCAATTTAACGTTTACTATCAAGTTAATGACTATTTAATTAACTACAATCTGTTCGAAAGGTATTAAAGCTATTGAAGGTATTACTGTGATTATATTATATACATAAATGATTACATATTGAATTATTGATAGTTTTCACTGTCTATGTTTGAATTGTTTCAATCACCCGTGCTTGATATTTTCCAATTATAAAAATAATTCGTTATTGAATAAACGATGATGGTATTTGTTTAAATTGTATAATGGCATTAAATAATGTTTAAATAATTGAAATACTTAGATTATCCTATTATGTCTTGCTACAAAATTATACTAAAGAATCATTTACTTCTGCATGCAAACAAAATGTAATGCAAAGTGGCAGAGTTTTGTATAAATTTAGCATTACTCTGTAAAATTTCTAAATTTTAAATTTAAATTAGAGGAAACATTGATTTTTAATCTGAATTATTCGGGAAATAGGAAAAGATATGTTAAAGCATACATCATTTTCAACTAAAGGAAAGATGTACATTGGAATAACTTTTCTGAAATTAAAAATTTAAATCAGATTCAAGTATTTGAATTCAGAGAAAAAGATCTTAAATATTTGCTGCAGACTCGTAAGAAACTGTAACAAATTGTCACAGTGTGTCAAATAAATTTAGAAAAATATTAAAAAACATTGACTCTTACAAATACCGCAAGAAATCATGTTAGTCACAAATGCAGAAGTATCAGTCATAACAGTTGTAGAAAAGAAACCTATGCAACAACAAATTTTGAACACAGTAACAGTTTTGAAAATTGAAACTCCTTCCTTGTTCTTCTACTAATTAATTGTCTATTTCGAACGAAAACAATTAACAAGTTTATCTCTCGCCTGCACAGGTCAATTGACATTCGGCAATGAGAAAACAGCTACTCGAGCCACTAGCTCGCTTCCCGATAATTAACCACGTGCTTCAATCAAAACGCGGGGATAAATTGACCTCCGCGCCGTCTTCGATTTCCCTTTACGAGCGGAAAATTAAGTTTCCATTCAAATGTAAATAGACTCGCGAGGGCTCGGGCTCCGCGCGCCCCGGCGCCCATGAATAACAATTAGCGCCCCGATTAAGAATGCAAAACGAAACGAGGGCCGCGAATTTTACCCGCAGGACTGCCGAGGCGCAGGGCCATTAATACGGGCCGCGTCAAATTACAGGTAAGGGACCGCCGCGTCCTCGCGTGTACGTATACGAAAGACAAATTCCACGGTGTCGCCGGTAGGGGATATAAAGCGGTGTCGACCCCCCCCCCACCCCCTCTCCCGCCGAATCGAGCGCTTTTAATTATAAAGCATTAATCAGCTCGCGTGGGCAGCGGCTTTCCTCCTTTCACGTCCGGCGACTTTTCGACGGGGCCTCGAGAGGTGAGAGAGCCGGATACTTTTTTTTTGACCGCTTTATCCTAGTTGCGGGAATTCGTTAACTTGCGCGAAATTATTACTTGATCGCAGCTTGATCGATTCCAAAGAGATCCATGTAGGACGGTATTTTTGTTGAATGCCTAGCAAAAGTCTGAAGTCGCGTATAAAAATAGACAAAATTATATCGGTATCATTTATGAATTTGTCTCTTCTTTGATAGCAAGAATTTTAAAAACTTTCAATATATTTCAATTATGAGTGTAACAATTGTTTAAAAATGAATGTACAGTAGTAATTGTTCAGAAGTGATAATCACAGATTCTTTTAATTACTACAATACACATTTTCATAAGTTTGAGGGTGTAAAACGATTTACATTCGATGAAACATATAAACATATAATAAATTTACAAAATCAACTAATGTATCGTCATTAATATTTCATTATGTTGTACTGACTGATATTGTCATTAGCCCGGCACTGAGTAATTTGCTCAGAATATTAGTTAATGTATCGTGACTTTGAGCCTATTAATTGAACAACTGATCCAAATTAATTTCAGCGCACGCATAAGCATAGTCGATAAATGAAAACGTTTCGCGGTCATTCAATGCTTTTCAAAATGAAGAGTTTATATATTTTTAGATAAGGTGCGCTCTTGATTAATTAATTTTTAATTGAATCGTTCCATGATAATTTTACAGAGGAAGTGCTGTCAAACGCCTTCATTTGACGTTTGATGAAACTCTCTAAGCACCTTCCGACATCAAATGTCGAGTCATCTGCAGTTTATTCTCGCAGACTCTAGTAAAAAGATTGAAACTATTTTAGTGCCATTTAAATAGAGTCCTTAAACCTCCGTCGGCAAGTTTTCTGAAAGCGCGAGGCTTTATTGGCGATATTAACCGGTAAAATGACGTTGAAATTCCCATAGACTTTTCCCTTTAATTCGAGCACTTGAATATTTAAAATCCCAAAGTTTGATCCTCCGGGCGAGCTTTGTTGTGGAGATCGGGCGGGGAAAATCGGCTGGAAGCAACAACAACGGTCTCCCTCGTAACCGTACAAGCGCACAAACAGCCTTCGGAGCTCATTAAAAATACCTCCATCGTCAGCGGCATAATTCCCGGGGTCTTTTTACGCCGGCCGAACCAGTTCTCACGGGAGACGCACGCGAAATAATAAAGCTCGAGGGCGGCACGGCGCCACCCGTAAGTCACAGCGCAACAAACCCCTCAATAAGACCAAATGGAGAAAGACAAAGGAGCGGCTTGGGGAGGGGAAAGATACAAGGGACGCTGCAGTGCTTTAACAACGGTTGTCAGCGTCGATCATCGGGCCGCGCCGTCTGCATGCTCGAACGAATTCCAATTACCGTAAATACAGGCCCTGGCCGGCGGAGCGGGCCGATGCTATCGCCCGGCAAACACGCGCGGCCCGCTCGATTTTCGACGGCCGGGCCTTCATTAGGGACAGCCGCGCCCACGAGGACGCGGAAAGTCTCGCGACGGGCGAATTCCTCGGCGTCGGCCGACGGGCGTTAAATCGTCCGGGAGGCAGCGCCGCCCCCGCCCGCGCCGCACTCCTTTCGTGTGCCGACGCCTGAGGTACGAGGGCGCCCGCCGACGGCGCGAGGTATGCGCGTATGCACGTACGCGTATATCGGCGGGTAAGCCGGTCACCTCGGCAATCGCGGAATGTTAATGGCCCCCGGGCGATTCGGTGCTCGTGTGTCATCGTGCGTGATGATGGCCGCTTAAAGGGGAACGGGCAGGAGTCCCTACGTGGCGCAGGGCCCGGCCCAAGGAGCCTTCGGCCGAGCCTGCATAAGGAGTTAAAAAGTGAATTGTCGAGCCGGGAGAATATCGTCGATGAAGAGAGGAGCGGCTGGTGTGGTTCCCACAGGGCGCCTGGTACTTGATCAGTAGATAAGTGTCGGACACGGCAAGACGGAGGCTCGTTCTGCGTTCCCCTTATATTCCTTTCCTTTCTTGCGGCCTGTCCATCGTTCAATTTTTATCAATGGATTTATTGAGATTGCTTTAACGAGTCTTTTAACTTTAATTGTTTTATCCACTTTGAATGTCTTGCCTCCTTGTTCGCTTGAGACGTGGCATGACGCCGAGTTCAAAGCAATGGACTCCACTGTCAAGTAATCGCGGTTATTATTAACACTAATGCATCACGATATTTCAAACTCCGCAACACGCTACATTGTTCGTAATGATAACGATAATGTATACACTAAACACAATAGTCAATTAAACATTCAATGTGTACACCGGCAATAGTTTATGCTTGTACGCTGCCTTTGCAAACTGTTGAAAAGTGCAACAAACGTCGAGATCGTTCGTATGAAAAAACGAAAGCAATTATAGCACTCAAATAAGCGGATAATATTCAAAGAACTTCGAAAACAACAATTTATTATCATCATTCTTATTTACGAATAATACGCTTTTCTGATCAACAACATATTTAACTTCAGAGTAATGGATTTATATAAGTGCGCGACCTATTAGCACACCTTCTCTTACTCAGCGATGAAATTGCTAATCAACTCTTCAAAGATGCCTACAAATTGATAATTTGCAGCGATAATTTATAGCCAACTCAAGAAAAGCTAATAGCGTTTATTATAAGCAGAGAATAATTTGGCATTAAAGTACTGAAGTTAGTTGTAATGGTTTGCAATAAACTAGACAGATACATTACTGATTGGAAAGAATATCTACGCACACGTCGATATTTAAGAAAGAATCGCGATTTTCTCATTTTCAAAAGAACTTAACTTGCAATAAATTGACAGTCTATTTTAAACATAAAATATTTCAATTTTGACTGTATCCTAATGGAATTTTCAAAAACTGAAGTACGGATTTCAGACTAAAACGTTTTATACTTTATTCCTTCTTTGTTTCAGGTGTCAAGGATTACTTATCTTACAAAAATGCGGGAAAACATTCGGTTAATCTTTCGTAAAATACGAGTGTAACGATTTACGGCATCCAAGAAAGTGACAGCTCATCTCAAAGAATGCATTTCTTTATTCTTCCCCTTTTGACAACCATCGTTTACGCAGTTCAGGATTTAACACCAGTTCGACCAAAAGGTAATAAAGTGACTCTCAATCTAATTCTTTAGATATAGCTCAATTTACGACCAAAAACTAACAACTCAACCTCTTTTCCTATTCAATAACGACAATTATGAATTCCTATGAAAAAGCGAACCACTTGACGTGCTCAAGTTGACTTATGTCCTTTTTTACTTACCTTTATTCCTTTGAATCATTGAAAAGAACAAGTATCCTGAAGAGCAAACAATCACTAAAGCTGGAGTACCAATTAAAGCTGAGAACAAGCGCCTAATTAGACGTTTCAAGATTTGAGTGGGTAAGCTTGTAAAGAGTTCGGAATTCATGATTGAGGTTTATTATGTAAATGTAACCAGGAGAATCAGATGTATTTCTGTCTCGGGTTATAATACAAACAAATTGACCACTTGAATTCCGATACGAGAACCGAGTTGCGTCGCGTCCAACCGTTTAAAATCATTGAAGAAATATGTTTAACCATCTTCTATATGCTAAAGTATTGACTGACTTTAATTGCATTTTAATCTATCTGGAGTTTCTTAAGCTTTTGAATGCAGGTGTAAGGGACAATACTCGATGCGTATAATTCCCATTATTATTTATGCATTTTTCAAATGTAGAAAAAAGAATCTTTATTTTGTTGATAATGAAATGTTCGGAGACAAAGCCAGGGTAAAAACTATGCTCGGGCCAACAACCCCGAGAGGCAGGAAGACTCGATTTTCCATATGCAGAAAATCGACCGCATTCAATGCCTTGCCCGAGCATAGTTTTTACCGCGGTAAATCTACAGTCCGCTTCGTGCCCTGTAGGATATCCGGCGGTTTTTTCACTCACGCGAGCTTAGTTTGAGAAACGTAAGTTTTAACGTAATAGCCTGTGACTATTGCTTCTGGCGGGATGAAGGGGGCGTGAGCGAACAAATGAATTTGCACATACGCAGACGGGGGATCCGGGCTAGTTTGACGGGGGTTATTTAGGCGAGCACCTGCAAATCACATTCCGAAATCATTCTGCTTTTAGTCATACATCGACGAGGTCGTAACAAACATTGCAATCGGGGTAGATATACTTAAATTTTTTTTATAATAAAAGGTTTGTCGTCACATATACCGACGAATTTACTGCCCCGCAACTCGTCACCTCAACAGCAGGAATACGCAGCATTTGTTTGCACATATGCACGTAAATATATATTTAGTCCTGGAAAGTGCATGCTGTGTACGAATCGGTAATTACAAATTTATTCTTTAAATTAAATACAGATTGTATTTCAAGCTTTATTACATTACATTTTATACGGTTCAATTTTGAATTTAACGTTATACACTTATTTATGAATTTTCGGTAAACAAATTTTATTAAAGTATCATTCTCGTATTTGTAATAAACAAAAAACTTAAATTTATGCAAAAATATAATCTTAACGGATAATGGTAGCAGTTTTTGTGGTGCTCGCGTAAGAAATAAATCAATAATCAGAATAATTTAAAAAAGAATATCAACCTTTTTGTTGTTAACGTCTATCTCGGAGATCCTGCATCCACGGTAAATAGCGTCTCGATAATATAATTTTATTATAAGAAAGCCATCCTTTATCATTAGCTGCTGTATGCCAGCAAAAGGGGGGGTGCGAGGAGAAATACCAAATATGAATCATAAATTTATCGAGTTAATAGCCGGCGAGAGTCTGCATGTAGCCGGACTCATAAATCTCCCAAGTGAAAATACGAGTGAGAGCCGGTCGAGGGGATCGTCAGCGCAAGACGAGCGAGCGTCGCGGGCGGACCACACCGAGGCCGTTCCTTTTTGCGCGAAAGACACGCGCGAGACACCCGAAGCTCGTCCCCGAACTCCCGAGGGCTCGAGTAATTAAGATCGATGGCTCGGAGTGAACCGCGAGGCGCCGATCGGAGGACGAGCCGATAAAGCGGCCGATATTTTTAACGGTCGTTAGTGTCGCGGGGGCCGCGTTATAAATGACGCTATTTGGAATTTAACGAGGGCCAGGCCGCGGACCCGCGATACGCGCGATATTCTCAAGTTCCCGCGGACGCCCCGCCCGCGCGCCGCCAGGCGCCAATGGGGGCCGTATTTACGAGAGGCTCTATCTGCCGGCCGCCGGATTTCGACGCGGCTCTTTCGTTTTTTTTTTCTCTCAACTCGCCCGGGAGCGCGAGAGGCGCCTCATTAGCGCTTACATATTTTTCATTTTTTTTTTTGTTTTCATTTTGTTTTTTTTTTTTATTACCGCACCGCGCGATGCAGCCTTCGATATTTTGTCGCGCGCGACGAGATATCGGGTACACGGTTCAATTTGTAAGGTTTAATTGGCCGTCTACAAACTCGCGCATTTGATTATTAAACGCTGCGATGTTGTCGCGCTTTTTTAACACTCGATTTGCTTTCATAAGCCTGTATACGCGGGAGCTGGTTAACAAGGATTTTCCCCGCAGGAATATGAAAGACGCGCCGCTTGCGTTATATACCTTGTATAGAGCCAAACTTGCGCATAAATTAGAGGTACCTGTTTGCCGCATCGTGTTAAGGCCGCGTATCTCTTTAATGTTATCGGCTTTGAAAAAATTGAAAGAGGTCGCGTTGTTCCTTTTTCACCAGGGGCATCAATCGGAACGGTATAGGTTATGTGCGGGCAGCGGCCGAGCGCCATTGCAATAACATAACGTACACTCGTGCCGTATCAGAAGCACGTCGATGAACATTGAAATCAAGTTAAAATCGAGGCAGAGCGCTCGGACCGAGCGTCGATTCGCTGATAACAAATTAATACGTAAGGCCGTGCGAGCACTCCTGCTTATTGCCGATCCCGATGTTACGCCCCCGTTCCACTACCCGCAAATCTGCTTGTTCATTTATATTGACAACGACTGGCGCTACGTTCCCGCACGCACGCGGCCATTGTAATCATCAAGATGAGCGTAACGAGAAATGGAGCGTACTCGAGTGTCGCGTGAAAGAGATCTTCTCGATATTGGATGGGCATAACCTTTTAATGATCTGGAACGTATCGCTGGCTCTGCAGCAGCCGTAATGACGATAATTCCAATGTGCAGGGCTTCCACCGTTCGCTCCCGCAGCAGCTTTCATATTATTAGATTATACATATTCTGTCCATTGTAAAGCTTATTAATTACAAAGTTGCGAGTTAGCTGTGTAGCTGACGTCTCTTCTAACAAATTATTGTAAATATTATCATTTGTTGACAACGTCAATAGTTCTATCAAGTTGACTATAAATTATTGAGCGCTTTCATCAAAGTAAATTATTAACACTTTCTTATTCAAATTAAATAAAATAAAAACTCTCGCGGTAAAAATATCAGTTTTACAAAATTGTCCGTAATAAAGATTTATGTGCGGTGTACTAATACAAAGTTAGTTAAAATCAACAGGTTTATCCTCCCGATATAAATTTGATTGGCACAAAGGGTCAGGAACTATAAACAACCACCACACAACTAATTGCATAAAAATGTCATCAAAAGTAATACGCTTTGCCGTGATTTTTCATTGAAACTTAATATCGCAATTCCGGATATTCATATTTTAATGAAATAAAGATTATCGGTCAAGCTCGCCAGCGGATAGCAATATCTTTTCGCCGCGAGGAACGACATAATTAACGGACAATTAACGACCGAGCCATTAGTCATAAAATACCTTAGCACTCAGCCCCGGCGAGTTGATAAAAAAGAGGCGCGGCAATAAAAAAAATCGAGCGTATCCTCGGTTAGGCGGCGCGCGAACCGCACGGGAGTGAGCGAAAAAGGCGAGGAACAATGCGATAATCTTGGGCGGCGGGCGGAGAAGCTGAGCCGAGAGTCCCTCGTCATCGATTTAAAAGCGAGTCAAGGCGCGCTCGCGCGATGACAGTTCCCGCCTCGTTTCGCGAAATCTGCGCAGTTGCCGGTCGCGCGCGCGCGCGCGCTGCCGCCCCCACCTCCGCGCGGCTTTAGCCTCGCCTCCGGAAGGAAAGCCACTCGCGGGCGGCGCGCCGGCAGACGCCGCCGGAGGAGAGGCCCTGGACCCACGGGCGGGCCGCGTGTGCATTACGGGCCGCGCGTGGGCGGCCGCTTAATGAATGGCGCGCGGAGAGAGCCGCAGCGGCGGCCGCTAATGGACCCGTTTTGCCGCCTCGGCCCGTCCTTCCCTCTTCCTTCGGCGTTCTTTTTTTTTTACCTGCGCTTTCGCGCCCAGGTCACCGGCAAGCGGAGATTTGACCCGCATCGACGGCCCTCCCCGTCTCCGGTTTCAAAAGGCATTTCCGTTCGATATCGGCACAATGGCCGTAATTTATGAACGCGTAATTATATTCGCCTAAGTATTATGGTCCGCCCGTGGTACTCGGATGTTTAATTTACCCGCGTGTCTGGGTCCGTTTAATTTATGGGCCGGCGCTCGTCGTAGGTTTTAGTTTTAGACGGCTCGCGCGCTTGAGCGACGTTTTAATATCACACGGGCCTATGCATAGCGCGTTATCAATAAAAAAAGAAAAAGGAAAAGCCGTGAGGGAAAAAGAAAAGGTACCCCCGCGCGGCCTGTCGTTTGGAAATTGCCGGGATCGACCGGCAGCCGCCAAGGTGGGCTCGAGTTTCCCGAGCGCCGCCCGGCCAATTCCGTTTCAATTTTTTACGGCCGGCGCTTCATCCACCTTGGCTCTTGGCTTATTAAATCCTCCGGGAGTCCGCGAAGCCGGGCAGATTTATCGAGATGATTGCGAGGAGAGGGCGAGATAGTCGTCTGCGGGTTTTACTGCCTCGTGTGTCATTTGCACGTTACACTGTGCGACTATAAACTTGTTATGATTAAGTGGACATTTTGGCCTCCTGCGTAACCGCCGTTCCTTCTTTTTTTTTTTGAGAACGTAATGTGCCGATTCGGATTTGAATACGGCTGTCGAGACGGAGGGAAAAGAGGCAGGAAAGTCTCCGCGCGCGGCGAAGGCGCGCTCTATGTCTCTCAAAAATCCCGAGGATATATCTATATCGCAATGTAACGAGGGCCTGTAAAAACGCCGCGCACTGATACAACATTCAATAATGATATTTATCTTAAAATTTGATCGATTAACAGGAAACGCGTTAAATATCGCAATTCGCTCGAATTTCATAATTATTCACGCCTGTGCGCGGGTCGCGCGGTCCCCAACTCTGCCTCCTCGCCCTAGTACACACATCTGATTTATATCTATTTACGAGTTGACAGCTTAAGGAAAAGTTAAAACCATTTCCTTTAACTTTCCTCTTCGCCGGCCGGTTGTATCATAATACCCCGGCCGGCGGCTCCCGCCGAGATACGCGAACCCCCGCCGCCCCCCCACCTCCGGGAGATCGTTATCATTCCCCATTTCCACGCGCGCCCCCTTCCGCCTCCTCGAAACTTCTTTTTTTTTTCCCCTTTTTCTTCCCCGTATCGTCTCCCCCGCGCGCAACCTCGCGCGCTCCGATCGACCGAGGCGGCTTTCCCACGGTCGGGGAGGACAATCCGCGCGGGGAGCGGCGGCCGGTGCTGTATGCGCGCTCGCTCGCTCGCGGCGCACGCCTCCGTAGGCCTATCGCGGCCGAGCGACATTCGAGCGGCCGGCTTCGGGATACTTTTCCACTTTGGAGCCGGCCGCAGTCCCGGCGCTTTATATTCGCCTCCTATTTTTGCCGGGCGGCCGATCCCGCGCGCGTGACCTTCTTACCCGCGGGTTAATTTCGCGCGCGGGGAGCCGGGAGAGTGGTTCCTTTTTTTCCTCCGGCCGAATCCCGCCTGGGTACGTGTATGCGCGCGCTCCTTTTTTTTTCCCGTCCCCCGCGTCCGCTCCTTCTTTTCTCTCTCGGCAAGTGCCCCACTCGGCTCCCGTCCCCGCCTCCTCTTATTGAATAGTTATCGATTTATTTATGCAACCAAATATCGTTTCGTTTATTATGATATTATAAGTATTTATAGAGGGTCGACAGGAAATCGTTTCGCTCTCTTGTGCAATAGCTGCGCATTTTCTTATTTTACAAACAGACTTATTTAATGATTCTTACGCGGCGTGTTTACAATGCGCAAATATAAATAGAATGCTTTCAAAAATTATCCGCAGTATGTGCCTGTTTATCTTACTTTCTAAATAGAAGACGCGCTTTAGAGCTGCACAATTATGCTACTGCGCAAAAAGGTCGTATAAATAGCGGACTTATTGTTATTTTTGTAGAGTAAACCTACTATGTTCCGATTAGGGCACGCGTGCATGTCTTTACAAATTATGTTCGAATATACATTGTTTGTCAGGGAACAATAACGCGCACGATGACTGTAGGCATTTTACGCAAAATCATTTCTCGTGCATTCGAAGGACAAGCAAGTTCCCTTTGCACATTTGCATAATACATACGGATGATAAAAATTATAAACGGTTAAAGCTCCTCAAAGGGAACATAATCACAATATAAAGACAGATTAAAAATCTGAAAACGGCTGCACAAACGTAGCATCATGAATATTTTCTCAATAACGTTAGTAAAACGTTTAAAGGATTATACAGTGACAATTACACAAAAAATAAGAGATTCATTATCCTGGAAGCGAACTCTTATCCTCGTATACATCTCTAACATGCTTGTTCCAACTCAAGCAACCCTAGAAATAATAGGAAACAGGAAAAAAAGAACAAAGGCAAAAAATAAATTGAGAACCAAACGCACGGATAATGCTTTATCGGGTTCAATCGTATTGACCACTCGCGAGATAGCTCCTTCCTTCTCTTTCCCCCTCCCTCCCCCCCCGACTCGAGCGACTGAAAGTCTCGTTTTTAATCGCCTCCCGCGCCTTCGTCACGTGGGTCTTTTACATCTCTCATTACCCAGGCGTGCGTCCCACGCGAGAAACCGCTTTTTCACATGTACCTCCGCGCCGTGTCCTGTCCGCCTTCGTCCGACGGCGAATCAGTCACAATATTGCACCCGATCTCACAGCTTCCTTTTCCTCCTGTCACCAGTGCCGCCGCCATGAGAAACGTTCGACCCCGGCGGTGAGGGGGAGCCGAGTCCAGCCGGAATACGGGTATATTCGCTGACGACGCTGACGATCAGTTCGCGCTTCGGTTAGCCGTGACTGAAATACGACGGCTGAGTCGAAGAGTCACCCATCTCTATTTCACAGATGATGTTCATTTTTTTATACGATTGCATTACAATGCACAAATCTTGTGCCTTGATCATGCCAAATCTTGTAGATTTTGATCAAACATGGTAATTAAGTCGAACAATAATCCAATCAATCGAATGAACGTTTGTCACTGCTTTATTTGAATGGAAGCTCGCAATGTACAGTCAATTTTAAAACAGCATACCATTAATTAAAAAGCTATTAAAAATCTTATTATTAATAATCGGTAAAATTAATAGCATGTTAACGCAAGTAAAACAGGTATTATTATCACCTTTTAAATAATAATTTAAATCATAATTAAAATGCGAAGTATTCTGAACTATAAATAATGATCACAACAGGTTGGTTGACTTGTTTTACAAAAATTGTTGATTTATTGATGACAAAAAACTTGTAGCACACATAAAATTCGAAATGATTATAATTGTTTTCCATCTATATCTAAAATGAAAATAGTCGTCCATCACATCATAGTTTAGCACTTTCAAATTTACCAAGATTATAAGGCTTATTACAAAAATAATATAAAATAATCGATAATATTAAATCAATGGCTCCAAAAAGGAGTCTCGGAGAGACTCGCAAAGTAACTTAGAGCTCGAAAGCGGCAGTCTGTTCTGTTTCGCCATCGAGTCATCGTCCTCTGGTTCTTGACTCCCTTGCCCCGTCCCACAGATGCGTGCCCGTTTTGGACAACGTTTGATTCACGTACTAAGTAGCAGTGGGCGTAGATCACGGTGCTGTCAAATCGGCCGCGTGCTCGTAAAGAGTAATTTGTCGCGCGGGCGCAGCCCACGACTCTCTCGAGTGCACCTCGAGTGCACCTCTGGTTCTTGTGCGTCTGTCCGCCAATAATCAACAGCCGAGCCCGTCAATTTTTATGATTCTTCTCTGTTCCTCGGCCAATTGATGAAGTACGAACTGCGGACGGAAAAAGTTTGTAGTTTACGGTTTCAATTAGGGAGTTCATCCGATCTAATTAAAATTAGTCGACAGTGATTTACAAAAAAGATTGGCGATATCGAGAAATCAATAATTCAGCACAGAAATTACTTGATCGAATGTACCTCTTTTCTATATGCACCTATTATTACGGAATGGAATAATCGACTTATTGTAAATTATGACTGGTAAAAATAGTTGTTTTAATTTAGGTAATAAATAAAACTTTACGAGAAAATTGTTTATTTATAAAATCCCTCAGCATAAACAAGATTTTGGTGTTTATTACATAGCTGTATACATATAATAACTCTAAGGAATATAATACTTTAAGACTTGTTTGAATAAAAAGAGTAGAGTCGATTAGTTATTTTTAATGTTTTGTAAAGTACAAATATAACATTCAGAATTACAAAATTCAATGAGTTTTATCGAAAAACATGAAATTTGTTAAAAATATAAAAGTATAATAATTTTGTATTGAATAAGTAAAGTATATTTAGGAGAACAGCTAATAGTAAGTGCTACATGTGTCATGTATCTTTTTTATTACCTGGCTAAGCTTTTACGATCCCTCCGCCTCCTTATTTTTCTCTAAATTGAACGCGATAAGACAGTCCTGACCTGTATGGGTCTCGAGCACGAACAGCGCCACCGAATTTAATCAGCATCAAGATGTGCACCTCCTTTCTAGAATACTTTTCCCTACTGCACAACTATGTTTAACCAAGTCACAACTATAGCGGTGTATCATTATTATGGAATAATATTCATGAATGCTGAGTACAGCACCATATCAAGACGATTCCAACTCGTACTTCGTACTTTAATATCTACAGCTATACGAAAGTTAACTCTTAATCACTGTCACCAAACGTTTATTATACATTTTATAATTCACAAACTGCCCCTAAAATTTTTTAAATGGAATATTTTGTCACGTCCGGCGATGAAATATATATTTTATCCAACATGAATACCGCATCGAAAATCTAAAGGTTTCTATCGGGAACGCGACACAGCTGCTCGCACTTCAGTAGAAGACTGAGCGCTTTTATTGCCAATTTTTAGGCCTAGACTTGCGCCTAATAACCTGGGAATAGTGGCCGAAAGGGGGTAACCAATTTTATGATTATCTTGCCGGGATTATCTCTAAGGCGAGAGCCTATGGATTTCCCCAAAGCATTGCCCTCTCTTTATTTAACCGGGAAGCCTTTCAGCTTGTATAATAGGAGGTTTCTAAAATAAGTAAAATAAGATTGAATTTTGATTTTAAGTGTTGAGTTTATTGAAACTTAATAATGTCGAGTTACAGAAAATAAATGGTTCGTATTTGCGGTTCTTAACAAGTATATATTACGGTTTACGCTCGGTACAATTTAATTATAATGCGGTTTCATTATAATTCGTGTTACAGTAATTCATTACTTTGCAAATCGCTATCAAAGGTGGAACAAGTACTGAACTGATAACAAAATAAATTATAAAATATATTATTTTTCATTTCTTGTCCGGTTGTGTAAAACTAGTAAAACTTTATTCGGGTATACGCTTAATCTAATAAGGGTCGAAAACAGGAGTTTTTTACACCTTATTAAATTAATTTAATGGGAAGGGTGTCTTCGGTTAGCTCTTGTCTCAGAAGTACTACCGTCCAAGGACAGTAGACCTCCGACGTCAGGAATAACCGGCGGATGAGTTAAACCTAGTCTCAAAAGTACTACCGTCAAAGACAGTAGACCTCCGACGTCAGGAGTAACCGGGTGGTTGGACAATACTTTGGAAAACACCAGCAAATTCTAAGTCGATTCCAAAGTGCTGTAGCAGTCAAAGGTAAGGAATAATCAGAAAATTCCTTTCTCTGACTAGCAACTTCTTATTGAGAAATAGTACCAGTCAAGAGAACAGAGCGTTCTGATTTTTCGTGGGTTGTGCAATGGGTTTTATAGGGCTAGTCGCCGCTGAAAACTAGCAGCGCCGCATGTTTCTCGGAAAAGTCGCGAGCGGGGGTGAAGGGCAACGAATCAGGGCGTGAGTTTCACTTCGCTGGGTCCTAGCCACCGATTTTTTTTATATATTTTTATATATATTTAATTAAAAGTAGTAGAGCGTTACGCAGGACGTAACAATTTATTTATATTTAATACATAAAATAAAAAATTCCTCAACATAAATTATTAATCAACATAAAAATATCTGAATTCTCTGACTTTTTTTAAGCAATATATTTTTAATACGTAGCATTTTTTAAAAATGGATTATTTATAATGCTAATACTATATTAACTTCGAAAAAAAATAAAAAGAATATTACAATTAGAGAAAATACCGTAAATTTGTTGGTTAAAAATGGACTGTATTTTCTACAGCGTGAGCAGCCATTAAGAGCTCAGAAAAGAATACTTTTGTATGTTGAAAGTACATTAAGCTTCGCCTCGGATCTATCTGTTGGTCTCATCAGTAAAGCTTTTTCAAAATACACTGTTTCGGACTGAGATGTGCATACATTATGTCTTGTGAAACGTATCCAACTCCCAAAAATATGTAAAGTTATGGAAAAAATATTATTTGAAGTCATCTGATTATTTGTATATTCCGAATCTCTTAGACCAAGTCCCGGACGTTTCTAATTTAATGTATCATCGACTACTCAGGTAGCACTTAAACAACAATAATGTTGGCTATTCAAGAGCTATATGGAAAGAGGACGATTGAGTGAAACTCCGCTTCGCATAACACACAAATGCCAAACTGACCACACATCCCTATTCCATAAACCCTTTGTTCTACACGCCACCCGTCAATACTACGTCCATATCCACTGCCATGCTTCGTACATCTACACTCCAACGGTATAGTCCTTTTTTCTCGGCAAACGAGACGAAAAACATTCTTAGACCATCTCTTGTGCTCAGATATACTTTGCAAAATGAACATGTGATTTATAACCCAGAATAAGTTAGAAGAGTCCATAACAGTACTAGTAAATTATATAATTAGTATTAATATTTTTTTTAAATGATTGAATTCATGTTGTATTGGTTGATTATTTTTATTAAGAGCAAAACATTTATTAAAAATAAATTTATCTTAAAGATTATTTATCTTTTTAAGAAATACCATCTTTTTCTCCATAATATTAATCTTAGACTTTTTAATAGTAAGCTATTTAACAAATATGTTATGTAAAGAATAATGATAAGATTTTTATCTTTGAAAACGGGCATTAAGGTTCTGAAATTGCTTGACTTACAAAGTAATAAGAAGAAATGTGAAATATAAAAAGAAGTTTGATGTTACTATACCGTACAACCATAAGTATTCCGAGAAATACTACGTCAAATCAAATATGCTTGCTTTTGAAATATTGTTATTCTAGTAAAAATAATAGATATATAATTACAATAAAGCATAAGAAGAACATAAAGAAACTTAAAGTGACAGCAAGTGTAATTCTTTTCTTGATTCACCTACGATAAAACTTTCAAATATATATTTTTCCAGTGAATGAAATTAATTAGCAAAAGTTATTCAGCATATAAAGTCACCAAATTAAAAAAGTTTAGAGACCTTTTTTTAAATTTTACTGCAGAAATAATAAACTTCAATTATCAAATGCCTTGTAAGTATGATAAGAATTTGAAAGGTTGGTTTGGATAGCTTCAAATTTTCATCAAAAAATCAAGTATTTTGGGATCAGAGAAAAAAAGGAAGAAAAGTGCGAATACAAGTTACTTTAGTTCAAAGAGTTGAAAAAAATAAAACACTACTATTTGCTATTTTGGATCTTTGATGTCAAAAGCTGCAGACGATAAAATGTTCAATCGCTAAACTAAAAGCCTTTTACTGTTTTTAGCAAATTCGAAAAAATCGGAATATTGACTTAAATGGTATATAAATATAAAAGAAAAGAAAACACAAATATTTTTATATGATAATAAATTAACAATTACAGTTAACCTAATAATTTTCTAATTAATTACGACGTTCATTAAAACCATAAAATCAGTATTTACAGGCATGAATACAGGATAGTCCAGCGATCCTCGTAGTTATTAAATTACTTTACATCACAGAATTTAATTACAAATTAATCATAGCATTACCCTCGTAATCTCCAGGGATCATTTACCGCATCTCAGCCGTGTAGTCTTTATATATAGAGTCAACGTAATCTCCTCGATGTTGAACGCACGCACGCCACCATGGGTTAGAAAATGATATTATCATTAGCTTTGCTCTGGGCGAGAAACCGCCTGAGAGGGACAGTTTCTCAAATGCCAATAAATGCGATAGTCGAAAGTATAATCAAGGACAGACTGCATTTCGAGTGATGCCTGATACCATGGTAGAGGCACTTGCCCGGAAAGGACGGGAAATTGTCTGACAATATTGGTACATAAATTATGATTGGCTGGTGATTAACTGCACTAATCAATCATCGCAGGTCGCGAACGGCATTGAGTACTAAGCGCGGGAGCTATTTGTTCGCAGCCATTATCATCCCAGCACCATCCGGTAGTGCGTGTTTGCACGGTGCCTTTAATTGCGCAGAGGTATTTGAGGTATTAACAGGTATTGTCGAAGTCTTTGTTTGATCGGGAGGACTCGAATCTGCAAATGATGTAAAGATCTGTTTTTATCACGCGAAAGCATAGACAAGATGGATCAAATGAGTACATGTGGGCCTCGCTCTACTATAATTATAACGTACGTTTTTTCTCGAGATAGTGCATTGTGTCTCCGGCTCTCGCGATAATTAAGTCGGGTTCACGACCCGCATGATTAACCTAGAACTAGCTGCAGAAGTCGGCACCAGAGTCGGGGGATGAAAAAAGACGACAGGCAGGCTTTGCACTCGGGTGTGCGTCGCATAAAGTCACAGTGCTGAGCGGACCGGAAAACCGAGGCGGTCGGGAAAAAGCCAGCAATGCATGTCGACGTCCAAGAATATAAACCTCTTTCCAGAAATTACCTGCTAATTGTTAAATTAATATACGGAATATCCTTAAGATAAAGATAGATTTCTTACTCATTGTATCAAATACAATATTGGTATAATTTGATGATGCGTAGATCGATATGGGTAAGAATTTACTCAGCACAATTTAGAAAATACGTCAACAAAGATCGATACAAGCTTCAATAACAGATTCTCAAACTATATATTTGCGCATGTCATTGCTGTCAATGCTTCTCAAAACTCAGTAATCATGATTAAACTTTACACTAATTGTCCCCGTTAAACTAAAGCTGCAACAAAAATTGTATACTTATTAAGAATTAAAGCTTTGTTGAAGATTACTTATGAAAATTTTAGTTGAATAAAATTTACTAGAGTATACAGATTCATATGTGCAGACTATAGCAGTTTTTGATTCGCTGATTTTGAAGATTAGAGCTGCGATGAAAGCTTACTGTGATAGAGCGAAATTGATTACTCGACAAATCAAATCTTATCATTTTCATAAAACATTTTGTTGTGCCAACTTTTTTATTACTATTTTTATCAGAGTATCAAATTACAAGATGTAACGGAATTTGGTTGGTATTGATTCTTTGGTGAGTACAACCAAGACACTATTACCTTGGTAAAGTCATGCGATAACGCGCTATTCCTCTCCGAAATCTATCTTGCGTTCCAAGAGCCTTGCGCACGTGTGCGTATCGAGGGAGGCACTCGCGCGCGCTCCTGATATAATCATTTCATTAAACCCAAGGCACGGCGCATCCTCCAAGGGAAGACGGGAACAAAACTGGTTTCAGCGGGCCCTACGCCTCTCATCTGCCTGCGCTCGTCGGCTCTGATTCAGCCGCTCAAACGAGGAAGGCGCATAAATCTCGCGCGCGGTCGGATTCTTCCATGGAAAATTTGACAAACGGCATCGATCGGCGCACTAACGCGCCGGAAAGCTTCGACGTCGAGCCACTAATGGTGACTAATTAAGGGAAGATTCTCCCGCGGCCCGTAAATAGCTTTCGTTACGGAGCGGCGTAATTGCCGCGCTTGCGTCGCTCTCCCTCGTTATCGTATTTCTCATTTGCACGCGAACCCTGAAATACGGCATAATTTCCGCGCGAATCGCAGCTTGCAAGGCCTCAACTCGTGACGGCTCCTATTTTTCGCCGCCCTCGCGCCTCTGGCTGCCGTGAAGGGCAAACGCGGTCAATGTGGGCGATGGTCGATGCAGTTAGTGGGGCGATTGCCGCCCGATGCCATGACCGCCCGTTATTTATAAGCGCAGCTGCTTGTCGATCTCTCGACCTTTTATAGGATTCTTTTAATAGCCCGTCGATTAAAGAGGATTATTCAGAGGTATTTTCTTTGCGCTAATTTGGCGAATCGAATCACATAACAGGATCTCGAAAGAAAATAGATTGATGAAAAGTACCTTAAGATCAGTTTATTGACTGTACGAGAATCGCACTTTTATAAAATAAAATAACAAATATACATTATGTACAGACAGAATTACTCTCTATATCAAAAGTTAGCGATGAACGGATCTTCTCGGCAATCTTCGGGTTCGGTCTTTTTCCTTGCTTTCTCTTTATTTACTGCAATTTACATAATTTAAGAAACATAATTATAAATCTCATGATTATTTCTTCCCTCCTCTATCTCACTTTCGAGAATAGTACATTCTATTCACGACTCGGTTTAAATGCTGTAGGCTCTTGCAACTCTCGTGTCATTTCCCTATCGGCTACATTCGCAATCGCGGCAATCGTAAATTTTACTTTAGATTTTTCCACGTGGTACATGATTACGTCGTCAAATACCTACCGCAAAGCGCTGGTAGAGAATCCGTGCGCCCATCATCGCAGCGTGTCTTTACCGATGAGCTGAAAACGGCTCCGGGACTATGTGGCTTCAACCGCGAGCGATAAGAATGATCAAACGGCCCGAGTAAAGACGGGAATAGTAAGCGCAATGACTCTGGCGCTCTGACGGCGATGCCCAACTTTTAAGGCTCAGCCGAGTGTGAGTAAATAAGGCGGCTGCCGAGCAAAGGCTGAAAGAGCGAATATTCACGTTTGAGAAGGCCTTGGTATCGACGCGAGAATAGCGCTAACGGTACGTGAGATGAACATCGAATTGAAAAGTCCGATACATCGCGGTCGCGTGAGGTGCAAGGGGAAACTGCAGAACGAAACAATGGGGGAAACGGTTGCATGTGTACGGCGAGAGTGCACGCGATAATGTACGAGAAAAAGAACGGGGAGGGCGTGATAAAATGAGAAAAAGCGGATATAAGAGATGAAGAGAGAGAGAATGTAGATTGTGGACGAGAGTTCGATTCCAAATGACCGATGTCTTTGTAGAGGCTCTAAGCTGTTCCGTCGCACCTAGACCGGTCTGCACTACCGATTGACCGATAATCGAATGATACCGTCTGGCTTCAGGAATACGCTGGAGCTGCGCCCTTTGAGTATTAAAACGCGCTGGTTAAAAATGTAATATTGCATTAAATTCTTTTTAAAGATCTTCGTATATTTACGTTAATTTTGATTGTGAAAATTACGATATTGTACAAACAATAACTATTATTCACTTAAAATGAAAAAATTTCATTTAAAGAAATGAACAAAATACTTTTTAAATATTGAATATTGATTAACTTGATGAAATAATGCCATGGTGGAGTGCACTTTTATTAAAAAAATTTTTATTTTAACTTTGCTGTCACCAAGTAAAACGCGAGATTGAACGCTTCAAGCGCATACGAGTGTAAAACTTTAAAACCATATTACTGAGATTAGTTTATCTTTGATCGTACTTCTTACATTTCTATTTCGACATAAATTGTGTATTTATCCACTAAAAGAATATTTAATTTTTTAGATTATTAATGATTCGAACTTTAAAAATATTCTTATTTATATTATATCTCCGTTGAGTTGAAAATTTAGTCTAAAACTAAATTAAATGACGATTCGTGTCACTTGCAGTCAAGTTAACCCTATGAACTTCGACATTAATTTATAGAGTCTTAAAAGTTTAAAATTATTTCAAGTGGTTCTGTGTGCTTTATCCCCCCCGTTTAAAAGTTGCTGGGGCCAATTTAAGTTTACCAAACTCGATTTTCTAAATATAAAATGACATTTTTTGTAACTACACTCATGTGCAGGATCGATTCTCAAAACAAAATCTACTTGTAAATACAGACGCTTCAATACAGCTTAAAACGAGAAGAATATATCCCACAAACTAGCTTTGTCTCATACTTAATACCCTGCCCATAAATAAAATAGAACTCTAGCAATAACTGCGGTCTTGACAATTCTCCGCGCGATTCAGCGTAATTGCCAGTAAAATGTAATTGCAGAAAACACCAGGCATGTGACGACGACGGGGAATCGGTAAACAGAGCCACAATTAACGAGTCGCTCGCTCGCAAGTCGAGCTAAAAATATATCGTTTACGAATCGATCGGTCCGCGTCCGCAGTGCGACTGGCGGAAGCCCTCGCTGCTCTTTTTCCGGTCCGCGCAATTAAAACAATCGGAACTCTCGAGTCCGTAGCTATACCCGGGCCTCGGGCGATCGCGCATCTCGCCAAGGAGTTAGACGACGCCCGTCGTCTAAAGTGTCGCTCGCTCGCTAGACAAACAGGGTGTCGCTCGCCTCTCACCTCTGCGCAGATTCCACCGCGTCTCTTTTAGCCACTAGATTGAATGGTCCATCTGAATGCGAGCTCTCTCTCTCTCTCGCTCTCTTGAGAGCACTTGTACGCCCCCGCGCCTGCCGATCATCTTTATGCAAGGAAAGATGCTGCCGCGCACACTTTGCCGCTGAGCCGTCTCTGTGTTTGAATAACAACTGGAGCCTGATGCGGGCTGGTGGCGCTTTCTGTAAATAGCCCTAAGACGCTGCAAGCCTATCGTGACTCCGCAATTTGCCGCTTTAAATTTAAATTCAGGAGTTGGCGTCGTCTTAACGGCGAGTTTAATGGTAAAAGCGGGAAAGTACGATTTAAAAATATTGCGCCAATCTCGAGGTTTAACTATTATTTGACGTTGGAAATACCGCTTAAACGCATTCCTCATTTCTTCCCTGGTTAAGTGTGTGTTTATATATGTGTGCCTTCTAAAGGTTTCACGGAAAAGCTCTTCTGGACTTCTCAAGCCGAAGTTCGCAAGTTTGAAAGTGAAAAGTTCGCGCCATATTTGATTTATCACAAAGAACTGTATGTGCTCAGAATTTAATGATTTAAATTTCTCTTGTGAGTTACGCAACTATCAAAGTACATAACTCATGAATAACAACTTGTTTACGAATCAAACGGTTCATTTTTAAATTAAATAGACTGATTTTACGCGCTCAACGTAATCCTGTGTGTGTAATTTGTAAGAAATTGTCGAGCCGATTTTAAAGTCGTGTCTCGAAAAAAATATAATTCCGAGAATTTAAGACTTCCGCTGTAAAATCGACGAATCGTAAATAGAAATCAGTCGTGAAATCGCCTCGAGTTTATCTCCTCTTAGCTATCATCGAGCTTATCGTCCCCGAAGGATCACCCAATAACATCCGTAAATTATCGATAATTGGGCCGGGACACGCGGCGGGAGACACACACCTCCACCCCCGAGTATCGGTTTCCCAACTCTTTTTTCTCCTCCTTCGTCTCGGTCCTCCTGTCACTTTTCGCTCGCCCCCGTCCGTGACTTTGTTATATACGACGTTGGCGGCCGGGCAGTTAATGACTGCGCAGAGAGGATATTTTACGATCCAACGTGGAAATGGCACCCGAAGCGATTTTAACGGTCGCGCCACCGCTGGAGATGACGCCCGAATACGTTTATCGCGAATAAAAAGCCGTGTTTTATTGGATGTACTACAAGTTGTGTTTACAATTGTTGCGGGGCATTTATCGCTGCCGGGTGACGATATCGAGCATTCGTCAACGTATCTGCCGTTCGTAATGAAGGTGCGCAGTGAGCGCGCAGGCGAGCGACAGACATCGAGAGGAGAAGATATTTGAAATCTAGCACCCATTTTGGTCGCGCGCTACTCGACTAAATAAAACCGATGCGATATTGCACGTATACATTTTCAACATACAATTCGTCATCACGTTGACCCATATTTATTTAATGGATTCGTTATTTATCGGTGACTGATAAAATGCATTTGATCATAGATTCTGCGCTTTCAACATCAACGATTTATCTATATGCTCAATCAGTGATTCATCATTAATCGATCCCTTTTGAATCAAAAGATATCCTAAAAGTGATTTTCTTGTTTCTATTAATACATTACCTTATGTACGATCACTCGATTCATTGTAGGTAATAGATTCGTAACTATGTATTCCGGTGCAACTTATTTGATAAAGTTCATTTATCTTTAACAATGCTTTGTTTTCCCATCTTCGCACCGATCTATGTGTATTGCGCGCGACAAAACACGTGATGATTGCGCGGCGTATTTCAATATTTTACGTCATCCTGACCGACATATACTCACCGCGCCTAGTGAGATTGTCGTGATCGGTACTTATGGGTGTGTGCTACTTGCGCGATTATGAATCGATCTGAGACTGGCCGTTTCTGGATTGGAGATTCTTAGATTGTCGATTAGTATTGTATGCATGTGATATAAATTGTCTGGTTGCGAACATTGAATTGTCTTTCTGCAAATACGCCGCACATGTCCATCCTTTTTGTACCAAGAATACAATGATCAGTATTGGTTTACGTATAGAAAAATTTAAATTTTATATTTTTCAAAATTGCATTTGCTTTACGCTCAAACACTTGTTTTAGCAAACAACCGAAGTTAAATAACTCAAAAACTGTTACATGATATGATCAAGCGCTATAAGTAGTTAATATTAGTTTCAAGTCAGACGAAATTTGAGATTTATCAAAACTTATATTAGAATTTTAAATCTGCTCATTTTAGACAAAATTCAAAGGTTTCTATATACGTATGAAATACTAAAGATTTTATGCATAGGAATGCCACATTTGTAAGAATTACACCACGGAATGTAAATATTTATGTACTGGTTTGCTTACTGATTTCGTAGTGTCGATAACAGAGATGCCTAGACCTATAAACAAACTATGTATATGGATTATGTGTAAACGTAGATGGAAGTAATTGCTTTCATTCGATGGAGCTTGCAATAAGCAGGAATAATATTCAATGTTTCAAAGATTTATATGTACATGAATAAATAATAACATTATTTGTTAAGTTTGAAACAATAAAAATAAAAAAAATTGTATCATCACTTACTATACGATAATTTTTATAATTCTAAAATTAAATAAAAATTAAGTTATTTATACAAATTTTATCAATTAAAATGAATGTGTACTATTAATTAGGAAGTATTGATACAACTAGCGATACCGATATTGGTTTAAATTTTCAATTACAAGATTAAATGTAGAATCAATATAGCATTATCTGTTCCTATTGGGACTCCTACTTGCCTTTGTAAAAATAAACTTAATACGAAAATATAAATTATATTTAAGAAGAGAAAAGCTATATGCATACATTAACGCTAGATACAAATGGGCGGTAAAAGCGCTAATTGAATCGTACGACCGAGCGACGGAGTAATGCGAATCATCTCTCTAATAGTGGCCAACACTGTACTTTTCAATTGGTGCACGCCTGTGGCAATTGGCGGGTCGAAAAAGTGCCGCAGCTTAGCGGGACCGCGCATAAATAACAGGGACTCGGCGCATACCTCGGCGGATCGATTAGCATCGGGGCGCGCGGCAAAGAGCGGCAAATTAGTCATGCGCGTCCGCGCGGCCGCAGACGCTGATCCCTCGATTACACAAAACAATTTCACGCCCCTTCGCGCGAATTTATGCGCGCGCGAGCCGCCGACGATCGAATCGCGCAGAATGCGAGCGCAACTTTTCCCTCGGATCCCATTGGCGCACTAGCGGCGCGCGCGTGCGCGGGACCGGGATAAATCATACGCCGATAGGGATCATTAGCGTTTTTTTTTTTTTTTTTTTCATTTTTTTTTTCATTTTTTTTTTTCTTCTCCCCCCGTCTCTCCTGGCCGTATGTCGCGCCGGCGACGGCTCAGAATGCGAGATACGCGGCGGAGGCTTGCGCAAGGCTTCCCCTTTTTTTTTCCCCCCCTGTGTGCCGCGGGAGTCGCGCAGAGGTCGCCTGTCTTTTTTCCTCTTTGCCGGCCGCGCATGAGAGTTGCGCCGGGGTCGCGCGCGCTGTTTGCCCCCGCGGTGTTATTTATTTCAAGGAACGTTCGGCGCGAGGTGTAAGCTCGCGCGGCCAGTCCGCCGTGGCCCGCGCATTGATGAAGATTTGTGCTTTGGTCGGCTGCTTCCCAAGGATTTTCGCGCTGTAAATGTAAATTGTTGTTTATAGGCTGGTTGCTGTAGGCATTATAATAATGCGGGGGTAGGCTTTAAAAAAGGTTAATGCGCGGGTAGGAGAACCAAGCTAGGAAAGGGTTACTTTTTTCCCAGAGATTCGTAAATATTATTTCACGTGTAATTTTCAGTTTTACACCGAGGTAAGTTCAGTAATTTATAAATGAAAAAGCCTAATCAGCTGGCGTGTCAATACATTTCACAGCACTATCAAACTAGCCTCTAGAGCTCGTAATTAAAGTCACCGTGTTTATCTCGCGAAATTCGTATCCTTCATTGTTGCTTAAGATATATCAGGAGTTCCAGTTGACCGCCCAATCATGAGAGACTCGCGCAGCAGGTCTAAAGTAAACTTGGTGCAAAAATTCTTCCTCGACATGAAATTGAAGGCTCTTATCCTGAAGTCAATTTTCATAAAATGCTTTACTATAAAACCGCGATCGACCACAAATACAATTGTCCTTCTTTTGAACTTTATGAGTAAGAAGTCTCTTTTAATTATGTGCATAAAAGTTTCTATAGACAATGGAGAAAATTGAAAATGATTAGTTATCATTCTAGAGAGATTAATTGTAAATTCTATTATTTTATATTAATTATGGTGCACATTGAATTATAAAAGTTTTCTTGAAGAAGTCATTCGATACGAATGCAAAGTAACTTTACGTTTAATAATATCATTATGCAAAATTGTACGATAAGTATTATTTCTATCGGAATTGCGCTTCAATCACGAGTGCTTAAACTAGACTCAAAGTTCTTTCACGGTGGTTTTAAGTTTTAGTCCTCAGATTTTCTTAGCTTGCTTAGTGGACCGGGAGCTAAGCTTGGTAAAGTTATCTTCACTAGTAAGTACACGGAATGTCGGGATTTTCCTGACACTCTAATGCAGTCAAAGTCAATTGAGACGCGAGCATCGCTGTAGATCATACATCGCTCCTCCGCTCCAGCCGCGGTATATCCCTAGTAGTTTCGTCAAGCGATACGCCTGCACGTCCTCGGGTCCACTTTGAAATTTCGAACTTCCTCGGATATTATGAGCGGGGGAGAAGTTTCAACAATTTAGCCTCCTCTAGAATTCAGCGACACGAACCCTCCGCGATTTCTTGGCGCTCCGGAAATCTTCGTTCCCTTGTCTATCGATCTTCGTAATGATTGCAGTTTACGTAAAAGCCGTTGTTTCAGTGTAATGTTTTGACATTGGGTCAAATTGATAATTCGCTACAAGTTCTGCATAAGCTCATTCCTCCATGTAAAGACTGATAACACGAAGAGAAATCATACAAGGACTTTACTACGTTTATATGAATAATCTAAGGAAATTGCGTTAAAGTAAAAAATTAATATACTTTATAATAAATATAGATAAATTGTATATCTCAGATGAAATTTCAAAAATTTTGATTAAAAAATATATTTATTTCTTTGAGTTAACAAGTTTATGTTTAAAGTTGCCTTTCCTCTCTGCACATGTGTATATATATATAAACAGTATATCTAATAATCATAATAACAACAGAAAATAATTAATAATGATCTCAAGAATGACAGGAAGTCTAATGACGCTATTAGTGTATCTCCATCGCATTATAAGATAAATACGTGTTAATATCATGAAATCAATATACATACATGTGCGTGTTATCAAAATTAATAGACAATGTTTTCCAGCATAAAATAACTATACAAAATTATTTACAAATTATTTATAAATATTTTTCTTTATTTATGTAACTGTAAAAAAAGTGTAATCGCGCTGCAACAAGATCTGCAGAAACTGATTGCTTATCAGCTAAAACATCAAACAATGTAATTTTACGCATTTTAATATGGCTTAAGATTAGGTTATGCATACTATGCATAATAACTATCAAGCGTATTCTGAGTGTACCAAAATATTATTCGCACTGTTTCTACTCATAGAATCACAGAAAATTTATGGTTTTAAATGGTATTTGCATACAGCTGATTTATGATCCATAATGGTTTTTTTTAACCAAGATACCAACGGGGAACACCTTTATTATTAAGACAAGATTCTTAAAGAAACCATATCTAGTAGATAGCATTATAAATTGTATCCATAATCCCAGATCAAATATATATTTTGTTACATTTCAAATACCTTAGCGCGTAAGAATCCTTTGCACGTAGACTGTTCTATTACTCCATTGCCGGATAAGCCCTTGACGCCTGCACAGGTTACCTGAAAAATGCCCTTCTAGAGCCGTTTCATAAGGTAATTCACCTGTCCACCTCAGACTCCTCGTCCGTCTCCTTCCAATAGTCTCGAGCAGGATGCCATTATACAGGCGCGCGTCGCCCGCACCGCGTATCCGGCTGGATCCCTGCATATATCACAGCCTCCCCCGAGTCGCATCTGCTAGAGCGTCGGATGCACGCGTGGCACGGCTTTCCCGGAGTGCTTGCGTCCGCCAGAACTACATTATGCGCTATTACGAGATCCTGAGAAAAAAAGCGTACCTATCGGCGCGCCGTAGGGTAGCGAGTGAAATTTCTGTTCCGGACTGGGGCGCTTGAATGGTCAATCGATGCTGCGACGTTGGACGCTCGGAAAAAGTTGGAAATCGCTTTCCGTTTCGCCGCGCCGGATTTTGCCCTGCGGGCGACACCTGAGCTCGACGGCAAAAGCTCGTCCACTTTCAATCGGCGCGGGTCGAAGGCTCGCTCGCCCGCAATTTCCCTGAATAGCTTAGTATTCGCGAGGAACAATTTTTTAAAAAGCCGCGCTAATTAGCCGTAATTAAGGAGCTTATTTTGCAAAGATGTTATTATAGAAAGTTCGCTGCGGAAGGTCATTAAAACGCTGCCCCCTATTAAAAATGTGCAACCGCTTACATATATTCTGTTTCTTCAGAGACACGGGTAAAAAGGCAGCGTTGTTTAAGTAATATTTATATTATGTACACGAGGGGCGAAAGCTTGAGAGCCCGATCAACGGTATGCGAATAAATGTATAAATTGCGAGTGCGTCCAAGCATCATTTTTCACCGATATCAACCATTTTTTCCCCCTAATTTATGGGAAAACCGTTTTCTCTTATGAATTCCCGAGGCCGGGGCGCAAGCAGCTACGCGCAAAACCGCGCGGAGGAGCCTTTTCCATAAAAAGTCGGCAAATCAAGCGTTATCTAATCGACTAGGCGCGTCGACGCGTACCTCGTCCCGAGGCGTCAACTGGCGCGGTCGATAAAACAGCCGCGCAATCGGGGCGCAGCCGCGCCCCCCATTGACTTTTCGCCGGACGATAGCGCGCGCTATCTCCCCCCCGCGCGCGCATTACGCCCGGAGATCGATCTCCCGCGGTGCGGGGATAATTAGCGGCGTGCATCACGGGAGGAGTTGGCGCGGGCGCCCCGCTAATTGCCGTAATAACACCGGGGCCCCACTGGCGTCGTCCGTCAAGGCTCCTGTCTCGCCGGGCCCGCGCCGCCGATTAAAGTTAATCGACGATGGGGCGCGTGCGACGCGCCAGCGCAGCGTCCCGCGGAGCGCCTCTCGCGCGCCTTCATACGCGGCGGATATTCACCCGGCAACTACGCCGTGCTCGCGGGAGATTTCAACGGATCCTTTGATACGTGGGTTGGGCGGCCGGGGAGAGATTTCAATTGATTTGAGTGAATTAGTGCGAGAGCTCGCTGGTAATAATTTTGCCCCCACTTGACGGCCTCGTGCGGCTCGGCTCCGCGCGCGCCCCGAGGAAGTAATCTCCCGAGTTCGTGCTAATGAATATTTATCCTGATAAACTTAGCTATAAATATTTTTCGAAATCGAATGGAAGCTTAGTCAGGGCTGAAAAATTGCCCGCGAGCGCGAACTAGTATTGATTAAGGAGTATCGCCGTTAATATCTACTTCGCGGGCATTAACCATTTTTTCGATGTACTTCACATGTAGGTAGTTTGTCAATCTGGCTTTGCCAACGACGTTTTTATGACACTATTTTTCACGACTGTTAACTCACTTGTTAAATTTATATCTTGCAGAAAATCCTGCGCTTATCGATCAGTTGCTAACAAGATGTAATTGTAAAAACTATGCTTATGTTTTATTCAAGATAACCATGTGACTATGTGAACATTCAAATATCGTAACAATTTTTTCATTTTAAACAATCGGTACAAAAATACTCGTATTATGTTTAAAGTTGAAGATAATTATTTGCATCATGTAAATCATATTTTAATCGTGGATCCATCATCAATGTTTGCAATGCTTTAGGGAAATGGAATTAATATACTTGTTTTCTCTATCGTAATTTTATTATAAGTAAATTGCCCAGCATCTTCGACGCTCTGGCATTCGCGTCATAAACTGTACAGTGTTCGCCTATCAGTAAGCGAATCGCGTGTACGTAAACAAAATGTTAACCTACAAAGTATATTTATGCACATAGCTGCATTTGTATGTTTATAGATTCAAACTTTGTTTACGTGCATGCGCATCAACTTGATCTGATGAAAAGGTTGTAAAGGTTAAATTTGTTCCCGTATTTAGGTCAACTGAATTATCTTTTATCATGAGGAATTTCCGA
The DNA here is from genome assembly GCA_018906755.1 of Sycophaga agraensis. Classification (NCBI taxonomy): domain Eukaryota; kingdom Metazoa; phylum Arthropoda; class Insecta; order Hymenoptera; family Pteromalidae; genus Sycophaga; species Sycophaga agraensis. Next base: position 2,762,056 of record JACCIE010000003.1, read on the forward strand.
ATCAGACAAATACTGTTTATATCTATATGTGTAATCAAAAATGATATCGTTGTATTTTAGAAATGAATTAAATTATTTAAAATAAGTTAAATTGTAAAAAATTTCAACTCTGCATGTACGTGCAAAAGTATACTAAAATATATTTATTATATTAAACATTTACTTTGAGAGAAGAATAAGGTTTTACTCGTGTAATTACAAATTATTTATGACAATGTATTCAAAATTGATAAGGTCATTATTTATTTATTTTACAAGCTCAAATAAAAAATATATTTTTATTATGCAATTTGTTTAATATTTTAATGTGTTATAATTATTATAATTATTCCATCATCCCGATAAATTTGATATAGTTGGTTTAATGCAAGAAGTTTATATGATTCATTTTTAATCGAGTTTTCAATAGCTTATTTTATTATTAACAATTTAATATTTCTCTTTGCATTTTGTTTGCAATTAATATAATATAATTATGTCTAAATATCAATTATTATTAACCGTTAAAATTCAATCCAGGCTGATGCGTATCTTTATAATTGTTTCTGCAAAAATACCGAAAGTACAGTCTGTAATTTCAGCCAAATGGATGTAGGAAATAAAAAATTTGAATACAGATCGCGCTTAATTTCTCGTTGTAAACAAAGTTTCATTAAATCCGGCAAATCGTTCCGCTAAATCGAAAATGCATTACACAGGCGCGCACTTTGGACAAGTTTGAAAAGTGGCCTATTTCCGAAAACCATAAATCTCTCGGTCACTTTGTCGGACATTTTGAAGGAAGAATTTTTGGAATAAATTATTTTCAACAATGAACGGTTCTCGCGCAATTTCTGCCCACGTAACAATTGAATATATTTACTTTAAGAGGCTCCGCGGATCGCCCACTTCTGAAACTGCCTCTCTTACACAATGGCTGTTCATTATTCATCGTCGAAAGACAGAATGGAAACGGCTGGCAAACTTTGAGGGTCGGCCGAAAAAAAAAGAAAAAAGTAGTCCGGAGGCAGGTCTCATCAAGAAGCCTCTTCTCTGTCCGCTCGCAGGTCTCTACACTGCCGAGCAGCACATGGGCCCGCTGGAGGTCGTGTTCCCCCGCAAAGTGACGAGCCTCGGCGAGCTGATATCGCACAACGTCAGCCACCACCACGATGAGGCTCCGGGGACGCTGCACTATCGCCTCGCGATGGACGGCCGCGAGCACCACCTGGAACTCGAGCCGGCCCTCGGCTTCATAGCCCCGGGGACGATCGTCGAGCGGCGCAAGCGCGACATCCACCAGCGAGGACCGCCGAAGGATCGGTCGAGCAAGTGCCATTATCGGGGAGTGATACGCGACCAGCCCGAATCCCGAGTCATACTCTCCGCTTGCGATGGACTGGTGAGTTTTCTTTAGCCAATTATGCATCTTTGTTTCAAAGTTAATCTAATGTTAGTATATCCGTGAAAATGTTTATCCATAAAGTTAATAAGCATGGTATGCGCAAGAGATGATGTCTTTGTAGAACTAATCCTCAGAGACATTAGACTCTTCAAAGGTTTCCATTAATCTTTAGTTTCGGACGATGGCGAATTTCGGAGTCGCGGAGAAACGCGAGTTACGAATTCCGAATGTCGCCAGGTGCGAATAAGCGAAAAAGGAGAAAGACCCAAGTTATGCGTTCCAAGGTAGACCGCGCCCACACGGTATTTTACACTGTCCTTAGTATCGCACAAGCACGAGTCCAGATAGAATCATCCGAGGCAAGCATTATTTGGGTCAAATAAATTATGCCGAATATACGCGAGGTTCATAAGCTTTGGGCCGTACGTGATGTATAAGGTAGTATAGATAAGTACAGAGCATAATTTATATAAAATCTAATTCAATCCGTACACACGCTCACAAAAATGTAGTATATAGTAAGCCTTACTGATAAATTGATGAGACAGATGCCTGTATTTGAAGTCAAAAAAAAAGGTTTTTATTATAACTCAAAAATAGCTTTAAATATTTAAAGATAAAATTGATTAAATACTATTATTATCTTCAATTTCTTTTTGTTTAAACAGAAGTGACTTGCATTGAACGGTTTGAAAATTAATTAAATTAATATTAATTAATAACAAATGTATAATAATTACTACTACTCTTATTATTCTGACGAAAACATGTATCTGCTATTATTCTCGACAATCTGTTAAGAATCATATTTTGTAGAAAAAGTATTCATAATTAACTTGGACGTATACAATTTGTGTAAATCATCTGACACGTTATTGAATATAGAGATAACTGAATTAATATATAATTCCGAGAGTATCGAATTGAAATATTAGTTAGTGAAAGATAAAAGCTAAAAATATAGAAACTATTTGTTTTGGCATTTTCTATTAAATATTGTACATTTATACACCAGCATTCTTATATTTTGTCCTAATACTCTATCTGGTATTAAAGTCTTGATCGCTCTTATAATAACGATGAAGTAGTTCACAGAGTCGGAGAATTTTCTCGCACCGGATAATTAATCCCCAATATTGCACAAGCCGTGCGATATCTCGCGGCGATCGAGACCCGGTCACCTTCCCGCTCCCGGAACCGTTATAAAACCGAGCGGGGCGTTAACGGAAAAGTCGTTGGCGAAACGAGTCGTATCTGGGCGCGCGTGTCCGTCCCGCGGGTAAAAAAGGTCGGGAGCTCCCCTAAGAAGAAGAAAAAAAAAAGCGGAGTCGGCGGGGGCCCGCAGCGTTGTATAATAATGATCGGCAGGAGCGGCTTTCGCCCGGCGCCCGAGTGCGCGCGCGGAGAAAAAGCCACGCGGGACCCGTGCGTGCGTGCATGCATGCATCGGCGCAATTTGCTCGCAGCTTCCAGATAATGATTTAATTTGCCACGACCTGGCAGATTTACGGCCGGGGCGCGCCTAGTACTCCCGCGCGCCCCCTCGCGGTATTTATAGGTACACGCGTAGATACAAATTACAGAGGTCGCCTAAAATTATGTAGAGCGTTGAACCCCGCGGCCGAGAGCCCCGGGTTTTTTTTTTTGCAAGGAAGCCGTCCGTCTCGCTTTATATCTCGGCGTCTAACGAGTGCGCCGCTGTAGCTTTGGTGCCTTCGCTTGCTCGACGTGAGATTTTAAAGGAGAGGCGATGCGAGAGTTGTAGAATTGTCGCGCAGGAAGGAGCCAGCAATTACAAGCGCATGGGCGGATATTTTTTGTTGTACAAGCTTGATGACGTTGAGTACTTATAAACAAGAATTCTTTTATTACCAGGAGTATAAAATTTAGACTCACGTCTAAAGTACAAGTATAAAGGCGGTTGCGGCAAGTCGTCGAATACGGTAGAGAATAGAAAATAAAAACTTTTTCCAGAAAATCGTACGTTTCCGTGTTGTTACTTTATTTTTCCGCTAAGAGAAATGTATTATTTTGTTTTTTCATAAAACAGCATGAGATGTACAAAAATAAAAAAAAATATACACGTACATATTGAGTGTAAGACTTGAACTTTTCCATAAACTCGCCCGCGTAATAATTTTAAATTAAAGTGATACCGCCTTTAATCTTTTTTAAACCTACGAGATGCAGTTTCCATAGGAATACAAGAACTGGATACCGGCGAGCGCACGACGCATCCAAGTGGGTGGTTCCGCGGGGGAGTGGCGTGAGTTTAGTGAGCGCGCGCACAACTGCCCGTAATTGCTCAATTTTCCAAAGAAATACGGACAGACTCGCAACCACGCAATAGCCTGTAGCGTTGCGGCTACAGAGAATCCCTCTATTCTCGCAGCTTTCGATTTGTTGCCGCAGGCTTGCAAGCCGCTCTAGATGCTTCCGCCTTTTTTCGCTTCGATTTAAATGTGCGTACCATAATGGATAGCTCTGTTGTAAGTGGGACGCTGGAAGGTGAGATTTATCTTACGACACTTGATACGAATTAAAATTTGTTTTAACTTTTACTTGTATTTTCTATACCTTTGTATTTTACAACTATGGTTTTTAAAGTTGGTTTATTTCTATACTGAAGGTAATAAATAAACATGCAATACATTTACTCAGAATTCCTATTCCAGATCATTTTTCTATTCGGTTTCAAAGGTATGCTTGTATCTAAATTAATTAAAGAAATCTAGGACATCATATACAATATTATAGTTAGTATGTCCATTAACTGCAGCTACACGGGACTCATTCAGAAGCTAAGATTCAAAATGAATTGTTTTTTGATCCCTAAAATGATCGTGTGAATATTTAAAAATACCATCTTAACTTTTTAGTGTTTTAGAAGAATTTGCAACATTAATCTTCAAAAGTACCCTTTTTTTTAAAAAATATTAATTGAATCACTTACGACCAAATCAATATTTCAAGTATTATATACATGCAATACGGTTATCCACTTTTATGGCTTATATAAAAATTATGGAGATCATTACTTTATGCTTTCATACATTAAAGTTCTTTATACACGTATTGTATAACGTATGTTGTACATGTTATTGTATAACGTAAGTTACTGTTAATAATCAAATATTTTTAATATTCACAAAGTTTAATCTTAACAATCTTGTATTAAAATTCATTTTTGTGACTCTTTAATATTTTATAATGTAACATCTTACTGAGTTTTCAGTTAAAAAGTTTTTCATCTGTCGACTTGACTTTAGAAAGTACTTGACAAAGATGACGGTTTAAGCCTTCTTCACACTAATAAAGATAATGAAGTTTCTTTAATCAGGCAGTGTTTGCATTTAAACTCTTAATTATGCCATTTATTAGTAAAACAATTTTCTATCAAAATGCATATTAAATTGTTAAAGACATTTTTTTTCCATAATAATTATAATCTTATAAATTTGTCATAATACTTGTATGTGCGATATCATAAGTATTATAGCATTTAGTAAACACAATGTTAATAATATAATACTCGATAGCAGACCATATTGATAATCGGTAACTTTAGATTCACACTTAATGTAAAAGTAACTATGCAAAGAAACGAAATTGTTCTCATTCCTAACCTTCACAAAAGAAAAAATGCGGATCACGTTTTCATCTCGTGCAGCACACGTAAATTGGTAGAGTTTTTCTATTATTGAATAGAACGACTGTATTTCTTTTCTATCTATATCTGAATTTTAGACGATCTCGGGTCTATACATAAACAGATACTCTACGCAGAATAGTTTCGCCTGAGCTTCTCATCTTAAAGTGATCTTCGCTTGTTGAAATATCTGAAAGAATCTGAATAATTTGGTGATTGAAAATTCATACGCTAATCAGTCAATTCACTCTCGATCGCAACTTGTTGGCAATACTTGATCGAGAGCAGCTCGATATTCAAATACAGTTCAGGGACTCTTGTACTCTGCCTCTTTGCCGTAAGCTCTCCTTTAAATTGACGCATCATCACCAGTCGAGGGATGCATTTATCTCCATGCAGAGTCGGTGCATTTAGAGCTGGTGACCTTATTCTAGGGCGAAGATCGCCGATTGTTCTCGGGCATTGTTCGGGAGGGTTCGCTCATCGAGCCACAATCCCCGGGTGAATACGTTTTATGCTCAGATGCATCTCGCGTTTGTCAAACAGAAATTGCCTAATAGCGCGCATGTGCATCGCGAGGGACGCCGAGAATTGACTGAATGTACATCCGCGAGTCTGTAATTCCTGTCCACCATTGCCGATGAGCCTAAATTCACTCGTGGTTGTTATTCAAACTCAATAGTACGCGGTCACTTGTCGTATGCAGATCTACATCGCGAGAGTCGGTGTCGATCTGCATGTGCTACCCCAGAAACCCACAAGCCCTGTTTAAACTTTCATTTTTACGCCCCTATACTATAGATATCGCAGTAATTGCCCGGCACCTATTTGATGAAAATTGAAATTTATGTTTAGATTGAAGAAAATAAATGATAATATATAAGTGAGGAGTCGAAAGGAGGAAGAAGTTTTTACAATATTGAAGAATTACTTCTGATGTGTATCGCTCGCCAGTCAGAGTGAGACCGAAACCCCATCGCGACTCGAGAACTGCGAGCGCTTACCCGTCTGCCACTCATGGTGTTCCTTTGTTTGTCGGCAGACGCTCTTAAATGTGTGGGTAAATCCATCGTAAACGTTTTCTTATGCTTTTTCTAATCACACTCTTGACGGTTATTTACAAACAGTGTGCGGACAAACATTTAGACCTCGCAACTCGCCATGCAGTCCTTAATACATTTTCCGCGTTTTCCTCATTTTTTTTGTAGTTTTCCTACTTCTGGCCCCTGTATTATTTGGTATTATACGTGGTATACGCGTTGTTCCATAGACCTTTAACCTATTAGAAACAAATAAATAATGATATTTAGTTCAAAGGTACGTAAACTCACGGAAGCCTCGAGCACGTAAGAAAATCTGCTAAGATAATTTCAAGGCATTTGCCGCTCCGACAATTTTAAAAGTAGCTTAGCGGTAACATAACTTGCCCGAAACATGCACCGAATAGCGATAACGTACAAAATGGAATTGCATTCGTATTATTTAACGTTTGCTTCTCAATATAGCAGCAAGTGTTTGGAGCGATAAAACCTATCGAAGCTGCCGGGGAGGAGATGCAGGAAGTGAAATCTTTATATAGTACCTTGCTGATGGTGTTGAGTCAATTTGATACATTTCGGAAAAAACGTATAACATGGTAAAATATATTGACAATTGGAAAAATAATTCGGGATAATAATGCGAGTAAATAAATAAAAGCGTTGTATTACTTTATTAGTACTTGAAATTTATTTTTATTTCAAGAAATTAAGTAACTAGAAATTTAATCATACTTAATTTTGATAGATTGATGAAATTATCCTATTTTTAATATTTTATAGTCGGTCTAAAATTAAATCTTCTTCATTAATCTAATAATTAATCCGTATTCTACAAACTTGCTATTGTATATGTCCTATCACGTACACACCTTTGGCGTGACGTGACGCGACGCGAAGTCAGTGGCTCCGATATCTGCGGCCGCGGAGAGACTCGGGGCCCCGTATTCCAGGAGTTCGGGACGGGCCGGGTAGACGCCGTTGGCGGGACCCACGCCGAAGATGTTAGATCAGCAATTAGAGAATCCGCGGGTAGATAAAGATCCAAGCGACGATAGGATAAAAGTTAGACAAAGTGTCAGGAAGGACATAGTCGATTATCAGCAAACAGGAAACTATCAGCAAGCAACGCGGAGTAAAAGTAGATGCGAGCCTCTTATTCCCAACGAACTCTGAAAGTAGCAATAAACAACCGCTGCTTATCAGTCATCAGCATTGTGAGTCGCTTTCTTCTATAGATCTCCCACCTTGTCGAGCGTTCGACTCCCTCCCCCCTGCCACGTAACAATACTAAGAGTGCAACAAAGTTATATGTATGTTTTATCAATACTGTGCATTACAATAAACTTTAATCAAAATAGGCAATAAAAAATAAGTAAAACAATCTATTTGTCTTCAAACTTTTCCTTTACTTTTAAATAATTAAACCTATGGTGGTTGCATAGGCATTGACCAAACAATACGTCGTTGCAGCACTTATTCGCGTCTCACCCTTGACAAGGATCCGGTTCTTCTCACTCCGCCGAACAGGACGACGCAAGTAGGATTTTCCCGTCGCTCATTTCCCGACCGTAGCAATCTTCTCGTAGCCCGCTTCTCTTTTGGTCATTCCGTCTGACTGCTGAACGGTCACGGGTTCGCTTGACGGATGCTGCCTGCACGCGCTCGATCCTTTCGAATAACATTTGAGGAAGCTTCTTGCACCTAGTGCACTAACGCCCTGTAATTAATTGTTATACCTAATAAATTTATTTTGAAAATTGATTGAATATCTGCAATTTTATTCATTGCATCTGTTGTTTTATACAGCGGCAAAAATAAATGAATATCCCACGGCAGAAACTGCCAGTTTGATTAACTTTTATAAAAGTCTGCAATGCTCGGAATTATCTTTGTTATGAAACACATTAATTTGTAATATAACTTCTAAATTTGTGTGACTATTTCTGAGCCTTTGTTAAAGAGCCCTACTTCATTAGGCCTCTAAAGACGCTAACTCCTTCAAATATTAAACCTTACCATATACTAGCTATACTAGCGCCATTACTATACACTAAGGATCCATTCTTAGTTAAAGTTTACGCTACCGTAATGCGCCCCATAAGCAGGTTTTTCTTCCACAACTACATTTAATATGCAACGCCGCCTTATAATAATGTAACATTCGCGTGTATAAGAATGGATCTTTACACACGGCGCATTCTATATATTAATGTGGCATACAATACGCATATTTATACTGATCGGTGTGCACATCGGTGCCGGTCATGTTTTGTCTGCATTGTACGCGTTCTATTGCCTTTGGGCACAAGAGAAAATGTTAAAAAAGCATTCTCGAGTTATACTTTCAATATTCGACGACAGTCAAACGGAATTCCCGCCCAAGTTAAAGTGACGGGGATACAATAAAACGGGAGAAATCGCATATAATTAGTTTGATTGCCCAAGTAATGAGCTCTCAAAGTATTATCTAAGTGGCAAGCAGCTGCTTCATTAAATTTAATTCGAGCTTGCGGCCCGGCGCGGCGAAGCCATTACCACGCAGCACCGGCATGGATTCATTAATCCATTAAAGATGGAGAAAATGATAAAAGTTAATCGCCGCGCGGCGATTGCGCAAATAGAGTCAATCGTCGCGCGGCGCGCGCGTTCGCGCGGCATAATTGCCCGCGAGCCTGGGCATTTTAGGGCAGGCCGCGCGACTCGAAAACGAAATCGCCCGGCGGCGGCGTCGGCGGCGGCGTGTCGCAACGGCGGGGCGCCCCCCCCCCTCCCCCCTCACGGTCCTTATCGGCGCGCGGAAATCGCGCCAACGCATCGGGCCGCGCGGGCCAATTATCGATGTTTACAAGCCCCATTCGCGGCCGCCCCCACCCGCCCTAATAGAGAACTCGGTAGCGCGCGGCCCACGTAGTCGCGGGAGCCGGCCGAGCGTCTAACGACGGGCATAAATCAGCGCGGCGGCCTCGCAGGAAGCATTTATCATCGATCGATCGGCCGAGGAGTCGCGCCGGTCCCGCAAATCTGTCGCTTTGTTGGCGGCCGTGACGTAAGCCGCGAGCGCCGCAGCGCCATGTGTGCACGCGCGCGTACACACGCGCGAGGCGAGACTCTACGCACCCGCGCCGCTCGGCTGCGTGCGCCGGGGGGATCTTCCCCGCCGGGATGTGTACTCGGCTCCCCGGTTGGCGAGCCTGCTCGGATCGATTGGCTCTATACGTAAGACGCGCCTGTCGCTCCTTTCCACCTCATTTTCCGCGCATTATGGTTGCCGCGGCGGATTTTCCCTTTTTTTTTCCCCCCCGAAATCCACCCGCGGATTTTGCATTTAAAGCGATCGCGGTGTAAAGGTCCCCGTAACCTTGCGATATAATCGTCAGCTGGCGTCGTTCCGGCGTCGTCGGCCCGCGGACGTCTGCCGCGACGCTCGTAGAGCGGCCCGCGCGAAAAATGTATACACTAGACGTCCCGAAATTTTTGCTCTGTCAAGCGTCGCGCGGCTGATGTACGAGCCCACGGATATTTGCACGCGGTGTAAATTATCGATTTATATGCGAAACAATTTTAAACATCCCTGGAAACGCAAACCGCCACCCCGTGGCCAATGACAATATATTCGATAATTCCAATAAATATGTAAAGCGACGTCAAAGCCAAGGGAGTACTCGCCGGCCGTTCTAAGGCCGGTGTTTCCGCTACACTCGCGCCTCCTTATCGGCCCCCTGCGCCTGTATCCGCCCCTCGCCGCAGTACCTATATACGTATAGCTGTCGATCGGCCGCAAATTGCTGGTCTTGCGGCAAATCCGATTACCGACGCACGCGCGTCCAGTACTTTTTTCTTCCCGCGCGCTCGCTCGTCCTCGGCTCCCCCGCAAGGTCCGCTTGTCAGAGCATCCGGCCTGGCCGTTACTCATGTCGCCGCAACTCGAGACCCGCGGAATCGGGGGATTTTTAGAGAGTGTCGAGCGGCATTGGGGGAATTCGACCAACTTTATTGGCCGGCCGCCTGTAAGTTTAGATTAGATCGAGAAGCTCGGAGATATTTAATTGAATTTCAGGGAAAAATTGTGGCCTTATATTATATATTAAGCCAGTCCGGAAAAGTTGCTGAAATAAATATGAGGATGGATATTGGTTAAGATATCTTTAGATAATGAGTTGTTTTAATTCAACTTTTTTATTATATCTACACTTTTCAAACAACGGAAAATAGTAAATTTTTTACAACTGCAACGGAATTTATATTTATTACTTGGAGTCGCGATTATTGAAGGAAATTCTTAATGTTATTAACGTGCATATTATAAACAAATTAGAAACATGTGCATTAAATCTTTATCTTATTTTGCAATAATTATAGAAAGCTTATTCTGAATTGGTCATGCGCATCATTGCCATATAGGATTCAGAATTAGTAATGAGAATACAGTCTAATGTAACTTAAAATATTACTTTATAAAATATTAAAGATGCGCCTTGGATTAATACCTCGATTTACATCATAGATATAAAACTAAAAATAGTTTTAATACATTAATTAAATATTGATTCAACATATAAACTTAAACTTATTTTTAATTAAATAAATTTATTTTATTTAATTTCAATTCTAAAAATATAGGAATTTATTTTTTTCATACAATTATTATAAATAAAAATCTATAAATCAGAGTTAAATGAGAATGCAAACTCCAAGAAGGTCTCATTAAACTTCATTTTTTATTATATATTTCAGTAAAAATGTCCTGGTTTCAAATCGTACTTCATACTTTGTTACAACTATTTGCGCAATACGTAAACAATTTGTGTAACTAAAATTAGTTTTATCGTCCTTGATCAAAATGTCAATAAACTGAAACAATTAATACAGGCTTATTTAATTAGGAATCAGTGCTTGGGCAGGTTGGTAGGAAGCCGCAGATGCAAATAGGACGTCCAGCGGCGGACAATTTGCGCCCGATATCCGGTATGCCCGGCGACGCGACTATTCGCGGGGCACGGGGCCGTAGCGAATTTCCTCGGCGGCTCCTTGTTTTTCCCCCGCGCGGTCGGTGGGTGTAAGCGCCTCTATTATTCAGGCGGCTTGAGCGCATCCCCGCACACGTGTTGAGTTTCAGGGCTCGGGCGCGCACATACCCGGGGCGAGGAAAGCCAGCGCGACCCGGGGCAAATTTATCGCCGACGGGGTCAGCTTATGCGCGCCAAGGTGGCCGATTCGTATAAGAGGGTTACGCGCGGGCGTCGATTCTCCGGGGCTTTTTGCCGGGGGCGTTTGGGTGACGATCCCCGCGCTCCGCGGTGAATTAGGTCCCCGGCAGGGATCTACTTTTACGGCAATCAATTTGTTAGCACCGACGCGCGAAATCGAGGGCGACGCGCGTCCGCCCGGATTCTCGCGTTTCACGGGAGATCTGGAAAAGATACTAATTCCAAGCCGGTATTTCGAGTTGGTTTCTAAAGAGCCGCGTGGACCGAAGCGCGCCGGGCTTTTCAAGCTGAACGGATAAAACGTAACAAATTAAACTCCGAGTGTTTGCACATCGAGGGCGAGGAAACTATCCTTCGATTTTCCTTGCCTCGGCAAGGAGCAGAAGTTCAATTTTCAAAGTATTTCCCCGGCTTAAATGGCAAGAGGTTTTGTGTATTTAAGGCGCAATATTACTTTTTAATAAACCGCGAGTCGGGACTTTGAGTCACGGGCGAGTAAATTGAAATAGGGTGTAACTAAATGCTCGGGGCTTTTTCCTCGAATGCAAATATTCATTAATAATGCCTCGGTGTAATTTTTCAATCGCAATTACATTTGGACTCGTTAACCGGCGCGAGCAAATTGAATTTGGAGCGGGCGGCGGCCGGGCCGCTTTGAAAGGGAACAACCGGCGGATGTCACAATTTGCGGGGCGCTGACGGCACTTTGAGCGCATTACGCGACATTAAATATCTTTTGTCCCGACGCCGCAGGCCCATTATCAGCGAAACAATCCTGTGCCCCGGCCGGGGTGTGCGGGTACATAAAACAGACATGACTGATTCATCGGGGCGGGCGCGCGCGGGCGACATCCGCCGGGGGCCCGAGGAGCCGTTCGACTCTGCCCTCGCCAAAGCCCTGCCGTCCATTTTCTCGCCATATTTTACCCGGCCTGGCCTAATCAAGCGGCGCCCGTAAAACTCGCCGCTGAGAGCGGGACTTTTTACGAGGGGCTTGGCGCGTATATTTCGCACTATACGCGGCCCAATCTCGGCTCGATATTTATCAAATCCCGGTGGGCCAATTACCCAGTTGGTTTACATGCGCGCGCGCGCGCGCTCGATCGGTAATCGATGGGGCGCGAGGTACTCCGCGGTTCCGCTTTCTCACGTACGCCCGCCCTTATCCTGTAATTATAATGCATCCCGCGCGCGCTTCCTTCATTTCAAAAGCGGAGACATTTAACGAGGCCGGACGCCGTTGTCGGATGGCCGCTTGCGCCCCCCGTTACATTTATATACGTACATCGATTGTTGCCCTGGGCGCGTGTACGTCGGGGCCAGCGTCCCTTCCACACGAGGGGAAAAAAGCTCGTCCGGCTCGCGGGAATGAAAAGGAAAAAAAGTGAAATTTTAATTTTAATATCCGCGCCATTACGCGGGCGAGTGTACGTGACGCGCGGGCGCATCTGTCGCGCGGGACAGGAGAACGCGCCGGCGGTCTATCAAGGATGAAATGAATCGCGAGCGGGGAAGGCTGCACGGCGCGCATAAGAAAAAAGCCCGCGCTCGCGACTGATATTGCGGGCTCGCCGCCGACTCGCCGGCTCGTCTCGGGCATAAAAAATGAAAAAATACACGCTGCGCTGGCGCCGCGCGAAAATAGCCTCCAATGTATGCATGAGGCCTCGCGCGGCGGGGGGGGGGATAAACACTCGCGTCTAGGCGACGGGGCCGCGGACGAAACAATTACACCGCCGTTTCCTTAATTCGCGTAAGTCGGCCGTGTACGCGGCGCCACTCGAGGTATAACGGCTCGCGCCCGCCCAAAAGCCGCGATATCCCCGGCAGTATAACGGGGCTTATTAATGTCCCTCGCGGGTCCCCCTCCGTCCCCCCCCCCGGCATTAATTCGCGCGATGAAAGCAATAAACGGGAATTCAATTCTCGGGCGCGCGAAAAATAAGCGGCGGAGCGGGGTTTTCATTCGAGCGCGCGCCGCGCATCGTAATTTACTCGCGGGCGGCGCCGTTAAAGCACAAAGCCGCACGCGCGCGGGGATCAAGCGATTTGGCGGATAGATAAAGGAGGCCCCGGCGAAATGCGGCAGCCCGTTCGGAAGGTCTTTGAAAGAGCCCGTGGGCTTTTTTCTTTTTTTTTTTTTTGCGTAATTTACAGGCCCCTTTCGGGGCGGCTGAATGGCCCCGGCGCCCTCGAGCCGGCACTCGAGCACAGCCCGCAATTATCAATTCGATTTGCGACCGTCGGTATCCATCTTTCGGAGAATAGCCAATAATCGTCAAATTGTTGCCTTAGCTTTCGCTCGTAATGTATTTGGTTAGTTGATTGATTAGCGTTTCATTGGTAATGCGAATGAATATGTCGATTGATATAATAATTCGTAATGTTCATTTGAGAAAGCTAATATGGGCGGCTGGGAGGTTACAATTGTTTTAGAGTGTAGGTTTAATGGAAAATTACGAATAGCCTAATTGTGATGTGTGCGATAAAATTTAATAATTAGTCTCACGAAAATAATGGATGGATGTATAAGTTATATTTATCTAGTACTCGGCCGGTATTTTGTGCCGCCAGGTCTTCATTAAAATATTGCACTCGAATAGTCTATTACTTTGAATTAAAAATTTAATAGGAAAAGTACTTAACAATGCGTTTACTAATTTAAAGTTAAAAACTCGATTATGCAGAAAATCTAAAACTGTAAAAACACGGCGCATATTACGCCGCGTGCAACGTCAATGTGAGGCCATTAATTAATTTTTCTTGTTAATCCCATATTCGCGCCGGGTGAAAAAGCCTCGCAACACAATGAGATTTTCAATAATTTCGAGTAAAGTCTACAACAATACGTAGGAGCCTCTGTAATGAAATCTGACTTTTAATTGCATCCCGGCAAAGGGAATAAGTAACTGGAGCAGAGCCAAAAAAAAATTCTCCCCGAAAGCAGTGCCGAAGGGAAAAAAAGGCACAGGTGAAACATTCCCGGCATAAGCCGAGAGCCGCGGAGTCGACACTTGCATTAATATCCGCGCGACGCGTTCAAAGACAAGCGCGTTTCCGGCGCGCCCGGCAGGAGCGGCTCTCGCCGCGAAATCCCAAAACCGCGATGTCGCCCGCGCCCCTAACGCGTACCTTCTCCCGCGGAAGTTCCCTTTTTTTTCCCCTCGGCGCGCAAACATTCCCACCCGTAAATCCGAGCAAGGAGGATCGGTGCGTACACGCGCTCCCGTTCAATCGGCGCGAGGCGAGCCTCATTATCTGTCGCGTATCGCGGCGGGAGGGGACGCGCGAGCCATATGGGCGGCGCCGCGTGAGACCGCCCATTATGCGTCTCGTTGGCCGGCCGCGCGCTAATTTACGCGCATCAGCCGAGTCGCGGCGGTGGGGAAAAGAAAGGGAATAATAAATACCGATCGCCGCGCGTCGCCCGCCGGGGAATGGCGCGGGCCCCGCGTGTCAATTATACCTGGGGATTTAATGGGGCGCCCGGTGGCCGCGGCCCCGCGGCTGAGTTACGGCCCGCGAGTGCCGCCCCGAGTGCTCCCGACCTGGGGATTTTTATCGGCCCCGGGCCGCCGCTGATTCCGCCGATTTTCCCGCACTTTTTGCCGCATCTCATTACTTTTTTTTTTTGTTTTTTTTTTTTTTATGGCGAGTGGCGGGTAATCGATAATTGTTTGGTTAATACCGCCAGAGTGCAAGCTCTTCGCATCGTTGGAGTTTAAGGGTACAGGGGCATTACTTGCGGCTGCATTTTTAAATAATTCCCCAACTTTTTTAGTTGAGATTCCCATTTAGATATTCACTTTCGGCATTTTTGGAATCTCTCCAGGGAAAAAGTAATTCTGACGGCTCTTTAAGCCCGCCTGATGCAATCACTTTAAAGTGAATAGTATGGACGGAAAAATGGGTCGCTAGACATGACGAATGAATACTTTTCTCCTTTTTATTAGAATAGGATGCGGCTAAGTAGATAAATGCCGAGTTTGCCGAGGCATCTTCGTCTAATCAAATCTAGAATTATACTTGGAGTATCAAGTTGATTTAATTTTTCTCGAATCGAGCGAATTTTATGCCTTTGATCTCCTTCGGATCAAAATCGCGAAGACTATAAAAGAGGAGCTATATAAAAATGCAAAATTTTTAAGCGGATTCCGCGCTTGCTTGCTTGTTCTTCTTTTCTTTTTGCAATCCATTAGTTATTACACCAACCTCGTTTGATGCTTATTTTTATTACTCCGACATCGTCTGCTATGATATAACTAGTTTTTTTTTTGTTATTATTTTTCTTTTTTTTTTTTTTTTTGCAAAACTACAATCAAAATACTCCATCGGTATGATAAAGTTAAAATTAATTTTTTTTGTCGCGTAATAAAACTTACGTAAATCCCGGCTGCGGAATAATAAAGCCGCGTCCTCGGCGCACTTGTAAATCAATTGCACGGCAGTTGGGATTTCTCCGAGACGCGGCCCCGCGCCCAAGTGAAAGATCGCATAGCCACGCGGCACGAGGTGCATGATAGACACTGCGGCGGGGGGGGGAGGGGAAGAAATAGCCGAATATCCGTCGCGGCGCGTATATCCAGTCGCGCCCCCGCGCTGAACGTCGGCCACGGCTGTCGAGTCCCGACGCGGGATCGATTACAGCCGGCATATTGTGCACGCGCCTCGGCCTCGCAAAGGATTCTTGAAAGCCGCGGACAGGCGGCATTCGGCTGCGCGACCTCTCACTTCGGCGGCTGTGCTAATTCCGCGCGAGACACGCCGCCGCCGGCGTATAATAACACGGGCAATTTCCCCCCCGCTTCTTTACCCCCCCCACCTCCGCTGATTATTGGCCGCGCGGCCGATCTCCCGGTTTCTGGTCTATTTCCCCTGGCGATTTGTATATACGTGGCCAAGCGGCTTGGCCTCCCCGCGATTCTCGCCCCCACTTCACCTCGGGCGCATTATGCGCTTGTGTGTCTACCGTCGCCGGGGAAGGAGCCGCGCGGTTATTAGCGCGAGGGCTACTGTGTTATATTCAAACGCCCGATAACAATTGTGCGCATTTATCATAATTCTATAGTGGCGATAGGACGCCTATAGGCCGCTATGTAATTTGAATGCCGGTGCGGAAGGCCGGCCGCGCGGACTTGAGCCGTTACACGCTCGGAACAATGGCCCGAGCGGGCAAACATTTTCATCCGCCGGCTCGCGCGTTCCCCGTGCCATTTTTTTTGAAAACAATAAAGCCTGTATGTATATCGGACAGTTGCATCGCGGGCCGTTTTCTTTAAGCGGCCGCTTTACCCCCGGCGTGTCCATATTGTCCCGCGCTAGTGCGCTGGCAATGGCTTAAAGTTTGTAATAACGCCGATGCCTTGCGACAGTAATCCGAAAGGGAACGGCCTGGAAAAAAGGAAGGCCTGCATTCATTCGAATGTTTATTATACGAGCCCACGCGGCGATATAAAATTGATCCGCGCGGGCCAATCAGAGGCGAGGCAAAGCCGCGCCGTGCGCGCCATAAATAAGCGTCTTAATACACGGCCTGCGCGCGGGGAGTGGTTAATTCGATGGCGGCCGGTACACACCGACTCCGCGGCCGTTTCATTTGTACATCGCGGGTGTATAGGCGCGGGCGGGCGTCGATTCGCCTGCCAGCCCATTATGCGCGCTTATATATATACGCGCGAGCGGTAAAAACCCCGAGATATACGATAGACGCTAGAGGAGCCGAGGCGCGAATGGAATCGCGGGATACTCGCGTAACGAACGCGTGCGCGCAGTCCCGCGAACCTTACAAAAAAAAAAAAACGGGCCCGTCACTCGCTCGGCCGGCTGGACAATGTATATATACGCGCGGGGCGGACTCGGAGCCGCGGGCCTTTTAAGGCGGCTCGTACGTGCATCAGCGGACGGACGGCAAGAGTTGGCCCCCCGGCCTGTCGTCGAAGATGAAAAACCGGCCGGCGATAAAATTTCATTAGCCGCGCGGGAGGGACCGGCTGCCCCTAATGGATGGCTCTCGGCGCATGCGCCCCGCGCCCGGAGCCCGCGTCCTAACGAGGCCCGGCCGCTCCATGCGCCCCGGGAAATTCGCCCACTTTTCGGCCGAGGGCTCGCGCCGCCCCCGGAAACCAGACACTTTCTGCCCGGGCAAGTTGGGCCAAGTTGTCAGAGGCACATATGTCTATATATGTGTATGTATATACATATATATATATATATATATATACATATATACATTGACGAACCGGCCGCCGTTACCCCGGGGCCCGCATATATACACGGGGAAAAAAAAGGGAACCCGGGCTAACGAGGGCCGCGCCACCTGCCGGGGGTATCGCGCCTCGTTACGCGGGGGGAGGACAAAAAGCCGGCCTGCCGATGATCGCGAGGCGCCGCGAGGCGAGACGCCCTTTCCTCTGCGGTTCGCGCCGGCGCCGCGATTTTCCGCGCTCGATACCCGGCGCCCCGGGCCTCCTTTTTTTTTTGTTTTTTATGCTTGTAATGCGTCCCGCCGACGCCCCTTTTTTTCGCCTCTTTCGCCCCCCCTCCCCCCAACCCCCCGCCCTTTCTGATGTTAATTTCGCGGCCGGCTATTTTTGCTCCCTTTGTTTTCCAACTGTCATCCTCAGGCCGGCTCCCACCCCGGGCCCCGCCATTCCGGACCGTCCGCGACGAGGAAAGAATTTCCAGGCCGGCCGGGAATCCGAGCGATTTTTTTACTCCGATTCGCCGGAAGATTTTAATTAAACTCACGAGTCAACGGCCACGTTCCCTTTTTCCAAAGTACGTTATGGGCGAAACGTGCGCCGGCTCGGCCGATTTGATCAAAGCACAATGCCGTTTTAGATCGCCGGCCGAAGGCCATGCATCAAAATTAATTAAATTGTTTTACAATTCCGCATGCGTGCATATGTGCCTATTCTATATCTATATAAGATTTATCCTATCTGTACAACCGTCGTTCCTTAATTAGATTCAGATATCGCTACCAGTGCATCAGTAGCGCAGGCGTTTTATAATGTCTTCCGGGTCGGCCATGAAAGCAAAGGGCCGAATCCTCGAGCGCGGGGATAAAATTTCGGTGGGGGGGGGATAGGTGAATGTTCCCAGGCGAGAATCGAATCGCGGCCGTGGGCGGGACGCCAGGGGTTAGCCCCGGCGCGCTTCTGCGTTCCTTCACCCCGAGCATCCGCGCTTTACACGGCGCTTCATCAGCGGGCCGTCCCCCCTCCCCGGTCCTTCCATTTCATTACCCGGCGATACGTCCCTTCTTTCGCCGGGGCGACTCGACCGAGTTGCGCCCTAACACGCGCGCCTCGTGTATCCGGGACGATCGTCCTCCTCCGGGGAGGGACGCGCCGCAGGGGGGCGATCGATGTAGGCCCGCGGAATTGGCGGGAAATCACGGGGGATATAACGAGAGCGCCGAATGGCTGCGTTAAACGGCTCCTCGGCCTCCCAAGGCCAATCTCCGACGGATAAACAGTTTTCGGATACGGCCGAGGGCTTATAGTACTCGCGCGATCGTTCCGCCGAGTGCTTTCCACCGCCGGATGTATACGTCGGCTGCGCCGAGCTCTGCCGGCATTTTATTTGCCGATCAATCATTGATGTATATATATATATATATATATCTACGTACAGGCTGTGTTTACTTTATTTTTTTTTTTTCCTTTCGATGGAGTCGTTAAGTTCTCGGCGGAACGAGGCCGAAGTGATGCGATCGTACGGGCTCGCCGTGTAAGCTCGCCCGCGGAAACCGCGCGTTTGGCAACTTGGGGGGGGGAGCGAACAATCGCCATCGGGATCCGGCGGAGGCCAGAGGAATGCACTGTACATGCTCGAGCGGATAAGGGCTTAGGTGCGGATCCTCCGTACACGTGCATCGGCCAAATATTAATTCGAGTGAAATGCCCGCGATGGCGCGCCGCGTGAGAAATCTCGTCGATTGATCAGCCGCGGGCTTTTGGAAATGAGAACCGCCGCGCTAACGCAATATAACGATATCAAGCCACTCCGGCGTATCCCGCGCGTGTATATAGAAAATGCGCCAAAGTAATAGAGCGGACCAGCGCCGAGGCGGCGCTCGCAGTCGGGGTGAAAAATCAAATTTTTAATTGGATTAGAGCCTGCCGAGTTGGTTCCCGACTAATCGAATCAATTACATAACGTTCAAAAGCGCGTAATGTAGAGCGCCAGCGCCTGCGGCTGACGTTTCTCAAAGCGCACTCGATCTTTTTTAAGCCCGCGCGCGCGAGAAAAAAAAAATGAAGATCATCAGTTTTCGATTATAAACCGGCGCGCGCGCGCGCGCGTTTCTTTTTAACGCGGCACAGGGAATTTTAATTTATTTTCAACAAAGTGAAGAAAACGCCTCGAGTCGGGCACTCGATTGCTTTATAATAACTAGCCGAGGCCCGAAACATGAATTTAAATTACTGTCTGAAATAGCGAATAGTCGGCCGACTTCTATTGAAAAACAAAAACTCAATAAATGGGGTATATAATCTTGGCCATAAAGATTTTAGTAATAACGCCCATTCGCGGCGCGCTTTATTAGTTACTGCACGTGTGAACAAAATCAATTTATAAGCTATCCTTGAACAATAAATATTCTTGCTACAAGGGCTCTCTGCGCAACTACTAAACTATAATCCTCAAATTAACCGTGTTTCCGACGATAAATTAACGTTGATCTCGTGACAATCCTGTTGAATATATTAATACGTTGGAAAAGTGGTCGTTTGGCCAGGAAAGTCGGCCAGCTGGTGGATCGACTTAAGCAATATACGTTCCTTTTGGTATAAAACTTCAATAGATCCTTTTTTTAATTTTCCGCACTGACAGAGTAATCAGCTGCACTGGCTTGAAAAGAAAAGTCCCTCCAAAGTATTCAATGCGTTTCCTAAGCTCCCCCGGGGAACTAAATTCGCTCGCAGCCCCGTGCGTCGAAAGCAGATTTACCGAAGTTCAAGTTATAGAGATTCTATTAGAGAGCCGCGCAGTTTTCGCATAGATATCGCACTCGGCGCACTTTGCCGCTGTTAACCGTGGCATAAGTACAGGCTAAATACTCCGGGGCGGCGGACTTATCGAACTCCAGCCGCGCGGTCGTACCCCCCATCCCTTGTAATCATATCATCCCCGACTGACTTTTGTGTACAAGCACAAGCATCATCGTGAGCAGCGGTTCTTCGGAGCAGCGTGAATAAAAAAAAATGCCACTTGGACTGATTCGCAGGCAGGCTACCTGCACGGGGCGCACGGCGAGGCCTGGCTCGAGCCGGCGGCGGCGGCCGAGGCCGCGGGGCCCGAGGGCCGGGCCCACCTCCTCTTCCGGAGGGCGAGCGGCGAGGGCCGCCAGCAGCCGAGGCGCAAGCCCAGGCGCAAGCGGAAGAAGAAGCACGAGAGGAACTGCGGCACGCGTGGTGAGAAACGTTTGCCTTTTTTTCCCCCGTCTGCTCGGCATTGTCACCGCGTCCTTGAGGCCGCGTCACGGCCTCGGGTTTAACGCGGGCGGACGACACCGCGGCACTCTCGTCTGCATTAACGGCGAATAGTTTCGGCTTAAAGTATTATGCTCGACCGTGTATTCCAACTAATGCCCTTCTCTTAAATAAACGCTTTCACGCATTTTATTGTAATGCAAGGCTACGTATGCAGAAATGCCTAGTCTCGCGTGCGCGGCAATATACTTTTTATGTACTTTTTATCTTACTTTCATAGTTATGGATGCTACACATTTGTCCGAGTGCACTAGAGTAACTTTCAGGATTCGTATAATAGCATAGATTTAATGTAGGAAACTTTATAAGTATTTATTTTATCCCCGTGTACACGAAGAAGAATGTTTTTAAATAATTCGTTTTTATGTGTCAAGGAGAAGGCACTTCGGCTACTCATAATTGCAAAAATGTTGATACTCTACAAAGACTAAATTAAACTAAATATTATAATACTCGTTGATACATATATATGTATATAGGCGGTCTTTTTTTTTAAGAATTTGATCTACGCTTGGTAAACTTTCAAAGAGAGAACAGATGTCAAAGAATATCCAAGTCTTTTAGCGAGTAAATTTTTTTCAGAAACCGTTTCAAGATAGTAAACATAAAGTTATGTCCATAATTTTTTTCATAAAAGGATTAGAGAAGAACTTTCCGTTTAAATATCATGATATTTTTCACAGTGTTAATAGCTGTTTCATTTAGCTTTTAAAGTACATTAACATTTAAAATTTGTCAGTACTTAATGCTATTATAAAATAATTACACGATCATATTTTTACAATGTGCAATGCTTTTCTCGCGTGAAGTAACATGAATTTTCGTAATTACAAATATTTTTTGAAGTACGAACTGAAAGCCTCGTGCAGCATTAAATGAAAGCGACAACTTTGTTCGACGATGATACAACTGCGAGGTCTTTCCGCATTGTGCGAATTCTCTCGAGATAATAAAATTGAAAACATTTGACACCCAATAAAAAGGCACAAGGCGCCTGCCCTCGGGGATAGAATAAATCACAATCAAGCGCGCATTGAATCGGGCAAAAAGAGCGAAACAGTGGCCGATAAGGAAATTGCGGCCTGGACTGAGGCCACCTCTTCCGACCGAGGAATATCGGGAGTGCCACGAGGCACGGCCGCAAAGGGGGTCTAAATTCGCGGGACAACGGGATCCCCCGCACCCGCCGACCGCGCGAAAGTGGCGACAAAAAGAAAAAAAGAAAAGGGCGTTACGCGGGCGCGCGGAGCGGGAGATAAAGAGCCGGGCGTTAAAATGAAATTCCCGCGAGCAGTCGGGCGCGGGCGCAACGTTGTACCTTCTTACGGCGCCGGCGGCTGGCATTCCCGCGCGCATAAACGGCGGCATCCGCCATTGCCGCGGTAATTACCGTGGAGGACCGCTCGCGTCCCCACTCGGCGATCCATCACGCCGGCGAATGAAATCTTAATTATCGGCCTGCTATCGGGCCGATCTGCATAAATCAGCCGCGCGCGGCCAGTGGAAGGCCTCCCCCACCTCCTCCGCCGCCGCCGCCGCCGCCGCCTCCCGCCTGCTGTTTCCTAGCCTCGCGAGCTAGCCGGCGAGGGGGGGAAAGGAAAAAAAAAAGAAATAAACGAGCCCGATAGGCCGGGCATCGCCGGGCCCAGGGACGCGCGCGAGATTAATATTAAGCCGGGCCCTAAGTACCTTGTTACAAGTCGCATTTATTACGGGCAGATTTAATAAGTGGCAGCGCGAGCGTATAAGCTACGCGCGCGTGTATGCTCGCATGTGGACACATCGCCTGGTCCGGCGAGATTACTAGCGAGCGAGCGAGCCAGCAAAATTTTGTTTATAAGCTTTATGTAAATATATAATTACTTAGGACTCGGCCAGTGGACAAACAACGATTATTCATTATTTGCATAATTTTCAGTCGGGAATTAGGATAATTGGTAAGGATGGGAGGGTGCTTAAATGCAGAGGATACGCGCCTCGACGTGCTTATTAAGTTATGGTCGCGTAATTGTTTGATCGCTCGCCGATACTTTAATCTCTACTGCTTTATGCCGGTTTTTATGCGTATAAGCGAGCGCGGAGTGAAACTTAATTTTTCGTGCACTGTAAGAAAGATTAGCATCGCGCGCCGTGGAAAAATTCCAGTAAAAGTCCCCTTTGGGCCGACCGCGCAATTGACTGGAACTAATTTTATAATCGTTATTTTGCAATTAACAGTGTTCCCAAGCAGAGTGTCCCAATAATTAAACGCAGGGCTATATCGCCCATGGGTTTCGGACCTTTAATCGGGTAATTGAATAAAGCATTTTCCGGATCATTTCGAACCCTCTTTGTAGTGAGTTAGCCGTCTCTTGACTTGCTCACCCCATTAAAAACCCCTCCGCCTCGGCCCAGAAGAGCGTAAACCGCTATAGCTGTGAGCCTTCCCCCCCTCCCGACTTTACTCACCGTCTCGCTTTGACCTTCAGAACCACGACGGATGACGGAGACGCTGCTCGAGTGGCAGACGCAACCGGGCCTGGTGCAGGTGCAAGGGCGCGGCCGGCGCCACCGGCAGCAGCAGCAGGAGCAGAACGAGTTGGTCCGCTGGGAGCGGGCGAAGCGGTCGGTGAGCCTCGGCCGGCACGTGGAGGCCCTCGTGGTCGCCGATACGACGATGATGGCCTTCCATCAGGACGGCGACGTCGAGACCTACCTCCTCACCATCATGAACATGGTCTCGGCCCTGTACCTCGACCCGACCATTGGCAATTTCATCAACGTCGTCGTCGTCCGGATAATTCTGATGGAGGAGGACGAGGCCGAGGTAGGACGGGAGGGGGGAGGACACTTTTACTCGCGGCCCCCAGCTGATGCGATTACCCTGTAATTGATTCGGGGACAAGGAGCCCGACCCGGCCACTCTTGTCCCCCCCGGCCAGCTGCTTATTTCACTTTTAAATTCCGCGCCCACGGCGCACCGGAGCAAGGGCAAGTCCCTCCTGATAGATGTGTACCTTGGGCTAACCGTACCGGATTACGAAGGGATTAAACCTCCTGGGTGAAACGCTCCAGTTGACGATATGGCGGTACGTTTGTCGTGGATGGCTTTCTTATTTTCCACTTTTTCTCCGGGGAATATATAACTTCAATTTCGAGTCTGTTTTGGCGAAACGCGCAAGATGTATTTCCATATAGAGTAGAGTAAATCCGACTTTCACGCGCATTCTTCTATATTTGATTTAGTATCCAAGGGAAGGGTATATGACTCGAATGTAGACAATACTTGTTATGGAATATTTATGATGAAATTTAAGGGAGAATAAATAAACGTCCTGTACTTTTAGGTTATTCACTTTCCTTCAGATTTATTGCGGACTGGGACCAGCCTAGCGACCTTACTCCCTGCTGGCTTAATATTAAATCTTTGCGGTTATCGCAAGGGTACATTTTATATATTAACAAAACCTTTCGTTAATGGAAGTAGTATAGATTTTAATCTAATTCAACGTCCATTTTCTACTACGTTTCCTTGTACTGGTTCTGAATTTTCAGGAAAAATATCGGTAGTTAGTATATATAGTAGCTTTGTTTTATGAATTCGTTGCTCTCGGACTTTATCGATATTATTCGCTTAGCAATCTCCGCTTTATGATCTATACTTTTATTGTTGCCCCGATACTCTATTTGCAGCAGGGACTTAACATCACAGTAAATGCCGACAAAGCTCTGTACAATTTCTGCAAGTGGCAGCAGAAATTGAATCCTCCTGACGATTCCCACCCGAACCACCACGACGTTGCCATTCTAGTCACTAGGGAGGACATCTGTTCCAGGGGAAATACCCCCTGCAGCACTTTAGGTGTGGCTCACGTTGCAGGTATGTGCCAGCCCGATCGTAGCTGCAGCGTCAACGAGGACAATGGAATTACCCTCGCTCACACAATTACACACGAACTGGGTCATAAGTGAGTTTGCGTCAAAAAACTTTGTTTCCTCAGGAGATCGGTCTCGAGTCACTTGTTTCTCGATACACGAAAGCACTGTTTCTTCATTCTCTATCGATTGCTCTTTAATAACGGAAACCTCTCTAAATCAGAAATTGTCTCGATTGATTATGGGATAGAAACTTAAGAGGGTTCAGCTGCAAACTGATCGCCTAACATAATTGCTTGTTTCATTGCAGCTTTGGCATGTACCACGACACGGAAAAAATCGGATGCAGCAAGAGAGAGGGGGAAAAGTTACACGTAATGACGCCCACTTTCGAAGCCGACACCGTTGGCGTCGCCTGGTCGAGGTGCTCGAGGAGGGACATCACGAAGTTCTTAGAGTACGTCGCAGCGCGTTTGGTACATACTAATATCATTGAGTCAATCTCGTTCGATGCACACTGCTCTCGATGTCGTAATGCAGGCCACTCGTGTCACCGAGTTTCCTAAATCTCGCCTGGATATAGATAATCCTTTGCATTATTTACACTAATATATGTAGTCGCGAATGATATGAGCCCTATGCGTACAAGCGCATTAGTCCGTGAAGTGGCATTAATAGATTCATAAAGCTACAAATTGAAAGTGACAAGGCAGCCTTTTCCGCGATACCTGTCGCTAACTGTGATTTCTTAATTTTCGCACCCATATCACCATCGAGACTTCAATTTCGATACTCCGAGATATATCATTTTGCCGGATGCTTTGACCGGGACTCGGTTCCGTGGTGTCCAAATACACGAGAGAAATAGAGAGGCGGCGGGGGGGGGGGGGGGAGAGATTCAACCACCGTTGAATTATTACGAATCCCGATGGAGCCATTCAAAATAAATACCGCATAGTTTCGTTACTAGCCGCGGTTAGCCTCGCCTAGGGCGACACGACTCTTCAGCGCCCTCGAAATTGAAATTGCATTCAACTTCGGCATGAAAATAATATAAGCGAGTGCTTATTCAAACTTGATATTGCTCATAGAGTATTATCGGTTTGGCGAATTTAACAGTGTTTAGAATGTTTATTGTTTGTATATCGAATAGAATCTTTGCGATTAAATCTGTAGCCATAGTTGTGATAATGAATTTGCTTCTTACATTGTTGTCCCGTAGCCAAGGCAAAGGCGAATGCCTCGAAGACGAACCCGCGGATAATGACTACGCTTATCCGGACTTGCCTCCTGGAGCCATGTATAATGCCGAGCATCAATGCAGACTTCAGTTTGCTGTTAGAGAAGCTTCAGTATGCTCACCTTTAGAAGAGGTAAGGTTTAAAATGACCGAATAGATCAAATAATTATTGACTAATTGTATTTAACTTCTAAACAAAATTAATAATTGTATAAGGATGATAAATAAAAAGTTTATTAACTAATGAGCTAGGACACAATTAATTAAATTTATATTTAACGAGGTATAAAATTTATTACAGAAACGATTTTATGTTTCAAAAATTAAAAACAATACTTGTTACAATTAAATCGTAATATTAACAGCAGTAATAAACATTAAAGTATTAAATAAATGGATTAAAGTGAATAAGTCACCTTACAAATTGTAAATTGAACGAAACATTATTAATTACTGGAGATGCTCATATATCTGTTTCTAGATTTGTTCGAAATTGTGGTGTGTCGTCGATAGAGTTTGCACAACGATGTTACGTCCTGCAGCCCCGGGTACTCATTGCGGGAAACACATGGTACGTTCTAGGTTACAGTAAATAAATTATCTAGTTTTAGATGCAATCCAATAACTTTAAGAGATAGAAGGCGTATATCCAATTAGAGCTTTGTTACATCAGCTTTATACTCATAAGTATACTTTACATTATCAGTTTCAGGGTAAACGTGGCATTATATAATGAATATAATTATTATAAAAAGAGTTTAAACGATAGAACATTTTATATTGAAACTGCGCCCTCACTTTTTATTCGTGTTAATTTAGACAAGGATTTTTCCTTATAAGGGGTTAAATTTCTAAAATTACCGCAGGTTTATTAATGATTTACTCAACTGCGAACATTTGCGTACAGTTTGATGTTATAATCAAGGCTTTAGTCCACAAATTTGCCCGAAAACTAAAGCATTCAAGCCATTCGCGTGGAGCATTATCCGGAAAACAAAGATGTAATCTGTTTATTATCAGCTAGTCGCCAGGCTCATCATAATTCCCAATCAGCCATAATTATTAGAGCCAGGGCCCCGCGCGTTTTCCATCAGGCATTAGCCAACCGCTTAATCGACTCCCGTGGCCGCGCCGATAGCCCACAAACGACCCTCTGACAATTTTTGCCCCGCGCAGTGGTGCCAGAACCAGGAGTGCGTGCCGATAGTCGACAGGCCCAGCCAGATCGACGGAGGCTGGGGCGAGTGGGGCTCCTGGAGCGAGTGCTCGCGCACCTGCGGGGCCGGGGTCTCGATCCTCGAGCGCAACTGCGACCACCCGGAGCCGGCCAACGGCGGGAAGTTCTGCATCGGCCAGCGGCGCAGGTACAAGGTGTGCAACACACACGCCTGCCCGGAGGACGCGCCCAGCTTCCGCAGCGTCCAGTGCAGCGAGTACAACGGCAAGGAGTACAAGGGCAAGAACTACACGTGGCTCCCCTACTTCGATCAGAGTGAGCATCAACAGATTCTGCCCCTCCCCTCGTTTTTTTTTTCTAATTAACTTATCCGGATAATTGTAACGTTTTAATTATATATGCGTCGGTACAGATAATGCCCGAGCGATTAGCAAATGATTTAAGTACTGCGATCGCGTGCGTTTTAAGTTATACCGCGAGAGAAACTGTTGATAACCAGCTCGGGTTTTGTATTGCTAATCGAAATTCACTTAATTTTATCATCGACGCTATATGTATATATATGAATATTGTAAGGATTTATTTTTCCTTTTAACTCATTAAACGCTTTTGTAATAGCTCAAACTATACTCTAATCGAATAATCGGCTCCGATTGGAGCCGCGGATAACTTGAAAATTATAATGATAAATGATACGAGCGGGTTATTTGCGCGAAATGCTTTATTTTCGGCATATTTTATAAGCCCGCGTATTTTCGCTATCCACTGATTGGCCGTCAGCTAACTATATTTAAAATAGGCGAGCAAAAAAATGCCCCGAGCGCGCTATTCGCGCGCGCCGCCGCGCCGGTAATCCACTTAGGGAGCGCGGGGCGCTTTTTTGTTCGCATATTGTTGTCGCGCGCGATCTGCGGCGGGATAGCCGCAAGATTAATAATCCGACGCATATAAAATACATTTAGCCGCGATAAGATAACGATTTCCAATTTGCATCTAACTCACTCACTCTGTCTCTCTCCTTTTCTCGCCCGTGCGCGCGAGCAGCCGAGCCATGCGAACTTTACTGCACGGACACGGAAGAGAGCGTGATCGTGCCGTGGGGCGAGGCCGCACTTGATGGAACACCTTGCAACGTCGGCACAAGAGACATGTGCATTGCTGGTATATGCAGGGTAAATTGCATGTTTCTACATGTAAAGGACGCGCAGGAGCGCGCCTCGCTTTTTTGCCACCCCCCCACCCCACCCAACCAACCCTCCGCTCCCCCTTCACTTCCCCTCCGTCTTCTCCTTTGCCTCGGCTGGCTGTCGAAGGTGATTCGGCGCCTCTTTGACGCGGACCGTCTTTGACGCGCCCCTCTAATTTTTACTTTCGAGATTTGTCTTCGTCGGGACGGTTTTCTAAAAGGGCGTCGGCGCCCCCCTAATTTTTTGACGGAAGCCCCCGAAAGTGGCGTCGACGCGACGTTGATAAAACGACCAGCTTGCAAAACGCGCCGTCGACCTCCTTTCCCCCGTGCAAAAAAAGGGCTAAAAAGTAAGCCGCGATTAAGTTGATCAATGCCAATTTTTCATCAAGTTTTATCGGGCTGAGGGGGGCGGGAAGAGTGACGCCATTCAAAAACTGGTAAATCAGCCCCGTGGGAGGAAAGCCGGCGCCCGCGTGTACCTCACGCGCCGATTAACCGTATGCGCGCACCGGGGTCAAATTCATTCTCGCCCTCGAAAAGCCGCGGCCGTCGCGATATATCGAGCGGGGTTTATTAAACTACGCCCGCGTCCGGGACCGCTTATCAGCACTCTGCCAATTACCAAAAAAAAAAAGAAAAAGAATTTTTCACGGGGCGCGCAAGACGCGGCCGGTTTTTGGGGCCGATCGATCCGCGCTTTGATCGGTCATTGTTGGCGATCGGCTCCCGGCGGCACCGCTGCATCGAGATCGAACTATTTGCAGAAGGTGGGCTGCGACTGGGCCGTCGACTCGGTCGCCACGGAGGACATCTGCGGGGTCTGCCACGGGGACGGCACCCAGTGCCTCACCATCCGCGGGCTCTACGACCGGAACGAGGGGCCGGGCTACCGGAAGGTCATCGTCATACCCGAGGGCTCGCGCAACATCAAGATCGAGGAGGTGGGGAACAGCAAGAACTACATCGGCATCGGCCGGCCCGACGCTGATGAGTACTTCCTAAACGGAAAACGGTATGTGTGCACTGCTTGCCGTGGGAGGCTCCCGTCGGCTCGGAGGAAATGTCTGCCGCGCTCCGCAGGATCCTCGAGTGCTTAATGTACCGAGGAACGCGGCTTTTCTTCCTATTTTTCCAGCTCTGATAAATTGATTCTTAATCTATTTCAGTATATGAAAGCTTATCGTGAGGTTTGATACTGTTGAATACACCAATGTATACAACATTTATGCGGCCATTGTACATTATATCGATAAAATATGTTTTCACACGAGCCGAGGTGATCTCATCTCGGGATTCCCCATTATCCACCAATTAACTTCATTATAAGAGCACTGTAATCGAGAAGTGTCCTTCGTCTGGTGTCTGCCTACCATTATTTATTACTATTGTTGGACACTAATTATTTTATTAAAATTGCTTGAAAGATGAAGTAAACAGCACAAGAAAACATATATATGTATATATCACAGGGGTATTTAATCTTCTTCTGACAGGCAGATCACCTTGGCCGGTGAGTACCAAGTCGCTGGCACACCGGCTCTGTACGAACGTGATCGCGACAAGGAGAAAGTCAGAATACCAGGACCGATCAAAGAAGACATCGCCGTATATGTGAGTCGATATACCGTATCTTTTAGATCCCTTGCTGCATTTTCCTCCTTTTTTTAAACGAGTGTATTCGCCAAGATTTATTATGCTTTAGATGGATAAATCTATCACTGCTAGCTCTTTAGAAATTTCTCCCGAGGCGTCTTGAAAATAAATCATGATTTTTTAAAAAGGATCATTTTCCCTACATTAATTCGAAAGATTTTATTGTTTATTGGACAAGCTGTTGCTTTTGTGAATGGTTACTTATTGCGAGCCTGTTTGAAGCTACAAATCCTCTTTCAATGGTGAAATTAAACTTTTTTAATACTTTAAGAAATTTTGCAGCGGGTTTCGCTATTATTATGCTAAATCATTTTTTCATGCAAAAGGTAGATACAAATTTCGCGACTGCATGTGTTGAATTTGCATGGGTTAAATAAAAATCTTACATCAGTAAACTAATCTTTGATTTTTATCATTCTTAAGGTTCTTTACGCAACGTAAGCTTTTAAGAATATTTAGACTTATTTTTTAAACATGCTCTGAGCTAGTTAATGTAACATCTTCATTTATATTCAGAACATTATTATTTGCGTAAACCTCTTTCCTACTCTACTTACTCAATCAACTTAGTAACAATCTAGTATGCAAACTTTCTTATGAAAGTTTGAACTAATATCTAATACTTTTCACTTAAGTTGTCTATTAATTACATACAATGTGTTAATTCATGCTACTAAAATTATGCTTAAAGATTCTATTGTGTTTCGAACTCATACAACAAACATGCAGTGCTACGAAGTTATAAAATATTAGAATATTAATACGGCGGTATACGTTCGATACAACAGAGTAACGTTTAAATTTAAATACCCAATACAGTACTAATCCACAGGCAATTGTTTGTTTCTCAGGACAATAAAAAGCACACGTATATCCAGAGTAAAACACAAGATTGTTTTCATGTAGACTGCTGTCTAATCGAACTGTTTTATCCTCGCAGTTGATCTATCGTGGGCACTACCGTAATTTCGGACTGCGATACGAATACACGGTGCCAAAGAAGGATATCGACCGGGCGCCCGAGTACTCCTGGCTGTTATCCGACTGGTCGCTCTGCTCGGTGACTTGCGGCGGGGGCACCCAGACCTCCCACGCACTCTGCCACGAGAGCAAAAGTGGCGTCGTCGATGACAAATTCTGCAACGGCACGAAAAAACCCGACACGATCACACGCGAGTGCAACAGCAAGCCCTGCCCGGCCAGGTGATGACACTTAATAAATTGATTACGCCTCGTTTGGTTTCAATGGCACTGTACACACTCTCTCACCGCGCCCACTTGCGCCAAATTAATTTACTTTAATGCCACTGGATAAATATGCGCGGGGAAAAAAAGGCACAAAAAAATCATAAGCCAATGCGCGTTCAATCATCGGGTGCAAATAAACTTCCTCAAAATCCGCGAAAGCTAAGTAATTGTGTGCTAATAAAACGCATTTTCACGCACATGGTATGTGTTTTTATATGTTATTGGACGCGAAACGTCGAATGCCCTCGAACAACGAGTGTTATTAATAAAAATAGTCATAAATAGCCAGAATGGACGTCAATAATAATTCAAGCGAAAGATACTTTCGCCGATATTAAGTACCGCGCACCCCCAGTAGACAGCTCAATAGTCGTTCTGTATCTAAATGATCTTACTGTTATTCAAGCGAAATTACAGGATTGACTGGCCCTATCGTTTCGCGCACGCCGTTACACGAGCCAATGAAAAAGAGGAGTTAAAAGCGTGACATGCTTTCAGGTGGTGGGTCGGCCCGTGGCAAATGTGCCCCGTGACCTGCGGCGACAACGCCCTGCGCAAGCGCTCGGTCATGTGCGTCTCCGCCTTCCGGGGCGAGGAGCAGTCGGAGCTGGCCCTGCCTGACCGCGACTGCGACAAGGAGGCGCGGCCCGAGGAGGTCGAGCCCTGCCCCGACCTGCCGGCCTGCGAGCCGAGCAGCGAGTCCCCGGTGATCGTCTACGCGGACGACCGGAACGCCGCCTTCTACAACATCAGCCCGTACGAGCGCGAGGTGGCGCCCGGGGCGCCGCCGACGGCCCTCGAGGGCCTCGCCAGCACGGAGCTCGAGCCGGAGATCCTGGAGTTCGACAACGTCGTCGACGTGGACGGGCCCGCGGGCAGTTCGCTCTACAACGCCAAGCCCAAGTGGCAGGTGTCCAAGTGGAGCCAGTGCCTCGGCGGCCGGCGCACCAGACGCGTCAACTGCTCGGTGCCCGCGGACCAGACGCCCACCTGCCACCTGGAGAACAGGCCGCTCGAGGCGGAGGATTGCAGGGCCGGCAAGTGGGTCACCGGTGAGTGGGAGCCGCTCAGAGGCACCTCCGGCCCGACTTCCCCATCGTACCGGCTCCTGCTAATTGCCTTGCGTTATTTTAGAGAGATCTCATTTTCTTTTTTTTACCTACAAGGCTCCGTCTACTCTCGCGCGACGCTAAACCTTTGTATTTATCGATACTCTATTCCACCGATGGAACATTTTTCATTAATGGCCAGAATTACAGATTGCTTTGTTGGAATCCTGCAATTCACTACCAATCTTGTGCTTTTCCACTTGACCAAATAGACCTAAAATATTTACCTTGTATGCGTAATTAGATAGAAGCATTCTTATCGGTCATCTTTGTCAACAAATGCTTGTCATGCTAGTGTACGTGACTCTTGAAAAAATGTTTCCTTCCCCCCTTCCTTTATTACGAATATCAAGATTAGAATAAATCGTAATTTTGCCAGAAGATCTTTTCTTCGTGTGCTGATGTTGTATTGGACGTCTGACTACGCGCTGCGCTTTAATTTCAGTGACGGACGTATCTTGCAGATAGAAATCATTATAACCCGGGTTCCCTAGAGGTCTTTTTCGTTGTTAGAACAATCCTCTATTTTCAGAGTAGTTTTCATTTAACAATCATGATATTCATTACGAATTATTTCAATAATGAAGTATATTACAGCAATTAATAAGGAACTTATTATAGAATATGAACGTACTACACGTGCTTAATAATGTTATTTAAAGAACTGCTCTTAAAACAGTATAATTCCTATATAAGTTATGCGAGGATCTCGCATTTCCAAAGCAGATGTGTACCTCGCGACAGGAGCAAATTTCATCATGCGAACACTACTGCGCATTACTCGGGGCTCACAATATACCAACTTTAGCATATTACCCCGACAAAGTTCTCATAAAGTAATAATTCTAATATCTCAATAAAGGGAATGGGAGGGATTACAGGTCGCCAGTCGCGGCCGGATCCTGGATATCCGCGCCCCTCCCGCGTCCCTCACCCGACCCCCTTTTTCCCCACACGCGTATAAAACGCCCGAAAACTTTTCGACAGGCAAGTGGAGCGCGTGCAACGCGACCTGCGGCGCCAAGTCGGGTCAGAAGCGCCGCGACGTCACCTGCCACGACAGACAGAGCAACTTGCCCTCCGCGGATTGCAATCCCGAGAGGAAGCCGCTCCAAGTTAGGCGTTGCCACCACAAGAAGCCCTGCCCGGAGGAAAAACTTGGTGAGTTCTTCGGCTGGCTTTCATTAGCAGCGCGGCCCGCGCGGCTGATCCCGTAAGAACCGTTATTGATTAGTCACGAAACGCGCGCGGCCCAAACGCGACTTAGCTCTCCTGCGATGCGAGAGCGTGCAATCGCTTTTTGCCGACGACCGCATCTTTGAATTATAGAAATCTCGAGAAATTCCGCAGGCGCCTAATTTTGAGGAAATTGATATCTGATTGCCTTGATTGCAAAAAGGTGCACTTGTAATATTTCCAATATATATCGGTTAAAAAATTAATTATCGCAAGTATGTAGAATATCTGAATTTTCAAATAAGTCAAATAATTAAAATATATTCGTAGTAACAAGATATATATGACTTTTGTGCAATAACGACAAGGACGTATAATTTAGATTCTAATTAAAGGAAGAATTGTGTATTGTACGTTAAATCTTGTGATATCTTAGTAAAAAATTTAATTATACAAGATTATTTTCAATGAATAATATATATTACAATAAAATGCATGCAATTTCCTCAACATCAACAACCAATTAAAGACAGAAATACTACTCTTGCAGTTAAATCCATTGTAGGAGAGATTCGGTCATGACTTAAATATTCACTAATTTGATTTTGGATTATTGTTATACGCTCATTGAAATTCTAAGCTAATCCAGCGTGTCTATAATCCTTATTATGTATAATAATAATAATGTATTATCATTATCAACATTGGAGTATTGGCTTAAGCTATGTTAAAGTCTCATTTTTTCATCCTCGCTCGAATAACAAATAATTCTACAGATTTGCACAAACAGTACTCAGCGATCTTTAAATACACAGTTTTTGTTTGTTTTAGGCTGCAAGGACAGCATCAGCCCAACCTGGATGTGCTCGGCTTATCGGAGGATGTGCGACGCATCCTCAATAGTTCGTGAGAAGTGTTGCGCGACTTGCTTCAAGAGGCGAAAACACGCGCGGCATAATCGGCGACAAGGCACAGCGGATTGAATCCGAATACCACGCCGAACTCGCCGAAGGTTGAGCCAGACGAGAGCGCGGACGCCGTGCAATTCTTAATTTCCTTACCGCGCTATTTACTCTCTTCCTCGATTCTTCCTCCCTTCTGTACCTCTTCTTTCTGCCCCCCCCCTCTCCCCAATTCCCTCGCGCTCTGTCTGCGATAGCTAATTAACATGCGCTTCGAATTGCGAGAAGGTGTTTCCATTAGTTTGCATTAGCGCGTACGATGGAATTAACTTAATTAACGGTAGAGTGCGCTGAAATTTTGATGAAAGCGGCCTACAGGAAGTACTTGAATGAGAAAGCTTTCTTTTAAGGGCAATTCGAGCATTTTTGCTGTAATTTTTTAGGTCGAATAATTGAATTGAATTTCAGGATGTCTTAGTTCGAAATAAAAGCTAATCGAATCGATTTCCGCGCATTAGCTGTTGAAGTGAAATTGAACTATATATATATTTGAGTATGAATTTTATTAGTATTAAGTTAAAAAAATAAATAATTAATGTTATTATTCCTATACAAAAACTTACTCTATTATTATTTTAGTATGTTTTAATTACATAAACACATCTTGAAAACTTAATAGCAATGATCTTGAAGTTGACTCTAACTAATTTATTAAATATTTTAATAGTATTTATTAAGTACTCTTAAATATAAATCATATATAATTACTATAGTAAAATTGTACTACTTTTAATTTTGTAAATTATTTTAAAAAATAATGTCTTATAGTTTAAAAGATAAAAATATCAGAAATAAACAATGTATGATAAACAATGTATGATAAAAATGTATTAATTCAAGGATAATATCAAATCCCTGGAAAATATTTTAAGTACATTGCTGAAAATAATTTGTAAAATATATCAATGCCTACGCAAAACAATTAATGCGAATCAAAGAATTCATTGATTCTCAATGTTTTAGATTTGTTTTTCATAAAATTGCGTAGAAGTACCTTATTATTCTATAATGCAACAAATAAATTTTATGAAATAATTGAGAATAATAAATCATAATTAAAAATAGGTTTCAGTAAATTTTAAAAACATGTATTCCAATCATATTTCATAATTAGTTTAATTACAAACTATTATTTCAAAAATGTGATAATAAACGTGTTACGTCCTGCGTAACGCTCTACTACTTTTAATTGAATATATATATATATATACATATATATATTTATATATTTTTTATATATTATATATATAATTTATATAAATATATATAATATATATATTATATATATATATATATATATATATATTTATCTATTATAAAGGAAACCCACGGACGAACCGAGCGCCGATACCGCCCGATGCGTTTATGACCGGGCCGGTGCAAGTGCACCGCCGAGCCCCTTTTTCACACTCTGAAGCAGGCCCAAATAACGGCCTTTCATAAGTACACTATATCTAAAAACCTTTTTTGTCATAGATGTTCTATTATATAAAAATTATATATACAGTTTAACAGGGAATAGTTTTTCCTTTCCGAAAAAACCCCATGCGCAATAGAAAGATATAATATAAAATAACTTTAAAAACTAAAGAAACACTAATAATGGTCCGATCGCCCCATTCAAAAACGAGATTACTCTATAAAAAGAAAACAAATCAGCACGCAAATTATGTAACAACCAATACCTCCGATCATAATAATTTATAACAGTAACAGAAAAGAGCCCATAGGAGATTTTCCCCAAAATGCAGCGTCGCGCGCCGCCTCTCCTCCCTCGCCAATGCCTCTCTATTCTCTCTCTCTCTCTCTCACGCCCACGCCTAAGATAATACCCTCAAGGGCCCGGCGTCTATTTCCCGTTTGCTCTCTTTCTTACCACCGGCTGCAAATGTCAAATGCGTCTTGTGCAGCCTCTGCTGCGCCGGAAAATCGGTGACTAGGACCCAGCTGATTGAAAACTCATGAAAAATCAAAACGCTCCATTCTCTTAACTGGTACTATTTCTCAATAAGAAGTTGCTAGCTAGAGAAGGGAGTTTTCTCACTATTCCTTACCATTTTCTGCTACAGCACTTTGGAATCGACTTAGCGTTTGCTGGTGCTTTCCAGAGTACTGTACTGAGCAATCGGTTACTCCTGACGTCGGAGGTCAACTGTCTATTGTGTTAGATGGTCGTATTTCTGAGACTAGGGTTAACTGATTCAACTTGTCCAACCATCCGGTTACTTCTGACACCTGAGACAAGGTTTAACTAATCTGCCGGTGACTCCTGACGTCGGAGGTATACTGTCTTTGACGGTAGTACTTCTGAGACAAGGTTTAACTAATCCGCTGGTTACTCCTGACGTTGGAGGTCTACTGCCCTTGAACGGTAGTACTTCTGAGACTAGTGCTAATTGAAGACACCCTTCCCACTAAATTAATTTAATAAGGGATAACAAACTCCTGTTTTCGACCCTTATTAGATTAAGCGTATAGCCGAATAAACGCTTTAGGGTCTTGCTACGGATAAATCATTACACAACCGGACAAGAAATCAAAAGTAAGGGATAATTTATTTTGTCATCAGCTCTGTACTTGTTCCACCTTTGATAGCGATTTGCAAAGTAATGAATTACTGTAACACGAATTATAATGAAACCGCAATATAATTAAATTGTACCGAGCGTAAACCGTAATACACACTTGTTAAAAACCGCAAATACGAACCATTTATTTTCTGTAACTCGACATTATTAAGTTTCAATAAACTCAACAATTAAAATTAAAATTCAATCTTATTTTACTTATTTTAGAAACCTCCTATTATACAAGCTGAAAAGCTTCCTGGTTAAATAAAGAGAGGGTAATGTTTTAGGGAAATTCATAGGCTCTCGCCTTAGAGATAATCCTAATAAGGTAATCATAAAATTGGTTACCTCCTTTCGGCCGCTGCTCCCAGGCTATTAGGCGCAAGCCTAGGCCTAAAAATCGGCAATAAAAGCACTCAGCGCCGAACGTGATATAGAAAAAATTTTGGAGGCCCCGGGGAGATTAAATTTAAAATCGTCACTGATATTTAAATCAGTCAATGCAGGACCATTAACCAGGAGAATTAAAAAGGAGCGTTTCATTCTTTGCAAATCAGTCAAGGAGGGGAAAAATAAGTAGTTTATTAAACTAATTAAAAAAGAAAAAGAAAATATATACACTACACTTTCCCTATAGTTTTATTTGTCATAAGCTTCCTTCCTTCGTGACTGAGCAGCCTAAAGTCGCATAAGACTCGGCCATATTATTACATTCTAAGTCGTTAAGTTATTAAGACGCTAGATCCGTTCAACTATTGAACTATCATTGAGCAGCTATAATCGCATAAGTGTCACACTTTTATCTAAGAAGTGGTTTTATGATATAAGGCCCCAGTCCCTTTATAGGAAGAAAAGAAAGAAGGGACTGATTAGATAAAATCTTTTATCCTTTCACCGAGCAGCTATAATCGCATAAGCCTCAGTTCCATCTAAAAAGTGATTATATTATAAGGCCCCAGTTTTTTGATGGAAGAAAAGAAAAAGAACTGTTTAGGTGAAATCTACTCAATTCAACGGCTAAAAAGTTTCATCATAAACCAAGAAATGTCACATGGTTTTTACTAAAAGGAGCTTAACATAATAAGGAATCGTACCTTATTTAATACTGTAACGTTATCACAGGCCTGTACCAGGCCCACTGCACCTAAAACATGCTAAAACAAACATTAGACTAGGGACTATGGTGAGGGGGTAAGGGAGTTAGATAGCTAAGCGAGAGCTTACCTTGCATGTAAGGCAAGCAGTTAGGTGCAGGGTCCATGGCCTCCTCAGGAAGCCCAGGTGAGACTCAGGCACATGGCCGGTACTTTCTAAAATGGACCGTAGGACAGGCCAGTACACCCTGGACAGCTGCCCAGCGGGAGGCGTAACAGCTCAAGTAGTCCCAGCAAGGTTGGTCTGCAAAATGGGGAATAATGAGGCTGGCGTCGAAGAAGGTAGCAAGGGGGGGGGGGCGAGACTAAGGGAATAAGGGAGGAGTTACACGAGACCTCCATCCGTGTAAAGATGAGCAGCGAACTATCAAATCCTTATCCCATCTCAGCTGGTGTACCACAAGGTTCCAAGCCAGTCCCGCTACTGTTTAATATTTACTGTATCCCCATTCATAAACGAATCATAACCGCACTTTATGCAGACGATATCGCCCTTGTTAACTCCTCACCCCAAATGGACACGTGCACCAAACACATCAATAGCTTCCTTCCTTTCCTTCTCACTTGGTATCCCAAATGGCGTCTATCCCTTGACCAGTCCAAGTCGAAGGCAATCTTCTTCTCTCGTCGACGCAAACGCCCCCCCCCCCCCTCATCCTAGTTAGTTCTCACCAAATCCACTGGAAGCCAACAGTAAAATACCTGGGTATTCGTTTTGACTCAAAGCTATCCTGATCATCCCACATCAGTTTTACTCGAAATAAACTTCAAGGTACCTTCCAAGGCCTAAAACCCTTCTTCTCAAACAAAAAAGTCTCGCCCAGAACTAAGCTTCGAGCCTTCAAGGCCGTCATACTCAGCATCTCCACTTACGCAATCCCCATCTGGGGAACAGCGCACCGAGCCAAAATGAAAATCCTCCAGCAAACCTTCATGAAAATTCTTAAATGGCCTAGTCAAAAAAAAAAGAAAACTTTTCGGTCCGAAACGCCGAACCGGACAGACCTCGCCCAAGACCCTCCGCGTCCCGGCTCAGATAGGACCGCGCCAGGTCACTGGAATAGGAAGCGAAGATCATCAATAAAAGAAAAAGAAATCCACCAAGGCCGAGGAGTCCTTCATTTCATCACCGTAACCTGATTCCCCAAACTTCGGGCGCACCGGCCGCCGTTACCTCAGCACCCGAGAGAAGCTCCTCCAGGACTTCGAATAAAAAAAAGATATCGGCCTTTATCAAAGCCAGATACGAAAACTATTCAGCCTCCGCTTATAATATTATAACAATCGGCCTTTTTCAAGGCCTACAAAATCTGACATAGGAGCAAACGATCCCGGCGGGGAACAAATCTTAATACTAATACAATTTTCGTCCCTTTTGACCGTAGTTTGTTGCCTGTCCGGAGTTTGCAACCTTGCGGTGGTAACTGTAGGCTAACGTTCGAAATGACCTTTAAAAAGGCCGATGGTAAACAACAAATATGGATTTTGGAGACTGAATAGCCTAACGTTATACAGGCCTTGAAGAAAGCCGACTAGTGATGCTAAGCTTTGAAAAGTGAAAAGTTTAGTTTATGCGTGGCCCCGAGCGCTCTCAGGTCTCAACGATACCCGGAGCCCGCGAAGCACCACGCAGACCCCAGGTCATCCGCCCGGATACACCCCGAGATTGGCGGGACGCTTCCGCCCTTCTACACCACCGAGAAGGTGCGAGCAACGACCGCGGCAGTCCGCCACCGACACCCGGCAGGACATCGGCACCCAAAACCACCTAGGGGTCGGCAGCGAGGCACCAAGGCAACTGCGGCCTCTCCGACCCGGACGGGGCTGGGCCTGAAGAAAGTGCCAGCAGGCCACACCGCCAAGTGTGTCTGGGGAGTGGAGTGCGCGATGCGGAGAGAGAGCGCGACAAATAAGGTAAGACCGCGGGTGTACAGTGAGTGATTATACAGGAAATTAATCTATTACCAAAGAAATAGTCAAAGAGAAGCGTCGGTGCACTTTCAGTGCATTCCGACATCATGGCTTCTTCTAATCTGCACAGTTTTACTACTTCTAACAGTTCTTTGCAAGAAATTCAACCTAAAGAAAAGAGTTATGCTTCCGCAACGTCCACTGATTATCTTCCTAAAGACAATCAAGCATTGATTCTTGATTCAATCGATGGTGCCACATTTAATGACTATATTAGTCAAATAATTAAATTGATAAACCATGAAAAAATTAAAGTTATTTCTCACATTGCTAATAATCGTTTGTGTCTATTTTGCAACAAGAAAAATGGCAGATGAGTTAGTTGTTCTGAAAAAATCAATACTTATTAAAAATCAGGTACTGTTTTTTAGACCATTAATATCTCTAGCAAAAGAATTATTTTGTCACACGTCCGCCCTTCTATTCCGCATGAAGAAATTGAAAAGGCTTTAAGAGACTTGCATATAAAAACAGTTTCTAAAGTTTCTTTTATTCAAACTGGAGTTTCGTTACCAGGATGTGCTCATATGGTAAGCTTTAGACGGCAAACTTATGTCAACCCTGAAGACATTAAAAATATACCGGACTCTTTCATTGTTAATTTTGAAGGAAATACATTTAGAATTTTCACCTCAGAAGATAACATGATTTGTTTTATGTCTAAACCGGGCACTTAGCTAAGCTGTGTCCGTTAAATATAAATAATACACAAACCGAGTGCGAAATCCCGCTTCAATCAGAATATACTCAGAACTTAACTCTACAAGAAGACTTGTCAATCAGTCATGAAATTGAAAAAGCAGAGAAAAGCTACAATGACTACAACACAGTAGAAGCTAGCAATCTTAATGTGTCTAGCACAATTTTTGCTCAACAAACCGATAAACCCAGTAAAAATAAACACTCACCACGTTCTCATATATCTCTTACAGAGTTGAAAAGAGCCCCTGCCGGCTCTCTGTCGACTTATAGCTCAATTTCTCCAGTTGAAGTACATGATATTAAATTTAAACAGATAAAATTCCTAATCAAAATAATTCAAAAAATTAAAACTTCAGTTATAACAGAAGATTCAAAAAACAACAGCAAAATATTTACAGAATGCATTAGAGAAATTTTATTATCAAAAAAGAATGATTATGCACTCTCGATTGATCAATTTATAGAATTTTTACAGCAACCTTACAGAAATAAAAACATTATTTCTCTGGCCTACAAATACACCAGCCATCTATCCATTTTAACAAGTATGTTACATGCTGTTAAAAATGAAATAACCGATAAAAAATTAACTAGCCGCCTGGATCGAATTATTAACAAACTATCGAAATTTATTCAAGACCAAGCCAATACTGACGAGGACATAACAGACAAATAAGTTTATTAGAAGTTGAGTATTAGTTTTAATATTAATTCTATTTATCTTAGTTATGAAAATAGTCTTTTGGAACGCAAGAAGTGTTGTAAATAGTAACGAAAAGATTTCAACAATTTTATTATAACAACTCTTCGAAGCCTTGGTTTTTAAATAAACAAATTAGCAGACAGATCACAGTTACCATAAATCGTTTAAGGACTGATCACTATAATACAACCTTGCATATTCGTTAGCAATACTAAATCTCACTGATAACCCTAGATGCGAATGTAATGAATTTGAGCAGGACATAGATCATATTGTTTGGCAATGTAGACTTTTTGAACAACCAAGGAGTATTTTGCTTACAAAGCTACATAAGTTAAATTATCAATTGCCGATGAAGATGTCGTAATTACTCTTTAAACCAGATGTAACTGCGTGCGCTCACATTATTGAATTTCTAAATATATGTGATATCCATTTGTAATATTGTAATCTTATATGTAAATAAACTGTAGTAAAGTATATAAATCTCTATTGAGATTTGAAAACTGAATAAAAAAAAGGAGACTGTAAAATAAAATATTTTTACTTTATAATGTCGTTATAATTTCCTACACTTATAATCATTCAAATTTACTTTGAATGTGTAAACGGTGATCGAAAAAATATCTCAGTACTTATTTTAAATATTTAAGTGCATCGATGCGCCCATCCATTATATAATATAAGTACAATTTTTATTTTAATTATAAAATAAATAAACGTTACTATAGTAGTATGTTGAAATTTTTACTTTGTAATATATGATTGAATAAATACTGAGCTAATTATTCCTAATTAAACCTTGCTGCATCTATAAACACTCTATCGACATTTTCATTTGGTAACTTAATTATATTCAGTACCTATAGAAATTGATGGTATCAACTATCGGAATATGTTTACTAAATTCTTACAGATAATGCATTTATTTAGACAATATATCAATACCTTTTTACTAAAAAATATCAATAATTATAATTTAAATAGCTAATAATCCTGATTTAAAATAGGATTTTTAATAATTATTTAACAATAATCGATATGAAGCGTGCAAATCTACAATGAGTTATATACAGCACATTTCAACGGACGATAAAATAGCTTTCTGTAAAATGAACGTGTGGTTAGATTACGGAGGCAATACTTACAGAAGGTAAATTTCATTTACATCTGAAGGTAATATAGAATATGGTGACTCGATGTCGATCACGAAGAAAGATAAAAATTAGCTAAAAAAGGAATTTATTTTTTATTTATTTTATGATTGACACATTGGAAACTTAGCTTAACTTAACCGTTAGCGACTACAATTATATCGAGTACATATAATAATTTTTTTTATTCTATATATATGTATACATAATTGCATAGTGATCGTCCAGACATTAATACATTTAAATTTTAGAAGAATATATTCATGGATTGTTTCAATTATTGTGTATTAGATATTGCCAAATCATTTTTGTATGGTCTATCTCAATGAGTACCTTGATCTTTTCATGGTAGTTTTCTCGTGCTTGCTTTTACGTATGTATGTTTTGTACTGTTGTGTAAGTTGGATTTATTTCCAGGTTCCAAGTGTTGTACCGTTTTTTATCGAAAGTTTTTTAAAGATTTTTTTTTATACGATTTGAATTGATACTGGTATTGAATGTAATATAGTATTCATCTTTTTTGCTTTGATTGCTAATTTTTTTATATCAGTGTCTTTTTTTATTGCACTTTGACAGTGAAAGTGACAAAATTATAATGTCGTTTTGAATAATTGTATGTTTTGTGTAGACATTGTGCATACTTCTTTATATATTTCTATTGCTTTAAACAGTGCATTAGCCTGCTTTAAATTATAACTGTTTGCGTAATTAAATAATGATTTGAACAAAGGATTATTAATTTCAGGATTACTCATTTCTACTTCAGAAGTTTTTGAAATAAAATCTTGATGAAATATTTAATAAATTTATAATATATAAATTTATATAATATATAATTATATAAATTATATTATATAAAATAGCATAAAACAAAAAAACTAATTAATAAATGAAAGGAAATTTGTAAAGTTTAATTTTATTATAAAAATTTTTATAAACTTATTTTATTATTAAAATTTTAAGTAGGCTTTATCTTTCTGTTTCCACAAAGGGTAAGTTAAATTTGCGCCGCATTCTATTTTCTGTTTACTACAATTGGAGAAATTAATAAATTTATGTATCAAACG
This sequence comes from Sycophaga agraensis, assembly GCA_018906755.1. Lineage (NCBI taxonomy): Eukaryota > Metazoa > Arthropoda > Insecta > Hymenoptera > Pteromalidae > Sycophaga > Sycophaga agraensis. The sequence goes on from JACCIE010000003.1 coordinate 2,805,766, forward strand.
ATATCCTAAGATATCTGATTGAGTTCGCCACCTTTTGATCATTTCAATCGGGGTTTTTATTTCTCTCCCTCTTGCAAGACTCGCATTAGTGAAAAGGGATCGAATTTAGGCCGCTCTACTTTAGATTGCCTAGAATATGACGAATTCGTGCTGAGACCAGCTATAAGTACTCTACGAGGTACTCCAGAAAAGGATAGCCTGACGCGTTCGCTGATACGCCCAAAGGAGATCATATAAATCGACCACAAAACAAGGATAAGTCGACGGTAAGAAAAAGGAAAAAATGTTGGTTTTATAGTAAGGAAGGGAGCAGATGCAAAGCCTTGTTTTCATTTGCGATTTTAAAGCAGTGCTCAGGTGTACAGAATCAGCGAAAATTAAAAGATAGTTAGTAAGAGCTAAACTACAACGGTATCCGGCGATAGTTTTTTTACGCGTTAGATACACAATCTCTGCCTCACCTCCAGAGATTGATCTAAAACCGGAAGTCTCAATGTCAGTAAACAAATTATAAATTGGGAAGAGAATTGCATAAGTCTTACTGACATTCAGCTTTGAGGAAGCCGCCGAGCTGAATTTGATATTACACGCACCCCTGTGTGTCTACAGGGGCAGATTTAGAAGGGAGGAGGGTAGCAAGTACCTGTAACCTCGAGCTCCAACTGCTAAGAGTCCCTTGCACATGAAATAGTTAAGTGATATATGGTGCAGTAAAATGTTAATTAAAAAAAATAATTTAAAAGTCATAGAAAAAATTATTAATCGTTCATCTTACTTACAAATAATATAAGTCAGTTTATCTTAATTTTGCTCTTTTTTTTAAATTCCTTCTTTATTAAATACAACTTTTGGATTGCTAATAAGTATAATTAAAGCATGATTATTGCATGATTTTGATTTATGAGTGGTAAGCGTGATAATTATATTAATGCAATTAAAGATCACTGCATTTAACGACGGATGATTTTAGTAAGATGTATAGTTAAATGATTTGGCATTTTCAAACATCGTATAAATAGTGTAGTAACTAGATATTTTCTGTCAGTTTGGCGCGTACTTTATTCTTGTAATTCATTTTTGTAATTCGTTTAAATTCAAATTCTTACAATACTCATAACGGCCACCTACAAAAATGGCACTTTTAACACCATATTGGGGAATGGACGGGCTTTTGGTTTTATTAGCATCTATTACAATCATTTACTTTTACTTAATTAGGAATATCAACTACTGGAAAAAACATGGCGTTAAACAAATTTCATCACTGTCACCTTTAGGAAGTATGGGACCGACTATCCTTGCTCGCAAATCATTTATCGATTTAATGCAAGATATGTACGAAACTGGAGAGAACGAACCCTATATTGGCTTTTATGTGCTTGACAAACCCAGCTTACTGATACGCGATCCAGAATTAATAAAGAACATATGTATCAAAGATTTTAAGTATTTCTCAGATAGGAACGCTCACTCATCTCCATCTGACCCTATTAAAAATAACATTTTTGCTATGCAAAACCCAGAATGGAAATACATGCGCCAAAAGTTGTCTCCAATTTTCACCACTGGAAAAATGAAGCAAATGTTTATGCAAATGCTTGAAGTTGGAGATGACTTAGATACTTACATGAAGGACTTGAAACTTGAAGGTAAAATAATAATCATTATATAATAATTTTGGATTATAAATTAAAGCTTAAAACAAATTTAATAAATAATTATAATCGAATTTCATTTATGAAAACTGTTTTATAATTAATAACTAATAACTATTAACATTTTAGGAGAAGGACGTATATTCGAAGTAAAAGACATTTGTGCAAAATTCACTACAGATGTGATTGGTATAACAGCATACGGGCTCAAGTTTAACTCTCTTAAAGATCCTGATGCTCCAGTACGCAAGGTTGGAAAAGACATTTTTGGAAGAAATTACGTACGTCACGTAGAACTATTATCGACATTAATCATCAGAAAATTCGTTAAAATATTTGGTTTTCACTTATTTGGCAAAGGATCTGGGAAATTTCTTAATGATATTTTTTTTAATGCTATGGAAGAAAGAAAAAATTCTAAATCTATGAAAAACGATTTAATAAACTTACTGATCAATATAGAAAAAAATTTTGAAAATGATGAGCAACGTAATCATTTAAGTAAGTATTCTTATTTATTACATAAATAAGCTATAATATATAATAAAATTAGAAAATAATCTAATTACCAATTTTTAGAAATATTAAAGGAAGATATATTAGCGCAAGCAGCTGTTTTTTTTACTGGCGGATTTGAAACATCTTCTTCAACAATGTCATTTGCATTATATGAACTAGCTAAACATCCCGAATGGCAACAGAAAGTAAGGGAAGAACTCAACAACGTTTTAGAAGAAAATAATGGAAAAATTACTTATGAAATGGTAAACTTAACAACTCTAAATGTATATATACACACATACATATAGTATACAATTAAATTAAAAACATTAATCTTGTTTAGTATAATTTGAATTTAATTAATAATTTAATTTAATAATATTAACTAACAATCTTATTTTAGATATCATCTGCAAACTGTCTTCCATACATGGACATGGTCGTTTCAGAAATCTTAAGAATGTATCCAGTTTTACCCTTCTTAGACAGACGAACAATAAGTAATTACAACGTACCTGGAACGAAACTTACCATAGAAGAAGATACCCCGATTCTTATTCCAATGCGATCGATCCACATGGATGCTAAGCATTTTCCGAACCCACATGTTTTTGATCCAGAAAGATTTTCTGCAGATAATAAAAGGAATATAAAGTCTAATACTTATTTTCCTTTCGGTGATGGTCCACGCATTTGCATTGGTGAGATTTTTTTAATGCTATTAGTTTATTGTGTTTTGGAATTTGTTTTATAAATTTATCACTTGTTTATAAATTGATGATTAGAATATACTTTCATATGCATGCTCTTTTCTTTTCTAGGCATGCGGCTTGGACTTATTCAGTCAAAACTGGGATTATGTCATTTGTTATCTAAGTACGAATTTTCTCCCTGTCAAGAAACTAGTATTCCCATAGCCTTTGATACTTACAGCGTTTTAACCACAAATGTTGATGGTATAACCTTGAGAATAAAACAAATTCCCTCATAAACATGAGAAAATGTAATAATTTTGTAAATATTTTATCTAAAATAATGTACAAAGTATGTAAATTATCCTATATTTTTATTATGACTTATTCAGTTACTATTTTTAAGCAATAAATTTTTTATTTAAGATCAATTAATTTTTTTATTTTTAAATGCTACTATTCTTATTTAATATATGTGAATTTCACCCTTATGTCATCAAAGATAATATTAACAGCACTGCTAACGTTCTAACCCCCAAAGTAAGGAAATTATATCTCCTTCCCTACGATATAATTATACAATAATATATTTTGCTACATACATGACTTATTAAGAATCTTATATTATAGCTGTCAGATGCATTGCAATATGTCTTACTGAATATTTTGAATACTGTATAAATACTTTTTTTTAAAGCACATGGACGAAAGTAAAATAACTTGAATAATAATATGACAAAAATAACTTAAGAGTATATATCATTTAATTTCCATTATATTTATGAAAGTTCAATCTTATGAAATATTATATTTTTAGCTGTTTACTTATACGTCATCTCAAATGTATTTTCTTAAAGAGATTTTTTCAAATTTCAAATTTTTAATAATTTGTTCGATTTTACAAAACTTTTTTAATTGAAATTTTTTCTTCCTATTTACTATCTCTATCAAACGATACTAAAGAATAAAATATAGTTTTAATAATATTATATAGATTATATTTCCAGGAATTGTAAATTAATGAAAATAAATTAACATTTTATTTTTAATCATTTTATTACTAAAAAGATCGTTAACGAACACACATGGACAAATCAGTGGCAAAATTAAACCATACGAGATAAGGTATTTTTTCTACCCATATACCTCTAAAAGGTTATAGTATACTTCGATTATCGTTTTTGTTTTCGGTGTATACAGAATATTTACGGATATTAGATAATTGTAATTTTATTGTTTCTTTTTAGTTGCCGCACTATCGTTAAATTTGTCAGCATTGAAAATGCACACATATAATATTAAATTTTTTGACGAAAAAAACCATAGCTTTTGAGAATTACTCTTTTTATTACAATAATTCAGATTATGCGAAATCACGAAATCGACCTATTTGTGCTATTGAAAGTATTCAACATTTTTGTTCGTATTAAAAATTTATTTATTTTTGTACTTTACTTGTATTATTGTATAATGTTCTCTAATTAATAGGTAAACGAATCAATTGACCACTTTGTACTGAATTTTTGATATTATTTTATCATAATGTTAATATCTATATGAAGTGAAATTAAATTTACATTTAGATGAAGTTGATAAAAAGAATCCTAATGATTGAGAAGATGTAATATTCGGTAATATACTTTTAAGTTTTGTAGTAGCACGAAATTGCGATTTCGCATCATACATTCTGCACTATTTTATTTTACATATTGTATGGGCAAAAATAAGCTTCAATCTCAGTGGATATATGACCTAAGCATGATTAAATTTTATTGTTATTAGAAAAAAGGAAGTCACATTACATTAATAAATAATTAAAATAAAAGGTCTATTACTATTCATTTTTACACTGATTTCATTTTTTATCAATTACCGTTAATATGAAATCGCTTTTTGTGCTTTGAGCTTCAAACGATAGTTTACACGTTATGCAAATTTTGAATTCCGATACTCACAAAAGTTCATTAGAAATTTTTTAGTATGTCATGTATTAAGATTGGGACACACTTGTTAAATCGTACGATTACCTCATGACGTAGTAATGATTGCAATTATTTTTCGTAATCCTTCTTGTTTTTTTACTAAAATTATTATATATACTATAATTTACTAAAATATGTGGTAAAGTATAAGATTTAGCAAGTATACCACTAGATGAATATTTGATGTAGTAAAAATTTCTACTAAATTTTTTTGAGTACAGTATCTCTATTCTTGCTTTATTTGATAGACAGTGTCGATTTAATATATATAATTACTGTAAGTAATATACAGTGATTATCGATATGTTTCTTAGTTCCACTTAAAAATGTAAAAAGCTCTACTGCGATCCTACTGATCACAAAACGAAGCGCCTTTAATGAAGGTTATCGCTTGCCGATTCGTTGCGATTCTCAGCAGTTTCTACGCATGATCGACGTCTTTGAGAATTCAAGATAAAATTTTGCATTCTGTAAAGTTTTGTGCACCTCATTCATAGTATACGTACATATATGTCGTACCAATTATAATAACTAGTCTCTTGCCATGAAACATACTTTTGGTTATAATACATTATACTATTTCTTTAAAAAATTGTCGATTTGGTTTATCATATTAAGATACACTTTTTTGTAAGATTACGAAAAAATATTGCAAAAGATCATGTTTATTAAAACAAGTTTCAATAAATGTATTTATATATTTATAAGACAATTACACAATAATGATAAAAGTTGACAATGAGTTCGACAATGATTTGTGCATTGGACTCGTTAATCATAAATTATTCTGTATATGATACACTTTAGTTTGTCAAAAGAAATTTATGTAGACCATATCAGTTTTTGTCAGCATATTGCTGAGAAATATTGTATGCCACTAATCAGATTATAAAATTTAAATAACTTTGATTAAAGTAATTGTAATAGAAACATCATTTTTCAAAAAAAGAAATCTAAAAAAGTAAAAGTTAAAATTCAATTTCATGAAGATTAAAGTAATTTAACTGGTACATGTAAATTGTAGGTGTAGAAAATGTCATTCTCCAGGTATGAATTATAGCTTCAGTACATCAATAATGAAAAATCAAATTAAAGTCTTAATCGACATCGTTCATTTTTTCACAGAAAGATAAAGACGCGCACGTCAGAAGTAAAATATTTCCAGTTTCATGCATTCATTATTTCGTTCGTTACGTTGCATTCATTTTATGCACACCAATAAAGACTAATTCGAAGATTCGTCGACATCGTGACATCATAATTACACAAATACGCGTTCAGTTGTCAAACCACTAATTTTATAACTCTGTATAATTATGAGATTTTTTTTGTTAATTTCATCACTTTTTTATAGTTTCTTTTTTAATAGTTTCTGCTGTTTCTATATGCATATAAACATTATATATGTTTATGCATTACTTATGGATACACACAGTTATACAATGCTGATAGCAGAATATAATGAATTACAATCATCGGTAGCAAGAGTAATGAAAAAAGTAAAAAAAGTATGAAATTATTGTTTCCAAGTTATGCTTAATCACTAAATCACTCAGAAAGCTTTTAATTCTTTTAATTAATTTACATGAAGCATTCTGAAATTCGCATGTAAAAAAAAGGACTTTAATATGAAATTTCAGTACCTTATAAAGAAACTCGTGACAATAAGTATTACTTCTTATACAGACATACTTTAACACGTTTTGGTAGTAAATATGTTTCATTTCTTCTAGATATGTTTCATCTACAAAAATCAAATTAATGTAACGTAATCTTTCTTACTATCATTTCAGAAATATGATAGTTTGTCAATTATGAATATATTTAAAAATCATTTTAAAATTCATTTGGATCATCATGATAATAAATTTCTCTATAAATAAAGTAGCTTACAATCCTCTAATTTTTAAACATTTTCGTTGATCGAGTATAATCGGAGTTATATACTGAAAATGAAAAAATATGCGTTCAAAAATTTACTCTTAAAAATTACTTTTTGAAAAGGTAAACAGTCATTCCAGCACCAGTATAGTACTCAGTACTTATTTATTAGTTTTAATACTTCAATAGTTTGTATTGACTTTTGGTTACAGACAGTCTATTAAAAATAATTTTTTTTCAAAGCAGTGTCATTACAAAAATTAAAAATTTGTAATTAAAATAAAATTTATAATTTTATAATATTTCAACCTATAATTCAATTTACTGATATTTTTTTAAATTCCGACGATTTTTATGATATTTTTCGTTTGGTACTTAAAATTAAAACTTGCTGTTTTTTAAACTCGATTGTTTAAAAAAACTATATCCCTTGGCATTAAATATAAATTGTATCACTCGGAAAAATATTAAATTTTCACCTGTAATTTTAAAAATCGTTTTTAAATTGATTTCTTTCGTATTCATTGATAATTTCTCCATAATATGCACGTATATTAATGATTACTAAATGACGCAATGGAAAAGTAGTCTTTACCAGCAGTTAGAGGGGATTCTTGAATGAATTTGAGAAACGAGTATAACGTGTGCAAATTTTTCTTTAGAGGTAATGGATCTTAAGATCCATTGACTTATAATGGATATCACTTGCTACAATAACGCTAAATCACCCTTTTTTACATTCAACTTACATAAGTGATTGATCTTTACTGTTTGATATTCTGTAAATCTCCAAAGACGTTATTGGTAAGACTTGATCTAATACGATTTAGTAATGCATTTAAAAAATGATGTATTAAATAATGAACTTTAAAATTTGTTTTTAAATTATTCAACATGTTGCATTCTTTTTGTGAAAATGCTTGTAGTAAAATGATAAACGCATAATAGAGAAACATTGGCTTTATCTTTTCTTGTTTTCTCTATAATACTTACAAATGTTAGTTGAAGATTTTTTATTCCCCTTTAAATTTTACTACCATTTATTCTTTCAATCTCTAACTGATCTGATATTTACATACAATCTTTATATAAATATCTATTAATTCTACTCAAGTGTATCCAATTTATATCAGGCGTACTAGTTAGTATTGTTTGAAAACAAATAATAAATTAATATTTAACTAACTAAATTAACATTTCTTTAAATTGAGAAAATTTGAATGAAAATGTAAAGAAAGGATTTCCAGCCAATGATTTTTCAGAATTATTTTTTAAAATCCTGACATGATGGTAAATTTCAAGTTATTCTTTTTAAATTTAATAAATATGTTAGTGTATCGTGATTTTTCTAAATCCTAAGATATTATAATTAATTCTAACTATTTTTTTACACATACTACAAGATTCTTGCTGATTAAATCGTGATGTACATGCAAACATTAGTTATAGTTCAGAATCTTATTAGATTAGACACATCGTTGTTTTTAGTAAATAAATTCCCATTTAAAAATAATTAAAATTTAAATGCATTGTTCATAAGTCTAGCGTTATTCGAAATATACTTAAAGAATTAATCTATGTGGTTCAACAAATTCACAAATGAAATTGTTTCAGTTCTGTTAGTTCTTAGTCAACCCAATTATATAATAAGACATTGGGATTGTTAATGAAGCTTTGAAAGAACAAGTAAATGACAATTATGATATAATTACTTTGTAATTCTTTGAATAAATGCCAACTAAAATCTCGTCCATACGTCATCTACATTAATAATGAATCTCTAATTTTCTCGAATACCTTTTCAATTACATAACGTTTACTCGCTCGCGAAATTCGCGCCTTTCTTACTGTTTATGTTTATTATATTTTTCACCATGGCAGTTTAAGAGCTAGCTTCTGTGCATCCAATCGGTGGAATGCCACTGCGGATATCTTACCTATTTACTTACAGGTTCCGTAATCAACAATAACAAACCTTTTCCTAGGCACGCACTCATTAAATCAATACTTCTCTCTGTCTCACACTCTATCTCAATAGCTCACAAATAATATCATCTCTAAATAATCGTAGATTATAGTTTTCCAATCTCGATGATGTGGCGAACTAAGCTGAAAATTTATTTTCATAAATCATCGACCAGCCTTTTTATGGCAAAGTGCAAGCGTAGATTCGGTGTGTGATGTATAAGGAAAGAAATTGACATATAAAAGGCGATCGTCGGAAGAAAGGTTGTTTCTGTGCACAAATCCAGCTGATTATCTTAGATTGCTAATTAAGTAACGAGTGCAGAAAGCGCTACCCGCGAAAAATTCCAAATTTATGTTTAGTGCATCGACAGCCCAATATAAAGAAAATGTTTTTAGAAATCACGTCTATATAACACTTTTTAGTTTCTAGGAAAGATAAGGGAGAATTTAGTAATTAGATAGACAATTATTTTACTCAGTAATTCCCTTTCAAGGATTTAAATTTCTTTTTAATCTTAAAGTGCATTCTTATGAAACACAAATTAACGTGCCTGGGTATATTCTATGTAAGCGTATCTTCTAAAAAGACAGTGTCTTACAAGAATCTATTAAAATTTAGTAAATAAAATTTCAACATTTGTCAGTATGTAAATATTTCAGAATAATTCATGCAAACAGGATGTGTCGTATTCGATAGAGATAATTCTGGATTTTTTCAGGCGCCTAGCACTCAATATTTAAAGTTGCTATATTAGACGTATGCTCTTCATAGATGCTTTTCCACTTTTCCAGTATTAAATTCTATTAATTTGCAATATATGATATATACTTTTTATTTATATATATTTATATTTATTAATATATCATTCATTTATTTATACGCTTGTTATCCCTTAGTCGCTTTCATAATTTTCTATAAAGACGGCACAAAGCTGAACGGCTAGTGGTAAATACAAGTATTTTACAAGTATATCTATGCGGTTTAGAGAGTTCTTCGAGATTATGAGGAGAGTTTTCTTTTAGGAGATTTTTTCGGTCGTTTGAAATACAAGATCAAATGCCCGTTATACGCATTATCATTAAGCGAAGGATGACGTACGAATCATCTAAAAATTATGTTCTTGCGATTATTTCAAGTATTGTCAAGTTCTATTTCAGTTTCCCTAGTGAAACAAGAGCTTTTTATCCTTTCATTTATTTCTAATGATATGAAATACGCCATTTTTAGTGAATCGTTGTTGGAATTACATTTTTGAAATAGGAGTGTTAGAAAAACTATGGCTCAACGAAAATTATTTCAAAAGAGAAGTAGAGTAAGAAATCGTACAAAACTATACGGATTGTTTTGACTGAAACACAAGGTGCTGTACGAATTATACCATTACTTTCACTATTTAGGAGAATTCGTGTTTGTGCGTCAATTGATTGGAGCGTCTTAAATCATTAAATCACCAAATTTGAAATAGTACAAGTCGAAAACCGAATTGACAATGAATTCAGAAATATAGAGACAGATAGTCTAGAGCAACGCGTTCTCTGAAACGATTTGAGCTTGGTGGATCAGCGTTAATTTTAGAACCAATAAGTTCTCGTTTTGTTAATAGCATTATTTATACAAAGTTTTTACGAATTGTGATAAAATAAACTAAATTTTCATCGTGTACGTGAATTCGAAACCCTACTCTATGAATTTTAAACGTGCTTATGAATAGTCAGTTTAATTATAACTAAACATTATTCAAATCTTGAATTTTAACTACTTATTACAATATCACTTATATTTTGTTTCTTTGTTCTTTATAAACATGAAAATAATTGATTTTGTGCTTTATATTTACTCGCGATGTACACAATCGTAGGTAAGACAGCGGATTAACGTAAAAAAATGATCTTAATTTTTGTAAACATTCATATAAAGATAACAATACACCTTTTGATTTAAAAAATTCTTCCACTTATACTTGTACTTTTCTAAGCTTTACGTCTACAAGACGCAGCTGGTTCTAATCGCCATAGCTCACGAAGCCCTAATCCTATATGGTTCTATACGCTCTCATACTTCTCAAAATTGAAAACATATATCACAAAATTTACATAAAATGTTCTGTTTTCCTTCGTTCATATGGTATGTTGTATTTTCAGTACGCGTACATGTTTGTATGTTTCTGTCTCGTTCTCTTGCTCTCTCTCTCTGTCTCTCTCCATGTCTCCTTAGTTCATCACTCTCGTATTTTTTTTTTCATAATTATGATCTCGTCAACATGCACGCATAATAACTCTCGCACGCTCGTAAATTACATCTACGCTTTGGTTTAGTTCTACGATCATTCAATCCTCCCGCTGCGATTCGTCGTCATCGCGTAGTCCACATCGTTTCGAGTGTTTCCCCGTATCGATGACTCTCCCACAAACTACCACCCGGTGATAAAAGACGCTTCGAAAAAATGTATATATAAGAAGTCTTGTACAAAGTTTGATATTGCAAGATTTGCCAGTGCAATTATAAGAACAGACATCTGGAAGATATGTGTGACTCCCCCCGTGTATAACATCGTGTATCGAAAGCGAATAGAAAAAAAAAAATTGGTCATTGAATCGGACGCTGCGTTGATCGGCGCGCCTCCCTTTGTCGTCGCTGAAGCTTGAGAACTTTGGCCGCGAGACCCAACTGGAAATTTTCTCGTCGAGCTGAGCTGCCAGCGAGACTTTGTGCGCGATGACTCCTACACGAGCGGTTTCGGGGACGACTGCGCGGTACCCGCGTGTTGGCGTGTGCAGTTACGACTCGACGCCTGCAGCACACGTTGACGAGAAACGGCGAGATTTGGAGCGGTGAGGGCACTACCGCTCTTTTTCACCCTGCGGACTTTGGTCCAGGCCTGCCTCTGCAAAGCAACGGATCAAGGGATCAGCATAGGTTTATATTTTTTCAATAAAGTTAAAGATCCGACGAGGAATCGTCTGAAGTTAAGGTAGACACAGTGAACGTTTTTCGACTTACCTACACAAACCACTCTTCTTTCTGACCTGACGATATGTCGCTGTAACAAAAATTAATTTATATTATTATCTTTGTAATATTATATAATAATTGTACAGCGCGCGATGAATTTTAAAAATAATAATAATAAGTTTTGTACAAAAATAATGAATTCAAATAACGATTAGATAATAACTAAATACAATTTAAAAGCGATATTTCTTACTACATTTAAATGCATGCATAACTTGCTTGTCTGTCAATTAAGAACTAAGTTCATCGCCTTAAATCTCATCTGATACATACTATTATATCTTAGACATCAGCATTTAACTATATATAGATATTCAAATATACATCTAACTATAACATAATATTTCATAAAATTCATAATTAGTTTAATATAACAATTTCAGGAAATTAAGTGTACCCACCAAGGTACCCACCTTACGATTCTTTTCAAATTTCAAAGATAAATAATGTTATTTATTACATTAGACTTATAAAAATTCGTTTTCCAATGAGTAAATTATGCTCTTCAAATTCTTTTAAATCATTTAAATTTAAATTAATCATATTTTAGAATTTTTTAGGCTACTATTAGCAACAGCTAATGGAACGAAAATCATTTCACGAATTATATTTTACAGTCTATACCATAGAGAGAGAAAAGTATTATGCCGATTACCTATATACTGAGGTTAGTGATTAAAAATGATAAATTCCGTAGGAATAATTTTTCAAGTTTTTAAGGGCTGATTATATAAAATATAATAATATTCGTAGAAGTTAAGTAATCAGTTCCTAAAAACTTAAGAAACGAGTCCTATAAAATTTTATCGTTCATAGGATTAGTTATTAATCATAATTATTACTGCACTTTTCGCTCCGTATAACTGCACAGTAAAACTTTATACCCTCAAGCTTGCGCATGCTTAAGTGCAGTCCGATTTAGAAAGAGCGTTAATGCTCGCTGTAGTATAATGTGGGCGGCCAAGCGGCAGTTGGCCACCGGACGTACCTGTCAGATCCGTGGTTCCTCACTTTGCCTGGCAGTAGAGGCGGACCCGGGCCGCGCTGTGCCCGTGCCTGAGGCCCGCAGGGTGCAGCCAGTTTCCCGGCCGGGGTAACGTCGTCGCCCCTTGGATGCCGCTCATCATCGGCCCCATCTTGAGACTCGTCATCCCCGCGGGCATACCCGCGGATGCCCCGTTCGAGCCGTACATCTGCTGCACTGTAATACACGAACGAGTGTTCAATTAGACACGAATAGCGTACTTGTTACGGTTTAAGCGCAAGCAATTGATTCGGGTACGGAATGGTATTCAAGAAACATAATTTCGTTCCTTCATTATCTGATAATACATTATCGACCAGGAAGAGCTTGCCTAATAGTATCTCGTCTGCTTTATGAAAATAGGCTTCAAGGATCATTACAGTCGAATAAGGAAACGAAGTTTCGATAGTGAAGATATTGAATAATCTCGGTCCCTATCTCCTACAGTTTTAAAAATCACCACCGGCGTTCTATTAGGCGCGGGTATATTAAGCTGCATTAAAGATGCGCATGCACAATGACAAAAAAGTGCAAAGATAAAGAAAAACAAGTTTATGGCTCTCAGTTATATATTTACGTGAGTATGTTATTTTTTTTCGATCCTAAATAGCCGTTTCCACATCTTATTAAGTTACTCGTGTGAGATAAACAAGTTTTTTCTTCTAAAGAACTCCTCACCCCGCGTTCCAGTCAATTTGGTGGGAAAAAAACCGTAAAGCGTGTAAACGAATTCAGTGGATCTCTATATCGCCACCCCTTGTGCCCCACTCGCGTAACCTGCACCGTGTGAAAAGCTCTCTTCAACTGTAGCTCACGTGTATTCACCTCTATAATACGGTATATTATAATACCCTGCTTGAAATTTTTATGAATTTCTGAGAATTATGATATGTGCCACGTTAATTCTAATTTTATAGGTCAAAATTAATCTCCAATAGGTTTATTTTTAATTTCTTTCATCCGATTCAAAAAGTTATTAAAGACTAATAATTTATTAGCCTACATTTTATAAGAATTGAGTAGAATTATACGAGTATATTAATACAATACATAATGTGACTAAAGCTTTTTTAATATAGATAATGTGTTACAATTTACAAATACTTAGAATATCGATCAATATTTATTCTTTTTTTTCCACGAATATCATTTTATACATGAAATACGAAAGGTGCGCATAAGAACTTGTAGAAAGGAAACGTGTACATCCAGAAAATAGCATAAAATCCCCCTTAAGCTTTCGGCCCATATACGGGTTAAATCGATTTACGAGACATACGGAGAGTGCTTTACAGTTCCGAAGAATACGTTTAACGTACAGCCTGCATGTTCATCGGCATCGAATTCTTCGGTGTTAAAACGTTCACCTATTCAAGCGTACAGAGTTCCTTTCTTTGCATCATTTGGTTTTAGGCGCTTGTTCGGATCTTTTACTACTGCTCCCAAAAGTTTTAACAACTTTTATTTAAATAAATTGATTGAAAGATTTTTATTTTTTACATTCACTTTGTTTTAATTATATTAATAAACAAGTTTCAATAGTAAGAATTTTCAATAAACATTTTTAGTAATGAAACAAGGTTAATATTTCAAACATTTTATGAGCAGTTTTAACAACATTTCAGGGTCAGTGTTAGCTTATCCAGCAAAGCGTTGATTAAACGAAGATAATTACTACATTTCTGGCTATATAAACAATAAACCTTTGGTAAATAATGAACAAGAAAGCAGTTATTAATAATAATACAAAGTGATAAGATTCTGCGTCGCTGCAAATCATAATATTATGATTTGATAATGATTAAAAAGTTATGGTTTAAGTGTAAATATGAAATGTAAATATGAAGAAATTTTTTAAAATAATTCTTAAATTTATCTTTGATATTTTGATTCACTTTAAACCTTTTTTTCTAGAGATTTGACCTAAAACCAATTTTCGCTGTCTAAAACCGTTCACGTCCCTTACGAGTTCCCGGTCCACGTGAAAGTCATTCAAATTTTACAAGCATTTCTACTTTAGAACTGATCTCATTCGAAGACCATCACGTGCCGAAACCCTTTTTTTACGAGTTCCCTACTAATTAGAGAACTATTCGAATTTTCATTAGAATTTCGTGAAACCTCGTGAGAGTCGTTCATCCTCCAAAATCGCTTTTTTATTACGGTATGAAAGCGTATTTTCCTCGAAATAATTCTTTTATCGTAGAAGTAAAAAGTGCTCTGCTCCGATTCGTAACGCATAAGAGAATTAAATAACTCAGAGTGACAAAAATCTTCAGTTTTCTTGGCAAGTTAATCCTTCGGAGAAGTCAAGCGGGCTCTTCAAAAGCATTTGAATTATTAAGACGCACGTTGCAACATTAACCGAGCCTCTCGCAGGTCATAAACTTAGCGCGCGACCGCAAAGCAAATGTTGGGTTTCTAGATAATCGCCAGAGTGCGAGGGACAAAGGCGCCGCGCGACGCGGCCGAGGCTAAAAGCCGATCTTGAAACTGGCCTCGTTCCTCTTTGTAAAACGTATAAAGAAGCGCCGGGGGGATCAAATTTAGCCCGGGACAATGGAGGAGGGCGCGGGTCATTCCACGGCTGGCGTAATTCTGCCAAAGTCGGAGGGCGGCCCCGGATTTCCGATGCGCGTAAAAGCCAGGGGGGGCCGGAGCGGCGAAAGTAATATCGGATCCGCTGCATGTCGCCGCGGCTCGCGCCCACATTCAAAACCGCCTCGGCCCGCGCGCCTCTACCCTACTTTCAATATCTCTCCCGACTTTTCCCCGCGTTCTCTCGCCCCCGACCATCGGTCTTGCGGCTGCAACGGATGCTCGTCTGAGGCCCGCCTGATCAGATCGCACGACTACTCCTCGTTTATTTTGGATGCGCGCCGCGCCCTCTCCCTCCCGTCCGGGAATCGATCAGCTTTATCTCTGGCGTACGCGGCTTTTTTCCCTGGCTGAATTGTTCCTTGTTTGGGCGCTACCCGTTTCAAGAGAAAAAGTCTTTTGACGCCAATGCTGTTAATTATGTAGGATGAACGGAATTCACCGACTGTTCCTGTAGCTTTTTGCGGATGACGCTGACTCCTCTATCGTATCAAGAAAATTTATGTTGGTTCAAGTTTGTGCTTGTCATAGTCTTCTACCGATACGATATGTATCATGGATAAATATTCAATCAACAAAATATTACATTAATATAACACATTTCTAATGTTATCGTCTAGTTAGCTTCCTTGCTTTGCTTTCAATCCTACAATTATACCGATAAGGTATCTTGAAAAAGGACAGTTTGTCTTCTTATCAACATCAGTAATGATTTTAAAGAAACACTTCATTTTTATTTATTTATTTATTTTAAAAATACAAACTGTCTTTATCGAGTTTATATTAAAATTGTTATTTGTATCGATATGCATTTAATATAGAAATAGCCTTCTGCATATGCATGCAAAATAAATAATACACACACTTTTACCATTCTGCTTTTTTTTACTTCATATACCCCTATACTATACTTTTATTTCAACATAATTATATCAAGCATGGAAATTTTACTTTTGTACGCTCGATTTTTAGTAATATTTGCACTGTCTGAAAAAGAAAACAATACGGCTTTTACGTTTTCAATATCCTGCTTCTCATAAAACCATGTACAAAAATAAGCCTTTTTCGATGATTATTTTTTCAATAAGTAGTTGATATCGAATACAAATATTTAATAATTTTTATTTGTTTTGCTCAATACAGCCTCGTAATAAGTTTCAATTGTTCTATATATAGATAAACGTGCGACACGCGATGTTCACACTTGTCTCTGCCCGAACCAGCTCATAACAAGTAGCGAAAGCGGAGTTTGCCACTTAGAGAAAGGGAATGAGGTCGTTGGACTTATAAGCTCTTGCAGTCGCATACCGATTAATTAATTTCTCCCGACTAACCGTGATCAACGAGATCGACGACGAGCTTTGAGACGTCTAGGCGAAGTCGGCGCGGAGGTAGCTTCGGAAACTCGCCCTGCGGTGCGTAACGCGCGCGGTGCACTTTAACGCCACGGGCGTAGCTTGGGCGTAAAATTGCCCGCGGGCGCCGAAACTCCGGCATAAAATTTCTGATCATCGACGGCGTCGGTCCACGGCGCCGCGGGCTGCAACTTTAAATTGCGTTCCACGGGCGGGGGGGAGGCAAGGCCGCGCAAGCTTTAAACAATCTCCCAACTTTTAATGCACCCCGACCCTATTACAAGGGCGCCTCGTTGCAACCGCGAACCTCCCGGAAGCGTATTAGAATTTTCCGGGCCCTCGACTGCGCGTCGAAACTTGGACTCTGCTTCTTCCCTTCCTCGGCCTTCTCCTCGAGCAGCTTGTTTTACGTCCTTTTTACGCGCGCCCACCACTGCGCGAATCATTACTTTTGTCGCGTCGTTGCGAGGGGCGATTGTCCCCCTTTCGTTTCGCGCGCGTGCTTTAATTTAAACTCGGAATTGTGAATCTTTGCTGCCTCGACTTTGTTGTGGTTGGCCCAGACCGCCTGCTTTATGCTTCGCTTTTATTATACGTGTATATTGCATGGAGGCGAATGGTGCATAGCCAACTTCGTCTTTGTATCTACTTTGAGGAAGAAAAAATATAACTAATTTACAGCAAACAAGATAAATTATTACAAATATCTTATTATACGAATCATTTCTTCGTTGCTGAGTCAATTTACTTTAAAATATAATCTGCCGGTTTATAATATTAAATTATTTGAGATTGTAAAATATACAATGTAAGAATTTATTATTTTTCAAATACATTGAATTATACGTACATCTCTACTATTTGTATAAACAAATTAGAAGTAATCATTTTATATTATAATCTATATATAAAAGTTTGTGAGTCGTATCGAAACATAAACAATCAGATTTGTTTGGTTTTTTTGAGAATTTTCAACACTTCTATTTTATGTTGACTGATGAATAAATGATAGAAATGCCATGAAAGAAAAAAGAAAGATTTAATTATAAAGATATTTTACACACATTTCCGAGTTAACGCAAAACACGTGGCTACTTTATATTATGTCAAATATTACAAAATCACGCTTTACTAATAAAAATTATCCAGGAATTTTTACTATGCCCCCTAATAAAATTAATACAGACTGATTAAGTTTAAAAATCATAAAATATTGTAATAAAAATATCTATTATTTTAGTACTATTTGCTACATATTGTGGGAAGGTTTTTAATATAAAGTTTGCTAATTTCTTGAATTTGATGAGTCTGTGATCATTTCACAGAGAGTGGAGTAAAAAAACTTTAACATTTCTCTTAGTGTACGCATATCAAGAAATACTCTATAAACATGTCCTTGACCCAAAATACTGATTATACACTCATACTCAATGTTAATTAAACTAAAACATTTAATCTGATTTAATAGTTATAATGAAATGCTCAAAAATGAGATATTTGATTTTTTTTATATTAAATTTCTATATTTAATAGTTACGTAAAAATTACGTTTGTAACTTTTATCAGTTACATATTTTATATTTTAAACGTTTACAAACCAATTTTATGTACACGATAATATTATTAAAAAATATTATGTAGAAAAAAAATGTTTATGTATACACTCTATTAAACACTTTTCTATGTAATATTTTTTAACGACATATTAACGTGTACATAAAATTGTTTTGTAAACGTTTAAAGCATTAATAAACATAATTTTATTATTTTCATAAATGTCTAATGCAATATTTTTGTAATCAAAAGTTTGATAACTAATAATAATAGTTGAATACTTTAAAATTAAAAACTATTTTCTATGTACGATATTATAAAATAACGCATAAAAAATATTTGGTATCAAAAATCATACATGTATAATATTTAATTGTTTTTTGATGAAAATATATAATCGCTTATGCTTCATATTATTCTGTATTAAAAATATGGTACATATTTTTAAACTCGCCTTAAAAGTAAACAATGATTATACGGACAATGCATTCTATGCCGAAAAATATTGAAATAAATTTTTCAAAGGGTTATGTATTTTCAAATGCATTCTTTAAATATTTAAATAAAAATAATTCAAAACTCAATAAATATAATCTCTTCAGTGAATTGTATTGTAAAATATTTTTATATTTATAGGAACGGATAACCATTATATTCTAAAAGTTTAATTATAACAGAAATTTTTATAATTAATTATAATTGTATAATTAAAGCGTTTACAATGAATGTTTAAAAAACTCTATAATAATTTATAGAACGTATAAATTAAGTAATTTAATTAGTGATATTTTTATACATTAATTCATTGTAGGTAACTTTCATTAATTCTTTGCAAAAATTTTAAACAAGTTATGTCATTTTTCAAAAAGCGTTTGAAGATCTCATAAATTTAACTACTTTGAAATTTTACTTGCAGAAATTCTTCTAACTATATTCATTTTACTAGTGAACTAAAATTTAAATCTGTATTATGACTTTTCTAAAATAAAAACTAGAATTAAAATTCGTAATTTATACAAAAATGGTTTGAAAAATCTAGTTTCCTTCACCTATTATTTTTGAATTCTATTAATAATTAAAAATATTACCATGGAATGCAATTGAAAAAGGATCTAAAAGTTAATATTATTTATTACACTCTTTTTATTCGTTTTTTGAATAATGTTAAATATTGATTGGCTAAAATTTTGATAAAAAACGCAAAAAAGCGGGTTAAACGATGTTCACTTTGAAATACGGCCAATACCGTGTAATCATCACTACATTTCTTCACATTTGAATTTATAAAATGCGTGTAAAACTTATGCGATAGTTAACGATATCACTCATTAAGTAACTTAATTTAAATTTTTTAAAGTTATTCTAAAATTTAATTTACTTTAACTAACCTTAATTTTTCTATATTTAACTTCATAAACATAATATATACATAACTATAATTCAATAGTTTACTGCATAACTGAACTTAAAAAAAGGTTAAATAAATCTATTTTTATACGCAGTATAGCTTCACATTATTCTCGTAACTCTGTTACAGTCAGCTACTGGATCTACACTTTCAAAAGGACAAGCACCTGTGCTAAATGTCAGACACGATTGGACCGGTACTCCATCTCCTCGGTGAACATGCCCTCGGCGAAAGGACTCTTGTCCTTGGTGCGGACGAGATGGAAGCCGCGAGTAGTGTGGTTGACGGGGTCCCCGGCCAGGGCCGCGGGCAACCTCGGCGGGCAGAGGCCGATGAGGTAGGCGAGGAAGCTGGAGCAGGGCCAGCCGTTAAAGCCGACCTTGCTGTTGATGGACTCCGCGAAGTACAAGGCGGCGCGGTGGTGGCTGCAGCCGAAGGCGTTGCGGGTCTCCCAGCATCCGGGCTGGCTCACACCGCCGTTCATGTAGAAGTCGACGTGACCGCTGGGCTCGACCTTGCCCTGGATGAAGGCGTTCGTGTGGAAGACGTCGACGAACTCGGCGTCGCTCTCGTCGAGCTTCTCGTCCTTGCTGACGGTAACGAAGAGGGGCATGGCTGGATCGAGGCCCGTGATGCGCGGCAGGAGGTACGGGCGCAGGTTGTTGGCCGCGTACGCGGGCACGTGGGCCCCGAGGGAGAAGCCGATCACGTGGATGTCCGTCGCCCCGTAGTCGCGCAGTCTCGCGATCAGTTGGGCGAGGCACTCGCCCACGTGGGGGACGTTGTGCACGGCCACGGGGTAGCAGGGCCCGGCGGCCAGGCGCTGCCAGTCGACGGCGATGACGTTGACACGCCCGCGCACCAGGTACTCCCTGCGGATCTCCAGGAGTGAGTCCAGCTGCATGTCCGAGTTGTACCCGTGGACGATGATCTTGGTGGGCAGGGCCACGTCGAACTGCGTGTCCGCGAGATTCGAGCTCGTGTCGTTCACCAGGACCTCCTGGCCGTTGCGGTAGGTGCTCCGGGTGTAGAGGTAGAAAGCCACCTCCTCGTCGGGGCAGACGCGGTTCGTGTTGACGAGACAGGGCCCGATGAAGAAGTCCTTACCCTGGACGACGAGCAGCTCGTCGACCGCGGCCGCGTCCTGCGTGCGCACGCGGTGCAGGAGGCACGAGAGGACCACCAGGAGGCAGAGGGAGCAGGCCAGGACTCCCCGGCGACAGCCGGTCATCCTCTTGCCGGGGAGCGCCGGAGCCGTTTTCCTTGGTTGTGCGCCTCGCTCCGCTCGCGTCCACTGCGACAATGACGAGGTCATTGTCACACCGCTATGGTATAGCCGCCGCGGCCGCCACTCCCGACTCGTGTCGCCGCAGATATTGCGCGGGGGGCTTCGATAGGAATATCGCCGGGATGCCGGTCCGCAAGCAAATGTAACTGCTGGCATCGACCAGTACTCTTCCTATATCATGCTGCTGTTCCTGATAAACCAGCCGCACGATTTAGCGATAACGTTCTTACGCCTTGATCTGATCTAATTATCACTCTCACGAATGTCTCATTGCATAAGATAAGTTTTCTTTCATTCATTTTAAAGTTTTTCATGTATATTTTTTATTTAAGAGTTTATTTTAGTATCGAACGACTTCAACTTTACTGTTATTACCTCTTAATAATTTAATTATAACCATTTATATTAAAAAATTAATGTTGCGGTAATAAAATTCAAAAACGAATGTTGTAGTAATATGCACATATTTGTATGCGTAAAGCACCCAAGGCGTTTGCTACAATAACTTTTTTTGTTATAATTTTATACACAACGAATGTTTTCACTATTATACAGTAATAGTGTTTATCATAGCTGAGTTTTTAATACGTAGTTTACGAAGGTCGAGGCATTTATGAATTAACTTTGCGCTACGCTTGATAAGGAAGAGCAGGGCATTGCGTTTCATAGCAATATGCATTCAAGTAAAAGTTAAGATAAGTAAATTGTAATAGAAATTTCGCTTCCGCGATTGGAACTTGCGTGACTAAGGGCCATTGCTCACCTTCTATGAGCCATGAATACCTAACCTCATAGGGTTGATAAATTCAAAAAAAGCTCGAGATATGGCTAATAAGTTTTATTTATACAATCCAGGAATCGAAAAACCTATTTAGAACATCTGGCTGCGATAAACACAGAAACGTACTGTATTCAATTGATTTTTTTAGAGTCATTAATTGAATACTTTACATATAATAACGGATATAAAATTGCAAATTCAAAATATTTGTGGATCGAAACGATAATGATTTCGTAAAAATTGTTTTATATCCGAAGTCATTTGCAATATAATTAAATTATTAGGAAGTAAATTCAAACATTAATGTACTATAATAATAAAATTTCATTAGTATTATAAAATTGCTTATGCATTTTGTATTTATTCATATATTCCAAGTACATTGAAAGTTGTGAATAAAAAATAGAGGTGATAACAGAATTCATTCAGCAAGAACATATTAAAAGTAATCCAAACCATTTAACGAGAAAATTCATTAATTCAGTTGGTATCTTTGTTTGAATAATATGTTTTGAGATTGCCAGGTTTGCAAGTTCAACAAGAAACAGATACAATTTCATACTTTTAATCCATAGCTAATAGTAAAAAATTTATAATAAATATTAACTGCCTATTAATTAGTTAATTTACAGCGAACCCTACTTCCTTTGGCAAACTTTAACAAAATTTCTGAACTTTATGCCATATTTTATCAAGAATTGCAAACTATATTATGATAATCTTCTTTCACAGTCAAGCAGACTATATATATTACAGACTTTCACTAAAGTAAGCAATAATTCAACTGGTTCAATAATCGAACATAGACAAAGCCCCTATAAATAGTGGCCGGCACGAAAAGCAAAAGCCAAGCCTGAACATCGTCGTAACCGGCAGGGCACGTCAGCGCTTCCGATTCGCGGAAACGCGGAAAGCGCGGGGAAAAGGAGCGTGCCTGCACGACGGAGCTTTCACTGAGGCGCGTGCGCTTTTGATTTTGAATCGAACTTTCTCGCGCGCTCGCGCACTTTCCAAACTAATCACTCTTACTCTCCGCGCTTTCAAACGCCGGCCGAAACTGCCTTAGCATTCGAATGTGTAGCGGGTTTGCCCAGCCGCTGACCCAGTTGGTTGCCGGCGACTTGGGCACGCCCGCGCGCGCGCCCGGGAATCTCGACTCATTGACAGTCCCATTGTGCCGCGCGGATTCGCCGCTCGCCCATTCGTGCCACTGGGTCACATTCCCTTCGTTTTCATTCAGGCCCCGGGAGGTCGCCTTGTACCATTCGCCCGGGGCTCTTAGATCTGACAGGGGCACGTGAGCGGCAGTGTTAGAGACGTGTTTGTGATGCGTACAGTAGCAGGCTGACGTGTATCTCCATGGTCTCCCGGCTTTTCCCTCCACGAGCTTTGTCGTTTATTATATCCTATTTGTATGTGCAGTTAAACTCCGTATACTACATTATCGCACGCACTCGGGATGTGTGCAGATAGCTTTTCATCATTTCTACGCTGCAGCTGAGCATAATAGATATGTATTTATCAGTACAATAGATAAGACATGTTATTCAACAGATAAAATTAGGTATACACATATGCATATAATCAGACAAGGGCGCGGAAATATATGCAATGCAAATGTTATGCGTGTGCGAGAAGTGTAAGGGAGTGCAAATGCGCACAAGGGTTTGTTGTTTTATGATTGTAACTGGCGAGAGAAAAATAGTGCACGGACGCGAAGCGATGAGACAAAGCGAAAAAAAAACGGAGAAAGGTATTCGAGAGCGTGGCCGCCGAGCTGACCAGAGCATTTGTGCGACAGTTAATCATAAGTTTAACAATAATTAGTAAAAATATTTCAAGTAATATATAATCAAATATAAACTTTTTGTATTAAATGAAAAGTGATCAAAGTTTTAACTAATGAAAAACAGACGGTATAATTAAATATTGGCGCATGTACAATAATTAATAAGAATACATTAATAATGATATATTATCCTGATTTTAGAACAATAATTAATATTTGTCACTTCTAATGATATCAAATTATGTTTTCATTGGAAATTAATTATGCTTCACTTTTTGTTTAGAAACTAGTTGAACTGAAGTTTGAAGATTGAAGAAGTACTAAATGAGATCCAAAGTCTACGTTTACGACTTAATTAAACTTGCAAATGTATTTTGTATAGCCTTAAAATGTTGTTCGTTAAAAGGAAAACTTTGTAAAGTCCTCGTCAAAACACTGTATACTAAAAATATCATATATAAACTTTTATATTGATTTTTTTATTTAATCACATGAATGTACTTGTATTTACCGTCTATATATTCCTAATTTTCAAATTTAGATTTCTGTAAACAGATTGCAAGAAAGTATATAAATATATATCATTCAATAATCGTTATTATTACTATAGATGATTAATTGCATTTGCATAATATTAATTCTCAAAGCTGAATTGAGCACATTAATAATGCCAAGTATTCGCAAATGGATGAGTGTGGGAATTTTTATATTTATCGAGGCATTGACAAAACCTCAACTACACTTTCGTATTGTTCTTTACAATCCTATACAACTTAAACCATATACGGTGATATGTTTGTTATGTAACAGAAAGTATGGAAAGTTGTGAGCTCACTCTCTTTTGTTACAGCACACATAGCAGAAGTTGAAAAATTCTAAAATTGGCTTTTATATAAAGACTGCAGTTTCAAACTTAGTCTATTAGACTAAATGTAGCTTTAAAAGTGACAAAAGCTCCCCATTACAAATGTAATTTCAGCCATGCACTAAATCAGTCTACTTCTTGCTCAAAATAATGACAGTTGTAATCTTTCATCAGCGAGTTTGACTAATTTGGCTGTTTTTTATCTTTCACTTTTTCACCGCATCCTCGCCACTCGGCGTCACTGTGGCCGCTGTAAGCAAAAGAAACAAGGGCGCCTCGTTGTTCCTCGGGAAACAAAGGCGGAATCAAACGAAAAATCCGTCCCTGCGGCATTTCCTCGGAGCCGCGAGCAAGTGATTTACTCTAACGAAGCCGCGCGCAAGCAGAGCCTCGTTCCCAAATGCATAAGCAATTTTCCGGCGAACGAGCCCGCGGTAGTTGCGCGAGGCCCGCGGTCGCCCCGCGAAAGGAGACAACGGCGCATACGGAAGAGCACGCGAAAGAAATAAATTCCGGGGAGGCTGCAGCCTCCATTTGCAAGGGGCAGGGCGGGCGCGGCGGGGAAACACGACCGCGTCGGCGCTGTTCTTTTGGAACTGGGCCAGAACACGCGGCCGCCTTCGTTTCCGAATTTTCCCGAGGTGGGCAAACACGCGCGTACGAGCAAAATATTTGCGAGGACCAGCCAAGTGGGCGGCGCCCCCGCCGCCCTTTTATCGTCCCCGGTAAACAGGATGGATTGTTACTGCCTCGCCGAGATAATTAAACCGAGGAAATCTCGTAGCTGCTAGCGCAAGTGAGAATCGAGGTGAGGCTTCTAACTGGCCCGAAAACTAGCCCGTTTCCTCGAAATGTTTACAATTTTAGGTGACGCGGTAGAGATTAGAAGAATGTCAAGGTTAAGCATCGATCGTGACATCGATTGCATTACACCTTCCTCCATGAAAGTTTCAAATAGAAACAAACGTGCATACCACTGTACAGATTGCTACGTAATGTTGAGAAACACAAGCGTACCATGCACATAATAATCATACAAGCTAACACCGTGCAGCATTATTTGTACACAATTTATTATGACGTAATTTGGTTTATGCTCAACAATTACTTTCATTCATGAAAGATATGAAATACTTTTGGCATATTACTACGATACTAACTATTATTTTTATATTTGATATTATAGTGCACAGATATTTATTTTTTAATTCATAATATTGTAATCTTATATCATAGTTACATAGTAGTACAAGGCCTTTCGTTCTAATTTTTTCATTCTTACACGTTTTTAGTTTGTGCGTGAGAAGGACGTTTACGTTTTAAAGGTAAAATTATATTTTAAAAATTTTATATTAATGAATATACATATTTAAAATAATACTTATTTTAAATAATATTTAAATATTTAAAATATACATATTTATGTGTAAAACTACGAAAATCTAATCTGTACTTTTCCAAATTTTCTATAGTCTTAATTATTAACCAAGGTATATATAATGAAATTAATTTATGTCTCGATATAAAATGTAATGTAAAGTGTAAAATATAAAAGATTGAATTAAAGAATAGAGTAATTATGTTAAATCGGGTCCAACAATCAAAATCATAAGCATAACTGGCGGATGGATTGGCTAACTGAACTAAACGAAGGTTCATAGGTGATTTAAACTGTTCATTGTTCAACCTCATAAATGCCGGAAGTTTATCTTTTGTTTCAAACTGCATCCCCACCGTTTGAGTTGCAAATCTGTATGAACCCCAGGCACGATTGACTTATTGCGTTTAAAGCGCCGAACAGCTTAAGCTGCCTCTTTGAACTTTTAGCTGGCGGGGAGTGAATATTCTCTTCTGTGCTTCCCTTCCGCGATAATTTTCAAAAGGCGTACTATGCGCACAAACAACTTATGCTTTCAACTCTCGGATCAAAGAAAATTTGTTTTGTCATTGAAACAAGTTCGACATTAAAGCAGTGCAGCGTTAATGAGCGCAACTTTTGCTCATTTGGTAGGCAATCGATCGCTTTTGCCGGGCCGATCGAATTGAGTCGTTCCCGTAAAATCTGGACCGTTAATTACATCTTTTATTCAACATATTGGCCGATAGCTAGGAGCGCTGGACCTCACGAACCGAGTCTTTCAATTCATCCGAGCGGAAGTGGTCGGGCGTTCGGAAAGTGGACTTTCGTAATTCCCTCGCGAGTCGGTCGACTATATAGATGCAACCACGCGTCCAACTGTGTATGTGCGCACGCGCATAGGAATGCGCTCCAGTCGGCGATGTGCCGTGGTAAAATTCATTAAATTCGTCGATGGCCGGCATCGCAGTTATCCCGACGATACGCTCCATTTAATCGAAACTACGATATGACTAATGCGCGGGCCTTTGACTCTGCCGAAATTCGTCAAAGCGGCCATTTGCAAGAGTAATTTCACAAATTACCTATTTAATTGCATGGAAGGGGCATACTGTGATTAGCGATGAAAATGTGTTTTCCCAATGCTCCACCGCGATTGACTTCACAATTTAACGTATTTTTTGGATCAATTGTAACGATACATTTTAAACAGCTGGTTCGTTCAAGTAAATACAGCTTGACGTGATGCATGATTTTCGTAGCAATTAATTAATATTTCAATTGAATTTAAAATATTTGTAAATATATTTTATATTTATTAAAACAGAGTAATTCAATCTGTATGAGATTCAATATAAAAATAAATAAATATATTCAATGTTAAATAATCGCCTTTCATACTCAAATGTTTTTAATTTTACTCTGAATGAAATTTTATAGTAATGTTTACCACTCTATGATAGAATGATAATACTAATTAAATCAAAGAGGTTACTAAATTTTCTAAAAAAATTTATCATTATTTTATTAAAAATTACTTATTTTTACTTAGCAATTTTTACTATAAATATTAGTGATACGTTTATATTAACCGGTCTGTGATTTATTGATATGAGAGTATACTAAAAATTACTATAACGTTTTTAGTGCAGTGGTTGGCACTCAGTTTGATACTTTTCTTTGAATTTAAAATTTGATTATGACATCTTATGAATAAATATTTAAATTAACCGTTTACAATTTAATATTTTTGCCCCGGTATCTTTTACAGATTCGATTAAAATTAGTCACATTAACTTGGCCACTACGTGATTAATCTCTTTAGTCATTAGTCGAGGACCAATTGCCGGTTTCGGCGACACGTTCCCGAAACAAAGCCGTTCCGCGCGAGTCATTGTGCGAACAGCTCTGAGAAATCGCTAATGACATTTCCCTTTCAACGCCGTCTTCGAAGAGAGCAGCGACTCGCCCATAGGATCTCGTAAATTACATTCCAGACCTAAGCGTCTGTGGGGCTAATCAAGAGGTCTTTGCGCGAACCGTTTCTACCACGCTTATAAAACTTAATTCATGCAAGGAAGTTTAGCTATTTTTGTTTCGTGAATATTAATTCATAAGGCATTTTAAAATATAAGTTTAAATCAAATTTTCAGGGACATATAAACTCTTATTAGAGATTGTGAGAGATCAAACCGTAGGGAAAAAGCTATAATATATGGCATTACAAAATCAAGGCTTTTCTGAGGTGACGCAATTCCAGGCGTGGAATTATCTGAAACCAAGAGTGAAAGGTTGATGATCAATGAAATGAAAATTTCCATGGGGAATCGTGTACAAAAATAGCCTCATTAAGAAATCGAATAATTCCAGACGGCGGATTAAAAATATAATTTATCTGCTTGGCTGAAGGTATATCGTCATAAAAAAGGAGCTCGACAGTATTGTTCATTTCTGCACTAAATAAGGAACTTTCCTACTTGCACGCTTTCTCGGGCTTTTTTACGACTTTGCTCGAGGTCGATAAATTTTCTTTTTAATCCCCGTCTCAAGGTAACTCCACCCCTCAATGAGGCTACTTTAGCACGGCCTCCATAGGAATCATATTTCAATGTATCTAGAGGTATCCTCTTAAAGACACTTGATCCAAAAATGAGAAGCATCAAGAAGCCCGCGCGGCTTTATGGCACTAGGTGTGTATGTACAGGGCTTGTGTACTCACGGGGATAGCTGACGGGCGGGTGTCCCTGGATGTTGTGCGCGTTGTGTATGTGCCTTGGCGTCGTCCCCCGCTGCCTGTAGAAACAGAGGACGCCGGCGGTGACAAGGCCGGCCGTCGCCAGGACCAAGCACACCATCATCATTGCGAACCAGGTGCTCTCCATCCCCATGATCGTCGACGCCTCCGTGTCTGCAAACGCACACGAGCAATCATTAAGAGTCGTAGTCGTAGGTGTATTCTGTAACATCTTCCTTGGTTGAATTACTCGATTCGTATAATGCATAATAAGACATTGATGATAGGATACTAGTGCGATCGTTGGAAGTATCTGTTTATAAAGATGAAACGTGATTTATTAACTCATTCCTGCATATTAGATGTCTTCGATCGGCTACTGATGACTGTACTATTCGTAACCGCGATACGACAGAAAAAATGAGATACGTGTAACATAAGCCTGTACATATGCTACACAGTAATACGCATGTGTATACGGTTTGCCTCTATTGTCACTTGTCGGTATTACAACATATTTGCTTCCGGTCTTTGTGCGCGCGTAGTATGTTAAATCCGAGGTTAAATCAAAGCATTACATACTGTATCATCTTTATAATTATTACTTAAAGCTTCGAAATTTTATGTCAGAATAAAACATGTTATTAAGATTGTAAAGATTATTTAAATATAAAAATCACATTTTATGCAGGAATGACGCGAGTCATTAAATGATATTATTAACAAAAATCAACACGTAAGATTAGAATAGAAAATTATATCATTGACAGTCGTAAAAAATTAGAATCAATAAAGAACCTGACGCAAATAGATCTAATGACTCATCGGCTAATTTGCGTGTAACTCTATTTTCATTGTCGAAATCGTTTCATAGGATAATGTGTCAAATAGAGCAAAAGGCCGGTATTTTTATCGTTAGAGATACTTAGATAATCTGCCTCGAAAAATTCAAGTAGCAAACTGTCAGAAGCCGAGCGCGAAATCGCGATAGCGGTTATTCCGATCGATGAATCGTGCATCATTTGGGAAGACCCGACGACTTCCCATAGAAGCGAGCGCACGTCCAGGTGAACTCCTCTCCGGGCATTAGAACCTCTGGTGTACGCGGTGCCGCGACCTTGAGCGCTCGCCTCAGCCCAGGCCGCAGAAGCGCGCGCCTACGCCCTACGCCGTCTAAGGCGAGCGCCGGTTTTCAAGAGCGGGCGAGTGACGAAATTCGTATGTAGCGCGTCTCCGATTGCGCGGGCGAAGACGCGTGACGCACCGGACGCCGGCGCTATTCTTAACCGCGGGGCTTTCTAAAAGCGCGGCGGTCGGCAGGTGCGCGCGGCCGACGCCGCCGACGGCGACGCGCGCGCCATTGTCCCCGGGCGCCGGGCCTCGCCAGCTCGGCCGCCAGTCGCGCTCGGACGCCGTGGGACAAGCGAGGCCTGCCGCCAGGGGCTCCGCGCCAACATGTGCTGCATCGCCGACTGCATCGTCTCGATCGTCGCCTCGATCGCCAACTGCTTCGTCGGCCTCCTCGACTGCGTCCTCGGGGTCCTCTGCTGCAGGTGCCTGAGCCCCTGCTGCCGGGGCGGCGGGGACCACCACGTCGAGCGGCCCCACCACTGCGTCTAGGCGCCCGGTGCCGCCGGCCGCCCGGGGATTCCCCGCGGGCGGTAAGTAGGCCGGCCGACGGACGAAAATACCGGCGGATGGGGCGTTCCCCGGGCGCTCGCCCGGGGCCTCGGCCCGCTCCTCCAGCCGCCGCGGCTTCTCACGTGCTTGCGCGGACAAAAACATGAGGCAACGGCCAAGGACGCAGCGCCGCCCGGCAAGGTAGGCAGTGACGTAAGGCATCCTTGAGCGCAATTGAGCGAGAGAGACGGCGCTGCGCGGCAGTTATCGCGCCAATTACCCGAGGCGCTCTGACTCCGGCGAAGACGCTGCCAGGTGATTAAAGCCGCGCGGTGACGCCGCCTCGCAATTAGGGCGGGTGGCGGCCCGCAGGCTCGGCCGATAACCGCGCCCCGCGACCCGACCGGACACGCAAGCTTGACCCAGCGGGCCGATGTTGTACTCACTGATGCAGACGGTGGACGTCGCCTCGTCGGAGCCGTCCTCGCAGTGGTTGATGCCGTCGCAGACGAGGTCGTTGTCGATGCAGAACTCCTTCAGGGTGCACCGGAAGTCCTTGCAGGAGTGCTCTGCAACAGATATCGATTGGATCGTGTGAGGCGCCGAGGCGTGAAGGACCCGGGGACGCCCGGGGAAGGCCACATGGCCTCGCGGCCTTTCCGCTATTCGTTCATGGCCGGCTTTTATCGTCACTCCACCCTTGCGCTTCGAATTGTTCTACCCTTGTACTACATTTTATTAGGAAGAAAACACTGTACGGATAATTGAGCACTAAATATTGATAGAAAAGTCGGCTTTTTCCTCGCGTGGCCTTTCAAACGGAAAATCGATATATATCGTCCAAAGCTATGTTACTCAGCGAATATTATGGGGGGCATAATTATTAGAGCGCCGATCGAACGTCTTTGATAATAAGTCCCTCGTACAAGTCAACTTGTATTTCCTCAATTCCATTTTTCTTACGCGTCACCGTTTGTTTACCTACTGTACCAAAGTTGATAAAGAACCACTGTGCACTTATTAAGCCTCAAAACACTGTACATATACACGAATAAAGATACCGTTATCACGAATGCGTAAAAAGATGTCTTTGCACGTGCGAATTTCCTTGAAAACGTATACTCATGTAAACAAATATACGATAAAAGATTTTTTGTTTGACGCATTGTACTTAGGTTTTATGCGTCTCAAGCGACTTAGATTACATTCTATTTTTTATTACAAACTTTTACAAGACATGTATTATAAATACTTTTTCACAACGTGTTTCAATAAAATTTATTGCTGTTCTTAATTCGTAAGTCCGAATCAAAATTATTTCACCTCCATATGTAGTTTTAGTGTAATAATAAAAACGCTTTGTTGGTACACTGATACAATAAGTCTGATTAATTGTACTTTCCTCGGATTTAACGCGAAACATCATGGAAGCTGTACAACTGAACGCTAAATGAGTAATAACAACTAACCCAGAATTCCAAATACATAAAAAAATGGCTTATTTCAACAGCAGTCGACACACGCAGATATACGCAAGTTCTAAAACTATATTATCCAAGCTTTTAATGCCCGTGTACAATTTGCATAAAAACATGTATTTATACCGGAGAGAAGAGCATTTAGCGCCACGAAGTGAAATAAAATAAGTGCTTTTGAAATAGCTCTCGCTGTTCTTTCCGAGCAATAGCCACGGCCGTAAAAGTAACAATATACATAATGTCGCTCGGCTCGGGCGGGCTCGGGGCGCGCGAGGCCCGCACTTCAATTTTAATCCAGGCGCGCTACCCTTGGCGCGCACTTGAGCGCGCGTTAAAGCGTCGGAGGCTCACGTCGCCGGGGAAAAACCGGCGCGCCGGGCCGCTCGCACCTCCAATTAAGCCGCGCGCCCCTCCCGGCTAATAAGATGAAAGCTATACTTTCCGGGGGCGGAGGCGGCCGCCGTGCGGTCCATCGGCCGCGCGGGCGAATATAATTACCGGGCGGCGGCGGCGCCGAAACCCAATTACTCCCAATTTCCGAGTGGCGCGCCTTCCCCCTCCCCCTCCGGCAAACACGTCCGGCGGCGCTGCGGTGTTAATCGGGCGCATCGCCCCGGCTCTTTTCGGAAGCCCGAGCTGTCGGGGCGCGCCCAGTCGATCGGCCGCGCGCGCGATCTACAAAACGAATCTCCGCTCGCGTGCGGCATCGCGTGCGGCCCGCGTGGCATGTCGCGGGGGCCGATTAGCGCCGCGGGCGGTCGACCCCGCGCGCCCCCGAGGATCTCGGCCCCTCTCCCCCCCGCCCCTCCCGATCCATTGTTCGAGCGCGCGGCTCCCAAGCCAGTTCCTGCGAGCCACTTTGTTGCCGATCGCGGCCCGAGATATACGCGCCCGCGCACTCGCACGCATACTCTTTTGTTGCGGGCGTGGGACTGCGCGCGCGTGGGTCTGCTCGCGGGGATCGGGAGGCGGGCCGCAGTGTCGCCAACTGTCGCGCGAGGTGCGAGGCCCCCGGAGGGGGGTCCCAGTGATTAATCTCCCGGTCGGGTGCGGGTGGGAGTCCTGTTGTTGGCCATCGCGAAGATTATCGCGATGCAGGTCCCGTGAGCGACGGCCCGAATGCGGGGAAGAGTCATGCGCACCGCGCGCTCATTACTTTTATGTCGCATTACCAAGTTTAGATTAACTTGTACGGCCAATGTAGAAGAAAACTGTTATGAAAGCACGCGGCAGTAATGATTGTATCATACTAATTCGTGTTTGCGCTGTATCTACAGTCGTTTCATCGCGAGAAGTAGTTTCTCATCGATTAGATCACCTTATATTATATACACATGTAATTCTTGGACTGTACCGTGGGGCATTGGGCAAGAGAAGTGTAAGAATAAGAGGAAAAGTATAAGAATAAGAATTCGTATTTTCTAGAATTCAGTAACACATAAATGGGGCATTATGAACAAGACTACTGTTTACAATCGGCTTGTTGTCGAAAGCAGATAGTATATTATTGTCAAGGATAAGAAAGAACGAGCTCTAAAGTATTGTTCAACTAGACTTTCGATACAAAGGAGTCTATTAACGAGCATTCTGAAGCGATGTTCTAAAAAACGGGGATATACGAGTAACAGATGTGAAGCAATATCGTGCAAAGCCTTTAACCGAATACAATATGAAATTATCGAGTTCCACGTATTCAATAATAGTAGCGATGATCTTTTAATTTAAGTATTTGAATTTTTTTACAATATTGGAAAATTCCTATGTTATTTTAAAAAATTTATGACTTAAAATTAAATTCCGCGCATTTTTATATCAAAAGTTACTTTAATAAAAGTTGAAAGTTTCAGAGTCAACTAATTTGTACTTCCAAAGTCTGTTCGTGTAAATTAGTCTTACTATTTTTAAAGTGTATGCGTGTACAAACAAAGGCATCGGTACCGAATGGTATAATTTTCTTAGATACACGAAAATATATTTCGAAATTACACAGCTGTACTATTCATAGGCGATTTTCCGTAAGTTACGCTCGCATGTGCGCATCTGTTATATCCTTCCAGAGTATAATTCTAACTGTATAAGGAATGGTTACGGAAAAACTCTTTATAAGAGAAAAATATACTTTTAATCTTAAATGGAATTATTCGTGAATAGGTGTTATCTACAAGCAATATATCTCAATTAAGCTTTCAGCAACTTAAATGAACATTATATTGTCTATATGTAGTGATAATAATATTACATAGTAATTTGGTTAACAATATCACATAAACAATTTATTAAAAATTATTTACTTAGTGAAAACATTTTTTATTGCAGATATCATATAAAGAATTTTAATAAACACATTTTTTTATTTTCTACATCAAGTTTCAACCATGACCAAAATAAGTAAAAATAAATATTATAAAATCAACTATAACGTTTTTAAACATACATTTCTATGAGATTAAAAGAAAAGATCGTTTTTCGTATCGTTTCATAAATTTCGTTCGTAGCTTATGCACACGTATTTTTCGCACTCTTGCCTATTACTATAGCTTGGCTCGTGTGGCATATACTACACTCTTGTGAGGACATTTAACAGTATAACTGATTGCACAATCTATTTTCTTACAAAACAATTATCGTTAAATATAGATTATTTAAAAATTTGCATCATAGTAAAAGAATCTACTAAAATTAAAAAATCTCATCAAGATTTTTTTCTCAATGAAGAATATATTCACCGTCTTAATATAGAAAAAAATATATGAGTCGCATATTTACTACGTTTTACAGTCGATTAACTGTGTATGATAGCACTTTCAACTTTTATAGACATATTAAAAAGAGTAAATAAATTAATCAACTGCTTCAGTTTAAAAAAGAAGTATTAAATCCCAATGCGAGATGTAGGTAGTTATTACATCTCATAAACTAGCTTTAATATCGTAAGCTTTTCTGGAAATTTATGATGTCGTGTCACATGATTGAAAAAAAATTAATATTACGGTAAAACGATTTATTAAAGCATGTAATAGCTTAGGAAAATATTAGTTTGGGGAACATTTTAAATAAGTTAAAAGAATTAATTCCTATTCTCTGCTATCCTTCATAGCCAATTAATTACATATCAAACCCAGATCAACTGTTCTTTACACACAATAACACGTTTTTTAAATTCAACTACTTGAGTACAGAAGCAAAAGAAAATTAGCTCTTGGCGGAAGATATGGTTATTCAGTCATTACATCGCACGAACTACCTTTAATATTGCAAGAGTGAAATTTCCTGAAAATTTACGATGGTAATTGGTGTCAGCGTTTATGACTTTAAATTAAATTTTGTCGATTTTTTGAGCATTATTTGAACTCTATTTACTTTAGACGCTGACCTAAATTAAGATTAAAAATTTATCCACGTACCGCGCCAAGGATATAAGCAAAACGTATCAACAGAATGACGAAATAACGCGTCTTGCCATACTCGTCGGTATCCGCTTATACCTTGAAGTTTAATCTACATAAAACCACAACGCGACCGGCGTTCCATAATTTTTCGCTAACTGCGACACATAAAGGTTTTAGTCTGATTTTCTTCATGCGCCGCAGGCCATTCCCCGATTCTAATTGGCTGCTACGGCTCGCAACGTACATCGGCTGCGTAATAATGCACGGGCAAGTGCAGCGGCGCGTTCATTGGAGGCGGCGGAGCCGATTAAGGCAGCAGACGGCCGAGGGACAGCGACAAGGCCGGCGAACGGACCTTCCTCCTTTTTTTGCCGTGCCGCCGCGCGCCATTTCCCGTTCCTTGCGTCTCCCCTTCCCCTCTACCCCGCGGCGTTAACTCCCGGGCGGCGTCTTGCGCTCCGCCCGATAAATAACTCGAGGCGCGACTCAGCCACACACAGCGCCCCGTTGTAACGTCTCGGCGGTAAGAAAAGCCCGGAGGATAAAAAAAAGAGCCGGCGATCGTCGGCCGCGTAATTAGCCGTAAATCGCGAACGGCCGCGCCCGACAATTAGGAGTCGCGGGCGAAACACGCGCATTTCCATAGAAGCGCACTTTGCGCCCTGCGCAAGCGGGGCACGTAATGCGGGGGTGGGGTAGGGGGGTGGGGGTGGGGGGGGGCAGTCGCGTGATCCCGTAACGAGGGCCGCGAAACGGCCGCTCGGAAATCCCGCCGAACGCGAACGAGGGATTTATCCTCGGCGAGCGGGGAATCCGAGGGATCGATGCGTGGCCCGTCCGACGGTCTCTATATACGTATATACGCGGCAAGGGTTGTTAGTGCAGATTCTTCGCGGCCGCGAGAGCAAATATTATTAGACCCTTAAAAGGAACGAGAGCGCAGGAATCTCATTCGGGCGGATGATGGAAGGCCGCCGCGGCCGTGGCTGCAGCCAGCTGTAATTCGGTTAATCGACTTTTTTTTTTACCTTTTCTACCGGGGACGCTGTTCCCTTTTTACTATTTGAGATTTCGCGAGACTTGGCAGGTACAAAAATACTAAGAGATTGGCATTTTCTTTCCGCGGGCGGTATATGTGTACGTGCGCTTGCAATCAGGGGGGGCGGGATATCGTTTTATCATAAAAAGGAATAAGCCCGGGAGGTATATCCTGTTAGAATCGGAAATGCCCGATGGAGCTCGCGGTGGCTCTTGACGTTCTTTCGGGAGCGCGGTACTGATTAGAAAAGTAGCGGAAGCGGAGCTGTTTGCCGGGGGACTTTTCGCCTGCTTAAAAGTCATTCCCTTCGGAAAGCACTCGCTCTATAATTGTCTCCCGGAAAAAAAGGCGTATAGCGTGCGCCAACGAGCCCGTGCGCCGGGTTTTTCCACGTGGACGCCGCCGCCTAAATGACGTCCCTTAACTTTTATCCCGGCCGGTCGAAACGATTGTTTAAAATGTTTACTCCACCGCGGAGAGCATTTCTATGTTAATCCCCGGGGAGTGAGCTAAAAAATTCGAGGGCTTTTTAGGCGGGCGCATCGCGCGCCGTATTTCACGAAAGCGGCCCACTTAAAAGAGAGCCAACCAGCGGAAAAATTGCTAACCGCGCGGCGGCCCGGGTGTACCAAGCGCCAACGCAGCCCCCCGTACACACGCCGGCTAGACAAATGTCGGAGGCGGCCATGCATATAGTCGTCCGGGTCTACTCCAATCTTTTCTCCCCTGCGAAATTCAAGAAACTCGGGGAGCCGCGCCCGGGGCCTACGGGGAATCGGGCTTGTTACGGGGCCGATCGATGCCCAGGATGACGCGCGGCCGAAGAGACACCGCGGAGGTAAATTGCGTTCGCCGAACGGCTAACTGGTGGGTGAAAAAGCGATTTTTCCGGGCCCGCGCTTGGGTGGCTCTCCCGCGAAGCGTGTGTTTGTTATTTAACGAAGCCGCGGCCAATATGACGATATACGGACCCTGTGGAGTAAAGCTGGGAAAACTTTTTCATAATAAAAAGGCTTTGTAACTTTTAGTTGCCATTAGCCGCTTCAAAAAGACAACTTCTGCGAGGATTGCAGTGTGGAAAAACTGCGTAGTTTCGCGGTGGCCGCGGGATGGCGCGATGGGAGCCGCGTGGCTCTTCCCGGCGGACTCACTCTACTCCGCCTGGGAAATTGTACCTCCTTCCTATGTCTAATAAATAAGGCATTTTTATCAACGGAACTCTTCCGTTTCTTTTTCTCCGTGTACCTTTCCTTCCTTTCTTAGGGAACTGATATGGACTAAGCCGGACTGACCAACCACTTTCCTATATGGAGAAATCGCAATTCCTATCTTCAAGTCCTGCAGTGCATAGTACACCTGACCTCTGGTTGAGGAGGTTAAACTTTTAGTCAAATGTACTAAAGGAAATTTTCATTGCCAGAAGTCCGGTACTTCATTTAACTTTAAAGCCCTAATACACCAAATTCATATATACCTTCACTGGAATCGACGCAGTTCAAAAGTGGATCAGCAAATAATACCTTCCTTGTTCTGTACTTTGCGTCTCACCTCAATGTTATACGTACGATAACTGCTGCAATATTGATAGATTATTGCGCTTCCTTTCTCTAAATACAGCTATTCATTAATTAATACATATAAAGGTTTAAAATACTTGTCTTTTTTATTCAGTGTTAATTTATACTTTTTGTAAATAACGTTCATATAATCATTCTATATCTGGATGTCGAGGACAATAAATTGTAAATATCGATATTTGTGCTAAAATTTAAAAAGACCGATAAATTGTGATGATGAAGGTTTTGTACAATTGAATCTCAGCAATCCAATGAAATGCGCTATAAAATAAACAAATATAAATAAATGGCCTCAAATGGTATATACGCAGAAGCGACACAAGTAGAAATGGTCAGATTTTCCAATCGATATTCGGGTTGAATAGATGTATAGATAAGTAATTATTGCTGAAACTATTGTTTTTTAATAAATAATTCGTGAGCACGCGATAGTCAGATATATTAGCGTCTGAGGTATTGGGGTCTGTCGGCGGAAGCCCTGTTGATGAGTTTATTACACAAAACTGGGACGAAACTCAACGTGGTAAATATTAGTAAGCGATCCGAACAAATTAAAGATGTATCTACAAAAATAAAGCGCTCTACTTACATGGTTAATAGATACATTATGCAAACTAAGGATACGCAACCCAGTTATATAATAAAATTATTTATAACTTCATTTGAAGCTCCTAAAAGAAAAATGATCATTGTATAATGTTAACATTAGTTTCTAGGCTACTAAGTTAAGCGTATATTAAAGCAAAAATAAAAATATCATTGACAAGAATGACATTGAACGCTGTAAAGTGTTAATTGAAATGCTTGTATTTTGAGGTAAGCATTTATTTAAAAACAAATAAATACAGGTTGAAAATTTTAAATATACTTGTCTCGTAATTGGTTGCCGTTAGTTAGCTTTAGAGTGACATACAGGTTAATGGGAGACGGTTTACACATAAACTATTAAGTTCCAATTTAAAAGTTAACATTAACAGAGCTATTATAAATAAACTTGTACCTTTCAGCTTATAATAATTTGACAAACTGAAACAGAAATATTTAAAGGAAAACATTTTTGCACGAAATAAAAATCATATATTTTTGAAAACGTAAACTTTAATTTAACTTTCCTAATCGGCTTAATGGATTTTACCCCGAAAGGATTTAAATGTAGCGTAGGTACTTAATGTTGTTTAAAAATTTTATAGTTTCAAGCGTTAAAAGTCCGTATATTATAATATTTATCATGCGATGCGAGATAAAGCCTCAAAATATTGTAATCTTATTTTGAATAAAAGAAATTATTTAGTTTCAAGGTCTGTTCCATTGGATGCAGGACGGATTATGGGCGTAATAGCCCCTCGAGGGAGTTGCCGGATAAACTGAGCGCCTATCGCTATCTCTGTTGCGCGGGATTCTCTGCGGGCGAAACAATTTCGGGAGGAATCTCGGCTACATGGCATAAATTAAGTGCAGCAAGAATATGCATTATCTTATAACCGGAATATTGAAGCCACTTACGGATTAATTAAGATAATTTTTGTATCCAATTCCCCGGGGGCGCTATCTCGTCCGGGCGCGGGCATCTCCCTCCCGGGCAATTTATCAGGGGCCGTCGGTGCAGCTAGACCTATCTTCATTCGCGGCATATCTCCGCCCGCACCTCCACTAATCCACTTATTACAACAGCCTCCCAGTGCAGAGCATAACCATCGATCCCCGGGTCAGCAGCAGCCGGGTGATTAAAAAGCCCGGGCGGTACACACGTACATGTACGTGTCCGCGGGGCCTCCGAAACGGGGAGGCGCGAGCACGCGATGGATCCCGCGGCGCATCGGGGAGTCAGGGCACGCGAGCCGCTTTCATCGCGGGCTACGGGGATCGATGTACTGCCGCGGCGAGTCGTTCCGCGGGGCCGGCCACACCTGCGCCCCGTCGCCGATCATCGGCCGAGGCGCTGCTCTGCTCGCCGAGCGGCTCATTTGTCCCGGGCGTTATTGCCCCGGAGATCGATGGGTGCCGCTCGGCCGATTGTAGGCGCGACGACGACTTCCCGGAAAAGCGCGGCGAAGCCCAGCCGACGACCGCGGGGATCAACTCGCCCCGTGAGATTTCTGTATTTCCCGGGTGCAGCCGATGACGGTTCGGCGAGGTAACCTGATGAATCGTATCTTTACGAGTTTAATCGTTCGGTTGGAATACGTCATATTGCAGGAGTATGTAAGGATCGGTCGCGGAAGGGATCATAAATATTGAACACGAGTGCACTCGAGATCAATTAGAGCGAACGCGATTAACATTTTCGTCTGAACTTCAATCAATCTCCACCGCAATGATTAATTCCTCGTGTAATGTAATCATAGAGTGATGTAGCATATTGGTTGGCTAGTACCATTACGGAAAAGGAGTTTGTCATCGTTTTATCTAATCGACTAGAGATAAAGTATAGATACAGTGATTATATGATTCATATACGTGCAATTTTAGTCGCATTTTAAAGTAACTAAGCGGAAAGTATATCTTTAAAATATCCAAAATTTATGCAATACATATATTCGTCAGATGATAATGAAATCATCCAAACTATAAGCATGGAACTATTCGAGAAATTGAAGGAGGAAATTGTTTTTAACCCAAATAGTAATTACATTTGACTATTTGAACAATTTATTAGAAAAACTCAAGGAAAAGCTAATATATTATAGTAACATACTTTGTCGCTAAGAATTTTCATTAACTACCAATAAATATGGATGAGGAATTCGCAATCAAATGAATATTTCTGTGTAGTTAAACATGGCTGGCTTGTGATCGCACTGCATAGTTTGCGATATGATTTATTTATTGTTTTTCAACCAACTGGACAGCTAAATTGTACTTATACATATAAATTGAAGTAAGCCTGGCCTAATATGCAACTGCTGTATAAAACAACAGGGGATCGAAAGCATCGGAAGTTACCCGCGCTTACGCAAACACTCGAGAAACGGTGAAGGGCTGCTTGGAGGGCGCGGCCGAACCTTTACCATAGGTTTATACATCTCCACGAGCGCTGAATAATTCAGAAGGGATACACCGTAGTCGCCGGGGCGGGCGGCGCGCCGCCCGCGCGAACAAATATCGTAATGGAGCGTAATGAGAATTGGCAAGCAGGCCGAGGAGCCCGCGCGTCTTTACCAACTGTCAGTAATACCGGGAGGATCGCGCGGGCCCCCCTTCCTAGCTCAATTAACCGCCGCGGCGAGATTGGAGGGCCCGCGCCGACGCCCGTCCCCTGTAATTTACAAGAGCACGCAGGTGCGCCGGAGCCGCCGGCCCGCCGCCCACATGTTCCTCCAACCGCGCCGCTGACGACGCCGCTTACGCCCCCGCCGTGATTTGCCGCCAACGGCGAGATTACGCGCCCTTTTCCTTTTCCCTTCCCGGCGGATTGAAATCGGCAGGCGGGCCGGGGGACAAAAAAAAAAGGCCGCCCCGCGAGTCCGCGGCCCCGCCCAACAAAGGAGCCCCGGTAAATCACGCGGGCATTGTGCGCCCGGCCGGTAATCGCCCACGGCTCTGGGAAATTCGTCGCTTTAATTGGCCCGTTAATAGCCGGCCGGCCGGGGGCGCATTTTCACTTTTCCGCCGGTTCCGCCGGGATACTCCCAGCCTCCCTCCCGGGGGCGGCCTAATCCGATTCGAGCGCGGGGCCGCCTTTGTGTACGTACGTATCCCTACCTGGAGGAAAGTTGTATCTCTCAGGAGGGCCCCCGGCTAATCCGATCGGCCCGGCCACGCGCGGCGGGCCGTTTAGCCCGAGGGCCGCCGCCGCCGGGCGCGAGCGATTTCCGCGTGTTGCGCCTCGTAAAGCGTTTCGCCCGGGGGATTCCCCCGGAGGCAGGGGCACCTCGTTTGTGTAACCGAGCGCGTCGGCCACGCCGTTGGCTTCTTTAAGCCCCCGTGAGGACGAGGACGAGGCTCGTTATCCGTCTCGGCGTGTCGATCGGCTCCGATGTCACGTAACGGGCGCTTTTCGTTGTGTACGCGTTGGTGCTGCCGGTCTTGAATTACGCGGCACGCTACCTGCCTGTTGCCTTGTCTATTCATGCCCTCGATGAAATTTTTCGATGCTCGCTACTCCGACTTAACCTAATATTTACCTTCGGAACGTTTTAATTTTATACTCGGGGCGGGCTTGTTCTTTTTACGATTGGCAGCTTTTCCATGCTGCCCTTTTTATTTTTAGCGGGAAACTTTTCTCAGTTTTATTCGCGCATTACTGGGGATTAAACCGGGACATGTACCAAATGAAATACGTCCCATCTTTTTATTCAATGAACTTCTCACCCAATAAAAATATTGTATTTATGGCATAATAAAATAATAGTTGGCAAGGAAATTTGTGAAATATTACATTTGCACTATTGTGTATAAACGCATTATTGAATTTTCTATTTATTCTGTATCATGATTTATGCTACTATAAATTTCTAATTTCATCGATTTTTACGTGAAAGCTTAAGAAAAGCCCCACTGAGAATAGAATTTATTTGACCGCGGTATTCGCAGAAAAACCTTTGGAATATTTATAAGTTATATACTTCTTTTGATGCATATAAATTATTACTTAATTATTACCTAAATTTTTCAACTAAAACATATAGAATTAATATGATATGGATAACAAGAGTGTAACTGCTGACAAGATTC
This sequence comes from Sycophaga agraensis, assembly GCA_018906755.1. Classification (NCBI taxonomy): domain Eukaryota; kingdom Metazoa; phylum Arthropoda; class Insecta; order Hymenoptera; family Pteromalidae; genus Sycophaga; species Sycophaga agraensis. The sequence continues at coordinate 2,847,988 of JACCIE010000003.1, forward strand.
ATTCGTCGAAACCAAATAAATTTGATTAATAAAATCCCCTCTTTGATTAAGACGTTCGATCGTTTCGATATACAAATAGTTATGGCTGGTCTACTCACTGGAATCTTTAACAGCTGTGATAACCAGTCGGAATCCATTGGTTCCCGTTCCCCAGGCGTCCGTGACGTACTTCAAAGTAACAAAGTTGGTGTGCGTATAGATGGTGCCGACGCTCTGCATCGTGTTCTTGCAAGACAGGTCAGCCTGAAAATGGATCAAAAGCATCCCTTATTACAATTCTATTATGCAAACTGGTAAGCTTTCAGCGCATTGTCAACGTGGCCAGTGCGCCGATGCGACGCGTACAAAATGTCTTTTTGATGCGAATCCTCGGGCAGAATGGAAAAATGAACCGTATACGCGAGTGAGGTTTCCTCCCCGGATTCTCCGGGCGGCCTTGCACAATGCCGAAGTTCTTTCGCTTCGCGAAGTTGAATCGAAGGGAGACGAGGGGAGGGGCGGCTCGAGCGCGGGCGGCGGGCTTTCAGGGGCCAATGGGCGCAGACAGGAGGGCCCGGGGCCGGGTCCCGCTCGCGTGCATAATTCACGGGCGGCCTTCCCTTGGACGTCTGCCGGCGCGCTCCTTTCTTCTCCCCCTTATCACCGCGCAGCATCCCTCCGCTAACAACCGCCGGCGCCCAATTAACGGCCGCAAACAGCGATGCGCCCCCGGCGGAGGCCTCGATATTTACCGCGGCCGGCGAGGCGGAAGCCCACGCCGGTGTGCTCGGATCGGCCGTCTTTTTTCCCTCTTTCTTTTTTTTTCGGCCGGCCCCGCGGATTACGCGCGTCGCGGGTAAAAGCCGGGCGCCGCCGCCCCTTAATCTGCATGCGCGGCCGGGTGGCCCGGGCGCGTTCTTGCGATACGCCGTGTCTCAGACGTCGGCGGGCGCTAATCCGGGATCAAAGCGCCCGCGCGGCGGACAAGCGGCTCCCCGGGGATTTGGCAAATTAGCCCCACCAGGCGGACGCGCGGCTGATTAACCGGGCGCGGATCAGCCCTGGCCGATCGATGCAGTGCCGACCCTTTTTACAGGAGGACGACCCTCGCGTGCCCACTGGGGCTCGGCTCTCTTAAGTTCCTGATTAAGCATCTTCTTTATTTCAGCGTCGGGGAGCGATGGCGTGGTCGGAGCGCCGCTCGGGGATAAACTATAGCCTTCAAACCTTCTCCGGGGTGTTTCGCTTTCTTTTTTTTGATTTCAGTTTTCACTCGGACCCCCGAATTGTCCTATCCGGCGAGGTTGTTTGATGAACTCCAGTACGCCGTGTATGCGAATCAACTTTATTCGGTTGTTCTAGCGAATTTTTCTTTGAATTTCAACGAGGGTAATTATACAATCGCGAAAAAAAGGGTTCCAGTGCAGTAGGTTGTTGTATAAGATATACAATTAGCTCGAGTTGTGCAATTACACTCACTCCCCTTTGAGATTTTTCGCCCACGACTTTTTGGACAAGAAAACAATCTTTTTCTGCAAAGCCAAAAGAACGCCTCGAAGCCCGACTTTTCAAGTGCATTCGACCGTGTCTGCCCAACGGCTTTTTTCACTTTGTTGGAAAGAAAAAAAATGGAATTAGCCAGTTCGAGAAAAACCCATGATACGGAACTCGCTACCTCCCTCAGTTAATAGTGCGCGTTTTAAAGTTTTTTCGTTAGTATTCTTTAATGTACTTAGGCACGAGCCGAAGCCGCCGAAAGAAGTACTGTAGGCTTAACAGAATTAATTTAAATTGCCTCCTCTCGGAAGTCCATTCATGACTAAATTAAAAGCCCATTACAAAGCAGAAGTTGAAATTGAACTCGATTGGAATAATTATGACGCCTCGAGACGGCCGGGGCGGAAGCGCCGCCTGACCACACCGAGGGCCCTACTACTTGATTCCACTTCAAAGACCGAAAAAAAAAAACAACCCCCGCGCGAGCAGCCGGCGCGCATTCCAAGTCGCCCCCCGGCACCCGCGCCACACCTCGTTACCGGGCTATCGGCCCGATCCATATTCAAGTCGGCTGCCGTCCCGGAGGCACAGCGGCTTTTCGCCCACCCGCCGAAAAAGAAAAATTGTCACCCACCCCCCCCCCCCCGGACGGCGCCCCGGCACTGCGGCAATCGCGGGGTGGCAGCAAGCCGAGGGCCGCCGCGGCAAAATCAATAGCCCAGAGTCGCACCCGGGACGAAGGGAGGAGCCGCGCGCCTTTGACTCCCGCGGCGGCTCGCCCGTGCGATTAGGGCGCCAGTGGGTCGACGGCCCCGCCGTGGAAGCAGGATCCCGCATATAGGGGAATGCTAATCGGCCGGTTAACGCGCCGCGCTAAAGCAATCGCCGCGCTTATGGGATCCCGCACTCCTTTGCGTTCCGCGCACATATACAACTCTTCGGCGGGGGCGCAATTATTGGCTTGGGACTCGGGTGTGAGAGCAGGTAACGCGAGGATCGTCCGGGAGAGTGGAGAGCACCTCCGCCCGTGGGAGATATCGGCGCATCTGTGTATATACAGAGGCAGGGCTGTAACTGCGAGAAAGGGATTTAGTGCCGCTCGCGGGCTTGTCTCGGGGCCGGCGATAGGCCGGAGAGAGCAGCTCGAGGCGCCCGCGGCTTATTCCGCCGCCGCTAACGGGCCGATTTATCTCCCGGGCGTTCATCTCGGGCGCGATCTCGCGTCGCGGGCTCGGCCGGTAACGCGCGCAGTAGGCGCCGGGCTTCTTTCCCCGGCTAATTGCGCCCATCGATCAGCCGGCTTATTAACCCCCCGCCGATATATTCCGGGTGCGCGCCGATCCTCCGGGAAATATGGCCGCCGCTGAATCACCGGGGCCGCGCGGCGCCTCCGATCGGCACGTCGCCGGGGGATGAATCGAGCGCGCCCGGGGGGACAAAGGCGACTCTCGTCCCCGAGGCCGCGCCCGCATGTTTTATGTAAGGGCTTGTAAATGATAAGCCCAGTCGGCGCCATCAATAATTTATCGGGGGCGCGCGGGGGTGGGGGCATAGCCCGCATAGCGAGTCGCGGGCGCCGCGGCGTAAATCGCGGCCCGGGTGCCAATGGCCGCCATATCGGGGCCCCGGGTTTATCGTCCCCGCGGCGGAGGCTCGCCCGCCGAGGTGCGAATTAGTATTCCCCGGGCGGCCCGCCCGTGAATCATGCCCCCGCCCTGCCCCTCCGCCCCTCCGCGCCCCTTTGTTTTATTCCCTGTCGAAGTGATGCACGCGCGCACGTGACGCCGGGCCTCGGCCGCGGGAGTGAATAATCATTTTCGGGGCGGAACGAAGGCCCACCCCCAACCCCAGTCCGCGGCCAACTGCCTGACTAATACTTCGCGGCTCCTTTTTCCCGGGCTTTCGGGAAAGCCGATTGCCGGGCTTTCCCGGCAGCCGCGGCGCCGCCTTGTTCTTTGTGACACCGGCCCCGGATCCGCCGGCTTTCTCGCGCTCGCTCGAGTTACGAGTCGGCGTCTCTCGTATATTTCACCCAAGCCTTCTACCACCACTCGCGCGCGGTACATAATTAACTTCCCCGCCGGTCTGTACACATGTAAATGAAAAGTTAATGCGTAATGCGATAACCAATTCCGCGTGTATTCCGACAATTCATATGTACGCACCGAAAGGACTAGATCGTTGGATACAATTGCCTACAAAGGCTGTACGCAATTTTTCCTGTTTTTTTTTTCTTTCTTTTATTTTCTCTCTTGTCTCATAAATTACGAACGCCGCATAACGCCCCGGCGCAAACTTTTCAGAACAGTCAGTTTGATGTAATCGCGGTACACGGCATTTGAGATATTTGATCCAATTTGCATAAAGTTCCCGGTAAAATTAGCATTTTACTCTTAAGTCTCATAAATATATTTTTCGAAATGCATAAAAAAAAACGACGAGGGGCGTATAAAAATAGATGTCCACTAGGCTGTCCCTATTGGACATTTATTTATTATTTTCCCTCTCGGAGTACACGCAAAGTTTGCGTACTCGGAACGAGTGAAACAAACTCAGGTAAATATTCCACTTGCGACTGCGCGCTCGGAAAGTACATAAAGCGAAGGAATCCTTTCACGGAGGCAGGAAGATTATAATTTGAGCATTCGGCTGGCTCCGAATCCCCCTTTTCGCTCAATCTCCTAAATGAATTACTCTGCGTTAACTTATTACACATTTCGAGAATGGCCCTAAGCGCCAGCCGTTCAAATTCGCAAGGATCGCGTGCGCGGCAAATAGTCGCCGACCGATATTCGCTCGGGGACTGAGGAAAAAAAAAAGGGAAAAAAGGAAATGGCAAGGACCGAGTCTCATTAAAGTTGGCCCGAGGAAGGAACAGGAAACTCGGAACGCGAGAAAAAGCGGGGCCGCGATCATTTATTCATCAAAAGCCCCTGGCGGAAAACAGCGTTTAACTGGGATCCCATTTCCCCGACCGCGGCACTCGTCAAGAGTGACACTCGAGACAACTGCGAGCTTCGGCTCGCCCCGGGAAAAGGGAAACCCGAGGCGGCGGCGGCGGCGGCGGCGGCGGCCCCGAAAAAGCCGATTCGAAACTAGCGCACATTCAATCTCGAGGCCCGGGCATGTAATTACCGAGTCCCCGGTCGCGCGCTCAATCTTAGCCGGCGCCCCGCAATTACACGGGCCGCGCATGCATTAGAAGATCCCCGGGGGGGAGGAACTCCGAAGTTGCGCCAAAGCTCGTCGAAGACGTCCCGCCCTCGGTTGATGAAGACCCTTTTTCCCCGTGTGGGTGCAGGGTAAGTGGGTCGCAGGGGCAACCGAATGACGCCCGGTATCCTCCACCCCCTCTACCCCCGGGGAGAACAAAAGGGATTCATAAGGTGGGCCGCACGGCGCGCAGCATCCCCCGTTGTCTTTCGGCATTAGCCCCGAAGGCGGACTAATCCGCGGCAACAAGATTAATGGCCGCCGGGGCGGGAGGCCAAGTTGGCTCACGGGATACATGTATACGTGTGTGTGTTTGTGTGCACGCCCCCGGGCGTGGAGCCGCGCCCGTAAGAAGGTGAAACGAAAGCCCTGTTCCCGAGCCAGCGGACGAAGCCCGGCGAGTGTCATATCCGCCTTTCTTCCGGCCGGGAGGCCGCGGTATATTCCGCGACGCCCGGGGCAAAAAGCGCCGCGGAACTGCTCCGCTGATCGTCGGCGGAACAATGCATCACCGCCGGCTGCCAATACGCGTATAGCCGTCGGGGGGCCCCGGGTAATCGAGTCGACTTAAAACTCCCCCCCCCGTCGCTCGGTCAAACTCGGCGCGCGGCTTTGGGGGGAGAGTTGGCGAGTCGACGGGGGCCGAGGTTCCCCGGCCCGCCTCGAGTGAGCCAGGGTACGCTCCGACCCCGAGGCCGGGACCTGTTCAGCCTCGCGGCCAAAAACAGTTCCCCGTGGGTCCCACGTCAAGTGTCCGCCTCGTGGAGGTTCCTCCGATCCGCTAATCGCGTATGTGTAAAGGATTCTCTGAACAAAGGGGGCTTTGCCGAAGGCTTACCGCACGGGTGGGAGCTTTTAAAGCGTCGAGCGAGTATATGGCCTAATAAAGAAACCGCGGGACTGGTCGATCGAAAGCTTCGAAAGCTACATGTGCCTTGGGCATTGTAACCGAATGGAAACAGCTGAATTTGGCCTGGATAAGCAACAAACGCTGTTATTCTGGGCAGAGGACGTGCTTTTCCAATACCCAATGAGTTTTGCCGACGTTTCAGAGGCGATAGTTTTCAAAGGCAGCTGGTTTCCAGCAAGTTTAACGCGATCGTTGCGTAATAATAGTTTCGCGACGCAAGAACGGCGCGGCAAACAATGCAGCTTGTAAATACATCGAATAATCCATATTCCGATTGACCTATACTATTACCTGCACTTGTCCCCGGCTCGTTTATCGCGCAAACTGCGCCGATTTAAAGAATGTACGAGGCATGTGTACCGACGGACTTTTAATGCGTAACGTTTAAACGAGTCTCGTGATGAATATTGAATTCCGAATAAACGTATTAAGCACATTTAAATATAAATCAATCCGTATTAGTTCACTTCCTACTGATAATTAGATTCTATAATATAATGCGATCTTGGGTCTTCAAAATAGAATAGATAAATAAAAATTTTGAAATTAGATATAACATTATGGTACAGACGTGATCATATCATATATACCGTACATCGCTCAACAAAATTCGTAATTTACACGTTCAACTTTATGACATTTGATCTTGAGCGACACAACCGATTTCACAAAAACTGGTCAACTTGGCTACAACCGAGCGGCTTTATTGGCTCCTTCTTCACCGAATGAAAACAGCCAGCCGATCGTCCGGCGATACAAGCCCGATGCTGACAGGTAAGAGGACCGCGGATGCAGCTTTGGCGTCAGTCGCTTAAACACACCAATTACTCGGAGTCTAAGTGGGGCTTTGCGGGGAAACCTTGCGGCAGGTCGGTCAACGGCGGGGCGCGGAGCCCCTGACTCGGCGGAATCAATTCACCGGGCCGGGCGCGTGTTTCTTCCGGGGGACACGCTGTAGGCAACCCGCGCGACACGCCGGCAACAATGCGGTATCGCCCGGGGGAGCCGCGAGGCGCCGCCGACCGCGCCCCGCGTATATATATATCGCCCTCGGAGGGCCGGCAAAGTACGGCCGGCCCCGAAATTAATTACTCGCGGGCGCACAGGGCGTAAAGCCCCCCAGCCGTGAGTTTGTTATTAATTAAAGCCGAGCGCGCCCGGAGGCCCAGTGATATAAGAACGATTACCGGGGGGGGGGCCGACTCGCCCCGGCCGAGCGATTAAAGCCTCGGTAGATACTGCCCAACCTGCCGGGCCTCTAATCAGCCGTAATTCCGGCGTCCGCTTTTTTCGGGCGGCTTGGCCGATTAGTGCCCGATCGCGTGTACTACCCCGGGAGCATCGGCGGCCCCCGCGCGGGGGGCTGCACATCTACGTGCAGATGATCGATGCCGGTCTATTATTCGAGAGCGGCGTTCGGAGCGCAGCCTCCGGCCGCAAAAATGCTGCGTCCTCCTTTCGTAAGGGTAATCCCCAGCGCGCGCGAGCGTCTCCGGCGTCCTGGCTAGGCCATGCATTCGGAATGATCCCCCGGGCGATGCGGGCTCTACGAGTATCAGAGCCGGGCGATATACCGCTTAAGCTCGCAGCCGCCTCCTTAATAACGGGTGGCCCCTTGCGCCGTCGGCAAGGAAGCCCGCCGTAATAAAATCAGGGAGTTAAAAAAAGAAAAGGTCAACGGGCCATCGCGCGGCCCGTAATAAGTTAAAAGAAAAAATAAGATCAAAGGTATATACGGATATGTATAAATATGTGTGTGTCAAAGGGGTTAGGCAAAAAAAGAGCCGCGGAGAAGCCCCGGCCCGGCGTTTGTCATCGGCTCGGCGCGGCCGATGAGCTACATCGCCGCCGGCTAATGGATCCTCCCCGCGCGGAAACACACAGCGGCGCCTTCTTCGCCCGCCGCTCGCGACGTAAATAATTCTTCGGGAGCGGCTCGAGGCCGCTTCCGCGCGGCCCTATATATCCCGGCCAATCTGCCCCGCCGATCATAATTGCCCGGGATTCTAACTATATAGGGCCATTGGCTTTTCTCGCGCCATTGGGTATTATACAGGCGCCTCCGCCGATCGGATAGATCGGGGGCCGGGGGGTGGAATTCGGATAGCAATGGATTTCGATTCTTTGGTTTATGCCCGTTATATATACACGTGTGTGTGTGTGTGTGTGTGAGGGGCGGGAGTGCACCCTCGGCCGGTATTTATATTGCGGAGGTGAAAGAGTCGCGCGCGGGAGGAGCGCCGCCGGCACTCGTAAGCGTCTTTTTATGATTTTGGCGGCCGCGCGCGTAAAATGTTAAGCTACCTGGCCTGAATATTTTATGCGGTAAATCTCCGACGATAAGAAAGTTCGAGACAGTAAAGATTATCGCGGAGGGCCAGGGAGAGGCGGGCGCCCCCACGCGGCAGTTAACCGCGTCTCTCCTTCTTTTTTTTTTTCTCCGCCCCCTCCCGCCCCTTTCCTTTTTTTTTAATCCCCCGGCGAAATTGTTTTAATCCCCGGGATTCTTGTAGCATTAAGTAAAACAGCCCTTTGGATATTCCAATATAGCCCCGCGCGCCCGCGGTCTCCTTATTTCCCCGGCGCGGGCAGAAATTAACCGTAGACGCGGCGGGCGACTAAAAAACGCGCGCGCGGCGCTCGGCTGCACCCGGGAAAATGAAATTTCAGCCTGCCAGCGGCACGCCCGACAGCCGCCGCCGCCGCCGCCGCTGCCGCGAGTCTGGTCCCCTGTTGTAAATCGATTCGCCTTCCAATGTGTGTATAAAGCTATACTACCCAATTCATTCCCGACAAAGCGGATTATCGCCCTTCTCAAAAAGGTATTCATATATATATATACATGTCATACATATATATACACGTCGCTGCAAACCCCCCGAGGCCATGTATATCGGCACGCGAGCGAGCCGAAAACTGCGGATCGATCCCAGGGTCAATAATCGGCGCGAGTTTAAAGGCGCGACGGGGAGGAAGCCCCCGGGCCTTGCGATCTTCGGTTTACCGGTATAGGGCCGCCCGGTACATTTGCCGCAGGGAGAAAACACGGCCGCTGGCGCCCCGAGGACGGATTATACGTGCATCATCTCACGCTTGACAATGTTCAATCGAGGCGAGCGCCGACCGACAACATAGGTCGTCTGCCCGCGGGGGACAGGGGGACGGTCTCACCTTGAAGCTGCCGTCCGAGTAGGCGCCATCGTATATGTAGAGGTGGTCGTTGCAGTCCAACTGGAGCCGGTCGAACTTGAGCATGAACCGCTGGAGGATGCTGTTGGTCTGGAAGGTGATGGCGCAGTCGAGGTTGTGCTCGTTCTGCGAGATCAGCACCGCGCCCTCGATCTTGCGGTAGAGGTCGCGCAGGAAGTGATTCTTGCAGACGTTGCTCATCAAGACTGCAAGCAGAGTGGGGCCGACGGCCCGCGTTAAAATATGAATTTCAAATGGGGTGCGGCGGTCCGGCCGCGGACCGACTCCCGAGCACGTCCCTCAAGCGAGTTTGCATTTTTGAAAGGGCCGAGGCTGCACCCGCGGCCAAACTTCCCTTTTTTATTTTTACGCCGGGCATTCGTACGCCGGCTCTGGCTAATGCCGCGCGCGCAGTGGATTTACGCACCGCCCTTCTCCTTCGCACCCTTAAACTTTGTGTTCTCGTACCTCGACCCTTTCGGATCTTGGTCGTTTATTCATTTATTTGCCCTCGCCCCTATTAGGCCTTTGTAAATAATTATCTGCTAGGGATTTCCTTCGGTTGTATTCATTGCTTGAAATTCGTTCTCAAGATCATGTAACTTACGAATTCAATATTTGAACTTTACCGGCGGAAAGGTATGGGGCACTCGTGTTATTTCACCTGTAATCGTATATACATTAAACTACGATGAAACTAGTTTAACTCCACGTACCTAAGTAGACCACCTATCCTAAGTTTCAAACACCTATTTAATACAATAACTCAAAGAATATTTAGTTACAAGAGTTCGGAATGCGTTTTGAAATGCTTCTTTGTATTTATTTCTTGTACAAGTTTTGAGAGAGAAAGAGGGACATTATATGGACATAAAATTTCAGAGAAAGTTCTTATTAAAAATAAAACTTCCCAAAATCAAATATCATGATAAAGAACTGCACCTTAGTTATAAGAACAAGTCAAAGTAAAAAACAATTTCATAAAGTTAAATAAAACTCGGTATAAATTGTTTGTTTATAAGAAGTAAAAACTATTTCAAGAGGATTATTACATTGTATATGTACCTCGGCATACATACGTAATAATTCAATAATTTTCCGTAGTGTGTTTGTCTATGTATGTCTGAAACTGCACTTAGCACGTTTTTTTCAATTTTTTGTGAGAGCTTTTTCATTGACATTGCTGCTAAAAGAAATGTTTATATCTCTGTCGTCAAACACTTTTTATCGACTTTCTTATAATAACTATTTACGTAGGCTATAGTAAAACCATTACTACTATAGTGACTACCGTTATAAAAATTTTAAGCTTTTTGATCCAATTTCGATATTACATTTACATTAATTTAAAATAAATGCTAAATGCTAAATGCATGTTAATAAATCAAAATACTCATAGTAGGACAAACTATAGATCGTAATACAAACATGAATCGAGCAATGGGTAAAATGTTTTTTCCAAGGTAAGCAAAATCTATTTAAAATGACTCGTATTTTAATATGATTTTCCTAGTCCATTATTATTTCCAGTCAAGTATAATTTAAAAATATTTTTATATGGTTATTACAAAAAAGTATAAATGAAAACTTTGGTTTAACTGTAATGCCAGTATTTCATTTAGGCGTCACTTTCATAATACCCATTAGCCTCGAATGAAACAAAATAATTGAAAAAAGAATTAAGGGACACCCATTTAAATGCACATGACAATGCTAATTATATAGAGATGTAGCGGATGCTTCCAGATGCTTACAATGGGTCGCTCCTTTATTCTCTAAATAAGTCTACTACAACAATATATGTTCTAATACAATTAAAGTGATGTCTGATACATATATAACATATAAGTTTTTAATATCCATAGTAATATAACATAAATATAATATATTAGGATAGAAATGTGATACTTTTAAAATAGATAAAATATTCCAAAGAAAAATAAGTCTAAGTATATATAAAATATAATAGAGTTTAGAGTACGGTCACTAATAACTTGCCAATGAATACACGAGAAAAAATAAGCGATTCAGGGTTGTTCCGAATGTCTTCTCTTGCGCGTTATACTCATCATTAGGCGGTCGAGGCAATAATCCTAATTGTGTGCTGCGGTGGTCGCAAGGTTACAATTAGGAGTTGGCGACGGTCCCAATCGAATTTCAGCAAGTATCAATGCTCGGCAGGTCATTAGAAGACCCGGCGGCGGCGGCACTGGCATTCCCGTCATAGCCCTCGGGCTCGCACCCGATAAGCTCGTAAAAACTCGTGGCCTCGCGTCTCGGCCCCCCACCGGAAGTCGAGCGGCGCCGCCGCCGCAGCAAAAGAACGAAAACGGTCAAAAAAAAAAAAAAACGCGGGCAGCTCATTAGGGCGCATTAGGCCGCGGTCCATTAGGGGGGGCCGCGATCGATCGGCCCTTCACCTGTCGCACGTGACCTCGCCGCTTCAATTTTTTCGACTGGTCCCTAGGCGGCCGAGTAAGAACCAATTATCCGGGAATCATCCACGGTTCTGCTTTTTTTTTCCATTCTCCCTCCGAGCGGATTAGGGGGATTGAGTGGGGGGGTGTGCCAACGGCTAATTTTGCGTTGCGCAAGGATGCAGCGCACGGGCAGCCTCGAGGGTTTTTAGTCGCCGTCGCTATTTTGATGGATGGCGCGACGCGGGCTTTCTCCTCTCTCTTTACTCCGTGGCTCCGTCCCTTTCGAGCGGCCGCCGCGGTGACGAGCGCTTGTCACGTGCGCGTAATTTGAAGCGCGCCTAATAGCCTGTGTACAAAATGAATAAAGAGTTTCGCGAATTGATTCTTATCTAAACTCGATTGGCCTCGCCAGGAGGCTTCTTTTATACGGACATCTTGTTGCTCGCTTTTGATTTACTGAAAATTGCAAAGATTTGACCTCGTTACGCCAATAAAGATCCTAATCTGCAAGCAGAAACGCTGCGAAGCTAAGTTTGCAATCTAACAATTAAATAATAGCCTTAACAACGGTAAATATTTACCCGGAGTTGCACTAGGAGTTCAATGCACCCGTGAATAAACGAACGAACGCGCGTCTACGTATTCCTTGTTCTGATTTTGTCATCGATAAGGACGGATTTATTTTTACATGTAAATCGAACGGAGGTTTACTGCTACGATATTCAAATGCGAACCGTCAACGTTTATTGAATAACATTTGTAAAAGGACAGGAATATTGAAATCATCCAGCGCATCGCGAAAACATTGTGTCAGCCGAGAACCTCGATATACACGTGTATAGATTGCAGCTTGCATACACGCGTTCCGGTTATTGCATCATTACAAGTGCTAGGTTTGTGCGGTTTAAAAATTTCCATTGGCCGGTGAATAGTTTGCGCAAGCTCTTTGGCGTCCGCGTAACCTCCTGCCTAAACTCCATCGAGTATCAATTTAGCAAAAGGAGAGAGAGGCAGGCCGCGGCTCCAAGGGAGAAAGAGCGAGAGGGCGCGGGCCTCGGTGTGCGGCGGGTGGCGGTGGCGGCGGCGCAACTTAACCAATTACAAAGTCGATAAGAAACTTTGTAGTTTTAGACAGTAGCCGTTTGATACCCGTTCGCATAATGCCTTTAGTTGAATGACAGTCCGAGGGCGAGCGCACGCTGAGCAAATAATAAAGTGACTCGGCTCCGAGTGCAATTGCTCCCGTTAAATAAGTTAAATTGGGTTCGAATTCGTAGGAGGCGCGTGATAAAATTGAAAGCCTCGTGACTAGTTGGAGCGGGGGGGGGTCAGGGCGCACTATCATTGCCCCCCTCCGGGGGACGTCAAAATTGCCATTAGAGTAGTTGACTGGCTAAATACTCGGTAATGCCGCGCAATGGCGCGCGCCCGTGTGAGAATTACGAGGCGGCGGGCAAACTTGGCGCCGGCGCGGCAATTGCGGGGCCCGCCTTTGCGCGGCCTGCGCTCCGTATACACGATCGCCCAATCGAGACAATCATACTTTCGGGATATTTCCCACGAGCCGAGCTTCCCTAATTGCCCCCTTTAATTAATTGCGCGCCATCGCCCCCGCCCGCGATCCATTGGGGAAAATAACAATATCGGCCTTCCCGGGATCGCCGGGCTTTACGAGGGCCGCGGCTCGGGCAAGACGCGGCCCCGCACTTCCCGCCCGCTTCCCTCAATTTCCCCTTGTCGTTTTTACGCCTTCCGGAAACAACGCGTCGTCATATTGAGGTTATTTAACTGCGCGGCGTAAAACGATTCCGCGTAGCTCGCGTTGCGCGGCGGGGGGTGGGGGGGGCTCGCCGGCCCGCGGCGATATTTAATTAATGTATTCAGGATGGGACGTTACAAGAGCCGAATAAAATAAATACTTGGGGCTTTAACCTCGGCGAATGAATTGAAAATGTTTTCGCGATTACGATCTTCGCGTTCGGTTGTAAGTATTACGGCAAACCTTATATTTTGTATCAGCCGCAAAATTTATCGTCTGCCGTGGAAATTAAACGGATCTTGGATTCCCTTTTACGTTTGTTTTTATCATCATTGCTGAGCGTAAAAAAAAGAAAAAAAAAAAATTGGAAAAAAAAAAATATAACTCCACGGCCGCGATAAGTGCACGCGCTCGTTATTGTCTCTCGCACATAAGTGCAGGCGAATAAATTTTGCACGGCGTATTTCAAAAAATAATTTTCGCGGGACGTTTCGGGGCGCTCGGGAGGGTATATTACCCGGCGCCATGGACGGGGGCTTTGAAAAAAGCGTTTGGAAAAAAAAAAAATGGCCAGCAGCGCCGCTCGGCCTGCAGGTCTCGTCCCCGTCGTCAGCGGCGCCGACAGCGTCTCACCCGATCGGCCATATTCACCGGCGGCTCGCGTGAAAAAATGATTAGTGCGATCGCAGGCCGGCCGGGCTTTCATCCTTTCACGAGGCCCCGCTCGCTTAATTAGCGCGGGCCGCACGAACGCGCCGCGCGGCTTTCAAAGGAGGCGCTTAGTCAGCGCGCGCCGCACGCACGATCGTCGCCCCTGCGCGCCTCCTTCCCGGCGGGCAGCCGCGCCTTGCCTCCCACCCCGCCGGTACATTACGTGGAGATTCGCCGCGTTGTCTGCCGGCGCGTAACGAAAAAAAAAAAGGAAAGGGCCGGGGGGCAAGCCAGGCGTTAAGTGAGAAGACGCGAGGCGAGGGGGCGGGTTTGGAGTTATTATCGGGTGGGCGGGGGAGGCGCCTTCGCTCGCCCGGGGACAGGGCGGAAATCCGAGAGCCGGCGCAATTAAAAGGCCCGCGGCGCTACCTCGGGAGACGCGGCCCGGGTGTCCAGGGTCAAAGCCGGAGGCCCGAGTGCACGGGGAGCTTGCGAGCGAGCTTTTTCGGTCTGGGCTTTGAGAGAGTGGATGCTGGGGCCGGCGGCGCACTGCCTCGGCAATGGAAATCCCCGCGTCGCTGTGCCCCGCTGATTTGGAATTTATCCCGCTCACATATTGTTTCAATTGTGTTTCCCTCCCGCGCTTTAGTATTCTTTCGCGAGAGCTTTCAGGAATCTGCTTTGCGGCATCGCGGCCTGGTTTTGTCTACCAGTTTTTTTTCTCCCCCCATCCTTGTTGTGTGTGCGAAAACGCCTAGGCTGACGTGGGGATATATTCGCGGGATACACACGGCATCAAAGCGCGAATGCGCACCGAATGAAATAATATTTTTATCCCCCAAAGAAATTTAGATGATTCCCTCTCAAATAAATCAAATGCTATTCCGTTACGCGTTGTACGAAAATAAAGGCGAATGAAAAGCGCGTTAATCATTTGATGCGGCTTGTATAATATATACATATATATACATATAAAGCTGCCGTTTATTTTGATCATTCCACTTTTCAGATTAGTTTTTATTCCAACCGCGCGGAATAAAATAACTGACACGTGAGAAAATGATATAATACGACCTTCATTAGCCCGCGGGCTGCGATAAACCAAGTTATGACGGGCTTCCCCTTTTTTTTCCTTTTTGTCCCCTCGTCGTCATATTCAGGTGGGCAGCGGCTCATAACCGCCCGATGCGCCAGTTGGCAGACAATTAAACAATGTAATCCGGGGTAGATTCGAGGAAAAATAATCCTTGACCCTTTGCGCCGCCCGTAAAGCGCAGAGTGGCTACTTTAGAGGGCAGTGGTAAAAGTTTGCCCATTCGGCCTCGGCGCGCCCCGGGTTCCTCTCTGCCTTTCCTTTCTTTTTTTCCCCTTCCGAAACTGCCGCGCCGCCCGCGACGACATATACAAGCCCCGCGGCGCGCCTCCCGAGGAGCCGCCGCGACACGCGTCGGGCGCCCGCTCATTATATCTAGCCGCACGGGATCCGCGCGGGGGGCCCGCCGATATAATTGAGGAACGGCCCGCGGGGCACGTTTCCTCATTATCATAATCCGCCCTATCGCAAATTGGATCTCGAGCCGTTTGCTCGGGGCCGCCGGACGCCCGCGCAAACAACTCGATCGGCCCCGAAAAGCCTAATTGAATCGCGGCGCGCAAACGGCGGCGCTTGCCGCTGCGGGCGAATCCGCAGGGGGGGGGGAGGGGTCGGGATCCGCGGGGCCGGCTTATTGTGCGCGGGGTCTACGTGACCGCGCCCTTAAGCGCGGGGCATCGGGTATTCCCGGGGGGATGCCGCGACGCCCGCGGGATGTCAATTTTCGCCGGGGGCTTAGCCACCTATGGCCGCTTGCTTTTTATTCATTCGCCGGCGCTTGTTTACGGGGGCGACACGGAGGCTCATCCCCGGCGCTCTCAGGGTCTCGATCCGCCGCCGGCCGACTCCTTCCGCCGCTCAAAGGGCCTTTAGCTCCGGGGCTCTCTCTCTCTCTCTCTGCGCTTGCGCGGAGATTTCCTTTTTTTTTTTGCGCCGTAAGGAGGTCTGGCCCTTTTTTTTTTCCAGCGGCTCGAGGGCCGCCGAGCGTCGCTTCGAAGGCCGACTGCGCGTGGCTCAATCGGTACGACTTTTACGCCCGGCCGAGCAGACAAGTTGATTGGAAGTATGTCAGTAATGTTATGGTTATCTCGTAAAGTTTTTCATTGCTTTTCGAGCCACTACTAGCAGGGCTATCAAAGTTATGAGCGAAAGCGCGCTTCTTTCTCTTTTCACGAAGGCCAACACATATTTCAAAGGTCCCATAGACGGCCCAAACCACTCGAGAGGTACTAACCTTAATTATTCACCGGCTTTCGTCTAGCCTATATGAAGACAAAAATATCAAGAATTTTATATTTGGTGGGAATTTTCGCTGTCCGCGCATTTCTAGTGCACCTTAAATAATCATCTACTTGCTCGCATTCGTAAACAATAAAATTCTAGTACTCGGGTGAAACTTAACCGTATATTCTTATAACATTGTAATAAACTTTGTTTACGGCTAACAACTGGTTCAATTCTAGCCACAGAATTTCATAAATACTGAAATAATCGTTTATTTCTGCTCGGCGAACTCTCCGAGACAGAGAGTAAGCTATTATATAGAATATAGACCGCTATATTTTTATTCATATATTATTACAGAATAAAATGTATGTTTCTAGTTTCACCTGTCATCCTGCTTATATTTCTTGTTCCTTTTCGCTTATTCTTAATCTTTAATCCTCTCTTTCATTTATTCACACGAGAAGCAACATTAAAATATATCTCTTTGTAATCTGCTACTTGTTATTTATGTACAGCATGAAATAGCTTTTAGTTTTCCAAACTTATCTAAAAGGGGTTGTTTCCACTACGGCATCTCTTCTAAAGACGATTCAACTTTAGTAGTAGCAGATCTCCATTCTTTATCTTGACTCTAAATATAAATTTTATTCATTTGTTGGTTGATGAAAACACTTAACTCTGTGGTTATTCTTTGACTAATCAACTTAGCAGTATTATAATAATGCAGCAAAAATCTCCAATAATGCAATCCAATTTTATCCCGCTTCGCAGAGTTTCAAAACTTCCTTATAAGAATAGTTTGTAATTAGCATTTTGCGTTTGTACACATAAAAAAAACAATCTGTGCAAAATGAAATGTTAATTTTAGTATTACACATACTCGTATAACCTACTGACTAATCTTTAAATATGCATCCCAAGCGAGATGATAAAGCCACAAGCAATTACTGACCTACGCTAATGCCTGATTTTCGAACCCATAAGACCGAACACAAATGATCCTATTTCTAGCCAACTAACCGCCACTAAACCTCATATAAGCTATCCTCCTCCGGTTTCTAATACAAACTGAAATTTATCATATTGTAAAATTGCCTACACTTTTAGTAGAATTTCTCATTAATATAAATAATAAAATGTCTTTCTCAAGAATAATCATTTTTATAAAACTTTTGCAATATTTTTCTATACTTTGCTCCAAACTAGTCCTCTGAAAGTAACAATTACAAGTTAATACTTACTTCTATTAAAAAGAAACTAATTACAAATATATTTCTCTTCTAACTAGCGGTGCTTTATATGAAACTGACATGATAATTCTAACAAGTAGCAGGGCATTGAGAGGAAAATGTAGAACAACTTATGCGTCAAATCATAATCATCAGTTGAATAACTTACAAAGCAACGGACTGCAAGCAGGCAATTTACCAGGAAATGTATATAACCTCGGCGCTTCACCGCAACTGTCCCCACGGCGGCAAATTGTTTCCTCACTCGCGAGGCTAATACCCCCGACCAAACAAGCCGCGGGCATTAAATTTTTCTTCCATTATCTCTTCCTTTCAATGCCCAACTCCCCCCCCCCCCATCTCGCTACCTCTCTCCCTTTCTCACTCCCCGATTATTCGGCCGCGCTCTTTATGCATCGCGTCGGCCTCGTCGGCTCTTCTTATAATCCTTAATCTTCTTCTTGCTCGCCTCCTCTGCCATTGTACTTTTAAATTTGAGAGCACAACTCCGCACGGCTCTCGCGCGAGTCGTCCGCCCCGCCCCCCGCCCCAAACAAAGTTTCTCCCTCTGGGGGGGGGGGGGGGGCCGCTGGCTTGGCCCACTGCCACTTTCACCTCGCAGGTAATTGCAGTCATCGTCATCCGTGTTATCACGGCCCAGCGATTCCAAAGGGGTGCCTAGCGAGCGGCCGCGGCCGCCTTTTCTCCCCGGCTGCAAGTGCGCGCGCGCGTGCTAAGTTTCCCCCGAAGAGAGCTAGGCGCTATTCCCCCGCTCACCCCCGCGTCGCTGTTGACAATCGCCGGCGTCTATTTTTAGCACTGAATGAGCCTCCTCGTGGGTACACAAAAGAAAACTCGTTCAGCGCCGAGGAAGTTTGCTTGTTTTAATTGAGATTATAGCTGATTACGCGACAATAACTAGGCTCAAGCTCCCCAAAGCGCCCCGACCCGAGCTTAAGCCATTTCATCTTGATTGTCCTTGATTCTTCCGTGAAAAAGGATTGCACGAGGATTCAGCACAGACGTGAATGCGCGCTCGCTCAAAATTCGGAAGGGAATCTGATCACAGTAATCGCGTATAAGCAAATGTAATTGTCAAACTATCTAGCGAGGAATTAAATTACGTACGAAATTCTATCTCTCTGTATACCCTCATTCACTTGGCAATTTCATCCTCGCAACACGTACTTGACAAAGGCTTTTACAGTTCTGATTGAAAAAAAAGTTGGTATAGTTTCGAATAAATATTTAATTAAACAATAGTAATATTTTGTCCAGTCAAAAGATGTTTTTTAATCTACTGTGTATTATTTTTGCAGCAGAAAATATTTATTTTTTCCTTCGTGTACCTCATTCGTTAGTTAAATAAACAAAAATTCGATATTACTGGATTGATGAACTAAATTTAATTCCAAGTCAGATTTTCCATCTTGTTTGAAGTTCTAGTAAAATTGTATTCAAAATGATATTGGTCATATTTTTGAATGCATAATAAATTTATTTATAAATGTATCCTTTAATTAAAAGGAATCGTAATGAATGGTGATCCACGAATATTCATTCATCTCCTTTATTAGAGCAATTCAACTGAATGAAGGTTCGCATGCTATAGAAATGATTAAAACAATTTGGTCTCAATCCGAAGCTGAATTTTGCATCAGTCTTCAATTTAATGTAAGAATACATAAAAATACTTAAAAAAATAACTGAGCTTGACCTACACTGAAGTGGCAGCTATTAAATTCTAAAAATTATTGTAATCATAAAATTTACAAGAATAGCCTAGATATCAAATATACTTGTGATGAATCCAACTTAAAAATGGACTAGAATTTGATAAACATTGAAAAGACTTTTCAATTTGATACGATCAGTGGTTCTCCATGAAGAATATTACTACTCGTGTTTTGACTTTATAAGTACTTTAATAATCATCTGCTATTAGGCAAAATTATCCAATAGACCGAGCAGCAAAATTGCACCGGTTGCAATCAAAGTGATCATTTGCTCTTTAACTTTCTGCCTCGCTTGCCTAAAGCAACTCTAAAACTGCATTCATTCTCCGCAATTGGATACAAAATAAGTCTATTTGTATAATATATTGTATGATTAATACTACTGTTTCCGATCGCAACATTTAAACTCCGTATTAAAAATGTTGCTTGAACTACTTGTTTAATTTATCGATCCAATAAAAAACTTCAAACTAAACACGACGTCGTTATTCTCCGCGGAGTTAATTTAGAGCGCGTACGTACATAAAGTAAAGCAAACGAAATGCGTGATTAATAATCCACAATATATACGAGTAGCTCTGTGTTTCCGCTCGCATATTCCTTAAGTATCTCATTGGGGATTATGCCGGGCTCCTTGTGGCGGTATTTAAGCAGTTCGCGAAACTACTTCCTTTTTTGCCGCGGTGCATATTTTAAATGGAGCATGGACGTTAGGGCGGAATGCGAAACAACAAGGTGGAGTCGTTGACCGGCTTTCTCCCCCTTTCTTCTTTTCGAGGAAGCCGCGGGGCGACGAGGGACGAAGCCGCAGATTCGCATCTCGTTCCGTGCGCTCGATTTTTCCCTCCCGCCAGAAAATTATCCGCGGATATTAATAAAAGTTGAGCGGCAGATCCCGGGCCGATTAAACCTCGCCGCTAATTATCCGGCGCGCGCCGGCGCTCCGGGGCATAAGTGCGCCGAGTAAACTGGCAACATTAATTTCACTTTAGTTCCGCGGCCGCTCGGTTACGGCGCGCCGCGCTCCTTTTCTTTCTTTCCTTTTTTTTTTTTTTTATTTTTACCCCCGTTTTTTTTTTTTTCGACCGCGCGCGCTCGGCACTTTCTCCGCGCGCATATAACTCTCGCCCCGGCGAAATGACGCCCCGATGCCGCGCCAATCGCCGGCTGACCGTTAAAATCCCGGCCTCGCCGAGGCGGGCTTTTAAGCGCGGTGTACATAATCCCGGGCGAACGCGATACATCCGCTCCCCGGGGATTAATACGCCGAGGGCCTCGAGGCCGAGGAGCAAGGGAAAAAAAAAAGCGTTTTACGTCTCGGCCAAGTGCACCGCGGGAGTGTTCGTCGAGTCTCGCCTCGGGGGCGCTCGCCGCTGACAAAAAAATACGGAGCTCTCGGTCGGATCGGGCGAAATATAATGGCCCGGGGCAATTAGGCCCCCACGGGGGCTCCAACTCCTAGGCGGCTCTTTCGCACCTCGGCGACATGCATACGTATAGATATATACGTGTTCGCCCCGGGGTTATATAGGACTGTGGCGCGGCCAAAGAAACCCGGCTTCCCTGGTCCGACCTACGACTAACGCAAACTTTATGGAAATGCATTAGCCCGGCCGCTCCCGGGCCCAAGCGAGATATATACCGGGCGCGAGGCTGCGCCGCTCGCGGCCGATCCGAGGGCAGGTACATGCATCGGTATACGGGCGCCCTGGCAGGCGTCCCAGTGCCGGGGCGACCGTGGCACAGATGCTCGAGGGGGGGGGGGGGCGGGACCGGCGCAGGGCCTGGGGGTACCGGTCACCTCGCGGCCCCTCCCTCGCGCGCGCGCGCGCGCACCCGATCAATATATATATGTGTACGTGCGTACGTACGCGTATATCTATTACTCCCCGCGGGCCGCGCATATATATTGTAAATATACGCGCGCGGCCCGGCGCGAGGTAAAAATAGCGCGCCCTCGCAGCTGCGCGCACCGGCCGACTGCGCCCTCGATCGCGGCGACTGGTCATTTTTTTGTTTTTTTTTTTTTTTCCCGTTTTTCGGAAGGCGCGACCTTTTTTTTTTCCAATCGCCGCGGATGTTTTGCCCCGGCGTGTACCTGCGGCCGACGCCGGATATAAGGATCGCGCGAGCGCACCGGGGAACGTGTGTATATAGTCCGCCAGTGTGGCTCTGTCGGTGTATAGACTCGCGGGCCGACGTGAAATTATTCTCACTGCTCGCGCCCCTCATGCATATTAACGCTCCTCACTTCTTGAACTTTGATACATTGCCGCTTCCATATAACCGAGTTCAGTTAGGGCGCGATATGCGATATTTGATTAAACAGCCTTTAATAGCTCCCATATACCGGGAGGATTTGCCTTATAACACGTGTAAGGGAAAAAGGCCTTTTATTGCCTCGGGCGCGCATGTATAAGACACGTACGTATACAGACACCCGCATCGGCCTTATTATATCCTGCACCGGTGGCTTGCATAATACGCGGGTCGCTTTCTTTATTAAAAAAAAAATTTCTTTTTTTTTTTCTTTTCGGCCAAAAAACCCTGCGCGACCCCCCGAGATCGCTCGCGGCGCACGCACCCGGACTCTGCGAAACGCGCCAACTCGGCAAAGAAGGAAAGTACATTAAGTACCACGGCATCAAAATATTACGCGACGGTTTAGCCGGGAGACCAGCCCCGCGAGTGCAGCCGGCCCCGCTTTGCATTACTTAATAAGGGCATTAAAAGATTAGGGCTCCGGGGCTATATAACTCGCTCGGCTCCTTCGAGGACTTACAACTGCGCCCCGGGGCGGATAAATAATTATCGGGCCGTGCGAATTTCGCAGAAAAGCCGTACACGTTCACTCGGTGGGGGGGTAGGGCGCGTACACATCGATCGCGGGGGGTAGGAAGCGGCCGGCCGGACTCACAGTTCTCGTTGGCGGCCTCCGTGCCGGGCAGCAGCTGCACCAGCAGCAGCCCCAGGAGGAGGGCCCAGCGGCCGAGGCGGTCCGGCATCCTAGCGCCGCGGCATCCTCGTCGCTCTGGGGTAGGGCGCGCGTCCGCGGCCCGCCGGCACTCGCGCGCGACTACCGCGCCAGCGGCGCCCCGGCCGCGCGCTGCCGCGCCCGCGCATGCGCCCCCCACGCCGACGCCGCCGCCGCTCGCCCGCCGTGCATTTTTTTTCCCCCGTTTCTTTTTTTTTTTATTATTATTGTCATCATCCTTGTTATTGCTTCGCGCCCGAGTATATTTATATGTAGGCACGTATACGTATGTAATCTTCCGCGGGCCGGTCAATCGATGTCCCCCCGCAGCGTCGACGACGACGACGAGCCATCCCCCACCCGAGGCCGAAGAGGCCGCCGGTATTAATTGCCGTTGGACGTGACGCCCAGGCGACGCGGCGTCTTTTCGCCGGGCCGTCCGCCGGCTGTAATTGTTTTCGAAGGCCCGGCCGGCGGATGTGTATCGATTGCGCCCGCGGCGCCGCGCTTCAAAACTCGAACGAGGAGCGCGCGCCGCCCGTCAGCCGAGACGTTTCATACAGCTCGCGGACGTATAGAGGCACCTATAAGGAGCCTACATCGACAGACCGATGAAAAACCCTTCAATTACGTGTCGGAGCTTTTCAAACGAAATATACCGATAAAAGAAATCAACGTCTCTGTGCTATCAGGACTAGTCGAATTAAATTCTTATTCTAGTTTTTTATTGAGCGAGTGCGTCGCCCACGTTCGCGGTTTGTTGTACATTCAATTTGCAGGTCTTCTTTTAATTATATATCTCGTAATAAGGACAACGCTATCGTATTAATATAGTATTTCATTCTATGAAAATATCCTTTAGAGTATTCAGAATAATGAATTCATAATAACACGCTGTTCTATCTTGGTGGGTTATTATCTTGGATGAAGAGTTAGACGCCTTATTAATATTACAGAAATCGTGTCTGTAAAAATATCTAAACAGATAATTATTTACGTATTTGTACGGATTCCCAAAATAATGAAATACTTACAGTGAGGTCACCATCAGCTTGTTATCGGGCGCAAACATTGAATAATTAAAATCGATCGATTAATTATAATCTTTTTGAATTCTATTAATATGCTCCATGCATGCGTATAAATCCACCTGCATTTATCTCTTCAATTTGTTAAGAATTTTATTACGTGTAACTTTTTTTTATTTACTATTATGCAATTAAACTTTGCGATATTCCTTACTTTTTGACACTAATCTTTGCCCATGTCAGTTAAACTACAAACATCTACAAACTCACAAATCAAATAATATTCACTAGTGCGCGAACGTAGAACTTGACACAGTCTCGCATGAGTATACTGATATCACACGCACTATTAGACGTAATTTCCTTCCCCTTTCGGAGGCGGCCCCGCTTCTAAACTATACGCACCCGATCTCCCAGCCCGCATGCGTGTTCAACACGTGTTACCGCCCTAGCCGTGCCGTTTTTTTCAAAACAAGCTTTGACTTTTATGACTTTGTCCGAGCCTGAAGATTTTAATTTCATGACCGGTATGCGTCTTAGTTCTATTTTTGCCGCTTGGATATTACGAAAATTCCGATGTCTCCCATTCAAGTGCCAACGATTGCTTCATTCTAATTTAAAATGTTAGTTACATTTGTACATTTTGACGAAATTTCAACCTGGCACCATAAAAATTAATGACTCGTAAATCTAATCCCGTCGATTTACATGAAACATTCTTCTCAATAACAGTCGTTTGGAAAATATAAAAACTATTCAAATCATTTCTATTATTTTCCGTTTCCCTCTTTTAAACCGTACACTATTTCATATTTTTCAAAATCTTGCAATATTCGTACATGACTGTCGATCTCGGAACGATATTTATCTACAGCGCGTCAAACAATCGTTCAGTTTTTCACGTCAATTTTTATTTTAACACTTCATTCAACAAGCAATACATAAATTGCACAGTAGTTTCAAATCCGATACAATAATTAACATGAGCACTTGGATGATATAGATACCGAGCTTAATCGATGATACAGTATAACAGGAACTCCATTAGATGTTTCACTGAACGCTACGTGGAGAATGTAAGTTTACCACAATAATTTGTGAACGGACCGCGGTCTAGATCAATATTAGCCTTATTACGTTAGAATTTGTGTCATCGAAGTACCAACTATTACGTTCTGCTTCGATACTAACGACTGAGAACGTGGTAGACCAATTACTTACTTTAAAGCAATGGCATTGATTCTCATTTCCGGAATCGTAGGTTAGTTTCTCACGTTCATAGAGAGTATAGCGAGGTAAATTACAGTATTTTAAATGTGTGCACATGACAGTTGTAATTATAAAAATAAAAACATAAATACACGCAGTATAAAAAGTTAGATGTTTAATCTATAACTTTTTTTACCAGCCGTGATAAACTTTCCAAGACAAAAGTTTTGCTTCAAAGAGCTTTAAAATGTTGCATGCGCCAACTTTTTCCGTGCACGGGTCCCATTTGCACACGCAGCTCTTGTTCATATTTGTCTAGGAGAAACAATAATTTTTAGCCACATGGATCCCTAGACAGAAATGGAGGAAATGATCAACAAAAACCATTGGGGATAAGAACCGGTGATTGAAAAAACTTGACGTGACGTGCAATTGGCGAGCCAAAATATAATATTATACTGCAGGATTTTATAAAAGTCCGTTCGATTTCCGATTGGCGGCCGATACACTTGAGCGCAACAATCGGGTGGAGTAGCGGAGAGAAACTGGAAAAGTCGGCAAGTGAACAGGGAACGAGGGATGAGAGGGAGCGGAGGGCCGGCGACATGTACACGCGCGTATTGGCCGAAAGAAAATAAACAACCGGCGAAAGTCGGGCTAACTCGGGCGCGGGGGATGGGGCGGAAACAACGGCCGCCAGACGGCAAAACGTATTCGCTAAAGATCAAGAGTGCCAGTGCTTACGGCCCCGGCGAAATTTATCTCCGCGGGGCGCGAGGCCCGCGCGCGCCAGAAAAGAACCGACCCGCCTAGACAGCGACACCGTAATTTTCATATTTACAGCGTCTTATTTACGGGGGCCGTATATTCTCAACCTCTTTACACGGCTGTACCCGACTGTCTGGTGGCAGTGTACCTTATGGTGTCGGCCTCCATAAATCTCTTTGCAGAACGCGCCGGAAATAAAAGTAATCAATAAATGGATCCCTTAACCCGTTAAGATAAAAGGTATATAACCTTTGGTTAAATGTGTTATTCGAGGATGCTCTTTTTTTTTCGACCGCGTCATCCACCGTATAAATTTCCGGGTGATTCTACGAGACGGTATCTAATTTTATAGTTCTCGCGAAACGCCCCCACTCCCGGTTTACTTTGTAAGGGGTCCTGAAAATATTTTCTTGTCTCGGGGCTCTTTCACGGAAACTGCTGAGGCTGTTACTTACACAGTTTCGATTTTCGAAACCAGAGGCTTCGGAGAAAATGCTGAAACGCTGGTTTACATTTGTTTGGCATAAGAATCATTTCCTGCAGCTACAGCAAATTCTACAAACCCCGCCGTGTTTTCCCAGCAAATAAAGAGAACAAAGCCGCGAGAGGAGATTCCCGAATTTGGAATAAAAAGCCACTCGCAGCGCTAAAACAGACAAGCATTTATTCTCGCCGGGGCACAACAAATATACTGGAATAACAGTTTGCTTTTTAGGATTTGCTCGCGCATTTTACAAACCGGAAGGAACCTGGCGCCCCTGGGCAAAAAGCCACCAGCCTAGAGAAAATAAACCTCCACGGTGAAGGAATAAAAATGACATGATAATACCTCAGAGGTAGACCGCCTTTAACGAGCCGCCGTCCACGTGCAGATGATTGCCCCAGGTGTAAAGTCAGATTCGCCCCGACGCATCGGCGCGATATTTCTCAATTAGACATTAAACCCTTCCATTTCAGACGCTAAAGCTCTTAATAGGAAATTTATAGTCGAGGCTAGTTCCAGCATCGTGAGGAGTCGGGGAGGCGGCTGGACCAGCCGTCGATCCCCTTGCGGCCCGATTGCGATCGTTCCCCCGGCAAAGCCGCATATATAGCGCCGGATGCCGCAGTCGCCTCGACAAAGAGATCCGTCGAGAGGGACTTTATTGCGTTAGGCCGCGCACTTATTCCGGATACCTACGTGCGGCAAATGGTAAGCAAAGCTTTGAGCCGGCGGGTCGGTAATTGCGTTGCCGGCCCATCGAATTTGCCGGCCACGTAGCGGCGCTCCTTCTTTTTTTTTCTCTCTCTCTCTTGCGCAAAGTTTTGATGGGGAAGAGGCCGGGGCCGCGCGGGCCGCAGATTAATAAGACGTCGGAAAAATAAAAAAAAATTGTCTCCTCAAAATGCCGCCCGCGAACTCGCCGATATTACCCAAAGTTGCCGGGAAAGTTCCGATTGAGGAAGCTCGGCCAGCGTGCAAGTTGGAACACTCGGATGGCTCTTGAAGCCCCCCAATCAGCCGGCGGTTGAATCAACTTTCCGGCCGATCGCTCGTCACCTTCTTCCCCGGATAACGCGTTTCGAGCCGGCTAATCGCCGCGGGACGAGTGCCTCCGTCGGCCGCTCCCCGCGGGAGGGCCAATTTTCCGGGGATCTCGACCGCCCCCCCCCGCCTCCCCTCCCCCCCGTCCCGCGGTCCCTTTCCTCCCGGGGCTTCCGTATAAGCGGTGGGGCAGCCTCGCGGACCGACTTTAAATCGGGCCGGACACTCCGTTCCTTTTCTGAGAACCGAAGGACGCCTATTTGTACAGGCCGAGATAGATCCCGGGCTGGGGGAGACCGATTGCGCGGATCCCTTGTCCGCGAGGTGATTTCAGGTTTTCAGAACTCCGATTCTTGTATCAGGATATACTTTTTAAGTAGTTACGGCTAATTAAGGTGCGGCGCGCTCGGGAGAATCTTCTCGTTTAACTTTGAACAGACGCCAGCGATTTCCCTGGGCTACGCTTCCGAAAGTTTATTCTGTTAATTATAAATTACAACCTATCGCTGTAATAGCGGATTAAATTCTTCTGTCCTAATTCCCCCTTCATTGAGACTAACGGTATAATTGTTCCCGGTATTCCGCGCTACGTCTAATCACACGGCCAGACTTGTATACTTACGCTCGCGTCGGCAAGGACTCGTCGACGGGGACTAAAGGACTTCCGTTTCCATTTACAAGCATCCGCGCGGTCTCCTATTCCGATAAAAGAATTCCAAGACTCCGCGAGCCCGGGAGGCGGGGCTTTTCCCCCGGGAGCTTGCATCGGGCCGCCCGGCCACAACGGGGCCGCGCGCATACGTGAGCCCCGAGTAATATAACGCGCCCCGCCCCCCCGGCAAATCGATTCCCCCCAATAAGCTCTCCGCTTATTATCATCTCCGCGATGCGCGACTCCCTTTTTTTTGACTCTTCTATATCGCCCGCGGATTATAACGCGCGACCGCGTGCGGCTTGACCGGCGGTCGCCCGGGGGGTCACGAGCCGGCCGCGCGCGCGCGCGAAAGCTCGGCCCTCGTAAAAATCAAGGACGCGGACTCCTGGGCCGGCTTGGATATGACCGTTGTAACGGGCCGCGGCATTAAAGCCCTCGGGCGGGGCCGAGATGGCACTCGATTCTTGTAACGCGACGTATCGTTACGACGGCCCCTTTATCGAATCGGCGTAAAACGGGCCCCGAGAGCTTTTACGGGGCTTTTACGAGCCGATCGGAGATACGGGCAGAGTGCAGCCGCCGCCGCCGCCGCCGCGGGGCTGATCTTTACTTTCGGCCGCGGGAGCCTAAGGAGGGTCAGGCGCGCCGCGCCGTTTAATGGGCCTCCCGGGCGCGCGGACTTTCTTCTTTTTTTTTTTCGCCCCGCGCGCCGCCCGCGTAATTAAAGGACTCCGGGGCGGGGGGGGGGGGAGGTGGAGGTGCGCGGGGGAGGGGCGCTTTATGCCCCGCGCGCCCTATTTCAAAGCGCCGCCCGGGCCCCGGCATAATTTACAGTTTCATTAAGCCCATTCACAATGCTAAGCAAGCCCTCGGCGCTTTGTCCTGTAAACCGTGATTTGTATGCGGCTCAATGCCCCCACCCCCTTTCATTTCGCTATTTACACTTAAACTTGCTGGATTTATTCACTCGAGTACTCCTTGGGAGTAGCTCACTCCGCCCGGGATATGTAACTTGCCGCCAGACTAATCCCGCGCGCGGCCATGATTTACCCTCGTGGCTTATTTGACTTCCTTTTTTTTTTTGCGATCCCCCGGGGCCCGATCGCGTTAACCGGTGCGATCGCCCGTTTAAAACAAGCTGTATTGATATAGCGGTGGTGCGCGCACGCCTCCAATATACCGCGCAGAAGAATTACGCAGCTATAAATTTAAACAAATTATTTGCTTTGGACAGCTTTATGGAGTAATTAATATCTTAAGCGCGCATCGCATTTGCGTGGAAAAGTCACTCTGCCTCCACCTTATTGATTTTCGATGAAAGCTATTTTATATGATTTCCCGGTTAATTGAAGCCGAAAGAAATACGAGGGCAGGGCTAAATACGCCGGGCGAGCGTCCCTTGCGATCGCCGCGACCCTCCTACCGAGTCCTCCTAATCGACCCTGGCAAAAGGCCGATTCCCCCGGAAAAATTGGCATACTCCATGGAGGTAGGCCGAGGCGGGCGCAATTAAACGGCCAAGTAGTAGCGGCCGTCCATTGGTCAGACGCCCGGGCGCGCCCATGGATCGCGCGGCGGACACTCGAGATTTTTCGGGACGAAATAACGGAGGAGGCCGGCGGCATCACGGTAACGCGGACGGAGCCCGTAAATATGGCGCGCCTCGAGCGATTGCGCTTTCGGTTTTCGGCCCGATGCGGCCGAGGTGCCGTAAAACCGACTCGGAACCGCAGAGCCGCTGCGGCCGCCTAACGATTATTGTTTCGCTTTCACGGCCAATTAATTCTTTCCCGGCTTTTTTTTTTTTATCACCCGCGCCAGTCGACGTAGCCGCACGATTCCCTCGGCCTATATGCGGCATTGGGGCATCGCGCGGACTCGCAGGGCTGTATGTTTTATATATGGGCAATCGGCGGTTTCCCCAGCGCCGAGCCGCGTGCGGTTTTTGCAGGACTTTCAATATCGCGTGGACGGTCAAGGTGGATTACGGATTAATGTTGTGGGCCGCTCGGCTCTGCGGCCGATCGATCCGCCGGAGGCACAGCGAAAGAGGCCAGGAAGGGCCTGCGCGCCGATAGGGATCTACCAGCTGTTTGTAAGTCCATTTGGACGCGTCGCCGGCTCGCTGTAACGGCTTGATAAATTGTTGACGCAGCGAGCTTTCGACAGAGGGCGTCGGGTTGTTGCACGGAGGACTGCGTACCTGGTAATACAATATTGTTCGCTGTTTGACTGCAAGTCACCGAGAGCTTCGACAGAATTTCATTGATCAAAAAAAAAAAAGCTGTCACGTAGTTGGAGGGAGTGCGAAATAAACATTCCGAAACAGGCGAATTTCTAGGAAAGTATGCGCTTACAAGAAGAGCGTTTCGCGTGTACCAAAAGTTCACTTCAGAGAGGAGTGTACTTGAAAGCTGCGTCAAAAGTGCCACTCCTTTTTTTTTTTATTTTCCCCTCGCTATTATTTGAAAAATATGGAATTGTGTTCGAATAACGGAAAAGAACAAAAATGATGTCGAGCGTGTAGGGGCCTTCAAACTAATAACGCTTTTCATCGTTTTCCATCATTAGCGAATAACGATCTGGATAAATTGTCAATATAATTCATTAGTCGGAGGTCATCTTTATATTTTTCCACGAATTTCGCTTCGGCTCTCGAATCAACTGTTTCTATGAAGAATTCCAATAGAATAATCGCATTTATAATACACACGTAAGTATGGAACCGCAGGTCGCATGTATGGCTAGTGTAGAACTTCACCAAATCTCTATTTTCCGAGTCTCAAGTGACTGGTAAAGGAGTGGGTCACGGAATCAAAAGGCATAAGACCTTTTTTGAAAGCGTTTAACCTCTTATCAAACTGCTCATTGTTACTACGGAAGTAATTTTAAGTAAAACAATTAAAGTGCGTTTAATATAACGGAAGACAAGGCTCCGTGGTAGGAGCTATTAAACGAGTTCTGGGTAGTTAAATAAAAAAATTACATACACGCGTAGTAATCGTATTTGAAAGCTTCTATAATTTTTATGGCGTGTATAGTTTAAGCTTATTGATTAAGAGTCCCATTTGATGAAAAAGACGAGAAATGGAATTTACCACCAGGAGAATGCTTGACATGCGGATTAAATGGTCTATTTCAACTTTAGATGCGACACGAGAGTTATTATTTCTAATAAATCAATAAAAAAGAAAACTATACATCTATATCCCTACATCCTGGCTGTTGTTTAAGGAACATCGACATGGAGCAGGAATCGCGACAAGAGATTTTCCATTACAGGTGCAGAGATCAGTGAACTTTGGCACGTGCAGCAGGCGGCCCGCGACAAAAAGATTCCGGAACAAAACGATTAAGGCTCGGGCGAGAAAGTTTGGCGCGCCGTTCGGGCTGCACACACGATCGGGCGCGGAAAGGAGGGTCGGGAAGTTGGCGCCGCGCGACTGGGGCGCCCGGGAAAAAACCAGGAGGGCGGCCGGGCCCCCGCGGCCCATTAGCAATGCGGGGAAAATTGCCGGGCGAGCGGCCCCCTCTCCCCCCGTGACGCCGCCCACTTGCCGAGTTTAAAACGGCCGGCGGCCCCAACTTTCCGGCTTCCGCGACATTTCATCCGCCTGGACTTGAAGCGCGCCGAGGAAAGTTGTTCGCCGGCCGCGGGGGGAGCCTTTGAGGGCCGCCCGCCCCCATGCAAAATTCCCCTGCACGTGCTTTTTATTTATTTTTTTTTTTGTTTGCCGGGTACGTGAGGCCCTTTGCCGGGGTTCGCGCGATCGGCCCGTTTGCCGCGAAAGCGCGTTGACACTGCCTCGGCGCTTAAATTCGAAGGCGAAAGCGCGCCCCGGCGAGGGTTACAGAGAGTGTGCAGTGTAACGAAATTTATCGTGCTGGTGTGGGTAGGTAGGAGCGCGCTAGAAATTTATCGATCGGTATGGGAAAAATTGCGATTACGTTTTATCCGCATTATAAATTTGATCGATTTTTACCGTAAAGTATAAAAGCGTGTATTAGGTAGGGAGAGACTTTTAACATCTCGCTCGTGGATGATGGAAATGCCAGCTTCTTGGAATGTGCACGACAGCGAAGGAGGAAATCTTGGATGGTTAATTCTCCCCAAGCGAGCTAATTCTACTCGATTAGATTCGAGCTTTATAGGGAGCCTACGGCCATTTTTCACCAGTGCGCCGTGGAGCAACAAAGAAGACGAGTGGCCTCTCGATAAATTGTTCAGCACTCCTGTGTCTCAGGACCAGTTAACACAATAACGCGGCAGGAGCCGATATTTCATCGCACAATTGGGAGCGCCGGGGGAGAGGGACGCTCGAGCGCACCTATACGCGCGCCGACACAATGCTCGGCCTCGCAAGAAAGCCGCGGGTGGGTGGGGGGCGGTGGAGGAGGAAAAAAAAAAAACAACCACCGAGAAACGGACCGGCGCGGCCGGCAGATAATAAAGAGAAACTATGACCGCACGCCCCCGCACTCGTATTGTGCTCCTCTGGCAGCTGGCGGCCGCCCCCTCCCCGGGAGTGCCAAAAAATGATAGCGCTTATCGCGGCGGTCCGCGCCCGCGCAACCAAGAAACTCGACACGATATAAAACGATGATGCACGAGACGCGGCAACTGCTGCTCCCGACTTGGTTGAACTCGCTCCGCGCGCCGCTCCGCTGAGCAAGTAGTTAATTTGCCACCTTCCTGATTACGAGCCGCTGCGCCGCTCATTCCGAGATTGTCCCGCGTAACGCATTATGCCTGCCGGGCCCTTTTTCACCCTAATGGACGAGTCGCTTCCGCGGCCCGAGCGATAAGCGGTCAGGAGAATGGAATTAACGGATTGCCTTTCTCAATTTTGTAAACTTGCCGGCCGGACAGGCTCGAGTGGCCCCGCAAATCGATAGCTGTCAATACGCGCAGAGACAAAGGATTCCTCGTTGCTCGCTAATCGATAGCTGCAAGCGCAAAAGTATTCACACGCGTTAACTCGCTTGTTTCTATGATGTACCGACTCGTTAAGAGTAAGAACGCGGCTACTTGGAAGTACACGTATAAATTTTGTGTAAGCACATCCTATTACGCGAGAGACAAAATCACGCCTAAGCTGCTGCTGACGAAACTATGTCTTCAAATGCATTTTCGTGAATTACAGTTCGCCAAGGCTCTTAACTACGGGATACTTAAATCGGGTCCACTTAAAAATCGTGACTAACAACATCGAATAATGTTCTCTACCCTCGGCTAAATTGTCAATAAATTTTAGTTTCAAAGTTATTCCAATTACCGGTGCATTAATGAATAAGGCTTCGAGGCAAAATCTTAATTGCGACATACAATTGGAGCGCAGGCTTTTTCAAAATTGAATATGTTCTTAATGCGAGTTGAGTAAATGGCGTCTCTTGGTAGAAGTTTCAAGACGGTTATAGAACCAAAGATCCGCCGAGATAATGCCCGCGAGCGAGAGAATTGGACTCTTTCTCAAATTACCAGAATTAACGAGCAATTATAACCCGTCGTGACTCACTACCCGACAACTCTCCCTGCGATTCATCGTGCATTCGCGAATTTCTAGATCAAATTTCATTTTTCTGGCGGCCTCGCTTTGTAAGACTTCGCTTCTGACTTGACGCGTCAATGGAAAATGCCTTTTTCCCTTGCAGTCTCGCACTTGATATGCATTCTTACTATAGTATAGCAATTAAAAATACACTATAAAAACTCGTATAACTTTACAAAATATCGTATTGGATAGTATAAATATATAAATAATATTTAATTATTATTCTTCAGTGTATAATATTTTTAT
The DNA here is from genome assembly GCA_018906755.1 of Sycophaga agraensis. Classification (NCBI taxonomy): domain Eukaryota; kingdom Metazoa; phylum Arthropoda; class Insecta; order Hymenoptera; family Pteromalidae; genus Sycophaga; species Sycophaga agraensis. The sequence goes on from JACCIE010000003.1 coordinate 2,880,848, forward strand.
TGATTTATTATAGAATAAAATTGTTTTTATGGTACTTTCTATAATGAAAAAACCACACTCTGTCTTTATGCCTGGGATATAATAATAAATCTTTATTTAATTGGGTAATACATATTCAAGTATTAATCTTTTACGCATATTTTTAAATAAAAACGATATTCAATATAGTATAAGCAGATGATTTAAGCGATTTACCCGCGGAAAGTAGATTTATATTTAGTTTATAATGTTTTGTAACGCGTCGCTTTCCTTGTGAACAGGAAAGCCCTGCTGCTTCGCGACGGTAGCACAATGGCGTGCTCGCTAAATTTATATTATATAAGGGCGCCCCTGACTAGCTGGTCGAGACTCTCTTCTCCTGGGGAGATCCCGCTGGCCTCGGCGGGGAATTACCGCCGACCGACCGAGAGCCGACAGCCCCGCTGAGGACCGAGCCAACAGGCCACTTTGCAAGGTGCAGAACTGCCGTAGCGCCGGTCAACCCTCCACATCAGACGAAATGACGACGCGCACCGTGGAGCCATCTTGCTAAGGCGCCGGCTGAAATCAACCCCCACCACGACCGCGCCGCAACCTAATGAAGCCGCAGCTATAACGTAGTCAAAGACGTAGTCCAAGGAGACGACGGATGGTAGGAAGCAGCAGGGGACACGAGCTGCTCCTACGGGCCATCAGCGAGAAGTCCGTGATGTACACGATGCAGCGCTGAGACATATCAGCAGGGCACGCGCCTCAAGGGTTTCGCTCGCCATTGCCGCGAGAGGGCCCACAGGGGAGGGCACGCGTCCCTATTTCCTCATCGCGCCCGGAAGATTCTTGCTGGCAGTCGTGGCGTTCAGAGGTAAGAAAAGACTAGATTTAGCGGTCGTGGCATGAAGTCGTGGCGTGGAGACGTGGCGTACAGATTCTTTTGAACAATCGAGGCATACAATCGTTAAAAGAGAGAAGATTGATTTGTAGAGTCGTGGTGATCAGTCGTTAAAAGATTCGTTTGACGATCGAGACGTACAGTCGGTAATTGTGACGAAGAAGACGAGAAGTGTAGTGCACCGTGATAGTGCAGGGACGGAGCCACCGAAAGAGCCAGGTAGATGAAGCTCGTGGCGGTCACCGTCGGTCGAGTGTTGAAAACTTGGGCCACCGACGAGAGTGAGCGGAGGCTACGTGCTACCTCGCTCATTCCCCCTAAATCCAGCTAACGACGCACCAGACGCCGCTTCAGCATCCAACGGACGACGAATCCAGACGCCGCCTTCAGCATCTTCCAAGCGACAACGTTCTCCAGTCCCACCAGACTACCATCCACCGTCTCGGGGCAAACGCCGGTGAGTGGGCTAGGGAGGATAACTTCCCACGCGCGGAGTGCTTGGGCGCGAGTGGGACGCGGCGTCGACGAGTTGACGAAGAAGCAACCGCGCCGGTCGTGTATCAGGCGGCGGAGGCCGGACCGCGGTTGCCACCGACGGGCGAACACGCGTACCAACAACGCAAATCGAGACGCGACTTGCCACCGAAAGCAGAGACGTTTAGCACAGGAAACCATTATTGTACAAAGAGTAGGAAATAAAGCAGCGTAATTATTAATGGGATCAGTGAACCTTATTTATTATTTCTGCCCCGCCTCTTCTTTGCAATATTTCGTGAAACAGTCGAGGTGAGCTCGTGTCGGTGCCTTCCCGCCGAGGCCAGCGGGATCTCCCCAGGAGAAGAGAGTCTCGACCAGCTAGTCAGGGGCCGCTCGTGTGGCGCCCTTTAATACAATATAAATTTAGCGAGCACGCCATTGTGCTGCCGTCGGGAAGCGGCAGGGCCTCCCCTGTTCACAAGGAAAGCGACGCGTCATAGTGTATTAAAGTAATTTTGTTTTTTCTTTTTAATTAATGCATCAAATACAAACGCAGATAATTCACAATCTCGATCGACGGTTTAGCTTATGTAACGAGTAAGCGCTGCAGCTTCATTTATAACTAACGAATCTGACCTATAATCTCCGGTAACGATAGACGCTAATAATTCCAGCGTCCCGTTTGATAATCAACTTCGTCATTCTCCTTATCACAGTTGTTCTGAATCCCACGCCGACCTACCAGGCCGCTCGTCTATATAGCTTATATAATAATCGGCTCGCGAGACACTTTTCCCGTTCCTGCAGCCACGCGGTGTAAAATTAATACCTGCGCCCAAGTTGGGAGCGGAGCTTTTTACGAGCCCCGCGGGATCGCAGATTTAACGGCCAAGTGCCCGGGAATGCGGGTCGCGCTCAAATTCGCCATAGTTGGCATTCTTTATATCTTAAGCGCAGACGAGCGCGTGCGGCGTCAAAGCGGGCGTCCGGCGACTTTGAGGAATCTGTGGCGCGGGAATTCGACCCCTCGCCTTATCCGGTCGCGATAAGACGCATAGTTGACTTTTCCGGTCATCATCGAACTCTTTCTCGCACCTTAACATCAGCCAGGATGGGTGCGGAAGCGTTAATTGCCCGTAAAACAAATAGCTATTCATTTTAGAACGTGTAACAGATGATTCTTCAATTTATACGCCGATGTCAAACGTATGCGCATAACCTATCAAATTATACTTTCACAGACGACCGGTAATTGGGCAGTAAATACAAGTCTATTATGTTACTGCAAGTTAAATTAATGGAGCAATTTATTAGATCGTTACTATTATTCGTATTAAAAATAATATTGATCATTCTGCCAATCAATCACAGTAATGTGAAATGCCGTCGATCGATCGGTAGCAATTAAGCTTGTTCCAATTCTATTACAGAGACATGTCCACGGTTTGTATTAAATTACAATTTTTTTTTTCATTTGAATTTTTGATTACGTTTATTCACGAAATTTCCAATTGTGTAAATAAATATCAATAGCGATGGACGTACGGGGGAATCTCGGGAAAAATAATTATCCGAATAAAACGAGCCTTTCATACCGTCTGTCTACCGCGTTCGTGGAAAAATGTGCACTAAATATTTATGAAAATCCGGAAGCTTTACTTTTTTTTCCCCGAGCAGCCCCCACTTTAATCAAACGCGGGAGGCAAATTAAAAATTTCCAATTGGCGCGCCGCCCGACACACCGGCGCACTTGCCCACTCTAACAGCGGCTATATAATGCCTCAACGACGCGTCCATTTTAAAATGCCGCAGGGGGCCGCGTCCGCCAGCGGCCCACTCTCTCATGCCCGCGGGGGCCCCGTATCAATTAGAGCAATCTGAGCGGCCCGCGTAAAGTACGAAAACGAGCGTGAATAAAATATGCGAAACGTCGCGCTTACTCCCCGATCGCGGCCGTGGAATCCGACCCCTCGAGGTGGACTATATGCATATATACGCGTGCGCGCGGATTCCTCCGGCCGCCGATTAAAAGCGCTTCAGCCCCTACGGCGCGAGGAAAAATATTCGGCCTCCCCCGCCGGCGGGCGGGCGAGATAAGGTGGGGGGGTTTTGCAGGGGAAGCGCGCGCGAGGAACACGGGAGATAAAGTGGGCGGCGGGGGCGGTAGAGACAGCTTGATAATGTCCCGGGAAGTGAGTCGGTAATTTGATTGCAGCCCGAGATACCGGGACCTCCAGGAAGCTGATGGAGTTCGGCAGAAGTTGCAGCGGCGCCCTTTAAGGAACCTTCGCCCCGGGCACGAGGCCTCGGCTCCCAGAACAAGAGCGCCTCTATATCGCCCCCGTCTATTTATTTAGCCATGTTTTCGCACTCGCGAACCTCCTCGCCGGGAGGTTTTCCCAGGGATTGCCAACGTTGCTCAAGGCTCGCTGTAGAGGCTGTCCAGGCGGCTGTTTGCGCGCTCAGAGTTACGCCGCCGTGCTTTCCTGAATGATAATGACGGGCAGGTTCTGATCGAGGAATCGGCCTCGCTACTGGATCAGACTACTTTTATGTGGTGAAATCACTCTTCCAAAAAATCTACTAGTCGCTAAACGATTATAGAAACTATTCTTAAGTCGAACATAAAAATTGATTTATTGATTTATTCCGTGTTACTGTATATACTATGCATACGCAGCGTCTGTGTAGTTTAAGACGCTTTTATCTCATACACAGAATCGCTTTGAACCTTAAAAGCCAATTACAACCACCAAACAGATTTAAAATAAAGAGAACAAATGGTTTAAGTTTAAACTCATAGCGTAAAACTATTTGCATCCTTAAAGTAAGCCATAGGCTAGAAATTATATTCGTTAAATCCTAAATATCACATGATACAATTTCAAACTTTCTTAATTTGAAATTAAGTAAAAGTGAATAACTACACTGAAAAACCAGATAATAACTACTTTTTTACACGTAGCCACTACTAAACAAAATGCAGTTGCAGAGCCTTTGCATATGCAAGATATATTGTATAATAACAGAACAATAATTAATATAAACAATAATGATTTATGTAAATAACGATGTAACATTTTAGTTTCCATTTGATATAAATGATAGAAATGTTGAAGAGTCACATGTAACCCCGGATGTGTCTATGCTCGCCATATTATGAGTCATCATATGTACATGTATATTGTTTTAAAAGAAGATAAATAAAACCGCTTTGAAGAAATATAAATTTGATATATGATAAATTAATAATACTGGCTTTACAACAATGTAATGAAATTAAAGAGAGAAAAAGAAACTATGTGTTGCACTATGTTGGTGTACGATTGTGACATGAAGCTTATCGGAGTAAATTTAAATTACTGGTAGTAATACGCGCGTATCTTTCTTTTGTCAATAAAAACTGTACATAGCTTACTGCAATTACCAACTACTTGGATTTGATTCGCAGTATTGGAGTAAAAGGTTATTACGACCCCTCATATAAGGGCAGAAGGCCTCTTTTCTGTAAAGGCTCTATTACAATTATTCGGTAAAGCGAACAATACGCTTGCTCGTGCCTTTTTTTTTCTCAATCGCCTCTAAGCACGCCCCGTATCAAATCGGCGCTTCGGCCAAAGGGCCAGTTTTACTCGAACGGGCCGATTGGCACAAGTACAGGCTGAGGGATCCCGGGGCTGCCCAGCGGCGTCAAAGAGGTCGACCCGCCCGCGGCTCCTGGGGAGGTTCAAACGTGCCCGGGCGCCGGATCGGCCGCTTCATTTAAGCGGCCGAGGGCGACTCCGGGCGTGCCTCTGGCTTAGTTAGGTATGCGGGGCCGCCGCGGCCGGCGCCCGACCACCTGCTCCAATTACGCTTGTTAGCCGGCCGGCCGGCGGCCGCGGCACGCGCCCCCTTCCTTACCCCCCCGTCGCCGCCCCTGATAAACAGCGCCCCGAGCCGGAGTAATGGGCCGCTCGGTGGCACCCGGTTCTTTTTAACTTTCGCGGGTCGAAGGCCAGCGGGGGAATACCCGGCGACTGTCCTCCCCCGGCGGAACTCGTCCCGTCTCCGGTGGTTCGGACGCCTGTGTGTATATATATACTTCGTCATATCCCGGTGTTTTTTTTTTTGTATTTCTTCACTTTGTCGCCAAAATTGATTTTTCCAACGGGCCGTTTATTATCTGCTTAGCCCCGCGCGCAAATTTATGTAACAAGTATGCTGTAAACTTTACGGTCGATACCCTCAGCCTCGCCGCGATTCTAAGGACTTTCAACGAGGCGCCGGCGCTTTTCAACCTTTCCCATGGGCGATGGCAACCCGATACAATGTCGATATCCTCTTTCCCCCACCCTGAATTCTTAAAGCCTCTCGCGGCGAGAGTTGGGCAACAAAGTTCAACTGCTAATGTCGAGCCGCACACATAGGGGTCCGAAAGCCGGTGGCCTCGGGCCACGTCACCCGTGCACGGCTTCGCCCGGTATAAACACGCGGCAACGGCGACGGCGCATAAGACACGCGCGCGGATTAATGAGTCACGGGGATGATTTACATGAGTTGCCGGATGAGCGCGGATCCGCTAACATCAATCAAGCACTTTTCGCGGTAGTCGTTCGCTTTACCCTTAGAAAGTGTACACGGCCGATCCCCGGTTGACGATCAGATATTCTATGCGCCATTCCGCAAAATACAAGGTGTACGCTGGGTACACGAGCTGCCTGCACCACTAGAGACGTCTAACTGTGTTGGTTTAAATGTCTAAAGTGGTTATATATTCTAATTTGATTCGGCTCAGTTCAGGGATGATATCGGTTAAACCAAGTTAACGAATTTCAACTAGAATCAGTGGGTGCGCCCGCTATCGATGGATTTTCGTTTTACTTTTACAAATCAGAGACTTGAAGCCCAACGTGAATTCTACGCGGCATTTTCATTGTATTTTTCTAATCAATCCAAAATTAAAAAATGCTCAAATATCCGCAGAAGTTATACAGGAACAGGATGACCATTTTGAAGACTAATGCAAATGTTCCTGTGCACAAGTTAAAAAACGATAAAGAACTTTGGGCATATCGTGAATGAAAACCAATATCACTGAGTTAGGGACAGTTTAACGGTGGGCTCTCCATTAGATTACATACAGGAGTCGGGATTGAGACTCGGGTTTGATGACCGAACATGGCCGCTTCTTCGCCAGTCTATAAATCTAGATTTACCATTGGGGATTAACTTCGCATCCAGCGGCAGAAGACGCGCACCGTTAACGTGATCTAGTGCTAAGTAAGTATCTCTGCCTCTGCCGCTATAGCCCTTCCCCTGCAGGCCGTAAATCCCCAGATTGACCTTTAATAAATTACAGGAAACTTCCGCTTATGCATTTTGTTTTCCGTATGGGCAGGGTGAATCATTTAAATCTGCCCTCGATTGTCCCCTTGTTTACGGAGCTTAAGTACCTTGCGATCAAAACTGTAATCCAACATTGAAACAGTGTCATAACCCTGCATGTATGAACCTCCAATTGTTTAAAACCGTGCTAATATAGGTACATTATCAGATTACGCCTTAATGAAGAATTAAATAAGATTTCGAAGCAAGGTGGAAAGTCGATTATCCCAAAGCAGCTTAATACCGTGCGCGTTACATTGGCTAGGAGCTAATCGATGAACAATGCGAACAAAGCAGCCGAGTGTAAAAGCCGATCGAATAGCGAGCCGGCCGGCGAACCGCGCGCGAGATTTTAATTTAGATAATCCAAGGTCCGAGAGCCGTGGCCCCTCGAAAAAGAAAAAGAAAAAAAAACGAGCCGATCGTCGCGGAAATTTTCACTCGGTCCGAAATTTCATTGGCCCGCCGGGCGGACAAAGTGCACGTCTTTATCTGGCGCGCGACGCGGGGGATCTTGGGGGGAGTCGCCGGCGATATCGGCCCCGAAAACTCGGCCGGTATACATAAGCCGGGGCCCCAAAGCCCCCCGCGGAACTTTACAATCGGCGCACGTGAGTGGGTGCTCGAATGTGGGACGGCCTGCGGGTAAAGACCATTGGAATCCTCCCCGCGTTTATTTCCCCGCTATCTCCCGCAGGGACGCGCTGACCCGCTTTTTTTTTTCGCGGGCGGCCCGCGAGCGTTTATCCCGTCCTACCTCGCGGGCCCGTGGCCTTTTTCCTGTTTTTTTGGGGCGCCGGCGGACAAACGCCTTGGCCATTAGTTACCCGGAGGGGACAAAAAGTTGAAAAGAAAAGGGAACTTGGGCCGCTTTGGCCGGAGGAGTCCCGCGTTTCTTCCGCTCGCGGAATGGAAATATCTGCTCCCGGGACGTCTGATTTGCGGACTTTCACTCGGCCGGCCCACCCCCCGAAGTTTTAATTAATTTCCACGGGAGGGGAGATCCCGTGCGCGTACGCCCGCGCTCGCCGCTCCTGTATATATACGCACGTCGAGGTCGGCGTAACGACGCCGCGGCCGCGTCGGGCCCCAAGCCCCTTATACGACGGTCAGTTTATTATGGCCTTTGTTTGCCGGTGTAATACGCTCGAGTGCTTTTGTTACATTATGCCCTTTTGATGAAAAGCGTTAAGTCCGCTGCTTTTGCAATTTACTTCCGCGCGTATAGCCCCCGAGAGCATATAACGTCAAAGTTAACGTTACAATTAAGCTGTAAAGCTTACGGCTGCTTTCTGATTTTTGTTCCTTTTTTTTCCCCCCCAGACGCACCGCTCCGGGCCACTGCACCTCCCGGCTATTGTGCAAACTTTATTTCAAAGGATAAGTAGCAGTCTGTAAATCTGACCTACGGCGATATTTTGAGCGACTCGCTTTTACAGTAATAATCCTCGCGCGGCTTTCAACTAACGCGCCAGTTGATTGTTCCGCGAAGTACATCAAGGGAAGACATTACTTCGAATTCGGAACAAGCGCGAGCAAAGAGCTAACGGCCCGGCACATCGCCTGCACCTGTTCGCTGGCTCGGAGTACAGGAACGGCACACATATATATATATAGGGGCTCGCCGTCGCCAACAGCTCGGCAACAAAGAATCGCCGCGCTTTTCACCCCTTTTTTTTTTCTCCTCCCCCCACCTCTCGGCCGCAGATAAGCCGAGGAGGGGGGGAGGTTAGCCGGCCGGGCCGCAAGTGCAGGTCGTTCCTTCCCCCCGCGGCCATTCGGCCGTCGCGTCAGCTCCTCGCGAGTGCCATTCTCCAGCCTCGGCGATCCAACTTGTCTCCGCGAGGGTACAAGAACTTCTCCCGGGGTATCGTTGATTTGCACGGCGGAGGGGAATGTGCCCCCGAGGAGCCGGGGTCGATCGGGGAAAAAACTTTCCCGGGGCTCCAAAGTCTCGAGTCGGCTGCTCCTCTCCGCTGATTGAGCCGCGTTTGCCCGCCAGGCCACCTGTCGTCCCGGCTTCCTCGATCCCGCCACCGTTACAATCGTTCGCGCACACATGGACCGGCGAAAGGAGCCCACTCTCGTACATACCAGAAAAAAAAGAGGGGGGCCGGCCAATCCACGCGCGATTAGCCTAAATGTTTTTTCATGTAAATTCATGAGCTTTGCCCGGGTTGATGTTCTTTTTTTTTTCTTTTTCGAGGTCCGCGTCACCGGCTCCGAAACGACCGGCGGCTCTTTTTTTTTCCATTCGCCTTGGCTACATTGTACTCGGGTATGCTAATGAGGAGGTTCGCATGTTTCCAGTCGATTACATCTTGACGGTGCGCGCGGCGCTCCTGCCCTCGCTGTACGTCGAAAAGCGTCGGCCCTCTTCCCGGGCACGATTTACCGTGCGAAAAGAGTAACGAGCTGCCCTCGGGCACGTTTTTCGCGCCGGGCGATTTCCCGGGCGCGCGGCCCTTTCGTCGCGATCCACTGGTACAAAGGGCCACGCGCGTCAGGCCTGGCGGACAAACGAGGCGGACTAGGTAAATCGAAAATAGCGGCTTGGCTAGAAATCAAATCGGAAATGACTATAAGGACCAGTTTGTACTGGTGTAATAATATGCAAATTTGAGTCCCTGCAGATTAAAGAAAATTATATAGATTGTAAATAATAATGTATATGTAATTATAACAACAAATTTATGTTATTAGTACAACAAATTACATGCTTATCAAGACTTACTGTTATGCACCGACGCAGATTAATCTCGAGATTTACAGATTCTTCTTTATGCATTATTTGTATGGGTTGTGTACTTGCTTCACCTACACGTTGTTTTTGGTCATTTTATTGGACTCATCAGCAAGTTTTATAGCGAGCAAGTAAATAATTACTAATAATATGCAAATGTAGCTGTATGAAAACCGACATGAAAATAGTACAGATACCGAGACTTATTTATCTATTCTCTTACGACTCGAAAATTTTGGCTCTTAATTACATATTTCACGTCTCTACATTTCTTAGCCTCTGAACCTAATACCACTGCTTACTGAAAACTACCTTAAATAGTGTACAAACGTGTTCGCCTTTGATAAGTAATTCGTCGCCATGTCTATAAATTATACATACGCGACACCATTCGATGTTTATGAATTCATGCTATTCCACGAAACCACCTTTTACCTCATTTCCACCTATCTTGAAATTCTCTCTAGCATATTTGTTTATATTTTGAAGATTTCGAAAATTAATATTTCTCTTTAATTTGAATATTCTTATTTACTCGTCATTTAGTTGAGATAGTTAAAACGAAAACTACGACTTTAATATTGTATAGACTAAGTAGGATTAAATATCCTGAAGTTGGCAAATGATCCATCAATCAAAATGTCTAATACAAGCAACAAGTATCGAGTCAAAGTTTGGGAACTTACATAAACCATGTATCTACGTGAAATTCGGGGCTCGATTCGGGGACGCTTTCTTTGGATTCCCTATATGACGATAGGAACAAAAGGAGTCCTCATAAATACTCTGATTGGATTCCGAGCAAAGCCGATTTTTTCGATTTTCCAGTTCACTCGGCGCGAGGCAATATGCCGTGCGGAAGTCATCGAGCATGGATGGGGGGGGGGAGGCGAGGCTTTGACCGGGAGCAATTATGGGGGGCGCGCGTGTCGAATTCCCGAGGTGCGGCTTCTCGTGCGGCTTTCATCCGCCGGGCGGTCCTTCATTACCGAACTCCCCGGGAGGAGGGACTATGGCCACGGATTTCGCGCGAGGCCGACTCGCTTAACGAGACCGGCGCCTCTTGCCACCCCTGCCCACCCCACCCCCCCCCCCTGGGGGATCGCGGACCGACATCGTCCGCGTGCTCACTGGGCGCGACTGCAGCGAACTGCTCCGTCTCGATTGTAATGCCGGACTCGCGCCGCGGTGTTTACGGGTCAAGACGCACCTGCACCGAGGGCTTTTTGTTTCGCGAGGGCGAATCCTTGGTAAACAACCGTCGGGATTTGCCTTCCGCTCAGAATCCCTCGCCTCACTCTGTGCCTGGAGGTACGGTGCTTTGTCAAATCTCGGTGGTCCTATAGTTGCCGCGCTTCCACGGTATTCATCATCGGTAACATTGATGAATAATGGCGCATTATTTTGATAAAGCATCAAAGGATTACAATGAATGATCGTGTAAATAGCAGTGCTATTGAAATATCCTGTTCATATAAAAATGTAGCGGAGTCGCGTTTAATTAAAAGAACAGGTATGATAATGCATGATTGGCAAATAATCACGAGTCCGCGTAAGCTCAAAGCCAATAATCGGTACTTACAATTCAGCGAGGCCGTAATAGGGTTGGGAGGATAATTGAGCAAGTGGAATGAGTCGACGCACGGGTTCACAAGTCTAGCCTCTTACCATATTACTACACCCCTGCTGTACATTATCAATACATCATTATAACATCGCTGATTTCATAGACTCTTTGTAAATACATCTTATTTGAATTTACCGTGCATTACGTACTTTATCGATGGATGTAATTCTATATTTATTTAAAAGCAGGGAGTTTCAAGTGATCAAACGTAAAGACAGCGTCTGTTTTACTTTATTTTCGATTCTTTTTCTAGCTTTTCAAACTATAAATACAGTAGCTCCGCTGATTGGCTTATATTCGGTTCACATTCTCGGATTTATTTCTGTCATAAAAAGAATTAAACACTCCGTACACATAAGCGTACATTTAAACCTATTAGAAAAAAGCATCACACGAGCAGTAGCCACGGAATAATCACACGATAAATAATCCTCTTAGAAAAATATCTTTTTTAACTATGCACATTTCTATTCCGCGGGGAAGTTGAAAGCAACTTTTCGCCAAGTCCCAGCGAGCAAAAGGAAGGCGATTAAAGACAAGGCCGAATCGCCGGCCGCTCGGCCCCGCGTCCCCCGTTCCACCCGGCAAATTCCATTATTCCGTCACGTCCCCCGCGGCAAAGAATCAGCGGAACTCCCTCGAAGTTGGGGGCCCGCGACTCTGTCATTGGGCGATAATCCGGGTGCCGGGAGGAGCCCCGGGCGAGCGGGCCGGCGCCGGCGTATAATTTATTGACCGCGGGCCGCGTGGGCGCCCGCCCGGCCTCGCCGATTATTAATTATCGACTCGCGATTGGCTGTTTCGGGGCCTCCGCGCCTCCAATCAGCGCCGCGGCAAATGAAATCAGGCGGGAGCGCGGCCGCGGCGCGCTTTTAATTAAACCCAAGCGGCGGGAAAGGCCAGACAACTTAATCTGCACTCGAAAGCCCGGGAGTCGAGGCGATATTGCCGCGTACACGTGGGCCGACGCGGAGCCTCGCGTCCCGGCAACTTACCGAGCGCTTCCTGGATTACCTGCACGTCGCCGGCTGCCTTCGGCGAATTTATCGGGGAGCCGCGCTATATTAACCGAGCCGCGCTCTCCCATCGCGGCGGAGTGTCGGGGCGGAAAAAAAAAAAGAGACCGCCCTCGAGGTCCTCCGCCCTAGGCGCGCCCGCGCGGAAATTTACGCGATTGCGCCTCGTTAAAAGCAACTGCGTGCCAACGCTTCGAGTCGCCATTACGCCTGTCGGGATATATATTCAGGGCGCTCGCGGGTGGATGGGTGCGCGCGTGAGGGGGCGGGGGGCAGGGCGCCGGGCTCGTCCGTTAAAACGGGCATTTTTCCTCATCCCGGCAAACTCGATGCATTTATATCGAGGTCCGATTACTCGACCGCGATATTAAATCCATAATTTAACTTTGTTGCTCATGCATAATTCAATTGTTTGATTTTTTTTCGTCAATTTTCAATCCTTCTTGATCATTCCCCAGTATTCGTGTAAGTATTTATTTTTTTGATGACAAGTATACAATTATAGAAATTAATTATAACTGTTGCGCGGTCCAATCAAACTTTACAAGGCGGTAAGTCAAAGAAATGGATTAAGCCAATATTGAATTTATCATAGAGCTATATTTATAGAATACATTCAAACTACTATATATTTCAAATGAAGCACTAACAATAGATTTTGGCTGAATAAACAAATTTCAATTATTACATCTATTTACAATTCGTTTACTGAATACGTTAACTTGATGCAGCTGAATAAAATATCCATAAAATATGTATAATACATAATTGATATTTTGTATTTGTTATGGATTGATTTTAAAATTTTATAAGTTATGATTCATTCTCATGATGTAACAAATGAATAATTAATTTTATAGCTCGTATCAATATTGTAAATTCTGATAAATTATGGTTTTGTCTTCAAGAATGCGAAACAACTGCGCTACAAAAAAATCCACCGAATTTAGTGATCGGGCAACAGCTTCGCGAAATGGCGCGAATTCATATAGGCATCGGTATAACTATTTATGAAACAGCTATACGTTCGCGCGTTATTTAAGGTACTTCTCAGTATTAAAGTAGTGTGAAACTCGATAGAATCCATAAAACGCAGGAACGAGCTGTATATAAACTAAAATTATCAGTCTATATAAGCAGACACATGTACGTACATTGAGTAATTTTTAAAATAAGCAATTTGTCACTGCATCATTAGATTTGGGCAAAATATGTAAAAAAACTCTTACATGAGTTCTAGAACGAAAATTTAATGCAGTTTTGCAAATTTAATCCACAATGCCGTTGTAAGTAACAAATTATTCATGACAAAATTATAATAATGTATCGTATCGATTGCTTTATATTTATATTATGAACGAATAACTTATTTATGTATAATTGTAACATTGCATAATTAAATGATAAATACGCAAGTATAAAAGGTTGAGTTGCCCAGAGTTATATATATAATAAAGACTCGACTAAAAACGATGTTTGCACATCGATATACTGCGCTGTCCCCTCGATACACCCTCGAGTTTCGAGTAGGCGACCGCATCGCTATAACGCTGTAAAAAGCTTTGACCAGCCGGCCCTGTTTTAATTGGAACGCCAATCTCTCGGCGAGGAGCTTGGATGACGAGGCTCCAGCCCCAGGCGTTGCAAATCGAGTGGCCACTACGCCGACAAAAAGGACGAGCACGAACGTGTAACGCGGCCATCCCGAAAAAGGTACATAACCCCCCGCGTCCGCTCAACAATGGCGTCTCCTGCTCAAAATGGCACTCTCCGCCGGCTTATATGTATGTGTGCGGAGAACGCTTCCCTGCACTATAGCGGCCAGTGTCGCGTGCACGTACGTACGAGGAGTCGGGGATAACAAAAAAAAATGGCGGCCGAGGAGGCGTTCGGCCCGCGCGCAACAATCAATTTGCCGGGGGTAATCTCCCAAGGAGCGGAGCGGGCCATTCTCTCGGCGGGGGATTATCCGCGGGCGCAGCGAGTCGGTCAACGTCGGGCCGGATCGACCGCCGCGGGCTTCCGGCCCGGCTTGGTTATTGAATTTCAGGATGTAACTCGATGGATAAGTCCTTGTATTATAGCTGTTCGCGGGCCGCCCGAGGCGCCCTGTATTGCCGCGCCTCCTAAATATATATATATACACCGTGTGCGCGGCGGCCCGGTGTGCACCGTTGCTGCTTAGACATTGTGCGCCGGCTCTGCGGAAGGGGTCAGATGAGAGCGCCTCCGGGGGGCAGGGTTTTAACGTGGTGGACGCAGTTGGAGGAAGAATATACCCGCTTGAATCACATGCGGGCTGTCGGCTTCTTTTTTTTTCCCAGGGAAGCAGGCCGGCTTAGTCTAAAGATATTGGGGCGATGGGAGAGGGGCGTCGGCGGGGTTCAAATTTAAAGGTTATATACGCACGCCTAGGTGGCCGGAGGGGCTTTGGCCACCGGGCCGATATGCGGGCGCGCCTAATCCTTTCTCGGATATTGATTTCCGCGCGACGTCCCAGCCCGCGGATATTGGCCCGCGCAAACTGTTTAGTCTGAAAATGGACCCCGAGCTCTCTTCTCTACGGTCGCTCCCGCGCTAGAGCTATTGACAGGGCGAAGGCGTCCGCAAATAGTCGACCGACTCGGGCGGTCGAGAGTCTCCTCCGATTCTGCCGATATAAAATTAGTTAGACCACGCAAGTATTTAGGGGATAATAGTTTCGAGGAGCTTTAAGGACTTTGCCCCGGTTAATCCGTGAATCTAACGAGAGATCACTGTTTATCGAGTATAATTATTTTGTACCGGGGATAGCAATTATAACGGCTGTAATTCAATCCTCCCGAATAAATGTTTTTGTTTCCTCGAGGCAGATACCGTGTGTGTCGTTAATTCAAGCGATGTTTCTTTTAAATCAGGCATACGCTGCTCCATCTAAATTTAATTTGGTTAAGAATACTAATCGACCGACCTCGGAGCGCACACGTGTCACGGGGCCGGAGATTCGACATAGTGATGAGACAAGCAGTCTCTGCACCGCCGTGTATCCCTGATAAAAAAAAAAACACATTTCGCCGCAGCCGCGGAAAAGCCGCTGGCCGCTCACGATTCGTTACATCCGCCCGGGACGGCCCGTCAAACGTGACGCATCGCGATGTACATGTACATATATATACATATATCCCCCGGCGAGATATCCCCGGGCCCGCGATTTCTCAGGAGCTGACAGAGCGCCGCGAGGAGGCGTATACGTACATATACACACACACACACACACGCGTCAGCGGTGGGGCGAGGCATCCCGACGTCTCCGACGGGGGATGTAGGACGCCACGTGCCGCTGACGTGCCACCACCCCACCCCCCTCCGCGCGTACGTGCCGCCCTCGAGTTTTAACGGCGCGCGGACGGTCCGAGCAGCGGTGGCATCCTACGTTTGACCGGCGATATTTCTCCGCGGGCGGCGCGCCTTCTCCTCGTTAAATAATCGTGCCTTGTAACTGTGTTCCCGGATGTATTTGCGCCGGTTGGATTAATTCGATTACGTGCGGCGCGCGGCGCCCAAATGCCGATGTTCCCCCGGGAGCGTTTACGGGCGCACCTCGTGTGTTTGCAGTAGACCCGGGCGCCGATTGCTAATGCGAGATAAAAAGGTAGCCCGAGATAATTGTTTAAACAGGCCCTTTAACCCGCGCGCACAGCGGCCGCGCCTTTGTGCGGGTACGCGTATGTGAATATATATATATGTGTGTATATACCGACTTATTTAGCCCGGTGGCTGCACGCACAATGGAATGAACCGAGTCAATCCCATGAGCGCGGCTGTAATATAAACCAAACAGGCCCATTTAAGTGATGCACAATGACCTTAATAAAATAACGGCCCGGGGAAATTACCTGTGAAAATGTAACTGCGAACAAACCGCCCGCCAGATATATATACGTGTCACGGCTCCCAACTACTTCCAGGCTTTCATGAAGACAAATATTTAATTTGCATCTATATATCACTTTGATTATATATTTTCTATGTATTTTGCATGCTACTAAAACGATGCAATGTATCTTTTGTCTCTTCGCTCTAGTTGTTGCGGTATCTGCGCGTTACCTGCAACTGCAACAGACATTGCAAAGACATTTCACTGTCGAGTGAAAGGGCGGACGAAGGAAAATCTCTCTTACTAATGATACTTGTGTGCGAATTCCTTTTTGCAATTAAAAATCGTTTGCCGGAGCTACTTCTTCGGCTACTGTGTCGCGCAAGGATGTTCCACTTATTCCAAGAACTTTAATGCGACATTCGGCTAATTAAATTCAACTGTATAAGGTATATGCAGACTAACGTAATGGATTTCACTAATTTCAAGGATTCATAGAGTCGCAGATCTATTATACACGGTGTTATATACAGAAATAGTTTTAATTAGACATGTTCCCTGACTCGATTGATTTAAGAATTCGTTAAAAGATCTATTTCTGTTAAATCAGAAACATGCAGCGTTGTGTAACGGCCTTAATTAAAAGCGTTCGCTATAATAACCTATAAAGATACATTTTAAGGTCTAAAAGTTTTCTTAGGTACTATTTTAAACAAATTAAGATAATAGCTATGCCCATTTCACTAATTTTTTATAACCTTGGTATATCATTATTATGGTAAGGTTACTGCCTCAATTACCGGATTCATTTTTTCCTTCATTTTAAGAAAGATCAATGATTTCTCGCAGTACGCTTAAAAATGCAAACAAAGAGTAGCGTGCGCATAAGTGCGTTTACGCCGTGCTGTAAAGCTGCAGGAGTCATAGCGAAGAAGGGGAGTCATAACCGTAATTATTCAGCAGAAGTAAGTTACACTGAGCGTGTGCTTCGCCGCTCGCACTATAAGTGCGCATCTTTTTCTTCGAGTGCGACGAGAACGAAGATGAATTGAAAAATGCCGTGGAAGGATGACTGATCGAATTGACGTACGAGAGCTACGAAAGATTGAAATTCGATATTCCGGCTCAATGGAAAGTAGAAAGAAACAATCGATATAACGCGAATTATTTAATCCACGAGCGCACAGTCTACATGCGCATGACACAATATCTGATCCGTGTACTAAATGATCAACAAAGACTTTCAAGTCCGGCAACGGTAAAATCTTCTTTATCTCAAAACTGCTAACAGCCGTGATATGAAATCCGACAGGAGGGCGCCACAATTGAAAATTTAATGCTCGCATCTTCTGCTTCTCCGCAATTTCAAGTGGGAAGTTTCTCGTTTGGCGCCCACTCGAAATCCCAGTTACAGCTTTTTGTTTTTCTAGAAAGAGTCTCGGAAAAGAGGGCGTTTACAGTCTAAGGACAGTGTCTATCTCAGGGTTTAGCTGGAACGATAATAGTTCCAACTTTTTAATAATACCTCTTGTATGGAAAGGACCTTAAGAAAGTGTTTGCGTTTTATTAATCTCAAATAGTTTTTAAATTAATTTTGAATTAACTTTTGACCAGCTGTAATAATAATTATTGAATTCATTACAGATCCATTATCATTAATAAATAGAAATACATTGACTATCTTGGATCAATTTCATTTACAACTGCATCCATTGTCAATTTATATGGTAATTAATTATGCGCTAAACTATATTATTTCAATAAACGAGGAGATTCTCAAATTTTAATTTAAACCAAGAAAAGAATTCAATATAAAAACAAAGTAAACAGATTATTCAGTTTATTATAAATCTAGTATACTATAAACTCATAAAAAAGAGTTAAAGGGATGACTGCAATAGACTTTTTACACCAACACATTTTATCTCATTCTGATATTCAGATATTATGTATTGACAATACTAATTTAGTTTTTTAATAATTTTGATGAGAAATTACTCCACATTAAAATATTGGAGGTCTTTTCAGCATAAAATCGAAATCAAATAATTTGTAATTATTCGTAGAGTTATTTTTGCAGTATAGTCTTTGGGAGTAAATGAAAATAAATATAACCTCTTTAAATTGAATTTTGATATTTAAAAACTATAGATAATATTGTATTATTTAAATATTGAAAATATAATAGTGAGAAAAAGTGATTTATAAAAAAGTACTGTATACTCATATATGGTAAATCCCATATTTACTGATTCTTAGAATAAAAATTACATGTACACAAAACTTATCTGTACACAAAACCAACACAGTTCACTTTGCCCTTTATGTGTAGGTCAAAAGGCATCTATTTGTGTTTAAACTCCTGCTACCCCTAAGGATTTCATCCATTCTCTGCTCGACTGCTTTCATTTTATATGTGACACGGGGTCGGATCCGTTTGTCACGAGGATTGGTTTCAAAGCCAATCTACTGCACATCTACTTCTGATCCTCGTTCTGATCTCACGCTAGCTTATTCTGTTTCGCTTTTTGTTTATATGTGATAACAATTTTGATATTTTCTTCTTACAGTGGGTCAAAACCGCTTGTTCTAAGGTTCGTTTTCAATCCGTTCAGCGTAAGGTTATACTGATTCTCTCTCCGACTCAACCCTTTGTCTTTACATAGTTATGAAAAGGTATTGTTTGGTGAATATACCATTCAGTCCCTATAAAGCTAATGCTATATTCTCTAGTCGACTATACTCATATCATTTATTATACTCGGTTGAAACTACTTGCTTCAACAATCTGTTCCGCCCTGTCTTGCGAGTTCAGGTCATTTCGCTTTTGGCTTAAAGGAGATAACCTTTGGAAGTTGTTTTCATCCTATCTGTCACACATTCATCCATTACCCGTACGATTGCTTTCGCACTTCGTGGCACATAAGGTGAAAAATTCAGTCAAAAATAACTTTTCTTTATTTCGATCACTTTAGTTTAAAATAAGATTTTTAGTAGTTTCAATTTTTTATCATGAACAATATACTAAAGTCTTTTTCATTTCTTTAATTATTATAGTACAATATTTATTTTAGAAATTTTTTAAAAATATTAATATTTTCTAGCTGAGTTAAAGTAAATAAAAGCTATTAGAAAAATACTCCATAGGTTGTAATATCTATTTTTGTTTGTCTTGCAAGGCTTTATTATATGCATACTTAAAATAAAAATAAACTTTTTAAAAAATATTTTGTTTCAAATATTCAGAATAATACTAAGTACTAACGCAAAAATCGATTACAATTCGTATAAAATAATCCCTTCTTTTAAGTGCAGAGTTCTTTTCTCATTGTAATGAACAGAAATATTCATATAAAAACTTATTGTTATTGATTTATATTATTTAGCGTTATTTATTTTAATTTTTAAGATTCAGCGGAGTTAAAACATAAACGAATTTATGTATATTTGTATATAAAAATTGTAAATAAAAGGGCAGAGTGAAAATGGCTAGCGCTCGCATAATATTATTTTTATACGTGCATGAGTTTAATTTAGATTAGATCGGGGTTCCATTGATATTTTAAAATAAGTGGTCGGGATTTCCATCCCAGCCAAGCTATGTGTGAAGGCCCTTTTGAGGGCCTTGGGCCACGTCGCCAAGGCGGTTCGTGAATATTTTAAAGCCGAAGCCTCCTAGAATCTGAGTCGGAGTGGACGCGACTGTAAGTCCCGTGACCTCGTTTTTGGAAATGAGGAAAGCTGTCGAATTTCTTCTTGATTTAAAAATATTATACTAGTTTTATAGAAAACTGCAGG
This sequence comes from Sycophaga agraensis, assembly GCA_018906755.1. Lineage (NCBI taxonomy): Eukaryota > Metazoa > Arthropoda > Insecta > Hymenoptera > Pteromalidae > Sycophaga > Sycophaga agraensis. Next base: position 2,900,600 of record JACCIE010000003.1, read on the forward strand.
GGCAATAGGTTACGGTGGGGAAACGCTCGCGTCTAGCGGCAGCGAGTTCTGAAGGGGGGTTTGGGGGAAGAGCGCGCCGAAGGCGCTTGAGACTCGGCCAAGAGGGGCGGAAGTCCGCAGGGGAAGGCCTAGTCGCGCCGAGAGAGCAAAAGCGGTGAAGGGGGGAGGGGACCCGTGGAAGGTTCTGGGAAAAGCGCGAAGGCGGACGCGCTCGCGGCTCTCCCTGACTGTGAGGGATGACGGGTAACGAGTATCGAAAAAAAGGGGTGGGGCACTAACGGTCGCGAGAGAGAAAAAAAAGTTCGATTAGAATTGACCGTCGAAGCGTACAAATTAAGCCACCGAAGCACTAGCTGAAACCCAAATAATTATTGGAAATAATTTAAATATTCGTTTAAATCCACTCCTCATTAAAAAAAAACACACATTTTCATTGTAAATAATATATTTAAATTTGGAAAAACCGCTTTGTGGGATCTCTGTTGAACAAATATCTCGAAAAATATATATTGTTCGGCGATCAAAAACAATGATTACTGGCTTTATTTCGATCGTGTAGCGATAATTCCCGAAATTCTTCGAAGGAAATACATTGGCGAAAGGCTAACTCGTTGAAATGATATACGGGCTCGCGACGGCGCGGGAATGCACGCCCGGAGAAGCGCTACCTCGTGAAATATGTACACCGCGAATTAAATATGTACATGCGTTACCCGGCAGTGCGTTTCTGTAACTCAAACATCGTGCGAGCTGGAGCGGCACGCGCTGGCCCGCAGTCCGCCCTCGGATATCCCGGAGCTTCGCCCGGGCACCCGCCATCCACCTCTTTGCCGATCCTTCTTCAAAGAATGACTCTTCCGCGGGGGAATTCCCTGGGCCCCGCGACATTTCCGGAAAAATCCGCGCGGGCCAAATCGAATCGGCGGCACGCGAAAAGTCCGGGGGCCGGCGGCATTCCTCGCATTACCCGGGGGCATAACTCGGGCCCGCGGCTGGGAAAGGGTGTCCGCGGCCGGGCGGCGGCTGCGCAGATAGCGCCCGCGTAATTTATCGGCCGCGCCCGAAGCCCCGCCCCGATAAATCACCATCGGATTATCCGAATTGCACGTCGGCGCGCGCCCCTGTGTCCGTACGTGCCGATAAGTCGGGCGCGCCGGACCTTTTCCGCCCTGTGCGGAGAGGAGGGACGGTCGGAACAAGGAGTTAGTTCGGGGAGGGGGGTCGAGCAGAGGGGGGAAAAGGGCCTCGGTCTCCCGTTTCGGGCCGCTGATGCGTCTCCGGGGAGGCGGCGGCCTCCTCCTCGCCCTGAGACGTCCCCGCAGGAGAGCCGCGGAGTGCATTCCGCCCTGGGAGGGCGACGCAACTTCCGGGTTCCCTTTGCGGCCCGACAACTTGGCGGCGCCCGCTGTCCCTTGCCCTGTCGCCCGCTCTGCGGTTTTCCGAAGTTACGTCCCCGCTGTGCGATGCAGTTCTAATCGCCGGGGCTCCAAGCCTTAGTTGGGGCGGGACCTTCGATTTCATTAGATGCGCCCGACTCAAGTGAAGCTGTATATGTATACCGAAGTCCGTCCGGATCATGTTTCAATCAGGCCGTTTGTCCGAATAGTACAATAACGCACGAAGCACCACAAATTATCCGCATTGGTGAGCAGATACATTGTCGGGGAAACAACGAAACGTACGTCTACCTATATATATACATACGTATATACACAGCGTTATACTCCGGAGTGCGCTCGACCCTATGCAAATGTTCTCCAAGTTAGTTCCAAGCCCCGGGCCATAGAACCTCCCAAAACTTGAGATTCTTTTTCCCTGCTGTTTTGTCCAAGTTCATTGTGCGTCTTTCTAATGAATTCCCTGGCAAGTAAACGAGCATCCTCCCGGCCGTTTATTTTTGCCCTGCGCGAAATGACGAAGAATTAAAGCAAGGGCGGCCGTGCATTATGCATGAAGAGCTAATTAACAGGGCCAATTTGCATGGATCGCGGCGACAAATTACGAGATATCCTACCCCCGGCAAGCTCCCCGCCACCTCCAGGAGCGTCTTTTCGACAGAAGCCCAGCTGAGAAAAAAAAGGAAAAAACGGAGACGAGGACGAGATATCAGGTGTTCGAGAGTGTCCCAGCCGCGTGGATGCTGCACCAGGAAGCAACAGTTGCTGGGGCACTCCTCGGCCGGCTTTCATCCCGGGGCTCAAGGTCGCCGTCCTGGCGAGGGGCGCAGGAGATGCGGGTCAACAGCCCGTGGCTCCTTCTGGCCCCTCCGCTGCACACCGGCCCACTCGTGCGCTGCGCGCGTGCAGCCACCCCCCCAGTGCACCTCGCCCCGCTGCACTCCGCCGTAGGGCGCGGCTTGCGAGACCTCCTTTTTTCCCGTCGGTTTAATGGCGCAACCGCCTACGCAAAGCGAGCCAATTGCCCTACTCGACCCGGGGCTTTTTTTTTTTGCGGAATGCCGAGCTTTTTGATTTTCTTTTATAAGATGCGGGCTCAGAGGAGTGTCTGATTGGTCGGGCGCGCCCTCGAAAGTGCGCCGTGTTACGTCTTCCCCCGGTTTCTGGTAACAAGATTTTCCGAGTATCGGTTGGAAAAACTTTCTATTAGCTTCTGGTCTGGCAAGTAAATTAAATCCGACTGAAAAGAATCTACACGAGATTGAACCTTGTAACACGGGGGTCAGACGCGCTGGTAGAAAAAGTTTATTCAAACTCGGAGCTATCGAAAAATATTGATTGCTCGAGGAGGCAGTTAACACTGAGCAAAATAATTTACCAAAGTGTACACTAGTAAGAATTTTAATTGCAAAGATATATGGAAACGAAGGCTGATGAGCATCATGTGCTAAAATTCTTATCAAAGAATTCGTCACAAACGCTCTTCTCCGAAATGAAGTTTAAAATATTCAAAGACTTACCAACGAAAATGTAAATTTTTTCGAGCCAGCTTTCGGAACCTTGAAAGATTGCCGAAGCCCGAGCAAGATATACCCTCGGTGTAAAAAAAATATGTAAAAACGATACAATTATCGGTGAAGCGTGCATTAAAATGAACAGCTGTACCACGAACAGGTTGAAAAACCCACTTCTTTTTTCACCAAAACATCGCGGAATCCCTCGCGCAAAGGGACGCGCGAAAAAAAAACCGGGCATAGCTGCAGCCGAAAAAATGCCGTAGACCGATTCGCAACTCGGCGCGAGGCGAGCAACCGAAATTAAATATTTGACCGGGCCGCGAGGCGCGGGGAAATATTATATATCGCTCGGGATCGCCCGGGCCAAACTTGCCGGCGCGTGCGTATTTAGCATGAAAACGATTTTGTTTCCAAAGCCAGGGCGAATTCGAGGGGGGCGAATCGGGGGGTTAGGCGAGAACTGGCCCGGGGAACGGGGCGATAAATGGGGTTATATGTATATATATATATATATATACACACGCCGGGGAAAGTTTTCCCCGCGCGGAGATACAGAGGGAGTGCCGCTTGCTCTTTTTCCCGGCCAACTTTGCGCGCGCCGGCTTATCTCCCCGGTTTTATATGCGCCGATAGGAAAATACGGAGTCGCCGCGACGACGGGAAAAAAAGGGCCCGGGTAATCCCGCGGCACGCGGCAGTCGGTTTAACAATTTTCGGTCGAACGTCCGCGGGAGGAAAAAATAAAGGGCCGAGCGGCGCCTCTCCCGCGTGTCCGCTTCGCGGGCCGAGTAACTCCGCGCGGATAATTCCGTATCCGGCGGGAGGGTAATACGCGGGGAAAAGGCCGACCGCGCGCGTCGCTCCTGCCTGCACATGTGTGTGTGTGTGTGTGCGCTCGCGACTTCTTGCGAGTGTATCGCTTTTTCGCCTGGTTGCGTAACGAGTACAGAGTAACTAAGCGGTTTTTAATGTAAAGCAAATAGATGGAATTTACTTTGAAATATAAATTACTAAGTTACACAATCTGAGAAGGGTACTTTATGTAGCGCGTGATGTGGAGACATTTCTAAATGGAGTAGGTTAAATCTCAGATTGTACGCTTCGTGCAATCGAATGCAATGAGTTATCTTCCTCGGCAATGCTCAGTACCCGTGCACAAATATAGTATTACCGTTCGCGTCTTGCCCTAGTTGAACCAGGGTTTATTTCCGGATCAAGAGCCTGATTGATATAATGCTCAAAGTATAATACGCCCGTTAAAATAATCGTTTCATTCAATAAAATTCATAAGGCAGATTAAGCTGCCTGATAAAGCGGAAATAGCCCCGGGCGAGGCGGGAACTATTGGCTTATATCTCCCCCGCTCGCGCGTACCGGCCTGTGTAAAGAGTCATGCCGTCGGGCGCCCGGCCCTGCAATCTTATTAAGAGCCACGGCAGCGATCCCGGCGGGCGCAGCCTCTCGCGGCTCATCTCGCGGTCTCGCTTATGGCAAGTGGGTCGAGACCCCGCCTCCGTCGCCCGGTCCATTGTCCGCGGACGAGGGCTGCCAATCGTCTCGGGGGCGCGCGTGACCGAGCGAAAGGAGCTCGTACTTTTCACCTTATAACATCTGCATTTCGATGTGTTTCAGGCCGCCGGTGGGTTTGTAATTGGGAAAAGAAAGGGGTGGTATACCTCACCCTCGGAGTTTCGGGCGTAACACCCGCCGAAGAGGAGCGCCGGGGCTGGGGCGCAGTTCCGGCCGGTGAAACTTGCGGGCCTCCGCGGCGACGACGGGGCTAAGTGCACTTCCGGCGCAATTATCGGCCGGGGGCTAACTTGGGCCCCCCTCGGTTCCTTCTTTTTTTCGCCCGCGTGAAATAGAGCTTTCGGCCAGCGGCTGCCGCGGCCGGGCCGCCGCTCGAATTACACCGAATGAATCACGCGTGCGTGCAGCAGCTGCTCGGCGCCGCGGGCGCCCCGCGCTATCGCCGCAGATAATAACTTCTTTACGGGGGGGCCGCGGGCGTGAAATAAAATTCACGAGTTGCGTGGCGCCCGGCCCCAACGCGCCCGGGGAAATTGAATTCGCGCCGCCCGGAAAATTCGCCCGGGAAATATCCTCCAGGACTTTTACGCCGGGAGAAAAGCTGCGGTCCCCGGCTCAAATTTCGAATGGCCTCGTTCTGAATTGCCTTTTTTGTCGGTTGCCGACCAGCGACACCCGCGGTTATATATGGCTGGCGCCTACGCTTGATTGAGTGACGAAAAACCGTTTTTCATCCACAAATCGAGAATGGACTTGGAGCGGTGCATTTGAGACCAAGTGAGATACGGTGTGTTATTGTTCGGGTGATAAACTTCCTCGTGTCGATATCGATATTTTAGCTTAAACTATCAAGATATTTGGGGAGATGTCACGTACACCCGATGTTCAAGCTGTTATATACATAATTATAGTTACGGATATAACTCAGCTGAATGATTCGAGTAGACGGTGATATCGTAAGACTCCATGAACTTGAATAGACTATAGATGCATATCGAACTTTACCCGAAATCCACTTATAAAAATACACTCATGTCCTATTCTGCTTGGTAACACTAACCTTGAAACGTATCAAATCTGTTTTTATCATTGTTATCTATGACTTTGAGCAAGAAATTCTTATGAGCAATATTAAAATCGCCCATTTCTTAATTATTTTTATTAAAAAGCAAGTATAATATATGTACATACACTCTTGCATTCTCTGTTAAGACTTCACCTATACTGATAGTGCGTGCAATCACAAATAATATTATAATATAGTTGTGAGATTCCACGCACTGGTACGCTCAGCGAAGCTATAGCGAGGGATGTTAGCATACTTCAAAATGAGTTTCGTGCAAAGGCCAGTATCGATCCATTTAAGAAGTCAGATGATGTAAATGTCTAGATGAATCATTCAGCTAAAATATTGTATTAGCTTCGAGTTAAATGTTAAAAAAAACTAATTGAATTTTATCACCAGTTAATATTACTAAATTCTATAAAAAATACATTCCGTTCATCCACCTTGATAACAAACGATGATTAATTAACATCCAACTTTAACTGTAGATGAGATACGATAAAATTCATAATTGATTAATTGGATCATCCTTTATTCAATCCATCTCTTAAGAAGGGAAAGCCCCAGATTTTATCCGCATTAACGTTTATTACGAAGAGAAAAAATTCGTCGTGGCTCATCGTGGAAGCGCTCTGGCTTAGATAATGCAGGAACTATACAGTAGCTGTCAAACGGTCAACATTGAATGAGTTCACATCGAAAGGTATAGTGTGAAATCTGGTCAAATCCCCTTGGGGATTCATGATCGCCCATCGCTTCAGAGATTATTTTCAAATTTATTTAAATTATTCAGCCATAATTGATGGTTTGACGTACAATTTGTTTGAATAACAGCTCTTTATGAAAATGTCAACATTTACCATTAACCCTGAAAATTGTTTCAAATTTGTTAAGTATAAGCCATTTATTATTATTATTTTATCGGGTCGCCGTATGTGCTGTCAAAAACTGTTTAACCAGATTTACCAATTAGTAAACAGATTAACAAATTTGAATTTGAAAATAAATGCTATTGTGTTTCGCTGTCGTGTAAGCTCGATAAATGTGCGTACATGGTAAATATAAAAATATAGCAATCAGATTGCAAAAAAAAATATTATTACAAAGAAAAAGTATTACGCAGGCTGTGTAAACAACAATAACAGTCATTGAATGATACGAAAAAATAGCAAGGTGTAACATTGTTATTTAAAACGCAGAGGCTAAAAGAAAAGCAGATCAGTGTTAAATGGGAAGAGGGGGCAAAGTGGAGAGAGTCGAGAGGAGACGCGTCTCGAGTCTCGAGAGTAGCGCGCAAACAAATGAGGAATTGAAGACGCCGGCGGGCAGTCTTACATTTCGCATCTATTCGAGGGAGTGGCAGTTCATCAAATGAAAGGGAAAAAATAGAGCCGCCGCGGTGCCGGCGGAAAAAAAGGAGCCGGGCGGATAGGAACAATTTGAAAGAGCAGGAAGAGGGTAATGGCCAAGTTCCTCTCTGTTTTGCTAATTATCCATCCGCAGGGCGGCGCGAGTCTGCTTCTTTTTTCCCGCGGTCGCGGCCCCTCCGCCGCCCGTTGGCTCCGCCCCCTCGGCCTATCATCGATTCGCGGCGCCTCGACCCGCGGCTAAGATGAGCCACTCCCGGGGACAACGCGCGCACCCCCGCCGATGCACCAAGGCGGCCGCTCCTCGGAAGTCGAAACGGCGCCCCCGCAATCACCTCCCGCGCTGAATAACGCCCCCGCGGGGATATAAGCCCGGCTCACGCAGCAATTCATCAGGGTGGGGCTACGGCCCCCGCCCCGCGCCAGATTAATCAATTGTTTAGCGCGTGCACAATCGCGCCCCGCGGGCGAACTTGCGGGGAGGGAGAGCCGCCGACGGCCAAGTTCCCGGTCTTTTTCGGCCGATGATGCATGGCCCTCGCTGGCGACTCGTCCCGCGGCCGTATATACGTACACACGCCCGTAACGCCCGCCCGTTAATGACCTTGCGCCGAATGACTTTTTGAAGGACCCGTAAAGCGTCGGCTTTTCGCCCGTAGGGCGCCGGCCTGCCCCCTCAGCCCAACCCCCCGATCTCCCGTCGCTCCCCGTCTCGAGTTACGAGGTATGCGGCTAACGGCGCGCCCCGCGGCCTCTTTAACGTGCCAACCCCACGCCCGCGCGAACTGCTCGCCTTTATATACAACTGCGCGGCGCCGGGCTTCCCCTCGGCTTCTTTTTTTTTTTTTTACTTTCGGCACGCGCGACTCGTTGGGCGGGCAGATCGAACCCGCCGCCGGGAACTTTTTCTGCTCCCCCTGCGTTTTTATTTTTCTTTTCCGAGGCTGATATATACCGGCTGAATGGATATATGCCATGGTTTACGGGGGCGGATTACGCGTGTAAATTGTGATACCGGCGGAACAAGCACTGCCGAGGCTCGTGTTGTGCGACGAATCAAAGCTTTACGCTATTTTTACGATAACGACGCTGCAGCTCCCGGCAGATTCTCTCCGAGATCTTAGGGGATCGCGCGAGGCGTCACCTTACTCGAATGCAGTCAAGATATCGTTAACGCACCTGCGGTCGTGTGTATCCGGGAACCGTCTCGTAAACATAAAACCGTTTTTGATTGTAAGTGTACACGTGGCAACAAAAGAAAACCGATGTATTTGCAAGCCGAGCTGGGAAGTGCTCTGCATTGATAACGGGACTAACAAATAATAAAGATCAAGCTTAGTATCAACAATGGCCATGGGAATAACACTTTGAATTTGTGTTACGAGGTGAGTACAGGAAGAATGTTAAAAATCCCTTGTAATACCCGCTTTATACAATCTTTAACGACACATGTATATTGCTATTGTAACACGTATGAATCAAGAAATAATAGATTAAAGATGGTTAGATAATAAGTTTTACTGCAATTAAATTGTATGCGGGAAGCTCATTCTTTCATTTATGCTGTTTTCATTTAATAATTTGATTATAGCTTTGATAACTAGATTTCCTACTACGTTATTTCCGTTACTTATTTGTTTATTTTTCTTATCAAACATTTGTATACACTTCTGTGTACTCTTTCCATTTAATTATTTATAACTACGCAGTGTAATATAATTTTCATTAAAAGAAAAAAAAGCCTCTTGATAAAACGAAAGCTGAATATAATTAAATATAATTGAATTAAAAATATTTCAATAAACATACTCTGTTTTCTTTTTTGTGTATATCTAATTTAGAATCTGAAACGATTTAAAATGTACAAAAAAATTAAAATACTTATTACACGTAACTGTTTGAAATACACAGAAACTGTATTAAATAAAAAATTTCTGAGATTAATCAAACATAGAACTAAAAGTGCTTTCTAAATATTTGAATCATCAATGTATTTTGCTTACATTTTTTTAGTGGTTACTTAGCCTATATTCATTATTAATGCATACACAACGAGTGAATTGGCAATATAGTTATACTGCGAAAATATGCTTGGTTGCATTCATTATACTTTATAAACTGTATTTTCCTCATGTTTTTATTTAAAAAATTACTTTCATTTAAACTGAGAAACATAAATGCAATGTAGAACTTTTCTTTTAAACAAACAGTGTAACCGACAAATATTTTACCATTAACTTTAATTTTTCTTCTGTATTTTACATTTATATATCTTGATTATTTGTTTCGCGAGAAAAAGTTAACAATTGTGCATAAAAAGATATTTTTAAAACTATAGAAGCTGTATTCTGTATAACAATATGCATCATTTATCGTACCAAGATAAATAGTTATCTTTGATTTTGTAAAACGGATATTATAATACTCTATTATTTATCTTAACTCAAAAATAAATAATTATGCTGGGTAATTAAACACACGTCCTAGCTATGGCTATTTAAATACAAAGATTATCTCTAAGATTTATAAATTATATTTTATAAAATATGTGTTATAAATAACATATTTTTTAAATAATAAAATCTTATCATTTGCGACAGGAAAAAGCAGTATATACCTTTTTTCAAAAATATTACTGGGTTGTTTCGCTGAATCATATCTGTAACTTACGTATTGAAAAGTAACTATTTCTTACAGATTTCAGATACTAGCTATCCACGAAAAACTAATCATTACTTTTATTGAGTGTTATTACTTAGTTATTATTAGTTATTACTTATATTCAAAATATATACTTGCTTAAAAACTTACAATTGATGCTGTGCAATTTGATATGTACAGTTAAAGTATTTTTGCAATCTGTCTACTCACCTGAAACAAATAAAATATAAACTTATTACATATTCTAATATATAAAATAATACTATAATATTGATTTTATAAATTTTAATATGAACATATCTGTTTAATTGATAAAATATTTATTACGAAATTATAAATGAATAATAATTCTTAATAAATCAAATCCAAATCTATACCAAAAGAAAAAAATGCTTGAGAAAGAACATAAAATAAGTACCATTAAAATTAATCCAACCCAAAAAATGAAAATTGATTATTCACTAATTATGAAAATATTAAAACAATAAAAATATGTTTCATAAATAATAAAAATATTTAATTGTATTAAGTATGTATCAACTTTTTCCAGTTCAATCATTAAATGATTCTAGAATAAACAATTTCAATCAATTTTTAAGTAAAAGTAAATATAATGATTGATATTTTCTCCCCCGCTTTTTCTAGAACTTTTATATAATCTAGTTTGTAATATAAAAAGTTATGAAAATTTGTGCACATATATTGTACGGCTCAAAAAACTCGAACAAAACTTTTTAGTTGCAATGTAACCTATATATATTTTGTAACGATTTCTTACAACTTGTCAAAAGAAACTATTTTGATCGTCTACTGTAAAGTAAAATCAAACCAAAAGTTGAGTTTAGTCAAGTTTTCTCTTGCAATGAAACATAAAAATTCAATGGAATATTAATATATGGATGATGTTAAATGAAGTATTTAATATAAAAGAATTATTTAAGCGATTATTTAATGAGAGGTTTATTACGTATTTAGTTTTTATGTAATATTGCATAACATATTTTTCCGCAAAACTGTAAAATTATTAAACTAATTCCTTATGTTTTAAGCAATAAGTACTCGCGACAAAAGCTGCAAACATTTTCGCAAACGTTACATTTGTCCGAGCATTCGCATCTGCAAAATGAACACTGCACCTTCCCAATTTAATGTGCACGTAAAGGTTGTATTTGCGTGGAGTATACATTATTCGTGTAAAATACATAAAAGAAATATTTTTTTAATGCCATAATTAAATACCCTCTATTTTTTGGCTAATTACTCGCAGTGTATCATCCAAACTTTAGCTATATTGCGACTAAATATCAGCTTTATAATATTTTGCTCATTCGCGGTTTCACACGAGGAGCGGAAAAATAATTTCCAAGCTAAATTTGAAATAAGTCTGGCAAGCCATAAATCAAACTCGGAAAAATGCACTTCCGCAGGGCGCATTCAAAGCAGCCGAGCGACACTACCGCGCGAAAGCGCGAATGCGAATCCCAGAGGAAAAGCCGCGAGAGGCACGAGGAGAGGCTGGCAATGACGGGCTGCTTACCAGTCGACGCCCCGGGGAAAAAAAAAGGTGTTTACAGGGCGCTGGCCACGAGCGCCCTGATGAACTCGACCGAGGGCGCAGCCAAGGCTCGGAGGCTCGCACGGGGCCTTAAACCAATAAATATTCATACGAGTCCCGGGGTTCGGGCAGAAGCCTGATGGGATTTGGCCGGATTTGCCATGGCTGAAAAGGGGCCCGGACTTTGCAGCGGCGCCCGTTCTTTGAATAATGCGCTGCCGAGGATCCGCGTGCGAGCAGCCGCTGCCCGGGAACGGCGCGATCACCGGCTTGGCTCGCGCGGCCGAGGAAATTTAACGTAATTAAAGGCGCGCGGGATGAGCCGCTGCGAGCGCCCCGTTCCCCTTTCGCTAATGAATATTAATTTTTCGGCTCTCGCCTTCCGGCACTACTGGATTATCATAATAGTATTATTTCTCCTGCACTTCTTATCGCGCGATTCGAATTCTTATAGGTTGTGGGTAATGCTCATTCTTTCATTAGAACCTTTGCATGAATGAGCGTGAGGAAAAACGCGTCGTTATTTTCTTTCGATTTTTAAATTCACCGTTGCGTAACTTTCGTGCAGCAGATATCAATTTAGCAGCTTATAATGCACAATAGAAATTAACTATATTAGGTTGAGTTTTTCTTCAAATTAAATTATACGATTCTATCATATTATTAAATCGTGCATAAACTGGAAATACCATCTAGTGAACTTGATAGCTCACATTGAAATTAAATACTAATTAAATAAAAAGCAAAAGTGAATTAATTGCGTGTTACTTCTTCACGAAGAAGTATTAAATTGTATAAACTAGTGAACCATTATATCACATATTTAATATTATATACTATAGATTTACTTTTACTGATATTCTCATTAAATATCCTTTATTTCAATTTTAATAATTTCCATAAATTATACACCTCGCTAGATTTACTATGTGTGATCCTGATATAGTTGTGTAAATAATACGCATAATCATGATGAGTTGACATTTATATTACGGTTTATTATCTGAATAATGTTAGATTTTTAAAACATGAACGCATTATTATCGTTTCATAAATTTGTACAATTTATCCAACTTCCTCTACACGAAAGCCATCTAATCATGACTTCGTAGCACGCGAATAATTGTTTACTTTCTTGGCTTGAACAATGCACCTTTCCTTCAAAGTTATGCACTTTTATGTATGACTTTATCGGTTAATCTTTCACATACTTTCTAATTCTACTATGCAGCTTTGCTTATTATGTTCTAAATAAAACTTGCGAATGCAAGAAAGCAAAATATATACATGTACAAATTAGAGTAACGTTCTGGGTAATATTTATATACATTTTTCGCAGGCGTAAACATAGAAGAACGTCACGACTTTTCTGAAAATATGTGCGAAAAACACACCTGTATACAACGAATCCCAAGTGCAATCATGATAAAGAAGCGTAATACGCAGTGGCGAAATTCAACACTTTTTTTCCAAAATAAACGCCTGCATGTGTATTAATCAAATAATTTTGGAAAACTTTCCACGCAGCGTGACAAAATAGCGAAAAAACACGGTAGCCCCGAGAGACCAAAAATGTTGCTGCACAAAAATGAAACAAAGCTCATGTATAGCTAATCAGATCGAGCAACTATCTACTGTCGCGACCGAGGTCGCGGCGCATCCAGGTAGAAAAACACCAGCAGCGCCAGTGCATCGGCCCTTGTATGGCACATCCGGGTGAAACGCGTCCGCGCACCCGGCGTATTCATAAAATTCCCGACGGCGCGGCGGTGGCTGCGGCGTACTCCCAACAGAGACGACAGACCCTGGGGGGGAAAAGGCGGGGACGCCTTTGCCGGGGAAACGCGTATAGTCGCGGTGGGTGTCGCTCAAGGTCTTGCGGAAAAATCGCCGAGATCGATAAGCGGGCACTTGCCTCGTCGGAGCAAACGCGCTCACCGCTAATCGCCGCGGCTATATCGATCATCCGCCGACCCGAGGAATACATCCTGCGCCTTCATCGGAGAAGTGTTCGCTGCGCTTATATATATATATATATTATATATATTATATACACACACATATATATATATATATATATAAGCGGCAGTATGAGGGATTCACGAGGGAATCTGGGCTTAGTTCGCAATTTAGCCGCGCGCGCGCGGGGAGGCCGACTAAGCGGGGCTTTTGAGTATTTCGCCGCGTGAGCGCCCAGATTTCGTTCTATTCTTATAAATGAATGTTTCGTGGCCGTTTTTCTCCGCTGGTTCCATTATCTACGCACGTGCACGTCTTCGAGAGCCTGGCAACGACCCTGGGAGGTCAATGCGCAGGCGAGAATAAGGAGCGAACGCCCCGATGAAGGCTTCTTTGCCAATGCCCCTCGCGGTCCATATTCAAATGAAGCTTCTATGGGGGTTTTTAGTGGATATGCTTGTTAAAACATATGAAAATAATAATGAACAATCAATTGTGATTATCAATATTGCTTCTGATATAATAAGAACTATTATGCACATGCTCCATCGTGCGTAGTATGGCCCGCAGCTACTATGTTGTATAGACTAGGCAGTGATAAGACTAGGTAACTAAAAACCTCCCGGCGAAGACTACAGTATATATATATATTGATACATGTTTGTACAGTTTCTCGCGTTTCTCAGACTGTACCCGCAAAATTTAAATACTGACTTCCGTACTGAGTGGCTGATTGCACATATACGTAAGTTACATTCAACAGCTTCTCTTTCTATTTCCGCCTTTGCGGTCCGCGAATGTCTCAAGCGGACCGCTACCCCATTATCTCTGGCGTATATATACGTGGCAATTTGCGAGTCCAATTTTGGAGAAGACCGGTGCGGGCGCCTGATTTCGATTCAGATCGTCGACGCCAGGCCAATCGAGCCTTTCCCGAGACCTTTCCTCATTTCTTCTTCTCCTTGATTCTTGAATAAGTTTTAATTATATTCGGTGAGTCCAATCGTAGACCCAATCGTAGGCCCAATCTTAGGCCCAATCGTATAAGCCTAATCTGCGACATCTATGATACATGTCGAAGGCAATTTTGGTGGATGACTGCACGTCGCTCCCGGAACTTGTAACCATTGATAATTCTTTAAGGGGCAATTCGCCTTTCTCTAATCATAGATTACAAAATATAAAAAGACTTTATTTGACACATTCGCTAATACCTCCACAAATACTGAATAGTGACGTAGATTCATAAAACGACACAAAATTGACGATCAACTGCTGCTATTAAAAAGTGTTATCAATTATTATTAAACAGAATTGTATTCTTCCTCCCTAACAGTAACATTTGAGCCCGACACTACATACCTGATATCTAGTCGAGTATCTAGTAAAAGAGGCTATCGACTTAATTGGTTTTGCGATGTCTTTAAGAGACATTATTTTTCTACAGTTTCTGGAATTTAGTTTCTGTGTGAAGTGGAGATACTTACAATCAATGAATTATATCAGAGTATTGAAATGGCGTGGATGAGCTAATTGTATTATATACGATTTATTATTTAATCATTCGTGAATAGATAGTTAAAAATATCCGTTCTATGAAAAGATTCGTCTTTATTAAAAGATCAACGTATCAATGAATCGATTGGAAGACTACGAGCAAAATGTCACTATGTTTCTATTAATCCAATAAATACAGAGATATTTTGAGTACATATTATTGTAAATAATCCTAATGAAAAAATGCAACTCATTTTCAAAGCATAAATATTCTTAAGCTTAATCTTCTTTATAGGGCACTCATTTTGTACGTAAAATTTTATCAGAGGTAGTTAATCAACAGTGTACAAACTTTAGATTATTACGCGAAAAGTGTTAAAAGTAGTTTTCTCTTCTTGCTTGAAAAATATAGAAAAATAATAAGATACTTATTGTACTTTTATCTAAAATCAATTAAAAATAGTCGCCATTCATCTACAACCCATTACAAGTGATCGAAGGAAGCTTCCACAGTTACTTTAACTAAACGCACCTTCGCTTTGTGTAAAGGTCGATTGGAATCTCGTTTTTCTATTATGCTCGGGTAATGGCAGCTTAAGATTTTCCGAAACTGATACATTTATTAACGCTTTGGATAAAAGTAATAAAATGCGAAACGCCCTGCATAAGCGATTGGCGCGCACTCCGCGAGCGTCGGCCCAATGCTGCGCGCAGTGGAATTTCAAATCAGGCAGTTAAAAAAATGGAGCTTTACCGACAGGTCGGCGGCGACGGCGGCGCGTAGCTTAGCAGCGCTTGGCTCCCCATTACAAATTCTAATTCGCGCGCTACCCGAGCAACTGTAGGATCGCGCGCCCGGGGAATTATACAAACAATTGAAAAGGCTGATTATCTGGACGTGCGGACCGGCGTGGCGGCGGCGCTGCACCTGCCGCTAAATGAATAACGAAGTCGCGGCGGCGAATCTCGACGACGGCGAGCGACACGCCCCCTGGGCTCTCGGCGGCGCATTAAACCCGCGTGCACGTGGGGCCAAACTTTTGAATTATCGCTCGAGGCCCCTTTTACGAGCTATATAAGTTTTTCCCGCGGGCGGACAATAGATCAGGGCCGGTTTACAAGCTCCGGGCGCGAGGACGCGCTAACAAGCCGTAATGGGCGCCGGGAGGCGGGATTTTTCCGGGGTGCAGTTGGCCCCGATAAGCGGAGTAGGCTAGCCTCCGCCGCGGAATTCCTCCGGGCGAGTTCGTCAAAGGATCCCGCGGCTTTGTGCGCGCCGCCTGTCCCCCGCGGCAGCTCTGAACTTTATGATCACAAATACCCGTGGAGTTTACGAGCGGGCGTGCCCGATACATAACCTCCTCCGCGGTGGCGCCTAACGACCGGGCCGTTACGAGATTTCCCTCCTCGCGCCCCCTGACGGAGAGACAATTCAGGCACGATTCTCGAGTTGGGACGGGCCTAAGCTCCTGCGTCATCGGAGCTCTCGCGCTTTTCTTGTTCCGCGCTTCGGCTACTCCGCCGTTATGCTTCGTAATGCGCCGGCCCCCAGGTAAATTACCTCTCCAAAAGGAGCCAAGCGAACGGCTTAATTTTAAATTTAGGGAAATCGCGCGAGCCAAGGCGTGGCAGCGCCAAAAGATTCATGAGATTTGACAAGAAACCGCTCGGGCGCATATAAATTTTCCCCAAGTTTTATCAAGCGGGGACTCGCCGTTTTTCCGCACTCGCTGAAATTCCAATAGGGGTAAGAAACTTTTCAATTTTTCGTTTTATTGGAATGTGTGTCAAATCTGCATACGTCATCCCTTCAAAAAAACTCGGCTAGCTCGTCCCATTCTGCTGCTCCTCGTACGTCGTTCTAAGAGGCAGGCGATTGAAGTGACTTTATAAATCCAAGAAATTTTCGAAATATCATGGAATTTGCGAATATATTAAATATTAAGGTTGAAAGATTGCAAAGAAATTTTTGAAGGTAAGCATTCCCAAGTTTCGAGGCTATATTCAACGTTTTAAAGATGAAGTACTGCGCGCTGCTTGCTCGAGCCAGTGCAATTTCGGAATCTGAAAGTTTCAAGAAACCAAGTATATCTAACACATTTTCTGGAGCTCAGAAGCGAGATCCGAAGCGTGAAAGTCTTGACGGTACGAGATCAACTTGCGAAACGACTTTCCTCTTTTCGAAAGCAGTTTATCATATTAAACGAATCGCAAATGCGATCGAACATAATATCGCGCGTAGAAAAAATTAAGAGGGTATAATATAGGCTGTTATCTGTGAGTAGCAGAAGCTCCACAGTCGCGCCACCGTGTATGTACAGCCAGGCCTCGCACAAGCGCAAGCAAATGAAACGTAAACTCGAGAATTGAATCAATACTTTTTCGCTAGCCTCCTCGAGCAGACGCCAAATCCCAAAGGCGGCGACGGCGCCCGTTAAATAATTCAGGCCTGCCGGAGCTCTCAAAGGCGCACGAAAAATCGCGTCGTGGGTGAAAACAGACGGGGCGCTAAAAAAGGAGCCGGCGAGCCAAGTCCCGATTAGCGGCCGGCGCCGCTCGTCTTTTCATTTTCCATGGTCAGGGGAGCGGAGAGCGGCGCCCTATACTGCCGTCCGCTCTCACCCGAGGAAAAAGCCCCGCTTGAATATTGCATTGTCGGGCTGAGGGTAGGTGGGGGAAAAAGGAAAAGGATGTACGGCGCGCTCAACCGATCTATAATCGATTTGCTCAATATTTAACGAATCAATTTGGACTGGATGTTTGGTCGCGGATCGAGCGGGACGTGCAGCGGCTCGGACAACGCGGCCGATTCTAAAACTAGGTTTCGACTGCGCGATATTGGACGAGCATACAGAAGGGAGAAATTTTCTGTACAATGCCGGGGAATTAATGACTTTTGCATGGAAGAAAATTGACCCGTTTGCCGGATTAACGTGTTAATCGAATGAGGCCTTGCATCAAAATACAGTTAAGCAAATGTAATTTAAATCAAGAAAAATAATAAATTGAAATTTCAAACGTAAGATAATAAATGTATGTCCGTATTTAAGGGTCTAAAAGCTTTATTGTAAGGAAAGTAGATTTCCAAGAGGTGATAAGAAAATTTGAACAAGAGATTCGTCAGAAAGCTAATTAATTTTCACAGGAAAGCTGAATTGGAAAAGTATTTTGTCGTCTCTTTACAGTAGAAATTCGTTTATTAATAAATAGAACTCGTTCGTAGGAAAAGAGAAGAAACGAAACATAATGCTGGTGTGTACCGGCTGCTGCATTAACAAGCACCTCCACTCAACTCTTAAGAAATTAAATTCAATTCCATATTCATTATTAGTTATCGGACATTGTTGCAAATACAAGAAATCCCTTCTTTCAATATGATAAGCAATTCATAGCATGAGACTGCGTATACTTTGGGTACAGATCGAGTATTAGCTAGAAGAGTCGATCTTCTTGTATGCTCTTTGTCCACAAAAAATTCCTCTACGATAGTGGCGCCGTATAAACTTATCGATTTTTGAGGAACCTAAACTTGATGCTCGGAAAACAGCTCGGAAAACAGTGAAAGGAGGAACGGCGAGAGCAGGCGGCTGCAAGGACGAGCCCCGGCCGGCCATAAACCGCCCCGGCGCGCAGCAAAAATCCCGCGGACGCTCGACCCTCGTCCCCCGCGGATCTAAATAAAATCCCAGGCGGAAGGAGGCGGAGTCGGCAAAGTCGGCGGGAGCCAATCGTCGCGTGGGATATTGTGGGCTCACAACTCGCGGCAAGTGTCGCGCCGAGCCGCGGCGACTCGGGAGAGAGGCCGGGGAATCCCCCCGGCGCTGCCGAGTCGTGATCTACGAATTGTCCGCTGGGCGCGTTTTCGGGGCTGTCCCTTTGCCAAGGCCGCCTTATGCACCCCCCGCGCGGAGCCAAGCCGAAGGGGATCTCGCGCGATCTTTAATTACGCCGGGTTTATCTCGGGCCCTGGGTTTTGCGCCCGCGCGGCACCGCGATATTTAATTACCCGCGGGGGCCGGCCTCGGCGCTGCGCTCTTTGTGCGCCCGCTCGCCAAATCTTTGTGTATAATTATTGTATTCATGAAGTGGAGCTGCGACGAGTCGCGCCAGACCCGCGGGGGCTTTAATTAAGCCGAGCGATAAATTGGCCAGTTCAGCGTGGCCTTTCCGACAGACGGGCGAAAAGAGTTTCTCGGCGTTGATGAGAGCTTGATACTCCGCCGAGGTGATTTGGGGAACTTCCTGATGAACCATTGCGCCGAGCCCCCGCTATCGAAATATATACCGTGTACACCTTTTCCTGATTATATGCCGATCTTATTATTAACATTGAATTTGTATACTCTTCTGTAACTCGGCTTACATATAGACGTAGGCTTCTGTATTTGCACACCTGTACGACTTTCTGCTTAGCGAGTGCATCATGTGTTCGTACAATTATTGTGGCAGCAATGCGTGGATAATTTACAAATTTATTCCTTTACGCAGCTGATCGTATTGTATGAACAACTAAGCTGTGTTATACTCTAATTAGGTTTATACTCGAAGCATTTATTCGTATTAGTGATTATTATGGCTACGGTATTCTATCGACTGATGGTAGCATGCGAAATTAATAATTGCGCACGCTTATCGCATGGACATACCAATCATAAGTAATGCGCATGAACTAAATGTTTAGAAATATAGTTTTGCTTATATACTAGTGAGAAACAAATATAGATAATCGATTCGATTATATTCCAAGTCTAGACTGAGAATGATTAAATATTCATAGTACATTAAACGTTTAATGAAATTATTATCTTATATATAATAAATGCTGGTATATTTATATTTCATACAAACACTGTAGTCAGAAGATTACAATTTCGAAAACAAACGATTCGTTAAAACTTCAGAAACAGAGCTTTTTATGCATTTATATTTTTATCAAAATATTTTGTCGCAATTGTAACCTATTTATTGAATAATTACATTTATTCTACTGAATACGTTATAATATCCTTCAAACTAATTTTTGAAATAAATTCTCTATAAGTTTTGTTACATCCAATATGAGCCTTGGAATTTGTTGCGCTTATCTATAGCAAAAATAATTCTCCTCTCTCTATGCAGTGTGTCAACGGTTATTGATGGGAGCGTCAATAATGCGCTAACGGATGTCGTGGTCCACGCGGAACATTATCAATCAATTTTATCCTTGAGTATTTTTCCGACCCTGGAGCGTGTCAAAAGGATGGTTGCTTATTAATTCCTCGATGCTGCAAAAGTCACACGCGAATGTTTGATATATTTATTCCCAGAATAATGCAAAAAATGACAATGCGAGAGAATACAGACTAATCAAAGTGCGATCACGCGACATATCTGAGGACATATCCCCTTACACACGCGTGACTCCTCGGTGCTAAGCTGATCTCGAGGAGTGTATATTCGAGAGAGGGAACATCGACCAAATGCGAGATGATATTCGTACTATATATACATGCGCAGCCGTCACATCGCAAATGCAAATCGTGAGTAAACCGAATAGTAAGAGGCTGATAGTAATTATGACGTATCGAATCGTAAAAGCCGCTGCAATCGGATTTATTAAAAATTAATTTTATTTTAAATTTCAGTCGTCAAAATAATAATGATGTACGCATTGCTTGAAGTTTGGCGTGAATATTAATACCTTGACGTGTATTACTAAATGAATTTTCGCTTCAAGGGTATAAATTTAAAAAAGGGTATGGCTTTTGACCGAGGAATATTCTATTCATTATTACTATTATATTTAATATGAAATTATTATTTTATGCAGCTAAAAATTTCATTAAAACTTTCGTTCAAACAAGATTACAATTTCAAAATAAAATTGAAATGGTTCCAGTAAAGCAATATCAGTATTCAAAGAAATAATCCGAGAACTGTAAAACTTTGAAAATGATTTTGAACTATGTACGTACACAAATCTTGAAATTTTATTAAAAAGTCAATATTTTACCTTTATAATAACTAATGAAACTCTTACGGTTTATTGATAGATTTCTGTGTACATGTACTTTTAATGAACTTTCTTTGGTCGAATCTTTAACTTTTAATTATGATCAATAGTTTAGAAGACATCTTAGACATCTTTTCCAATTGGCGAAATGCTTCACCCCAAGGAAGATCAAGCAGTGCCAAAGCAAGATGCACAAAGCTGCAATAAGTCACCTTGAGTAAAAAAAAAAAAGTCTTACGATTGCGCTAATAACCGGAGGTCATGATAAAAGTTCAATTTCCCGTGCATTAATTCCGTGAAGGAAGCCTTTGTGGTATCTCCTTTCTGCCCCTGGCGCTCGCCCTCCCTTTCCTTCCTTCACTCGTTCCACGAGTTTTCAGATTCAATGGGACTCTTGCAGACAATGCCCTTTACCCCGTCGTTTCGACAGGAATTCGAAGGGGTGAAACAGGGCTCGGGGCGCCGAGGGGGAGCGCCACGCGCGCAGGAGTATTTTATATTTCGCGGGCGCGTGTGTGCGTGCGCATGTGCGTGCGAGGGAGTCGTGGGGCGTCACCCCACCCCCAAATATAAAGCGCGCGCTCGCGACTGTGAAGTTGAGCGGCGACGAAGTCTTTGTGCGCCGCAAGCCGCGCACGACCAACTTAAATATTGCACTTGTTCATTTCTGGATAGATTTCGGGATGCGATTCTACGGGGTAAATTTATAGCGGAATGAAAAATTTGGTTTTAATATCAACCGGTACTTGGTAATTGTTCAATCATATAATTGAATTCGTGAATAAAAATGGCGTGCCTTCCATAATCTGTAATCTGTGAATTTCAGTATAATCACTGTTCATGCTGAATTATAATCTGGTGATATATCTGTAATACAATTGCCTCGTGAATATATAAATCTAATCTATACGAACTTATATATATTCAAGTTGATAAATACACTTTAAGTATATACAAACTTTGTACTAAGAATGAGTTTTTATCTTTCTAAAATATAACTGAAAGAAATGAACAACTTTTGTTGTTATTTTGGAGAATTATTTTAAATTACAAACAAATTAAAAAATTAAAAACAAATTAGAAAAACATGTTGAAAAACAACAGTTTTACAGAAAAGATTTCATTTTCAATCATAAAATAGTTATTAAATAAAAGTTTCGAGATTTCAGGATTTGTACGCTATGTGTTTTTATATTATATTATATATTATTTTATTTTAGATTGTCATCGTGTTGTTTTATTTTCGGATATACCGCAACATTTTTGAAGAGGAAGCTTATGCAAAACTGCTGTATGGCAGATTTAAAAACTTTCAAATATTTGTTGATTTTGAATAAATAATTTTTTAAAAATAATTTTATATTAAAACTAAGTTTTAATACAAAAGAAAATTGTAGTATAAAATAATTACAAAAAAAAAAGAAAGAACTTGACCCCGACGTGATTTGAACACGCAACCTTCTGATCTGGAGTCAGACGCGCTACCGTTGCGCCACGGAGTCGTTGTATGGTTGAGCAGAAATAAAGTTTATATTCTACGATTAGACATCAAGTTTTGCTCTTTTTCCTTCTACATTTTTATCGATAATAATGACTTACGTGAATATAATTAAATAATAAATGTAACAATTCGCGTAATTATGCACAATACAAAAATAAATAATTTTCATTATTGCTGAATATTCATCGTATTGATAAGTAAAACGCATTTGTTCCATTAAAATTTATAACAACGATCGTATTGAGAGCGCATAAATAAAAGTGTCAATGTTTAATTTTTATGCAACGGATCGAAATTGATGAATTTGCTCAAGCGCAAAAGCAGACGCACCGTCAAAGGCATTTTTCTTTTTTCCCCGTGCTACACCCAGAGTGCCGGCAAACATATTTCGGAATCAAAAGCAGTTTCATTAGAAGCGAGACTAGAAGGTCAAAAGAGAACTCGCTCCTCTTTCTGTCAGCGCCCGCTAAAACTCCTCGTGGGCCTTAACTTTGGGATACGAGCCACGGCAACCTAATAAGCGGTACATGTGGCCTAGATTCCCGCAGGAAAATCTTTCCACGGACGCTCGCGCGAAAAGATATTGACCGTCGGTAAAGTTCGACGACGACGGGGGGGGGGGGAGAGGCCTCGCCCCTCCCGTATAAACGCGTTTTTGTCGCCCCGACTACGTGCCTGCACCTAGGGCCAGAGCGAGACGGAGCGCACGTATATATATATATATACATATATCCCTCGGTCTCAGCTCGCTCCGGGCTACGTCTCTCTCCTCCCCGCGTCCGGCGCGAGACTCGGGGGGGACATAGCGCGGGCCGAACGAACCAATCGGAAAGTGCAAACGCGAAGAATAATGGTCCGCTGGTCGCGCGCTCCGTGCAGCCTCCTCTTTTTTTTTTCCCTATTCCTCCCGGCGCTGCACGCGCCCGAGCTAATTTTCCCTCGACTTACCTCGGGGACGTTTTTCAAACTTTCTTATTCCGCATGAATGAAACAGATGAGTCTTTTCCTCGGGAGGCTTCGGCCGCGCGCGATGAGAATGTATAGCGCGGGAAAATCCGCGCGCCGCTGACGCCTCTCTTATGCGAGGTAAAGTTTCACGATATTTTTTAAAGGGAGTGACAGAGCCGAGTGGAAAAGCCCCCGCGGGCGCCGGGAAGTTTCGGGAGGCTCGCGTGGGCCCGCCGACCAATTGAAATGGGAACGGTGTAGGTCTGCCGGGCAAATGGAAAAACTGACAAATCGCAGAGTGGGCCTGCAGCTTGGGGAATATCGAGGGCCTCTTTACAGACTGCTTGTAATCAACGGCTCTGCGTGGAATTCGATCACCGGCGAACTATAATCAACTTATCGAGGATGATATTCTTCTCGTATTCTTTCTATTTTTCCTCTTTATATTCCGCTCGGTACACCACGAGCCTCGCCACGAGCTTATCTTTTCCGAATTTACAACCGTCTGGTATTTATCTTAATTACCTAACATTTCTGTATAATCTTTCATTGCAAAGTACAAAAATATAAATTCTCATTATTCTTACATATAATTGTAAATATAATCAAAAATAATAAAATTTGTTTGGAAACAATCAGATAAGGCACGTCATATATTCAGTAGGTTGAAGAGTTACAAATCGTTCAATCATATATTTACACAACAGAAGACATTCGTGCCCAAATTCTGGCTACAACAGAATTCTACCTTATCAATTATCTCTTTCATAATTCAGATTTTTTATTCAAAAGATTATTCAATATAATCTTGATATAATCTTCTATCGTTTTTCTGTATAATTTTTGCATAAATTGTTTAGTTGAATATTAAAATCAATTAATGTAAATTAATCGAATGTTAAAATAGAGATCAAAACAACAAATTCCATGTTTAAAAATTAATACTCAGTCTTAATACTAAACGTAATTTCTAAATACATGTCTTTTTGATAATGAGTACGTATTCCGCTTAAAAAAAAATTGTTGCAGGGCTGCGTGTTACAATGGCTATTGATGAGGACCACAGAACATAGCTAAGCACAAGCAGACTTTACTCTTCCACATTAGGGAACGCCATTGCGTGCGATTGCAACACACACAAGGAGCTAGATGTGGATTTTTAATGAAAGACTTAGAAAAAAAATGCTGGGCAAAGGGGATTCGAACCCACGACCCCACGAGTACGCGTGAAGTGGAAGTACTATGCCTTAGACCACGCAGCCACGAGAGAATATCCCCTTATATGACTGAAATGATATCTTGAGGTTGTCATGATACTTCAATATTTTATGACGAAAACTTAACAAATTTTTTACAAAATTATGTGTATTATTTATTAATTTTATATAAAATAACTAAAATACAATTAAATATCATAAAAATTTCTTGCATAAAAAACATGCCAAATTATTACGTATGAAAATTCGGATTTCCTTCAATTATTGTTAATCAATAATTAAATTTTTAAAAGGTATTTAAGACTTGCGAAAGGAATTTCAATCTATTTAAAACGAGTAGATGCCTACTTTACCGGCAAAGTAATGTTGAAAAGAATACGATGATAACTTATTACTTTTATTTCAGATTATTTTGATTTATGGATATTTTGTTACATAATAATTTCTTTTTATAATACTTTTTTGCGTTATAATATCTTATATTATGTAATACTATGTCATGCGGATACTAAAGTTTGTTTACATAGGTAGTAAATAAATATTTAGATTGAAGAAACAATTTTTTTGTCAAATGCTGAATTTTTTATGTTATTCTAATCTTTGCATATTTAACCTTATATTACTCTATCATTAATCAGTGAATGGGAATATTACAAGTTTGATTAATTTTGATAGAATAATCGATTTTCCGCGACCGCGTCCAGTAGATTGATCCTCATTATGCGACCATTAAGCCGATAAATGGTATAATTTTTTAAACGGTCCACCTCATTGGTATTCGACAGTCAGCCACATAGATGTCAGTGTACGCTTATGGGTGGGAAGGTTACTCGGTATGTATATAGTTCCGTAAATCGCGGGAGGAGCGGCAAGAAGCGTGTCCCTAGGCGACAATTGGAATTACATTCTCGCGCGCTATAAAGTGACAGCGGGGCCTCTTCGCATTCCCACTAGAGATTTTTTTGCGGGCCGCGCGCGGTGTAAGGTATCGCAATCCGAAGTTCCGCAAATAGAGCGCGGGGGAGCGGCGGCGGGGCGGAAGTTGAAAAGATGTCGATACGGGGCGGCCGGGCCCCCTCCAGAAGAAAAGCAGCCCCGCAACGTGTGAATGCAGCGGCGCCGCGGGTATGCGTCGTCGCGCGTCACGGGCCTCCCCGAGCCAATCTATTTCAGGGCGAGTCCCTTGCGCATTTTACAGGATCGCCGTGTGTGCGCTCGCGGGCGGCGCTCCTTACACCGAAGCGACTGCCGCGCCATTTGTTCGGCGCGTCTACGTATATATACACACGCGCGCGAATAGACAGGGGGCTCTTTTATATCGGTGGCCGCGGGGCCGACGAATCGAGCGCGCGCGCGTCTGCATTCGTTTCTGGCCGGCCTTCCTCGCGCGGCTGCTGCATCGACCTGCTGGGGCTCGGGGCCGCCCGGCCGCCGTCCCACGGCGGGCAATCGCTGCCCGCCCGTTTGCATAATCAAGCGCAATTATATATCCGGCGGGCAGTAATGCCCGGGCGGCGCGCCCCGTAATGAGGGGCCGGCGGAGGAGGAACCTGGCGCTTGAGCGGTTTTTCAGGGTGCCTCTCGGCCCATCGGAAAGAGATCATCGGGAGGGGGGGGGGAGGCGGTGCACGCGCCACCTACAAATTTTGCGCGCTCGTGCCGCTCGGCCCGAGATTGCCGATCTAGTGCCGAGTGGACGCGGACAGCCTCCCTGCACTCGATAAATAAGAAGGGCGGGATTTACGCGATCGCCGTGCGGCCGGCCGGCCTTTGGTTATTAATAGCGCGGCAGGTATACGCGACGTCGCGGCCCGAGCGCGCATATATCTCTCCATTTCGCGCACGTCCAATTTCGCCCGCGAGATACTGCCAGCGAATAAATCCCCGGATGCGCCCGGTCTAATCAGGTCTGCTGCATTGCACTACCTGCCATGGATATGGGCTTCATGCTGGCGCTGGTCCGGCATTCGATCTCACGAGCCTCGGCTCGCATAATTTCTTGTTTGCGTGTTTGTACTATCAAGAGGAAGTCTGCGTTATTGTCGAATCTCTTATCAACGAATTATGCAGGTCGCGACAATCCGAAGAACCGATAAAACGTATATTTCGGACTTTTTCATTTATCCACCATACATGGAATAACTAACATTTTGCCCTTTGTTGTATAATTATAGCATTTAATGACATTTCGATAATTTTCGACTGTTTAGAGAAAAAGAATTCATTTTTCAGCATCACTCCTAGGAGATTCATTTTCTATTTGCTGAAGAAATATTATAATTTATGACCGCCACCTTCAACATATCTTTGGGCACAAAACAGAGAACTTTTCTGCTCGTAATTCTATTGTCGCCAGGTTGCGAGAATCATAAGCACAATATCGCCCGTACGATGCCCATTCGGCGGAAAATGCAGCATAATTAATGCCATTTCATGCTCCACAATTCAACCAGGGCAGTGGAAAGGATTTAGAATTAGCAACGTGTGAAGCGCGAATCGCGGATACGTCGGGGACTCGCGAGAGCGCGTCCAACCCGCCGAGGATTGCTTGCCCGCGTTATCAAAAGTGACGGACGCCTCGGCAATCCGCCACGGGCCCCGAATAATTCAGGGAAATTCCGGGGAGGCGCGCACAGCCCCCACTCGTCGCTTCCGCCGGCGGAGCGACCGCGATGATGGCACTCTTACGTACGCACCGCACGCGCCCTGGGGGGGGGGGGGATCACAAGGCAATCGATAACCGCGAGCAGGCCGCCGGCCGGTCTGTACAACTTTTCGGAGGCCGAAGTTCGTTACGCGTGGATTATTCAGGGCGGGCGAAACGAGTTCCCGCTGCGTCAAACTGGTTCGCCGGCGTCGCGCTCGCCCGAGCCGTATATAATTCCGAGCGGAACGCGCGAGCGGCCCCCGTCAAAGCGGAAGGACGATCCGAGCCCGGCAAAAACGGAGATCGCCGCGCGAGAGTAATCCGCTTGTCGGCCTGGACCGCGGCGAGGAGACAATTGGATGCGTCTGCGCGGGGGCCGAGGCCCGCGGCTCGCGTCTCCGACGCCCGGGATGTATAACGCCCGAGCCCGGCTAAATCGCGAGGTTATTCCGCTTCGGCGTATATTTGTGCTCAGGAGGATCCTGCCCGGGTGCCAATGGCGCCTGTCCCTTTTTCCCCAGCGCTGTACGCGCGTATATAGCTTTGCGGATTATCGAGTTGGACGCGTATAAAGGGACACCGGCGGCCGGAATACATCCCAGGGTGAAGGGTGCGCTGCGCTAAACCTTATATTCTCTCCGCTCGGTTGTTGTGGCGAATATTGCAATTTGAGCGATTGCAGGGCGATTGATGAGGGAATATTGGATTGCGAACGAAAATCCATGCGATTCATTGGACAGCGAACGAAAGTGAATATTAGAGGCGTCGGGGCCGTTTAATAATCGGTAATGCAATGCGGGATATCTGGGGGGAGGGAGGAAGGTTTGCAGCGCTCCACTCGGCTTTTACGCGGAGTGAAACTCCTCTTTCAATAGCGCGACAGGAGATGTAACGAGAAAGGCAGTCTGCTAAATCGCCTTCGTGATTGTCTAGCGGTGCGACGGTGAAGCAACTTGCCGCCGTAGTCCTATAGAACTAGTTCGACAAGCAGTTCAGTGCAGTTTCTCACTCCTTTTTGGGCCGCCCCAAAGCCTCCGTATAATCTCGTTCAAACACGTATCAAATTGGCTTATCCTCGGGAAATGCCTCGCGAGTGGCGCGCTTTCCAAGTCGGAGAAACTCGCGCAAAGCCGAGCAAAGATCATGCTAAGAAACCGTTCACAATTGTACGATCGCGCTCGTAAGGTACTTTAGCACATACTGAAAGAGTCAAATGTCTACTCCTTTGTTTGGTCTAGGTACTACTTAAATCTGGCAACAATGCAATCAAGTAGTAAGGGAAACAGGTACATAAGAGTAACATATGAAATAAGTGCTGTATTTATGTAGGTAAATAAAAATACAAATAAAATCAAAAAATAAAAGAAAAATATTACAATAATAAACAAAAAATAAAAATGAAAAGCTCCAGCAAACCCAACTATAGCAACAAAATTAGAGAGTTGTGTAATGGAAAGATTATAATTAACCTAAAATATCACTTATCTTAGTTATTGTTATATTTTATATAATAAACTTTTCATAATTTATACACTATCAATTGTATTCATTTTTAAATATCATACGCATTTTACTTATATATTATAAAATATTGATCTTAGATATTTATTAACTTTTTATTGTTTTTATTACAAGCTTTGTAAAACTGTATGGTTTATTATAGTTATGGTGTATTATTTAAAATATTTCTTATATATTTATTTGTTCTTTTTCTTCTTATTTAAATCGGGACGGAATCTTTTCTACAAATGAACACAGTCGAACAAAATCTACGATTTTCCATAAAATACTAAGTTAAATGCATAACATTTCAAATTCAAATATATTTTTCCAGGTTCCTGTTGCTCTTTGAAAATTTAACTTAAACTTTTTATCACTTAAATCCATAAATATGCAAAATTTCATTTAAATCTGAACATTAATTCTCATAACGGCAAAACTACATTACGCACTATATGTTCTGCACTTACATCGCAGGACTTGAAATAATCGGCCCTTTCAAAGACGCTCTCCGATGTAAGTGCACAATATTTTTTTTCCATTTAAGTGATTCTAAACGGTGTGGAGTTTCGACGTTTCGTTTACTTTTAATGCCTTTGCCATTTCGGTTAAACGCGACGTCTAAGGAAAGCATTACTGCGAGCCGACGGAGCCCCATCATTACAGTAAAACCAAAGAATTATTTAAATGAATACTTTTTTTGATGAAATTGCAGGGGCCGAATTCGGCTTCAACGGCGGTCGGTTTATAAAACCGAGCGTTGCTAAATGTGATGCGGGACTCGATGACGGCGAGCGTCGCTTTGGCGGGCCGATATAAAAAAAAAAACCAGAAGACAAACCAACGGCGAAACTCTAATCTGCCAAAGTATCTTGCCAACGACGTTTAGTCAATAGTTTGTTTTCCATTAATTACCCCAAGCGATTCTTTATCAGTTGGGAACTGTAATGCGCTTGAAATATTGCCGGGGCAACTTATCAAAAAGTTAAGCAGGCTGTTGTTCCCGCGCGGCAGGCCGCGAGCCCCGCGCCGTAAAAATATATCGCCCAAGTTTTATCGTCTTGGCCCGACTTGGAAATTAATTCCCGCCCGGCAAAAGGGCGAATATTCGAAAATTTCAGCGGGCTCCCATCCCCCACCCCCCGGAGCCATACACAGGCAATTAACCGGGCGACACCCAAATCCCCCAATGAGAGCCGGCGGAATAACGGGCGACGGCCGGCCGAGGGCACAAACGAATAATAATCGGCCGGGCGCCGGCAAGTTTGCCGCGGCAATCCCCGGCCTATCGACAGATTGATTCGTTAAGGCGGCCCTCGTCCCGCTGATTGGCTTCGCCCAACTTCGGCCCGCCGGGGATCGCGCGCACAATGGCCGCCCGGTCAAATCCGCGGCCGAGGAGGCGCAATTACCACGGTTCCGGGAACTTTCGCGGGGAACTCCGGCGCGCCGCCACTCGACTGCAGGCGCGCTCGGTTTTTAGCCCGCGCAAGCGGCCGGATATTAAATCCGACCTTGCGGCCGCGCGCGAACTTGCCCCCGCAAGAGGGTGCCCGACCCCCCCCCCTTTGTCGGTACATTAGCCGGGAAAATTTCTTCGATCGACGGAGCGCGGGCGCGTATAACCGCACTATTTCCGCGGCCGGCTGGTGATTGCCCGCGCGTAATTCTATTTGGGCCGTGGATTATGCCCGCTGATACGGAAGCTTTGATCGCCCGAGTGTTGCGCCCAGAATGGCGGCGCGCTCCGAAAATACACCGTCGCTGCTGGCGAATGAATGCATGTATCGATCATTAGGGTGTACGCGCGGGGGAGGCTGGAGGCGCGCAGCTGCAGCACCTCGGGTTACACATACTCTTTCAGCAGAGATAGGCCGAGGGTCTGGGTCTTTTCCTTTTTCCGGGCTGCGGCGCCGTTATACCCCCGACGCAGATTCTCCACGGAATTGAAATATGAGGCGAGTCGCGGGTTTTTGCACGAAGGCGCGTGCCCGCCTGAAAATGGGCTCGTGCGCATAGGTGCGAAATCCGATTGCCGCTAGGGGGCGGCGTCCCGCCAAAGCCGTACATTCCCAGTTGTGAAGATGTGGTCAACCGTGCGACGAAGATAAGCTTTCAAAGGGTGGAGGCAGACGCACCCGCGCCAAAATGCCCGAGTCTATATGTAAGCCGAGATGGCCTTTGTCCTCGCGATCACAATTGATACTGGACCCTCACATTATAAAGAAATGTGTATATGAAAAGTAACATTTTATATGGTTAAGCAAACATTTTACAAATTACTCGATTAATCACCATGTTAATTCATCGCTTAATCGGAATTCCAAAATATCGTTTCATGCAAGCATCGATTATAGTTGTTAGAAAATAACTTAAAATAATTAAGTCGAAATGTTTCTGCTAAATTTTTTCTGCTTCAGATTATTCAAAGCAGGGCGGATTACACTATACCGAGATTCACTAGTTGCGGTAGTGAAGTTGGAGCTAGACCAAAATATTCTATAAGCAATAGCAATATAATAATATCTTAATTATAATAACCATATCTCCGCAGTATGAAGCCTTTGATTTACTAGTTGGAACTAACTCTCTGACAATTGAAGAAAGTACGCAAAACAGAATTATACGTTATAAAATGATTTTGATTTGATTTCGTTAACGTGGAAATATGTAATGAATTTTAAATATAAAATTATTTTAATATCTGGTATAATTCTAATATTAAGTATCGTATAAGAGGAATATTATTTGTGAATTCTGAAAATTTAATCAATGCCTTTGAATATGTATTTGTATCGGCTATTATGAACCTTGAGTCCTTAGTCATAAATAAAATATTATTATAATGATTGTAGATTATTATAAAATGACATCTGTCTATTGTTAATTAAATGTTTTTATTTTTAAAATACATCCGAATTGTACCAATGCTATTTCCACGTATACCTCTCAATATATAATACCTTAAATAGAGTTTTACTCTGTACATCAAATAAAACATAATACTTATTTTCATTTAATTCATTTATATTAATTCATTTGAAGAATTGCCATATTTCACGTGTTTAAAATAATGACAATTCCTGTAATGAAATGATGAAACATCCGAATAAATATTTTAAATTGATTATACTTTAGAGTTGCATTCAATCTAAAATGGTTAAAATTCATTTCCGCGCAGATCGTAAACATTTATTTAATATATACATTCATATGCTTTTACATTTTTTTAATCAGTTTTTTTAAATTCAAGTTTTATTTATATACTGGTCAGAAAATTGTAAAACCTATAAAGTGTTTTTTTAACTAAAAACTAAACCCTTGAAATGTATAAATTTTTCGATATTTGAGTCAAAAAAGCTTCGAATACAAAAGTGATGCAATTTTGAGAAAAAAAAACAACCGACCGAATCGAATAGGACTGTCACTAATTAACGTGGATAGAAAAGTAGTCCTGCAGTGGCTTCTTGAGTACAGAAAGTGGCAAAATTAGCCGATGAAATTTCGCATTAAAACATACTTGAAGCTTAAACATGCAAAGCGATTCTCTCGCCGGCCGCGTTGGGCCAATTAAAATTAAGTCACTCTAATGCCCCCGGCAACATAAAGAGGAGCATTACAAGCGAGTTTACGCTCAAGGCAGTCCGGCAGTTTAGCTTATTCTTGTTTCAGACCACCATTGTAGGAACGTCGGTAAAAAGAACTTGATCACCCTATGGCCTATTTCCCTGCACAAGTGGATCGTGATTCGCCCCATTTTGTCCCAAGTGCAGTGTAGAAAAATCGGCTTTCAGATTTCTAATATCCACACCTATCAGTTATCCATTTACGGTAAGGTATTTCTTTTAGCAAAATGCGATTGCATTTACAACCGTACAGCCAGTGCAAGGTATATGGCTTGCGTTTTTATTTCAAGCTACGTTCGAAGCACTTGTAAAATTGCTCGCGATATCGGCCTTGTGAAAGTGGATAGCTATTCAATTTCACACCAATATACCCAATGGCAACTTTATTTTCGTGACTGATAGGATCTTGCATCATTTACCGAACGTTTCATTCGTAAACACGCAATCACTTTTTAACTCCTCGGCAAAACATCTCTTTCGCGCGCTTCGAATTCGAGCTTGCACCTCACTCAACACGAGCTTTATCGAGTTCAGGGCAGGGCCCAAGCATTTTTATGTCTAATACATGGGCATTTTCTGGTGAAAGAAATATCCGCTCGGGCAGGCCGACTATCGAGGAAAGGGCGACGAGGCTTTACGAGATACAAACCTACGGTGCAGTGAAGGTGCGGCATCAATATGCTAGTATTTCTCTGGGCTTATTTCCTGCGCGTCATAGGAGCAGGCGAGTCAAACCGACAAAAGATCCGTATTCAATATTTGCACTATGCGCTTCTGCATGAAATAACCTTTTTATGTGGGTAGGAGGATAGACGACCTCGGCGCCCCTTCACGGGTTCCTTATTGACGCGGGAATAAATATTTGCACAGGGGATGAAGTAACGATATAGCCTAAAGCTGATGAACGACTTGGCCTTTCCCTTCTCGGAGCCGCTCCCGACGAAAGATTCCGGAAGTATGAGCGCGAGGGTCCGGGAGGTCGAGTACCTTCCACGGGTACCCGTGCCGCCATCGCCTGTGCAGCATCAATTTTCGCAGATGTCGCTCGGCGCTGTACGTCACGCGTGATGTCAATGCAAGGTCGAACTTATAAGCGCCCGTCGAGCTAATTCAATCGAGGCGGATATAGCGCGTACGCGTTTAGTTGGCAGTACAAATTGTTCATTCGGCGGGGCTGAACTGTTTCGTTACTTGATATGAAAAGCCAATAGCCGGGTGATAATGGAGTGGTAACGCTCGCCATTCGACGGTGCAGCTTGCCAGTTGTTTAAAAGTTGATAATGCCTTATATGCCACATCTCGAATGCTCGCTCGCTGGCGGTGACGCTAACTCGCCAAATTGCCATTTAAAAAAGATAAGTTTATTCGTCGGGCGAGCGGCGCACCATCCGTTATACTCCCTATATATCGCCGCGTCGTTTTAGGGGCTTCTCTGCTTCTAAGAAATACGGGGCTATTGGAGGAAAAATGCCTTATATTCCCGTCGGGAGGGCGGGAGGGGGGGGGGGGAGGAGGGAGTGCATGAAAGAGCAGAAACCCAAGAAATAATCGATACAGCGAGCAAACGGTTTCCCGCAGCCGTCAATTAAGGAATAAGCGTTTCGCGACCTCATCCCCGAAGCCGAGCGCTAGCGTAACAGAAATAATCGCGCCCCTGTCAAAACGCGTACGCGCTAAAATAACGCTCGCCGCCCATTAAGGGGTTTCTGCATACCGACGGTGCAGTTTTTCATCATTCTCGGTGAATTTGAAAGTAAATCAAAATGCCGATGAAAAACTGCTCTCTAAATCTGAGTATGTGCGAAATATTAATGTATTTTGTAGATGAAGCAATTTAGCACACGTGGATAAAAGAAATTAGGATTAAAATACTATTTCACGTGATAATGACAAAGATAATCACTCTCGTTAAATACTTAAGAATGGCACATGCTCTGAAAGTTCTGTTTTTACTTGAGCTAGATTGTATCTAACGACATTATCATATTGCACTTGCGGTATATCAGGATTTTTTTATTGATTTCCAACGAATAATTTTAAATTAAGTAAACTCTCTTTTAAAACGTGAATGATAAGCAAATGTGTCAGATTATTAAAATTCAATTATTACTACATAATCTGGATGATTTATTGATGTTCGTGAATTACGTAAAATTTAAATAGATGCCTGTAGGATAACTTTTTGAATAAATAGATGGAGTTGAACGAATTATACATACACGAAATCAAATCAAAATTTAAAAGCACATAAAATATAGTTTCCGCATGCACGGTCTAGTGGATCCGAGGCATAATGAACTTTTATGCACAGGATTCGGCTTCGAATCTCCGCCATGCATAAAGTTGAATAAAAAAAAGTTAATAATAGATGTATTTAATAATTAAAGCGCATATAACGTACGATAAAACATTCCTTTTTAAAAGCGAATACGTGTATTCACTCTTGCGGGACCCGCGGGCGTTCCTTAAACGGCCGATCGATCGTGGACCCGGCCGAGCCCCGGCGGACCGGAAAGGAGGAGGCATTGCGAATCACGGCGGCCTATTAATCGCCGCTAATCCGGTGACCGGTACTCGGCGAAGGAATCCGGCTTGGGCCCCATCACGCGAGGCTTCTTCTTTCGGCCGCTCGACGACGCCCCCTTTGTCCTCGGCAATTAGAACAATTGCTTCCTTTTTTTTTTCTTTTAGGCTTGTATATATCGGTTGCATTCGCAAAAAAAAAAAAAAGAAAGGGACGACTCCTCGGGCCGGGCAGTTTGTCCGCGGCGGTTCTCCGGGGTGGCTCTCTAAGCCGGGCAGTTAACCCGGCAGGTCGATAAAGTTGGCAGCGACGCTAAACACGTAAGTAGATGCAGTCCAAGTGGCATGCTGGGATACTTTTTGCGCGGGCGCGCCAACTTTCCTCCGGCTTTTTCCGCACTCGTCGTTTAGCCGATGGGCAAAGTTTTTTATAAGCCCGCGTCGCTTCATGCCCGATCCCCGAGTGGCGAAT
This sequence comes from Sycophaga agraensis, assembly GCA_018906755.1. Taxonomy (NCBI): domain Eukaryota; kingdom Metazoa; phylum Arthropoda; class Insecta; order Hymenoptera; family Pteromalidae; genus Sycophaga; species Sycophaga agraensis. The sequence continues at coordinate 2,935,575 of JACCIE010000003.1, forward strand.
GACTTCCATTATTAATTGCGCCTCTAAACTTTTACTATGGCGGCTAATTAAACAATGGCATTCTTTTTTTTCGAGTTTTAACGTTAGTTTTATGCGCCAATCGGCCCGTGTTTACTCACTACTGAATATATACGCTCAGCCGCGCGGAGTGCTGCTTTTACTTCCGAAACATGAAATCTTCAAATGCGCCCCCGCTATATGGAGAGAATAAGTCTGCTCGCGCGTCCATGTAAACCCGAGATTTTTATCCATTGACTCGTACGTGTATCTATTTATTCAGATGGACACCCGAATAGGGTTTTTATAACAAAAAGCTCCATAATACGCAGCCGTGCGCGTTTTCACGCTAGGGAATTTATCGCTGAATCGACCGCGAGCGAGTTGTACGTACCATTCACGAGCGGCCGGCGCGAGAGTCCAACATAATATAAAATAATCCACCCCCCCATTGGAAGGTGCGGAGTGTCGATGGCGCATAAATAGTTGATCGCGCGGGGCGGGCGCGCGTAATCCCGCCGGCCGCGTAACACGACCGCGCGTACAAAGCGCTTTTGAAAGGCGAGCGATCGCGAGGAGCGGCTCTCCCAAGGCAGATCAGCCACACCCGATGAACTAACCCCGGGAAATAATCCCGGGGCCGAGGGAAGTTGTTAATTCCGGGGGATTCGCGCCCGGCGACCGCAGACGGCGGGTAACGCGAGCGGCCCGCGTAATAATAATCGAATTACCGAATAAGGGCCTCGGCCCCATTAGCGATCGCCGGGCCCGAGGTACATACATACTCATTGGCTCGGTTGGCCAGGCATCATCCTGTCGGCCGCAATTGCCCCTCCCCTTTTTTCTTTCCTCCGCGCCCGATGCAAATGTCCGGCGCTACTCGCGGGGGATGAGATTGATCGCGGATGTAACGCCCGCGCGGGGAACGAGTGCTCTTATCGCTGCGGCCATTACTCGGCCCGCGCCCGGGGCTTTGGCCCGGGATCGGCTTGCGCGCCGCCCGGCTAACGGCCGCGGCGCCTTTTCTTTTAATGAGCGCGCTCATCCCCCCCCCCACCTGCGGAAATTCAAGCCTCGCTCGCACCTGCGCCTGTGCGCCCTGCCTAACGGAGTATACATTACCGGGCCGATCGTCCCGAAGGGCGCAATTAGCGCCGGCCGAAGAAGTTTCCCGCCCGTGTACGCGCCGACCTTCTTGCTTTTTATTGTGTTATAAAAAAAAAAAAACAGGAAAAAGACCGGACTTTCTTCGCGAATTGAAACGGAAATCTCGGGCAAATTGAAAGCAATTAGGTCACTTTCATTTGCATGGCGCCGGCGAAGCGGCCCGCGAGGAGCGTAAACTTTTCCGCGCGCGCTCGCTTTTTCTCCAGGCCGGCGTTATATATATGTGTGTGTGTGTGTGTGGGCACAAAGCCGGCGCATCGATTGCGCCCTACCGGCCCACCCCCGGGGCACAAAGAAGGTTTATTTTGTGAAAAATTCGAGGGCGCTCGAGCCGCTCTGGCCGATAACTCGCCGGCGGCGCCCGAGGGCCGATAAATCCGCGGGGCCGAGGCATATATACGCGCGCGCATCGCCGTGTCAAGATTTAAAAGAGAGGAAGAAAAAGGAACGCGGCCTCAGGTAGGACAAGGCGCCGGCGTAATTAAATGGTATATCGGCGACGAATTATCCCCCCGGAGATAAATCTCCCGCGGCCGGGCGGTGCGCGCTCCCGCTTTATCCCCTGTACCGAAGGTGACTTTCAGCCAATTGCTTTTTTTATTGCGCCCCGCGCCCTCCGGCTCCTCTATCTCTGAAGCGACCCGTTTTTTAGAGCGGGCCTCCCCCCCCCTGCTCTATGCCTGCCGCTCGGCTAATTTTATTTTTTTTTTTTTTTCTTTTTCTCGCTTTTTTTACGCGCACTGTAGCGATCGCCGGGTCGCGTGTAGCGCGCGATCCCGCGATTACTTATCGACGTAATCGCGGGGGCTCGATGCGCGCGGGCCACCGGAGCTTTCCACGTTGGACGGGGGATTCCCCGACGTCCGCCCGGCTCCTAAGCGTTACATTAAGACGTTTTCAGTTTTATCGGGGCTGTTTGCTTTTTCAATTTCCGTATTGCGCGTCCCCAGTCAATGCGCCCTTGCAAAATGGAAACACTCCTTATTGGATATTTCTATTCAAGATTAAGACACTCGACGTATCTCCGAAACTTTTCTTATTTCGAATCTATGATTCCGCATGAATATTGTAATAGAAATCGAATTAATAACTTAGTTCTACCTTTTGCTGTGCTCCATTTATTGATCCATTGTATTATTTGATTAATTACCTTAGCCCTTTAATTATACGCTCCATACTTATATGATTTAGTTTATAAAGAACTTGATCCATTAACGATGTTTAAAGAACAAACACTTTGTGTTTATTCCACTCACATAAATGGAAAAGTTATATATAACTTGGATTAAAACACGTTACATAAAGAAGATATATAAGACCTATTAAAACGTGAAAGCCTGGTATTTAACAATATATCTAATTAAACGATTTTGCTCTCAAATTTTACGATACGACAATTTAAAGAACTTTAGAGTTTCACTTGATTAATTAATTTTTCTAAAAAACTAAGTTGATAGATGCAGAAATCTATAAAATATACATAACTTCTATACTTAAGATTGATATAATTACTTATTTATCATTTAAGGTAGATATTGTAATACTTGCAGAGAAAGTTTCTTTTTAAATAATAAGGCCATAAGCATTCCCGCAGATTCTTTTACGTTTCTCAATTTTTGAATAGTATAATTATCCTAAAAAGCCAGTTATACTTTAAAATTGCTTTAAAGTAACAAAATCTAATTCTACAGTAGCAATTAAATCTTTAATTATTTTAATGATGTTAAAGTTGAAAGTATTTTTGGATAGATAATACACAATGAAACTAGAGCTCTTTACGTTAATTTGTTTTCTTTCTTAGGCACACCGCAGAGACTTTCTGCTTGCACACTTGAGTATATTATGTGTCATATATAAAACGTTTGGACAATACATTGCCTTTGGGATTGTGCGCGCTTAAAATCTACTTCGCGAAGGGTTGCCGCAGGAAATCTATAAAATGGCATGCTTATATTAGAAAGAAAAAAAAATTTAATAATCCAACTATAGTGAAGGAACGACCGAATATTTTTGACTCGGTCTTTTTAAAAGTATTTAAAGTGAATTTGATTACCGTGGATATAACACCGGGCAAGAATAGTTTCTCAAACAAATGTCAATCGAATGAATACAACTTTATTATTCTTGCAGCAGAAGGCGAATCTTCGGCCGGGATGCGAATGCGCTTTCCGGAGAGGAAGAAAGCGATGTTTGTACGCGGCGATATGACGCTCGTTGAAAAAGCCAAATCTGAGAGGCCGAAAAATCGATCGGACGTATAAAAATACACGATAAAGGAGGGAGCGAGATCGGGCTCGGGCGGAAGGGCGTGCGAAATCCCCGGTAGGCCGCGCGGACGGAAAAACTAGAAAAAGGGGCAGCTTGGGGGGGGGGGCGGCGGCGGCGGGGGGGGGCGAGAGAGTCGGCGGAGGCGGGGAGGCGCGGGGGCTCGGGGGCCGGGACTTGGGCCCCCGCGGCGAGGAAAAAGCGCGGGGCGGCGGGCTCGGGCCGGGCGGCTTCTCGGGAGCCGCACGCGTGACGAAAAGCATTCGATAATCGATCGAGCCGGCTCGGCGAGGGGGTGCGCGGCGCTCGGGAGTCGGGGCGGCGGGGCGGGCACTCACATTCTTGGCTCTTGTCGGCGTGGGCGTGCGGCGGCTGCAGGAGGGCTGCCAGGGCCAGGGCCAGGAGCAGCTGGAGGGCGGGGCCCCGCGGGGCCCCGGGCGGCGCGGGCATCGTCAGCGGCGGGGGCGTGGGCCGGCCCGGCGCCCCTCGGCCGACGCCGACGACATAACCTCCGCGCGGCGGCGGCGGCGGCGGCGGCGGCAGCGGCGCTCCGGCTCTCCTGCTGCGGGCGCGCGCGGGTCCTCGCGGGCCGGAGGCGCGGACGCTATTGGCCCGAGGGGACGCGCCGCCGAGCGCCGAGGCCCGTCCGCCACGGGGTGAACGCGCGCCGTATCGATCGCCGGGCCGCTAGGTGCGCGCGACGCCCCGAGCCGCCGGCGCCGCTCGCCCCCGCGCGCTTTTTGACGGGGACGCCCGAGCGCGGACCGGCCTGCCGGCCCTGGCCCGCCGCCGATCCCCAGGGCGCCGCTCCTGCGCCTCCCCTACCCCCTGGCCACTCGCCGAGCCAATGACCCTTTTCCGAGGCCTTTCCCGGGGACTCGCTCGGGCGCATCCACCTGCCGATTGCTTGCGCCAAGCCCGAGCCTGGGCTCACCGCTTCTCCCCCGGTGTGCCGATGCGCCTGGTTCCGTCAAACGTGCACGACGAGGTAAATCGTAAGCCGCGCGCCGGCCGCCACGCGAGAACCTCGGCGAGAAGGGGAAAATATTTGTTGCAATTATTAGGAAATACTGACCCAGCGCCGGAAACATTTCCCAGATTTGCTGACAAATACGCGGAGGGCGTGTAAAGATACAGGAGGGATTTCTAGAAATACTCTTACCGTATATCAGTTGAACGCAGGGCTACGTATAAAACCCTTTTTGCAGAGAAAAAGATTTTTGTTTTCGTCCCGTCGAATTGGATTTCTGCCCACCTTTAGTGCCAGCTTCAAAGAAATCCGCGGGACGAACTTTTTGAGGATTGGGACGAATCCCAAAGAGATTGAATTCACCGAGGCACTTTGTTCTTTCGCGCTCGTATTTATACATCGTGATGAACCATAGATTTTTGAAGCCATGGTTTATTCGATCGAGAATCGCGTTATCAGACTCTTTGTTGTATTTTTACGTGCAGAAAAACAAACTTCAAAATCTGCTTTGAAAAATATTTGACATCACCGCTGCTCCATGGAATTATCACGTTAGGATTGCCTTCCATCTTTGCTTCTCAAAGCACTATGGATACAACGCTTTCAGGAACTTCGCTTAAGCTGGCATAAAAAATATTGAAACGTAAATTTAAATGTCAGTTCTGTATAGGAAGCCAACGACATTAGAAGACTCCCTTCCACTTAACCTGGATTAAAAGCTCAAACAGGTGAATCTACGCACAAATACTCAGAAGGATTAGCCCTGAACGACGCTTTCAAAAGAACATCCCAAAGCAAGCGACGCACATGTGCTCCAAGCCATTAAAATTTATCGATCCCCCTTACGGCTTCGTCCGCTGACCGAGCCGCCGACTACAATCGATACGAGCAATCGAAGCGCGCGCTTGCACTCAACGGCAGGGCGCGGGCTGCAGGCTCCCAAGCGTAAGTAACGCAGGGGGATGCCGCTCCTGGCCCATACAAACGCGTATATCGCTCCCCTGCTCAAGCTGCGCGCGACCCGTCGGCCCCAGCCTGCAAGCGCGCAGGGGTCACCTGACCTCGCGTGCCGGGCTCTGTTTACGCGTGGCACGCGAGCGCTCGAAACGCCCGGGCGTTCGCTGTAAATCCGGGCGGCCCGATTACGCGGCATCGCGCGCGGATAATTGTCGCCGCGGCCGCTTGTATCGCGATCGGCGCGAGGACTCCCGCAACTCCTCCGCGCGCCTGGGGATTAATCAAAGTTCCGGGAAAACTGCAGCGCCACGTCTCCCGGCGCCGCTCCGCCGGATATTGCGCCCTACTTGGGGGACGCGCCGTACGCACGGCCCCGCCTAATCGCCCGGAATTAATCCCCGCTCGAGGGCCCCACCCCCGGGAAGGGCGCCCTTATCAATGTACACTCGTCGCGAGGACGAATCGCGCGCGAGGACGCGTCGCCGGGAGCCGGCCAACTGATCGGTCCCTCCGCACCGCCGGAAGCACCGACCCGTAAGAAGCTGCGAGGCCGGATTAATAATTTTAATAAGGGCGCGGCCCGACCCGCGCGTCTAAGCCCAGAGATTACGCGCATAAGCCGCCCCCGCTGCAGCTTTTCCGGCCCTTCTTGCGGCCTGACCCTTCCTACCGCCCGCTTCCGCGGACCACCGACCCCCTGACGGAAGCCGCCGGGCATTGCCGGGGCATGTAGTGGTGACCTACACCGCTGGAAACGCTATGTACTAGCTGGCACAGCGTCGGATGCTGCGCGCCTGAGACACCGCTGAGTGCACTGCCTCTGCAAACGAGCTCGCCTGCAATAATAGTTTTGAGGAATTGAGCCCATCTCGAAATGAGTACAAAACCCCCTACAAAGTTCAATGCGAAGGTACTTTGCTCATTTTTGGACTTGTACAATAATTATGTATACTTTTCTCCAAAGTTTTCATCATGATTACAAGTGTATATTTTTGATTAGTTAACAAACAATAATAGAATTATCTGAACATTGAACAAGTCTCATAACCGTATATAGCTTCACGCGTGCCTCTATAATAAAACTATCCTACTTTCCATTGATGTAGGTTTCTATATGCTTATTAAGAATCGATCCCATCTTTGCTTCCAGCGCGCGTTCTATAATTGCCAATATTGTGAAAGTTGTGATAAGCAAGTTAGCCAATTACGATGTAGATTGTCCGAGCGCGAAAGTGCAGGTGCTATTTGCTTGCACTGACTGCACGCACTCGCTTTATATATAGATCCGTATGAATTTTACAGCAACGTCCGTGACGTCACGAAAAGCGCGGTAAAATACGCTGATCGAACGGAGAGCCGGTTCACTGCGCAGCCCCGTTTCAGGCCCGCGAACTTTGACTGAAAAAAATTTCAAGGAAAAAGTTAATGTAGCGTGTGGTCTCGAATACTGCCACTGTCACCGCGCATGTAGAATCCGCAGCCATTGCACTTTTAGACTAGAGACTGATAAACTGATAATTAATTGCGTGTATTCGAACGTTTAATTAATGAACGACACTCTCAGTTACATACGATACAAATTGAATAAGGTCACATTTTTAGTAAGTATAAACAACTTAATCTATAATTATTATCAATATATAAAGGTTGAGAAAGATTAAGGAATAGTTAGGATGAGTGAAATTGAGTTTTATTTAAATGACGAGTACATATGTGCGAACTACAAAGTTTATTTCGAAACTGTGAAAACGTCAGAGGGTATAGTCAGTAAGTAGTAGTTCAACAGTAATCTAATGTAAGTAAGCTTTAAATGTAGAAAGTTAAACTACCTAATTATCTACATCGAATGTATTACTATAATTTGCAAAGCGATTTACTGCCTAATGAAGACATTAAGCTTTAAATTATATAAAAAAAGTTACTAAAAAGTACAACAAACTTGTTTACGGCGAAAAGACAATCTTAAATCTTATTTTTATTCTTTTTTATATTGTCAAATTACATTTAAGTTCATGGAAACTTCATGCTAATAAAGTGACGATAATTTTTAGTACAATTGTTCTGAATCACATGCTCAATTAATATGAATCTTAATAATTTTTAACTATATCACTTCAACGAGGTAAATGAAACTGTATGGCTATCCTCGCGGCTGTCTCTATCACGATATTCAAGGAAAACTTCTTTTTATTACGCGCGATATAAGTATAACTACATACTCAGTTGCATGCGCAGACGCAGCAGCGCTATCATCAAAGTTTCCTTTTATCGTTTCAAGAATTTTAAAGGCTCTTTTAATCCCTCATAAACATCAAACAATGTATAAGCATGAAGTACTCTATTGAATTATCTTATGCGAATTACAGCTCTTAAGCGCTAGTTGCAGCTCCTATTATAAAGCTCCTTGTGTTTCTCCCGAGGTTTCTCCATGCGGGTAAATGACGTCTGCCATTGTCTGCCAAAGATTAGCTCCGAACTGTAAGACGAAACTTTTCAATGAATAATTAGGCATCGCGTTAGTACGCAGGTGGCTACACTTACCGACAGGACAACTTTGTAGTTCACGGATGACTGACACCACTATGTATGCTTATTAAAATCTCTGACGCTTTGTCTTTTCTCGATACTTACATGCACTCCCCACTTTGAAGACTGCATACCACCCGAAGCAGCAATTTCAAACTAAGTGCCATCATGCATATAAGTTTGTTTGATATATGCACAAAACAGTTTCTCAGGTACACAAGGGTGTTTTGTTCTTGTATTACGAAAATACAAATGTTTTAAACAACTTCGTAAATATAATGCTAATCCTTTTATTCTAATAATCAATCGGGATTGTTTATGTATATATAAGATGCCTATAATTGTCAAATTTAATCAATCAACTATTTAAAAACATTTGTTTACAGGCTTCATTGTCGATGTTTACTGATTTGTGATTACACAATTTTTTATTTTCTCGATTCCAACGATTATACATACACACATTATTATTTAATCTGAAGTACTTTAAGCCTTTAACGACCGAGTTAACGACAGTATTGATAAAATGAGTCTTAAACTTTACAACTGCATATTTTTCAATATTTTCGAATAGTTTAAAACAAGATTTATAAATAAACAGCAGAAGGGACAATAATGTTTCTGAATAAAACATTGCCATAAAAACTTTGATTAGTAATTCACAAAGATCTTTTCTCGAATTACGATATAATATGAAATACAAAATTGTATACAATTATGGTATATATTTATATTTATATAATTATTATACAGAAGGCTCGAGAAATAAATTAGAAGACGATTGGTTCCTTGTATAAACGATAAACAAACTAGCCCACAGTGAATAAGCTGTAATATGTACTTAACGATATAAAGTTCATTCACTTTAAAATTAAACGAATATTCGAGCCCGGATACCATCTATTCGGAACACTTAATTCGTGCTCTTATCGTTCTTTTCGTCTGCCTAACCGAAACGTTCGTTAGTCGAACAAATTCCAATATAGACTCGACAATGAAGCATTCGCATGTTTGTCGCGCACACAGTCTATATTTGGTCAGTTTTGCATAGCTGCGCCTTGGATGTCCTGCATTACTGCCATAATCCGTTTAATTGTGCTGCACTCTGATCAATCTGCTTTTTAATCTCTGTTATGCAGAAAGGACTCGTTAGCTGTCATAAAATTATTTTTGTTTGAGAATAATAAAAGCAAAAATAGCCGTATGAGATTAGAGATTATTTTAAAAAGTCTCGAATTAATTGAGTTAGTTTATAACAGTGTCTTTTTAATACGTGCTTATAAGATTCATATATTACCAAAGACTTTCCATTTCATGTGTAAGTGTAAGTGTATCTTACACTTACATCCCAGCCTCCTAGTATGCTTAAAATTTTGACTTTTGAGCGCATTTGGAATAATGTAGAATATGCTATTACTATTATATATTATTATTATTTTAATTATTATTGATTTGTATAATAATCTTCTATTCTTGTTTTACCTTTAAGTAATGAGCTCGCGGTAACGAGGGACTAAGATTATGACCTCGATAATAACATCGATTATATAACGCATGCATATTATCTCACATATTGTATGATTGTATACCCGAATCGAGATTCGGACTATATTATGTGATCATCATATCTAAATTTCTCTATTTTCTTAATGAGAATAATAGTACTTGAATATTTTAAATACTATGTTTAGTTTCATTCGAAAAATAAAGTACCTTATACCTTCCACATATTTAAAAAATACTTGATAATGTACTTCGATAAACTGTAAAATATTGTATTACTTGATATCTTGCACGATACACGTAAAATATAAAAAGTGACTAAAACATTTAAAGCAAGAAAAGAAAGCATAAAATGTGTAATGTTTTGACTAATCTTTTAACATTGAAAATCTTCATTGTTAATTATTTCAATCTAAGCGCATAAATATTATGTAATTTTTGTAAGGTAAGAATTGATCTTTATCTATAATTACGCTTTTCACGAAGGTATCACAGTATATCTCAGTTTTCGACAAACTGCAGTCGTCTATGGTATACTTAATCATGAGATGCAAATACTAAAAGCATGCCAAGTACAGTGACTATTAGATATCTTATCGCATTCGTGAAATCGTATTGTGTGACAATAGTAAATACATACTTTAACCGTAATGCGTCATATTGGCGAGATTATATACGAGCTGCTGAAAAAGTATTTAGGAAATAAATTTGTATAAAAGCCAAACATTGTTTCTGAAGTAATTTATCCGATTAATTCGCCTGGGATTTTCTACTCAGTTATATACTCATAATGTACATAATTTCAGTGTTTCACAAAATTAAAATAAACAGATTATAAACAAACAATTAATATAAATTATATTTGAGTTACTAAAATAATATATTATGCGCAATGATTATAAATACGAATAATTATAAAAACCATCAGTAAACTCGAAAGCATATTTCTAACAAATACAATTAATCAAATTCTGTAATAAATAATATTCCAACTATTGTTTGAGTACAATATTTAAAAGAATGTTATAATTGCACAATCAATATTCGCAGTAGTAATAATAATAACAGAGTTGAGATGAGCTTGAGAAGTCCATAATCTTAGCAAACGCCAAGCGGAACAATACGAGTAGAAGCTACGTTCGTACAATTTGTATTTTATTTAGAATACGCGCTAGTCGGAATAATATAATTAGATAGGTGACGATATCTTAATTAAGTCGAGTATTTCCGTTCAGGCGCACGCGCGCCCGGTGACGGATTACAACCGACCAGGTGTCTGGCCGCAGGCGGAATAACACGCGCCAACCCCGAAAAAGCGGGGAAAAATTACGGCGCGCGATCGGACAGGCGATCGACAATCACGGGCGAAGCATCGCCGCGAAAAAAAAGCGCGGCTGCAAATCCGCGAGGGCGCAAAAGGGGCGGACGGCCCGTGGGTTATTATTCACGCGGCGCCAAGTCGCCGATGTACGTGCGTGTACACGCGCGCACGGGGCGATCGCTCACCGATCGCCGATACATACACATACACGCGTAGACGGGCGATCGGCCGGGCACACAGAGCCGAGCCGCGCGATACGGCCGGGCGGCGCGCGCGCGTATTGGCGGGACAGGTCATCCAGTTATCGGGGGCCCGCGACGTAAACACGTCAGGCGCAGCGATCGACGCGCGTGATCTCGCCAGTCCTGCCGAAGCGAGTCGCGCGCCGGGCCCCGACACACACCGACGCCGCGGGCCTGATGGCGCCGCGGACGCGAGCCTCGTCCCCGGGCTCAGGCTTCCTCCGAGTGCAGCGGATCGCAGCCGAGGCTTACGTAACGCTGTGACCTTCCCCGGCGGGGCGGGGCGACGGGCAGCGTCTGGGCCGGCATCCGCGGGCCTCCAGTGCTCGAGCCGGCCGAGAGGTAATCAGCGAGGCCGGGCTGTCCAACCCTGCAGCCGCATTGTTCCCGCGGTGAGCTTTCTTCCTGGCCATGGAGCTTGCGACGCTCCGCCCGTCTCGCTTTGATGAACTTTGCCGTTTTCTCGCGCTATTGGCTCCCCCGGATTTTTCAAAGCTCCTCTGTATATGTATGCCGCGCGCGGCCCGGCTTTGCACCCAATATAACTTTGTACATTTTTCGCGCAGCTATGGAATGCTTCTCCGAAATGGTTATTTACGCGTTTGGACGTTTACAGCTGCTGCGCACCCTCGGCTTTCAACGGCTTTGCCGATTAAAGAAACTGTGTATATAAATGGGAAATATATTAATACGCAATATACTAATATTTTCTTTATTCTTCCATAGTTAATAGGAGATTCAGATAGTGTCTGTAATTTATTGAACTATGCAATACATTTTGCATAATACGATTAAGACATAACAGTCAAAAGATAATTCTAGTTGCAAAATAGGTTATAGTGATGCATGAAAATTACATTTTAACTTTCAAAGCAGCTTACCATACAGTCTGGAAATTGTCTTGCAATCTACAGCTACTAGAAATTGTCAAATTTATATTATAATAGGATTATACGGCATAAATAATAACGACAATAATAATATCCAGAGTTTTATTATGAATTGTAATTATAAATCTGTACCAGTTCCAGCAACACGATCTTGATCCATTTCGAAACTCGAAATGTTTAATAAATACCGTTTTTATCAATATTAAACTTTTTATTAAATTCCAAAAGAAATGTATATTCATAAATGTAGACTTACTTTATTAACTCATTAATCAACGTTTGCTGCATCTTAATTCACCTTGTTGAATAATCCTGTAGTAGAAGCCCATTATATCTAGATCAAAGAAAAATTACTTGTAGTAATACTTGCGCGGATACCCAGAGTAATCAAACTTTTCCCACCTCCGAGCGTATATATACACCTTCTTAGATCCATTCTGAACGACAGACTTCATTTACCTTCGATCATCCTCTGAGCCCGCCGCATATATACTTTGTATTCTCGAAATTGCATCAACTCCTCGCTGACTGAAAACGAAATCTCGTAATCGCATAGAAAAGCCTTCCACTGTCTGTCAGCGCCGCATCCAGATGCACGAATATATTAAATTAACGGTCGACATCTAGGCCACGGTGACGCTCTTTAATGCGGCGAGACTCGGTGCTGCGGACAGGTAAAAAGTGCGTCACGATATAGTGCGGCGATCTTGTAGTCCGTCTGTAATTACAACCAAGGAAGTAACGATCGAGGCGCTCGTGTATAAGAATAATTAGCTGAACGATCTTGTTCTGGTTCGTTGTCTACGAGATCTTATTTTCTTGTACAAGTGTAGTAAACCAATGTTTTTTAATCAAACCGGTGGATAACGTACTTTTTGGAGAGAAATCCGAAACAAGTCAGGATCCTGGTGATTTTTCTTTCGTATTTTCTAATGTACTTATATGTTACATGTACTTAATAGGACGAGATAATTTCGCTACATTAATGTTTATGGTAAATGTAAATTGAGATGTAAATTTTTCCTTTATGAATCATAAGAAATACGACTATCATATATAAGTAAAGATTAATATTTAATTAACGAAAAGAGACATTTTATTTTAATTTTATCAAGTATTGCCAAAAAATAATTTCGTAAGGTTGATAATGTCTTAATGATACAGTATATAATATGTGCATTAAAATACTTTCTTAGAATAATATCGTGGCACATGAAAAAATTATAAAATATAAGAACGCAATTCATAAATTTGTGATACTTTTTACATTACATATACGTATAGGATTAATAGTTAATATATTATACAATAGAAAATCAATCACTTTATTAATATATTAATTAAATCTATAAATATCATATATACGAATAAAAGAATTGGTATACATGTGACAAGTATGTAAAACCTATGCTCAGAATTTATGTTAAATTGTGATGATTAATCTATATTTTTAATACCATGGATTCATAATTTACCAATACATGCATAAAACCGTTGTAAAGTTATTTGGCGTAACTTAACTGGTAACATATTCTGGTTACAAAGTCTAGTTCTACAGTTTTTTTGATTTGTGCTTTGTAGTACATACATATATATTTAATTTATTCAGTTCAAATTTAAAAAAGTCTGTCAAAATTATTGCAAAACGAATTCTCACCAGTATTTGACGAACACATAATATTCATGTATGCATTGTATCTAGATATTGATTAATGCAACTGAGTAGAATAGAGTCAAATTTTTATCTACTCAATTTATGACCTATTGCACAGGAGCGCGTTCATTGTATTATTAAAATCTGAAAAGTGAGTGTTCGCGACAAAGTTTCTTAAAACAATCCAATAGCCTACGAATAAAAGCAGTCAGTCCGTGCTCACAAAGCCTCGAGTAACCCTTCACACGTCATTGTCTCAACGGGGCTAATTAATATTCACATATCCGTAGTTGTCGATAGCTCGGAACCGTCGACCTGACGGAGGCAGACGGGCGCTTCGGAAGCCCGCGATCCAAACAATGCCTTGATCTTTCGACGGAAAAATCGCCCCACTGATCCGCGAGCGAATGCGATCGGCATTGGCGCGGAAGCCCGACAAGTGAGGGGCTATGCGGGTCGCGGCAACGGGCCGCAGTTGGGTCTAGTCATGATTAGCTTATCGAGCTATCGCGGGCGCATAGCCGTCATTGCGGACAAGCCAAGATCCGGAAAGCAGCGATACTCAGCCGGACATTTCCATCCCCATGTCTAGGGAAGATCTACTATCAACGGCAAGTATTTGCACCAAAGCATACGCGGTTTTATCAGCAGTTTGCAAAGATGCAGTGTGAGACACTAGTGTGAAGCATACGGCGGTGCACGCAATAATTGATTATCCGAAATTCGGTCAGAATTTCAAATCGTCTTTGAATTCGAGATTCAATTTTTGTGCGTCTTTCCGATTTGAATCTTTTTCTATTTTTAATTGTATTCAATTATAATAATATTCAAAGCTTGAATAAAATGCTTCAAGCGTAAAATCAATGATTAATAAATTTGATATTGCAAATCTTAAATAACTATTACCAAAGCTGTTATCATATATAAATTTAATAATATATATGTGCTAGAAAACATTTCGGTCATAATTAATGCTCGAATACATCGTACATGCTTAATTGTATCTCATGTATATATGCCCGAATCTTTTTCAATAAAAATGACTATTGTATTATTCCAAAAATAAAAAAACGTGTTTTATAAGTACTTGCGTTGACCTTCCACCTTACCTCGAAACGTAACACAATGCAAATGTATATAAAATTGTATTATTAACTGAGCTTAACATTAAAAAGAATATGACATATTTTAGTTTCAGTGTAAAGTCGGCTGGGACCTTGACCATGTTTTCTCTCCGGGATGCGTCAAGTTCTTTGGATACCGAGGAGGACTCGTTCGGGTGGTGGATAGGCGTCGAATCACATGTAAGGATCTTATCGTTCAAACGATATGGTAATTGCCATCATACCTCTTTATTGCATTATTGACATGTTGAGAGCACCATTGCAAAAGACTGAATATTTTGCAATGGTGCAGCTTGTTCGCCCTGACGATACTCGGAGATGGCTTGCGCCTGCCTTGCTCTATTGTCAGCATGTCCGGTTGAGTCTTCGGCAGAAAGAAAGAGCAATCGGCCAGAAAACACAGGCAGTGAGCAAAAGTTATGAGAGTCGCAGGCGCCTCTGGAATCGCAGGCGCTCGACCAGGAGCCGGCGTCCACGTCGTCGGAGTGGACCTCGGACTCGAACGCCGACGCGGACGAGGCGACGCGAGAGGCGAGCAGCAGCCTCAACGGCGTCCTGAGCGCGCGCGGCCACGACCCCCAGCCGGAGCAGATCGAGCTCTGCCCCCTAGGAGGCGGCGAGCCAGGGGACGAGACGGACGAGGAGTCGCAGCCCCGGGGCCGGAGCTACACGCCCGACCGGCTGGTCAAGAG
The DNA here is from genome assembly GCA_018906755.1 of Sycophaga agraensis. NCBI lineage: Eukaryota > Metazoa > Arthropoda > Insecta > Hymenoptera > Pteromalidae > Sycophaga > Sycophaga agraensis. Next base: position 2,950,883 of record JACCIE010000003.1, read on the forward strand.
CCTCAAGTACCGGATCCTCACGCCCCCGGCGCGGCAGCGCTACCCCAGCCTGGCGGACATCTCGTGGTCGGCGACGGCGCAGGGCCGCCGCGGCCCCTGGGGCCCCGGTCGGCGGAACGGTGAGCGACGACCCTTTCCCTATCGCGCCGCCCAGTGAGGCTCATGCCAACTGACGGAAGCCGGGCAGGCGCGACATACGTGGCCGCCCTTTTGCAGCGCTCGTGCGACGGCGCCGCGGCCTCCTGGGGCGCCGGGCCCTGCCGCTGCCGCGTGCGCGACGCCGAGGGGGAGGTGCTGCTGCACGCGGAGGCCTGCCCCGCGTCCGCCCTGGGTGACCTCCACCCACCGGAGCGGCCCGTCGCTTCGCCAGAGTTCGGCCCTCGCGACGCCAGCAGCCGGCTCGACCTGCGCGACTGGCCCGAGGGCCGCGGCGGCGAGGACACCAGCGGCGTCTCCTCGGGCGACGAGGGCCCCTGCCTCGAGGGCTTGTCCAGCCCCGAGGACGCGCCCCAGAGCACGCGGCTGTCCAGCCTGGCCTACGGCTCCTTCGAGGGGCCGCAGGGCCCGGCGCTCGACCCCCACCCGCCGGCTTGCCCCGAGCCCGGCTGGGAGAGCAAGCCGCTGGTCAACGAGGTCGACTCGATCCTTGCGAGCCTCGAGGTCGACCCCGGGCGGGCGGAGGAGCTCCTGCGGGACGCGGACCGCTTCCGGGACATCGCGCACTCGGCCCACGACTCCCTCACCAGGCTGGCCCTGTCGATCGAGGACGACGGGAAGGGGCCGCCCGAGCCGGAGCTCCAGATCGATCAGCTTCGCCTCAGGGTCGACGATCTCCAACGCTCCAACAGACGCCTCTACCAACAAATTTCTTCCCTCAGGAGGGACTGTACCGTACGTAGCTTTACCTGGCTCTTCTCACTCTTAACGCTACTAAACCGTTTTAAATCTTCCATTATGATTCGAAATGCATATCTATGCATATCTATAAAATGTGTTTCTAGTACAGTTTAATTTATTATCTCTAACAAAATCTCTTTTCTGGGAGAGTACATGTAGCAAGTAAATATATTAACAATCTGTGATTATATTTATAAATTAGAGTTAATTAGACACAATCAGAAGCAAACTTATAATACTTATTACACAAATTTACATAATAACGTGATACAGTTTACTGTTGATAGAATTTACCTTGTTTACTTTTTAGCTTTTAATTACTACAGTATAATAAATAGACTGTTACTTAATTAAAAAATGTATTTATTACTCATTCCATTACAAAATTAAATAAACAATCTTTAATACTTATATAATAACAAGAAGTTCTTCTTTAAAGAATGATTTAAAATATTTAAAATATGTTATCAAATCAGTAAAGTAAACATTATAAAACATAACAAACGTAATAGTTTCAAAAATAATACTCCTGGAGTACAAACAAAAATTTTATTTCACAGAAAGACGAATGGAGGGTGAACCGTTTATCTGCAGAAATAAAAAAACTTCGAAGTGAAGTGAATGAACAGAGATTTTTAGATGATCTCTTAAAGCTTTTGAAAGGCGAAATTGAATGGATTTCAAACCAAAATTGGCCTTTCGCTATCGGTCATGCAAAACAAGGAACTGAAGAGATAAATCTCATTGTCTAAATAACACGAGAAAATTTTTTTTACTTTTATCTTAAAATTACGATTACCATTTTCACGAATTCATTTTTTTTCGTACGTACTGTACATCTATTTAAAAATATAGATCTTAACGTTATTTAAATTATCGTGATTAAAACTTTGTTCACGTAAATTATTTTAAATAAATCTTTTGTTTTTTTAAATGGACCTTTAATTGATTCACATTCAAATAATAAAACATGAAGCTGAATATTTATAGAAAACAATATTATGCTGTTTTAGAAATAGAAATCCTATTTTTACATATTTAGTGTATAAATATAAAATCCTTCCATTAGGTATAAATTATTTTCCATCTTTATATACAACGCATTAATAGTAATTGATAAAACTTAACGATTCGAAATCAGTTTTAAATAAATATTCAGTTTCTTAATTTTAATTATAATTATCTACCGTCAAAGAAACATGAAGAATCACATGAAATTTCAGATGCACTCTATTAGTGCTTTTTCTTTTCTCAAGTCACGTCAGTTCTCTGCATATGTTTACTTGATTGCTGGTGCCTTAATGGATCTTGTGAATATCCCATATTTGCTCGAAGAAACTCTGTATGACGAAACATATCGTGTGGCGAAGATAAAGTAGGTAAAGATGGAAGTAAACAACTTAACATACTAGCACTTTCAGATGAATATATTCCATTATTAGATGGTACCATTGACGGCGGACACGAAACTGACGGAAGCGAATGTGTAAGATTGCTGTGCCCGTGATGTCCGTGATCGTTAGAATTCAAAACGCTTGATCCCGATAGCATTAAGGAACCTAACAAACATTAAAATTATTTTATTTCACTGGTTGTTGAACAGACAAAAATTCTATACAATCAATTTAATCAATTTTGATTTTTTTTAACAAAACAAAACTATTATTTTAATCATTTTCTTCCCAAACAGAGGTAATTCATTATTACCTGGTACATTAATATTAGGTGTACTAGAACTAACAGATGAACTCAAATTTAACGAAGACGTTGTTGAATAATCAGCAGCGTCAGACTTTGAAAGTGCATTATCTCTTAATATCAATGAAGTTCTAGAATACGACGGTGATCTAGGAGAAAAACCTTTATCCAATTTATCTTTTCTCATTTTTAATCCTGATGATTTACCCCCTGAACCAATTCCAAAGTGCAATAGTTCCAAATGCCTTCGTAAATTTCGAGATTGACGAATAGTTGCACCGCATAGCGGGCATGTTGCCGGTTGATCTGACAAAGTTCTTGATTTAGAGTTCCAATCTCCTAAAATATATAAAACATATAGTAATATACCAAGGAAGTACGACCAGATCTTTCAAAGTGAGTTATGTTAACATTTATGTAAAACTTGGTAAAAGAAAAAACAATTTGATTTGTATATTTCAAAATTATATTAGTTGTTTAGTTTTTATTTACAATGTAAATATAAATACAATTTACATTTTTTTATATGTGATAAAAATTAAATAGATTATTTATTTGATGAGAAAATTCTATTTATGTATAGTAAGATACGATTACAAAGTAAGCGATTGTTTATAAAGCTTTAAAGGGATAATTAACAAATTATGATAATAGGAAAATCTTTAAACATAACTTCGTTGATTTACAGAGTTAGTAATATAACTAGCAAACAATGATTACTAATGAAAGTTATTTATAATTCTATGTTGCTCTGATCCCTAATTTTGCTACATTTCTTATATGCTAAAAATTACATTTTACATATTTTCTTAAAATGTACGTTGGAAGATTTATATAATTAACAAAAACGCTTCAGTTGTAAGATTCAATTGTTTTCTAAAATACCTTTAAAATATTTAAAAATTACAATCTAGTTTAATATGAGTATTCAAAATTGTTCTCATCTGATTGATTATACAATCCACCCACTTTAACACTTGAAAAACGACTTTGGAACTTGCTTTTCCAAAGCACCAGTCTCTATTTTTGCCTCAAATACATAGTATTTATGGTGTGGGCAACGTTGTATCAAATATAAATATGTGTATATAATGTATAATAAGTACTTAGTTATAAAATGAAACAAGATTATCAGTCTATGCTTAAATCGCACAAGAAATCCGTTTCTTAACACAATCTCAAGATACAGACACAATGTTACTGTATGATTTTTGACTTTATCTTGAGTTTGGTTTTCTCCTTTTTTCATCTAGCCACTGAAGGAGATGAAATATTGCTGTGCGGGGAAACAACATTAGAACCCTGCGGAGAAGGAGACGGTAATGGGCTAGGATTGCACACAATTTGTTCACAACTACTTCCTCCACTTTCTGTTCCACACACTGAATGCCCTGAATAATTTGTTATATCGACTTCATGTTTCACTTCGATGGGTATTGAATCTGTCATTATTTGATGACTTGGGTTAGCTGTGAAACGATATTTGCACGAGGACAATAAATGTCTACGCAAATTTCTGGCCTGGCGTAACGTTGAGCCACATAATGGACAGACGCCAGGACAATCAGAAGCTCCACGTATCTTGACCGACTGTGTTGAAGTTGTTGATGTAGAATTGGTAGGAATAACAGGTTGCACCACACTACTAGTTCCTGGTGAATATGATACACTTTGAATGGCTCCTGGAAACTGTGGAATATGAAGTGGTGAATATGGTTGCAATGGCATCAAATTGTGCAGGTGCGGCTCGGTATCTGAATCGGCTATGAGGGCTGCTGGATTATGTTCAATGACAGGATGCACCAGTTGATGTTGAGGCAGAGGCGAAGACATGTGATGGTTTGCATGATCCGACCGGTCTTTCGCTGTTAACAGACACAAACACAATATTACCATGCTGAGGGCTGAACTGACCTTTTCGTCAAAAGATTAGCCACGCCAAATTTCGTAACTCTATTGGTAAATCCAATTATTATGCAGTTCAACCCATTCGATGGTTGTGCTTGTGTCCATACTTATTATATGTAAACTCAAGCAGATCCTACTAAGTACATTGTATTTTTCTAACGATTTGTATAAAAGGTCAAAAAATTGCGGACACAAAACACAAGTTTCAATGGATAATTGTAATTTGTAAAATAAATTAATAATCTTACCTTCATCATCTAAATGACTTCCATCGTCATCCTTGTGACTAAAATCAATAGATCTATTGTCCTCTGAATGTTCATCCAAAGATCTAGTTTCAAGACTGGAATGATAACCTGTTTTTGGCCATTTGCCACCTCCACCAGATAGCTTCCTCTTCTTCTTTCTCCGACGTTGAGGAAGGTATGAATTCATTGCGTCTCTAGATACACTCGATTCGTTGCAATTTGGAATAGCAGAAACTGGTACCTGTTCTCCCTTCTGGACATAAGATAAAAGCATTATTAATTGTAAAGAATTGAATTTAAATTTAAAATGAATTTTTTATCTAAAATACATCCAACAGTAGACTATAAATTATCTAAAAAAACTTAAACTTAGTGAACATTACATACCTCAGTCAAGATGGTTGGTGGCGTTAGTCCGTGAATACTGAGGCAGTGTGCTGCCTGCAGCAGCGAAGGCAACTGTGAGGGCTCCACGCTTACTTCTCCTCGATAAACAAATTCTAAAATAGACTCCAGATCATCAGCTCCAATACCTGCCAGCATAACGACTGGATGTTGACATGGTGTGCTCTATAACAGTGAATTAAAATTCTTTAAATTCTTCAAATATAATAAATTTAATAAGGCATTGGTTGAAAAAGTGATTTCAAAAGAATTAAATACTACATTGTACAACAAATACTTGCGTAAAGTTTACATAAAAAATAAAGTTTTACTAATAATAAGGAGATTGTAATGAATATTGCGGATACTACCAAAGGTCACTAACAAATAATACAAAGACCAGATGCAACCAAATCAAGAAAGTGTTCGCAAGCACAATAACTATATAAGATTAAGGATGTTTGGATACATTATTGAAATAAAACATAATAAACACATAGATAAGCATAAGAAGAACCTATACCTTTAACAAGTCTAGAAGGAACGGACTGGCTGCAGAGAGAACGATTTTATGAGCTGAAAAACTACGACCTCCAGCCGCTAGAGTAACATCAACCAGATCACCGTGTCCTCGAAGTAGTTGTACAGCAGAAGCTAGCGACGAACCGAATTCGCCCCAGGACAAACTGTACAGCTGACTAGTGCTACCCATCTGAAAAAAAGAGAGCACATGAGAAAGGTCGCAGAGAGCCTATCGAGTCAATCGAATGATCGTGACAAGGGAATTCGAAGGGATCCAAAATCCCCGAGCCGGATGCAGATCGAAAGTACCCAGTGAGGGATGATCCAAGGCTCCCAACTCGCGCCGCACGACGCTTCGTGTCCCCGACTCCCCGAATCGCCAAAGGCATTAACCTTAACGAGTTTGAATGAAAAAGCCAAGAGCGTGACAAAGAGAGAGCGTGATAGAGTAAAACCGGCGGCTAAGAGGGCGAAGCCGCGGGCGGAGGAGGCGCAGATGTATAAATATAAGTAGATGTACACGACGTACCAAGAGGTTTGGCTCTCTAGAAACGAAAAAAAGGCGGCAGAAAGAGCTGAGGGAAGGAGGAGTGCCGTTACGGCGGGCAGCCAGTCTCTCGGTCTCTCTCCTCCGCTGTCCTCCGTGTCGACGACGGCGAAGCAGCTCGGGAGTCGGGAGTCGGGAGTCGGGGCCTCGGGACCTACACACACAGGCTGCAGCTCACGGCCACCTACACAGCCGGAGAGGAGGGCGAGAGGGGCGCGGGCGGGCGGGCAGGCACTGCGCACACAGGCTCACGCAGAGGCGGCGAGGGCTCACCGAGTCCCCTGCGGTGCCCTCGGCTCGGCACTTTGGCAGCTCCTCCTCGCCTCCCCCGCGGCGGCCCCCACCGCCGCCGGCTGCCCGCTAATTAATACTCCCCACCGCCGGCGGCGCGCCGCGCAGCGCCTGCGAAAATCGTTCCGGGGCTCCGGCGCTCTCGAGTCGGCTGGCCCCGGCGGCCGCGGCGCGGACCCACGCGCCAGGCGCCCGGGAAGCCCGGGGGCAGGGACGCGGGGGGCGGGCCTCCTAACCTAGCGCGGGGAGCCGGGGCCGGGGCCCGGAGCGGCGGCGGGCCGCGCACGCACACAGCGGAGGCGCGGCGGGCTCGTCCGGGGCCGGCGTCGGCGACGCGCACTCACCTCTCGGGCGGTCCCTCGGTCGGGGGCCGGCGGCTCGGGCAGTCGGGCTCTCGGTGAAAGTACCTCCTCCCCAAGTGGGCTAGGCCGCTCGGGCGGGCCGGCTATCGAGGCCAGGTTAAGGAGAGGCCTCGCTCGTCCGAGCGCTGCCCGCGAGTCTGCTCCTCTTTCGCCCGGCTCTCTCTCTACCTCTCTCTCCGAGAGACTCTCTCATTCTCTCCTCGGGCGAAGGCCCTCTCCTCTCTCTCGCTCTCCCCCCCTCCGCCGGGGCTCTCTCCTCTCCTCTCCTCTCTCGTTCGCATGATCCGCGCGTTACGCGGGCGCTCTCTCGCGCGCGCGCCGACGACGCCCGGCTGCGCCCCTACACACGCGCAGAGCCGGGGGGACTTTGGAGGGAAGTCGACTCGAGGAGTTTTTGCGGCGGCCGGCGCCCGGGGAGGGGGCCGGGGCGCGCGCACCCGGGCACGCACTCGCTCCCACGCACTCGCCACTCGCGCCTATATAGCTACTCACGCGGTGCCGGGGTCTGGTGGGGGCGGAGAGGCTGGCTCGCCAGTCGCCGCTGCCGCTGCCGAAGCCAGCTGCCCGGCCGCCGGCTGGGACCTGCGGACCGCGCGCCCGAGGGACTCGGGAGTGCGGGACGCGGGTCCCGCCGACCGCGACGCCCCTTCCCCGGCCGGCGGCGGTCGCCCGCGACCGTGCTGCCAGCTACCGAGGCCCGACCGCCGCCTCCGTTTCCTCGGCCAGCGGCCCCCGGCCTCTTCCCCTCCTGCCTACGTGTGCCGCCGCTCGCGAGATGACGACGCTCCACCTGCCCGGCGTCCTCCTCCTCTCGTAACGCGAGCCTGCCGACGTGCCGCTTCAGCCTTTACGACGCTCGCACTCGGGCTCGCCTGCACCGCTCGGCCGCACGGCCGATCGCCGAGCCGATCGCCGATACCTCCAAACCGGCCAACAATCGCTGCTTTTTCCAGGCCGCGCCGAGGAGGGACTCGCTCGGGACTCGGATTTTCCCCTGCGGATCGATGCCGCACCGGGAAAACGCTCAAGTGCTTTGTTTGCCGGTTCGCGAGCTCGCCAATCGACCTTCTCGTAAATAAAATCTTGAGTCATTTTTTAACTTTCACGCTCGTTCTTTGAGTATTATTTCTTTGTCGTTAAGTGAGCATTTCCGCGATACGCAGCAAGATCGCGTCAGCAGCTTCCAAGAAATAACTCGCAATACCTTATTATGTGTCTAGCTTACAACGTTTTATTCTTATTTCTTCAATCACACACACTTTTCGAGTATAACCCTACCATACGGGTAGAAAATCGGAAAAATAGCTTCAAAACTCAAGGAGAATCGAAGCAAAATTTATCTTCGCTTCGAAATCCCTTTCGGTCACTTTTTCACATAACAAAACGTTCACTTTTCACACGATATTTACTGTTAATCGAAGAATTAAAATTCAAAACGTGTGAAGGTTAAGATAAACGACTAATGGAATTACGGGTGAATTTTTTAATCGACGAATATTCTTATTTCTCTATTTCGATCTACTCACACAACGCTAAGGAAAATGAAGGTATTCCTACGTCCAAGTTTTAATTATGCGAGCAGCTCCTCTTCAAATTTCGAATATCACTCGACTAACTCAGTCGCCTTCAGATGGTATGGGCTTTAGTCCTCCGCTTACCTCTTCCCCCCCACAAATCCCCATACCTGCACCGAACCGTTATTGGCCAAATGTTTCTTCATACAAATTTACTTGTACTTATTGCAATCTGCTTGCAGGCAAATCTATTTTTCTGGGAAAGGAAATGCGTCCCATCGATTTAAGCATCTTTCCATTGGTTCTACGTTATATCTACAACTGCGAAAGAAGTAATAGGAAAATTCCATAAAAGCATAAATAAATCGATAGCCTATACTTCTGTACAAAAAATTTGTATGTGCAACTAAAAGGTTAAATAAATTCATAAATTTAACGTGTCTTTATCAGTTTTATTATAAACATTACAATATTATACGCTACTTTATAAAAACAATGTTTACGTTGATTTTTTTGAAACACATTTCATATATTTATAAAATCTTAATAAAGTAATCTAATAATGAACTTTTGCATTTTCCGTATCTTAAATCTTTCATCGATCAAACATGTTAAACGGGTTTTCATAAAGCAATTAAATGATAATTCACATGAATGAAAATGCTTGTTTCCAACTCGGATAATTCCATAAATTTCTATAATTTTTAAATAATTACCTTCGGAAATTATTTAATACGCGCATGTACATAGTACAAAGCAATAACAAAATTTTTCATTCTTACATCAGATAAGGCTAAAATTTTTTGTAGTCAAGTCTTATTGTTCTCAAAGTCACTCCTTAGTTAATGCTAGATAAAATAAAATGAAGAAAATGTGTAACACGCGTATATATTCCTGGGTATCCAGCGAGAGCACATCGAAAACCAGATGAAACAACACCTATCAAATAAAAAGTGGAGTTATCTGGAAACATTAATGGTCCGCCACTATCTCCCTGCAAAAATGAATTAGTCTATTAGATTAAATTTCACTAGGAACCGATATTGTAAATATATTTTGCGCATTCTTAAATGTATGCATGTGATCATTTTCAGCTATTGTAATATTGAATGCTAAAAAATTATTGTCTTTCAAGAAATGTGAATATTTGTACAAAAATGATATGTTTTTTTATTAATTTTGATATTAATTCAAGTGAGTATAGATCATTTAAGATTAAGAATTTACTTATAATAGTGCAGATGGACATATTACACAGAATTAATACCTGGCAAGCATCTTTTCCGCCATTGGAATATCCTGCGCACAGTGTACGATCATCAACCACTGCGTTCCTGTTTGCGTATAATTCTACACAACGAGCATTTTCGATCACTGGAACTTCCACTTCGAGGAGGAACGAACTGCTGGGTCCCTCTGCAAGATCAAAATTTAATTTCTCACATGCAAAGCTCAAATCAAAACAAAATTCTGATTAAGTTGTAAGCAGTAATATTTACCATAAGATGTCGATCCCCATCCAGTTACATATGGGAAGGTATTATTGAAATTTCGGTTTCTTATATGGTCCTCCAAAGGCAAGCAAATGGGTCGAATTTGATCTGTGGCAAAACAAAGACGACGACTGAGTTCTTTATCTCAAATTGATTACCAAATAAGAATACTGCGCGTAGATGATTACCGGTAAAGGTAATTTCCTCCGCAAGCTTGAGGACGGCGATATCATTCTCTTGTGTAGTATCGTTGTAATTAGGATGAATTGTGAAGTTTTGAACAATAACGTCTATAGGGTGGGCTCCATCGTCTGTACTCTTCAAATCGTGCTCACCCAATCGTACTACGTAAACGGTATCTTCAAATGCTAGGCAGTGAGCTGCAGTGACAATATGTCTGGAAGAAACCAGGGTGCCGCCGCAAGTGAATTCAAGATTGGTGCTGTTCTCTCCAAAACGGATACCGACAGCTGCCATCCAAGGCCAAGACCCTGAACCGCCAATGAATAATATATATGACAATAGTAAAAATAAATCGTACACCAATAGTACTTTTACGAGTCCTTGCGAACATTTATATTTTTATGTTTTAATTAAACAAAAGCAACATCAAATTTTTATTGTCACTCAAAATTATGACATCTACATTTCACTTTTATTATATTTATCTATCATCTTTGATTCTGCTAAAATACAGATACCGAAATAAATACCTAAAGTAGCCGGGGTACCGCCAACAATCCTGTTATGAGGTACTATACTCAATCCACATTGAGGAGGATACAGTGGCTTATATTTATGTTGTACTTCGCTTACTTTTTCTGATTTAGTCTCAGATTTATATTCGAATCCAGGACAACAGACTGTAACTTCAAATAATCCAATGGAACAACGAGATTTTAGGACTATTGCAAATGCAGAAAATGGTCGCTTTTTTATTTCATTAAGTACTTCATCGCAATGATGGATTTTAGTGCAGGTTCCAACTGTGCCATTTCGACTTACGCACGATTTTCCTAGATCTGATGTATATAATAATATGAAAAAATACACAAAAATGGAATCAATATTGAGGTAAATAATATTAATATTTACAAGCATAATAAATATAATTGATTCATTTTGACTTTATAGAATAATTATGAAAACTCATAAACACTTAAGAGGTTGTATATTCATATAGTGCAATAACATGTAATCAGATAATTGAAGACATCATACCTTTAGAAAATACTTCGGATATACAGAAGATCTGCACTAAATTAAATATTAATATTAACGCTAAAGTTCCACGTGTTACTCCCATAGCTGAAAACAGTAATATATTTTAAATTACATGCTTGCTTTAAACTATACCTAACTTTAATATTACATAAATTAATTATTAATTTATCAATAAAATTTGAAAAACCTAGGATTTCCGCAAATGATGCGTTTGATTAAACAAGTGCAGTGGTAGACGTTAAAACTGACTGTTGAGTCGTTAAGTATTTCTCTATTTATATAATACTTGATGATATGAACACATTTCCCCACCCGATAGCATTATTGCATATTCATTATGCACATGTAATTATTGGTTTATTAGAAACTTAGTTTCTGTCATAGTTTATAGCAGTATAAACTAACGCAAAATTAATAATAATATAAGTCTACATTATATACTATAATAAATCACTCTTATACTGTGCTCATACATTTTTATGTTGTCCAATAAAATGATACATATCATTACATTGTCATTATAAGTTATTATTCATTTTTAGTAATTTAAAAACATTAATATTTTTGCAAAAATTGCATTAATGAATTATAGTACTGTAAAAGATATTTTTTTATATCTGAATATAGTATTAAAAATTATTAAATAAATTATAGTATCAGAATGTATGTTTATATATAAAACTTTAATCGATTAACATACATAATAATTCATATGAATTTATTGAAGCCATGAAAATATTTATACATTCGTACATATAAATTAACAATAGACATTATATTACGTACAGATACAAATTATATTATCTAATTATACTATTGAATGATAGTAATTTAACAAATTAAGTAAATATTACATTCATAAATAAAGACTTTTCATTAAATGGCTTTAAAAAGAAAAATCAAAGGAAGACAAAAAAAATAAAAATTTTTGTTAGCATCAAATTTTTAAAAAAATATCTTATACAGTTATTATTTTATGCTAAAATATGTATTACGTATTCTTCCGCATAGACGTTATCTTTATTGGATTTTCCAGCATATAGTTGAAAAAAATGTATAAAATGTTTAATGTTGTTGTTAGCTTTATTATTTTAGAAAGTATCACAAATCAGTAACAAATTAAAAAGCAAATAAATGAAAAACAGAAAAAATTATAAATATTTTGTTTATTTTTAAAAACTATTATATTTTTAATTCTAAACAACTGACATTGGAAACTATAAATGAGAAATAGTTTAATTAAGAACTTTTGTATATTCATAAATTTTTTTATTTCCTAGTGTTTAGGTGGTAATGATTTTTATACAGAAGATAAGTTTTTATTAATATACATATATTACCTTAGTACAGAAATTAAAATTAAATTATATTAAAATTATTGAAATTTTCAGACTTTATTGTTCATCATAAATGTCATCTTACTCAATTAAAAAATATAATGTTTATGTCTTAAAAAATATTTTTGTCTCGGGACATTAACAAACGTAGATTGTGGGGTGCTATACATATAAGGTATTTCGTTAATCAAAATAAAATTGGATATATATTTGTTGATTGTAACGCGGAGATCCGGGGCGAATTTATCTCCGACCCAGCTGTGTACAATGAAAATGAGTCACACCTAAGGTGTTACTCACTTATACGTGCTATGGGGCAGTGTCGCAAACACTTGCCCCGCGGCCGCGCAACCGCATAGCACGGCAGCTGGCTAATCACCCAGCTGATGAGTTGTACTCACAACTCCCGCGGAGCCGGCGTTGTCTCTTGAACCGGTCGTTCCGTCGAAAATTAGGACAAGGGCGTGGGAGATTGGGAATGCCGGTTCGTGCCTCCGACAGGGTAAATAAATACAAGATTTATTTATTGGCCTTGTGCTATCAACTCGAAATATCTTTATTTATCATTAATGAACATCGGCGCATCGCGCGTGTATACAAACATATCATTAATTACGTCGCGCGGACAAATTTGTACTGCGCATGCGCTCTCTCGAAACAGGTTAACATAGCGCTAACTTCGCGTTTATCGCGCTCAGGGCCGGCGCACCCAGTACGCATGCGCTGCCACCGATTCGGTTGGCGTGGCGCGCAATCACTATTTTCGCGCGCGCAACCGCTCGCAATACTCCGCACAAAATCCGTCGCGTCAAGACGATTCGCGGTCTTCACCGGATCAGGGCCTAAACGCACACTACATATCTTTACGCAGGTGCGAGTGAGAGAGAGGAGTTCTTTCTCTCTGTTCTTCTATTATTACCGCGCATCGGTAATAATCTGTAGCGGCCAAATTCGCTGCGTCTCGCCTAATTATTGTCGACTTCCGATTAATAATTTCTGTTTGCCCTACCTGGCCTTGCGGCCAGATAATGTGGCGACGAGCTAATCTGCCCGTCGGCAGTCCTGTGCAGTCTGCTTTCTCAGCGATGGATTGCACTGCTTCCAACTCCTGGTACCGCCACCACGTCCCACTAATCATTTCCGTGGCCGGTACAACAATCCCCGCGTATCCATACACCGATGCGCGGGAGATTCTTGGAAAACCGAAGACGCGCATCGGGTTAGCGGCGATCGCTTCTATCGGGCGCCGAGAGGACACTAAACTTTGATTAATTCGCGACGAAAGATTCGCGGTACTTATATACAAAAGTAGTATAAATATATGTATACATATTATAAGTATTACAGATTGTACAATAATATAATAGTATAGTACAAAAAAAAATAAAAATAATAATAAATTTTAATCAAACATCGATCAAACTAAAATATTTACTTTTACCATTATTTGTAAAAAAGAATTCATTTTTAAATACATTTAATTTTGTTACTGATCGCATTTATGTTCTAATTTACCGCGTATCGATAAAAGGCATTAGAAAAGTGTTATATTTCTTGTTTACATATCTCGTAATAGCACGCAAATGTAATGTTTTATATTTTTGCAAGACTAACAGATTATTAATATTACTCGCAATATTATCACTTCATGTTGGAATTAAATAAGACAAGACTTCTGCATCTTTATCAAAAACTTCTGTTATCTTTCGCCTTCATTTCATTCGTTTAGTAATTTTAAAGAGACTATCATTTTACGACTTCAGAAATAATAACAAAATTAAATATTTTTTGTGATTTGAAATATTGTTGTGTCAATAACAATTATTTTAACTGTAAATTAAAAACTATAAAATATCAGTATTTTACAAAAAATTTAACAAAATAAAATTTAATTTAAACTTTAATTTTAATGATAACTTTTATCATCTAAGTTCCATTTTTATATCTGATATAGGAGTGTAAGGAAAATGTAATGGATCGCCTTTATGTTTTAAATTGAAAAATGTATAAACAGTTAAAAAATGATTTGTATATTTTATCATGAACTTATGAAATATATTTTTATATAATAATCTTATAATACTATGGTCTTTCTTTATGATAAACGCATGTTTCCTGATATGTATTGTACTATACAACTGTAAGTCTTATGGTTTATTGCAAGATCATTTTAATTCCGTTATTTATTTAATGAGTGTATGTACAAACAATCGTGTAGAGCTTTGAAACTGCTCGCTTATCGAATTGTTATAGTATATTACAAAAGTAGTAGTCATTGGCAATCCATGGATCCAATGATACAGTGTTTGTTGTCGAGGATGTAACAAATGTCTGTATTAAACATATTGTAATATTACAAAGCGAAAAAGAATTAACACTTAATCGGCATTCAGTTTAAGTTTGATAAGACAAAGTCAAGGAAATGAGTTACGCGTGTGTAGACACCTGGAATGCCTTCCAGAGCGCACTGATAGCCAAATGAAACAACACCTATTGCATAATACGTAGACCCTTTAGGAAACATCAACGGCCCACCACTGTCACCCTAAAACGAAACAAAATATTTATTTAAAATTGGCTTAAAAGATTAGAATAAATTCGTATCTTTTTTTTTGATTGTTACCTGGCAAGCATCTTTTCCTCCAGCCTCGTAACCCGCACACAAGACTCGTTCGTCTATCACTTGCTCCTTAAACCGAGCGAATGCCCTTGCGCAAACTTCATTGGATACAACGGGCAGCTGCACTTCTTGAAGAACATCACTAGAGCTTCCATCTGTATAAAAAATTTAATAAATTTATTAATTATAATAAAAAACAACATTATTTTGAATTTGTAAAAACTTACGGAATTGAACTGCACCCCAGCCAGCAATAAAAGGATAGTTTCGAACAAAATTTCTTTTATTTATCTCTTCCGGTATAGGTAGACAAATCGGATGAATGGCAGCTACAAAAATACAATAAAATATATTTATTAAATATACTTATTTGAATATTTAAAAATAAGCTATGATAATATAGTTTTTAACGTATTTGTAAACAATAAATCATTTTTCTATAAACTTCATCTTAATGATCAGAAAATGACAAAAACATTTATTAAAGAATTCTATACGTATAAAAGTTACTTATATACTATCATATATACCACTTTTGCTTTAATTTATGACCGTTTCCAATACTATTATGTATAAAAGATTATTGTGACTTTGTAATTTAAGGCGATGACCTATAATTTGTTGCAATATTCAGTTCAATACTAGAAAGTTTAAATATGAAAATCAAAACTGTTATACATTATAACTATTATAATCATCAAACCGCTGTGACCCAGATGGTATTTTGTGGAATTATTGTAGAGAATACTCTTTTTTCGAATCGTTTCTGTCAAAACAAATGTTTTTTTGATAGTAACCTGTGAAAGTGACCTCCCGGCGCAGCCTGAGGACGGCGATGTCATTGACATAATTCTTAGGGCTGTAATCGGGATGTATTGTACCACGCTCAATGGGGACGTTAATTGGTTGTGCTCCGTCGTCGTCCCGCGCAATGTCGTGTTCGCCAAGACGCACGAGTCTGAGGTCCTGTCGCCCGTAAACGCAGTGTCCAGCGGTGAGAACGTGTCGAGCAGTGATAAGGCTCCCTCCGCACTTGAACTTGATCTCCCCTTTGGTCTTGTACCCAAGAGCGGCGATCCAGGGCCAAGCGCCTGCAAGTTCGTCAATGTTTAGAGCTATTCTGCTACGAGTTATAACTATTGCAGGGGCGAGACTCACCAAGCTCGGAAGGCACGCCGCCGACTACGCGGCCGTGGTTGGCATCGCTGAACCCGCAGTCAGGTGCGAAGAGAGGCGAGTACTGACCCGTCGTTGAATTTACTTGAGGTAGCGACTGCGTTGTCGTCCGGGGAGCTTGTGTCGTCGTACTCGGGGGTGGGGTCGCCGGCTCTGTAGGCACTGCGTTACTATCGCCGAAATCAGAATTGCAGCAGACAATTGGATCCGAGCCTTGGTAGTAGCAGACGGTGCTTCGTAACAATGGCCCCACGTTCACCCCGTATTTTTGCAATAACTGCACGTAGGGCGTGCACCTGCGCATGTTGACACACACCCCATATCCACTGATACCTATTGCCCTGTTGCATGCTTCACCTACACATGTCAGATATGTTTATTCTTTGAACTTTTATGTTTTATCTATAATAATGCATATTACTGTACTTTAAACTCTTGTTGAAGGTGAATGAATAATGACTCTTAAAATGTTGATTAAAATAAGAAGTTTACTCTAACAAATTTTAAATAAAACATTCTGCAGTAGATCTTTCTTACTGCTTATGTATTTCTCTTAAAGAGTTTGTTTTATATACACTAACATAATCTTGTACGTGTGCTTAGAAGTAAATAGTTTGCCTTATTAAATCAAACTATGCTGTGATACAGGCCCAAGTTAAAACCGACAAATAAATACAACAAAAATCCTAATCTATATCTCAAATTTGTATTCGGAGAAGATTCTTTGTGTCCTTCGATCAGCTTTTTAATTGAAAACATAGTTTTAGTGGTATTGTATTTTATATGATGCAAATCATTTTACTTTATTTAAATCTAATTTATATATAACAATAATTAAATTGTTAAGTTTTTAATACTTAAAACTAATTAAATTTTTAACTGGCTACATAAATTATCATTTAAACTATTTAAATATAATAAAAAACTTAAAATTATTTCATAAAAATATATAAAATTTTAGAAATTAACAGGATTACCAAATATGTGATTGTAATAAAATTAGCCTGAACAAAATAAAAATTAGATTTAAAAAATCCCATATTATGAGAGATGAGGAAAGTTCTATATATTATTCTCTATTGAATATCATTTAGAAATAGAAAAAAAATGTTTTTGAAATAAATAGTTGAATAAAATTTTCAATCACAAATAAGGTTAAGACTGGAATGTCGAAAATATTTTTATTGTTTGTTCTACTTCATTGTGTTATAGTTATAGTCTGTTTAAAGTGTTTATTATTTTGTTTATGTGCATTCCATGGTAGAATCTAAGAAAATAGCACAGGGTTAAAATCAACTACACCCTGAACTCGTTTTAGTTTCTCATGAAAATTACAAGACGCGTTGCTGGCTACTGCTTGGCTAAACCTGTTAACAAAATTGACATCATTCTATAGTCAGAGAAGTTATTATTTGTAGTCTTTTTTGATGAGTGAAACGACTTCGTTAATGAGAATATACCTTATAGTAGCGACGGCCCATACATCACGCAACTGTACGACAACACGGATGGCCCGGACGATCAACTGCACTTTAGGGCAAGTCTCGATAGCGGCCGGATCGAAAGTTTCTTTCAAGTAAACATTCGCATCCTTGGTAATCGGTTGTTCAGCCCACATGCGAGTCATCCATGTACGCGTCTTCTCTTCGGCCGCATTGATCATGGACTCAACATTATCCGTAGACCAGGAATCGCTTGCTTCCACCTCCTGAAGTCTCGCTTCCCAGTTGGCGATTTCCGTTCGAAGGTCAACCACCTCCAACCGTTCAGCTTCCGTACCGTAGAAGATCATGTGAGAAGTTTGTGCCAGCTTTAGAATCCGTTTTACCTGGCTGATCTCATCGGAAGTGTTACATGACTGGCTATCCCCTGGGGGAGAGATCGTGAAGTCAATTGTTGAAAATTATACCCGGTAAAAAATGTAGCGGCTTTTCATCTTACAAAAATTAATTTAACATATTTTGTAACTACGTACTTTAATGTAACAAAAAATATTCTCACTTTTAAATTAGACAATACGCATAATATAATAAAATTAAACTTACCTGAAAATCCAGTCATGGCTTGACAGATTTCACTATAAAACTAAACTTAAATTTTTATATTGCTCTCTGGCAGACTTTAGTAACTATAATCAACTGTAATGATCTATAGAAAGAATACGTACTACCGACGTACACGTCAAATAAATATGATTTTGGGTTCTAAAAGAGTTTCTACATGCAAGAGGTCTAAAGCGTAAATGTGCCCAATATATACAGTATCGTCTTACGCATTCTACAGCCGAGAGCCGAGTGCTAACAAGGGCATCGGTAATGTTTTCATTGTGAACTTAATGTTGCCGGAGATAATGCAGGAATAACGCTTAGTCGGTAAAAACAAATATAATAAGTTCGCCGTAGGGATGACGAATGCTATACTCCCAAGCCCAACAGGTTACATAAGCAAAATTAAACATTTATGATTTAACTGTAGGATATAATAGGTATTAAACGTAAATAAAAGAACAACTCCTTTCTGAATTTTATTATGACTTATTAATTTTATTGGGAGATATTGAATACATAACTTTATTTACAACTGTTACAAATTTTGTTAAAGCAACCTTTGTACATGTAAGAATAAAACTTTAAAAACAAACAAAACTATTTCAAGCGAGTAATAAATAAAAACTATATTTTTAACAATAATTGTATAAAGACGTAATAAAATTTATATTTACAACTAAAATATGTATTTGCAGTAATAATTTGTAGGAATAAACAATATCTAAAATTAAAAATAAAATAAAAGTTACATTTAGTTCCTAATTATGTAGTTCTCCCTCGAATTTTCCGCTTCGCCGTCGATATCCTTCCCAATTTCGTCTTCTATAAAACTTATATATGTGCGTTTTAAAAATTTGCATAGGAGGATGAGTTGAACTTGGTTCTACCATTCTCAAATATCATAGTAAAGGAAATACGTTTATACTTACGGTAAGGATATACATGTATATTATCTTTATTTATCATAGTTTTGGACTCAAATAAGTTCCATGGTCTTTTTAATATATTTTTATTATTTTTTGTGACTTCAGGTTGCCTCGAGGTGCACGTTCCATTTTTTAATTGGTTTAACTTCATAAGTACAACATTTGTCGCCCCTACGTTCTACATTACTCCGGCAACGTTAAGTTAACAATGAAAACATAACTCTATGCCCTATGGGCACTTCTGTATGTTGGGTACTTTTACGCTTTGGACCGAGCTTTGGACCTTTTGTGCGTACAGGCACTTTCGTAGATTGGACACCTTTTCACATACTCGTATAGCATAGCATCATAGGTCAAAGCTTATAGAACAGAGTGACAATGGTGCTACCTCTCGCGCTCTTTACTTATTCGCTTAAGTATTCATGAATTTGAACATATTAATTTATGCAATTAATATTAAATAATCAAATGACATAATTCGATATTATTAATGTAATTAAAGGAAACCACTAGAAAATCCATTTTAAAGTAATCATGACAACATTTTCTAATTAAATTTGATCATTAATCATTCAAAGTCTAATTCAAGTCAATACATTTAAACGTAGTACATACGTCATACTATTCGTCATGTTTCTTGTCATGTTAGAACTTTATGAATTCTCCAATGTTTCATTCACAACGAATATAAAGAAAAATTTATATAATGTTGAACTTATAAAAATATGTTGTCTTGGTAAAATTTCGGTAAAGAAATAAAAGTATTAGTATTATGAAACTATTAACTGGTGAACTCAAAAAATCATTTATATATAAGTCACGTATATACTCGCGTATATTGTCACAAAAGAATTTTTTAAAAAATTTTGAATAATAAATAAAGATGGATTCTATATTGCGTTCTTTTTTATTTACGTACATTTTTTCCTAGTCTTTTCTTTTGGACTGTTTAAAACATTACATTCTCTGTCACATTTTAATTTTGTTATTTTATTTTATAGTTTTATAAATGCACAGAATTATAATTTTAACGATGTTTCTTTCTACTTTATACTAAATATGTACAAAGCGAATACATAAAAAAAACAAAGATAGTTTTCGGTCTCAAATTTGTAATATTTTTCTGAAGCGCGCGTAAATAATTAGTGGCAATCAATAAAGGAAAGTCCCAGAGACGGTTACATCATGGATTTTCAATATGTACAGGTAGCCTAACGCGATCTAGATGTCCTTCTAGCACAGCTCCACGTTCGTTTTGGACACGTTTGCGACCTTGACCGAATTTTCGTACGTGCACATAATATATATATGGTCATGACTGACCGGTTGTTTCAGATTCCATTATATTACCAATATGTGCAGCAGTAAGTGCACCATTTCTTAATATGCAATCGAAGCGCTAACTCTGGACTACGGAAACAAACACTTCCTGTCTTTCATGAAAACTATAAGCTTAAACGATTCTATCAACAGATCGTGAAATCATAGATAATTAATTTGAAGCATTTTAGTTGGTGATTGTATCGCGGTCCTTAAAATCAATCTTGGAGCTTTTTAGAATCATGCGGAATCTGAGAATCGAGAATTGACCGTGTACAGAATATTTAACGCATTTGTTGTTTTTTTATACCTTACAAGTTAGGTAACACGCAATCCTACATGTTTAGTTTAGTAATGCATTTTAACCATTTGTACTAAATTAAAACTATATATAAGGTTCAATCCTGTGTTCATTCATCAAATCCGTTTGCGAACTCATTATACATATAATTTATATTATAATATCTATCATTATTACAATTTTCAAATAATACGTATATAATTTAAAATTTAAACACAATTGTTATTTAATTCAATGAAAAGAGTCATTATTCATGTAATGTGAGAATAAATTATCTTGAGAAATGGAAGCGTAAAGTACAATAGATGCGATGATACAGAATAGTATTCATGTAATCTCAAAAATAAATAAGTTTTGTGGTTGTAATATTTCATTATTGTTATTATTGTTGTTGTTGTGATTACATACTGACCTTCTGCAGAAACCTGATGATACTTTAATATTTGTAGCCCGATTAGTACAGCAACTAGCAAGTAATTGATGCACAGCTGCATAATGTTGTTTGGTAATACTGCACACAAAAGAAGAATTTTGTATAATACGAAATCGTTTAGAAATTGTTTAATCTTAATAGTTTCTGCATGATTTTTAGTTTTAAGCCGTAACATTAATCATATTATTTCGAATTCTTTCTTGATTTATTCATTAATATACGATTTTAACATTTAAACGAATAAACACGTAATATGTGCATTATAGTTAGAAGTTCAGTAAAATATATGTTGCTATTTACTAAGATTGCAGCACGAGCTGCAACTGAACTTGCAGTATTTTTGTACTAAGTAGATTAAATATTTTTACTCAGAATTTAAATATAATTAATCATCGTAATTAAAACGAATTTTTAAATCATTACGTTTAAAACAGTAATAAGTAAACAATGAATGTAATGTAAGTAAGTACACGCGTTGAACATCCAATTATTCCGAATATCTTTTTGAACCTCGTCACGGTTACAGAGAATACTTAGTGCTTAGACTTGATGATTTTACGACACCGGGGGGATTCCCTAGCAAGTGTAGTTCACGGTCAAATGTCTAGCATGTGCGTCCCACCCATATAATTGTTGCGCATCCTTCCAGATCTCACGCGTCTGAATAAAGCATAAGCAAGCTGGTGTATTTTTAAGTCTTAACATTTCAACCAAAGTTTCATCGCAAAAACTACTTCTCCGTTTTCTTAACCGAGTCATCCTGTTTTGACATCGCGTGACTGACCTTTGTTCCTTGTATACTGTCAATAATATTTAATTATATTGTCATCTGGTTTGAATACTGAATTTTATTCACTGATTCATTACTGATTTACTGAAGTCATCGATTTCTATTATATATGTTTAATTATAAAATTATTACTTAATTTAATCACAAACAATGATTTGTAAGAACCTAAAGTGATTATATACAATAATTACATTGCGTGTGAATCTTTTTTACAAGTTAATAGTATTTATTCTAATAGATTTATCAGCGCAAATAACTTTAAAGTAAAAAAATTAATAAGTGTGAATGATGTACAATTTACTAAAAACGATAAACTCTTGATCGGGATCGCATCCTGTTTAAGAGTGCTAGTTTACCTATGCTGGCCATCGACCGTTTCAAAACTCTTTAGAAAAGAGACATACGTGACGTCATGTTTTTTTCCGTTGGATGTGTCGAAAACGATCCGCAAATAACTAGCATAAAATCACCATTTCTCAAAGCTTGAAATCTAAAGTCTATCGCCTATACCCTCGTCCTGCATAATACTTTGGTTTTGTATGGTGTTGGAACTTGCGAATGTTCATCTTTTTTATGTTTTGAATGTTTTGCTGTAAAATTCAGCCAAATGATACTATCATATACTATCTGCATACTACAAATTAATGTCATACAAGTTTATATGCTAAGTTATGATACTTTTAAGAACATAGTAGATGCAGGATAAATGATCTACAAAAAATAATTTTTTTACATATAAAAAAGTGGTTTGATTTGTTTTTAATTAAAAACTTGAAACTAATTCTATACAGTTGTTTATCTTGCAAAATATTAACTGACGACCACATTTATGTAATAAAATAGTATTCTATACATTTTGTAAAGTGAAGATTAGTACCAAACATTATAACCAGATTACATGTATCGATATTAATTCACAAACACATATAAGTATTTCGTTAAGCTTACGTCAGGCAAAAGAAATGTTTCAAATCCAATACTATTAATGACAGTTACGCCAAACATCAAATGCTAATATTCTATAAGTATATGATAATTGAAAATAACAGTTCTAGTCATCAGCATTTAAAATATCTATAATTTCTCATGTAAGCAATTTAATTTTTCTCGTTTACATAATTGTCATTTTCTAATTATTTTTAAATTAATTATTTAAAGTATGATGTCCTAATAATTATAATATTTCTGAAAACTTTTTTGTTCTTGATCAGTTAATAATACTTACATCGTAAGTTGTTGTTCAATCATCTTAAATTAGTTTACGCTAACACAGTTCAAAGACATAAGTTATTGAATGTAAATGCAATGCGGAAATTATAAAATTTTAATCTTCATATAACGAGTTACAATAATAGATTTAATTTTGAAATATCTTTTGAGACCCCTTTGATATAGTTTTCATAATTAGTTCAGCATTATAGACAAAAAAAGTTGTCTTGTATGTGATTTTCGGTAAAGCAGTATCTATTATATGTAGAATATAACAATACTTAAATCCTGCACTCAATTTCACTGCTTAAAGATGAAACTTTTATAACATTTAACACTTAACACATGAACTAGCGAACTAAATTTTTTCCATTGCCTTTTGAAGAAAACAAAGATATATTCCAAGAAATTCACAATTAATCTTGACACTTTGTTAAGTATGCCCCCTCTATATGACTGTTCAAAGGATTATATTAACGTTGAAGTTACATTCATACTGCGAATCTAATCTAACGAAAAAGTAAAAAGCAATAACGATTCTATTATTATTGCATGTTTATAATTCAGATCTTTAGAATATTACAAGTCACTCCAACACTGATCATTACGTTTACACTATACACGCGAACAATTATTACATCATGCTCAGCTTCTGTCTATTTACAGCATTTAGTTTATCACCTCATGGCGAGAATTTAATGCTTTTAATAACTTCGTATCATTATTAAACAGGTAATTTATATAACCCTTCGGTATAATTTCAACTACACACGCTATGCATACTAAGCGCGTTTCATACTACTGCGCTTGCACATGTTAAGTAAATCGAACAATCACAGATTTGTTGTCTATATCCGAGTGCTTGCTTAATATTTTTCCGCTTTTATTTTCGCAATGATGTGTGGCGAGTTATTTTTCTACGGTAATTTAAGTAATTTTAAAGTTTAACTTCGTGTATTCGTATATTTTTAATATTTTGAAATTTTTTAATGGATTACAAAAACAAGTAGAATACTAATGACATATTTATCTTCTTCTTAGAAACATACAAAATTAACTAGAACATAAGCATGCAAGAAAAATAATTTAGAGTTAAAATCTGTAGATATGTGAAAATTTAGCGTTATATAATTATATAGATCTTAGGTTATTTAACTATATAGATACATGGTATTTCTGAGTATATACACTAGATTGAATGATGAGTAGTAAAATTAAGTAATGGGCAGTACTGTTAAAAAATTCTCTATTGTTATTTTAGCTATTATCATATATTATTTGTGGACTTATATTAAATAATTTAGGTTTCGTTTTAGAGACATAAATAAAGAAACATTAAACCGTATAAGTCACGATAAATTTATTAAAAATTTAATTGATTGAAAAACATTGTAAATACTGTTATTCGTTTTCCCCACTATTGTTAAAATTTGAAACAAGGTTCGATAAAACTATATTATGAACCTTTAAACGCGATCAATTTATTCATTTACACTCATTGCGCTCCTTGCGATAAACATGCTTTTCAGTATTAAAGTCTCTTCTCGCGTTCAACCAGCGTCAAGAGAAGCGTATAATTAACAGTCCAAAGCACATGTTGCTCAATCCGCTGCGAACAGGTGAAATCGCATTACCTCGAGCCAGCCGTGAGATCCGTGTACACGAGAAAATCTGAAGGGAGACTGAGTACCGGCACGTTCGTACCCGACCACTAACCGGTCAAAAATCGGCGACGTGAAGTGCGCGCGCGAGATCGAGCCTCGAACTGGCCGCGGAATAGACTGGTGCGACGATACCGGCGCACCTTCTTTTTATATATACGCCGCCTCGCGGGGGAGCGACAACCGGCAGGCTTTTCTTACCTATATATTTATTTCATTTTTCCTCCTGATTTTTCAAGTTTAGATGGGACTAGGCTCAGGTATACTGTTTAATAACTCCTATGTAAATTAAAAAAGAACTTCTATCAGATTATGTAATTCTAGATTATTAATAAAATAATGAATCTTTATTAAATAATTAAATGCATGCGTTATTCATCGCATAAATTTTTAAAGTGTGCAATGTTCATTGTCATTTGTTTGCTAACTAGATTTCTAACATTTTTTACTAATGAAATATTAAATTATCATAATATCTACATTCTGGGAATTCGCAAAAGGATGATTATATTGAAGCTCTCGTATGTTTTCATTAAAAAATATCTTTTTTGTAAAAACTCTTCTGTTGAGAATTAAAATAGTAATTTGGATAAAAAATATTTCATTTTATTGAACCCTGCAAATAGAACTTCCATGCTTTCATAACTGTAAATTCTAATATAAATCGATAATTCTTCATCTTAATCATGAAGCAATTTTTGAAGTCTTTTGCCTATTCCATCAAATATTATAGACCCATTTCGTGATGATATCGTAAGTTATAAGTTTTACGGTATTACGGTTTTATTACGTCAAGGGTTACGTTATTTTTCTTATTTTTAAACTACTTTATTTTAATTATAAAATGATATGTAATGGTTAAACTGTTCAGCACATAAATAATTTGTTAAATCTTTATGTACAACATTTTTTAAACGTAAAGACCGAATTACTGTAGTTCTGTTATGATAGATTATAACTAAAATGAAGATCAACATAATTTTAATTGAAAATGAACTATGTACAATTATATTTATTGAAACATAATATTATGGACAATACATAAATGTTAAGATACAACTTAGGTTACACGGTGTATGTAAAGCATAAATTAATAATTCGTTTGGCGTATCTGTACATAATTACGAATTTTATATAAATACCTGTATGTACATCAAAGCATTAAAACTAATGATTTTATCCTTGTTTTTATCTAATCCCTCGGTTTCATCTTGATCGAATGTCATCACCATTGTCAATAATTTCTTGGTATGTTATATTTTATTATTTTCAATAAATTAAAAGAGTTTGAGAAAAATACGTAGTAAAAGATATCTATAATATGCAAACTTACAAGACCAATTTGTCTAAGAATAAGTTTTGGTCTCAACCACCATCTCGCAATACTAATTATTCAATAATTTATTACAGGGATTCCCGTGTGGTGTTGAATGAAAAAAGTCCATTCTCCGATCCTTTCAGGACCTTCGAAACTTGAAGCATTCTCAGGTGTTTGCGTGCACGAACTCCCCGCCACAATCGCTCTGACTCATTGGGGGAAAATCATACCTCTATACGTTTGACGCAACGTGCAGAATAGTGCACAAGCCGACCTCGAAGGGACTCAGTGCGTTCAGTACCTCCCGGATCTACGATCTCAATGAATGCATACGCATTATGCGTGTAAATCTGCATATAAGCTTCAGGTAGAGAAGCATGTATATATATTCACTTAAATTAATTAAAATTCATTACATAATGCGGTACATATTATAATTGCCCTTTAAACAGAGAATCTTGAATATGGATATAGATGATATATATTTTTTGCTATTCGTTCGACTCCTCGTCAATATCTCATTTTTAAAAATTGATTTCGAGTGCTTCACAGAATCGATGATAACTTACTTAAACGACGTTTCATCTAATTTTGCAATCTACGTTTCGGTAATATGAAACACTGGTATATCATAGTCATACAATCTAACTATAATAAAAATTATTGTATACTTTTATTTCATTATCATACATCGTGCGAATAGTCTTTCAATACTTATCCTGCTTTGATTAAATTGTGGGAGAAACAGTATAATGTAGAACAACATAAAAATACCGGTAGGATAGCGATTGTGTATTAAATTACATTTTAACTAAAAAAAATAAAAAATTTTTTAATTTAATGTGTAAAACATGAACATAAGTTATTATCGCGTGCTTTTTTCGCTTATTTAAAATATGTCATACTTATAAGATGTCGCAATTAAAACCGTATTTTAAATTAACACAGAATTGCTCTCATTCTATAAGTGAATCTATTTTCGCAAGATCAATGTTATTAATTTTTGCGATTCAATATTTTCATAATAACGAATTATTTTCAAACATGAGCAGCAAAGAAAATCGAAAAAACGGTTTATATACCATTTCATCTATAACTTCGTACTATTTTACGTAAATAATAATCCATCAAGGCGAAGTTGATATATCAGACCTTTTGTAAATAAATTTTAAAACAACTTTTATAAAGGTTTAAAATTGTAATATACACATAGAATAGTATAATATAGATTCTAGAATATTATTTAAGCTATAATGTAATAAAACATTTATTATACTTGCATAAACTATACATTAAATAACAGACAAACATGAAATATGCTGCATTAATATTTTTGTTATATAACTGAAGTTTTTAATATTATTATAAGCTATACAAGTGCATACATGCATTTTAACTTTATAATTTATCAATATATTACATAATACTTTTGGAAATATTTTTAAAATCCACTTAATTAAATTAATTATAGGTAATAGTTAGTACTGAAATATCGTGAATGAAATATTATGATGTAATTTTCATACTAAACACTTAAAAGTATGTAAACATCTAAAAACTGATATATCGATAGCCGATTAGTATAATAAATAAAAAAATATTTATTCCATATGGCCATTTTCTTTTGATAAAAAAAACTACTGCATTTTATATCAGATATCTTAAATTATTAATATTATCATTATGATTAAATAGTTATATTATTATTATTTTTGGTCATTTATTTAAGAACATTAAAATTCTAACAAAAAGTATCTATTATTCAGATCAATTCAATTGAATCTACTTAATAAAGCGTGAGGACTGCTGGTCTTAAATAATCCCTATAATAAAGTATATACATAATATACAATAATCATTACAAAAACGAATTGCAAAAAGAAAATAAATTAAATAACTAAAAACAAATAAGTCAAAAAACGCACAACAATAAAAATAAGATAATATACATGATATAATTTAAGCATGAATAGCCTGCAATAAAAATATAGCACAGTGTATTTTCAACTATAGATCGCGCATTAAAAGTAATTAAAAAGTTAAATAGAAAGCAAATATAGTGAAAGCCACCATTTAAACGATGGTAGTTGATATTTCAACCCAACAACCGCTGGTAACTCATTTCATAACCGTGCCCAACCCATAGTATAGGAGTCCATAAATTAACTTGTTACACGACCCAAACTTAAACTTTTTAAAAATAGGCTCACGTAAACAACGGTAACGGACTTCTCCAAGTAAATTAATATAGTAATAAAATTAGGCTATAACATATAAGACATCATATTAAAAGATGAATAAACAAGAATAATACTATCATAGTTTCGAATACGTGTGGCAAATTTGCAAGAATCACCAAGTAATTTTTAGAATTTCAACAAACTATAGAAACATTTTCTAGTTGTATCTATACGTTGCTGTTGTCACGCAAAAGTTGAAGCAAATGTGACTCCGATGATCTTTATACGTTCGCTATAATTTATTGATTGCCAGTTACAAACAATTTATACGATAATTCCGTCAAATAAATCCTGCTAACAAAATCTCTAGAGCCAAATCAGATAGTTTGAATTTTTATTGCATTAATAGTAATCCTTGCGTTATTATAAGTCTATATTGCTAAATTAAAAAGATCTTCGATTAATTTAGCAACTTTATAATTAAAAACCTAAATTTCTCATTAAAACATAAAGTTATATCATCAGCATACGTATGACAAGGGCACTGTTTGAGTATCAAGAAGCATCATTCATAAAATAAGCAAATATATATAAGTAGCGGTCCAATACAACTTCCTCACGGCACACCCGCATTTCCCTTTTTACTTCGTATGAAGAGTCACCAAACAATATAGTCTGCGAATGCCTGGTGAAGTAATATTTCACCTATTCACATACCGAATTACAAAACCCAGTATCTCGAATTTATTAACTAGTAGAGCAATATTAACAGAGTCAAAATACGCTTGAGATCAGTAGAAACTAGTAATACAACTCTTGCAAGATGTCCATTCTATATGTGTATATATTATTACTTTTGTATATTGTTAAATATAGAGTTATTGCATATACTAATAGTTAAAAATTATAGTGTGTACGCTTGATGATAAAATAATTACAAACTTGTATACCTTTATTCTTTGATTTTTTGTAGAATTTAGTACTGTATGCACGTACAATAAAGTACTTATATAAAAAAATATGAATTTCTTTATTACTTTAATATTTTCCAAATTCAATATAACCTGCAGGGGGAATTATATTAATTTTCGACTTGTTCTATAAATATCTGTAACAACATATTACGTTAGATTTAAAATAATTCTTAATTTCTGATGAATATTTTTAAAAATATAAGTTGAAAGAGATCTGTGAAAACTCATTGTATTCTTATCTTCTAGAAACTTTTTAACAAACAAACTATGCAATGTACATGTTTTATACAAACTGTTTAATGTACTACAGAATACTAAATTTTCAAAATTTTAGTTTTGGCAAAGATTACAACTTAAACCGATTTTTTTTTAATCGATTTTTAGTATTTGAAGCTTAAAACATTATGTCATCAATAATATATTGTTTAATATCAGTTTCTATAACTTTTAATTACTTTACGCTATTATATTGAAGAGCTATATGCTATTACAATGCAGAGTATAAAAAAATTAAAAAGTAAAAAAAATAAGTTGCCATATAATATCGATTACATTTCAAAGATAAATTTATCTATCTGTTTATTTTTATTCTTTTTTTAATTGCTTGATATTAAGAATGTACGGAATCTCACCCATGCTAATTGGCCCATGATATTTCTACCAATCTGCCAGTATTAGATTATGAAAATGACTTGTTAAATATTTTGTACTTCATCTGAATTTATTTTTGTAAATGAATTGTTTATTGTAATTAATTAATGAATTTAGTACACTTGCATATAAATATTAATCGAATGAACTAAGAATGTTAATTTATTAGAAATATTAATTAAATCAAGTAAAAAATAATTTAAAACCAAAAACGTTTTCAAAAAGTGGCATGAATCCATTAAATTCTATTTTTGGAACTATTTTGCTGTAATAATTGCTAACTATAAAATTAAGTTTAAAGCAAATTGTCAAATCAAAGAAATAAATAATATCATTTATGTTTCTGAATTATATTTATTTTTATACAATGAAGTTTATATATAATTTTGTTTTTAGCCACAAAACACTCGAGATAATTAAAGACAGTTCGCATTACACATCATTCTCAATTATCGCAAAGTTTGGTATAAGGAAAAACCTTTCCGCTTAAAAATTATTTTTAAGCTCAGTTTTGGCAGAAAAAGTGATGGCGAATAGACTAGTTTACTACTCGCACGAAAACCTTTACTTATCTTTGAAGAAAGGGATACATACTCTTTGCTATTGTAAACGCTTTTATAAATAAATATTGTTCAGTATTGGCACTTACGCGCTAATCGTTCAGTAAATTCTTAATATAGCGTAAAAATTAACAAGCATTCGTCACTTTCTTCATAGTTTAACTATGTACTACATAGTTTAATTATTAAATCAGAAGTTGTTTGGTTTTGGTGCATTTAACAGCAGCAAAAAATTACATTCTTTTGGTAATAGTTTCTTAGGTAAAGCGTAACGTTTTGTATTGTTGGTACTTGTGAAAACTATAATAGAGCAGAAAGTTTTAATACCAACTTTGACAATTTCATTTTTTTTATATCACTTGCAACACTATATTTTTATCTAATGAATAATAGATAATTTAAACGCAAAGTCATCATTCTCATACCATCATAATTTCTTTTGTTCATCATGCTACAATGATTAGTTTAGAAAAAATATTTATTACAAATAGCTTAGCACATCTCAATCCCCTAAAAGAGCCAACAGTATTTTTTTTTTCATATTTAGTGTAGCACCATTTTTTATTTATTTGAAATAAAGTGCACTTGAAAAACTGCACAACCTTTTACCAGAAAGTCATATATAATTCATACATATATTACATACAATCATTAAATTCAAAAAGAATAAGCATATTTTGGGTAAAAACGATTTTCAAGGTTTCTACACGCATGTATTCTCTCTGTGAAGTCTTTGCGTTTAAAAAGCAACACACTAAAAATTTGCTTTTTATCAGTTCCGTTTTGATTGTTTTTATTCAACAATTTAAGAAAGTACTTCAGTCGTTGATAATTGAAATATACAAACAAATGTATTTGTAAAACAAATTCATAAAACTAAACTAAATCTTCGATTGTCAAAACTATGTAAAAAGTGAAAGCTCTTCATAAACCTATGTCTCAATGTCTACACGACAAATGGGACAGCATCGGTTAGTACATAACCACTGGTCAACACAATCTATATGGAATAAATGCATACACGGAAGCCTCCTGCAATAGAATAATAACTTTTAGAAAATGCAACCAAATAAAAATTCAGACATGTCAATATAAAAAATAATCATAATATTGAGTAAAATTGTGTGAACGTACCGGACACGCTCGCTTTCTTCAAACTCAGAAAGGCAAATTGTACATTTTTCAATGGCATCTTCTTTATTTTCTACATTCTTCACCTAACGTAAAACATATTTTTTAAGAAATTCTACTACATCATTGTTAATTAGTCAGTCAGATAAAATAAAAAAAGCTTACCCTCTTATATTTGTGTGGGAATGTATGACTTTCAATTGACTCTTGTGAAGCTCCCCCTCGAACTGCATATAGACGATTACTAAGATTAGCAATGTGAATTAGAGCTTGATCATAATTTTGATATTCATGATGTATTGGATATGGCTAGAAAAAATTGGAGCCATTGTTAAAAATATTACATTTAAATAAAAAAGAATTTGAAAACATAGAGTAATATAGTTTTTATACTAACAGGAGCAATTCCAAAATTAGGAGAATTCCTTGTAGGTCCACTTTCTGGATGGCTGTAGACCATAGGTTGTTGTGGAGGTGGAAGAGTTGTAGGTGTCAATGATGGGTAAGGAAACCGAAAATAACCATTGTGTCTTCGTGTGCATGCAGTATTTGAATGATTACAACAAGTTCCATTACATGTTGTATGATTATTTTGATTAAAAGAAGGAGGGTAAAATCTGGAATTGAAAATTTATGGTGAATAAATACTAACCTCAATATTAATTAATTCTGAATAAAGTATAATATTTACATGTATTCGGATCCACGCATTCTTCTTAATTGACGGCTATCTTGATGCATGTGAAGTCGATGCTGTTCCTGTATCCGCTGCTGTATCATCCACAACCTCTCCATTGCTGGAGGCATTCTATGCATTCTAGCTGCACATTTTAATATTTATACATATTAAAATTTTGTAAACTCTATTTTGTTATTGAATATGCAGTTATATGAGAATAGTGCAAGGTTACATAAACCTACCTATATCCATCAAATATTGCAATCGGTGACCATAGCTATGCCGAGGGGGTGCTAAATTTGTTCTTCGATCATGATGATGGACACATTGTCTTCTATTCCTTTATAAAAATATAACTATATGAAATAATATACTTCATAAATTAAATTTTTTAATCAAAGTTTATTTACCTTGGTCTATTATTTACTGGTGGTGTGTTTAATTCGTTTACAGTATTAGTAGTAACAAGTTCATCATCAGACTCTGTTGTTAAATCTACTACGGTTACTGGCTGACTTTGTTCTGAACTTTGTACATCTGAGATAGGTGTAATTTGCTTTAAATAAAAATCAATTATTATTATTACATACATTTCAGCTTGTTAATGATAATTGTGTAGAAATTTATGCACAAATTATTATTGTTATACCTTTTCAATACAATTAACTGTTTCAACTACTTCAACCGAACTATCTTCATCTTCATTATCACTACTATCACTAGAAGACCAATCAAGTTGAAGATCTGGTGGTGTTGGAACATCATCTGGTCCTATTAAATTAAAAATATGCAATTATATTTTTATTTATGATTTTAATTAAAGATTAAAATGCAGTACTTGATGATTCAACAGGCTGTTCATCTTCAGAATTCACTGAAGATGACTGAGTTGGTGGATATAATGTTGTTTTTCTTGTCTTATTTTCAGTAACATTAGGAATTTCTGTACTTAGAGAAACTTCTTCAGGACTTTCGGATTGACTTACACTAAATAAATTAAAAGATATTTTTAAATAATAGTTTATAGTATTTTACCAAGTCCATGCTTGCTACTTTGTAATATCAAAAGTATTTGTTTGATAAAAATTTAATAAAACTGGCTTTGAATACATAATAAAACACTAACCTATAAGATACAGGGCGATCAATTAGTCTTGATGGTCCAGCTACACTGTAACCATCAGCACCAGGTTCAATCATTATTCTTGTTCGCTTTGGTTTTGTACATTTTCTGTCATACTTTGCAGAAGGTTGTTTTTCTATACAAATGGCTTTTCGCTTAAAAGTTTCTGACCGAGATACTGCAGAGGATTTTTTTGTTAATTTTTCTCCTCTTGGGTGACATATATTACAATTAAGTGGTTCAGGTAAGTCATAATGTGCAGGATCCACGAGTGTAGTAGGAACATAAGGACTGTAGACGTATTCATTAGTAGCTTGCAAGCGGTGACGAGAATGACAAGAATATGGTACTGTAGTAGCTATGTCTGTCTCTTCAATGTCACTGTCAGCAAATAATTGTTCATAATCTATTTCATTTCCTAAAGACATGAAAAAACATTTATTACTTTCAAAGTTTATAATGACTTATATCACTAGAATTGATTTTGAAAAATACTACACCTGCAGGATATCGTGGATGTGAAACCGGATCATCTGTAGACGTGAATGCAGTATCAAAAATATCTGCCAAAGATGTTACATTAACAACATCTAAAGAACCTGCTGTAGCTTCAGAAGTAAATATAGTACTAGCAGGTTCAGTTTTCTCCTTTGGCCATACTTTCTTTAACTTTTCTCTTTCATCCATTTTTACTATAAATGAAAAAAATTAATCAATGCATTACTAAACAATACTGAAATACAAATAAAGATTTAGATTAGATCAAGATTCATAAAGCAGCACACAAATTAGACATTAGTTTTATGATGTAATTAATTTAATAATATACATCATTAAAAACCAAGTACAAACAGTTTTCGTTTTATAGTTTATCTCTGAATACAACCTTAAAAAGTGAGTATATTTTATAATAATATATGTTAAACAATTACAGAACAATTTTGCTTTTCAAAGTACTAAAATGTATGTGCTCTCTACGAAAAATAATATTAACTATAGTAATATATTTTTATATAAAATATATAATATATTTTTATTAACAATATTTATTAACAATTTCTATAGAGGGTATATTATGAATCCAGAGTAATTGAAAGTTGATGAAAATAGAAAAAGACAAATTGCTCCCAGTATTTGCCGTATCAAGAACGTAATTCTTGAGCCAACCAAAAATGATCTTTTCGAATGAATTAAAATAAGAGCCGCTTACTTGTGCGTAATTCGGCACTTGGGAGATACCAGTGAAAAAGGCAGAGAAGGCCAATTGGACGCCGCAGTAAGCGTAAATGAAGAGCGACCGTGCAAAAAGCGAGCAACGGTAAATCGCGGATCGGAAGAAGGGCGCGGAGCAACAATCTCGTTGCATCGGCGGATTGAAGAAATCGCGAGTGACGAAGTGACAAAATGCGGCGACAAGATCTGTCGGGCGACGTGGAGGAGGGGGAACTTTCAAGTCTCAGGTGGCTCGCGCGCACCTACCTTCTACGCTCACCAACAGATGATTAATAAGGCAACACGGCAATCTCCTTTTCCCTTTTCACCGCGTCATTTGGTTCGGGGGCAGGCGACGGCGGGCGAAGGAGGATGCGGGGGCGGCGCGGCGTGGGCGGGCAGGAGGGAGGAGACGAGGCACGAGAGCCGTTCGCCGAAGAGTATCGGCCCGCGATCGCGGTGCCCGTCGACTTCAGCCCGCTCGCAGGACTCACTCTCTGGCTGGCTGCCTCGCGGCCGCTGCCCCACGACTCCTGCACCGAGCTCCACTGCGCGAGACATGCACGGCGGACATGTACTGCGGGCCAACCCGATGCACGGCAGGCGTGTGTTCCGCACACGCTTTGCCTCTGCAGCCTCCTCCCGTCCCTCCGCTGCGAGGGTCCCGAGATTCCGCTCCGCCTCTTGTCCCCGTCGACGAGGTTTGAGCGCCCAGCAGTGGCTCAGGAGCGCGCGAGGTATCGGCAGGACCAGGCCCCGCGCTTGCTCTTGATCTGCTCCAGTCTCTTTGTCGTCATGGAGCACCGACGGCTCTCTCTCCTCTCTTGGCTATTCCGAAGCGAGATCGACTCCCGTCGACGGTCCACTGTATCACGGACGACTTGTACGGCCACAGCGGTCCTCCTGGCCCAATGCACTTCCGTTGGTCTTCTGGGTAGTGACCAAGCGCAACGATCAATTAACAATGAAAACAAACTAAAATAGCGAGCTTTCGGGAACCGGAGTAAAACCTACACAGTTGTCTCGCATACGCAGCCGCTGGCTGTCGAGTAGTTACTAGCCGTGACTAGTTACTAGAATAAGTTACTATATATTCTGATCAGCAGTTACTTTATATATATATATAGTTTCGAGTGTAGTGCTTTAACGCAGGGCGCAAACCTAATCGCAGATCAACGAGAGCCAACCAAGATTCGAGAGTTCGAGACTCGAAAACGACCGATATTGGCGCGGGTATTTGGGGAGGCATACTTTTTACGCGTATTTTGCGCGTATTTTATACGCGCATTACACCCCTATTCTATTCGGCCAACTCTGGACTGAACCGCGACAAACCCGCGCTGTGTCACAGCAAACAAGTGTAAACTGCATTACTTAAAATCAGCTCATTATTTATGTAAACCTGTGAAGCTGTGTGCAGTTCAAGTATTATTTGCGGTATTATTTTCACTTTTCACTCGACTTTTCTATTGATTGTTTCTAATAAGCAGCAATAATTTTTAGAACAAGAAAACAATAATTTAAGTTTATTATGAGAAAATGTAATAAAACACGAAATTTAATTTAATTTGTCCAAGCAAGGCGTAGTTGTACGTAGTTCGTGGAGCGTCGCTGTCGTTACTGTTTTGTTCTTTGTTAAAGGATATCGATTGTTCGGTTATAAATATTATTTATTTAGTTAAATTTATTCAATGTCGCCGTTACACATTACATTCTTCCTCGCATCTCAAATTAAATATGATTTATAAAAACCATGTGTCTAAGCAACTGCTTTCTTCCCCAACTTCGTCCTGCTGTCTTGTGCTCTTTTGAAAGAGTAATAGTATATAAAATAGTACATTTTATGTAATGTATTAGACGTGCATGATTAATAAATTTACAATATTTGTTTGTAGATTAAGATAAAGAAGAACTTTGTCTTGGCAATATTTTATGTTGCGTTTGTAATTGCAATACTACGCTGGATGCGAGGCAGTGACCGTATGCCTGCTTTGCAGCGGCAGGCTTTAAAGTCGGCACAGTCCCTGCAAGTATAATTGCTGAGACACCGGCATTAGCTATTATATGTGTAATGCTGCTTTTTCCACATGCGAAGCATCATGCGTGGCTGCACTAGTTACTCCTACACCCTAATTAGAATGCATTATATGCACTATATATACACTCATAATTTCATCATTAATAAGTTTACATGTATAAGTAGAATAGGTAATTTGTTAAATATTAATTAATTAAAGGTCAATGGTATTATATTAATTGTAGGATAAGACGTTGATGTAGGTCTGATACATATCCTTGGGTACATCTGCTATCACCTCGAGTATCGTCTGCTATTTCTATAGATCAAAAATGCACTGCTAAATCTGCCGCGTTCTTCGCTGAAATCGATACATTTTCTGTAAGCATAATTCCTGAATGAAACACAGACTAATTTGAATTTCAATTGTAAAATATAATTTTTAAACACTCTAAAAGCACTCTACACAGCGAAGAACCTTGTGAGCGATCCTACAAGGTTTAGCAAACGCACCCCAGAATAGAGCGAGTGTTCACGAAACCAAAGTAACCCTCAACGACACCTTTCTCCGAGCCTTTCTCACTATCTTCCATAAGACATTAGCGCATTTATATTTACAGTATAGACCTGTTCTTTCTTCGACAATCCTACAATTCGTGCATTAGAATACTTTTTTGATCTTTTCAATTATTGCAATCAGTTATTAGAGTTTGTAATGTACTTCTATGTTATCCTTCACTACTTCATCCACCTGAGTTCCCGTTAGGATTTTGTATATATACTAGAAGATTCTCTTTGTTTGGATTCTTTCTTCCTTTCATTAAATCCATACTTTAGCAATTATTAATTTGAAGCGAGAAATATACCGATTCCACTAAAGAATTTTTTGATATAAGAGATTAACGTATTCATCGGATTTAATCGAGGATTCACAGTCACACTTAAAATTTGCAGCCATGCTTCAATATCAAGACTTATAGGTGGCAAAAATATGAAAATCATATTGATTGACTCGTTACTCGTTACTTCTGCTGTTACATCCAGCATACTCAAGGCACAATCTTGTTTCAAGATCTGAGCTCCCCTAAAAATGCCAAATCCTTTTCGACAAAATTCCCTTTTGATTTCTTGTCGGATTTCTTCCTCTTTCGACTCTAATGTCATTTTTATATTTTAATTGACTGTAATCGGTAAAGCGATCGAAAACTTACCTTTCTTGCTTTAGGATGAGGATCAAGAATACCAAGAAATCTAGATACATGTATATATCTTTATAGTTGCGTGAGGCTCGGAAAGACTCTTTCCCATTCTCGCCCTTAGGAAAAATGCTGAAGAGCTCTCTCCTCAAGCAAATTTTTTGCCAAAGGAGAAAAAAGTAATTCTGCTATTATTAGAAATAATCATAGTTTTTTAGATGTTTATTCTTACTGATTCCTTTGCTACATAAACTTATTTTTTATAAGGAGAAAATTCTTGGAGAAATAAAAGTTTATACAGATTCTGATTTGAAGACATCAAATACCATCAAAATGTGTGAATAAGCGTAATATATTATAGATATTAAACATTGTTCAGAATTTATATAATTTTGATCATAACAGAAATATGAATAGATTGATTGTCTGATTGATACTTTGATAGTACGATGCAGTTGACAATTTGACACTAGCTGACATCAGTTGTCAGTTTCCCAGTTGCCAGAACCAGTCCAGCAGAGGGACAAAGGTTATGCTATACATAAGAAAAAATAAAAACAAAACAGAATGCATATAAATAGAAAATCGTTTTTAGTTTTAAGTAAAGTACATACTTATTCATTTTACTAATACTTGATTGGGTAAGTTTTGCATTTCTTATTTAAATCAATAATTTTCTTAAATGTATTTGAAGTATTATTTTTGGTTAGGTTTTATATATAAAATATTGTTGTAAATATCAGTTTATTTTTATTTTAATGTTTATCTTCTATTTCGACGAAATGTATTTTAATAATATTTCTTTTTTATGAGAAAAAATTTAATAAAATTTTTATATTACAAAAATATACTAAAGAAACACTTGGATGTTGTAAATGATTTAAAAAAAAATTTGTAACTGATTTTCAAAATCATAATTCCAGCATAAATTTTATCACAATGAGCGATGATGAAGATAATCAAGCATTAATTAATGAAATTCAAGCTTTAAAAAATGCTTTAGATCGCAATGGATGTATTTCTGATTCTTCTTTACAACAATATGTGCTTCCAAAAGCGGAAACTGCATGTGGAAAAGATCAAATTAAAAATGTAAATATTGAAGAACCTGATAAGGATTTTAAGAAAAATGATTATTATGAAAATTATAATTGTAAAGGTTTACAAGATTTACTGGAATTAAATAAACAATTAATAGATTTAATTTCATTAAATCGAGATAAATTGACTGCCTTACTTGAAGAATGTACAAGAAAACAACAAATCATTGAAGATCAAATTTCCAAACATTCTACTTGTGTTAGCAGGATAGTTTCATTTAACGCTGGTATGCCATATTTTAAAGATAGAAACTATTTTACTGCTAAAAGAAATATAGATACAGAAACTAAAATAAGAAATGGTGAATTGCGTTTGCGTGAACTTCAACGTATTAATCGATGGACTCAAATAGATAAGACTAATTTATTAAAAACGATAAGACATGAGGTAACACTCACTTTGTTAGGAAAAAATGAACTTGATGAAGAACAATACATAGATAACACAATTACAAAAACGAGTCAATTACCGAATGATGTTAAAATAGCTATAGGATCATTAGGCACAATGAAATTTGACTGGTTAAAAATAGCTAATGAACTTCCTGGAAATAAACACAGTGCAGAAGAGTGTGAAGTCATGTGGAATATTTTTTTGCATCCTGAGATTAATAAACAAAAATGGTCTTCTAAAGAAGATAAAAACTTAAAACGTATAGTAGTAGCACACCAATTTGAAGACTGGGATACAATTGCCAAAGAATTAAAAACAAACCGCAGTGGTTATCAGTGTTTTATTAGATATAATACAAATAATTGGAAAAACCTTATGAAAGGTCAAAGTTGGAGACCAAAAGATGATAAGATGCTAACTAAACTTGTAACAATATTAAAAATTGGTGATTATATTCCATGGGGTTACATTGCCAGTTGTATGCTAAATTGGACAAAACAACAGGTATTGCATATATACATATATACATGCATAAAATATTATTGTTACTGTTATTATTTTCTAAATTGATTATATAGTTATTAAATACTTAACTTTGTATTTACTTTAGTGGCTTTCATAATTCATTTTTATCTAATAAGAATTAATAGAAGTTAAAATATTAATATTTTTATATATTTTAGAAACATTAAAATTATAGCATAAGTATGCTGATTAATAAAATAAAAGAATTATAATAAGTTTAATCCACATTATTAACTTTATAAAACAGTATATACATTATCAGTTAAAATTTATTTATTATAGGTTTATTTTCGTTGGATATACAGTTTAGCACCACATATAAAAAAAGGAAGATTTTCAGAAGAAGAAGATAGACAACTTACAAATGCAATAGCAAAGTATGGTACTAATTACAGTAAAATCTCTGCTCTTGTTATGACACATAGAACAAATATCCAATTAAAAGATCATTTTCAATTAGTAATGTCCAAAAAAAGTGAAAGCAAAAAATTGTGGAAAATAGAAGAAGATGAACGAATTCTTGAACTTCACAAAATGTACGGCCGAAATTGGAAAAAAATTGCTTCACAATTACCAAAAACATCAAGGATTCAAGTTAGACAACGATTCGGTGCCCTTTTACGCTACCAGGCAAAGGGTATTAGTTTAAAAGCTATAAATAGGAGTGAAGATTGTGTAACACCAAATTATACAACTGTAACATATACCACAAATACATCTTCGTCACGAGAGAATAAACAAATAGTTGTTAAGCATGCAAAAATTGATAATCAACTCATAAATTTTTTTAAAAGAGATAATATTCAGAGAAAACTCGAACAAAATCAAAAATTGTACCATCCAGACAAATTAAACCATGATAAACGAAAACTCTATGATATTTTATATAAATTAAATGCTAATTTAGATATTCCTAAAGATATAAGTGGTGAATTACAATTATCTCAATTTCATCAACAATTACTGATAGCTTTAGAAAATTATTCAGAAGAAAGGAAATCGAATTTGAATCAAAATGTTGAAACAATTAGGCTGAAAATGTTTGGACCATTAAAAAAAATACCTAATGAGCAACGATTTATACCTCCTTTACCGTTTGGATTTCGTGCTCCAAAAGTAAAAAATAAAAATAACATTAGCCTTAATTATTCACTTGATACTACCCAATTTCATCAAGTGGTAGTAATAATGCTATTGGAGACAAACAAACACGTTACAGAATACCTTGGTGAAGATACTGAAATGGAATTTGAAAAATTAAAGAAGATTATGACAAATAAAACACGCAATATCAGAAAAAAGAAAATTTATTCATTAAAATGTAAATCTTTTGCAAACTCATTATGTTTCCTTGATGATCCACAAGATACAGAGAATTCTGAGAGTGTAAGTTATTTTTCTTTTTAAGACAACATTTCTGAATAAAATGTTGCGCAAAACAAAATTTAATATATTTAATTTATGTGTATAATCATTTTTAATTATGTCATGTTTTATATTTATAGAATTTAGACACAGATCTTTCTTCTAAAAATAGAAAATATAATTGGGAATTAAATAAATTAGTTTCTAATGATTCAGATGTTGACAAAACAATTCTTGACTCTGCATCTGTACTAAATATCGATCCAAACAGATCAATATTACAAGCATATCAAGAGCTTTTATTTATTTCTGAAAATGCTTCGCAATCCAATGAGTCAAATACGAATTTTAAACTAACTCCAAGAGGTCAACAGGCTTTATATTTGTTTAAAAGACGATATCAACAATTATTTCAGATTCCTACTGGGTTATCTAGAATCGTACCTCCTGATACAGTAGACGAAAGTGTATTTTTACCTTCACTTGAAAAACTTAAGAAACAAAATCTTAAGAGAAAACGCCTAAAGTAATTAAGATTGTAAATACTGTATATACAGATTCAAAACGTAAAATACATTTTAAATACTGTATTTAGTTTTGTAATTTCTAAGTAGTTGTTACGTAATATTTTGAATTCTGAGTAAAGCTTTAAAAATTTGTTTTAACTTATTCATTGATATCATCTAAGAAGTATGTACTAAACTATTAAACGATAAATAAATTCTATTATTTTTTCGAATTCTTATCTTTTGAAATTATTTTTTACTAAATTGATTTTAACATTCACAGTAAGGTTGAATTATATGTTATGTACAGGTAGAAAATAACGCATTGCTTACTATTAAGAAATTTATTTTTTTATAACATCATATTGTACTGTAATTGTTTAGCATATATTTAACTAACATTATAGTAGAAGATTTAGCTTAAATATTATTTTACAAGAAAACATTTGAAAACTTGTATATCTAAACCTGGTACAATTGAGGTAAAAATTTTTGAATATGAATCAATTTAGTCATAAGTTTTGTGCATTATTATGACTATTTTTTTATAAATAGCGTGTTGATAAGTTTTAACTTTAACTATTTATATTATGATGTTTATAATACAACATGAATATATTCGTGAGAAAAAGATGTTTATCAAATATAATTTGGCTTACTGACTAATATTCTACAAAGTTTTAGATTCTTACTACAAAATATTTCGGCTAATGGCGATGTATACAAAAAACTAGAAACACTGAATATAATAAGAGAGCTTACAGAAAACATGTTCTGTCCACTATAAAAGTACAATATATTAGTAGCAAGAAATACACGTACACAATCACGCTTTAATTAAATCTTCAAATACATCTTAATCACTTTTTAATAAGTTTGTATATTATAATGACATTTAAATAAAAACTAAAAAATAATTATTCACACATCTTTAAAAGATTTAAATGCAAATAAATCACAAAATTTTTATAAATAAACTGAAAATATAATGTATAGATCAATAGACAATAGAACACTCAATTACAAAAACTATTTGGAATTCAATTTAAGTTTCTTTCACTTTTTTACATATCAATGTTTTTGCATTTTGTGCATTTAAAATATGATCCTTTAGCCAGTCATGATTATTGCACATCCAGCTGTGAATACACCCCATAGTAGAAGTGTTGCTTCTACTTTACTAATTAGAGATCTTAGGAAATCTAATCCAACTTTAAAAGTATTGTTCGTCACTTTTGGATAAGCTTTATCTTGAATTATTTTCATTTTAGATAAATATTCAATTAATGGTGGATGGTCGCGACTGTAAATTGGGAAGTAGTCATTTACCCTTACTCTTGTCCACCATGATTTAACCCGGGACCTGTAAGGAAATGATGATCTTTATATTTAATTTTTAATCATAAATTTTAAGACAATTTTGTATGTAAAATTACAAACAAAATTTTCATAAAATAAAAAAATGATTTTATTCTTTTGTATTTTTTTACTTACCCAGCATTCTGTGGTATGTACTTGTAATGGTACAGACTAGCTTTAATATATTTTGGTGGATTACCGCGGAAGGGATTATAAACATCATTTAAAAGACGCAGGACTTCAGGTTGTCCATTTAAAAGTCGGTATGTTAAAGACATCAACCAAGGATTTTTATTATAAGTATCCAAAGCAGCAAACCAAATTTGCCAATCAAGACGTGGTTGATGTGGTGCTATAAATTTGAAAAAAATTTTTATTTGTTCCATTGTAATGAATTGGTAATAAAATTTTCACATTATACTATTTTCTTATTAGTCATTACTTAAATTCATTTAAACACACTATAATTTTATGAGAAAACAAAAATATCGGTAAAACTGTGCTAGAATTATAACACTTAAAGTAATTACATAAATGCTTTAAAAACATTTAAAAGGTGTTTTCACCGTACAATACTGATAATAGGAACTTTCTCTATTTAGAATATGTAGCTATAATGTCTTACCAACAAAAGATACTGAATCATTAACATTTCCTGGTTTATATAAGAAATGATACTCTTTCCATGGACCTTCAATACTATTACTGCCTTCAATAATTATTTCTGGCCTACCTTCAGCTCCTGTCATGGACCTAAATATTCCATAACTATTGACTAAATGAAGATGATTTACTTTGGAATACATTTGTTTTAGTTGGGGAGGTAACGTTGTATTTAATTTTGGATAAAGAGAAGTTGTATATGGAACCTATACAATAATAAATATAAATAAAAAATAAACTTGTAATTAAATTACTTCAATACATTACTAATAAGTACATATATACTTACAACACTTATAGCAAAAATAAAAGCAACAATTCCTGTGTATAATAAAGTCACAAATGTTGTTATAAACTTTTTACGAATTCCTTTCTCATTAATTATCGAATTCGTTACAGAATTAGCTACATTGTAACCAAGTGATGTTAACGCTA
This sequence comes from Sycophaga agraensis, assembly GCA_018906755.1. Lineage (NCBI taxonomy): Eukaryota > Metazoa > Arthropoda > Insecta > Hymenoptera > Pteromalidae > Sycophaga > Sycophaga agraensis. Next base: position 2,995,180 of record JACCIE010000003.1, read on the forward strand.
TGTAAACAGAGATAGGAACCACACGAGTAAGAAGATTGTCAAATTGTTCTCGAGTAAATGCTGTTGAAAAAATAAAAACTCAAAACATCATTTTTATATTAATAATTAAAGTGATTTTCTAAGATGTTACCGATTTTCGATGAAATTGTCCAGTCATCAGTAAGTTTAAGTCCAAAGTAGACATAGGTACCATAAACAATAGTAGCATATACAAAAATACATGCAATAGTGGAAATATAACTAAAAATTTTGGAATTGTCTGTTTTAGATTTTTTTGCATAGAAAAATTGATCATCTAATAATGATATACTTAAACAAATTGCTAATAAATTGAAGAAATTATAGTTTCCTGTAGCCATTATATGTATTTGCATAAAAAGCTGTAATAATTAAAAAAATAGTAAATTTATGAATTGTTAAAATAATATCTTTGTAAATACATTACATATGTTGGAAAATTTTATAAACAAATAATAGGCTCATGTTAATAATCATTTCTTAATATACTTACTTGGAGATAAAAAGCTACAACCCTAACTTTTTTTATAGGAAAAAAGAAAAGAAAAGGTATGACAAGATCAAAAATAAGAGCAGCAACTGTATTTAGACGAAGATACCATAGTGGTAAATTGTGAGCAAACCAAGCTAATGGTGTTGGAAGACATTGCGATTGGAAATGTACACTTAAAGCTGTAACGTAATAATATTATTTATGTAATTATTTCAATATTATTACAATTATGTTTAAAATACGAAATATATAACTATCAAAAATAATTAATCATATCAGATTTAAATTTTTATAAAAAGTAATTTACTATCTACAGTATCAAATGTTTTTTATGTTGTGATAGAGTAGGAAATAGAATAGAAATATTATTTGCTATTGCAAGGAAAAAACAAATTTATATAGAAGTTTTAAAGATTCAATAAAACTATGTTTACGTATTTACCATCTAAATTCCACCAAAGTGGACAACCTGATGATAATTTAACTACTCCGGTGGAAAACAATAACCGAAATAGGAGCCAGCGAACAGCCCAAAATGTTAAAGAATCACTTGGTGTGCTTTTTCTTGTATGATTAGAATACCAAAATGGTGCAATAATTATACACAGAAAACCAGCTTCTAGCAATAGAGCATCCCTGAAAAAACCATAGGTATTACTTAATTCTACGATACATAATTATATCATAAAAAATCATAGATAACAATTTTTTTTTAATAGACTGAAGCACTCAAATTTTAATCAAAGTATTTTAGGGAAACAAAAAGTAGAAAATGGTTTATGAAATTTGATTAAAATCATTTTTAAAAACTACATTAAGAAAATTAATTTTGAATTTTATTTGAATGGCTTTGCTTAAAAGACTGTAATATTTTATATCTCATAATTTCTGTTAGATAAACTTGTTCAGAAAACATACATGTAAATACTTAGAATATAGTTGTACACAAATGGTTTAAATTACAATATTGAAACTAGAAAGTTGTATAAAATTTTACAAAATACTTTCATACTTCATTAATGCAAAAGTAAGAGAATTTAAGGCATATAATTAACTTTCATCACACCTGCAATTGATACATTATTAATTAAAAAATTTTGTAAAAAAATCTTACCATTGAAACCACATAAAAGTTTGTCCTATTTGGTAAACCGAATAATAAAATGACCATAATAATGCAAATACTGGTGCTGAACAAAATTTTTGAGTTACAAAGCTATAAAATGAAATCAGAACAATGTAATGTATAAAATCAAATAGATGCAATTTTGTAATAAGATATTCTCACCCCAAAAAAGAAAAGAATATTCCAAATAATGCCAAAATATCTAACATGTATTCTACATTTAAACCGAAGTATGGAGCAAACCAAAGCAACGTTGGTTTTTGATGAAATTTCTGTAATAATGTTGAACCAACATTAAGATCCACTTGAGTTTTAGCTGGTAATACTCCATTATCACCATAGAGTCCTAAAAAATTGTAATAGATAATTACTTATAAGAATGCATTTGATACTAAGTGAACAATATTAATTTTTTGAGTTACATTATAATTTGATTGAATATGCACAATTAATGTGTATTTAAGAAAAAACTTTAATATATGTATATATATATATTCCAATGTAATGATTTAAATCTGATAATTTGTGGAAAATAATAACATTTAAATAAATTTATTTACTTGTTAATTTACAGAAAATCATTTACTTGATATCTTTGTTTTAGATGACATATGATTTATAAAGTACAGTATGTTATATTGTGATAATTTTCTTGGCTACAATGTTTTTCTATTAACCTAAATTTTTTTACATATTTTACTTTAAGATAATTTCCTCATATTAAAAAGTTTGTTCGACGTACTTCTTATATTTACATGTATATTTATAAACATATTTTAAGGGGTAATTATGGGTGAAAAAAGTTTTTAGAGTTATTTTCCAAGCTTTTATATAAATTAATCTATGGTCGTTAAAAAATTTTCAATATATAGTTTCTCATACAATCATTTCTGTGCAAAATAAGTATCGGCGCAGGGTATCATCTTTCCTTTTTCGAATCCACCTTCACGCGCTGATAAACAGCGTTACTCGTCAACATTACATAATTCCTATATGTAATTACGATAATATAGAAATATTGCATAGTGAGTTTAAACAACTCAGATGACACACGAGAAAAAATAGTGAAGCAGTCAAAATTGAAAAAACCAACGATATAAATTCATTATTTTTCTTCTCGTGTATCGGTCTTGTTGCGGTAAGAGCAGAACGTAAGATGATAGGCTTACGAAGTATATTAATCCATAAAAGATAATTTATTCGTTCGGTAAACCTTTCGAAAAGTTTTTTATATATTTTATTTATCCAATTGAATTTTCGACGATACTTTTATTAATGAAATTATACTGTATTATATTAAGATGCGATAATAATAACAGTGTAGTAAACAAATATAGTATCCTTGCAACCCTTGTGAAGGGTTTTTAGTGGAATTATTAAAAACGTTAATTTACTAAACAAAATTATTATTTTATTTTAGTCTTTTATTTCAAATTTCTACAAATATACTAAATCCCCGTATCACATAATTGTTTATTTAAATAATAAAAATAATAATGAAATATTTCTTAACTTAATAAAAATATGTTTATGCTCATTCTTTATATTTAAATTTTGTTACTATAAAATTAAGAGCTGTAAGATGTCGCAAAATCATATAAATGATTGTTTATGAAATATTTCTATATCATTTACGATTGGGTATCTACATTAATGCAGGGCAGTTCGATTACACTATCCATGTATGGACATTTGATTAGTTTAGCATAACTTAAAATTTCCAAGAATTGTAGGTGCACTTTAGAAATGCATACATAGACTGTATAAAACATATTTAATCAAATAAAAGTACGATTTGCTGCTGAATCTCTCAAAAACTAAAAGCACAATCTCGGCAATAATTATCGATGAATTCGCATAGATTAGAGGTAGAGCAACCACATGTCTCAAATTCAGTACGACTCATCATTTTTTGATTAAGTCGGCATTTAGTATAAATGTGAAGTGTTAAAAGAAGACTTAAAATTATTACTAAAACATGCAGAAGTTGAAAAATTCTACGATTATTAGCCTTTAGAATATTTAGGAATCAAACTTTAATCACTCCGAAGCAGTAGATAAATGAACAATGAAAATGTAAAGTAGGAAAGAGACTCGTTTCTATTAGAAGCTTCATCAAAGTACCTCCATCGAGATAAAACTAGTCAAAAGCAATGAATTATTACCAACATTCGCATTCGCAAGTGTATAATACAATTAAAAAGATGACAACGAAGTCTTTTGCGAGATACTTGCCCGGAAGCTGCACGTAGAAACTGAGAAAGGCGAATAGGTAAACGATACAGATGCCCCGGAGGAAGAGGTTGCGCGTGTAGCGCACCGAGACCATCATCCTGATGGCTTTTTCCTAAATCCCACGAGCTTCCGAGAAAGGAGAGAGTTGGCCAGCTTCCTCCGCCTTCGGAAATCGCGCTTACAAGTACAAGAAACAACTGAGCTCTGAAACCGGCTAAATGAACGTCCCCCGCAGCGATCTCTTTCCTTCCTCGCTGCCCCACGCTGCCCCCTCGCAGAGTTACCACAGCGGCATACACTACGCACAGTACTCCCAAAGTCCCAAACTCCCAAGTTGAGAGCACTTAGCAGTTGGGCTTGGGACTTTCAATATTTCGAATACCGCATAGGTGGAATATATACAGATATAGTTATCCGCGTTACGAAGAATCTGTACGATATTCGATTTTAAGTGCAAACGAAACTTAGTGGCGCTAGTGTACTAAACGTCAACGTAACTTCCAATTTTCAAAAAGTTATTTTCTTAAAAAAGAACGATCATGTAGGATTATTATTTATTACTTTATATATATATTAGGCAATAATTGTTTGTTTATAATATGAGGTAAATATTTTCAAAATTCTATGAAATAAAATTAATGCACTTAATGGTACACCTACGAATCAATTATTCAATTATTAAATATTGATTTTTTTATATAATTTTTAGCAAAACGTTTAAGGTACAATAGTAGTAATTACAGCTTTCAAACATTTGAACATCGATTTCAGTATCTTATGTTTTATGTTTAAGTAAATATTTTTTAAAAAATCCTAATGACATTTAATAGTGTTAAATATGAAATCGTTTATAGTAAGTAAATGGTGTTATAATCGATCCTATACTATAAAAGAATTGAGAAATTTATCAAATTTGGTAAAAACAATTGTGTATCATAAAAAAACGTTGAAAATTATTGTTTCACAAATTTAGTTCATATTTGATGACTGGTTATAATACATATATTGATTATTTAGCTAATGCGCAATAAAATTTTAATCTATATGATGACAAAAATAGTTATTTCAAATCATTACCTTCGTAACTACATAACTTTAACAATAGTTCATTTGAATTAAATTGTTATTTTATATTTTAGTTAAATTTAACCAATCATTTAAATTATCTTAATTGGTATATCTATTTTCAGTTATGTACAAATGTAAAAAAAGAAATATAATTTATATTGATCCGAGTATAATCATTCTTGATTTATAAGAAATAGTAATTAAAGAATTTTTATATAATTTTAATTTATTAACATGGATGAAGTATAAGTAAATCTTCGCTTTTTTATCTAAAAAGTGATTCGATATTACTCTTTATAATTGTGCTAGATAGATAGAGCTACAATCTTCAGTCTGCACTATACTCTTGCTACTCCGTGGCTGCTCTGCACGTGATATTGGTCGCAAACCTTCACCCAGCTGAGTGATTGATCAATTGATCGTCATAAGGACAAAATGCTATAACACACTAGCGCTCCGGTTACTTTTTTGCTAGCGGGAACTAGCAGTACTTTGAGAACAAGTGTATATACATATATACATATTCCTGTAAATGACGTCATTTGCGCAATACCATTCTCAACTATATTCAGACTATTCCAATCTCGTGACCTGACTTGTGATCGAACATGGAGTAGCGGAATACGACAACTTAAGACAGCTTAGTAAAATATTTTATTTACGCCTTTCATTGTTGAATACTGATTGAATTTGATTAAGAAGTTATTCCTCTGGGAAAAAACTCTTAATTATGGCGGAACGTGCTAATATTAAAGAAATGATTCCAGCTTTGCCGGATGAAAATATCGGTGAGAATGTTTGATAAAAACAATTCAGCCCCTCCCACATAATTTTCAGTTTTAAAGTATAATCATTATTGAAAAGAATCCTTACCATAATGTATCCTGTTCATAAATCATAGATTTCAAGGCTTTCTTTTCTGTCACTATTATTTTAATTAATTAACACTCATTAAATCGATGTCAAATTATTACAAATTATTTTTTAATTTGCAGATATGTTAGCTGCAACTAGTATTTTGCAGCAACAAGCTGCGGATATAAGAAGTCAACATATTAATTGGCAATCGTATCATCAGTAAGTAAACAATATTTTAATGGCAGTATATGAATTACAGATAATAACTAATGTAATCTTGTTTATTTAAACTTGTAATATGTGTAGATCTCAAATGATTTCAAAGGAAGACTATGATTTCATATTAGCATTTGATACGAGTGATGCTGCAGCAAGAGAAACTAAGCTAAAGGAAAATCCTGGGCAAGCTGCAAAAACTTTCCTTAATTTACTTGGACATGTATCCAAAGATCAAACCATTCAATATATTCTTACAATGATTGATGACATGCTGCAGGTTAATATTTACTTAATAAAGATTCAAAACAACTTGAGAAGTATAAAAAATAATAAAATTAAAATTAACACAAATTTCAATTATATTTTATTATTTATCAGGAAAATCGCAGCCGAGTTGAAATATTTCGTGAACATTCTACAAGAAAAAGAGAGTCAGTGTGGGGACCATTCTTAAATCTATTAAATAGACAAGATGGTTTTATTATGAATATGACATCTAGGATAATTGCAAAATTAGCTTGTTGGAGTCATGATTTAATGGAAAAAACTGATCTTCAATTCTATCTTACATGGCTTAAGGATCAACTTAAATTAAGTGTAAGTTTAAATAAAATTATAAAAATATTATTGAATTAATTTTTATTACTTTCAATTTTAGATTTAGTATTCAGTGCATGTTTTAAATATGTAAATTAACAATTAAAATTTATTAGTTTATAATTTTATTTGTGTGCCTATCTTAACAATCTTTTTATTTGATTTCAATAGATATTGTAGTAGTTAGCGATAGTAGCTTCATTCAAGAATATGCTTTTTTTTAATGGTTTTGCTTTCTTCTATTAACATATTAATATTATATGCTAAAGTAGTGGTGCTTTGTTACTTAAAATTTTTGAACTTTAACTTTAAACTTTATTTTTAAACATTGTTACTTCAAAAAAAAGAGAAATGTTTACATCTTGTAAATCACTGGCATTTTATTATTTTTGTATGGTTATATAAGAGAAAGATGAAAATCTTTTACTTCATAAAAAAATGCTATTTGTAGCATTTGTATATTAGTAAATTTGCTTCAGATTAAATATTCATTACCCATTTTTTGTTAATATTTAATTACAAACTGTTATAAAAATTATTAAGTAAAAGTATAATTAATTTTATGAATTTGAACTTTATTAGTCATTCAATTAAAAATTTATAAAAAAATATTTTATACAAAAGTTATTCTTATTACATGTATTATAGAACTAAATGTAATTTATAACTGTTGCTTATCTGAATGGTGAAGGTTGCAGGAAATAAGTGTCAGAAATGTAGTTGGTTAGATTATCTTGGTATAAAGTGAGTTTTTTAGTTTGAGGCCCTTCAGGAGGGAAGCATGCATGCAGAGGTAGTACAGGAGACGAATCACACAGAGACTGGAGAGGCCAATGAGTTACATGAATTGCTCAACCCGGTTGGTTCCGTAACAACTCAACATAAATTATTAATGGTTGATTTATTAATAATTAAGTATCCATTATTAAATAAATTTCTCAGATACAATAAGAATATTAAAACAAAGCACCTTTGTAGGAAACACTAGTCTTTTAGAATTTTTAATTAATTAAAATTGCAAAAAGCAGTAGTATAATAGTAGTTTTTATTTAGGTACTAGTGCATGTAACTATTACTTCAATTCTTACATAGAATTAATTTTTGTTATGCATGCTTGATGCATCTACTGTTGGAATTGTACTTATTTTTATTAATAATTGATGTAAAGTACTATTGAAAACGTTTATAAAGACATTTTAAAGTTACACTATATTTAAATAAGTATATAATAATTTCCTTTTTGTAGAACAACGAATACATTCAGTCAGTAGCAAGATGTCTGCAAATGATGCTTCGAATTGATGAATATCGTTTTGCTTTTGTCTCAGTTGATGGTATATCAACTCTTATAAGTGTTCTCTCTGGTAGAGTGAATTTCCAAGTTCAATATCAATTAATATTTTGTCTATGGGTACTTACTTTTAACCCTTTACTAGCCGAAAAAATGAATAAATTTAATGTTATTCCTATTTTGGCTGATATATTGAGTGACTCTGTCAAAGAAAAAGTTACAAGAATCATCCTTGCTGTATTCCGAGTAAATATAACATTTCATTTCTTATAGTTATAGTATTGTTTGATGAAGCATGTCTTGAAGTTTAAATCATATTAGTAAAGTATAAAAAAAACTTTATTTCTCAAATAAGTTTGAAATTATTTATTCTTATTTAATTTTCCAATTTATAAAATTATTTGGACAAAGACTTTATTTGTTAGATTTATGGAAAGAGGCTAAATAATAAATAGGAGATATGTTATAGGGATTCTTTTATAATCTTTTGATTTTAAATTAAGAAAATGAAAAACTGCAGTTGTTTTCATATATAGATATATAGATTATAATTAAATTATCCTCATTTGCAATAATTATATATTACTTAAATGATTTAATAAAAGTCTTGACATGTACTAATATTCATAATAATAACTTAATCTGAATGAAAATTTTATATCAAATATCCATTAAAAATGTTGAAATAATAATTAAGATCTAATAAGTTTAATAAGATTGATGATAATAAGTTTGATAAAAATCCAAAAATCTCATGACATGATTTAAAGATGTTACTCAATTGTATTATAAATTTAATTTCTGAATAATTTCTTTATTAGAATTTGATTGAAAAAGTGGAAGATTCTCAAGTTGCAAAGGAACATTGTATTGCTATGGTACAATGTAAAGTCTTAAAACAACTTTCAATTTTGAGTCAACGTAAATTTGATGACGAAGATATTACTGATGATATTGAATTTTTAAATGATAAATTGCAAGCATCTGTACAAGACTTAAGTTCATTCGATGAATATGCAACAGAAGTTAAATCAGGTCGTCTTGAATGGTCACCTGTACATAAATCTGGAAAATTCTGGAGAGAGAATTCCAGTCGTCTCAATGAAAAGAATTATGAACTTCTTCGTATTTTAGTTCATTTACTAGAAACTAGCAAAGATCCACTGGTTTTAAGTGTCGCCTGTTTTGATGTTGGAGAATATGTGAGACATTATCCTAGAGGAAAACAGTAAGATACTTACAAATTAAAAAATGTTTTAATTTCTATAAATAATGTCAAAATAAAACTTTTTTTAGCATTATTGAACAATTAGGAGGTAAACAACGAGTCATGCAACTCTTGAGTCACGAAGATCCTAATGTAAGATATGAAGCTCTTTTAGCTGTTCAAAAATTAATGGTGCACAATTGGTAAGCTGGTGGTTAAATAATAATTCTATTGTTTTAACAATATTAATTTTTTGTTTGTACATTTTCTTATTAGAATAAATTTTAAATGCAGGGAATACCTGGGAAAGCAATTGGAAAGAGAAACTAAAGTAAGTGGAACAACAGGAACTAAAACTGGAACTCAGGTGCCTGCTAAAGCTTAAATTTTATCATCAAACGGCTCACGCTGCGTTATATTTAAGAAAAAAATATCGACATTAACATATATTTTCAAAGAAATAAGAATTGTGGTTGATGCTATTTCTAAAACTTACGATTAATTTAAAGGCAAAATTATATTAAATTATATAACTATATCTTGCCTCAATTGGATAGTACAGTTTTACATTCCATGGAAAAATGAAACATACGTGTAAACACATGAAAAAAACATTTGTTTTAATTAAAAAAAATTTTAAATGCAATTATTACGGAATGTTAACGAGTTTTATTATTTGTTAATTCAGTCTTGTTGATCTTATTAAAGTTATTATCAAAAAATTGTAATGTTAATTAACAGAAGTTCATTATCTGTGTATATACTATTTACTATATTGTAGATATTCATGTACAAAACATGTGCTTTTATGAACAATTCTATCACAGCGTGAATATTGAATATGAAATACAAAATTCAATTGTTATTTAAATGTAAAAAGCTGTGTCAAAGTATTAGTCAAATAAAAAGTATTATTAAAAAAATATTTACATACTTTATTCAAATTTCAGTAATATATACATACATGTGTTTAATAAAAATAATATGATATATAAAATCACAGTACATAATTTTTCTCATCACTCTAAACGCAGTTTAATCTACTTATTTTATATTACCTAACTGTTTTTTGGAACTATTTATATTAAATTTTGTTTGAATTATTTTTGTTCAAACGTTATTTTAACATTTATGTTACACGAAGTTAGTTGAGTTACTAAATACCTAAAAATGTAAGGTATGTCAACTTCGCCAAGGACTCCATTATCACCGCATAAACGACACCTCGTATTTTTTTCTCCAGTACTCATTTTATTAACAGGCATTTCCATATTTGGTCCAGTTAGAGTACCACAATTTTTACAAACTAAAGTCTAAAAAAAAACGAAATTCAAAATGATTTCCAGTGTTTGTATAATGAATTATTTCTAAAAAAACATTTACCGTTATTTTGTCTGAACAATGAAAAAGTCGATCTTGAAGTAAAAATGAGCATCCATGAGATATTAAAGAATCACGCTCCATCTCACCAAATCTGACACCACCACCTCTACGTCTACCTTTAATTGGCTGCCTAGTTAAAAGATCAACCGCTCCAGTGCTTCTTACCTATACAATTATTCATTTTCAAAAATATATATGTGCGCGCGTGTGTGTGTGTGTCTATATATATATCATTTATATTACAAACCTGCCATTTATCTGAAACCATATGACGAAGTCTTTGATAATGTACTACTCCAAAGAATATATCAGCAGTCATTTCTCGTCCATCTATACCAGAATACATTCTCTCTGTTCCATAATAGTTATATCCACCTTGTTCTAGAAGCTTACCAAAATATTCAACTGCAGTGTCATTTTCAGAAAATCTAAATGGAGTTGCATCATGTACTAGACCATGTACTGATGCCGATTTTCCAGCCATGACTTCAATCATCATAGCTGTTTCAAAGAAAATTAATTTTATGAATTATATATTTAATAAATATAAATTAAAAGTAAATGAATGCCACCTATCGTCATTCGGCTAGGAAAACCATGAGGATTAAAAACAATATCCGGAATTAACCCAGTTTCTGTGAATGGTAAATCTTCTGCAGGCCACTTTTGAGAACAAATACCTTTCTGTCCAGCTCGAGAAGCAAATTTATCCCCAACACTTGGATTACGCTAAACACGGAGACAGTAAATAAATGATAAATTACTTCTGACTTAAACGATAATACATTGATTGAAAATTCTACTAACAGGTACTCGTAAAGTTATGCAAGCTTTGCGATTCACGTTACTATTAAAAGTCCCACACATTTTAACATTATCTACATAAACAGCTTCTTTTCCACTATAAAGGCCTATTTTATATGTTTTATGATCTTCACTATAATAACTGTAAAAGAAAACTGTATTAAATTACAAACATCTTAGGAATCAGAAATAAGGATAACATATGTATGAATTTTGTGAGTTCACACAATTTCAATACTTTAAAAAAAAAATTAGTATTTTAGTAGTAACCTGTAGTAAGGATCATTCTCTTGAATTATAGTTCCAGGATTTGGAAGACCATCAGAATCCAATTTAGAATTGTCAGCATCATTAGGATTTTTAGCGAAATAATCACCTGATTCTTTTAGTTCTATGAATTCTGATTTATATATCATACCATGAGCAAATCCCCTTTCATATGCTGATTTATTAATTATCATTGCATCTTCCATATCATAGCCCTTCAAAATAAGGATATTACTTTATTACTAAATTATTTTTTTAAATTAATAATTATCTGTAAATGAGTATTGTTTGACGCACAGTATATGAAATAACTGCAACAATTGCATTTGTACCCATTGCAAACTCATCTAAATTAATATTATCATGATGAACAGGCCGAAACAATGGTGTTGCAGGAGTCTGTAATCTATACAATTTTGTCTCCGATTGTTGCTGCCATGTAAGACATGGGGTACCCATGGTTTGCTTACCCATCTAAAATATTATATTTATAACTTTATTGAGTAATACTGATCATTCATTACAAAAAGAAATTTTGTACACATATACATATTGATTACATTAAAAAATGTTTCAGAATTTTACCTGACATTGATACATATTTCGAGGACTTTGATTACAATCTGGCATTGGAATAAGACATGCTAAATTACTAAGGAAAGTGGTTTTTGAGAGTTCTTGATGAGTAGTTAACTAAAATCAAATATTAATTATCAACAATATTTAGTTACCAGTTGTTTTATTATTTCCAACTGAATAAAAATTATTCCTTACTCCTGCATGTGCTTCTTCTGCTGTAACACAAATATTTAAGTAAACTTGCTCAAAAGTTCCAATTAACTCTATTTTATTAACAGATAAGTTTTTAACAGGTCTCATCATACGAGTAGGTCCAGTAAAAAGGTAAACTGCTGGATACTGAGATGAAACATTTTTTTTAGGGACTAAAATGATTTCCATTGTTGGTGGTACCTATAGTTTAAGCAATATTTTAAAGTAATAATTATTTTTAATGTTTTTTTAACTAATCTATACTTCTACTTACTTTTTCATTGATTTTTAAAATTCGTAATTTATCAACAACTCTAGCTACAATATTATCCTCGATTAAACCTATCACTCTTCCATCTAAAATTACAGTGTAAGATTGTTTCCAATCATCAGCAATGGATAAAGGCAGCATTCCTAAATCTAATAAAATGGCAGGAACAGCATTTTTTAATTTTGGATCTGGATGTTTTGTAACTGTACAGTTCATTGTTAAATGATTAAGAAGGCCACAGGGTGCACCATCAGGAGTATGCACAGGACAAATAAAACCTGCAAAATTAATATATAATTTAAAAATAATTTTTTTAATAAACCCAAATTAACTAACAATATTTCATGTATTACCCCAAGCATCTGGCAGCAATTGTCTAGCTTCAGTTGTTCTCATTTCTTGAAAAAATGAACCTCTATGAATTGCTTTAAAGTGACTCATATAACGCATACGATTAATGTTTTCAGTCATAATAGACAAGCCTGAACTTTGCATAAGTCCTAAACCACTTTGAGATCTTATGTTACCAGTAGATAAGAAATTTTCCATTTGTGAATCAAGAGAAGAGTTAGCCTTAAGAATATTTAGCATTTCCTCTTAACAAAAATTATTAAATATATATAATTGTTTATTTTAATATATTAAGATTTCATAAATATAATTACTTACGAACACTCAATGTAAAATTATTGCCTACAATTTTAGCTCGTCTTACAATATTGGATCTCAAAATCATAAGCCAAGAATACAACTTTTCTTTTAGAACTTGCAAATATAAATGACCGCCTAATAAACATTCTTGCATCATGACAGCATCTGCACCTTCTACAGCACATTTATTGTCAGCTAATGCAAAGAGTTTTTTTGTCATGAAGCAAAGCAAATAAAATTTATCTGCGGGATCATTGAGATGAATGGCTATACAATGTCTAAAAACAATTTTTTTTAAATGCAATTATTACAATTTTAAACTATTATAAACTATGCATCAACTTACTTAATTATAAAATCACATACTTCAATGTCAGTGGCATTTAAAGGAAGTTGATAAAATTTTATCCTAAACATTTTACCAATATATGCTTTGCACTGTTCATGTGAATGTAAATCCTTTTCATGCACAGTTCTCATCATATTTAATACACAATTCTGGTAATACACATCATTATCACAACCAGCAGTTAGTGCATTATAAATAAATTTATCGGATACATTCATCAAACATTTTAACATTAATATTAAAGGAACATAATATAAAACTTTTGCATGTGCAAACATTAATTTTGCTGATCCATCAGTCAAGTAATGCAATGAATTATTCTACAAGAAACATAAAAATCAATATAAAATAAATTATTGTTCAAGATCAATATCCTTACTGTTGATGTATTGTCATCCTTAACACTTCTTAACAATAAACCTAAGTCACTAAAATTATCTCCTCGTTGTTTCCAACCAGATCTTTTTATGGCTATTGGATAATTTCTCCTTGTTAATAAAAGCATTCTTATTAAACGCTCATGTCCTTTGACAATAAAATATCCACCCCATTCTTGTTCATGTTCTTTTAATTTAACAAGTTCGGCTGGACTTAAATCTTTTAAATGACATTTTTTAGACTACAAATATAAAATAATAAATATAGAAGAATTAGAAAAATGTATAAAAGATCATTTATGTAAAGTAATTTAAATATAAAAGATTAGTGCTTCAAGGAGCACTTCCAATTAAATTAATAAATTATAGTATTATTTACTTTAACCATTATTGGTACTTCTCCTAAATTTTTTTCTAAAGTTTCCTGTTTTCTTCCATTTACTACCCAATCAATCTTTACATTCAATTTGCCTTTGTAAGTTGAAGCCCGTTGCCGACATTCAGTAGGATATACTTTGTAATTTTTAATACCAATTGTTCCGCTTGGGACAGTTGGATGGTTAATAGCAGCATGAATAATTTTTAGTTCTACTTTATCTCCATTAGCTAAAGTCAAATAGACTGGAAGTAAATTTTCTACAGCTTCAGAAAGACCATCTTCTAACATATAATTAAATGAATCTATATGAGGTTGTCCCAAATTTTGTAAAAGCTAAAAAATTATAAAATTTATAGAAGGTTAGTTTTCGATAAATGATTTAAAAACCTTATGTCTGTATTTACAGAATTCTGTTTTGCGGCCGGTTTTCCAAAATCAAAAGAAGTATTGGATAATTTTGGTTCAATCAACATTTTTGACGATCTTAATATGTAAATATTAAAAAATAAATAATGCTACACTTTCCCTAGATGTGTAATTCAGCGCACGTGTTAACGCTTCTCCGGATTTCATTGGGACACACCATACATGCTTACATTGCAGAGATATTTTTATTATTTGAATTGGATACACTGTTTATAGTGCCAAAATTCCCAGACAGTATCGTTTCTAATATATAAAATTAAACCTATACAGTGGTGATATTTTAATTTCTCAAAATACCCATTAAGCAGGTAACTATATGTTATACGGTAGATCATTATAGTAGTATTCATTTTTTTATTTGAAATATTTTAGAATATGTATATATATATAGACATACCCACACAACTAAAATTACAATAATTTATAAAAGTAGAAAAAATTATTTCCCTATAAGTTCTTGATTAAAAAGTATTATTTTATTACAAGAAAATGCATTTTTTTATTGCAATATGTAACAAAATATAACAACTATAATATTTAATTATAATTAAAAACTATTTTAACAACATCATACATTGTATCACAAAATTTAGATTTACATTTTTTTGAAATCATTTTTTCATCCATGCAAGGACAATGAAATTCTTGCATAACTTGTAATCTTTTGTTAACTGTATTTTCCTGAGCAACACTAATTTTTTCATTCTCTACAGCAGGAATAGCAATAAATCGTGTAATATGCAAAAGTAATTGATTAGGATCTATAATTGTCCAAGGTTCAAAAACCTTTAAAATTGGTTTTTGTTTTACATTAATTATGCAAGAAATTTCAGGTACATTGATTACAGTAATAAAATTAATATTTCTATCTTTCATAAAACTAGTTAATAAATTTGAAGTATCCTCAACTAGTATACATTTTAATATTTGATTTTTGTGCATCATTGGTAAATGTTGTATGATTTGGAGAAGAATAAATGGTTTTTGTAATATATTATTTGGTCTTCTGTGTAATTGATGCCTCAAAAGATTCACATTTGATCTTTCTTTTTTAATAGTTTCAAGCAATGTATTAACTAAACTCCCTCTATAAATTATAAAAATTTTAATTAAAATAAAATATTAACAAACATGTATAATGATCAAATTAATAGTTAAACAGTGAATGTAACAATAATTAAAACGGCTTCTTACTTTTTAAAATTCTTTTTTCTTTGTTCAATTAATGGATACTGTAATAAATAAGATTCTTTTATAAAATCTGATTTGGACTCTGATGTACTACTACTATCAATTGGATCTAAAGAACTCAATATATTTAAACTTTGATGATTTATATTATATTGAGTAGGCTTTATTGCATTCACACAGTTTGTTGATTCTAATGTACTGATATCACAAATTGATTCTGATGAGCTGGATGATGGATTTGATATATTTTGAGACAGTGAAACTTCATTATGTTTGAAAGATTTTTCGAATGTCAATTGTGACATTACATCTTCTATTAAATCACTTACTGTCTTATCGCTATCACTATCACTTTTAAGAAAATTAGATTCATCATTATTTAAACTTCTTTGAATAAATTCTGATTCTGTTAATTGAGATGAAACATTTGAAATATTGTTAGATAAACAGGGTTCAAAACCATTTAAACTGTTGTCATCATTATTTTCTATGCATTGTTCTTTTTTATTACATTCTATTACAATATTTTCTGTTTTATGTAAACTTGGATTTAGACAAGTATTTGAAAAAGGAACTTCAATGTCATCTGCAATTTAAAAGAAATAACAAACAAAACAGTTATACAGTTTTCGCCCAAAAATTAATTAATATACAATGTATAAACTTTTTAATACCATTTGAAGATTTTGTTGATGCAGTAATAAGATTTAATTTTTTTGTTTTTTTAATTTTTTTTGAAACTGCCCTAAAACCTCCGATTATAGGTGATGACGCTAAGCGTTTTCGACATAGTATTGGTGAAGTTTGTTTGAGCGAATCAACTTTAAACTGAGTATTGTTTGGTAGGTCTTCATTTGAGCAATAATCTATACGTTTTTCATGTATTTTTTTACTTATAATGTTTTTGTTTTCCGAATCAGTCATTTTTTTGTAATATAATCATTGTTAATAAAATTCAAGATTAATCATTGTCGTGTATTGATAAAAAGATCACTGAAAACATAGAATCATTAATATTTAGCAAGAACATATCACAATTGGCGGGAACACAGGATGCAACTATGCCAGTATGCAACAGTAGCGGCGCGTTGTGATGAAAATGAATTGCATGAATTGCGTGCATTTATACAAAGCATGTATGAGACTATGTGAGGCTGTGAACAAGTGTGATCTCAAGACTCTGAGGCGTGCTACTGCAGTTTGCGGTAAGTACACTTTGTAGCAGCTCAGCAAACATCAAGTTGGTATTACCAACTATATCCAACTAGTAACTACCAACTACCAAGCAGTACTGAAGGTAAAAATATAGTTTTGAACTCAGTAAACCTGAAAAATATTAGTATTTGCAAAATGCGGTTTTTGCTTTACAGTTACGACATTTATTAACTAAGGAAATTATTATTTTATGGAAAATCCATTTATTATAAAATCAAACATTGAATAATTATTATTATTCAATTTATTACGATTAAATTCCGTGATTATATCGTAACTATCACGAGGTTGCTGCATACTAACCTAAAAAGTGTCCTAGACTAAAGAGATTTATTTCAATTCTTTTCAAATAAAAATAATTGAAATTAAGATGAAACTTTTAACGCATAATATGTTAACATCAAAGTGTTTAAAAGGAGTATTGGTGGGTTACCCATTAGGAATTCAGGTAAACGTTATTATTTATCTAGTTATGATATTCATAACAATGATGAATTCTATTTACCTGTACAAAAATAATTCAATGAGTTAAAACACATTTTAAGTCTACATAATAAATTAATGAATTTACAGGCAAAAGAAGTAAAATTAGTAGAGGCAGACTTTAATTCAGAATTCATTGTTAGGATGATTCCTAGACTTGATTATTCTGTTTTATTTAATGCAGTTACCAGCGTAAGTTATAATTAATAATATTTTTAGTTAAATATGGCATTTTTAGTAAATATAGTTTTATTTGTAAAGAATGCAGTATGTTAATATTATATTAAATTTTATAATTTATAATTCTATAAATTAGATTTGATAAATTTAAAGCATAATTATTTTATGAATTAAATCTGGTTCAACATCTAATTATAATATACTACAAATAAACTTATTTCCTGCACTATAATTGAAATCTTAAATATTTTTTTAGTTAGGTTATGTAGATGAATTACCTCCTCAGTTAATTGAAAATTATGAAACCAATGAAGAATTTCTTAAAAAATTACATCATGCATTGGTTGAAATTGAAGTTATTAGTGGTGAATTAACATGTCCAGAATCTGGAAGAAAATTTCCAATAAGTGATGGTATCCCTAATATGCTTTTAAATGAAGATGAAGTATAGATGTTAATGAGACTTTACGTGTTTTTACTGGTTAAAAGCAGTATTCATTATATAATTTGTACAAAAAATTTTATAAAAAGACAAGTAATACTTCAATTAAACTTTGTACTCAAATGTTAAACATATTTTTAATAATTAATGTATCATTATAAAATCTATTTTTCTAATAAGTTTTAATGTCAATTTAATAAGTAGATTAATGATTTTTCAAATATTATAATTACTTATTTTGTAACAAATCTTTACCTCTATTACATTTAATCTAAGACTTTAATGTTATTATCTAATATAAATTAAAAATTTAAGTAAATTAAGTAATTTGTTATATAAATATGACGTTTTTAATGTTTGTTAAAAAATATTGATTTTAAGTTAGCTATAAGGCAACACATTCTTATATATCTAGAGTTACTATCCTTGCCAATGTGTTTACTACACACATAGTATCCCTATTTTCTCACATTTAGCCATTTTGGAAGCTCCTGAGTTTCATTCTCTAGTAATTTAAAAATTATGTACTACTTTTATCGTTCTGCACCTTAAATAATTGAAGAAATTAACTCTTTCCACATCTAGTTTAGTATATTTAATTTATTGATTTTCTTATATGTATATTTTGAATTTTCGTCGCATAACATGGCCTACTACATTAATTAGTTAAGACAATCTGAATATAAACATTTAATATTTATAGAGAAGTGAAGAATGTTAAAAATACTTGTTATTTAATAAAAAATTCTCTTATACAAACAGTTTTAGTTATTTGAATTTATAAACAACCAACTTAATCGTCTTACATGTACCACAAAAATGTAGTACGTTAATCGCGTTTAAGCCGTGAATGCGTGATTAATATTATCATTTAGAACTTCGCACTTTAATTAATTTTCTAAAAGTCACTTTAAATATACATCATACTTACCTCTTGCATACCCGTAACGGTAACTGGATGTTAATTTGAATAATCCAGATAAAAAAATTATTCACATTTAAAAATCGGTTTTTAATTCTTTTATGCTGTATTAAATAAAATTTCTTATTATTCTTTGTATAGAGTAAATATTTTAAAGTTTAAGAATGAATTCTACAACAGAAATAGTACTATAACGCGAGTTATATGATGTATTAGACACCATTATTTTTTAAATGTATTTTCACTTTATAAAACGCAAACAAATATAAATATCAAAGTAGTTATTTAATACAAAAATGTTTGTAAACATATAATATATAAAGAATAAGAAATTTGTTTTTTTAATTATCCTTTATTTTACAATATCAATAATAACTGTCTTTTGAGCGAAAAACATCTTCATTATTTAACTGGTTGAGTTTTGATCTGGTCTGTCAAAACATTTTGCTATTAAAACAGCAACGCTCTTAATTCTAGTTTATTATTTCCTTCCCCAACATGGACTTTCAAAGAATTTTCTAGGAATACCCATCTTCACACGTTAAGCTTCAGCCATGATATGATTTCATCTTAAAAAGTTTCCATCAGTCTCGCTCATCCAGGCTCCCATCTAGTGCGAAAAATTTCTATGAGTTTCAAATCTCAATAATATTTATTCCTTACATACTAATGCTTTTTAGTAACGCATTAAAAATGAATATAGATAAACAATGAATTTAATGTATAGAACAAAAAAATGTATCCGGTAAATGAAAAATTTTTATTTTCTTATAATTCAAAACAATCGTAAGTAAATTCGCGCAAAACCATCTAGAGCAATAGTTCGAGTTTTATGTTATGCGTCATTTGCATAACTACTTGCAATAGGGAAATTTTATATCGTGCGCTGTATTTAAGAATTTCGTGTTGTATAAGTATAGTTTCAACTATTGGTGGATAATCGGTTGCACAGATAAAGTTACAACGTGATTCTTGAGATGTCGATATTTTTACAATTATATAATCCATTACGTAATTTGACTTTCCATAAATTATCAAAAAGGGATTGTCGCGGCTTGTGATGAAACAAAAAATAACAAAAATGATTTTCGAATAATTGGATAATGAACATCTTAAAAATGTATGTATATTTATAATGTTAAAAAGAACCTTGATATATTTATTTGTAACAACGCATATTTCGCCAGAAAGTGTAGATCATTTCAATCTTGTGTAGAAAGATGGATGTATTCTAAATTCGATTTGAGATTTCAAATGAAGCATACGACAGGCTTTACTATTAGCCTTCGCAAACAAGTAATAAATATTTCTCAATTGATTTTTTCCTAAATTTGATAGAGTGATACTTTTATTTAATGTCACTCCTAAATACAGGAGCCTAGTAGAAATAAAGCGACACTCATCTATGAGCAGAGTCACTCTAGATTTATCATTCTCCTGTAAGAGAGTGATAATCTTTAAAAAAATTTACGAAGGTCTGTCATTTGAATTATCAACGAAATTTCTCTTCAATGATGAATTGAATAAATTACCCTTGAAATGCGCAAGTAATGTGTACAAATAAACGAATAAATGTACGAATAAAAATTAGTAAAATGATGTCAATAAAACTCCTTGAATAATTATTAAGAAAAAATCTTAATTGTGAATAATAGTGTAAGAGATACTATGCTTTAAACAACAAGCTTTTAATTCATAACCTTTTTGATACAGTTATTAAAATATTAATTTGTTATTTTAAAATGCCTATTTAATTAACAGGTAAACATTTCTTAACACTATTTATTCAAAAGATATTTTTTATTGTAAAAATGCATTAAAACAAAAAATATTGAAAGTTATAAACATTAACGAGTGTCTCCAAAACACTTTGTTTATTCACAGTTAAAAAAACTAATCTAACTGTGAAGCGGTCCGTAATCTGTATATCTAACAGATGTAATCGCTTAAAAATCGTTTATTTTGACAATTATAGATTTATAAAGGGCGCACGCATTCATTGTTTGTAGTAATTAACATACCTTTATAATCGCAAAGCCGCTGGGGCGCAAACGCATTCTCATCGCCAGCTTCGCATCTCTATAAAAAAACACCGCACGCATCGGCGGACATATCTTTTCGACGAATCTGTTTTTCTTCTCTATTAAAAGAATGGAGCTCGTATTCGACACCGCCAAGATGATATATTTGCGCTAGGTAGTCGCTGAATTTCTCCCTTGCTACGCATTTTCGCAATTTGTTTTCGACGAGTGAAACGGAGACGGACCGCAGAATCTTCAAATTTCGCTACGCAAAAGCGCAGTGCACGCGAAAATAAATTATATTCTTGATGATATTTTTATGCAAATATAATTTTGCTTTTTTAAAATTGCAACGATCAATTATTTTTTAAAGCTTCTGTTTTTATTTATTTTATTAATATTTACAACTTGTTTGTAAAGAGTATCAATTAAATAATATAAAAAATAACTTATACTTTGATTTTAAAATTCGATTAGTTGCATTGGAAAAAAAATAAGAAAAGGAATAAAATGAAGGGTTAAGCTTACCACTAATTAACTCATTTGCAGTTAGTATTGAAGCAATTATCTTTGAAAAATTAGTTTAGAATATACATACATATATAAATAAATAAATATATATATATGTACATATATTCAACAGTGCTGTGCAAATTTATTAATGATAAGGATAAGGAATAATTAGTAACATTTATTAACACTAAAAAGATACACGGTTATTTAATGAAAGCAGCTTTAAGCATTTCCTCTTGTTTTATTAATTAATATCGTTTAAAACAGTTTTTTCAGATTCTTACATATATAAAAAAAGAAAAGAAGAAAATTATACAGAAACTAAGTAAATCACTAGCATGTCCATTGTAATATCAGATAACACTAAACTAGGAAGAATTATTTAAACTTTTGTTATTGTTTTACAGTCTAAGTAAAGATACGTGTGTCCTTAAAACAACAAGATTTACTCTTGCGTTTTTATACTTCTTCTTATTCTTCTTCTCTTGAACCATTACGTTACGTTCACCGAAACGAATGCTCACATATGCTTTCCTTTTTTAAATGTATACGATGTATGTGTGTATGTTCGTGTATGTCAAGTTTTTTAGACAAAATCAACAGTATAAAAATCTTAAATTTCTGTTACAGTTCTTAGTTGTCGAATGGCTTCTGTGCTCGTCCAGATCTCGCTCCTGCGCAGACTCTCGAATTCTATTATATCTTATCGTATTATTTTATTCCGTTTTTTACTTTTATAAATCCACACTTAACCTTGATCTAGTTTTAATTCGATCATCAGCTTCGTTTGCTTGTTTTCACAAATATTACAATCTATGAATATAATTATATGTATACACGAGTGAAACTGCATTTCTCGTTAAGTGGATTGAGTTCGAGAGGGGCGTTGTGTGTAGACGAAAGTTCGCGCACTCTACCGCCGCATTCTCATCGGCAATCAAACTTTTATTTGCCATTTTAGGTGCGTGTTTTTATTCGCTTTGATTCGTAGGTACTTTCGGTTAATTAGTACCTTGGAGGCATCGCGTCTGCCGGGCCTGGGAAGCTAAAAGTTTAAAAAAATGAGAATTCGCAGGATTAATCGTATCAAATTTTTTTTTACGGCGCAGTTAAAGTATAAGATGTAACTTTCATGTTATATGGTTAAAATCGTTACATACGACAGTAACGAGTCTGTGCAATCAAATTCTTAAGGATAATTTTAATGTGACTGTTCGAATAGAAAATAAGCCACATAATTTTGCATTATAATGTAGACTATTAAACTGTAATTAGAATGTTTTACATTGTTTGCAAATATCTTTGTCAATAGTTAAACAAGTTCATATTTTAACTAGATTAAATTAAAAATAAATCATACATAAAATAACGTATTGATAATCATATCGATAACATTAATATTATTATTAAAAAATTTAGTGATATTCTTATAGAAAATATATAACTATGTTATGTTATTAATTATAATGCATCAAATTACAAATTTTAATTAATAATTGAAAATGATATGGCAAATATAAAATAGAAAAATTAAAGTTTTTAAACAAACTTTAAATTAAGCTATAGAAAATCCAAATACTAATTAAATTTACCTTAAAAAAATCACTGCATCATACTCAAGATGAAATACGCAAGCACTTGTGCAAATCGTCGGAATTAGAAAAAAAAGATCTAGTTTGATGCAAAAAAATATTCTTGTTTGTCTCGCAAGAAATGTCAGGAAAATCTTTCAAGACCGATTATTTTTTAGCAACATGGCTATTTCAGGTTTTAATAAGCAGAATTAAAGTAAAATTAAAGACAGAAAAATCGAATTTTCGTTTGTTTTTTGCCGCTAGCATCATGCTTTGTCGATCGCTTGAGAAATACGCATACGCACTATACAGATACGCGTTTGCAACATCGCCACCAAGTAACGGAGGTGTTTTTTTAAAAGTTAGTTCGCGTTATTCGCAAATTTTGAAAATTTTTGTGTGATTGGCAACAATAAACTGTTTCAAATTCAAATTTATCTTGTTTTTGAATTAATTAAATGTTTGAAAGCGAGATTCCGTACAAATATTCAAAGAATGTGACAAATTTACAATTAGTTTTTTAAAATGATACAGCTAAATTTGAGTCCATAATAATTGATTTAGTGTTGCCATGAGTAGATATGAATTTCATTACATCTTATACTTTTACACAGTATACTAATAGTGCCGCTCTGCGCAATTTAAAATTTTTAATCTACTACGCTTATTCGGAGTTGAACAGTTCGGATAAGCAAAAAAGCGACGAAACGCAAAAGAACGAGAGCACAAGGTCTTTTGCTCAGCTCAAAGTTCCTTTTCGAAATTTATTTTATTTAAAATATACTGCTGTATCGAAAAACCGCAAATTACTATTTACAAAAATGAGAATTATTAAAAAATAATTACTTACCGGCCAGCTCCGCGTGGAGGACCATATGGGTCTGGTCTCTCATAACCTTCTGTGTACCTATAAGAAAAAATTATATATATAAAAATAAAGAATGAAAATAATATACTTTATTATCATTTTTAATATATTGCTAAGAATTCATGCAAAATTTGAAATATTTTATGCTAACTTATTAGTATATATTTATTTCAAAGATTTACTGAAATACTAAAAATACTATGTGCCAAAGACTATATTTAATCAAAGAAGTATTAGAAAATTAAAAAATTTCAAAAATAAAAATTTGATGTTAAATTACATAGGAGAAACTTTGTTAATCAAAGTAATGTTTAAGAATGTTATCTGAAGCAATAAACTCTGTAACATAAGCCATCTTAACTCTTTATAGCTAAAATGATAATGTAACAAAATCTTTTATTAAGATCTAATTAGAAATACACACCATTACTTAAATAGTGATGTATTTTATGATTAGTAGATTTTTTTCTTAAATGAAAAATTTGAAAACGTACAAAGTTACATCCATTTTAAATTAAATGAAGAATGTAAATCATTATAGGCATTAAAGAGTTAAGAGAATAATGTTGCATTAATCGCTAGGATAACGCACCCTCCAACTTGATATCCACCACTGGGAACAGTTCCTCCAGCTCTTCGGCTGAACATGTCTGCTTGTGGTCCAGGACCAGTGTTGTAGCTAGGTCCACCAGTACTGTAGCTCGGTGCCCCACTGATTGGTCTATTTAACATTAAATTAAGAGTTAATTATTATTTAATAAAGATAAATTTAGATTCTACATTTGTAAAAATTATTCAGAAATTTTTAACAAAAACTTCATGTCTTTAGTTTTTATGAGCAAGTAATTGAATCTAACTTTGGGTGTACCAAGCTACAAACTGTGTTTCTAGTCCTACCAATTGATCCAGTACTCAGAATGGTAGATGCGTAACATTTTAGGAAAATAAAATTTTACAGCCAAAAAAGTATGTTGCAGTAAAAGTAAGGTAAAAGAAAGGTAAAATTAAGGTAAAAGTAAGGCAAAATTAAGGTTTAAGGAATGATTAAAAAGATCAATAAGGATAGGAAAATGAGTTGAAGTGGAAATAGTTTTAATATCTATTAGACAAAATAAATTATTTTTTTAATAATTAAAAAATTGCAATTATATTAAAGCATTATTGTATAACAAATTATTGTTCAAAATGATTTAAAACAATTGGAAAGAAGACATTCAAATATTGATAAGTAAAAAATTCTGCTTTTGTAAAATGTGTTGTTTCTTTGAAAACGACCATTCTTCTATACAAAAAAAGCATGGTGTCTGTTCAAGACTTTAATTTGGCTCAAATTTTGACTATATTTGTACCATAATAAAATCATAAAATACAAGTCTGTTGAGCTGTGACATTAAAACTAAATCATTTAAACATTCATAACAAGCAAAAGTTGTTTCTCAAATTGAATTGCAGCTATTTGATCAGATTACTTTCGAAATCAATAAAATGGCGATGCCAAAAAATAATAAGCAAATCAATAGATTTAAGACAGAAGCGATAAATGAGATTTTCAAGATGATTAGACTCACCCAACTTCACCGTATCCAGCGCCGTATCCTCCTGCGGCTACACCGCCACTGCCATTCCTCATGGGTCCGGCGGCCGTGCGGTCGTAGTCTGCGCGAGGCGCACCGTACGCGTCAGCCCTACCGGCTGCGAAATTGTCAGTGCGTCCATATTCGACTGGACCTGGCGCGGCCCGGTTGAAGTCGCCGGCCATTCCACCACTGGCCAGCGAGTAGTCACACACTGTTTGCCCAGAACCGTTCGCTTTAGTTTACACAATTAGTAGAATGTTTGAATAAGGTTGACAATTAAATCTTATAATTACAAGCTATTAAATATTAAAACTAAAGTATTTAATATATAATTTTAATTATATTTTATGCGGAATATGTAACACAATAGTAAATTACTAAAAAATATTACAAGAATGTTATTTTAGAAATATTTACTTTAATAAATCATGAGATTAATTTTAAAATAAACCATCTTTAAAAATAAGTTTAATGTGTGTATAAACTCATAACAATTTAAAAAATAGAAAAATTAATTGTAAAAATTGAATGAAATATAAATAAAAAATGTGTTTAATCTTTTCATAATTAATTTCAAAACAATAATATAATAAAAAAAAGCTTTCTAAGCGAGTGCCGAATTTTTAATTTTAACACAATAAATCCGATAAAAGTGGGAATAAAATGAATAATCTAGAATCGAAATTTTTTTATACAAAAGTAATGCTCTAATCTGTGCATTTAAAAACGGCAATCGCTTGAGAAAGACGTGAAGTGAAGTAACTATTTTAAATTATAGAAAATGTTTATACTTGGAAAATCTCGATTCCCGTAGTCTGTCCGAGCACCGAATTCTGCTGTTCTGCCGTAATCGGTCCTGCCGTAATCAACGGCTCCCGTTGGTCCATAACCACCTACTGCTCCACCGGCCGGGCCATATGCCCCCATTGGGGCTGTTGACGTGTATCCCATGGCTGCGCCGCCGACATTTTGGCCATAGCCACCCCGGTCGTTGTAACCTCCGCTGAAGTCGCCCCTTCCACTGAAGTCTCCACCGCCACGATTGTAGTCTGTATAGCCGCCACCACCAGCAGCCGACCCGTCATAGCCAACATTGTGTATTGGGAGTACTATAGTTCCACCGTTTCCAGCATCGTCCCATAATCAAGAACAAACGAAGAATCCTTCATTGCTTTTTCATCATTTGTTGCAGAGATGCAGTTAGGTTTTCGAATTACATTGAAGCCCCTAACTATCGTCTCGCTTTGAATTAAATCTGAACTCGTATTTTATCTCTGCTCTGGTTTTCTTAATCATTAATCTTTAACTCGCTCAAACGTTACAGTGCAGAATCTCGAACGGCGATCAATTTGAAGTTATGAAAAATCAATACAAGGATAGATTATTACTCGAGCTTAAACGTTTGTAAATTAAAAGTTAATTATTGTTTATAAGCTGAGTTCTAGGATATTATTAGTTTCATTTAATACAATGCAATGGTAATTGATGAATGATGATATGATTAGTAACCATTTCGTCAAATTCGAAGTTTTGAAATTAAACAATAACAATAAATTATGATTGTTATTTTAAATAATTCATGTAAATATTTTTTGACAAAATGATTACTGGAATTTAATTTTTATAATGAAACTGATTTTTATAAAATGTGTAAAAACAAGAAAAATAAAATTATAAGTTTGCAAGTTACTACGGCAATTCATGCAGTTAATATTAATACCATTCAAAACATTGAGTGTTACATTGCCTTTTTCGCGGGTGTACATTAATCTAATTTATATGCACTAAAAACCATTTTTGCAAGATAAATTTTTGTACCATGAACCAATGAGTAAACCTTTCCATTAAATTATGATTGATGTTAATCTAACAAAATTACGAACAAGTAAACAGACATGGAGAATAGATTTTTGAAATTCTTGAAAAAGCAATTGGTTGAAAAATCGTTAACTAAATAAAATTTGCATTCAAATAATATTTAATGATAATTATAATTGTGCATTAAAATAAATTCTTTGATACCAACTAAATCGGGATTCATCATTTATTTATTGGACTTCAGTGTATTTATATTAATGAACATTTATAAAAATGAGCATGAATCCATATATGTACTTTAAATTGTAAGTACATAACTATGGTTAAATGAAATGTAAAATGTGTGTATATATGATGTTACACTAAGTAAAAGCTTACCAGCAAATGCCAAATTTTGTAAGTTAGTATTTGTTGTTAATAGCCATATTTCACAAGTAAGAGTACTTCAACCAATATAAATGTGTCGCTTATTTAATCAAACACAACAAATTTGTTTATATTATTATATACATTTATAAATACATATCTATTTAACGAATTTAAAATTTTTCACTGTCTTTTCCAAAACAATATTATAGAGTGAAATGGCACACTAATTGATAATAATATATAGCATTTAAAAATACTAACTCACAATATATACATATATATACACATGTATACACATATGTACACATACATACATATTCTTCATGAACGAAAAAAAAATCGTTTTAGTTGCATAATATTAGTTTTAAAAGTACAAACGCTTAAACAAGGGGTAATAATCGTAATCTCGAACGGGTATACGATTGTGCTCTCAAAGCACTTCCGAGAAGGTTCGTGAAAACGTACGTGAAAAAACTTTAGATGTTCCGTCTGAATAATCATCAGAAAAATCATCAATTTTTTCTTTCAGAAGTTACGAACGACGCGGTGTATTTCAACAAACCTCTCCTGTCGTTATACGGACCGGGACGAGTATCGCGGCCTCCATCTCGTCCTCCTCTGCCACCGCGCATGGGGCCACCACGTCTGTCTTCTCGGCGCCCCCGCGACTTTCCAGTGGACTGCTCGACGTTGATGGTCGCCCCCTTGAACACCGTGTTGTGGAGGTTCTTTATCGCATCGGCGGCGTCCTCCTCTCGGGCCATGTGTACGAAGCCGTAGCGGTTCATTACATCGCATTCAGTCACCTCACCGTAGCGGAGGAACAAGTTGCGTAGCTCATCACTTCGGCAATTTTCTGGCAGACGACCGACGAAAATTTTCGTCTTCCTCTGTTCGTTCATACCAACGGAATTCTATACAGAAAATACAATTCATTAATCATAATTATTTCTAATAATTTTATAGTTTTAACAAAAATTACTTACCGGCGTGCTAGGCGACACCATCTTCTGCATGAAAAGAAAGTTGCGATAATTATTAATTTTGAAATAGTAAAATAATCACACTTTATTAAGGCAGATCTAAGTTTTTTGGTCTCCCATATTTATTTCAATATTATGAGTTATTCAGACAATAAAATTTTTAATAAATCTAGAAAAATATTTTTAAAAACATTGAATATGCCACCAAGATGGTATTCCAGGTTAAAAACAAAAAAATATAATTTAGTATAATCTCTTGTAAAGTCTGGGGACGAACGTATTCTAAGATTCTATTCAATACGTAAAATTTTTCGGAAGACACGTCGTGCCCTCTGATGTTGAAGCTTAACCTCTTACGAAGATAGGGATGCGAAATGGAACAAGAATCCATGTCAACTTGCACCCCAATGAAAGGACGCTCGAATATGATGTAGAGTTTGGCGTAAGGGTATCTTGATCAACTCTCCAATTTCATCAGAAATGATTATAATTGTGTAAATAATTTAACATTTTACAGCTTTCGAATTAATTTTACCGTCAAATAATAACGTGACGTGGATGCCAAAATTAACATTTTTATTAAAACTATTCATAAAATAACGTGTAATAATTCCAATTATTATTTACGACGAAATATAAATGTTAGCTATGTTATTTATAGGCATAGAGGTATATTTTAGAATCGATGGATTAAATAATAAAATTTAGTATTAATTTTATTTGAAAATAGCCGACATTTTAACAATAGTATTTCGAACAATGTAATTTAATGGAATTGAATTTACATACTAACAAATAATACGTAATTTGTACGTTTCATTTTATTGCCTGAATAACTACTTTAGTACAGTCATCGAAACAAGTTCGAGGAGTCGAACAAATCTACAAGAGCGTCACGGCATAAAAATGGCAGCCCCCGAATTTTTGTCTCGGTATAGAGTGCAAGATTAGCGACACTGGGCGAAATGCAATCGCTCTCATTTCGAAGCCGAACGTGCTTTATGGAGTACCAAATCCACTAGATCTTAATATAATCACACATGCATAATAAGTACAAACTTTACACTAACCAGATTATTCATTTTCGAATCAATCGAAAAAGGACTGTATTAGGAAGATTCCCACACAAAGCGGCAGGCCGGCGAGTGTGTTACCAACGACGAACGATTTTCCTCTGGCGTGAGTCAGGCCTTAGGGAAGAGAGAAGTATCGTTATAGTGAGAAAGCGACGCGACGCCAACAAACACGCGACTGCCTGCACGAAGACGCTTCGAAGCGAGGCGGAGGGAGCGAGCGGTGGCGACAGTACAGGGGAGTGGGGGCGATGGAAAAAAGAGCGTTACCGCGCAGCGCAGCACGTCGATATAAAAGCCGCGGCGCCCTGCCGCCGCCGCCGCCGCCGCCGCTTAGGTCGACTCGTTTCTCGTTCCCCGATCCCCGGTGAGCAACCCTAGGGCGGCTCGCAGCTTACGCCACCGCTTTCAAAGCAGCCTGGCACTTTTGCACCCCCGCGCTGCGCCTGGCCAAGTGAAAGTAACGCGAGCGGCCCGAGCCGACTCGGCGGCATTACAAGCCAGCCGTTCGCTGCCGATTGCATTTTAATACTCGCGATTACATTGTTTGTCCGACTACGAGGCGGACAAACGCAATTGGGTCCACCTACAATCAGGCCAGTGCTCCTCCTCCGCCTCCTCCTCTCGGCCTCGCTTCCCTTTCCTCGAATGCAAATTTTGCAAAAGTGGCCGGGAAACGAGGCTCGCGCGCTCCCCGCCCTCGCGAACTCGACGGATTTTTCCTACTTACGTGATCGGCCCGACTTTTTCCTTGGAGCGAGACTCGTTGGTACGCTGCGAGGAAAAGTGCGCGCGAGGTTTCGCCGAGGACGCGCACACGACAGGGAAGAGAACCGCCGCCGCTAGAGAGGTAGACAAATGGCGCCGCCGGAAGTCTGCCTCTCCTGTCTTCGTCTCTTCGCGTGCGCGCGCTCAGCGCTCCCCCTCAAGCGGCCGCCCAATTGGCGGGGGAAGGGACGGGAAGCTGCGCGAATGACGCGACAGGTGTTGCCGGGTTCAGAATGCTCCGTTCGCCCCGGCTCGGCGAAGTCGCTGTTCGGTCCAGCTGTCAACGACTTACCTTTAAGATTGAGTCGCTAGGATTGTAGGCGGACACTCGCAAATGCGAATCCTCGGGATAAAAATCAAGTTCCTTCACTCGTGGAATTAATGATCGCGCTTCTTTCGTGAAAAGACTGATGCTGACGAGTGACGGAAATGGAGACGGTCAGTCACGAGGGGATGAATGCGCGCGCATGCGGAAGCTGTAGCTGACGATTTGCTACTCCTGCTCGAGTATAACTGACCAAAATACAATTTTGACTGAGCGGACATGCATTTGTAGGAATTTTACTTTTGTTTTAATTAATGCTTGCTTTTTACAGCTACACCAATGATTGACTTTTAATAACAAATTCCCCTGCTTTTTAATCCCTGATTATTGGAAAAATGTACATTGGCGAACCTAGCGCCGGAACGCCGCTCGGCAAACGATCGGAATGAGTAGCTTCAAAAAGCTATTGCCAGATTTATAGGTTTCATGGTATTTATTATGCGTTTATTCTGCGATTTTTAGATTTTATGCAGCATTTCGTAAAGCAATAATAATTAATGAATGAAATAGAAATTATTATTGAATTCAACATGTGCGTATGAGAAAATGTGTTATTATCTTTAGGTCATTTGAAAAAGTTACATTCGCGCGCTATATTGAGTTAAATTAAAATGGCAACGTTGCGAAGCACCGCGAAAACTTGTTTCATTTTCGGTGTCGAATGCTATACCTTTGAATGATTAGTTTATGTACACAGAAATGTTTTCATTTTCCATAATTTGACGTTTGAGAAAGCTTCCAATCGAAGTTTTCAACAAATTTATTTTGCATTTAATTTCAAAATAGTAAATCGGTATTATTATTATCATGTATACATGTAATATTGCACGTTTGCTTATAGGTTAATTGTTGATACTCCAAATTAATGTTTTGTAATTTTTTCTAATTTAGTATTGTCTCGTTATTGATAAGATTGTGAACTTACTATATCGTTGCAGTCTTTATTAATCATAATTTTTTTTTCACTATACAGAAATAAATAATATTAATGCAATTTAGGCTCTGACAATTGCATTTTATGAGTAGTATTATTTTAAATATTGAGCTAATTATTTGAGTTATTAATGTTGAATTATTAAAAAAGTATAAAAGTTCTAAAATCTATAAAGTGTATGGTAAAAGTCACTTAAATTTTTACATTTTAGAACTGTAAACAATGACTTCAATTATTAAATTACATGCTGTATCTGGAGCATTAGACGAATCACCCCCATGTTATATTTTGCAAGTTGATGAATTACGAATTCTTTTGGATTGTGGATGGGATGAAAAATTTGATCAAGATTTTATAAAAGAACTGAAAAGGTATAAGTGAAATGATTTAGTTGTTTTTGCGAATAATACTTTAATATCTTTATTTGATCATAGTAAATGAATTTATTTTATAAATTTTAGACATGTCCACCAAATCGATGCAGTTTTATTATCTTATCCAGATCCATTGCATTTGGGTGCTTTACCTTATTTAGTTGGGAAATGTGGTTTAAGTTGTCCAATATATGCAACGATCCCTGTATATAAAATGGGTCAGATGTTTATGTATGATGTATACCAGGTATATTTATTTTGTAAAATTTAGTACAGATTATAATTGTATCCAACTAATGGTTAATGTTGTTGCAGTCACGTCATAATATGGAAGATTTTACTTTATTTACTCTTGATGACGTAGATGCAGCTTTTGATAAAATTGTGCAATTAAAATATAATCAGAGTATATCAATGAAAGGGAAAGGATATGGTGTCACTTTAACACCTTTACCAGCAGGTCATATGATAGGTGGAACTATATGGAAAATTGTTAAAGTAGGAGAAGAAGATATAATTTATGCTGTTGACTTTAATCATAAGAAAGAAAGACATTTAAATGGTTGTGAATTAGAGAGGTTACAAAGACCATCATTACTAATAACGGATAGCTTTAATGCAACTTATCAACAAGCTAGGCGTAGAACAAGAGATGAGAAATTGATGAGTGAGAATATATCATTATAGACAATTATATTTTACACATTTTATACTGTTTTAATTTAAATTTTTTTTAGTTATAAATTTTGTATTTATTTTAATTAAGAACTAAAAATTAATACAAATTTAGTGTATAATGTTTAATAATTTTATTTTTATTTTTTTAGCAAACATTCTTCAAACACTTCGTGGAGGAGGAAATGTTCTTGTAGGAGTTGACACTGCAGGCAGAGTGTTAGAACTTGCACACATGTTGGATCAATTGTGGAGAAATAAAGAGTCTGGCTTGCTTGCTTATTCTTTAGCTTTATTAAATAATGTCAGTTACAATGTTGTTGAATTTGCAAAATCACAAATTGAATGGATGAGTGACAAACTAATGAAAAGTTTTGAAGGAGCTAGAAACAATCCATTTCAGTTTAAGCATTTACAGTTATGTCATAGTATGGCTGAATTAAATCTAGTTCCCAGCCCAAAGGTATAAAATAATGTAAAATTATGCTTAATTTAAATACTAACTTTGTATTACCTGTTAAAAAATAATTGAATTAGAAACATGTTAAAGGATATTTTTAAAATATAATAACAAAGTTAATGTAAAATTATTACTTTTTTTAAACAAGGTGGTTTTAGCAAGTACTCCTGATATGGAGTGTGGATTCTCTCGGGACCTGTTTTTACAATGGTGTAACAATCCACAAAACAGTATAATAATAACGAGCAGGACCTCTCCTGGTACTCTTGCCAGAGATCTTGTAGAAAACGGTGGAAATAGAACTATTACTTTAGAAATAAAGAAAAAAGTAAAGTTGGAAGGATCTGAATTAGAAGAATATCAGAAAAAAGAAAAAATAAAGCAAGAACAATTGAAACAAGAAAAAATGTAAGATTTAATGTCCTCAAACTACGTTTATAAATTGTACGTGAATAAATCAAATTTATTGGTTACTGAACCCCTTTTTTGTAGGGAAACAGCAGATGTTAGTTCGGAATCAGAAGATGAAATAGAAGTGGGTGGACCAAGAGGAAAACATGATTTACTTGTAAAACAAGAACATAAACCAGGTTTCTTCAAACAAAGTAAAAAGCAGCATCCTATGTTTCCTTTTGTAGAAGATAAAATAAAAGTCGACGAATATGGCGAAATAATTAAGTAAGTTTGAAGCAACTCTAGCCATAATATTTCTAAAAAATGATATAGGTTACTTATTTATAATTTACTTATTAAATATATGATAGAACTGAAGACTATAAAATAGCAGAAATATTACCAGAATCTGAAGATAATAAGGAAAACGTTGAAGTTAAAAATGAAGAACAAGTACAACATCCAGAAAATGCTAGTGATATACCAATGAAATGTGTTCAAACTACTCGTACTATTAGTGTGAATGCTTCTGTAACTTATATAGATTTTGAAGGAAGATCGGATGGCGAATCTTTACAAAAAATTCTAGCACAACTTCGTCCTCGACGAATAGTTTTAGTAAGGGGATCTCCTAAAGATACAGATCTACTGGCTCAACAAGCTCAAAATGTTGGTGCACGCGTTTTTATTCCAGCCAGAGGAGAAACTTTGGATGCGACAACTGAAACGCATATTTATCAAGTAAGAATTAAGAAATAACAAAAATGTTTTCAATCAAAGCAAATTATTTTGTTATATTATCGTTGACGAATAAATATAAAACATTGATACAAATTGACAGGTTCGTTTAACAGATGCACTTGTTAGTGGATTAAATTTTTCGAGAGGAAAAGGAGATTCGGAAGTAGCTTGGGTTGATGCATTAATAACGGCTCGTGATCAAGTTTGCAGAGACGTTTTCATGGATAACGAAGTAGAGGATACAATCGAACGAGCTGAAAAAATTCTGACATTGGAACCACTGCCACTAAATGAAGTATATGAAATAATAAACAAAACTTTTGTTAGCATTTTGATAAAAACCATTATTTTAAATTTAAATTATTTACTAGGTTCCAGGGCATCAAACTACATTCATTAACGAGTTAAAATTGTCAGATTTTAAACAAATATTAAATAAATCTAACATTCCATCTGAATTTAGTGGAGGTGTTCTATGGTGTTGTAATAATACTATTGCGGTTAGGAGGGTACGTTTTTATATTAATGATCGTTATTTTTCGAAGTATTCGATACGAAAAGAATGAGTTAATAAAACACTCTTTTTATTTTTCAGCATGAAGCTGGTAAAATTATTCTAGAAGGATGTCTTTCCGAGGATTATTACAGAGTGCGTGAATTATTGTATGAACAGTATGCGATAGTGTAATAACTGTAAGAAGTAATTAAGGTTGTATATATGTACCATTAATATCTTGATTTAACAATTTACTAAAATCACCCGGTCTATTGTAGTTATAAATTATATTTTATACATTACGTAAATATAAATAAAATTATAGGTATAATATGAATTATGATCAAGATAACTAATTTTATAATAGTATATTTGAATTATATAATAACTTTCTTGATTATACCGTTGTTATTTTTTACACTGTGAAATGAAAGAAATACTCAGATCATGCATTAATTTTTTAAATTATACAGAAAGTTTTAACTAGTGTATATTATTTTGTATTAATGGAATGAGGTTGGGTTGTTTCAGTCCAACACCAATTAATATAATTCTGATGTCTTTTACTAACGTGAATGATTAATAATGTAAGCATTATGTGAAAATTAAAAGAATTAAACATTGAATAGAGAGCAGATAATAAAAAATGATGACAATGAGAACAGCTACTTTTAGTTTCTATACTGACGAAACTGATAGAAACTTTTTAATACCAAAGTTCCCAACATTGAAGGTTTTCCTGACGCACAGTTTCGTACGAAGAGTTAAGATATGCAAGAATAATATATATAAAATTTGTTTAGAATTCATTCGAAACTGAGATGAAAATTGGTATTTTTTATTATTTCTGAAATGAAAACAATTAAACATCTTTGTTTAATTTAAATTTATATCTTATGTGATTATAACGTCTGTTCGAATTATCTGCTCTTATTTTCATAGTCAATCAATTTCTAAAAAATACAAACATTTTGTAAACAAATTTAAATGTACCTCCAGGTATGCCTCGATTTATGCATAAAAAATTTAATAACAAAATAAAAATACAAATCAATAATTTACCGTAATAATACTGTAAATGTGAAGAAGGAATTTAAAAAAATATAGTTTTATTTAAGTATAAGAGTAACGGCTACTTTCATTTTCGTTGCATGCAACCGTACCTATTTACATTCATCTGGCTACATTTCTATTCATTTGAACAAGGAAGTTCTTTGCTTCGACTAGTTATTTTAGAAATTAGTATAAAATTCGTTTACATTAGGTTTATCGATGGGTATTGTAGGGATAATGTCGTTCCTAACTCGAGTAAAGTTTTTTCATCATTATTATCATGATTGAATTTAGTGACTTATCGCTATTAAGGATTATTGAGAACCGTTAAGTTACGGTTGAAATCCGAGACGATTATTGGCAAAAAAGTCAACGGCACGCGAAGAATGCCTTTTCAATCGACAAATAATAGACAAATGCATAAAATTCCACAAGTAATATGCAGGAAAATAACGAAAGGGAGTATAAAAGGAGAAGAAGGATGCGGGAGCCGAGGGACGGGGGGAGTAATCCCCTTGGGCTCGGGAGGCCGCAGAAGAATTGGAATTCGGAGGAAAAACTGCGGGAGCGGCAAGTGGTTGTGGAGAGGCGCAGGTAGCTCAGGGGCTTCCCCGCAGCAAGCCGTTAGCGGCCGACTCTATATTTAGGGTAAGTATAAGCGGTAGTCGGGAGCGGCGGCGGCGGCGGCGGCGCAATCACCTTAAATGTCGAAGGTCCGGCAGGAGCCGGTCTCCGGCCTCGTGGCTGGCCGGCGGCGGCTGCAGGCCTGATCTGCCGCGCGCACGCCTCGCTGCACGTACGTGCCGGCGGCGCACGTGTACCTCCCGGCTCGCGGGTGGCTGGCCGGGCGCACGTGTCCGAGCGCGCGTGCGAGAGAGAGAGGGGCCGCGTCAAAATTTAAATGCCGCGCCGCCGCCGCCGGCCTCTCGCTCTCTCTCCCTCCCTCGGCGGAGGGCCGCGTGCGGCCCGGCACGTAAGGCCGTTTAAATGGCCCGGCCCGGAAGCCCGGCCCTCGTGCTCCAGATGCGCGCGGCCGCCGCGGCTCACCCCGCGGAGAGAAAGTCGAACGCTGCGCGCACTCGCGGAGGATCGATAATCGAGGAGGCCGGCCGAGGTCGACCTCCGCTTCTCGGAGGGCCCGAATGGCCGTCGTCGTCCCCGTGCGAGGGGCGGGCCGCCGGCCGGTCTTGGGACGGCGGCCCGAGGTTCCCGTGGGCACGAGGAGGGAGAGCCGCGGTCGAGTCACCCGGAGCTCTTCCTCCGCCGCTGTCTCTCTCTCTCTCAGTGCCGGTCCCCCTCGCGCCCGCCGACTGTAAAGCCGGCCTACTGGCATTGTGTCCCGGCTCTCCCGAGCCTCTCCGCCGTACACACATTTTCACCTGCGCGATTTTACGAGGATACTCGTGCTCGGCCGACTCCGAGCGACGGCTACCGACTGCCGCCCGAATATATATGCCGGATTATCTTACATATGGGAGGCCGAGCACGTTTTGCTCCATTGGTTCCGTGTGCAGATGCGACTTTTACCGGCCCTCGCTTATCGAGCGACCTTGCCCTTATCGCCCCGAGCACAATTTCGCTCGGGGTTCTGCCGAAAGCGTGCGAAGCCCGCTCCCGGCTCGTCCGGTTATATTTAGCCGAGATCTCGGCCAAGATAGGGAGCATTTGCGTGGGTCGCAGCGGGTCTAGTTGCATCCGTCGATTGGATAAGATTGGCGCGTGCATCAAGCCCCTCGCTTCGAAGAATCCGCTCATTTGTCCATTGTTTCACAAGTGTCGAACGATGTCGCGAAGAGGCAGCCGGCGAGGCTTCCCCGATAGCCCGGTTAAATAATACGAGTACATTAGGAAACAATAATAATAAGGTAACCGGTGCGTGTAGACGCTTGGCCGTTAGCGCGGCTCAAATAAAACGGGAGAACGGCGCAAGGTCAAACGGTTTAAAAGCCGAACATCTGCACGGGTATTGTGCGGATTGAGTAGCTATATAGGCGGCAGGCCGCATAGAAACGGCGCTCGGAGAAATGTGCTCGGAAACGTACAGCTGGGAGAGGATGGCCGGGAGGCGCGGAAGAGGTAAAAGGTCGAGTGCACAAAAAGATGCAGGCACAGAGGCGGGACGGGTTGGCAGGAGCCCCCGTGAATAGGCGCGTCCGTGTGGAGATGTGTGCGGAGGACGGCCGGGCGGGAGGGCGTCCGGCGGATTCACACGGTCCCTTACCGGGGGCAGGCCGCGTCCTCGGCTCCTCTCTCTCCGGGGCTCGGGCCCGGGCGCGCGACAGGCGCTGTCTCCCTCGGGCGGGCCGCCGGGCGCCGTGACCCGGTGCGCGCCGCCTCGTCCCTCTTTCGGTCTCTGTCGCGCGCGGAGCCGGTGCGCGCCGGCCGCGAGGAGGTGGCGGCGCGCGCACGCCCCGAGCCGCCGAGAGAGAGAGAGACGGAGCTGGCCCGGCGCGGCGAGCCAACAGCGGCCCGGCCCCGGCGCCGCCGCCGCCGCCGCCGCCGTCGCCGCCGGCCGGCCAGGCCTCGCCGGGAGTCGTGTGCAGTGGTGTGCAGGGACCTGAGCCAGAGCGGAGCAGGAGCAGAGTGTGTGCGCGTGCCCGCGAATCTACTGCCCGCCCAGACTCGCGCCCGTCCCTTTACTCCCTCGCTCACTCTCTCTCTCTCTCTCTCTAGCGCTCTCCGCCCGCCGGCCGGGAGCCTCCTTCTCTTTCCTTCCTTCCTTCCTTCCTCCCCGGCCCCCCTCGCACGGTCTCGCTCGCTCTCGCTCTCTCCCTCGCTGCTGCCCCCCGGCCTCCTCCCGCGAGCAGAGCCGCAGGAACCGAAGGACCCGCGACAGGAACAGCGAGCGAGGCAGCCGCCCGCTCAGGTACCACAGCCGCCGGACGAGGGCAAGTGTGCAGCCGCGGTAAAACATGGCCGGTGAGAAGCGCAGCGCCCCCGAGACCGAGGACCCCCCGCACCAGGAGTCGGCCCTCCTCCTCGACGTCGAGGGCACCACCTCGAGCATCAGCTTCGTCAAGGTAAGCGCCGAGCCGCCTCCGCCCCCGCGCCCTGCCACATCACCGACCCGCGCGCCGCCGCCGCCGCCGCCGCCGCCGCCGCACAAAGAGAGAGGCTGCATGGCGCCGGGCGGCCGCCCGGACGCCACCCGGGAGTCGCCCTCCCGCTGATAGTAGGCGCGCCCCGGCCCGCCCGGGGGCCCCCAGCCCTCCCCGGGGACGTGCCCGAGGCGAAGGCTTCCTTTTCTCGGCCTGACTCGCGCAACCTCCGCGGCAGGGCCGCGCCGGCCTCTCTCGGCCTGTCCCGGCCTGTCCCGGCCTATCCCGGCCGCCCTCGCGATTCGCGAACCTCGTCGGTTGCTCCGCTGCACCGGCCGCGCCGGGCCGCCTCATCGATTCGCCCTCACGGTTTTTACTCCGGGCTCTCTCTCTCTCTCTCTCTCTCTCTCTCTCTCTCTCTCTTTCTCCTTCTGCTCCGATATATAGAATAAGAGGGAGAGGGAGCGCGCAGCGCGAGGGGGGAGGGGCCAGAAGACATTGCCCCCCGAGATATTGGCGAGGAAACGCGAGCCGCGCGGCAGATGCAAGCCTCTCTCTCTCTCTCTCTCTCCTTTTCTCTCTCTCTCTCTCTCTCTCTCTCCCTCTCCCTCTCCCCCCGGCGACCGTGCATTTTCGTGAACGAGAGAGAGATGGAGCAGGAGAGGCTAGAGGAGCCATTTGTGCGGCTAACGGTCTCTCGGCCGCGAGAGCCACCCCTCCCTGCCGGCGACGACGCTCCCTTTCCCCCGGTGGGCCTCGGCGCTTCCGCTTTCCCCGGAAAGCGGCGGGCACCCGGGTGTCGGCCGGGGCTCCTCCTCGGTGCCCTTCGCCGGGCTCGGGGGCGCCCTCGATCGATCCTCGTTATCAGTGCGCCCCCGCCCGGCCACCGGCCGGCTCGCCGGGCCCGCTCCTCTATATACGCCGGGCGGCTTTTGCGCCCGGCTCGCCGGCCGGAGGGGCTGATCGATATTCATTGTTCGCCAGGATTCGGGAACTCGGGGGAGCCACCGTGTGCGCCGGCCTTGGGGCGCGTGTATGTGCGGCGGAACTCCTGCGCCTCCATGTCGGCCCATGCTAATGCCGCTGCCCGTTGCATATTTCATGGGAGAGAAATTTCGCTCGCAGGACCTCGCCGCGAGCTCGCTCCTTCTCTTTCTCGCGCCGCGGACCTGCGTCGACTGTCGACCGGAGAGCGGAAATGCCTCGACCGAGTAGGCTTCCTCGTCCTGTAGGCGTGCTCTTCCTTTGCCACTTGCATTGATCCAATTCGGCCTCGCTCAATTTCGGACGAGTGAAAAAGTCCTGGCGCGTTACTTGGTCCTCTCCTCGCCAAACGCACTGTTGCCCAAATGCTTACGATAACTCTTTCCTTTGCTTGCAGGACTCGCTTTTCCCGCACGTTCGCGAGTTTTTGAAGAAACACATCGACGACAAGTGGGAGACCGAAGAGTTCAAGGCCGACTTGGTCAAACTGAAAGAGCAGGTATACCACCAAAGTGTTATCAAAACTATGATAGTTCATGATTTTGTACAAAAAAAGAACCACCTATCCTGCCCCAATGAATGCCTCGGCTTTGGAAAAATTCTTGGTTTTTAAACATCTGGACGAGACGTGCATGCAAATTGCTCCAGTTGAGGAAATATGTCAATTTTCTAATCATCGTCGGGTCTGTTTTCTACTTAAATTTCGAGGATAATGTAGTATGCGGTGATCCATGGCATTGCTTGTGTATAACGAGAAGCCTGTTGCTGTTGTACTTTGGAAAACTGACCTGAGCACCTTTTTTATCTGCGAATTCCTAGAGCTCTGGCCCTGCTGAATACTTTACCTGAATGACTCTGCAGATATTATAAGATTTATACGTCCTTATATACCTTTTCTCCTCGATTTCTTTTGTCTATGCAAAACTGCTTAAATAATTACCCTTTTCGTTTAGTCTAGTGACTTTCGAGTAAAATTTTATATCATAATTAATATGTTCACTTTCTAATGGCTATGTGAAAAATTAATTTTATTACATTAAACATTTATTGTATGCTGCTTAGATATTTGCTCAAAATCAAAAATCCTAGAAAAATTTAATTAAAAATAATCTGCATCACTGTGTAATAAAAATAAGACAAATATCCATAGTTTAAAGAAAGATTTCTCATAGGCCAAGGTAGACGAAGAAAAGAAGATTGATGGTTTTGTACCAATCAAAGACGATAATGAAGAAGAGGCGAAAGAATCCATAATTAAAAATGTTCTTTGGCAAATGGATAATGATCGTAAGACTGGAGCATTAAAACAATTACAAGGGCACATATGGAAAGCTGATCATAAACCATTAAAGGGACAGTAAGTTTAGAAAATAATTTTATCATCAAAAAATTTTAATCGAAATTAATTACTTAACTTTTAATTTTAAATAATAATTGGTTTTCAATTACACACATTTTTCTCAAAGATAAAAGTACAATAACCTTTCTTTTGATAAAATTTTCTAGTTATCAGTTGCAGATACTTGTCTTATCATGCTAATCTGCATGGTAATCACATGTCCAAAACTATTTCATAATTTTGTATTGGTTAAATAAGTTTTAAAATTTTAATCTTAAATATAAAGTTTAATGTATAACTTACAATAAAAATGTTTATTGCATTTAATAAATATATTTTTTGATTAGTTTGTATGTAATAAAATAATGTTATTAGTTTATATTTAATAACATATGTTTAATGTGATAAATTTTCATTAAAAATAAAATTAATTTTTAATTTTTTTCTATCGGAAACATTGGAAATTTGTATGAATTCGTAATTTATTTATG
The DNA here is from genome assembly GCA_018906755.1 of Sycophaga agraensis. Taxonomy (NCBI): domain Eukaryota; kingdom Metazoa; phylum Arthropoda; class Insecta; order Hymenoptera; family Pteromalidae; genus Sycophaga; species Sycophaga agraensis. The sequence goes on from JACCIE010000003.1 coordinate 3,037,270, forward strand.
TTTACAATAACTATCAAAGTTTGGTTAATATATTATTTTAAACTTGAGTATTTCTAGAACGTAGTGTCAAATATAGTCAATGTTTTAAGGTTAATTGATTTTTATGATTTTTATCGCGTTGCCAGTTGGAAATAGATTTTTAATTTTATATTGTGAATTTGTTATTAAAGGCATTATTATCGTAAGTTTGACAATCTAGCATTTTTACGTAATTACAAAGCATTTAAAAACCCATTTTGATAATTTTTCAAATAAAAATAGCTTTTTTATCATAACAAAGTTGAAAAAAATATTAGTTTATTAAAAAGTTATTCATTTATAAAGATATTGTAAATAAATTAATTTTATTTAAGATAAAAACATGTTTGCATTAATATGAAGTGAATATTTAGTATAATGGCTCACTTCTATTCAGTCAAATATTAACGTCATGAACATATACAAATTCTGCAAAAAATTATTATAATATTTAATACTAATTGAAAATTGATTCAAATACATAACTCATACAAGATATTCAAAGATCTAATTATGATCTAATGATCAATCCAAACTGACGAAGTATGATCCAAGTTCATCATTTAGCCATCTATATGACGTAGAGAGAAATTTATAATTAAAAATACTATATTTTGGATACAATCTTGATTTATGCAGGAAATATATCATGTTCATATAAAAATTTAAATATTCATTACTTTATAATATACAAAATTTTAAATTTGCTATGCGCGATAATAAAAATTATGAAACAAAAGAATGATGATTTATAGTAACCATAAAATATAAACTTATATGCAAAAAATGCCTATCGCCTAAATGTATTCACAAAATATTCGTGCTCGCAATTTTTACTATACCATGTATTAAATTTTTAGGTAAGTTAGAGCAGAATTTGTCTCTTTGGTACAAAATACAGTAATTATTAATAGCAATTATAGAAATATTTAGTTATACTTTTCTCTCTGTCTGCAATACAGTTGTATAAATAATTAAGATTCAATTTAATATAATCAGACATAAAAGTACTAATGCGGTCATGTTTATATTTTCATGAAAGATGTAAGGTATATTGTAGTGTGTTTATTACTTATTTATTTTAAAAATAACTTTGATTTATATTCTGAATACAGAATTTTTTTCATTTCTGAACAATTTGAACTTTTATGTGCCCCCACAGTCAGACAAAAGCTTTAGTATTTGGTAGAATATGTTGCTCATATACTGCTTCTGATTCTTATAAAATTAAATCGTTAAATAAAAAAACAAATTACTGATCATGCATTATTCATGTACCGAAATAAAAAACGGCACAAACACCTTACTAAAAATGACCAGAGGCAACATTATGCTTAATTAACTTACTTTTAAAGATTAAAAATCAATCAAAAAATTACGATTAACTAGATAGCAAGAATAATTTAAATTATTTCGGTTTTTCATGCAAAATCAAGAATAATGAATGTATTAAGATACACTGTTAATTGATATTGAGGTATTGAGAGTAGCATTGATACATGGATTCTAGTATTTAGAAAATAAAATTTGTAAAATATTAAAATGAGATCTTATAAAACATTCACGGTTGAATTAAGTTTATGTTTTTATATTATAGCTGGTAGATATATTATTGGTTTTGTTTTTGAGTTTGTTTTATTTTCTAAATGTATAATAATTAATAATAGTTTTCTTTCTAATCTTCCTTTTTGTTTATTTTCGTTTTTGCAATTCATGAAATGATGAATAATACTGTGTGGTACATAGTTATATATTGTCTGTTATATTTAAGGATTTTATTTTATAAGTACCAGAAGCTGTATGCAAATAATGTATTCTATGAGAGCTATGTTTCATATTACTTGTATATTTATTATTCTTAAATCGCTAAAGTAGATATTTTTTCTGTCTCCGAAGTTTCTTTAACTTTGATTGTGAGTAAAAGGGAAAAAATATTTGTTTCGCCATGGTCGATGATCGTACATATGATTAATTAAGATAGGAATTTAGTGCTATTCTCTTAAAAAATTGGCTTATGATCTGACATTGTTTGATTTGGTAATATTTCGTATATCATACATCTATAATCTTATCCAATGTCATTAAAATCTAATTTATAGCACAGAAATAAAAATCTATATTCGAAGTCAATCAGTTTCGATTTGTGTAATTTATTTTTATGTTCACGATTGATAAATCTGTAAAATTCTGTAGCTATATCCTCGTCACGTTTGAAAAATACTTTACTTAATAGAACAAATTTTATAGATTCACCTCTCACATTTTTGTAAAATTTAATAAAAATACATTAGATTTTTTAGATCAACTAAAAATTCAAAATAAAGAACCAGTAATATTTTACACTCAACGTATCAATAAAACCTATAAAATAACGTTTTAAAATATATTTTTTAAGTGTAATTTAAAATATAAGCAAAATTTTAATAACGTAATATTAGACATGGAAATGTTGTTCTGTTAATAATTATATTTTGATAAACATTATTCTTGAAACAGTTATAATCATTTTTTTGTCTAATTCATTTCATTTAACAATGAATCAAATCGTTAATAAGTTTAATGATACTATCTAATCAAATAAAATAATTATAATTTTATAAATTCTTTTTATTCAAAATGTCTAATGACTATCATCATATTAAAAATTAATTAAATGAATATAATTTAAACTATAAATTAATTTTTAGTGTTTATGATGATGTTCCAAAAGCTTTCGAAGAATGGACAAACAATGGTAAAAAGCTTTATATTTACTCAAGTGGAAGTGTAGAAGCTCAAAAGTTGTTATTTGGGAACTCGGTACATGGTGACTTATTAAAGGTATTTATCGATTAATTACTATGATACTAAAAAGGTTACTAAAAATATTTTCAAAAATAAAATAATGCTTTCAGTACATCAGTGAACATTTTGACACCGAAGTAGGTCCCAAAGAAGAAGCAGATAGTTATAAAAATATTCTTAAGAAACTCAATCTTGAACCTTCAAATGTACTATTTCTTACTGATGTTGTAAAAGGTGCGCTATACATTAATATACTTAATTCGTCATCTACTATAATACCATACATTTTAATACATTTTTAAACTTTCATTTCACGTTTCATTTTGAAACTTACAGAAGCTGAAGCTGCAAAAGCTGCAGGCTTATCAACTACCATCGTCATAAGAGAAGGCAATACAAAACTTAGTGATGAAAATAAAATTAGCTTTAAAACGATCGAGTCATTTTCAGAAATAACCTTTCAATCTGCAACTAAACGCCAAAAAGTAGAAAAAATAGAAGAAAACGGAGTAGAAAAAAAAAATGATAGTGAGGAATCTAAATCGGTAGCAGTGTCTGTTGAACAAGCTTGTGAGCCTATGGACACATCGGAAGACGCAGAACTAACAAAAAATGAAAATTCAGCTGAAATGAAAACTGATAATAAAGAAGCAGAATTAAAAGCTGAAAAGGTTGTAGAAGAAGCGGAGAAGCCCAAGGAAGACGAGAAAATTGTAGAAAAGGTAGATAACGCAGAAAAGGTAGCTGAAGTGGTGCCGATGGAAGAGGATTCAAAAGAGGAGGATAAGACTGTTACAAAGACTGAAGCTGAAAAGACGAAAGAATCAGCAGCAGAAAAAGAGGTTAAGGAAAATGGAAAAGAAAAAAAAGAAACTGTAGAGTGTGACACAAAATTAAAAACTGAAGTGGCTGTAGAAGTTGATAAAAAGGATATGGAGAAATCGGAAGAAACAGTAAAGAAACCAGAAGAGGAGCTGACGACAAAATCTGAAAATGTGTCAGAGGAAAAGAAGGTTGAAGTTACCAATAAAAGCGAACCCTCTGAAGCAGATAAAGTTACAGAAATGGAAACGATAGAAGCTGTAACAGAAAAAGTTACTCAAGAAGCTACAGAAAAAGCAGTGGAAAAAGCAGCGGAAACAGTAACAGAAGCAATTTCTACAACGTCAACGAATGAAGCTGTAGAAAAAGAAACGGAAAAGGTAGTTGAAAAAGTAACTGAAGAATCCAAGGAAACTGAAACAATTAAAGAAGTGGTAAAACCAGAAGAAAAAGACGTATCGACGGAGAAAAAAGTTGCAGATGAAGTCAAAGAAAATGGTGAAGCTAAGGCTAATGAAACTGAAAAAATTAACGAAGTGACAGAAAACAAAGATTCAGAAGTTGAGAACAAAGAAAATATCCACAAAGTCGAAGAGGCAACGAAAGAAGAAAAAGCACCGGATGGAGAAATCGAGGTAGCCGAAGAAGCGAAAGAAACTGCTACAGAGAAAGTTACAAAGAAGGAAGATACAGAAGATCAGCCGAAGCCTGAATCTGATACACAAACTGACACAGAAAGCAAGAAAGTGAACGGTACAACGACGAATAGCAATTCGACGAAAGGTGATGAGGAAGAAAAAGTACACAGCAACGGCGTCAGCGAGGTATCTGAAAAGACGAAAGAAAACGGCGACGCTGAAGAATCTATAAAAGTGAAGAAAACAGTAGCAGACGGTGCCGGAGAACCAGATGTCACCCCTCCGGTTGTTTCCGCGACGTCTTAATCTCGTTTGCCACTGCAGTCGTGTTATTTTTAAGGAGTTCTACATGCATAACCCCTCCGCTCCCCGAACCTTGACGATTATCTTAAAGTATAAATGGAAGAAGTGGTGTCTCCCTCAAAACATTCATTCGAAATCCTTTGTTTCCTACCCTGGTGGGCATTTTCTGTTACTAAGGATAATAGATATTTTTGTTTGTTTGATCCGCATTTTTACTAAAGTTTATGTAATCATAAGCTGCAAGTTTTAACTGCTTTTTTATTAAATTATAAGATCTAACGAATGTTTAATAAATAAGTGTCTTGTGATTTAAAAGAAAAGCAGGGAGTTTTTTACTTAATGCAAGATACTTGCATTTGTGATTATGTGATCAAAGAGTAAACTGAGGAGACGTGTGCTGTTAATAAAAAATTGCGGTGTGTTTTTGAAAACCATGTCTAATTCTAAGTAACACCCAGTGCTCATTCTCCAGCCATTTTCCCATCCTCCCATTTTTTCCCTTCGCCGTGTAAGTCGTACGTTTTCGTATAAAACGATAATAACTTTTATGTGACAGTTTTTTATAGAATCATTGTTCCTTCGACGAAGAAGTAGAGGTGAAAAAGAGAAAAAGAGCGAGAGAACGAGCGAAAGAGAGCGAGAGAGAGAGAGAAAGCGTACAGCGTGTTTCAGCTTCGGTTGTCTTTTAGACATGTGAAACATTGGTTGTGTGGCAGCGATTGCTGTTTTAAAACGTTCCTGCCGTGAAAAAGAAAGACATACGTATTTTTTATCAAACAATAGCTCCGATATGGTAGTTCGTTGATAAGTTTGAAGTGATACTTCAGGAAGGTTGATGATCGAAGGAGCCTTTCAAATAATGCTTTTTTATTCTTAATCCACTACTCATAAATCATTTTGTGATTTCTTTGCTCAAGGCGAATCATAATTTCGACATTGCAGTTTCTTATTTTTCTTTAACGTTTAATAAAATTAATTTCACTTCGCGCTCTGTGCACCATAAAAAGTCGGAAATTGCAATGTCCTTATATACACGTTCGAGATGAAAAAAGTAGACTCGCCTTGAGGAAATGTGGTCATTCGACGATTCAAAGTAACTGTGTCTTAATTTATTGATTGAACGATAACTTATTATAAGTTAAATTAATAAAGTATTTTTTATTATTTATATAACTTATGTATTAGGTAAAGGAGAGGTCGGAACTTTAAGCTCTGATAATGCCTGTGTTTTCTATTGTATGGACGAAAGTGATAGATCTACTAATAATTTATAAACGACAAAAGATTACTTAATTATCGTTGAGTGACTTCATTTTGCCAAGCACCCTATAATTTTTCTTAGAGTGTAAGGTAATCGAGCATTAGTCTTGGGGATGATCGAACTTGTCATTCGCTGTGAAATTATTTGCGTGTATTTCTCAACTTTAAGCGTGGCGTGCTGGTAAGCACCTCAAATTTTTTAACCTTTCAGTTTAATTTGGTAATAAATATGAGAAAAACAAAAATTTTAAAATTAGGTTAGGGAATCTCATAATTGGAGTATGATATATTCAATGTACTCTGTGCCAAATAAATTTAACTTGTCTTTGTATCTAATGCTTAAATATCCAGGATACAGATATGAAAAAATTTTTGCTCAGCTTGCTTTTCTTATTTTAATTTACGAATTTTTTTTTTATCTCACATTTTCCAAGCAATTTTCAGCGAAGGTACTTTAAGACTGAATCGGTAGTATGGTGTGGAGTCGCGAGCCGTAGATCGTGGAGGGTATTCTTTGTGCACTGTACTTAAGGGATTATGTTCTTGAAGCAGGCACCGAGCAATTCATTTTAATCTTTACGATAAAGGAAAAGGACAGTAAAGAACGGTAATGCGTAACACTTGTCGATTTTCAGATTTTTTAAACTTTGTACGGTTATCAACGAATCTGTAGTATGTCCGACCATTTTTTTAAATTGACTCCTGATTACATAACTTTTTTTTGCAATTTTTTTATTATCTTTTTATTTTGAAGCGATTTTCAAGCATGTAACTAACAAAGATTTGTAACTATGCCATTCTTTCGGATTTTATGTTTAGCTAATTAAATTAAATTTTTGTTTATTTTTGTACGGAATAGCAAAGATTATTAAGATTAAGAATATGATCTGTTGCTGCTATTTTATTCGACACATCGGACTGAACTATCACTTACACACATTCCCTTGACAAACATCGACTGATCGTTGAAGACTTGCTAATGGACTGCCAATTACTAATCTTAATAAATGGTCTTGCACTTTCCTACGGAACAATGATGGATTAACGTTTTTCACTGGCTGACTTTCACTATGCCATCTAGCATCATCACATTCATATCATCCATTTAATGTTTGCGTCAATAGTTGGAGATTAACGCTTGATCATTTTTGTTCCGTAGGAAGATGTATAATTCCTCAGTGAATGGAATTTTAAGTAATGGATTTAATAGAATGTTATTTTACATACTTTGATTTTTGTAAGGAAACCCAAACTGAGTTGTTGAGAAGTATTTAAGTTGTTTGTTAATGATCGTGTAACAATTACGTCTAATTCAAAAAACTTACAAAATGTATTTAAGATAGTTTTAAGATCTAAGAACTATTCTAATATTTAATAAGTAAATGTAATTAGTAATAAAAGAAATATAGTAATTATCAAAAGTAATATTTATGCAACTCAGTTTTGATTTTCTATGTTTATCAAAATTTAAATTTTATTACAGTCTTCGAAACAAACAGTTTGACTCTTCGCTACATCGCCTAATCAAGATTTAAATTAAAGAAGACGAACATTTGTATACGATTAATAAAAAATGATTTCTTTTTACAATTTTTTATTTAATTGTACTATCAATCACTTTTCGTGCAGCTGTTATTGTGTATAGATTGGATTAATAAATTTTCTTCGCTCGTATTTAGTATAGAAAAATAAACGAAATTCTACAAAATATTAATTATTCTTATTTAACCAACCTTTTTTGCCTCATATATTTTAGCAATTATTTGTGAACATTATTTATTTAGATTTATGACTAAATTGCTGGTCTAAGTCACATTTATTACTGCCAGTATTATATGAACTATTTCGAAAAAATAATGTGATAGTTAAAGAAATTATGAAAAAATTATTTTATTTTGAATATTAATCACATGAAACTTTTCATTCCTTAGAGTGAGTAGTCTATCACAATAAATTTATTCATTTTTAGTCTATTATCTTTAACGTAAAATGAAAAAAGTTTTAATATTAGTGTTATGCTTTTCTTTCACTTATTAATCTAAAATATTGTTAGACATTAAAAAGTAAGATTAATAAATAAATAACATCGAATTTGATTTGCTCAACTAGGTGATCTTATTTGATATTATATCGATTGCTCAGAGTTGATGAAAAAATTACATCGACACAAATCGCCTGTTATTAAATATTTTATTCATTTATGAACTAAGTATTATATAGAAAAAACAGATTAAAATAGTGTAAAAAAATAGCTGAATCATTGGTTAAAACCATTCCAACTCGTTTGTCAATAGTTTTTTTAAATCAATTGTTTTAACATTTGTGTAATATTCAAGAAAGAAAATGTGAAAAATTTGTTAATTTGTACGTACACCAAATAATTTGTGCATGCAAAACATTTGCCTCTTAAGATTTCGTTTGTTCCACTTATTATGTATTTAAACTATACACTACCTACTGTAAAAATTATTTTGTTAGATAATAATAAAGTAGAATTCACACTTGAAGATTGAATCTATCAACAAGCTTTTTGTCAATTTTACTACTATACTCTATATTTAAATAAATGTTAGACTTTAAAAAGTTCTTCTAAAAAAGTATTTTTTACTAACAATAATTCTTCTTTTACTAACTAAAACAGAAACTTTCTTAATCCGTTTATAATAATAGATGTAAGCATTCACGTGATACAGTTGCATGTTCTACAGTCGGTATAGAAGAAAACATTTATCCTCTGAGTAAGATACCAACTGCTAGGGTCATTGATCACATGATGTGCTATCCGTTGCACCAATACCTGAACAGAACTTATACTGTTACTAAGAATGAGGTTCCTTTGGAATTTTCGAGATGGAGCTACTTGGTTGGTTTCAGATTCAGTTTTACCTCGAATTTTACACGCATTATAATTGTCTCGTATTTCAACAATAGATCAAAGTAAGTAACTTGTTTCTTATACGTATTATCTAATCTTTTTAACAATTTCATAAACCTTTCGATTATTTATGTTCCATTATTTATTTTATAATTTCTTTTTTGAAGTTTTTAAGACAATAATTTAAATTCCATAACTTTAAATAATTAACTTTGATATAAATATAAAGATTTTAATAAAGTTAGATTATTTAAAATTTATATTTTTATAGCAGGATTCAAAATAATTCTACACAAATTACTTAAATAAAAAGTAAAACTATTAAAAGATTTAATTTAATATAATTTATTTAAAAATAATTTATATTTTGTTTTAAATTAGAAGAACTGGTATTTAATTTTACATTGATAGTAATAATAGCTAATTATTAATATTATTAAATATATATTTTAAAGATAGAAATTCTATAATTTACATATTATTTTCAAGTAGATTTCTAAGGAAAAGTGGTTAATGTGTATTCTAGATTAATATTACCGAATTATTAGTCGAATAAAAATGTAAAAAAAATAAATAAATATCAAAATTTGATTATAGTAACACCAAACAATTAATTTTACTATTGTTATATTGTTATTGCCAGGCAACTTTTCCATCAGTTTTGACCTTTTTACTTAAATGTGACATAATATAGATATCAAAATAATTATCAAAAAAATAAGTAGTAATAAGTATTTTATGATTTGTGCCTTGGTGTGGCATAAATTTATCTTTACATTTTATCTTTAATTGATACAATATCAAAAGTGGATGCCTATTTAATTACTAGATTATTATTACCATGATTACTAAATTAATTTTTCAATTGTTAACAAATTACTACCTAATTAAATTTTTTGAAGATATTCTATTTGATGACCTTATTTTTTATATCAATCAAACTGAAAATCGATCAGTTAAACAAATATTTTTATAGGACTCCTTGAATCATGACGAATTTTATTACCACGAATCTAAAAAGTCTAGTATAAACAACAGTATATTTTTATTATTATTCTTCTGTAGTCACATTTCTATGAATTTTTACTTTTCTACTTAGTTAGTATTATATATACCATTGACAAAAATCAAATTATAAGAAATGCTTATATATGGACAGTGCTTCCACCGTGACTTTTATTTTAAATGGCACCAAACGCTAAAGCCTCACGCCAAATTGATTTTGGAGTTAGTATACCTAAAAATATATTTTGTAGCTAATATAGCTAAAAATTGTTTAAGTTTATTCGATATTGATTTCCGAACAATTAATTCAAAAATAATTATTTAAATGATTCAATATAACATATACGATTTTTTTAAAACTATGGAGCTATAAACAGATGCGTGATAGATTCTTTAGATACATTCAAAAGGAGATTTAAAGAAAAAGATACGTGGATACATTCTGGTAAAAATTTACCAATCAGTCCATCAATATCCGTAAATTTTTTAGTGAATTTTAATATAAAATGTTACAAATATATGGTCAGCAGTTGCATAATTATAAATTCATTTTAGTATTTTTAAACAGTAAACACAATGTTTAATTTGCATTACATTTCTAGTGTTATACTATAGTACAATGTTGGGTTATTGATTAATAATATTAAGTTGATACTATTAGGCCACAAAGATAATTGTATTTGCAATGCATAGTAATTAATTAATACTTAAACTTGCAATGAAATGTACAGTCTATAAATTTTTGTTATTTTTTTATTAAAAAATGATGAAATCCATGAGTAGTTAACAATTCATGATCTTTCGACAAATAAATATACGAAAAAATGTTGTGCACTACAAGTTTAGGTCTAAAAATACAATCTATAGGTACAACTAACTATAAAATAACAATTACAATTTTTTCTTAAATAATTGAATGAACCATTAATAATTTTTTTAGTCAATGGGTTTGAACAACCATTTATAGCACAATGGATTGTATAGATATATAAAGTTCTGGGTACACGCAGCCAAAACTAATGATGTGCACATTTGTATACATCGATACATAATTTGTATTTTGCACTACGATTTGATGAAATTTGCATTGCAATTACTCGAGAACCAATCAGTCAAATCTTACAAATTGTTTATATCATGTCTGTATTGCGGCCTCAAACTTTATGTTCATTTTTCTTAAAATCGTTAAAACGCGTCACACAAATCACACTAACGTTGTTGGCGCGCACCGTTTTCCTATATACTGTTCACGTAAAAATGACCTCCTTTAGGCCTCGATATTTCGAATTAGGAGTGGACAGATTATTTTAAATTACGGATATTAGCATACTTTTATTTATATAAAACTTTGTTTTATAAATATTAATAATAACAATATTGACATATAATTATAATAAAATGATTCCTTGATGATGACAATCAATAACTCTATATCCAAAACGAATTATGTGTAATATAGATTCAGAAATGGCAGCTCGCAACTTTCGTTTTTTATCTGTATGTATATAGTTGATCATGCAATTTCGGAAGTGCTTTATACCGCTGTCTGTGTACCTAGGAATAACCTAAATATCAATCATCTACGATAAATTATGAAATATCCTTTTTTAGATAATTATATACAATTTTATTAATATAATTTATTGTTATTATAAGTTAAAAATATAGTGACAGACATATAGCGACAACTCGTGGGTGAGTTGTATAGTAAATACACAATATATATAATTTATATAGTTGAAATATCAAAATTGCTGTAGGCCGAAGCTTGAATATCATTGACATACCTACAAAAGCAGTTCTCTTAATAAAGAACCCACGCTAGTACAAGCAGGACACGACGGCAGCCCCGAACTAGGTTATAGGACAGACCTATATCATTATTTTTTATTTGTGGTGCTTTGCTATCCGTTAATTGTTTGGAAATCCGCTAACTCTTAAAATTTATTTATTATAAGTAATATATATAACTAAGCGAAATATTACAGTCATTATTACTATACTTTTTAGTAAAAAATGATCAGTCTGTAAACAATACGGTAAAAATTACTGTAATTTTTTTGAGTGTATATATATATATGAAAACCTAAATGTGTAAAAATGAATGCACTTCGGTTACGTAAATCAAATAGTTACTGCAGTTAGTTACTGCAGTACAATAAATTCGATTAATTTACAAAAATAAAATAAATCAGAAAAAATACATGAAAAATATTAGAGTTGACAAAAAATATGTTTGCAAAAATATTATTTATTTTTTTTATTTATGCTTCACCGTGCAGTAATCAAGAGTCCCCACTAAATTAAAGTTTAAGCAGATACTTATAGAAATATATAGTTTTAAAATATGCTGACATTTACATTTCACAAATACTTGATGGGATGCTATTAGCAGGTAGACTTTATGAATATAAAGTGAATCACATGTAATTTTATTTCAAAAATGAAATTTTCGGATCGAGCGAATATATTCGTCAGATACTCTAATGAGTCAATATGGCAAAATTCACAATTATTTATTAAAATATTTGAATTCGCAAAACATAAAAATCAATCCTAAAAATGCAAGATCACATTATCAAAGCACATATGAAATTCTGAAATATCATGATTTATACCAAATTTCAATATGATTCCATTTTCATGCTTCAGTGACGAAACGCATAGATCTAATCAATACTCAAAACACAGGAAAACTAAAACCTAAACGATCATTAATCTAATTCGGAGTAGGTAACTTTGACCATAGTTTTCTAAAAATTTTTTTAATTATTAACTGTAGAGAGGAACAGTCTTATGATGCAAGTGCAGCAATTGTTGTTAAAATAAAATTGAAAAAAAAATTGGACAATATTTCAATAACTTTAATAAGATCGGTATTCACCTGCTCAATAAATTATTTTGATTTGTATAAGAAGGCAGCTGTTAAAGTAATCTTTGTACTAGCATCAACAACAAATCACTGATCCAAAATAAAAAATATAATTTGCAAATCGACTCAGTAACCGAATGTCATGAGCTTGTTTATTAACATTGCAATACGTGTTACATCAAAGGTGTGATAGTGGTATCAATAGATACATACATTGACTACATATATAATATAGATAAAAAGTAACCATTTTACCTAAAGTTCAATTATTCTGCCATTATACTGGAACGTTTACACTAGTAATGAATTGAAAAAATAGATAAATTTTGCGGAAATTTCCTAGTTTTGCTCTTAAATTATCCATTTAAAAAATTATAAGTAGCAACAATGATCTGTCATAATCATATAGTTATAAGAAAAGCTATAGTTCGAAAGAACTTCGTGAATGGTGTTCGAGAATTCGAGTCTCAGAGTTAATAAATGGAAGTGCATAACACCCTGAGCCTTCTATATTACAAACAAATTTGCAGAATATTATTTTTTCATCGCACGCTTCTTGGCGCAGATCTATCTAATAATATTATCTTATAATATTGTAGAAAAGGAGAATTTTGGCCAATAAAAATTTAATATTGTCTTTTGAAAATTTAAAAATTTACATTGCCCAAGCTAAAACAAAAGAACAAGTGCATTTGAAATGCAGTGCACAAATAGAAAATACTTGCTTGTAGTTAAAAATTTTTTTAAGTATTAACAATATGTACGAGTATACGAATATAACATAAGTAAAAGTCAACGTTTTTCATTTTTTATGAGAGGCCTGCTGTAGACCCTCTGGGTACAGTTAGTTCTCAGTACCCAAATTTTAGTATAAAAGAAGCAATTTTTCAAACAATAAGCAAGTACCTATTTACAAGACATCTTTTTTATTTTTCATTCATCATTCATTGTAAATGCTTTGTTTTATTTACAAAATGCTGAAATCTACCTATTGGACCTATTAATGAGTTCGATTTAATTATAAATTTTTTTTCAAGTATAAAAGTCTTATACAATCTAATTTCATTTACTTTGTATATAACGGAATTTGGATGCATCATAACATTATTACTGTTTATATACATGTAGTACTTTATAATATGCCACTTTCTAAAAAATTTTTATTTGAACTTAAAAACATTTTAGTAATTATTTAAAGTGTAATAAAGTAAAAAGATGTAAAACTAAAAAATGATAGATCTATTAAACAAATATTGTGTATTTTGAGGTTCTTTAAATACGACTCTTAGAGAGTACAAAAGTGTAGGATGAACCATAGAATAAGCCGTAGAACTTGTTTTTAAAAAATTATTTAGGAAAATTTACTTTGCTACTGAATTAAACATCTAATTAGCAGCCCCAAATTTTAGAAACACAATATTTTCAAATATCATCGAGTATATGGTAAACTATCATAAATACTTAAAATTCTTTAAACTACCTAGAACAGTAACTGATTCTACTTTAATGAACATCTATCATTATAATTTAATAATAACTATTACGGCACGTTTTAAATAAACACAAACAATATACGATAAATTCATAGCATAAATTGACTCTTCCGATTAAAAAAAATTTAATTAGATATAACATTAGGCGTTTTTATATAATAGTACATATACTATTATTTTTTTAGTATACTATATGCTATATTGCAAAATGTATATATGCATCAAAATAACAATAATGTGTATGAACGCTGTATTCTAATCGGAAGAATGCATTATTTACAAGTTGTTAATTAATTTCAGTTAATTAATTAGTTTCTAATTATTATTAGTATTACTATTTATACAGTGAAAAAAAAATTATATAAGTTTATAAAAGTTTGTAAAAATTATACGAGAAATAATAAGTGATATGGTCAAGAAATATTTAATTTATAAATATGCTATTTTTAGATTATATAAGATTTTCTTTGTGTGATTAATTATGTAAAAATTATTATATATTTATTATTATTTAATCTTATAATATTACGATATATACAAAATTATAAAATGATGTAGCAAAAAGAAATAAAAAAAATCATTATGACGAAAATCACAAATAATCTATTAACCTACAATTTTCAAGATACAGTTCTCCTTTTTGAGGAACTATTGCTTGATAACTGCAAGTTAGATGTCTAATGTAGTACCAATTAAAAAATGTGAATTACTGTACAATTTTGAAGTTTGAAAAAAGTTATGCATGTAATAGTTTCAACTATGTATCAAATTATATTAATCGATTAAAAATAGCCTACACAACAATTGTTTTAACACTTCCTGTGTTAGTTATAAGAAATTATTTTCTTAATTGTAGTATTAAATATCGTAAATATTCTTTAAAATTATTTCTTTGAATGTCTACAATCTGTTCGCAAAAACATTTACCTTGTGCTACTAATGACGCAGATTAGATAAATAATTTTGTAAACCGAACGATTTTGTAGTTTTATTGTATTATTATAACTTTGCATTTAATGTGGTACTTGCTTTCGAAGCATCAACATTATAGTACTAAACTAGTATTACAAAAAGCTATTTTATTTAGAGACGATAATTTAAAAGGTAATTGTAATGGTTAGTTCATATAGTTAAACCTCGGAAATTGTCATATGTCGGGATCAATCACCTTCAAGTGTACATTGATGGGACGACCAATTGTTGAAAGTTGTGCCTGGAGATTCAACTGTTACTTCTATTAAAAATTGTTTTAAAATGCAATACATGTATTGATATTTCTATAAAAGATTTATTAAATTTATTCTATATAATTACTACATGTTTCTTAAAATTTAATTAGGATCTTATTTATATTGAAGGTCACTTAAAGTAGTTTCTCAAATTTAGATTCTATATTGTTATTTTCATTAGGACAAGTAGTTAAATCTTTATAATCACTGTTTTTAAAATTTTATATTTTTAATATATTAGGGTAATATTCTTAATTAATATTTTACAAAAATTTAAGGATTATTATTTCTAACCGAAATATCTAAACTAGTATGTATTATGCTTGATGGCATAAATGTAAGGAATAAATTATAGATATAATGTTTGAAATAAAAAAGTTACTTATTATTATATTTACAAATTTAATAGAAAAAGTCTTTAGTCAACAAATGTAGTATTTTTTAATCTTATAGTCATATAGTTTTCTGTGCAGCAACTAATATATGTTTTTCTTTTATTCTATAAATTAGATATTTTGTAATTATTAAAAAATATTACACGGTGTCTTTTAATTCCTTATCTCCAGCTATACGATGGGAGAGTTGAAGCAATTTTGAACATGAAAATACAGGTGTTTAAAAAATAGTAAAAATCAAGCCCCCGCGACCGAAAAGCGCGGCCTACTCGCCGCAGCGCAGCCAATGACAATAGTGGGAATAATCAATGGGAGGTAAATAGATACATTTTTATTTGTAAATAATTTACAAAATATTGCACAAAACACATGTTTATCGACGCTACATCTTAAGTCTACTTATAAATATAATTACACACTGTCACAGTATTAGTCAAATCACAGATGTAGTACAATTTTGGCATAAATATTGCTTGCGTTTTCTTTATTATCTATTAGCCCTAGAGAGAGTAGGGCGAAGCTATTGGGGCCGCAAGGCAAGCAGCGGGTCTGGCCCTGCCCTCTAGGGTTAGACGCGTGTCGATTTGTCGGTTAGCGAAATTATTAACAAAAGAACGTCGGGCCCCAGTGAACCGTCAACAGGGGAAAGGCAGGTCGCAGGAGTTGGGCCGCAAATCCCTCGCCGCGGTACTGCTGACGGTCCGCTGACGCCCAGTGTTCTTTTGTTGACAATTTCGGTAGTCGACAAATCGACAGGCGTCTAACCCTGGAAGCCGGGGCCAGACCCACTGCTTGCCTTGCGGCCTCGATAGCTTCTCCCTACTCTTTCTCATTGACTATTTGCGTTATTCTCATTGGCTACGCTGCGGCGAGTAGGGCGCGCTTTTTTGCCGCGGGCGCTGGATTTTTACCATTTTTTAAACACCTGTATTTTCGCGGGGGTGCATCTGACATTAACGCAACCGCAAAAAAACATGTTTAGAATTGCCTCAACTATCCCATCGTATAGTTGGAGATAAGGAATTAAAAGACACCGTGTATAGACCGAGCGCATGAAATGTGTCATTCATATCAATTTGACGATATTTTGACGGAATACTATGAAGCGATTATGCACGTTGTACACGTGGTGAGTTTTTGCTTATAATATTGACTGTGTTTTAATTATTAACGGTATATTCAGCTACATTTTTTTTTAAATGGAACTGACCGTGCACTCGATATTAGAATTTTAGTTTCCGATATCTTTATCATAAATAATTGTACATGTCATAAAAGTAGATAAAAAATAAATAAAAATACATGATTTTGATCTTATCAAATAAATATAGACGTATAATCTTTTGAGGAAAATATTTCACATAAACTAAACTAATAAATATAAATTATAGAATAAAAGGATAAATAATTAAAAAAGTGATATATAATTGCTTCTAAGTTTGTTGGTCGTTAGAATTATATAACATTTGGTTCCTTAATTCTATATAAGTTATAATTTGATGACGATTATTACGAAGTTTTATGCTCGAAAATTTAACCGGTAATTTAAAGGAAAATATTTTGATTGCCGTAGATCCAATGGAGTCAAAGGAAAAAGAATACGGGTCGATTGATCAGGTAGCAATTGGTAGTACGGTACAAGTTTACGTCCCCATTGATGCATTACAAAGTCCTCGTATTTGGCTAGATCAGTTGATTAACTGGGCTCCGAGGGAAAAAAATCGTCATCCAAGTCGGCGATACAGCAAGACTAATGCGTTTGAATGGAGCGTCCAATAAAGGCGCGATCCTACTGGTCGGCACGAGCGAGCGCGCGAGTGAAAATTTATGCAAAAGAAGCGGAGGAGAGGAGAGCCGAGAAGGTCGATGACGAGGAGAATGACGACGACGAGCGGGAGACGGGGCGCCAAGCGTCGGCAATTTCGTAGCCCCGATGGAAAAAGGGAAACAAGAGAGGGGGCAGAGAGGGAATAAGCAAGGGAGAAAGAAGCGAGGTAAGAAAGACGGGCGGCACGGAAAATGTTTAAAAGAGAGGCCTCGATGAGAAGAATAAGAGGAGTACGAGGAGGGCGACGGCGACGGTGGCGGCGGCGGCGGCGGCGGCAACGACGACGTCGACGGCGACTATACCCCGAGAAAGAGAGGAGCGAAATGTGCGAGCGCGCGCTCGCGATGGGTCAGGGGAAAAGAGGGGGTCGTCATAATTCCTTGAATTGAACGGCGGGTTATTCTCCACCAAGGTTAGCGAGGAGAGCGAAAGAGCGAGCGCCCGCGCACTCGCTCGCTCCCTCGCGGCGCCGTACCAGCCGAGTTGGAGCGCGATGAAGAAAGAGACGGGGGAGCGGGGCAATCGATAGGGGAACAAGGACGGCCTCACCCCACCCGCCGGCCGAGCGCCTGTGTGCGGCCCGTGCGCCCGCGCACCCACACCGCCAGGCCCGGCCGGCTCCCCCTGTAGGTGTGCACGTTTCGAGAGCGCGAGAGCACGCGGCGGCGATTGTCTGCGTGCGCGCAGGCGTGTGCGGGTGGGCCACACTAGCCGCGGGCCCGTGTGCGTATACAGCGGCGGCGGCGGCGGCGGCGTCGGCGGCGACGACGGCCGAAGTTTCTCTCCGTCTCAGTCGCGGGCTCTCGGCATCGGGGCCGCCGCGGCGTGGGATCGTACGCGCGTATAACGCAACGAAGAGAGGGCGTGGGAGTGAGTGCGAGGGAGAGGCGGATAGGCCGGTTGGAGGCGTCCCTGTTGGCGGCGCCACGGTCGACGACACGTTAAGAGAATGGCGGGCGCGAGAGAGACGGGGCTAGGGCCGCTGGTGGGGGCTACGTGTCAGGGCGCTCCGTCCCTCTCGGGCTCGGGGCCGCGGGCCGTCGGCGAGAGAAGGACGGGGCGCCGGGCTTGGGCGGGGGCGTCCGGGCGGCGGGCGGGGCGGGGCGGGGGGGGGGGCATAAATGGAGAGAGGGAGTGGAGCGGTAACGTGGGCAAAAGCAGCTCGGAGCCGAGGGTGGGGGCCGGGCGGGAGCGAGAGAGAGACGGGCGGGCAGGGAGAGCCGACTTTATGCAGCTGCGGGACGATAACAACGATGGGCTACAGGAGCGCCGCTATAGCTGGGGAAATGCCAAATGGGCTACAGGACCGTGCCGGCCTAGCTGTACGTACGTTCGCTCGCGCGCGCTCGTAGTGTGGCATGGCGGACGGGCGGCGGCGGCGGCGGCGGCGGCGGCGGCGGCGGCGGCACCAGAGAGAAGCAGAGCCAGCCGGGCAGCCAGGCGGAGGCAGGAAAGGCGCGGGAAGGAGAGAGGGATTTGAAGCGGTCTCGTCTCTCCTCTCGCTCCCTCGCTGGATCCGCGTTTCCTCTGGGCGCGCGCGGGCCGCCGGCCGAGAGATCGACAAGTCCTCTCTCGCTCGCGGCCTGACGCACAGGGGGCCGCTATGGCCGGCCCTCCTATAGATCCTTGGCTTTTTCTCGCTCCTCCCGGCGTTCCTCCGCCGGTCCTCCCCCGGTCCTCCCCCGGTCCTGCCCCGGTCCTCCCCCGTGCGCTTTGCCCGGCTGCTTTATCCGGCCCGACCTCCTTCTCCGCTCTTCCCGCGGGCCGTGCGTGCGGCGGCGGTCCCGGTGCGCCGAGTGCGCCGGGCATTTTTTCCCCCTCTCGCCGCGGCGGCGCCTCCTAACCTTAACTCTTTCCGCCGGCTGGGCCGCGATGCGTGCGCCGCGCGGCCAACTTTCTCGGGATTTGCGCGTTTTTCGGGCCTGCGCCATCCGCGCCCTCCGCGCCCTCCGCGCCCTCCGCGCCGCCCGCTTCATTATGAGCCCCCTCCGAGCTCGATTTGATGGCCGGCGCGCCCGCCCGGCCTCTATTTAACCGGCAAATTTGAAACGCTCCCAAGCCGCTCTGGATTATGCGCCTCCCCCGATGGGATCGCCGCCATTCGATATTTTATATCGAATTTGTACTCTTGTAACGACCCCTCGGCTCTGATAAAACCAACTTAACCGGGCTTTTACTACTGAAAACAGTTAAGTAGATAAGGTCGCCCGGGAAATTGCCATTAAGTAGTAACGGGAAATCTGGACGGACGAGAACCTTTTCTTTACCTTTTACTACGTCATTGCGTAAATATTATTGCGACTTACGCAATATTACGTATAAACTGTTTTTAGCGACAAAACGTAACCTCAAAAGCTAAAGCATTTTACGTAACCTTTGTTCGGCTCGAGGCAAAAAATTATATTCCCCGCTCCGAAAATCGAACGAAGGCGTACCCAACGAATCTTGTTAAAAACAACCTACGCCCGTTGATCATTTTGAATTTCAAAACCCCATTAAAATCCATAACTTCTTTTCTTTTTATATTCTCTTTTTCTTCTCTCTCCGCTGGAATGTGTAGCTCCGTTTGAATTTGCCGCTGATTATGGGCGACATCCGGTCGAGCTCAAGCGGTACTTTCAACGATCAGCTGATCTCGCGTCATTAGTTGCGAAGGTGTAGAGAAACGCAATGCGACAACTTGCAATTCCTTCCTATTTTATTTCATCAAACGTCACATTATGCTCCCAACTCATTAAATATCATTATATATGAATTACAAATCTAATTGTAATTACGTATTCTTATTTATATTAGATAAGCCATTGTTTAATTATGCATTAAATAAAATTTTCCAAGTTGGATCAATCTCTCAGAGGCATAAAGAGTCATTGCTACTTTTACAATCAGTATATAAATTACGCATACATGTGCAAGATTGGCACCTGAGTTAACCTAAACATGGTGAGAATTTTCTCTATAAAATGCCTGTTTAGGTCAAAATGCATGTTTTAATCAATTTGGGTAGAGCACTACGAGGTTATTACCAAAGTAATTAGTATCTACCGTCCTATGACAGATCTTAAAATTTATACGCAGGCCCATCAAATAAAGATCGTACGAAAAAAATCATATTGTGAGAGTAATATTTTTAAGAAGATTCAAAGTAATTTTACCGATACACTTTGAGAAATTTTTCCTCTGCAACTACGTAGCATAAATGTTGGCAGTTAAAGTGGCTTCCTCAGTAACTAGATTTTTATGTAGCTTTAAATGTTCAGTACCTAGTGTTTAGTCCTCTGCTTAGGGAACACAAGAGATTGGGCAGTTATTTTAATATGTATAAAACTACAGCAATATTTTTATAAATGGTGCAGTCTCAATTGATTTATTTAAGAAGAATTGTGCTCGTATCAAGCAACGCAGAAATTAATAACAGCTTTTTATTCTCTTCGAATACAAAGAAACTTAATCGAAGAATTTAATTATATTTTTAAAATGTTGAAGTAATTTAAGTTTTAAGTATTATAGATCGTATATTATATTGAAAAGAAATACGAATAAATTGCATTACATTTCTTTTTTAGTCCATGTTAAAAATGTAACTTGCAGTATACACCTGACCAGTACCCTTAAATAGCTGGCACCTAAATATAAATCGCGCATTTACACCTCGTTCGATTTTTCATTTAACTGTCTCGACCCAATTTAAGAATGTTTTTAATAAAGGATACACATTAATAAAAGTATCCTCGAAAAAAAATGTATTCCGGATACAGCGTGAAGGGAAGCGAACGCGTGCTTCCGGTGCAACGGAGGTAGCGTCCCAGGAAAATCTAGTGCAGAGGCTCGTTCAGCATTGTGCACAGGAATATATCTCTTTCTCTCTCCCGCTACTCGTGCTCCCGAATCGCTGGCACTAAAGGAAGTAAACAGACACTCAGCTGATGTGCGCGGTGGCACGGCAGGGCGCGACGCGGCCGGTACACATAACCGCGTTGTTGGACGCATTCCCGAGATTCTGCGAAAACGAACTCGTACGGTCTTCTTTCCTTCACTCACTAAAAGAATCTTTTGTCAAAAATCTTTTAAATGCAAAAAAAATGCATTACTGAATACGCTTAAAAACATTCTTTTGGTTTCTAGAGGAAAATTACTTTTGCATTAGCAGAGGTACGAAGACAATTCTGAAAAATTAATAAACAATATTATTATAAAAAAAAACTTATTTGGTTTTTAATAAAAATATCTTTACGCTAGATTTAAAAAATTACACTTTTTGAATTTGATAACAATACATTTTCTACTTAAAGGCAAAAATAAAACTGACACAACTAATTATGATTAAAATATACATATACATCTTTTCATTAAAAGTACGTGTATAAAAGACTATTATTCCATTTACTAACAAATGGAAATTATGTATGCATTAAAATAATGTTTTAGGTAGAAGTTTTATAACAAAAGCCTGTTTTTCTGAGTATACATATATCCTCATCTTCGTATCGATGGCTTTTGAAAACTTTCGACGGAAAATTGGATGATCATCGACATGGTTCTGTATTAAGTATATCCTTTCAGCGCTAATTTTCAATGCCAAAGAGAATTTGAGCTCGAGTTGAAAAGCTTGAAAAGTTTCATTAGTGCTTTGATACAGCGAACGAAAAGCAACTGAAACATTATATGCCAACGAAAATGCTTCTATTTCATTCTATAGTTTTTGAAACATAATTCCCGGTTAATTTTCGGTACCTTTCATACATTCGCGAGGGTGACGCGCCTCGAGGCAAGAAAAACCCAGCACACGCAGCTGAATCGCAATGCGAGAAAATGATAAAAGGTCAGAACGATTCGGCCTCGTGGCTGCCAAGGGGCTCGCGTTAAACCGTCGAATGATTTACGGGCGCCCCGATGTTCGCGCCGCGGCGATAATTGAGGAGGAGCCGACACCCGGGGACCGCGCACATATACTCAACGAGCGTCATCGCGGAACTTGAGCGCCGGCCCCGGAGATCGGGCGGCCCGTCAATTTTCAACGAGTCGTGCGATGAGCAATCTTGATTGAAAAGACGCTAGATGTGTCTTAGAACTTTGGCCTGGCACCCGTGGCCCATGCTAAGCGACTCTTTTCAAGCGGGCCCGCGAACTGATTTCATTGTTTACACGGCAGGCGAGTTACGCCGATCGAAATGTAACTGCTCGGAGACGCTGCTTTTTTATCATGTTTTTTTAAGTGTTGGTTTCAGTATGTTATTCCGACAGTGAACGGAGTGGTGATCCACTGTTGGTTGGTTATATTTCTCCGTGCTCCGTAATTCTACTGCATTCGTCTAAACTATCAATGTATCGGAAAAAGTTGTTTTCGCAATTGAAAAAGTGTTAATTTTTCAAATTTCCTCAGAGAAATTCTCATGATCAAATATCATTTGGTAATTGTCCTATTTAAAATTAGCAACTTGGCGATTATGATACTTTTTCGAAAACCTATCTTTTAATTTTGATAGCAAGTTTCTAAAAACGAGGAAAAGCATTTCATAAATTAAAATTAGGTTGGCTTATACTGCAATTATTGTCAATTTACTATTTTTAATCTTATTTTTACATGAATATATCTTCAGTAGTGACTACTGCAATATCAAATTTGAAATTCATTTTGTCTGATCAGTGATTATTCATATCTACTTATGGTTCTCAATACAATATCCATGTCATATCAAAAACTTTAATCATCTCGCGTCCCATAGCTTTCATTAATATTTCATGAAAATTATTTTGGCATTCAACTTTTTCGAACAAAATTTTGTTTCGTGCAGTCTTCAGGTTTGTTTTCACGGGGATTATCCCTGTAGTTTATACCATGCAGAACGCGTCCTCATTTGCTATTCCTCTCAGTTTCTCTTTTGTCTATTTCGTCTCTTTAGCAAATTCACTTTACTGTATACTAATGCAGAACAAATTATCTCACCTAATCAAAGTATAAAAAATTGTTCTAGATTAACAGTTTTGTTAAAAACAATGTAAGTTATTGGTTCAACTATAACACATTGTCGTATTTTATTACCAAATCACAACTAACTAAAGTAAAAAACTCCTTTTATGATATAACAGCATCAATATTAATTATAAGAATTCAAATTTTCAATCGCGATATTCTATATTTGTTATATTCTATATAAAATAGCTTTCATTAAAGGTTGAACATTATTCACGTAGCGGTATTCGTATTAGTGTAATAAATCCCATTATGAAGATCGTGAAGCCTTGCAACTGCGCCTGTCCTCATTGTACAAAAATCACTCAACGTAATGAATATCTCCATGACGAAATGATGATTCAAAATTATTATTCAAATCGTCAATAGTCATGGTGAAGATTCAAAATTTACGTCATCGGTAACAATTTGAACAAGAGCTACTGTTCCAGTGTTGAATGCACAACGCCAATAGTACCACATCATTTTCCACATGGCACAATTGCGTCCATACGTTCGTGCGCTAATTACGTGTTGTAACCAATTCGATTACGTTTAATGGTGATACTCCCCCGTTAGAATGTGCACTCAAGCTTAGATTTGACAGATCTACGTTTAGACTACTATTAAACAGTTAAGTTGTCAGATTATAACAATGATGTTTCACCGTATAAATGCAAATCCAAACTTATCCATAAATCTCATTATAAAAAGACATGCGATAAGGAAACATTTACTTTTGCATTTTTAATCAAGATTGGCTGTATTGGCATATTTTTTATTTTCCTATCTATAAATTTAGAATATGTATTTATTTCATGAACAATATTTCATCGCAATATAGCGATCATATTTTATTGAAATTATTAGCATTTATATTTAAAAAAAATTATTTACAAAATATTATAAAACTGTAAAAGATTATTAATTAAACGCTTATTGTTTTCATAAATTATGGTATTTTAGTTTTATAAAGTTACTAATAAGCAATTACTTCATTTTTATCATTATTAAAATATGTATGTTTCTTGCGATTTCGCTCTGAAATACGTTATGTAACTCAAATAATCATTATTAAAAATTCATTTAAAACAGTGTTCATTATGTTTCTCACATAAATTGAACTTGAAAAACAGGAAGTGTTCTTGGTAATGGAAAAATATTTGAGATAGGAACGTTCCAAGTCTTTACCGTATAATATTTTAAATAACAAAACATCTGTTCTCTATAATGATACTAAATATATATTTAATTTTTAGTACTCTATAAACTTATTTTTAGACAATTCTATTTTGAATGCCTTTTATTAGATTTGTTGTTAATACCTAATAACATAATTTTTACATTTAATTTTAATTATTGTAAATTAACACAAATTTAATGTACAATAAAAAGAACGTATTCAATTTACACGAAAATAAGTATACAAAACTATTTGTCTTTTACGCAATATTCATTGCAAAGTCTTATAATCTTATCTTTACAACGGAACATTTTATTCGAATATTAAAAACAGAGTTAATCAAAATGACTTTTTGATTTTATGAATGACTTATAAACATAATTTCTAAAAATATATTCATTTTATTTATTATTAGTAGAATTTAATCTCTCAACTTAATTCAATTTTATAATAATTTTTAAACGATTTTTAAATATTATTAATAGTAAAAAGCTTTAGTAAAAAACGCATATTCTCTAAAATAATCTAAAATATTAGTATAAAACGAATGTGTAGAGAAATTGTTATTGTTTTTGTAAAAACACGTTGTTTAAAATTTATATGAAATTAATAATTATTGCTTTGTAATATATTTCTTAAAGTAAGAGGAAATCTGGTATCTTTAATATATTTAAAAAATATATAGCATGCATAACTTATAGTTTCCGTGAAGTATATTTATAGCGAAAGTAGAAATGGGGAATCTATTTAATCATAGAATAATTTCTACCGTAAATTCAACGTTGAAGCATTAAAGTTTAATTATAACAATGAAATAATAGTTTCATATTGATGCTGCAAATAATAAATTATTCCCTAAAAAAGGTAAAGCAAAGAAATACGATCGAAAATTGCGGGGGTGTTTTGAGGCACTAGTCTGATGGAAAGGGAGACATATTTCTCGTGGCGCCAGAAAGGCGCTTATTTTCATAAAAACTGTCTTGTTGTTCTGGAGTCACGAAAAAAATTTTTTCTGACTCCTTTAAACCCTCGGCTACAAAGTTTTTTCATTTGGAAGTACAAGAAGAATTTATTTGTGTCTATCGTATAAAAGTTTTTATTACAGGTTGTGTGATTTATAAATAAGTATATACTACGTATACAGCAACTAATAAAAAATACATTTAAGACTGAACTTGCCGAATGCGATTCTCTGCAAACAATTTAATGGAATTATTATTTTGTCCTCTACACAGTGAACAACTTATAGTAACATCTCTAGGGCGAGCACCGCGCCATAGTTCGAGAGTAGATGCTTAATCGTCAAAGGTGAGGGGCGGTCAAGTGCACAAAGGGCACCGATGAGACCGAGGTCAATAACTAGCGACGTGCCTCGCGGATGCGCATAATTAATTTTTCTGCAAATCCCACTCGCGCACTTTCTCTACATATACCCTCGGGCGCTCGGAAACATCGCAAAATACTTCTCTTTCCGGTATTTAGCGCCACTCCCCGCCTATGCTTGCTCTGCTGCACACTCGGCGGGTATAGCGAAAGGAGGAGGGGGATTCCCCCTCTCTCCCTCCGACCACCTTAGCTGATGAGTGCATCGCTCGTATTAAGACGGGCGGGGGCGCGGGGGCTCAGTTTCCGTTTTCTCCTAGCCATATAAGTTTTTCGTTTATACATACAAGTATATCTGCTCGGCTGATCTTGACTTTGAGCTTTCTGCACACTAATGAAAATTGATTATTTTGTTGATAGGAAGGAAGTTTTATTTTAATGCGTAGGAAATATTCGCATAACGATATTAACGCTGCTCATAACCGAAGATAAAAGCGAGGGAAAATTTTAATCAAAGCAGAAAATTGCAAGCGGATAGTTTTTCAGAAAAAATGTTGCTGGCGTTTGTATCTAGATGAGGTAGACGATGTTGAGGCATCCGAGCTTTTTTATCCCTTCCAAAATCATCGTTAAGTGTATCTTATGCGTGTGGCAATCTACGCAAATTATTCGAGATTAATAAAAATCGTGACTTCAATTGGTGTATACAGCCTTTGATCCATTTATATGCGACCCATATGAATATTTGCAGTCATGCAGAAGACTGTATAGATATTTTCGTAAAAGTTATATGGGTATAAATAAAGGTACATACGTTATTTTTTTGCAATAACTATAAGAACAATTGATTAATTAATAACGCATGGGTGATAAATAAATAAATACCATTATTGTTTTGCAATTAGTGGAAAGTTGCGGCTTTATATCAGTGAAAAACTATTTCCAACTGTTGTGTCATAAAATTACTAATTGCAAATATATACTATCCACGTCGTAATAAAGTACGTCGTTAAGAGATATATAGATACAACGTCAGTTTAAACTTTTGAGAAAATATGCTTTACGAAGTCTTTTGTAAAAAAATTGAAGCAGATGCCTTATTACTTTATTCAAAGTAATTAAAGTTTTAGATTAATCCAAATCGATTGCGCTTTAACGTGTATACTACATGTTTTCATTA
Source organism: Sycophaga agraensis (assembly GCA_018906755.1). NCBI lineage: Eukaryota > Metazoa > Arthropoda > Insecta > Hymenoptera > Pteromalidae > Sycophaga > Sycophaga agraensis. Next base: position 3,064,431 of record JACCIE010000003.1, read on the forward strand.
TTTTAACTCGAAGAAAAAACTTTAGTTAAGATTCGCGCGAGCGATCGATTGGTCATAGTAAAACATTCGTTGGATTAGCAACTTGATGTCGATCGTCCTGCCTCACTGGCCCGATCGTCGCTTGTTTATTAGAAAATGTTAACCCTTCGTTTACGGATTGGCTTAATGCCGTCTACTCGAACTTTTCACCGGCTTGGCTTATCTCTCAACCCCGTCGCTCCATCGTCACCGCCACTCAAGCTCGTCCACGCACTCCATATTCCATTTTTTTTCCCCAACAAACATCTCCGCAGCGGCGCGCGTCCCTTTGTTCCCCAGGGCGCGCGCAACCTCTTCATTCATTTCCCCCTTTGTCGCATTAAGTGGCCGTTGTACAGAAAAGTCCCGCGAGATAGGGGGGCGGGGGCCGGATCGCACTCAGTCATTTGCTTACATTTACCATCATTGTTCAAACATGCGCGGCAAGAGACGGAGCCCCGCGCAACTTTCAGCTCGCTTTTTTTTTTTTCGCCCCACCCCCTTCCCCGCAGTCTGAATAACTCGGGTTTTACGATTTTCCCGACTTCCGTTTGCGGAGTGCGCGCGCGCGCGCGCGGCGACGAGCTCGCGTAACGAATTCGCTTCACTTTGCGCGTCCTCCTTCCGCTTCCTCCCCCTTCCCGTTTTACGAGTGCGCCTCTTTCGACCAATTAACGCTGAATGAGCGCAGGGCAAAATTTTATTCATGAATTATTCCCTCGGCCTTTTTTTCGATGACCACTTGTTATTTTTTTTTTACACGCTTTAAATAAGCTCGATGCGGGCGCGTCTTCCATTTTTGCCCTTCTGTGTAGTTCTGCGAAAATAGCTACTCGGGGAATTTCGTTTGATTTATAGTTCGCCTCGAGTATACTTATTCTCGATCTCTTCCTCTTATCTGACAGTCTCAAATTATAATCGTATCCTGCAAGATTCAAAAAGTAATCCAACAATACTCACTTTCTGACCATCTGACCCGATCGAACCCAACCCAACGTTGCCTACTTTATAATCAGTTCGAACTGTCCGAAAACAGATATTAGCTACTATTTTTACCACTCTATATAACAGTGACATATCCACATATGTACAGTGTTAGGCTAACAGTTTTCAAAGAATCTCAAAATCATTCACAGGAGGATTCTGAAACGGTAGCTGGGATTTTTTTCGAATTTTCAGTATTAAATTAGACGCTCAACGGGCATATCTGCAGAGGCGTAACGCGGTAAGTTGTTAATTCCGAATCTATTTTCCAAAGTGTACAGGCATCGATAAACCGGCTGGACGGAGGAACGGTTAATCTCGCTATCGGCCGCCGCGTCCTTTCATACGCGCTCTTAGGGGCGGGGGCCCGCGAGGCCTGGATTCCAGTCTATCATTCAGACAGGCACGGATAAGAGTTTAGTTTGGCGGATAGCCGGTTATGCGGCCGCTCTCGGTGGCTGTCTGCGACGCCCACGACCGCAGGGGCTCCTCGGCGATTCCGTACACGCGGACCTCGTCCGAATGATCGGATCCCTCTCAGGCACGGAGGCGCCGAGCTCCTCGTCTTTAAGTGTCGTGAAAACTGGCACATGGGAGGCTCCCGGGGAGCTCGCCACGTCCCCCCGTCTTTTGGACTGACATCGGCGCCGCGCCCGCGGCTACTTGCGCTGCTTCTTGTCTTTGCCAACTGTTGGTTATCGCGAGCCTCTGGAGTCTTGTTGTTCCTTGCTCTTGCGGTCCAGTAGATATCCGTCAATTAGAGAATCATCTCTGGCCTAGCTGCAACCTCCTTTGCATATTATTATATTAATATTTATCAAGAATATACGTCAGGAGTAATTATGTAAATGATAAAAAATCAACATATATCATTTCCTTAATAAATGTTGTTATTTTATAAGTTGCACATTGTGTATTCCAATAAAATGTTAGTTGTTAGCCATTTATATGATAAATATAACGACAAGAGTAGAATTTATATAAAATTCATTAATCCTAACTTAAATTATTTCATTTAAAGTAGTTTGACACGCGTCATTAGCAACTAAAATAAATTATGCTTTTATTAAAACCTACTACATATTGCCTACTACAAATGCGTTTCGGGCAAATTCAGTCACTATCGCGGCACTTGATTTGAATCAAGTAACTGTTAATATTTTCATTACATAAAGTATTATGGCGTCTATTTATCTAAGCAACATTTTTAGAATTCGAATACTATCGATTTAGAATTTTTTATTTATTATGTATATTTTGATTATCGATTTTATAATTATAAATTAAAACTAATTTTATTAATCAGATATTCAAAAGAACTTATTTTAAGCGAATACGGAAGGATTACATAATACTGTATAACGCATAAATTTGGCGAAATTAGACAAAAATAGAAAATCATAACTTTTATTGATCCTTAAAATAATTGGAATACTGTTTCTGCATTTGAATTATCTTTCTACGTTAATGCATTTGATTAGCTAGTTTCTATAGTTTAAAATTTGCAATACAAAAATATGTTAATAAGAAAAAAATAAATATTATTCTTCAGTTTTCTCGAATAATTTAGTCCTGTAAAATGTATTTGTTTTTTTTTCATACAAAAAACAAGAATAAAAGTAAATATGAGAAATGTATATTAAATGTTTAGTTTTTTAATCATAGAATTGAAACCTATACAATTCTGAAATCACCAATTTGAAACTGCTGTACCACCTGCTGTACCAGGCGAGATCTGAGGCCATCCATATTAAATGCGATACGGTAAAAATTTTAAATATGAAGAGTGCTGCATAGAATAAAAACTAATATATTTTTAATTCTTACTACAAATATTTGACGAATACTAATGGTGAGTTTATAAAAACGTCTAGATTATTTAATATTTAGTTTGAACTCACATAATTTGAAAAATTTGGCTTAAAGTTGTTTCAAGACTAATTTTTACTATACTGTACAGTAAACTAACGATACGCTAGTTCATTTACTAAAATTTACTATTCTTCATAATAAAAATGGCCATTATTAATACATTAATACATTAATTGTATTAATTTTTATTGTAAAGTATGTACTATACTATTGAATTGACCATTCTGTGAACAGCCTACTACACAATATGGTAAACATTACCGCAACATTTCTCTCAGTGTATGATGCATTCTTAACGTACGTGATCGCATTCCTACTTTATGTTTGTCAACAGTAGCATGTGCCATTAAAACGGGAAAAAAGTATTTTCGGTAAGACTGTTGATAAATGACCAAAAACAGCAAGATAACGCGCAAGCTTATCAGGTATAAAAACAAAAGCACGCCAGTGAAAAAAAAATAACAATGTGCTTTTCTTCATTGCGCGAGATAAAGTCGACAATGAAGTGCTAATTAGGTTGACGGACACGACCCTCTACCTTTTTTCCCCTTTTTTTTCCCCGCGATCCGAGCCGCGTATAAAGAGCTGTTAGGTGGGGGGGGCTAGCCGGGAGAGAGAAATGACCGCGGCTCGCGCGAGGGAGGGATCGCGACAGAGGGACGAGCGGTGAAAAATGCCGAAAGGCGCGGGCGTGTGTACGTGGGGCTTTGGGCTGCGGGGTAAACGGTCATAGTTGTTAAACTCGGCGAGGAGCTGTCGCCGCGCGTCCCCGGGCCTCCCCCTCCCCACGGCCCCCGGACCTAGACCCACGGATTTATCTCGGCGGCGGCCACGACCCTCGCTTTCTTTAATTTCCCTGCATTCGAAAGTGCAGTCAACAGGTGATCCCGGGGCGAGTTCCTCGCGCCACTTGTGACTTTTGCTCGGCGGGGCGCCGGCGCTGCCCTGTAAAGCTCGGTTACAAGGTGTCCTCGGCCGGCGCTCGGCTGCCTTGCATAGCTCCCTTTGATAACTCCTCGCTTATGATCGTCCTCATTGGTCTCTCGTGGCTCCGCGTGGCCCCTCGGGGCCCGTCTCGCTCTTTTGTGCCTGGACTTTATTGTTTGGGACGAAGACGGCCGGCGACGGGGGGCTTGATGAACTTGACAAGGAGCAATCAAGCTACACCAGAACTTGTTGCTCACTGTTTTCACAAGTATTTGCCACGATGGCGTCTCGTGTATCCTTGGGAAAAGGCTTTGCTGGACGAAGTGCGCTTCTTTGTTTGTTCAATTATTACGTCGTTTCAACGAAAGTATTTATTTAATCCTGGTTTTATAACATTCCAGTTTAATGATAGGCCTTTCTTTTCATTTCAATTTCGCTGCATCAAAGCATACATTGTAAGATCTCAGTTATTACATATGAAAATATTTGTGCTTATTTTGAAATATTTACATTTTTTGCACAAGAGGTCGCTCACCGACATCCTAGTCATTTGGAATAGTTGTCTGGCAGCATGCATAATTTCGAATGCTTTCAATTATTCCTTTTCTTTAGTAATTTCTAATTTGGTCATTTCTTTTCTTATGTTACGTAACATCGTAAGCTACAGACTGACACGGCACTCTTGTACAGGAATTCGCAAATCGTTTCACACGCCACTCCATTAGGTGCAGTGATAAGTGCATTTCTACGCATAAGGGGGCTTTGAAGTACTGTTCTTCAAGAAGTCTCATCAAAGAATTTTGTTTTCTTTTTTTTTCCAGGGCGTACATTTCTTACAGCACAAGCCCGCGATTACCGCGTGAAACTGCGAAAGTCATAGGGGCGAAAAAGCTCTAAAAATCCTTTCGCCGGATAATACCTCGGATTTTTTTTTTCTTTTTGAGCGAAAGCCCAATTTAGAGAAAAGGCGTATCGGCCGATGGTCCCAAACTGCATATAGGCAATCGCGAAATCGGTTAATCCCATCGCAACGAAATATCGCTCGGATCTTATCCAGGAATTCGCACACGCGCACGGGGGCCGCACGCACCGCGGGATCGATATAGGCCGCATGCGCGCGCGCGCTCGCGCTAGCCCAATAACTCGAGCAACACTGCGAACCGGGCGCTTGATTGAGGAAACGGTAATGCCCCCAAATTGAATGGAAATATAATCGAGGCTTTGGTAGTTGCGATTATTCCTGCGGCCGGCCCCGCCGACCTCCAAATAACACTCCAATTTCGAGATTTCGCCGGGCGTTTGAACTCCTCCTGTCTCCCTTCCTCTTTAATGAATTCGCGGTGTGGGTCTGACCACTGCCGACCGGTGACTACTTCCCCCTCGACAGCTTGTCAACCTCCGGAGCGCGCCGCCCGAGCCTCGCGCGCTAAGCCCCCCGTGTATGTATATCGTATGCCCGCGGTCCCGGACTCGCCGCTTTTTCCGCGCCCAGCCTCCTCCTACGTAATTACGATGCTTTCTTCTGCATGGTTTTACCCTATTTTCCCGTTATTCGATCTCGCGTACTAAGCAACTAAATTCGTTCCCCTCGCTCGTTAATAAACCTGCTGAAATAAACGTGAACGCTTTTAATGGAGTCTACAAGAAAAAAATAATAGGAAAACTATGTGTAGTCATTTATACAATATTGGTTATACTCAATTTACGTGCAGTTTCCGTACAATTTGTGTACAAATTGTCTCTAAAATTGAATCAGTGATAAGCAAATCACAGAATGAAAACAGTGTGGATGCATTGTATTGATGTATTAATGCATTTTTATTGATATTTCATAATTTTTATTGATATTTTATTCAAAACCGTATAAATGTTATAAATAAAATTGTACATTCAGTGTTTATGCAGGAATTTTTATTGGGTCAAATACTAAGCCGGGGACATAGTTGCTAAACCATACAAATTATCACTTATGAATATTGTAGTAAAATTGGTGACTATTTTTTAACCATTCTTTTCCTTTTTATTAAAATAACTCTGCACAGAATTCATTTCTACTGTACAATTTACGGCAATTTAAAATGGTTCAGCGAGCCTCGCGCAGCTGACTGTTATAATATACAGTGAAAAAAGCTAAGAAATATTTCCGGGTGTATTTCTAACCGACCTTTCAATGTGGTTATATCTTCTATTTTTTACTAGGGATTCGAGAAAGCAAAAGTGTATATAGGACGGAGAAGGGCGTCGATTCGTCGGCAAGGAAAACGTTAGCCGGCTCCATCGACCCAGTTATTCCAAGTTGGGAGTCGGCTGCCCCGCCGGCTCAAATGATTCGAAAAGCCGCGGATGGATAAGAAGCTAGGGCCAGGGGCCGCGAGAGGGTCGGCCGTCCGCTCGGCCGGCGTGTCCACCTGATGCGACGTACCTCGCGGGGGGAGGGGGGGGGGCTCTCTCGGGCCCTCCCCTCCGCCGATCGTCCTCCCGTTTTTCCCTCGTTACCCGGCGCCGCTTTTCCCGTGACGTCACCGCCCGCACCGGGGCGGACCAATCGGGCGCGGTCCTGAATTATAGAACGGGGCGGAGGGAGCGAGAGCCGCGCGCGGAAAACGGGAGGGAAAGAGCAAAAAAAAAAAAGGAGGAGAGAGAGAGAGACGGCGAGAGCGGGGGAAGGGAGCAGGAAGAGAAGGCAGGATTACGCTACCCCGCGGGCTCTCTACCCGTCTAACCGGACCCTGCCGGCTCCTCCCCGCGCGGCCGCTCCCGCGAGGGCCGGAGAAAGGAGCGCGCTTATATAAAACGCGCGGCCGCGCAAGCAATGGGAATCCATTTCGACTCCCCTTGTCCCGATAATTATTTTATACGCTGGCCTTTTTTTTTTTTCCTGTGCACGCGGACGCGCGTATACCTGCCCCGCTGGGGCGGGACGCGTACCTGTCCGATCGACCCGGCGACGGCGCGTCCTCTGATTTCCTCCGACTTTTCCGATGGCGCTGGATTGGCGGCGCGCGCGGACTTGGCTCTCCCCGCGGGATGATTTGATTCCGCGGCCCGGAGATTTACTTACGTGCGGCCGCCGCGGAGCAAACTGTAAACGCTTTAACGGAGGAAATCCCAGTTTTTATTAAGACCTCCTTGATGCCCCCCCTTGCCCTCGCCCCGGGCTAACGGGAGAAATTGTTTTGTTGTGTACACCTTTCCGCCATAGTGCAAACACACATTTCAATTAGGTTTTTTTTTCGTCCTTTTTACCCTATTTTTCTAAACATACGTATATACACGTATGCACGGGGAGCTAATAAGATCTTAAAAGTAACGACTTAGAAAAGTTAGCTCGGAGAAAGCAGGATGTAGTGTAGTCGAAGAATCCACACCTAAAATTATTACGCCGCTATAATTAACCAAAATACGAAGTTGGAAAGTGCAACTCGACTGATTTTATAAAAAAAAAACGACCAGAATCCACGTTATAAAAAGACTCGGCAATCCCACCCCGCCCGACTGAGAACAAATACGCGTGCACTTGATGGTTCTTAATAGCGTTACAATTACTAAAACAGCCATCTCCATTCAAGCTCTAGGTCTATACGTTATTGACAAAAAAGGGAGTCCTAAATCGGATTGAAAATGATGTTCGTCTTTGGAAATTCAGACAGAAAATCCACCAATTTTTATGACCAATAAGTTAGCCAAATGAAAATTTGGAACTAATTCATAAGTGCGATCCAAGAGGACTATGCGGTCCGATGAACCGTAAGCCACCAAAAGTCTCCCAATTTTCCGTAAATCTGAGATCTTTTTTCATCAGGAGTGGGATTTAGGGAAAACTTCGTGAAATCTAGGCACACACTGGCCAGAAACTGGCTTAAACTTCCACGCGGCAGTGGGCAACTTGACTTTGTCAGTGGCAACAGTGGCCTCGGGGCGGGCGGACGAGTCGGACAACCCCCGGGGCGGGAGGGCGTCCCGGGCGCCCGCGCGACCGATTAGAAATTAGTGGCGCGGCGCTCTGGGCCTCGGGAGCCGTGGGACAGCTCGCGCGCGGCCTTTCACCGGGGCCTGCTTTCACCGGCGTCTCGCTCTCTCGCAAGGTGCGCCGCGCACGTACGCGCCTACTGTCCACGAAAGTCGAGCGGCCGTCTCTCTCTCTCTCGCTCGGCCGGCACGCCACTTTTACCCGGGGCCCTCTTTGTCTGCGCGGCGCTGCCTGCTTTCTTCTTTAGCCGACTTCCGGTGAGAGAGAGAGAGAGAGAGAGGAGAGGGGCTCCCTAAGGCCGCGCCTCGCGGGAGAGCACCGCTAAGGGGACCTTTTCGCGCCGCGGGCAGAGGCCGTCTCCGCGGCCGCGCCCCGGCCGCGCCCAGAGCTTCCTCTCGTGACTTCTCAAGCTCGGCGCTAGCAGCGCGTGCAAGCTCGCGAGCCAGCGACGAGCAGCCTATACGGCCGCCTCGCGGCTGTTCGCGCGTACCGAGGCTAAGTGTGTCATGCTCGGGATGATTATCATTATTTCATACAAATATTAAATTTTCAAAATCTAATTGTTCCGCCGGGGTGGAAGTCTGTGCGAGTTAGCGTCGTGCCTCTCCGCTGATTTATTATCGTCTAAATACGACTTTAAGTTCACGTTCGCATTTTAATTAAAGTTTTTATGTTAACTTATTGACAGGTTTATTTTATTGATTTAAGGCTGCGTTTGATTAACATGTTAACCATAAAATCTCGTCAGTTTTTACTGGGGTAGTAGATTTTTTTTATGAATTTTTAATCTTCGGTTTTAGAATTATTTATGGTCGCTGCGATACGTCGTACTTTTAAGAGCCATAAAGTATTTTTTCGATAGTCACAGTTCTAATTTGCGTTTAATTTTTGATACATTTTCTTCCCGCATGTTTTTTTCTATGTAAAATGAACGCAGGTAAAATGTGCACCAGCAGCAGATGCTGTAAAACCCAGCAATAAAAATTAAAGCTTTTAAAATTCCCTATAAAAGGAAAAAACTGCTCCATCTCGATTATTTAAAGGGATACGAGGGAAGTAACAGTGATTTCGGAAATGTTATATAGCTCAAACTTTTATTGCAATCATAATTTAGTTATGATAATTGTAGTTATTTAATATCTGAACTTATGTGCATTATATTTGGTTTTTTTGTACTAATAATATATCTTAATACCATATTTATACAAATGGCGATTCTTTACTGACATTAAAAATATAATAAGGCTGTGTATAAAAAAAAGATTAATTCCAAACTAATTAAAAATCATAATGTCAAACAATATCATATTATCATAAGTCGAAATATTCAATTCGCATAATTTTTCCAGATTTTAAACATCATAGTACTAAAACCGATTATTTACTGTTTCCCGCAGTTTTATACGTTGATTTTTTCTGAAATTTCCTGTAGCACCGAAAACGTTTTACTCGTATTTTCGCTAATAACCTATACTTTTCATAACCATCTTCCTTAAATCTCCCAAGTGGTCCACGATGCGCTAGAAAAAAATCAAGACTGCAGATACGAGAATGGCTATTGCGGGGAAAATCTAGGAACGATGGCGAGACGTGTGGACCGCTGGAACTCGGCATCTTCCTCCCCCGACGTACAAATCTCATTTACGCGCTCGGTGGGGACCGAAATAGAAATGACGAGCGAGAATAAAGTGCTACTGTCGACTGCCCGAGCTTTTCAGTGCGGTTGCCGGCGGGAAAATAGAAATAGACGCGGATATATGAATTATTTAATGTATAATAGTGTAAAAGATATTTAAGAAAAATGTGAAATCATCTAGCAATGAACACGCGTACAATTTACGTTTCCAGATACAATTCGCAGTGATATTGCACGGTAAATGCACTTTAATGCATGAAATTCACCAGTACATTGTTCGCAGTCCATTAAAAATAGTGATAAATATGTGATAAATTAATAGTACATGAATTCTCTATAGTTCACGCTATTTTTCAAATTTAACTTAAAAAATAAGAAAAAAGTTATCTCTATTAGCTTTCATGCTCGCGACTTGTGGCAGCGAAACAAGGATAGCTGGTTCTTCCCTGTGACGGCAAAGTCGGTTGAGCGCCTTATCGTAGATCTGTGCAAAAACGTACTAGCGTTCGTTTCTTCTTTCTCTCTTCCTCGTATACTCTGTTTTCAGCTGCTTTTATTATTGACTTCAATGCATTATTATTTTTAATGATTTGGTTCGATGAATGGATTTGATATCATTAATAAAATTTAATTTGAATGAAATTTAATATATTTAAGAATATAATTAATAAAATTTATTTTAATATAAAATGATTACGATTCTTTTAACATTAATATAAATATTTTATCAAAGCCAAAATTAACGTTTTTAGAATAATTGAAATATGAATTGGTTTACAATGAGAGTTCACCTTATATTACCTGTTCTCTTGAATAAAGTTTTTTTTAGAATTATTTGAATAAATTCGATATTCGATTTCTTTTGCAACGTTGGTATTCGTTTTTAGAATATAATCATGTAAAGTAAAAATTTGACGTATAATTAACTAGACAATCTTTTTCTTTTTTAAGGACGACCTCGATTCTTATGTCTTGGATTTAAACAAGATCACATTTGTGTTATCTGGCGATTTCTAGGCTTAAATATAACCTTGACACAGGCATCCTAACGCTTGAACCTACATTGTAAGCGAGCCTTGAGAGATTAAACTGGATCAACAAGGATAAATAAAACTGTCGCGATACAGGTTTCAGGTTGGGTTATAAGTACGAAACAATACTTGCATACATAAAGGCGAATAAAAAATAAAGTGGGCATTAGCACTTTATACTGTTCCGAGAAACACTCGTGTACAATAAAAACACATGAAACATCACGCGAGCGGTGACGCAACAGTGCGATGCTCCATATTTTCCTTTTCAATTCAATCGTTTTGTAACGATTTAGGCCATAGAGCCGCGCGTAAGCCTTTTACGCATAAACTTGGTCCTCCCTTCGACATGCTTTTAAAATCTCCCGCACACTCCAAGTGGCGCAGTAACCGGGCCATAAACGTGAAATCGAAAGCTCAAGCCAGCTGTAGTCGTGCGATTCCCCGGTAGCGCGCCTTCGCATCTTTTCAGCCGCGTCACTCCACGGTAGCTTACCCCCGGGTGGGCGGGGATATAAGGGAATCCCCTCTGCTCGCGATTAGGAAACTTCTCGCGCCTCGAACTTCCGCGAGACTCGGGCAAGGCAGAGTAGGAGGCGAAGGAAAGACGAGTCGGGGAAGGGGGGAGGTGAAGGGGGAGGGGGGGGGTGGTGTTGGTGGTGGTGCGGGTTGAGGCATAAGGAAAGTGAGAGGGAGACGAGGACAAAATCGCCGCGTGCGCGCCCCACGTGGAGATCGTAAACATTGAGGCTCCACGCGGTGAAAACAGGGCCATTACGTGCCGGAAGTCATTGACACCCTTGGCCGCGTGCCCCGCCGCATTCTTCCGTGAATTTACACCTGGTTATACGAGTCGCTCGCCCTTTGATCCGGCCGAACCTCACTCGGACTTATCTCCCTTTAAAAATCCCCTCGGTCTTTTTCAGAATTGTGCACACGCACAGGTGCAATGTTTACTACTCGATTAAATTGATGGCAAATGGTGTGCTTTTGCAATGTAAGAGGAATTAATCCTCGTAAAATTAATTGCCATTACTCTTGATTCAACTCGGGTAAAAAATATAATAAGACTCGTGTACTGCAGTGCGGTTCTACGTACCTTAAAGCAGGAAAGGTCGACAGTCTCGAACGTACATAGATGCAGGATTGTAGAAAAAGTGGACGTTTCAAAATACGACGTTTCCTTACTGCCGCAATACATCCGGTTTCAATTTTCATGCTCGATAGGATAGTATTTCAATTGTTGAAACTGTTACAACAGTACTGTCTGATATTTTGTGGATCGAATCTAGACCGGCTTTATAAATAGTTTGCGAATGCGTGATCTTTATTCGAGAACGATTGACTTGACACTCGACGCAGTTGCTGAAATAACAGCCCGGGAAATTTTTATGCAATGCAAAAAAAGAAATTGTCCATTGTATAATTCCTACCTGCGGGCGTTCACGCGAACGGGAACTCGCGGCCTTACCCTACTTACCGTGTTCTACTTAACAATTTCGTAGCCGTGACACCGGCCGCTGGGGCCGAGCGAACGTACACGTTATCTCTGGGCAGGACTATAGGTCTCCTAGAAGGCGCGTTGAAAAAAAAAAAACGTTGAACCGGCCTGTAAAGCACGGGTTGACGCGCTCGACGCAACAACGTGTCGGCCAATGGCGGCCACGACGCCGAATCCACTGCCGGGGGCAGGATCGACGGGGGATTTTTGCGACTCCTCGGCCCGTTAAGCGGGCGCAATTGTCGAGCAGTCGCGCGCTATCGAGAGGCTTCCCCGCGCTCTTTTAACGCTCGAGCCTGCGGTGCAGTCACTCGGCTAACCCGTTTCCCTCTTGGCGACGCGGTGCTTGCGGGGCGGAACGAGCTTTCGGCCCCTCTCTCGTCCCGCGGCTCGGGAACAAAAAGTCCGCGGGAGATAATTCATCGCGAGCTCGCGGGGGTTTATATCGGCCCGTTGAAATCGATCCGGAGCTTTTTCGGCTCTCCGCTGCAGGCGCGCGCGAGGTTATAATATGCGCACGCCGCGGTTTTATTGAAAAGCTCGTTCTGCCCCGTTGCGAATCAAGTGGGCGCCCGGCTTCTCCGTGCCCTCTTTATTCCGATTCCACTCGAGCGGTTCGGTTGACACGTTGTAAGCCGATTTCAACCGTTTATGGATTTTTTTTACCTCATGGGGGGTCGATGACTCGACACCGCGGCCGGCCATAACTTTATAACAGGGGAATTCACGTTAACGACTACCTGCTTCATTATGCTTTGTTATATGTTTTATTTATTGACCTCCGCCCGCCCTACGTTTTAACCCTATATTGAATTAATTAATAATGTAACGATTAAATAAAGGAGCGGGGCCAATTCGGGTACTCACTTATATGCACACCCATCGAATTTAAAGATTCCTGAATGTGCGTTGTACGTGTTATTTCATCGAATGGATAGCAAGTATTATATTCACTATTGCGATTATCCCCGGGAGACTTATTTGAATTACACGGGACAGGATGAAATAGCTTTTGAAAAGCTTCGAAATTCTAGATTATAAACTCCGCAGGAAATAGCAAAGAGCTTTATCTGTCAACTGTGAAAATGATGCTACCATATTCCGGCTGTTTCGTTAGAAAACTAGAGTACTATTTCGTCTTTAATGTACCGAGATTGAATAGTGAATTTTCATTAAAAAGCACGTATTTGGAATTTCATCTGTGCGGACTAAGCTTTCTACTGGTATAATTGATTAACAATCAGGTACTACTACCTTAAGTGTATATAGTGAAATTGTCACTCTTTTATGCAGATTGATTTTCAACAGTAAAACTATGATTATTTCACCAATCTGCGAGCTTATACAATTCCAAAAATAGTGCATTATCTTTAACTACAGTGTTACGGTATATAGTATACTGTGTAAGCTAATAAACCAATAATTCCAAAACAATAACATGATCCTAAGCTGGATTAAGTTATTACATTTTTTAAACTATTGCTAATACTCCTCAAAATTCCTCATTTCAGAAAGCTCACAAAGTCATTTATAAACTGCATTACACTACAACTACCTATAAAAATATCAAAATCAACTAGAAGTTTGTACGTAATTTTTCAAGTCTGGGATATTAATTTTTCCAAATTTTTAGTTTTAGTGAACATTAGTTTGGATCAATTGATGGATTTTTAAGCGGTAATGCTTCAATTTTAAATATTTAAATGCGTACTTCAAGTGAGTTTTCATTTTTTATTAGGGTCATCAATAATATTTAAGAACTTTAAATTGTATAAAAAATGTACGAAAACAATAAAATAGAAATAGTCTTTATCACGTTTAAAGTAAGTAAAAAATAGCACAACTTTATTTCATTAAACAAAATGAATAAATCGCAAAGCTACACTGGCAAATCACATTAAATACTTAAGTGCTTTTAAAGCTTTAAAGCTTGAAAATCTATCGAGCGCGGCCAAAGTCTACGGCAAACGAAAAATTTTGAAAAATTAATATATCGTAGTTGAACGAGCCTAGGGACTTGTCCGCGTCTCATTTGCAACCACATTTTTTATTACGCTCTCCGGTAAAAAAGTTGAAATTTTTCCGCGGGGGCGCATTTTTTGTTCAAGCATTGAGAGCACAAGTAGGAATTAGTAGGAACGTGCCTCCAGTCAAATTGGCATACATTTAAAAGAACTACGAGGTAAAAATGTTTGATGTATACTCCGGGAAAGAGCTTCAAAATAAATAGAGGCTCGCGCGTATGGGCGAGTAAACACGGGCGCAGGTATCGATTCCGCGGCAGTTTCAGCGTCGAATCCAAGCGGCCATTGTTCCCCGCGGGGCCGGCTCATTCTATAATAACTCAAATGGCACGAGGCGCGAGGAAAGCGTCACCGGGCGCACGCGGCCCTCCGGCCCGCGGCCGCCGCACAGTCCCCCCGGGCACTCGGGCGCGGCCCGCCCGGCGCAGTCCATTGCCCGCCGGCTGACTTAACCTCCTCTCCCGGCGGCTCGGCTCCGCGGCGTCGATCACGCGGGAAAACGCGCTTCTTCCGGGCTCCGCTCAGCGGCGCTCTTTTAATCGGCCCCCCCCCCGGTGCGAAAAAAAAAAAAAGCGCGGCCCGCCCCGTAAAAGCGCGCATCGCGCCTCCGCGCGACCCTCGCTTCCTCCTCCTTCGCCGGCCGTTTGTAGGTTGTATTTTCCCTTTCTATGACCCAATGCAGTTTTATCGGGTCAGAGACTCGGCGTACGTGCGCATTTGCATTGGCGGCGGCGTCTCGCGAGCGCCCGGCCGACCGGAGATATACGGCTCCTCCCGGGCGTCCTCGCGCAGCCTCTCCCGGCATGCGACTGGCCCCTTTTGCGCCCGCGCGGCACTCGCCGGTCTATCAGCGCACGTATATACGCACGCACGTACGTATGTGACTGATAGGCCGGCTTTTTCGACGTCTCTCCTCCGCTACTGGGATTACCGTGATGTTTGCATGTAGGAATGCCGTTATGGAAAGCATCCGCGCTGTATCGGATGCAATCTTAATGACGGAGATCTTAACGACTGTTTATACTTGGGCGTAATCGATATCATTATCGAGCGGCAAGTGGGCCCGCGTAACGGCTAATTAATTCAATGTAAATGATTTATGTATTATTGTCGATCAGGAGCCGCTGCAAGGGTCGTTGCACCGATGAACTTCATCCTATCACTTTCTTCGGGAATATTTTCCTTCCATCCCCCGGGGATCGATTGAATTGTAATATTTACTTTTCAAGTGTGCGAATACATTTTCTTTGCCATCCCGACAGCCGGCCGGATTTTCCCGTCGGGATTATAACGAAATGACTTTAACTCTGTCGTTGGACAATGCTTCCTACTTGTTATATGCACAGTATCTTTTGTTTCAATCGGATAACCCTATTATTCCACCTGCGTCATCTTACTTTTTACACAAAATCCGCGGCGGACAAAACACATGTCCGATGCGGTAATCGTTCCTCTTGCCCCGTCTAACTTTTTGCCCGGCACCTATGCATAATCCGACGGTGAGTTACCGACCCACCGACTCGCGGCGCATTCATTAAAAGCTCAGCCGAGTCCCGGTGGCGAGGCTAAACCCCCGAACATCCCGAGCGCGCCATCATCCGCGGCTATCGCCAGGGTAATGCCGCCCTCCCCCCCCCCTCGCCGACACCACCCCGGAATCGGCGTCGCTCGTAAACAGCTCTGATGGATGGATTGTTTTCGCGCCTCCTCGAAAAACAGCCAGGAGCCCCGCGGGCCACGACGGGACTCCGCGGCGAGATAGGGAGAGCGACTTTTCGGAAGTCCCGCACTCCGGTGGGAATCACACCAGCTCGAGCCGGCTCGTTGGCAGGCCTGCCTCCTCCCCCCCCCCCCTTCTACCTCCCCGGACTCCGTTTGTTTGTCTTGCGAAGCTCCATTACCGACACACTTGCGGGAATAATAATCGCGGGTGCCGCGGCGACGTCGCGTCTCGACTCTCGAACGGAAATTCGAGATTAGGGCGGGGGCTGCACTTCGGTAGCTAATCGAGGGCTTTCTCCAACTGCTACGAGTGTTGGATAGCGCTATAGGTGAGGATATCCGGCGAACCAAGTTTACATTATTTCAATGCACTTGTCATGGTACCCGGTGCATTTAAAATGTTCCTTGCCCACTCGCTTGGGTTTTAACGCTCTTCTAGGAAAAGCAATTGAATTACTTGTAGGGGTATACCTTCGTCTTTTCGAATGACAAAATTTTTCACGAGACAAAAACACATTATGATACACGTATTACGTTGGATGAAAATGTGCGCTTTGCATTTATCACATCGTATGTTGCTAAAAAGTAGTTATTGTTTGGTACTCTTTTTGATGAAAATTTTTTAGCAAATACTAGTGACGTAATAACTTAAATTTATTAAAAATATTTTTAATGCATTAAAAAGAGAAAAGGAAATAACGGTCGTACGCTTAAATTTCACATTTTACGAGCGAGGAAAATTGAATAGGTCGAGCGCTTAATCAATAGACAAAACCTGCTAATTTTAACAGACGAGAAACTCGTGCCGAGTAGAGACGCTGAATAACGGTTTTTATTGTTTTTATGTTATAAATGAAAAACCTTTCGTGTTACTTGGTCATACATTTTTTGTTTTAAAATTCTTTATTAAAATAATTATATGTACTTATAGCCTATCCTCTCTCTGCATTGAAGAAAATCCTTATTTGAAATACGTCGAGTATATACTATGGGTATAGTGCGTTACCTACAAATAAAAGAAGCCTGAAAAGGAGTTTTAAAATAAAATACTTGATAAAGTTACTGCCTGGACGGAACCAACTAACCTATTTTTACCATTATAATGATATCTGCTCTGTTTTTTTAAATTTTGCGGGAGCGTACCCGAATAATATTTAGGCAAGATCTTTAAGTAGAAAAGTACGGTATGGCACAGACGGCACTCACACTTAACTATTAGCGTTTCTTTCAGAGAACAAAGGATGCCTGCAAACAAATCACGCATTTAATTTTCTCCGATTCTTAGCATCATTCTTATGCTGGTGCAAAAAATAAGGTCCGAGGCTGTTATAGTTGAAAAAAGCACCAACAGCTGTGCAAAAATTGTCATCGATTGTTTCTCAAGCCGAATGAAGTGAAAAACCGGTTGGTGCGTTCGATACACAATTTTGTCCCTCCCCTTGAGCCTGCACCTTCGACGCACTGGAATTCTTGTGCACAACGAGACCAGTGCAAAAAAGGACGAATTTTTGACTCGGGCCGAGTGCGTGAGCCTAAGTTGCCTTAATGAGCTCCGTGAGGTCGAGCTCGCGGTCAAATTCGCTGGTAATAATTAACCGGTCGATGGGTGCGCGAAAGAGCGACCGGCTCCTTTTCGTTTCTTTTTTCTCAACTTATCGCAAGGGGAAACACGAGGTGGAAGGATCATAGTAGCGAAGCTTGCAAGGCACAAAGCGAAGAAGCATAATTAAATACTTTTATATTTTGAAAAAAAAAGGAATAAGGAGACGATATAACCCAGCAATAAATGTCGTTTGTTTTTTCCTCCTATTTTTCCTCGTCTGCTTTTCTCCTTTGTTGTTTGCTCGTTTTTGTCCCGGTGCATCTTTCTCTTTTCCTCTGCTTCGCTCTCGGAGATAAAGAAGGAGAGAACTGCTCTCCAGCAGAGCGGCGCAAGAGCTCGATCACGCTGCGCGCCGTGAAAAGAAGGAGACAGAGAAGGAGAGAGAGAGAGAGAGAGCGAGAGAGAGGTGGGGGGGGGGGGGGGGAGAGGGAGGAAGGATGGAGGGAAGCGGGGAGCAAAAAGAAGTGGGACTGTTTGAGAGAAAGAGACGGAGGGAGAGCCTAAATCGAAGAGAGCGAGCGAGGGATAGAGGAGCAGCCGCGGAGCGAGGGAGAGGCAGAGGAAGAGAGAGAGAGAGACCGGGGGATGAGGATCGTGCGTCCTCTCGTCCTCTCCTTCTCTTTCTGCGCTGCAGAAATGCGAGGGAAGGAGGATATACACAGGTATAGGCGGAGGACGCGCGAGAGAAACAGGACGAGCCAGTTGGCGAGAAGGACGCAGCGACCCGCCGAGCGAGAGGGGCATACGCAGAGGGATATAGCGGCCGGGAGAGGGGGTAGGAGAATTGAAAAGGGCGGCGAGGAAGCGCTGCTGCCCGAGGGGTAGACCCGGCAACGCCGCCCGCTCGCCCGCTCGCCCGCGGTGGCAGAGGGAGGGAGAGAGCAAACGGGCCGCGCTCCGAGTGGCTCTCGGGCCGGGCCGCGGGAGCGGCAACGCAGCAGTGACTCAGCAAGCAACGTTGCTGCCGCTGGTGCTGCGAGCGTTGCTGCCGTTGCTGGTCGCTGGAGCCGCGCTGCTGCTGCTGCCGCCGCCCGCCGCGCCGCCGCCGCCGCGCCGCTGCAGCACGCACACACACACACACACACACACGTATATACGTAAGATACGCCCGCGCGCGCCACGGGCCTTTTGCAACTCGGTTTTGTAACTCGATTCCCCGCGCGCTGAATAACCTCCCACTTTGGCCGCGTGCGCGCGACTCGCTCTCGCTTTTGCGCGCGCAACTTAGGCCGGCGGGACGCCAGGGCCACTTCGAATAATGCGCGATCGCGCCTCCTTCTGTCTCCCTTTGCCCCGTCGTGTTTCTCGCATTTTATTTACGGAGCCAAGCACTCCTGTGCGCGGCTTCTTCTTCCGCGCACTGATTATCATTTTTCGATGATTATGCCGGGCGGTGCTGCAGCGGCGCTTTTTACGCGCCCAGCTAGACTCTATCACGAGGCTCTTAACACGAAGACATTTTCCCTACGAGGCATTCGAGCTTTACCTTTTTCGAGAGACAAATTACAAATTTTAAACGCATGGAATTTTCCCTACATTTTCTCTTTAGGTGCATGGAAACGGTCGAATAAGTACTTGACTACATTTTGCTGTTTCTATAATTTGGTGGCGATATCACAAGTCCTTTTAGTATATAACAATGAGTATATACGATTATAAACAATACAAAAAGGCTAGACAAGATGTTTTGATTACGCACTGTTTCTGTTCTTACATTGTTCTGTAATACATGTATATACAATATTTAAATTAAAAATTATCATCGATAATATAATTATAATTATAGAATTTCTCCTTTCTCTATTTTATATCGAACCCTGAAAAAAATTACAGCAGAAATTGTACGTCTAACTTGCTCTGACTCTCAGTGAATAAATGCGCGTCCTAAATAAAATACAAAGTCATTCTCATTGTGAAACCTAGCGGTACAAGCAGGTAGAGTGCATTATTATTGTGTGAAAATTCTCTATATAATTTTTCTATTTTGTCCCTTGATGAATTTAAAGTTGCTAGTAGCAGGCCCCATCTTTTGAAGGGTGAAATGCGTGGCGCTGATTAATTTTGTTTCGAGGGGGCTCGAGTCCCCTGCGTTTTATTGGTCCAGACGCTGTTTAACGGGCCAAAGTGGCATTTTCGAAAGTATAAGTATAACTGATCCTCGATCAGCGATTTGTGTTTTTCTCCGAAAATAGTGTCGTCGAAACAAAAGTCTATAAAAATATCCTTTACAATTTATATAACACTGTGAAACTGCATTAACATTTCTATATTCTCTGTTAATAGTTTTCATTGGGTTCAGAATAATTTAAAATCTTCTATATTTTGACTATTTTTTAGTCTATTCCTCCACATGATTTTATTTTCACAGCGAGTTCTAAATTTTTTGCTTGTAATGAATATTTTCACAAATGATAATTTATTATAATAACTCAATGTATTTGTTACAAAGCATTTGCTAAACATTATGTAATATATATATTCTACATAAAGTTCAACTTAAAATTTTAATTGTACAAATACGGTATTAAAAATCAGATAAAATCAAGTAAACTATGTTCCATTGTTTGAAAACTAAACATCAATGTTTCAATCGTGATCTTGAAGAAAATTAGTTATATTTTCTCTAAAGAGCAATAGCCTTAATATTTTTTATCTTTATCAAACTGGATTAATATACATATTGATTATTATATAATAATGTTTAAATGCTTCATTTTTCAGAAATCACGTAATAAAGTATCTTTTTATTACACATCATGACTAATTATAATCCTCATATAATTAATTTAAAACCCTATTGAAAATTGATTATAAAAGCTTTATCGCATCATTAATTTTACTAACTTTAACGGATTGATAAACAATAATCATTAAAATATTATGTTAATTTGAACGGAAGATTAAATGTTAACATAATAAAACATATCGAACATGAAACGTATTGTAAAATATAAAGATGTATTAACGTACAAGCTGGACGTTAAATCAAATATAGAAAAGTAGAAAAATATTACTAATAAGCATCACTCATTTTAGTTTCAAGATAACAGAAATACCACCCTTTGAGGTAAATATTTTTATTAATGTAACTTAAATTTATATTTTTTATATAGTTTTAAAAGTAATTTATTAAAATCTAGATATTTTGTTTTCGAACTGCTAAGACTGACTTGGACTGCCATGACTTGACCATCGTACGATACATTGATGTGTCCTTGATTTTATTTTTGGAGCAGATTGACTTCAGGCATTGTGAGGACTTTCTCTCAACCGAAAGTGCAGCCTTCAAAATTTCCAATCGTCAAAACAGCTCTATATGTTTGAGCATTACAATCACAGACATTGCCTGTGCATTATCAAAAAATAATACGGTTCTTTTTCTGTATCGAGCAATGCCTGGACAATCCAACTTCTCGAAAAATATTACGCTTTTTTTCCTTCTTATGCTTCAGTCCCGTCATTTCGACTTTCTCGTCCGCGAACGCGCGGGAAACGCTTCATGGCCAAAAGAAAAGCTCCAACACATTATTCGCATCGACAATCGATAAAACAGAAAGGCGCGCTTCGCTTATCGCGGGGAACGTTACCTTTCTCAAAAAGCTATGAAAAGAAACAATATTTTCTGCTATCCATTAATGCGGTCTATTACGACTTTAATAGTATCTGTTGATGGAAATTGCAATATTCCACACGCACCCGAGTGCGAGTCTGATAATTTTGTTCTCAAGTAAAGTTTAGCTTTTGTAACGAGTTCAGGGCGTCGATTCAGACGGCGGAAAGAAATTCGAACTGAATATGCATACGGGTTTACGCTTATCATAATTCATTACTACACTTCAATTTTCGCACTGCGGGGGCAATTTGAGGATTTTTGCGCAACATGCAACATCTCGAAAAGCCGGAGCAAAAAGCTGCGCGACCATTAGCGCTAAGTGAATTCGCGGACGAGCCCCGAAGGGGGGAAGAGGTGGGGTGGGGGCGGGGGGCCGGGGCCGGGGGGCGGGAGAGGGGGTTGCAGCAGCCAGAGAAAGCTGAGCGAACGCGGGGGGGTGGCGGGAGATTGAGGGGGGGGGGGGAGGCGGGGGAAGGGGGGAACGCGAGCGGAAACGACGCATCCCACGTCACGATGACGAACCTCGTGGGTGCGAGCGAGGGAGGATACTCCGAAATTCGCCCCCTTCCACCATTGACGTACACTTCTCGTTTTCCGCTCAGCCCCGACTACGCGGACCGACGGCCCGACGTCGGCGCGTGCGTGGAGCCGCGCCGCTCCCATACTCGCCTCCCCTGTTTTATTTGTTCATTCATTGTACCGCGTCTTTCTATACGCACGTCCAATGTTGTTTTTGATCTCTTTTTTATCTAATACATTACTATTGCTGTGCTAATTTGCTTATTTTCAAGCGAGTTTTTGATCGTGATACGCCAATTTCCCTGTCAGGACGTACTTTTTTCGATTTTTCGAGAGATCCTGGGCCGTCAATATTTCGCCCCTAGTTTTTTGTCCCACACTTTTATACCACTCTTATTGCATGCACGTATAACCGTATTTATCCTAATGTAAAGTAATTTAATGTAGCGTCATTTTTATACTTGTACATTCACAACGCCTGCTATTTGTCTTGTTAAATATTGGTCATCATTGCAGGTAGCGTTTTATTTTGCTACATTGCCATGGAACGGATTTCAGAATCCATGCGCAAAAAAGTAAATGTTAGGTACTTTCAGACTGTTCATATAAATTAAAAGTATTAAGAAAACTGTATATAATTTCTATACTAGTATCGCTGACATTCTACTTTTACTACATTTATCATTAATTTATTTAATGACACCATTGTTTAGTTTTTGTTGTGTATATTCCTGTTGTTACAAAAATAAATGAGCATACACTCATTATTTCATCATAAGCAAAGTAAACTATTTTTTATAAGCATGCTATAACTGAAAAATGTATAGAAATTTAAACTTTAATTTTAAAAAATGGAACAAATGTTCTTTTTAGGATCTACCCGAAAGCATAATTTCCATATGTATGACTGCGACGAGGAAAATATAAATATATATGGAGCTATTTTTTCCAAGATGTTTTCTAAAATTTAAAATTGATTAAATACCTTAAAATGAAGGTAATCTGAATTCTAATTTAATACATATAAGTTATAAATTAGATGTAAAATAAGTACCTGTGCACGTAATAAAAAGAAAATCTCATATTGATTTGAAGTAAAACAATACAAATAGAAGATTGGTTATTAGGCTATTTATTTGATATTCAGAGTGACGTTATGACATTTTTGCGTCACATATGCAAGTTCAAAGTATGCACAAAATTTCTCGAGTGACTGTTTAAATTCCAACTCTCGTATATACATTGTATTAAATTTCAACGAACATTGAACATAGATAAATAAATAATGTAAATTAAAACTTTATTTTTAGTCTATTTCCATACGAAAAATGTTCATTTTAAATTGATTGGTTATAATTCGAGATACACTGTAATAACATTATTTGCAAACAGAGTGATAAATAATACAAATGTTATAAAAAGTTAGTGCAAACAAATAGTGGAAGAATAAAAGCCTGCAATATCTTTTAAAAAAATGCGTTTAATATTGAGTCTATTTTTGACTTGTGCGGACATATATAACTATCTATGAACTTTATATTTATAGTATAAGAAATATGAAATATACATCGCTAATTGAAAGGAGAAAACATACTTTACGTGGACTTGTTTGCATAAATAAATTAGTGAAAATGAAGTTCGGAAAAAGGAATTGCACTTTACATTCTTTATTTTAAATCCCGGTGCGTAATTTCCCAGTGGGCAAGAGCCAATTTTGACGTCTAAATCAACTTGGCAGACTGCTCCTCCGAGCAGATTGCGAGTTAGACAGGGCGACTTGAACCGATGAACGAGCCCGAGTCCCTTGCAAATGAACGGCTCGACGCAACCGCGGAAGAAACGCGTTCCTTATCATCCCCGAGCGGTACTCCATCGACACGTGTAACCGGCGCGTAACACCGGTGTCGCGGGAAGCCGGGGGACGCGCGAGTGTAGCCGGGAAGGGAAGGTAGCTGCAGTATCGGCGATACACCGGGGCAGCCCGCGAAAACGCGGGGCGGCCCGAGTGGATCTCTCTCTCTCTCTCCCTCCGCGCGCCTCCGAGGGGGAAGAGACCGTTACCGACCGCGATTCAGGCTCCAAAGTTCTGCCGAAGGATGCACGCGCGCCCATTCCTCGAGGCGGGGATCGCCTCTCGCGTCCCCGCGCCGTGGGGACTCGTGCCCTCTACCGCGAGGCCGGCCGAATTCGCCGGGGGAGTCGGTCGATCCCGGAGTCGATCGTCGCACCGTCATCCGAACGAGGGCCACGACGATGAGCTGGTGTAATGATAGTAGTCAGGAGGTACGCGAGCGCTGGCGGTCCTCGGGTCTCGCCCTTAATTGCGCCAAAGATGTATATATATAGAAGAAAAAATGTAAAATTGGCTAATTTTTTATTGCGCGGGTAATATTATTCATTGCTGAAGATCGAGTTTGGAAGCACTTGCTCGCGCAGATGTGATTTCTGAAAATAGAGGTCTACAGTAATATATTTTGCAAAAATAGTTACGAGATAGTATTTGCATAATTCGCTGTATGCATAAATATGCATAATTTTTGCGGGAAGCTATTATATCAACATTTTATAGTGCATTTTAGGGGAATCGATGAAGTATGTAACTGTTTATACAGAAAATTAGTGATTCCCTCGGTGATATTCGACGACCCACTCAATGCATACCTGTAAATAAATTAAATTAAATATTAAAAATGTTTATTGTAGATTAATAGTATTGTAAATTTTTTATCGTACCACGTTTGATATTAATTATGTTTTTTATTTTAACGTGCACGAAGTTGTATATTGAATTAAAGTGAAATTACTTGCGCAACTCACCATCTATATTTATTTTTATAATCAACGTTGAAAAACAAAATTATAAAATATCGCTGCTACTATTCAAATCTAAGGTGGAAGTCCGAGCAATAAAATCGGAAAAATATTATGCTGATTTATTGAGAAAGTTCACCGTGTTTCAACCAGGTGGCGCTAGTCACAGCTGAGATATAAACGCGTTCAATAACTCCGCTAATGCATTTATAAAGTAATGATGGTTTAGAAAGGTTTCATTTATTTCGTTATACGACGGTGTCAAATATTCTATTAACGTATAAAATAAAATTCGTTTATTTAAAAACTTATTTTAAACTAATTACTTAGTCTAAGTTTTTTCGTGAATATATAATATAAAAGAATCAATACGTAGTCATCTAGATAATGAAGTCAAAGGCCTGTAGTTAACAAAATTTAATGGATTTTTTCTAGTTACGAAGATTTCAATGTTTACGATGAAGACAATTATTATTAAATACTAAACTAGAAAGTACTACATGCAAAGTTACTTGCAATATTTTACTTGGAATACAACATTCAAAAAGGTTTAAAATATTATTTTTTATTGCAATAAGGTTATGATATATTTCATTTTATAATAAGTCCTGAGAATTTATTATTTTAATAAAAAATTACGCTTTACGTATTCTTTATTCGTTTTTATAAAAAAATATTATGCATACGGTACACAGAGAAAATCAATATTCTATTTCTTTCACGAGCATTTCACATGCATAAAGAATGTTGGCTTTAAATTGACTCTATCACTATATTAAGTTGTAACGTGTTTTTAATGTTTCTTAATTAAATTTTAAATCAGAAATAAAATGTATTTAACACCGTAACGCGCAACTTCAGCTTTAATAATTTTTGCGCGCCCGTAATATTCAAATCGATAAATTCCGACGCGCGCCTGCGAGCTACCCGGCCTCGCGTTCGCCGGGTGAATATGGCGCAAAGCGTTATATTATACAGACTTTTCATTTATAAAAAACAAACTATATACTTATTATTGCACAAGCTATTTTGAGTTTATTTAAATCTTTACAGGTGGAAACCGCAGAGTAAGTTGAAGAGTGCATATTACGTATAACGTTTTCAGTTGGATATTGGCTGATAGAGTTTACATATTAAGCACGAAGTGAAGCAGTTCGTATAACACGTTCTAATATATCGCGATGAAATTTTCATGAAAAACTTTGAACAGAATTAAATCATTCCTTGAGCAGACAAGCCATGTGTCTTTGCGCCGGCGCGAATAATCAAGCGTTTGAGCCCATTGACCCCATCACAAATTATTTTTTATCGAATCACCGAGAGTACTACTATTACACTTGCTAACATAAATATCTCTATTATTAAGTAAAAAATATTTACATAATACCACTTGCAGATAATCAACTACGTATAAACTAAACATAGCTTCTATATTGATATATACACATATATGTATGTGTATAAGAAATAATAATATGCAATTTACACACAAGTAATATATAATTTTTCCACCTATGTAACTCTGACATACTTAACAACTTTGTCATTTGCATAATATAATCTTGAAAAAGATGAATAAAGTTAAAAAAGTAGCTATATTTTATATTTTTTAATTAAGGCTGTGAACGTACCAAACTGTATTAAAATAATAACTGTACATTTTTTATGTATCATTGTATCCGATAAAAAATCTAAAGCTCACAGCTTATGGACTATAAAAGATATTCTTTCGGAGAAAATTATATTTTTATGCTACTACTTAATTTATTAAACAATTTTTATTTTCTATACATAAATCAAATATAATAATTATATATTATATATTTAAACTATACAACATATACGTAACTACATACTACAGAGCTCAGTTCATACAGTCACTAAAGTTGCCTGTGAGATGCAATCGCGAAGTACGTGTAGTCACATGATGACTCAAATAAGAGTGTATCGTACTGCATGTCTATTCAACTTCCGTTGATCATATAAACGTGTATAAAAGTAATATGCTCGAGCATTAACCATACAAAGGGACTCACTCTTGGTAGATTTTTTATGTTTGTGAACTTCATACATATAATTATATATGAATAGAAGATAAATAGCAGATTTGTTGCAAACAAAGAAAGTATGGGAGAAAAGGTTTAAATATATAAGATAAATATATAATAACTACCATTAGGTATTAAGTTTAAACTATATTTAATTTTAAAGTACAAGACAGCATTTTTAAAGAATAATGGAATTTTCTTTTATCATTCGCATTTTACAAATGTGACATTCATGCAGCTGTTCAAATCGTTAAGTCTAGTGATACACCAAGAGCATTGTACGGAGCTATGGGTAAGTCAAAACATGTATAAGCCAGCTAATTAAGCTCTATGAAAGTACTATCGTATCTATATAGCGACTTAATCTTCCCTTCCTACAGCTATAAATTTTCGCGGACGAGTCTAAGTGAGTTTCCTATTTTCCGAAGTTCCTTACATATTTCAAATTAAACGTTTAACTTTCATGAAAAATTGAATACTTTTAAGTACTTAAAATATTTATCCGTTCTCGTTCATAGATGAACATAAGGCAAATATAAAATAAATAGCAAAGTTTATTTATTTTCAAAATGGAGGCACTCTAGATTACAGCTAGTGCATTTAAGTTTGATTCTCGCGACAAAGAAGATTCACAATTTCTTCCAATAAACTTTAAATAATCGATTCAACGGCTCCAAAATCCTCGAGCTCTTGCCACAGGGGAACAGCTGTAAGCGGCTCGAGCCATGTGCCCGGCCCTGTCTGCCGGCTGCGTGCACTCGATTGCGACAGCTGTCGAGGACCTTCGGCTGAACGCCCTTTTCCCTCCGTAGGGATCAGCATCGCCGCTTGCCGAAACTTACATGAGCGATCCTTTTTTTATTCGGCTTTCGAGCATTTGACAAGATCTTCAATTTTGCGCGCGCGCGCGCGTTTTATAATTTATTGCGAAATTCATTCACGGGCGATTGTTGCTTTTAATAGCCATCGTAAAGTTTGAATATTAAGGTAACTGTATTATATTAATAATAGATACATTCCTATGAAACAGAGATTTGCAAATCATTCATTGAATCGTAGAAGGCGTCATTAAAAAATTTACCATTTTATTTCAATCATTTGAATTACATGATTTCAACTAAGAATAGAAATACAGTGCCAATAATAGTTTGATTTCTTTTTAATCAACATTGTTAAATAAAGAGTACCCTGTAAAAATTTATCTTAGTTAATTATGCACGATAAAAACGGAACAGGTCCAGTGATGTATAACAATCTACAGTATCATTTTCTACGCGACGTGTTGTAAGTGTCGTAAATAAAAAGAAGTTAAGAAATTATACGCTTGTGCCTTGACTCACTTTTTGTAGTAGAGATGAGCGAGGATTGGCTGCCGTACATGTACATACAGTCTTTAACATATGTGCGCCAGCGGCCTTGGCGGAGCACAACTTATTGGTACACAGGAAATAACATTAATAAAAAAAATTATAAGTTACAAGACAAAGAGCTCAATTATATTAGAGTAATAATATTAAAATTAAATTAAAAAAAATCTGCACAAGCGTTTGTAGGCTACGGTGTTAGACAGTTTTGCAGCATTAGGGGCATTGGTATAAATTTTAACGGTTATGATATCGAATTTTCTGAGTGTGTTTGTAAGCAGGTATTTTTGATTTATGTAATTTATATTTATGTAAACTTGAAATA
Organism: Sycophaga agraensis; assembly: GCA_018906755.1. Lineage (NCBI taxonomy): Eukaryota > Metazoa > Arthropoda > Insecta > Hymenoptera > Pteromalidae > Sycophaga > Sycophaga agraensis. The sequence goes on from JACCIE010000003.1 coordinate 3,092,399, forward strand.
TTATGTGAATGTAAACTAATATTTAAAAACTGAAAAGCTATAATTTAAATTTTAATCGTGTTGCTGCTATAAATTTAAAATACTTGTAAACATAATTTATTAACTACAACGATTAGATATTTTTTATCGATAGTTTATAAACAATCATGCAACCGTGGGAGATGCAAAAAATCCTTACTTATATATTATGCATTTTGCATTTAAGCCTTATTCCAACAGGTTAATTGTGTTTCCGACTTAAAATGATATAATTTTATAAAGAAAGTAGTGTACTCAAATTATAATTTAAAATGAAATAATGACGATTTAATTGAATTTTACGTAATTCTGTTTGAGATTAAAGCATAAATTTGCTGCTGCTAGAGTGTGTTTTTATTAAAAAAAAGTTATCTTATGTAATGGTGCAAAGCTCTGTGAGCACGGTATAGAGGTCACTCGACCCCTTTCAAATCATTAATTGCCAATGATTTGGATTAAAGTATCCGATTCGTCGAGTTGACAGCTGTCAAGCGGTGCAAAAACTCGTCTAGGATATATATGGGAGGTAGCGCCTACTTATCGAGCGGAATCCAGGCGCGGCCTGCCGACCGGAGCTTGCAGGAGGAACGCGGAAATTTTTCGCGGCAAGCTCCGAGGCAATCAGCGGATCGCCAACGAAATGCCGTGCCGCTAAGAGGCGCACGCACGGGAGAGCCTTGAAGTGCTCGGAGAGCTGTCGCATTACGGCGCGCGCCCAGGAGGTCAGTCAACCGGTGCTGATTCCCGCGAAGTGTACAGCCCTCCCCCGGGCTCGTGGTAGCCTTGCGCAATGGGCCCCGCCGGTTCTTTCGCAGCCGGCAATTTTCCCGCTAGTTAGTCTATTATACCTAAGAGGAGCCTCGCCACCCCGGCGCAATTGAGCCGTCTGTATCGACAATGTATGTTTATCCCGCTTTCCCCCTCGCGCTCCCTCGCGCCGTATATATCGGTCGGATCTCCGGCGGACGGGGCCCAAGGACAGGCCGCGGGTGTGATTCTGTTTACAGTAGGAAGCGATTACTTATTTGCAGGAGCAATGTGTGAATTATACAAATGAATAAATATTGCCGATAACAACTGTTGGATTGTTGACGCGCTCATTTACACTCGGAGGAGCTTGGTTATTTTTGCAGTAAATACTTGATAATCCAACGCAATAACCAACAACAACAACAACAACAACATTTTGTGTATTAAATTACACCAAGAAAAACTGTTGTGACTGTAAGGAGACGTTGATCGTTAAGTCACAAATATTTCTGAAAAATTGCAATTATTATCTTTCAAAAATACTACGATATTATACAGAAAGTGATGTTAATTAAAGAATGTACGCATGTAAATGCACTTATCCGTGAGAATATAGTAGGAATTTCGATCTCGATGTCGATGTTTCGCATTATGGATCTCGTTATGCAGTTGTCAGTTGCATCATTAATATATACAGTCACATGTTACATGTACAATGATTTCTTGCATCCTCAGAATGCAGGGAAAAATGCGAAGCAAAATATTCTATTTATTCTATACTTGAACATAAATAGTAGAGATACTTTATTGAAGATTGTAATACATAAGGTGGAACGTTTATTTCTGGTTATGCGTCAATATTTATTTTGATTACATATGTCATGCTGCACTCAATAGGATTGTTCGCATAAATATTCGGCGATGTCGGCCTCTAAAGTAAACATTATAGGATATTTATGAAAGATTGACTTTCTTGCGGTGAATTAGTTGGAGGCTTGCGCAATCTGCCCCCTCCTGGCGCAATTACGCAAAGAAAAACAATGGCGAAGGAGGCGCAGCGCTGCAGCCGAAGAGAAGGAGCCACTGGAAATTGATATCGAAAACGAAGTTGGCACGCGTACGCGCATACTGCAGCGATAATCGCGGGAGTAACGGGGAGAGATCGGTTTCGAAATCGGAGACGGCGGCCGCGCGGGGGCAGGAAGCTGGGCGACGGGTGCAAGTGCCGAGCGGGGGGGGGGAGAGGAGCGATGGACCGCGGGGATTAAGCGCGGGAGTTTTCCAGCGGCATCCCTCTCGTGGTCAAGGGCTCGTGAGGAGGGGGGGGGGTCTCGGGGCGCACGTGGCCGGGAGCGCAGGCGGCACGGGCGCGCGCGTGCAAACTCGGCAGATCAACATTCCTTATTCGGGCTCCCCGGCGGAATGTCAAGTGTCGCTCGGGCCGCCCTCGGGAGCCGCGACCTTGACACTGATCCGGGGCGGCGGCGGGCGAGAGCCGCCCGCGAAAGAAGACGGATAGAGAGGCGCCGCGGCTCGTGTGCGCCGGCGAGTTGGGCCGAAAGGGTGGCGCGCCCCGCCCGCGAGTTATGCATCCTCCTCGCTCCGCCCTCGGCACACGCGTACCTGTTGCTTATTTTTCCCTTGTTCGCCGCGGCGCGCCCTCGCGCTTTCTTACCGAGGGCCGGCCCCCGCGCAGGCGTGCCAACGCCGCCGAGGGGGGGGGGGGGAGAGCGAGGCTACGGCCTATCGGTCATCCGGCTTCGATTGCCCCGGCTTTACGGCCGCGCGCGGCCCATTCATAAGGCGCCGCCCGGCGATCTGGGTCACCGAGGCGTCCGCAGCCTCCCTCGCGCGGGCTCAAGGTCGCCAAGCCGGAAACACGATCGCCCGATCCTATCTGCCGGCTCGCGGACCGCCCGCCTCGAGCTTTGACTAGACCGCGGTTATCGAACCTGCGGCCGGCCCCCCGCCACCCAGTCAATTGACCCCCCCCCACCCACACACCCCCGCCCACCTCTTTATCAGCTGTTCCCGAGCGGCTCGCTAATGCCCGCAGAGGCCCTGCGCTCGCTCCTCGGGCATCCCCTCGGCCTCGACCGTAAACTTTCGACCGCTTGCGACCGTTGCCCCGTGTAATTACTTGCCAATGTCCTGCGACCAACTTGACCAATCGACTCTTGGACCTTGAATCATTGACTGCCGCGACCCGTCTCCTACACCATTAGTTCAAAGGGATAATTTCACGAGCAATTTCATTGCTTGACGATATCTTTCAAACAATGTATATATATAATGTAATGCCAGCTTTAAAAAAATTATCAACGCGATAAAGCGATTAAAAAACGGACAAGGTTTCAATCGGCTAAAGTGAAGCATTTAATGATATCGCATAAATTTTTTGCCTATAAATAATTGCAACTCAATTTTGACGTTCTTATACTTTGAACATTGTAACATTCTTTTGTTTTTTTTACAGATTGCGTGTAATACACAGCAATAAAGTTATCTCATAATGGCGTAAGCTTCACGTCACGTGAATCATCATTATCTTAAATCAAACTTTAAAGCGCGCAGACGGATGACACGAAAGTCGCATCGAGTGTTTCCTTCATTTTTTGAAAGATCGATCTTCGGAGGAGGAAAGAAAGCGAAACGGAGATCCGATCTCCTTGGTCGATTGAATCCGCGTCGGGCGCTGTACACGGAGCCAGAGATAAAATCGCCTTTTGCCGCGGCTGGGACGGGCCGCGGCGCGGGCATCGCTCGAGCCTAGATTCGCCGGGGAATCCCCTGTAAAAATCGGTCCCGGCGGAACTTTCCCCTCTGCGGTCAGGCCGCAAACTGAGCGCGCCGCCGGCCGCGGCATGAATGGAGGCGGCGGGATCCCCCCGGGCGGAGAGCCGGCCGCGTGCCTCGCGGCTATGCGAGATATGCGCCGTCGGCGGGGGGGGGGGAGGAGGAGGAGGAGGGTTTGTGTCCCTTGCACATGCGGCGCGGCGCCGGCGCCCACCTGACAAGTGGCGCCGCCCGGGCAGGAAGTTTAGCATAAGACGCGGGCGCTCTGTCTTAGGGGCCCCCGCCGGCGCTGCACACAGCGACACGCGCCCGGCCGGCCTCCCCAAGCAACAGGTATATACATGTGTGTGTGTGTGTGTGTGTGTGCACGCGGGCCGCAGCCGCGCTCGAATAACAAGCCGGTGGATTCTTGGGTAGGGGTGAGGGAGGGGTGGCCGGGGGAGGAGGGCCGCCCGGACGAAGGGCTTCGATCCGGCTGCCGATCAAGGTCGGGGCGCGCGAGGGCGGAGGTCGGCCCGAGCTCTCCCCCCCTCCGTGTAAATATGCGCGGGGAGTGCTGGGACGGGCGGGAGGGGGGAGGGGGGGCTTTTGACTCGGACGACCCCGTTTTTCACGCGCCACTGGCGCCCGAGCCGCTGCCCGAGCTCTTTTATTCGCCCCGCCCCCGCCCGGCCCCGGAGATACCTCGCCGAGATCACTTGCTGCTGCTGCTGTTGCTGCTGCTACTTAATGCCCGCTTAATCGCCGTTAACTTTTCTTTGAGCCCCTTGGCTCGTCCTCCGCTTCCTCTTCATTTGCGCGTAGGGCCACAGGCGAAAGTCCGACTCTAAAACAATCAGTCAAATTTAAGCAAATATGTTCTTTTCATCTCCTTAATTATTCCCGGATATTCGCACTTAATCTATGCGAATAAATTATTCCTACTCGAGTATTCTTCTTCAGATTAACTTGTGTGTCTATCATTAAGCGTCTATTGCGGATTGCAACTTTTTTTATTGGTCATGATCAGTTAAATCGAGCATACTCATAGTTACCGCATAATTTACGTACAGACAAAGCTCTATACTTTCGAATGGGAGTAGGTGATACGGGAGTATAGATATACGATCAATGCAATGACAGACATTTCTTTATAATAGCGTATAAAATGAAAAAACTCTTGAATGTTATTTGCGTAATATATATTTATATAAACATGGACAGGGTGGTACGAAATACATGTACATGAATTGGTATTGCAAACTTATAGCAATCATAAGAAAGTTATCAAAGTATACACAAGTATGTAAAGCAGAATAAAAAATAACAATAATAATTGAAGGGAAATTGAGCAATTGACGGCGAAAAGTAGATAAGGAAGAAAGTGGATAAAGAGGAGGTATTTAGGAGTGAAAAAATTGATTACTACGGTAGAATCGTTACGTTGGTCTCCGCGTGCCTCGCTCAATCCAAGTATCATAAACGGCTGTGGTCCAAATACGATCAATGGCTCTATGCCCATTGAGTAACGTGAAGCGATCGCACTCTCGCCTACGGCTTACTACCTCACGGCAGCGCGTAATTCGCCGGAGACTACTGGACTCTTCTTTGGTCCGCGCGGCCCATCAATCACACCAAGCGCTCGGCAGCTCGAGCCTGGGGAAAGCAGCTATAAGGCCAGGCGCGGGCCTCGAAACCGCGCTCCTCTTTATGCACACATATCGGCCGAGCGGCAGAGCGCCGCGGCACGTGCAGCGCGCCCTTTTCGCGGGCTTTGAAGCCTCCGACACCCGATATACATGCACCTGCGGGCGTCGCTCTCGGCCGGTAAGTCGAAACCGTCCCTCTGTGACCCAGTGGCCGAGAGTGGCGGCACGAGGGCCGACGGGGAGGGGGATAGGCGCATCGCCGAGTTGCTTAGAAGGGGAGCCGGCGGATTGATAAGTTTCCGTAACAAGGGGTCCCAGGACGGCCTTCGGGACGGCCGCGGGTCAATTACGCCCTCGTTCCAGTGGGCGTTGCACGCCGCGGTTGCCAGCGGGGCAAGTCGGCATTAGCCCCCGGGCCCGCATAATGCCGGCCGGCGCCCGGCAACCCCAGCCAACCGCCATGTGTTTTCTGAGTTATGGGCCGAAGCGGCCGCTTCCTCGATAACAGGCCCATTTCAATTACACGCCTCGTTCCCCGCTGGATATATATGCGCCGCGGCTCTCCATTCAAGTGTCCATTCGAACGAGCAGACTGTTGGGACCTGACATTGATTACCTTGGCCCTAATGTGGAAATAGACGCTGCCTGGTGCTTCTTTGTAGTCTTTAAGGAAATAGCACTTTGTGAACAATGTCGACGTTGCAGGAGATGCACGAGATCCAGTGGCTTTTGCCATCGGTCAGCCTTTTAGTGTCTCGTTCTATATTGTTATGTATACATATGCCCGTGCAGCCAATAGGTTAACCGCGGTTATCTGTTAGTTAAATATACAATAGTATCCAGAGAGAAAAGTATAGTACCAGGCATAAAGTTAAATGAAGGAAAAATTGGGAAAAAATTGAGAAAAATTGAATTCAAATTAAAAAGAATGAAGGTTGCATGGAAACTATAGGAAGTCGGGGTAATCAATCCCTAAAAAATGAGAGAATAAGTCCTATCAAGTTTTATCATTCTCGGGTTACTAATCCTAATAGATAACGTTACCGAGCCATTCACTCCCCGTGTACATATACCGTAGCACAAAGGAAACGAAGCAGCCTCCGATTAAAACCAAAGATGATCCGCGTGGCACAATAGTATTAATTCGGAGGCAGCGTGAAACGGCATGAGTCGGGCGGCGCTCCTCGGCTGTCACTCCGGCCGCCTCCTCTGCATGCAGGGAGGCGCGGGAGTTTGTCCGCCCAACAAACGGATTTATTCGGGCGGGGGGACGGGCGGGCGACACCGAAAGCGCGAGTGGGGCGAAACACGCGAGCGGCCCGCGGGAAAAAAAAAAAACGGCGGAAGGCGGCGAAAGTGGGGCGCGGAAAAGTCGGGGAAAAACGAGGAGCCGCGGCGGATCGATGGGGCCGCATGCAGAGCGCGGCCCAGCTGACGCGGCAATCGTCACCGGGCGCCGCCGCCGAGGCCACCTCTGGCCTTGAAAGCCCCGGGAGATCGACTCGGGCCAATAAATTCCCGGCGGCGGCGGCGGCCGCCCTCGTAAACCAGGGCCGATCGACTCGCCCCGCGGAGATGTGTACGTCGAGCTAAATGAGCGGCCCCGGTTCAAGGCCGCCGGCTTTAGAGCGTCGCGGGTTCTTTTTTTTTTTTGCGCCCGGCGGACGATCCCCGGGCGGTCGTACGCGCGGCCCCGATAGCCGGGGGTCAATGTTCACCGGGCTCCCGGCCCGCTGGTCAGGTATTCCTCGCTAATTATTACCCTGGGCCGGTCGCCGCGAGTTAATTAGAGCCCAAGGTGCGGATCGCTGCCGCGTGCCTGTTAATCGCCCGATGTTATACTCTCGCTTGCAGGCGCGTCCTTCATTAGAGTCGACGCGCGACGGTTATAGCGCTCGCTCGGTTCCCCGATAACAGCCTGTCTCCTCGGTTTACGCTGTTACTCTCCCCGGAGATTTTACCTGCCCCGATTGAATATATATACACAGAGTGTACGGGCACGTTGTAAGGAGTTCTGGTGAAAAAAAAAAAGGGGAAACGCCGGCGCCGATGTAATAAAGAGGAGATTTTCCCGTTTAAGTTTGCGCGCCGCGGAAGCGAGCCTCGATCCTGGCATCGCGCTTCGCGGAAGAAACGCTCAATTGGGCCAATTACCCCGGGCGAGCGCCGCGACGCTCGCAATTTGCCGGGGAGAGGAAAAAAAAATAATATTAAATCAGAGAAACGGGGAAAGGACTCGGCGCGGCCGAGGTGAAACCGCGGCGCCGCGTTGGCACAGCCTCCCGCCGAGTCTATCGGGTGGCCGGCGCCCCGGGTAAAAAGACACCTCCTCGCGCCCGCCCGTGTAATAACAGTCTACGCACTGTTGCATGTGCGCGCGGGGGGGCGGAGCCTCGAGGGCCGGAAGCCCAGGGCGATAAAGCCGATGATTTAGATCGCGGATCGGTTGATCGCCCCCCGCGCGCCTCCGTAAATCAGGGCCGCCGGGGAAGATTAGCCCGCGATGACGCGGCCGCGGCTGAGAGCGACCGCAAGGAAAGTACGCGCCGCGCACGCCTGTGTGTAGAGCGAGGCGCGCGCCGGGCGATCGGGCCGACTGCATCGGCTAAGAGGTTATTTATTAAGCGGACCGCAGACCGCGCGCACAAAAGCAAAGAGCCGCGGAAGGATCAGCGCGGTCGGGCTGTTATGTATGTATATACGTGGGTGTATACAGGCGGCGGGGCTGCGGCCGAAAGCGAGAGGAGCCGCGCTGACGCGGCCGGAATCGCCTCGTTAGGCCCGCTTGTACTCCCCCCCCCCGCCAGCGCCACCGCCGCTCGTGACGTCGCGCGCCGATACGTGACGCCCGTTCAGTGGCCCCTGTACATGTGCCCACGTGAATCAGCGAGTCGGAGCGCCGAGTGCAGCTGTGTCTCGGCGGGCCGCGTGACAAGCGCCTTACGAGGGCGAGGGCGAATTACGTAGACGCGGGTCGCTTTGACGCGCCTTCGTGCGGCTGCCGCGCAAGGAAGCGCCTCGCCTAATCGGCAATTGGGCGGGCGGGAAGCGGGGAAAAGCGCGGCGCTCGACGCGTCCCGCATTGTAGCGCGAGGCGCGGCCAGCCCCGGGATAAGGGGGCCAAAGCCGTAACGAGCAATTAAGCCCGGGGGGAGAGCGCGGGGCGGGGGGGGGGGTCCCCTTGAACTCGGCCGATACAAAGGAGAGCCGCGGTTGCAGCCGAGGCGCCGGTGATTACCCGCGAACAGCTGACGCCTCGGCGCTCGATCCCCCTTTACTTTCATCCGGCCCCCCCGGTTTACGCGGCCCGGGAGCCGTCGCGGCGCTCAGCCGGCAATCAAGGGGTTACGCAAGCGCCCGGGCGCAATTACCGCGCGCGCGCGCGCGACAATCGATGCGCCGCTCGTAATAGCCTGCGGTGCCCGGCCGGCGCTAATCGGCCCGCGGCCAAGCCGCCCGGTGACATAACGCCGCGCGCTTGTATGCTCTCATGCATCGCCGGTTTTTCAAATTTCTTTTTTCTTTTGCCTTCGCCTGCGCGCCTGTGCGTTTCTGTGCTGCGAGGAGGGCCGACGTCGCACGGCTCGCGGCTTCGGCGGGCGGCTCCGGGCCGTCAGCTGGCGGCGGCCGGCCTCGGGCGGGGGGGGCGGCGGTCCTCCCCGGCGAAAGCCGCGCGCCGCGATCGCCCGCGGAAGACAACAATGGGCGGGCGTTGCGCAAGCGCGAGCCGCCTCGGCCTTGCCGGGTCTTTGGCCCCTTGGCACGCGAGCCTCGTCAATGGCACGCGCGCCCGCCGCTTTGCATACGTGCGCCCGCCGCGGCAGGTGGCCGCTCCGCGGGGATGCTGCGCGCCCGGCTATTTACGGCCCGCGATAAATCACGCGCTGCCCCCGGGCCCATTACTCTCCCGCGCCCTCGCGCTTTCTCCCGCGGTGGGGCCGGGGGCGGGAGAGAAAAAAAAAACGAAGGAAGACCCGCGGGGCCGTTGACCCAGTGCGCGCCGTCTCCCCCGCTCGGCGCCGGCCCGCTCCTAGGAGCCGCACGTGACTCCGGCCGAGTAGATGCGCGCGCGATTGATACGGCGCGGCCGAGTGTAAACAATGAGTCAGCCGGGCCGCCTCGGGAGCCGCCGCCCAACGGGGTCACGTGCCGCTTGGTATTCTTAGCTCGCGGATCGCGCGCGCGCCCACAGACACGCAGCAAGCGCAAAAGTGTCCGGGCGGCGGGCGCTAATTGCCGGGCGATCGGCCGCTTCCTCCTCGTTTCGCGGGCGGCTCCTCCGAGGCTCGGTCAATAGTTTCCCGATGGCGCTGCACGAATACACGCGCGCGGCTCTCGGCTCGCGCGCTCCCTCGCCCGTTATTTGGCCGTTTCCGCCGCGGCCGCCTCTCGCCGGGCGGAGAGCGAGCGGGGCTCTCGGCTTCCAGGGGGGAGGGGAGGGGGGGGGACTGAGGGGAGGCGGCGGGGAGGCGCACCCGCCGCCTCGACCTTGGCATTATGTGGGCCAGGAGGGCCGCCGCGGCTCTCTACACTCTAATCCCGCTCCCTCGGCTCTTTCTCCCGGGGATTGATCCCTCCTTCGACTTTCCCTCTCGGCCCCCCCCCCTCCCCATCTTTTCGCCGATACCCCCTTCGGCCGAGGAGCCTTGGCACTTGTTGCCCCCTCGAGCCCTCAGCCCTCGGCCGCTCGGCGTCCCGACCCCCGAGATAATGCCCAACTCCTCGGATGGCTGATAAGCGCGCTCGTCTCGCTCGATCCTCTCGACGGGCCGTACCGACCGGCCGCTATCCCCGGGCCCATCGACCAGATCTGCATCGAGTGCCTGAAAGACGCACAGGGTGTCCGTTTTTGCCAACAAGTGCGTGATAACTCCCAACTGGTAGGGCAGTTTTCAGCTAATTTATAGCAGCGGTGCTTACTAAGCAAACGAGTAAACGAAGCTGTAAGCCAAAGCAATAAAAGGCCCTTTTGACGGTGATTCTTTTTCCTCGGTCACGGTGACACGCACGTACACACCGAAGCCGGTGGAATCCGCGCGCGGCGGCATTTACTGCAGGGGGCACGTGGCAGCTGGGCGCAACGAGCTCATTACAAGCCACGCTTGGGATGTAAAAGAGGTAGGGGCGAGATTTTTGGCGGCAGACGGCACTAATTGGCAGGTTGGGCCAGGTCAGGCGGCGGTCCTCGAGGCGGGCCGCCCTGCACTTGGCACTCGGCGCCCGGGGTTGAACGACCCGTCCTCTCCGAGGGCGCCCTAGGGGCCGGAGGCATCGGTGGGGGAGCCGATTAGCATAAGTCATATATTCGGGGTCCGCGCGGAGGGCCGCGCGCGGAGCAGACTCGAAACAATGGGGGCAAATGCCGTGGGCTTGTTTACTTTCGCCGGCGGCTCTCGGCCATTAGCATTCGCGGCGGCGAAACTTTTGTCGGGCGATTTACATGGCGGCCGATAAGCGGCCCTGACCTAGGCCACTCGGCGCGATTGCGCGCCGGAGATGCGGAGAGAGAGAGAGAGAGCGAGAGCGGGAGAGGGGTGGGGCGGGGACTCCCCGGCCGCCGCCGCCGCCGGCCGATTAGTCATTGTGCGCCGGCGGCCCGCGGAAGCGTGTCAAGGCGCCGGAAGGTCGATCGGCCGGCGTATAATCCCACCGGGCGGGCGCATTGGCCGGCCGCCCGGCGGTTCGACGACCGGCGCTATCGGCGCCAAAGCCGGTCACGCGATCGGCCGATTACGCGGGGCCCCCCCCCCTTCCTCCTCCTCCTCCCTGGGGGATCCCGCCGCTAGATCGGGCCCGCGGCAGAGAAACCCGAGCGGAGGAGAGCCCCGGCCTAACAGGTTGCCCCGCGCGCCAGACGGGCTGTCGGCCGCGCCTCCCCGCGCTTCCACGTACCCCGGGCTTTTTTCTCCCGGCGCCGGCCGATCCTACAGTCGGCCGGTTTCTCCCTGGGCGCCGGCGCCGCGGCTTTGTCAGTCGGTTCCGGCCTCTCCGGCGCTGGTGGCGCTCTTGCCCCCCCCCCCCCTCCAGTCCGATGGCTATTTGCACAACGGCTTCGCCTAGTGGTACTCCTCCGTTTCCTTACCGAGCGTCAATATTTAGCGAGGCTGCCGCTCCGGCCGCGGAGCGAAATACGCGCTGCCGCTCCCCACCCGTTCCAAGACTGTACAATTCATCAGCGCTTTGACTTATTTCCTGCACAGGAAGGAGCATTAGGCATACTGTGCAATCGCGCGTATTTCTAAATGAGAGTGAATGTTTTTATGTCATTGTTTGATTTTGACGACGTATTAGCTCCGTTAAAAACACGTAACAATAAGGACGCTGGATTAAAAGGGATTTAACAGATACCAATGTTACGTGGTACGTCCCCGGCGCTCGGCAGGTGATCGGCCCCCGGGGCCCGCGGCGCGATCCCGAGGCCCTCGCGAGGGCCCACAGTGGCCCACTGCCTGCGGCGGCCCTCCGCCGGGGCGTAAATCAAGCGGCCCTGGCAATCAACCCGGGGGACGATTCGAGCGCATCGGCTAGCCTCGCCCTCGGCTCGGCGGCTCGCGGCCACGCGGATCGCGGCACTTTCTCTTTCGCGCGCGGTGCCCTGTCCCCGCCGCGGGCGTCGCAGTCACGCGCGCGACAAAACATTCGCCGGGCGGCCGATCGTAAATCCGCGCGGATTTGCATGCCGAGCGCCCGCGCCGGGAGCCGTGATTAACGGGAGCGCAAGGCGCATGGGGGAGGGGGAGAAAGTAGGAGCGGCAGGGGGGGAGCGCACCGACCTTGGGTGACGAGGAGGACGATGGTCGCGCCTCGCGGGACCCGCTCGATGGCCGCCGCGGATCATGGGTCAAAGGCGCACCACCGGGCTTTTACACCGTCCCGGTTTTCCGCTTTAAGCCCCCGGGCGCAGCCAAGGTCGCCCGTGTTTACGCGCCCGCGCCTCGAGGCCCATTTGAAAGATTTAGAGATTGCCCCGGAGGCGCCGACCCGCCCGTTTATCTCCGCGTCAATGGGCCGGCCCCCCCACCGCTCGCCCGCCCCTCGATCGCCCTCCTAATCACCCTCCGCCCCTCCCCAAATCCAGCCCCGGCCACGTGGCCCGGCCCTCGGCATTCATCCGGCTTTGTGCTTCTTGGGCAACCGATCGGCTTTGCGCCTCGGGACTTTGTCGTCCGGTCGGCAGGATGACTCGGACCTGCCGCGGATGTGTGCGCGCGCTGCCAGACCTCCACGCTACGTGACTGCGCGAAACCTCGGGAGCCCCGCGCAAATGCCGTGTGACGCATATTATCTCGCGTGTTATTTCAACTCAAGCCTATGTCCGTTAGACAAAGCTGCCACCTTGTAACGCATCGTCCCAATTCGTTGCTCACCCGTTAATTGCTTTTATACCTTTTGACGTTCATCATCCGACGTGCGGAATCGTCTCTTATTCTGCACCGTTACTGCGCACACCGACTCCACGTTTCCAAACGCACATTCTCGTCACTTGGCATTAGTCACTACACAGCCACGAAGAAAACACTGTAAGTTAGTCCATCGCGAGTCGACGATCGTCGATTACCGTGTGAAATCCCCCGACATCGAAAGTTTCTTCCCGCAGACGGGCCGGTTGTTGCACCTTGCTTTCGTTTCCTCGCCCCCGGTAATACAACGGGGCTCTCGTTAACCCTTTGAGGGGGCGCTTTTTACTTCCCGGGGGCGCGCACAAAAGAGGCGCGCTTTAACGAGACGGCGCGCGCGTCGCCCGGGATAACGAATCCATCGAGAGCGCGCGAGTCCCGCCGAGCCCTCGTCCCCCGGGGTGTAATAACGAGTTAGACTCCGGTTAGCCTCCGCCGTCATTGCTAATTAAAGCCGCGGGTCCGCGGCGGGCCGAAATCCTAATTAACAGCGCCTCCGCCGAGAGAGGAAAAAGGAAAAAGGGGGGGGGGGGAGGAAAGAAAAAAAAACACGAGCGAGCCAGGCCGCGGCAATTACGCGCGCCGCGGGCGGCCCGTTAAAGTCAGCTGGCGCGGCCCGCCGGGGGCACACACATAGGCGGCCGCGCGCGAGAGAGAAAGAAAGCCGGGCGCACACGCGGGCATTTTAAGATGCAAGGCCGCGCGTCATTCAGCGCCCGAGCGCCGCGCGCGCGCGTATATATATACCCGCACTCGTAACCTTTCCGCGGGCGTTCATTCACACGCCGTGGGGGGGAAGGGGGGAAGGGGGGGGGGGAAGCCCATTGACTACCCACTCATCCGGAGGCACGCGCGCGCAGCCCCGATATCGTCCCTCTCGCGAATCCATTACCCGCCCCGGGACCCTCGGGGAATCCCCCCCTCCGGCCTGGCCTACATATATAGCTGTGTACACGTAGACGCGCCGGGCGGTTTACGCGCCGAGTCTTCCGCCTTCGATCCGCCAGGAATTTGTCTCCCCGCGGTTTGCCCGCGCCAGGGTGAGGCGGGGTCGGGTGGGGGGGCCGACGCCCCCTCGTGGCCCCGCGTTGTTTGCGCATTCGCCCCGCGGGACGGAGATTCCTCCGCGCGATTTTTATGCGCGGAAGCTGTGGCGCCTGGCCATTTGGGCCATTTGCCTGTTGCTCCGCCGATACGACGCCTGTGTGCGTCTGTGTACAGACGCGAGGCTCGAGCGCTGCCTCCCTCGACGGGCCAGCCGCTCAGTCAACCGAGAGGCACGCGTGCCTGCACAATCCAGAGGATTCTAGGGATCTCTAATTAGGCACGGTGGCAGTAGGCTAATTGACAAGGAAAAAAGGAAAATGCCGACAGGCAAAGCTCTGCAAGTAGATATTACTCCGTGCCCGACTTACCCGGACTTACACGGCTTAAAAGCCTCGGGAGCGCGAAGCAAGAGTCTGCAGCTCCTTCCACGCAGATAAGAATGAAAAGAAGGGCAATTGCATTAGAATAGAAGTTCCTTTTGAAGAGTCTTTATTAAGCCGGCCGAGTGAAGGAGTTTAGCCCGGGCTGCGGACGGACTCGAAGGGGGGGGGGGGCGCGCGCCCGTACAAACACGGCAGCGGCGTGTTTCCCTAAAGACCTTATCGGATGGCCTCTTTAAGGCGACGCGGGACAGTTTGAAAACAGAGAGCCGCAGAGGCTGTTGAACGCGCCGGCCGCCGGGAGATAAAGAAGATTCGGCAGGGCCGGCGCACGGCGAGAGGGAGCCGCGCGTATCAAATCGGGCGGATCGCAGGGAGTAAATCACTCGGGCCAAGCCGGGGGAGAAGCCGGCCGGCGGAGGAGGGAGAGATCGGCCCTCGGATACAGTCGGGGCGAGACTAGCCGGGGCCGGCAATTAAGGAAGCCGCCCACCCTCCCTCCCTCCCGGCAGTGGGTCAAGTTCGCCGGGAGACGCGTATAAAAAAAAAAAGAGAGAAAAAAGGGCCGACGAACGGGCGAGGGATGGCGGAAAGGGAAATCGCTCTCCCGTCGCTAACCGCCGATCGATGCTCCATCGAGATAACAGCCGGGGCGCACGCGAGCCGCCCGCGTTTAAAGCCCGCTTTTCCCGCCGGCGAATGTGGGTGAACTTGGGCGGCAAGTGCACGCGCATCCATCTCCCCCCGGCGGCTCTTTGCACTTGATGCCTTTCCATTGTCCGGCTCGTTGCCTTGTTGTTGGTCGGCCCTCGGCGCTCGGCTCTCTCTGTGTGTATGTGTACGCGCCCCGGCCGACGGCCTTTTCGCTCTTTATATTGCTTTTTATTGCCGGCGCCGGCGCGCGCGCCCCGCCTCGGCTTCAATTTACAGCCGGCGATTAACCGGCCCCGGGAGGAAAGGTCAGGGATACGCGCCGCGTTATTCTAATGGCCCGCTTGTCTCCCGCGTGCGCCCCGGCCCTTGGGATCGATCTCCTTTTCACTCCGCGGGCGCGGCCGTTAGCGCCCGGCCGCCGCGGCGCTTCTCTTATTTACGATATCGTTGGCCCCGCGCATGAATTTGTCCCGCTTGACGATTGTCCAACTGGGGAACCTACCGCCTGCCGAGCCTTTATCAAGTGCCCACCAATTAACGGTAGGAGAACGCAGACTCTTGGAAGTAACCGTATCGCTGATACAGTTCAGCGTATCACCGCTTAATTTACTGCCGACGCGTTAATCAAAACGCACCTCCAAGTCCACAAAATTAACCTATATACATTTGCGAGGAAGGAAACAGGAAAGGCCGCGACAATACGTTGAAACGTTAACTGTAATAAATGCTCGTAATTAATAATCATCGTGGATTATATCACAAAGTGTCCACTGCGAATGCCAGCTCTCCGAGTCACTCCGCTCGCACTGCCCGGACTTAATCCTCCGCTCGCGGATATATATCTCTAAGCCACATCTCCGTAAAGGTGGCCAATGAAAAAGAGGCAGGCGCGACGGGAGGCACATCCGAGTGTGGCCCATTAGCAGATCGGCCGAGCAAGAAAGGAGAGCCAGGCGAGCGGTCGGTTAGACGCGCGGGGGGGGGGGGGGCAGCGGCACCGGCTGCCAATTATAAACTCGGTCGGTGCGGCGCGTCGCGGGCAGTCAGCTGGCTCGGTTACGTGGGCCGGTGACGCAAGCCGGGCGGCCTCGTCTCCGGCTCTCCGCTTGAAAACGCACCGGCGCGGGAGACAAACGATGACTAACGAGCCGCCGGGGTGGGGGGGGCGGACCTTTCTGGGTCAAGTTCGCGGCGGGCGCGAAAAGGAAAATAAAGAAATAAAGGAAGCCGGCGCTAATGGCCGGTCGATACACGCGGACAGGCCGATTGAGACGTGGCTCCCCCCCTCCGGGGCCCTCGTTCTTTGGGCCGATGCGCAGGAATGCCGATTCCGGGATCCGGCGGCTTTTTCCGCGCGCGCGCCTCATTGACCGGGAGGCTCGGGCGCGACAGGTGCGCCGAGCGGGCTCGCGGGGCCAACGGACGCGCGCGGGGAGAAGAGGGAGGGGGGGGAGGACGGCGACGTCCCCGGCGGAGAGGCGCACGCGAGCGCGCGTCAAAAGTTTCCCCGCGAGAGGTGCGCCGGCGAGGCTGGGGCACGGCCAGGTGCGCGGCCGCGTGCAACAGCTGTTATCGTGTTACGGTTCGCACGAGCCGCTCGTAACTTGGTATCATCGGCGGGCCGCGCGGTAACGGCACGCGCGCGCCCCGCCCGCAATAAAGAGCCGGGAGAGGAGCCCAAGGCCCCCTATACCACTGGGTCAAGTTCAAAGCGCTTATGATAACAATTTCCGCGGGCCACTTGGCGCCGCCCTCCCCGCGCTCGAATGTCAAAGCCCCGGCGCGAGCCGAGACAATGCGCGTGCGTGTGTGTGTGTGCGCGCGCGCGCAAGCCGAGGAAAAACCGCGGGCGGCGCTTCGGCAAACAATTCGCCCCGGCAACCGTTGCGCAAGCGACTCTCGTTTTCGGCATTCTTCCGAGCCGAGTCCCCCGGTAAGCCCCCGCGACTCCTCCCCACCCGCCCCTTCTCAATCACTCGCCCGACCCCCTCGCTCGCTTTTTATCTCCTCCTCTCGTGCATACTCTTCTTCCCGAGGCTTTGCCTCCGGACTTCTCCGTGCCATTGTCGGACACCTTCCGGATAACTAACTCACCGACTTTCTCAGTTTATTTTTTAGTTAATTGTCTCCTCTGCATTGTTTATTTAATAATAATGTGTTGGTTAATGATGCGAGGTTATCCGCAGAGAGTGAAGCGTGAGAATGTATCGGCATTCCCTTTAAGAGGCTTCATTTTCTACCCACTGCAAAGAGGTATTTGACCTCCAAGGTCGCCTAACGACAGCTATATAATTTAGAACGACTCCGGCCGACAATTGTTTCCTGAAAAATGTGTACGGACGGGAAAAATCCCCCAGTCAACTCCCGGCCAATCTGTCTTCCTCGTGGTTTTCACCCGCGCGCGTCAAACATTTTTGAACCGCGTGGGAAATTGTCCGATCACCGACTGACGTTACAAAACGTCAAAACGTTATGTTTTGTTTTTGGTTAAATCAAAAAACTTTGTGTCGTCACCTTTCTGAAAATCTCTACCGTGAACACAACACTTTGGTCACCGATCGACTAACACCAATCTTTCCCTGGACAATTACGCATTTTATAACGTGGTTCGATTGGCTAGTTTATATAACGTACCTTTAACCTACTATGCTTGTGAAATACCCAAAGTTATAAGCATTTTTCAAGACAGGAATAGTTTAATGTTTCACAAACAGTCTAAATCAACGACTTAATAGGCGTGATACGAGGTGCGATAAGAACTTGTATTACCTTGAATGCGGTCTAATCTAGGCCTCGAGTCGATCCGGGTTAAGGGAGCGCATCTGTACAATGGCCTACAAAAGGTTATCAGCGATCTATCCTCACTTTATCAACGCGTATTTAGATCATGTTTGCAGTTCGACAATCTCAGTGAAATGTGAATAAATTATTTAAATAATATCTGTCGTGTATGAATGCACGATTGCAGCAATAAAAAGATCTTATTCTCAGTTAGTTTATCGGTTTTAAACTGCAAGTATTTAAATATTATTGGTTGGTATAAAATGACTCATCGCTCACATCTCATACGGCATTTATGTTTTTATAATTGTAATTCTTCGAACGATCATAATTATCTGATTTACAAACGAATAAATATCAATTTGAATATAAATAAAATCAGAATGATACCGAGAGTTCAAGAATCTCTAAACACGTACATCTACGTCCGAATAGCGCATGGCGTATTATACATTTAATTAAATTAATCTAGTCGGATGAATGAAAAAAATCTTCGCGTCCTAATATGTCTTTGGTAAAAAAGTGAATTTTTCTCGCGCACATAGCGTATTATTCGACAGGAAAGGTCTAACAGTAAATCTGCATTCCGCAAAAAAGCATATCTCTTCTTTCATTAGCCAAGCACGCTCGAAATATTTTACATGCTTCAAACTCGCCTCGGCTTTTCGCGGATTAACTTGCCTAATTGGAATTGATTAACTTTCGCGCGTTGAGGCCGTATTTACATAGGCGATCCGCGGCGCACAAAAAGCGCGGCATCCTCCAAGGAGCAGCCGAGTCGAGCGGGACGAATCCATCGAAGGTCGACACCCGTCCCGAGCTCGCATACACACACACACACACAGCCACAGGCAGAGGGGCGGCATTACCTCGCGCTTACGTCGCCGCGCGTCTTACCGGGGGGCGCAACAAGTGCCCGCCGAATGCGAAAGCAGCCCCTGTGCACGCCGCAGATTCTTCCGGCCGCCACCCACATACGGGTACACACGCCCTGGCGAATCGAGGGTAATCCCCGGCAAGGGCGCGCGTGAGCCGCCGGCGCCGGGGAAACTTTGCCCGGGCGGGCCGCGCATATAAATCGACGGCCGGGGAAAGCGAGAGCGCCGGCCGATCCATCGCCCGGCAGACGATACGCCCGTGCTTTTACAATCGACGGGGTGTCGTCGTCCCCCCTCCCCCCGCGCGGAACACGACCGCCTGCGCGCTAACGGAACGCCCGGAAAAGTAAGGAGGCTCGCTCACTCGGCCAGGATTAATGGCCGCTTAATTGCGCGGCGCGTACACCTGCATAATGTAGACCAGCGGCGCGCGTACGACTTTTTTTTTTTTAACACGCGCCGCACAAAGCGACCCGATAATTTAAGCGGGGCGCATTCGCGGCGCTCCGAGAGTTGAATGACTGCCGCGGCCGCGGCGGCGGGGGGGGCAAAGAAAAATACGCGCGCTCGTAATTACCCGGCCACCTTGACACTGAAATCGCGAATGCAAGCAGTTGGCGCGCGGCGCCGCATCCATTAAGCTCCAATTTGCCTCCCGCGCCCCGCGCCTCTCCTCGTGTGTGGGTGCGCGCCCGGAGGGATCGCGCCGCGGCGCTCGGGGCATTCGCCGAGGTGTCGAATATCCGCCGGCGGCCTTGATCCTCGGCCGATTAAAGCCGCCGCCGGGAAAAAGCCCAGATGCCAACGAACTGCGAGCACGTGCCGAGACTTAATTAGGTCCCCTGGCTGCGGCCGCGGCCGCGCGCCTCCAATTAACCGCCGGCAATTCGCGATCTCTCTCTCTCTGCGCCACCTTTTTTTTTTCCTCTTCTCCGCTGCCATTGATGCCGGGCTGTGAGCTCCCCCCCCGGAAGTTCCGGGGAAGAAGAAGACCCGGGGACTGCCGCTGCGGAGTTTCGAGATTGCGCCTCGCGAGTTCCGCGGATTCCGCGGGGCCAAGTCGAAGGAATGCGCGGAGAGGCCGGATCAAACGGGCCTTTGCCGATTTAACTAAAAGCCGCCGGTCCTTTACCGGGAAGCCGTACACAAAGTTATTCAATGGAACTATTCACTTTTATGCGCCGAAATACTTTGGGCTAAGCTACTGCTAACCCTTTATTTCCCCACTTTTCTACAGTTCCATTGAACGGTTTGCACTTTGCAATTGCCGGCTAAACAATTGACGATCGCTCCCAAACATCCGCGTTACATTTGCAAGTAAGCTTGAGTACATTGTTATTATTTCTAATAATACGAGTTTTAATGTTGTAATCGCATTCGCGGATGATGTAATTTCGAATAATGTATTAACGTAAAATGGAATTTAATCGCATTGAACGGAACAGTTGAAAACGAGTATATATCCAACCGTCTGGATTTATAATTTCAATTAATTAAAAAATTACCTGTATTCTTTCAGTTTTCCGTCTAGTATTATTTTTTTAAAATTTTTCCGTTACGATTCGTAAGACATATCGTCGGAATAATGATAAATGACAGTATGTTGGAAAATAGAAGTATAATTTAATGAAAGTCGATGGATTGCGAATTGGATGAAGAATTAGTGCACTTGATCAAGCGAATGAGCTGTAGATATTGGTATTCTGAACTTTCTTATACGGCGATTTCGCTCATCTTTAAATATATACTTCAAGTTGTGTCATCGCTTCAGATTATTGTTTTAGTAAATATCCCGATGAGTATTGCAAACAAACAAAATATGTGGTCAGTTATGATTTGCGAAGAATTAGGAACGATCCAGTTCGATCAACTCTTTTCAATTTTTCGAGAGATGAGTAAAGAGAAAAAAGAACGCTTGAACTACGCATACTTATATATCGTTACAAAACTATAATAAGTACTTATGTTGTTACGTATGGGAGTAATAACTATATACGAACTGCAATTGCGGGCGATGTTACCAAGTCACGGCATCGATCCATCATAATCCATGATATATACGTTTATTATGATTGTTTCATGCTTTAGAAAATTTCTTTAAGTTTATATATCTATAATTATATTGGCTATGATCATCTAGTTATATGAATTACGTTGCATTTCGTACAGGGCCTGTCTGCTGGACTCGCCGCTAATACTTAATTCTCAGCCAATTGCTGCTTTTAACGCGATAATGTTTTAATATCGTGTGCAAATACTAGTCATTCCTATAGTAAAGATATAATTTATCTACTCACTTATCCGGCTGTACAGTTCAAAGATTTAGTCTCCTACATTCCCGCCAACTTCGATGGATCTTATCGAGTTAGACTCTACTATGGTATTCAATTATATCTACGTGAACACATTTTGATAAGTAACGTGCTCCATTTTTTATATTATACTTAAAAGTTCATATCATTTGATGCGTGTGAACAGCTCGTATCATTCCGCAAAGCTCTTATTGACTTTTGCCCGTGGTTACTATCAATCTTAGAATTCTCTCGTAGCGTATTTGTTTAGCATATTTCAAAGACAGCCTTTAAAATAATATAATTTCAACAATAATATGATTGCAGAACAGAAAGGAATTTGTTAATATTTTTTTGGGCGGATAGATTACATTTAATTAGATTCTGCCACGTGAGAAAATGCAACTCTTTGCACCGTGAGTGAACTTGAGATCTTCAAACTCGTACGGCAGGATCTAAGAGAAGAGGTGCGCGGTAGTCCATGTAGGGAGAGATTAATGTCTTCTTCAAAGTGAGCTTCGAGCGCCGTGGAATGCAGTCACAACACTTTCCGATCCTGCCGAAGTAGCTCCTTTGCACTGTGTCGATGCACACGGCTGGCTGTAAGAGAGAGTAGTATTTATTTGCACCACGAGAATCCTGGTTGAATCGCGGCAGTTAGGCCGTGATCAGCTACGCGGCGGGAGTTTATCTCGTAAACGAGTCACGAAGTCACTAGCGCTGAAGTGCTATACATCACCCGAGCCTTTATTGATCTCATTTGTCACGGGGCAATTTCGTAGTCTGTCAAGTGATCTGCATAAATGCCGGCGGAACATCGTTTGATTACATCTATCTAACTTTATTACCGTCCGACCGTTTGCAAACAAATTAGCCCGACGCACCTCGTGGGCCCGAAGCACCAGGTTCAGTTACGCCCCGGGCGAAGCTATAATCGCCCGGCACGACCGATTGACATTTCGAAGGCTTTCATCGGCAATTATCGCCTCGGACCCGGCCGCAGGCTCACCTAGCGAGGCAATCGGCCGAGGGACTCGGCCGACGTCTTCATTAGCCGCGACGGGGGGGAGGAGGAGCAGGCGCGTAAAAACCCCCCGGCGGAGAAAAAGCGCGTCTACCTGCGGATCGGCGCGGGAGTCACGCGCGGCGTGGCGAATCGCGCGCGCGTGCGCAGGAGCACAAAAAAAAAGAAGGAAGCCCGGAGAGCCCCGGGGAATGCGGCTGCTCCGGGGGGGGCCGCGGGGGAAAAGCCGCCGGGAACGAAAGTGCCGCGCGCGGGCGTGAAGTTTAAAAAGGGGGCCGCGCGCGGGATTGAGTCATTTGCCTCGGGGATTCCCCCCGGTGTTTATGCCTGTCCCGTCGTCTGGCCGCTTCCGCCAAGGGCATTGCCACTCGATCCGGCCGCGCCGCGCATTCGGTGGATGTGTACGCGTAAGCGCACGAGCGGGAGGTTAACGGGACGCGCGGAGAGTATGTACATATATACTCGGCCGGGGGACGCGCGATCCCCCCCGCGGACACTTTCGGCGCGGCCGCTCATTAGCCCGGGCTAATTCGGCAATAAATACGTCGCGGCGGCGGCGTATAATTACCCGGCCGTCAAGATGAAAATCGGCCGTGAAGCCGCGCGTAAAAGCCCGGCGCCGTTACAATGTCAAGCGGCCGGCGGCGATTACGGCTCATCGATCGCGCCGCGTCATCAAATTAATCGCCGGGGCTCGCGCAATAAAAAGCGAGCCGGCCGACATTCGCGCACACGCGCAAAGTGCGCCGCGTCGCACGCGTTACACCGGCATGCACATCTATATATACACACACAGGGGGGGGGGGGCGATATCGGCCGCGGGGGCCGAAGAGCTAATAAACCCAGGGCGACTAAACAAAAGAGGGGCTCGACCTCGCGCTCGCTCTCCCGCGGCCGGCAAGTCGGTCAAGGACACGGCACTCTCTCTCTCTCTCTCTCTGTGTGCACATCGCACGGCTCCTCGGCGCAACAGCAACAACAAAAAAAAAAAAGAAAAAAAAAAACTTTCACCGCGCCGATCGATATGTATATGTATGCGCGGGCGCGACGGGCCGCATTGTTCCCGGGAGCCGCGATTGCATTACGCAAGCCGGGCGATCCCCGGCAAGGCCGCGGCGCTTCTTACGTACGCGCGGTCACGCCTCCGCCGGGGCTCCCCGTGTTTACACGGGCGCGGGCGGCTTGTTTATCGGTCGACGATCCCGAGGCGCCGCGCTTTGATCGCCGGCGGCGCCCGCGATTACCCGGGGGCGCCGCGGCCCCGATAAGATTGGCCCCGGCCTCGCCGCGATCCCCAAGGCCCCCCGAGGGTGCCGCCTGCCTTCTCTTCCTCGCGGGCCCGGAGGTGCGTAACGCGCGGCCTGCGCAATCACGCGTTCTTTTTTTCTTTGTCCATGTGGTTATATGGTGGTAACCATGAGCGAGTAGTGGGTTTTACACCGGCTGATAATCCGGCCGGGGACAATCGGTTCAGGATCGACGATCAGTCGATTCATCCGGCAGAATGGCTGCATCTTGGGGTAAGGATCGCTCGGTTTTAATTTCGAATGACCAACGTATACACGAGTGTCGGGGGGGGGGGGATACCCGCCGCGCGGCTGATTAGGAGTAACGGGAGTAAAAAGTTCCGCGATACAGCCCCTGCTGATATGATAATAGGAAAGCTCGCGCGGCGAGTATACTTCTTTTTTTTTTTTTTTTTTTCGTTATCCCGTTTATCTGCCCGGAAATTTTTCCATGACCTACGCAACGCGGGGACTTCCTGCCGTGCGCGTGCAAACCGGTCATCTCTTCCGTCACTTTCGTATCGCTGACCTCCTGACTCATTTCTCACGAGTTAATTCGCATGCGCGGCGAGCCCCCTTGATAATTTTCTAACGATTCGCAGCGGCGAGCGCGCGCCGCGACTGCCGATTCCCCCGGCGCCTTTCAATCGCCCCCTCTCTTTACTCCCCCCCGCGGGGACGACGACGACGACGACGCCGCGCCCCCGGAATCGGCTAATCTCGGCGCGCGTATAACGCCGAGCCTCCGCACGTATATATGCACGCGTTCTAATCCGCGCGGACGCTCTCTGAGGACGTTGCCTCGGCCCTCCCCCGGTAAAGAGGCGCGTATTGCAAGGTCTCCCGGGGACTTTCTCGCGCCGGTGCGCCCACTCGCGGATCCCGTAATTGCCATATTCGACAGGTGCGCCTCGCATTGTGCGCCGGGCGACCTTGTTGTTGTTCTTTTTCTCCTACGGCCGTTCCGCCCGCCTCGCGCGCGGACCTCGCGATAATGATTGAACACACAGGCGCGCGCATGTGTGTGCGCACGATACGCGCGTTCAATTAGCCGGGCGCGCCGATTGATCCGCCCGCGTGTGTGTACACACACGGCTGACCGGCCTTTTCACTCTCGTCGCCGGGGGCACAATGATAAGTTAATTGGGTCGACGGCCTCGCGTATATATATCCCGGAGTCGCGCGGGGAAGCCTCCCGGCGCGCGCCGCGCCCGGATCCTTCCCTTTTTCTAATTTATTGCGCGGGGAGGTAATTTATTCACCTGCATGCGCGCGCAGCCGCTCCCGAGCGCTTTGCTTGCGAAAAGCTTTTTAGAGGAGCAATTGGTTATTGCGGAATTACCCGTTGCAAGAAGCTGTTTTTAATCTTTTTATACGTATATACGGCGCATCGGCGTTGCAAAAGGACGACCGCCGCCGGTTTTTCGATTGGTCGTCAGCAACTCGAGAACTATACCGCTGGATCCGCAGATATGCGCAACGAGAATTCCGATGGCTATGTACCTTTTATTGTTGATACAGCTTGTAGCTGCGGGTTTAATTTCGATTCCGCAGCCAAGATTGGTGATAGGGTTTTCTTGGGTATTGTATGCTCAAGGACGTGTGCTTCTAATCACCGCTTCTCTTTTGCATCGGACGCGCGCCGATCTTTATACGCTAGAATTTCTCTTCTATATATACATATAATACATTTAATTTTTTACCACAATATATTATCGTACTTTTTACGATTTGGAGAGAATATGAATACATATATTTTCCCACGCAGTGCTCGGAGGCGGCGATCATTTTCGAAATTTACGGTACGCTCTCTTTCGTAACATCGGTGCCGTACGTGTCCCACGCAGACTCGATATACTTATAACACGCGAATAGCCGCTGGAAAATGTAGACGTCGATTAGAGCGGGCGTATTCGCAAACCCACTCGTTTCCGCGCGGTCGCCGAATGGCAAGGCCGGCGCCTACACACGCGCCCCTAAATCCGGGGCCGAAAATTGGCCCGGCCGCGGCTTCGCTCGCAACGAGCCTCGCGTGCGGCAGCACCTAATCGCATAATCGAATCAACGCACTGGATCAAGAGCCGTATATAGTTGACCGCAACCGAGGGCCGAGGTTAATTCGCGTGGGCTAATGCGCCCTGTCAGGACCAAAAAACGTCATCCGCTAGAATTCCCTATTGATCCGCACACTTGGCCGAGTGAATAGATTCGCTTCGGTTCTTGTCACCTCGGCCCTGCCAGTCTCTTCCTGCCTGCAACTGATGTGCGTTTTATTAGCATTCGGTTGTTGTGCAAAACGCGCATGCATGTATGCAAACTTGGGGGGGAAAAAAAAGGTGTGGAGACAGGCCGAAAAAAAAAAGGTTCCGAAGGTACTCCGCGCGGCGCTTTTAATCAATCGCGAAATATTGTCCCGGCAATGTCGGGCCGTGTGTTCGCGTTGTATCGATGCATATGTTAATACTCATGCGATCGTTTTAACAAAACTCGTCCGCGTCCATATTCTCCAAGTTGAATTGCGTCCAGGCTGCAGGAGTGTTCGACAGTTCACCAATTTAAGTAAATTTGGTACACGAACTGTTTTGTATAATAATTAAGCTCGACAAAGACTGGAGAGGAGAGGACTGTACGAGAGACGAGAATACAAGATTGTAATGAAATACAGTTTGCCACCAATTCCATATTTGTGTAAACTTTATTTTTATATTGCGAATTGTGAGTATACGATGAAAATGAAATTATTAATCTAACCTAAGTAATACCTGTTTAGGCGCTTAGACTTTTCAAAATGTTTTAATTTGACGTATAGACTTTAGATTTAACTGCTTAAAGGGTTTTCAAGTTTTAAAGCTCAAAATGTATTTTGCATTAATTTCGACATCAAGATGTACAAAATATATAAATAAAATATCAAAATTAAAATTAAAATATTAAAATGTTTGCATTTATTGTATTTTATAAGATTAATAAACATAGAAATACTTTAAAATAGTAACAAAGCAAAGGTAACTCTAACAAGCACATTAAAACTTACATTCTTTTCAAACTTTAAAGCTTGTAAACTATTAAACGAGTCACACTAAAACCTACTGCACCAAACCAAACATTTTGAAAAATTAATGTATCGGAGTGCAATGAGTCTTCTAGTATATTTCATTATTTACTTATAATTTCTATTATATTGTTTAGTAAAAAAATAATTTTTATAATTGTGATACATTTTTTACAAGTATTCAAAGTACAAAGAAGATTAATTTAAATCCTCTTAAAGAAAAAATTGCTATCAATTCATTAAAAACGAATATCTAGTTAATCTCGTTCAACTTATAATAATAAATCAAAATCCTACCATCTCATTAATTTTTTTAATTACACGTTTTCAATTTTAGCAAAACTGCAATCTCGAAAAGGAAACGGCGAGACTGTAGGTAGCTGTAAATTTTGTATTTCCGCATTGCATAAAAGCGATTTTAAAAATGCAAATATCAAACATTATTTAACAATTTGCTACATATGTAAATTTTCGATATTGCTTTAAAAACACATGAAAAGTCAGTCGAGTCCATATTATGGTTCTCAACAACCCCTACAAGCTATAACTCGATGTTGCATTTTTCAATAGAGCTTTGACCAGTGTAGTATCTGTAACGGCGTACATCACCAGGCAAAACAGCTGGGGTAATCACGAAGATTAAATGCATGTAGCTATACTTGAATATGCTTCGAATACATATCATTACCAGCTTGAATTTCAACATGAGCCGCCCTGGCGTTACGATAAATCGGGAATTCCCTGTATTGGCCTCGCTCAAACAAATCATTGATTCGTCGGTTTAGAGCTGCCGCATTATCCGGGTATTACTCTTTCGTGCAAAAAGCAAAGAAAAAAAGAGTTAAGCAGGCTCTATTTTTTATAGTTGCGTAATGAAATTGATGGATGTATTAGCAGATGTCCGAATTTTTCGTGCAAATTCAAAAGTAATTCTTTTAATAAAAAAGTATACATAAACTAAAAGGATAAAAAGCATTTAGAGACAAAATGAATTTCAAAGGCTATGCAAAAAGAAATGTCGGGCTGATACGAGAATTTAATTTTAATCAAAGGGCAAAATTTGAACAATATCGAATTTTAAATAATAACAATAGAAAATGCATTATCTTTAGAGAAATGGAAAATGTTAATAAAAATGGAATTTATTTGAATGCATAATTTACAATTGAAAATGTTGTACCCAATAAATAATGAAGTATATTTTTTTTTTATTTTGAATCGCCCAGTGACAAGTCTCGCAAAACAAGAGTACAGTTCTTGTTTTTGAGTGTTTTTGTAAATAATTCAGTTGATTTCATTTTCAAAATCTTCTCTCTTCTCAATTCAGGAGTAGATTTTATTTTGACTGTCTGCATAAACCTGTGTAGAGACTAAAGCTGAACATGAAAGAAGAATAGAAGACGAGAACTAAAGTAAGCAACGGAGGAAGGGTTATATTATCCACTGGCGCCGATCCGCCGTCTACTCCCCTCCTCCCCCTCATACTTTCTCGTTGTTTTGACAAGTTCATTCACCTATGATAAAACAAGCACTTTTACTTCATTTATAAAATACGGATTTCTACTATTGCGATATTTCATAAAAAATAATTCAAGAGCCATTTTTTATTATTGCGAAGAATATTTTCTAGAGATGCTGAAAACAGTTTCTTCGATTAAATACAAAAGAATTAAGACAGCCATTTTTATACCCGTGTCGATGATCTTATATTGCATAAAAGTGAGAACCTTGAATCGATATAATTTTCATTAATGTAATTAGCATATCATTATAAAATAAACTCCGTTAAAATTTTAATTCAATTTTTCCGATTATCAAAGTGTACCTCCGGATAAAGTGTCGTTTCCATCTGTAATACCTTTCGAGAACATTGATTTTTTATACGTAGTAAAATTTGGATCATTTGCAATTTCTTTGTTGCATAATTGTAATAAACTTTGCCGCGATTGTTTTTTAAAATTAACCTCGATTCTTTTTCCCTACAAATTTTAGAAAGTACGTTTTCTTTAAGTTACCATCTATATATCAATTTCATTCGCCGGCGCAAAAAAAGCACCCTAATAGTCGTCTGCCGAGAGGGTAATCGCAACCATCTACCGAAAAAAAATGGAACGGCGCAAGTGCTTCCGCGAACCTGCTTCAACTCGCGACTTTCACCGCGTATCTCACCGGCGCGGCGGGCCGAGTGCGCGATAGCTTTTCCTCGCGGGCGCTGATAAGGAGCTGTAAAAAACTTTCTTCAAAATATTAACAAGACAATGGCGGCGCGCGGGGCGTACAGTGCGATCAATCATAAACCTCGAAACCTATCGTGCGCCGTCTCCTCCCCGAATGCAACAATTCGTGACGTCGTACTCCATGGCCTGTTCTTATTTTCCCGCCATGCGAGCGCACAACACACCACACGGTATTGTGCCTTTTCGCGATGAGAGATAGGTATATAGATTTTATTTGCATATGGCCAATCAAGCAGGGAATAATATGTAAGAATGCACCATTTAAAAATAATCAAGCCTTTTACATAATTCTAATTGCATAATGCATGTATGCGATCCGTTGCTTTCGTCTTATTTGAAAATATAAACATTAAATTATTAATAATAAAATATCTTACACTGGGTTAAATTGATGAATCGCGGTAACAGCGAGTGTACATAAATAATATAAGTTTTATTTGCATTATCGATCCATCAGCCAGGATCATGAATAATAATATAACATATAATGCAACTATGACAAATAGAAAGAGAGAGAGAGAGAGAGAGAGAGACGGACGTCTCAAACGAGAGGCGTTTTACGCAAACGACGCAGGCTTGCGAACCCGTAACATACTACATACCTCTTTTTCTCTCGAGCTAGAAAGTTCGGGACGTAATAACTTTGCTTTTTCGACGATCGCGCAATCACTCGTACTCAAAATCATAGCTTTGGTGATAAGCAGGGTGTATCCTTGCGTTCAATCTGAAAAGTTGTGACTCCAGGTTATCGTTGCTTTGAAATGACTGTTTGACTCGGAATATTTAGCGACAGCACTTTGAGGAGTACCGAGTGAATTCGTATACACGCATACAGCCGGCGAACCGCCTTGCTAAAAAAAAGTAACGCGAATAGAGGTGCATACCTAAACGTCGAAAGATAAAAAAAATTCATGATTGACGGTTGAAATGGAAATTATTAGACAAATATGATGCGTCACGTGTTTCGAATAGAATAAATAGTACCGTAAATAACAATCGTGCCGTAAAATTAAATAAAAATTGCAACATTCGTGGAATGCAATCTCTCCGCATCCCAAGCTTTAAAAGAGTTCAAACGAAATCCAATTGTAAAAGATGAATGGAAGCATAAAATTAAGAAATAATGAAGTCGAATAAGAAAAAAGACCGGGTTTTCAACGTTGCCACAATTCCCGATATTTTTATTCGCAATTTGCAAAGGAACGCGCATAAAAGCGAATGGCTGCACCGGTTGTAGTTTCCCTCGGCGACAAACTTTGCCCGCTTACATCAATTCTTACAAATCGCCGTGGAATCCATAAAACCTCTCGTTTATCCCTCTAATAAAGATAAACTTATATACCAATCAATAACCGACTGGCGATTTGCATTATTCCCCTTCAAAAATGTCACCGTAGCTCGCGCAAGAAAACAGGTCTACTATATGGCCAGACCACCTCGCTAAAAGTCGCTCCTCTCGGGCATAATTTCGACTGTTGAGTCAAACTCGTACGCGCCTCTCGCGATACACTCAACATTTTTACGCGCGCAGATTCTTAAGGAGCGCGCGTTGCACGCGCACACACACACGCGCGCGCGCACGCATACGCGGGCGGGCGGTATGGTATAAGAGACTCGACGGGCGCTCGCAGGAAAAAGAGAGGAGCGAGACCACAGCGTCGGCGGAGCGAGAGGAAGAAAAAAGGAGCGGCGGCCCGCGGGGAAAGGGAGAGCGAGAGAGAAGCACGAAGGACGGAGAGAGAGAGAGAGAGGGAGAGAGAGAAGGAGCGAAGGAGAGACTAGCCGGTGCGCAGTAAGCGGCGGCGCGCAATTTATAAGAGGTAGTCGGACAGAGACGAAGAACCGCGACTGCCACGCGCTCCGTTGCGACGAAGAGGCGTGTATACGTACGTGTGTATCAGGGACACGGGAGCGAGCGAGAGAGCGCCCGAGCGAGAGAGAGAGGGGGAGAGGGGGGGAGAGGGAGACGGAGGGAGAGAGGAGAACCGCTCTCCGCGCGTGGGGGGAAAAAGGAGAAAAAGTCCTCTATCTGCCGGCTGCATACCGAGTCGAGAGAAAGAGAGAGAAGCCAGGTCTCGTCGCTTTAAGCGATCTCGCTCTCCTCCGCCCCGGCTCTTCTCTTCTTCTTTTTTTTTTTTTGCTTTTTTGCTTCCTTAGCCTCGTCTTCCTCCTTGCCTTCTTTTTCTTCCTCGCGAGTGCGAGCGAATCGCCTATCTCGGGGGAATCCGGGAGGGCCTTAAATTTCGAAAATCTTTCCGAGTTGATGAAATTTTTAACCGTCTCGGTATTTTGTCCACGGGGTGAGAGGCCATTTGGCTCGCCGAATTCTTATCAACTGCATACTTTACCATTCTAATTATTACCTGGTAAATGCAATTCGATCGTTTCTGCTAGTTGAAGGTTGAGTATAGCTACGATGCTTCGATCGTTCGATTATTTATAACCGCACAACTCACCGGAAAATATAGAAACTCTTATCGGGCTTTTCACTGTAAGTATGGATTTTGCGACAAGGAGAAAAAAAGATTATATTTTTTCAATGCATAAAAATCTGATAAATACTTTTACTTTCAAAATTATTTCGTTATGTGCATAAGCACACAACATAATTTATATGTAGTAATGATTCGTCACTCTCTTATTTCTGGTGTCGTAATCATTCTAATAGCGAATTCAAATAATATTTTCTGCTGATATTTTTAAAATATTAATAAGCGACTACTATCATCTACATGTAAGATATATAAGAATTATTACTACCTTGCAATTTTTTAAGGTCACGTACTTTTCTTTTCATAAATAATCTGTATTTATATAAGATGTATGCGTTTTGATAAATTTTGGAATAATTCCTTTTTTAATTTAAAGCAAACATTTATGAAATGTGACATTATTCCAACCCTTGAGTAACCGTGATTTCTGGTAAGTATAATGGTAAATCTGCAGGACCAATTTTCAGCCTTCTCGCCCGAACCCCAATCTCTGTGTCCCCTTTCTTTATGATATTACTAACGCGCGTATATTTAGAAAATATCATATACGTATATGTGAGTGTGTATCATAATGCAAAAATAAACATAATTTTTTATTGTACCAATACTGTTGAGCTATTGTCATTGTCTTATAATGTACAACATTCAGTACAGAGATAGCTTTATATGTATGTATATATATAGAGTACCTTATATATTACTAAATTCTAGTACTATACATGCAAAACTTTCATATAAGAGATATGTTCAGTAGAATAATCCGCGATTGCTAAGACGCGCTTGAATTTCAAGAGAAAATTTTAATGTGCTCGGAACTTTATTATCATTAAGTTTCTTTTCTGTTTAAAAATATTTTGCGTATAAGTTCTTAAAACACTATTATCTGTGCAATTATTATTATATATATAATTTAGATTATCAGCAATACTGTACTCAAATAAAAGTCTAAAACAGTAAGACAGTAGTTTTTTTAATTTTAGGCATAATCAATTAAATTTAATTAATGATTTTTATAAAAAGTATCATTTAAAAACATATTCGTAATATCTTATCAAAGTTTAAAAATTTTGAATATGTAAAATAAATGAGCATTTTCACTACAGTAGCATTTACAATAAATGTGTATGTATATATCATTGAGTTTAATATAAAAATAATCATTTATTTTTATTTTTATCATGTTTTTAAAACGCATAAAACACATGGTTTCAAATATTATTGGATCAAGCTTCAAGATGGGTAAAATCCTTAAGTTTTTATACATTATAGTATCTATTTTTACGATAACTAATTAGTTACTATTTATTGTAAAAACAAAACTTTTCATACAACTGATATTATGAAAATTGATAAAGATAAAAAACGAAATTAAGTGGCAAATATAGAGAAATTAAGTTTTCTAAAAGACTTGTAACTTATAGCTCATAAAGGAAAGCAAGAATTATTATATAATTATAAATATATATTATTATCATTAATTATAATTTATAATAATAATATATTATTTCTGCATAAAAAATATCGAATAAATGCAGGTAGTTCTATGTAGATTTAAGAACTTGTTTGACAAACATTTGAAGATTGTTCGATTAGAATCAACTTCTTTAAATAAATTCTAAAAAATCTTAACTTTTATCATATTTACCCAAATATACATTTCATTTTTACCTTAAGAAGGCAATGCTGACTCTTCTAAAAATAAAATGATATTTTTACTTTTGCTTAATTTATGCGAACGAGTGCCACGTAATTTGAGTCACGATATATCTGCAATACATTCATATAAGCGTCTAGTAAGATTTTGTTATTCGGTTCAAGATGTCTAATAGATACCAGTTAATCTTCGTCCACAGATGAAGTATTGTATTAAACATTAAACTGCAAAAACCTGTAAATCTCTATACCTATATTAGAAACACTTATCCAGAACTGTATATATGATAGTATATATAATGAAGCCGTTATACGCTGATCAAATTAATATTAATAGCATACAAATGGTGAACATTTTTAGTTAAATTAATATTTCAATAAACAGGGACCAGCATCTTTATAAACACATATTTGCTTTATATTTTTAACATATACAATTCTCTTTCGTACATATTCTATACTTACTATACATCTGGACTGCTTACATTAGACCATAGTTATTTATTGTTAATAAGATTTTGATTATTTTAATGTATAAAACAATAGTCTCTTCAAACATAATTCTAGAAATTTTATTAATTTGCATAGTCAATATGTTAATCAAATGCAATTTTTTCCATAGAATAATGAGCTTGTAAATACAATAAAAATGTTCGAAAGCGTTACCATGTATTGTAAAATATTCTTACTTGACATTAAGACTAGAACAACGGAATATAAGACCGAGAATTTCGTGGTGCAGTAAGAATATCGTGAAAATTTTATTCAATTACTACTATAGTATGTATATACGTCGGGTATGATCTCACAGCAGGTAAAAACAACTAATGATATTTACGAGTTCTTCGCTAGTTTATTTGTTGATGCTACCTTAAATTTAGTTTATTAGGAATAGGAAGTCAAAAACTGATTATTATATTCTTTAAATTAGCTATTTTTCTTTGGAATCTTGACGAGAAACTCAACTTGGTTTTCTACCAGGAATGTTTGATTTGTGTAAAATGGAACGAGATTCGATTGTAGAATACTTCAAATTCAAGTTCCTATCTGATTTTTTGCTCTTTTAAGCTTCTAGAATTACTTTCCATAACATAACCAAGCAAACTTTAATTCCTTTGAAGATTATTTGACAACAAAAATATAGGGTAAAAAATGTGATTAGAATCGACCCATGTTGTATTGCCCGCAATCTAGTGGTGTCGTACATAATATCGACCTACAAACGTCTTATGATACAGCGGCATGAAGCACTACTTTGAGAACTAATTTTTACAGTTAGGCTTAGTTTTGAAAAATGCTCGTGCACTTATAACTAAAACGAAGAGAAGGAAGAATCAGAAGATGGTGGTACAGGCGACAAATAAAAAAGTAAATAAGAAGGTGGGCTTCCGTCGGGATATGATGCGTATATATAATCTCATCTTTGAGAGAAGCTGTATCCAGGGCAAAGTAGGAAAAAGGAAGCAAAGAGAAAATTAAGGGTAGTAAGTACGAAAGATGGAAGAAAGGGGAATAAAGGAAGAAGATGACATCCAGTGCGAGAGGACCCGAGAGAAAGAAGGGTAGATAGACGAGTCTGGTAACAAGACAAGGTTGGGAGGTCATCGGTCCTTGCGAGTGCGAGCGAGAGAGAAGGAGAGCGAGGGACTAAGCCGAGCCATGAGAACGAAGACTCCGACTCGAGCTGCCGCGGCGCTCGCGAGGCGAAGAGAGAGAGAAAGAGCGAGAGAGAGAGAGAGAGAGAGAGCCGCGTGAAAGGACTGCGAACGAAGGAGAAGGACGGCCGGGGAGCGAGAGAACCGGTGAGAAGCCAAAAGAACGAGCTTCCTTCTATAGTTCCTCCTCTCCCCCCTCCCCGAGGCATTTACTCTCTCCTCGCTCTCCGCATGACTCCACACACGCACGCGTGTGTGCAGACACGTATGTACATATTTAATACGCGTGCACGCACGCGCGCCGGTTTCTCTCTCTCTCTCTCTTCGCTGCGCGGCTCCCCGATTTTTTCCTCCGTTACCCTTTTCATTACGCTCCTCTCCTTCTCTTTTGGCGCGAATATATCCTTCTATCTGCTTGCCCACCTCCTCTTTATCGCGCGGTAGGCCCACGAGACGCCTCCTCTCGTCCGCGGGACATCATATATACGCGCGACGAGGACGGGAGAAAAAAGTCCACGTGCACTTGCGCTCGTGTACGCACACCTCGGCGTACACGCGTGTGTGTGTGTGCGTGCGTGCACAGACGAGCGGGGCGCCGCTCGGCCACGCGCACCCCGCGCACGTCCTCACGCGGCTATACAATAAGGAGCAAGAGAGAAAGAAGGAGCGAGGAAAAGGGGAGAATGGGGTATCCCGCGAGTCTGATGACGTCTGGATGATAATACAGGAGCGAAGGTCACGTGGGAGCGCCCCGGTGGCGAAAGAACGATCGATTTTTTTCTTTCCCTTCGATCGGGGTGTAAAAAAATTACTTGGATCGATCCGGGGCTGACATTTTTTTCCCTTCTGCTAATGCATCGAGCACACATTTGCAGTGCGTCGGGGCTAGTTTTAAAACAACGCTTATATATACATATCGGTTTGGTACACAAGTATTAAACGTATAAATCCGCGATCGGACGTGCAGCCCGGTGATCATGATACCTCGCGTAAAAAAGCTAACTGAAATTTGACACAAATATGAAAGCCGCCAGACAATACGGCTATTTGCTCGGCGATCGGAATAAAAGTTTTCAATGCCACGTCACGGCATCCCGTATTTTCTCACCGAGATATAACATTGCCGATACAGCGGCCATGCGGCACGCGTGCATTGAAAATTTCTAATCGATATAATAGCCCCCGTGGATCGCGGATGGATCGCATGAAAAATCCCCGGCAAGGAGGCCAGGCCGAGTGTGTATCGAAAGAAACCGAGGGGAATATAATCTCCAAGACGTATTATAATAGACGGGTAGCGCTCATTAAGTGCGCGTTAAGTAAACTACGGGGGATCCGGTAGCCATCAGGCCGGCGAAAAAGGAGCGCGGAAAGGATGAGCCCCGGGAGGGGCAGTGTGTATATATAATATTTTTCCGTGTACTTTTTTTTTTTTTTCGAGACTAGGCAGCGGCCGCGGCGAAGGCTTCGCCTCCTGGTCGCCGCTCTCGCCGCGAGGTTGGCACTCGAGAGGGAGAGAGAGTTGCGCCTCTGGCTCAAGGAAAGGACCGGTTCCAAAGGATGCTCTCCCACCAGATCGCCGCTCTCTTCTCGCGCCTCTCGAATCCACCGCCGGGAATATTCCTCCCGTCACTCCTTTTCTTTCCTCTCGCTCCTCCGTCTCGCTCGCGCGCGCGCGCGCACTCCTTCCCGCCTTTTTTTTTTTTATTTCACCCGCGCGACTCTAGCCCCCCCCCCACCCCCGCTTTATCGGGCCCACCTTTGTCGTCGATTCGCCTCCGATGCTTCACGCCTTCATCTCGCCGACTTTCTTGCCCGGGCTCTTTCCTCTGGCGACTCCCACCTCGGCTCCGCCCGCGAGCCGATAATTCCGCTTAGCAGTCGGAAATGTTTATTTTTCCCTCACGGCACTCGTTGCGCATTGTGTGATTTATGCACCGTCCCGAGGAGCTTTATCGCCGGCCCGGGGATCTATGTGGGTTCTCACCGCGTCCAGGAGTCATCGACGCCCAACACGTCTTGAGTTTTTATCCGGTCTATTGTTATAATGGATCACGAATGAGGCATTGACTTTTATTCCTCTGGCCAAGAAGCAGCTGATTTAGCGTTCGTAATGAAGAAACAACAGAGTCAGAGAAAGGAAAATATGTGTATAATTTTGTTTTGCTTAAAAAAAAAAGGGGCAAGGGTATTAAAAATAATTAGTTTCGGTATAGGTTAAATTCTATACAGTGATTGCTGTTTGTTAATGGATCTACGGCAGCGCGTTAATTATTAGAGAGAAGTTTTTCGCTGCTTGTTTTGTGTACCTTGTTATCTCGAAACTCGTGAACCCGGGCCGATTGGAATGTTTACAGTATAAAAATTGTGCTGCTTGTATTTCAAAAGAAAAAAACTAGAAAATCGAAATTTATTGTTTTTATAAAGTATAGTTAAACAGGGTACTTTTAAATTGACCAGCATATGCATAATTTTAAGATAAAACCTTTGAATTTTTCCAATCTCGCAGTTTACTGCTTTAGATGTTGACTTTATTACTTTGTATTTCACGAAATGCTTTAATCCGCTAGGAAATATTTTAACACAAAATTAGATGTTCCGCAGTGGTCAGACCTGGCGACGCATCTTAGAGACTTAATATGAGAACAGAGTTGGCATCCTCTATTCGTCTGCTTAATGCATGCTTCCGCCGCAGAATTAACAGTTTAACACAAAAATAATGATTATAATAATTAAAAATAATAATATGTAATAATTATTAAATTACAAAAGATGAAATCTTTGAATTTATTTACAATATATTTTCAAGGCTTACTTACTTAGTACTGCAATATTTTTTTAAACAAGGGACTTATTATTTTATATTAAAGCCTGCAAAGACAGCCCTGATAAAAGTTCTTTTGAGAAAAGGATTTAATATTTTTTTAATATAATTATGGGGAATATCAAACAAACTTACAATAAACACATTATATTATGCCTCAACATTACTTTATCCCAACAATGCGGAAATCAGAATTTGATTATACCACAGTCTTGAAAAGCTTATATTATCAAAAAATATGCTTTCACTGGCAAATGTCAAGGAACAAATTCCGCGGGAATTATCTAACCAAGAATCACTCCCGTAAGATAGTAAAATATGATAGAGCACAGAGAGCATAGTGCAATTCCCAGTTAGACAGTAGGATATGAATTGTCTAGGCAGATTATTGATAAGGAATATACAGCTTGTTAATGCAAGCTTTTAACAATGACGCAAGAGCCTGCTCTCTTCCAGGCAGATAAAACGGGCGAGTCCCCCGGAGCACCTGTTCGCGCGGTCCCAGCCTATTCTATCGGAATACCTATCAATCTCACGGTGCGCCGGCACAGTGGAAAAAAAAAAGGAGTAGAACAATCGACCGCGAGAGAAAAATAAAGCGCAGAGGCCGGGGCAAGTGGCTCGCGTGTCCTTGGCGCCGGCGGCCGTTTCTATATTTCTTATTCCACCAAATCCCGTTATCATCCCGAAACTACGCTTTGACTCGTACGTGGACACGTGGGTCACGCACACAGGGAGCCAGGGGAGGCCAACTGCGCAGGGAGTAGTCGGAACGCGCGCGCGCGCGCGCCTCGCTAAATTTAGGCCGGCACGCACGAAATTCCGGGGCGCCCGCCGCCGCCTCCTACTTCTCCCTCGTGACTTGGCCGCTCCCTCCCTCGGGCCGGGGAGCTTCGATCGGCGCCACGGGAGGCTCTCGCACCTCGGGCACGTTTTTTTTTTTTTCTTACTTCGTCTCCCCCACGGCGCCGAGAAATCGATGCGTCCACGTGCGTGCGGCCGGGGCACGCGAGCGGGGGTAAGAGGGAACTTTTGGGAAAAAATTGGGCCAGCGCGGGAGGAGGCTTGGCGTGGGTGGAGCGCGGGATAGCCGGGGAGGAGCGTCGCGGGATCAGCGGCCGCCCTCGCGACAAGCAGGCCAATTAGTGCACGTGTACGCGCCGATTACCGAATTCGCCGGCCGCGAGATAATCCCGGGGAAATTATGTCCCGGCGGATATACAATGATCGATTGACCCACTTTTTTAGGAATAATGCCTGCCACTTTTTCCCCCGCTCGCGCGTACCGCCGTTCGCCAAATGATAATTTCGGGGGTTTCGTTCGGGTTGAAAGGGACGCGAGCCTTACGCTCCTTCCCGCCGGCTTGTGGCTTCGTGCAGTGTCCACCTCGGCGTCGGGACCCGTAGCCGGTCTTGGTGTGTTTTTCGAATTAATTTCAAGTCAACGGCGGAATCAATCGTCCGAGTGGCTGTCTCTATTTTCGACTGGATGCTGCTTCTTCCTCTTCGAGCACA
Source organism: Sycophaga agraensis (assembly GCA_018906755.1). Taxonomy (NCBI): domain Eukaryota; kingdom Metazoa; phylum Arthropoda; class Insecta; order Hymenoptera; family Pteromalidae; genus Sycophaga; species Sycophaga agraensis. The sequence goes on from JACCIE010000003.1 coordinate 3,130,757, forward strand.
CCGTAAACAAGCCGAGGGTACAAAAACGCGCGCGCGTGAATAGCACGTGGCTTGAAAAAAAAAAAACAAGTAAAAATTTAGCATTATTGATGGCGTACTAATTATAGTAAAACTGGGCTTTTTCTTCTGTCAAAGAATAACTTTTTTTCCTTCCTAGTACCACCAACGTCAGGCTGTCCGGAGCTTTATAATAAATAATTACGATATTTTGCTTCGGCTCACGAGCAGTGGGTAGACAGATGTAAAGGGAGATAGAGGCATTGGTCGAGAGAGAGAGAGAGAGAGAGAGACGGGCAGGAGGAGGGAGAGAGACAGAGAGGGACAAAGTGTAAAGCAGCGGCGCTCGCGGCTGGAGGATGTGATTCACATAGTAGTGACGCAAGCTCCAAGGCGCGCCTGCACAACGTTTTCCAATCCGCGAGTCAGCGACTTCTCGGTAGTTAATGTCGAGGAAGAAAAGTCAGCCGAAGGAGATATGACTGCGCTCGGGCGCTCGCGCAATTTCGAATTGCGCGCTCGCGGGGACGGGCTTTCGTGTGCGGGCTTATCGGCCCGTGCACCGACGCGGCCCGCCGGCCTGCGTGAGCCCACGTGTGCTCCTCTGTGTGCGCGTGTGTGTCTGTCTCCCGTGTGTGTGTGTGTGCGTGTGTTAGTGTGTTAGCACGCGCGCGTGCGTGTCTGCGGGCGAGCGCGCGCGCGAGTCGCTTGCCTCGTTTCGAAATCGTTCCTGTCTCTCCGGCCAGCGGCTCCGCGCACGCGCACTCCGCGACCCGACCGCCCGAGATATACGTGTGTACGTGCGCGCGGCCACGACTCGCCGGACTCACTCGAGTTTATCTACACACATGCGCGGCGGTGCGGCGATTTTCGTTAAAAAAAAAAAAAAAAAAAAATTCCGGCTTTTCCTTTTGTCGCCGGCGACTCTTGTCTCCAAAGGCCACTTGCTCGCGTCGCGCCGCCCAAAGTGATTCACCTCTTCCGTCTCCTCCGCGCGCGACTTATCGACAGGTTCGCGATCCCGCGGCGTGAAAGGGGAGAGCGTGAGAGTCACGCGGGCCTTTCTTCCTCTTTTTCCCATTTCGCGGTAAAATGTTTGATGGGGAGAAAAATTGGGCCGCTGCGCCAATCGGGGAGGCGGAGGAAAATTTTTAAAGAATTCTTTGATGCTTTTTCGATAATTGACAATAAAATTACTCCTTTGCATTTCTCAAGGTTCTCCAAGGAACAAATGATGTACCAATTATTTTATTCTTCAAGTGTGTAGTATTATGCTCTGATACGATACGACTAATACAATTTATTATCTATTTATATTTGTACTGTAAATGCTTTCGTGTACAATGAACACGCATGCTAGGAATAATTCTAGATTATTACAGAGACAATTCCAATGTTAATGGGGTCAAAAATGACAAGTCAATCTGTCAAGTTACTTTTGATAAATGACGGGTAAGGAATGTTCAAAGGTTTTTAATTTAATCTACTTTCATCGCAATGTATATGGCAAAATAACTGAAAAGTTGGCTTAAAAGCAGATCGAGAAAAGACGAAAGAAAATTTTCAGAGGATTTTAAATCTTTGAATACACGAACCCTCCTTAAATAACACGTAGAGAACACGCAGTGCATAAACAATTGGATGTTTTGTGGATCATGATATACTTTTTTTACTCAAACCGAAAAAAGATTGGGTGGGGTTGGAAATGATACATCTCAAATAGGATTTTACATACTGTAGAATATAAATTTATTTGATTTATATGTAGTACGTTTTAATTAATATTTATTGTCAGACTTCTTTGTATAAAGAAACTTGCTTTGATTTTTTTAAAATGCATAGGACTAATATGTGTAACTTAATTTATCAAGCTCATTTAACTTACTAATCAAAACATAAATAACTTCGATAGAATGTGTCTGGATCAATGTGAATGCGACTGTTATGACGTTTCTACCCGATTACTACTGAAATATTATTTTTGTGAAATAAATAATCAGCAGCAATAAATTTTTATAACAAAGTATTAACGTAAAAAACTACGGTATACAGGGATCGAGTAAACTATACTAATTAAATGTTAAATGCAAAGTTTCCAACATTTTTATACAAATCGTCAAAATAATCAAATACAAGCTAAAAATAAGTTTTTATCATTTCATATTGCCTAAATCAAATTTAGTCTCATTGATATAACGTAATTCGTTTTGAAGTTTGTTAGACTTTCAAATATTCGCATAAGCTTTCACCAAATTGTCTATTTTGTTGATAATATCGTACTACGTTTTGCTCATACAAAATAAATTAGATAAGATAAACATCTATTGATCACGAGACGACAAGAAAAAATTATCTGTTAAATTGAACTTTATAAAAAGTCTCGAGCACATGAGCAATGCTTGAACTCGGTACACGAACCCTCAACGTAAAACAATAACGACTCCGTTTAAACTTGACAATGGGATTCCTACGAAAATCATTCTGAATTTTTGAGTAAAAGTCGTACGCGTGCAGAGGCAGGTTGAAGATGCGGACAGTCAGAATAGAACAATAACGTACTGGCAGACGGGGAAAAAGGCAAATCATGCAATTACTTGCAACTGCTATCCGAGCTTAAGGAAACCAGCGATGAATTAGAATAAAACAAGCCTGGCCGAGTGGCGCAAGGGCCGAAAGGCAGGGCCCCCGGTAAACAATGGCAGCGCTCCGACTGCGGGCCCCGCCGAGCGCGAATTCCTCCCGATGATTCTCTAATCTGGCGAAAAACGTGTCCCCGCCGCCGAGGTGCAGAAACGTGTCGCGTATCGGGTACGTGCGCGATAATCGGGCGCGCGCTGCCTTATCCGCGCTCCGCGGATCTTCCCCCCGGGGCGGGTGAAAAAAAGCCCGCGAAACCGGGGGCGTTCGAAATACGGAAAAAAGAAAAGACAAAGTGGGATAAATGCACCGGGGGGCCGTCGGACGTCCTCGGGCGCTGGCGCCACCGTCGGGCCGCGGCGCGCGCTCGCGGGCCGTCGGGACGTCCCCCGAGCGCGAGCGCGCCGAAGTAGGTTAGGTCGATGAGGCCACGTCGAGCGGCGGCGCGCGCCGTTCTGCGCAGCACGCTCTCGATTCTCGCGCTCTCGCTCGCTCCCGGCGCGGCCCGCGAGCCTTCTTTCTTTTTGAGCCGGTGCGCAGCGCCGCTGGCGCTCGCCGATATATATTCCCTCCAGCTCGCTCCGCCTGGCTCTCCGGCTCGCCGCCGCCGCCGCCGCCGCCGCCGCTCGCCGGCGCGCTCTCAAAATTATTTCTGCCTTCTATACGCCGACTTCTATTTTCCCTTCTCTTCCTTTTACCCGGGGAAAATTCGATTTTAACCGTTATTTTGTTCCCTTTTTTTTGCTGCTTATTGCGCTCGCCGACGCCGCCTCCCGCTATATACGCCGCCACCGCCGCTGCAGCGCTCCCGACTTGCCTTGCCTCCTCCTCCTCCGCCCCCCCCCCGCCCCCTTATCCACGAGCGATCGTCAAGCTTTATTAATGGCTCATCCGAGTGGTTAAATAAAAGTTGCGAGCTTTAATTTTTAGTGGCCCGATTAGCGGCCCGCCCAAGTTCCCAGGCTGCCTGCATAGCCTCCACCTGAAAATTAGAACTTTGAGATTAGAATTCACGATGCATGACTTTCGCATGGAAATGCGCCTGATGTATAAGGCGCTTACTCTGCCTCGCATTAAAATTTAGATTTCCCGCGCTTTGTCAGACCGAAGATAACCGATGATTATATTATGTGCTTTTTTTGTTTTGCACTCGATCCTCAAAAACCCTCTACATGTATCACTTTTTTACAACTGCTTGGCGCTATACATGTGCAGTTTACACGCATCTATCGGACACAGATGGCATTCCAAAATCTTGCATTTAGTTTTTTAGTAATTCAGTTTATCTTATACAAAATTCAAATTTGCCGTGCTCCAATTCTCTTACCAATTCCTTATCACTGTATTTATAGTCGTAACTTTAAATTAAACCTACTTGAAAAGTAATCTATATATGTAAACTAGATAATCAAAGGCAAGAAAAATAGTCTAATATATATATATATATTATTTAATGTACATAAAAATTATGTCTCTGAATTGATTTGAACGAAGTTATTGAAAATGTTAACAAAGATAAAATAAAATAAAGCGATGCAAGGGTTTTTTGATGCGGAAATTGTTCCAAAAGCAACGTTGAAAATTAGGAGTTATTCATAATTTATACCTAAAAATACAAAAATAATATAGTTCCAATCAATTGTTAAATAAAAGTAAATTAAAACCAGCTCCTTTGAATAAAATATTTTTACAATGTCAATTATCATGGTAACAGGCAACAACGGAATTGCCCATTAGCCGGCAGTTTTTGGAATTTGGTTCAGAGATCACAGGGACGCTGTACACATGGAGTTGGCCGCGCTCAGACGCTGTAATTGTAACATTTTATGGAAACAACGGCGGAATGGCGAGCAGCCGCTGCTGTGGCAAGCTCTTACGCACAATAACTTGAACGAACTTTAATAAACATGATTTAGCAGAATGTATTCCCGCGCATGCATGCGAGCTTACGTACACACCGAGGATCGCAGTGGCAACGACGACGATACCAAGGAGATAAGTCGCAACAGCTCCCACACGCTGAAGAAGAAACGACTGCTTGCTTCGGTACATGTGGCGGGGGTTATCATATAGGCCATGTGACGTCATGTCCGCGCGTCGCGAGCCGGTACGTTAACAAAATGGCCGCTTGTGGAGAAGTTAAAATAGATATTTGATTCTGATAGGTTGTTTCTATTCATTAATTCCTTATTTTCTATGTGTTTGTCGTACATAATGTTTATATTGTACAAGTAACTTCATTTTATTAATATTGAATATTTTTTTTTACATAAATTTTAATACACATATACAAATAAAAGTACTATACCGGTTGAATAGATATACTCTGTCAAAAATTAAAAATTATTTGAAAATTTGAACAAAATCTCATAATCATGATTATTTTTTTTTCTTTATTAATATACGAATTACTAATATTTAATGATAAACTTCCTAAATACAACATAAATTTTGCTAATTATCTTAAATCTTAGAAAGATTATTTATAATTCAAATTAAAAGTGTGCATGTGATGATAATATCAGTATAACAAAGAGCTTTTGGAATAATATGTTAATTAAAGGGTTCACTTATTTTATATTTTTTTATATTACAAAATTTTATCGGCAAAGAAACATTCATAAATTTTCGTTAAAATATACTTATGAGAGTATTTTTTTTTTAAATCTATATCATCAAAACTATGTGTTTTTATAAAATTTATTTTTTATGTAAATTAGAATGATATTCTAAAAACCAACAATTAAGAAATTTTTTAATTTGTTGCTAATCTTGGTATTTTATGAATTCATTGATAATTTTCATTAACTTAAAAACTATAGCAATATTTGATTAAAAAGTAGAAGAAATTCATAAATGATAATTATAAAACATAAGATTTTCATTAAAATTCTTTAGTAATATAACAAATGTACTGTTTTCGTAAATTATATTTTAAATTTTATGTGATAAAATAAAGTTATATCCTGAACTATATACTTGAAGTATAAAATACGTAGGTTCGAATCAATAATGTTAAAATAGATCATTTATCAATGTGTGATGAATGTATGATTTAACTCTAAATTTTATTAAATAAAAACTCTCACATTGTATTAAATTATGATAATGCTAACGATATTAAATAATGTTTATTAAGGTCCTATTTGCAAAATTCCATGAAGTAATATTGTTACGAGAAGAGAACAATAAAATCAACCTAAACATATAGTTTCTCTGTAGACATTATCTAAAATGTGCAATGTAAATTAGATTACAAGTTCAATACCCAGATAAAACTATGATGAATTAAAAAAAAGTCTTATTGATTAACTGCTTTTTAATGTTAGGTTATAATTTTAATGTTGGTGCGTATTAATATTTTATGTGGTACACACATAAGCAAATTACAATTTAAATGTTGATAATAGTGCAAAAATAATGTATTGCGTCTATTATGCCACGAGCATAATTTGTACATATCAGAGTCAATAATGTTGAAGGATTCATTCATTGAAAAATATTTCCATCCGTACAGTCAATCACAGAATTCAGATTTTATAAATTTTTATGATTTGTATGCATCTTATTAAATACATGTGTGAATCGACATGAATATTTATGCATAAAATCAATAGGCATAAAGAATGTCGGCAATATTCCTTTCATTTTTTGACATAAAGTTGGCTCAATTTCAAACATTTGACGCATACAATAAAAATGGTTAGTTCGAATTGAATTAAAGTTTATTAAAAAATGAAATTGGGCAACTTACATAGCGTTGGTTACATTATGCATTGCCAATTGGTACAATAATAAGAAGTTTCGGTTCTATTCACTGGTGTTACAACTTTCTACAACCGCTGTGTAAAAATCATCCGACCGCGATAGCCAAGCGAACGACCCCCTGCCGACCTCCCAAATGCATCCAATATCTGGAAAGGCGAAGCAAAAATTTGCCACCGCCATTAAAAAAAAAAGGACCATAGAAAGCAGTTTACCGATAGTTCTGGCGGCATATCAATCGCTCCGCAATGCCTAGCACTCGTGCGCAGGGGATGCTACGAGAGAGAAAGAACGAGGGAACTCCAACGCAGCGTGGAACAACCATCTGTTCGTTCGTTCGTTCGCCCGTCCGTCACTGCTTTCTGTCTTTCTCCCTATCCCGTTCTCTCTCGCTCTGGCCTCGGATAATGCTGAACGCGGGGTTCACCTAAATATAACCTCGGCCGCGAGTTCGACCCGCTCCAGCCGCGCTCTCTTTATATCTGCTGTACGAGCGTGCGTTTCGAGTTTGCCTCGACGCCCAATGATTTTAGATGTCCGATTCTTTATTTTTGCGAATAACTTGTTAATGCCGGTGCTCGGGTGTTTGACAGCCGGATTATTTGTTAGGTATTTTTGTAACGCTTTTCAAACACGGAGAATAATGCAAGACTATAGGTTTAAATTGTTAGCGATTGCCTTGCCTGTGTGCGCCTACCTAATTATGGCATTTATCTTTTGGTGAATAATCATTCGTCTAAACTAAATTAGATAATGTCTACGTAGTTCTTATAGACAGACTTTGTACAAAGAATATTTAAATAAAACGAAATTTTATCAACTCGACAAGTTTACAAACGTTGAAAATAATTTTTAAAGTAGTATGTGTATAAAAGGCATCTTATCTGATCAAAATGTTTTGTTTAGTCACTACTGTTATATAGCATTCATCGGTATTTCGAAACAGTTTTACTGTGCGAAGAACGGACTGAGGAACCCGTTACAATTCCTTCTACATGAGAAGTAGCTTTGACTGGTAATTTATCAGTTAAATAGTAAAGTGATTACAATATTAGTGAGGCATTTTAGGTATTAATCTGATTGTTCTATTTTAAATGAAGAAAATGCGAATAAGCAAGAAAAAGTTTGGTAACTTTACCTACATGAATTATTTGTCACGAGTCAACGAACTAAATTATTTTCATGTCAAAGAGAAACTGGCGAACATTTCCCGTTTATTAATTGAATGAATCGAGTGATGGGTGATCCTGATTGACGGGACAATCATATTCTTTCGGAGGGCGGAGATACATAAATTTCAGTATTTGTTTATAAGCATTTGATTACAGATAGTTTTGAAACATCAAAAATCATACGTCATATTATTATTTTATAAATTATGTATATATCGCATCTATCTATGACGATTGTGCAATCTGCAACCGATCGAAGATCCTGCTTTCTCTCGACCTATCGATGTTAAATTCGCGGATGATTATGAAAAACATAAACCAGGGAATTAAAGGCTTACAGCGAGGAAAATCAATCTTATATAGGGAGCTAGCAGAGTTCACAACCTCGCGCGTTTATACACATTTTAAATGTTAAAGTCAAGAACGAGGTGTACTCGATAATGCAATAACAAAGACTCGATAAGTAGTACGTACACTATTTCATAAGTAAAAGATAGATCCCGTATTGACCTTGCCAGCGACTGCGAACGAGGATTTTGATAATTCGTTCAGGTAGAACAGTAACTGAAATTTGGGATGTACGCGAGGGACCGCGGCTAGTCCGGCGCAGTCGCGAATAATGCACTATTGTGCGCGTACGTACGGGCCTGTATCCGTTGGATTCATCAATGCAGTAACGTACCGTCGGACTGTCGAGCGTTTAGGAAGCGATCATTGAACTCGCAAACTAACCCTTACGAGGTTAGTTGAAACCGTGTAGTTATTTTTAACAAATGTATAAATGCATGGGAATACATAGATTTTTGTTTCTGTTAGTAAAACGTACAAACGTCATATAAATTTATATTGTTGCTTTATTGAAATATTATAGTGAAGGAAAAGCACCATCGAAATTGCTGCAATCAAATTTTCGTGCAAATGTACGATATTTCACATATATCCATTTTATTACGGAAATACGTGAAGCGGTATTCTATTGAGATAGAGCAGTGTTGCTTGTTTTAAAATTGTTTGAATTTTAGTTTAATTACGTAAGTCATTGATTTAATTAAATGCATAAATATAGAAATGACGATAATAAGAATAAAATTAAAATACAAACGATGATGCAGCGTTTCGAGAAATTTATTAAGTTTTCAGTATTATTGTTGTATTGATTTAACGGTTTGTATAACTCAAAGTATGAATGATTATGTTATTACATTAATAAATCAATAAGTGATAAATTGCGTTATTTCTAAACCGGAACTAATTAATTTACAAAATGAAGCGAGCTCGTAAAGCGTAGTTATTCGAAATAGTAAAAAAAAAAAGCACAAGTCATAATTTGCGGCAACGTACGAGCGATACATTGAAGCCTCTGGTGCGATAGTCGAGAGGAGTAGACAATCGATTGATTTTGTGGCAAATAAAGAGGAGCACGGTCGAGTTATAATCATGCTCGAGCGGGGCAACGCACGTTACATTTCCCGCAATTGGTTCTAATTCGGAAAACGGCTTTCAGCGCTTTTCAATCGGCGGCCCTTCGTCATTCGACTACACGCCGGCCGCGGGCGCGCCCCGATGTAAAGTTGGCGGGTATGGCGCGTTTACTCCCCGGCGCACTTTGAGCCCGCGCATTACCAATTGCTCCGCATCGAATTCCACTTGCTTCGAGTATTGCGATTTGTTGCCCGCCGAATCGGCCCGAATTGACGGGCGGCTACGCGGGAACAACAAATTCCACTCGCGCGAAAAAGGCCGAGCGAAGGAATTGATAGGGCCTGCGCTCGAGGGTTGCCCCAAAAAAAAGAAGCGGCCGCCCCGAGCGCCTGTAGATTCTCCCGCGGGGGAGTGACAATCCCAGCGTCCCCGAGATCGACGCGGTACGCGTACACGCGCAACTACGGGCGAACCGGGTGGGCCGATCGACCGGCCTCGTTGCAGCCGGTCCGGCTCCTCTTCCAGGCCGTCCCTCCAGGGCGCCTCTCCAGCCGGGGAAAAAAGCGCGCGGATCCGGCGGCGGGGAGCTGGCTCGGCCTCGGGCGGGGGCTCGGGGCGCATGCGCCGGCCGGGCGGACAAAAAAATCGGCCGAGCCGGGCTGGAGGGAGGCGTCGTCGTCGGCGGCGGCGGCGGCTGCGGGGCCGTATCGATCGGGGCTCCGGCGTGCATGCGCGGGGGAGCGGCTCGGCGCGGCCGCTGGCGCTTCGATCGGTTACCAGCGCGACGTACTGGATCTCCCGTGCATCGCCCCCCCCGTCCCCCCCCGAGGACGGGGACGCCGCCGGCGACCGGGCGATCGGCCGACCCGCGGAGAAGCCACTCTTCCGAGAGCCGAGGCCGCCCCCGGGGAGAGGGCGGGTTTCGCGGGGATATCGCCCGGACGCCGGGGCTCGCTCCCGGCCGGGGAGAGCTTTGTTCCTCAATGGCGGAGTCGCGATTTAATGCACCCGGGGGTTGGAGGCGCGAGGGACGAGCCGCGGCTTTGCGAGGCGCATGTATAGGGCCGCGGCCGCGCGCCTCCCAACTTTTCCCTCTGTCTCCCCAATCAAATCTCGAGGCTCGCGGTGTTTATGAAAAATTCTTTTCGAAATAATTAAACTGCGTCCTCGGCGCGGCCACGGCTCATTTTCAATCCCCCGGCTTAATCTAGAGTGGGGAATAAAAATATGCCCTTTCTATTGTTTGAAATCACAATCCAAATTAAGCGAGCTTTACACGCTGCTGCAGTCCGTCCTCCTCTTTTCCTTTTTAATTTTTTTTGTTCCAAAAAAAAAAAACAAGCATGAACTGCGAATAACTTTGCCAACCGTGTATATACAGGGCGTTGGAAATAAAGCACGGACGCCCGCGGAGCGGCGCCGGCCTCGCCTCGGCTCTGCTTTGTCCGCGGCGCTCATCCTCCAGCCGACGAATTAAACCGTTCGGCTGGTCTACACGTACGCGTGTGCCGTCGATCCCGTTTCTTATCGCGCCTCGGACGACGCCGTCTGATCCCTGCGTCCCTCCGACTGCCGGCCCCTTCTTGCGATCAAAGCCCTGACAGATTTGTCCGAAAATGCGACACCTAGCTCGATCAGCCTCTCGGCTCTTTGCGGGGGAGGACTCGATTAGACGGTGGGCGGCCCGGGCGCGAATCGCCAAATTGCCGCTTTGCCCAGGCTACGAGAAATTTCCTCCAGATCAAAGGGACAGGGCGAATTGATTCGGGGAGAGTTGCACCGACCGGCGGTGGAGGGTGGAGGGGGGGGACGTAGCTCGAGGGCGGCTCCCGGGATCCCCCGATGGCCAGCGCATCCTCGAGAGCCTCTGGCCTTTTCCGGGGGCGCTCGTGTCCAGGAGGCTTCGACTGATCCTCCCTGCCTCCCTGCTCTAACTGAATCATGCATTCCATTTGCTTTTCCGCCCGTATTGCATCTTTTCTCCGTCTTTGTCTTTGGAAGGTACTCTCGTAAGGAATTGATGTGCTTTCGTGATTTGTTAATGGCGCTAAATGACATCGTCGCAGAGAGCTTCCTTCTACGGATTCCCATTAAGTACAGTCTATTTAAAAAAAAGGAATAAAACAATGCTGTACGTCGTGCACACAAGGAAGGCATTAATGCTGTCTATTGTGGCCTAGAATTAGATTCATCAAAGAGTTGAATTGGTTTACTTTGGGCAGCTTGGCATGGGGAAGCGATCCACCCTAGGCTCTTATATAGCTATTCATTATCCCATTCTTTCACTTGCGAATTCGGTTAAGAAAGAGGTTTAGGTATATATCCCAAGTTTTAATCTACTTTATATTACTACCCCGTTGATAAGGGTATGAATAGCACACTCATTACGTATTACGAACGCAAAAAAATTTTTAGAGGAAGTGTTAAGTAATAGTAAATTGTGGATTACAACTGTCACATTATTCTAATTACTGTGTATTACTACTAAAATTGTTTATCATTTTTCATAATCTTTCGTTCAAGTTTCTATGTATAGAATACATTTGTGGATAAAATTGTAATTCTCAGGTATTATTACTATTTAAATTTTTTGGAGTGTATTTTCAGTAAATTTATGCAGTAGTTGTTTAATCATTCATTTGCAAAATTTTAGCTAAATATTTAATTCGCTTGGATAATCTAGCATGTTCGATCCAATAATAAACATTCTTCCTATACAGATAAACCAATACACTCGAAACTCATCGTATTACAATTATTGTATATTAATCTACCGCGCGCAGGTACATAAATATCCGCTAAACTTGTAAAATATACAACTGTGAAAAGTGCAGGTTCATAATGAATCCTTGAAGAGCATTCGAGAACGCCCCATTACCGGAGCCATTACCGGATATTAATACGAACGTAAGTACACGCGCAACCCTCCATTGACCGACATTTAAATCGAGTGCTTTGTCGGGAAAAAATCCCGTAAACACGAGGATCCTGCGAGCGGCGCGTGCGGCCGGCCTCGCAGCAAGTCAAACATTCGCACAGAGGAGTTTGCCGGTGGCCGAGAAAAAGGGAGGACTCGAGGGAGGGATCCCCCGAGCCATTAGCCATGCACGCGGGGAACTCCGGTCCACGTGGCCGCGACGCCTGCTTTCTCTCCCCCCACGATGTTGCGCGCGAGCCTCGGTCCCCTCGCCCTCCGCCCCCCCCCCCCGGGCGCCTTCGCCGTACGCATGGTGTGCACGCGTGGGTTACGGCCGGCCGCGGAATTTCGACCGAAGGACTCGACTCATTATACGGCGGCCCGGGAGGACAACTCGTCTTCCTTCGAAGGGCCGATTTTTACGAGTTGAGTTGTAGGTGAAGGTTTCGCGTCGGTTGGACGATATTGTTTGCGAGGGCAAGGGAGAGCTGGGGTTTTTGAAACGCGTACAGGGGTTTTTTCATTCACTCGAATTATGACGGACACTTGTTTTTTAGTGGCTGGCATAAAACGTAAAAACATAGCCGCAATTGACTTTTTAACGGCTGCCTTTGTGTCTATTCAAATTCCTTATTCCTTTTTTTATGTTATCAGATTGACGTGGAATGACGAATGTGCCATATAAAGGTTGCTCGACATTTCTAATAAACTAATAATTTATTACTTTGGGCTTGGGCTGAATCCATAGGCGAACAGCACCGCGGCTGGTTCGCTTCATATATACGTTTTCTAACAGTTATGGAGTTTAGCTAATCGGTCGGCAACTCGGATAAAATTTCGCAACAGTGCAGACCGTAGCCCAGTTGCGGTATTCTTATGATGGATTTTTTTTTGCGTAAAAATTTGTCACATAATACACGTTGGCGAACGGTGCATAAAAGACTAGAGTCTCGATTGAAGTTTTTGTTGTAGAAATCCAGTGGCAATTTGTCTCGAGGAAGAAACAGGCGTAAATATCAATTACGGAAGTAATAAAAGAAAGCGGGGAGACCGCGAATCCTTTTAATTTTTACTGCCAGGCTCGAGGAACGAGGCTCGAAAATTGAGCATGACATAACAGGGCGTGGGCACAGACGGTGTATCCGCGGCGCTCTCGAGTGCGCCAACATCCGGGGAAAAATTGTTTGTTTACGAGATCGTGAAGTAGTGGGTCGACGGCTATTCTCGGATCACGAGCGCTCCTCCAACTCGCCGCGGCGGATCCTCTGGCTGCCGGCGGCGCCGCCGGCCTGGGGGTGCAATAAAACGCAGGTCGAGAAAACAGCGCACCTAAATACCGGGAGTGCCCGTAAATCTGCATGCGCGGCCCCGGTGTGCGTGCGCCCCGGCGCTATATCGATAAAGCCGAAAAACTCCCAGTCGTCCTAACGACGCGGGCGCACGCGTGCCGTAGATATGCGCCCGGCGCGGCCCCCGGTTAAAGAGGCGTCAAAGGGCTTTGGAAAGGAGGACCGATTGCGTCCAGCGCGAAGAGGGAAGTCGTACAGTCGACTTGCGCAGCGGCTGAAATGCACTCCGGGGTTCCCGAGTCGAGGCACTTGGAGTGAAATGAGCGCCGGTTTTATTTATGATTATCGATAGCCGTAAAAGCGTAACGAACTTTGTAGACGAATGATCCTGTTTTACAATTTCTCATTATATTTCCTAGTGGCGGCATCTACTCTGCGTAATTATTCATTACAAGTTTGTTTCATCTGGCTAAATTAATTACCCGCCCGCGGTTTTCGGTGCCACGCACAGTCGTTTCGATTACAACGAGTTTAATGATAATGCCTGCTCTACGTGCGTAAACACATACCAAAATATTGATCAAAGTATGAATATACATTTAATGCGCAAGAAATACATTTTGCGTTGAATTACTCGAAAAAAAGCTGTGCCATTGCCGCGTTATATATACACAGGAGGATACACATAATGATCGTTTCAGTCTATCACTCCTCGGCCTCTATATTTCTGTCTCGCGGAGAGATATTTAAATTAGGAGAGGGCGAATATATTTCGCCAGGCAGGAGATCGAGGAAAAGGGTTCGTTCGGCGGCCCTTTCAGTGCCTCTCCCCGTCCCCGTCTGCACACTCTCTCACAAGCCACATATTCCTCGTCGTTATATATCCATCGCATCTACATATATTACGTAAAACGACTCGCGCGCATTCTCGAGAGATTAATCGCGGAGTTCGAGCCCGGATCCACGGTACTCCATCCGCCTTGGCTGTACTCGGACCGAAACAAAAAAGGGAAAAACACTGCCCGAATTTCCAGGCGGAGGGCAGCCTCCTGGAGGGCCGCGGTTGACGGAACGAGCGGAGGAGGCCAATCAAGCCTCGATAAAAATCAATGTTTAACAAGCCGATGGCGTGCAGGACGCCTGGGAATGGCGGATGGCGGCGGCAGCCCTAGGGGCGGCCTCCCCTCGGCGCGGCAGATCGATCCGCGCGCTCCCTTTTTACCCTGCCGCCGAAGGACGCGGCCCCCATAGCCCTGGGGCGTCCCTCGCCGGGGGCCCTTTTAAAGGGCTGGGGGGGGGGGGGTTTGAGTCGGATGGCGCTCGCGGGGCGGCCCTGGCGAAAAGAAGGGGCGCGGACGCCCGGCGGCCGGGGGTATCGGGCCCGGGGCGCAATTAACCCGGGGAATAATCGCGTCTTTAGCCCGCGGACAATATAATTCGTCCCAGTTGCGGCCGCGGCCCTCGGCTAATTAGGTTATGTATGTACATGCCACTGGAGGAGCTGCGAGGGCCGCCGAGGGGAGGAGGTGTAGCCCGGCGCTCGGCGAGCGTATATAGGCGCCTCTTCGCAGGGGCCCGGCGTCTGCTGCTTTATCCTCGGCCGCCTTTACCCTCTCGATTCGATTACGCCGCGCTCCTGGCGCTCGAAATAATTAGCTTGCGCACACTTGTTGTATGTCACTTTTTTTTTTTTTATGCCTGCCCCGCGTCAGAGCCAGGAATGTCCCTGTGCCGCCATTGTTTGGATAAACCCTGCTAAACGACCCTGCTAGTAAAGTAACGCGTTTTTACGTTGTCAACGCGCAGCTGACAAAGGCCGAACAAAAGAAGTAGTGCAACTCTGGATATATATTTAGGTAAAAAGGGATAAATAGTTACGAGTTATGATGGTGATGATTTTGCGGCAAGCGTGCCCCCGGAATGTAAACAACCGTGTTAAAGAGAATTCCAAGATTTTTGGCAGCCAGGCAACGATAAAAGGTAATAATAAGAGGTAGCTTCACGGAACTGTGTGAGCTCACACGCACCAAATGGTTCGCATTGTCACCGAGAATATGCGTAAAAGTTGCAAAGAAGTACATTTTTTAAGAAAGACTGGCGGATAATTCTTGGTACAAAAACAATAGTGCAGTGACTACAGTAACTAGAATACAGTGACAAGCCATACAATAGTAGGGATTAGTGTCGCGGTAGCGAGCCCTGCACCAAATAAACTAAATATACCATGCGAAATCTGCCGCGCAAGCAGATATGCGAGTGAATAAGTAGTCTTTATTATAAGTGTAATTTGTTTATCAAAGTTTTACTCGCAATTTCAAGAAGCAATAGATGATCTCATCAGCCACTAGTAGAAACAGATGTATTGACATTCGAATGATCTATTCCGATATATCTGTAGATTGAAAGTTATGCAGAGCTTCTGATAACCAATGAACCATCCGATATAAAAATATATTTTTATACTCCAGTAAAAATTTTCCTATATAGTCTAGCGAGAATTTCGACAGGTCGGTTAAATTTGAACTTGGAGTAATACTTGGAAATACAAATGACGATTTCTTCGACAAAATTCTGTGATTACATTCGCAGTGCATGTCATAACACGAACCATTTAACACGTTATACCTCTGAGGCTTTAGGCGGAAACCCAAAGGGCAAAAAGTGACTCGACCCGTAAATTCGACCAAAAAAACTGAGCAGAAACTGCCCAATTTCTTTCTTGGGGAAACAAGGAGTAAGTAGATCGTGCCTGACGAATCGCTCGTTGGCACTGCAGCCGATAATCTTGCGCGAGAAAGACAGGAAGAAATCAGCGGAACGTACCTACACACGTACACAGCGGAGAAAGCCAAAGAGAAGATGAAGCAAAGCGTATCCCTCGCTTCCTCTTCCCCTCGAGTCCCCGGGACGTGAATTCCAAAACGTGCCTCTTAAAAAACGCCAAGTGCCGAGCGGGAGGAGGGTTTTCCGCGCGCCGGCCAGCCGTGTCCGATTAAGCTTAAGCGGGTCCAAACAAAAGAAGGGCGTTAATAGTAAAAGCGCGGAGGCCTCTCGGCGACAGGACAAATAAAGGAGGCGAGACTCGCGGGGAAAAAGCCGTCGCCGAGGAAGAAGCAGCGGAGAAAGTGCGGAGGGGGAGAGGAGCGCCCCGGTCGTAACGAGCGGTCCGACCTGGCGAACCCGTCGACGCAGCCGAACGCCGGCACGCGAGGACGAGGCACGCGAGCGCAAAAGGTCAACGGTCATCTGCACACACGTGCAGACACGGGGTTTCGGCGGAGCGAGGGCGACCCGGTAATACCTTGCAAGCGCGGCGCGTAACAAGGCGCCGGGACTCGACTCGTAAAAATAGTTAGCGGGCTATCAAGCCGCGGGTGTTACGACGCCGGCGCGCGTCCCGCGGCTTACATACGCGCCGGGATTACTCCACGCCCGCGTTGCCCGGGGCAGACTGGACCGCTTGCCCCTGAGGTTTTTCCCTCAAGTATACGCGTAGCGTACTTTTCCATTGTGTATATAATATACAGGTAGCCCGCGCTGGCTAAAGCTCCCCGCGAGATCGGCCTCGAGTCCTCCTTGAGTCCACGCTCGCGCCAGGGCGACGCGAAAGCTGGACTAAAAAGGAAGAAAAAAGACTACGTATAGGTACGCGTATACACAGGTGGGTTTGGCCCGCGGGGGTAGCGTCCGCGCCAGTGCGGCCGGGATGATCCTCCTCTAATCCGAGGCGCATAGACGGCCGGGAGACGCGAGGTTGCATATACGCAAGGGAGCAAAGGTCGCGGGCCGAGGTCGGAATGCCGAAGGATCCGCCGGGCGACGTCCGCCGGCGCGCGTATATATACGTACGCGGCTACACATGCGCGGGCATGCATATATAGACGGAGGCGGCGGGCCAAAGGCGATAACTCGCGCGTCCTCGGGCCTCGACCGTGACCTCGTCTCGCCGGCGGTATCGCCAGACTCGTTAAAAGCCCCGATCGATCCGGAATCGCGCACGCACATCTCCCGCGACATGTAACGGGGCGCCTCCCGAGTTTTGCGCCGAATGTACACACAGGCGGGCGGCGCACGCGAGGCCCCCGGCGTGTGTGCACACACACACACACGAGGGCAAGATCGCCCCGTTATCGGAATTGGCGAGCCGAACGGTTCGCCGAACTGGGCGCGATTGTGTGTGCACTGGATTACATACGCGCCGCCGTCTGCCTCGCTTTTACACCCATTTTGCCGGAAAGGAAGAGTTTTTTTTTTACGGTCACTGTGCTTCGTTCCCGCTCGAAAAATATGTCAAGTGGCCGCCGGTCCTCCGTTTCCTTTATCTTGCCTGCTTCGCCTTCTTTCTCTTTAACGATGCGCCCGGATTTCTAGCGCGAGCCGTAATGATTTTGGTCTTTAAGTGTAGCAACTAGTGAGTGCGCGCGTGCTGCGGAGGAAACCTATGAGTTCATTAGGCTATAATTGCTTTTTAACGAACTCGCACGTGTTACGAATCTTTGACCGAGCTGCCTCGCCGCGAGCGTGTAATGAAATTTCTTTGAAATTTTATAAGGAAATTGTGCTCTGCGGTGAAACGATACGATCGACGTCTCTCCAAAGAGTGTAAATTTCATGAATAATTGAAAGCATCCCAATGTTTGTCTTACGCTACGTCGTTACGTCACTCGACGGACAACTATTTATTTCTTCACATTTTTCACTTTCTGCACCAGATGTTATTCTAATTGTCATTTGTGCATAGTTTTCTCTTTCAAAAAGTTTCACAATGTCATCGTCCCGCTCGTTTCGTATTGTTTTCCTTGGTACATCGGCGCAAAACATCGGCGAACAATGTCGAACCTCCTGATATTCATCCCGATAATTTGAACAGGATAATTTCGACATTATCCCAATCTGCTTTGTTGATGCTGATATCTCACCTGGATACGCGCCAGACGGATGGTTCACTGGACTCGAATGTACACGAGTCTATTTACGCGCGCTCCTCTGTATGCGTGCCGGCGTTGTAGCCGCATTTTGGCATTGATCAACGCGAAATTGAGAGACGTGAAAAGCACGATCGATTTTTCGGAATAGTCCATAAATCAGACGCTGAATTTATTGTCCTTTATATATTTGTACGAAGCATCTGTTAATTTACTCGGCGCAATATCAATTGCAGCTTATTAAATTAATTGCCAAAATCATAAATACGCAATAATGATTCTTAATTTGCAATATAACACGGCAAGGCAGATAAACGTTAATCTTGGGGGGGGGAAAAAAAAGCGCAAATTTAATTGAAACAAGACTGAACACGTATAATTTGCATGGGTAATTTAAAGCGAATCAAATATACTTGAATGGTACACTCCGCGGTACAACTCATGTACTGTCCGATCTAGATCTTATATATCGTAGACGGAGGATAAGGCATGGTGTTATCAAAAATCTAATATCCCCAGCATACGTACACTCGCGCGTGTGCATAGTTGGGCTATTAGAGTTAAAATTTAATAATGGCTTGCAGCCGAGGCCGTATTTATGAAAGGTCTTGCCTCGGCGGCCCGGTGAATGGGAACGAGAGGCGTATGATTAATTTTGGCGAAAATGACATTAAACGCAAGGCGCGTTAGCGGGCCGGATAATCGAGGCGTATCAAGCGATGGTGCCGCAATTATAAACCTCGGAAAACGAGGCGTTTACAAAAGACGCGGCTATATGCGCCGTCCGGCCCTCGACCCGCTAAACAACCCCCCTCGCGGCAACGGGAAATGTTTCACCGGGGCCGATCATCCGGGGAGGAAATAAAAAAAAAAAAACGAGACGGAAAAAAAACAACAACAAAAATCAATCGCCGCGGCATTCCGCGCGGAGAGCCGCAGGAATGCCCGGGGCGTTGTAAAACCAAAAAAAAAAAAAAAACAGGCCCTCGCGGCGGCGGCGGCGGCTTTTCTAAATCCAGCAACAAGTGCATACGCGTGGATAAAAGCGCCGCGAGAGCGAATCTTATTGCGCCGATCACGTGTGCGCCGTTAAACAGGGGGGGCGGGGAGAAAAAAAAAGAGAGCAGCGGCCGGCCTCGCGGGAGAGCGAAAGTGATATAAGCCGGCTGTGCATATAAAAGCCCTAAACTGGGCGACGTGCTCGATGGCCGTCGGAATAAATCCCCCGGGCGGCGGGAGGAGGGCCGGTTTTTTTTTTTTTTTTTTGTTGAAGGGGAGCGACCGCTCCGCGCTTCCTCCTCCTCGCGCCCCCTCCGTAAGGCGCCCGTCTGCGCGCGGATCCCCGAGGGCCGCTCTGAATTGCTGATTGCCCGGGCGGCCGCCCGCTCCGGAGGAGGTCTCTGGATCAAGCGATATCGGGGCCGGACGGCGCGATAAAAGCCCGCGTTTACCTTTCAATTGCCGGGGGGGAGCCCGCGCGGATCGTCCCCTCCGCGCCCTCGGCGACGCGCGCCTGTAACGCGCGATCCCCCCGTGAAAGCGAGAGCCCTAATAAGCGGGACGCGTCCCCGCGGCTCCTGTCCTCGGACTGTGCATTGCGCCGATCTCCTAGGTTCACCGGAAGCGCGAAGAGTACCGACCGGTCAAAGGTCGGACTCCTGCATAGACACTCAGATCGCCACCGGTTGAGCATCGGCCACTGCGTGCTGCTGCCCTCGGATTCCGCGGGGGTTGAACACGCACGCGCGTGAAGGACCGGAGCCGCAGGTGGTCGGCTGCCCGCCGAGATGTAAAATCTGGGCCGCGCGCGTCGCGTGTAATCGCCCCCGCGGCCGCCGTCACTTTCGCCCGGGGCCAAAGGGCCGCAAAGGAGCCCCGCCCCTCGTCCATTATTTACGCGGCGAGTGGCTCCCCCGTGAGCCTCGGCCCCTCGCCCCCCGTGGCTCACCTTGAATTCCCGGCTTCGAGGGGGAGGCTCGGCGTTTGGCCGAATTATCAGGTGCCGGCCGCGTACTTGCACCGCTCGAGTGCGATACGTGCGGTCGTGGATAACAGGGGAGTCAAGGGGCTTTTTAATATACGTTGTTACACGGGGTCCGCGTGGGCATACGTGCTCCTGCCTCTCGGGGTTTTGGTCGGGCCGCGTGAAAGCAACGGAGACCGAGCGCGGCCTGAGTGACGCATATTCCTTTTGAGATACGGCCGAGCCTAGCGTGTCCGAACGAGTGAAATCGAGGGAGGAAGCGCCGCGGATGGACGACAACTGCGACTGATATCAATTTCGATTAAAAAGTTAAGTAACGCGTAATGCTTAGCCGAGCCGTGCGCGTGGATTGCACTTTTATATGTATTTCATCATCTTTCGGCGATTCATGCCCGAGGGTGAGTCGTCGGCTCGAATGATTAACTCTCTATACCGATATATATATATATATACGCTCGCTGCCGGTCACACCGCCAGGCTTTGTTTAATCTCCCGTTGCTTGTATATGCTATTTGTCGAGTAGCTATAGGCAGGTATAGAGAATCATAAATACCGCGCGTATATATACTATTCCCGAAATAATGAACACGCGCCGGGCGATGAATCAAGCGAACTACAACTGGAAAATGTTCGCCCACGGCGCACCGTCGATTGTAATTATTCGAATAAATGTCCGATCGAACAATAAAACCAAGCGATACACCCCTCCCCGATATACGCCTTTAAAAAATAAAAACAGCAGCGGCGCAAAAAAAAAAGCGCGTGCATGTATACTTTGCGGGGTCGGCTGGTTTATATACTGATTCGGGTGTACATACACCTACACGCGTCCGCGCAGTAGCCGCGCAGTAGCCGCGGAGATTCGGGGGGGAAGAAAAAGGCGCGATCGGCCGGTGGCTCGGGCTCGCATGGCCATCTGCATTGTAAAGCCCGGGGGGCGTCGGAGCGGCACGCGACTCGCGGCCGCGCACAGGTGAGCGCCTCGGCTAATGGCCGGCTCTCGGGCCGCCGGCATAATGAATCCATCCGACGCGGCCTCGGCGGCCCGTACGCGTGTGCACGGGGCGGTCTACTACCCGCGCTGGACCCCGCGCACAGGAGCCGCGGGTCGATACGTATACACATAGGCGCGAGAATCGGAGGGGCAGGAGTCTTCGCGGGCCCTCGTTATGCAATTCCTTTCCCGGGCAAATTGGAGGGCGCCCTCGAGTTGGACGGACGAGCGGGATATAACCGGCAACAATTACAAAGCTCGACAAAAATGCGCATTTTTTGTTTTTTCTTTTACAAGAGCGCACCTCTTGCCTGCATCTCGGGAAGACGCTGCGCGGGACAAAGCCGCGTGCACGCGTGTGAGCGGGCGCTCGCGCGCGATCCACGGTGTAAAAAACTATTTCCAGGGCGGCTGCTCGACATTGTTCCGCTAATTAATCGGCCGTATATATATACGTACGAAACAATCGATCGGCACTTCGGGCCGAAGTCGAAAAAGGGAAATCAATTTATTCCTCCTGTCAATGAATTATTCGTAGCCCCGAGCCCGCTGCACCCGGTGCAAAAAAAAAGGAAATCCTGTTAACGGCGGCGGCGGCGGCGGCGGCACGCGTTCGTTTGCATCCTCTCTGGCTCGCTTTGTTTCTTTTAGCCAATTATTCATCCCGCCGACTGCCGCGACTTTTCCCGGCCCCTCCCACGCGTGCCCCCGACCTTTTATTGCCCTCTCGCTCGTTCTCGAGAAAGTTTCCCGTTTGAAAGCTTCCCCGGCGTCATCGGAATTAATCCTTTTTTTTTTATGGTTATGCCGGAAAATAGCAGTTTTCGCGTACGGGCTTGGACGTCAACCGCGGATTACATCTTCTCCGCGAAGATTAAGTTTAAACTATCGCTTTATCAATCGGTAGTATTGCGTACGGCGATCGCAGGGTACAACATTATCAAACGAGAGATATGGAGCTCGAAATAGCGATGCAAACGAAGGTGAGTTTACATGGGCTCTTACAAAACTTAAGCTTGTTTATAGTCGAAGGTCAGACCCATTTCCGTTTAACGCGGCAAAGAATGAAAAGACTCTGTCATCCGCGTGGAAAGAACGTTTAAGTTTCACGAACTCTTACATTCGCGTTAAATAAATATACCGATTATGACAATCGCATGAGAATGGCAATTCCTCGTCTGCATGAAATGCCTATTAAATGGCCTAGCTCGTACGCACGGCATTACCGCTTCCAACTTTCGACGCGAGCCATAAGTGACCGAGCATATTACTCGAACGATAAATAGCCGGTAATTGATTACGACTGCCTGGCATCGACTACGCAACGCCCGGGCAAAAAGCTCGAAACGCGCGTTTAAAACGAGCCAGCGTTTCACGTTGTAAAGCCGCGCGGGTGCATAAACAATGCGCTACAAGTACAACGTAAAAGTCGTGCAATACCAACGGAGGATCTCGCGTGTATGCGCACAAAAAGAAGAAAGGCCCGCGGCCAGGCGGACAAGTGGCGTCTCGGGCCGATGTACATAGCCGCGCGAGGGCTAGCCGGAATGACCGGGCGAAACCCGGGGAATAAAAGAAGGGAGGGGTTAATGAAATCAATATCTCGTCCGGGCGGGGGCTTAAAGCGGCGCGACACAAAGTGAAATATCCCGGGCGGGCGCCGCTGCGGGCCGAAGGGTGCGAGTTCGATGCATAAGGAGGGCGGCCCGGCCTCGGATTATAATATAAATGAAGGCGCGAGCTCGGCGGCCGCTCTCTCTCTCTCTCTCTCTCTCTCACCTGCCGGATTCCGCGAGGCGAGCGGCCCCCGCGGGCTGCGGGGAGCGTAGGGGGGGCGCCCCGCCAGACTCTGATGAATATGACAGATTATAATTTTCAGCGGCGGGGGGGAGGGGGCGAGTTGAGCGCGATATAATGATACGGGCAGAGGAGGAGGAGGAGGAGTAGGGGGGGGAGGTAATGGCGGGAGGCGCACGAGGAGGAGGGCGAGTAGCCGGGCGGGGCGGGCAAGGCGAGCAAGTGCTGTCAAAGCGAAAAGGGAAGCTGCGCGCGGGGACGGCGGCGGTGAAGGGCGCGGGGGACGTCGACGCACTTGGGCATGATGCAAATGAACGGGGGGAGCCCTGACAGAGAAGGGGGGGATGGGGGGAGAACTTTTTTTAACCTAACTCCCCCTTAGGAGCCATCAATGAGCGCGGCTCGCCCCGCTGCCGATTCTTCCTGGCGGCCGCCCCCCCGGGGTTTCCTTAAGCGGCTCTTCCGCGGATCGCCGCTGGAGGATCGGCCAATGGATATTACAAGCTCATTGTTTAAAGTGTCGGCAGCGCTCGGGATGGACTATTCACCAAGTAACCCTCGACGCCGGCCTTCCAATGCTCCTCGGGCATCCGCTGCGGGTTCCTTCCAGGGTGGCATAACCGACTGATCGGCGCAGCGGTGGATTTTTCGCCACTCTACGATGCGCCTAATTTACATGTAGCAACATTGGCTGGCTACACCGCGGCATATTTTCCGAGCCGAATCATTTGCAGCGGCGTACTATTTTGAGACAATTATACCGCGGTGTGCATCGGAAAATCGGCCTGTTTATCCGCCATGCATAAACGATATGTAATTAATACAAATTTCACATTCGCTTATTGTTCGTAACGAGCGGCCCGTGATTCAATTACCTCGGAATAAATCGACTTGAGCATCGCCAGGATTGCCGGTCGCCCGCGCGTTTCCTAGGGCGCCGGCCGCGGTGGGAAAAAGCAGACCGGCCCAGTAGAAAAGGTCCCGCGCTAACGCGGCCAATCGAGCCGCCGGTGCGTGCGCTGATCGCCGGGCTTTAATTAAGGCCCTACGCGGCCACTTCTCGCCCGTTACGTGTTCCACTCGATTTGCGACAAACTTTGCCAACCCCCCGCGCGCCCCCTGTACACACACTCGGCAAGTGCTCGAGCGATCGAAACGCTATATACACCGTTACCCCTCGGTGTATCAGGTTCTCGGACGGCCACGCGGGTATCGCTTTCGCTTTGTTTTTATCACTGCGTGATTGTCTTCCTTCGAGTGTGGCGCTGAGACGGACGATAAGAGATCTAGGGGCAAGCGTCAAGTGCGCCGATGACATATACTGTATTACAAGCCTGACGCGATCGTTAAGAGTCACTGCAATCAGTTTCATCGATTATAGGCTCTAGGGTATTTACCCTATTTATTACATATACCATTACCTTTGTGATTGGGCATAATTCAGCCCTGTGCAGTTTAACCAAACAACTCTCTAATTGTACAGTGCCTACAGAGAACGCGTGTATACATGTAGAGCTCGCGGGACGCAGAGAGCAGTCTTTAACCTCTAAATTGTCGTACGGATCCAAAAGAGAAATGCATTGTACATGAATTTGTCAAATATTACTAATGCGAAATGGAAATTGCTGGATTGTTAAAGCAGCGATCTCGTAGTTATACCGAATACATCAGAGGTGCATTTCAAAAGCCAGTCGTTTTTGCGATGAATATTGATTCACCATCCCATAGTGCGCGCAAACCCATTCCTTTTAAAAAATAGAGTAGGCGAACGTAAAATTATTCAGGCTATTGCTGTGAAATGTACGCATGGAGCCTCTTTCGGTACTCGTTTTCTATGTCTTTTTCCTTCTTCAAGGTA
This sequence comes from Sycophaga agraensis, assembly GCA_018906755.1. Classification (NCBI taxonomy): domain Eukaryota; kingdom Metazoa; phylum Arthropoda; class Insecta; order Hymenoptera; family Pteromalidae; genus Sycophaga; species Sycophaga agraensis. The sequence goes on from JACCIE010000003.1 coordinate 3,155,514, forward strand.
CAGCTCCGGACTGAATTTACTGCGTTTCATCACTGTCATATACTTTTTACATACATTTTTAATTGTATCTATCAAATGAAATTTATTTCTTGATGTACGATAAATGTTATATTATAATTTAAAATACATTTTGTCTCATCCTACTTATATTTTATAATAATCACTTATGTATTTATATAACAAGTTTCAACCAAATTTATTTTATTAAATACAAACTTTTTATTTATTGCAGTCTAAATATAATCTATTACGTGCACAAGATTTATTGTAGTCCATAAACCTTAGCATTTTTATGGAATTGTTTGAAACTGTGTATATTTTGCAAAGTATTTGAATATTTTAAATAGGAAATTGCATCAAATATTACTAACCAATTAACCTATACATATAATGGGTGATGTTCATCATAATGAAATACTAAAACGAAGAATGTAATAATAAAGAACAATTGTAAGCCTTAGAGGTTAATAACAGTTACTTTTCTGTGTATTTACTGTTTTTATTTCCATTTGATATTTGTTTAAACAATATAAAATTAATAAAGTGGATTTAATTTTCTTTTATCATGCAAAATATCCAAGGTCATTTATGTTTAAGCATTTAAATTATTCAACTACGCTAATACTTTATTTATTAAACTTGTACCATTCAAACACTTTGTACGTGCGCAGTGGCTTTTATTTACATTTTTTATAGACTCTAGATTTAAAAACATAATTATCGTCTAAATAACCTTCATAAAATATAGTTTAATATTTATTTTTGACGCAATGCAAAATGATGCCATTGATCAATATATCATTTTTAAATTTATTTAATTGTGCCTATTCTTTGTTAGTGAAAGTTTATAATATTTTAATACGAAAATAGATACTTAACGCTTTGTTTTTTACACATCTTGGAGTCGAACAAGCATTTTGCTAATTTTGGGAAAAATAGCTTTAATGACTAAGGCTTCTACGAAAACACAGATTGTACTCGTCGATTAATACGTTATACTCGATATATAAACAAGCTTACTCATTGTAAAGTAATCAATCAGTGATCAGTGGCCGTTAGTCGGTGTTGTAAGTTATACGCTAATTGCTTATTGCACGTATAGAATAGCGATTTAATGTCACCGTAGTAATATAGGACGCATCGTTTGCTAGGGGCAGAATAGCCAGTGAACAAACATACAACGCGTTCGATTACGTTGCTGCAGCATCAATTGCACCATCGGCTGGTCTACGCGACTAGCGTTATACTTTCGGTTCCTGCATAATTGTACGCGCGCTTGATCGACATTACGAGAAGGGGCCAGTGCCGGGGGGTTAAAAGCTCGGCTAAAAAGCTCAGATGACTCCGCGCCAGCCGCGAGGCATCGACGATCGGCCAGACTCCCGGGCACGAATAAAACAAAATGTAGCGCGATGCGGGCGTCGGAGGAGGAAAGACGGCGGCAACGAGTGCCGCCCTCTATCAAATTTCAATAATTATAAGCCGCGCTTGCAGGCGGAGTAAAAAAATCCGTGGGCGCGTTATGGAAAGGGGAGGCATCGAGCGTTTTTCCTACAAGTTGGCGCCCCCTCCGCGCGGGTGCGCGCGCGCCGCGCCGGGGGAGGGCCGCGGTGCCGGGGCGTGGTGCGGGGGCTGAGGGGGAGGACTGGGAGGGCGCGCGGCGGCGGCGGCGGCGGCGCCGGGAGCATTGGCCATCTCCCGTGGCTGTCGGGGCGCTCGCGGCGCTCGCTCGGGCTCCCCTCCGCCGGCGCGGGCTCATCGGCGCCCGGCCGCTCGATCCGCCCTCCGGGCGCTTCGATCCCGCGCGCCCCTCACCTGCCCCCGGCGCCCCCGTCCCCGGAGTCTGCGCGCCCCAGGGGAGGGCCACCCCCCCCGCCCGCCACCCCCGCCCGCTCCCGCCACCGACCGCGAATTTCAATTTGTTATTTTTGCGTCATTTTAGCCGGGCGAGCCGCGGGCGGCGCGCGCCCGCTTCATCAGGGCCCCGCCCCGCGGCTCCCCCGCCGCGCAAAATCAAAAAAGAGACGCGCCGAATTGCAGTGTCTCGCGGGCGCCTATATAATCCGCCTGGGCCCGTTCACCCCCTGGACCACCGCCAGTGCCCTCCCCCCCCAAGCCAGCCCGGGAGGCTTTTAAGCCTAACCCGCGCGATCGACCCCCCGCTGCGTTGTCGTACGGCGGACGCCTCGCTCGCGTCAGGTGTATAACGCGCGGTTATTAGCACTATTGGCGTTACGGCGGGTTCAAAAAACCGGGCCGCCTCCGATTGCGCGGCGCGTCGAAGGCCCCATACCGCGACGGAGACTAATGCGCGGGACATAAGGGGACATTAGGCCGTGAGCCGACGACTTAACGAGCGCGCGCGGCGAGCCGTGTCGGCGGCCTGTAAATGCGCCGGCGATGCACCCAAGGCCGACTAATTAAGAAATCGCCGGGCGCGCATCGACTGCTTGATTTTCGGGGCCAACGGCCTCGCGCCCCGTATAATAATGCCGTTCCACCCCGCGCCGTGTGTGCGTGTGCGCGCGTGTGCGCGATACGTACCTATCGCTTCGGGTCTACCTGCACGGTGCGTGCGGTGCACTGTACAGCGCCGGCCGGGGAGTTGTTTATTGTCGCTCGGTCGCGGTAATGAAAAGCCGGCCTGCAGCCTCAAAGCCGGCCCGGCTAAGAGGGGCAGAGCAACAGAAAAAAAAAATGGAAGGAGGCGAACAAGTCGGAATAATTAATAGGAATAAAGTGCACAAATCGCATTAGTGAGTTTGGCCTAGGCCGTCACGCGGCCCCCCGTCAAACTCTCGCGCGCTTTTTCCCCGTCGTCCGTCCGGCTCGTTCTTCTCCGTTCGCTACACCTGTGCCCCCGCGCCCTCGGCTCTCCTCCCTCCTCGCCCCCCCCCCGCTCCCTCTCCTCTCTCTCTCTCTCTCTCGCTTCCTTAGCCATCCCCTCTCGCGCGGCGCACAACCCGGCCTCTCTTCCTCTTTGGCGCCCGTCTCCCTCCCTCTCTTTCTCGTCCTGCCCGCGTCTCCCGCTTTTCCCAATTTAGCCCGCGCGCGAGCGAGATAAAGGTATATATACACGCGTGCGTATATATATATATATATGTATATGTATATAGGAGGGACCGAGCGCCGGCGGGGATGGAGGAAATTTCTGCGGGAGGATCCGCCCGGGGGTGGGAGCCCGGCAAAGTGGGAGGAGGAGGGGCCAAAGCGATGACTGAAATTTAACTAGACGAACTCGCTCGAGTTACGGGGCGAGGGGAGGGAGGGAGGCGGCGGGGCGGAGTGGGGCGCGGGCAGGAGGGGATCAGCCGCGGAGGAGAAATCCGCGCGCGGAAAAAGCGCCCGGCGAGAGGAGGGGCGGGGGGGGGGGAGGGGGGCCTCGCGCGAATCCCGGCGTGCGCGTACACCTACATATATATACACGTATAGCATCGCGCGGGTGGTGGCTGTACGTACGGCGGCTGGCCCAAAGGAAAAACTGCCCCGCGGCCGGGGGGAGAAAGTTCCCGTGGCGGGCGGGCGGGCGCCGAGCCCTCCCCCTCCCCCCTGCATATATCTAATGAGGGCGGGGAAAGAAAGGGATTATCGGAGCGTCGGTCGAATGAATGGGAGCGCGACGTCGGCCCGCGCGGCCCGCTCCCCCGGCACTTCCGGCGGAGCCATTGCGATTATTATATTACCGACCGGCCCCGTCCTCCCTTTTTCCTCCCCCCGGCGAAATTTTCGCCGAGGAGCCACGGGAGGAACGCGTGCGTATATATATATATGTAAGCCCGCCCCCCTCCCGAATCTCACCTCCTCACCTGACGCGCCCGCTAAATTACGCTAATGCGTTTTATCCGGCAAACTTGATTTGCCCCCGGGGGGGAGTGGGTAGGGAAGAAGTATCGACTCCTTATCGTCGCGCTCGCTCGAATTTACCGCGGTGTTTACGGCGCGCGGCCTCCCCGTCTGCATCCCGTGTATTTTGGTCCCCCGGGGGAATCGATGCCGGGGCGCCTCGCGGGCTTACACCTCCTTTCGATGATCCGCGCTTTTGTCCAAGGTCCAGCGAGAAAAAAAGCCGCGCGTCTTGGCGTTTTTCACCAACCCGGCGCCACGTGTCGTCGAGCGGGCCGTGTTTACCCGCGGCGCACATTGTTTAACACCTAGGCGATAACGGGCAGAGATAATCGGTTATTAGCCGAGAGCGCGCATATACAGCCATTAGCCGAGGCGCGGCCCGAGTTATCGACCCCGGTGACGAAAAGACCCGCGTAATAAAGTGCCGTCGGCCGGTCCAGCGGGCCGCGCATTCGGCAGGCCGGGCGTCAATCGAAAGTGCCCCGGCTCCACCTGCGCGGATTAATATACTTTCTCCTCGGGGAGAACGCGGCCAATGTCCACACGCGGCCGCGATCCCGTCCACACCGGCGGCCCCTTCGGCGCGTCCGGCCCTCGTTTTTCTTTTCGTTATCGCCGGAGAACAGTCGTTTTGTAACGGGCCGCCCGTTACGGCTCAAGTGCCCGATGTTTTCGTTTACGGGCCGGGCGCGTATACATATATATCCGGCGGGCGTATCACGCGCTAACGGCCGCGCGCATCGGGATTTACGCGCAGTCGTCGGCGTTACGCGGCGAGTCGTTAAACGCTGTCGCGGGCTCCTTTTTTTTTTTCGTTGCCGTTGTTGTTGTCCGAAGGGCGCATTAACGGTCCCCGCGGACTCGGCATTGTGCCGGCGGCCGATTGGGGGGGGGAGTGTTCGAAAATCTGCGCGTTACGACCGGCTCGATTGAGTTTCATTCAATTATAAAGTAGCGCGCTTGAAAGAGCCCGCGCGCAGTTTTACCTTTTTACGATACTGTTTTTCTCACTGCCGCGCCGGTTCGTGCGTGTGTACGGTCCCCGCGCCCCTATATCGATGACTTTTGAAAAACGCGCCCGCCCCCGGGGAGGGGAGGGTTAAAAGGCGCCGAATTCGGGAATTTGTGGACTTTATACGGGCAAATAAACTCGAGGGAATTACGGGGAGAGCCGCGCGGCCCGTGTGTCAGATACTTTAGCGCGCTTTAAGTGGAAAACTCTCCCAGTGGTTAAAGCCCAGACGCGTAAACAGATACATTCGCACTCTGTGTTACACTTTTTTTTACGTTCTCTCTCCATACAAACCTTTTCGTTCAAAGCACTACTAACATCTTTGTAAATAGTCATATTACAGCATAAATATTATCCTCGCATTTATATAGCTTAGCATTCATCTTGTACTTCTTCAAATAGAAATTTCTTGCGTTAAACTGACGATATACGTCCTACTTGTTTTTTAATGTATATTGCCAAATAAAACGAATTACATGGGACTTGTAACGTGAAGTAAATATGTATCTCGATCCAATAAAGTTATTCAATAAAAAATCAAAGTCCTTTCTTACGGGCCGTCCGAGGAAAAATCGAACGGAGCAACGGCGCGCCGGCGAGTCAATTCAGAGAATCGCCGGAAAACGATCTGTAATCAATAGCGACGTCGAGGTGCTTGGGATATACGCGCCGCTCCCTCGAGCTACCACCGCCGAGAGGAATTCCATCGCCCGTCCTCCCAAAGCCCGCGCGCATCCTTTGTCCTGGCCATCGCGACCTTCCTGCCGTTTACTATTTCTTTGGCGGATCGCAAGCAGATCATTTTAAGGGTAGAAGAAAAATGCATCCGTATAATCTCGATCGGCATTCGGTATGAACCAAGGTACAAAACGTATATCTTGAGCTTGCGGCGTACGTTGAAGGACCTCCTTGTGACTTATCTCGACTACATCTATTTGATATTTTTCGAATTACGACTTTTAGTTATTTGGCTTGGCAGTCATTTACATCAATAGGCATTTTGAGCCGCAATAAAAATTATTCAAATATCATGATCGTAAATTAAAACACAAACAAGAGAATATGCGCGTACTATTTTAAGCTTTTAAGCTACTTATGATAATTACGTATAAAAATGAAAAAAAAACTGATTTGGTTCTTAAACCTTCTACAGAGATATTAGGTAAAATTTCGTTTGACTTCTTTAGGCAGGGTAAATTAGGGGAAATTAGGTGCATTTAGTTGGAACTTTCCGTATCACTTACGGAAATGGGGCTTGAAAATATGTTGACGACCGGTGCTTACTGCGAATGAAATGACGTGGTAACGATTAATTTAGTGAAATACGTCTGTTTTGACTGGACGAGCTTCGATGAATGAGATTCATACAAAGCTAGTTTTTTTTTTTTCCATCAATGAACTTGCGACTTAACAACGGTTTTTCTAAATTTCACCGTACAGCGTGCTTTTGAAAAAGGGGAAATATTGTAATTAAGCCGAGGACGGAGGCGCGAGCTAACGACGAAGACGGCCATTAAAATAAATAAACAGCCGGTGGCGAGGCGCGCCTCGAAGCGCAACCATCGCGCGACCATCGAGCCTTAATTCTCAAGCGCCCTCGAGGAAAAGGGAAAAAGCCCCACGCGGCTAGTGCATGCACTCGCACACGGGCATATATATCTGCCGCTCGGCAAAAGTAGACTCATTAGCGCGCGTCCGAACAATGATAATTACTCGGCGGGGGGAGGCCCGGCTCGGGGGCAATTACACCGAGGGGGGCCGGCGAGCTTTTCCGAAAAAATAACCGGCCGAAAGCTCCGGCGGCCTTTTCGAAAGGGCAGCCCGCGGAGGGGCGCGGGAGCCCTGCATTGGCCCGCGGCGGCGGCCAATGGCCGGGCGGCCGCCGGCGCCGCAGAGGGCCGCAGCACGAGCAGCACGTGGCCGCCGCGGAAAAACCTGCCGCGGCGAAGATGCGCGCACGCGTGTGTACGTGCATGACGCGTGGACTCGGTGGACGCGCCCGGGCGACGCGCGCCGGAAGCACGTGGACCGGCTTTTTTTTCCGCCCCTGCTCCGGCGCCTCCTCCCCGTGACTTCCTCGTCCCGGCGCTGTTCTACTCCCCCCCGTAGGGAAACGCTCCTCGGCCCGTGTTTTTTTTGTCCTTGTTTCCCGCGGCTTGTGTACGCGTACGCGATCGGCCGCGTGCGGTTGCGTGAGCGGCGGCAGGGACACCGGCCGCGACTGCACCGCTCCTGCGGGCGCTCGCGAAAAATAATTCGCAATTGTTTATGCGGGCAGTGTTTACAGCTTAGAGGCTTGTCAATATTGATCTCGGCGTGTTTACACTGGCGCGGTTACGCGACGCGAGCGCGCGTGTGTGTGCGCGCGCGCGCGGCCGCGCTATTGATTCGCCGCGGCTTATTATTTTCCTCGTGGTCAAAGTCCAGTCGGCGCGCTGCTTGCCTGGCCTCCCCCGCGCTTCCTTATCGGCCGGTCCCCTTGCGACGGACACCGAGGAACCAACCCCCCCCCGTTCGAAATCCACGGCCCGACAAGAAAAAAAAAATAACCCTTCCCATGAACCGGCAGGTCTCGTACGAGCGCCGGTACGCGGAGGCCGCGTCGAGGCAGTGCATACGCGAGCATGAACCTGAACCCGGGTTTTTTTTGACGTACTCCGGCTTCGTGACGGGCGTCGATAAAGCAGTGGCGCAGCGCTGCCAAAGAATGCGGATAATTTTTCTGAAATCTAGCCCCGATGCGGCGCCGCGGAACTGCTGTGCGCCTGTGCCGAAGGCCGCCGTGACGTCCAAGGCCCCCTCGCGCTATACGCCCCCGCCGGCCTGGCGTATAGCACTCCTCCGCCCGCAGTGCAGTCGCTGCGGCGGCGCCCCACTCGCGGCTCGCACTCCTCCGCCCCTTTGCCCCGTCCACTTCACTTCTTGCTTTTTTTTTTTTCTTCTTTCTCCTTTTTGCCCTTTGTTCGAGCCGACTTTTTTATTGGCCCCCGTCGAATTGGGCTGCTGGCCCGCGCCGGGGACGCCGGTCGACCGCTGGCGCCATCTGAATTGGCAAGCCGCCGCCGGAATGTAGGTTAAGTTTTTGACAGACCGCCTGTTAGGAGGGCGTGCGATGCGCGCGTGGCGCCGGGATTCCCGGCCGATCGGCCCTCGCGCTTTCGATTCAATGTTTGCTTTGGCCTAAGCGATCGTGCCTTCGTCGTAGGCCCCGCTTTTCAGCCGTTTACGTCAATGGGCTTTGAGGTTATCTGCTTCTTTTGTTTGTGTGTATATTAGCGATTCTTCGGGCTTAGGGACTCCGGCCTGCGTTGTTGATGCTGTTTACACTCGAGTCATGGGCACTCGTATCTCTGCTGGAGGATCTGAGGAAACACGGAGGCCGACAGAGACTTATTAACTTTTATAGAGCGGCAAACGAGGCGGTCGAACAATCAGCATGTAAATATTGACTCTGTATACCTGAATGGCAGCCTGCAATAATCCATTGTAATGAAGCCATGTATATTAACTTATCTCCAATCAATCGGCGATTGAGCGCAACGCGCCACTTTATCCATAGCCGTAAAAGCGTAAATCACCGCGTCGCGGGGGGACACATTCCCTTACTAGATTACCAATAAAGGCGCCACCGAGTCATCGGCCGCGCCGCGCGCAATAAGTTCAAGTGCTCAACCCTCCCGCCCCTTACCTCCCCCTCGTGCCCCAACAATACCACCCGTCTAAGCGTATAAAGTCATTATCGAGCGCGTAAAAGGGAGGAAGGGCAGCGGGGGCCGGGGGAACCGGCGCACCAGCCGGAGGGGGGCCGGGAGGACGAGTAGGAAAGGGAGAGGCGTCGACAAAGGAAGAGGAAACGTCGTTACGGGACGGCACGCGAGGTATGTATAAAGTCGCGAATCGAGCGCGCGCGCGCCCGTTGTATAAAGGGATTTGTAAAGCCTTGCCGGGACGAAGAGTCCCGGGCCCTTGACAAATAGACTTTTTCAAAGGGCGCCGAGCGGGAGTGCACCGAGCGCGGCCCACCTCTCAGGTGCGCGCAATCTCCAGGCTCCCGCGGCGGTCCATCGATTCCGCTCGCGGCCCCCTCGTTAATCGCTCGTTAGCGCGCGTTAATGCGCCCCTGTCCTCGGATCGTTTCAACGATATAGACGCGGCCGAATGTGCGCGGCCTATACTCGCCACGCGGGATACGGGAATTCCGTCTCGGGCAATACCGGTCCCGGCTCCCCCGATTAACATTTCGCTCGGGGAAACCCCGAGACGGCTGCTCGGCGTCTTCGCGTTATCGCGCCGCCGTATCGGAGCTCGGAGATAAGAGAGCGCGGCTGGGGGGGTCGGTGCATATATAGAGGCGCCGCGTGGGTTCGGCCGCGGCCGACCGGTGACGGAATCGTTCCACTGCGCGCCCCGATCGCCGATATACACTCGTCTACCCGAGCTATCGGCGCGCCGCCATCTCGAATTAGTCCCCTGGGACTGACGCCCGCGCGCCGATTCAATCAATCCGCTTCCGAAGGAAATTCGGCCGTTTCTTCCTTGGCCTTTCCATGCTCTAGAACAAATAATGCATGATTTACATTGTACGTGCGGGCGACCCCATACGATATACATTCAATGCGATTCGCATGCTTAATTCACTTGCAGATATATACTTGTAATGATGCACATTGTACCTAGTCTTGTACATGTATATATACCGAGCTGCATACTAGCGTGTAATTATGCATGCAGACGCGTGATAAAACTTGTCTATGATTAGGTTGACGCGCAAGCTGACGCATAATTACGCGTGATCATGCGCTTCAACCCAGAATATAATGCTCAACCGCGTATTACGAAAAATAATTATCGAGCGTTAATTTGAAAAAGCTTTATAAACGTGCCAAATTATTTGGAAGGTAATTATAGAAAAATAGGATTTATTCATAGAAATTCTATTTGGATTCCCGCAGGATGATAATATACGGACAACCTGGGAAATTCAATTATTGAATATTACAGGCATTATCAAAGGTCTTTCAAATAAAACTGTGAGTTAAATATTTTTACAAATCATTCAAATTATTAAGAGAATAAATTATTTGGAACGATCGATTTTTCTCGCAATGAATTGGTTGAATTAACATTTGAAGGCAATATTCTTTTAATATTTTATTTTATGCAATTAGTAAAGTATTAACATTACACGAGGAGAAGTGGAGATAGAAGTATCGGTAACACGTATATGGAGAGTAATATTACTATTCAGTAAAATGTAGACAAGTTTAGAATTATTTTACATCCTTATTATACGCAAATAACTTTTTGGGGCCGCTCGTCAAGCGAGACTCGTCCTTGAGTTGATGCGCCTGACAACCAAGCTGGCCAATAACATCCTTGATGGAGCAGTTTTTTCCGCAAGCTCGAAGGATGTCATGAGGCTCGTGACGTATCCTGACGGCCGGTTACATAACATCGCTCTTGATCATCAGACGTGGCACTTTAATCCTGTACTCTTGAAATTTTGTTTTTACCAGTTTTTAATTGAGAATGCTAGTTTGTTAATGTTTACCGTACAAATTGTAATTCTAGTTGTATGTAACTATATAATGAGTAGTTTACAAAGAGGCGTATCAATTATTGTAAAATCAATACTACCTAATATTACCTTATATTTATTATTAAGAAAAATAATGGCAATGTACACTGTAAAATATAGTAACAACTGCAGTTAGCGAGTATGTCGCCCACCTAGTGTCTGATATAGTCAAAGATTCAATTTTTTTTCTCAATGACAAAATGGGATATTTATTATATTATTATTCTCTACATAGCAAAGTCATACTTTACTGTATGGTGAGCTAACTCCAGGAAACTTTGAGATTGTTTGAAACAAGGAAGCAACAATTTGGAAAAAAGGATTGATTCGCGAAAATCAAGATAGGTCCTTGAAATCAATTACCAAGAAGCTGGTGCAAGCTTCCATTAGTCAAGTGTGCGAGGCTCGGTGCGAGCACGATATTTCTAAATCCTTGAAAGGTTAATCGAGCGAATGAATTTTTACTGCGGGGGATTCCAACTAATTGAATTGGCTATTAAACAATCACTTGAGCTCTCGGCGCGGTAATCTCATAATGCCGACATAAAGTCCAAATAAAAAAAGCTTAAAAAGCACGTAACGAGAGTAGCCGTGGGACGACTCGGAGCGGCAAAGGCGGCCCCCGCTGTTGCGGCGAAAACTTTGCGCGGACCCGATTTAGCGCGGAAAGTTGGCAAGAGAAGGCGGGGGCGGCTTTACAAAGGCATTCTCGCCGCGCGGCCGGAAGTGGAAGTTGATATTTACGCACAGGCGACGGCGGCGGCGGCGGCGGCGGCGGCGGCGCGGCCGAGATCTTGACCCAGAGAGAGGGACGAGCGCCCGGGGTTTTTGTCCCCTCCCCTCGGCCCCGAGCCATCTATCAGGCGCGCGGGCCACCTGCTGGCGCCCCGCCGCTGGATCGCGAAACCCGAGAAAACTCCCCGGCCCTCGGTCGGGTGGGGGTGACGCCGCTCTCGGGAAACATTCACCCGGAGCGAGGGTCGCGATAAAGCGCCGCCCGCCTCCCCGCGTCGTAAGCTCTTCCGTATCCCATTGAGTCGCGGTTCCGTATATCGATTGTCGATGCGCCGGGGTTTATTAGAGGCGCCGGCGAGCGCAACCCGCCGCCGGGTTCATTGTTTGCCCCGTTACACGGATCGCGCTCTCGTCTCCTCGGCGCGGCCAATCGATGCATAAATGGAACTCCCTTTTTTCCCTTTTTTTATTGTAAGCCCTCGTCACCCACGCCGCCCGGGGGATGATTGCCCTGCCCTATTACGCGCTTGTAACGCCGAGGAAGAGGCGGGCCCGCTAAGCCTCCCGGGTACCTCGAGCGTTCTCACCTAGCCGCTCTCCGCGGCAAATCCCTCGGACCGAATCTTCCGCGCGCTGATAAGCCGCTATCTGGCGAGTCTCCCCGGCGGGCTCAGGGCGCACCGCGCGATTTAGTGGCGATTCCGGAGGCGAGCGGCCGCGAGAGCCGAAGCCGCCGGGAAGCCCCGTGTGGACGTAGCCAAGACTCGGCAGCCTTGCCAGGGGCCGGATTTCAAGGGAGCTTGCGATCGGGAGGACCGACTCGCCCGACACTTTTGATCCGTTGATCACTTTAACGTTGCCGCGAGACTAAACTTGTAATTTAGCACGAGTAATGTATATGCGCACGGAATATGTGTCGGCGTTACTTGATTTTATTACACAGTTTTCGCTAAAATCGCTTTTATAAAAACAATATCTGTGTTTAGTGTAGATAGAAAGTATTTTTTTATTCTTTTCAAAGGATATCATTGCGTTTTTTACCAGTTTTTATGTTAATCTATTTTAATTTGGTGGATAGGTGATCCGTTATACCGTATTCGAACCTACTAGGAATCTAGCTTATACTTGCTGATTAATATTTTTTGTTTTAATAGAACGTTAGAACAGCGTAACTTTATTTAAAAAGTAGATAATTTTAAATATACGTCAAACAGAATATGTAGGAATGTTTGTCGTATACTGCTAGCCATATTTGTGAAGTAAGATAATTCACTCGCAATTCGATCAAACCAAAGACCAAACCATATTTTCTACTGTATAATGCACAGTGAGTACCTCGTTAATTAGGTGTTTGCTTTATAACTACAATAAAGATATATAGCAAACAAAAAAATGGTTTGTTGTCGATGCGTTAAATAGTGCCATTGGCAGAAAATCAATTAAACAATATAATAATCACTCCTTGGAATAATATTCTAAGCAGCGTTCAGGCACTAAACGTTATAGTACAGGCTCAAAGCCGGCAAGCTTGCTTGGAAGGGAAGTCCCACAAGCTCGGTGTACAGAAGCCCAAACATAAATCCCCGATATAAGCAGACGCACCGGGGCTCGAACTGCTTTTTTAATATAAATGCCCCCACGCGGGCGTATACGACTGACCGTATTTTAGCGTCTGTTTGGGTGATATACAGCGTCTGATCGACACCCAACTACCGCAAGAACCGAGGCAAGAACCCTGGCGACTTTTATTTTTATTAACTGTTGAATTCCGAATGAAGCGCTGCATGGTCTAGGTATGCGCGCTGAATAATGCAGAGAAAAGCGACGCGTATACTGTTTATAATAAGACACAGTTTTACGTTTTTTTTTTTTTCGCAGCACAACATATTTCCACGCATATTGTTGACTCGCTGCCTAAATGCTTAATAATTCAAATTCTCATTTTCGAGGTTATTTATTAATTCACCGCCGGCTGGCCAGGCGAATTACCCACTTTCATAAAACGCGCGGCCGAATCATTGTACAGCTCATCGGAGCCGAAAGTCGTGCCGGATAATTCTTTTTTTTTTTTCATTCATAGCCTTACAGTAGTTTATTTTTTCCCTCGCGCCGCCCGAAAAAATCGACGCCGACTGAACCGAAGAGGGAGGCAGAGATCCGGCAGCCGCGAGAGGCAAATCGTCCGGGGCGGTCCGCGGGTCGTCGCGAGGCGCGCGCGGCACGCGTGCAGCGGCCACGGGGGGGAAGTGAGCGGGGGGTGTGTGTGTGTCTGTGTACGGGGGGGGGGGACAAAAAAGGCCCGCGGGCAGCGCGGCAGGAGCCGGCAATAAAGCGAGGGGGGGGAGGAAAAAAAGGAGGAGCGGCGCATCCGAGTGTAGGAAGCAGTGCGCAGTCCGGATTCAACAAGTAGCGAGAGCGAGCGAGAGGACACGGCTGCGGCCGCCGCTGGAATTCAGCTCCGGCGTATGGTTATGTATGTATAATATATAGGAGCGTAGGGAGCGCGCGGGCGCTCGGCGAGGGGCGGGTGTGTGGGGGGGGGGCAGACTCGCGGCTGATGGTATTGCGGAGGGGGGAAAGTAACGCTGCTCGCGACGCAGCCGCCGGCTGCGGAATGCGACCGAGCGGGCACGGCAGCCTTGAGCCGCGGCCGAGTGGCGCGAGTCAAGATACGCCGAGGCCCGAGGAGCCGGCCGCCGCCGGCGCCGCCGCCGCCCCGGAGCCCGGGCCGCACCACTGGAGCCAAGGTCGCGCCCCGGGACACGGGCCGCGGCACCCGGTGGACTGCGCCGAGCGGCTTTCCGGCAGGTGGCCCTCTGCCGCCGGGGAAATCCTCTTGTTCGCCTTTGACAATGGCCGGCACGAACGGCGAGGGGCTCTGCTGGATTACGGGGACGCCGGTGTTTACGCTCTTGGGTCGCGTCACCGGCCACCCGACGCTCTAGGAAACTATTACATGTTACCTGCGGCGATAACTGCCGATTGCGTCACCTGTCGGCTTTCGTGACGTTTGAAAACAGTTCGGCTAACCAAATGACCGCAAAATAACGCTCAGACAATGACCCTTGTGAAAAACGTCACCTTCGCCACTCCCGGCAATGACAACCTGCTCGATGTACACTCTGCGCTCATCACTTATTATTGTTGTGACCGTGCGTAAACATATTTAGACCGACAGGTAGGCTCTCTCCTTCATTCAATAGTACGAATTAAGGATAAATCCGAGCTAGTACGTCTACATTTCAATGAAGACGCAAACTTTTTGTAAATAAATAAGTCGACCGGAGAGCAGACCTGAGAGAAGTTGAAAAATTACCTAGACAAATATGTGGCTTTCATTATGAGAAATCAGTATCAACGAAATAATTCACGAAAATTACACCTCGTACTCCAAATGGGGTGTTTCTGTTTAGATTTACGCCTTGTATCAAAAGGTACATTATGTAACAAGATCGTGCACTTCATCTGTTTTATATGCTTTATCGTTTAGAATTTTTTTAGATGGTTTTTTTTTATTTCGAAAATAATAAACGCCAAAGTGATTATTAGGATCGAGCGCTCGGAATTGAAAGATTAATTATTCGTGCAAATAAAGATACATGATGCGCGAGCGGGAGTAGAGGTTGTCAGCCGCGTTATTATTCAGACTTCGAAGTAGGTTGACTTATCAAAGTGGGACAAAGGGATGTAAAAAAAAGCCGGGGCCCCATGCGAGAAAGTATCTCGGCGAGGACCGCGGGGGATTAGCAGGCTGCGGACCGGCCGGGGGACGCTATCTCCCGAGTCCCGATTAAAGGACAGGAATGGCTTTAACTGCGTTATAAATAATGCGAGGCGGGGCTACCTGTTGTTGCGGCCCCATTGACCGAGGCGCAGGCAGGTCTTCTTCAAACGCAGAAAAGCTGCAGCAGGTGGGCCGCGGTAAATCACCGGGGCCGTGAGTGGCAGGAGCGGCCAGGGAGCGCCGCGCCGACAAAGCCTATGCACACTTGCGGCTTATAGCGCCGCGCGCCTCCGGGGCGTAAACACGCCGTGGGGGGGGGATTGCCCGAAAGAATCGACCTACATATACACACCTATACCCGTCGTAGGACTAATCCTCCGCCTTGGCGCGGCACGACTCGGCGCGTAAACACGCGTCGGCCCGGGCCCGTTATTAATCCCCTATACCGAGGCCCGCGCCCGCACGCGACCCCGTCCGATAAAAAGCCCGGAGGCTGCAAGAGGGCGGATATCGGGGCGCCGTTATGTCATCTGTTGCTCCGCGTGATAAATCTCCCGCCGAATATCTGGGATTCCGCGGGGGGGAGGGACGAAAAAGGCAGGCCTCGCGCCGATGCATAATTCATGGGGCCCCTGCGGAACTAGTTCCCTAATCGCCGCTCGCCCCCTCCCCACATCCGCATGGGTCCCCGGGTCCGCTCGGGGAGGGGAAAAGCAACAACGGGGCCGGCGGCGGCCTCCTCCCCGCCGATATTGGGGGCGCGATCGCGGGGAAAGCGAGAGTGAGCCGGGGGGGAGGGGGGCTCAATAAAAGCCCGGCGAGGTTCCGCGGGCGGCGCAGGTGGGTTTAACGAGCCGGCCCCGATATAAAAGCGCCCGCGGCCCGTAAATAGGAGCCGGCCATTGAGCCGGCGCTCGGGTCAACCGGGGAGTCTTTTTCCTCGGGGTTTACGAGCCGCCCGCCACGGGGTCAGGGTTAAGCGGCCGGCTTCTTTCGCGCTCCAATTTGCGCCCGGGCCTCCATTGAGGGCCGGCCGCGCGCCCCCGGGGGTAATTAGAGCCCCCTCCCCGCGCGGGCGCCTACGGCGGAGCCGCTAATTTATGTCGCCGGGGGGCGCCCGGGCGGCTTTTAAGCGGGCCCGCCGTACTTGTTGATTGAGCCGGCCCTTTGTCTCGGGCCTGCACCGGCCGTGCACGCGCAGCCCGCGGTTTTATTATCTACGTGCGCGTGCTGCCAAACTCCGGCCGCCGGATTCCCCCGCTCTGCATGCGTATATATACGTGTGCACGCGCCTTGGTAACCCATTTCCTCCTGCTCATCCTTAGCCGGCCTCCACCCCCGGGCTCCGATCCTGCCCACTAATAGATTTGCCGAGTCCCTCCTTTCCGCCTTTCCTTTATCCTTTCAAATTTATTTCCTTCGCGTCGGCCTTTCATTAATCTAAGACTTTTCAATTATTTACCCTTCTCCCCTTCTTAACCTTGCCTTTTCCTTTAGCGGTTCACCAACGCTTGTTTGCCGCCTGCTTTATACGCTGCTTCTTGTAAGACGCAGAAATGTGCGCAATTGGTGTGTTTTTTCACTTGCGCCACTTGGTTAATCAGCCAAATATAATAATAGATTATACAGTGAGATTATGAACTACGGCGCGCCTGCTCGGTCACCAAGATTTACGGTCCTTCGTACATATAGTTCTCTTATGCAATCCTCGAATTGAACAACAAATGTTGAACGCACGTATTCTGTGAACTCGAAACTGTACGCGTAAAGTTTTAACCAAAAGTCTCTTTTTATAACGGCGAATTAGTATTCGGTATCGTTAGTTTTCCAAAACATTCGATTCAAACGCTATGGCGCTTACTCATGCAAAGCTTCTATTATAACTGAACTGATAACAGATAACATTCAGGTGCAAGATATAAACATGTACATTATATATAGTATCGAGTTACCACTTATACGAGTATTTATATTATGCATTTACTTAGGAAAGTCTATATTTGCCATTTCTAGCGATATAAAGATTATAAATAAATACAAATAGAAAATGTGACTGGATTAATTATATTCTTCTCCTATGTTTTCCAAATGTTAAAAATACGAGTAAAAATCTGTAAAAGTGATAAAATTTACTATCTACGTAGCTTACTAGAATACTGAAAAAACGTAAAAAATTTACTTGCTATAAATTAAGCTATAATCAGAATAAAAGTCGCAAAAAACATCTATACATACGTATAATATCAAATTTGAAGTATGTAAATAATGTACAGCACGAAGCAATACGTAAAAGAATCTTGATAATTAATTTCTAAGCTTAAGTAACGGAATATATATGCGAACATAAGCTAATGCGTAAGCGACAGAACCGAGATTGCGCCAGGCAGAAAAAGTTGGAGCGCTTCAAAAATGAAGCATGTCTAAACAATAATCCATGCGCGTGCGCTCAATGATATATATTTTTCTGATCGGTTTTTCGCGTGGCGCAGCGCGAGAGAGCAAACCGTGCGCGAGTTCAAGCTTTAAAACGTCTTTATCAACTGCCGGGAGCGAGATAAGAAGGCGCCTTATCTCCTACAAGACTCAACAAGATAAGAATTCGCTCTCCGCGCGACTCGCTCATCTTTCATTTTTCTTTCTCTCTTTTCCTCGTATGTTTCTCTCCCTCCCGTCATCCCGACTGCGCGGGGCGTTTTCTCCGACTCGGTTTTTATATCGAAAAAAAAAAAAAATCGCCGGGGGAGATGCACACATACACACGCTGTGCGCCTGTAAATTAGCGCGGGAGCATCAAAAACGCTTTTCCCGTGAGTCTCGCGCGGCAGAGTGAGTCATCGGCGCGAAGGCGGCGCAGTCCCGTCTGCCTGGTTGAAAAATTCATCTGGTCATCGATGCGCTCGCTGTTCCTGATTCGATGACTAATTTGGCAGGCTTATACCTCCACCGAGCTTCCCCCTTTCTCCGATTAATGATTATTGACTGATGCTGCCTGCGGCTCCGGAGCCTGCAATATAGACGAGTTTTAAAAGAAGATCGCCTATAAACAATGTGGCCGGGCGATAAGCCATGAAAGAACTTATATCCGATAGCGATAAAACGCTTCCTTTCTACAAGCAATTGTCTCCTAATTAGTTGTAACAACTCAATGTTTGTTTTGATACGCGACCATTCACTCTATTATATCGAACATCATTTGAGAGAGATTTTTTTTCAAACATTTACAAATTGATATTTGTTACAGATATGCATCGTCTAGTATATTTATTCATGAGTATTGAATGAAAATGAATGCCTTGGCGGTTCGACGATCTATGCATTTCGATTACCCCAGCAGTCGCAACGTTTTATAAAAAAAAAAAAATCATTTCGAGTACTCTATTCAACTGGCTGACGAGACTGGATTGGCAGATTGACAACTGGCTCGGCAAGTAGCAAGATCGTGATTTGACCCCAGGAAACGCCGAGTAATTTCGCTATGAATTGTCACAAGTGATTCAAGATCCGGTAAAGAGTTATTGTACTATACCTCCGTTTCCTAACAGCTACAATTAGTAATCCATAAAGCAAACACACATCCAAAACCGTGCAACAATCCAACCACAATTGAATATTCATTCCACTACAGATTGTAGATGAGCAAGCTTATCCTGCTAAAAGTTTCTGAGATATTCGAAATTGTACGCGCATCGAATGGCATGTGCCTACAAAACATCAATAAAGTAATGAAAACGCATCAATAGAGGTGACCCAATAAATTTGCGAGTATATTTCTTTATCCGCCATCGGGAAAATTGCCTCCCATTCTCCCGTTATTGAGCATCTGAAATAAAACAGATCCGTTTGCAAGCACGTGTTGCAGATTAAGATAGGAAAGTGAGTAGCCAGCTACCAGCTAATACTCGTAAGTAGGCTCAATTTTCTAAAAAAAATCCGTAACTGCGAGCCTGCAACCGTCGGCCCGCGCCGCAATACCTGCGCGCGCCTAGGAAAGCAGCTGATTACGCGCTGGGACGGAAAGAAAAAAGAGGAACGAAGGAGCCCGATCGCGATGCCCTGTCATCATCGAGGGGCCGAAGGGCAATTTGCATTGAAAATCGGCTGCGCGGCGCCTCCCATCCAATCGAGGCCTATATCACCCCGCGCGCGCAATCTAAGCCGAGCGATCGAAGCGGCATGCATGCACAGCACACACACACACACGCGCGCGCGGGGAGAGCGAGGTGCGAAACTCGGGCGGGAGGAGGGAGGACGCGAGGCCGGCCTCGCGCGCAAAGTCAAGTTCGGCCGAGGGCCGGCCAACGAGCTTCCGACTTGGAGGCGCGCGCCGATCGCTAACGAGGCGTAAATCGGCGGGCGAGATAACCGGTGGACCGCGGCGCGCGACAAATCGGCCTATCGCCCCTGTGTGTCTGTGTACGCGGCGTGACGAGCGAGGCGCCTTTCGTCGTACGGGCCGATTTTGACGGACGGGCGACGCGTGCCCCGCGCGCACACGTGCTCGAGTCTCTCTCCCAAGCGGCGGCGGCCGGCTATTTAGCGCCTAGATCTAATCGATCCTTCGGCGCAGCGTCCGTGTCGTCGCCGTGGCGGCTTATCTGGCGCGCGTGCCGCCGCACTGGCTCACGTGCCCAAGGTGCCGCCGAGGCTCCGGTGCTTTCCCTCGAGGCGCGCAAAGGGCTGGGGACCATTGCACGTTGTCCTTTGGTCGCCCTCGCAGGCCGAGTCTCGGGCGCACTTGTTCTTCTTCTTCAATCTGGCTTGCGATTGTCTTGTCGAGCGGAGGCCGGTGTTTTGGAATTGTCGCGAGCCTCCTATCTTCTAGCGATCCAGCACGGAATAAGCGATTCGAAAGTCTATCTTGTATAATTCGCAAGCCGCGGTATATAAGCTTCTTGGATTTCAACTGTCGGTGCAGGTATACTGAACTGTTGTATAAAAATTTGTTTTAACCGTAAAATATCGAAGCAGAGTAACGAAAAATACCGTATAATTTGACGAAACCCGGTACACTCTAATTGGTAATTAACCTCATTAACCCGTTTTTATATTTCTCTGTATGGCTAGAAGAATCTCGTCCCTTTTATGTTCACAGATTTTACTGAAATCTTTTCAAATGTATTCTCTGGCACGTAAATAAAATTATTTTCCTCGTCATTTTCCTTCCCTCCTACCGATCATAAATTCATTAAACATTAATTATTAATATATTCACTGTAAAAAAGTTTCTTTCATTTTCGATTCAGTTATGATCG
Organism: Sycophaga agraensis; assembly: GCA_018906755.1. Classification (NCBI taxonomy): domain Eukaryota; kingdom Metazoa; phylum Arthropoda; class Insecta; order Hymenoptera; family Pteromalidae; genus Sycophaga; species Sycophaga agraensis. The sequence continues at coordinate 3,175,661 of JACCIE010000003.1, forward strand.
ATGTTTAAGAATTCAGTGCATTTGCCCATTAAATTAATAGTGCTGTTTACAAATTCTGATCAGTAATTGAAAAATTTAGAAAAACTTCATAAATGCTTCAGCATTTATGTATGAGTTCATAAATTTTCAATTAAATTTATAAAAAAAACTGACGGTTAAATCTCAATTAAACATACTTAATCTATTTATAAATATCCAAAAGTACCGTTAAACAGAATTAGCAATTCAAACAAGTGATAGAAATTCTCATACCGAGAAAATGTAAAAAAATCAAAATAATTCAAGAAATTAAAAGATAAACTGTAACATCACAATGAATTGAAAAACGACTACACTTGGCATAGAATTAAACTCCCTACCTTCCATTTTTACGACGGATATTTTATCCAACCGAGCTACCAGTGCTTACACTCTGTTTCGTTCTAGTTGTCCTCATATCGTTATCGCGCGGGTAACTAGACTCCCTTCTGCACTGACGTCACAAAACACGTGACAAAAGATTCACTCAAAATTTATACTAACCCAAGGAGTAGTAAAACTGTATGAAATTTCAGAGATGCAATTACATGAAATGATTTGTACATGTATATGTATATCCCTTTGAAAATAAAAATCTCTCCCTAATAATTCTCGCTCGAATCGAAGCATTGAAATATGTAATCAATTAAGAATACGGTTCGTGTATCGCTGTGTGTTTAAGAATTTTAAATAATTTTAAACAGGTGTCAGCTAAAACTTTGTTCAGTACACGTGTATTCCTTGAATTACGACGCACTTGTAAAGTTTAAAAAACAGGAAAACATGTACAACTTTGTTCTTCTTAATACTTTCCCTTACTACTGGAATAAGTTGAATATTGATTACAAATATAACTGTTATGTTAATGAAATTGTATCTATCATTGTAAAATGAGACTAGCAAAAAAAGTGAAGAGAATGCGTTCTTTCAAACTCGTAAATAGTTTTATATAATTTCAGAAATTGACGTTTGGAAAACTATTAAAACTATATTACATTTTTTTAAAATAAAACTGATTATTAATAGTATTAAAAAGTAAAATCTTACACATAATTTAGTTACCTATTAATTTTTCAGTTATAAATTTATAAATCATGTTTGGACAAAAAATGTTACGTAATGCAAAATTAATAAGAGTTTCGCAGCATATAATTTTAAATATATTTTAATTTGTCAAAAAAATTTGTTTGATAAAATACAAGATCATCTTTTTGTAACTGCACTTTGTGATCGATATTCAATGATTTCGATAAAAAAAGTTACAAAAACAAAGTCATAAACAAAAATATTTTTTACAAAATGTGAATATCTGTCAGAGTTTATAGTCGATTTTTTAATTACGAGTATTTTTAATGTTCTTCGTTAATTCTGAATAAATCGCTTTATATGATTTTTAATTGAAACTGAGAATCTATACTAGATGAGGCTAGTGTACGACATTCGTGACAGTGACCTGAAAAACCATACACGTACATTTTCTAAACTTCCTGAAAAGGTGTTATCTTTCAAAAATATACTTTTCAATTGTGCAGTGCTTTATTGGATTCGATTTTTAAAAGTTCAATCTTAAAAAGACATAACTGGCACACTAATGAGATCAAAGGTACTTTGGCCGCACGAAGTAGCGCAGTGGTACAGCAAGTAAGTTTACTCCCTTGCAGCCGTAATATTCATAATCACTGCTAGTAATTACTCATTAGGATTTCTGAAGCTGACGTTACTTTCTCTTTATGATCTTCAAAGCAAATTTTTTAGCTTTGAAATGGTCTTACACAAGCTGGGTTACAAATCTTTATAATATTTAATTATTTAATCTAAAATAAAGTACACGTATAAACTATACAATAGGTATGAGAAAGTTGTAAAGAAGCTTAAAAAATGATACAATAAACCGTTAGTTTTGTGCGAATATCCTATTAATTTAATTAAGAGCTTTCCAGATTCAAAAAATCGTTGCCGTTAAGAGCATTCCAGCTCCAGATTTACTCAATTTAGATGCGAGGTCATCATGTAATTGAATCAAACTATAATTTAACAAACTAATTTCGGTTTCGATTATTTATCAATTGTTTTAAACTAGTCTATTTTTGCAAAAATCCAGAATTCCTCGGAAATTCCAGAGACGCTGACATGCGCAGTTAGATTTATCATACAATGCAGAATCCTCTATTTAACATTATATTAGAAACTGAAATAAAATTTTTATGCACTTTTTATATTAATTATTAAAATATTAAAACCATTTCAGTACTTTCATACATATATTTTTGCTGAACAAATGTAGATTAAAGTTCTTGAAAATATGGACTGTTCGCAGAGAGTATATCCTGGAGTATATAGCACAAGCAGCTCGAGGCAAAGAGCTAAGACGCAATAGCCGTTCATTCTCGGTAGAAGACTTGTATTATTTGAACAATAACTTTTTTTAAATCCATTTCATAATTATAAAGCCTTCTTCAATTTGAATCAATGGAAAATCCAATAAAATGTTTCAGAAATGAACATTCAGTGAACATTCATGTACTGCAAATTATATATATATATATATACATACATGTACATGTCATGCATGCGCGGGTGTGTATACATATACAAGAATGATACTTGCAGTACACTATTGTAAAATATTGTTACGGGCGCTTTGTCAATATGGCAATTTAAGTATTTAGCAACGCTTCCAGATAAAATGTTAATGAAATATTATTTTCGATATAAAAATAACAACTGCTGACAGAGTGATTGTAGATAATAAAAATAATGTAGCATTAGAATTCGTGTAGAAAAATGTTACAGATAGTGTTGACCGTGCATTTGGAAAAACGCCTATTTCACAGAGTCATAGAACAGAATAATACAGTATTGTAATATTGTAATATTATCAGAATGTAGACGCGGCGAGGTACGGAGCACAACGCAAGATGTCGCTGCAATATTTTAGCAAACAAAATCAGTAAGAAGCATTTGGATGGGCAATTGGCCCGTTTTACCATATTTCCAACGGATAACTCAAGTTGTAATATGGAATTAGCATTGTTACGACGCTAACGAGATGTAAGCATCGAGTTGTTAAGCAAATGGAGTCGTGGAAAAATCCAGCGCAGCAGCCTCGGAATGGTTGTTCAACCGGGCGGTTCAACGGAAGCCCCGACGCTCGTCGCCGAAAGCGTAACAAAAAAAAAAAAGAAGAAGCAACGAGCGAGATAAAAAATTCCTCGGGCGCGAGCAACAAACGATAAGTTGGGCGCGGCTGCGTTACCGAATTTCGACCGGGGCGGCCGCCGCGGCGGCGCGCGCGAGGCTGCACGCGAGAGAGCCACGTTTGAGCGGGAGCGCGCGCGAGCGCGTAGGTATATACACACGACGATGATAAAGTTGCGAAAGCCGAACTAGCCGACTCACCTCCAAATTACAAAACTCGTCCCGCCACATATATAACCATAACTCTATTTTTACAAATGGTTATATAAAGCAAAAGTCTTACCAAATCGACCGGGAAGCCGGGGGCCGAAAAAGTAAAATAAGCTCCCGCCGAGGAAGGTTGCTTTCTCCGCTGGCGCGCGAGGATCCGTCGCGCGGCGCCTATGCAATTCGCCCGAGAGAGAGAAGGAGAGGGAGAGGGAGAGCGGGGCGGGGGCGGCCGAGGGAATAATAATTCGGGCACGAGTAAAATAAGGGGCGGGGAGGGAGAAAAAGAGTTGGCGCTGTGTCTTTGGACAGCGCAGCGTATAATAATAATTCAACATATATAGAATTGTTTGCGCAGAGAGCCGGAGCTCGGCGGCGGCGGCTGGCGGCGGCTGGCGCTGCCCGCCGCGGCGCACCGAGTATAAAGCGGCACACGAGCTAGGCGGCCGCGAGCCACGGGCCCCTGCAGCTGTGTACAGCCCTGCACACGGGCGGCGCGCCCGTAGTCGTGTCTCGTTGCCTTCGTATCTGCCTCTCCCGAGCGCGCTCTCCCAACTCTTTCCGCGCCTCCTTCCTTCCCTCTCTCGCCCCCTGTTTTTTGCCCCTCGCTCGCGCTCCCTCGCTCCTCTATCCTCCCCGGCATCCTCTGTCTTTTTGATCGTCTTCTCCGGCCCTCTCTCTCTCTCGCGCCCCTCCTCCTGCGCGCGGCACATATTTAGCCGAGTCAGGCCGCACGCTCACTCGGCCGCCGCCTGCCCGTACACGCGCACACAGGCCCCCGCGGCCGCTTCTCTCTCTCCCCTCGCTCGCTCGATCGAGGACTGCAGCGGCGGCGACGGCTCTCGGCTTTCCTGCGCCCGCGCTGCAGGTCCCTGTCTCGCCGACCGAGGGCCCGAGCGCCCGGTGCACCAGCACCCGCCTCGAAGCCCGGCCCTAGCCTCACTTTTCCCCCGCGGGCCCCCCGCCGATGCCACGAGCAATGCCCCGGAACGCGCGAGGCGCTCCCCGGGAAAGGCCGCGGGCCCGGGGCGAACCTAACCCCAAAAAAAAGAAGGGAGGCCGGGGGCTCGGGGCCCGGGTCGCCGGGGCTGGGCGGGTGCGCGCGCGCTTTTCCGCGCCCGGCGCAAAAATCGTTGGGAGCGGCTGGGGGCGGCGGTGCGCGCGCGCAGCCGCCGGCCCGGGCGGCTTAGGCTGCGGGCGCTGTGGGCGCGCGCGCCCGCCGAGATACGCGCGCGCCGCCCGCCCCGGCGGCTTAGGCTGCCGCGCCTGTGGCTCGCCCAGCCCGCCACTCCGGCTCCGCTCGGGCTCGGAGCGCGGCCACACGGCCCGCGCCCGTGTGCGCGTGCGGTGCCGTTCGCCCGCTCGCGCGCGCGCCGAGCCCGCGACGGCTCACACAGCCAGCCCGGCGAGCCGACCTGCCGCCGCCGCCGCCGCCGCCGCGCCGCCTGCCCATTTATTTTTGAATAGTTTAACGCTCGCTTTTTATTTATTGCGCCGGGCCGCTCGGACGCCCGCTTCCGACCTCCGAGCCGCGCGCCTAGGGCCTTCCCGCCTAGGGATTATTTCTCCGGCCGCCCTTTTTCCGGGGGAGCCAAGTCCCTTTCTGCGCTGCGCCTTATCGCCCCAGCCTTGAGTCGCTCCGCCTGATTGTATGATTTGTCGCTGGCGGGCTCGAGGACCGCGAGAACCGACTCCGCGCTTCGCGCGCTTTTTCCCTTTTTTCCCTTTCTCTATTATTATATACGCCCGGTACGTTTCTACTCCCATTTGCCGATTCGCGTCCTGCAGATTTCCTAGGCCTTTCCATCGGCCCAAGCTTTTCCCTTCGTTTATCAGCCAATCTCGCCAATTTTACCAGTAGGAATAAAGAGAGCACTCCAAAATCATCGTTTACCCGACACTCTAACGAGCGCTCGGATTTTTTACGCTCCTCTGCAATTTTTGGTGCATTCATTTTATACTTTTAAATAGAACAAAATGATTCGTTAAACTTTTCGTAATATACTGTTGAAAATTTCCACTTTATTCCACCTTTAAACAGTTGAATTGCTTTAGGCATTTTTAAAGCAAAACAGTATAATAAAATCTCTAAGGCTACCAAGCTTAAATTTTGGAATAGGCCAACTATGAGTAAAAAATGTTGGAGAATTAAACATTTCTGCTCTATACACGTTCAAACAATGCAACAATATATTACCGTATCTTCATATTTTTATGTTCACTGACGCACGCAGACACATGCAAAGGCGCAGGTAGTAATCGCATGCGCTTCATTTTTCCAAGAACGTTTTATAGTTAACAGAACTTCTGTTAGATTCTTTGAAATCTGCAGATCTATGATGCACTGTTTTAACCTTAGCTGTGTTGTAGCAACTGAGTCTTACATATATATTTTTCATTTTTAAAAAGAATGGATCTTTTTTCATTTTTTTATCAACTATCTCATTATTTTACACGTTAAAATTTAATAAAATAATCTAGATATTTATCATCTATAGGATTCTTTTAATAAACATAGTACCAAATCAGGCTTCTAAAGTACTGAGATTTATCTACAAGTAGAAAAATAGTTTTATAAAATTACTTTTGAGATTAATTTTGTATATTTACACAAATACACTTATAACTATTTGAAATTTTGAAATTTTATTTTGAATTTAGACAACAAGTTCAGCAGCTATTTCCTACTAAATCCTACTTATAAAATCCTTCAAATTTCTATTTTACTATTATTCACGGTACTCTGTTTTAACCTAAATCGTTTGGTTAATTCTTCTTTTAAATTATAAAAAATGGTTTTTATATATTTTATAATTAAAAATAATTATTAGAAATAATTATTGATGAAAGAATCCATCACTGATATTAAAAAATAATGTTAATAATTATAAAAAATTCCTACATACGTATTCAGAGAAAGTAGAGCGTAAATTTGAAACCTATGATGGCCTTAGATTTTTGTATTTAACTTTCGTATTTATAATAATTCTACATTGTTGCACAAAATTCAGCGTTGTTTTCACTGTATCAAGCTTTAACATGTTTACTAAAAGAATGCCATTAAAAGTTGTTTAAATGATCACAACCAGTTTAAATCCAAATTTCGTAGTTTTAAAATGTAATCGAACCTCACGATATATGTCTCGTTTAATTTTTTCTTTAAATCATAAAAGCATTTAGTATAGCATGTAAGAATTAATAATTATATATTACGTAAAAGATAAACTATATATAGTGGAATTACAATGGTATGTCTTTATATCAAATAAAATAACTTTCCCTGGCCTCATTCCACTATTTTCTGTGGCATTTCAACTCATTATTTACTTAAAAAATCTTCGATTCTTATTAAAATAAATAATAATAACAATATTAATATTAATAATAATCCTTGAAAATCATATAAAAATATACTCCTATCCTTTATCTAGCATGTGAGATTTATAAATGTAGTATATAATATTTATACAACATATAATACGCAGCAATACTTGAGAAGAATTTTCTACTTTCAGAAAAATTTGTCACTACATTTTATAGAAAGCTGAAGAAATTCTTATTAAACCTTATAAATTAAATGGTACTGGTTAATAAGTATACTCTTAACTAACAATTTAACATGTAGTAAAAATATCTGAAATAATTTTCTAAATGTAAGATTAACAATACTTTATAAAATATCTTTATAACAGTACAGGACATTCGTTTTAACTTAATGGATCAGTGCATGTGGTTTACTGATTATTTAATAAGTTTTCTATAAGAATACACTTTGCAACTTTACGTATAACACAGAGTGTTATACAAATATTATGAATAAAATCATGTTCTATAATATTATTTCCATTTTCTATGAACATGTGAATAACGAACACATACTATTAATTAATATTATCTATATATAGTTCAGTTTTATAATTGAAAAAAATTTTCTTTAAACAAGGAATGTATGCGGATAATATTCACAGTCTCCAAATCTAAAAAATGTAGTAGTATTGAACAGCTTGGGCGAAATAAAAAACGGGTAGATTTTTCGGAAATTTCTAGTAGTTAATTACAATGTTAATTTTCCTCAATTTCCTTCTGTGAAAGGAGGGGCTAGAATAGTCTAGAGAGAGAGAGAGAGAAAGAGAAAGAGAGAGAGACAGTATCAAATAGGACAGCGAGTACAGTGGCCAGTAATACGCTGTGTAATTACTACGTGGTGCACTTGACGCAGTTGAAAGAGAAAGATAGACTGAAAGTGAGAGAGATGAAGAGCAACAGAAAGCTGAAAGAGAATATTGAAGAGAGATAAAGAGTCGGAAAATGAAAATGAGATAGAGCGACAGAGGATGGAACAAATCTGATTAAACGAAATTAAAATTAAAGATTTTTTAAAATCAAATTTTAAATGATGTACAGATAAGAGAATATGTCATTTGGTGGCTTTTTACCAATGGTAAAAGCATATACGCTTACCTTGACAGGAGGTATCAATGAAAATTTTTTAAAAATAATTGTTAATTATGCTTCTATACTTTCTTATTTTGAAATATTTATTATGAGACAGATCGATAGGTTTTACATGTACATATCCATATATATCATTAATTTTCATTAAGCGTTCAGAATTTGATGCCTAACAAGCTTATACTTCTTAACTAGGAATATATTACGTGCACTTTTGATTTCATCATTTTATCAGGAAACAATTTTGAGCCTCGTTTTGAGCTTTTACAGAATTTCGATGGTGCATAAAGTTACATCCATGCATTATTTATCATAAGATAAAGTTGATTTACAATTTTGATACAAAATTTCCCAAAATGTGGCCTTACAACAAAAGTTAAAATTACGAAATGAATATCCTTTTTTTACATAGGCATATAAAAAAAAACAAAAACTTGCTTAAAGTTTAGAATAAATTTGATCATTAGAGTGTACAGTAGATAAGCAAAACTATAAGGCATAGATCAATTAAAGCGCAACAAGCTTCAATTCTTTCCAAGCTCTATAAATATAGATACATGCATCCAAATCGAATATAATGTGTTAATAGTACCGCGCACAGTCCACAAATAACATAGGCCATTGTGGATCGCAGTGCTACTACAATCGTATAATCTCTATGGTGCCTGACGTTTTATAACACGTGACGTCAAAGAAATCCGAACGAGCACACGGAGGCATCGTAGTCGCGGCTTGCATTCCTCGGGCAAAGTATTACCCGAAATTGGCGCGGCCGACTCGGAACGGCTTGACGTGCCTCGGACCGATTAGCGAATCGGCGTTTTCACCCGCGCGCGCAAAAACTGCGCGCTCCAACTCCGGGAGGGGGGGGGACAGGCAACCCGAGGGGGGGCGCATTCAAAAGCTCGCGCTCCGAATCCGCCGGGCGGCGCGTGCATGCGCTTTCTCGCGAGGAAGTTGGGCCGGGCCCGCGGCAAAAGGGTATATACACTCGCCCTTACGCCGCGGCCAGTCGGCGGCGTGCGGGAGAGCCGCGCGCGCGCGCGCGCCGGCACGAACTTTCCATCGTTCTATCAGCTGTACTTTCTCGCCGGCCCACACGTTTTTCTCCGCGCTCGGCAGCCGCGGCTTTTCACCGGGCGCGCACGGCTCTTTCGGCCGTATACGCGCTCCCGAGCAGATCCGAATTTTCTCCCATTTTTTCTTTTTTTTTTTTTCGGCCTGCCCCCTCCCTATGCACTCCAGCTCCGCTCGTTCCGTTCGGACTGGTGCATTCTCGATAATGGCAGGTGTGTGTATGTGTGTGTGTGGGGGGGCGATATGAGCTGTGATTTTCGCGCGGGAAATGTTTAATTTAGTTGAAGGCATCGGCGGACTGCGTCAGCACAGAGAGCTGTCAGGGATAAAGTACGAGCCTTTAGCCTGTTTGCTTCCCTTTTTTGTTGTATGCCGCGCCGACGAAACAGCTAGATGCGAGACTAGATGCGAGGCTAGATAATACCCTCGTATATTGTGCGTTTTTACTTAAAAATACATTTTTGCTCCTGCCGCGGAATACGCCGCATTTTCATTTTTGATAACAATGTTTCATTCAACGCTATGATTATTTGTGCACTGACATTATACAACTAATTTTTTTATAAACATATAATAATTAATTGTATGTTAAAGATCTCTACTTTTTGCATTAAAATTTTTGTCAACGTTTTCACTTTGCAATAATTGCAATTTTATTTATTTAAGGAATTGTCATTGTAACATTTGAAAAATACTATTTACTTGTATCAAGTATAATGCACATTTTAATGACTCGCAGATAAATTTAATTGATTGAATTCTAGTACGTTGATTTCTCAATAAAGAGATTTAAATTTCTTCCTTGGATATAACGGACTATAATTGCGACGATTTTATAGTATAGAATTCCTAGAACAATTATATTCAAGAGGTATACAGAATTAATATTGAAAATTGATGTAATATATGTTGTACATAAAAGGATCAGTTATATTATAACAAACCTTTGTTTTAGAATAACTTCTAAATAATAGCGCAATTATTAACTTTCGACAAAATCAATAAACATGTGCGTGCGAATTTTCTAGTTATACAGAGTTGCGGTAGCAGTAGTACAGCAGCAGCGAAATTATCAAAAGTATTAATATAAAATTTTAAGCGGCAGTTTCTTCTATTAAACTAATTGTACAAATGGACAACGTAAGTTTGTAATAAAAATTCACGAATGTTTTTGAAGATTTTAAAGATGATTGTCGAAAAGCTTAAATATTGGCATGGATTTCGCATTTACATATATTGTGCAAAATGTATGCAAATATACCGCATAAAATATTTTACTCGATATTACATTTGGGGTAAAAATATATTTTCAATAAAAATGATTGTCATCCCTAACAGTGCTTGAATGATTTGCAATTAAACCCAATAAAATGACTTGAACATAACATTGTCAAATGATGCGGACGAGTTCATGATCAATGTCTTGTTTATGATATACTCCAAATTTGTATACATGTTTCTTTACGTTTTACTCTCCTTTAAGCAGGTCATTGGTGCAATGCTGTATAGCCTTCAAAGCAGTTTTGTATGTTATGCATGTGAAGTTTCTTATTATGCAGAAAGTTTATAGTGTATGCAATTTCTAGAAAGTCCCGAGGAACTGTTAAGAATTCAAAAAAATGATTTAAAAATTAATATTCTATAGATGAATTCATACGTATATATTGTTAGATACCATAATAAAAGTGTATCTATCGAGTAATGAATTTGACGAACTTTTTTAATATTTAAATTTCTTTAAATATGCAGACTAATGCAATAGGTGCGTTGGTCATATGTACCTCTATGCAGAATTTTAGAATTCACAGTACCTGCAGCACAGTATTGTACAGCGCAGCGAATGAAAGTGCCTGCTGAAATGTTTGTAATTGTGATCGATAGAAAGTATTTGCTTACATAAAAATTATTTCCTTTGATAAAAAACCTTGTGTTTTGAATACTTCGCGAAGCGAAATGAACAGAATATTAAAGGCAGGCGGCTTTTATTAATATTCCTGTATATACGATTGTCGGTGTGATTGATAAAATAATATATTCAGTATAGATTGGAAAAAGCCTTGGCATCTGCATAGAGTAGCTAATCGGGAAATAAATAGGAATGCCGTAAAGGCAATGCGTGGGGTGATCTAACGAACCCGATTCATTGTAGGTATAATAATGCACGCGCCGGCGCGCGGTTTCAGTCAATGAGGAGAACATACTTGATACATGTAGCGCGGAAGAGGGACAAAAGGTTATCATTCATTAGGTCGAAAAGCTGAAAGAACCCCTTGCGAAGGCCCGTAACTGTACACGCGGAGCTGCATTGGACTCTAAACAAAACAGGCGGTGGGCGCACAAGTGGCGGGGGTGGACCGAGAGAGACAGAGGCGGCTATATACAGCGGTGCACGCGAGCGCGCCCGCCTCCATAAAAGAAGCATCGGGCGGCGGGCGGCTTGGCTCGCGCGCGCATGTACACGTACACGTGGATGCACATATACATACGTACGTAGGTAGATCGGGCCGCGGCGCGCACGTATGCGCCGGCACGAGGAAGAGCATAAAATCGGCATCGATCGCACGTGACTCGGTATAATCTGAAATCAGCTGATCGGCGGCGACGACGCCGGCACGTCCATTGAGCCGGGCAGCTGTTGCGCGGGCTCCGTTGCCGGCGCCTCTGTCTCCCCACCCCCACCCGCCGCCCCGTGAAAAGAACCCATCACCGGCTTAATCGCCCCTGCGGCCTTCGCTCCGGCCGATGCGGGCACTACTCGCACGCTCCCGGGAAATTGGAGCCGCGGCCGCGAATTTTCCGTCTCGCTCGCGGCCTTGGACTAGAGCGTTCGCACTAGGCCGGCGCGGCGAGCCGCGGGGGGATCATCGGCCGTGTCGCGCGCGCGCCCGCAGCGCCTCGTTATGCAACGGCCGACGTTTACAAACCTCGTAATTAAGTCGCCGGCGCCTTAATCGCTTTAAGTGGCCACTCACCTTCCTTTTCGACGCGGCCGCCGCCTCCTCTTCCCCCCCTTGGCTCCCCCGCTCCTTCTCTCTCTCTCGCTCGCTCTGCGGCCAAGCTCGCCCCGAGCCTTGTACGCGTGTAGATACACATCGCTTATCTCGCGCAATTGGCGCCCGATAATTCGCTGTTTACGTTCACGTGCGTGCGTGTCTGTTTTGTTGGTCGGCCCTCGGTGACGCGCAGTCTTGCACCGCGGCCCCAGGAAGCCGGCACACGTGCCGAGCCTCGGGCCTCATTGTTTTTCGAGGAGATAAGCCCCGGTCTCCTCGCTCTCCGCGCGGGGGATCCTCGAGATAAGCGGCCGCGGCTCGTTTTCACCGCTGCCCGGATAACTCCTATACAATCGTCTCCTGTGATGTTTTCATTCGCGGCCTTGTATAACACAGGCGGACTTCAGTCCGGACATTGTACTACGGTTACTTCGAGGGCTACTTTAACCTGTTACACCGAGTCTTGCACTTTACACGGCCGCTACGTGCCTTTCTCCAAGCTCCTTTTTCTTCACCGGCGCTCCGTACGTCGCCCATCCGAGTTGCCCGTGTTTCATTGGCCCTGCACCTCCTGTCGCGTTAACCATCGGCGTGCGTCTTGCGTGATTTTTTTTGCAGATTCAAAGGAAGACGTTAGCTCCGCGAGTCGACGCCTCCAAACTTTTGTCCGGGCTGAATAGCGCCTTGGTCTCAATGTCCGCACACCGTCCACTCTTTTCCGAATAGCCCGGGGTGTAACCAATTGAGGGCGGATGAAAAGAGACACGTGCTCGGGGCATCGGGGGCAAAACCTCGGTGCACCGGCCGAGAGCAACCGAGGCCCAAACGCCCCGTAAATTCTAAGGAGCCGAGAGATTCGATTATCGGCCTCTCAGGGCGCCGGCGTAACGCGTATACAACCGGGGCATTATAGCCGGAGGGAGACGCGCCGCAGGAATAAGAAGCCGGAAGAGCAATGGTAATAATCCGGCGAGGCGGGAGGTGCGAGGACCGGTGGGGGGCCATAAAGCCGCCCTCGAATCCTGCGGCCCAAAAATTACAGGTGTGCGCGGCCGGTCCTCCCTCTTCGCTCCCGGCGCCGCGTGCCTCCTGTCTCCCCCTCTCTCCACCCCGGGGGCCGTCGGTACGCATGGGCGATGATCCATCGATCGATCGATCGGCCGCTTGCGCCGCGCGGGCCCTAACGAGCGCCGGGGCGCAAGGAGCCCCGCTCATTCGGCCGATAATTGGGTAACGGTGTCAATCGCGGCTTTTACTTTCGTCCGCGGGCGCGCACCTGGCGCCCGGCGGTCGCTCAACCCGCCGCCTCGCTAATTGCCTGCGGTCGCCCCCACCCCACCGCCCGCTTCTTATCCTCCTATTCCTCTGCTTTTTTTCGTCTCCCCCTATCCCCGCCCCCTCCTTTTAATTGCTCCGGTCGTCCCGCTTTTTTTTTGCCGCCGCGTGTTTCCCGGCGCCCGCGTGGCCGGCGATTTTCGGTTTCTTTGCGCGGCCGCGTGTGCGCGGGGGGGGGAGGCCGGCGCTGCCTTTTTTTTTTTCTTTTTTGCACCGCCGCGGCTCTCGGCGTCGCAACAGTTGTGTGCCCCGTGTACACACGCGCGCGCGACTTCCCTCGCCCGCGGGCTTTATTTATTTAACGAGCGCCCCGCGATTTCCGTATTGACTCTGCTCATAGGTCATTTTTGCCGACCGACAGACCCGGGAGCGTCCTCGCGAATTATCCCTCGCCGGAGGTATTATCCCACCGACTTTCGTTTGTCTTTCCTTTCGTTTATGTAGTTATTAACGAGGCAAATAATGCGCTCGCGCGGCATTATTTTCCCTGCGATCCCGGTGTACTTGTAAGTCCGCGGTTGAATAAGCCAAAGATCCTAGCAAAAAGTCTACCGTTATTAATCTACCCGGGCGCTTGTCTTTCAACTTTTTACGGTTTATCGTACAATCGTGCATACGATATCCCTACATAGTGGAAAATTAAACCAGGTTCTGCCGAGATTATCCTACGAATTTGTAGCGAGATTCGAAGGTTACATAACTTATCAATTTAGATTTAAGCGCTTAAAAAATACAGTCGAAAATAGGACTAAAATTCTATAAATAACGCTGTTATACCGAAGATCTACTTTAAATATACCACTATAAACCTTGATACTCTAAAAATATTAGCAGAAATCTAAATATATGGATAATATTTTTAAGGTCAGATCACTCTTATGTTGCTCATCGCATTAGTTCTAGAATTAATCTTATTGATAATCAAACTTACCAATATAAAACACGCGAATCTTTTTATTATCTTGTTCTAGATATAAACATGCTTATCAAATTCTTTTAATTGAAATATCATTGAATCTGGTTACTAAATTAAATTTCTAAACATACTGTAATGATAATTTGTATTATCTGCATGCATTAAAACTAATTTAAAGCGTATAAATCTCTGTGGATATTTTGATGCAAAAGAAAAAACTGATTTTTTAACCCTCCATCTCTAATCAAAGCAAAATCGGGTTTAAAAACGTCCCAGATATCATTCCGCTCAAGTTTTAAAACGACTGCGGTCGCCGTCTTTAATGACTTTTATTGCATCTAGAGGTTAATTTGATTGATAAAATGTTGCATTTAATTTATACTCTGGCCATAAAACCTAATTAATTTCTATTATAGGTACAGTATTTTATTCAAATTAAGCATTCATCAGTCCTAATTCATACTCTAATTAAGCCTGAAAGTAAGCTCGGCCCGAAAGCCACTATAAACGCGCGCATATACATATAGAGGTGTGCATCGCACTTCTCTCCGCATCGGAAGAAGGACACACGGCCACATTCGGCCTGCATAACGATAGCTACTCGCGTTGTAAAAAGCAAAAAGAGAAAAAGTGGCTCACCACTCGACGGAGGAAAGAAAAAAAAAAAAAACAAGGATCCTACATCTCTCGGCACACATTTCATAAACACACGCGCACACATACGGGCGAGAGGGCGTCGAGACGTCGTCGTCGTCCACGTGGTCCGTGGAGGGGGGGATAAATTAGATCGGCCGACCCCGGCGGATAATCAAGGGCAGGCCGGAAAAGCCCGGATTCCTCGGCGCCCCGGTCATTAGGGCTTTACGAGGGAGGGGGGGGGGTGTGCGAGCGATGCACCGTCCCGCGCTACTTACAGGGCCATTGAGGAGGCGGGCGGCCGGCCCACCGAGTCCGCCGCCGCGGGCCGCAGACCTTTTTTTTCCGCCGGGCGGCTCCCCCCCCCTTTTTTTTTTTTCGCGCGCCGATGAAAGAAGACGTCACGCGCTCGGGAGCCGCCGCTTATGAATGGAGTGCGCCGGGCTATTTATTGGCGCCGTAAACACCTCGTGTGTACGGCCCCGCTCCTTTCTCCCGTTCGGCTGGCGCGTACCTGCTGGTGTGGCGCCTCGTAAAAAAAAAAGAGATGCCCGCGCGTTGCACTTGCCACCCGGGGTGGGGGGGGGATAAGGACCCGTCCCCGCTGGCCATTGTGTAATTGGGCGCGTGTGTGCGCCGCCGGTGCTTTGCGCAGGCCGGGGTGGGGCCGATATCGCCCGGTGAGGCGCTAATCGCTCCTCGCACGGCGGATTAGAGGGGACTTTTGCGCCGGACGCGCGGGTTCAGTCGGCCGACTCGCGCGCGCGTGTACGCGGAGGCCTCCTCGGGACGTATACCCGCAAGGGCTGGCCCAGTGCAGAGGCGCGCTGCATCCGCGGGAGCGTTTCTCGTTAATAATGCTCTATTTTTTTTTTTTTTTCGAGCGCGTTTTTATAGGCAGGAGGATATATATCGGAGTTACGGAAAGTCATAAACATGCTGGAGCTAGTGCCGCTGTCAGACGTTTTTTACGCCGACTTTAAATTTCTTTATTTCGCTCGGCTTGTCTGCCAAAATAATAATTAACTTTCCTCGATATGTATTTCACTGCGCGTAAACACTCGCCTCGGCGCCGTGCGCTCGCGGGCGCCGGCGGGGATTCGCTTCTTTTTTTTCTTTTTTTCTTTTTTTCATTTCGAATCTAAACATAAATTATATAACCCCCCTCTTTTTTTAACTCGCGCTTTTTACGGTGCAAAACAATATTTATATTTATACTGCGATTCGCCGGCGCACTGAGTCACCGCGGCTGCATTATGATGCGGCCAGATGATTATCTTTTTAAAAGTCGCAAAGCGGAATTAGCAAAATAATTTATTCAAACCGCGCCGATTTTATCCATTTTATACGCTAAATTTAGATTTCCTGATAGACAAGCTGTTTGACACACTTTAAATGTATGAACATTTTTATTCAAATTCTCTTTATTTTTTTTCTACCCTTTCCCCCCCAATGGCATTACAATTATTACAGTTGTTGTTTAGCTGTTTTCTATTACGAGGCTGCACTTGGCCTGCGGAAAATTGAGGTATCGCTCGTTAAAGGAAAAGGCAATAAAGTATAAGGCTCGGTGTTATTATTCCAAGTAGACTGCGTGACCCGTCGCTAGTTTTCTAAAACATCCGCGTGCGCGTATAGGTATTACAGCGATCTTTTCACGAAGCGCAGGCCGGTCTCGTGATTTGTCCCTAATTGTCATCGCGCGTATAATTGGGTCAGGACGCAGCATCGTAAAGGAGAAAAGCCGGGCTGAAAGCGCCCCTCCCCCTCGGAAGGAAAGACCTTTTCCCCCGGGCGGGCGGCCCCCTTTGAGCGGCGGCGCGGCGGCGGGCCCCAGGCGCTTATCCGGACCGGGGATCGGGCGCGGAGCCGGGGTCCGGGCCCGTCCTCGTCCTCCTCGTCGCGGCTGCGGCGGCGCGCGTGATATCGAGCGCGGGGCGGGTGGGCGGGCGCGCAGGTGCGCGGGGCGGCGGGGGCCGAGGCCGGGCGGAGGTTGCCGAGCGGCTGGAGGCGCGAGCCGAGCGCCGGCGACGGGTTGGGCCTCGGCGGCGGCGCCGTGCTCTCAGTGACGCACCGCGCGGGCAGGCAGCGTATGCCAGCTGCCGGCGCTCTCCTCCTCGGCCGACACCCCGGCCCACGTGGGCCCGCGGCCCGGCCCTCAATGCCGCCTCGCCGAGGGAAGACCCGGAGCAGGAGAGAGCCCGAGGCCCCCGCATGCGCCTAGCCCTAGCCCTCCACCCGGGACCCACCTCCTCTTTCTTTGGCCGCCCCCGGGCCCCGCACCCCGCCGCCGAGCCACCCGAAGATGCCGCTCGAAAGAGGGCCCCAGCGGACCGACGACCATGTCGCACGACCTCGGACAGGTGAGTGGGAGACGGGGGAGCCCCAGGAGGCGGGGCGGCCCGCGCTCCAACGTCACCTTTGACGCGTGGTAACGCGTGGTAACCTCGTGTTCGGTAGTTTGAATTCGAAGCGATCCCGCGTTTCCTTGGGGGCGCCGGGGGGAGGGGAGCCCGGCGCGACAAGGACGCCGCCAGGCCCGCCCGCCTCTTCAGCGGACCGTCGCGCCCGCTCCCAGAGAGCCGGAGAGAGGGAGAGAGAGAGAGAGAGAGCCTGCGCTCGTTACAGCTAGGCAGGGCCGCACGCCAATCGGCGGGAGCCTGCCCGCCGGGAGAGGGGGCATCGCGTCACGTCGCCGGCAAGCTCGCCCGATGTGTACCTCGGCCGAGAGAGGCGGGCGAGCCGCGCATGTATATATCGACCGTGGGTGCCAGCGGCGTGCGAGCGAGAGCGGCCGAGCCGCGGCGGGGGTGGGGGCAGCCTCCGAGACCCTTTCACGCTCGGCGCGCCTCCCCCGCGCGGAGCCGGCTGTATCGAGCGCTCCCACGGGGACTTCCGCTGGCGGCGCGCGCCCAGGGTAAAAGGGGCCGGGACCGCCGCGGCTATATACGCCGGCTGTATAATACAGCCGAGGCTATATCGAGCGAGGGAGAGCGGCGTGCGAGGCGTAGCGCGCGGGCGGCGGAGGTGGGGCGGGCCGAGCGGCGCTGCGGCGCGGTCTTGCTTTACTTGGGCAGCCGGGCGCCGCTGCAGCCCGAGGGAGACGGACCGAGCGCGCACACCTAGCCTCGGCCGAGGGCCGCGCCTCGGGTTGGGTTGGCTCGGCCGGCCCAGCGGAGGGGGCGAGCAGCCGCCCGACTGGGAAGCCCAGGGGCGCTGCGCCGCCCGGCCGAGGGGCCGCCGCGGAGGGGAGCCGCGCCACCGCCCGCTTATGACCAATCATCGGGGGGACAGCGTCGCCATGGTTACCGCGACGACAACAACCCGCCGAGGGGATGTTTTTTAAGACTGCGTGCGCGCGCGCCCTCACTTTTTCCGCGGTGATTAGGGCGCGCGCGGCCCGCGGCGACCCGGGCCCCGGGGTCCCGCCTCCCGGGAGCCGCTGCCGCGGGGGCCCGCTTTATCTTTTTTTTTTTCTGCTTTTTTGGGGTTAGGATCGATGGCGGCGCCGGATGGGAGCGGCGCTCGCGCCGACGTCATTCGGCGCCGCGCGCCGCTTTTTATTAATAGAAGCCGCGGCGCGCTCGGCTGGCTTATTGAAAAAGACGTGGGCCGCAAGGCTGGGGGCCGCGGCGCTTCCGCGTGGGACACGGCCCTTTCGCCGCGGGGCGCCGCCGCGCGATTGTCCGGCCGCGCCGCTGCCCATATATCGATCTCTCGCGGGGCCCGCGGAGGAGGCGCGGGCGCGATCTATTTGCGGCGGCCCGAGGAGTTTTCGCTTTCTGGAGCGCAATTCTCGCGCTGATCTCTCCTCGATTCCGACGTATGCACGAGCGGCCGTGCCAGAGCTGAGCTCACGCCGACTCGCCGTCGCGCCGCCGAGCGCTAGGTCATCGGGAACTTCTATCTTTATCCGCGCGCCAGGTACGCGCGTAGCTCGAGCGGCGCCTGGCGCACGAGCCAGCGCCGGAGCAACGCGCCCGATCGCCCCGTCCTTCTCCCTCCCGCTCTCATCGATCTTTTTTCGAGGGACTTTTTCCCATTAAACTTGACGGTCTCCTTGTTAAAGATGCGATTAGACGACTGCTAAGCTCTACCCTCGTCGAATTCTATGCTTTTTTTAAAACTCTAAAAAAATTTTACGTTTAATGTATTTAATTTTTTTTATCATCATTATTCGTGAAATTTACTGGAGATGTTATCGGGGCAATCTCTTAACACTGCTTTCTCGGGACCGCGGGTTACATTGAAGAGGCGAGAGCTTTTGCGTAGAAGATTATTTGTTATTAGTCTTTGGCGCTCGAGTCAAAGCGGGCAATGCTGTTGACGCTGCGAATAGTTGATATTTTCCTACGAAAGGTCAGGGAGATTTTCGATCCGTGGCGCTGCGCAGTGCGCCGAAGACTCGAATGCGTATACAACGAAAAGGGTCTTCTGCTCCTCGAGGGCAGATATCCTCCAATTATTCGAGGGACGGATTTTTTTTTCGCTCCAATTTCAAGTGTTTCCCAGTGGCTTTTCGGAGCGTATGAATTTCTCCGGCATCGCGGCGCTCGATAAGCCGATCAGAGGCAGTCGGCTCGAGAGCCGCGCCGCGCCGCCTCGTTATCACTCTCGGAGGAAAGAACAAACACTCTCATTGTTTAATCTGTTTGTCGTAATAAATTTTAATGGCAGATACCGCGTGGAAGCGACTCGCCAGTCGAAAGGTGATTATTCGGTGCAAATTGCCTGGATCTGGCTCATCTGGATTCGCGCTCATTCGATCGATCGGCGCGACGTACACACGGAGAAATAAGCTGGAGGATCCCCCGTAAGAGACTCGGGAGACTCGGTGGGTACAAGTAAACTCTGCTCGCAGACGATAATCCTCGAAGAAAGTATTTGTCGCGTTGCACCTCGCGGGGCGCACGTGCGAGGCTTTAGACAAATAATAAGTTTTAACGAGGGCCGGTGCTTTGCGCGCGCTTATTTTATGCACGTCGTAAATATAAGTCTAGTCGCGTTGTCTCGCGGATGATTAACGCGCGGGGAAACATGCACGCGCATAAAGCGATAGACCGATTGAAAAGAGTAGTTTAGCATTATGCGCGCGGGCGCGCGCTCGGACCCATTAACCGGCCGCGCGATTATTTACTTTTTAAAGCGTCCATTCAACCGCGAAGGATCGCAGGGCGCCAACCTAATGGGGAGAGTTTAGCGGGAGTCGGTAATCGAGCGCCGGATTCTTCGGGGCGCACCTGCTAATCCGCGTGAGCCGAGGCGCCGCCCAAGTAGGCCGGATAATTCCGGGGTCCGCAGCCGGGCGGCGCATTAATCTGGCGCTCGTGCGGCCCCGAGGATGATGATACAGGCCGGCGACTCGGCGTGGCTAATCCCCCCGGGGTGGGGGGAGCGAGCCTCGGCTTTCCCGGGCGGCGTCCGTCATCGGCGCCGCACTCTTCGATTGACAGAAGGTAAACAGAGCCGGGCCGCGTGGGCGGAAAAGAATCCGGAGCGGGGAGCCACGCCCCGCGGGGAGGCGCCAAGAGACCGCGGCGAATAATCGCGGGCCGTTGACCCCTCGTCATCCCGTACGTACGTACGTACGCGCGCGCGCCGATTATCGATACGCGCGATCTGTCAATAGAGCCGCTCGTGCGTCGCCCGGCCATTCATAAATATCACCAGGCGGCAAGGAAAAAGGAAAAGAGGAAAAAAAAAAAAAGGAAGGGAGGGGCGAGCGCGGCCACGTGCTCGCGGCGACGATCCACGCGTCGACGCGGCTAACACACGCGCGCTGCGTCTTCCTTCCTTTTTTTTTTATTTTTCGGCGCGCCTCCGCGGTCGATTATCACCGCGGCCCGCGGCACACGCACATCTACACAGGCGCAATGTCAATCGGCCGCGTGTGAAGCCGAGAGCGCGCGTGTCCGTGCGACGGAGGGAAAAGTAGTCCGAGGCGGCCGGTCGCGTACACACGCACGCCGGGAGAGCCTCGCGCGCACGTGCGCGCCGGGTATAGCCGCTTGCGCAATCCTCGGCATTGTTTTGTTTACGGGGCGAGCGGTCGGCTTAGCCGCGGCCGATTAAAAGTCCCACGAGCGCGCCTCGCTAGCAGGTGGCGTATATATATATATATATGTGCGTACACACGGGCGCTCCTTCGGCTCGGCGGCGGGCCGCAAGTCAATTAGTCTGTCGGCAAGTGCCGCGGCGATCGCCGGCGCGCTCCCGGGAACCTGTGGCCTGTTAAGGGTCGGCTGCTGCGGCGCTATGGCCCACCTGCCGGGAGGTCGCCGTGCCCTCGCGGCCGAATCACAACGAGTTTCCCCTCGTTCCGGCTAGTTTATGCCTCGGTTGACACGCAGGCTATGCCCTGCCCGGGGCTTCTTTTGCATCCGCGCGGTCACTGGGCCCCGGCCGAGGATATGCGGGAAAAACGGTGCGTCTGGCGGCGAGGGGAGGCACCGAGAGTCGCACGGGCTGGCCTTCTCGCAATCGTCGTCGTGTGAGCAGGTGCCGGTCGGTCCCCGTTCCTCGGTGGCTAATTGGCCGCGAGGCGCTCCGGCGAGCCCGGGTTTCCTTCGCCGAAATCGGGCGGCGCCCGAGCGGGAAACTCCGGCGCGGAGAGGATGCGTAACGGTACACCGGCCGCGGCACCGTTGCGCCGTTACGCGGCAGCGGCGTCTGCCGACCTTCGGCTCCCGGCCTCGGCGCCGCCTCCCCGCGAGCCTCGGGCCCCTGGACCGTCGCGCGATCGGCGACTAGCGCGATCCGCCCCTCCTTTCCCCGGTTGGCCCCGCCTGGGTGCAGCCGGTGCTCCCCCGAGGTCAAGCCCCGAGGTGCCGGGCGATCGGCAGCCAAGCTCCCTGGCCGCGACCTGTATAGAGTGGCCCTCGGCGGTGCACAGGTCGGGCGCCGCGAGCCGGGCGCATTCCGCGCGAGCGCCTCTCGCCTCGGCTCGAATTCCGAGGGCGGGGAGGTCGTTGGTCCCCCCCGGCGGTGCACCGGCGAAACGTAAACAAAGCCCGGGCGCGTAGCCGCCGCCTGTAATTGATAGGAGAGCGGCCCGAGAGGCGGGCACGTGTCGCGCCCGGGCGCCGCAAGAAGCAACAGCTGACGCGTCCCGGCGCCCTTCGGCCGATCGATCCCGCGGCCGCCCGGCGCATTGTTTAGGCGCACCTGCGCGCGTACGTCTGCCGCTCGTCGCGCGGCGGCTCTCTCCCTCTGACCGTGAAAACTCCCGGCGATCGATCCCGCGGCCGGAAAAACTCGCCGGCGATTGATCGGCGCGCCCCCCGCGGCGGGTCCCCGGGCCGGGGAACAAAAGGAGGCCGGCCGCGGGGTTTAAAGGGCCGGGGGCGCCGGCCAACAGGTGCGGCCCCGGAGGCCCCGGCCACGTGGGGGGGAGGCAGGCGGCGGCCCGGCCATTCATCCGCCGCGGCTATCAATCGGGCCGCCGCGCGAAAGAAGGAGCGCCCGAGGAGCCCCGAGCGTCGCCCTTCGGCACCGCCGGCGCATCCCCTCCCCGCGGTCACGTGCCGCGCATAGCTTAGATGCCGCCCCCGCCGAAGACTCGGGCGCACGTGCGGCCCGCGGCCAAGGGACTCCTGGGCAACCCCCTCCTCCCCCCCTTCCATCTCCGCCCGGCGCCCGCCCTCGTTACGCGGATTCCCTCGCGGCTCTCGGCCGGCCAAAGGGGGCACGGATGGTAAACACGGGCGGCGCGATGCGTCGCCCGGCGCACCTACGCGCACACGCGCGCGAGCCGCCGGCGTTACCGCGTGACAAACTGATCGCCACGTGGTTTAGGGCCGGCGGCGCCGGAGCCGGGGAGGGGGTGGCCGCTGCCGCCGCCGCCGCCGCCGCCGCCGCCGCCTCCCTCTCTCAGCGTACTTTCTCTCCCGCTTATGTATGCTCCCAAGTGTACACACGTACACGGCGAATTCGCGCGCGCGAACAGGTGGGCCGACGGCCTCGCGTGCACGCGCCTGTCTTTTCCTCCGCGCGCGCCTCCCGCCGGCGCCCCGGGAAATTTACGAGCCGCCGCGGCCCTCATTGATAATGGCCGGCATCCCCGGGCGCGCCCTAATCGCCCGCTCGCCGAGGCTAATGCGCCCCGAGGCCCTGCCTGACAAACCGCCGATGCCCTAGCCCCTGCACGCGCCGCCCGTACTCACCAGCCTCCGAATAATTGCAGTCCTCCCGCGGTCTGAGCTACTGCACGTATATACGGCGCGTCTGCCGTTTACTATCCGCCGCTGGGCCGTGAGACGACTGCATCGGCCGACGCTTGGCGCCCTCTCAATGACTTCGAGTGCTCTAAATCCACCGGGTGAACTCGCGCGTAGATGCAGGCGCATCGCTCCCCGCGTGAAAAGTCCGGCTAATCCCCGAGGTCCCGCGGCCCCCCGAGCTTCAGCCTTTGAAAGGTCGGCCCCGGTTGCGAAGGCGCGATATCCCCCGGCTCTGAAAAGGCCCAGTTGACCGCGAGACACGGGAGCGAAAACAAGCGGATCCGCTAGGGACGGGAAGGGCGCCGGATCCCCCCGGGCTCGCCGATTATCGGCCGGAGGAGCCCAGCGGCACTTGCGCCGGGCAAATTGCCCGTGAGCGCCGAGGGTCGCGCGGGGGCTCCGTCTCCGGCGGGGGGTCCGCCGGCCCCCACGTGGCCGCCGACGCTGACCTTACCCGGGCCTCTTTATCCCCGCGGCGGCGCCCGGGCGGCCCTCCTACATAAACTGGGTGAACGAGCGGGACTGGAATTGCTTTACGCTCCGGTGCGGCGGCTCGCCCGCTTCCTCCCCCTACCCTTTTTTTTTCCCTCTCGCCGGCGCTGCCCACGCGATGGCCCCCCGCGAAATATCCCCCCTTCTCCCCACCCCACGGCAATCAGCGCCGGGCGTGCCGGAAGTGTGCCCTTGGCCCGCCGAAAGAAAAAGAAGACACAAAAAGGGGCAGGGCTCGCGCGCGCGCGCGCCGGCCCCCAGATGGCGGCAGCCGGCGATCTCCCCCCGCCCCGCGCACTCCCACGCGGGCCCGCCTCTCCTACGGAGCCCCGGAGCTCCTTCCCGAGCTAACTGTACGTTCCCGGCCGAGGTGAGCATTCCTGCGCCGCCCGCTCCCGAGTTACGTGCGCGCCTACGCCCGCGGGCGTAGCGCCTCCTCGCCAAAGGGGGCAGGCGCCTTTCATTACCCCCCGCCCCGGGGCCTCACCCGTTCGCTTTTTCTCCGCGCACCTCTTCCTCTTTTTCTCTCCTTTTTTCTTTTTCCTCCTCTCTTGTTTCGTGATACGTTTATGGAGGACCGAAAGACCCATTGAGGCAGATGAGTAGCTGTACATTTCCCATGCCGGCTACTCTTCGGAGACCGGGGGCTCGAGGTGGCCGGCCAAACGGTATTTAACCGGCAGACACTCGTCGATCGGCCGAGATAAGGGCGTCGAGAGCGCATTCTCTGATAACGCTATTATCTAAACCTTGTTTTCCTCAAATTCCCCGGGACCGTACAAAAGCTGATTAAGTGCAAAAAAAAAAAAACGGCACACGTGCCAATAATATAACCGGTTACGAAACTGCATCCCGTGCTCGTGGGCAGGAGAAAATAAATTTTATTTCCCTTATATAATTCATATTCCATTTGGTAGATTATTACACGCGGCGCCCCGTGTGCGTGTGCATCCATGCACACGTCCGCCTTTCCTCGGCCTCTCCTGAATTATGTCCCTCCTCATTTTCTGCACTCTGATATCTCCTCCCTCGGATTCCCACGCTAGGCCCCAGTCGAATTCGGCCCTTCCGCCCGGAGAAATACGCTCGGAGCATGCCCACGCATGCTGCCCGCCCTCGGGGACAATCCTCGCTCGCGGTCACACGGGCCCTTACGACGCAACGCGCGCGAGGCTGGCCCCGAGCCGGAGGTTGCGCAATTTTTCGAAATGGAAAAAAAGCCTCGGCGGGCTTGATTGCGCGCTCGGAAACAATTTATCGCCCATCGGTAAACTAGCACAGCGCCCGGCGGCGAGCGCGCGGTGAAAGCCGCGCGCGGCCAACAATCGCCCCGTCCGAAACGCGCGCGAAAGCTCGGCCGATTTAATCGGCCGGCCCTCCTGGCTCCCTCGACATCAGAGGGGGGGACCCCCCTAAAAAAAAAGGAGGAGAACAAAACAACAAGGGCCGCTCCGAGCGCTTCGCGGCGGACCGCGTACATATATAACGCACCCGCCGGCGCTCGGTTACGCCGCGAGCTTTCGCGGGAGCGCGCGAAAAGAAAGGTATGGGAGCCGCGCGCGGCCGGTTATGCAATGACGGCGCTGCGGTGACGCGGCAGAGCCGCGGCCACGCACTCGCCCGAGAGCCGGCCTCCCCCGCCCGCGCGAGAGCCGCTTTTTTCTCCCGGGCCCGCGCGCCTTCCTCCTCCCTTTCTTTTTTTTTTGGTCCCTCCCCGTCCCTCCCGCCCCGCCCGGGAATTCCTGCTCCGGAATGATGCAATCGCCAGAATTTGACACCCGGGGTGGGGGGAAGGGAGCCGGGGCCTCCTTTTCCTTTTTTTTCTTTTTTCCTTCCGACAAAAACCGGCTGTGTGGGATTACGTAAGCCTTGCACTTTTCACCCGACACGCGGATTCGGAGGATGTTCTCCGACCGGCCATTGGTTCCGTTCCGCGATTCCGCCCGGTCGGCTCCATTGCCGAGTGCCCGGAGGTCCCGTCGTGGGGGAGGAAATTAATTTGCAACGCGGGCTGAAAAAGCGTCGCCGCGCGCGCATTCGTCATTCGGTTCGCACGTGTACAACAGATCGATCAGGTGTGTGCATTGGAGCTCTTTTATTTTTTGAAGAGCGCGCGGGGGCCAAGTTGCACGGCCCAAGATTTATGGGCGAGACGCGCCGCGTCCTCTACGTGGCAAATAAGTTGACTGGTCTGACACATCCCACGGGCCGATAAGATTAGTTTCATTAACCGTCGACTCGACGTCAGCGATTGCGGTATTCTGCAAAAATTGACTCAAGGCCCCGCCGACTGGCAAGCCGAGCCTCCGCTCTGCCGCAACCACTGCACCTTCCCCCAAAACTGTGCCAGGATGCACCGTTATACCCGCGAGATCTCGAGCGTAAAGGTCGCGCGAGACTCGGCGCCGTCAAGGTCTCCCCGCGGGATCCACGCGAATCCCTTGGTCTCCCCCCGGAGGCGGGAAAAATCGTCTCCGGGCGTCCGTCAAAATCCGCAGGAGCCGCCGGCTTACGTAAGCGCGCGTGCGCGCGGCTCGACTGCCTTTTATTTTCTTTCCACTCCCCCCCCCCTCTCCGCCAACAAAAAAGCCGGCCGGAGATCCGCGAGGCTAGGCGCGAGATCCTCGCTCCGATTCGCGGGCCGCGGGGGAGCGGACGGTGACTGGGCGGCCCGGCACCTGGGAACCGGCCCGAGGGGCCGCTCCGATCGCCGTAACCTGCTGACAGGTAGGCCGCCACGCAGCCTCCGTGCGGAATTGAGCCGTGTCGGATGGGAGGATGCCAGGGGGTCGGTGCACCTTTCACGAGATTGTCCCTTTGAGATGGGCGCGGGCGATGCCCTAGGTTAGGGAGGGCCCCTGCGCGCCCGCCGGGCACAGGTACCTTTTTTTTTCTCTCTTCCCCTGCGCGAACAGTGTATATCAAGCGCTCGCGCTGCTCGGACTGATTTTTTCTTTCTTTTTTTCTAACCTTGCCTTTTATGACATTTGATAGGCTGTCCAATTATTGTTAATTATCCTCCATTGTAAGATACGGGGCGCGGTAACGCGATCGCCCGACTCGAGCCCGCCAGGATAGCGTCAGTGAATTTGTAATCCGCGAGAAAGTGGAGCTGGATGCAGTTTCATTATGAGCTCGAGTGATCCTCCCCCCCCCCCTGAGTTCTTTGTGAATTTCAACCGCGCGTTTAATTTTTTTTTGGGGAATTTTTCAGCGCGATTCCGGGCAGCGAAATTCCCAGGGAGATACGGGCCGCGTAAGGAGCGCGATCAATTAGAGCCCTATTGAAAGCAGATCCACTCTTTTGGAATGATATATGTCGGCGCGGTATAAAAATGATGCAGGCTCATAGAAGCGTGTCAGCGACTGGAATATCGAATTGCAAATCAAATTGATTAGTATCGCGTTTCGCAGCGGAGCCAGGGCGGCGCGGCTCGCTCGGGCGCGCCCGGGGGCTCAAGATCGACTGGCAGTCCGGTAAACGCGGATTCCCGCGCTTTGTCCCGCCCAGGCTAATAACGCCGGCGCGTCCTTCTCCCGCGGCGGCCTTCCGCCCCGACCTAGACCTCGCGCCTACACCGTCTTGTCATTTGAGGGCTTCTCTCTTCGGAGGTATACGTGCCGTTGGGTTGCAACGCGCGGGGCCCCGTTAGCCAAAAATAAAAAAGGACGAGGCTGCCCGCGCGAAGGGAAAAGAAAAAATCGATGAATCAGGGGCGCGGGAGGAGGCGGCGAAAGAGGCGGCGGCCTCGTCGCGCCTTGGCGTCGGCGCCGTCGCCGATCAATACGCCCGCGCCGAGCCGCTGGAGAACGCGGGGCCGGCTTGGGCCCAGGTCCCCGCGGCAGGTGCGCCAGTCGATGTATATACGCGCGGCTTGTACCGAGCGCCGCGCGCCGCCTATATATACGCGGCTAAGCCCGCGCGGAGGGACCATCGCGACCGCATATATATACGCGCATATCCCCAGCCTCGGGAGGACATATAATACAACCTGTACGCGTATGCACGCTTATACATATGCAGGCATTAAAAGACGGGGAAAAAAAAAGGGGCAAGGGAAAGAAAAAAAAAGAAAGGCCTGCTCTATATTCGGCGGCGCGCGGGGAGTCAGTGTCCTTTGGGGGGTGAGGCCGGGCGCTTTGGCGCGCGCGCGTGCGCACCGGGGGCCGGCGCGGGCGCGGCGCCGAGCGGAGGGGGGGGGAGGGCCTAATGTGGGACATTGGCGCCGCGGCGGCTGCGCCGCGAACCCCGGCCACGTGCGCCCGCTATCGAACGCGCCCCCCACCACCGGCACCGCCGACCCGCCCCCGCGTGCGCCAAGGAGGACGTATCCCCGCGGCGAGCTCGGGCCTGGCCCAGGAGCCCCCCCGAGCGCAGCCCCGAGCCCTGGCGCCCGGCCGTCGGCCCCGGGTGCCCGCGGGAGCCCGCGAGTCTCCTACGGGGAGAGAGACCTGGGGGCGCGTGGCCCTGCGCTCGGCCGACCCCCGCGAC
Source organism: Sycophaga agraensis (assembly GCA_018906755.1). Taxonomy (NCBI): domain Eukaryota; kingdom Metazoa; phylum Arthropoda; class Insecta; order Hymenoptera; family Pteromalidae; genus Sycophaga; species Sycophaga agraensis. Next base: position 3,203,696 of record JACCIE010000003.1, read on the forward strand.
CCGCCGCCCTTCCCCCGGGCACACGTGGCCGCTTTTTTCGGAGCCGGTGTAGACGCAACCGGCGCACCGGCTATTCTTCCCTGCCCTGTATACGCGTGTGCGCTCGAGGCTCAGGAGCAATCGAGCCGTATGAACTGCTTCAATTTTCCCTGTGCGTTCGGTTGCGCCTAATGTGTGCACTATGCGACCTGCCTGCCGGCCTTTCATTTTGACGAGGCTTTCGGGAGGGTTAATACTCCTGCGCGAGTACTAACGCCCAGTCAATTCATTATAGAGGATCGGCCGTCGATGTCAACTAATTCGGCCGGTAATGTTCCTGTAACCACCTCCTAGATTACTCTGCGGATGTTATCCCCCTTCTCTATATACATACAGATTGCTTCTGCTTGTTTTTCTCCCTGGCTACGTATCAATCAACCGGATTGTTATTGTGCAATTGTCCTGCTCCTGCACAATAACATTGCGAAAGCCGAACCGACTTACAAGAAAGTCTAACCGTTTAAACTTCCTCGTACCTCTCCATGCTATGTTTAACATCTATGTTCAAACAACGGATAATAATCTAATGCAGCATCCATAAAAGATGGCAGTTTAATAATCTAGGAAAAACGTATACTGTGCGTCTATAGTAAACCGGAGATCCGTATTATGTAATGAGGAAATTTAATCACTAAGTGCTCTTCGAGCCCGGGTGAACTAGTACAGCGAGGCGCGATTGAAATAGGCGACGGGCCGGAGGAAACAAGCGACAGTCCCGACTCATCTGCTTGGGAAAAAAAGCGCGAAACGGCAGCGATCGAAACGCGGGAAATATGGCCGGGGGCGGCGCCGGGGGCCGGTGAGGAGGGAGGGCCGAGGGGTCAGGATCCTGCATAATTGACGCGCGCGCGAGTGGATCTGGCCCGGCTCGATAATTAAATATGCCGGCACGGGTAGTCAAATATAGAAGCGGATCGATGATTAGCGCGGCGGAGCGATCGATGCCCGCCGGCGGGGGTCCAGAGTAAGGAGGAGACAGGGCGCTCTCGGCGCACGGCGCCCGGCGTCCTGCGCCGCTCCTTCCCTCGCCTCGCCTCGCCTCGCCACCGCTCCACCCCCCCCCCGCCCCCCGCCCCTCGGCCCCTGGCCCGCCCGCGACGGCCGCCCCCGCCCCGCAGGAGTATCGATCGCGCGCCCGCGCACGAATATTTAAACGCGCGCTCTATTTTTCGCAGCGGCACGGCCTCTTCCACGGCGGCTCCCTGCCCCCGGCCGCGATTATTCCACCTCTCCCGAAGGGACCTGCCACCCGCCCACTCCCCCACCCCCCCCCCGGCCCCGCGGAGATTTACCCTAGGTCGCGGGCCGGCGAAGGTGCCAGGCCAGTCGATAATCGGCTGCCGCTGGCAGGTTTAATTCCGGCGAGGGCGCCCGCGTCAACCTGTCGCGGGTCTAATCCGCGGCGGCGGGGCGATCGGCCGCGGGCCGGGGCTAAAAGCAGGCCTCTAATCAGCCGGTCCGGCGGCGATCGGCCGGGCGCCGCGGGAGGCCGGGGCGCCGCGCGCCGCGATAAGGATTCGCCGGCGCGGTGCGGCCGCCTCGCCCCTCGCGGCCCGACTGTCAGCTGACAATCGAATCGGCCGCGCCGACTCGGCGCGCGTTTTACGAGGGCGTAAAGAGGCACCGCAGCGCCGCCGCCGCCGCCGGCCGCAATGAGCGGGGGACACCTGCCGCCCGCCCCTCCTCCCGCCCCGAGCCCGCGGCGAGATAAGGCCTATCGCCGCCGGGTCCCGCGAGCTCTCCCGAGGCGCCCGCGGCCCTCGGTTCTTTTCGAGGTCGCAACCTATACGGCATCGGGCGGCAAGTGCGCCGCGATCCCCGGAGTTGCTTTGGCTTCGATCTCGGGGGCGGCGCCGGCCTCCCAACGCTACCCGCGCACCATTCGATCGCGGGTCGGGAAGAAAAGGGAGGGCCGCGCGGGCCGATTAGCATCTGTATGCGGCTTAGAAGTTTCGGCGGTGGGCGCGGCGGCCTTGACTTAATTGCCGGGCGGGAGGCGGGGCCGATCGCTCATCCCGACGCCGGCGGCCGGGCTTCCTCTTCTTCCGCGCGCCTCCTCCGCTCCTTCGCCGGCTATCTCGGGATCTGCCGCGCTCAGTGGGCCACGGGCCGAAAGGCCCGCGAGGCCCCCCCGCGAGGCCGCCCCTCCCCAAGGTCGTCGCTCCCCCCGACAAAGGGCCGGCCGGCCGACGATAGGGGGGGTTGGGCGCGCGGGCACGTGTCGCCCGATCGGCAGGGGGGAGGAGGGGCCGGCCCGGAGGCTTTTTCCGCGGGACCGCGGCCTCGTCGGCGAACGGCCCGGCCCGCGGCGGAAAATCTATACGGGGCGCGAGGGGCGCCGGGGCAGGGCAGAGGCCCCCACCACCGGGGAGCGCGCGGCTCGGGCGGCGCCGCGGCGGCCCCAGCCTCGATCGACCTCTCGCAGGGCCTCGATCCTCCGCGGGGGATCGACCGGCGGCCCGGCAATCGATAATCGAGCGCGGGCCACCGGGCGGCCATGCGGGCTCCCGGGGTGCCTCGGGCCTGCCCGCCAGGAGAGCGCCGGCCTCTCCGGTCCCTCTCCCCCGGCCGGTGGCCGACTGAAAAGCTCGGGGCGGCGCGCGCGGAGGAGGCGGTTTTCCGCGGCGGCCGGGGCTCGCGCTTGGATTAATCTCCCAGGTCGGAGCTTGGCGAGCGGCGGCGGCGGCGGCGGCGGCGGCGCTGGTGGGTGGGTGGGGGTGGGGGGCATGGGCGGGGGCGCGGGGCGGGGGTGGGGGCAGCGCCACCGGCGGCGGCGGCGGCGGCGGCGGACCCGGAGCACTCGCTGCCGGCAGAAAATGAATCATTCCGGGCGCGCGGCGGCCGGCCGAGAGAGACGGGCCGAGCGGCTCGGCGGCCGAGGGACCGAGAGCCCGGGGAGCTCCCGGCCCCCGGGGGCCGGGGTGGGGGCCGCCGCGTTACTGGCGCATGGGGCGTTGCCATGGCAACCCCCGCTCGTTCCACCCCGCTCCCCGCGGCGCGCGCGCTCGCTCTCTCCCGCGCGGTGGCGGCCGGCCGGATCGAGCCTCCTCCGCGGCGTACACGCACGCACACGCCGCCGCCGGGCTACGTGGGCGTCCCCGAGGCTCCGGCTCCGTGGGAGCGAGCGAGAGGGAGGGAGCCGGAGCCCGCGGCCCGATAAAACCGGAGGGGCCGACGCCGCCGGTGGCGCCGCGCGCGCCCCGCCGCCCCGGGGGAAGGCCTGCGGACGCCCGGCGAAGGAGCCGCCCGCCGAGGAGAATCGGGCTCCAACGAAGAAAAACAGACCGAGAGGGGCCCGGCCCGCGGAGGGATGAAAAAGACCAATGCCAAAGCCGGTGCAATCAACCCCCGCGCGCCCCCCCCCCCCTTCCAACCCCTCGCTCGCTCGGGGGCCGAGGGACTCGGGCGGCCCGAGACGATCGCAGCCCCCGAGATGCCTCCGCGGAAAAGGAGCGCCGCGGCCCGAGCCTCGGCGGATTCCCCCGCCGGCGGAAAGTAACGAGGTCCCGTCGGTAAAACAGTCCCCCGGCCCTGCGCCCCTTTCTTTATCCCTGCGCGCAAAGAGCCTGGACGGCGCACATGTAAATATGCGTGCTACGGACGAGCGAGCGCATACGATCCGGCGGCTCTGCCGGCGCTGGCTCGTGGCGTCGGGGCCTTGGACGCTCCAAAGTCACCCCGAGGATTTTCCGAGAAGCCGAGGCCGCGGGCGATCGATGGGGAGCCGAGGACTGCGGGGCGAACGGTCTAATTGATCGGGCCGGAGGTCGCGGCGTCTTTGCCCCCGTCCCGCGGGCTGCGCGCGGCCCATCCGCCAAAAGGGAGAGATCGGCGAGCGCGAGGAAGCCGGAGCGGAGGAAAAGAGAAGAAGCCGAGCGCCGGAGGAGGAGGAGGAGGAGGAGGAGGGCCGGGCGCACATACATGCAGCGCCGCGCGGCCGCGTATTATATCTGCCGGCTCGGCGGCGGCGGCGGCGGCCGGTGAGAGGGCCGGAGGAATGAGGGTGTCGGTCGGAGCGTTCCTTCCTCGGCCTCGAGCGCGCGCGCGCGCGTGTTGGTGCGTGCAGCAACTCGCGCGCGCGCGCTCGCCTGCTCTATTCCGCGCTGGAACCAGTTTTCCTCGAGGCGCGCCGCGCTCGCCGCCGAGGACACACGGGCGCACGCACACAAGGGCCCCGCGCCTGGAGAACCCGCGGCCCTCGGGCCGCCGCCTCCCGGGGCCCCTCCTCGCCGGGGAGGCCGAGCGGGGCCGCCGCCGCCGCCTCCGTCTTTCTCACGGCCGAGGAAGGCCGAGCGTGCGTGAGCCGCGGCGGGCAAACTAGAAAGTTGCCCCGGCGCGGCCTCAGCGCCGCCGGACTCGAGAGCGCCGGGCCCCCGAGGCCTAGAGGCCTTTCGAATTTCAACCGCCGCCAGCGACGGCTTTTCGACCGCGCGAGCAGCGCCCCGTCCCGCCTTCCCAGTCGCCGCGTATTATGCGCGCTCCGCTAGGAGAGATCGACCGACCGGCCAGCGTGGCCCTAGGAGGCCGCCCGTCCCGAGGACAACCGCCCACTTGCCCAAGCCCCGGCCGATTTTTTTTCCAATTCTCCCAATATGCTCGCACGTGCCGGAGACGATTCCAAAATACCACACCCGCGCGCACACGCGTATATCTAGCAATGAGATAATTACACTGTTATTGCGTGTAGCGTAAGCTGATGAAACAATTAAAGATTAAACAGTAATCTACGAAAAGAATTCTCAAAAACTTATTACCTAATGTTACGGAAAAATATTAGGTACTGTCAAAAAATATTAAAAAATTTCTTCAACGAAATAACGAGGTTAGATAGGTTGTACAAAGAATCATTGGGAATTAGAAAACGTTCTAGAGAAAAAACAAATTAAATTTGGAAAAAATTTAATTTCGAATCCATTGTGTTATGCTGCTAGAAAACTTGGCGCAAGTAGAAAAAAAAATCCTAAATTATTACTATCTTGACACGAGCACTACACTCGGCGTCCATTTATCGCTGTGACGTATTTGAAAAGTATAGTAATAAGTGAAATTTATAAAAAAAAGTTGTATCAGTTCGATTGGCGGCGTAGCTTGCGAGCCACAGCTCGAGCCAGCTCAAACGAAATATTCTTGGAGCGCGAATTCGGCGGGGAAACTGCAGGCCAAAGTCCCGGGGAGCCAATGTAAAAAAAAGGCTTCGCGCGAAATAGCGTAATTCGACGTGGTGGAGGCTCGGCAGGAGACGAGTATCGGAGCGGGCGAATACCGGCTGGCGGGGCGTCCGAGCGCCTCTTTGAAATCGTTATCGGCGTGCCGCAGCCCGAGCGCATCGGCGCCGCCAGTAGAAACAGCGGAGCTGCGGGCGTCCCGCGCGAAATATAGCGCGGCGCGCGCGCGCGTCCGATGTAAGCGGAGATTTTCCACTTGTCACTCGGCTCACACGTCTGCGCGCGCGGCGGCGGCGGCGGCGGCGGCGGCGCCGGCTCGTGGCGAACCTTCGGCGCGCGCGCGCCGCCGCCGCCGCCGCTTTGAATTTCGCGCCCCAAAAAGCCCAGTGCGAGGCGGCGGTCGGGCGCGCGCGCGCCTCGCCGTCCTCCTCGCGGCGCATTATATAAAGCGGCGCCGGCGAGGAGCGCGAGGCCCGCGCCTCCTCTATGCCCATGTGCGCTCTGGCGAACGATCGGACGGGCGGGGAAAGCGCCGGAGCTTCGGCCCCGCGGATTCGGGCTTTTCCCCGGAGTCGGGGCGAGCGGCTCTCGGGGAAGCGGACCGAGCGCCGCTAAGTAGAGCCACGGAGCGTCAAACGGTAAAGAGAAAATTCCTGCCCCGCGCGCTCGGCAGCGGCGGCGGCGGCGGCGGCGGCGGCGGCGCGCCAGCTCCGAGCGCGATCGTATAATGCAACAATATTGAACGGGGCAAAAAAGCAAATAACCGCGGGGAAAAAAGGAGCGCGGAGCGGCGGCGGGCGGGGCGGTGGGGCGGGCGGGAGCGAAGGAGAGCGGCGGTGGCGGTGGCGGCGGCGGCGGCGTCGGCGGCTCGGCGGCCGCGGGGAGGGGGCCATTGGCAAGAAGACAACCCCATTCTCGCGAGTAGAAAGTCTCCAGAGGCATTTTCGCCGGTGGCTCGGCCTGGCTCGGCCGATCGCCGGTTCTCCCAGAAGCGAGCCGGCGGCGCCGCCGCGGCGTATATAGAGGCGCGCGGGCAGGCCGAGGAGAGCGTGGGTATCAGCACGGAACCGCCGGGCGCAGGCGCGCCGCCGCCGCCCGCCGCTCGGCGGCGTTGCCGGCTTTCGAGGCCTTCTCTCGGGCGGCCGCGGCGGCCGCGCGGTTGCCGGCTGCTCCCCGGGCCCGCGGCGGCCGCTGCGCCTCGAGGCTGCGCCGCGCGCGGGAAAACTGCCTTTCGAAACGGATTTTCCCGAGCGCTCGGGGGGGCCCGGAGCGCGGCCCAACCGCCCGAGGCATCGATCCCGCCGCGGGGACGACGCCGGCCGCCTCCCGCCCGGGCCTGCGCCGCCCGCGCCCCACGCCCACGGGCTCTCGGAGAAAATCGGGCGATCGATTCCCGGCGCCGCCGCCGCCGCCACCGCCGCCGCCTCCCCCCGCAGCCCGAGGCCGCCGCGCCAGCTCCTTCCTCCGTCCTATTTTTCCTCCCCCCTTTTCGCTCCTCTATCAAAGTAATGAATTCGGGGCCGCGGAGCTGCAGCTTCGGAAAATGACCCGCGCAAAACAGCGGGCCGTTCCTGCCTTTTTACCCGCTCTTTCCCCGCGGCTTTCCTTCCCGATGATTGTTAATCATTAACATTCGCCTCGACTATTCCCCCCCCGAGTAATTGCAATAAAACCTTTAATAAGACCGGCCCACTGGTATAAACCGTAGCTCTCCGATTACTTTCTCGTCCTGCAGCGCGCGAGCCTCGCCGCGAGAAGGCCTCGGAGCCGAGCTCGCAGCCGAGCTCCGGCAGCCGCTCCTCTACACGCAGCCGAGCTTCTGCCTCGGCAAACGGCCCTCGGGTCCTCCCAATATCAGCCCTCGGCTTGCGCCCGCCTCCTCTTTTTTTTTTTCGCACCTTCGTCATTTTGAAATTCCAAGTTAAGCGCTCGACTCAAAATAACAATCCCGTAAGCAGCGCAAAGGCGCCGAGGCTGGCCGAGGCTCCTCGGAGAGTATCGCGCCGAGTGAGCGTTCAACTCGGGCACCGCGGCCGATCCTAAAAATTTTCTCGCTCGCTCGGCCACTCGTCTTCCGTATCTCTCGTAGAAAATATCATTAACGGTTCAGCCGCACCGTTTGATGCCCGCAGCCCATGTCAGGGAGCTCGAAACCGTGCACGCCACGGCCTTCGAGCAACAAGGATAATTCGTTTGGGAAAACGGTGGGGTTTTGGCGTGGAGCTCCCGCGGACGCGGACAATCGGCAGATAGCCCAGTGAGATATAGAGCCGTTGCGAAAAGGTTTTTCGTCACGTTCGGCTGGCCGAGTGCAAGGTTAGCCCCGGGGCGGAGGCTCGGCGAAGGACGCGGGCGCGGCGCTCCTGGGCGGGTGGGGGAGCTTGCGAGCTTGGGACGTCCGGTGAATTCCAGGGGCGCCGGCGGCGGCTCCGCGGCGTCGCGCGCGACTTTGAAAATAGAAAGGGGGCCCCCGAGCGCTTTGAAAATAGGCTCCGAAACGCGCGAGCGCCCGCAGGAAGAAAGAGAGCCGCTGCCGCGGCGGCGCAGCTCGCTTTTAGACTCGGAGCGCGGCGCGGCGCGCGGGTTAAAAATACGAGAGAGCCGCGGGCGAGGGGCGGGGCCCCCGGGGAAGGCCCGGGCGCCGCCGGCCGGCTTTATCGGCCGAGCCCGCGACAGCTGATCGGCGCGCTTCCCGCGCGATCGATTCGAACGCGCACGGCGCGCCTCCGCCGAGTACGTGGCGCGCACGTGTGGATAAAAGGTATGCGCCGCCGGCGCTCCTTTCGAGCCGCGAGAGCCGGCAGCGGCCCGGGGCCGAGAGCGCCGCGCATAACCTTGGGGCCCCGGCGGCTCCTCTCCGCGCGCTCCTTCTCCCCCGACTCCCGAGCCGAGCGAGCGGCTCTCCGACGAAATTCGACGGCGGCCGGACTTTCACGAGCGCGCGCAAGCCCCGTAACCTTGCCCGAGCGCCGCCGAGCGCCGCCCATAAAGCCCGCCGGGCCCGCCCGCCTCGCCGCCGCCGCCGCCCAATCTATACATCCTCGCCCTTATCGCCTGCATCGGACGACGGGCCCTTTTTTTTTTGTTGTTTTTTTCTCCTTTTCCTCGATGCGTCCGTCGCGCCCGTGACCCGCCGACGTTCCTCGGTGCGCTCTCCCCCCGCTGTCACCGCCAGCCCCGCCGAGGCGCAGGTATGTGCGAGCCGGTGCAAATGAGCCGGGCGGATGCGCCGGCGCGCGCGCGCCCCGCCTCTGCCGATCGGGGGATGCGCAAGCTCGGCAAGCACGTGCGCGGCGAGCCCTTGGCTCCCGCGAGCCCCGATTAGCCGGGCAAAGCCGCAGCCCACCTCCGCCGGTCCACTTGCGCGCGCCGCTCGCTCCGATGAAAGTTAAAGCGACTTTTGTTTTTTACCCGGTTTACGAGCACGGCCGACTCGGCTCTGAATTCGTCAGCGGCCTCCTTGCGCTCCTATCGATGCACCTATACTTCTGTGTATATACACACATATATACTGTATATACCCGTCTATTCGGGCGTATATATAGGCGAGAGCCGAGGCGAGCGTAGAGAGTTTATCGAGGAGTAACTGAACCGCGCCGGAGAAAGTTGCCCGGGCCGAGGAGGAGGACTGGGGAGGGGTCAACGAGCCAATGCACCCTTGGGCCGCGCCCTTCGCGGACTCTCGCGCGCCTAACTGTTCTCCGCCCGCCCGTTTTTCACCCCACTCGTCCGGGTGGAAATCCGTACCGCTAACGAGTCAACTCGTTACACGATACCGATTAGCATACTAAATTAAAGAGGTTTGGCAGTTATTTTTCGTTTCTCTCAACGTGACGCCATAGCCCGGCGAAGGACAGGCGAGCGCAGGAGAGCGGCTGCAGGGCTCCCGCAGCCGTTGTCAGGCTCTCGGCGGCGGTCTGTTATCAGGGCTCGGTGCGCCAGGTACCAGCCGGGGGTCGTTATCTCGCTTGGCGGGGGGTCGGCCACCTGCCCGGGGAATCCCCGGACGGCGCCCGGCGGATCCGCGGGCCCGCGCGCTCTCGCGGGGCACGTGGGCCGCGGGACACAAAGCGGGCTCGGGGCGCAGCCGGCCGGGGCGCGTCCCCTCGGCTGGGGCGCGGCGACCCTCGGGGCCGGGGCCGGGGCCCCGACAAAGCGGCCAGCCCCTCGGCGCGGCCCGCCGTCCCCCCGGCGTTTGAAGCTTCCCGCCACTGGGCCGCGGGGAGCGAGAGCGGCCACGGCGCAAGGGGACGGCCCCCGGCCGCCCGCCCCGCCGCCGGACGGAGTTATGGGAAACCTTTTTTTCTCTCTCCCCGGGCCTGCAGGCGGCTCTATTTTTCGGCGGCGGGCCGGAGGGGCGGGGAGCGCGGCCGGCCGCCCGGGGCTTTGTCGGTTGCAGCGCCCCGAGCCCCGGCCCCTTTTTCCTCACGTACGCAGCTTTTCCTCGCTGCTCCTCCGGAAAAATCTGCCCCGCTGTAGTTGCTCGTGATACCGAGGCCGGCGGTCGGCCGGCGCCCCGATCACCGGGGCAAGCATCCATCGACGGCCGGGGAGATCGGGCTGGAAACCGTTGCTCCAGATCGCGATTAGCCTGCGGCGCTTGGCCCGGGAAGTAGGGCCGATCGCCCGGGGACGCGCGGAAAAAACAGGAGGATCGGCCCCGAAATCGCGGATGGAGGGCGCGGAGTTTGTTGAACCCCGTCGACGGGGGACACGGTGCGGCTCGCGTGGCTAATGGGGCCGCGAGGCCCTAATGAATGGAGGTCGCCGTCACCTGCGACGGCCCCGCAAGGAGCCGAGGGCAGCCGAGGGAAGCGGCGGGCCTCCCCGGCCGCCCCGGCCGCCCCGGCCCCCCCTAATCCGGCCCCATAAAAGGGCCCCGGGCTTGAGAACCCCTGCGCGGCAGGCAGCGCGTCCAACCCTCGTCAAAGCCGGGCCGGCGGAGCTTTTACCTGCGGCGCGCATAGCTCCGGGGGCCAGGTATACGGCCCCTGGAACTCGGGAAGCGCGGGCGCATCTGTCCCGGGCATCTCGGGGAAAAGGCCGAGAGTCGGGCTTAGGCCCCCGGGGAGATTAGGCCGCCCCGGGGCTTTACTGCCAGGGCCGGCCGCCCGGGCCGCCCGGCGCATTCCGGCCTCCTCCTCGCCGTCGGCCGCCGCCGCCTCCGCCGGCCCTCGCGGGGGGCCGCGGCCCGATAATGGCCCTCGTTACCCCGGCCGGCTTCCGGGCGGTAAATCAGCCGTGCGCGGCGCCCGGGGCCGCGGGCGCGAGGCACGTGGTTGCGCCCGGGAGGCGCCCGGGAGCAGGGCCGCCGTCCCCGAGGCCGTCCCCCGCTCGGGCCCGTCCCACGAGTCGCCGGGCAGCGTCGCTGGCTCCGCCGGGCGCCTACTCATCGCGCGAGCTCGAACAGGTTCCACGAGTATTGTCCCCCCACCCACCCGCCCATCCTCTGGCCGCCGCCGATCCCCGGGGCTCCCCCCTCCGCCCTCGCCCGCTCGCTCGCTCGCTCGCTCGCTCTTTCTTATGTAGCCTCTCGGAATAGCCGAACGCCCCTGTGTCCCGCGCTCTCCTTCTCTTTATCATGCCTCCCTCCTTTTTTCCCATCTTCCTCCGCGGCTCCTTTTTCTCCCTCCTTCGCTCCCGGCTCGGGCTACCTCCGTCCTTCTCGCCCCCTCTCGCCCGGCACCGCGCCCCGGGTTTTCCGATGCCTGAGCGCGTGGGCGTTACGCCGCGGCGCTAGCTGCATCGCCCGCCAAATATTAATTTGACCCTCGGCCCCCGTTATCACGCGCCAGCTACTGCATTTTCCATTTTGCATTTTGCATTTTCTCCCCAGTCTCGTGGCGCCCGCGAGTTTACGTTAGAGATTCTCTTAGGCTAAGCCCTTGCATGTTATAGCTACGCGTAATAACGCGGCACTTATAACCCAGCTCAACTTTCATAAAAGTCAACCCAACAAAAACACATTGAAGCGGCCTAATAGACGACCGCCCCCGTCAATTTTTAATATTTTATTCTACGCGTTTGATGCGCCTCTCCTGTTTATGTGTGTCGGGTACAAATGTCAAAGAAAGACCTCGTTCGATCGGTACACCTTTCAATAAAATTCTATTCTCGATGGGTTAATACGAACGTTGGTAAATACACAATGCATTGTACGCGTACAAATATATGGGTATTATATCGAGCAAATCCGCAATTAGCACCAAATTTCCGGCAAAATGGGTGAATTTTGAAAAATAGCCCGGAATTTCTGCACGAGCTAACCAATGCCGTTTGTTTGAGCGCCAATAGCGAATTTTCATTGGAGGGTCCTAGTCAGATTAGATTAAACGTCATGGGCTACTCAACTGAATGGAGAGAGGCGCGATACAGTCTTGAAGTTGGACGGGGGTCCAAAGTGCTGATTGATTTCGAAGGGAGATCAAGAGGAATTGCCTCGAGATGACAATGTTTAGTCTCGGAAGCCGCTTAACCTCCCGCTAATCTCGCACAAGTGTCCATTGTCGGAGAACAAAGTGCAGCGGAAGAATCGGGGTTGGGGGGGGGGGGCCTCCTGGAAGGGCCGGGGGCCCCGAAGACGCGCCGCCGCTCGGCCGGCTGCTATCGGCGCGTGCGGGCCGCGGGGGCGGACCCCCCGGGCCCCGGGGCCTCGCGAGGCAGCGGCCGGGCGGGACAGCCGGGCCTGCGGGCGCCATATGGCCGGGCGCTCTCGGAAGCCGGCCCTCGACTTCCGCTCCCGGGCGGCATTGTGCAGCCCCGGGGGCGGGGGCCCGCGACGCACGTGCGTCCCTCGCGGGGCTTTGGCCGAGGGAGGGCCGCCCAGCCGCTCAGTGGGTCAAGTGCGCGGGCGTCGACGGGCTCGCGGGGGCGGCTCTTCGGGGAAGGGCCGGGGGGCGCGCCACCCGGGGCGAGGCGGACAAAGGCGCGGCGGCGGCGGCGGCCCGCGGACCTGCCCGCTGAGCCGTGGCGGCCCCGATCGGCAATTAGGGCCGATAACCGGCTGAGCGCCACTGGGCCCGCGGGCCGCCCCGGACCTGCGCGACGGATCGATGCGCCCCGGGGGCCATTGTGCGCGGGGCCTTTTAATTCGGCGAGGGCGCCGGCAGGTATGCGCCCGGAGACAATGTCCCGGCGGAGGCGCGAGGGGGCCGGGCGGCGCGCAGATGATAGGGAGATAGCGCCGGCTCCTACCCCCGGCGGCCCGGCGGCCCGGCGGCCCGGCGAAGAGCCCGAGCAAAACAAGAGCCGAAGCGCCGCGGCGGCCGAGTCATTAGCCCCGGCGCCGGGATTCCTCGGCCCCTTATCGGGCCGCCGGGGCGCGATAAGCGCCGCGGATTACGCAAGCGTCAGCTGAGCCCGGCCGGGCTCAATTAGCCGGGGGCCGCTCGGCCCCGACGTCATTAGCCGGTGCAGCGCCGCGCGGCCGCCGAGATAAGCGCCCGCGGCGCTCGCCGCTCGCCCGTTTGCGCAACAGCCTCGCGCCGCGCATGACTTTGAATCAGGCGCGAGGCACGCGCTCGGCAAAACACGCGGCGGCGGCGGCGGCCGGCCCGAGTCCTTGAGCGCCGCCGCCGCCGCCCGGAGACACAGGCCGCGGCGCGCCAGCCGGATAAGATTGCGCGGCCGGCCGCGATAGCGAACTGTGCCGCCGAGCGGCTCCGAGTAATCTCCGCGGCCCGCCCGAAAGCCGCCGAGTTCAAGGCTGCCCCCGGGCCCGAGCTTTTCCCGCCCGCGGCCCCGCCGAATTTCGCCTCGGCGGGCCGGTGCACCTCCGCCGCCGCGGCGCATTGCCGAGCGCACGCGTGCGCCCCACCGGCCAGCCCATACATGACTACGCGCGGTGGCCGTGTGTTGGCCATGCGCGGCGCGAGCGCCACGCACACGCGCGGACGAGCAGCGGAGGTGAAAAAAGCGAGGCTCCGCGAGCGGCGGCGGCGGCGGCGGCTGCGGCGTCGTCGGTGGGGGAGGAGAAAAACAAGGAACGGAGCGCGGAGCGAGCCGACGTTTTCTCCTTGGGCCTCGGCCGCCGCGGCCGCTAGGTGGCGCTGGCCCCGAGTCCCCTTTCGAAAATAACACACGGCCGGTTGACGTCATCCCCGAGAGAGCGCGAGGCGGCCCGCCAGGCCCGCGGCGCTTCCCTCCTCGGAGCCGCGGGCGCACGTGGCCCCGCCGTGGCCTCGCCGTCCGCGGCTGGCTCCCCGGCTGCTCCCGGGCCCGCCCGCACCGGGGACTCCTTTGTCGGCGAGTGCGTCGCTTTTGTTGCCGCCCGCCTCCTCTCCGCCAAGGAACTCGCCCGCGAATTAGGCGGGCGCTCTCGGCGGACTTACATGTGGATACTCGATCGATTGGACTGCGATTGACCTACTGTTACCTGCATAAAACATTTGAATATTTACCTTATGTATATGCAACGAATTAATACCGGCGTGCGTACGCCTAAACTCGCGTCAACTTGTCAGCTTATATTATTATTGTTTTGGTCGGGGGCTATAAATACGAGGAGAGTTTAAAAATAGATCTTTCAAGTGCCAATTATCATTCGGTGGACTTTTTTTTTTTTTCGATCTTTATACACGAATAAATGATCGATTAAATGGTAAAAACGGCTTTAGATCGAGGAGGCGGGCGCCTCCGTAGCGAGCGCGTATAAAAACTCGCGAGCCCGAAGCCGAGCGCTCGTCCGCGCTCGGCTGTCGGCTCGGTGAGCGGCCCGTCCGAGTGCCAAGGCACGCGACGCAAACGCGCCGTGAGGCTGCGCGGCTGGAGGAGGCCCGGGGGCACCAGGGCCGCGACGGGGGATTACCTCAGCGGCCGATCAAACCTCGCGGGCGATCAGCTGGCCGCGGGAAAAGAGGCGCGCCCGGCGCCGCCGGCCGCTAATCCGCGCGGCTCCCCCCGATTCAACAAGTGCCCCGCGCGCGCCGCGCCGCCGCCGCCGCCTTCCTTCCGCGAGGGGAGAGCCAGCCCCGCCGCGCATGCTAATGCGCCCCGCCGAGGAGCGAGGGCTCGCGCGGGCCAGGTGCGCCCGGGATCGGCTTTTCCGAGAAGCCGCGAGGCCGGGAAAATCGTAGCTCGCGCGGCGACCTCGTTGCTGCTCGGCGGCGCGAGCGGCCCAAGTAGGACGAGCAACGGACGCGCGCTGTAGGCCGCGCCGCCGCCGCCGCCGCCGCCGCCGCCGGGCCGAAAAACCCCGTTGCCCGCGGGCGCGCCGGCAGCCCCCGGGCCGGGGGAGGCGGCCCCGCGGTCAGGTGGGCCTCGCGGGGGATCGGGGCCGCCGAGGCCTTATCGCGGCCCTCCGCGGCAGCTGCGCGCGCAGGCGGCTTTGTGCGCGGGGGCTGGGGCGGCGGCGCACGGACGCGCTCGCACACTGGCGCGGCTCCCCACCGGCGGCGGGGCGGCCCACGGCACCGCGGCCCCATCTGCCGGGCGGAGGGGCGCAGCTGGGCGCTTGCGGCGGCTCGGCGGCGCGGCGGCGCGGCGGCTCGGCGGCGGCCTTTCGAATGGGAGCCGCGCGCGCACCAGTCAGTCAGTGTTGTGCCGTTGCGCGGAGGAGAGGGAGCTGGCCGGCAGCCGAGAGCCCGAGCGAGCGAGCACCGCAGCAGCAGCAGCAGCAGCAGCACCGCCACCACCGCCAGCAGCAGCAGCAGACCCCGAGGCCGAGCGGCAGAGAGAGAGAGAGCGCGCGCACGAGCCTCCGCACTTTCACCGCGCGGCGAGCGCCGGCGGAGGCAGGAGCGCCGGCGGCGCGGGCAGCGGGGCTGCCGACGGCTACGTCGTGAGAATGGTCGTTGCCCAATGCCTCCAGACCGAGCGCTGTTCGGAGATCTCGAGCTCCCTGTGCTTTGTGAGTTGACCCGCCAGCAGTGCGCCCGAGCCCCGACCCCGCGCCCCCGCCCCCGGCTGACAGCCAGCCCGCGACAGTGGACCCAGTGCGCCCGCCACGTCGCCGAGGAGGCCGGCCCTCCCGGGGCCCGCCCGCCACCCGCGGCGCGCGTGTCTTTGTGAGAGTGCCGGGCCGGGGTAGCGCGCCCGGGCCCGGGTGCGCCGAGCCGAGGACGAGTGCTGCAGCAGGCGGAGCCAGCGCCGGGAGCAGCGGCGCCAGCGGCAGCGGGCCCTCTGCGCGCGGCTTGCCCCGAGCGCCGCGGGGCGGCGCCACCTCGCTGCCCCCGCCGCCGCCGCAGCCGCCGCAGCCGCCGCCGCCGCCGCCGCTCCTCGCGCTCGCCTATTAACATTCCACGGCGCCGCGGCACCGTTTCCTCCTCGTGCCAGTGCCCGAGCCCCGAGGTCCCCGGACCCGGGCCCGCACCCCGCACCCCCCGAACACCCTCCCGGTCCCCTCCACCCCGCGGTCCGGCTCCTTTCTTTGTTGCCCGGCCCGCGGGACGCTCCTCCGCTCCGAGAACAAAAAAGCAGCCGCGTTGCGCCAACGGGGCACTGTGGAAAAACCCGGCAAGGACGCCGGGAGGACTTTGGAAAAAAGCTCTCGCGCTCGACGCTTGTTTTTTCTCGGAAGTCTCGAGGCTCTCGTTGTGCGCGGCCGTTGGCTCCTCGCGGCTCCGCCCGACGTCGAGGACTCCGGGACAAAAGAAAAACCGGATGCCCGGTCCGGGGCCAGTGTCAACGCGCGCGCCGACTCGTCTCCCCGGCTGCCGTCAGCGGCTCGCTGCCCGTCGGTCCCGTCGCGCGGCCGGAATACCACCAGGGCCTGACGTCACCCTGAGCTGCGCCGCGCTTACGGCAACGCTCGCCGTGAGCCTCTGACTCACGGTTTAGGAGCGCGTGCACGCGCGCCTATCCCTGCGTGGGAGCAAGAGAGAGACGGACGCCGCCCGCGAGCCCCTATGCACAAGGGTAGAGACGCGCCGCCTCTGTTGTCCCCACCCGCCCCCCAACCGAGCCTGACGACTTATCCTTTTTCGGCACCCCGCGCGATCCAATCGCGAGATGCAGCGCGCGGTGCGCGTTATTAATTAGCGAGATTGCCGATCGGCCCGAATTGATACTCGATATGTCCGCCGGGACGTCTCCGTGGACGTTTATACCTTTTAAAGGACTGATGGGATACCGGGGGGATGAATTGTGCGGCCAATTGCAACACCTACAGCGGCATAACGCTCGCAGTCGGTAATTAATTACAGGACGCAGCCCCTACTTTTTTTTGTCTTGCGAAATTTTACTCTTTAACGAAACTCTTCCCCTCGGATGATACCGTACTTTCTTTATTCTTGAACTTCAGCGAAACGTAAAATAACGAATACTACTTGTCATTTATTTGACAACGTCGATACAAGGATAGGATTTAGTATTACGCGATTTTTGAACCTAACAATAATTTTTATCGCCTTAGATAATGAACTAAAGCCAAAGTCATTAAACCATACGATTATGTATATAGTAATTTTAATTAAGAAATTTAAGGAAAAAAAGATTAATGACGCCATTACGCAACTTTTTATTTTAATATAACGTTAAATAAATTATTAACTTATTTTTATGGTTTAATAAGTTTGACTGCTGCTTACAATTTGCCATAGTAAAAAATGTTCTCGGTTCATACAGAATAGCTAATATTTATCTGGAATGTAGTTACGTAATAACAGGCGATATATACATATAATATCTAGCGTGCATGTGTATGTGTGCGCGCATAATAGGTGTAGCATAAACTAACGGCAGCCCGTTTTCTTTTACAGAGTTGTGCAATGATGGGTCTGCAGGCCACGTCAGGAAAACGTAAGCTCGAGGGCGGAGTCGGTTGCATGAACTTCGATATGGAATTGGGCGAGAGCCCCTCAAAGCTAGAGCGCGTCGAGAACAGTTGGTGGGCGATGGAGGAGAGCTTCGTCTCCTCGACGCCGGCGACCCTCAACCAGACGACCTCGACGGCCTACTATGACATGGAGGTGGTGGCCTCCTCCTGCCTCCAATCGGCCACGCCGAACAGCCTCTGCCAGCTGTCGCCCGTGGGGACGACGGGCGCGGCGCCCAACCCCACGAGTGCGGCCCTAAATGGCTCCTCGTCCCCACCGACGCCTGCCCAGCAGTCGTCCGCGGGCGGCCAGTCTGCCCAGCAGCAGCAGCAGCAACAGCAGCAGCAACAGCAGCAGCAGCAGCAACAAAGTAACCAGCACCACCAACACCTCCAGTCGCCGTACTACCATCGGTCGGTTAGTCCGAGCGGCAATACTTACCAACAGCAGCAGCAGCAGCAACAGCAGCAGCAACAACAGCAGCAGCAACAACAACAACAACAACAGCAGCAGCAACAGCAGCAGCAGCTGTCGAGGCCGCAGGCGCAGTGGTGGCACCACTCGAGCGCGCCCCACCACTACGAGCCGCCGACGATACGGCGGGAGGAGAACGGAAAGAGCTACCTCGAGCTGGGCTCGAGCTACCGGGCCAACGAGCGGTGCTGCGAGGGCTCGCGGTCCTCGTGGTGCAGGCGGGGCAGGGCCTGCTACAGGCAGCGCAGGCTCGCCGTCCTCAACATCTCGATGTGCAAGCTGGCGAGGTATCGCCAGTTCCCCGACCCCTCGCTCCACCGCTCGGTCCTCATCTGCAACACGCTGAGGTACCTCGAGCGCGAGATGGAGAGGGACCGATCGCCCCCGCCCATGGAGCCGGTGCTCCCAGCGCCGATGGCCCAGCTGCAGGCGCCCGAGCAGGGCCGGCTAACGCCCTTCCCCATGCCCGCGACCTCGAGCGCTGAGACGGACGTGGACTCGGGGATCGGGGACAGCGACGACAGCCGCTCGATCAACTGGGGCAGCGTCCTGTCCCTCTCGAGCCAGTCGCCCCTCGACCCCCTCAACAATAACGAGCTCCTCGACGTGGACATCGGTCCCGACCTAGACCTCGACTTTATGCCCGGCTGGAAGCTCACGCCCCTCACCTCGGCGGCCTCCACCACGGGCACGACTGCCTCCTCGGACGACCTCCTCAGGAGCGACTCGGCCCTGGGGCACCACCACCACTTGCAGCAGCAGCAGCAGCAGCAGCAGCAGCAGTCGCAGCAGCAGCAGCAACACCTACATCACCACCTTCACCACCATCACCAGCAGCAGCAGCAGCAGCAGCAGCAGCAGCACTTGCAGCAACAGCAGCAGCAGCATCAGCACCAGCACCATCACCACCTACATCACCAGAGCGCAGGTAGCGGGTGCAATAACGCGAGCGGCCCAAGCGGCGGTAGCAGTACGCACGAATCGCTAATGTGCGTCGGCTCATAGCCTCCGACGATCCTCACGTCGCTCAGCCACCTCATAGACTTTTACCCCTTGGCGCCGTAGGCCGCGTTGCAGCCGGGGCTCGCGAGTGTGCGGCTGAGCAACTAGCGTGAGAGACGCGGCCCCGCCCCCCCGCCCCCTCCTGCCCGGCAGGCAGGCAGGTCGCAGGCGGCGCGGGCGGAGGCGGCCACCGTCCACTGGCCCGCGAGAGAGAGACTTCACCTGTGGTCCGCGACTCTCGGGCCGCCCGGGCCCGGGCCGACACCCACACCCACACGCATACCCACCCGCTCACACGCACACACGGAGACACACGGAGACACAGACCCAAGGACGAGCACACACAGGCACAGGGCCTCGCGCGCCTTTCCGTACTAGCCGAGACCGGGCGGCCAGTTAGCCGACGACAAGCGAGCTTAAATACGAGAGGAGACCGTCGCGCAATCTCCTCTCTTCGTACGCGCGCCACCCGTCTCTCTGTGTGTGTGTGCGTGCGCTCGTGCTATGTGTGTACCTGTACACAGTATAGATATTTATTGTTCGTGTCAATTAAACACACGCTACTCGGATTCTTACCGCGAACATCCAATCCACGGTTCTTCGTGTATGCGAGAGAGCGAGAGAGAGAGAGAGAGAGAGAGAGAGAGAGAGAGAGGGAGAGAGAAAGTGAGAGAGCGAGAGAGTGTGAGTGTGAGCGTGAGCGAGTGAGCCTGTGAGCCTGTACGACGAGAATGTTTGCGTGTGCGTAGGCGTATTGTTTTACTATATTACTGTCCGAGAGATGCCTTGCATTTTTTGATCTAACACAGCCTAGCAGAGCTCCGATGGCATGAATTAGGAAATAGATGTGTGGGTTCTTGTTGACCGCGTAATAAGACTTGCTGACGATCCGAAGGTCCGCTTGGTGCGTCAACCACTCCGATGGGTATCTAGGTGCGTGCGTGCGTGCGTGTACGCACGAGCGTTGTTGGAGAGCCCAAGGGCGTCTTCCGTGAGCGCGTGGGGCCCTCAACGTCCAGCTCGCCCCCGGGCCGGCGATGCACGGCCGATCACACCCCCCGCGCGATCCAGTACCTATATAACCGTTTTATCGATTGCAGGCATCGCTCGCCTAGCCGGCCAACGTTGAGAGCCCCGTCGCTCGCCGCGACAAGCGAGGCGCAGACTGGCCCCGGGTGCCCGGCGCGCCCTTTCCCCGCACTCGCCACGAAGAAGTCTCAGATAGTCTTCCAACTGCCCACCCGATAATGCCCCCCATCGAGAGAGCGCAGTCGACTCGGCCGGCTCCCGATCTCCAATCTGCATAACGAGCAGTTTCGAGCCGGGATGTCAGCCTTTCCATCTACATTGTCAATCCCCCTTTTTGACCGTAGCAGTCGATCTAGTGCTCTTTGGTCCTTTGAAACCGACGTGGGATGTTCAAAGCATGCCACGCTCGACCGTCCAAAAATATTACAAATCGTGGGCTTTTCGTTTGATTTTTTGAAGGTGCCAGACCATTTTCGGACGTAATAGTCAGCAAATAGTAATTAGATTTTTCATTAGTACTTGTTAAAATTAATTTGTTTGCCTTCACTGCTGATTTCACGTTAAATGCAATATGGGACACTCTACTTGTGACGATATATCAACAGTACTCGCTATCATGTAAGCAGATTGACTTCACTGCCAGTTTTCCCTCTTAACACCTGCACTCTTAGTTGAGTATGGGAATCGGCAAGATGGCCCTATAACCACGAGGGTTTCTGTTGAAGGCTATTCTTTAGAGCGGTGCTAAGTAGGTTCTCCGGTATTCCTCGGCGCCCTTCTTATCGCCTAGATCACTGGGTAACATGATCTTCATTCGTCAGTCTCCCGTATTGACCATATCCTTATTCTCGCACTCGCGATTAAATATCATGCTGACTATTCCTCTGACTATTGAGCGTCTGACCGCAAGCGGCAGCCGTCGAGGGAGAGAGAGAGAGAGAGAAAGAGTGCGGCTGACAGTGCAGCTGGTGGACCTAGGCGCCAAATCCCCCGCAAGTCATTGATCTCACGAGCCGCAGGAAAGGGAGAATAAAAATATTACATGTGATTGCCTCGCGCACTTGATTGCTCGGGATTTGGAGCTTGGGGTGCCACGTAAGTCTGCGTAGCTCAGCTCAGATCGGCGCGCGTTTTGCACATACGCGAAAAGGTTGTGCTCCTATGGACGAAGCCAAAGGACTCGCCCTCCACCAGCCTCTCATCAATATAATTCATGAAGGCAGGTTGAGTGGTGCCCTAGCTCGTTCCAACTTTCTTACCGTGTTTCTTGCTCGGTTGCTTTACTTACACAAGAGACAAATGTCGTCTCCTCCATTTTCTCTCTCTGTCTCTCTCTTTTCTAATCGGTTTTTTACTTTTTTATTGTGGCAATAATAAAATAATCCGTACGGATTGGACTGAATATACATACTTAAAGAAAAACGAGAAAAATCCAGTACTTGAGTGGCAACTCGCAGAAGATAGAGGCGCACGCGGCACACCACACAGGCACGCACGCATACGAAGTCGATTACACTAATACGCGTGATACACAGAAAGGGAGAATGTAAAAAAACGCCCAAGTGAGCCTAAGCTAGTACTCGGACACTGTGGTCGCTACTGTACAATATAGGCAAAATTGCTGTAAACAGAATTCAACGTAGGAAAATGAAAGTTTGAAGGAAACCTAAACCGTCAGTGACGAGTTGTACGAGATGATTCGCTCGCGTCCCCGTATTCGTCTTGACGCACGAAACCGACTTCCAACGGACATTTGGCGGTTCGACACCAGCAATACACATCAGTTTACACGCTGTACTTATTCTTCTCTACTCAGGTTTCACTAGGATGGTCATTTTCTTATTCTCAATCACATTATCATTAAGAAGTACTTCTATTATTCGCTGACTTGCCTTCGAGAATATATAGAATCGAATCACGATCTCTACTCCCTATCTACTCTCATCACCTTTTTGGAATGTCAAAGAGATTCCGTTCAATTAAACGAAAATCTGTAGCTATTCATGATGTACCTTTGGTGATTAAACAATTAAATGATGAATTAGAAATTTTACGGCAGTATATTTCTCGCTCTTGTGTCGGAGGTTTCCTTCGCACACAGAAGCTTGTCGATAAGCGAATTTACTGGTGTGAGAGATAGATAGATAGATAGATAGATAGGTAAATTTTATTTGTAAATAACTTACAAAATATTCCAACCCCAATCCGATTACTCAACCCCAATCCAAGGAAGGCGATTTTCAGTTGATTTCATAATTTTCTCTGGGGCGAGTTCATCTATCGCCATCATTAAATTGTAGTTGAGCCTCGCGACTGCTAACTTAACATCAAAATCCTCCGCCAACAACGGCCCCCAATCATAGCCCGCCAACAACTGCACGAGCCCCTCACCATCGATGCTCTTATAATTCCTGTATTTAAAACAGCAACAGATAGATTCGGGACAGGTACCTGTACCTCCATTGTACCATTGATTATCTTGTGCTTACTATGAAAAGGAGTAGGTATATTGGCAGCGGAAATTACCGTATCATTGTCCTCCATAAGAATGATGCCAATCCAGGTGCGGAATGTGGGTAGCTAATAACTTACACCTTCATCGGCTATCTCATCCTATCTTTTGTACATTCCTATGCTAAATGTTTAATCATATCGATGCATGATAGGGTAACATCGAGGGGATCATTAGCCGCACATAACTATTCAATAATGCTTTCACCTTTTGACGAAATTGGTAAGTCACACAATGCAAAGAAAATTAAGCCAACACTATCAACTAATGCCCTTTCTACTGGAGCGCTAAAACCATCGATTTTATACAGCATGTTTAGTATTTCAGCTTGACGCGTAAGTTCGAAGGCAGTATGTATTCTAGGTAAAGCCTCCTTATTCTCAATCACATTATCATTAAGAAGTACTTCTATTATTCGCTGACTTGCCTGTGAGAATACATCGAATCGAATCTCTACTCTCTTTCTACTTTCTTCACTTTTCTGGAATCTCAAAGACATATTCCGTTCAAAAGAGTTGTTCTGTTAAATTAAACGAAAATCTGTTGCTATTCATGATATACCTTTGGTGATTAAACAATTAAATGATGAATTAGAAATTTTACGGCAGTACATTTCTCGCTCTCGTGTCGGAGGTTTCCTTCGCACACAGAAGCTTGTCGATAGGCGAATTTACTGGTGTCCTTCGGGAGATCTGTATCACATAAATCCACGGCATTTAGACCAGATATTTATTTATCATTAATTGTTCCTCACCGATACCAGTCATATATGCGATCAACCAATTGTCGGCGGACCCATTGAATCCATCCAATTCTTGAATTGCTCTAAGTAAGTTAGGAACATTCTCGTTGGGTTGCGCACTGAATAAATAGTTCTCGAATGGAATAAAACACAGCAACGCACGGACTACTTGAAGAGTGTATGCTAGCGGCAAGCACTTATTTATTAGGGTGATTGAGCGTTTTTCATCTTCAGAAGTTGAGTTCACAGTAGCGGAATGTATATCATCTCTAAATGATGAATTCCCGCACTTCAAAATTAGTTCGATGATAGTGTGGAAATTCTTAAGGAAATAAACTGTCACTGGGTGTTGAGTCTTCCGCAAATTAACATAGAAATGCCCAGTCCTATATTGCACTTTTGACAGTAAAGCGAAGGTACTCTTTTCAGTTTGAAAGGGCTTAAATACATAGATATTTTGTGATTTAATTATCAATTTCTTCTCTAAGAGTAGATGTGATGAGGCGTCACTAAGAGCAGCGAGTGCATCAGTATCGATTGGATCGGGAGTTACTTTTAAGGTATACGACAGACCATTGGTGCCAGATCCCACGTATGTCCCTTCAACGAGACATATCACAGAACTTACTTTCGGATCCGCATATGTGTCTATCCTCACAATGGTGTGAATCGTCATTTTCTTATTCTCAATCACATTATCATTAAGAAGTACTTCTAGTATTCGCTGACTTGCCTGCGAGAATACATCGAATCAAATGACTATCCCTACTCTGTTTCTACTCCCTTCACCTTTCTGGAATGTCAAAGACATTCCGTTCAAAAGAGTTGTTCTGTTAACGTATTAAACGAAAATCGTCTAAGAGTTGGCGTACACGTACGAACAATACCTCTGAATTTTTAACGGTGCCGTCTGAGTGCTTGTAGGTAATGATCTCGATTCGCTCACTTGTGAGGGGGAAGGTAAACTCACGCCTGATTATATTTAAGAACTCCCTTTGCTGATTAGTTGCCATTACTTGATTTGTTTGATATTATTGGAAAGAATTGGGACCTGAATAGCCGGTATAATGCCAGTGGTGTAATTTTGCACCACACAGAGAGATGGGGGGAGCGGATCGTCAGTAAATCGAATGCGCGAGATGCGTCGCTAAATCACGGCACAAACGAAAGCGTATTGTATTGTATTTGTAATATAAGTTCTGTGTAATATAAGAAACAAAAAAGGCGTTCGTGTTTTGATTTTTTTTTCTGTTTTCAATTTCTTGAGCGAGTATGGCTGCGAGTCCTTGTTAAGTATAAAGCGATTAAGCAACGGGAGAAATCGCGGATGCGAATGCGTTTATGTGAGATAGAGAGAAAGTGTGAGAGTAAGATTCCTGCGCGAGAGCGATATGCGAAGAATCAAGTGCTGGATGGGCTGTAACCACGGTGACTATACAAATGAATTAAGGATTTAAAAATGAATTAAGAAACTCTGTAAATAGTATAAATAGCACGCAAAGGTACGTCTAAACGATGAGAAATTATAGGTATAAAATGAAATATGCATATAAGATATTATTATATATTATATATATATATATAAATATATATATATATAAACGAAGAAATATATATATAAGATTATTATATATATTTACCTTGGTAAGTGATATAAGGGGGCCACGATCGCTCGCTCGATTCCCAGACGCCGACAGCCGTCGTAGGCGACTCGTACATAATATACAAAAGTGGGCCTTTGCGCTTAAGCTCTTATCGTTATTATTATTGACTCTTTATTTTTGTTCAATTTTTCTACGTACTTTTTATTGTCCACATTGGCCATCGACGTGTCGTTCTTTTCTTTGTGATTTCTTTTAATTTTTCTACAATGAACGAATGAAAATAATGTTCAAACGGACGATAAAAACACCGTATACCTGCTGTAATTCGCGGATAGGCTCGCCGCTGCAAGCGATTAAGTTCCTATTTTCTCAAGAATTAGTTAGCGAATTCTGATTACGATCGAAGCGCAATTTTTACACCGACATGATGCTGTACAGACAATGTATTATTATTTTCCGAAGTGAGGGCATTCGACCGTTCGTCACAGTGTAATTGGACCTTTTTTTATCGAATGAAAATTAAAATTCACTTTACGAATTAACGCGGTAAACGAATCCAAATTTACCGAATGATTTTTACGATTTTTACCAATTTTGTTGTGACTTTGAACAGACTGTTTGCATGCTATTTGCATTCTGCTGCATTTTAATGATTTTTTTCGATACAATTACACTGAACGCATCGAAATCTGTATCCATTGTGCAGGACGAGTTTTACCCAAAAATCGACTTTGCCGCTCTATTGAAAACAGCAAATTCGATTTTTGGCCTAAGCTCCTCCAAAGATTTCGAAATGAGTTGAGGCGCAACCAGGCTAAACCGTAGGTTTTTCGCGCTGGGCAGCAAAGAAAAAATCGAGAATGAGGGGCGAGAGGCGATCGCGACCGCCAATGAAACTTAGGGCACTGTACATTGTAAATAGTAGTACAGATTAAAGAGAGTAAAAGAGCGTTAAACGAGAAAATGAACGAAGCCGAAGGTCATATTACACAAGTACACATGGAAAAAAAACACAACCATACACACACGTACATTATCACACCAGGCAGTTTTCACTGGATTTTAAAAATAAAACAAGATACGAATACAAGAAATTGAAATTTTCACTTGTGTCATCGAAAATCGAACAAAAAAGTATGTTAATCGCTGGCGTTGCGACAGACCGTATGTTTGGTATTATGAAAAAATTGTCGAGAGCGAGAGTGAGAGAATGTTTGCGAGCACTGATCGCGCGTCACGAGTCGAAACTTTTGCACGGGACCGCAACGAGAACAAAGAATTCGGAAAATACAAAAAAGGAAAAAAAAATGATTCATGGTGCATTTGCGGCACAACTTGCCTTTTATACGTGTACACGTCAGTGAGCTGTCTTTTGCACTTTTTCCAATTTTGAACGAATCAATAGCTAATCGCCTTGTTTAAGAAAAGAGAAAACAAAAGTAAAGACAAATAAACATTGGCCACAATGAAAATATAACTGTGCGCGAAAAGACTATGATCACAAATAAAAAAAATCATGTTATTAACTGAAAGAATGAATTACATTTTTGTATGTATTCTAGTCGCAAGCGGTCCCGAAAAAAATCGCGTTATAGGCTCGGACCAGCGATCGGACCAACATTGTTCCGTGCGCTTACATAAATGCTGTTTTTGTTGTAATTTGATGATGAATTATTGTTCGCCGTTTTAACGACGATAAATGAAAATTAATTAAACCAGCGGTTATGATGGAAATACTGACGAAAGATTTATGCAAAAAAGAAAACGACATACAATATGGACAACAACAAGAACTATCAAAAATCATAAAGAGTATTATTCTATATAACGATGATTATTCTTTCTTTCGCAAACCTTACTCAACCATTCCCCAATTACCAACATAATAGTAATTTTAATTCGATATTAAGAATATTAAAAAATAATCAGTAATTTAATTGTAAGTTAAACTCAAATATCAATATCAACAAAATTTACAAATCTTATTTTTTTGGAATTAAAGATGAATTAATACTTTAGTTTTAAAAAATTTCTTATTTAACTAGTAATAATTTAAAGCTTTTTTTTTTCTTCTAGAAATACGATAAGTTGTATATATATTATTCGAAATTGAAAATTATTGATTTAAAATAGATTATAAATTCTGTATATGTTATTTATTTTTTAAATAATACTAGTTTTAGAGTATTCGATCACTGACTAATAATTATTTATCTCATTTTTGAGTAACCTTTAGGAGTTGCTTAAAATAGCGTCATAGTCATTATATAGAAAAGAATTAGAAAAAATTACACACGAAATTAAGTCAAATAACTAAAGAAATTCTGTTAACTAGCATCACGAATTATCGTAAAGTTATCAATTCACTTGTGAAGAAATTTATTTTCAAACTCAATTTTTATAAAGAGATATTTAAAATTCGATTAATGTTAATTTTATTATCAAATAACTTGGATGACATGTGCTATATTATTGTATTGGTTAAGAATTTTAATTTAATTTATTTAATATATTGTATTTAGAATTTTGAGTCTACACCACTAATCAATTCTGATTTATAAACTTTTTATAAGAAAAATTATGATATTATTCTATTATTTTGGGGAATCAATTTTACATTAAAAATTATTAGACAATCGAATTTACGTTATTAAAAATTATGACAAGTGATACTTTTTTAACTTTTTGCAATTTAATTTAATAAGAAGTAAAATGGCTTACAAAATTATATCAAATAACTCGTCGTCTTAAAACAAAAAATTAGTGTACTATCTCTGTAAGTTTTAAAAAGACAAATAACACTGGACAAGGCATCACTTTTATACATTTTGTCTTAAACTCTTTTATTCTTTCTATATACTGAAAATTACTAAAGAATTATACACGGCCTTTTATGATGGATATGGTTGTGTTCAACTGTTGCAACTTATAACAACTCTAATATAGTTTGCGGTATAATATTAAAAAAAATCAAGTCAATAGCTTTCTCTATTCCTAAATAAAATACCAGTGAATACTTATTTTCTGAGTTATTTTCTGCAGTTTTCTTTCAGAACAAAAATTTTCTTGTTTTACATTTTTGAATTGAATATTTTCATAAGATAATTAAGGTATTTAAAATTCTAATAATATTTTTAAAAATATTTGTACTTATGTAACAGTTTATTAATATTAACAGTCGTCAATATTTATAACCTTATAAACATCCGTCAACTGGGAATCAGTCGCGGCGGCCGGGGAAGTGCCGGGCGCACACCGGCGACGAGGCCCGCGCCGAATTGACGGCATCAGCGGTTCAAATAGCCGCCGATGAGAGGATACTTGGAGAAGCAATGAGCGAGTAACGAGACGTTAGAGGAGACGCGAGCCTCTTCTCCCTGATGAACTTATAAGTTATCAATGAACCACCACTACTTATCAGTCATAAGGATGGCAAATCTCTTTATTCCATAGATCTCCCGTCTTGTCGAGCGTTCGACTACATCCTCCCTCCCACGTAACAATACATAGTATTAAAAAATTAGGATATTGCACTGCATAAAATGGAGAAAGCTTTTTTACCAACAGCGACTTGTGATGAAGTATACCAAATAATATACTAACTTTTTAAAAACATATTAATAAATATTCTAGCAGACTATTGTATTGCCGAATTCACTGTGGATACAATATATTGTAAAGCCATTTACAAATGACGAATATAGACATTTTTAGAACACTATATCTATAGGCATATTAAAAATACCATTTAATTAAATATTTTTATTGAGTGGGAAAAGCGTTGTACGTATACTTGATGTATTACTATACATTTTTTATACATTTGCTTATCCTCACTTACACAATAAATGCGAAAATAATATAATATTTGTTGCTGGTACCGTAACTTGAGTGTCAAACTCTGAAGGAGACTCTGAGTTTAAAACAGCATACTATTTTTACCAATATAATAATATTACGGTTCCTGTATCAAATTCTTATATCTACATCAACTATAAAGTTTTTATTTATTTTTTAATTAAGTAATTTTTAATTAATGGTACTTTCAATGCACTCATTAATTATTAATGTTAATACTATTATAATATGTTTGTCAACATTGATATAAATAATATTGTAGTAGTGCATCGAGTATTTATTATCGTGTATATAAAAAATTACAAAATTGCAAACAATTCTTATTACAATCAATTCTTATATTTTAATTTTTATTACAATTCTAAAATTGTATTTATTAATATTTTTACTAATCTACATTAAAATAGATAAATACCTAGTAAATTTATTAGAATTTTATTGAACAATAAAATTAAAGTTTTATGAATGCGCACATAGCAGAACACGATACGATTATGTTAATAAAAATAATTTAAGATAAATAATTAATTATATAACAATAATTATTACTTGTCATATAAAAATTAAAAGTGATTAGCTATACTTTAAAATATGCAATAAATGTCAATATAACTATACAATATAATATATAAATTAAAAAGTACAATTTTTTTTAATGTAAAGATCATGTTTAATTGATTTAATTAACCACTCTTACTATTAAGGTAAAATAGAATACTTGTTAAGAGTTTACAACAATAAAGGCGGTATCTGCCTAAAACAGCCATGCTTTGACGAAAAAGTAAGCAAAAGCCAAGAAAACAAAAAGAAGAGCGACGTAAGCGCCCTTGCAATGGCACTTACACTTGCTCCTATGTCTGCAACAGCTGAAGCTGCAGCAATGCCTGGAAACTGTATCTGCAATGTCTTTCATGCTTTCCTTAAGAACATATCGTCGGATGCCGCACCAGTAAGTCTTGAAGTATTCCGCCCAGTTGAGTTGTCGCACATCACAAAAGAAGAGATCGCGGTCCCGAGCATTTAGACAATTCGCCGCTTTCAGCGTCTCGTCCATGACGGAGCGCCAATTCATAAACAACCATTTATCCAAGCAATGCATGTCACTTATCGATTCGCGGAACATAGCCAAGGCCCTGTAAATAGAATTCGATTCGTAATCTGCTTTGGTACTTAATTTGCTATGGTATTTCTCATACAATATTAATAATATATGTAAATTGTGATATTAAACTTACGTCGGAGTCTCCCCGTGTAATAATGTCAGTAAGTCGATTATCAAAGCAGGTATAAAATCACAAAATATACGTAGTAAGACGAATATTAGGTAGTTGTCAACTATAAAGACATAAGGCATACGTCTGCTTGCTGAAGATACGAGTGCATCGGGTTCAGCCATAATATTTTTCTGGATATCTTTTATTGTGAGTAAGTTGTCTCTGCTAGTGCCAAAATTATATACAAAAGCCTCTGATTTTGTTTTCCTTAAAAACATGAATGAATTTATTAAATAATATAACAAACAAATGTTAATTAAAGGTCTCTGAATTTGGAAATATAAAAACTGGAGCTTGTACGTATCGAATATGAAGATGAATGTAAATGGATAACTTTTTACTCTAATATTTATTATAATCTATATTTTATTTTTTTAATTGAATATAATAATCCTTGACCATTATTAAAATGGATAGATAGATAATATAAATTATTCCACTGAAACATTATGTAATTCGAAATTAAAAAGTACACTTTTCTATCGGTATCATTTTTTGGCAACATAATATTTGTATAACAATGAGAGTTCTTGACAAAATTTGACTACTTCTTATTTGACTGCTTATATAAATTTGGCTATTCTAATTTTAAGTAATTAAAGTTTTTAATGAATTACCGTTAATTAATAGTGATCAATTTATAACAAAGGAATAACAAATCACTAAATTAATCACGAATACAATATTTTAAATATTTACTAGTAATAGTATGCTATATCAATATTAAAAAATCATTTTTTGAATTGTATGGTTAATAGAAGTATACGAATACCATCTACTAACAGCATTCCGAGCACAAACGATCATTCCGTTAACAGCCAAATCAGCTGGTACTATATCGACTGCATAATAACTATCGTTGATCACATGAATTGCCCCCATGGCCATTTTGATGAAGAACAAGGCTGGGCCATTCTTTTTATCGCACCATCTTTCTAATGGTTCCCTGTACGTTGAAGTTACTGCAGTAAAAAAAGCATATTATAACTTATTAGTAGAACTATCAGTAAACCTATTTGACAAATTTCAAAATTTGGTAAATATTTATATTTTAGCTAAATCAAAATGAAAATTTGTATTAGAAACATTAGTTAATATTTTATTAATAAAATTTCAATTTAACATGTATAAAGTTTGATACTGTTAAAAATTATTTATATATAACACAGTATTTTTCTAAATGTGATTAACTAATCTCAAAGAGTCGAGAAAATATATCAAAAAGTATTCTCACGCAGGCAATTTAGTAAACAATATAATTTTGTTACAGTTAAATTTCACGAAATCTTGTAAACTCCCATTAAAAAATTTATCAAAAAACTTTGATAATTATGCTTTGATGGTATTATAATATCCTTAAAACTTGCTTTGCATACAATAGAATTAATAATCCTGTAAAATACACAAATATTGTTTACAGTAAATATATCGTAAATTGTAATTAGATTATTCTCGAAAAGAAATTGAAAGAATTTGCATATTACATGTCTGCCTCATCTACTATGTTCATTATAAACAATGTATCAAAATTTTTTAACGTTTACCATATTTGACAATCATTAAACGAAGAAGACATTAGGAATTTTTTTTAAATTATTTGTAATGTATAAAACGTTTAACGTGAACTTTTTTCTCAAAACTGCGCATAATGTTCTAAACATAACTTTAGATCTGTGCTTGCAAAATATTTCAAAGAAATTATATATTGTTCAGTTAGTAATCAATTTAACAAAATACTACACGAGTCTATCAGGTTGAATACTTGTTGTCAACGTATTGTACCAGCGCTGGGCCTGAAGACACAGGAAGCGAAGGGCGAATCGATGGCCTGGCGGCGCACGAGGTCCTCGGCCATGGCCTCGCTGAACGTGTAGACGTTGTGCCATTTGCCAATGAGCATCTTGAGGGAGTCGCGCGTCAAGCCGACCTCACCGCAGTCCGCGTCAATCATATCCTGGACGGCCTTGAGATCGGCGGGCGGCTCCGCGAAGACCTCCTTCACCTTCTTGCAATCGTAGGCAGCCTGCGAGAAGATCGTCGAAACGAGGACGAAGCCCCGGAGGTTGGGGCACTGCCGCGCCAGCTCCAGCATCCGCCCCGTCCCAAGGACGTTCGTCCGGAGGGTGAGGCCGGGCCGCTCGCGCAGCCCGCGCGCCGCCCCGTTGTGAAAGATGAACTGGACGCGGCCGGTGATTAGCTCCCGGTCCGCGGAGCTCAGGCCGAGGTCCTCCCTCGTGAGGTCGCCCCGCACCGGATGCACCTTCCTTGCGAAATCCGGATCGATCTCTCGTAGCGCGTTGAATACCTGCAAGTCCAAGGTCGAGGCGACATTTCGCCCGGGTAGCTAACTGCGCTCTAAACTTACTTCGCTCGCCGGTCATTTTTTATTATCGATTAGTGTGCGGCAATTGAAGTTGATTGATTGAGTTCATTGGCCTCAACTGACCGCGAATCATGCGAATGTGAAATGTTACGAGTTGCGATAGAACAAAAGACTATACGTCTTTTCTCAAGTTGCGGTACTATATTCTAAATTGAAAACATGCTAATACTGCATACTTATAACAAGTAGGGATATTACTCAAAACCGTGGGAAACATGTTGATGTCCGGAGAGTTAATTCTCAAGTAATAATTTCATTAAAATTTTTTTGTTAAGTTAATGATTCGTTTAGCTTTGACCGCTAAAATGTTTTTAATTTCAATAAATCCGTTACACTAGCTTTAGTGCTGCATCTTTTTGTTAAATTCAATCCCGGTATAAAAATACTTTTTATAAAAATGACTAAATCAACGATGAAACTAACATAATCCATACTAAGTGTTTAAAATTTGCATTCGACAACATGCTCGATAAATAAAGGAAATGACTAATACATTTTAAATACATGATCAATAGAAAAAACTGTCGAGTCAAGTGTAAAGAATATTTTATTTATATATCATCCGCTACACAATATTCAGTTATATTTAAACACTAATTATGCAAATTTAATGCGTATAAAACCCACTTAAATTGTCCTCACTACATGTATCTAGCCGTACTAATTTCGAGCGGTTGCAACGTGCAATTCTATTCCGATAATGGGAGGGCGATAACGCGTCGCTTATCCGTCGATCTTGAAGGATACGCCCTGCAAGTAGATGCACGAGTCGCTACTCACGTCGTCGTCAAAAAGCGCGCGGCTCTTCCTGTAGAAATCCTCGGTCTCTCTGACCCGCACCAGGAGATACACGCGATCGAGATCGGCGCAGGATCTGAGTAGCTTTTCCAGAAGACACTTGCCGAAAAAGTCGGTGCCCCCCGTAAGCAAGAGGCTCGCCCCCGCATAGAAGGTCGACACCTGACTCTCGGGGAACGAGTCGGCCTCTTCGAGCTGAACACGATTCTTCGACAGCTGGTAGGTCGCCTCCATTACCGTCACGATGTTGTATAGGTATGAGTCTCGTATTGAGGAAAGATAACGTTATGATGGACTTGGCTGGGCCAGGCCTCATTTATATACGCTTACGCGCTCGCCGTATAGTCTCGTCCGATGAAAACTTTAACCGAGGAAAAAGTACAAATCGAAATATGAGCGTGAGAACCGTTGACGTGCGAATGATTGTCGAAGAACTAGCAGGTATTCGCGATATATATATATATATATTATAATCGAGTATTACGCTTAGAAGAGATTGTATAGCCACAGGAATACTCGCACCATGCAGAAGTAGACGAACAAATAGAACAACCGTACGGTAATTTTGTGTATAACCTGAAGCTTCCGATACTTGATAACTGTTTCAGGAATATTGTCTGAAGATTCCTTTATCACATATTCCCTATTACCCTTTATGTAAACGTCGATAAATTCAAACCAATCCAAACGGCGGATGTCAAAAGGAAAGAGTCGCTGGTCTAGAGGGTTCATCTCATCATACACTTTTAGCGTCTTAGGTAGAGTGACGAGTAGTCGATATTGAGCAACCAATATTGATGGAAGAACATATTTGCTCATACTGTATGCGAATGGTATAGCCCTGTTATAATAGGGAAAAATAAAATTCAATTTAATACACATTTTAAAAACTTCATTAATCATCGTCGCTTTATCAAACGATTTTTATAAAAGTAACATGGTATTAAAAAATAGTATACTTGTATAACATAATTGAAGGATGTTTGAATTTTAAATTGATATAATTGTCAAACTTATTAGATTATTATTCAAACTGATAAATAATATGTATTGAAAGAAGCGATTTAATGAAAACGGCAAACATTTTTACTTGATTTTAAAACAAAAAATCCAGGAATATCAATTTCTATATCATAAGGGAAATCAATTGGTATTTATAAATTTCAAAATCAAGAAGATAAGAAAGTTGACTATTTTTAATTTTTTAGATTAATTTCATGAGTGATTAAAAATCAGTATTTGAGATTCTTTGGAACACTCATTCCCGAATTTCCAAAGTATGTGTATTTACTTAAGATTTTTTTATTAATAGTAATTTTTTTTTTAATTATGAATTTAATTATTGCAAAAGTCTACATAAGAAATGATACTTTTTGTAACTAATTTTTCACGTGACTTCTTAACTTGTTTATTACTATATAATCTAGATAGATACAGACTAAAACTAAAGAAGCATAAGTGCTACATTTTTGAGTTAATCACATTGAATTAATAACGTACTTTGGCTTTCGTAGCGTAAGTATGCATGCTAGATCTACTAAAATTGCAGGAATCACATGTAAAGTAAGTAGCAAGAATGCAAATAACAAAATGCTTCTTGTGTTTATAATGGATAAAACCCATACACTCCTCTTGCTTCCGTAATTCGGAATTAATACTTTTGCATAGTCATACAGCAAGTCAAAATTTACTGGATTTGCGCAACTGCTTCCATAATTAAATACTAGCGCCTCGTTGGGCGACTGCCTAAAATGAAATAACTTTTTTCATAGATGGTTTTTAAAGAATTTTGTACATAATAGTATAAGATGAACTATACATAAAGTTTGCCTCATTCATATATAAAAAACTGATTTCTACGTACCCCTGTTGACATACAGATTGTATAATTGCGATTAAGGCATTTATACTGTAATCAGCTGGAATAAGATCAAGAGGCTCGCCCTTATCATATATCGTGTGCGCCAAACCAAGAGCTGCTATATAAAAAAAATACGCAGGACCACTGCTTAATTTAGTCCATCCTGGCAAAGGCTCTTGATACACTCCACTGACTGTAAATGATATGAAAGTAGTTTATCAAATTTAATTTTTATCCAGTAGATTAATATTTAAATTTAATAAAAATTTTAATAATAATGTTAAAAAAATTGTTTAATAAATTAAATAACAAGTAGATGTATTATATAAACTGTTCGTTAACTTTTAAAATTTAATCCTTGTGAAAAGAATTGTACTTTAACATATACTTAAGATTGTAGACTTTATCTCATTTAAGTTAAATATTAATATTTTAATCGTATAAATTATTTATCATTTCCAAACCCTGTATTAGAAAATATAAGGAGTTTTTGTGTAGAATAGAGTAGTTGTTAATGTGAGAATAAATTTTTAAACAATAATAGTAACAATTAATACAGTGATTATAGTAGTAGTGATTACAATGGTTATATAATAAAAATAACTTAAACACAAATTCATTCTCAATCTCTGCTGTAGACATTTGGCATTAGGACTCTTCTTGAGCTCGGAATGGAGAAGTTTTGGTTGCTGTTACGCGAACTCGAACTCGTCATTAGGGTCTTGGACTATAGTCGGTGCAAATATTTAATATTCTATAATATTTTTTCCAAATGGGCAAGAATGCGTTTAGCATCAGATAGAGTACTGAGTATTTCTGTGATTAAATCGAAGGGCCGCTCACTTCGCACTCTTTCGAAAAAGTATAAAGAATATACGAGAGTTCGAATACTCCGGATTTGTACTCCGGACGCAAAACGGTAGAAGGGGGCAGTGGCATAGGAAGCCCAGGCGGCGCGGCGGCCGCCGTCTGACGAGTTGCTGGCCGCAGTGGTTGGGAGAGTTCAAAGAGTATACAAGAGGGCACTGAAGATTTCGGGAGTACCTTGATTTTTCAAAGAGTACACGACTCTCACGGCTCTCACGAATGTTTAATTTTTATTTATAATTATTATTTAATTAATTTGTTAACTTTTAACAATAATTATTTTATATTTTTTAATCTTTTTCTTTAATATTAATAGTTATTCCCTGAACAAAATAATTTTGTAAGTACTCTTTGAAAAATCAAGGTACTCCCGAAATCCTCCGTGTCCTCTCCTATACTCTTTGAACTCCCCCCACCACTGGTCAGCAACTCGCCGGACGGCGGCCGCCACCCCGCGCCGCTCGGGCTCCCTATTCCACTGCCCCCTGTTACCGATTTGCTTCCGGAATTATATGGAAATTTGTCGAGAACGATTTCTGAAAAATCTGGGGAGTTCAGAAGAGTACAGAATAATGGTTAAGCTACTGGGGTCAGTATTCAATATTCGCAGACAGTGCGAAGATGCTTATGCTGGAACACTCGATTTTAAATGCCTGAATGAAATTTCTAGCATTAGTATGGCAAAATTATTGTTAGAATGATAGGTGTAGACCACATT
Source organism: Sycophaga agraensis (assembly GCA_018906755.1). Taxonomy (NCBI): domain Eukaryota; kingdom Metazoa; phylum Arthropoda; class Insecta; order Hymenoptera; family Pteromalidae; genus Sycophaga; species Sycophaga agraensis. The sequence continues at coordinate 3,239,775 of JACCIE010000003.1, forward strand.
ATGTTGTTATCTCTGAGATTGTATACTTCTCGTGGACCATTACGAATGTAGTTGTTACTTGTTTGTTACAAGTTATTACATGGCTTGCTCCGGCCGGAGCCCGAATTGCCTATGGCACTATTCGAGTCCTTGATACCTCTAGGAAGGAGAGTAGCGTTGTGCATCAATAAGCAATATAATCTTGATCCAACACAGAAAGGCATTGTAAACCATATGTAGAAGAATATTCATTTGTACGTTGTAGGATCGCACATCCGAGCCTATCCTACTCATCGTTATTTACAAGATCCTTCACACATTATTTACAGAACTCTTTAATCTATTAAATGAACTGCACAAATTTTTGAATAAATATACGATAATAAGATAATGTTCGATGAACTGACTGCTGATCTGTGCAAAGATAATGCACACTTTTTACATAGTGAACAAAACATTATTGTGATGTAACATTGAAGCTGTCTGCTTCGGAGCCTATTGTGGTTCTTTCTTTTATAACTGTATAAATAGGGTAGACCGCGATTGTTTAATGACATTTAATCTGAATTTAATGGGGTATTAGTGGCTCAACTCAGTGAAAAATATATTTTTTCAAACGGAATGCCCCCTTTGGATTGGTATTTGATAATACAGAAGGACAAAACAAACTTAATATCTGCTAAACTAGGACTAGGACTTGACTTCCTTGATTATGCTTAATTGATTTTGACAGCTATGACAAAATCTGATGTTAATTGCAGAATTCATGATTGCTTTGCTAATCAGTTAATCTTGAGGTGTGAAGATCCTTCACCCTCTTTAATCCTCTGTAATCCTTAACCTTCTTAACCTTCTCCAAACTGGTTACGAATAGAGTATTTTAATCGAAACCTACACGGTAAGATTGATCGAACATATATGAAGTGTTATTAAAAAAATACAGATTACACTGCTATTACACTTTTCGACTTTAACAAGGCGTTTTTTGGAACTATCTTTCCTACTCGACATTGGGACTATAAGAGATATATAGGCGGCAGGGTGGAAATGTGACGAACATGAAAAAGTCCCGAATATGCAAAAGTACCGAATGCGCAGAAGTTATGACAGCTGAGCGCGGCCGAGATGAAAATAACCGCATTGACGTTGTGAACCACCCGCATAGCTGAAGTAATGCAGGAATCGTATGAAGCGTTATCGCAGGAATATTACTACAATGATTTCTTGTTGAGTTGGTAAGTACGAAAAAAGTAAGTGTACGTTATACAGGTCACCCGTCCCGTACTCTGCAGAAATAGAAAATATCATTCGGCTCAGCTTATGCATACTCTGCTCGATTTTTCTTTTGCTACTTTTATATCAATGTTTTTGAATAAAATGTATAACCAATTGTTTTTTGCAGAGTACGGGACGTGCGACATGTGTAACGTACACTTACTTCTTGTGTACTTACCGACTCAACAAATCATTATGGCAATACTCCTGCGATAACGATCCATGCGATTCCTGCATTACTTCAGCTGTACGGGTCGATCACAACGTCAAAACAGTTAGTTTCATCTTGACCACACTTGGCTGTCATGATTTCTACGCATTCCGTACTTTTGCATATTCGGGACTTTTTCATGTTCGTCATATTCCCACCATCCCTAAAGGCTCTACTCGGAAGGAACTACTTAAAATGAAATACGAAATATGAATAATAGAGTTAGTATAAGTTCCTTAGAACTTCCAAGTTAATTTCCTTTAGAACAATGTTAAAATTTCTTACTTCTACGGTTTTTGTTCTTATAATTATAAATAGTGAACATTTAAAAAAAAACAAAAAATGCTTTATAGAATTTTTCAACGGAACCAAATTAACAAGTTATATTTATGCAAAAGTATATCAAAAACTATATAAAAACATGTAAAAACAATATAATAACAACAATTTTTTTCTATCCTTTGTGACTTAATACTTGAACTGTAAACATATGTATTACATATACATTCTTGACAAACCTTCTAATCTTATCTCAGAAAAGAAGTTTCAAGAAGCGAGTAATAAGAGTTCTTAAAATATTCTAATTAATTTTTAACATTACTAAAAATATCTAGTTGATATATTTGAAAAATAGTTTACGTTTCGTTAAGAATAATTATCTATTCTAAGTGGAATATATATTAAATACGTTTGAATAAGTATACCATATTAAGTATATACTAAACGAGCTAAATATTCGTTTGTTCGTTTACTTACCAATACTTGGTCTATAAACCATGCACGGAAAATTTACACTAGATGCTCGTTTTCTGACGAGTTCCTCAGAGAAGGCTTTTGAAAAAGTGTAAAAATTAGGCCACGGCTCGCAAAGCATCTTAGAGGCATTTTTATGCAAGCCGTTCTTCGAGAATGATTCCGCATTGATCATATCATGTATAACCTTAAGATCTCCAGATGTATCATAAAACTCTTCATCGATATATTTGCGGTAACAATGCGAGTATGCTGACGAAACATACACGAAACCCTTGAGCCTCTCGCATTCGCATGCGAGGTCGAGTATATCCTGTGTTGACAGGATGTTAATACGAAAAGTTGTTTTCAATGGCAGATTAAAGCGTGTCACCGCCCCATTATGGATAATGATATCCGTTTCCTTGATTATTAGACGTCGATTTTCCTCCGATATTCCCAATCTATCGAGTTCTAAATCCCCTTCCATCACCAAAACTTTGTGGTGGAAATCTGGCTGTTCATCCCGTAGCTTATTAAACATCTGTTCTTAAAAAAATTCCGTCTTTTATGGTTTTATTATGTACTTGTAATGAATGATCAAAGAGCATAAAAGGAAATTGTTCGGGAAAAATTACAATTTTCTTGATAGGCAATTACTTTTGAATTAGTAAACAAAACAAGGAAGATTATCTAATTTTCTAATGCTACTTTTTTATCAATTAAAAACTATTGCACCGTATATCTATCTGAAAAGACCATCTAATGGATCTTAAAAAGTTTTTTAAGCATGTATATTTGATTATTTTCAAATTTGTTTTACTCGACTAGAATCTTTGACAAAAATGAGTCAAAAAAACATAACTTTTTTATTTTCATTTTTCAAAGCATTTATTCGAAGTTTTCTATAGCACAACCTTTTTTGGAAAATAGTCTTTATTATAAGACTTTATATTGTAAACAAAAATTGTTAAACAAACGTGTGCATTTAGTCTGCATTAAAAAAATGTTTACAAAATACAGACAAAGGTTAAAGTTAATTAGGGACTATTTTTGACATTTTTTTATTTTTTATTTTGAAATCATTACTGTTCTGTATACTACTTTTAACAGAAAGACTAACTAGTTTTTAACACTGTTATTCATACGAGTTATATAATTAATTGACGATTAAAACTGATTACAATCAGTTGCTTTAGCATATGATCATTATTCCAAACAAGAGATTGTGTTATATTTTGGTATTATTTATTTATTGGATAAATCTTATAAAAGTGCAGTTCATTGATAATATAGATAATTTCGTTAGTGAAATATACGCGAAAAATTATTAGTGCTAATGTATTGTATTGCATGCGTGTTTCCTAAATGCATTCAAATATATGGTAAACAGTATTATTGTTGCATACAATGAATGATGAATTGCTGCTGATGTGAAGAATATTGCTAAATGTTACATGTAAATGTATAATGTAATGTTTATATGGAAAAATAGTTATTCTTATTATTGTTGGTATTATTATGTATTTTAAATATTTTTTATTGCAAAAATACTTTCAAACTTATATTTATATCTATTGGAAAATTCTACATTGTAAGTATCTTAAATGTAATTTTGGTGTACTTTTGATTGCTTATTATTTCATAAATAGCAATATTAAAGAATAAAAAAATGAATTTACTTAAAAATTTAATTCTTATTATTAAACTGCATTTAGTAAAATATTATTTGTATTTTTATATTTGAAATTAAATAAAATACAGAAAGGACTTTAAATTCATTTAAAATATCAAACCCAATGGTTCTGTACAGATCCGTTTCTAGTAGGTCTTATTTATGTCTAATTTTAATTTATTTTACTAAGAATAATAATTTTTGGTCGTAATGACGTTTCTTCATTAAATAAAAATAGTTGCTCGTAAACAAAATTAATTCGTAAACCCAAATCTAACGTAATTCTAAAAGTGATTACAACATTTCACGTAGATATAAAAAGTAGTGAATCATTTTTTTATTAAGTACTTTCTACTAGGGCGCACTTGAATATTTATTTAAAATATGAAAACAAAAAATTGTCATTGGTAAATTGTCAGCTATCCAAGATAATATATAAATCTTTATTTTTTTAAAAAGCATCAATAAAAAAAAGGTTTCTTTAAATACTCACAGGATGCTGGAAATACTTCTTTATTATCTCATGAGGCGAAACGCCATTTTTTCCTCTTACATGCATGAAAATTTTTTTAATACCAGAAAGATTCCTGAGTAACTTCTCAATTAAGCATTTCCCTAGGAATCCAGTAACGCCTGTGACGAAAACAGTTTTACCCTTGTAGAATTCGTTAATATTGCTCACATACGATGATAAGTCAGGTTCCTCAGAATAGTAATCCAATTTTTTATAGATTTCATCGAGTTGAGTGGTCATTTTGGCTATAGATATAGATCCGTGAAAAATAAATAAGAAATATGTGAACAAGAAAAAAAATTAAATTTTTACTAAACGTAATGTTTTACAAAAGTGGTTTTAAAAATGTGTATTTATACAATTTTATATATTTCAATGCTAATGCCAAATTCTACAACATCTATTTGCAAAATTTTTGTTGATCTAAATAAACTAATACATTTTTTTAATAAATTGAAACTACAAAAACAAACTAATGGGTTTTTAAATTTTACGCAAAATATACTCCAAGACTATGCACACGAAGAATGAATAGAACTAAAACATGGATGAGTCGCAGAACTTTATAGAGAGAATTTTTATGATGATGTGTGAGAATTTAGATTACAATGAAACTTAGCATTTTACTGAAGAAAGTATAATTCTTAAATAATCTTTTAAGAATAAAAACAAATTTTTATAACAACAATAAAAGGTGTATTTTAATTAATTTAGATTTTGAAATTCTATATAGTGAATCTAAAAGCCGTGCAGTAAAAACCTGATCAACAATTAGTTAAGCATAATAGCAAATATTTGCTATTTAACATTAAAACGGTAATTAGACCTTTAAACACTCACTTTTAAATCTTAGTGCTGACAATATTCGCTTTATATGGAAATAAAATCAATATTAATTATTCTTGAAATCAAAAAAAAAGACGCATAATTTAATAAATAATTGCTCAAATGCTAGTCATATGAAATATTATTATGTTCTTGCTGATTGTGGTGTCATTGAGGTAACGAATTAATAAACAGCCTAACGCAAGGACCACCGGATCTTCGCTGGATAATTATATACAAGTTTTTCAATTGTACGCACATACCTAAACATCTCGGAACCTAATCGCGCTCGAAAACATTTTTGATTAAACTTTCAGGCTTATTTGAAAGTCGACTTTTTCAATAAGAATCCCTTTTTGACTGAAACTGAAAGCGGGAAAATTTTCCTGTTCAATGGCATAATTAACATTGGGCTAAGTAAGCTAAAATTGATGTAAAACTGCTGTAAATTTTTTTATCAGTTTCTGGAAGTCAAATGTTACATTTGACGATGACCATATACCTGACCTTCAAATTTTTTAAGAACTTTACAGTCCAGTCAGTGAAGGCAAGACACTCGTGTCAAACTAGCGAGGGTAAGATATACTGATGTCGGGCTGTGCTGATGACTAGAAACCCTGGCTTCTAAAAATTAACGTGTTAGAAATATCCTTCAATATACGAATGTATTTGGCTCAGAAGGGAAGGAAAAACTGTGACGAAGATGGATAAAACCTTGTCTGAAGAGTTGCGAAGGAAAAAGCAGAGAGCGCTATGAAGCACGATAGAATTTTGCCACCGCAAGGCACTGTCTCGCCAGGTAGTGACATCTGTAATCAGCACACATGGTTACGCGTCAATCGGCCCGCGATAAAGTTGCGCAAAACCAATAATTTTGTAATCTTGAACTCCTCTAGGGATACTACCCTGATTTTGAGGTTTGGATTCTTGATAGTTAAGTTAGTGACTTCCGTTCCCAGCCAAGTTTCAAAGTCTTTGTTTTCGCAGATAACTACAACTGCTCCCTTCCTGGGAAAGAAATCCCTTAAAAAACGGTGTGCAAAATATCCCTCTTCAATCCTACATATACTCGCTATTATTGTCCTCTTCATCTGAGAAAAAGATATCTTCATGCATCAACTCACCAAGGTATTTATCACATGTTACTATTAGTATTACCCTCGGCAGGTGGGATGACATATTAGCAAAGAATCTTTCTCTCAGAATCTGTTCAGCTTTGCGTCTCTTGAGCAGTTTGGTTTGGTCCTGTTTTGTGAACCACATGTTTGTGAAAGCCAGCCTTCATAAGTACCGGCTTATTAATGATCAGTAAGACGATGAACATCCACATAACGATTTATCTTGAATCTAGCCTCCTAAATCGCTTCAAATGCTCTTGGAATGCCCGTGTTCATACTAAGATTGCGCAAGTACGCGTAAACATTCAAGTTTACTTCATCCATTTCTTTTTCTTTTTCAGCTAAGCGACTGATACACCGGAGCTGATACTTGCACCATCCACACCATCTTTTCTTTCTTTTAATCCACATCATTTTTTTCTCCATCTTTATCTTGCTCAATGACGCCCGTTGCCCATCTTCTAAGCACTCATTGAGTACACAGTTCGAATCTGCTTAAGGTTATTTTTTCATGGTGTTCCGACAACGGGTGACACCTGAAGCTCGCCTTTGTTTGAAATGCTCTCACAAAATTACCAAACGCCTCTCCTTCCTTTGGCGTAACTCCCGCGATTCTCTGACCAGAGTTCTACTATTCTCGCCGTCTCATAGCAATCTCCTCGACTCGCATGCTAACGCTAACTCAACGTAGCAGCCGCTTTAGACTTTAATTCACTAGGAAGGGGTAGGAAACGTAAATGAGTTTTTTTTTATTTTTTATTCATCAAGAATAATTACTTACACATTTTCAAGACATTATTTTGTGCAAGAATGATACTAAAATTATACTGGCTAAATTTATTTACTGTACCAAACGAATGATTAATGATTACTGATACTGTTTTAAAAGTCTAATTATTTAATTTATTTACATTATTTGTAATAATGTAAGCTAAATATTTTTAAACTTTAAATAAATTTTAATATATTTACATTCTATTATATTGAAAGTAAATGTTCGAAATTCAACAACGCATACCAATTTTTCGTTAATATTATGTCATGTACACATAGTCGAGCATTCATACTATTATAATTAAAATAAAGTATAATATACCCGAACCAATCACTACCGAGTGAGTGAGTTCAGTTGCTCGCTAGACTCTAGGCTACAAAGGTCTCTCGTATGTAAATATTCTTATTACATACAAGGGGCGAGAGAAAATATATATACAGTAAAGATCACGTTGGAGCTTCATTCGAGAAAAGCCTGGTTTCTGTCTTTCCTCACTGCAATCCAATTTATTATTTATTGTGTCTTTTGCATTTATAAATACGCTATACTGCATTCATTGGTAACAAAAAATATTTTCTAATATTAACTTATAATAATTGATTACAACACTAACATTTGAGTCACCTCTACGGACGTACCCAAGTGTCGAAATGTACTGTAGGAAATAGCCACCCGGAATACAAGTAGACTACCAAGGATACCGGGAACAACTTTGATGTCAAAAGAAATGAAAAGGCGGATAGACTCGCCGGCAGGAGCGCAGTGGAACTTCGTGCGGAGCACTGTGATGTGGCTGTGTCCATCCCTAAAATAAATAAAGGTCTAAAAGAATAGCTTATAGTTACGAACCAATGGCTAAATAGTATGGTGTCAGTGGGCTGACAATGTTGAGATTTGTGATGGGGTGAGTAACCCAGGTGCTGAATAAGCACGTCGGGGCCGTTACCTATCACTTCTGGCATACAGACGATGCCCGCAATTAAGTGGCAATAACATTATAGCATATAATGCGCATTTCTTACTTTTGGTTTAAAAGAATTAAACTTTTGCCATTGAAATCATTGCTCTTATTATAAAAGTTGTAAGTGAAATACAGTCCCAAATTAAAGTCGACCATATTTTCATTATGTGTAATATTGTTACACGATTACCGTTGTTTATATTTATTTACGCTAATTCAGGAAGCTTGTAATATATTCAAACGTCGTATAGATATATAGGCTCTGTGGATCTCGCAGTGGCTCGCCCTCGATCATGTGGATTTAACGTGTAAGAGATGTCCTTTCAGAAAGCTCTAGCCGCCTTGGCTCAGGATCAAGGAGGCGAGAATGTGCTCGTCAGATAATTCGTAGATATGCGAGGAGATCTGCGTGTTCGCTTTAGCTGCTTCCTCGTCGGGTCAAAAAAATGCGCCAATGTCAGTATGCGCGAGGCAAACTCTCGTCAAACTCACGAACTTATATATAAAAAAACAATTATTAACGTATTTATTCTGCGATTTTCCTCTTTTACAAAATTAATAGACTCAAGAATAATGTAATTTCATTCGATAAGTCAGTTTCACACTCAAAATAATATAAAAATTACTTTAAACAAATAAATATGTTTAAAAACAGAAATAATAATACTATGAACAATAAACAAAGACGAATAAAAAATAAACGTATTACTACAAATGTTTTGTTTACGATAAAAAGTAGCGAAAAGATAATTAAAGGAATATGAATGTAAAGGAGGATTAAATGATTAAAACAAATATTACTTTAAATGTTTATCTCATAACAAGAGTCTATGCAACAAACTGTGTACAGAGGACACACATACAAGCCTTCTATAGGCTCAATCAATTGAGTTCTACAAAAATCATTGCTGTCATTCAATTTTCCATTTACAACTGTTGTTTTTACACTTATAATAAATCAGATTTTCGCCTTAAAAAATAATCTTTAGCAAAATGAATAAATTTTATTTATATTTAACAGAACTGTTATTTAATGATAGATATATTCAATGATTAAAAGCATTATTAATTTATTGGAAATTAATTTTAAATTCATTGTAAACTATAAATATATCTGAACAAAGTTTAAAAATGAACTAATACTTTGTTCTGTCATTTACTTGTGTGAACTCGTTGATTGTTTCTCTTAAAAAGCAAAATGTGTATATGTATGTTTATATTTGAAAACCAGCTTTGCGAAATGACAAAAATGATTCTATGAATCTAAAACAAATTTCATTTTATGAAAACACCTTTTCATTATCTGTTTATTTATCTAAACAAGCCTTGTAAAAATATTTTCTATGCACTTTGGAAATGTATTATGTGTATAAGTCATCTCTCCTTTAACGTCATCAATACAAAACTTTACGATAAATAAAAAGATACGAAAATTCGTTTTGTTTTCTTAATAACTATATTATGCATCACTGAAACGATTAAAGTAAGTAGATATTCGAAAACGACTTTCTCCATAAATGTAAAATGCTTGATGAAATATACACTTCAGAGATCAAAGGGACGGTGGTATTTTCTGAATTACAAAAATTTCACATTACAGCGGAATGTTCAGTTGTTTCCTCTGAGGTGCTTAATCTTTGATAATTGTTAGGTGTCATTTGATAAATCCCTTCCTCGTGCTTAAAAATCCTAATTTTACGCCCTTCGTGGTTTGGTACCTTTGATGATCGTTGGTCGTCCTTTAATAAAACCCTTCTTTCTTCTTGAAGTCTGAAAATCAATCATCCCCCTACATCTTCAACAAAGTTTTCGACTTTTCTTTATATTATAAAAATATAAAACGATACGAGAGAATAAGGATCTCTTGAAATCGTCCTGTAAACTAATTATTTACCTTTCTACTGATATACGAGCTTGTTTGATGACTTACAATTGAACGCTTCGATAATGGTATTCTTGGTCGGTTAAATTCTTTTGGTTTCTTGACCCTAAATTTGCAATGACAAAAGAAAATGAAAAATATTGTGTTATATATGTTTAAAATCTACTTTTAAAAAAATTCATTAATAAATTCTATAAATTCAGAAACTGAAAGCATCAAATTTATTTACCTATACACTCTTACAAGCCAATGTTCAGTAGTGTAGGCTTCTTCTAAATGCGTAAGTTTGAAGTTCTTGTTACCAATCTCAGCATTGCGTGATCTGTCGTAACCAGGAGGTGTACGATAATCCATTTGTACTTCTCCAAACCGGAAGTAGCAGAGTTTATACATAAGTGAGTTAAGAAGCGTTGGTGAACCTTCAGAATCAACACGGAATTCTCCCTTTTCTGTATAGTAATCGCTTTCCCGGATATCCTGAGGATGTTCACCTTCAGCAATTCTGACCATCCAAAGAAATTTGTTAATATCATCTCCAGAATAACCAATCATTCCACCAAATATGACTAGTACATAATCAACGTCAAGAGACATCATTATATCATAAGCTGCAGTTTCATTGGAACTCATTGCTTTTCCTACTAAGGCAATATGAGAATTATTCCAAGTATTATTATCTACGAGAGTTGTTCTAGAAAAAGACGTTTTTTATGTTATTAAAGTTTACTATTATTCCAATTAAGAAGATGATAAAAATAGTTTAAGGAAGAAGTTTCATTACCTATTAGCCATACCAGCTATTTGATATCCATAATCCCACCAGCTCATCACTCTAGCATCAACATGAGTATTTTGAGCTAACCAATAGTAAGCCTCACGAAAATCGTCTAGAATGGCTCTGCCACCTTCATTATTATAAGTTGCTAAGACGATAGATGGGCTCGAGTAAGCATTGCTTGTTACCCAGGTACAATGCACCGTGAACATCATCATCAGCATTAATATGAAAATAATAATACCGTGACGCATATTGGGACCAAGACCATCACCGTTACCCTTCGGCTTTTCATGTTTCATTCGTCTGAGTTTTCCAGCCTTATCATATAAGGCGCGCCCTGGGCTTCTTTCTTGCTCTTCTTCACTTTCCTCTTCACTCACGTTCATACCATTGTTCTCATCACGGTCTTCTTCTTTTAAGATAAGTTCTAGAAGTCCACTGAATGCGATTCCAGCAAGCATACAAACAACTGGTGTCAATGTTAGCATTAAACGCACCATTACACCAGCAAAATAAACCGCACTGATTGCATACAATATCACTGAAAACAAATTGAATATTATTTTGTTATATCTTGCCGTTAAATATATTTTAGTATATACGTAATTAGAAAATTTAAGAAAACATGATATAATTATATAAAAATCTATCAGTCAGTAACAGATGTCTTACCAAAAACACGTTCATCATTGACATGTTTAATGCAATACCAAAGGCCAACTGGGAATGTTGTAACAAGTATGTGTAAATCAAAAAAGAAACTGAACCAAGTAGTTGGTTGATGCTCCGATACAGAAGCAATTATGGGAATGTGAATTTTAGCATAGCCTGTGTCCCATAATGAATAAAATCTTCCACTCCATGGCGCCACAAAACCAGCATAAGTTAAACCAATTAAGATAAGCAAAAACACAACTGCAATACCAGCTACTACACCACCAAAATACTTAATTTCTGTCTTTGTCATAAATGTTCTAAGATACCTAAAAGTAAAAAATTATATTTAAATAATAATTTAAAAATGTATTGATTTTTAGAAAAGAACATATTGACAAATAAGTTATTTTCATAGTAAACAATATTAATATTACTTTTGAATAAAATAAAAATAAAATTCATTAAAATGTATTGACTCACTTTAATGCACCAATGAGAATTATTAAACAAAATACACCACCAGCAGCCATATGTTCAGATGTTCGAATTGGTTGAAAACCGACAAATGGGATTTGCATACTGAATAACAATCCCAAAATATAAAATGTAGTATAACTTGTAAAAAGACGTTGGCTGTAGCGATTCATAATGAGGAGTGCAAATACATGCAGAGGTATTAAGTTAATTATGAAAACATATCCTCCCCAAGCAGATACCATGTAGAAATAGGAAAGGGCAGTCATAGAGGCCCACAAAATTGAACCCGTTTTAACAGATTTAACCCACAGATAATAAGTAAATTGTAGTGCAAAAATAGCAATCCCTTCATTATCGTAACTACCAGCTACTGATCTTGAGATATAACCAGGAACAATGGCAATAAAGCAGGCAGCAAACAATCCTGCACCAGCTGACCATAATTCTTTTGTAAGATAATAAGTAGAAATTGCTGTTAATCCACTAAATATTGGAGCCAAAAATACACAAATATCTCTAATATGAATTGGTATATTAAGTGAGTGAAGAATGTAATGTATGGATCCTGATGTGATCATTAAGCCTGGATATACTGTTCCTCCAACAATTCTTCCTAGTGGATACCATGCTCTTTCATCGAACCAATTTAAAAAGTTGTAAAAGCCATGTTGAACCATATATGCTGTAGATCGGTAATTAAACCTAAAAATATATAAATATCAAGTTATTAATTATAGTTATTTATTAAAGATTGTAATTAATAGACTCATAAATAAACTTTTAAATTAGATTGTGAAATTTCTAAAATGCAAATTATTTAAGAAAAAATTAATTTAATGTAAATATACTAATGTATTTGCATATTAAAATGCAACAGAATCATCAATATGTTTTTATGTTATGAAAATAATAATATTTAAAAATCAAATGAAAATAGTTTACTTGCCACGTTAAAGTTTTAGCTTTGTGATTAGGGTGTTATAATGAGCGATAAAAAATGGTTGTATCAAACAAGAAAAGACTAAACTTAATTTTTTTGGGATTAAACAAAACTTAAATTTAAAATAGAAAATTGAACAAAACAAACGGTATAAACACATGGCCCATGTGAACTTATTCATACCAGGGATCGAACTCGTGTATAATGCTCTCAAAGCGTATGACAGCGAAGAGCCGGGACGCAAAGCCGGAGATCCAGGCAAGTAGCAGGATGGTGAAAGTGATGAGAGAACTAAGACCTGCGGCGTTCGTCAACGTGGAGGACTTAACTTGCTTGGCAGCAGGCTTCTTATCGGGAAAGAGAACCTTTTTGCCGCTTGCAGGCGAGGCTGACTTCCCCGCCGCAGTCGTCGTCGTCGTGGTCCTGCTTCGTTGCATCTTTCTTGCGCTAGAGCCTTCTTGTTCGTTACCGGCCTCTGTCACTACGTTTCTCTCTGGAGACGGTTGGACCTAAAGCCACGAGATCTCCATAAGGGCCCTATTTCCTCGTGCTATGTCCTCGAGTATCTTCTCAGACCCTCGTCGACACGTAGCAGCAAACCAAGCAGACCGCACATAAGCCGCGTAACCGTAAGGCCTGATCCAGTCCGGACTCCGGTCCGATGGTCGTTGCACACACGCAGTCATTCAGTGGCACCACATCAGGGGAACAAATCAACGAAGCGCGCATGCACGCTCTCGGCAGTTAAACGGGGCAGTTGCTGTGGCTGGCTATGATAGTTGGACACGTCGAATGCCGGCGTCATAGTAGCCAACTTAATCCGGCCAATAACATTTCTTAGAGTAGACTGCTTACCGCATATTGGGTCATTTCGCACTTTCGGCATTTCTGCACCCACTCCTATAATCATAAATTTATGTTTATAATGTAATGCAATAATTATTTTTTAAAGCTTTTGTATTAAATATTCTCAAATTTCTTTATGATAGTTTTTTTTATTAAATCGTATTTACAGGCGGATCGTATTAAAGCCTGTATAATAAGAGGAACATGCACTGCTTGAAATTTTTATTTAACCATTTCTGCGAAATATTTACTTTTTTTAAATATCTAGTTATATTCTCACAAAGCTTTTGCTATTTAATTACACAAAGACATTTTAAAGTATTAGGGACAAGCGTTTATTAGTAAATACTTTTATCTCATATTTTTAAGTTCTCAGTTGAGGTTTTGTTTTAGTTCTTTTAGGTTTCGAATCTCCGATCCGACATCCGAGCCTCAACCGGAGCTCCAGCTCCACTAGTAATATAATGCAGTTCTTAGTGATCTAATGTTCGGTTGACATATAATTTATAAATTACAGCTGATCACATTGACCGATAGACTTTTTAAAAATACAAAATAGCTCGAAAATGCTACAATAAAACTTATTCGTTTTAATTTTATATAATGCAATTTGGTTGAAGCTCAAAAACATTTCTTACCTCGTTGACTCACCTAATTTGAATTTTATATGGCAAAATCTAGAAATTCATATTCTCTCCTACTATGATATAATTTTTAACAATATAAGCATCCTTTTGGCCTTAATGTTTCTTTACCGAAATAACTATATTAAAATGTTCGTTTACAAACTCTGTTTAATAATTAAATTAACATAAATGCAAATATTCAAAATCAGCTTACAGGTTTATACCTCGATATATATATATATATATGTATATGTAATACTACGGCTAGTATACTTAATTGTGTGAAAATAATTATATTCAGCGTAATGTATAATAATTACTAAATATTGTAAATGGTTTATCATTTGCGTAAATAACATGATTTTAAATATACAATTAAATTACATACAGCAGTTTAAATAACTTGCCTGTTAGATCTAAAGATAAATATCGACCTTGATCGTAAAGTCGAGTAATACTCATATAAGTAATAGGTACAAAAAATGGTCCTTACGTAGTCGTTCGTAATAACATTTTCATCATGTCTCGCATACGAAAAGTCCAAGGTTATATATTAAGGTTATAAAAACCTTTGAGAAAAACCTTAAATATACAACCTTAAATAAATAAGTATTATGTTTAAAATTTATTCGTTTGAATAAGCTTGAAATTGGTATACTTATAAAATAATGTTCATTTGAACTAAATTGCAATGTTATTACTGAAAAATAAAAAATAAGATACATATTTTATTATCATATTAAATTATCATTATTTTTTAGAATAAATTATCTTGCTACTTATTTTTATTCTTTTATTATATTTTATATTTTATAATTTGTTATAAATTAATTTACTTATATTATGTTAATAATTTTTAAATACTATGCAATAAGATAAAATACAAATTTAATATCAATAATAAATAATATTTAATTTATTTAAATTTTTTAAATTACGTTAATACTTTAATTAATTTTTTTAATTTAAGCATCTTAGGTTTGTCATCTTGGTATAAACCAATACAAATTAACATTGTATGTTAATATGCCTAAATATTAAGAGAAAAGTTTAATAAAATAATGTGAGATACCTTTTTATCATCAACTTTGACTCGGTAATCGCATTCGCTATCGTTACAAATACAGCAAACTCAAATTGGTTAATACGAAAAACTGATTCTAAAGCTCTATTATATATTTATGATACATAATTTATATGATATATAATTTAATAATTTAATACTATATAACAAAAATGAGATAGAATGCGAGAATTATGTTTCTAATAAAACAATCATAAATACACCCTTTTGCAATAGTTTAAAAATAATATCCAATTACACCGATTGATGAATTATTGATGTTATTTGGTATTTATACAATCTTTTTGACAAGTAGAATACACTTAATATTAAAAAACTATAAAAAAAATCGCTACCAAACTCTCGTATACATTCAACTTTTAAAAAATAAAAAAAGAAATAAAAACTTTTTGCATAAAAATATTCAACAAAAATCGAGATAACTCTGGAGTTAATTATTTAAAAGATATTTTTTGGTTTAATTAGCTCCAGCTTTTCGTGTTGATATATTGATTGAATTGAAACATTGTTTGAAAAAATGTTTGAAACATTGGTATTTTTAAGATATGATTGCAAGCTTCTATACGGTATATGCATATCGCAACTTTTATCAGCATGGGCGTCTGTGAATTGATAATCGCTAAGTAAAGATAGATTATTATTACTAATCAAGATATCTGTAATGGTAGAAACAACTATCTAGCATGAGATAATAATTTTTGAGATCTACAATAATATAGCAAATAATTTAGTGTTGGTAGAACGAACAGTTGTATCATATGTGATATAGACTATACGCTATGGTATATGTTTTAGAACACAGCTTGTAAGCATTGTACATATATATACATAATTATCGTCCCGGCGAAAAAGTCAACCGCAGTTTCACGTCTCACAAGCAAGGCTCTTCATTTCATTGAGAGAGTGGTCATCAGTTTCAATTCATAACCATATAAGTTGTTGGCTTTTGTTGTGTGTCGTCGGCAACTTGGTCAATCGAAGAAAGAGCAGACGATATACACGCTTATTTTTAAAGGATTTAATTGTTATATGTATCTATATTAAGCAGGATGAAGAGTTTTGTGCATCAACAGCATATGACAAAATAAGTTTAGGTAAATACAAGTTAGGTAAATCAGTTTTTTTAACTTATTATCAATAAAGCGTCTTACTATTGGTATTGTGTATTAATTTACATTCAGAAAAAATTTGATATAATTAACTTTTTTGTAATTTTTATTTGAAGGATTAAATTAATTTAAACATTTTTTAAAAAAGTGTATTTATTCGAAATTTGTAAGTTTGCTTTGTACTAAAATAACAAATTGATTAATTATGAACCAAATTATTATTTTTTGTTACCTTATTTTTTGTTATTTAGTATAAAAATAGCTCTGATAACAACTGCAATAAAACTATACATATGATTTAAAATCAATGATTATTTATATTTTCAGATAAACTTTTAATTGAACTCATGGAAAATGTGGTCCAACTTTATTCAGTACTGTAAAGATCCTCATTTAGTTGCTAAAATTCAAGAACTTTTTGGTGTTGAAATTCATTACAGTAAAAATAATGCTATTGTTAATTCAAAAGATGACTGTCTAAGAAATGATGAAAGAAATGGTATCAATGATATAAATCCTAATTCCGTGTTAAAAACATATTCAATTCATAAAAATGAAAATTTATCTACGAGATATAATAAGAAAGTCATAGAATCAAATAATAAAGCATCTGTCACAATTAGTACTGAATGTACAAAACCATTTGTAATAAGAAATCACTTTTGGTACTATTTATTTCTTTTTGGTACCGAATTAGGAGATGAATTATTTTATTCAACATTTATACCATTCTGGTTTTGGAATATTGATGGATCTGTTGGGCGTAGAATTGTTCTTGTATGGGCAATTATTATGACTGTAGGACAAAGTTTAAAAGATATTATATGTTGGCCTAGACCTCCATGTCCACCAGTTGTAAGATTGCAAAACAAATGGTCTTTGGAATATGGAATGCCATCAACTCATGCTATGATTGCTGTATCAATACCATTCAGTGTTATTTTATTTACTATGAATAAATATATTTATTCTTTCTCAGTTGGTTTAACAGTAGCAATTTTGTGGTAAGACTCAATTATTATAAACTTTGTTATAAAAATTATTTTTTAAATATTGAACAAAATATTCTATATTAATATTGTACAAATGATCATTTTTATAGGTGTACTTTAATTTGTATAAGCAGAATATACTTAGGTATGCATACAATATTGGATGTCATAGTTGGATTACTCCTAGCAATCTTAATGATGATTCCCTTAGTCCCATTGGTAGATGCAATAGACTATTACATTCTTACAAATAGTTGGGCTTTATTAATATTAGTATTTATTAGTATAGCAACAATAATTTATTACCCTTGCAGTGATAAATGGACACCAACAAGGTACATATTTTTAATTTAACAAAAATCTAAACATATTAAATGATTTTTAGAATTATGATTAAATTGTATTATATATATTATAGTTATATTTGTCATTATCAAATCAAAAATATTCCAACAGAGGAATATTTCATGAGATTCACAGATGCTGCTTACTCTTTAACATTGTCATTAATCATATTTCTTTTACAGAGGAGATACTACTCTTGTAGTTTCTGTAACAACTGGAATTCATGTTGGTTTCTGGTTGAATTACAAAATTGGAGCTCTTATAAAACCAGAATTCCCTCCTCCTTATAATATTATGTGGCCATCAAGTTCAATGTTTAGCAGAATAATTTTACGAACTATTCTTGGTTTTTGTTGTGTTTTAAGCACTAAAGCTATTGTTAAAACTCTAAGTTATTCCACTATATGCACCATATTACGAATTAACTCAAAAGAACTAATGCTCAGTGAAAATTCTTTAGAGAATAAAAACAAGATACTAGTCGATTTAATTTACAAATATATTGCTTGCTTTATGATAGGTTTTGAAACAGCTTATTTATTACCAAATGTTTTTACTATGGTGGACATAGGACGTTCTACTTTCTACACAGAACTTTGAAGTTGTAAATAGCATTAAAACTTTTTTTATCAATAACTATAATGTTAAATCTTAATATTTGTTAATACATAAATAAGGTATTAAAGAAAATTCATGTTCAATTCTAATATTTTGTATTTTGAAATTATGTATTTATTTTCGTTTTGGAATATATGTTACATAAAAAAGATTACTTCTATTCATTTTTATTTACAAAAATAATGCCTTTCTTAATTTCTAGTATTTAGTTGAACAAAGTATACTAATTAATAAATGATATATTTATTTGTAATATGTAATATTTTTCTTAGTTTATTCTTCTTTTATAGGTAATGTTAATCGCAGGATCTACAACATAAATAAAATATAATTAAAAGTTAATAATATTTTGTATTAATAAAAATAACAGTCAAAAATACCTGTAATACATTATCATATTTTGCTTTAACGAAATTACTATCAATACAGTGAGGTATGAATGTATCAACTACAATTTCATTTTGATGCATAATCATAATACGATTTTCCCCAACATCTAATGTAATATCTGTAATAAGTAATGAAGGTAAATAAAATAGTCCAATTAATTTGTTTTGATCTTCTGACTGAAGTATAACGTAGTTATCAAATTTTCCATCATCCTCATAGTTAAGATCATCTAAACTTTGATTGCTATTTTCTTTTTCATTATTCTTTAATTGTTTTTCATCATTCACACTTTGTTCCAATTTTTTATTTCCATTTTTTCTGTTAGTTGTGTTATTGTTTTGTTTAATTTCTACTTTATTCCTAGTTTCTTGACTATCAAGAACTTGAATTAATGGACGCTTAATCGTTGGTATCCTTGGCCCTCGATCTTCAATTGTAAATGTATCAAGGGATCCCATTACCTATTAAATATACATAATTTTACATAAAACTTATAAATTAAAATAATTATTAATTTTATGAAATAGACCTTCTTATTCTTTAAAATAACATATTTTGAAGTATTCAGAGATTTGTTATATTTGTCATTAATGGATTCTAAAATTGCTGCAATAGTAAAATGCCAGAAATGTGGTTTTTTTAAGCATTTCTCAAAGTAATCGGCATTTATTAAAATATCAAATGCACATCTTTCATCATCATCTAAAAAACATACATAGGTTTTCAGTTTTATACAATAAATTATTATCTAATTATGTTTTTAAAAATGAAACAAACTTTTATCTTTGACCATCTTTTCTGAACCAATAGCCATTGGAATAACAAAAGAACATTCTTCATTTGTTAACATTTCATTAAGTTTTTCATCAGAGATATCTTCTGGTGCATATATTTCTTTTGAATAACAAACATTTATAAAAATTTTGTCACCACTTTCATTCCATGTTTTGATGCAAGCACCTATTTTATAAATAAAAAATAATATATTTTTATAATAATAAATTAATAACCATTTACTTGGTCTATGCTAGAAAATTTAAATATTGTTTTACCTGGAAAGGGTTCAACCCTTTTTCGTGGTTTTGACAATTCCTTTATTACGTTAGGCTGCAACCATGGTACTGTTTTTTCTTGAGGTTCCTCCTTAATAGAAATTAGAATCAATATTTAGTTTAAAAAACTTTGAATACATATAAATTAATATTTAAGGACTTACCGGTACTATTCGCAATTTTTTAGCAATTGCAGTTTTATTAACATTTAACGTCATTTTTTTTGTTCATATAAATTACTTGCAATAAAAAATCTATAACTCGATCTGTAATAACTTGTTATGTACTTACATGAATTATAATAAACTAAATTGTACTTACATTTATTCACTGTATACGATAAAAATTAATAATTTCTTTTATACTTCAAAATAATTTTTTACACAAATACAAACCGCTGTACAAACAAATGAACTACGTTAGTCGAGTTAATGTCAATTTAGTCAATAGTCTTACTGTTGTTTACGTTATCATAACTACATGACACAATTGAAATTCATGTATAACTATAGCTAATAGCGCGCACGAGGTACAGCATGTGAAGGCACGCTACTGCTAGCGAGGCAGACTTAAATACATGCATATGTATGTATTTCTTTATACACAATTTAACACTGTTGTAAACCCAATCGCGTATCAAAGTTAGCCTTGCAAATAATGATTTAAAAAAATTATTTTTTGTTATTCTTTTTTCTAAATAATACTCTTTAATCTTTATAAAGATTTATAAACAAATTTTTATATTTTCTGGAGTAAAGACATGCTCATACAGAATTTCTGTACATCTTTAATAGAATTTGCAAAATCAAATACTTTATTTATCAAAAAACTATGTTTTTAAATGCAATTTCTTTTTTTTTAATATTTTGATTTGAAAGACCAAGCACTTGTTAATGAAAGTTACCAGAAATGCATTTAAACTATTTTTGTTAGATGAATCGATAACACATATTTTATACTTTTACATGACTGAAATATCTTTATGAAAAGGCATGAGCTTTTTTCAGTTTTATTAAAAAAATTCGCATAATATAAATGATTCCATAATCCAGCAGAAAATCAAGCTCGTGTAGTCGGGCGAAATGGTGTGAGAGTTATCAGTAATTCCACAAAATTTGGGCGCGTAGATTCAAAAACAAGATGATTGACCTTATATTATAAAGTATTTAAAAACATGTTTTTCTTATTTAATATGCCAAAATACAAAAACTATAACGATCGCTTCCATTTTTAAGTTATATTTATTAATTAAATGCATCTAATTATTAGAATAAATATTTATTACAAGACTCTTTCACAAATATATTTTTTAAATAGTATTAATTACCTAGATAGTCGCTTTTATTGTCATTTTTAAAAACGTTTTTTAAACATTTTTGCAAGTGAAAATAGGTTTTTATTATCTTATTTCATCTTGGATTTTGAATTTCGATAATTAGCGGTTTAACAGTCTGTCAGTAACAGATTTTTGACATTTCGACATTAGGCTTTTTTAAATTTTAATAAATCTCTGTTTTTCAGGATACTTGATAAAAAATAGTAATTAATATTTTTTTTATCGAATAAATAATATTCAGAATTTTTTGCAATTCTAAAAGAATCCTATTCATAATTATATTCAGGTTTCCTGAAGTCAATCATTAGTATAAAAATAAGTATAATAGCAGTGCGTTAAATGGAGAAATGTGGTGAAATGTGGTGAGATGTAAATCCGCCTGAATCCACTGCTTTCCTCTCCAAGCGGCAAGCTCTAGTATCAATGCTTCCGCTTCAAAGTCCGAAGTGCGCGCGCATGCTATTATCATCGGTCCAATCCGAAGTTCTGGACTCCGGGCATACTCAATAATATACTGCAGCTTGTACTCAGTCCTCAGTCCGGCGGTCCAGGGCCAACAAGCCGACGAACCACGACGGCCCGTTCGCAATTCGCATAGACAGCAGGCGCGAAGTCCGTGTATAGCTTGCAGTTCGCCGCGCGAATCAAGAAATTAGTGAGTGATCTGCGAGGGAAGTCTAGGACGAGCCTCCCCCCGCTGTCCGGATTCCCTCTCGCCTCGTCCAGGTGTAGCGTCACCGTTGCCGTTGCCAACTTCCACAGTAGGTCTCGAACCACTCAAGCGGAGGTGTGCGCGCGTGCCACAACTTTTCCGAGTTAACCGTATAGTCGACAAACCCACCACGGCGGGCAAAAAAAAGAGACGCGGTTCTCCGCGGGACCGTGATCGTGACGACGACGAATACAGGAGCGAGCGGGAGTACCGCCGCTCCTCCAAATCCTCATCTAGCCGCGATCGGGATCGCGAAAGCCGGGGAGGCAGCAGTAGCAGCAAGTCGCAGCCGCCGCCGCCGTCATCGCAACAACAGCTTCAGCAGCAACCGGAGAACGAGCAGCAGGACGCAATGAGCGACTACTCGGCCGTCGCCCCGCCCCAGAACTCGCAGAGCTCAGCCTACTCGGCCGCGCTCCAGCGAGCTAAGCAGGTACAGCCCGCTATGCCGCCACGAGTCTGCTTTTTCTACTCGGACAAAATGTCCCCCGGTGTCCCGGGAACGAACGGGAAAGAGAGAGACGGACCTAGGCGGGGGCGCGCAAGTGTGACTGCACCGCAGCACATCGACGCGCCGCGCGGCACGTCAGACCAAGAGAACGAGAGAGAAAGAAAACGAATGGCCGCCCGAGTTCTCTGCGTTGCGTCTCCGCCTCGTGCCGCGCACAGTCGACTGTCTCTTTCTCTCTGGTGGAGTCCCCGCGATCGTCGACTTCGTTGATTCACAGGAGTCCACCCAAGCGTCCAGAGCCCTAAGTTCACCTAAGCCTTGCGCAGCTTGGAAGTTGCTGTTCAGATTTGCCTTCTTTCTTCATTTTATTCCGTTACATTCGCAAAGTTCAAATAAACATTTCTTTTGTTATAAAACCGTTAACGAAGTACTTTTATTCGGCTCTTTTCTATCAAACGTGCTCATATCCACCACGCGTAATCTTTTTGATCTGTTGGTGAAGTAGTTTTGGCTTCTTCTAGCTGTGATTATTTCAAAATCTTAATCTACATTCTAAGCTAGAATTGATAATTTATTGCTCACCTTATTGCTACATTTAGGATGCACAAAGAAGTTTGAGATAAAATCATGGTTATTATGTTTATTATCTGTATTTAAACCTTATTAGACAGTTTTCAATCATTTCAGCAAATTAATAAGTACTTGTGATAAAAGTTTTTATGTGTGTGTGTTCACCAACTCACATGTAATAGAAGAGTCACCCTGGTGAAAAGAGTTTTTATACAACTTTAAAAAGTATTATATTAATGAAAAATAAGGTACAAAATGTTTAATTTATTGAATTTACTATACTACTGATTAAAGATTCCATAAAATCTCTTCCTCACAGGGTTGTCTCATGTAAGTAGAATATGGAGCATATATTGGTATTTGAATTAAATTTTATTAATGTTTCAAAATATTATTCTTAAATAATACTCCAATAATGTTTTTAATAAATTTGTATTATCTATAATTCAACAATTTTTTATTGCAGTTCAGGTATATTATCTAGATTTCTATTTGGATTTATCTTTATCTAAATTTTAATATTCATATTCTTCTATCGATCATTTCATACACTCAATAATATGTTTCAGTTTATTATTTACTCTTTGGTTATGAAATATATTTATCAAAACAATCATATTTCAAAACCATAATCAATAGAATTACACTTAGATTAATGTCACTTATGCATTACTTAATAAATTTGTTATACTTAATATAATAATTATTCAAAATATCATGTTTCACACCAGTTATTTTATGAAGAAACTTAGATTTAAGGAATATATATAATATAATATGACACCTTTCTAGTTATAATAATATAAAATCAATATATAATGATAATAAATCAATGTGTTTGAAGTCTACATTAATGCAATGGATGATATAAAAATTTTAATGGAATCAATCTTTGATATTTTGTTATAATATTAAATTTACATCAACAGCAACGAAAAACTTGACTGGATTACAACAGGTGCAATTTTTGTTGTTCCTTTTCTTCAAGATATATACTTATAAAACTTGCATATACTACATTGATCCATATACAGCTTACTAATTTATATAACTAATTTTTATACATGACTTAACTTGCTTTTAAAATATATCTGTTTTCGATATTGTACATTACCCTAATATACAAACAATACTTATAATCCCTGAAAATAATTATAATCATGTCATTTATTAATTTTAGAGATATATTTTAATTATTATATTGAAACATGTATATAATATTTATATTAATGTCTATTTTAATATAATGATGTTAATTTAAAAATATTGAATAATTTATATTATAAACTATAAAAGTATGCAATTTATATAGTGATGATAGGTATTCAACAAAAAACGAGTAATCTCTCGTTTACAACATTATGCCACTATGACTCTCATTTTCAGATTGCAGCTAAGCTAACACAAAGTTATCAAGACCCACAAAAGAAACGTTCATTGGAAGATGGCCCAGGTAAAAATTGATTATTGTATGAGAAAAATTTGGTTCTCTGTGATTATATGTTATATTTTACTTTAAAAATTTTAGATAAAAATCTGTATTTATCAACTTGCTATTTATCTCTGATATAACATTTTTAATTTTTAGGATAGTTTATATAAATTTATTGTACATTTTCATTTCTCACTTTCTAATATTTATTATTTGGTTAAATTATGGTGCATTGTCACACAATAATGTGCACTTAGTATGTGTTTACTATTGACACGTATTGATTTACTTAAAAAAATTTTATACATATTTATTTTTTTAATGTATAAGTTGTAAATTTGCCCAATGTTTGGCATCCCCCTATTGTATTGAATTCTAGAACCTGAACCAAAGAAGCTTGCACCAGTTATACCTGAGCCAGTAGTAAATCATCGTGGAAATACAACTCCGTCAATTACACCAAGTATTGGTGACAGTCCAGTTTCAAGGCCATCTGGACCTACAACTCCTAATAATGCTGTTTTGGGAGGTATTTGCAATGAAGATATCAGAGTTCCTGACAAAATGGTTGGATTGAGTGAGTTTAGATTACAATGTTTGAACTATTCCAATAAATTACATATCAAATAATATATTTAAAAGAAATGAAATGATACATACATTTTTTAATTTAAATCATGATATGTGTTTATATTTATATGAGGTCAGTTACTACTAAAGTTCTTTGCTTAAAAGTTAAAAAATTAATATTACTTCATCTTGCAATCATTATAATGTCTCAAAAAGATGTTATTTAATTTTTATTTCTTTAATTTGTTTTAGTTTTTCACTAAATGTATGTTTGAAGAAACTTTCTTTAGTTTCTTTTCAAATCTCTTCCACATATGCTATTTGCAACTTTGTATTGACATTATGTTTGTTGATTTATGTAGCTCTTCAAATATTTTATCACATTTGTCTTGTTTGATGTAATTTGGTAAAGTTAGAAATGGAAAGTCCTACTTCTATTTTACCTATCAACTGTAGACTTTAATAGTTTCATAATTAGTAAATTTTGTTATATTGCTATGAGCTTTGAAATTATATATGTAGATGTATAATGAATACATGCACATGATTAAAGTAATATCTTAATAAAAACTCATAAATAACTTAAAATCAACATATTGATAAGCTGTAAAGTGATACAATACTGTACATGTTCTTGTTTATTAATGAACATAGTATAAAATTTTATCATTTTACTTCTAATTCTGTAATAGATATTTAAAAAATTAGTCTTTTACTATTACAATTATACGTATAAAATTGATATATTATTTTTAATGTAAATTAAGATTGAATCCAATTTTTAACTTTAATTTTAATAACTCATTAACTGAATATTAATTGTTTTTGATACTTTTGAAATTCGTGTATTCTTATTTCTTGTACACAAAAGAAAATTATTGTAATAAAGTAAAAGTGTCAATATAAAGAAGAAATGTCAGATTTTTAAATGCTGAAATATTATGAAATACAATATTGATAACATCAGCCTGCATGAAACATGAAATTTTTAAAAAAACCTCAAATATTTGTTTTATTAACGATATTTTGATGCTTGTCCCATCTCATATTAAAATTAATGTTTAATTTTAAATATTTATAGTTTTGTAATCTTTGGAGATCATTATTTTTCATTTTAATGCATAAGAAATTTTTATTTTTTTAATTTTTAAACAAAAAATAGAATTTAGTAATAACTTTCCATAGTAATTAATGACTGCATTTATTAATTCCTGTCACAATGTTATTTCAGTAATCGGAAGAGGAGGAGAACAAATAACAAGATTGCAAAGTGAAACTGGATGTAAAATACAAATGGCTGCTGAAAGTGGGGGTCTGCCTGAGCGTACTTGCACGCTGACCGGCTCCCGAGAGGCTGTCAAGTAACTTACTTTTTTATGTTTTAAATACCCTTTACGATATTAACTTTCTCGTATTTGCAATGTCATACTGTTGTGTTGATTTGTGAAAAAGAATTCAAAATATTACATAGGTACATACTTTTTCTTCACGCGCTTAAATACTTGGTGTACATATTACAAAGTTCAGGAGGATTTCACACATTTTAATAACACATGGAATTTTTTCCTGCATTGATATATGAAATGAAACAACATTTCTAAAATGACAACTGGCTGTTGAATCAAGGACATGCATAAATACAGTCCCTGCAATGGTGCCGATTACCTCAATAGAAATTACTTTATTTTAGTAGAATAATTCATCTAGATATGAATAATAACATTTTTTATTTTACTCATACATTTTAGTTTTACTTATTTAAATATTTAGTGTAAGAAGGGTAGTCTACATTTAATCTATTAACTTTAATATGGAAAACAATCTATAATATCCAAATTTACATACTATGTCGTATAATTTATCATATAAATATTAATACATTATTAACTATTTAAAAAATTCTTTTCTAATTAAATTTTAGGAACGGAAAATTTTAAATAGTTAATAATCCTTCCAATAATACTATATTGTTATAAAATTTAATATGTGATTAATTTATACATATGTCAATATTTTATGTGTAATTGTATTATAAACAATATGAATGTAGAATATATCATATTTATCATTGAAATTGAAATTTAAAATTTAAAATTCTTGGCCCTGAATGTGAGTACAGGTGGCCTCTAATATCTTTACATAAACCTATGTAATTTCTGATTTTGACAGTTCTTACATTTACTAATAGCCTTTTACTTTTACTAGGGTTTGGAGAGGGATATGGGAGAAAATGAGTGAAAAAGTTGGATGAAGAATGTAATTAGTAGAAAAATGCATGGGGACGTATTTTTCACTACTGGAAGATAGTCAATGTTTTTTACTGTTTGGAACAGCTCATTGTAACAACAATGATAATCATTATTTCTATAGGGAAAAATTATTTTGTAGAACTGTTTATATTATTGAATTTATCAACAAAATTTTATCTACCACTTATTCATTGTTGCATTATATAAAACAAAATTAAAAACACTGTAGCAATATATTTATGATTTCGGTTCAAATTTTCTTATGTACTTTTAAAAAGTTATTAGGTTGATTGAAATGTTTAAAAAATGAATCTTTAGTAAAATATGCTTAATCTTGTCTACTGTCTTTGTTACAGTCGAGCCAAGGATCTTGTGCTATCGATTGTCAATCAAAGGAAACCTGGAGATGACACAATTCCTGGTGCAAATCCACCATATCCTGGACCAGCAAGTTCAACTACATCAACAGTTATGTCTGGACATCCAGGATTTGTGGAGATCATGATTCCTGGACCTAAAGTAGGGCTTATAATTGGAAAGGGAGGCGAGACAATTAAGCAACTTCAAGAGAAATCTGGAGCTAAAATGGTGGTCATTCAGGAAGGACCAGCCCAAGAACAAGAAAAACCTCTGAGGTAAGTTACTTTCTAATTTATAATAAGTTAAAGAAATTATAATGCATTCAAGTAAATAATACATTGAAGTTATTGATCTTAATAATTATTATTTTTTATTTTAATTATTATATTACCACTTTCAATATACAAGAAGGATTTAATTATACAATGAAAACAATTTAATGAATATAAATTTGAATTTTTAATTATTTATCAATTTTTAGATTTTAAAAATAACAATGTTTTATTTGTAATTTATTTATCACTATAGGATTACTGGTGATCCACAAAAAGTAGAGCATGCGAAGCAATTAGTTTACGAATTAATAGCTGAGAAGGAAATGCAAATGTATAATAGGGGTTCAAGGAATTCTGGGCACAACAATTATAATCAAGATGGTACTGCTGATGGAAATGAGGTAATTAAAAGATGTTTACACTAACTCACATTTAATTTACTACTAACTTTGCATATAATTTAACACGTTTAGTGTGCAATATTTAGCAACAGACTTATAATTACATAAAATAGAAAAGTTCTGCAAACACCAACAAAGTAAAGTAAAAGGTCAAAATAAATCTATCAGAGGTGCTTAACGATGTTTTTTTATAATTATTTTAGGATTTAATACTATTACATAAATAATAGTATTAATAAATTTATGAATATAGAATTTATAGCAAAAAATCTGTAAAGCCTTAACAAGCCTGCAAAATATTTTCGAAAGAATTTCAAACAATTATAATTTAAAACTAAAAATAAGAAATATACGCTTCTTAAATGTACGAAAAGAAAATGAAAACTAGTTTTTTCAAATATTCTTTTCGGTTCAAAAAACTTACCCTAACTCACATTCATATTAAAAGAAAAATTATATTTTATGTGAATTCCCAAGTGTCAAAAACTTTGAATCGAATACACCTGAACAAAAGCTATGGATATAATGTAAAACTATTTTGTGACATGCAATGAAATTTTCTGGTAAACAAATGTATAAAAATATGGAATGACTGTAGAATAATATAATTTCAGTTTTAAAGGCTTCTACATAAAACTAAAATATATGAGACAGACATATTTATTAGAATTTTGAGACATTCTGAATAACAATAATTTTCATTATAAAAATTAACAGATACCTGTATATTTTTATTTTATGTGATTTATAAGATTTTATAAGATTATTACTCATTAAAAACTTAATTAACATTTTTAACATAATCAAATATTATACAGGTTAAAAGCATATAAATTAAAGTCTCAAATTTTTGATAAATATAAAATTAGATTTGTTTTTTAGTTTATACACACATAATTTTCAATAAATATCAGTTTAATACAGCATTAGAAAAATATTGAAACTTTTTTGGTAAATGTATTTGTAAGAATGTTTTACTTACATTTTATTAACTGAGATTCCTAAATGGTTTATTTTAGGGTATTAAAATTATAGCATTTGTAGAATTTTGTGATGGTAACTAATTTTTAATAAGGAAATTTACATTTTGTTATTGTTTATTACAGTATTAGCAAAATAACACTTAATTATAACTGAATAAGATATCACATATATATTCTATGGTTTATTGAAAAATAATATTTCAAAATTTAAAAAGTAAAAATATTAAAATTTAGAATTATATCTTTTATATCTCTGTTGTGTAGTACCATATAAGAATATTCATGTCATATGCATACCTCATAAAATTAAAACATACTTTCCTTATTACTTACAACGAAACATTTATTAATTATTTATTCACTAGTTATATAAATTTCTTTTCAATTAAAGATAAACAGAGCGAGTCATATTCACGTTTCATAAAATTAAAACATTTTTTCCATACTACATGTAACAAAACATTCATTAATTGGTCATCAATACACTGTATTTTTCTTTTAAAATTTTTATTTGCCACACGATACCTTACGAATTGTTCTGGAGGCTCAAATAATATTGAAGATTTTTTGTTGAAAATTAATGTAATTGAGAGGTTGTTTGGTATTGGTGAAATTCTTTAAGTCCTATACCATGGTACATATCGGGACGCTTTTTTGGGTCGCAATAATTTTAAGGAGAAAGCGCATGCGAGAAACTGCAGTTAGTAGGAACAGAAGCCCCTTAATTGGAAAATGACACAAGAAAATAGAGAACAGCAAAGTACTAGCAATGATGATTGTCCAAAAACTTAGGTATTCGTGCCGTCAGCGGCGGTGGGCGTGGTTATCGGCAAGAGCGGCAAAATGATAAAAGATCTTCAACAAGAGACAGGAGCTAAGATACAGTTCTTACATGTGCAAGGCGAAAACGAGGGTGACCGCAAATGCTCTATCAGTGGTGACCCCAGCTGCGTCGAGAATGCGACACGGAGGATCCAGGATTTGATCGACAGCGTCGTGGTATGTCGTCGCGCTATTGGTCTTCGATAAGTCAATACATTTGCTTACACGTTTGTTGCTGCTCTGGAATTTATCTCTACTGCAACGAGTCATCAACGATTAAAACAGTCAAGAGTGAAAAAGCACCTCTGATATAAACGTGCCCGCGAAGGCATGACTTTGAAATCAGAAATTGATTCAGCCATTATTTTATTAGATAAAATACAACGAATAGCTTAACTGCATTATTATCATAGTTCTTAAATGAATGAATTTTTAGACTGCACTAAACGTGTTAAAAAATGTAATATTCTTTTTAGATATTTAATTTTATTGTGATAAATTTTTGTTATATAGAAAGGCCGAGGTAATCCTCGCGGAAACGGATTTAACTCAGGACGACCAAATGAGTATGGAGGTTGGGACGGCAGAAGAAATAACGATATGACGGGAAAAATTGAATTTAGCTATCCAGTTCCTTCTAATAAGTGCGGTATCATTATAGGAAAAGGTAATGACTGTACATTTTATTACTATTTTTATTAATCTATTGTACATATAGTTACATCGTCCGTGCATGACAATTTTCATAAAGAATGTAAATGTAATGTAAATGTGGAGAATGATAATTTGCAGAATACAAAATTTGAATTTTTTCAGGTGGGGAGACAATTAAGCAAATTAATCAACAAACTGGTGCCCACTGTGAACTAGATAGGCGGAATCCAGGTACTGAGACGGATAAGTTTTTTACAATTAGGGGAACGCCAGAACAAGTAGAACACGCAAAGAGAATCTTTTCTGAAAAATTAGGTGGTGCCGGCATGGTTCATGTAAATACAAAATTATTCACTTGTAAAATAAATTAGAATTATTCCTTAGAGAAATTATTTGTAATATTGATTTTTGTAGAACTCGAACATGTACGGACAGAATCCAATGGGTTATAATCCTTCTGGGTGGAATGCTGCCCCAGGTTATCAAGCATGGCCAGGTCAAGCGCCTACAGGTGATCCTAATGTTGGTAGTCAAGCGCCTGTACAAATAAATCCAGCTACCGGTCAACCAGATTATAGCGCACAGTGGGTCGAATACTACAGATCAATGGGCATGCACAGAGAAGCTGAAATGATTGAGCAGCAAGCGAAGCAACAAGGTGGAGGACCAAAACCGGATATGAATCATCAAGGTAAATGTTGATCGACTCGCATCAATCTTACCAAAAGTACTAATACTAGCATTAGCATTGCCACTTTTTAGTCAACTATTAGTTAAAAAATTGATTCGTTCTGTAAAATACATAATTCATTATTTCTATTTTTACTTTTATCAAACTCTATACCATTTTCTAATTCAATTAGAGCTCAATATGTCTCTAGTAATATACAATAATTAATATTTAATTACAGGAGGACAGCCACAAGGAAATACCGCTCCAACTGGTCCAGGAGCTCCTCAGTCACAGCCGCAGCAGCAACAACCACAGCCACAAGCGCAGCCGCAACCACAACAGCAACAACAAAATTCTCAACAAAATGGTGGTCAAGCAGACTATAGTGCACAATGGGCTGAATATTACAGAAGCATCGGCAAAATTAAAGAAGCAGAGGCAATCGAAGCTCAGATGAAAAGTGGAAAAGTGTGTACTTGTTTAAAATACAAGGCTATTAGCCCTTTCATAACTACAGATTATTCTAAATCAATTTCATTTTATTGAAGACGGGTAGTGGTATGCCGAACAATCAGATGTCCCAACCTCAGCAACAACAACAACCACAGCAAATGCAGCCCAATCCAATGGCAAATCAGGGTGGTGGTCCGGGCGGCGGCGGTCCCGGCGGTGCACCTCCTAATGCGTTCCCACAACCTTATGGTGGATATCCAGGCATGAACCCAGCTTCAGCTGGTGGATACTACACACCTGGAGCACAAGGTGCGGGGCAACCCGGTCAAACAGGTCAACAGAATCCATCGTTCCCAGGCGGAGGATACCAAAACTACCAATACCCCCAGGCGACTTCCGATAACTGAGGCGAACACCGAAATGAATAATCCCAGTAAGTAGAACATTTATGTTTACATTTTCATTGCTCGTTCACTTTGTAGAGTTTGTATGGTTCCAAGATTTTTTTCATTTTTATTTGTAAGTTTATTTTAATATATTTCCTAATGTAAATAATGTTTAAATATTAAAATTATTGTGAGATTCAAAAAAAAACTGTCACGATCTAGAAACATATATTGTAGTAAATTTCAAAATATTATAAAAAAGAGATTCTTTCTAAACCATTACTATGATTTATTTGAAAGTGTATTAATAATTATGAAAAACTAGTGTCTATTGAAGAATATAAAGTAATAATTAAAATAAAATATATAGATGATCTTTTATTTATCATTCAATATTAGCATTTAAAATTTAATTATTGTATCACCGATTTTAGGCTTCGAGTAATTATAAAGTTTTATTTTGTGTTGCTGCATTAGATATTGTACAAGTTTTCATATTTTATTGTATATTTCATTATCAGATATCATATATTTTCTGAATCTTTATAAGATTATTATTTTATTGTTTGAAACTTCAAAAAAATTGGATTTCACTTTAATTATTTCTAACATACAAAATACTAAGATTGGATATTTATACTTTATTTAATTTAAAATAGAATACATACTTTCTCTACATAGCTGAGTGAGCAGTAGTGAGGTAATTTGAAGTAATACAACATGTTCGTATTACTACTAATTGACTCTACATATTAACTTTGCACAATAAAATCAATGGTGTAAGAATAAGAAATTATATTTAAAATATTCTTATAGAATATATCACATATCCTATGTATGTAACCTTATTTCAGGGAAAAAGACATAAAAAGGTTGTTTTAGTGCGCTTATATATATAATATGCGATGTAATGATTAAATATGTTCCTATGCAACTATAAATTTATGATATAATTATGTATTAATAATATGTGCATCTATTTATATTACACCTTTGAAATATTTAAAGACCTATCTTGTACATGTATTCTTTTTTACAATAATGCTTCTTTATTTCCATACAGATTACAGATAGCTTTCCAGAGGGACGTTTTTAATACCTGCAGTTCTCCCATATAAATATATACATATGAATATAAATATACACGAGTACATATATGTATATATCTATACAAGCGAAAAATAATGTTTACACATTTGGCTGTTGTTTAAAGAAAAAAAACAAACGAAACTTGAGAAATCTCCGACTGTATCTGTTTTACGCTTTATTTATGATACCAGAAATATCATTGAATGTTTTTTTTATACATTGTAGGATACCCAATGCTCTAGCTAGTAAGTGACGTAATTTTTTGAAAAGACTTTAGGGGTATAAATCGAAACTCAAAATCATAATTTTCTAATGATGTAATAGCAGTATCGTACATATGTTTTAATATCTTGAAAAATATAAATATGTATTTCTTTTATCCAATCACAACTTTAGCAATGTCAGGCACAAATCCTAGAAGTAGAGGAGACCAACTGTGAGGTGTGTATCACCAGCAAGGTGCCAGTTTATTAAAAAAATTGTTTATGGATTATATTTTAAATCCTAGAAACTTAATAACTTAAGTTACAATAAAGGTGTAAAGTATTTGATTTATTTGTGTATACAAAATTCTGTAACTTTGAAATAAGTTACAGTAACTAATGTCTTCTGTATTGGCAATACTATTTATATTGTATATTTCTTATTGTAATTAAATAGTACATTGTAAATCACACTACATTGCATTAAAATCAATAACAAAACGGTATATATGATTTTGCGTTACATTAATATAACTGTATTAAGGTTTTTTCAAGTATATTTTCGACCATTAAATCATGATTTTTATACATGTATGAAGTAAATGAAACAAATTTTCGTTATATAGCTTAAGAAGCTAATTTAAAACGAAATTGAGACTTTCAGGCTTCAGGATGGATATTTTTATTAGCTCAATGTCATCATTATCAGATTGTAAGATTATCAAAATGAAAATATAAAACCAATAATATACTCTATCTCTCTTTAATAATTTTCCCATCAAAGAATATTTGTATTTGTTATTTTATGCCATCGTTTAAAATCTTATTGTTTTTATGATATTTGCATGGTTGATAAATGAATTTTTATATTATTAAAACGATCTCAAAAATTGTACACTGGTATATATTTTAACATATGTTCTAAACCGAACAGCGTATTTCAAGTTTTCAGAGTGACACCATTAGGAAAGGCTACCCCTGAAGATGAATACCACCGAAGAATATATAATAAAATTATATTATATTATAACGTTTATGTAATGTAATAAGATTTTCGAATTAAATAATTGTAAAAACTGCATTTACTTAAATTTATTAATCTTAAAGTATCTATCCTGAAAAATTTTCCTGTCGATAGCATGCTAATTATATATCGGTATAGATAAAAATAATCGTGAAGTGTCATGTCGTATATATTACAAATTTACATAAACAGATTACAATACTACATAATTCATGCAAAAATTATTATAAATCATTTAAACAAGAAAACATTAATTAAGTGATAGTGGACATGCTTTAAAAATAATTTATAGACCTTGGCTTTTATATTGAGCACCGACCAATTTTTATTTTCATTTACTTTGTGAAAGTACACTCATTACATTACTTTCAATGAACATTACCAGAATGCACATCGGTAAACTATTATATCAATCAAAATACATTTTTTCTTACCGTCGCATTTTGAAGAACTAAGTTGTTAAATTTCGATAACATAATGCGGCAAAAAACAATATATTATATATATATATATATATGTCAAACTCTGAATCGAATAAAAATATAAAAGAAAATAAGTACTTTTCTTTCAAAAACTTCTTTATATTTTAAAGGAACATGGTATAAATCTGTTTCAGTAGAACCGTTTATAATTTATAAGAAGTCCACACAATATAAATCATTTGTAAGATATTGTAATTTGATGAAGTTAATAAAGACTATTTTATTATCTAACTGCAGAATTCTACCGTTGATTTAAAATTTTTTTTATTAAACAATAATTTACTGTATGTTCATTTGATTTTCCACAGTTCTGGTACCTTCTTTCTTTACAAACATCTTAATTTCTACCGATCACACTTCATACTTAGGTAAGTAACATAAAAATTACAAAAGCAATATAATTATATTGAATCACATTAATTGTGCTATTAAGTTTTTCCTGCTCGTTAAAAAATTGTTTACATTTATGACGAAATCCAAGTAACAGAGAAATTGTTGTTCACCACTTTCTTTTCTCTTTTATGAGATTTTTATAGTTAATTCAGACCATCATCTTTGGTAAAAAAATACAGCAGTGTAATGCATAATTATGTATAGACATTAGCTAATACTGTTTTATCTAGAAAATTGAGGTCCGTCAAGCATTTGAATCGTATACTGTTTGCGGAATTTTCTGCATGCACAACAATAATATTAATGAGTTAAAAAGATTGATTGATTATTTTATTTTTTGATATAATATTAAAAATGTTTAATCATTTTTCTTTACATGTGCATTTAATTCGGCTTTTTTAATATAAATTGATTTATAGTAAAGCTATTATAAATGCAATGTCATTTTTTAAAAGATTTTAAAAGTATAAAATTTTTAATCAAAAACTTTTTGCGTGCAAACAAATAAAACCGTCAATCAATACTGTTACAATATTTTGTGACAAGATTCAAGATTAATGCAGAATACAAATGTATCTTTTCCGTTCTATTCTTCGTAATGTTTGATCAATTATCCAACATTCCAGGCGCTCTAGCAGACGGCATTGACGCACGAGAAAAGAACATTTATTTTATAAATGAAACACCCTTCGCACGCAAACACGTAATTCTCTGATGGCACTTGTATATCTACTGCTATTATTTATTCTAATAAAAGTTATCTTTTTAAACCCCTTATCCCTTAAATCCCTGCATTTAAGAAAGATGTAAAAAATGTCTAATTTATTTACATAGGAGGGCCATAAATATTGTTCAACTGTTGGGTGCATCGTATGAATGTTGCACGCTTTGGTAATTCCCTCAACCGAGAAGCACCGACGTAAGTACAAGCCGAACGTAAACCTCCAAGCATATCTAATACTGTTGCTTCTACGCCTCCTTTGTAAGGTACTTCGACAGTTTTACCTTCCGACGATCTTAAAAAAATACGAAAATGGTAGTTTTATAAAATAATTCTAATTAAGGTTACAAATATTTTATAATCTTATACTACGAATACATTATAAATTAAGTAAGTAGGTGTATTGATCTGGAACAGACTTTGATAGTAAATGGGGAAAAATGTATAAATGAAAGAGATAAGAACCGTCGTTTGAAACTAATCTACATTCAATTTTTATATTGTTATTGGATCAAAATCACATACTGGTTAACACTGATTGTTAAACAGTGTGAAAATAGTTATTTTTTAAATGTATTTATATGTTCTATTAATAAGATAAATCATTTTTATACCTGTAATCAGCTATTCCGCCGGCATGCTTTTTCATCGCCGTATTTGAAGCCATACCATAAAATAATTTATATTTTTTTCCTTCTTTTTCAACAGTAGCTCCTCCACATTCTTCATGACCAGCAAACATTCCACCCGCCATAACAAAATCAGCACCAGCACCAAAGGCTTTTGCTATATCTCCTGGGCAAGTACAACCGCCATCCTAGGAAAAATTATTATGATAACAAAACTCAAAACAAAACTTACCTTTAATTTGGTAGTAAAGTTTTGAATTATTGTTTACACTTTTTAATTGAGTTAAGATCATTTTTTTAGTAAAATCTAAGCTAGTTTTATTTAGTAAATAAGTTACAATTTTAGTTGATGAAATGATAAATTATTAAAACTATATATTAAAACCAAAATTAAAAATTATCAGATTTCTTTTGTAATTAAAGATTCTAAGATTGAATAAATATAACTTACTGAAATAATATGACCTTTAAGACCGTGAGCAGCATCAGCACATTCGATTACTGCACTCAACTGTGGATAACCAACCCCAG
Organism: Sycophaga agraensis; assembly: GCA_018906755.1. Classification (NCBI taxonomy): domain Eukaryota; kingdom Metazoa; phylum Arthropoda; class Insecta; order Hymenoptera; family Pteromalidae; genus Sycophaga; species Sycophaga agraensis. The sequence continues at coordinate 3,277,035 of JACCIE010000003.1, forward strand.
TTTTCATTCTGGTAGTGCACACCGATCCAGGTCCAATTCCTACTTTAATAATATCTGCACCTGAAAGAATTAATTCTTCTACCATTTCTCCTGTGACTACATTTCCAGCCTAAAAAAATCATAGAAAAATTTTATTTACATTATAAGTTTACAGTAAAATAAAAATAATTATTAGGTGTTATATATTTAAAACCTAATTATTGTTGTTTAGAATTAAATGACTTTTACTCGTTGCAGTAACCAATTTTAATTTTTTGATGTAATAAATTATTTAATTAATCTTAATATGAAACACAAATAAAATGAAAGTGACATTTTTAATACACTATTTTATTGCAGTAATACTTACAATTATTGTATGGCTTGGAAACTGTGAACGAACTTTTCTAACATATTCTACAAAATGTTGAGAATAACCATTGGCAACATCAATACAAATAAATGTCAGTTCTGGAACAGCTGCCAAAATCTTTGATAAACGCTCAAAGTCTTCATTACCAGTCCCTGAACTAGCAGCCATGTTCTTCAAACATTCAGAGTTTTGAATGGCAAATTCTTTCCATTCATCAACAGTGTAGTACTTATGAACAGTAGTAAATAAACCATGCTGAAATGTTATTCTAAATATTAATACATACTTGTGTATTACACTTATAAAAGCTATGGAGCAAGGGCTATTAATATCAATAATAGAATCACATTATACCTTAGACAGTGCTCTTGCCATTTCAAAAGTTCCCACTGTATCCATATTTGATGCCATTACAGGAATTCCTTGGTAGGTCAATTTAGAATTTCGAAAAGTAATTTCTCTAAATAAATCAACCTAAAAACAAGAAAATATTAATCAATATAGATTGAAATAGAAAAAATAAAAAAACACTACATTCGTAAAAAGTGAATGGGAACATGTCGATAGACATTAGACGCGCGTGATAAAAAAAACTTCCTCCTTCAAGAAAGTGACGAAACGAGAAGTTATTTTTAAATAAAAGTGACGGAAATTTTTGAGCAGCGAGTGCAAGGTAAACACTACAATAGGAAACGAGAAAATTTTACATATACTACACAATTACTGACATACTTTAACGAAATTATTTTTTGAAACAAAATAATACCGAAATATATTATCACACAATTAACATACATGAAGCTCTAATTAGTGAAAATTTCCAAAGAATGGAGTGCCATAATAGTTCATTATAATGTAAAAATTCGTGTCTATTGCCAGTAAATAAAAAGAATGAAATTTACTAACGTCCGATCTGCTTTTGAGAGTGCTCCTCTTGGGCCTAAGTAAGACATCCTTGAAGTCCAGTTTGATGTCATTTATAATGTTTGGCATGTTGGTGAAAGGGCGTACGGTCAAACCAAAAAGATGAATTAACGTCAGCTGCACCCCACGAGAGCACCCGCGAAAACGACCAAGCAGTGAGGGCGTCACACTGCAAGACAATTCCCCACGGACGCTCGACAAAACAAGTAAGAAGTAGGAAGTGTAGTATAGGAAGCAAGCAAGCAGGCACTTACTGGCTCGCGGGAATAAGATCGTGCAATTTATATATAGGTAGGTCGACCGACGATTGGTGGACCTCGAGCGTATACGGCGGGAGTAAACGAGTGTATGCGCATGTGTGTATCAGGCCATCTGACTCTTGACAGGCGCAGGGATCGAGGCGAAATTGTTAGAATAAGTGGGGGATCAAAGATCCAGCTTTCTAAGCAGTGTCTCGTATGCTCGCGTGATGATCTTTACAGGAATTTTCTGTAGGTAAGCTAAGTATCGTAAACCATAGTGAACAATGGTAATCATTGCGGATATCGTGCTCCCGTGAGTACAGGCTAATATAGTGTCATTATCAGTAAAGTGAAAACGACTGATATTTAAAACTTCACGCGCAAATCGAAATATTCGGTAATATGGACGTACGCAGATAGATGAATCAGTTTTAAAACATCTTAAAAAGTATTTTCATCAAAACACACAAGATTTCTAACTGTCTTTTTATGTTCGTGATGAAGTTAAAAATATTTTTTCAATTTTTGATAAGTTCTTGTTCAAAACAATGATAAAGAATGTATGCATACACAATTATTCATGTCTTAAAAAATTAAATGTTGAACTTTAAGTTCGCAAAATAATTGATTTATGTAAATTTATAACTATAAATTAAGTATTTACTTCGTGTTGTCAATTATTTATTATATTTTATTATCCAAAATTTGCAAACGGTACTTATTACGCATAAAATGTATACAACATCTGCGATTGTTTATTTATACAGCGATTAACATAAATACAATGCATGTTTTTACATTTTTTTCTATGATGTAAATAACTATCATGTACTTAATTCATTTATAATGAATATAATAGTTATGCGATAAATTTATCTAATTATAATGATATTATATTTTTAATTTTTCCATTTGTATTTTAGAAAGTTATTATCTGCTCTAACTTAAATAAATTGTATTTTAATTTTTTCTCGATTTTTTTTAATTACAAAGACACCTATAAGAAATACATTTATTACTTTATTGTTTTTAATCTACGCATGAAAAAATAATAACAGTTTATAAAGTTTTTATATTAATAATTATTATTAATAGTCATTTTTTGTTTTAGTTTTTTTCTATTTTCTATCTAATTAATATATTTATCTTAACATCATAATGGATATTAATAGTGATTGTTAGTTATAAAAAAATATTATTTTAACGTACTAGTTATTTTTTTGAAATTTTGATAAAATTTTTCTTAAGTCATAAAAGCTAAATATAATGAAAAACGATAATAAATAATAAAACATTTACAATTAAAAACATGTATTGATAGTTTCAAATTTGGACTTTATAGACATTATTTTTTATTCATAGTTTTTTTTATTTAAATCATTTTTTATTTGAGAGATATCTTTCATGTTCTTTACGGGTGCAATATCAAGCCTATTATATTAAATATATTGTTAATCGTAAATTATTAGGAATATTAAAATTATTTAATGTTATATATAGTTAAATATTTAATTTTTTTTAATAGTTATGAGCGAAATCATTATTATTTTGAACTGTGTTATGTTAGATTTTGTAAATCAAACTTTTTACTTTTAGTTTAACTATAATTATTAGTAATATACTTTAAATTAAATTTTAAATTATACATGTACAATATTGATTACACAGTGTACCGCACGTGGCAATGCCTGGCAATGCCTGGCAATGCCTATAAGACATGTATGACATCTGAAAAAGTCCTTGAAGGCATATATTTGCTTGCATGACGAATAAGCTATTACATATATATAAGCTTATAGTAAAGCGTATATCTCTATAGATGTTTCATTATTAACGTTATATACTTTTATAACCTAAATAAATTAATGTTTATATCGTTTATTAATACAATTATCTGCCACCAGATTTCGCTAAAACACACATTTAAAACTTATAGGTTAAGTTTGTTCGAACATGGTGCTAATCAGGTATCTATAATTAATTTGTTTTTAGTATCAATAAAGAATTTGTTGTAATTCAATTATATATAATTGCTAAGGCCTGCTTTTCCTCATAAAATGCAAACTAAAAAAAGAAACGCAAAAATGAGTTTAAAAAAAGAGAAAAATCGTACACGTGTGTCGCCCAAACAAAAGATTGCTTTAAAAAAGAATCTTGAAAATACAGTTGTACAGGATACAAAACCAAAGGGTAACAAGACTTTATTAATAGCTCAAGAAGTTAAATTTGCTAGATTATTAGCCAATAATGATAAGAAGGTTAGAGATAAAGTATTAAAAAATTTAAAAAAGTGGTTGATTGTTCGGTCAGAAAGCACATTTGGTATGTTATATTTAAAATCTCTTTTCCAGTTCATACAAATTATCTTATCGATTAATATAATCTTTATGCTTCAGCATTTACAGAGGCAGATTTTATGAGATTATGGAAGGGCTTATTTTACTGTATGTGGATGTCTGATAAACCATTGGTGCAAGAAGAATTAGCAGAATCTCTTAGCAAAATGGTGCATTGTTTTAAATCAATAGATACTGCGCTACTTTATACTAAATGTACCTTAAAAAGTCTAGCAGTTGAATGGTTTGGAATAGATCGTTACAGAATTGATAAATTTGAAATGGTAAAAATTTTTGTATCTATAATTATCCATTATTATATTTCATAAGGCAAACAATCACATGACTTGTTAATAATTGTACATTTGAATTTAAAAAAATTAATTTTTGTAATATGCATTTAAATAAATATATTTAATAATTTACAGCTTGTAAGAAAGGTTGTAAGAGAAACATTTGTAATGTGTAAAAATCAATCTTGGAATAAACAGTGGGTTGTTGGAGTAGGAAATGTATTTGAATGCATTTTATTAGATTTAAAAATATGTGTAGGATTTAATTTACATATAACTGAAGTGTATATGGAAGAGTTAGCAAAAGTAAGTACATTTTAAAATAATAAAAACTAAATCTTTTAATTTTCTAAATTTTCAGAGGATCTAAATACTTAATTTTTTATTATCTTTTAATTTAGATAAGTGAAGGAATAATTCCAAAAAATATTGTCACAGAATTTATAAGGCCCTTTGTCATTCACTTAGCTGCTATGAATGATCAAAGACAAATGAAACATGTTGTAAAGAATATTTTTAGATATTTAATATTTCAATCAGATGTAGGAATGGATTATTCAGAAAAATTTAATGCTTGGAGAGAAGTAGGTATTCAATATTTGATTGTGCACATATTCTAATTTAATTACATTTATGATTCTTGTACAGGCTGGTTTCCCTTGTAAAAGTATTGATGAAATGCAGAAAATAGAAGTTTCAGATAGCGAAAATGAATCTGATCAAAATGAGGATGATAGTAGGGCTGCAAATGAACAAGTTCAAAATAAACCTCTTGATCCTCGAGCTGGAAGAGTAGATGTTGAAGTACCACAAATACCATTTGATTCAATTGAAATAGCTAATTTGTTAAAAGAAAACAAATTTCACAAATCATCTACAGCAAAGACTCGCAAGATCATTAGTCGACTAATTAATGAGTAAATAATCTTTACATTAATTATCTTTTATCATTGCATAACTGAAAATTATTTAAATTTATTAATAAACATTTATTTCATTATAGTTTCACAAAACTTTCTGATGGTGATATGCCATTTGGCATAAAAGAAATCGCAATACCAGAAACTACTAGAATAAATCCATATGAAGCTGCTTATAAATTATTAAATTTTAATAACAAACTTTATGCAGATTCAAGTAAAAACAATCGTAAAAGAAAAAGAAGTGATGATTTATTGGAATCAGAAGAAAATATAGATAATATTGAAGAATTGTTTCCATCCGAAGAGGATTCAAAAAAAAAAAATTTAACTAAAAAGTTGAAACTATCTAAAAAGGCTACTATTGAAAAATTAAATGATAAGATTAAAAGTAAAAAAGTAAGAAAACAAAATAATAAGGTTGAAAAATTGTCAGTGAAGTCTAAACATTTTAATCTGTCTGAATCTCTTTCACAAAAAAAGTTAGCTATTAAAAAACTAAGCATTCCTTTTAAAGAATGTACAGAAGATTTCAAAAGTACTCCTGATGTATGTATTAGTAAAAATAGCACTAGTTGTAATTGGAAAGTAGATAGTCCCTCAAAAGTTTTAGCAACTTCAACAGATAGTATACATGGAAAGACATTAGAAAAAAAGAAAGCATCTAAAAAATGTAAAGTTGCGTTAGAAAAGCAAGAAGACAAGAATTTATTAAAATCTAGTGTACCATGGCTAGCTCCGGTACTTACTAGGTTAGAAGAACAAAATAAAGTAAGTATCTTTTAAATTCATAAATTTCTTTTCCTTTTTTATATTTCATAATATATGTATAATGATTTGTATAATATAATCTTATAAATTACTATATTATAATACATAATAAATGAAATTATATAACTTAATTCTTAAATATAATATTCTAGACAACTCTAACGAAACCTACCATAAAAACCAATCCAAAAATTGAATCAGTTAAAAAGCGAGTAAAAATTATGCTTCAAAGGAATACAGCACAGAATACGTCAGAATACATTCGTCAACTTAGACAAAGTCCAGCTATTCCTTTTGATGCTAATAAGAAACCTAAAGCAGGTGTACTTAAACCAAGTCCTTTTCCAAGTCCTGTAAATCCATTTTATAAAAGAAAACTATTACAAAGCATCAAAAAATGAAATTAAATTCATACAATTGTATATTGTAATTTAATATCTATAATTAGTTAATTTTTTACTGCTGAATGACTAACATATACACAATTCTAAGTGTACAAATATTCCTTAACAGACTTACAAAAATGTATATTTAATTTCCATTTATTAGAATATTATGAATAAAAGAATAAATGCTAGAATAGTAATTTATGCAATTACAAAACTTTATATACAATGTGTGAAATATTTTTTTAATACTTCAAAATCATTGAAGAAGACACATAAATTGTGATAAATCTCTGAGAAATAATATTGTTTGATTCTAAAACCTTTTATAATCTTATTAAATGAAATATGTTTTTGTACAGAATTATTTCAATCTAATTTTAAATTATAATTATGTGAAATGCGGCACATAATGTCGTTTATGCATTGACATATTTATATATTAGTTTATATAACAAATAAAATAAAAAGTATGTTTCTAAAATGCGTTATTAATTCACCTGTATTATTAGTAAATCAATCAGTTAAACCCAAGTTATCATTTTTACATAAAGTTTTATTGAGTCATCGTATTAGATTCTAATGATTAAATTTTATAAACTTTATTAAAGCTATTAAAAAAACAATAACTCTTACATTAAACTTTTACAATACTTGCTTACATTAATTTGCCTGTATATATGTATAGGCAATTGATATAGATATATTATATATATAAACAATTGTACAAGGAATCCTTTTGGATCAAACATTATTAGTTAAGGTAATTTCTTTGGCACACGAATTCACCTTTATCTTGCAGTACAAGATTTTTTTATGATATTAAAAAATATATATCTCTTATTCATTTTTAAGTATATTTTGAACATAATAATGTACAATATTTATAATTGCCTATCTCCTACGATGACAAAATCTATTATTGCATTTCTAATTGTGATTAAAAAATGGTTCACATACTTAAATACATATAATATAATTTATACATTGATCAACATGCATTTTTCGTGTAAACCAAAAAAATGATACTTATTTTCGTTGCTTTTAATTCTAACGTCATTTAAAAATAAAGTTTAATGTTTTTTAGTTTCGTCTACTTATTAGTTATATATATTTCATTTAAAATAAACTACTTTAAATCGGTTATATTGAAATTGTTTGAAGAAAAATATTATAAACAGCTTGCACAGTAAGTGTCTAAACCTGTACATCTGTAGAACTTGAAATCAGAGTATATAAGTTGATAATGATCACAGAGACAGGCAATTGCTTTGTTCGCTATTATATACGTGTAAAGTTTAGTTGTACTTTAAATATACTATATATATATAGTCGACGCCGTATTAATCTTGAGCTAATTCATAGTGATGAGAGATCGCCACTTCCGGTACCAATCCATTTCTATATGGTTGAAGCCCGTAGTGAAAAGGGATAAACCAACGAATAAAATTGCATGAAACAGTATCCATAAGCGGAACAACGGAGATGTTAGCATCAAGATCAGCATTATACCTACAGCATTAATGATTTTTCATTTATTCTCAGAATTTCGTTATCACTAGTCACAAGAAAGGAGAGGAAATAACGGAAAATTACCCGATAAGAAGGTCCAGAAGACAAAGGCCATTTGGAGGGGTGTTCGGCTAGCCTTGGGCCAGGGCTCAATCGGGAAGCGCTTGCTTTTGTAGAACTGCTCTAGGGTATGTTCCTTCTCCCTCCATCGGCTCTGAAGCCAACTCCTCAGTGCTTCCTCATCCTTTGGAATTTTTGAGCTATCTATCCTTTTAACATGCACGTGTACCTCGTCTGGCATTTTACCTTTCAAGATGTCCAGCTCCGACTGACAAGAAAGAATACCAAAACATTCAGTTTAATTGAAACTTTTGCTAATAGAAAGTAAATAAAATTAAAAGAAAAAGTTTGAAGAAGATCAGCTAATATTTTTGGTGGTATACCGCTTACACAGGGAATTACCTGGGGAACGCAATCAGGGTAGCCGATAGTCATATCGTAGACGGCGTCGAAGTAGTCGGCCCGCTGAAGGTGACGCACTATGTAGCTGAAGCCCGTCGTTTTAGGATGGAGGGTGTAGGTGTAACGGGGTAACCCATTCTCTTCAGCGTATCGGTCCGAGCGTTGCTGGCTGTTAGGAGTTAAGTCCGTACCCTCGGGGAAGATAAGCATCTGGGTACGCCGGTCAAGCTCAATGAAGTAGTCGAGGCTGCGCGCAAGCCTATCCTGGTCCTCCTGCCAGCGGCGTGTTATATAGAGGAAGCCATTCATCTGCATCGACCATCCTGGCCCAGGGATGTGCCTGATCGGGTCTTTCAGTATGAGCTTGAGCTTGTGGGCTGCGACGTTGGGCATGCATGCCTGGTACATGGCGCCCCAAAAAAAATTCCAGTCAACCCGCGTTCGATGGTTCATCACCAGAACTGAGGAGTCTTCGGGATTTATGTGGTCGCCCGACATCACGACTTTTACTCCTAAGTATTCCAGAAGAACCTGAAACCAAATCGAATATCATAAAAACGTGTATTATCCACATACGTCAATTTTTCAAAGCAATCAATACTACGATCAGTACTACGATTTTGCCTCTATAGAACTAAAATCGAAGGGGACTTGCCGCTGGATAAATCTCCCAGCACGAGACAAGGAGCTCGTGGCATTTGCGAAAAGTGGGTGGATTGATGAACATGAGGGGCATCAGTGGGCAGGAGACGAATAAGAATCCCGAGAGAATGCTGCTGTACCATAGGACGAAGTAGATACATCCGCGCAGGGCGCGGTGCATCTTCGGCGTCATCCTGGCTGCTCCCTGAAATCTGCGCCCATCACTGTCACAAGGAGATGCACCATCAGTAATACCGTGTCACATTCGATCGTATGTAGATTAAAAATATGTCGACGCTCTAGTATACGAGTTAAAACTACCCTTGAACTCCAAGCGCTTGGAATTATCTCATAATTAGTGCGCTCAATTGCAAACTGATCGATTATCAGTTTACACACACACAGCGCTTTTTCAACGATATCAATTGACAATAGCACTTTTCACGAAAATGTCTTATTTATTTTCATACACATAAATTAGGATACCAGGGAAATATAAATTGTTAATTAATTATATGTATAATTCGACCTAATATAAATAGCTGTTCTCAAAGTACAAAATCAATTTTTTAAAAAAAATCAATATTCTAATTTACATTAATAACAATTTTACACAGTTTAAGTAACGTGTTTGAATTTTACTCAATGTCGATTACTGAAGTAATTACTGAAAAAATAATAATTTAGAAATCTCGTTTTTATGCGTCTTATGTTCATGGTTCGTCGTCTAATGCGTTTACCTTGAAAAATATTTTTCCTTCATTTATAAGTACACAAATATTTTTGGATATTGATCATTGAAAGGAACTGTTGCAAAATTATACGACTTCTCACTTTTCAAAAAATTCAACTTATTTTCATACTTTATTTGTATTTATATAAAAAATGTGAAATGTAAAGAATATGCTGTTTAAGAGGCAAAAGAAATATTAAGTATACTTATTATTATAACTATTATTACTAATTAAGTATACTTATTATTAAGTATACCGATTATACTGTAGCGAGTTAAAAAAATATAATACTCCATGAATCGAAGCTCGAAAAAAGAATAAATATTATTATATACATGTATGTCTACAGTATTCGGTAGTTATTTTAGGTTTTATTTATACATATACTAGACTTTAAGAACGACAGTCATAAATACTTTACATCGCAGACTTTTTGACGTAAAGTAGACAAGGCACGAAATGAAATGGAAATACACTATTATTATGTAACCCCTAGCAAGGTCTTAACTAACAACGGATTGTATATATATTGTCGCGACACTGAAAAGGTTTGAAATCACGTTACTGCACGCAAAAGGATGGACGTCGATGGACTAATCTACCGAGTCCCCGACGCGTACGGGGAACGAGAAAGAATTATACATTACAAATGTTCAGCCCCGCGCAAGGCCCGCACTCGCGGAAGGACGCGCTTCGGAATCAGGGGGCCGGGCAGCATCCCTTAGGGACTTGCCCCGGGCCTCGCGCGCGAGCTGTCCCGGCAGAGCCGACACGCCCGGTGGACGCGGGCGTGTCCAGAAGCCGCGCGGGCTTGTCCGGCCGGTGGAGCCGAGCCCCGGGTGCACCTACCTGAGGAGGCGTCGGCGGGAGGCGCGGCGCGCGTCTCGGGGGCTGCGCTGCGTCCGTCTGCAGCAGCGGCTGCGGCGCTCGCCGCGGGCTTCCCGCGCGCGCCCACTGGGGCTTCCCTCGGCCTCTGCGCCCGGCGCCTCCGCGGCTCGGCCGCCGCGCTCGGATGCTGCGCGCCAGTCCCCTTGGACCCCTATTGATCGCCGCCGCTCTGCCCCCTCGGCGAGGGGAGACGCGCCCCGGACCCCCGTCCGGCGGAGGCTGCGCGCCCGCACCGGACCCTTTGTGCGCGCGCGCTCAAGTCGACTCTATTATACGCGTGTGCGTGCATGCTACAACTCGGGGGGATGTAGCCGAGCGCTATCGGGTTGCCTATTCGAGTGCTCCGTTTTTACGATGGGTGGAGCGTAAGGTTCGATTACGCGTGCCACCAATGCATGGGTTTCGCTTGCCTTTGCCTTAAAACTGGTGCGAATTATCTAGGTATTTGACGATTGGATAAGCTATCTCGTTATCGCACATAATAAATAACTAATATTTAAATTCATGGTAGTCTCCATGTTATGGATAGATCGATGGATAGCCCGAGCAGAAATCTTTGATCAATAACATGATACTTTGTAGCTATTATGCTTAAAAGAAATAGTATACTTGCAATTTTAGCAGATGCTAAAGATGGTATATATTATTTACTATAAAGTACCATATTTACATGCAGTAAGACAATACTATTTGAATATGATTTTAGATTAATTCTATAAATATATTTTTTCTACAACATGACGTGATTTCATGCATATATTGTGTTTATGTAATTTTCTCCCATTTATTCATCAAACATATATGCGCATCATTCTGATGGTAAAAGCGTTCTTACTTTTGCAATCTAGTAATTTTTTATAATTATAGGCTTAATTAAAATAAGAAAAAATGCAATAAGTTAGAGTCAGCGATTTTAAACAAAATAGAAGTTGTGATAAGTTGCGTGGCATGACTACTCTATTGTAACCACCCTATAAGGTAGGATAAGAGTAAGAACCAAAATCTCATTTTGATTTACATCGAAAAAATTACACGTAAAAATAATCGCAGTGAAATAATATTATGATGCTATGGGTAAGAAGAACTAATAAGTTAAGTGAAAGATAAAAAATTTCATGTGTCTGGGATTATTCTAAAAATATACTTTTGGAGTTGTCATATGCATTGAGAATGCTAGTTTATTGCATTGCAGAGATATGCTTCACGCATGACAAGTAGAACACAATTTTATTGGTTTTGTTTTTAAATATTCTTAAAAATATAAGTTATCATAACTCATTTTCTAATTTAATTTTCAGTTACTTATATTTTTGCCCCATAACGAATTGTAACAATAAAATATTTTGTTCACTAATCAGTGTTCAATCACTTAAAAATATATCAACATAGTTTCTAATTACAGTACTAGGAATTAGCTCTTTGAAAATAATTAAGAAATTTCAAATGTTAGATATTTACGAATATTTTATTACATATTTTGATAAGTTGCTATCAAACATGTATTTATCGAGTGAAGTCACTGTTGTAAATTTTAGTGCTAAATAAATGTTCAATGCCTTGAAAAATCTAAAACAACGATTTTTGAGTAACATATGCTAATTTTAAACGGACTTTTTCAACAAAGTAAACTCGTATTCTGCAGATATTATTTAGTATCAATAAAATACACTTCTTTACTAAATGGAATAAAAATTAAGCTACATCATTCTTTTACTCTATTGTTAATTTTAATGATTCATAAAATATTTGTTTCTCATTAATATGCAGAAATACATAAAACCATAAATCTGACTGTATATTCGGCGATCGAATTTACAATTCAATGATAGTGAACAATGGCCCGTGACAAATACGACTATGGAAGATAATAATGGTGTACTTATCTAGTAACTTTTATAAAATTTATACAATTGAATCATGTACTCAATTGAAGTTAAAATTGTGCACACAAAATATCTAGATGAAAATTTGGTGGAATATTTAAGGTAGGATCAGTAAAATATATTTCAACGAAGGATAGGAACTTACTTTAAAATACAAGAATAAATTGTTAAATTGTTTTTATTGTAACGCTTGCGATCAGTCATGCGACGTTATTAGTCGCTATAAAATTGTAGTAATAAAGTGTAATGTTTTACTTTTACAACATAGAACTTGTTGAAAACAGTACGCTTTTTGAACTCATTTACACTTTCAAATACATCATACATATAAGATTTTACAAATTTGTATTTTTGTAACTCTACGATTCTAAACTGTTTTGTACAAATTCTTTAGCATCTGTGAGGCATGGAGAATTTTATGATGAGAGTTTATTAAATTAAATTTTTATGATGAGAGTTTCTGAATATCTTCCCAATGCATGAATTTAAAAACCCCGAGATAGCTTTAGTACAAATTCTTTATACATAGAAATAGATATTCGTTACGAAAAAATTTACAACTTTTTTACATTACACAATGATGAAACGAAGATGAAGTCTATTACATAAATCCCAATAATCTTTTATCGCAGTAAAAATTTCGATTTTGGCATATTTTTTGTTTAACACTTTTTCATTACCATGCATAGTTTCAGGTAGCCCAATGATAGGGGTATTACATCATCTTCATTGGGTTTGAATTTTCAACCCTTAACAGGGTATTGATAAAGGCCCTACCTTTCTAGATACGGTTTCGCAATTACGTTCAAGCTTACATCTGTGAGGCATGGAGAAACCTAAATTTTTATGCTAAGAGTTTTTGAACATCTTCCCAATAAATGATTTTAAAAACCCTGAGACAGAATTTTTTTAACAAACGTGTAAATATGTTTACAGTTGCCTTAAATACACTGCATTAATTTTTAAATAAAATTAAATGCCTCTTCATTTATACGTAAATAATAGTGTATATAACATGTTATGGAATGACATTATTATATTTATGTACAATAATCGGAATATTTTATTACAAGTTCATTAGCTGCACTTTGTATCTTATTTTCCTCATCCGTTGTTGGATACATTGAGCAAATTTGTTTAAGCCAAGTCATACCCTGATTATAATTCCTTAATTTAATATAACTTTTACCAAGGTACAGTTTGTTTTCATAATGAGGTTCTACCATTAATTGTTCTGCTTTTTGGAAATATTCTATTGCATCTTTATAAGTTGCAGTTGGTATTTGTGCAAAACTAGATGCAAGCTGTAATTATAATGGATATTTTTATTATTATATCTTTAATTAACTGTATCATATGAACTTTAAATATTTTGTCATCATAATCTTACTTTTTTTTCAATCCAGGATAAGTCTGCAACTTCATACTTAAATCTTCCCATAAGATGATTTAATAAACCATCCTGTGAGTTTAATGCTAAAGCTTTGTCTATATATTCCTTGAAGAGTAGTCCATTTTTTATTTTATTGTTTGGTAAATACTTATTTTTAGAACCAACAAGAATGGCATACCATTTGTATAAGTCACAATTTTGCACATGTAACAATTTCTCACAAGCATCACAACCTATATTGAAAGATGTACTTAAATTATAAAATATTATTTTGTATTTACTAAAATACTATTTTCATTTAACTGTAAATTTATAACACAATTCATTATAATGTAAAGGTATTCTTTTTTATTCTTTCATATAGCATTTTTGTTTACTTTTACTTAAAAAAATTTATATATATATAACTATTATTTTTAGTATTCGTACCTTCTAAAATGAACCTCATTTGATCGGAATCATTTTCATTAACTGATAAATTATGACATGTCCTTGCAAATCTCCACACAGCTGCAACATTATTTGGATTTTTTTCAATTAAATTTTTTAATTTGTAATACACAATCGAATCAAAAAATTTCTCTTCACTTTGACTAAAAATTTCTAGAATCTCTGGATCCTCACTTATTACTTCATCAAAGATTCTATTATAATTCTCAATTTTAAAGCAATAGGAAAAAAAAATAAATCAAATAAAAATTCAAAAGTCAGGTGAGATACAAATTTTGAAAGCAATAAAAATTTACTGACCTTTCTTTAATGTTCTCACTTATAGTTTCTTCATCTGAACAATCAAAAAATTCGTCATTTCCTACATCCGTATCAGCTACAGAATATGTATCAGTATCGTCTGTTTTTGTGTATGTACTATCATTAGAATACATTTGTTTTTTCATTAATTCTCTTTTTTTAATTTTCATTATCTTTTCTTGCTGAGCTCTGGAATTAAATCAATATATAATAATAAACTTCTGAGCAATAAGTTAATAAAATACTAATACTACGAGCTTAATTGTTTTCATACAGTTTAATTTTTGGATTTTAAAATTGTAATAAATATAAATTATTTTACAAAATATACCTTAATTCTTGTATTTCTTCTTTTAATTGTGAAACTTCTTGTTTCATTCTATGTTCGCTGCTATTCATAGAATTCTGGTAGTTATTTTGTAACATTTTTTGACAAATAAAAGTAGCTGCAACGCATATTACTCCAATAGAAGCAGTAAGCACCGTAACAATTGTTTGTGTTGTACTCATAGTGCTATTAATTTTAAGTTTTGAAGACTACTTGTGTCATGAATTTTGTGTTTTTATTTGATTTAAATGTTTGATTCAAATAAAGTATTTTAATTTTTATTCAGTATTGCTTTATTTGAAACTATTATTTATAAATTAAAATTCTTTATACTAATGTATTCAAATTAATTTTACCTTAATTATTATGAGATATACAAAAAATCTTATATTATGCTATTCAATTTAATCAACTGTAATCACCCAATAGTTACATATAGAAAATTTTGCATGTACCAAAAATCCAAGTTTGGTCCGAAGCGATTATTATTGGTGCTTTGACAAATCATTGATGAAAGTCACTGTTTTTCAGAAATCATCACATCAGTGAATAACGCGACTGGCACACTGAGAAAAATAGGTTAGACAAAAATGCATTTTACAATATGAAACAAACCCTAATAATCAAATCTCAAATCGACTTGATGTAAAATTATTTTTGTTAGAATTTATGAACAATATGGCCCAAACTTAGCACTATCACTCAAACTTGCGAGAAATAGTGACGAAGACAATGAATAACACGATATAGTTCACAATTGTAGCATTAATAAAGATTAATTTCCGTAAAGTAAAATAGAGTGAAACAGACGGATGATTAAATACAAATCTGCACTCAGCAGCACACTTATTGCATTTATAGAACGCACTGTGCCGTCACCGCTGCTATAAACATTCTGTCGTATTTTTACATACAATAACCTCTATACTTCCTAAATGGCATTTGCAAAGCGAAACGCAGAATCTATGCTGTTTGCTGGAAGTCTTGGTATTCTGAAAATTGATTAATCGAGCTGTGAATTTATTCTGTTACACTTTATTTTTTTTTTACATGGATCTTTCCAGCCCTTTCTGTCTATTTAATTAAAGCGCGTTCTACTCGCTCCTCGTGAAAAGAGAAAGTTGAGACGAGGCAAAATTTACCCGGAAGCCGGATTTGAACGACTGTAGCGCCGACAAATTTCTATATGCAAGACCAGAGACTAGGTAAGACAGCATACATTATAATCTAAAATAGTCCTAGCCCACGCGCAAGCACTGCCATGCACTTGTAAGCAATGGATACATAAAACCACATACAATATGAATGTTGGAATGGATGCACAAAATGTGAATCACAGCGTAGCCGGTCAGATCCCAATGAATCCCAAATTCTCAATATCATACCACTTAATACCACGCGACATATTCTGATGTCATACGATTGCAAGAGTTATGTTCGATGCAATAAAAATAGAGTTAAAATATATAGTATTGACTTTGGACCTTTATTAAGAGTCGGTGTATTCTCAGGATGATCATATATTTCAAGCGCAATTTGTAACTCACATATCCTGCCCTGCTTCCCTCCCTGCACTAACATACATTTAGGAGTAGGAATGAGGATGCTGATAGGAAGCTGATTGCGAAGCCGAGTATGACATTCCGTATCGTTAAGAATAAAACAGATAATGTTTCTCTTCATTTAAACAATGATGATCATTGCGGAATGCGAGAACACCAGATACAAATCTGAATCAGATTTTTCCCCCATCGGACCCTAAGCATTTTAGCAACTTATCTAGCAATGGGCCCTTTTTAAGGCAGGGCTAGAGGAGCCGTTCTTTATTTTTGTAACTTAAAACATTTAGTCGTTTTTGTTAATTCTATCATTACACCTAGCTGTTAGCCTGCACAGGAAAAACATAATTCAATCACCATTATATGAATGCGTATTTGAAACAGAGGATAATGACTTAATTAATGACTATATATATTGTGGGATAGTACTCGTTTAAGAACCCAACAATTTTCACTTATTAATAAGCTTACGTGCTACCAAGAAAAGAGAAAAACAAACTACAGAATCTACGCTCCTACTATAAAAGAACCTTTTATGAGAATCAGCTAGAATTTAAAATTTAAATAAGAACCAAAACTAAAAGTGGATAAGATATGATAATAAGCGTATAAGGTGGCGCATCGGTGTCGCAGTCACAAACTAAGCACTAAGCAGCGACCCATCATCCTCGGCCATGTAAAAAAGAAGAAAAAGAATGATTAAATTCGTATACATTGCAATTAAAAAGAAATAATAAAAAAAAATTCTTCTAATAGTAATCAAACGATAAAATAATATTAATTCGGTATTCAGTAACATGTAAGTATAGTTTGTAAGAACTGCTGTGAGTAGATAAAAAAACACTGTGGGTCGTGGGAGGAACAATAGTTTGTAGAAAGTTGGCAACAATTGGGCGTTGACATATTCGATATGTCTCTCTAGCCCGGTATGGCGATTGGTGATCCCAATTGATCCTGTCCCTATACAATAGAGAAAAATATGCAATTTTGAGAGCCGCATATCCCATTTTTGCATTTATTTAGATGTACATAGTGTTGAGTACGTCGTAAAACAGTTCTTCCGTTATTATGTGATACGTGTGTGGCACAGAAAGAAAAGATGGCTATTAACCTGACGAAAAACAAGGACGCCTTAGTGGCCGCCTGGCAGAGCGTAGTCGATGACAAGTCTCCTACGAATTGGCAAGTGAAACCATATTTTTTTGCACAAATGAGCTCGGCTCCGGACAATGCCGTGCTTCTGCCGGTGCTGCTTTAATATTAATTTCGCTTGCATAGCAAATATAAACTTCAGTTATAATATTTTAAGAATGTATGAATTGTAGATTACTAAATGTTGTTTTTGCTAATGGCTTATCATGATGAGGACATGACGAATATAATTATCATTCATGCCGTCCGTTCTCGTTCCTGTGATTGCTATTTTGTATCTCCTAATGTAGAAAATATATACTTGCCAACTTTTAATTTCTTGTAGTATGGGCTTACTATAATGCAAAAAATGGTACTACATAAAAATTATCATTTTATGCTGTAACATGTGAAGAGAATTTTTGTATCGACAAAACATTTAATTCGATAATTAATGTATAATACTGTACTATTTTAAAAGCTATATATATAATTATTTCATAAAATAATTCTTATTACAGGGCTGTTTACAGTTATGAAGGACAAACAAATAATTTAAAAGTTGTTAGCACAGGTAAAGGTGGATTGGAAGAGATGATTGAAGAGTTAAATAGTGGATTGATAATGTATGCTTTTTGTCGAGTCATTGACATAAAAACAACTTTACCAAAATGTTTACTCATAAATTGGGTAATTGATTAAAAATTAATATGGATAATTTTATTTAATGTTAATAGTACAAATAATGAATAAGAAATTGATTATTTATTACTACAGCAAGGAGAAGGTGCTCCAATAGTAAGAAAGGGAACTTGTGCAAACCATATCAGAGATATAGAGAGGCTATTGAAAGGGGCACACATTACTATAAATGCTAGAAGTGAAGAAGATGTAGAAGTAGATTTAATTATGGAAAAATTATCAAGAGCTACGGCTTCTTCATATAAGTTTAATGAGCCACGTGGAGAAAATGGAGACCATGATGGACCAGTGGGAACTACATATCACAGGTATTTGAAAATTTTAAGCTTTTTCTCTTAATTTATATTACTTTTTATTCCCACTAAAATAGAATGTACATAACATATAATTATATGGAGTATCAACCTTTCAACTGCATTAAAATAATATTTTTATAATCATGAATATTATGTTTTAGTTTATAAGCATTTTCAGCTCATTTTTCATTTATCTATAAATAAACAATCAAAATCCCTTCATGAAAATAAAATTTCAGAGTTATACCTGCTCAAGAAATAAATGCAAGTGAACGTGATCAATTTTGGCAACGTGAAGAAATAGAAGAAAAACAACGTTTAGAACAGGAACGCGTTCGACATGAACAAAATCGGAGAAAACTTGAAGAGGAAGTTAGAAAACGTGAAGAAATAGAAAGTAAACTAAGAGATCAGAAGGTACTTTTCATTATTTTTTCATGTAACTCTCGTTTTAATATTTAATCTTTTTTCAAAAGAAAGTACATATAAATATCAAAATGAATCAAATTTTTATTAATTCTAGAATCAATTTCTAATAAATGACGTTTGATATTGTTATTTATTTAATTACATAAATCAGGTTACAGCAAAAGAAGGAATAATTGCTAAACAAAGACAAGCTGAACAAAGGGCTGAGGAGATAAAAAAATTAAGAAATCAAAATATTGCAGTCCAGGATAAGAATAATGATTCTGATGATGAACCAAAATCCAGGAGTGATGAATTACGAAGGCAAAGAAGTAAAGAAGCTCAGGAATTAATAGCCCAAAGAACAATAAATGCAAGAGCAGTTTTTGAACAAAATAGTAGTGCTGGGCAAACTAAAACTCCTTTCATTCAACATCATAAAGGAAATCATGTTGAAGCAGCAAAAAAAGCATTTGAACAAAGTCAACTCCAACAAAATAAACCAAGAGATTCTATAAAATCTGAGTAAGCTTAATTGATATTCTTTCCAAATAATCACTATTTATTTATTTACTTCGAATGAAACTAATAAGTATATGTAACTACAATGATAAATTATAATATACTTTCTTATATGTACTGTATGCTGTAAATATAATATATAATAACTAATTATAATAATTTTTTTAGGAATAAGTCTAATTTTGAAAATAAAACAGAAAATATCCAGCCTATTTCACAGTTACAAGTGGAACCAGAACAATCAGAAGCACCAGCACATCCTGAAGTATATTCACAACCGCAATTACAATCTGACTTTGATTCTTCGTCAGAATCACGTTTGCAAACTCTACCACAACTGCAAATGGAACTTCAACCACAAGACCAACTAAACTCAATAATACCTCAAGTACAAAATGAGGTTCAGGTGAAACGTGAAGAGTCTCTGCAAATAAAAGAAGATTGCAATGTTGGAAATAATGTTTTAGAGAATCACGAACAAAAACTACATGAAATTGAACAACAAATGCAACAGTTACAGATGTCTCAACAAATTCCAATAGAAAATGTAAATGATGCTGAAGTGTATGGACAATTAGTGTCGGAACAATATTTATATTTAGATCTTGACAATGACGGCATGAGAGCTAGAGCTCTTTATGATTATCAAGCAGGTGATGAAACTGAAATAACTTTTAATCCTGGTGATATTATAACTCATATTGATACTATTGATGCGGGATGGTGGCAAGGGTTAGCTCCTGATGGCACTTATGGACTTTTTCCTGCTAATCATGTAGAAGTTTTGCATTATGGTCCAACATGATAGGGAAAAGTCTGACCATGTTCAACAATTGTTTTATAAATAATTGATTTCCTGGTGGTGAAATAATTCTGAAAAGGATTAATTTATAATATTAATATACTAATTTTTCAAATTATTGAAAATTTATTTAAATAAAAAATGTTAATTAGTATTAAACAACAGTAATGAATTTTGTATGCGAGTCAATATCTTTTTATTCAATGCACTGAAATTGACAATTTCTAAGCTTTTCTACACAATAATATTTAAGTATAATTCATAAATAATAAAATCTTATGAAAATTTACAATTTCTATGCATTTTTACACAAATTTAGTGAATAAAATGTAGTATTAAGAGTTAAGGTTTCAGAAACGTTTTTTCACCAGGTTTTCCAAACTGTTGCAAAATGTTTTTTCTATTGAATACAAATTAGAATTCTGGGTAAACTTGCTTGATTACTGTTAAATTCTTATATCAAACTTAAATTTACTAGTATGTAGTAAATATTTTTATGGACCAAATTATTAAAAAAAAGTAAAAACAGGATATTTAAAAATATTAAGTACACATTGAATAATGTCAGTTAATTGTAGTAGAAATTGAAAGCCAAAGTTTTGTGTTGTATACATGACTGATTTGTACTTAATTAGAAAAAAGAATATTATACTCTCAAATAGTACCCAGCAAAATACAGTATTTTTTAATAGATGATTATAAACAGTACTCATTTTTGTTACAGTAAAGAAATGAATTTGTATATAACGATTGGAAATAAATTTCGTTACGTATAAAAATTTAATTGCGAAATAAAACTACATTTTAATGAATAAAATTTTATTTGTCTTCATTTTGAAATATAAATCATTTATGAATTAATTAATCATGAATGTGATATTTTCCTTTCATCGAAACATTGTATAATTAACCATGTTTATGTATAAGGATTTTTAGTAAATAAAATATACTGCCACTAGTTACTGTCTATTTACAATCTTATTTTTTTACAAATGAAAAAGAAGCCTTAGAGCTATAGGTATGTTTCTAAAATTATTTTCCAAAAATAGGTAAAAATATTTTTGGTAAAATAAATTAAAATTGTCCTTAAATGCTATATACCTTTTTAATTAATTAGCTAATTAAATAAGAGGTGTTTGGTTTTCCTTTTTATTAAAGAAACTACAAAATGCTTAAGAACTTAAAAAGAGAATATTATTAGAATACTCATAACTATTTTTTATAATTATTTAATTTTTCTCTTTTTGTCTTATTTTGATAGTACTTTTTACTAATCACAAAATTTTAAATACATTCATAGTTATTGATGCGATCATTACAGAATGTATTAACATACACACATTTTTCTCTTCTTTATAGAAATAATTGGACTTTGTACAACTTGCTTCTTTAATCAATGATTTCTTGTTGATAATAATTGTAACGTTGTTATTCTCTTTACAGATTACTGATGTTTACTTTCTTCAATATCTGAAGATTTATATAGCATACAAAGGGTCATTTCGTTACTTTGAAATAAACCTTTTGTTGATGCCATACTTTTGCTATCAATAAGATTTTCATAAAATAACTAACACGAAATAGAACTATAACGTTCTTATATAAAGTAACTTATTTTATTTAAGAAATATAAAAAAGATAAAACCCAAGGAATAAGAGTTTTGAACTCATAACTGTTACTTCTTTTTCTAAAAAGAAAATGCAAACAATTATTTAAATCTCTGAATGACTATAGTTAGCTCTTTCTTTTAGCTGCATTGATTGTTTCGAATGTATCTTTCTTATAGTTCACAGGAAAAATTACAATGTTGAAGTTGTTAAAAAGCAGCCTAATCTATCCAGATTCAGTCACTTTTTCGAAACATCTAACAAGCAGAAAAAGAGACACTAAGGGTCTCCTTCAAAGTAACGAAAAGCTCCACTGAATTTTTACGTAAAAGAGAAAAACATATAGCAACAAAAGTGTCTTTGTTCCAAAGTTCATTTGTCTTCAATATTATACACTTTCACATCTGTTATTTTTAAAGATTTCCTCCACCGGCATCACCACCTCCCCCGTTTCCGGCATGACTAAGAAAAGCGAGATGACCTTTTGGACATTTATTTGCATAGTGACCCTTCCTGCTGCACTTGTAGCAAGTGACTTCTTCAAGAGGTTTTTGTGGTCCTCGAGCAGAGTCACCTCGAGGTCCATTATGGGAATTCATACGATGATGCGTATCAGCATTGCGATGGTACTCACGATCCATTTCCTGGCGTGCTTGTTGTTCACGCATATCCGGTGGCATTTTGTTACAATAAATCGCTTTATGCCCACTCTCTCCACAAAAGTGACAGGTGATCATAACTTTCTTGCCCTCCTTTGGTTGCATATCTTGAATTGCTGGTAATTCAAATCTTGGACTGTAATTCATAGATAGTTTCTTAAATATTTGACAATTTAATTTTTTATTAAATATTCTTATAAACATTTTATGTTTGTATACAATAAGACATGTTTATATCTTATAATATTTATGTAGGGCATGTAAAGCACCTATTCTCACTAATTTCAATTGCTACAAAAAGATGTCAAATTGTATTACATACATTTGCATAGTAATTCATAGGTTTGTTCAGTTTTTATAAGTATATTATAGGAAACTTACTGCATAAATTTACAACTCGATCCATCTGGACAGAAACCTGCTAAATAAGCCATACACAAAACCCGCCTAACATGTCGATGTCTACAAAGTGGTCCATGTCTGCAAAATCCTCTATCATACCATGGGCAGTCTCGTACTTTTGTTTCTGGATCAATGTGAAGAAATGGACATTCTTTGTTGTGACAAGCATCTAAACAAGAAACCCATAATAAATATTGACGTTAATAGTAGTTTTAAAATTTTAAGTAGTTATAACTTACTAAAACGTGAATAAAAATAACATTCTGGCATTTTTGTCATGTCATATTCATGTAAAAATTCACATTGATCTCCTTTTTTACATAGGCCTCTTAACCAATGTTTGCAAACAATGGTTCTGTCTCCACGAACATGACGAAATGGACAAGCTGGACCTTTGGTGCATGTACCTTTGGGATAAAATTGACAAACTGCAGCAACAGATTCTGAAAAAAATATTTAGATTTTAATAATAATGTCAATAATATATTTAAATACAATAGATTATCTTAAAAATGGTAAACTTAAATTCAAAGATTAAAATTCAGTACATTTTAAAACAATATTTGCCTTTATCATATTTCCTAGATATAAAAACATTAAAATAAATATAAAAATACATTATTTCAAATATTAGTTTGTTGTAAATATCTATAAATATAACCTAAAAGAGTTTGCAGAAAAACGTTACTTACTGTCCATTCCTGTAAAAGGTAAAGGTAGAGCTCCATATTGTTCATCTAATGCAATCTCTATATCAAAACGCATATGATCTACGTTTGCTACTATGCACTCCATTATTAACAAATAATAATTAAATTTAGAAAAAAACGATAACCACATACATAACCTACAAAACCAAATCAAAATCACACAAACGACGCCATTGTGCCGACTGGAATTAAAAGTGCCGACAGTAATGCTGTCCACAATATAAAACCGAAAAACTCTATTATCAATACCAATACAAAATAAGTAAACATGTTAAACATGTTCAACTTGTTAAACATTAGAAATTGCATCAAAAATAGAAATATAAACACAAGTCTATTATAATTTATAAAAATGTATAATTTATTTAAAGAAAATTTTTTTCAAAATTCTTGTCAAAATCATAAGACTTAATGTTTATCGAGTTTTTATGAGATGTACGTTTAAATTACCTAAAAAATATTGTTAATAGAGATAATGAGATTTTATGTTGGGATATGATCGCAATAATTTTGTGTATACCGATTAAAGAAAACTTGAAAAAGAGCATATTTATTTTCTTCTGCAAATTGTTCTTTCTTTGGATTTCAAATACAAAAGTTCGTTATAGTTCTTTATAATACCCAAATTTTTGTTATTTATAGCATAAAGTAAAAAATATTATGCTTTACATTCAAATAAAATAAAATTAAAGGTGTTTGAACTTATTCTTATATTGATAATATCATATCTTTTACATAAACAAAAATTTGTTTATGTTGTGTTGTTTAATAATGATGTATGCATGCACTGAATAATTATTTTTAATATATGTAAATAACGTTCAACTATTTAACGAAAAAATGTGAAAAATTAAAAAATAACAATATATACTATAAAAATGTCAAATTACCATTAAAAAACATTAAGTAAAAACAAGTATAACTTTGATTAGTATAAAAAGCTCTACATATTTTAGTACTTATAGATTGTACACAATGTGTCGATGTAAACAACAATCAACCTGTAAAAATAGCGCTATTTTTTCTGTCACTGGTTCCCAATCTAATACATTATTGTATGTATCAAACAATCGTTGTTTTAAATTCTAGAAAAGTATATAAATGGGTACAAAATTATTTTTCCTTGTTAATGGTTATTGAAGGAGCTTGCAGAGTTTAAACCGCCCCAATGTAGTTTAATCATCTGCACCCATTTCGTTCTTTGCGCATGCGTTGTGACCTGCTCAAGTACACGCGAATATAGCAAAATACTTATTTTTTAATTGTTATCGAATATGATGCTTTTTCAACATTCTAAAGATAATTAAATTAGAACAAGAAAGTTTTGATTCTTGAAACGCTTCCATATGCAAAAATAACGCCGATTCAAGAACATAACCAGGTGCAAGGAAATCAATCATTTCTTTTTTTTTCTTAAAGATAAAAAGGGCTCATTTGACATAAACACTATTTTGGGAGGGTGCAATTAAAAACATCTCTAACGATAATTCCCATAATGAAATAATGCGAATTTTGCAAAGAGGTATATAAAATGGGGTTGAGCATGCAGTCGCGCATGGTCGCGCAGCAGTGCGGCGCTGAGCCCACATCAGGGTCCATGAGCTGTGGAGTTGTGAAGCACTGTAAAGCACTGTAGAGTGCTGTAGAGTAAAAAGCAGACTGCCACTGTCCGACACCGATCGCCTTGTGTATAATTCAGTTTTTATTCAGTGCTAGTCCTTTTCTATCAATAACCAATACGTAATCTTTAATGTTTTGCCAATTGTATCAATGAAAATGAATGATAATTTAAATTAATAAAGCAGACATAAGTGTGAAAAAAATGCAAAGATAGAAGAGATATTGATATCAAAAGAAGAAAAATAAGGTCTACGGCAAGCATTATGTCAGGCGAGGCGAACGGGCAACTATTTCGGAAGACTGCCAAATTAATCTTTTGTTTATATCAGGTAAGATCACAAATCAGTTAGGATTTATTTTTAATAAGCGTTAATCAAGTAGTTTATTCTGTCTTACATTTTCATTTTTTACTAAGGTTGCAAATTACAACTTTACACGCAAAACTTACAGCTATCTCTACATTACCTACACGCAACGCCTGCGCACCACTGTTAACGTATAGCTGTATCATACACTGAAATCGAAGAACACTAACATTCACATACACTTAGCAAGGTACTAACATACGTTTTCATCAAAATAATAGTCATTTTTCTTCCAATTTTACATATAAAGCAGATACATAAGTATCACTTAAAGAAGAACTCTTTAAAAATTTAACGTTGTTTTTAAAATATTAGTAAAAGATTTCTATTTTTAAAAAGATATTTTTTTAAACTTCAAGTTTATTATTTTAGTTTTTATAATAGGACAAGAGTTGTCGTTTTGCAAAAAATAAATTTTATATTGTTTTATACAACTAAATATATTATAACTTTTTATTTTTCGTAAAATGTAAATTAGAAATGTTAAATACGTAACTAATAAATATTTATTATATTAATGGATGTACTTTGTACAATGTAATAATCAAAATGTAACAATGACTTATGTAGAAATTTTTTATCCTTATCTACAGTTGTTTACATCGGACCATTAACTTTACAGTAATGTCACAATGCGTATTATTATTATTATTATTATTATTATCAGTTTTGCTTAAATATTTAAATTAAAAATGCATAGGTATATTAAATAAGCCGATATACAAATTTATTTATATTACATTTTACTTTTTAATAAAATAATTTATATAAATGATAACTTAATAAATGTAATAGAATATATTGGTAAGTATACAGAATAATAAGTAATGTTAACCGGAGTATTATTGCTGTTTAAAAGTTAACGGTTTGCCAGTTTCGGAAAAGATGATCTTTTTATCATGTTTTCACAATAATAGAATAGTATTTTAAAAAAATAATAATTACATGTACGTTCAATATATTAACGAATTATTAGTCGTAAACCGCGAAGATTATTTTCTACCCCAACGTCGTCTGAAGTAAATTTTTCAGATTAAAAGTTTGTATTAAAACATACGTTTCAAATATTATATTTGCAAGATATAAATAATAAAAAAATAATAATGTATACTACAATTATTGAATTAAAATGATAGGTTTATTTTAATACATCAAGCAAAACTAGAAAAAATTAAAAATCTACGATATAATTAATGAATAGCAATTGAATTAGCTAACTGGTAACTTACATGTGTCGGTGGAGGACTAACGACTGCTCATTATTATTGTAATATCGGAGAAGGTCTACTGCGGAGGTGGGGTATTCGAGTAGCTCAATATGAGAGAGAAGCGCCAAGTTCCGTAAAGCAGTATATTGCTGTGTCAAGTTTTGTTAAAGCATTCTCTTTTCAGTTTAATCGAGTGTTTTGATCGACGTTGACAGAACTCCGTTACTGCTTACGATGTTACTTTAACGAATTCATGACGTCAAATAATAAGCTTGCTTCTTTACTTAGTAATTAAACGAAGACAGTGATACCGCATTATATAAATGTAAGTTGTCGCGAATAGTATTCTGTAGATATTAGTAAATAAATTCAAAATAATATAGATCGAATTTAGTATTATTTTTAAAAAATGTAAAACTACATATTGTCGGTCAGCTGAATAGCTATACTGTTAGTTTTACACTTATTTTAATATTCTGCATAATCGATATGAACTCGACCGTCTCAAATCAATAGAGTTTTAACGATTTTTTATTAACAACGATTTTATATCAAAAGAAATAAGTTAAAAATTTACAGATTGTATACCATAACATTATTAAAAAATTTTTTTCTGTTTTAGCGTACAAGTGAATTACTTTTTTGTTTCATTTATAGCTTTTTTTTTAAATTCATTAAAAATAATTTATTATAAATTCATCGTTGATTTTTAATTTGTTAAGAATTATAGTTAATGTTAGAAATTTATATAACATCGTATTTAAAGTAATAAATCTATTATTGGGATACACAAAATGTTTTACATTTTAGAATTGAATACATGTATTAGACGACTATGAATTGTCCATTATAATACAATATATTTTAAACTCGATTGAATAAAACTTTTCTAGATGTGAATAATATTTTAAATTCATTACATTTTTACATGCATAGATTCATAGGAAATCAAATGAAAACCATGTATACATGTACAAAATTCGATTTTATTTACATAATTAATAACAAGAGATAATATTTTAAAAAATGATAAAATTTCATGATATACAAAATTCTATTAGTTTAATTTTTAATCAATTTTATTCAAGGAAGAATAAACGAACGATTGCGTGCACATAGATGCATACAATATGGAAAAAGTTTTCCGTGCAGATTTTCTTTAATTATCCTTATATACGTATACATGATAGTATTATCAACTTTCTGTAATTATGCATGTTACATTTATAATTGCTCATAAACGTTGTGATGTATTTTCTTTTTTGAGTAAAAATTCTTAAATTATAATTGATATGTTTGAGTATTAATATAAAACTACATTGATAATTTGTGCTTATAAAAGTACGTACGTAATATAAATACAACTAATAGACTATTTGTACTAAGAGAAAAATTTTAAATACAGTTTATTATTGTTTGGAAAATTATTAAAAAGCATCCGATAAATCTATATATTATACATATTTTTGTTAGTAAACTTGTCATAAAGTTTCATGTTTTAATTATGTTATTATCGTCGATTAAATTTAATATATAGACTGTCTTACCATACCAATGGTATCTATCATTATTATTACAAAGCTGTGCACAAGATAACTTTTTAGATTGGCTTATCGTATATGTAGGTTACATTTTACCATACTATCGGTTTTTTAATTTCCATACTTAATTTAATCAATTATAATATATAAAGTAATGTAATAAAAGTAATTGGAAAAGCTTATTTGCAGGCCAAGTTGCGGAGTGGAGTTTTTATATATTTGAAAAAGTAATATTAAATAAAAGGAAATAAAGAAGTCAAATGCTTTTTGGACAATTTCATAATATTGCATATAATAATCCAATTAAGAACCTTCCGTTTTAAAGAATCGTCTTCGCAAATTGAAAACAGCAAATCAGCAATTGTGTTAATCTAAATGGTATTTACTTATGTATCAATTACAATTTAATATTAAGCAATATAATACATAAATGCAGTAGTTGTTTATATAATATACTCATAATCCATCTAAATAGAATTATTAAACTTACGTGCAAGATATAATATTTCTTGTCTTTTTTCTTTCTCGAATAAAATTATTTATAATAATATCATTAATATTGAATTATTTTAAACATGATTTTTTTTTATTATAAGTTAAGGCGGTAAATTATTATAGTGTACTTAAACTAAATATTAAAAATCTTGTTTAGTAGTTTAAAGAATGTCTGCGGAATGTTACTGGAACTTTAAACAAAAATATTGCTATAAAAATAAAATATCAAGTATAAATCTTGTATTACATCGTCTCTATTACAGGTTCAGATATATAAAAATATTAACACTATAATCATTATTTGATACTGTAATAGTTAAAGGTGGAAAGCACAGTATTCTAAATCATTATTTAATGCTTCTTGGACTAAATATATTAATATAATGTACATAGATACATATTATAATTAATGGGTATTAACATGTATCCGTCGTCTGCAGTTGAAATAGGTGCAAAAAAAATATAATAACTAAAAATCTAAATTTTTTTGGTAAAATACATTTAAATTTGTAGTTAAAAATGATAATGTAGAAGTCTGTAGGTTCATTTAATTTTAATATATAAATTTTTTTAAATTTTAGGTTTGGCGTTAACTTTCTCTTGAATCGATCGATGAATTTCGTTTCATAAGGACTTAAAATATAGGTTCTAATTTTACGATCAGGGTATAGTTTTATTTTAAACGAATTTCAACTTTCTAGTGTTCAAAATCTAATTTATTTAAAACAATATTATCAAAATGACAAATTCTTCTTTTTTAAATTAAGGAATATCTAGATATTGCATATCTAGAATAAATGTAAATCTCGCTTAAAAAAGCTCTAACTTTAAAAAAAACTTAAAAAAAATACTTTTTTGTGTTTCAAAATTTCTTTTTTAAATTTATACATTTGGTAATATAAATATTAGCTTTTATATGTCTATATGTACATTTGATACAGCTTTTAGAAATATAGTACAAATTTTTAACAAGTAAATAATTAATACATCATATAAGTTTCTTATAAATGTATACGTAAATCACAATGAGCAGACCTAGTAACAAAATTATTTTTGTTTTATCAAGTTATTTTAATAATTTTTGAGAAAGTTTAATGTAATATATAATGCAGTCATACAAGAAATTACAGAATATTACGTAAAATACAATATTTCTATGTGTTAATTCTTTCAAAGTAAAATCAATTCATAAATAAAAATTTAAAAACTATTTAATTAATTTTATTTCTGTACAGCTCGTTTTTTGTACACTATTTCATTCTCACGTCAGAAAGCTGTAAATGATGGATGTATATCGAACGTGTGGTCAGGTTAATGGAGATAGCTATACACATGTGTTTGTATATTCACTAATATATGTCTGCGACCTTGTTTTATCTGCATAGGCCTTTTGACAACTTGTTGCAATGTAGTAAAGTATGATAGCCCGTATACAAATTATTTAAAAACAACAATTACGATGATTTTATATATCTACATATGTTGTGTGTAAAAATCGTCGATCACGAATTAATTATTATTTTAAAATTGGTTTTTGGTAAATATTGCCATATAAGACGGGCGAGAGAAAATGTGGTAGATATTAAGGGAAAATAGTACGCCTAAATCACTCAAGCTGAGAATAAATACTCTACGTGAAAGCCGTGTGCGTTCGGGGACTGTACAGTTACTATACATGTCGTGCTCGTTTGTTATAACGATCGGTGCAATAATAAAAGCGTGCATGTATGATCTGGTTTCCAGTACAGAATATCATTTGTCAAGTATTTGTGGTTTATCGATACGGTTTAAACTATTGTACAGGCTGCGTTATATTTACAAATATTTTTATATACAAGCTTTACTTATATTAATTTTTTAATATTTATCAATGTTTTATATTAATTTTTAATGTAAACCTTAATACAATGATTTAATTATAATCGTCGAATATTGAATATTTGCCTATTCAGAAATTTTTAACAAAAGGTTGTAATTAAGGTTGTAGGAAAATAAAGTTCATTGAGCTATTCAAATTAGTTATAATACTTAAAGTATTAAGATTTTGAGAGGTTTTATTGTATTTGAGATTCTATCAGAAATGTTCAAGTTTTAATACTGAGGTCTAGTTTTTTTATCACAGGAAACATTAAACATACATAAAAATTACTTTGTACAAAAACATATGATAATTAAAATAAAATTTATAGAGTAAATTTATAAAAGTATAGAGTTCTACATTTTGAATATAAAAACTTTGAGTTAATAACTGTCTTATTTTAACTTAAAGTTGATAATATTTTAAATACATATATAAGTAATGTAATTCAAAGGTACTCACAATTCGGTTCAAGTATATACATATATATATACATATAAGATGGCTTTTTTTCCTTAGCCTATTTGTTTTTTATAATTTTTTCAGTTATTAACAGAACGTGTAGAAGGTTTCAAGGAGGTTTTGTATCCGATAGAGGGGCTAAAAGACATAACATTTTTTATTAATTTGGATGAAAGCAGTCGATTAGGTAGATTTTAATTTTAATATCGTGTTCTCCTTTTTATGTGGTTGGAGCTATACGTAACATATGTCTAGTATAACATAGACCTTATATTATCTATTAATACGATAAATAATTAGTACTATGATTTCATGTACTTATAAAAGAAATTATAGTAAAAATAGTTAAAAACATACTCTTACATGTTTACGCATACATTGACATATTATTTATATGAATTTGCAATGGTTAATTATAAAGTATTTAAAATTCGAAATTGTACATTGAGTTGAATTTGAATTATCTTACGTATGTTTGAAAATACATTGTGAATTGTATTTTTCAACTTACATGGAAATTTTTAGAGAATACATGCAATGAAAAGATTTAATATTGATTTTTTTATAAGATTGGTATCGTTTTCTTAGAAATTATGTTATGAAACCTGGATAAAAAATTCACAGAATGTTCTATGCCTTAATTTAGAATATTATATAAATGAAAAATAATTTCTATTTTAATCATTATATTATATAATTTATATAATTTTGTTAATATTTTGTTCCAGAACTGGAGGTGGATTCGGATGTTTTCAGAAAAATACAGATTAACATCGAAAATTTGATTCAACTTCTACAGCTACAATGGAGAGTTCGGAAAGGTTAAAATTTACTCTTTTTTCATTCTGTAAATATTGTGAAAATAAATATAAAATTAAAATTATCATAATTTATAATTTAAAAAAGTTTGTTAACTCGTAGATTTTTCTGCCTGGAACGATTTCAAATATCTTTTAAATAACTACCTTTATTACTCAATCTATCATTTGAAACGGTTTTTGATAGATAAAAAAATATATATTATATATGTAATATCATTATATGTAACATCTATATTGAATTTGATTGAATTCAGTAAATTGAATTACACGGTGTTAATACAATAGTTGTTTGTACCAAAGTTTGTACAATGAAAAGGAGACTCGCTTTTTTTATTTAGCGATAAAACAATTTTTATACCAAAAGCCATCAAAGAACATTTAGGTGTGAATAAAAATTATATACAATGTCTGTAATTAGAAAAGCTTGTATAATTTTTTCATGTTTTATGTTAGTGTGGCTTTATCGGTTATGGCCATAATAATCTTGGAAGTTAATAGGGATCATGTGATATTTTTCTATTTATATTTTAAAATTACAACAAAAATATACTGTACACAAATACATATATTTTGTAATAATAACTAAATATACCGTTCTATGATCTCTGTTTAACGCAGTTTGAAACATTTATTTTAAATAAAAGAAAAGTATTTTTGCTTGATTGTCGCTGCTGATATTGAAATAACTCAAACAGTAATTTAAAGATATTTTTGTGCTAATTTGGACAAATGATATTTTTTTCGATTTCATAAAAAAATAATTTATTATAATAAGAATGTATTTTTGTTACAAATATTTATAGTATAACTGGATAATTAGTGTAAACCATCCCTGAAAATGTAATTGAATGAGACCTACCAAGTTTTTGTATTTCTTCAAGTATTTTTCTTGTAAAACTCTAAATGGATTATTAGGTAACTTTTAGTTAACTTAGTTCTTTTAAATTAGTGTTTGGACTCCTATTATTAATGAAATAAAAATTTGATACGTATAAAAAATCAAATACGTATTAGAAGCTTTTGAATGTTAATTTAATTTATTAAACACTTCATTCTTTTACTACGTTATTCTTTAAAGTCAGCATAGAACCTACGAAGGTTACATATAGTCCGGGGGCAAGGATAGATGTGTTCATAGAATTTTTAGTTCATCGCTTCAAAGAAGTATGTTCATAAGTATAGTGTATAGTAAAAACTTATGTATTTTGTTCAGATGAATCGAAAGTCCGTGAGTATTTTTTATAAATGATTAATGAAAAAGTTCTTAAAACTATGAATAATTATAAATAATAATTTGAACCTAAACAAAACAAAATATTGCAATTCAAAATTCTAAGGAATTCGGTTATTAAAAAAATATTTCTCTTGATATTACATTATAATATAGTAACATCAATTCACAAGATAAGGTTTTTTGCTAAATCGTTAATAATACATTTTTTTCACAGGTACGAAGAAACACTTACGTATAAAAATTCCGTGGTTTATAATTTCTGTAGAGTCACAGGTAAATTAGTAATGATATATTATGTACTGATAACTTTTATGGTGAACATCAATTTTACTATTTATTAAAAATTACGATAATATGTTAATATAAGTACGTTATAATGTACTTTATTGAATTATATGATAAATAATTATATTAACGTTAAAAAATATTCTTTGCAAAATGATGTAATTAAAATTGTTTAGAATTGTACATATTCTCATTAAAAGTTATCGTGTAAATAATTTTAATCAAGAAGTAAATTTAGATAATATTTATTTTGTTTGTAATGTTGATCATTTAGACATGGTTCCAGCGCGTGTTGTATTATACATGCTTTCTTTTTCCGGATTTGTTGTATCATTTATGATGAGAATGGATATAAACATTGCAATGGTATCAATGGTCAAGTATCAATTAAATAACACTTTGAATATGTCCATCAGTAGAAGTTGTAACCCTGCAGCAAATACATCTACTCACACGGCGGAAGAAAGCAACATGGTATAAAAAATATTAGCCATAAAAGCGGTATATGTGCTTTATTAGGAGTCATTGTACATTTTTATTTTAATGTGAATATATTTAGATAATTATTTTATTATAGTTAATAGCATATTATCTTCAGGAGCTTTTTAAAGGCCGGTTTATAGATATAGCTATTTAATAGTTTTTTATCATTCTCAGTGAATTTTATAGTAGATTCAAATATTCGTTCCAAGCTTGTAATATTTTTTGTGTATTTAATGTTCACTATATATATGATTAATTATCGCAATATCACAGTACCTATTGTATAGAAGTCTGGATACCCGTATTAGAACGTAAAAATTTAATTTCAAAAGTTGTAAAAAGCTTGAATTAAAAAATGAAATAGACGTAATGTTATAAAACAAAAAAATTAATACTTATAGTAACATTTTATTAAATCTTTATCATAATTAACTATAACTAATAACTTTATTATAATAAATATTTATATTTATTTTTAACTTCTATCTTTTGATATTGGTTGTTTCGCATAGTATAATTATGATTTTTCTAAATGAATTTATTTTAAATTATAATTCATATGGATTCAATTTATCTTTTACTCTTCTCCTACTTAATCTTTTTTAAAAACTATCGTCTGCAGTTTCGCATGTAAGTTTTTTACTTTTAGGCAACACATACACTCGAACATTAACATACTAAAAAGTATATGTCATGAATGAGGTGTATTTACTATACATATATAAGTATATGTCATTTAATATTAATAAATAGATTATACATATCTAATTATTACAGATAGAAAATGGTGAATTTGATTGGAGTCCAGCTATACAATCTGCAATAATTGGATCATTTTACTGGTGCTATGTACTTTCTCAAGTTGTCGGTGGAGTACTTACTCAATATTTCGGGACGAAAACTATATTTGGTGGATCACAATTACTTACAGCAATTTGTAGTTTATTAATACCAACTGCTGCTGATTTTCATTATGGCGCAATCATTGTTCTACGCAGTATTCAAGGAATAGCAAGTGTAAATATTTGAAAATATTTATAAGATTATTTTATCATATTTGTTACATTTACATTTTTGCATGATCATGAGACCTCGGGCGAGACATTCGAAATATCTAAATCATTTAATATTTATTCAACATTATAATAATCTTAATTTTTGACAAATCTATAGTTAAATTCTTTTGATATATTTTAATTATCGTATTGTCAATTCTACTTTGTATAAATATTTCATTAATAATGTAAAAAAATTCTTTTAAAATTAAACAATCAATTTGTTTATGAATATTCGCGGGTGTTTAATTATTTTAGGGTTTAACATGGCCAGCTATGTATGCTCTTGTAGGGCACTGGATACCTCTTGTAGAACGATCTCGTTTTATGTCTTCCTTTCAAGGTAATTAGATTTTTAATAAATTCATTTTAACTGAACATTAATTAACTGTATATATTATATACAGAGTGTTAAAAAAGTCTAGAAATGATCGAATATCTCAAAAATTCTAGAAAAAAATGTTTGGATAAAAATTGTATGTCACGTGAAAGTTACCTTAATTTTTTAAAATGGCACCTCATGTTTTTTCGTACAGATTCTTGTAAATGATCTCGAGATCTCTTCAAAACGTTATAATGTTATTTACGTCAAGTACTCATCCAACCATTCACCTACCCACACATAGATAGAAAATGTAAATTCATTTGATGAAAAAACATTTGATTATAGTGTTTTGGAATAGTCTCGAGATCATCAACAAGAACGTAAAAAAAATGTAGGGTGCCATTTAAAGCAACAAAATTTAGGTAACCTTCACACGACCTTCAAATGACTCTTCAAAGTCAAACCAACGGACTTATGATTATAACTGAATGTACTTTAACTGGTCCATATTGTACTGGGATAGGAGGGAACGTTCATGAGACTACTCGTGTTAGAGGCTAAGAACGGACTACTTGCTAGTCGCTATTTCACCGCACTCTTTGATGATTTATGAAGTTCCTAGTGAAGACTTATTTCGCTTTAAATACTTTATATGACAATCATTCACACTTCGTATGCAATTTACAAATGTCATAACTTATTAATTTTATAAATATTTTGATAAATTCATGATTGAAAAAAGTAGACAACCTGAATACTAAATTAAAGGCAGTAGATACGTGATAAATGTACAAGTACATGTAAGTGTGCTTGTTGATGTATCGATACAGCAATATAAAAATGATGTAATTCAAAATGTTTATGTTTAGCAGATCATTTTGTCTTTTACAACCAGATATTCTTCTTTCTTTGTGCAGGATTTAGCTTCGGTATTGGAATAACTTATCCATTAGCCGGCTTTCTTATCGCTAATTTTGGATGGCGGGTAGTATTCTATACAACAGGCACGATAGGCTTGCTTTGGTGTATATTTTGGTATTTTCTTGCTTACAACTCACCAGCCGCACATCCGCGGATATCAGCTCAAGAGTTTCAGTATATACAAGAAAATGTTGGCTCCGTGGCTACAAATCTTAATGGGGTAATTTAACAACATGTTTGATTAAATGTGCTGCTGAATTCGCTCTGAATGAAATGATTTTTATATATTAAATATTATTATTCAACAGTTTACCCCATAAATATAAATTTAAATAACAAACATTTCATTTATACGATAATTAAATTTAAAACATAAATAATTTGCTATTTTAGCTTATTAGAATTTTTGATAAGAAAAAATAATTTAATAACTTATTTAATTTTTGTTATGAGAGATTTAGGTTCAATTGTTAAATATCATTTTCACACTGGTAGATCTTATATTATATTATTATTTGAAATTATTGAATTTTTATTTCACGACAGTATTGTTTTATTTGCTATAATGATAATAGTATCTTATATTACATATTATTAAATTACTACTCAGAAGAATTTATTGCCAGTAAAATTTTCCTAGGCAATGCCGGTTCCATGGAAATCAATTTTGACTTCTTGGCCCGTATGGTCTATAGGTATTACTACATTTGGCAGAATATGGGTACATTATGGCTTCATTACTGGCGGTCCTATGTATATGAAAACTGTTCTTGGTTTGAGTATCCAAGCTGTAAGTATACCTTTCTAATGTTAATAAGTTAATTTAATTTAATTTTAAAGACACATCATAAAATTTACATAATTATAGAGAAATATGCAATTTGAATAAGTTTATTTAAAAAGTTTTTTATAGGAGTACTAAAATGTGTATTATGAAATAGACCTAAAAAAATAATATTTATAAAATATTCATAAATATCCCAGTATTTCAGCATTACAAACAAAAGTTATGTGTAATGATATATGAATAATTACTAATTAGAATTGATATAATTCTCATAAAAATCATTTATATGTAAAAAAAATTGTTGAATGTAAATTCCAATCATAAAAGTTAAACTTTATTTAAATCTCAAACATATAAGATCTAATGATTTAATTTAATCAGTTAACTTAAGTGCATGATTATATTTTAATTATACATATATTTATTTATAAATAACTTCTTTACTTATTTCTTGCTGCAGAATGGAGTTCTGTCTGGTGCCCCATTTATCTGCAGCTATTTCAGCTCAGTTATTTTTTGCTACATTGCAGATTTAATTGTTAAAAAGCAAGTGCTTTCACTTACCAATGTCCGTAAAATATTTACTGCAATATGTAAGTAGATTATTGTTGTTATTATGAAAATACTACTAAAATATATATATTTACATTGATAATAATTGAAAACGAATTATTAACAGTTTTTTTCAAAATACTACAGATATCTATATTTTTATGCTTTATAGCTCAAGTCATTCCTGGTATCTTGGTACTTCTCATTGGGTATTTGGGTTGTAGCATAGTATTAGCCTTATTGGTTTGGTTTGTCGCTGTAACTTTAATTACAGCTGCTTATGCTGGTGCGATGGCTAATATTGTTGATATTGCTCCTAATTATGCTGGTACATAAAAAAATATGCAAAATTTTTCATTTGATTTTGCTTTGTTTCTAAAATATAATAATGTTTTTAATAGGCCCAGTTTTAGCATTTACTCAAACAATTCACATGACAGCTAGTTTTCTATATCCTATGCTAGCTGGCTATCTAACTTCGGAAAGTGTAAGGTTTTTTATTAAATACGATTTTATGTATTGATTATATTTATTAAAACAAGGCAACTAATTTAATATATTTTTGCATAGCAAACACTTGATGTTTGGAGAAAAGTATTTGGTGTAACGACATGTGTTACTTGTGGAACTTATGTTGTTTATCAAATCTTTGGAACAGCAGACATTCAACCATGGAACTATCCAAATCAGAAATACGCTCAAACGATTATTGATGATTCACAGCCACTAAATGATTCTCCCACGCATAAAACACAAGTTATAATCCGCCGGCAGAGCAATCATTCAGTTGGTGTATAAGTGTTTGTAAAATAATATATAGAAAATGCTTCTAAATATTTAATATACTTATATTGTTCAATTGGCCGCCGGAATGCAGGCATTCCATAATATTTTAACAGCGCCTTTGTATTCCGTTCTTCCACACTCTTATTCTCATATAACTCATTCGTCATTACTTTGAATATTTCTACAATTTACATAAGTATCATGTCTGCTGAAAATGGATAATTAAAGTTAATTAATAATGATCGAAAGAAAATTCGATTTAACTTTTAAGTTCAATTCTTTGATTTTTGATCATTGTTTCAAAAACGTGTTATAAGGGGAAATGAGAACGATCATAATTCAGTTTATTCAGTACAACTAAATTAATGTTTATAAAAATTATATTTTTAAGCTTGGTGCTATATTACCCTTTAACTTGATAAAAGTTGGCTAATACTTATTAATTAAAATTACGTTCTTATTGATCATTATAAAACGGTCTGTTGGCTATACGGATTATTAGTCAGTATAAAAAAATGATTTTAATGTACTTTAAAGCTCATTTTCAATAGAGTCTAGAGAGATTTTTATGATAAGTGTTGTTTATTTTATTAATTATATTAAAAATGTAGAAAAATTATAATAATTTAATATCTTTAGAAAAAACCATTTTTAGACCTTAAATTTGTAAAATTTTTATCGTTTTTTTATACATACCGTAAAAATGTAATAGAAAGAACAGAAAAGTAATTTTTAGAACGATCATTATGAAAAAGCAATTATGTGATACGTAATACATTCGATAGTTCTATTTCAAATAAAATAACACATATGGTTATTATTATAGTTGTTATTATTATTACCATCATCATCATTATTACTATTATTACTATTATTATTATTATTATTATTATTATTATTATTACCATCATCATTCTTATTACTGTTACTATTATTATTATTATTTTATTATTATTATTATTATTATATGCTTCCCTGAAGTAATGCTTAACGGCAGTGCCGGGGTGTATATATGAACCAGGAATGGAGGTCCTTTTGGCGAATTTACGTTGTCCCCGCCATGTGGTTTCCACTACAGGACGCGAGCGGCGGGATTACCTTGAGGGGGTGAGGTTTTAGTGGGTAAATGGGCATCTTCAATGACGGAGAATCCCACACACCGGGGGCCCGAGTCCCTTATGGTCTTTAAAAGTTTTTCTCCCTCCTTTACAAAAAAAAAATTATTTTTATTATATACCTCATAAACATGACGATCCTTGTAGCTTTTATAAAAAAATCAGAATATTTGTAGTGAGGGAAAGAGCCCGATAGAGTTTGCGCAGAAAACGGCGCCCACCACCACTCCTTCTTCCTCTCCACCTAAGATGCAGCGCTATACACCGCCTCTCCTCCCTCACCAATGCCTCTCTCTTCTCTCCCTCACACCCGCGCCTAAGAGAATAGAATAAAGAGGACAGACGGGGCGCCTAAGGGCCCCGCGCCTACCGGCCATATCCTCTTTCTCTTACCACCAATTTCAAATGTAAGATGCGTTTTGCACAACCTCAGCTGCACCGGGAAATCGGCAGCTAGGGCCTAGTGGAGTGGAAACTCATGCCCTGATCCGTTGTCCTTCGCCCGGCTCGCAACTTTTCCAAGAAACCTGCAGCACTGCGAGTTTTCAGCGGCGGCGAGCCCTATAAAAGCCATTGCGCAACCCGGGAAAAATCAGAACGCTCCGTTCTCTTGACTACGAGGATTTCCGAATACGAAGTTCACTAGTCGAAGAAAGGAATATTCTCGTCTACTCCTTACCTTTTTGCTGCTATACTACTTTAGGACTGACCCAATTTTATATTGGTGCCTTATGAAGTATTGTAGTGAACAAGTTGGTTAACTGCTACCATATGAGGACTACGATCTTCGGATCGTAAGTATTTCTGCGGCAAGGATTAATTGATTCCTTCTGTCTCTCTTGCCTGTACTCTACCTAGAGCTGAATCGGTTAGGCCGGCTTCGCATAGGTCCGTGTATGAAAAGGGCTACTGACTGCCCCCACTACTATATGAGGATTACGATCTCTGGATCGTAAGTACTTCTGCGGTGAGGGTTCATTCAGGAGTTTTCTCCCCGATTAAATTTCAATTTAATAAGGGACACTAGGCCTCTAGCTTTAAACCTTATTCAATTAGCCGTACATCTGAATAACAGTTTGGTCTCAGTCCTTCTAAAATTGACAAGCGATTATTCGCGTTCAAAGTAAGCGCTAAATTAATTTATATCAATGCCTGCTTATTCTATCTTTGAATACGAGTTGCGAAGTAACGAATTGTAACGAATCGTAATGTAAATAGTAGCGTAGCGTGAACCGTAGAACGAAAACTTGTCAAAGCCGCAAATTCAAATCATTTGTTCAAAAATTGTAAATCGACATTATTAAAATTCAATAAATACAAAACTAAAAATGAAATCAATTCTATTTTATTTATTTTAGAAAACCTCCTATTTCACAAGCTGAAATGCTTTTCCGGTTAAATAAAGAGAGGACAAGGCCTTGGACAAATCGGTAGGCTATCGCCTTGGAGATAATTCCGGCAAGGTAATCATAAAATTGGTTTCCCCCTTTCGGCCCCTGTTCCCAGGCTATTAGGCGCAAGTCCAGACCTAAAAATCGGCAATAAAAGTACTCAGTCTTGTACTGAATTTCGAGCAGTTGTGTCACGTTCCCGTGCCTTTGGATTTTGGCGCGGAGTTCGTGTTTGAATAAAATAACTATTTCATCGCCAGACGTGACAAATTCATGTGACATGTTGGTGTTTATATACTCTCTGTCGTTGTGTGTATGCGTGTGTACGTGTGCGTGTGGGTGCATTTGTATATCGTCGCGTATCGGTTGAGTGTTAGACTTAAGTCTTTTCTCCTTTACCCCTTTATTGTAAAGAATTTGTTACTGTTTGGCAATCCACATAATCCCACATATATAATGCTACATCTGTAATGACACTGAAGTGGCTTAATTTAACACGAATAGAAGCGCTTTCATTCAGTATAGTCGGGTGATTGAATACTAGAGAAATTATATGATAGTAATGTTCATAGAAAATAACCCGAATTGTATAATACGAAATGCCTTGGTTTCTGCATTATAGCAGGATTTAACTCACACTCTTCTTTGACGATTTTTAAAAAATTACAGTGGTTTGGTTGGAAAGTTTTGATACATCTAACTAATATAATTCAGAAAAAATCTATATCAATTCGCAAACTAGAAGCCCGATGGAAATACCAATCATTTTAAACTTGTCTTATAATTTCGGTCTTAAAGCAATAGACGTTAGCATATATTAGTATGTTCGCATAAACATTGCAACATTAAGTCAGAGAAAAATTATTATTTAGGCATACACTTAAAAAAGTTAACGAAAAAAAAATTTTGCATTGCTATTAAAATTAATGTATTCCCTAAATCTGAAATAGTGTAATAAAAAATTTCTTAGCACTGCTGGTAGATGAAGAATAATTTTTATTGGTTTATGATATGAACTTTTTTATCATATTTAAATATTATGAAAAATTATTTATTAGAAAAAAACTATTGAGGAAACACTGAAGTTGAGTTTTGAACCCGGTGGACTACCGATCACTTTGAAAACATTAATTTCAATTAGTTAATAAATCTATTGAAAACTTATGTATGCATAATAAATAAAGTATGTATGCATACAACGACAATAAAAATTCTATAATAAGAAAACGAGTAACTACATTTTTAAGCTTATCTTTGATTTTGCTTATCTTTTTATTGTTGTGGCTAAACTCCGTCGAGGTTTAAGGACGAGGTGCGCGTCGGAATTTTCGCCTTCACGTCCCTGCTGCCAGAGACGAGCTCTGTCAAGGATTTGCTCTTTTTGAGCCTCGGCTTTCGTCGAATAGCTCGGGATGAGCGCGAGCAACTCCTACTCCGAGAGGGGAGGGGGAGGGGGTCGAAGCCGCTCTCACCCTTTTTTTTATAGGGGTATAGAGGTGATAAATTTAACCGTTCGGTAGATTTACCTATTTACGAAGTTTTAGGTAGGGACCTAGTTATCGGTTTAAATGGAAACTATCGGGACATCGACGCTCCCTACGGACGAGAACGTCGCTACAACTTCACGCCCAATGCTAGAGGCGGATATCAATCGCGTTCCTTAGGAAAGGAACGGATTTC
Organism: Sycophaga agraensis; assembly: GCA_018906755.1. NCBI lineage: Eukaryota > Metazoa > Arthropoda > Insecta > Hymenoptera > Pteromalidae > Sycophaga > Sycophaga agraensis. The sequence goes on from JACCIE010000003.1 coordinate 3,319,634, forward strand.
ACGTCCGATGCAAGGACGGATATCTGTCACGCTCCTCAGGAGAGGAGCGGATTCAACGCCCAATTCAAAGACGGATTATCTTCACGTCCCTCAGGAGAGGAAACGGGCCCGGCGCCCCGATGCAAAAGGCGGTGATTCTAACGATCCTCAGGAGAGGACACGTTTCACGCCCAATGCAAAGGCGGATTATTTTCACGCTCCTCAGGAGAGGAAGCGGATTCACGCCCAATGCAAAGGCGGATGAGTTTCACGCTCCTCAGGAGAGGAAGCGGATTCACGTCCTTACGAAAGGACGGATATGGGGTAAATATTCACGTTTCTCTTCTGAAGAGAAACGGATTCACGCCCTTGCTGAAGAGCGGATAGGGAGGGTGAATCGACGCTTCTCTACTAAAGAGAAGCGGATACTGGGGCGGACCCAGAGGTTCGGCTTGCTCGCTGAACTCAGTTGAGTATATTGAAAATTTTTGTCGCCGTGAAGGTGTACAGCGGACAGAGAGGTGGCTGGTCAGTCCGTGGGCTCACAGTCTCTGTGCCGCAGGCGGGTTGCGTCGTGCTTTTTAAGGGCTGGTTCGCCGCTCGAGTCGTCGCCGCCGATTTTTCCGTAAAAACCTCCGAGCGGGACAAATGAGCGAGTCGGTGATTGGTGACGCAACCCTGAGAGAGAGAAAAGATGTGGCTTGGAGGCAAGTGGGGGAGTCCTCGAAGGAGGGAAAAATCCCGCCCTTCCTCAACTAGAAAAATTGAGCCCTTTTCTCTTTCTCTTACAAATTAGCCTTGATTGTTTATAATTTAACATTTCTAAACTTATATTATTATCGAACTTAAAATTTAAGGCCGATTCATTTTTTGTGGTAAATGAATCGGATACATTTAAGATATATTGTTGACAATTATTTATTTTCATATGTTAATTTTTAAATTTTGCTCTTTTCTAAATATTTAAGAATACTAGTGCGGTAGACCGCTTAACGTCGCGTGATGTTGCTTGGAAATATTCGTGAAAAGATTATTGTTTTTATTGGAAGTTATATTATTAATTTAGAAAGGAGCAATATCTGTAACTTATAATTAATCAAATAGAGATTGATAAGACCAATTTCTTTTCTGTTATTCATATTTATAATGTAGTAGTTTTTTTTTGGTGTTTTACAACATTTATGTTACGCGCGTAGCTAGCGTTTACAATTACTGTTTTATTGGTTATTATAATTATATTTCTGCTCACCCGCGGAGATGAGGCAATTATTATCTATGGTTTGTTAAGTTTGGCGGTGGTTATATGGGTAATAATGTTTATATAAAATGCGTACATGTATGTAATATGCAATTACATGGTGATAATTGCGCCAGGCTGATACATATGTATTGGTAAATATTTATACACGTACCTATCCATAAACGTCCTTACGCAGTTATAATTAATTACATTTAAAAATCTAAATATTACAAATAATAATGCAAAAAACGAAACAATATAATTTCAGTCAATTTAGTGCTCTTAATAACATTCATTCAGGTGAGGGTGTCGACAGCTGATACAAATCGCAGGGAATTTTACTTTTCATTTCTTGGCCACGCGAAATTATTATTGAATTATTTAAATTTAGCGATTTTCTGTTCGTAATGAGGGAGGATGTTTTTAGGAAGGGTTTTATTCGTTTTAGGAATGTGACGATTTGCTTTTCTCGCGCCGCTTTCCCTTTTTTTTTGGTGTACATAAAAAAAAGGTTCGGCGTCGGAGGCGAGGGAGGCGTCTCGACTCCGACTACCTGCCTCGGCGACTCTTCGTCGGGGTAGTAATGTTTTTGGGTTAGGCGTTACGCAGGACGTAACATTATTTTTAAACAAATTATCTGGACTGTGAAAACATTTAGCACATTTATTAATTTATTAACATTTGTGACTTTTTTATTAATTATGAAACTTAATCGTGACGCTGATTGAATAGATCTTTGTTTTATTGTTTTAATTTCATATCAATTTTTGTCATAACAATAAAATTAATGTACAATTATAAAATTAAACTAATAGTAATGTTAAATTCATTTTTAATATATTTTTAATATTATAGGAATTACAATGTCAATTAGATAATCAGTATATTATTGATTATTATGGAATTATATTGAAGAGATATTTTCAACAATTGCTTTTGTTGTTTATATAATTATAAAATGAATATTTATAAATGAAAAGATCAAGGTGAAATGCACTTATTAAATAAACTTCTTAAATCTTTATTGATGATTAAAATATTTGTATTAAATTTTATGAAAAATTTATTTGGTGAATTCTTTTCTCTATTCTCAACTTTATTGGCTCGACTGTTTTCAGCATTACATCAGTTTTCAATTTGATATCTTTAATAGGGTACAATGTTATCTTTTTTTAATACATATTTACGAACAACTGTTGCTAGCAATGCTTTCATCGCCATCATGGCATACTTAGTTCCTATTAAATGAAACGATTTAAAATATTATTAAAAAAGATATTTATATTAGCTATTATGTTTACTAATGTTGTATAAATGTTTCTTCATAATGTTACCTATACAGTTTCTTGCTCCACCGCTAAATGGTATATATGAATAAGGATGCCGTTTTGCGCATTCTTCTGGTAAAAATCTATCTGGATTGAATGTTAAGGGATCGGTCCAATATTCTTCACTACGGTGTGTTTTTATTACTCCAATAACTACTGAGTTGCCTTTCTTCAGTGTAAATTTTCCTTCAAAATATATTTTCATATAATAGTATATATTACTGTAATATAAATGCTATAGTAATATCAATGTATTATTTCATATAAATAACAAAGTACAATACATTTAATAAAAATACCTATACTAAGATCATCCATTAAATGTCTAACGATGATAGGTCCCACTGGAAAAAGTCTCATTGTTTCTTTAATAACTCTTTCCATGTATACCATGCGGCTTAGATCTTCATACTGAACAATTTTATCGCATGGATTATCGTTTCCATAAATTTCAGATAATTCTTGATATACTTTCTCCTATAATCTCATACAAACATATTATAAAGTATTAATTTCAATTATAACATACTTTGTGTATTCATTAAATATATTTCAAATTTATTTAAAAAGCAAATTCTCACATATCATCTTTTATAAATTACAATTTCAAAGATTTTTAATTAAATTAAACGTGAATGAAAGACAGACGTTTAAAGAAGGTCAAGATTAAAAGAAAACTAATTAGATTACTTAAAAAACAGAATGTTTCTAAATAATTTCATATTTGAAACAATTATATACTTATTATTTAATATATTTAACTTCATAATTTTATTATTAATTTCAGAACTTAAAAAACCACATAAAACGTATTTGTATAATAATTCTTCACTCACTTGAATTTCAGGATGGCAGGCCAACATTAGTAGAATAAAACTGTTTATTGATGCAGTTGTATCATTTCCCTAAAATTATTTACAATGCACTAGTAAGAAAAATAACAAAATTCTTTTTGACATTAATTATATGTTAATTTTTTCATTCAAATTATCTATCTATAGTTAAACTATTTAAAATGATTTTTTTATCATCTACATTTATTTTTATTTACCGCAATCATCATCGTATCCACCTCTTCTCGTAGTTCCTCATCTGAAAATTTTGTTCCTTCATGAGTTAATTCCATCAATAGATCCAAGAAGACTTTTTTTCGATTTATTTGATTATCCACTAAAATAAATTGTTCAAAATGTTTAAGAGGATTATTAAATATATAAAAGAAATGACTAAAATAATTTAAATCAGAAACAAAATATTAAGTTAAACATATGCATGTATAACGTTTCTAGTGAGAAACTCCTGCATAAATTAAAGTTATCAAATTTCATTCATAATCAGAAATCGCAAATGCAAAATTAGATGCTATCCTATAATTAATTCCTTTAATCGATTGTTATCCATATAAAAGATAATAAATGTTATGCTCGATTAAATATGTCATTTTTATTATTACTGCTAATATATATAATATGTAGGTAATTAATTTTAACTAACACTCACTACTAGTGGACTCAATTTTTTTTTCAGTTGACTGAAATTCTCGTTTTTTTCTTTGAATTACCTAGAATATCAAAACGGAATATTAATATAAATTAGATTCTTTGTAATATTAGCCAAATTTTATTTTAAGTACATCCATTTACATCATCAGTGAGGCCATGTGCATATTTTATGAATTTATTATATTCTTTGCCTATTTTCAAATTATTAAAAATTATATCTGGATGCAGCCAAATATTAAACAATCTTGTATAGGTAATTTCTAATAAACTGAAATTTAATAATTATTTGTATTGAGAAAAGGCAATTGTAATGCAATTCTATTACTTATTTTGAGTATATGTTTTTACTGTTTAGCAGCTTCGATGTATTCTGAATTAGTTTGAGTTTGTGTGTTTGAAGGTATGCCCATAGCAGTTTCTGTAATACCGAAATTTCAATTAAAACTTAATCAATAATTATGCCTATATTTTATAATAAGGAAATTAAATCTATTATAGATGTTATGCTTAAAAACAAATAAATTTTACTAAAAATTATTTTGTTTAAAATAATTAATTTGTAGTTACTTAAATTATTATTTAATTTAGACTTATCTTGACAATCCAATTAAGCATATAAATATCGAGTAATAAAAAATGTACAGTGTTTTTAAAATTGCGAAATTTATTTCTATAAAATATTTTTAAAAAATAAAAAAGATTTTTAATTGATATCTTTTATGAAAATATATAAAATTATTACAAAACCTCTCCTTTTAAGAGAGCATTACAAAAATTAACTTTTTAAATAAATTAGAATATATAAATAAATGATAATAAAATTGTATTTTTATTTTATATTTTAATAATTTATTATTAGTTCATAAATTTTATATAAAGTATTGTTAAGCACTAACCGCAAATAATATCAAGTGTACAGAGTGAAATATAATCAAATATTTCGAATTCTCCTCCATTCAATTCCACTTCCATTTGTTTTATCATTATTACCGACTTTTCTGAAAAAATTTCTACAAATGATTTCAGAATTTGGGGACTGAACGTTGGAACGATAAGCTTCCGATGAATTCGCCATTTGGATACTATAGTGGAAAAATTGATTGTTTTTTATATATAAGAAATTTATAGTGATGATATAATTAATAGACAATGCTTTCAATATGCTTAAATCGTTTTAAAATTTATTGAGAAATGAAAATGAGATTCTAGAAAATGAATTTATTTGAAGCTTCTCGAGATCTTCTGGATAGATTAAAATGGAATGATAGCAATGATTTAGAATAAAAGAAGCACAATAATTACTAAAATTTATAATCGAAACGATCAGCGTCGTCTCAGCTATCTTGCTATATAACTGGAGACAAGGAATGATTGGACAGGCTGTATGTTATATATTAATATAATTTATATATTAATTATTATATATAGGATGAAAAATTATCAGGTATCTCTCACCTGGAGCCGTAAACAGTCCATGACCCATCCAAGGTACGAAAAATTTGTAAAGATCCTCCTTTTCTAAAGCTTTTGGACTCAACAAGATTGTCTGCAGTTAAATATGAGTGTGTAGTTGAATATGTGTATATAGTAACTTATCAATGATAAACTATTTTAAAACATGTATCTTACGTCTTGATCCTTGTTATTATATAAAAGTAACTGGGAAATCACAGTTTTTTCAATTTTTTAACGGTAGCAAGATTTATTTTGAAATTGAATATAATTGTAAATTTCTAAATATTTTCCGAACTATATGTTTCAACATTTTAAAGAAACTTATTAATGTCGGCCAAAAATAAATTTAAAGTATTTAAGCAATCTTAAGCAGTATTGTACAACGAAATCACAAAAAAAATTTTCTTACGAATAAGCAAAGTAAGTCCATAATATATAAAAAAACAATTCCCGCGTTCAAAATTACCTTAAGCTGTTCAGGCTCGTAAACGACATAAAATAGTCTAGTTCCTAACCAAAAATGCATTGGAGAAGAATAGGTATCCAGCAATTTTTGACAAATGTTTAATATACCTTGAAAATTATTAATTTTGTAATAATAATTATGATTAAAATTAAATATAAATAATTAAGTAATTTTTTAAAGAGTTTTTACCTTCAGTAGTACATCTCCAGAATATATGTGCACTCCCTATAAGAGGTAAACTAAGCGGTCCAGGCATCTTTGCAGTTTCTTTATAAAACCGATAATTTTTAAGATAATCAATAATGGCATAAACAATTCCTATGAATACAACACTTATTGATAATATTGCCCAAAGAGCAATAGCCATTTTCACTTAAATGCGTATAAAATATTTTTTAGTATAAATGTATAAAATTTAACGCGAGAGTAGAAATACGCTTGAAATATTATGAATAGCATATGACAAAGGGGAAACCACAGGTAAAAGTCACAGCACTATAAAATGAAACGAGTGGCAGTGCACCCTGCTTGTGTTTGGTTCATGTTACGACGAAACTGCGAGCTTATAAGAGACAGAAGCTTTATTTCAAACATATGCAGTGAATAGCAATGAACCGACGAGGACGACTTCAGATCGACGGTGATCTGCGCGATCACGTAAATGTAGCTCTGGTTGCGCGGTGCCGTCTAACGTATGCAGATAACGTGCGCTTGCCACTGCTTTTTCAGTTTTCGTGCAAACGAAAAGGAGTGAACTGGGCATGAATAAGACAAGCCATGAGTTTCGTGACAGCAATCTTTAACGAATGTATTTTTGTTTGATACCCTCGCTTATAAAAGTGACTATACGTAACATGTACATAACGTAAATGTAATATAATAACTATGTATAATACAATATAATAATTTTAAACAACTAAAAAATTTTTTATCTTAAATAAATTACATTTATAATATTTAACAATACATACATTGTAGAATACGAATATTTTTCATTTTTCTTGACTTTGAACAACTTAACTATTATTATTACGACTTACACACTATAATGATTTATTACTTATATATCTTCTATAATATTATCACACTATAATAATTAAATTAATACAGTTAAATACATATATATACATATATAAAAGTAGAGTATGATGGTCGTATAAATTATTAATTGATTATTTCAACTTCTGATACACTGTTGAAATAGTAGATAAAGCTAAAGCTGTTTTGATTGTACCATACTAACTTTTGACCATTTACAATAGTCATATATTAGCGCATGGCTTAATTATAAATATACACACATTGTACAATTTAGAAATTTTAACTTATTCTTTTTGTTTTAGTGAATTAAACGAGTTTGGTAATTCGTATTGGTAGGTTCTTCTTGTTCCAGCTCCGGCGATTCTACAGTGAGTTCTAATCGCTTTTTAGTACTTGCGCTATCTGTCACTGTCGGCTACAAAATAGAAAACGGATTAATTTTAATTTGATAGATAACATAAACATAAAATTTTTAAAACAAATTGCTAAATGGTAACGATTCCAGTGCAATAAATAACTACTATATGAGACAAGCAACCTTTTTCGATTGATACGAGTAGGGAATAAACATTCCATTTAAAATATGAATTGACTTTCGTATATTAAATGTATGATGTATGTAAAAAAAATATATATACTACTTTACTGATTGATTAGTCGCTTATATAAGGGAAAATTACTGCTATTAGAAACATAATTATGAGAATTTTTTTTCTTCGTTTCTTTTTTGCAAAGTTACTTTTAAAAGAGAATCGAGTGTTCGACTTAAAGAATACGATGCTTCAAATATAGTGACCGCATATCTTATTCTCGGGATTGGTTAACAAATTCACCAATCATTTATAAAAATGTTACTTATGCTTACTTTTGAATCGGTCATTTCAGTAATAGGATTGGAGTACTCATGTTCCCCTGGCATCAAAATAGAGCTCGTACTCGTCATGGAGGAATTATTATTTCCTCGAGAAAACGATGGATTTTGGAAACGTATGCTACAAAATAAAAATGTTGTACATAAGGTCGTGTTATGAGTAATGCATGTAATCTAGTAAATATGATTGTAGAACGGACCTGAGATCGCGAGGTTTGAAGAGACCAGGCCTCTTTTTCTTGAGGTAGAAGTAGACGGAGAACATGAGAACGAATGTGACGAGAGTAATGACGAAGCCGGTAAACGCGCCTGTACTTTGTCGACCTGGTTGCTGCTGAGCACGCGACACCATAGGTGCATCGTAGAACCAGCCGCGTGAGCCATCCTCTTCTAGCGAAATTTTCTCATCCACTATCTGGGAGTCGGGCGAACACGCCATTCCATCATTCAGATTCGCTGGGAAACCATTCCCGCAGATGCATGTCGGTATGTCCAAGTGTATCACACAAAGGTGTTCGCAACCGCGATCCTTACACTTGTTCTCACCTGCATATTATCATCTAGTTTATTTAATTTGTCACAGACATAATTAAAATAAATAATAAAAAGATATCTTTTACCTGCCGGCTGCCTTGAAATTTGCGAAATTACAAACAATCGATTAAGATTATTATTTCCTATGTGTATTAATTCATACGCCATGTCTCCGTATAGTTGGTACGATCTTATTGCCCCGTTTGCTTCTGTTTTCCAGTATAAAGCATCCTCATAAAATGTTAAACCTATTGGTTTTGGCTGAAAACAATATATCAATTTTAAAAACTATTCAAACTATCTATTTATTTTATTATTAAATAAACGTATGAATATTAATGAAATATATAACCGTGAAAATAAATTGTCAGATGAATAAATAGAAAACAATATAACATCTTACAACAATGTCAGCGACGATGCCTTTTCGATTATTTCCATTAAAATCGACACACTCAATGTTTTTTTCAGAATTATCTGACCAATACAGTAGGGACCTTTGATGATCAATAGTTAATCCACTAACAATTCCAAGATTCTCGTGTACAATTACTTTTCGGTCACCACCTAGCAGATCCGACCTTACTATTTCACTGGTAGATTTTGCATAAAGTTTCCACATCACCAGACTCCAGAATAAAAATCTACAAAAATATACACGAACTTGATTAAAACAAACTATAGCATTATTAATACATTTTTTATGAATTTAAAAAAATGTGGTTCTTCATTCTTACCCTTTTTTTGGTTCAACAGCAATAGCTGTAACCTTGTTATGAGATCCTTCTATATGTATAATTTTTGCGCATTTTTTTTCATCTATATTACAGATCTATTTAAAAATAATGTATAATGAAATAAAAAATATAATTTATATTTGGCAATTGTATTTTATTTTTTCATAATTTTTTGGCTACCTTGATGGAAGGATTTTGCTTATTATCAAAGAAGTAAACATTATTAGAAATCCAATCCAATGCTAATGTTTCTGGTCTTCCAACCCCTTCAGTTATAGATACGTGCTGTTTTGTATCTATATTCATTTTATTAATGGCTCCAACCGTTTCTAAACGTATCAGATTATTAGTATTATTAACTAACGATTATAAAAAAGTAATAATTATTCTATTTCGTTATTCTATTTCGTGATTTTCAAGCATGTTATTGATTAAAATATATCTGATTCATTGGAAATTACCAGTACTCCAGTAGACTGTATTTTCGGCCGCGTTAACATCCAGTCCGTTAATTTCAATGCCCGGATCCTGATGTACAATGATTATAGACTTGCGCTGAGATATGAGCGACATAACTCTTATATCATCATTTGTCGCAGTTATTATTTTGGCAACTGGTCCTGTGAATCATGCAAAATCAAATTTAGTATTCAAAAAGAAAATAAGGTAAAATCAAAGCTTTGAAAGTCTGTTTGTGAGCTAATTTAAGAAATAAAAAAAAGAGTACCAGTAGCTTTACAGGATCGGTAGTTTGATCTGAGCGCATAGCCGTCGAAGCAGGAGCAGGCATAGGTACCTTGCCGATTGATGCAAATTTGGGCACATGTATTTCCTTGGCACTCATCGATATCATCGCATGTTTTGCCGTTCATCGAAAGCTTGTAGCCGTCTAGGCAGCTACAAACCGGACCCGTGGGCGTTTTATGACAAAGATTTTCACATATATTTACCTTACAGGCATCATCTATTTATGACAGAATTAATTAACTCTTGTATTGCACAAATTACTATTAAATGCATATATAAGAATAAAGATAGGCACATGATATGTTTAAGAATGCCTTAAAAGTTATAAAATAAGTACTTTCATCATTCTGGACCTATTTATAGGTATATTAAAATATTGCAGAATAAGTTTCTGAATTAATTTTTATCTGCTTCGACATTTATTGAAAATAATAGAAAATGATAGTATTGGTATTATAGAAATTTTTAAACATTCATTGTTGTTTACATTTCCATAGCATGAAATAATGATAATTTCTATAACAACATTTAAGAGAAAACTTAATATTAAGATATAATTGAATACAATAATTATACATATGTACGTAAAGGTAGTGAACTTACTGCAATCACCGCCTTCGTCACTGCCATCCGTGCAATGTTCCTCGCCATCGCATGCGTTTTCTAAAGGCAAACATAAGCCCGACTTGCACGTGAACTGACCTTCGGAGCAGTTACTAGATATACCAGTTGTTACAGGCCCGAGCTTAAGGTGTTCACAGTTTATTTCATCTGAATTGTCGCCACAATCATCTGCTTGGTCGCAGACCCATTCAAGTGGTATGCACTTTGTGTTGGAACATGTGAAATGGATTTTCCGTATACATTCACTGCAGTTGTGCTCGTCATCATGGTTCGGGCAGTCAAAATTTCCATTGCACTTTAACTTTTGGTCTATGCAAAGATTGGAGGCAAAACACTTGTATTGATTGCTTAGACAAACTAACGCATCAGATCCCACGCTGTCTTTACAATTCTCCTCATCTGAATTATCGTTACAATCGTCCATGTTGTTGCATTTGAGTAGCTCATCGATGCAACCCCCGTTCTTGCAGCTAAACATGTTCTGTGCACAATCCGAATGTTTACACAAGCTATGCTCATCCGTGCCATCTGGGCAGTCGACCTGAAAATTAATTTGTTTATAAAGCAGTTTTATAATTTTATAATAAGGTAAAAGGAGTCAAGAAAGTATATAAAATCATTACGTCGCCATCGCACTCCCAATTTCTCGGGATGCATAATCCGGAGTTACACTTAAACGATAATTCGTCACACGTATTCTCATTACAGTCTTGTTCATCGGAAAAATCTTCACAGTCGTTATAACCATTGCAGACTTTAGACTTTTTGATGCAATTACCATCATAGCATCGAAATTCATCTGCAAAAAATATTAAATATGGCTAGAAAATGTTGCTTTTATGGTGTAGTATATTAATAGCTTTAGAATTTAAACATACTACAGTTATAAATATATAATATTTTTTATGATAAATAATTTAAGATTGTAAATATTCACGACAAAAATTATTTACCACGAGTGCATATTATTGTAGAATTATCACAGTTTTCCTCGTCTGACTGATCTGTACAATGGATATTCGAATCGCATTGATTTCTTTTTGGAATACATTCACCGTTCTTACACATAAATTCGTCTGGTTGGCAAGTGGTTAGAGCAGCTGGACAATTTTTTTCATCATCTCCTAAAGGACACTCTTTCACTCCATTGCACCTAAAAATAATAAATAAAGATATTTCTATGAAAATATTTTGATCTTATAAATATTTACAGATATTAAATTTCATTTCTGAATTTCAAAATGCCAAATTATTTAAAGTTAAAAGAATTTATAAAAAACTTATTAATTACAGTAATTTATAATATAGCTTTAAAAATGTAACAATACAAAATAATGGTTATAATACTTTTGTATTATAGAGATGCATTTATCACTTTTTTCACATCTAATCTCGGAGTCAGTACATAATGTTTTTGGTCTGCATGTTTTCTGATCATAGTTTATAAGAAAGCCTTGAGGACAAGCACAGAGCTGTAATTAAATTCGATATTAAGATGTGTTGTATTTGATAAATAGTTTAAAGTACAATCATAGTGACGATTGCAACTTACTTTTTCATGCAAATCTTTGACAAGGCATATGTGAGAACAGAGGCCATTATTTCGAAGACATTCATGTTTATGTTGCGTGGAAATTCCAGAAATAGTTTGAAGGTAAATAATATCTGTGTCATTTGCAATATCGACTAAAAAAAATGTAATTCAATATAAATTCGTAATGGATATATGAATAAATATTTTTATAGATACGTACATAAAGTTAATTTCTTAGTTCCTGTTATACGCATCTCCTTATCGGCCCAATAAAGCTGATTTGATTTGTGCTTAGTCCAGAAAATATCTCCTTCAAGAATAGTTAAACTCATGGGACCTCTAATGCCAGTCATGAAAAGTATTCTATTTTGTCCTTTTAACAGAAAAAAAATAATTTTACCTCAAAAAGTTGTCAATTAAAAATATAATCTTTTATTTATTCCAGCGTATGTACTGTATTCTGGTTAACCTTGAATATCCATGCTTTCGATGCGTCCGCTGCCTTCGTCAGACCAGTAAATACGTTTATTGGTTTCGTCGGTTGCATCATCGTAAGCGAGCGAAATCTTTGGACCTATCAAATCATGTTCGATCAAATGTGTTCGCGGACCCAAACCGTTCATTTGAACTTTATCGATATGGAATTCGTCTCTCGATCGGAAAACGACAAACATTAATCTAAAATTGAATATTAAAATGTAGTTTTAGATTAAAACTTAGATTTTTAACTTCTTTCAGAAGTATTTCATAGACAATTTTATAATTAAGTATTCGTACCCTAGTTCAGGAACAATGAGTAAATCGTACGGTTTTTCCGTGTAGAAAAATTCAGTCTTCTCTCCTGTAGTTAAACTATGTACTTCTATTTTCTTTTGAAGAGTGTTGCTTTTGTACAAATTATTGCTATAGGGATCGAAAGCTATGCTCTCAACAATTTCATCAACTATCTGGATTAAATGATTTATAGAGCCTGTGTGAGGATTGTAGCGGAATATCGATTTTTTTAACTCATCGGCAGCAATGATAGTATCTATAACAAAATAAATAAATCATGGAAAAGAATTCAATTAGTTTATATCTAAAAGTTTTTACAATAATTAATAAACAACAATTATTGAAGGGAAGTTAAACATATTTAAAAACTTAGAATTAACGTTTAGAAGAATGATTTAAAATATTTTTTGTACAACAAGAATTGTAAAAACAATGTAAAACAATTGTAAAACTTGTTAATCTTGTTGCGTTTTTAAGTACATATAAGTACTTAGTTTTTTTATGATTATATATGATTTCCCCAGTTTCATGTATCTATAATAATTTTAATAAATTTCATCATTTAATAACACCAGAGATGACACAATTTAGCGATGGGGATGCGATTCAACGAAGATCCCCAAGGTATAGACACGAACTGAAGCAGTACGCGTAAATTAAATTTCACACACCAGTGAGCGAGTCGTAGGTTATAGCGGTGATATGATTCATCGTTGTGGTGGCGGTCATTTTTGGTCTTCCCAGCAACTCGTGAAAATAGTCGACAATTATGTTACCAGCTGCAATCGCAATGTGTTTCCGTTTTACTGAATCTGCGGATAAAACATACAACTTTTATGATTGGTCTATACGTATAACAAGGTTTAAGTAATATGAACTGATATATTCGGTTATTAAATAAGTTTGATTGTAATGATATAATATACATTTGTACCTTTACAAGTATGTCGATCTACATTTAGCTCTTTATCTAAAGTGCAGGCACAAGAATATGTTCGATTAGCTGCTAAAAGGCACAATTGAGAACACTGTCTCGACTGACAAGGATTTGAATACTAAATAAATGATAAAATGACAAATAAATATACAAATATTATAAAAAAGATCTAAGAAGATTATTGTGTATTGTATCTTCTATCAATAAATTCTGAATATATTTCATGTGAAAGATAATATTGAACAAGTTTATAATATAAAAAAGGACAAATATTCTTACTTTTGCTTTCAATGCCGAATGATATATATGAATTCCATATACAGTTTCATTAGCCTTAGTTAATGTGGCGAAGTCCTTGCCAGTGAATTTATCGCAAGCAAGAATGCTGTTTGTAATCCAGTCAGTCCAATACATTCGATTTTCGAAAATACCAATCGAATACGGATGATACGATTCTTGTTGAAAAATCCTCTAAAATTAATCGAATTTTTTAATTCTAAGTAAAACTATCCATTTAATCGATTATGAAATAAAAAGCATATTTTCTGTCTTGCAATTATTTATAACGTAACTTTTTTAATCGCTAATTCAATAAACTTCATCAACGTAAGTGTTAGAATACTTTAATTGTCCATTATGTCATTATCAGAAGCAGACAGCCGTAATAAGTAATAGTTAAGAAAATGCCAGTACTAATACTTTCATTATCCCTTTGATAATGTCGAGATCTTATAGTTGTAATCCAGTTGAAAATTAAGCTACAGACAAGCTTAAATAAATTGATTATAGTCTACGTTACACTCTATTTCCGACGTTCAAAGCAACGTTATCAAAGTTAAGTAAAGTTATTATAGTTTCTTAACAATTATTTGATTCTTACATGAAATTCCCAAACGTAAAATTACAATAAAAAAATTTGAAATAAAAATCTTATATTAATTAGCAGTTTTTGTAAATATAATTTTTTTTTGATATTCTAATATTGATCCTAATATCTGAACCTACCTTGCGATCACTGCCGTTGAGTAAAATCGATTCGATCGCTTTCCGTTTAGCATCAACCCAGTAAAGCCGTCTACTCGGATAGTCGATGGTGATTCCATTAGGCCATTCGATATCCTTCGTAACGAAATGTGCTCTGTTTTTGCCATCCATGTCCGCAACAGATATATGTGCATTTCGACCCCAATCACTCCAGAACATTTTTCTGTTGACAAAAGACTCGTTATAACACATTGTAATTTGACAAATTTGACTAATATTACAGCCCCAACGCTAGTATGTTCTCAGAACAACAATTCAAATGGTAAAATTATATCAAATATTGGATTTACCCGTCAGAAGGCAGAAGAGCTATTCCTCTTGGCTTCTCCATGGATTCCTTAATTATCACTGTGCAATAAGCCCCGTCTTCGTTGCAAACACCAATGTGCTTATATACACTGTCTGTGAAGTAAACATTCCCAGTGACCCAGTCGACGGCTATGTCTTCTGCACTACCCAGTCCTAGAATTGTACAAATAACGTCTCAGTACCAGATATAAAAACATTATATAGAATCAAATTTATCCAAAGTCATGCGTAGTGCTTAAGGAATGAAAAACATGTGATCGTTACCAGCGTTAACGATGACTTTTCGATCAGTGCCATTATCGAAACTGCGGAAAATGGCCTCCTCGCCTATATCGATGTCCGACCAGTAGATATATTTCGAGTCTATAGAGACGCCGACAACATGCTGCAGATTCTCGGCGATTTTGTAGTAAATATGGGAATCGAGATAGTAGCCGACGATTGACGTCTTCGTTGTGTACACGAGCAAAGCCTCGCCGTCTAGAAGAGTACAACAGTATCGTTTCAAAGGCAAGAAAACAAGGTTGCTTTCATGGATATTACGGTACTTCATATGTTTTACACATGCAATGCAAACTGAGCGTAAATTGATTTACTTTCGGCTTTGCAGCTCCTCCTGTCATCTTGCAACTTGAAGCCATCCTCGCAAATACAGAAGTAGGATCCAGGCGTGTTGCGACAGCCCTGTGAGCATATCTTTGTGTCCTGGCACTCGTCTATATCTGCAAATGGACCAGACAGTTATAACGAAGTCACACATATAAGCCGCGTACGAACCATCTGGAAAATACCTTCGCAAACGCTGTTGTTCTTGAGAACATGGCCATCTGGGCAGAAGCACTGGTGCCCCTTGGGCGTGACGGCGCAACTGATAGTCGCGGGGCAGGGCGAATCGTTGCCGGTGCAGATAGTCTCTGCGGAATCAAGGATAGGTGATCAACTGGCGGGTCAGCTATACCTTATAATTCATGTATGGCTTATCCCTTACGCGGAGCGCATTTAGGCTGCTCGTCCGACTCGTCGCCGCAGTTGTCCTTGCCGTCGCAGGTTACTGACAGGGGGATGCAGCGCTCGTTCTTGCAGAGGAACTTGCCGATGGTGTTGTTGCACGCGGCCGGGGCGATCGGGGGCTTGTCGCAGTCGGCCTCGTCGCTGTCGTCCGCGCAGTCGGCCTTCCCGTCGCACATCCAGTGCTGCTCTATGCACTGGCCGTCCTTGGCGCAGCGGAAACCCTCGCAGTCTTTCTGGAGGGCCCGGGAGGTGAGTTTGGACCTCGACGGGCCGCACGTCCACTGTTTATATACTCACGTATCGATGGCAGTCGTTCTCCTCGTCGCTCTCATCTATGCAGTCATGCTTCCCGTCACAGAACTCGGACAGTGGAATGCAGTGGAAGCCGTCCTTGCACTCGAACTCGTGCGCACCGCATTGATCCTTGGTGGTCTGTAAGGCAAAAGTCAGTTATGGTTGTCGATTTTTACGGCTGTGCGCCCACTAATTACCGTGAATTTCTTTGAGTCGCAGTTCTCTTCATCAGACTTGTCGTCGCAGTCGTTGTCCCCGTCGCAGACTAGACTGTGCAGGATGCAATGATTCGAATTTTTACATTTGAAATTCGGAGGTTCGCAGCTGGTTGTTTCTGAATCGGAAATGTTTTTACGTAAGTCTCAAATTTATACCTATAATTCCCATCGCGCTTATTTTTATTTTGCGATGAGATACTTGAGGTCCAAGTTATCACGGACATCAACAGCGAATTGCAACCTCGCGGCTTGTTCTCACCTTGCGACGATCCATCGACGCAGAGAAACCGGAGAAGTACGAGGGCCAAGAGGAGCCACTGCATGATCTGTAAAAAAGAGACGGTGACCGGAGACTACACGTATGCTGGGAGCTTTCGTCGGCCGATCGGCGCGGAGGCGGCGCGCTCCCGTAATTCCTACGGGTGCTTCCTCCCGGACGCTTCCTGCTACGAGATAGAACCGCCGCCGCCGACACTTGCTGAATCGAGTGAAGTTGATGCTTGGGGCTCCGCGGAGGGCTAATGACTCATAGCATTCTGCGCTCGAAACTTTATATTGCATATCATTCAGTTTTATATTGTCCGCTTATCACCCCGTAAAATTCGCTGTCCTCGATAAGAGCCTACAATGTGATAAGAACCTATAAGGCTTGTTTTATAAGGGTCTATTTTTAAACAATATTTAAACACTAACCGTGTAGCACTTAAGATCGATTTATTTGAATCCTTGGCAAATAATTATATTATCATTTTTTATCTATTTTTACTTCGATCAAATGTATAAGAATTACTTAGGATTTCGATTATAATTTGAACAGCGTTAATATTATAAGTACTAACATTTGATTATTGAATTATTATGTTTTTTATTGGAGCTGAATTCCAGCGCAAGGAATATTATAGAAAATTTAGTTGATTTATATATACCATTTTTTTACTTGAACATAAAAACTAGTTTGAAATAATGATACACTCTCAAACTAAATCTAAAATTGCAATTTATACACTGTAAAATAAACCGCTTAAAATCTTACACGAGTACAATCTAATTGATCGTGACGCAAAAGGTAATTCGAAGATTCAAACATCCGACGTACCACGACAGCTCGGGAACAAGTTGATGTAGATTAATTTAGTTTTGGGGTGATTCTTTTCTGCCGGCTTGCAGCTGCTTTCGTCAATTGGCCCCTCTATAGACCCGGAGTCCTTTGATCCCGTGACTACGGGTAAGAGCGACGCGTCGGCCAGATATGACCTCCCGAAACCTCCGATACTCGCGAGATACGCAGGCTATCGTCGGTGTATCAGCGGCGCGCAGCGACTGGGTACGCCCAAGTGGAAATCTCTACCCCACAGGAACTGGGGCCCGTGTAATCGGCGCGCACCGGCCACTTAGTCAGCGGCGATTGCTCGCGCGCGGGATCCGACTCGCGATGTATCCGGGCCCATTGTCATTGCGAGCTTTCGGCAATTGCGCGCGGGGCGATGTATATGCCGAGCGGCTCGACGGCGGTCCGCGACTGCAAGCGCGCGCCTTCGCTAGGTATACACAGCCATTAGTGCGCTGCACTTATACAATTGAAGCGCCCTGCGGGGCCTCCGCAGCGCGCGCTACGTCCGCCGAATGTGGGGGGATCCGCTCCGGTCACGGGACGTCGCCGCGGCTGATGCTGCGAGCGCCGAGGATGCCGGGCGGGACAGTCCCCCGGCTATCTGCCGGCGAGCTCGGACCTCGGGGTCCGAGATAAGCCGCCGAGCTCGAGGGCAGGATAGGCGAGGCCTATTCCGTTTTTGGACGCGGCAGTTGCAAGTCGGATGAAAGAGTTGCCTTGTCAGCGGTTGCTAGTGAGCAGACTTTGCTACAATTCATTGCCAATCCAGCTGGAAATTACGCACACCTACCAGTAACCCCTGTTATCTATTACATATCCATTTTATGATGCCGTTCTTAATCGCGAGCGATACTATTTTTTATATGATGGATGTTAATTTCAAAGCGGAAGCTTCGTATCTCTTTTTTATTATCGCGAAAACAAGAATTTTTCTGATATAAACGCCGTTCAACTCGATTATGAATTTGCAAAAAAAATTTACCCTCCAATGTACCCTAACACTTAAATTTCGCTACACAGTGTTGTATTAAGACGACGAAAATGTCATCGTAATTCAGCAGTCATTTATAAGATCATTGTAATAATCGTATAAGTGTTACATTGCGTTATAGTATTACTCGAGTATTAGAAATCCAAACTCGACAATTAAGAATTTTGTTGATGTTTCATTTAGAGATGTATTAATAGTTCCTGTCAAGGTGCAAATGGTTCACAAACCATTTGCAATGTAAACATTTATCAAAGCATTCCTCGATCGCGTGGATTCCGCCTCAAGCTCTGCCGATTACCCGTATTACCGCGCGTTAATTATTAAATAACTAAAAATATGATACAATACGAATGAATTAGTCCAGCAGTCCTCGATCAGCTCTATCCGAACTTTCCTGGTGCCGATTCACGGCAAAGACCCGCAGGTGTTGGGTCCGCGAGGCTTACTTCTCGGCTGTGTCAGGTGCTTGCTGGGTCCAGGGGCTCTTCTCGATTGCCGACGGATTTGTCGGCCTCGCGATCAGGAGACACTATGGGCGCGCGCGCGTTGTTGTACGACGCCGGAGCACCGCTCGTGTGTATTGGGCCCCGCAGGCTTGTTGAAAAGGATGGTATATAGGCGAGCTTCGATGCTGGCGTCCCTCACGCAAATTGTTGTCAGCGGGGATTAAGCTTATTGTACCGTTTTTCGGGGAAATGCGCGAAGACAAGTTCGGTTTGAGTCCTTCATTTATGGTATGTAGGTACTTGATTCACGCAACTACAGCGGCGCATGCTGAGTCGAAGGGTCTGCACGCACTCCAAAACTCTGATTATACTCTCAAATACTCTTTCAATAATTTTGCTTACGCTATACTCGACAAAATGAGTACAAAACGTTAAATATTAAATGCAGATAATAATACTATGTATTATTAATCTACTTTATTTAAATTAAATATTTTTAATTATTAAATTGTTTTTTTTATTAATTTTTTTTTTATTTCATCTATGAGATTTTCAACTAGTCGATGAATATAATAAATTTTATATTAAATTATTTGTTTATAATAAATTATTAGATTATTAAATAACAATTTTGATCAACTATTCACTATTTTGAAGTTTAAATTGATGTACTTTGAGAAACTTCGTAAATGTTTTGATTGCAACAAAAAATCATGATTGAATAAATGTTGCAATCAAAATGTTTCGGAAGTTTGTCAAAATATATCACTTCAAGCCTTAGAATAATCAACAGTTTAATTAACGGTTACTATTGCAATTTAATTGTTTTAAATATTTCTGAAATTAGAATAATTTTTTCTAGTTTGAAAATTGTTGTTCCTTAATTTGATAATTTATTATAAACAAATAATTTAATATAAAGTTTATTGTATTTATTAATTAGTTAAAAATCTCTGAGATTAATCATCACATCAAAAAATCGCAAATAATATTAATAATAAACTTTGAAAAAAAAATTTTTAAATGTAAGTTTAAATACAGTAAAATATTTTAAAGCAAAAAAATTTGATTTCAGGCAGATTCGAATCCGCACCCTCGAAATGAAAAGAAATGAATGGCAGGGCATATACATTAAGCCACTTAATCATCGTAATGGAGATAACTATGAAGTATCAACTCGTATATGTATATGACAAACAAAAAAAATCTAGATTAATAGTATTTACTTTGATTTCAAAAATTAAAATTATTGAATAGTTTAGGTGAACTCGTTATATTAATCACATACTTATAAAGCTTACTATAAACTGTAAAACATAGGATTTATATATCGAGATTTATTCTTAAATATTTTAATCATAATGAAATAATAACTGCAGATTATAAAAAATTATTTTTTATATTTCCTTATACTTTTTAATACATAGTTTTTTAATAACAAATTGCGTGTTGCCCATATATGTATGGTATGATACTTTATGAATTACTTAATATTATTTCAACTTATTGTATTTAATTACTCATATTATAGTTGAAAAAGTCTGGTAGCTATATCAAATATATATTTATTTGATTTTTGTAATTATAAAATATAATTCTAAATAATCTACTACTAAAGAGTCTTTATACAGTTAAATCAGACAAATGACGTACAGCATCGTCAGTTTATTTAGCTTTAAACTTGTTTATTAAATTATTATTTATTATATTTATTTATTATTTATTAAATGATAAGAAAAAATGGTGTACATATATTTAAAAAATAAATTATAAAGTATGGTATTTGAAATCATACAATGAAGCTCATTGCTTGTTAAAAGCAATTAAAGATACAGGCTGCGATACATAGATAGTTATATTGGAAGAACTTTAATTTTCGCTTTGAGCAAAAATTTGAAAAAAAGTTGCTCTACAATATTTATTGTTGATCTACAAGATTTTAATGAACATTTCACTTGAGTCTTTATTCTATAATGAGCTGTAGAAAAGAACTAAAAATAAAAATTATTTTACTGGTAATGCGAAAGAAAGTTCCAGTACATTATTAATATTTATTATAGGATTAATTTCACCATTAAATATGTTTTCAGGCAATTAAAAATATTTTGTCTTTAAAAAATTTGGAGTTAAAAAATATGTGCTTTTCCGTTTCCACACAACTGATGTATGCTTATATATAATTGATTATATACTTAGCAGCAAGAGCAATTGAAAAAACAAAAGAGTGTGGATAGACCAAGATGCAGGTAGAACTATGCCTCGAACTATGTATAATAAGAAACAAACTTGACAGAAAGTGAATCTCAATCGGCTGTCGTTATAGTGTGTGTTTGCTGTCGGCTTCTACTTTGCAAATTTTTTCCTTTTAAGTTTATTTGATCAAAATTAATAATCAGAAATGCCTCGCTGTTTATTAAAATGCATGATGCGATATGGACAAACTGACAAGTCCGACGATGGTGAGTAGCATGACGTGAATTTATATCTAATCCATCTATTTCTCGGAAGTAATGGTGCAGAAACACAAAAATTTAGCAGTTTTAATAATATTATAAATATTAAGCTTGTGTAATAATTAATCATACGAAATGTCAAATGATAATTTACATCAATAGTACCGGTTTAAATGCGACATTTTTTAATTAAAATGTTTGAGTCGGATACGGCTTTCATTGGTCTAGTACTTCTAAATTATAATTTATGATTAAATTAATATTTTTTTAAATTCAATATAATTGATCCATTTTTATATAGATTTACAATCATCTATCAAACAGACGGCGGCTGCGAAAGAACCAAAAAAGAAAAAAAAAAGATGCAAAGAAAATCAAGGAAAATTGGGTAACATTTGGTCATGGTCAAATCTACCTATTGTGACAAGATATAATTTTCATAAAAATGAAAATATATTATGGCATCCTGATTCATCTGATAATGTAGATTGTTTTATCAACAACAACAATCAAGGAAATGATCAAAGTTCCTCTACCAACTGCAATGATAATCAGATTGTGACCTGTTATGATATTGCTAGTGTTGAGTCTTCTGAAGTGCCTAGACTACTACAACTTCAAGAAAATAATTCCACTGTATCTGTGAAGCTTGAAGAAAATAATTTAGATTTCTCTGTATCTTCAAAAAATATGCAAATGCAGAAGGTGGTATCTCTGATTTATTCACCTTCCGATATTAAGGAAAATGAAAGTGTTAAATCTTGTGAAGATGATAGAAGTTGTTCTGAAATTGAAGGAACACCAAATCAAAAGCGTAGTAAAACAATGCATTTCTGTCCTTATTGTCATAAAAGTTTTGATAGACCTTGGGTTTTGAAAGGACATTTACGTCTTCATACTGGAGAAAGACCATTTGGATGTCCAGTTTGCAACAAATCTTTTGCAGATCGGTAAGCTAAATATAATATTAATTTTAATATGAAAAAATATTCCAAGTAATTGTTATTTATAAAAAAGAAATATAAATTTATTTTAACACTTTATAGATCTAATTTAAGAGCTCATCAAAGAACTAGAAATCATCATCAGTGGCAATGGCATTGTGAAATATGCTTGAAAGCTTTCTCTCAACGGCGTTATTTGGAACGTCACTGTCCAGAAGCCTGTCGTAAATACAGAATATCTCAAAAGAAGGAGTAATTTAATTCTGATAGTTGAACAAACAATTTTGTATTAATATCCAAGTGATACCATAAATCCATAAAATTATTTCAAAATTTTCATATGCTATTATTAATAAAATTTTATTTAAATAATTTATGATATAATAATTTTAATCAGTACAGTTTTTATCTGCATATAAATAGTTAATTTTAATTTAAAAGTGCATTTACCTGTGCTGTATGTAAATGAATTTTAATTTAAAGAATGAATTATTTGTAATTTCTATTTTTGCTGTTGTAAATTCTATATAAAGCATTCAGGTGTATTACAAAACTATCTTATTGAAATTTCAAACATTGTTAAGTTCTGTAATATTTAAGAACTTAAATTTGTTTATATTTAAATCTAATTGTTATTTATGTGTAGAAAATAAAAATTAATTAAAAAATATTACCCTAATATTTTTCTTTAAAGGTCGAATAAGTTTCTTTATGGTTAAAAAACAAGTATAAAAAACGATGAAAATATGCAAATCATTTTAGTGTTAAAATCACGAGCAAATATGGTTTGAAGTATGAATGTTCGCAATAGAAAACGTATAATTAAATAAATGACGACTTATCCATCTTCAAAATAACTTATATACAGTTTTCGTAGATTATCCGAGCAAATCTGCAAAAATCAATTCATTTTGAACATAGTTTTTTAGCTCTACGTTTGACCACTTATAAAACCAAGTAATGATGATCTGGACGTTAAATTGACCGTCAAATTTGTAAAGATTCATAACTCAGTTATTTTTTAACTAAACTTTAAATAAAAAAAATATTATTCTTAATCTCATAATAAAATGTATTAAGTAAGATTTAAGTCATTATACTACAATATTATTTTAAATATATAAAGAAAATTTGTTCTACATCAAAAGAAGCATGATTGTCACAACAGCCGCTTAGCGACCAAACGGTCAGAAACATTCGAAGGCCGTAAAGCGAAACACATACACGTATAAATTGTGTTGGCTTTTATGTACGTATTCTACGCGCATGCGCATTGAACTCGAGGCGAATGAAGTAGGGATTCCGTATTCGTATACATTTAGTTGATGATTGTGTGTAGTTTGTGTGTCAGTGTGCGCAGTGTACGCCGATGATTTCTCGCGCAGAGACAGCTAGGCTGCGTGCGTGCAATAGAGAGCAAAAGCTTTAAAACGATACACATCCACGGCTTATCTCATCAGCCGCCGAGAGCAACAATTATCGTCCAGCATCTGGCGCTGTGCGTTATTTGCTTTTCAAGGTATGAAATACTATTAAGATTATAGTTAAAAAATCGTTTCCCAACCTAGTGTAACATAGAAAAACAAAAAATAAAAGTTTCGAAGTCACGCATGCAATAAAAATGGGGGATGTCAGAGAGAGATAGAGATAGTCCGAGAGGAAAAAAACAAGCACGAGATTAACGGAGTTCCAAGAAATCGAGACTCTTATCTCGCTGTCGCGTGAGCGAATGCATAGGAGTTAGAAAGTGCATAATTATTAATTTGTTTGTCCTTGCTTCAGGAAGTAGATATACTCCACTGTTCGAGAGAGAAAGAGAGACTGGCTAAAACGTGCATGACGCCGTTATAGGCTGCCTGGTAGCCTCTTCTTGAGGTGCACGATCCCCGTGCGCGGGCGAGCGCTTCGCGATTCGCTGATCCTCTTTCAGAGGGCCTAATCTGTTTGGTGCGCGGAAAGCAAGGGACTTTTTGAATTCTCGAGCGCAATCAAATACAAGAAACAGGAAAGTGCGAAACTCGAAGAAGGACGCCGTGTTTCGCGAGTAGAGGGAGTCGCTTTCAGGAGCCATCGCCGCGGTAGGGGGAGAGGGGAGACCTGGAGCGAGAAAGGGACGGAGCGAGTCTTGACATTGGGACGGCCATTTTGCTGTGGTCGCTCTTCCAAATCACCCAGCAGCAGCAACAGCAGAGTTAGCGCAGCTCGGCAGCAGCAACGACGACCTGTGAACGAGTATAGAAGCGAGCGATTTTGCGCTCAAAGCTAACAAAGTTATCGACGTCCATTCTTATCAAGGTAAAGACCATCTTTTCACGATTACCGCTGAGCTTGGATACACTCTATAGCCTTTTCTTTCAATCGCACGCAGGACGGATTATTTCGTGAGGATACTGGAGATGGCTTTTTCCCCTCTCTCTCTTTCTCTCGCTCGCTCTTTCTCCTTTTCTTGCTCTCGCTATCTCTGTCACTTAAGCTGCTTTTGTAACGGCGTTGAACATTACTGAACAAATTTTGGAAATAAACTAAATAAATTTTATCGTTTCGTCTAATCGTTTTCTATAAAAAATTAGTAGGCGTCCTTTGTAAAGTTTGTGGCCGAGCATGCTTTTGCAGATTAGCGTCGAGTTTGTGAACAAAGCCTAAAAGATGTCCTGCTTTCAACGCGTGCGTGTGCATGGGCTCGCCAATGAACAAACTGCGTGAACGTTTTTCTTCGCGTAGCAAGGAGGTGAAATGACGACGATGACCGTTATTTCAGACTAGCGAGCGTCCGAGAAGAATATCTTTTGAAAGTAACACGATGAAATTCCTCTTCCTTGCAAAGCGTTGCGTATGGTGAATGGAGTTCTAGGTTGATCTTTAACGCTTTGTAACCTTTATTTTTCATTTATGCGGAAGACTACTCGGTTTTATTACTCGGCTCTCGTTTCTTTATGATCTATATATTAGAGATACGCGAGCTTAGTGCAGCTACATATATTGTAACATACGGACGAGATTACCTCCACGATTTTCGTAATCTTTGATTCGAGTAGTCTTTTGGTTTTCTTTTCGACTTGCAAACTAAGGTTCGTATTTAAAAATATAAAGGTGGTCAAATAGTATTTGTAGTTTGTTGATACCCGTAACAACCTACAAGTAAACTGAATCATGCCCCGCATTATTAAATATTATTACGATTTTAATGAATTTAAATTATCCCAAAAAAATAGTTATTTCTAAGAATAATACTAAAGATGCTGTATTAGTTGTAAATTTTTTTATAAGAATATATGTATAATTCTGCTTAAAATCTTCAATATATTTTTTATTTGTAAGATGTTTTTTCATTTACAACAGTTAACAATAATTTCAATGTGTACATAGCATTATAAAATTATAAGCTACAACAATGTTTTATGTAATTGAGTTCTTGAACACTATACTTAAGTATCAACTCTACTAAGCATCAAATATTATGGATTAAAGTATTGGAATCTGATTATATTAGATTTGAAGCTGTTGAAGCTCTAAATTTATCAGATGTTTACATTTTGAATATAAATATAGTATACAATAGCTTAAGAATACAATGTCCTTTAGGTCATTCTTATTATTCTCTGTTAATGTTTTCATGCTTAAGGCTACTAAGTTAACTGAAATCAACTAAACCAATTCACTACTCTGGATTGAAAGTAGATAAGATTTTCCAAAAAATTCCGATATTGATTAATAATTGAAATCTAAAATTATTTATTTTTCCATAAATTATAAATTTCTATTTAATTCTTTTATAAAATTTTCAGACGTTAGAGATACCCTGTTTCTTTCAAAATGATGACCGAAACACATATACCTTCCAATCTTGTATTAAGTTCTGGTCTAGGTATGAAAACAGATCTAGAAAAAATGGATGATGTTGGTTGGAAGGCCAAACTCCATATTCCACCAAAGGATAAGCGCATCAAAACAAGTGTATGTATTTTATAACGAACAAATAAGATTTAAATTATTTTATTACTTTTGCTTTTAAAATTGTTAAATTTTAAACTTGAATATAAATGTGATATGCAGACACTTATATATCTTAATTTTATTATTTAAAATATTAAAATTAATTATAAAAAATGTTTAAAAAGTGTCATTAATTGATAAAAAGATTTATTTGAAATAATAAAGATTCTGAGTTAATTAATTTAAAGTTTTCTACAAATATGATAATCTTTTTTTAATTTATAGGATGTCACAGATACTCGAGGCAATGAATTTGAAGAGTTTTGTCTAAAACGTGAACTTCTTATGGGGATTTTTGAAAAAGGTTGGGAAAAGCCCTCACCTATTCAGGAGGCCAGTATTCCAATTGCACTTTCCGGCAAGGATGTTTTGGCCCGTGCTAAAAATGGCACAGGTAAAACTGGAGCATATTCAATTCCTGTTCTAGAACAGGTTGGTTTATTTATAAATTTTTAAAAGTAGCACTTTGTATTACAAATTGCAATTATTTTACTAAATTGCTATTTATAGGTTGACCACAAAAAAGACGTTATTCAAGCATTGATCATTGTGCCTACTAGAGAGTTGGCACTACAAACTTCACAAATTTTTATGGAGCTTGGAAAACATATGTACATAAAAGTAATGGTTACCACTGGTGGTACTAACTTGCGTGATGATATTATGAGGATTTATCAGAAAGGTACATATTTATTCAAATAGTGAATTAAATTTAAAAACAATGAATATTTCTTTTTCATAAAAATATTTACTTCAATAATTTGGAGAGATGTAGAATTTGTTCATAAATCGGTTAAATAATTTTGTTTAATCGGTTTTGTTTATGATGTACAAAATTATTATTCATATATAATTTTTCACGATTTTTATTAACAAAAATGAATTTCTTTCACTTGGGCCATGTAATAAAAATTTAAAACAATAGATTTTTTATTCATAATGCTCTTTTTGATTGTCTACAGTGCAAGTTATCATAGCAACACCAGGAAGAATTCTTGATTTAATGGATAAAAATGTTGCCAATATGGATCATTGCAAAATTTTGGTATTAGATGAGGCTGACAAGCTTCTTTCACAAGATTTCAAAGGCATGTTGGATCATGTTATTTCCAGGTAAACATTTTTAGCCTCCCCAAGTTACTCTTAATATTTTTATAAAATTTATTTCAAATCGAGTAAATAATAATAAAACAAAATTAAAAGAATTTGATATTTTGATTTATAAAATAATATTAATGTTAAAACATTAATTTAAATCTTGATTAATTTAGATTACCAGAAGAACGCCAAATTTTGCTGTATTCAGCAACTTTTCCACTGACGGTAAAACAGTTTATGGAAAAACATTTAAGAGATCCATATGAAATAAACTTGATGGAAGAACTGACACTAAAAGGTGTGACACAGTACTATGCTTTTGTGCAAGAACGTCAGAAAGTCCATTGCCTTAATACGCTATTTTCCAAGGTAAATGGATTAAAACTATTATTATTATAAAAATTAATTTAAATGTAATACTAATAAACTTATTAATTATCTTAAATATTTATAATAAATTATTACAGTTGCAAATAAACCAGAGCATAATATTCTGTAACACAACGCAGCGCGTTGAGTTACTGGCAAAGAAAATCACAGATTTGGGATACTGCTGTTATTATATACATGCCAAAATGGCACAAGCACATAGAAATCGTGTATTTCATGATTTCCGTGCTGGGCTTTGCCGAAATTTGGTTAGTAATTATCGATCTCCCATACGAAATTATTTTTTTACACTTACTTTAGTGATTTAAGTTTACAGTACATAAACACTTGAAAATATTCGTTGTTTATTTCTTTCGTAGGTTTGCAGTGATTTGTTTACACGTGGTATTGATGTTCAGGCTGTGAACGTAGTAATCAACTTTGATTTCCCTAAAATGGCAGAAACCTATTTGCATCGTATTGGTCGCTCAGGAAGGTTCGGCCATTTGGGTATTGCAATCAATCTAATTACATATGAGGACCGTTTTAACTTGCATCGCATTGAACATGAACTTGGAACTGAAATCAAACCTATCCCTAAGGTGATAGATCCAAGTTTATATGTAGCGAGACCAGACGACAATAATAGCTTGGAGGAAGGTAATGTGTCTAAGTAGTTCCAAAATACAATCACAACTTAAGTTCATAATCGCTCAAAGCAAATGTAAAAGTGTGTCAAGTGATTGTGACTAAACAGAACAGAAAAACATAGGCATACTTGATAGTGTGCATTGAACTTTTATGAAAAGTGAGAAAAACGTTTCGTGTTACTTAAGTCTGAGGGGTAGTCGAAAAGGGTAAAGACGTGTTTTGGAGTGAAGAAAAAAAAATAAAAGATAAAGTCTATCAGTGCTTCAAAATACAAACTGTTTGAAAGGCTATTTATGAAGAAAAAAGAAAAGCAAAATCATGGAGAACAATTTTAGTCGTCATAAGCAATGGAAAAAAAGTTACTTGTAAATAAGGTATTACTGAGCATGAAAATAATCATTCGCTTTGCACTTGGTAAACTCAGTGATTGAAGTGATTGGAGTGCCAGTGCGAGTCATTCTTTGTATATAAATACATTTAAATGTACATATACTAATGTAGCGCAAAGTCAAGTCACCGTTCATCTAAAAGTATCGTAACGGTATATGCAAAGCTAAGTAGATAAAAAAAACGAAAAAATATTGAGTGTTGCATAATTACAAAGAGTGTAAATATATTGTCTTAATTTCTCATGGCATTTTATCATTGATTTTTTTGTACATTCACACCCATTATTTGAAACTTACATAAAATACGTGATATTTACTAAAAGTGGCAAACTTAAAGATTGAAGATTATTTGTCAATAATTAATGTTAATCTACACATTATACTATATTTTACATTCTAGCATTACAAATTATAAGTTATTAGTAGAGAAAAAGAATTATACCTGTATGATATGCGATAGTCGAGTAACTGTGGCTTGACTTTGCTTGCTTTAATACTGTCAACGCAACTCTGAAATTCAATCTGTCTTCAATCCCTGAAAAGAATAACAAAAGTTAACAGCAAAAAGAAAAATGAAAGTTTATTTTCTGAAAGACATGAATAATTCTCTTTTTTTTCTTCCTTTTATTTGAATAATGTACTATCGGATTTTTACGGTACTGTGATTGAGCATCAGAGGTTGTAAAATTGACTAGTTTTATACAATTATTTTTATAAAATACACTGGCTGGTGGGCATAATATCATTCTTTTCCATCGTAAAATGCATCGAGAGGCCCTATGCTCGAACATGTACGCATTGTATTCATATATAGCATTACGTTACATCGCAAAGTACTTTTATAGTTGAAGAGAGTCGAAAAATTACGAAAAAACTCTCGACCGTGTTAATACAAGAAAAGTACCTATGCATATTCATCTTTACGCGAACTATCGGAAGAGATATTGCAAAAGAAAAGGTTAAGTGCAGTCAAGTTTGTTAATATTATACATTTGCTTTTCTAAAATTTCACCAAATTTTTCATGTGTACTGGATACAAGATTTTTCTTTGTTTTGATAGACGTTGCAAATTAAACGGAAATTGCCTTATGAAGACAAAGAAGTATTTTGAACGCAGCAAAATACATACATTTTTAATACGCTAATTTATAAAATTAACAAGATTTCTGTCAATTAATATTGAGCAACGTAAACTCGATTTTAAGAGCGTAAGGTCTTGCGATTTTTACGTTATACATTATGTGAGATACTAAATCACAAAAGGCCACTTTTGCCCCTCTAGCGAGAGTCGCGTAAATGAGCCAATATTGCAATCTTTAAGATTTTACATCGTATACAAAATAGCCGAAGCCACCAGCCAAAATGACCTAGATTTACGTGGGAAACAAAGAAACAAAGAAGGAGAACATAAGCCATCTCAAATGGAATCTGACATCAAACTTCTCTTTTTCTTATTTCTTTCGTTTTCTTCATTTCGTGTTGAAAAACGAAAAAAGAAAAAACGAAAAGAAAAACGAAATGATCTTCGTTTTCGACGTGAAATACTTTCCTACTATTAAGCGGATACGCACGGCGGTGGAACGGTTTAAAATGCTTTTATGATTGTAATTTAAATAGGGGCGCGAACATTCTCATTTAAACAAAAATAGGAGGTCATAAATGAACGAGAGTAGGCAGGGATGGTAGGGAAGGAAAAAATAAAAATGAAAAGTGTACCGAGGAATTGAGACTTTAAAACGTGTGATAAATATATATATATATTCAATGTATAAATGGGAGTTTAGGTGAGTATAAATTTCAGGGTGGTTAAAAAAATCACATATGCACAAGGGCAGAGGGACACAATAATAGATGAAAATTAAGACTACATGTAGCTTAATGTCACATGTGTTGGTGTCTGGTACATTTGCAAACTGAGAGGTACTAAAGTGTTGACAAAAAAGAAAATATCTTTCTCGTTTACTTTTTTGTTATTTTGATGCATAATTCGATTGATTTTTGTAAATATATTAGATTAAATAACGTTAATCATAAACACTCACACATACACAAACACATTCGACTGGCTCAGTTTCGGGTGCAGTTGGAGTAAAGACTGTATAAACATAAATAAGTACAATTATGATACTAAAGGCATTGTAAACCGTTCAACTATCTGTGCTCGTCCATTTGTCTCTAAGAGACTTCTCTCCTACTTTCTTTAGAGTGAGATTTTTGTCACATAAACGATCGAGTGACTGTAATAACTTCAGTTTTTGAGAAATTTAAATTTCGAATGGCGAAAATTTAATTTTGAAATTATTCAAATACGTATAACATAATAGTGGTTGTCGAGGGACTGTGTTTGAGTACCGCACTTGCATGATCGTGTTTGGCAAGTTTCAAAATTAAATCTTTCATATCAATTGTACAAATACACCGATTAATCACAACTTAAATTGCGTAATGGTGTTTTACTTTATTCATTCGAAATTTTTGTACATTTAGAGTGAAAGAAATTAGAATGTAAGGTAACTCATGCCACTCTAAGAAAATTTGAGAAATTGACCATTATCCGAGCGTTTATCATTTTTCGCCCGTTGACAAGTATTGCTTATGGCCGCTATTTCTCGATGAAGCGTATCCGAGCGTACTTTAAACGGGCGAGTGATTGGTTATTTGCGTGTGGAAGAACTTTAGCGTGTGCTAAAGGGAAATTCCTAAAAAATCTGCAGCGGTAAAAAACAGTGAAGGTATGCTAGAATTGTACGTTTGTGAATGTATGCGTGTATGTGTGTGGATAAGCTCTGTAATCTTCAATTATGAATCGATTCCACAGTGGATAAAAACGATGAATAATACCACTGTACTCTATAACGTTACCCATTACCGGAAACGCGGTAAAGGAAACTTTATAAACTACGTATTTGTCAAACGATTGTTTTATCGGTTTATGGTGATTGTGAGTGTGTGAATGTACTGAAAAAATAGCAGGAAGGGTGTTTGTACGAGCGGTTGAATGTGCGTGGGATTATATTGAAATGAACTCATTATATTAGCCATTTTTATTTTTAATTCATTTGTAAAACTATCAAATTTGGAAGTATTTAAGAATTTTTTCTTTCGTTTTAGCTACGCGTAAAATTTGTTAATCTATTTACCTCCCTCCGATTACTCTACTCTCCATTTGTTTTGCGCCTCGTAGTTTGTAAATTTACGTTCATTTTTTTGCGAGAATGTGAAGGTTATGTGATATCGCCGAGAACTCAAGCGGCAATACCATTGTTCAAAAGTGCAAAAGTGTGAGGAGTGGCGAGAGGGCTGTTGCTTATGGATGTATGGCGCGGGTATGTAAGAACTGATGCTAAGTGCACCCTCATTCCAAAGGGCGATCTGCTAGTCTCTAACGAGTGACTGTGAGCTAGAGATGAAGAAATAAAAAGCATTCGAGCATTAGCTCGCATTAGCAGACAATTTGTCGAACTCTTTTATACCCGTGCCAGAGTATAAATGGCAACAGCTTCTCGAACGTATGATGTGGAGACACACATGTCAAGGGGTAAAGCGAGCACCGATAGAGTCGCAGTCAAAACTTTACAGAGACTGTCCAGATTTCATTGAGAGATTTTCCAATAGACATTTCAGGTCCGCTTGACTCCTTGCTGTGATAGTGTCTTCTCCCAGTATTTCGAGAGAAAAAAATTTGAAGACAACGTAGTTCATTGTCTAAGTAATCTCTCGAGTAAAAATAATTTTTAAGACTGCGCATAATAATTGAGAAATTTGGCAATATCAGGATAAGTCATTATGCGAGCGATTGGTTAACATCGGATTGTGAATGGTGCGGGACAAAAATAACATTTAGCTTAATGTCCATATCGTACGAGTGGAAGATTATTTTTTTTTCGTACGCACAGAAAAGTAAAAAATTTGAGCCTTGAGGTAATGTTATTTGAAACGGCGACAACTATTGAATGAGTTTAAATGATGAGGCAATGACTTGGCATTCACTTTTCTGTGTAATTTTACTTTGAAACCAACAAGAACGTCATAGGTGAACGTCGAGAATGCTATGTTAGACACGTTGAAGTATTCGTACTTTTTGTCGACGAGGTTGTCTAAATAGATGGTTTTAAGATCTGGTATTTAGGAAAGCCGCTCTCGGCGTACATCTTAAGTTTTTATAAGTTGGAAAATGAAGATAAAAAAATATAAAAAAAAAATTGAAAAAAATCTCAGTCGAGAATAAAAAAAAATAATTTTCAAAATTTATAATTCAAACTGCCGGCAGTTCAAAGCTTTTCCGTTTTACAATTGTGAGAAATGAAAACAGAATTTAATTGTAAAATTGCACCTGAAATTGTACATTCGCGAAATTCGAAATCAAATTGAAGTTGTGTATTTTCCTTTCGACAACGCGATTTAAATATATTTAGTAATTTTTGAAATATCGACAAGTTTATCGATCAAACGAGTACAAAGAAAGTGCTTTCATTGTACAAGACTCGATAGAAAGTAGCTTATAAACAATTTACAGGAAATGAAAAAAGTTTATTTGAGCATTATGATTAAACTTTGACGAATAGCAATTCCTGTGCAATTCTTCCGAATTTCCCATGTCATGCCTTCTTGGAAATCTAATAAAAATGAAATTAAAAGCAAACAGATTTAATGAAATTTACACGCCATCTGTGTAAGAGTGAAAGAGTTTAGAAAGCCTGCGTCTCTTAGCCTAAAAATTCCGACTTTAAAGAAAAATTGAAAGAAGCCTCGTCTCTAAAGGTAATGATAAAACTTTCGAGTTCTTTCTTTTAATTCCAAAATTGCATTTTCAATTGACGCAGAGGGTGCAGTAAAAACGTAATGATTAATTATTTTTTTTCGAAATGATTGATTAAATGTAATTGAAAAAAAAACATTAGGACACAATAAATCGATGTTTTTGACTTTACCGTTAGTTAATTTACAAAATTGTACAGGCGAGCTCAGACGTCATAACATTACTGAAAAAAATAATAAAGTAACTATCAGACTAGAAAAAACGAAAAAAAATTACAAGAAAGTATCTTTATTTCATTTGCAATATATTTTGGTTGTCTGAGTCCGTCTAAAAATTTAACGCATGTGAAAATTTTAATTTTTTGTCAAAAGAAAAAAAAGTTTAAGACATAATTAGAAAGGCTTTCGTTTCTCAATAAAAACAATCAGATCAACTTCAACCATGTTTGTTATTTTTTATCTTTTCTATTTTTAGGCTAATCGATGGAAATAGTGTAAATTTACAACGACTGAGTTAAAACAATTCACACAATCTGTACATTTATTTACAGACTGATGATTACCAAAAAAAAAAAACTGTCGTTAACGTCTGTATTCGGATGAAAATTTATCAACAAATGATTGTGTCTAGATCAGCCTGCAATTCCACTTGACAGATGGCATTTTATTGCACAAATTGATGTCGGTCATCATTCGTAGAGACAGGCAACGTATCTTACACGCGTTTAATATTCCGTTAAAATCGATCAAGTAATTTGATAGAATTGACTCTTGTGGGACACATCGACTTATGATCCTCGATCGCTTTTAACTGGCTCGATTTAGAAAGGTCTTGGAGAACGCACCTAATTTCCGCCAATTCCCTAATTACAGACGGGAAAAAATTCCCAGGGAATAAAGCCGTGTGAATAAAGCATGACGAGGTGGTCTGATTATCTGGAGGGTATATATACGGCCGCGGGCTTTGCGAGCCATCGCGTTTCGCAGGCATCCACGAGCCGGCGGTATTAGAATCTCCCTCCTCGGCTAGATTAGGCAAGCTTAATTTAACATCGCGCGGATCGACCCCCAGTGGCGCTCAATTGCCCCCCTAAGTAACCGCCGGGCCTCGGCAATCGGCGGGAAAAGAAAGGCTCCTCGGCCCCGATACCTACATATCGCGGCGACACGCTTTCCGCCCGCGGGGGCACGTAGGCGAGCGGGCAATTAACGCCGCGGGGCCGAAGAAGGAGCCGCGCTCTCGGGGCCAATTTATACGGGGCCGCGGAAAAGGCCGGCGCTAATGGCGCCCGCAGGCCTCGGGGGCGCGATGCGCAATTTACATGTCGGCGCCCCGGCAATTAAATCAGCCCGCGGAAAGTGGGCGCGAGCGGCCAATCGATCCCGGCCCCGGCTATTGCATTATTTACGCTCCGCGGGCCGATGATAGTCGCCGGCTCTGCGAGGCTTGGCCCGCGAGACCCTCCGAAAGGGGGCTCGATTGCCCCGTTATGTCTGTCTGTGTGTGTGTGTGCAGCCGAGGGCGCGGCGAGTGCTATCGTCCCGCCTGATTGGCTGTCGGCGGTTCCCGCTCTTCATTTCCTATTCATTCCGACCGCTTCCTCCGTCGCTTTTTCCGGCCCTTTTCTTTTCCCGAGCTCGTAAACTATTGCCCCGTTTTTTTTTTTTTCATCAGGGCCCGCCGCGCCGAGTGCAAGAAACGCTAATTCCATCACTTTAATCAGAAGTGCACCTTTTAAAGCCTGCGGATTAAACGATGGCTAATGGGGATGTGCCTGCCTCCTTCGGTTGCATTATGTATGCGCGGCTGTATCGGCGTGCAGCTTGATATTTTTGGCTTTTTAATAATCGCAGAGAGCTTTTAGTCGTAACGTTTAGGAACTGACACTTTGAAGATATTTAAATATCCGCGGTTAGCTACGGGCAAGCGTATCTAAAATGAACGCGCAGAGGTGTAAAGTTTAATTATGAACGCTACTTCATTATCCATTTATTATTTTAAGAATAAACTAAAGATACGGCTCATAAATCTTACAATAATTATACATCCCTGGAGTTTTGTATTTTAAACTCCTATTATATCGCTCAAAATTCCAAGTGTTGCGTATCTGCTTTGTTCAGTAATCTACTTTACTCCATCTCTCGTTATCTGCGTGTACACCCTTTCTTATATTTATTTAACGGTTGAAATTCTTGCACGCGGTGTTTATGTGTACAGAAAAAGGGCGGAATTAAAATTTGTTGTTAGCAGCTGCCGTTTCACGTCGTAATAAATTTGCGCGTTTTAGTTTTAATGAAAGCCATACGCCGAATGACCTTTTGTCATTAAATTCCACAAAGCTAGGCTTAAAACATATGCAAAATTTGAATAACTCTGCAGGATTTGAACCATTTTTCACGCGACAAGGAAACTGAAATGAGAAATTTATTTTGAAGCTGTTTTTGCATGCGAGCCTTTATTACCTACTCGTACGTTTCTTTACTGCTAATAATTGTCCGCGTTGTTGTATTAACAACAGATTTATCTTGTAAAACAAAGACATTGACTTTATTTACTGATCTTATAAATACATATCATGCAGGTTATTAATAATACAAACTATAATTTACATAGAAAATAAAATAATTATCTCCTTGCAATAACAGTAACAATTTATTAGAATAGGATCATTATCAATTACCTGCGCGTAATTCATATGGTAATTACGAATGATTTGCAACAATAACGTTTTAAGTGCGTCTATTTATGGACGTGGAAAAAACACACGAATACAATTTCGCAGTTGAATTTGTTCCCGAAATTTCCGTATTTTTTTTTTCCACGGTTAACATACTCGATCGCCGGATTTATTTGAAGCCACGGGACGTTATATACAACGAGCGAGCGGTTAAAAATGTCTTTGATACAATGCTGCATTATTCGCGCACCGATAATTCAATGCGCCAGCGGTATATATTTATACCTCCCCCCCTGAAAATTACGCGGCTCGTTAACCGGGCGTAAAAAAGGCCTGCCCTCCCCGCCAGGCGCAACAACCGACCCCTCAAATTCAAAGAAGCCGGATTCGCTTACACAACGCTCGTAACAATCGCCGGGTGCGTCGCGCATCCTAATTGCGAAAAAAAAAAAAAAATAAACCAAACGTACGCCCCGGCCGAAAAGCCACGGAGAAAGCCGCTAACGAGGGCCTCCGCTCGCCAATTAAAACGAAGCCCGGGTTGACGAAGGGCCCGCGAGTCCTGCGGCCGACGGCCGCCGGTAAATATATCCGCCCGGGGAAGTTATAGGGGGGCCGCCGACTGCGGGTAACGTCGTGGCCGCGGGCTCGACTTCGAGGGCGCGATTTATACACTGCGCGCTTATGTCCCGGGCTTCCGTGTATTACGCTATGTACGGCCGTGCCTGGGCTATTTTCGCGGAGCGGCTCTCCTCTATTTTTTGTCGATTTTGCCGCTTATATAGTGCAAAGGCGCTCGAGCGGAGGATCGCTTGCCAGGGGCCCTTATTTCGCTTTGATTGGGTAATTGGGTTGGATTTTCGCTTTTCGAAGAGGAGAGGCCAAATTGGAATAACGAGGGGGGAATTAGGCGGGAGATTTTGCCGCGGAGTGCCGGCGCATACCGCGTGCAAACAAATTCGTATCGTTGGGTATACATATGGGATTGCTCAGAAATTTATTCAGTCGGATCTGAAACAGCCGTATTTTTTGTGTATAATTTATGCGGCAAAGGAGAATGCAAGGTAGAAACTAAATCCGGATTTCTCTGCCTTTTGAAATATAAATGTTTATACACTACGTAAATATACTTTGATATATGACAATCGCCTACTTGATCCGATTCGCGTTTGATAAACTATTCTGTTTTTTAATGTACATTGTTTGTCATGGTACAAGTGCACTGTCTGATAAAAGTAATATAGACGATAGGACGAGTTTTATTTGGCTAAAATAGGCTAGATGTATGTAAACATTACTAGTTTCTGTGCGAAAGCATTGCAACGATGCTGGCTGCTTTATCAAAAATAAGCTGATAAGATAAGAGTACAAAACAGCAAGAACATCGACCTACGCCGTAAAGAATGTTTCGTTTTATTATACTTTGCCTCAAAATGAAAAGAATGCCTGATTTAAAACCACATATAATTTAAAAGTTAGGAAGGAATTAAAACGATTTCGTCTAATTATTGCAATGATTTTCTTTGCTTTGTTCGCATAATAGAACAGGCGGTAGGCTATCTGAAACGCATAGCCGACATGAGGTGCGGTTGCCGGAAAGTCCAGTAGAGCTGAAAGTATCACTGTATATAATTCACGCGTGGGCTACTTAGGGCGTCCATCTCGCGGAAAACATTTCTCACTGTTTATATATATTTATAATAATATAACCATAACTGGAACGACTGTTCAATATTAAACGACGGAGATGACTTCCAAGAAAGTTATGCTGTTATAAACTTATGCGCGACTCCCGTATAGATGGCTCGCGCATTTTATATTCATTATATTGTTATTCGCACAAAAGACATTATTCCTCTTCCCCCGTCGCTGTATAATCCTCGGTATTATACACGAAGATGAAAGCATTAACAATCGCGCTCGCGGCCTATTCTAAAGGCACACTTGAAGCGCGGGTCGATTCCGCCTCGATTCGCGCTTGATTGCACCGCTCCGGTAAGGAGGCGCGGCCTAATCCGTCGTAATATACGCCCGTGCCGTGCGCCACGATTCATCCTCCCACGTGACGCGGCCGCGTAAATCCGCCGGGGACCCGCGGGACGAGTCGGTTTTTTTTTATTTTACCAAGGTAATAATATATATATACACCGTGGACAAACCGGCGTCGGGGTCGTGCGTCCGCCTCGATTGCGCGGCTCATCGATTGGTCGGCGACTCGCGGGGGTCGACAATCGTCCCGAGGACTTTATTTATATACACATGTATATGTATATGTATATGTATATGTGCGCGTGCAGGTGCAGCGGGGCGGATGCTTTCCTTGGCTATGTCTGCTCCAGCGGGCCGCGTCAGCTGACGCGCGTCACAGCTTGCGCCGCGCGCGAACGAGCCGATCTGCATGGGTGTATAATT
Organism: Sycophaga agraensis; assembly: GCA_018906755.1. Classification (NCBI taxonomy): domain Eukaryota; kingdom Metazoa; phylum Arthropoda; class Insecta; order Hymenoptera; family Pteromalidae; genus Sycophaga; species Sycophaga agraensis. Next base: position 3,358,572 of record JACCIE010000003.1, read on the forward strand.
GCCCGCGCCTCCCTGAATTATCGACGGCCTGTGGTTTATTATTTTAAATAGGCTGCCCCACCTTGCTTATAACGAATCGGGGCCGACATGCGCGTACGTCCTTTGCTTCTGTAAACCGAACAGTGTATGTATATATATATATCGAATAGAAATTAATTAGCCGGGATTGATTGGTATACCGTTTGTTGATATTTTTTGGCGAGACGCACATGTGCACACAGCGAGTATTTCATTACGAATTCCCAAGCGCGTGTAACATTGCCGAGAAAGCATTTGGAAGGTTGTCAAAGTGACAAGGGCGTTACGTGGTTGTAAAAATATTAGTTTAAAGCCGAGCGTCATCTAAATCAATGAATGCCTGCAGGTGGCGAATAAAAGCGACTACTGATAAATTTCAAGATTCTTACAATGCAGAGCGAACATCGAAAGGGTTTGAGTTACGGGGAAATCGATAGTACGGTGAATCGGTCGACACACCTACAGGTGCACACGCGCCTGCTGGAATGAAACACTTCTATTCAACATACTTTTACAAACTGTAAATCACGCCGAAGGAAGCATTCGAACGTGGTATTTCTTGTTTTCTAAGATTTATGGAAAATGCAAAAAGATTTACGGAATTTCGGCAAGCTTGAAATTTAGAACGGCTCCCGCGGAAAGTAGCCAGACCCAAGGGGCCAATGTAAAATAACGAAGGTAAAAAAAAAGGTCGCCGGCGAGCAGCATCCGCGGGGTCGCGTACATATTTCCAACGGTCGTGATACCAATATATATATATATATACATATATATTTACGTGGCGAGCCCTCCTCGCTGCTTGCATTGCGCAGCCCGTGAGCGCGACATTCGAAACTGTCGGCGCGCCTTGATCAACGCCAAAAAAAAAAAAAAGGCCGACGTGTCCCACTTGCAAGGCAGCCGCCGGCCTGATTGAGCCCGTACAGTCGGAGCGCGCGCACAGAGCCTCGCTGGCGCGGGGCAAAAGTGGCGCGTTGCGCAGGATGACATTTCATTGTATTTGCATCGGCTGGTGCCAGTCGGCCGGGCCGTTTATTTCACGCGGCCCGAGTGCGCGGCCCACGTCACACTCGCGGGGCTGTATTTAATTCAGCACGCGGTCGGCCCTCGCTCGGCTTACCTCGGCCCCCCCCACCCGGAAAAGCCTCCAATCTCATATAAACGCGTCAATCACGGCGATGTGTACGTATATACACGTATACGCGTGTCTCCTGAGCCGGCGTGCGTATCCCGGAGGCTTTTCTTTTCACCGGAAGTCCGCCGGCCGATCCTCGCGCGCGCAATCGATGCGCCCAAGTGTATATATGGCCGAGAGGAGGCCAAGTGGCGCGCGAGGATCCCGCGGCCGGCCGTCGACGCCCTATTGATTTCGCTCGCGCGCCAACTTGATGCCGGGACCCCGTGTAGCGAAAACGCCCGTGAGCATAAATACGCGCGCCCGTCGTACCCCTCGATGGGGAGACGCGACGCGAGAATAAGGCTCGCGGCTCGTCCCGAGGCTTATACGCGCGCGCGTGTGTGTGTCTACATATTACGGAATTGAGGGCTGCAGAGCATTCGTAGATATGTATATATATATATGAAAGTGCTCTGGACGGTAGCTTCGCACAATAGTCTCTCCTAATCAGACTTACAGGCAGATATAGCGACTCAGTTATTCATTCCGTCGGAATTTTGAGCAACGCCGGATTATTCCGTTGTACCTAAGGGCGCCAGAATCTGGGCTCTGCATAAATCGAACCATTATTTAAATTAGAGTCAATTATTCAATATTTGGTCGATAAACCGCAGGGCCAAGCCGTTAAAGTAGAACTTTCACGCCCCTTTAAGCATTCCTTTTAACCAATTATCATTTCTAGGCGTCGGATTTTTCACAATCACGCGTGTTATTTCCTCATAACGTGTAAAATCGACGAGATCCTATAATGATTGTTCGTTATTTAACCTCTTTTCTATTTCCGGTTCAATCGCAAACTACACTTTTGATTTATTGAGTGATTTTGTTGGCATAGCTGTCGTCAATCTAAATATCGGCACAAGTTATACATTTACTCTGGATATGATAAACATACGAATAAAGTAAAGTATAAGTTTTTACTTTATAATCAAGATACAGTTTTATATGTATAAAATAATCGTGACATTTATTATTTAGAAGAAAGTATAAAGCTGTATATCGCTAAATGATATAATCTTTCCATATAAATAAGTATCGTACAAGAAAATCCATAGTTGTGTTTTCTACATTAGCTACTAACCCAACGCTTATATATATATATATCAATATACCAGTCAATTTGACCAAAGTTCAACACACATCTATGGAGTATGTGCTTGACGAGCTCTACAATCTACGGAAAGAGCTGACTCTGATTTACCTAGATCGAAGTCCTACCCCGAGCATTTATTAAGCCAAGTCGCGCGCGTGGGCAAGTATAACCCGCGGGAAACGGCCTCCGAGCATTGCCGAGGGTCCAATGAAAAGGTGCGCCCCGGACGAAATTAGCCGGCTATACACACGCGCCGGATGATGATCGCGGGCCCGGGGATCACGCACACGCCCACGCGCAGTCCGGAGCGGGGGATGTTTACGCGGAGGGAGGGAGGAGGGCGGCAGCCGGCCCGTGTTAACGCGGCCGCTCGCGCTGTAATGCGCAATGAATACGATTGACGATAATTCGCCTGCGTAAACAAGAACACGGCAGATAGCGCGGCGCCCACGCCCTTATGTGTGCAGACGCGCGCGCGCCCCGCTGCGTGACGCATGGCTCGTGAATCCGGGCGCTATCCCCGTGCGCGTTTCGATTATCCATTAGGCCGGCTGTGCCGCCGCGATTTTCATCGCGGAGGACGATTGCGCCTTGCGACGCGCGTATATACGTCATATAAGCGAGCGCGGGTGTAGCTGGGCCTTTCAGGCCGCGCGTCGGTCGGTTTCAATCGGACGGGCCGCGGCTGGTTTTGTTTTAATTAGTGCGCGAAGGTATTGCGCCCGCCCGAGGTTTTTCATTTACGCGATATATATGTTGTCGGTGTCGGCGATCGGCTTTCGGCCCAGCGGTTAGGTCGCTCCATTGCCGCGTTATAAGGAAATGTCGATAGCCGCCTGTTGATTTACTGGGCGCATAATTGAAACGTACGCGATAGGCTTTAAATTTAATCAAAAGCCGCGGTAAAAGTTATTATAGCGGGGATTGAATTTAGGAGAAGAACGAATCGCTAAAACCACGCGCGCGGTCCGCGTCTCCAATTTGAAAATGAAATTCATTTGCCTCGCTAGTCTATTATATTCCGCATTTAATTAAATGATTATCGTTATAAGTCTAGTTTATAATAATTTGATAAATGGTACGATGCCTGAAATTTTATAATTATTGAAAACATTAACGTTAGCGTATATTTTATAGATATACTTCTTAAAGTAATATTTATTACGATATATTAGAATTCAATTCTGTTATATAGTAAATGTGAAGAACATCACAGTCAATATTAAGATTAAATAAGATACCCTATCCATCATTAGAAGGATACCCCATGTACTCGTTTAAAGAATAAAAACATAAAAGGTATTAAATGGCTCCTAGTTATAAATTCAGCTGTTTCTATAGACTCGAAATCATATTTGATATACTTTTCCTTAACAAGAAAATTCTTTCTTAGAACTTAATGCTAATTTCTCACCTTTATTGTAATTGTGTTATAAATAGCTAAATTTTGTAATGGATTATATATTTTAAGAATTTGATAATAGAATCAACGACTTGGAGCTAAACTAACAAATAATACTATAGTATATGATTATGCACGCATTGTCACATTGCACACGCGTGGTAATAAAAAAACATTGTAACGTAAAGGCTTTTTGATGCCAAACAAATTTTATTTGTGAATTAATGGTACAAAATTATTAGTATTCAAAACTTCCGCTCTTATATAATGACTTATATAAGGTAATAAAAAGTGAAGCGCAGTCTTTGTGGTCGTTGCGGAATGCGTGTCGGCCGCCGTACAGAGTTTAGCGCCGCATATTTCCTCAATTCATGATGACAGTATTCATTTGCTCCTCCGATTTGATATCTGGATAGGTATCGAGGAATTCGAGCGCGACGCCATTCGTCCAGCCGAAGCCGGTTTGAGGAACGTATTCGCCGCCACCGCCAGTCTGGCCGATCCTCTCCGCGTCGTACTGCAATATCGTGGAAACAATTGTTATCAGCGAGTGATCGCGAATTATAGTCACAGAATTACGATGTTACACTTGCTAAGTGAACAACGGGCCATATATAACGCGCTGGGTTTTATTATTGTTTTGGTTCGGGCATGTGAAGAGCTCGAGTGACCGTGACTCATATCAAAAGTGGAATTAATCTTGCGAATGATTGCGATTACTCACGTAAATTTATTCATCGAGAGCGGAAAAACGGTCATGAATTTTAGAGTCACAGCTATATCTGCGTTAAGTTGAGTTGCTAGATTATTTTAATACGATTTTTATGCGCGTATTTAGACGGCCTTTCCATGAATATGCTAAATTTTTATTACGGCCCCTAGACTATGTACACGTGCATGCGCGTATAACTGTCGTACGGAAGATATTATTTTAATTATTAAAATCTTATTCGCCTCCGCATTTTCGGAGAAAATCTAAATAAGCGCTTTTAATTTTGGTTGGAGAGCGCGAACGTTAGCAAACAATTTTAAAACGGATGCATTCATTCAAGCCTGAGCGTTTAAAGTGAACATTTTTGGTTATTATATAACTTCATTATAATGCCCGTATAAAGTCGTAACTGACGTCTTAATTATATCGCGCTTTGGTACAACATAAGGCTTTCGCAAAGCTTAGATAAAATGCACATAACTAACATTGTATAAATAGTTCATAATACGGACCTTTTCATACATGACCTTGTTCGAATTGAAGCCCTCGTAGTTTGTTCTCAGCCATAAAGAGGCAATGTGCTTTGACAAGTCTTTCGCAGGTTCGTAATCTGCGTTACGAAGTCCCTGGACAACTATGGATATTAAAGGAGCCCAAGCGTTTGGAAAATCCCATTGTTGACCCGACTTATCAAGGGAAGTCGGTATTCCACCTGTGGTAAGATAATTTTTATATGTACACCCAGTGTGTTTGCTTTACTTTTTTGCATTTTTATTTATAGAAAATATATCGAATTTGAAGTCTACAATATTTAAAATTCTGACAACATTGGGAACATACATGCGCGATTATCAAAGTAGAATCCACAAATGTGATATCACCTATCTTAACTTTAAATAAGTTTTTATTTTATGTTAAAGTATCGTACATCTTGTGGCACTTTGAGATCGTTTTTTTGAAACGCCCGATTTATTCATTGTATAATTGTACATATAATTAAAAGTGCTATCTTATTTAAAATTAACGAGCTTTATTATTTAAAGAAATAATAAAGCTCGTATTAAAAATAGCTAGTATGATACACTATATAAGTAGACCTATTAGGGTGAGTTCTTTGGTGACTTACCGATTTTAATAACGTCCATTCGATATAAATACTGTACTGCTCGTTTGCCGTACTCGGCAGACATTTCTTTTATGTTATAACTTTGTGTATACAGCGGCGTTAAATTTGATCCGTAAAATCGGTCATTTTGTCTTTTGGTATTTATATTAAAGTCGTACCAAGTTCCATCCGCTTCGTTCCATAAGATGCTTTCAATAGCTTTTTGTAGCCGAAGAGAAATATCTTCGTATTCTTTTGATTTCTAAAATTGTTAAAAGTTATCGAGAATCAAGCCACGTGCATTACAAAAGCTATAAATAAATATCCGGTCCAAAAATCACAGACATCACTATTGTATGATTACCTTTTGATTGCCCTGAATGGAATAAAATTCGCTCAAAATTCTGGCGCTTCTTTCAAGGAAGGCGTTCAGATCCACGGGTATGATGTTGCTGGTATCTATTTTCTCCAGATCCGAGGTGAACGCGCCATTATCGCTCAACCATCGAGACGAGAAATCCCAGCCAGTCTCGGCGCCTGCTTTAATATTTTCGTAAAAGTGCTTCTGCCTCGCGTCCCCGTCGAGCTTTTTGTAAGTGTCGTAATCTTCGCTGAAAAGGAAAATGAAAAAGGACCGTGAAGAAGCCGTAGGAAAGTCATTTAAAAAGTATTCAAACTTTATTCATTTTCCGGGCGCTCGGAGAAAAGGTAAAAGTATACGAAGCGCAATATACCGGTAACTTTCAGGACGAGGGCCCAAACTCGTGACAAGGTAGCGGGCCATTAAAAATCTATCTGATCCTTTCGTTATCGTTACCGTCTTCTTCTCATACCAATAGTTGAACTCCGCTTCTAGCCTAGGAAGTGCCGCCAGCATAAAATCTTTGTCTTTCGTTACCTCATAAAATTTGTGTACCTATATTTAAAACGTGTTTAAATTTAAAATATAATAACTTTAATTATTATATAATATTTAAAAAAACTATTTCGATTACTTTACACTTCAAAGTTAAATATAAAAGTAATTATTATTTTTTTAAGAACTAGGTACAGAGTTAGAAATAAAAAATAATAAACAGCTGATACTACATAATTTGTTATTAATACATTAACAACAAACCATTAGAGACAATAGTGGCGGTTGGCTTCTCATTAGATAGTATACTCGGCCACCGTTAGGAACGAAGCCATAAGTATCAACCATAGAGAGAAAGTTTTGAATCATGCCCTTTGCGGTTTCTTGCAATCCTGTTATGAGGAGACCTTCAATAATCCAATAACTATCCCAGTAATAATATTCTGTCAAAGTAAATACTAAGCTTTAAAATTTAGTAGCATGGTTTATAATTTTTAGATTGAAATAAAAAATGGAATGGATTTGAAACGAACGACGTTAAAGAGAAATTTATAATCTTCTTAAAGAGTAAAAAGATTATCAATTAAATAACTTTCGAAATTTAATACAATGCATCTTGTTGCATACATAAAAGTACAACTTTTTAAACAGAATCTCTATAGAATAATCCAATTACTATACAATATAATTGCATAAAAGTTTTCATATTACAATTGATGTAGGTTATAAGAATGTACCTATAATAATGTTTGCGCTAAATATATTTTTAAACTATTCAATTGGAAGAAAATACGACAGTATGGATCGATAAATGGTAAGTATTCATTGCAGAAGGATAACATATTTTACTATAAAACAGGGAATGAAACCAATGCGAATCTTACTAATATACTTTACTGCACCTTTAAATCTTCCGCCAGGTATAATAAAAGCATTGTTAGCGTAGAGAATGCTGTAACGCTTTGGATTCTCCTGAACACTACTTATTATGCGCCTTGCTAAAGTCTTCCATAGATTATTTAATTCCTTTATCCAGTTCATATAAACATGATCCTTTATACGACTCAGTATAGCTGGATTTTCACTCCAATCTTTCAGATCTACTTTTTCTAACACATCTACGTCAGAAAAGTTTTCATCAACAAATTTCTTTACGTCTTTTTGATTTGGATTACCTTTTACTTCCTTCATTAATTTCTTAAAGCTGTTATAATACATTTGCAAATACTCCGTTATTGATTTATTATTGTTAATCAGTTTTATGCATATTTCATTAATTAATTGACATACTTAGCTAGAATCACGTTTTCATCATGTTTTTGATACATATCCACAAAAGTTTTACTATCTTCGAAGATTTTGGATAACTGAACAGTATGTAATAATTCGCCATTGCAATATATCGGACTGAAAATTTTTCATGGAAATATTGTTCAGTAAAATTAAATGTTCCGTAAAAGGAATTAAATTTTAGTAATTCCCTATTTCATTTCAAATTAATTATTTAATTATGTATTTTAATAGTAAAATATATGTAATTTATACTCGATTTTATATTTTTTATCATTTAATGAAAGTTTTTATAAGAAGTTCAATATAAAATAAATTTCATTTATTGATTAAAAATTCATTTGTTGATCGAATTTAAAATTTGCTATGAACTAATGTTAAATTTTTTTTATATGCAATAGAATTGACTAAAAACTATAAATGTTGTCAAATTTAATTTTATTTAATTATCGCTACTATACCTGTTGCAATGATCTGGCAATTCAATGTCTTTTTTTATAATATCGATACTATCCAGTTTAGAAGGCTTACTTTCAATCACATAAAAAAGAGTAACTACAATTAAAACGGTTAAATTATTCAATTTCATAATGTTCAATAAGTTTTAACATAAAAGTAAGAAAGTATCTGAACTCTAAATTCAAATAAGTATCTTATAAAGTCTTAAATTATATTTATTGTGAGTATTATTCATTGAATTATTTACTCTTTTGTTTAATAATGTGTTTAATTCTGAATTGAGTACAATGCGTAAGATACATTTTATAAACTAAATTTTCAGTTCTTCCATAATTTGAAATTAAATATGAATTCTTTAGTAATGTTATAAAATATTCAAAAGGTCTAGAATACAATATAATATCAATTAAATAAATAAGTTTCATTCTTTATGCTATGAGTGTGACAATAACATATCAATTGAATTATTTATTCATAATTTTATTATACGCATTATCCGTACGTGATCAACGTGTTGTTATATAAAACTCGTGTACGGATTAAGTATGTAGAATCACGCTGATAGAAGAATATTTGAACTACAATATTTCGCTGCGGGACCCACATAATGTATTTGATAAATTATAGATAATTTGTTTGTGCATGACGTAATTTGTCTTATTCAACTCGTACAATATCAATATATAAGTACAATTAGAAAATTATTTTTATTTTTTCTTTTGAATTTTATGGTCTTTTATTTAAATGGTATAAAATATTATGTTTATCTCTATATTTTGAAAGATTGTACAATGCTTACGTACATAAATATTTTTGATACTTCATGGCATGATTCAGGCCAGAATTGATTTATATCTTTCACTATAATTAAAAGAAACAAAATAATTGTAAATTACAATTTTATAGTATAGAAACTACAATTTTTCGAAATTTTCATCCGAGATTATAAATATGCATTTATTTTTAGGTTACCTGCTGAATAATTATTTTGTGGAATAAATATACGTATTTTGTACTTCATAATGGTTTGTTTCATTTATTTACTTTTCGATAGATGTATTTTGCAGTTTAACACATTATCGTTGTCATTTATGTGCAATATTAGTAGCACATAGAATGCTTTGCTATTATTGATTGATAATTGAATTCCTTTGCATACTGATTATGTGATTCTTTTAATAATAAATATTATTATTTTTTTTATTGAAATAGTTATTTGGTTGGTATAAATTATATTTTTTAATATTACTCATATTCAAAATGCATTCAATAATTTAAATAGACTATCATGTAGCAGTTTGGTTTAGGTTAAATTCTAATCTTCTAAAGCTGTCACATCTAATATTTAATCAACCAATAATAATTGCTTAAGCTTATATAGATTGTTTATATTAGATAATTAAATTAATTTCCTATAAATTGATTATTGGATAACGTACACAAATAAAATAAATTAAAAATTTGATGAACGGTTATTTACTTTATTTAATTACAAAGACTAGAATACTCATATACCTTTATAATAATATATGATTACAATTTTTTATTGTTTACATTTTCGGCGAGGAAAATAAATATCCCAAATAGACAATAAAGTTGGGCAAGGTTTTTCATTTGTAGTATCATTGTTGGACATAGACATAGGCTTCTTTATTAGTAAATCTAAAACTCAAAATAAATATTTATTCTATTATTTTTAGAAATTTAAACATTATGAGGCTAAATTTCTTGATAAATCACCTGAAAATGATGCATAACTTCTTTCATTCTTTGAAAACGGAGCTATTGTCGGTGACTGCAATTCATCTATTCATAAAGAAAGTTAAAAATAAAATATTTTTCTTTTGTTTGAAATATATAAGGGTAATTGTGAGATAAAAAATGTAATTAGGATTTATTACTGTCATATAAACTAATATATATATATATTTAAATGAAATTTTGTATGCGTTAATATTGTTAATTTATGTTATTTCTTACTGAGCTGTACATTCCTCTCTGTTCCTCTTTCATTTATTATTTGAGCTTGGGCACATGCTGTGCACGCAAGTAACACAATTCTGGAAATAAAAATGTTTATATTACATTACCAAAAACTTTATTTATTAATACTTATTTTGATTGTAAAAATAATAGTGTCAGTAGTAATAAAACTATCACTACATAAATATTATTCTAATCAAAGCTTATAATTGTAGGTTAAATAATTAAAAATTCAAATATTATAACAAGAAACATTCTAAAGACAAAAATATAATTAAATTAATAGATCAAGTGATTCTTTAAGACCGAAAACATTCAACATCTGTTATTTAATTTGATTCCTTTAAAGCGATGTCATACACTTTTTAAGTTGCGTTATATTTTACTTTAAGTGAAATGGTAAATGTCATCCCCTATAATAACTTATCACTAGTACCACCATATATACTAGTAAAGTGTTGATTAGTGTGAAGATGATAAAGTCTTCCATTATTCATTGTAAGAGAAGCGACAGAGTGCTAGAAAACCCTGAGCCCGCATGAAATTTCGAATGTACAATGTCGGATAAGTGAATGCCCTAATGAATGCTTCCAACTTTCAAATAATGGATCGATGTCATTTTCATGTCTTTAAAACGAAGCAGTAAAGGCAAGTACAAAGTACAAATGTATTGTGCATGAAAAAAATAATCGTACATGCCAAGAACATATTGAAAAATACCAAATATATCTAGAGTTTAAAACTTGCGTTGAAAACTAAAAATTACAAAATTATTTATAATTTGATCTCTTGTTTTAAATGTATTGCTTGGTGTTAACATTAGTTTTAATTTTTTTTGAATTTTGTTTCTTTTGTTTATAATTGCTTTTGAGTATATTGATATTATAAGGTTGATCTTGTATCGGTAAGTTCCTGTAAGTTAGTACATAAATATGCTTTGATGACATACTATGCGCGTTTAAGATAAATAGTACCAGTAAAGCGTTTCACTCGTCATAATGTTCTATGACTAGAAGCATTCCTAAACTGCTCTACAAACATTTAGAGTATTTGGAGTGATTATTAAGAAATCCTAATGAGTAGCTTGGAAGTCTTATTTAATTTTAATTAAAATGCCTGATAATTACCATTCTAAATTACTAGAATCTTAGTCTTGTTTACAATTGAATGCTAAATATCATTAATTAATTTATTGGAAAATGTTTTTAGTTGAACAAGCTTTAGGAAATGCTTCAGTGCATAAACATATATAGTTAAAGTGATCAATAAACATTTTAAGCATCGTAATGTTACTTACAGAATTGAGTTGCGCATTGTGCGTCTGTACCCTGAGAAGCTCTGTAACAAACTGACTTGAATCAATGGATTTGATCTTCAGCAATGCATTATGAACGTGGTATAATTAACGTATCCGTTTAGTATTCTGTTCGTAAGCAATGTGAGTAAGAGGAAGTGGTACGCATGAATACAGATAACCCTAATTGCGATACATTATTGTTAGATTTATTTTTAGAAATATTCTTAAGATTTTATTATAACGGATATAATCATATTTCGATAATGTATTAATTTAATTTTCTTAATGGACAATAGATTCTAAATCTATTTAAATCCAATTCTTATAAAATTTATTCTTTTCCATTATATTAAGTATTATGTATAGATTCAAACTTTACTTTACAAGAAAAATAGTTTCTTTTACAGATTTTTAATTAATATGTAGCTTTGTATATTATTCTCACTTTTCCCGTACCTTGTAGCATTATACTTTTGCACTAAAAATACACACGGCGCTCTTCCACATTTTATGGCATCTTCGTTTTAGACTCTTCAAGGTTACTTACAGAAACGAAAAAATATAGATCAGTATATTTTAAGTTCCCACATGCCTTCCCTATTCAGTGTAAAAATGTGGTCCGTGAAGCTAGTCGAAAGCATTCAAATATATTTGAACGTCAAGTTTTTGTTTATTATTTTTTTAAACATCTTAACAACTGGTATGTTATTTAATAAAACAAAACTACAATATAATTAACATTTATATTGGATTATATAGTAAACAATAATTACATTTGAAAATATTATAAATATAATACATGAGATTTTGTGTGGATGTGTGTTCTTGAATAAAAATTTAATAAACAAACTTGTATCGACTTTTTAGTGGTATATCCTGAAAAGCAAGAGAGTATGATTTGCATTCCTAACGCAACATTTCATATAGACTGCAACAGGTGCAGGTGCAGTCCAAGCGGAATGTCAATAGACTGCACTGACTGGACGTGCGCGACTTTGACGATTCCTTACGATATTCTCCTTGGTAAGTTGCTGCCTTTTTAATCTAAAAGACTCTTAGGCTTTTGAATAAAATTATATAAGCTCTCTTTTATACTTATTATAATCTATAGTACAACAGTGAATTTATATTTATTTTCACTAAAGTTATAAGCAAATATCTGTAAGTTATTAAAAAAAAATTCTTTTATAATCAATCTGAAAGTTTGAATATGAAAGAAATTAAATACTAAAATTAAACATTAAATCTGATAAAATATATGTACCTAAGTATACATAATAGTATAAAAGACCCAAAGGATGTGTTTCTCAATTACATAGCTTTTACTTAAATTTACTATATTACGAAAAAGCTGAAAGCATTTTTAACATTGAAGAAAGAAAACAAAATGATACATTAATTGTGATTTAAAGAATAAAGAACTATATAGAAATACATTACGGAATGTGTAGTATTTTGTCATGATACAATATTAAGGCATTTTGAGTAAACTCTTATTGACATTTGGCCACAGTGATCGTACCTTAAAAAGCAAAAGAACGTTAACAAGAACATTACAGTACTGCGAAACAATCCTAGATGCATATTCTCCGCAGAATTTTTTAACGCGCGAGAGCGGAACAAGAGCAAGATTTCTTCCCGACAAAGTCGCTTACATACGCATGTCCGCATGAAATAAGGAACTCGGTGTTTTTCTTTTATCTCAACGAGTGGCAATTGCCAGCGGCATTGGAACAAAAGCCGCGGCTCGGGTCAACGCGGCTCGCGGCGCGTTGAACCCGAGACCGGCCGATCGAACCTCACGCCTGACACTTGCAGAGGCGCGGCTGTCCTGCCGGAGCGGCGCCGTCTTCCTGCTCAACCGGTACAAGTGCCTGTGCCGCGGGTCGGGCGCCTCCGCCCTCTGCTCCTCGGCGGAGCCGGAGCTGGCCCTCGGCCTCCGGCCGGCGAGCGGCCTCCTCGTGAGGTCGCCGCAGACGCCCGACTCCTGCACCCCGGGCCTCGTCTTCAGGCACCGGTGCGACACGTGCGTGTGCGGCGAGGAGGGGGCGGCTGCCTGCCTGGGGATCGGCTGCCACCCCCCGGGTAAGTGTGCGCGTGTGCCGGCCGAGGGCCCGCTTCCGGAGACGAGGAGCCGGAAACTGACGCTCGCGGCTTTTTCCCCCGAGTGATTGATTAACGTCGCGGGCCATTATTCATCGGCTACTTGTATGACGACGAGTAATATAGTAATGGCAGCATTAACGCCGGCAAATTGTCTTCGGGGAAAAGGAATTTTCATCCGGCTAAGTAGCGCCGCACAAGGCGCGCGCTCGCTGAATCACTTTTGCCCGCGCGGTATATATATATAAAAGGCTTCCGGCAATAGTCCACGGCTAGGATACGTATACCGCCGCGAAGCTATTGCCTTCGCGGTATATGTGTATATAGATATATATGTACGAACCTCCGTTTTCAATAGCTTTCCTCTTTTTTTTTGCAAATCGTTGCCAAGTTAAGATGATTTACGATATACATTTCAAACGCGTTATAAACGCCACTGACCTAATGCCTCTGTTTTTCAAAGTGCATCCAATTATCGCGTCCTTCGACGCTTTAGAGCTCAATGATATTTCCACGTCTTCGAATTCTTCCGGTGATAAGACCTTTGGAAAGTATAGAAAGCCCGCGCATTTCTGAAAGTAATCTAATCTAATTTCAGGTAATTATCCGGTGACAGTGACGGATCATTTATGCATTCCCAACTCAACCTTTTCCGTTGACTGCAATCGCTATTTATGCAGCAGCTATGGATTTTCTCTACTCCTCGAGCAGTTTCCTTGTTTGGCCGTGGAAATTCGCGATAATCAATTACTAAGTACACTATCTTTGTACACTGTAAATATATTATGTTTATGACAGATGCATATATAACTTTCATATAACATAAATATAACCATATTGTATTCAAACTTTGCTCTATGCGAGAGTAGTCGTTTTGCATTTAAATAAAAAAATGATGTATAATTTCTAGATATAACAAATTAATAATATTCTCTAATTATAAATTGAATGACATTTATTATTGCCATTAAATGGCGACGTGTATTAAATTACTAATATACCATTGCATGTATAAACGAGTGAAAAATGTCCCGTTTTACCAGAAGATGCAAATGTTACGTTTAATTGCTACTGGCGTTTATTTCCTTATCCGCGAGTCGACAAAGCTTCCGCGATACTGTTATACACGCTATATGCGGTCCACACGCATCCACCACTTTCCCCGCACTTGTACTTCATCTCTGTGCTCTCCAGGGGTGAACCTCGCCTGCGAGGCCGGGCGCAGGTTCGCCTTCGGGGCCCTCGACTGCCTGTGCGCCGAAACCGGCGACCTGGCGCACTGCACTGCCACGGGGCCGCCCTCCGCGCCCTGGCGCTGCGTCCCGGGGGCCGCCTTCAAGGACGACTGCAACGTCTGCGTCTGCGGCCAGGGCGACCTGGTCGCCTGCACCAAGACGGACTGCCGGCTGTCTCGCGGCCACGCGGCTCCCGACGCCGCTCGGCCAGGTGAGTCTCACCCCCCGACGCCGAGGTTGGACGCGAACTCGTTCCCCTTGTTGCTTCCAGTGTCGCGGAGGGAGATCTGGGTCCAGCGGACGCGGAGCGTGCGGTTCTGCAGGCGGCATTACGCGTCGATGTACTGCAGGTACCTGCGCTCGCCCTTCTGATTCAGCGTCGACTTTTCCCGGATGCGAAGCCGCGAGACGTCGAGTGACGTCCGGACGCTAATGCGTCACGAGTGCAATAAATGATGTAAGGCTGCTCGAGGTGTCGACTTGATTAAGATGCGAAATCCTGTCCAGTAGCCGAGGATTGATAATTACAATACAGTAAGCAGCGGAG
Source organism: Sycophaga agraensis (assembly GCA_018906755.1). Lineage (NCBI taxonomy): Eukaryota > Metazoa > Arthropoda > Insecta > Hymenoptera > Pteromalidae > Sycophaga > Sycophaga agraensis. Next base: position 3,373,849 of record JACCIE010000003.1, read on the forward strand.
TAGAAGGAGACGATTAAATTGACCAAAAAAAAAATAAAATAAAATAACAAATAATTTTATTACATATGCATTTTATTATTGCTATATATGACTATTCATCATTTGTATTAAATATTAATGCGCAGCACGTAAGAAACGTAGAATCTTCGATGCATTACTTATCGAATAAAGCTCGCTACGTATTTTATGCTTTCTAAGCTAGTTATTCTCAAAGCGAACATCGAACTGATTGGACAACGTATACATATTATAAAGTCGCTCAAGAAAAACGCAAGAAAGTCCAGCGCACAGCAAAAAGATCCTGCATATACGCCCCCTGCATGCATCCTCGCAATTGGAATCGTTTCTTTATCCTCGGCCCCTCTCCCCCCCTTCTTCTCCCTCGCAACATCCCAGTGGCAGCATGCGAGCTTTCCGCACACGTATACACCTACGGATAACCGGATGATAATTCGGAAATCGCAAGGAGGTCGATCATCTCGAGGCCGGCGAAAAAGAAAAACGGGGTCGAATCTCGTCCCCGAGCCATTTGCGCGGGGTGGGGCCAACAGATGCGGCCGAGCCGCGGGGAGAGGGACGGGGCCCGGGATCCCGCCCCACCCCCAGGCCGCCGAGGGCTTAATTACAAGCGGACCTGTCCGGCCCCCGTCAGTTTTCGGCGTTTCCTCGGCACCTTGACACCCCGCGCGCAGGACTGCCTCGTCGCCATGAACCCGGGACTCTTCCTCCTCTGCTGCCTGGCCGCGGCTTCGCTCGGCGGTGAGTCGCTGCGGCTGCTTCCCTCGCCTTAGAGTTGTGTTTTCTTTCTCTTGTGATTACCGTGGCGCCTTGTTTTGTTGACAGGTGGCGAGGCGACGGTCCGCAAGATACCCGTCCACATCTACCACAGGGGTCTCGATTACTACTATCAGACAGGTAGGTTGCCATTGTAAAGGTCGAGCACTCGTTCCGCGGAACAGACTTGTGCACGCCGTTAGAAATTTAAAGGATAGAAGCGGTTGCATGCGTGGAGAGGTAATACCGCGGCCAGGTGAAGGATGGGCGAGTGCAATTATACCGGTTTGTTTTTCTTTTCGGCTTTATTTTGAAAAGCGCACTGGTTTTCAAACCTCATTCGCTTTATCCGCCTCTCCCCGCTTCAATTTCACGGTCTCTTCAAAATAAACGATTATTTATAGGATTTATGCCTGACGGAAATGGCGCACAACATCCAATGCGGACGTGGGTGATATTTGCACAGCGCGCGAGCCCACCTCTTGAGATACTCCTGTATATTCGGAAGCGCTACAACCGACCGGATTGTCGCGGTCGACTTCCGCTCCAAGGGAAGCATTATCCACTCGGTGCGCGGCGTTGGGACGTTATATTTTTTTTTGTTTCTCCCGCGTCGGATACACGTGTGCACGTATATGGGAGCGCGTGCGAAGCCGGGGAAATAAAAAAAAAAAAAAAAACAAAAGAGAACGGGATTTTCCATTGGATTTTATTGGGCAATTCTGGAGATAAACTCTGGGGCTGATGAAATTGGCAGGCGGAGCGTCGAGTCTGATTTTAAAACGTCTGATTCGGCGCGCCCTGGGACACAGCGCCCAGGCCGCGCACGCGTACACGTACATATATATTCTACGTGCTTCTTCCAGGGGATCCGGAGACGGCGCGGGTGAACGAGGCAGCGGCGGCGGCGGCGGCGGCGGCTCCCGCGAGGCCCTCCGACAACCCCCCGATGCCTTATCAGAGTGAGTACACGCGGAGGCGCCGACGGGCGTCCGAGCGCTTAATTGATCCCTGATTGGGCTTTTCAGAGTACGTCGCGTGCGTGCCGAGGACCTTCCTCTTCCACGACTGCACCCTGTGCTACTGCACGGACGTCCCCAACCTCGGGCTCTGCTGGTACTACGAGGGGGACAAGTGCGCGCGAACGAGGCAGCTCGTCGAGGCGCAGAAGCTGCAGACGCAGCTCGGGCCCGCCCGCCCCTGATCCCCTTTGTCCCCGGCATACATGCACGCGCTTGATCGTTGATGTGTAAATAAAATTATTTATTAACTGGAGTCCCGGCTGTCGTGTTACATTCCTCCCGACACACACACACACACGCGTGCGGCCCGTTGGCGCCCCGATATTGCACGTCCTATACACATTGGAGGGATGATGTGCGCCGGGCCCGCTTGGCCAGCTGAAAAACGAACGCAAAAGAAAAAATCCTCTGCCCCTCCGCGCGCAATTAGTCGGTTTTCGCAAAAATTGTGCATCGCAATCAAGTCCGCCGGCGTAATGGAATCACTGTACATTTTTCATCGCGGCCGCCGAGGTATTGCGGCGCATCGCTTGGGACAACGAATGCCGGGGGCGGGACGGCCGCAACGCACTCCGGGCTAATCGAGTCACGGCTACTTCGTTTGCTATCAATCAGCCTCGTTGCCTGACCTTTGTCGCGCCGCCCCCGGAATGTGCATTTTCACTTGGGGCAATTATAGCGGCCCCGGGAATGCACCGGCCGCGCGCGCGCCCTTGTCATTTTTTTTTTTCCTCTTTTTTTGTTTCCGACTTCGTTACACTCGGCCCGCGGCGCCGCCCGGCTGCTCGACTCCCCCGCTTTCCATAATCGCAAAAATAAGGGCGTGCCGGGCGAATTTTATCGGCCGATCGACCGAGATAATTCGCCGGAGAGACAGGTTGAAACGCGGCCCTGCCCGCGTCGCTGCGCCCCCGAATCATTTTCCGCTCGTTTCACTCTCCAAATTGCTAATTACCCCTCGGCCGGATTGGACTCGGCTTCCCCTGCCGCGGGAGCGTATATAGATCGCTTCTTCGGCTCTGTACAACTTTTTAATAGCGGATTTGTAATCTTGATGGCAGCGGCCGGCCATCAAATACGTCGATAAACCTGATCACCCGAGTTCGAGGGTCGTGTATTATTACTGCATTTGCAATTACATTACGTTGGATTATTCAACGCTTCATTAATAGTTCTTGGTCAAAGTACCGGCAAGATTGCCCGTTACATGGTGCGTACATACTATCCTCGTTTTTATACGCCATTGTCCAGTTGTCTCTAAGGTTAATATTGGATTTTAAAAAAATAATGTAAAATAAATTGGTTTGAGAGCCAAGTAACATTTTGAAAAGAGGACGGGTCATCGTAAATATTGACCATGTGCATTAAATCCAAAGGTTAATATCATTATCCTAAAGATATATAAACGCATACGATCTGCTGTATGAATTTCAACGAGTATTTTAACAATTAACTCTATATCACAATGGACATTTCATTTTGATTAAGCGAGTACAGAATAAACAACAGGAACATATTTAGTATACATAGGTAAAAGTACATAGGTAAAAGTTCACAGGACACTAGTGTCCAACTGTTAATTATGTATAACAGTGCCAAGTGTTAATTTGATAATTTGACCATGTATTTATCATTTACTGCAATAATATTATCTGGATAATTATTTAGTTTCCGAGTACATTACATGGAGTGGCTGAAGGTCACGAAGCACCCTTTATCCGTCAATTAGACGCATACATAAGCCCAGACACATGCCTACAACGCACGCTGTATATTACCCATGAAATATTTATGAGATGCCCTACAAAAAAAAAATAGTTTCCGTCGTATAAAAAAACAGTTGAGAAAACATTGCATCAAATTTTCAAAGAGTCGCATGAACGTTTAATGACTACGTGTACCTACGGAGCTCCGATTCAGAAACACAAGAGGGGAGTGGGGCGAGCGAGCGCATAACCCCACGAGGCAGCCGGCATGCGAAGGAACGGCACGTAAACACCGGCCTCGCTTAATGGGGATGAGCCGCAGGGCGCACGCGCGTAACCGGCAACGGCAAGGGGAAAAAAAAAAAAAAAACCAGAATGGAAACAAGCCGCGGAGGGAGGATGCGCTCCCGCGCAACTCCGGCACGCAATTCGCCCGGCATTACGCACGCGCGTCAGCGGTGCTTACGTAAGGAAGCGTTATTAGCCGCGACGGGTCCGCGGGGGCCGATCAACCCTGGGGGAGCGGCGGCGGTTTTCCCGGGAAATAAAAGGCCTGGGGGCCCGCATGGCGATATCCGGCTAATCGGAATGCAAATTGGCCCGGCTCTCCGGAGGACGGCCAATTAATCCAACCCCCCACCACCACCACCACCCGGAAAATTCGGCGGTCAAGCCGGGTTCTGCGGGCTGGCGTCAAACAAAAAGAAAAGAAAATGCAGATGCAGGGCCGGAAGGGCAAGGCGCAGCGGTCGCCACGGGGGTTCCCCCGTTATCGCCGGTTGGGCTTTATATATATTGCACTTGTATGGCGCGAGGAGGGGGTTGCTTGGTTTACGGCGCAGGCGGTTTTTACCATTCGGCGCGCGGGGTTCTTTGCCGCGGTCGATATATATATATATATACACATATATATATATACATATACACGCGGCCCCTTACAATTTAATAAGCGCGCCCGGCCCTGTAAGCCAATTTGCGTTTGCACTTTGTTAATTAATTAGATCGGGCCCTGCGCCTTGGCCCGCGAGCCTATATCGCCCGCCGCGGCAAACTTCCCCGCGCCAGTTTGATATCTGCAATTAAAGTTGCGCGCGCGCGCGCGGGGCTATTTTCGCGGGGAACACCTCTTCGACGAGATTATTCAAATCCAGGCCGGAATTTATGGCACCTCGAGGGGAAATATTGCAGTTTCGCGAATCGACCGTGCGATACGTGTGCCTATACACGCGTGTCTGTACCTGCACGCCCTTTCTCCCCTGGCACCCCCTCGATTTCTATCGGAACGACTTGTTACTCGTCAAAGAATTGTTTTATAAACGCCGAGATCCGTATCGCGCCCCGCCGATTATGACCTTTTTTTTCCCCCCGCGATAATTGCACGGTGCGGCGCCGGGCGGCACGCGGCCCGCGGGCTGCACATGCGGCCACGAGTGTGAAAAAAAAAGGGGGGGGGGAAAAGTTTGAAGAACGCCGGGCGCCGGGGCGCACGAGGGTTTCTTTTTTTTTTATCACTGGACGCTAATTAAAATGTTTAAAGATCCGCGGCTGAATTGCGGCAAAGTTGGAGGAGCGATCCGAGCGATCGGCGCCGAGGGGAGCAGGGGAGGGGGGGTGGGGAATCAATGCGGGCCCCCGGGCGCGGCCCTAACGGCCTTGATGCACGCGAATTTCGGCCGATCGATCGGCGCCGGATTCGCGAGCCGCGGGTCAAATATTTACGTTTATCTTGGCGGCCAGTTGGCAAAGCCCTTTGTTTAATGGGGCTCTCGCGGCCCGGCTGACATTGTTTCTGAAGGCCCCTCCCCGCGCCGCCCCGCGGCCCCGCCGAGACTTACAAACATGTGCGCGAAAGGGCGTCGTTTGAAATATGACTGTCATATCTATTACTTTTCGCGTTTGACCCACATTGGGATATATAGACGAAGATTCCCAAAAGGAACGCGAACCTCCAACTTTCTCGCTTCTATAACGGCCACATCTCCGGACTTTCGAAAACATATTTCTTTTATAAAAATTTTCACCGACTGAAAATCCTCCTTTAGAATTAAGGCGGAATTTCACCCGTGCAATCTCGCTGCTGGAAAATTAGCTGATTTTGCTGGCTAACCTATTAATTACTAGAGCCTTAAACCTATAAAATTACCCTGAAAATGCAAAAAAAATCGTAGAATAATGTGTACTTATTATAAAATACAAGATAACTGAAATTCGCAGTGGAACTTTGAACGACGCAAGCTTTTATTTAATTAATGAATAGGAGTCCGAAAACTAATTTGACTCCTCTAAATTAACTACGACTTAACTAAAAGTTCGTTAAGATTCTTATCTAACCTGTCATGTGCTAAATGACATGTAATAGAAAAATTTTTTTAACAGTTAGAGTAAAATTTTTTAAATAAATTATAAATAACTTTTTTGACAAAATTAGATAAATTAGTGAGCTCTGACAGTTTATTCCATGGTAAAGTGAAAATTCTTTTTGAATTTTAATTTACTCATGAGCTGTGTGGATATCATTTTGAATTGCTTGTCGAATTTTCATCCGAAAAAATTTAGAATTAAATATTTATGTTGTGTGTGTTCTTCTTGCTGAGGATATTCAAATATAAAAATCGTTCTCCCGGGACTGTTAGTTCCTCCCGCTTTTTTTTCGCCACTCATTACCCGGCATCCCTCACATTAGGGTAGGGCCCGCGAGCGCATCGACCTTCGCACTCTTCCCAGAACCTTCCACGGGCTCCCCCCCGTTCCTTTGCTCTTCCGGCGCGACTGGGCCTTCCTCTTGCAGACTTCCGCCCCTCTCGGCCGAGTCCCAACCGCCTTCGGACCGCTCTCCCTTTTTCGCGGAACGGAAGCAAACCAAGGGATGGATTCGCCAGCTTTCAATGCGAAAAACGAGGCCACGGGACTTACATTCCCGTTGACTCCGGCTCTGATTCTAGGAGGCTTCCCGGGAGTCACGCGATCTCGCTTCGGCTTTAAAGCCCCCGCGAACCGCTTTGGCAACGTGGCCCAAGGCCCTCAAAAGGGCCTTCATACGGAGCTCGACTGGGAGGCAAATCCTGCCCATTTATTTTGAAATATACAATGGAACCCCAATCTAATCTAAACTAATCTCGCGTATAACAAATAATTTGCGCGATCGTCAGCCACATTTCCTTCTGCCCTTTTATTTACAATTTTTATACATAATAATTGTTTGATACATATAATATGTACGTGTAAAACTCTTAACTCTGGTGAATCTTACAAATTAATAGATAATTAATACAAAGTTTTTATTTAAATATTTCTGTCCGTTACAATTTAAAATATTAATTATTACAGATACTATATGATAGTATGATTATATGTATGCACCAAGATAAATTTTCATATCATAACAAACTTAATTTATTTAAAAATAAATGTAAAATTTTGTTGCTGCATTATAAGATATCGTTAAAATACGTCAAAAATTTCAGATGATACATCGCGTGACAGTTTGTAGGTGCCAATGCTTCGAGCAATGCTTCCATGAATAATTTTTGGCATCGACGAGGATTCGACTAGTACTAAAATGACTGCGACTAAGTCTGACAATGAATATTCAATAAAATAAATCGTCCGCTTCTTTAAAAGGCAAACAGTATTGTTGTTCCTTTGAAGCTTACTGTTTACTCGATAATAACGTTTGCCTACGCCATGTAATAAACGTCAGTTTCAATCTAACATTTTGCAAGGGAAGCATGAAAAATGGAACGGCTCCCGCGGCGTCACGTTCAGTGAGTTCTTTGGCGCTTCGGATGCTCGACAATAAAGTCCACCTAATGTCAAAAAGTTGCCCCGTCCAATTTGGCATTCAGATGCTCGTAAACTGTCAAAATGTAAAAGCGACACGGTTGCCCCGGGTAAATTAGCCCGCGCGCCCCGCCGCAATGTCTTAGCCCAGGGCCGCGCAATTTATTAATTAAATTCGACTGGGGCGTTTTTCACGCGGCGTATACGTGACCGGGCGAGGAGCCGCCCGCACATGGCGCATTTGAATAAACACTTTTTAGCCCGGGCGCCGCGGAAGAACCTTGGGTAATTAGCGAGAATTTCGCCGGGGCCACGGCCGGGGGGATGATATTTTAATTTTATCGGGGTATTAAGGTCAAGTGGGGAAGGAGCGGGGCGGGGCGGGGGGGTCTCGAGGCGTCTCGAGCGGTGGCGGCCCGGCGCGGCCTGTCCCGCCGCCCCGGGACTTCCGGGACATCGTGTGCATGAGCGCCCGGGCCGAACTCTCTACCACCCCCTCCTGCCCCCTCCCCCCCACCGTGCAACTGGGGATTCTCCCGCGCGGCTGCATACGAATGTCCCGCGGTCGGGCCAACTTTTCACGGTGACAGCTGCGTTGATTGATATCGGAGTCTACTCCGCCGAATTACGCCCGAGCGACGGAAGCGAATTACAACCTCCGCGCGCACACGACCCCCGGGTGTAATCGAGGAGAGCTGCACGCCGCGGCCTTGTCGGAGCCGTATAAAACCGGCCGAGTGACTCTGGCAGGTATGTGCGTGGGCGCGCGTTACATCATAGCTCTAAGATGGATCGGGCGGCCCGACTTCCCAAAATGCACTGGCCCCGAATAAATAAGTTTCCCGGGCAAAAAGAGCCCCCGGTAACTGAGACTGATCTACGACGTTGAAAGCTATTTAATTAGCGTAAGCGGTGTTACGTCAGGAGTTTCGGATGTATGCGCCCTGGGTGCGCGGGTACAAAACTTTGTTTTCTTATACTCAAATCAATGGGGCTGCGAGTGACGACAAATATGGAAATAATTTGAAGAAGACGTATGGACGTATCGGCCTAAAAATACAAATTCTTCATATGCTACGGTATTAAGTCGTACGTATTATAAGTTAAGTCTACACTCCAGTTAGAAATCAGAGCGCATTTCCCGGAAATGGATTCGAAGATAAAAAAGCAAACGTTAAAAATTTCAACTTAATGTATAAACGGACAAAAAGAATTTGGCTAATAGCTGCTCGTACTCAATTCAACATAAACATAATACGGTTACTATTTATGAACAAAGTGTTATACGATCAAGTATTAATCATTGGCTTAAATGCATAATTTATACAATTAACATTGTCACGTATTCAAAATTAAACATTTGACACCTGAACAACTAGTATGCACTTATAAAACGCTGCCGTATACAATCGCACGCCAAGCGGCAAGCGCGATTAATACACGCGTAAAACGACGGGGCCTCCTCGTGAGGGCCGCTCGGAGAAAACGCATACACTCGGCGACCGGGGCGCAAGGAAACAATCGGCCCCGCGATTATCCCCCCGGCAGGCGGAAGCTCCGCCGCGGGCCAACTGGCCCATTGCATCCGTCGCAACAGCCCATCAATTAAGACAAAGGAAGCGGGCCGCCCGGGGCCGGCATAATCGGCTGTCTCGATCGGGTCGCCGCGCCGTCAGCGTCGCCTCGCGATAATCCCTCCCCCCCCCGTACGGGTCTTAGGGGCCGGCTGCACCGGGCGCATTGTTTCTCCCCCGGCGCGCGTGCACACATGCGCACTGCGGCGTGACGCGCCGGCACCGATGCGCCCTCGTGTGCGACGCGGCCCCCCGCGTCATCAATAATACCGGCCCCTCGTGTGCCCCCCCGTAAACGCCCTGTAACGCGTTGTACGGTGCATTGACCTACGGCCGCCGTTTTTCTTTTTTGGATATAATCGAATATATCGCGGGATTAGGCGAGTTTGCCGCCGCGGGGGGGCCGATATGGCCGCGGGGTATTGGATCGGAGGCGCCGCAGCCTCTGCTCCACTTTTCCCGCGTGCAATGTTCAAAAGTGCCCGAGCGCACTTTGGATGAATCATTGAATTTTTGGCCCGCGACGCGTTGGCGCCAAGTTTCGCGCCCGAGTTTCCCCGACGCGTTTACGCGACGACTTTTCAAGCCCTGCCAATCGTTTACGCTTTTCCATTTTGCAAGTTTTTCAAGTTTGCCTCTAGTGTGCGATTTGTCATTTGCACGAAATACATTCGAATAAATCGCGTTGCCCTTCTTTTTAGCTGCAGCTCCGTTATGTTTGCCCTATGTAAGACTTTGAGTGTAATTACAACTGTAGTGCCTTCGTCAACAGGAGACTCAAGCTCATAATATTAACCGACAATTGCTGGTGATCCGTGAATTCAATACATGTAATCTATGATATTGTCTTTATCGTGTCAGGATGAATTTATTACAGCGAACGAGATGGCATTTTTCTTATTACTTTTAAAATTTAATAAGACATATTGACTCGAGCTACATATTACATACTTTGAATAATCTAGTCAGAAATTACGTTAAGTTTTTTTATAATGGATACCTATATGTAGATATCATTCAATAGATATTATTCTTTGATTCCTAGAAAATTATAACGGAATTCAACGCAATTAAATAACAATGACATGCATCGTAAATAAAATTTCATTGTACATATTAATCTCTTGAATAGTTTTACCCACTATTGTTGTAGTGTACATGCATAAAAAACGACATTACAATCCCTGAAAATTTGAAATATCGCGCGGGACCAAATTCGTAAAAAATATATGTTATTGTGCAATACTATATATGTAAACGGCTTAAATTCAGATACAGCGGGGGGGGGATGCCTATATGCATGACCTGGCAGCGTCTTATCAGATTCGACTATTCCTCGCATCTAAATGGAGTCGCGCGCCGGCTTTTTAATATTAATGCGGCTTTTTTGCCCGGGAGCCGCGGGAAATAAAAATCGAATACGCGCGGCGCAGCGCCGGGGGCTGAAAAATCTAATAGTTATTCATAAGCCCGGGCGCGGGAAATTTGAAAAAGCCGGAGAGCGAGACAAGGAGGCCGCCGTGTGCAGAGGCCACGCGGCCCGGGGAGAGAGAGAGAGAGACGGAGGAGCCGCGGCGCGCGGAACTCGAGCACCGGAGGCTATATCGATTCCGACGGCCAATTAGGGCTAAAAGGCCCTTCCGGGTGGGTTTGCGCTCAGCGGCGTCTCCTCCACTTTGCGCCGCCGCCACGGCTCTTGGCGAACGCCACGATGTAAAGGCACACACGGCTCTTTTTTTTTTCCCCACCACCTAGCGGGGCCGGTACACGTGTGTGTCTTGTACGTGTGCGCTCGCGGCCGTTACGTAACGGCGGCTTCCTCCTCCGCGGGGGCGACACCGCTCCAATCTTATTGCGGGGATTGTTGCGGGATTTCGTCGGATGCGGCCGCGGCTCCGCGACTTGATTCCCCGCAATTCACCTCGCGGGGATTGCCGCGCTCACCTGGCTCGTCGGGGGGGGACGCGCGGCAGATTCCGATCCGGCGAGTTGTCGCTTTGCCGCGGGCTCCCCGCCCTAATCCCGCGCTAACAATTCCCCCCACCCTGCGCCCAAGCACTCGATCGGTTATTAGTTTTTCCGCGCCGCCGTTTGTTATTCCCGCGCAATGCCCGCAGTAAAACTGCCAATTTAGCTGAAAAATGGAGTATTTGTAAATATCAATGGCGATGCTTTACTTTTTATTGATACATCCCGGTAATTTACGTTACGCTAATTTATTTACGCCCGTGAAATTTATTTATCACTCAAGATCCGTGCCTGGATCATAAGTTGCACGGGGAAATTCAAATTGCCTTCTATTTCAATCGTAACCGCGCGCGATTTGTCATGTTACGCGTTCGTTTTCTAAGCCCATTAATTTATTATCCGAATCTGGTAATATGAATTATCGATAATCGTGTATGAAGTTATTAGTTTTCGCTTATGCATTGAATAATCAATTAAAGCGTTCGATAACGTATCAAAGGAAACAAAGAAATTGTGAATTATAACGAAAAAGTAACATATTGCTCGAAATTAACATTTTTTCCATGTTTTGCAGTACTTTATTCCCCACTGTTATTTTAATTTGTGGCTTACTTATACAACTTCCTTCAATTTGACTTCAAAATTTTCATTAAAATTTCTGAAGCGTATAACTTGAAATGCCTTCTTTTGTTTACATTTCCCTCCTTTTTTACACTGTGTATTTCATTAATTTCCTCCCTTTACTTATGTTTGAGTATACCCACCTTCTTTCGTCATTCTCTTTAACTGATATGTTAAAGAGATATATACATATATTTTTCTCTATTGTTTAGCCCTGAATGTAAATGCAGAGTCTTACTGAATGGAGCACTAAAACGCAGCAACTAATATTATTAATTTGGAACATGCATAATAAAGCATTTTCGCAAGAAAGCCGACCTAATGAGAATACAAAAGTTGAATAAACGCCGAAAGGAGAAGTTGCGCAAATTATATTTTAGAATTGCTTATATTCTACGATGCACACTTTGGGTACGATCATCATTGGCTGATAAGCGAGCCTCAAAACTTTTCTTTAATTCAAAGCAGTATCGATCGCGTTGGCAAGTTATGGGAAAAGTATTTATTTAATTACGTCTACTTTCGCGGGAAAACGGGAGGGGAAACGGCCAATTGCCGCTCGACGTCGAATATGCGCGAACGCATGCAACCGGGCTCTCGGGCCGCTGGAAGCTCTGACCGGAACAAGGTTACAGGCAGCCGCGCGCAGTGCGTTATTCATCTTATCATCGCGGTGGGTCTTTTTTTCCTTTCCGGCGGACAGTATAACCAGGATTACGGCGGGGCCGCATCCCGCAAGCGGTGGCCTTCGACTCTTCGCGCGAGAAGTCGCGTCCGGGCGCGTATGTATATATATATATATAAGGGGGCGGTGCTCTTTGAAAATTCGGGCCGGGAAATTGACGCGGGCGGCGGGGGTAAATAGGGCGGGGCGGGTAGCGGCCCGCGGAGGAGCAGCCGCTCCGGATGGCGGCGATAAACTTATACGATCGCCGATTTTGGACGGCCTCGTTATGGCGCGGTAAATCCTGCCGCGGGGCAAAAATATCGAGGGAAACTGCCGGCGCGGGCCCCGGGCCCCATAAACTCGACAAACTTTCCCGTATACACGCGGAGGGCGTCATAAGTCCTCGGGGCCGCCCGGCCAAGGGTAAAAAGTCCCCGTGAGGACAACGGCTGCCAATTGCGGCGCGCGGCAGAGCCGTATTAATCGCCCTGCGGTTGGCACCCCCCGAGACGCTGGTAATTAAGCGGGCCGCTGATCGGGGGAAAGAAGGCGGGCCGCTCGGCCTGCCGAAGCCGTATATACCGTCCCCGGCGGCATCCGTCTTCGTCGGCCGGGGACTTCCGGCGGTATGCAAGTTGCGCCCGGCCCCGGCCGCTGTTTGTCTTGCGCACGCGACCCGCTCTTTTATTCGGCGCTCCTCCGCCGGCTGATTAAGAGGGCTCGCGTGCCCCGCGCGTAATACGCGGCCTCCACCCCCACCCCACCACCCCGGCGCGGATTGAATTTTTACGCGGCGCGCGGGGAGCGTCGCGCGGCCGCCGGCGGCGCTGCAATCAGCCGGCGGGCTGCGAGGCGGCCAGCAACTTTGCCCAACTTCGCCCGATAGTTCGCCGGTTTAAATGCGGCTATCAGGAATGTTTTGAAAATGGATCGTGCCATTAGCGCCGCACGCGCGCCCCGCCCACCCCCGGGGCCCGGCCGCGCCCAACTTTCCCCAATAGATGTATGCGCGCCCGCCCGCCGCCGCCGCCGCCGCCGCCTTTTTTTATAAGCGTCCCGCTGCTCAATTCGTTATTTGTTGTTGCGAGCGGGCCAATTAAAGCGATTTATCGAGTTGCGATGCCGAGCCGGGACGAGGGGGGGACGCCTCCCCCCACCCCGGGCGAACGCACGCCTCGCGCGGCCGCGCCCGCGTGAATTATTTATCGGCTGTTTTCCTCCCTATATACCCGATAATATAGACGAATTTATTAATCAGCCCGTGCAGCCTCTGTACATAGAGAAGAAGCTTCTTTGCGCGTGTATAACTGCGATTTAATAACGTCTCATCTTCATGTGTCAATAATCCCCATAAATAAGAGTGTTAGGTAATCGTTTCCAAATAGACACATACCACCGACATAGCATAATTGATTTCACTAAAGAGAATTTAATCGTATGTATCAAAGTCGCACATCCTGATAGCTAGCCTCATTATCAGTATACGTGTACCCAAATAAATTACTTATATCTAGTCATCGATCAGTCACCGCAAATCCACATAAGCTTTTCAGTGTGATGCGAGTTGGAAATCAAAATTTTATACCACCAAGTAAGAAAACAAAGTTTTATTTTGATTTTTTTTTTATTTACCCAAAATCTCTGGTTTATTTATAAGTATATCGCTTATATTTTACGGTTAATTACAATTAAGAGATCGTATCGATTACAGTATATTAGAATTGATATATTTTAAATACATGTACGGTTAATATAATCATTTTTTAAAGCAGTTGATTTTATTATTTAAGATTCTTTTTCGAAAAGACTACAAACCAAAAAGTCAAATTAATTCTACACGTATACGTAAGATACCATTTATGATACATAAAAATTGCCGAAATAACAATATCATAGATAATAATGTTATTTATTGAGAAGAAAATCGTTCAAGGTCTGGATAATGACGACTTGAAGGAAACGATCAAGTCTTTTCTGCATTGATCAACTAAAAATGGAAGTATTAAAGCCAATTTCTAAAAGGGTATTATCGCAAATGTCTTTCTATCATTAAGTTTCAGCCAGGTCGATGCAATTCAATCCGATATTCAGACTCACTGCTAACAGACTTTATGCTAAAATAGAAGGGTCTAGAGACGGATGCCTAAAGGGAGGCACCGAACGATGTAGAGAGTCAAGATGATCAATCTCTCTGGTCTGCTATAACTACTGCTCTCCAGACAAATAAGCTCGCGTCCGCCTGAAAATCCCATTCGTCGCATTCGCTGAACCAGTCGAGTAAGGGAAATCGTATCAAACACATTGCAGAAGTAAGGAGTAATGGTAGCGCAGTGCCTCTTTTGTCCACACCAGTGCATACTCCTTCTGTTAGCCTTGACTGGGATCTTAACAAAGCTTTTTCTAGGAAACCGAAAGGTCGATCACCGTTATCGAGACGATTTAAGAAAATCTAAATGATTTGATGACGATAGTAACTGCAATTAAATAAACTACAATTGTAAAAATATTACAATTCCTTACCTTCGACTTGGTGATATTTGACTATATGATTGTACAATCTCATCAATCTACGATACAATCGCTCGTTATGTTGGCAGCATCTATCGCACGGCGTCTTACTGTAATGGCCACATTTTGCATATACACGTGCAGAATGGCATCCATCATCGGTTTAAACAACTCCTTGATCTAGTGGAGATGCTCTACAACGACGTATTCGCGGCAAAAATCTATACAGCACTAAAATTAATATTTTTTACATCATGTAGTATATTCTGGAACCACTTTTTGTCTGTATGTTTTTCTCGATGAACAGTGGTTTTTAAAAAATTTGTAATTTATTTCCAATAATTCTTTGGCGGCCAATTCGAATCTAAATTTTTTCTCCCCCGCAACCGTTAGTTCCTCCCGCTTTTTTTTCGCCACTCATTACCCGGTATCCCTCACATTAGGGTAGGGCCCGCGAGCGCATCGACCTTCGCGCTCTTCCCAGAACCTTCCACGGGCCCCCCACCCACTCCCCCTCTTTTGCTCTTCCGGCGCGACTGGGCCTTCCACTCGTGGACTTCCGCCTGTCTCGGCCGAGTCCCAACCGCCTTCGGACCGCTCTCCCCCCCATACCCTTTTTCGCGGAACGGAAGCCACTAGACGTTAGCACCTTCCCTCCTCGCAACCCATTGCCCCTACAGTTTTCTATAAAACTAATATAACATTTGCAAACCAAGGGAGGGATTTGCCAGCTTTCAATGCGAAAAAAGAGGTCACGGGACTTACAGTCCCGTCGACTCCGATTCTAGGAGGCTCCCCCCGAGGTTCCCCGGGAGTCACGCGATCTCGCTTCGGCTTTAAAGCCTTCGCGAAACGCCTTGGCTACGTGGACCAAGACGCTCAAAAGGGCTTTCACACATGGCTCGGCTGGGATGCAAATCCCGCCCATTTATTATTTTATATCAATCGAAACTAATCTCGCGTATAACAAATAATTTGCGCGACCTCCAGCCACATTTCGATCCCCTTCTATTTAGAATTTTTACATAATAATTATTTGGTACACATATATACACATATGCATAGATTTGCTTATCTTTTAACTCTGCTGAGTTTTACAAATTAAAATAAATTATTGTAATCAATATAAATAAATGACAATAAGTTTTTATATAAATGATTCTGTCCATTACACACTTTCAATGTAAGAGCAAGAAATGTAAAATAATGGATAGAATTTTATAGATTTATTTATAAATTCCATTTTGATAAAATTATTTTAAAACAAAATTTTTGCAGAGGAAGGGAGAGAAGTACATCTACTAGCGAGTTGCGCTTCTGTACTTTCTTTGCCTCAAAATCATTACTCTTTTTATCTTACAAAGAAAAAAATATTTTACTTTTTGTTTCTTATTTCACGTAAGGAACTAAATTGCATTCCTTGTAGTATTCATTTATTAAAAAAAAGCATTGTTTGATACTTTCAGAAATGATGTATGGCAGTGTTAGTCTGTAGGTCGTTAGTACGATGACGATGTACTATTTTTTACGAGGTTGCAACATTCTAATACATAAAAGTTTTCAAAATTTACCCTTTAATATTCGGAAAACTAGCGTAATAAAATTACCTAGTGAGTCTTCCGGGTAGTTTTCTCTAAAATCATAGATACATTGCTAAAAAAGGGAAACCTATATATATATATCGGCGCTTAAATAACTAAATACAGTTTTCAGTAAGTAAATTCTAATACGAGTTTTCAGTATAGTAGAATTTCAATTTATGCAGATGAATATCATCGGTAGCGACTTATTTAGCTATAGAGCTTCTCGCTAATTAATTTATAAATCTTTTTATAGAAGGTTTTATTGTACTAGAATAAATGAAAATATATAATTTAACTTTGTGTGTATTCACGTTTGCGGTATTATGAAACTACGCTATTTACTTTAAATCATCCCGCAGGCGAATACAGTATCACCTTGCCCTTGGGCGTTGACTCGGAGGAGACAAACTCACGGAAGCGATTGAGCGCAAAAAACATATCGTCCAAGCCCAGCTGAACTAATACTCTTATATGTATAACAAGTACAATAAACTATTAATAACAATTTAAGATGCTAAATAATAAATTTCGGACACAATGATAACTGAAATTCGAAGCGTTTTCCGGCTAACATCCAAAGGTATATAAAAGGAAAGGCATAAACGTACATTTATTTAACTGTTTACTCGAGAGCGGCCGACAGCTCGTTACTCTCATTAGCATTTTTTCCCATCGAGCAGCAAGGTACTCATCAAGTTCGAAATTAGCAAGAGAAAAGCCAGCTCCGGGTCTCGGGGCTCGCGTAAAAGTATACATCAAACGTCAGCGTGGCTAATACAGCAGGAAGTGGCTGCCAGTCACCCTCTGACGCACTCGAAATAAGGGTCCGTATATACACATATATACGTAGATCGCGGACACGCGTGCGCATCGCGCATTACACGGACGCGGGCAAAGGGAAGCGCACGCGATCCCCGCAGGCAGCCGGGCAGAGCGGGCCAAACGAGGCCGAAAACGGGCGCACACACGGACGCGGGCGCGACGAGCCCCGGAGTTTTCGGGGGCCGGGGGGGTAAGGCGGCGATAAGGTGGCCGTCGCCTCCCACCCCGGGGAGGACACTTTCAGAGCCTGCAGGAGCTCATTATAGGAGGGCAACGGCTCGGGCCGGCCGAGTCGATAATCGCGCCCTTAATTCCCGTAATAGACACGTCAGGCTTTTAAATAAATCATGGGGCCGATAAGCCGTAACAAGCGTCCCGATAAGCCCCGGGGCGCGTCGCCCCGGCGGGCGAAAAATATTTATTTGCATGCGAAGCCGGCCGAGGGGACGAGCCCGCCGCGAGGCTCCACGGCCTAATCGGAACGCCGGCCGTTGGCCCCGTCGCCGGCCCTCTTTATCTCGCGGCCGCCCGATCCTCAAACATCATGAATGATCAAGGGCCGGCCGGCTGCTGCGGCCCCGATCCGCCCGGTGAAAGGGGCCGGGCCCGGTGAAAGCCGCCGAGTGGTATAAATAGAGGAAATGCCGCGGCGCCCGGGGCCACTGACGGAATGACAAATGGCCGCCGGACCCCACGGCGCACCGATCCTCGTCTCACCGGATCGTTATCAAAAAGTGCGCGCGCTCCTCCCCGAGTGACTCGCGCCGGCCTGATTATGCCGAGGTCGCCCCGGGTGCCGGCCACGGGCGCACGCGCGCACTTTGGTGGGAAACGATCCCGGCCGGGCTTAGGAATCGCCCCCGTAAACAGCTGCACTCGATATCGGCGGGCGTGCGTGAAAAAAAAAAAAAGAAAGTTTTATTAGAGCCCCGGGTAAATGAAGATTTCTAGCCGGCGAGTGCCGCGCGAATAAAGCCGGGATTTTGCTCGGGGGGGGGGAGACGAGGGCCAATGCAGCCCGCCGGCGATTATACGTGCGGGCGCCTTCGGCCCCACTCGATTCATGCGCGGCCCCGAGTTTTTCAGGGACTTCTGAGGGGAGTAGTCGCGAGCGCCTGCCGTCGAGTCGAATGAAGTCCTTGCCAGTGGTGGTACGTTATTAATGGTAGAATGCGCCCCGGCAACTTCGTTTTAGTTCAATGCCGCGGCTGCCTCCTTAGCATCGGCTCATTTAGAAAGCGTCATACTTTATGATGCATCAGTTTCTAACATGGCTTTTCACTGCTTTCTTTCGCGCATTATACGCGCGCACCTCAATGGGGACTTGAAGCTTTCGCGCAATTTCAGTCTGTCAAGTGTCATAAATTTTACTTACTATTTGCCTTGTAATATTGCGAAAAATGTGTATATTTGAGGCATAAAGACCTCGAGTTGAACGGCGTCCCCGCGTCCCCAGATATGTAATCTACATTTTTACTTTTCAAAAGCCTCTACATACCATAATGTGCATGAAATTTTTTAAAACAAGTTCAAAGCACGCAATATTTTACATTTCAGCGTTATTTATCGCTTATGCAGCGTATACATATTGCACGTGGTCTCATTGTATCCATAATGAGAAGGAATCAACGATTTTATGTACGCAGATAGTGCATCTGCAAGGCTTAAAATTAAAGCAGACAAAGTACTGCTTCGAAATGCTTTTTGAAAAATTTTCACGGTTCAATTTTTCATCGGCTAGATACTGTTTCTTTTCTTTCCAAACAAGCTCTACAATGTATTACCTCGATTTTTCTGCATCAATATACAAGATTTAAAAGGCTATTTTGCGAGCAAGACTCTCGCCCCCCCCCTCTCTCTCTCTTTCTCTCTCATTTCGTCTTTTTTTCTCTTCGACAAACGATAAACCTGAACTGTTAAAAAATCCGTTTTATTTTTTTATATTATTACCTTCAATATTGACTTTCATACTATCCAATAAAAATTAGCCATTTTTCCTTATAATGAGCATTAAGGCAATTTCAATAACGAGTTTCATCATTTTCTACATAATACGATACACAGGGGATTAAAATTGATCAATGATTTTTCTCGGAGAGTTTCGTACGTGGTTATATATCCCATCGAGCTTAAAGACCAAGTTGAATTTTTAGTTTGGTATATGTAAAGGCGCGAGATTAAAGTAAAATAGGAGCAACTTAATTGCTTAAGATTGTTCGGAAGTGCATATTTCAGGCTTAGCGCCGGGACTGCGTTTAAAAATACACGTGGGCCGCCTGCATTTTCACAAGATTAGGCGAGGGGTTAATTTAAAGCCCATTCTACAGTTTCATTTCATAAGAGTACTTTAAACTTTTGAGCATTAGGCCAAAGCGAATATTTTATACGGACACTTTGCGGCAAAGCGGAAATTTTGTATTTGAATCAACGTCGGCCCAGTGCAGTGCCTGAGCTTTAAGAAAGCTTAGAGCCGGGATGCGTGTTTGTTTGTCCTGGCAACTTGGCACTATGACCCAACAGGATTAAACATATTTAATCCAAGCTTTAGCAGTTTAGCACAAACGCGCATTTTATTTCTTCACATAGCCGCAAGTGAATTGTCTCTGCTTTTTTCACCTACTTCCTCATTTTCTGAATCAACGCTTGTACGCAGGATGTAGAAAAAGGTAAAAGCTCCACGTTAGATCCACGTTGAAAAAACGTACCTTGGTTTAATTTACACACAAAGGCACGGGAGCATTTCGCACCAGATTTAGAGGAAGCTTTAAAAGTATTGTTCGTTACATTCTACATAAATGTATATATTCTACACGTACAATATTTATTATTTATTAAATATTGCATAAATAAGCTTATATCAATATTGTTTGCCATTGCTTCTGAATTTTAAAAGTTTTTTAGATTAATTATGTATACTTATATGAATATCAAAATCCCCAAAACCAGACTATTCTTTTGTATTTTAAACCGATTAATAATAGAAGAGCGCCCTTATATGATTGATTAACAATATTAAAAGACTGTCTCATTCAAATCCTAGTATATTAACCGATAAAATGAAAAATGAACAGTTATACAAGTAAAAAGAAGTAGAGCATTTTTTCCATAAAATATTTGCAGCATTTATATTAAATTTCAACTCTGCTGCTACTTTTAATACGACTCAGCGTATAGTTCACGTTACGAAAATTCGTAAAGACTACATTACGAACCTACAAAGACACCACCGAAAATAAAAAAAAATATTGCACGGAAATGTCAGATAAGAAGTAATACTTAAATAAAACGAAGAGGGAGTTGAGAGAAAAATTGCTAAAAGTAAAATTGGTTACCATACTGGCTTATTAAAGAATTTACAACAAATATAACGTGCGATTACAATATGGAGAGAGTATTTAACGAGGATGAAAGCCATCGGCTTTCGGTTCAATTTTCAGATGTATTATATCTGTGCAATTCATAGCATGCTAAATAATTGTTAAAAAGAGTAACAAAGGATAATTATGGAAAGAACGTCCAGGTTTCAAACCAATGTTTTTCATCTATGCTAATATAAACAAATTGGTTGTATTCGAGGAAAAAGCCTAAAGATATGTTGGTTGAACATAGACCCGTACAGAACATCAGTCTGCAGGGAACATCTCACTTTTTCCGACACACGAAAGTGTTATTTTGAATAAATTTGTTATTCAAATGATTTCAATTACACTTATTCTCTGGCACAAAAACGTACTCGAAGTACTGCTCGCGTATACGTCAGATATAAAACAAGATGTTATTCAACATAAACAAGTTAAACCTTTCTGGATAATTATCCTACATTCATTTATACATATAAATGATTAACTGGATTTATATGGGTATTTAAGCTAATTCTATTGGCTTCTATACGAAAGCATAAAAAAGGTACAATTTATTCGCATGCATACTAATCATTAGTGATAAAAACGACCCGCACTCGTGGATCATGCAATTGACTCGGAGAGGTAGGACAGAAACAGAAAGGTGTACCTGTTGATGATTAGGTTATTAATTTCGTCGGAATAACGGATCAAGAGAAAATACAAAAATACGCAAGGAATCAATAGCGCTGCGTGTACCTGCTGAGTCCAGCGACTCATTTCCAATTATCGGCCAGATCAAGGAGGTGCGGCGCGGGGGTAATTTTAGTCATCCTGTAATCGATGCCCCGTCGCCCGTCGTCAACAATTAAACGGGGAAATTAATCGGCGGGGCGAGCGCACGCGCAGACGGCGCCTCATAAATTTTAATGCGCAATCTAGCGCGCGAAGAAAACCAAACCCCCGGGCCAAGAAGCGCGCCTCGAAAGCGTGGGCGCCGGCCGGGAAAGCAATCATCCGGGGCGACCCGGTGCACCGGGGCTAAGGGCGGGCGCGCCGGTCCGTTTTTCAGGGCGGCCGGGCGCCGGGGGAGCGGACACCTGCCCCCGGCCCTCCCCCCCCCCCCCCCGCCCCCCGCGCACCTGCCGGCCGGAAAAATTAATCCAATTCCTGGGGCGCCGCGAGGACAGGCCGGCCCGCGGGGGGAGGAAAAAAGAGGCATTAATCTTGTTTGCGATATACGCCTCCGATATACACGGCAATAAAAGCCTTGTTGTTCCCTTTTTTTTTCCTCGGCTCCGCGGGCCGGTTGCTATTGTCGCGGCGATTGGGCATTGTCGAGGGCCGGGCAAGAGGTCGCGGGCCGCGCGTTAGAGTCGCCCGGGACGAACAAGGCGTTAATGATTGGCCGCGGGGGCCGCGGGCAAGGAGCGGCGGGAGGATGACTCCCTGAGCGGGCGGCGGCCGAGGGCTCCGCGCCGGGGCCGACGCGGGCGGCGGCCAGCGGAGGGGGGGGGGGCGCAGACGAGGCGTCGCGCGCAAAGGACGCCCCGTGAAAACCGCCTCGGAGGCTCGGGGGGAAGATACGCAATTACAGCTGGGGCCGGCGGCTTGGGGCTGCGGGGCGGCCGCTGCACCGCCGACACGTAGCCTCGGCGGCGGGGCGCGCAGCATTCGATATCTCATCCGGGGGCGCGATGCGCGCGCGCCGAGGGTTATATCACGGGGCCGGCGCTCGGCTCGGGGAGCGCGATTTGGACTCGGGGGCCGCCGGCTGCGCGCCCCTCCGGCGCCCCGGGGGTGGGGGCCGCGGCGGGGAAGGGTCGGGGGAGGCCGGGGAGGCCGGGGGACGCCGGGGGACGCCGGCCGAGTCAACGACACCGAGCCCCCACCGCGCGGGGCGCGCATGCGCGCGGCGCCCGCCGCGGGCGGCGGCGGGGAGACCGCGGGAAGGGTGCGCCCTACTTTGCGCCGGCGTCCCGCACCCTCTGTCTCCCTCGCGCCCCCCCGCTAGTCTCGCTCCGAGCTTCGCCCCGAGCGCCCGCGTCGGCTCCGCGCGCCTCCAGCCAGCGGACAGGCCCGTCTCGGCCAGCAGCATCCCTCGCGCCCTGAGGGAGCGCCCCAGGTGGCTCGCGCGGATGCGGGCCCCCTCGCCGCGGAGGCGCGCCACCCCCGCGCCCTGAGCGCGCCCCTGCGCCCCAGCGGCTCCGAGGAGCGGCCCCGAGGACAAAGGACCATGCGGCTCCAGGTGGCGGCCCTCCTGCTCCTGGGCCTGGCCACCCCTTGGCGCCCGGCCCAGGCCTCGCCCGACAAGTGCACCAACGTCTGCACGTGCAAGTGGAAGAGCGGCAAGCGCACGGTCGAGTGCCGGGACCGCGGCCTGGCCAACGTCCCCGACGGCATCGACCCGGAGACCCAGGTCCTCGACGCGAGCGAGAACCGCATCGGCGCCCTGGCCCACAACATCTTCATCAAGGTGCGCCTAACCAACTTGCAGCGGCTCTACCTGCGCAACTGCCGCATCGACCGGATCGACGAGGACGCCCTCGCGGGTCTGACGAACCTCGTCGAGCTCGACTTGAGCCACAACCTCCTGAGCGCCGTGCCCAGCGCTAGTTTCGCCTACACGCCCTTCCTCCGGGACCTCGTCCTCGGGCACAACCCCCTGCGCAAGATCCCCGACCTGGCCTTCAAGAACACGCCCCACCTGGTCAAGCTGGACCTGTCGAACGCCGAGCTGAGCCTCCTCGGGGCCAAGGGCTTCCAGGGCCTCGAAAGCCTCGAGAGCCTCAAGCTCAACCACAATCGGATCGCCACCCTGGACTACTGGATCTTCGAGGCCCTCAATAAGCTCACGAGCATCGAGCTCCACGAGAACCCCTGGATCTGCGACTGCCACCTCCGGGAGATGAAGTCCTGGCTGGTCAAGCAGAATCTGCCGACTCTCATCCCGCCCGTGTGCCATCTGCCCAAGCACCTCCTCAACAAGTCCTTCTCCGAGCTAACTTTCGACGACTTCGCTTGCCAGCCGGTCATGAAGATCGAGAGCCGATTTGCCGAGGCCACCATCGGGGAGAACGCCAGCATCCTCTGCACGGTCACCGCGATCCCGCCCGCCCGGGTCAAGTGGCTGTGGAACGGCAAGACCTACACGAACCACTCGCAGGCCATCAACAGCTACCAGAAGCTCCTCATCCAGGAGGAGGGCAGCTTCAAGAAGCGCAGCACCCTCGTCCTGACCAACGCCCAGGAGACCGACTCGTCCATCTTCTTCTGCGTCGCGGAGAACCAGGCCGGTAGCGTGGAGGCCAACTTCACGCTCCACGTCTCGCTGCGCACGGCGGGCATGCTCACCCTGGGCTCCGGCCAGATAGCCGGCATCTCCGCGGCCCTCGTCATCCTCATCCTCCTGATTCTCCTGACCATCATGGTGCTCTTCATGCGGCTTAGGCGGATGCCCGACAAGGACGAGAAGGCCCCGGCCCCGACGACGACCCCGGGCTCGGGCGGCTCGAACGCGGCCACCACCTGGGACCGACAGCCTGCCCCTGGACGGCTGCGGGGGCCCGGGGCCGCCCCAAGAGTCGGGCGCCCCCGTCCTCGAGACGACGAGCTTCAACGAGGCCAAGGGCACGCCGGGGTACGCGCATCGGCACGCAGCCGCCCTCCTCGCGGAGAGCCGCGACTACCTGGTGAACCGCGGCTACGAGGAGGGCCTTCCGCCCGGGCGGCAGCTGCCGGCGGTGAGCCCCGTCCCCGGGGTCGGCCTCTACGCAAGCCAGGCGGCCCTCAACCCCGTGGAGAACCCGGACCTCATCAGGGACACGCGGCGCGGCTCGCCGATCCTCGGCTACGCGGACTACGCCCGGGTCCTCGAGGTCGACGAGGGCAAACTCCTCTACTCGGAGTGCTTGACCGGGTGGCCGTCCGCCTCGGGCCAGGGCCACGAGGTGCTGGGGCCCGCGCCCCCCGGGGCCGCGCCGTCGAGTATGCAGGCCAGTCTCCCGCACCCCGGGGCCAAGCAGATCCGCGTCTGGCAGAAGGGCGTGCCCGTCCTCCCGCCCGTCTCGGCCCTCAAGCGCGTCCTGGGCTCGACGCGCAGCTCACCGGACGAGGGCTACCAGGAGGGCACGGGGACCGACGTTTAGGCCCGCCCGGGCTCCTCGACCGCAGTGCCGCCCTGACCATCACAGCAGCAGCAGCAGCAGCCGCAGCAGCAGCAGCAGCAGCAGCAGCGTGACCGGGACGGCCGCGGGGACCTGGAGTGCGCGCGTGCCGTCTACCTCGTTTAGTGCGCGCCGCCCGCGGGACCGCGAGGAGCCGAGTGCGATTTTGGTGCCGGCGACGGGCGCGGAGGAGAGGTAGGTAACCCACGCTCGATCGCGCGCGCCACCATTACTATTCTTTCGCTCTGCCTCGCGCCCTCTTGTCAATCGTTCAAGCCTGTCAGGGATTAAATGCGCTCGAGACTCTGACACAAGCCTCGCACTGGACGTAGACGCGGCCGCCACATCCGTGGCCGTGGGATCGAGGGGGGACACGCTGTCCAATCTAACCTACAGCTCATGAAATTACGGTAATGGTTCCACAATCCTTTAATTCTGATAGTCTACGCCTGTCTGGTTTATTCGGTATCTTTGCGAAAGGTTTGTCGGTAGCAGTCAATCTCACCAAATAAGCAATATTGGCTTTGAAACGGGTGCACTCAGGCCTGCCAGCTCACTGAATCCCAACAGGTCTGGCTGTTTTTTTTTTCATACAAGCGTGTTTACTTGAGCAAAATTCATTGACCAAGCAGCCCGCGAGGAGAGAACTCTTGGCCTTTGGGGGTAGCGTCACTCTCAAAGACAAAATCCTCCAGCAGTTTTTTAACTCATGCAACACGCGAAGATCTTATTGGCTGCTTCGTCATTAACATAAGTAGACTTGGGCCGATTGCCACCTGGCACTTCTTATCAGGTCCCACGCCTCATTAGCTCGCGCGTCAAAAGTGGTTAAGAGCATCCTCTCTATCCGTAAAGCGAATCCTCCTTCCTAGATGTCATGTCGTACGTGCGTGAGTATAGTTAAACACAATATCCTAATATCACAGTTAAGAGAAAGACAAATGATACATTTGACGGCACGAGATCCTCAGTGACATTCTTGGGATGAGTCACTTTTGCCTGTCATCGGAATATCTGCTTCCAAGCTGAGAAATGGGATTTTGATTCTGCGAGCATCTCCGAGGGCGAGTCATCCATCCCGAGCCGACGAGCCTCGCGCAAAGGGCGAATTAAACAGGCCGACGCGTTCTTCCGAATTCAAAGCGTCTTGCGTACCAAGACCGCGCAGAGCCTCCTCCTGCACGGAGAGCACACATACGCAGGAGCGAGCTATGCGCGCCGGCGGCCCGGAGCCCATTCCAGATATAAATAAATCGTCCCGGGACAATACTCGGATTGCGATTTTATCGGGAGCTTTCTCCCGGGTTAATGGCTCCCGTCGGCGTTTTGACGCGGCCCGGGACGCGCGGCCGCGGCCGAGCGATTGGCCCGCTCGCCCGAAGAATGAGATTCAATTAGCGCATTGTTCTTTTCGCTCCCCTCCCCAGCCGCTGCATCATTACTCTCCCCCCCATCTCTGTCTCTCTGTCTCTCTGGGGCACCGCCCCCGCCACGTCCCCCTTCATTTTTTTTTTACTCTTCCCCGCGAGCCCGCCCCTCCGGGAAGGTCGCCTCGGCGGAAGTCCGGGGCGTCACGGCCGGCGGCCGCGCGAAAAAAAAAAGCGGGCGGCCGCATCCGGCGGGAAGTGGCTCCCCGAGGAGGACCGGCGCGACCTTCCCGCGCGTGTACGTGTGGGCGCGGCGATCGATCGGCGATCGGCCCTCACGTGCCGCGGGCCCATTAGCCCCGGGGGCGCACGCGAGGCCGCCGGCGTATTAGCATCCGGGCGATTCGCGCTCCTTTTTTTTTTTCATTTTTTTTTCTTCTATTTTTTACCCCCATCGGTTCTTTCGCCGGCCGATCGGCTTTTCACCGGCACCCGATCTTACGTCGGATGCATCTAGACCCGCGGCTCGCGATTTTATCCCGGTCGACTGTAATGAAAAAAAAAAAGGGAAAGAAGAGAAGCCTCCTCCTCTTTTTGTTTGACATTGGGCGCAGCTTTGCCGATTAGTATGTGATTAAAAAGGGGCGTAGCCGCGCTCTCGTTTCAATCACTCGAGCAATCCCGTTTTAACGAAGCCCATAATTCGAAAGGTAGCTCTGTCCCCGCTCGCGTTACATCGTTATCCCCCGGGCGGAGGGCCGGGCGTTTCTATCAAAGATACCGGTTTATATACACTGGGAGAGGCTTTTTCCTTTGTCGCGCGCTCAAACGGACTCGTCCCGCTGCTACATATCCGGGGGAGGAATTAAGTTTTTGCGAGGAGCTTTGCCGGCCCCGGCGAGAGCCTCGGGGATGAAAGTCCCCCGGTTTACATGGGCCGCGTGCTGCTCGTAAATAAAAATCCCGGCCATGATAAAGCGAGGGGGCAAAGGCCGCGCGTTCTTGGTTTATCTATAGCGGCCGGCCGGGGGGGGGGGTTGGCTGCAGCTATATAACGGGCCTGACTTACAGCCCCGCGGTGCAGTTATAGCCCCGGCCAGGAGTGCGCTGCCAGTTCGATCCCGGGTGCAATTGCGCCTAGACGCCCGAGCGCCCGAGGTACTGCCGCGATATCGCGCTCGAATAAACATGCCCTATTCCAAATTTATCCTATAAAAAATATCTCGAACAGCCGGGGTGCCGCGGGCAGGGCGCGACCTCGGGAATGCGCGCAAAAGCACCGCCGCGAGGATTTGTTTCGTTCAATGTCACCGCATTAACGGTTTTCAGGAGCACGGCGTGATCGCGGCCCGGGTCCATGGGTGTATTAATAGGCCGAGCTGCGGGTATAAATATATTATTCGAAATAAATAGAACGTGCATATAGTAATCGCAGACACAGTTTAGCAATCGTCCGCTGTACTCGAATGGAAGAATATAATTGCGAAGGAATATGTTTTCCAGCCTGATTCTATACCGCTGTTAATTGATACAGCGGTAATTTTTGGAAATACTTAAGGGCTTATTGGCAGGACACAGAGGAGATTTACGTCTCGAGCTTTCTTATATATTTATGGGAAATGCCAGAAAAGTAGGACTTGGTCTAAATTCTGATTTAGTTAAGAGCGGCAACCCAAATACAGATTTAACCCACAAATTCAGCGGAGAATCTGATCAGAAAGCCATTTAAATTTCCGCCAGGGATACACTCGCCGCGGTACACGGCATGAAAAATTTGCCTTTCAAAGGACCCCGGCCCGATGAATTCTTTCTCTCAGTGCGGCTGGAAAACAGCGCGCGGGAATGAAACGGCCCGTCCGGCGCTTTTCCCTCATTGACCGGAATCAATTACGCCCGTTTGCACGTAACGAGGCGCGTCGTTACACGATTGGAGATAAATCAGGAAGAGTGTTCGAGGCGGGAGGGAATCTAATTCATTAGCGCGGCGTAAACTCCCCCGGGCGCCGGAGGAGAATATCGCGCCGGGGATCGCAGGCCCCGGCAATCGGGGAAAAAGCCGCCGGGGCGCGTGCGTACACACAGTGGCCACCTGGCGCCAATGTCCCCCCTCCTCCACCTCGGACAAAAGGCCCAGCTGCCGGGGGGCCCGCGGCCATTTTGCCCCGGGTCGCCGGGCGCGTCTTGCCGGCGCAATCACTTGTATCCACAGGAGCCGCCCCGGCATAATTGGCCCCGGTCCGCCGGACGATTAGCCGGAGCCGCGATCGCGCAGTTGGGGCACGCGCCGCTCTTTCGCCGCCGTGATTTATCCTCCGGCGGCGCCGATGGATATTGATATTGGCCATCGGTGCGCCGGCCGGCCTGTTATTTATCCCTCCTCGGCGGCCGACGCCCTTGTCCCGAACGCGCGCGCGCGCCCCATATCCGCACGATGATCTTGGACGATCTTTCTTTTTCTCCTTTTTCGCGTGTTCACCGGCGAGAGAGAAAAATCGAGCTCGCCCGGGGACAAAGCCGCCGCGGGCGCCTCGCGTGCGGCCTCCGCGCGCATTACGCCCGCATTAAAAACGACACTCGAGGCCCGCGGCGGCACTCGAGTGCCGCCGCGGGATTTTTGCCCGGGCCCGCCGATTCCCGCCCCCGGGGCTAATTGCGCCGGGGCTTTTTGCCCCCGGGTCCGCGTGCGCGCGCCGCTTTTAATTAAATTCTGCCTCCGAAAAGGCCGACGCCAAAGGGTTATTAATGGAGGCCCGTCTGCTCCTCCTGCGAGGCGGCCGAGCGGCCTCTTGTCTTCCCCGCGCGCGGCGTCTCGCGCCCGCTGGATTATTACGAGGGCCGGGGCGGTGTATTGGATTTTTTTTTGCCGGCGCGAGGGCGCCCGCGTGCGCGTCGAATCGCGCGGCTAAATAGGTGGGCTCGCAGGCCCCGTTATTCCGGGATCAAATGCGATCAAATCGTGAAAAGCCATAAATTCATAATTAGTACTAAAGCTTAACAATCTGCGTGAATTCGGTTATGACACGCTCAAATTTGTCGGATAATGTACGGTCGGAAAATTCGCGTGCGTGTACAACTTGACGAGCGGTGCATCCGACAAGTTGGTCTCCGACGATTGTACTTATATGCCTATAATGCTTGCGTTCTCCCAATGTGTACGGACGCGGCGTTCGGCACCGTGTGATATCGTTTTAACTATAATTAAGCGTTCCAAAAGACTGACGATGCATTTTCGGAAAAGCCGCGCGATCTAAATTAGGTTATCGAAGGGAAAAAATTCTACATGGTAATATTATCAATACGGATATATTAGTTAAACTCGATATTATGTAATCGCATTTATTTAATGATTGTTCAAGCAAACGAGAAAAAAGTGGCAAAAGACTGTTTATAAAAAGTACACGTAGAAGTATGAAGAATTCCGTGTATTTTGAGCGATTAGACGTATTGTTAAGTTACTCGACGGAATAATGCAGGGAGAAACGCAAAGCGCGAGGTTAGGTCGGAAGACGCGTGTAGAGGGACGGGAGCCGAGGTGCGCGTGCGGCTTGGGGCGGCAAGGGGCCGCGGTAATCGGAAAAAAATAAACCAAATTGGATTACTACGGCGGGAATAACCGAGTAAAATGAACTTGAAATTTTAAATGGTCGAAGAGAAAAGAACGAGCGCCGCGGCGGCCGGGGCGCAGGGAAAAAACCATAAATTCCAGTTCGCACTCGAGTTTATCGCGCGATTAAATTACCCCGCGAAGCATAAAATGTTCTACGTACGAAATAAAATCCAGGAATTTAATTTCCCCGTAGAACTTTAGCAAAGCGCGGAGTAAAAACAGGGGCCGCCACCGGGGCCGACCTACATAGCCAACTTGCCGGCCCTGCGCGCTTATGCACGTACGCGGGGATTCCGCGGCCGCGGCAAAAAAAAAAAATCAGAAAGAAGGTCGTCCACCTTGGGCATCGGGGCTGCCTTCGCCGCGGGCGCGACAAATCGCCCTTCGGCCGCGAGCGTAGCCAATTGCCGGGAAAGAACGGCGGCCCGTAATTGGACGGCGGCGGATAATCTACCGGGCCGATATTAGACATTCCCGCGCGCGGAGTATCGCCTTTCCCGGCCGTATAATGCCCGGCGGCTCTTACGCCCGCGTAAATCCCCCGCGGCGGAGACAGGCGATATCGTTGAAGGGGTCGGCCGGCGATTAGGGAGCCTCCTTCTTTCCCCGGGAACGCTGTACAAGCGCGAGTGCACGGCTTCCGGTAGCGGTCCCGGGGCCGTTCGTTAGGTCGGGCAGCGGGGGATGCATCGCCCGGATCGCAGGGTCGGCTGCAGAAAAAAAGAAGACGATCGCGAAATGGAGGAGGATGTCGCTTTCAATCTATGCGATGCGCGGACAGCCAGTATGCGTGTACGCGATCCAGCGGCCTGCATGTAGGCCAAGGCGAGGCCCCGGGGATACGCGCACTCCCGGCATAAGACGGCGATGAGCGCGGAGGTAGGGCAAGACACTCGGAGCGAGGCATCGTAAAATCTTCCCGGGCGTAATTAAAGCCGCGCTGGGAAACAAATAAAGCCGCGGGCAGTCGCGCAGATATACGCGGGATGGAGCCTAGGGCGCGCGCTCCCTTTTTTTTCCCCTCTTCCTTTTATTGCGCGAGCCTCGGCGTCGGAGGCCGGACGTCGCTGCCGCCGCTTCTTTTTTTCCGTTCCCTGCGTTGTGCACCCGTGAAATTATTCGCGAGAGACGTTTGAGTTTCCCTTTTCCAAATCAGTCGACGCGGTTATGCGTACACCTTCTCCCCGTTTTTCTCAATCCCAGGCGATGTTTCCTTGGTTCCGCACGCACGGTCGCATTTCTCTTTCGTTCTACACACGTTTACCATTTAATTCACCCTCTCCTCGGTCCGCGGCTCATTGCAACGGCCGAGAGCCCCAAGGGCGCATCGAGCGACTACGCGCCCGTCCATCCCGATGATTCGGCCGACTCGCCGCGAGAGCGCGCGCTTTTTTTTACGCCGATGCCGGCTGCGATATATAGGGGCGGCGGTCCGCGTTTATCGGCGGTGCGATCAGCAATAATTTTTTTTTTTCGTACCCCCCACCGCGAGCCACAGGTCGGCGCCAATAGAAAGAAAAAAAAAAAAGCTGCAGTCATACACGGCCGATTGTTTTCCACGCGGTTATCCTTTTTTTTTTTTGGCTTCCCCCTCCGCCGGGGGCAAAAAGGCCCGTCGAGCGCAGTCGTCTGCTTGGCTTTGCCGTCGGCCTCCCATTGTGACGGCGGCCTTGCCCGGCCCGCTTCCCCCGGAAGAGTCGCGGTATATACACTTGCGTTGATACACACACCGGCCGCGTGGCCCCCGATCGCACCTGCCGCACAATTCACTTTTATTTCTTTTTTTTCCTTCGGCCGTGAGCCGCTTGATTAAAAAACAACCGCGGGGGAGTGTTATTGAGAGGCCGTGCTATCTCGCCGGGCAATTCGTCAATAAATGGCGGGGCGCGCGCGCGCGGCCGGCTCATTTGGGGCGCTTGTTCGGCCTGCGGCCGCGAGCGCCACGTCAGCGCCGCCGAGCTGTATAACCTTTCGCGGCCCAGCCAATTCCGAAGTTGTATTACACGGCCCTCGGTTCCGCCGCGCGCGTTTATACACACAGGCCCGCGGCGCTTCCGCGCAACTCAAAAATCCACACCGGCCAAGTTGGCCTATCGCCGGGGCGATTTCATTTGTTGCCGCCTATGCCGGCCTACCAATGCACATATACGTCCACCCGGAGACAGCCGGGCGCGATCGAAAAAGTTTGAGCCGGCCGGTATTTACTTCTTTTTTTTTCTTCTCTCCTCTCCTTTCCAAATTCAGTCCGCGTATGGAAATTCAGCTGGGACCGGCGCACCGAGGGGGAAAATTTCCATTTGAATATCAACACATATCATTGCGCCGATCGGCGCGATATATACACTCATACACTTGCGATGCAATATCGAACGGAGAGGAAATTTTCCGCCTAGGGCGGCCCGCGCCCACGCGACCTTACCTCCCCCGCCCGAGCCTCCCGCAGTAATTGCGGACTTACGCGCCGGTTTCTCCCCCGCCTCCCGCGTTACGGGCGATTTTTCAAAGCCGGAGGCCGCGCGCGCCCGGGAGCCAAGCCGCCGAAATCCAATTTCAATGGGAATCTATTTCGCGTTGGGGGCGGAGTCGGCGCGCTGCGGCCTCCGCCTTATCGGCGCCAGGCCCTTCCATTCGGGAAATTTATAAGGCGCCGCGCCCGATGACAGAGGGGGGAAAGAAGCTGTGCCGGGAGAAGCTGCGGGAAGCTGCGGGGAAGCCGGGGATCAGGGCGCGATCATTCCCAGTCCCAGTAATAATTATAGCGGTAATCTCGCCGGCCCGATATCCAGTCATCATGGCGCTCTGAAAGAGACGGCAAGAGAGACAGACAGAGAGAGAGAGAGAGAGACAATGGGTCGGGGGGTTCTTGAGAGGGGACTGTCACGGCGCGATATTACGGTAGAGATCCTTTCCTTGCTTGGCCAATGTTTACGATTGTTTCATCGCTCGACAGCTTAGTCTATGGTATTGTTTAAGTGTAACTTTAATGCGTTTGGCTCAACTGTAAGCAGTTTATAAATCACGTAGGTTTTACCGTATTTCGTAGGAAAATTCTACTTTGTAACCTGTAAGCTTGATGGGATTTCAGTAGGCTTTGAACCGCGGATCAGTGTCAAAATAGTTTACGATTTTATTTGCAAATGGAAAATACGTTTGATCATAATTGAAATAAATTTAATGTAAGTAGCCGGGCTTTGAAATGCCGTTCAAAGTTTAATTTCGCTGTTCAATTAGCACCTCGTTTCACTTCTTTTCATTGAATCTAATGAATTGTTGTACAAGGTGAGATGGAGGTGAGTTCAATAAACAAAAAAAAAGTCCACTTAAGACGACGATCCAATTGAAATCTTATCTACTTTTTGGCTGGTTCCAGCGGAGCCGGGGCGCCGGGGGAAACAATCGAAACAAATGGCCCGCGATTGCTCTTATATGAATTACTCGGCTCGCAGTGGCGTCAAATTGAAAAAAAATAATACAAAAAAGCAGAAAGAAAAACGAAAGCTTGGCAGGATCGGGAAAAAAGCGGGCCGAAAAAAAAATGCGCGCGCGGGGCGCCGACCGCAAGGCCCCCGTATAAATAGCTCGCGGCCCGGGCCACTCGATAAACCTTATCGGAATTAAGCATCGGCGGCGCCCGAGTAAACGTCGCATGTAAATAACGCAGTAATCGAAAGGATCTCGGGGCGGTATAGGCGCGCGCTGCGACATTTTCATCCCCGGCGGGGGTTTAGCGGAGGCTTGGCGGGCCGCTCGGCCGCGAGAGAGCGAACGAGGGGAAAAAAGGAAAGAACTCGCGAGGCTCACGGCGGGTATAAATATATATATATATACATATATATGTGTACGTACGTAGAGAGACAGAGGGAGGGAGGTGGAAAATCGGGGAAAAGGCGGAGCAAGAGGCAAAAAAAAAGGGAGAAAGAGCATAGAGCGCGAAGCGAGGCGCGGAGTCTCGAGCGAGAGAAAACGCGAAGGCTGATTAATTATTGCGCGACGGCGAGAGTGATTTGAGTGTGTGCGAGTGTGGGAGCGAGCGCGAGGGCAAAAAGAGCACACAGCGAGTGCGAAAGCCAGAGGAGGGGCAGGAGTGGGAGCCGAAAAAAAGGAACTCACGCGAGCACTCCGGACTTGGATCGAAGGAGAGAAGGTGAAAATCACTAATGCGGCGGTTCGAGAGCCGTCACTTATACATAAAGCTCGCGGCCATTGCGAGCGCGCGGCCGAGGATTAAATCGAGAGCGCGAAGCAGGGGAAATATTATAATGACTCGGGCCGTGCCGAAGACGCCGACAAAGGCGTTAAAACATGTACAAAAGTGTAATTTAGTGTTGCAGAAATTTAAAAGCTAAGGGGTTAATTGTTAAGACGGGCGGGCAGTGGCGCAAGCGTGCGACCGAGCATTCCGGATATGTGTGTGTTAGTATCACTTTATCGCGACGTTATACCTAAATGTGTGGATGCGCGCGAGTGTTGCAGCGCCCCGCTGCCCCGTGGGTACGCGCGGGCGTATGCGTGTGTGCGTCCGGTGCCGAACATGTGTCGTGTCGGTGCAAAGCAGAAGAATGTATTTATTATATATATACAGATTATAAATCGCTGAATCCTGTTACTTCGACTCGATGTCTCTGTTCCTTCTGTCCATCCTGTTTGACAAAGACTCCCGTGATTCGGCATCACGATTCATTTTGTACATAATTCTAGATTACTCCTGGACGCTCGTGCAGGCGTTACAAATTTCGTGTCTCAGAGTTTAAGATCGTTTGAACAATCGTACCCCTAAAGCACTGTCACCGCAACTAGGACGTAATTCGATTTGCCCTTTAAAGTAAAAGTTGAGGAGGAACGAGGGAGGAGATGTCGAAACGGGGCTATCGGTTACTTGAATTTATGGCGTACAGTTTAGATACCAACATAGACGTATATTTCCAGAATCACGGAAAATTAAAGAAATAACAAAAAAACAACTAAACACTTCTTTCGAGCGTGTACATGTTCACGATTATACGTATATTACCATATAAGCGAGCGGAACAAACATTTCTGTAAAAAAAATCTTACCTAAAAGAAGTGGAAAAATTAAATTAAAGAAATAAAAACTTAGCGATTGATGAATTTTCTTTGTTCATTTGCTTCGCCGCGAGCGAAGATCCTCGACTGTCGATCATGCATGACTTTGTAATGATGGTGATTTATTTATTTTTCTTTTATTACCATTTTCACTCACCTCGGAGTGATCGATTAACAATGTCGGTTGCCGTTAGAAATAAGTATGTTTCATTCAGTTAAATATAATTCATTGTATAAGGAAATCAAATGAGTTTACACGTCAATGTATTATTTCTTAAGTATACTTATTATCTACATATGATGTAATAAACAACTATTATATTTGTAAGAAATTGATTTCTTTTTTTTCTTCTTCCTAGATCCTGAATTGTTTTTGCATTAGAGGTTTCGGTAAAATTTTTTGACCGTTTTGTTTTTTATGATATAAAAATATCTTAATTTATATTTTCTGATTAAAATTTTATACGTTTATTTTTATTTACATTTATACTACGGTGAAATGACGTCTTATTTGGATTAAATATTATATCTCAAAGAACTATTTTTAGTGATAGTGCTTTATACACAACTATGAAATAAATACTT
The DNA here is from genome assembly GCA_018906755.1 of Sycophaga agraensis. Taxonomy (NCBI): domain Eukaryota; kingdom Metazoa; phylum Arthropoda; class Insecta; order Hymenoptera; family Pteromalidae; genus Sycophaga; species Sycophaga agraensis. The sequence goes on from JACCIE010000003.1 coordinate 3,409,004, forward strand.
ACATATTTTTAATTTGCTTTGAGTTGGTTGCACATATCATTATGGCATGAATAGCCAGATTACCGGAGCATTCAAGTCTAGAGCCTTACATTTATATCTGAATGTTCATTTGCATGTTCATTTGAAGGTAAAAATTTGTTATTTAAAGTTTTATTGCTATTTAAGAAAAAGTAACTGTTGTTTATTACTTATAAAAAACACTTTTTAATTACGAATCTATTTATGGTATATTTTTCAAATAGAGATTAATGATTTATTACAGAATGAAATCTAAAAATGTTAATAAAATGTCAAGATAATTTTAGCCTTTCCTGCAACTTTTGCATCTATCTTTCAAGTTCCTTTATCAGGTAAGATATAGTTATAAATTGTATGCGTATTATTATTACGAAGCACACGAGCCGATAAGAATACAACGGCTCGGTAAAAAGACCGTCCTTCAGGATGATAATATTGATTCAAATTTGCAATTCATTTAAGCTTTACGATAATTATAAATCTAGTACATTAGAACTTATTTACGTGCACTTTGTGCATTATACTTTGCAGAAGATGATACTGTGTGTGTGCGATAAATTTAAATTATCGAAACTCTATATTTATATATTTTAGCATAAATGTAGATTATAGGGCAGATATATTTTTTACCAAATAAAGATAAATTTAACATAAATATAGTTTATGAGATATTAATATACTTTAAACTGTTATTTTAGTTATTTATGGCAGAATAATAATTAAAATTTGGTTTCTATGAAAGTCTTAGTTTACTAGCACACAAAATGAATATTTCTGGATAGTTTAAAATTAAATTTACAGATTCTAGATGGTTATAGTCTCGAATGAGACTCAAACTGTGTACATTCTTTGGTCAAATACGTATACACTGACGACTCTATGAGAACGAGAAACACTGTAAGCTGAGTGGGCCTAATATTTACTTAAAATCTAGCTGGAAAATACACTTTAAAATATTTAAAGAGCAAACTGGCTATAGAGGTACAAATGAAATAGATAATTGTATTAGATAAGCATTTAAAATTGATGCAACGCCAGGGCTGTCATTTGGCGGGACATTAGGAGTTTTAACAACGCATGTCATCCGAAAGGAAATATCGTAAAAGAGGCGCGAGGCAATGCCCAATAAAGAAGGAATAATGTTTATGGGTAGAGTTACCCGCGAATATAGTCCGCATAGCGCGGTCCTGCATTCGTTAAAACTTCTAACTTATCCAAAGCTCGTTGCATTAATTGGGAGGACAGAATGGAAATCGCACGGGCGGCGCCCGGGCGATGAGAAAAACAAATACGAGGAACAAGTTTATTAGTCAAATAAATTAGTCGGCGGCGTCGGTGCAGGCCATCATCCGTCCGCTCGGCGCGCGCCGCGACAGCCCCGGTTTCCTACGCAACCGCCACGAGCCTCCGGCCGAGAGCAAGTCCGAAGGAAGTTGGTCGTCGGCGGTGGCGTCGGTGGCCCCCCCCCCACCCCACCCCCCCGAGAGCGCCTCCCCCGACTATTTATGACGAAAATCGCCCCTCGAGCTCGGCGACGCGCACCAGCGCCCGAGTGGCGCGCTGCTGCAGCCTCCTCGCGTGGAGGGGTGGGGCGAGTCCCGGGGGCGCCGGCACGTACATATACCGCGGGGGAAGAAGCACACAAAGCGCGGAAGCGCAGCCGGGCGAGGAGCCGAGTCGAAAATCAAGGGAGGCAAACACAGGAGCAGCTGCGCGAACTTGTCGCAATAAAGTTTCCGGGGCCGGCCCGATGAAAATCTCCTCGCGCGGCCTCTCCGATCCCCCAAAGGCCAAGGCGCCGCGCCCCGGTCTTTCTCCTCACGTCCCTTATGCTCCGAGGCGGCCCCCGGCTCCTCGCGCTTTTATTGTTCCGGCGGACCCTCGCGCCCAGGTTATCCCCTCGGTTAATAAAGCCGACGAGTGGCCCGAGTCCACGGCCTTGCTTTCTTTCGCACGCGCCGCTTTCGGAATCTTTCTCCCGGGCTCGGGCCAAGAGCCCGGCGATTCTTACCTCGCGAGAATTCCCTCCCGCAACGCCCCCTGTAAAGGCTTTCACTGCTCCCCGCCTAAGCGCCTCTTTGTTTGCACATCTCTGTTAATTATTCCTGATTTATGGCCAGTGGGCTTTTATTGTTGAATCCGGTTTATTCACGATGGATTGGCTAATGATTATCCAATTGTTTATTGTATACCTAAGGGATGAAATACGGTTTGCCGTGTTCTAATAATACCAAGCTCGTTTATATCCCTGCTATCAACAGTTTAATATATATATTGTATTTGTTCGGTGCGTTTTGTGTTTATCGAAATCTGCCGACAAGTCGAATATTTCAGACAATCTTTGTGGGATTGAGAAACTGCCGAGGAGCGAATGGAATTTTTCTACGAAATATTTTAAAATGCCGCGCAGCTTATTTTTTTTTATTTCAAAATTTTAAGAGCATAATTTACTTTAAAATTCGATATTTTTCATTTATCTTGCCTCTTTCTACTTTGCAACACTTTAATATTCATCAAACGTTTATTATCATAAACTATATATTTTCGAAATTTATTGGAAATGTTCAATTTTTCAAAACGACGTTAAATTTATTCATGCAAATCGTTTTCCAAGCAGATATTTAAGGCTTTATGTTTACAGTGTACATTATAAGTAAAATGTGGGTAAGGATTTGTCGATTAAATACCTAGACATCTTTTGGTCATTAATAATCATTTGATTGTTAAGATGAGGGTGTTTTCAAATTTTAAATAAAACTAGACATTGACTAATGTTATTTATATTTTATTAGAATAATATTATTGAAAATCTACTTACTATTGCATACATCATTTATTACCATAAGTTAAGACAATATAAGACGAAATTAGATGATATTATTTTGAACTACTAAACAAAATCTCCAATTTAAGTTAAGAACAAGAATAAATTGGTATCCTTTAATCAAACGTTATTCATCAATGTGTGTCATTTAATAATTGAAAATTATTTTTACATCAAGTACTAATTAATTTTTAAAAACAAAACTCATTAAAGTAAATTTACCTTTTAATTAGAATGGGTTGTACAATTATCGAACCAGTGAATTTTAGAACGATTTTCTTAAAATGATATCAAAATACTAAAACTTATACAGAGGCGATGAAAATCTTTTAATCAATATGTCTTTTCAATCTAGATAGGCGCATTTTATTATTCTAGCATATTTTAGTTTATACATACATTAAAATCTCTTTTTGCCGAGCGCTGACTAAACACTAATCAAGGTAAAGGTCACAGTCCACTTTTTGTTAAGTATTTCTCTACCGTGTGTTATTAACTTATCCTATGAAAGAATATTGATATAGTAAAAAATGTATTCGTACATAAATATTTTAAAAATGTTTGTCAAACAAACCACATAATGTTTATTATATTAATTTATTGTTTTTATATAAAGTATTTGGTTTTTAAGCAATTATAGGTACATTTATTTTTTATACAGGTTTTTACATGAATTTTGTTCGTATTAGTATCGCTATGTACACTGCATGAAACTGGATGGATAGTCTTACTAGCGTTCTTAACACGCCTCTCGAATATGAATTGACGGCTCAATTATGTGACCTGGAGTGACTCTTCCATGAAATTGACATTTGTTTGCGCTTTCAGCGCCAATCAGTCTCAAGTATCGTGTTCGAAACCATCACTATTCTCACGACTCACGAATAGTACGTGTCTTATATGAAAGTGATCAGATTCATCCAGGACACGGACTTCTCATCGGATATTGCCTACTTAAAAGAAGTATAGGCCTTATGATACTAATACAATACCAATGTTATACTCATATGTCGATGTGATTTGGACCACTTAGGAATCGACCCGTTTCTCTGTGCAGTTATGCAGGATAGCCTCAATGATAGCACTGTATTGATTACATCAACATGCTACTGTACTGCTTAACAAAGCTGTTTTGATCATTGGAAAGTTATACGAATGGCGCGCTCAAGAATTTACCGATGCATGACTTGTGCTTGCCAGCGGAGTCTGTTCTCTGTTTAGCAAAGATCCTATGTTTCATTCAAAGGTTCTATTACAAACTGCAGATTTCTTTAGTTTTATCCAGCTTATGTCTGTATCCACACAAGTATGATTCATCTGTAATATTCGATTCATATGAATGATGAATCTGAAATTCTTACCTTTGAAACTCTTTATCATTGAAAACTGATTTTGAACACGGGTGCTGGAATAAGTTTTGCTGAATCTCATGTTATCATCATGTCACATTATAATCTACATCAACAAATATGTTGCTGTTTATACGTCGTTTTCATATGACGCAATAATTGGGTATTCTCGCATCAGTCGATAGTTTGGCGATGGCTATAGTATTGTTGTTACTAATTAATAACTGAAAAGAAAGATAAAATCTTGATTTATAATTATAATTTACAAAAATCAAGAATTATACAAGGCATGTCCATGTTGGTAATCTGCGTCAAATGGTAGAAGCTCGTCTTGCAATATTCGATGACTTACTGGACAACGCAACATCGATTAATGACAGCCAGTGTCGACTGTGCAGTGACCACATGTGTGTCCTGCAGGAGCGCAGGGTATTTCCCCAAAGTCGTTACGAATAAGCACGTACAACAGTCTCGGACTCAAATCTTCCGCAATAGTCCTGGGGGTCGGATGAAAGACCCGAGTAGTATCATCGGGGAATCGAGGGATGTTTCGAAGTGTGAAACTGGCCAGAGGAATAAATTGCTAATTTCGTAGTCTGATCTATTAAGCAGGATTAAGAGTCTCCAAGGAAAAGATCCACGAGCAACTGTCCAAGTCAACTTCATAATTATGCTCGTGATTACTCTTGGCAGTAAGAAACAGACTTACCTATAACCGTCGACGTTGATTTAAAAATATTATGACCTCTGCCAGGAAAGACTTCGCAGCTGAAAATTGCTAGGTCTATGACCTCCACTCTCTGCAGCCTCCACCATGAACATTCATGGATGTCGCTCTGATAATTTGTCACAATTGAGAGCTTCGACCCAGAGGCGAACTGCAGAGCGGTGACCTCACGGTGACTCTACTTTTCTGAGAGTGATACCACGACCTGCCCTATAGACCAATAGCTAAGTTCATCGTTCCATTGGTAAGACACACATTTTCCTTTACACATATAGTAAGTTGCTTCTAAGTATAAACAATATAATAATATCACTTATTTGTATTTGCGAAACAGTTAAAATGTAGAACCTGAACCATAATAGAACATTTTGCATATACATGAAAAATACATAAAGAAGTATAAATATTATAAAGGATTATGTCAGTCGTAAATATTTATAAATACCTACATATTTGGGGGTGACTAAACGTATAATTTTTCGGTGAATAAATAATATGCGTCACTGTATAATTTCTGACATATACCAAGTAAATTAATTATCGCTCTTTGACAATTGTCAGTTCTTATATAGTTTTATCGCTGCTCGAATTTTTTTTCTTATGTGGGACTATTAAACTTCGTACAAATAAGCAACTCCATTAGTGTACACAACTTTCTAGATAATCATAGAAAAATATTTTTATGGGTCAAGGGGATTTACATATTGATTTACAACAGAAGTGTGAGTCAAAGCATTCATAAGTCAATTATCATTATTTTCAATCAAAATATAATGTGAGGCATAAATACAATAACAAAATAGATTTTAAAAATATTAAACAAAATAAAATTTGAAACATACTTCTATTTGGATATATAAGGTAATGAATATTTGATGTATATGTATGAGCCGCACGGTTCCGACTATAAAGTCTGATATGATTTCAAGATTTACTTTAAATGAGTTTTCAGTATTTAAATTAAAAATATCGCGTATACTAATGTTAAAAATCTGGAGACCAAATAAATCCTAAAAATGTAATATATGAATTGATTATTATTAACTTTTAGGTCGCTATTTTAGTTTTCCATAAAAAACCGGGTAAATGTAATATGATCGCAATTGAATTGTAAATTGCTAAAAATATTCCAGCTTTGAATTCAGTAGCTTTGTAATTTAAGATGAGAATTAAGGTTGACTCAGTGAAAAGTGTATATGAAGAAGAATACGAAATTCTCCACGCAGATTAAACTACAGTTTAATTCATTCTTACATCATAACATATTACGTTGCGGATTATTTATGAAAGAAAATTTATCGAAGCCCTCGCTCATGCAACAATAACTCAAGCAATATAGATTAATAATTCTTATCCATTCTTGAAAGGATGTGTGTACGTAATGTTCCCAGTATCATTGTACATATGTACATTTCTCATGAATTAATACATTAATACATCTTTTTGTGTATAAAATCGATGGGATAAATGATTACATAGAACAGCAATTTTTGTTGGAAATACTTCAAGCGGGATTAAATCGTTTAGCTTAATCAGCACAAGATATATTATTTCCGCTGGCTCATTGACAAAATCCAATTTAAAAGATAGATATCGGCTCTGATAAGTCGCTATATGAAATTTCGCGGGAACAAAAAGCCCTTGCTCCTAATACTTTCCGCCGTTCGCCACGAGACCGGAGATTCGCAATATATATACGGCAGAGGAGGGCACATCGATCGATCGATAGGAAACTCGGTTCCCCGGGAGGCAAAGCGGGCGGGCCTCGCATCGAGATCGCAGGCGATCCCGCGGCCCAGCCGCGTCTCGCGAGGGCCAAAATCAATCCGTCCGTTATCGCAGCTTCCGGCTAATTCGCCGAGCGCTAATGGGCGCCTTTGTTCGCGGGAGGGGTTGGACCGTGATCGGGCGCCGGCGGAAGTCCGATCATCGGCCCCCGGCGCGTCGGTCCTCGCGATTATTATTCTTTTTTTTTTTCCCTGCCGGGCGGCGCCCCCCGTGATTAATGGGGAATCCCGCGGGCGGCTCGCGGCGCCCTCCCGTCTCCTGGCCACGGCCTCTTTATTAAAGCGCTTTCCCACCTCGGCTCGCCGGGGCGCTTTCGTGCGGGCTTTTTGGTCGCCGGGCCTCGGTCTCTTCATTACCCGCTAATTCACCGGCGACCTTTCAATTTCCCCGGCGGGGCGCGGGAGGAGTCCGCCGGCGCTATATACACACAGGCGCCTCCACTTAGCCTCGGGTAATTAACAAATTATTGGCCTCTTCGGGGCCGCGCCTGCAAATGGAGAAATTTCCTTGCCGTAACTTCTGGCGAGATACCCCGGGCGCGCGGGCCCGTCTGCAATTTGAATCTGGCGCAGTGAAACGCCGAGCGATCCCGAACGAAAAGAGATATGTATACCAAACGGCTTTGGCTCCTGCATAAAGCCTGCAGCCGGTTGTTAAGAAAACTAATAAAGCCGCTTTTACTCCCAGTCAAACTTGTGTTGATAATCTTAATAAAGTCGAGTCTCTATCGCGTCTAATAAAGTATGGTAATCAAGTGGGGGAGGGGGGGGTGGGGACTCGCGGGGGCGTCTAAAAAGTTTAACCGCCTTAAAAATAGTCGAATAAAGTATATATAAAGCGTAGCTGGCGATACCGCAGAAGGAGCTCGTTTAATTTTCGCAATATTTGTCCCGATTGCTGTAAAAAGCCCAGGGCGCCGCGATAAAACATAAATAAAATTGCGTTTCCCGCTCTACGGAATTTCCCTCTTTATTAAATTTTTATTTTCACTGATATAATACGCGGCCGGGGCCCGGGGTGGGGGCAGCCGGCGCCGGCGGTGGCCCTCCGCCGTAAATCGGAAGTAAAAGATACGATCAACAATCTCGGCGTTATTCCGCATCTCCTCTCATATAACCCCCGCGATGAGCCGCAATGACCGCCACTAAAGCGCAAAATTCTCCCGGGCGCCGCCGAAAAAAAAAAAAAAAACACTCGGCTCTGCGTAGGCACGCGAACCGATTTTTCCTGGCGGCGCGGCGCCGAAACTTCCGCGGGGATTCTTCGTTTTTTCCTTTTTTTCTCCTTCGCAGCCGAGTATGACAAACGATCGTCGCGGCCCGGACTCACAATGAGCCCGGGGGATGCGCGGGGAGTAGTCGGGCGCAGGCGGCTTCTTACGCGCGGATTCCCCGGGCGCCGACGGAGCGGCGGCTGCTTTTGCAATTAATGCATTCTTTGAGAAATGGCGCGATACCGCGCCGCCGTCGGCGCCGGCGCCTGGCATTAAAAGCGCTCCAATTTTAGTTTATGTATGCACGCTCGGCAGGGACGGCTCGCGCCCGCTTTCTTATATTTACGTGACGAATAAAATATACGGCGCTTTATAATAAACTTGTCAAGTGCCTCAACTGGCCCTGGGAAAAATATATTGAATAGCGAGCGCGATAAATAAACTTTTTAATAGCCCCAGTCCGCAAGTTTTTCGCATTTCTTTCGAGATTTTTCCTTTTCTATCCCGCGGTCGGCTCCCTGCCTCTCTCCTTTTTCCTCCGCGTAAAGAAAAGAGTCCGCTATACAGTTAAGCACGTAAGTGGTAGTAAGAAAGGAAGATAAAGTGATAAGAAACACGTGAAAGATAATGGCGAGGAAGGATAGGTGGGGGGAGGACGCGGGGGAAAAACTTTTAGAGTGAGAGAAAAATACAAGACGCCGCCCGAGTAAAAACACGCCCAAAGAAATGAAGAAAGCAATTAAATGTTGAGAAACAGCAAATAAGTGCGCTGCGTGCATAAGAGGTATAGATATATACAAGTATACGTATACGCAGCATGTGCTTTGTCGGGCTGGGAAAGCTTGAAGGAACTGTTTTCGAATGAATTACACTCGTAATCGCCGGGTTTTTACTTAATTCATTATTTGTCACGTTAATTTTAAGCCGAGGTCAACTTGTTAGTACAAACAGTTCCTAAGCCAGAGGTAATGAATAATGTACACGTTTTTTAGTCGCACTCAGTGGCATTATGAGATTTATTTGCGCGGCTTAAAATAAAAATACACACACAAGAACTTTTTAGCCGAGTTCAAACCACAATCTATTATTTTCATTTCAATCAATAGAGCATTTGACCGCTACCTCTGATTATAATCGGAGAAATGATTGTATATACGTGTGTGTAATTTATGCGTTGGTTGTTTAACACACTTAATAAAGTAATTCTTGTTTGCATTAATTATAAGTTCTAGCGTGCTAAGAGTTTTTAGGCCTCTAATAATCCGGACAAGTAAAAAGGAAGGTGAAAAATAACTCACATTAGCCACTGGTTTAAGAAAGCGTAAAAGTGTGTAAGTATTACAGGCAAAAGTTTTTTCGAATCATTCATTATGAGCGGCGCATAAAAAGTAAGGAGCATTCAGGAATTTTTCACTCTCCATCAGAATATTGTAACGCTTCGAAACGAAAGCTCGTTAACCATTCCGTGGTTAATCGGCAGCTCGCGAATTTCCTTCTCGTAAACTGCGCCCCCGTAAAATAAGCAATCAATAGTTCGAGAAAGTTGCGAGCATTTTGTCTGCTATCGTCCTGTAGAAATGAGACCAGATTTTCCGGCTAGACCTTTAGAACGGCAAGTCAGAATATGCAGAGGAGGGCGAGCCCATTTCTGCAGGAACAACCGCCCGTAGGATCCTTCAAGAGTTTCTAAGCGAAAGCTGGGTAGATTTTAATGGGTAGCTCCACGTAAAATTTTGAGAAGACGTCTTGGGGAAAACCAACAGAATCTTAATTTAATGTGGTAGTGTAAATACATGGAATTACTTTTTGTCTCAATAGTTTGTTTTTACATTTGAACTTATTTTTATACATTTCATAACTTTTATTGTTATGTCATGTAATACAATGTAAACAATGGTAACAAATGTTAAATTATCTTACCTTACTTAAATTTATTTTTATTACGGTTCATCTTTCTGTTTAGAGATTCCGAGCAAGTCAGTCATGCTGGATAAAGAGATTGTGTATTACATTTTGAGTGTAAACTACTGCAATTATATATAACAGCTTTCAGAGACACTGCTATTTTATACATACTACCATTATAGTTAAATTTTAAATTAAATATTTTCCATTTTGGGAAAGAGAGAATTTAAACATTATATTGTTTAAGTTTATATCAATTCATTCTGTTTCGATGCAAAGTGACTGTATTTATTTCGGATAAAATGATTAAGGTAACATGAGCAATGATGGAACGCTACATATTATCATAAGCTATCAAAAATGGATCTTATTACCGTAAAATTAACCCGTGAATGCAATCAGAATTAGTGAAAATTTATCGTACAATTGAACACTTTATGTTTTTGCCTAAGGTTATTGTACATCTAAAATTTTTATTTAGAAACAGAAAGTCAAACATTTAGACTATAATTTCTGCCAATAAACTGGACACAAACTCGTTTAAACTTTGACGGGGTATAAAAAAGCACTTTAAAAGTATCAAATCGTACATCAATTCCTGTGAAGCGTGTTTAGAAAGAAGAATGAAAAATTCAATCGCTTAATTTATCCTCAAGAATATAAAGAGCCTCTTCATGAAGATTCGACACATTGCAATGTAACGCGCACGAGTAGAAAAGATATGCTCATGCCAATTACCTATCCGTCAAAGGATTGAACAGCTATTCCCCGAAAATTGCAAAGATTAAGCGGTACACTTCCCATCATAAAACCCTTCATTCGCGTTTCATCTGGTGTTTTACTTGTCGCGCGTCACCAAAACTCCACCCAATACACGATTCATTACCAAATATATCCTTTTCCTAAGGCACATAGACGCGAGCGGCGCTGATTTTTCACGCGGGATCGCAGACAGAACCAAGTGCCAACGAAAAATTCCGTTTGTAGAACGGCAGAGGGGAGCTGGCAAGTTAGATTCCCAGGATGGGGTGCAGGCGGCGTCGGCGGCGGCGTCTGCCGGCGGAACCTCCCCGCCGACAGAGGGGCAGAAATTGCAGGGGCGCCGGCCGGCGTTGGGGTGGGGACGGGGGGGGGGGTGGGGCGGCGCTGCCTCGGGTACCGAGGGGCGGCGGTCGAAAAAAGGGGTATATATCTCCGGGGCGCGGCGTGCACAAGCACCGCACGTCCCGGGCGAGTTCGCGCGAGGCCAAACGAGGCGGCCCACTTAGCGCGGGCGCACGTATAAGGCCGCGAGTCGGCGCGGCCGGGCCGCCCCCGGGCGCCATTGAAGAAGGCCAAAGTTAAATAGAATCGGTCCAACTGCCCCCGGGCCACGGGATTACCGGCCCGCGGAATAAATTGCCCGCGGAAAAGTCGATCGGCCCTGTTTCATAAACTTGCCGCGGACTCGTCGCCCTCCCGGCGAGCCCTGCGACGTGGACGAGCGTCTGTACGTGTATATATACGTGGCCGTGCCGGGCCGACGGCTCGAATGATAAAAGGGGTCGCAGCTGTAAATCTCGTATTCCACAGTTGTAAGTTAATCCGCGTTTTACGCGCGTATAGACGTCGCGGCCCCGGCCGTCTGCTCGAATCTGCATAATTGTCCGACTTGGTTTTCTTTTACCTTTCGCGTACCTCCGCCCAAATCCTTCTTAAGATGGATATCTGATCCCGAATTAACGAACGTATCTCAATAAACAGAATTAATGCACGCTCATTCAGATTGACAAATTCACTTTGTAAGACTTCTGAGTCGCTTGGCTTAATCCGAACGACATTACTACATGAATTGAGAGGTTTTCTCTAGAGATTATGACGCCTGTTGTATAATGCAAAAATTCTTTGAATCGCCGCAAATAAAATGAGACGCGGCAAGCGTGTCGTCAATCTTCTGTCTTAATGATCTCCAGACGTATATACATGCACAGCTACGCCTTTGCAGCGTGCACGATTATATCTTTTGCGCCAAAGGCGTCGACTGCGCGAGACACACACATATATATATTTCGTACCTCTTCGCGGCACCTTTGAAGATTTGACACAACTAAAATATAACAAGTGACAGAGAGAGAGAGAGAGAGAGAAGATTGGGCGAAAGCCGGCGGGGAACGCGAGGGCGGCCCCCCGCCGTCAAAGCAGTCAAGTCTCGTTTGGCCCGCGAGCACAGGGCGCTGCTCGTACGCGCGGCCATCCATCCGCCGGCAGTTCATACACGCGCGGCCTCCAATCTCCAAGCGGCCCGCGGCAAAGCCACCCGCACTAATTAATTATCCCAAAGGCATTGCGCGGGAAAGATGCCCAGGCCGGCCTGCGAACCCACGGGCGATCCCTCAAAAAAAAAAGGCACCCCCCCGCCGGCCAAGCGCGAGAATCCCTACCCCTTTTAAATCTTAATCAGGCCGGGCGCAGCCTTATCTCGGGGGCCCCACCCCCCATTAGCCGGGCCGCAACCGGCCGAAAGAGGGGCCGCCAATCGATACGCACAGGCCCGGGGGAGTCAGGGGGGGGAGGCGGAAAAAAAAAGGGCCGGGCACGTGCAGCCTCCCGCGAGCCGGGCGCCGGGGGCTGCGTGCCCGGGGGGGTCCAGCGCCGCCCGCCAATTACCCCGCCGGTATAATTGCGCCCGGGCCGGAGGATTTAGGCCCGGCCGCGAGCGTCGCTCCCCTCCCGGGCGGCGGGCTCCCGCGCGCCGGGGAATCTCCCGGCGCCCGGGGATATCGCCGCTTTTTCGCTAATCGATCGGCCAGCCGTTGGTTAGCATCCGACGCGGTCCGGCCTGGCCTCGCCTCCGAACTTTTTCCCTTTTTTCTTCCTTTTTATTACTTTAAAGCCGTAATAAATTACCGGCCTCGAACTCGGGATTACTTGTGTTCTCGGCAAGTTGCACTTCCCGCCGAGTTTTTCGCGGGACTTTTCAAAGCACAAATCATGCGCGTGCACTGCACCAAGTACATTTCCTTTCAATAACGTGGGTTTTTTTCCTCTTTTTTTTTTTGGTCCGCAGCTGTGTGTATAACATGTACGCGTGCATGCCTCGGAGAAGAGGAGAGCGGCGGGCGCGGTCCAAGAGGGGGAGAGAACTAGGTTTTATAAAGATTTATTTGATTTCGCCCGACGGATATTTATACCTGTTCTTTTGTCATCGTCGACTTACTTTGTTTACGCTACGGGTCGGAGGACTCGGGTCTCTCCGCGCGAAGTCGAGGCTTTCGACCGGATTTCACCGAGCGTCTTCAATATTATATTGTACAGCGATACTATCGCGGAAACCATCGAAGACTTAGAATAAAACAGCTCCAAAGCCATTCCGTCAAATTTGATATCGTTTCCGGCAAGAATAACCCCTACATGCATATGCAGGAGAGCGCGATCGAAAAATATATTAAGCTGCCAGACCCGTAAGCGAGAGACGTGACTTTTTGACGAAAAGCCGTCGCGGGACGAGCGCGGATAAGATAACGGAATAAGAAGGACGCCCGTATATATACACAGAGCGGAGGCTGAAGTAAATTGAACTTTCGATTCGGATTTTTCCCCCGGATCCGCGGCAGCCGGGATCCCTCGGGCTTAAGTACAGGGAGCGATTAAGCCCTCGGCAGCTCCGCGGCTGTTTGTTGCGCTCGCCCGCGTCTCTCCCGCGCTCATTTCAATCCATCAAACGGCCTTATCCCCGCGCCCCGCCATCTTTAATCTCATTAGGCGTCGCGGGCTGCCCATCCAAACGCCCCCCCCCCCCCTGCGCCTACACGCCCGCGCCCTTTGTCCCTCGGAGCGCTTCGCGCGCACGCGCCCCACGAGTCACGTCCGCGGCGGCCGGCGCGCGTACCACCACCACCACCACCACCTGGGGGAAAAAAATGAAATTTCGATGCGCGACGGGTTGCGCGGACCGCGCATTTGTCTCCCGGCCGGCCGCCGCCTGATTAATTATACGCCCTTGCGAATTTCCTCGGGCAAACGTGCGCGCGCGGAATTTCTTTTCGGGACGGCCGCGAGGCTTTTTTTTCAACAATTATGTCTCGGTGTAAGCCCGCGGGGGCGTAAACCACCAGGGCAGCCCCGGGGCTAACGGGCGCAAATGCAAAGGTCCGGTTGCGCGGGCCGACTGGTAGTCCGCTTGGCGGCCGCTTGCCAAATTAATCCTTGCTTTCTTCTAATGCAATAATCATTTGCCCGAAAAATGTATAGTGCACTTACTTTCGCTTTACGTGCCGCACTTGGCCGCGGTTGAGAGATTGCTGGAATATAACCGAATAAGAGTCGGCCGAGGCTTATGAGAGATTAAATCGCTGTTCTGAGGTGCAGCTCAGGCTTTGATTAGAATTTCACGTGAATTTTTAATGCTGCTTTAGCCGAATAACAATCTAGATTGATTCCAGAATAATTTACGAGGAATGTGAATTTACGCTCTTGTAACAAGTGATTAAAATCGCTATTTCGTCGGCACAATTTTGTTTCATAATTAACTAATAATTAATTGCAACTAATCGGTCCTGTAATAATAATAGTCGGTATTAAATAATGATTTTCGGCTTAATGCAGCGGTTAAGATTACACTAATAATTCTGCGTGTCCGATCCATGTTCTATAAATTCTGTTAGCTCTCTCAATGGTCTGTTTTATAGAACTATATTTATACAACGATAATTTGTAAATTAGAATAATATAATTATATTATATTGAATTATAAAGTATAACAAAGACTTATGATCTAAGTGAAATATTATATTGTTGAGGTTAAATGTTTTTCAATTCTTGTATTGGTTGGTTGTCTAATATACTTATACAGAAAGTAATACATAAAAAAATAAATAGAAAACTGCAATCATAATGCATTAATCTATTTCCGCTTAAACGGACATTTTGTAGTTGATTCGTTGAAAATTAACAAAATAATATTATAGAAAGGCTTATACTCAAGTAAAAAGACCTGCTATTTCCGAATTCGAGGTTAGATATAAACAATTTTTTACGAAAAATGAAATATAGCCGTCTGACAATGTCTAAACGTAATTTAACTAAATTCAATTAATGTGTTAACATTTCACTATGTGAGTTTCAAACATTTTTGATCCGTTAAAAACGTATTCACGAAATGAATAATTTTCATTTTTTTTGAAAGTGGGAGATATGTAAGTTAAAAAGCTTTTAAATAAACCTCTTAAATCATTAATTAACACAAGATAGATATTTTTACCTTTTGAATTAAATAATTGATCGTTACAATTTCGTTTGTTCGTAATAATATGGCTTTTATTATCCGCTACAATTTTTAATAGTCGACGTGCTTATAAAAATTTCAGTTCTTTTGATTGTTTTGACATATTATAAATTTTATTGAGAATAAACGAAATCAATTAATCATACGCTTATTATTTCAACAGTAGAATTTATTCTGTAGAAATATTCTTTAAAAATTTATTAATTTAATAGGATTTATAATACATTGACATTTTCCAAATATTACTGTCTCAATGTTTGAGGAATATAAATCTGTGAGATTGGGAATTTGCTGGATTTTTTGTTTTTGCGTATTGAAGTAGTGAAGTTAAATTAGTCATTATAATTTTTAGGAATTATTATTGACTGCAAAACAAGTTAATTGAATTATTGATTTGAAACTACTGCAAGTCTATAAAGAAGAATTCCAAGAATGAAGAAAAAAACGTTGTTTTCAAGCTAAAGTTATGAAACCTATTCAATCCTTCAAAGCGCTAAAACTCTTTAATTAAAAATTTTCCATCTCCTTCTACCGTACAAGGTAGGAAAGTTAGAAAAATTGATCAAAAAATTCATTAAAAACAAGTGTCTCGCGTCAGATCCGGTCGCGGCAATAACTCGGACACTCTTTTTTTCTTACACGCTGATAAAACTCTTCCATTATCGAAGTTGCCCTCCTTCATTCAAAGCTCCGGGTAGAGGGGAGCGCGCGCAGGATCCCGACAATCGAATTACCCCGCGCGCACTTTTAATTCTCCGCGTCTTAGCAGGGGAACTCGTTATAACAACAGTTGCCAGCAAGAGGCTCGAGCTTTGAAAAAAAAAAAAAAACAATCAATAACCCCCCGACTCTTGATCCTTATAAACCGGCGTTATACCGGCAGCGAGTTGGCGAAAGCGCCGCTGGCATACGGCTGCGAGTAGCTCCGCATAAAAAAGGAATTCTTTAAACAGATGCAAACGATGCTGGGCGACTCCAAGTTTCAAGCACCAAGGGGGTCTGGAAAAGCCTATAGATCGTCGAGAGTGAGGTGCTAAGTATCCGAGGTAAAACTTTATTTACAAAAAAGAAGCATAATCGTATATACAAGGGAAAGTGGTGAAACTCCCCAACTAACGTTGTTATAATACCCATCATATCGTTTTGAGCATGTCGTTAATTTCTCAGCATACCAGGATACTTTTTTATACATTTCAAAAGATTTGATAAACGTTGGATTAATTGATTTCGTTTACTCTAAAAAAATCTTTCTTCAAATAATTGATAACTTTGTTATTATAATACACCTATTTCTTGTTGTATCTTATTAGATCAAAATCTTAATATAAACTGAGGAAATGGTCCCAGTTTAGTGATCGTATATGAACCTAACAAATAATTCAACAGATCATTTTAGCCTACTACGTTATCTCCCATAAATACTAAAAGCGATAAAATGCAAAATTGATTGTACTCCTACCTATTTTTTACATATGAAACGGTGAAATTGTATGTAGTTCACGTGCATGCCTTGGCACACAATCGACACGAGTAAATACCAATATAATGATTATTACCATTCTCCAATCTAATATTGTATTGACTGTGATTTGTCAACAACTTTGGTAAAATACAAATGATGTTATAAAGTCGTGATAATAATGCCATGAGAATAATAGATTAGTGGATTCTAAGAATATTTTATTTGGATAAACGTCACAAGTAGTTGTAAGAAGAATAGTAAATGAAGCAACGATAACAGCACGTCGATGATTAGATTATGGTAACTCTTCATAAGCATTCTTCTGATTAGTATCACTATTAGTGATAGTCATCAATTCTCTCGTATGGAAACATTTTATAGGAAATCAAGAAGATGCGACAAAAATATTTATGTTTCTAAAGACAAACTCAAATCTATAAGTAAAAGTGCAACGCTACCTTTACTTGAAAAAGTATAACTCGAGAATATCACATCAAAGAAGATCATGGCGCGCAATCAACTTCTAGGCGTTCGACACTTAGTAAATATTTGCTGTAAATTTATTTATAAGCAAATACATTAATGGACTAGACTAATTTTGGAAACGATCGTTTAAGTAGTACAAAAACTCACTGGTCTTCCACTTCTAGAATGTACAACATAATAAGCTACATCAATTAACTAAACGTATATTTAAATTGAATTATACTCGTACATATTTATTCCCTCTTAAACTTTAAATATCTGCAAGAAAAACTGTATTGTTTATAATGAGGTAGTTATCAAACAATTATTGTGAAACTGTTAAATATTGTAGATGAAGGACTCCTACTACAATTTGCGATTATTTTTTGTGAAATAAAATGTTGATATTCTATTTATAGAATAAATTCAGCTAATAGCATGAGTATTAGCCAGAAAATGGAATGCATACATATGTCAGAAGATTATAAGCAGTCGACGTACGGTATTAATATAATAATTATTTTAGCTTGTAAATAAAATTATGCTCTTAGCTATGACTTAATTCCGTATTAATTTTACAATAATATTATTAAAAAAATTTATGTATTATAGTATAAAATATTTGCCTTAT
Source organism: Sycophaga agraensis (assembly GCA_018906755.1). Lineage (NCBI taxonomy): Eukaryota > Metazoa > Arthropoda > Insecta > Hymenoptera > Pteromalidae > Sycophaga > Sycophaga agraensis. The sequence goes on from JACCIE010000003.1 coordinate 3,426,649, forward strand.
TATTGACTAATTTCTACTGTAGAATTGCTTTCAATTTTATCTCAACAGTCCTTATTGGGATTGTGGATTCGCCTAGGGATAAGGCAAACCGAGCGAAGGGCTTAAGGGAATTTAGCCACATTAATAAATCCTTCAGCTCCTTCTTGGAACTAGGACCAAGAGGGAATAACTGTCTTAAAACCTTAAAAAAGTAGATAAAGTCATTTTCGGATTCAAGATCACTTTTCTATGATTTAAGGTGTATTAATAATTAATTATTAACGTTTCTAGTATTCTGATGGTATGTATGATTCTCCTGTAAAATATAAGTTATAAACATTTATTCTAATTATTGATGATTAAATTGTATTGTAAACTTACATATCTCTTATTCTGATTAAATTAATTCGAATAATTCAGTAATAATATTATCCTAAACTGCAGGTATTTCAAATGGTCAGTTATGCTGTCAAAGATATTATTTAATTAACAATTTCATTTCACTGTGCAAATCCTCGTGAAAATCATTATTATTATAGTTTATATAAATTACAGCTTGCTACAAAATGAATGAAACTTATGAGCTGGGCATGATTTTTTCAACCGCATTACAAAGTATATAAGCTTGCCTATTTTCCAGATTTTCTTAATACAAAATAAGTCTGGTACATTTGATAAGTTCTGTAAATATATGTAGTAAATAATAGATAACTATTATGATCATCGAGGAACAAATTACAATATTGCTCTAGGAAGATTTATTAAGATTTATTTATTTTTTAATCACCGCATCAATGTATGAGAATTGATTGAAATTTAAGATTACTGCGCGCACCTGTGAGAGTTTGCATTTTACAAAATGAAACGAATGATTAAGTAAAGCACAATGGCACAATTTATATGAGCGTTAAAGCGAGAGAACGCACGGGTAAAGCATCAATATTTCACACGCTCAGCTTCTTTGCTGCAAATTTGAATAAAACATGGGGGCAGAGCAATCTCATAAAGCAAGGGGAGAGGGGGGGGCAAGTGAGAGGCTAGGAGGCCGAGGGCACGATCCACTCAGCGGCAGCCTCGAATCATTTCGCGCATCGAAGGGAGCTTTTATTCAGGCGTGGCGCGATATCTGCATGCGCTCGATGGGCGCAGGCTCGGGCTCTCCTGACTCAAGTGAAACAGAATCCAGAGACGATAGGCCTGGAATTCGTGCTGAATATACACGAGTGCCGTTTCTCTCGAGACGCGATGTCTCGAATTTTGCGCCGAGCTACGTGCAGGGGTTGACACTCCGACATCTGCATCTAACTGCGCGAGGTCCGACCACGAAAATATTATCATGTCGCCGAGGATGATTGTTTTAGGTTAAACCAACGCTCTCACGCTACCTACAAACAGATTTAATTGCTGCTTCGCACTTTGGGTGCTGCCTGTCTTCGAATCTTTCAAATGTTTCAACATTTTCATTTTTTATCAAGCATTTATGTACAAACATTTTGGGTGAATAAGTTTAACGTTAAATGTTACAAATTTCATCAAAATAAAATATTGTTTTCAGAAATACCATTATTTTGTTTATTCGGCTTGTGCTTTAATAAATAAATTAATTCATATAGTGGGGTTTATTAAATATTTTGTTGAAATAATTTTATTTAATTTTTTAATAGATTTATACATAGATAATAGAATTTAACAGATTAAATTCGCAGTTATTATTTATGATAAATGTAATACTAATAAAGACTACATTGTTTATCTTTTAAAACAGACTAAGAATCTTGACTCCTACACCTTGTCTTTATCACATATTCTGATGTATTCTAAAAGTTACAACACTATTGCAGTATTGAGAGCTATCCTAAACATTATGCGAATTCGTTTCTCGCTTTTAAGTAGTTTGCCCTACTGTCTTTTACACTGCTTACAATTGACGTCATTTTATAAAGCTACCGTCTCACATTTACCTATAGTTGCTAACATTTTCGGAATTCTCTGCAGCGTCTTTGTTTACATCTTGGAGATTTAGTTGCTACGATGTTTATCTTTCATTCAGTTTAGCTATAAAGTGGCTGCTTAATTTGATGTAATAGTTGTGCATATAAAGCGAAAGGGAAATTATTTACTTTCTTTGTACAGAGTCATACGTAAATGAATCAAACAAAGAAGTATCATATATGCAGAGCACAGTAAAATGCATTACTAATTCTCATAAAGTATAAAAATGTTTAGACAATTTGTCTTTTACGCTTAATGTCTTCACGCTTAAGTTCCTCTGTGTAATTTTTTGTCGACCAACCGATTTAATGATATTCATTAACCGATTTAAGAATATTATAGTAAATTATGCAATTAAAATATTTAATGTTTGATTTTAAAAATAAAATTGTTTACAGTTTAATGCGTGAAAGTGAATATGAAAAAGAAGAGTGACTTTGAAAGAAGTAATGAAAAATATTAATTTATTAATCTGTAAATATTAGCGTTTGCTGAGATGTTGATTTTGGATATAATATTAAAACGTTTCATTTGCGCCGCTAACCTCTGTATAAATTGTAAAAAAAATGTATATCGATCGAATACACACATAGTAATTCTTGTACAAAAGTTGCATGCAATTTTAAAGGCGTAATAAAAAAAATGACGCAGTAGCCGCAATCTCGAGCTATACTGTGAATTTTAATTAATTGGATTAGCGCAAATGAAAAGCATTTGGATTTGCGGGAAAGCATAATGTAATGGAGCTGCTCTCGGATTGACATTTCACGTTGCAGAAGGATGGATCGAGCGTTTAATCCTGCCACTTAGTTATCAGCCTCGATATTGAACATTGAACTGGAAGGTGCGCCGCTTGTTCGTGAGGGCCTTGCCCGAGAGCAACAACGATACACAGAGCCCCGATCTAATATTTAATTAAGGCGCCGTCGTTATATCACGCATCAATGGGGATTCGATTATATCGCGATTAACGGCATTGAAGACCGCGAGGGCGCGTGCCGTATCTGCCGGGGAGTCACGCAGAGCGATAACGGGGCCGCTCAAGATGCGGATGCCTGCGAGGCTGAAAGGGAGCGTCGCCGGGCTTCCGAAAGCCAATAGCCGGGATCGTCGGTTCGGCTGGGACTCGATTTCCTCCCCTGGCAGCCTCGTCGTCTCCAATATCCTGAGGTGGGTCAATTTGCCCATAGCCAACCTGCCCCATACCCAAGTGCAAGAGGTCGTTGGGAGCCCTGGTCTCCGCCGCCGCCGCCGCCGCCGCCGCCTCGCAAGTCGAACGTCTGCACTAGATACTCGGGCTCTGCGGCCGGGTGGCTCGTTGCCCCAGTGATCTATCCGCAAGACAATTCGCCGGGTTACGATTCAGCCGGCAGGGGGACTATTGTCGTCGGTTTTTCGGCCGGGGCTCGATGCCATCCAATGGCCACTGAGAGTCTTAAATTTTTCCCGCCTTTTACAGTCCCCCGTCTGCAGGCGAAATGCAGTTTTTTAACTTCTTTATCTAGTGTAGGCGAGGGCCCGAGTTTTCGAAGTGGGCACAGGGCCGCTTGGAAAAATCCACGATCAAGTTATATGCGCCGGTTTTATTTAATACTCTTGTAGCTGTATATCAAGCTCCATCTAAGTGATTCTTCCCCGGTCGATTGTTGTCTCATTGCTACTAAAATTCAGTACTTTTTCGCCGGGGGAAAGGCAAATTTATCGATGCAATAATACCGAGAGTGTGTATTAAAGATAAGACGGGTAGATTGGTGATAATATAATTGTCAATAAATCTGTATCCTCGGAAAGAAGGATATTATCTATAATTGACTAGGAATAATAATAAAATTTCATCGCTCAGAATATTGGATCGTTATGTCAGACAATTGAATCGGCTATACCGGCATAAACTCATTGACCCACAAAATGTATGTACAAAACACTGAAAGAATACTTAATGCTCCGGGAAGATTGCACAGTCAAAAGTTGCTATCTTTCCTCCTTGTATATACGCGTGTTGTTTTCGCGTATGCAATAATGGGGCCGCTTTATAGTCATAGGGAAGAAAGCGGCAGAAGAAGCGATGGCAACGCGATAAATAGCTGCAATTTGACACTGTTCCGCCTGAAGCGTTCGTAACGAAAAACTCGAACAAAGCCGCGGGGATCGATAGACTGGCGTAGCGCGTCCCCAGAAAGACAATGTATTTTGCGAAGCGCGTAATTATTATTTCAAGCATTTTAAGAGAAATTATGCACGCCGCAGACAGGCAAGCCGAGAACTTACAGGATACGTGGGTACACGTCCGGGCGCTTTGTGCGCGAGAACAAAAAGGCCTCTGGGCTCGATAATAGTTACTCGAACGTCTGCACACTCGAGTGCCTGCGTGTTCGATGGATCATACTCGGAGAATAAAGTGGCATATACCGTTGCACAATGCTGCTAGCGCCCAAGTGCTACCTTCTGCGTGCCCGCAGTCCAGGGGGAAAAAAAAAGTTTATCCAAAGCGCGCGCTGCAACGAAACTGGTGATGCAATATTAGTACGAGCGCGCGGTTGGTTAACGAAAAGAAAAAAAAAAGAAGAAGGGAAAGAAAAGAGGAACAATCGTGCTGATAATAAAGTTTTCGTCTCTCCAGGTCTGTAAGACAAAATGATGATTAATGGCCGGCGTTGTAAATAACGCGATCCATTTGTTTGTTTGACACTCTTTACCCGCGGCTCGAGTCCAAATTTGCACAACCAATTGCGATAATGATGCGGACTGCTCGTCAAAGTAACACGCGAAAGAAAGATACGGCTTATCAGCGGGGCGCCCGTTGCCGGCGCGTCCGCCGGCGGCTCGACCTCCCCGGCCACGTTATCACCGCTGCTTACGAACAATTAACCCAATACACACCTTACCCTGTACGCGAAATCCCGACGAGCGATAAGACACGTATACGGCGCATCGAAGGGTCGCCGATCGCGAGGATCGCGCCCGGCCTCGACCGATTACCCCGCGTGAATAAATCAGCGAGGTCCCGCGTTATCATTCGGCAAAGCGTACGCGCGCATGTATCGGTGAGGTCCGTCCGGCCGCGTGTGTACAGGCGGCCGACTAACCCCCCCCCACGGGGGGGGGAGCCTCCCGCGCACTCCGCCGCTTCCGCGAAAGAGTCTATAAACCCGGGGCGTGTAAAAGGCGCGTATAGCGCGCGTCGATGCCGGGGCCGCCGGCAGCCAATGAACCGCGTAAAATATTAACGCGGGGACAAAGACCCGCGGGCGGCGCCCAGGTGTCGCCCTAAGCCGAGCGCCCGGCCTACGCGCACTTTATCCCCGAGTGTACGTGCGCCCCGCCCCCGTAAATTGGCAATCGACGCGCCCGGATTATCCGCCTCTTACCGAGGCTCGGTGCACCTGTGTCCTCCTTTTTTTTTTTGTCCCCTGCGATTGCGCGGTCACGCCTTTTCTTTTTTATTTTATTATATTATCCTTCTTTTTTTTTTTCGCCCCTTGTCTAAGCGGCCTCTTCTTGCGATTATCCTCGGAGGTGCCGGGGAATCCGCAGGAGGAATTGCGCGGTAGTCTTATCTTTTCCGTGTCGGGGGACGGCGGGGCAAACAAGGGCGTAGTTGGATAATTATACCGCAGGTGGAGTAATCGGCTGAGCAAACTCCGCGTCCGGAGGGGGTGGGCCGAGTACGCATTCTATTTATTCGCGGTCCCCGCGCGTTATTAGTATAAATAGAGTTTTCGCAGCGAAACACTTCTAATAACGCCCGCGCGGTCATAAAGTTGAAACGATACCGCGGCGAGCCCGGGCGCATGCACACACCTATATGTGTATACGCGTATAAAACGCGGCGGAAGCCGGTGTACAAACGTCATGCGCGCACTGCGTATATACCGAACAGTCGAGGCCGCCACGGCGGAAGTCCCCGGCCGATCCCCGTAAGCACTCGATCGCTCCCCCCGAATTATTCCTCGCGCGCGCCTCCTTCTTTCCCGCGGTATACGCCAATTAACACCCGGGCCGTCGACTCCTCCCGGACTCCGCGCCTTACAACCCGCCCGCGTAAACAGCGCGGCCGGATGGATTTATGGATAATGACGGGCCGGGAATAAAGGTTGATTTATCCGGGCGATATTGAATTCCTGGGGCGCGGGGGTCAGCGCACAAATAATTTTATTAAAACCATTCAGGTTGCGCGGCTGTGTACGTGTATACATCCGGGGATCGATATATAGTGCGGCTCCCTTATTACCGGGTGGGCTCCGCGGGCTCTCGCCCGCAAGACGGACGGCCGATACGGCATTCCTCGCGGGGCTCCATGTGTACATCCACACACGGGCACGTGTGCTCTCACACACACGGACACACGTAGCGCGGACTTTCGGCCGCGATAACGGCGATGAATCTCGGGGCGCAATCCGTCCCGCGGCAGGCAGCTGTGCGACTCGGGGAATATCCCGGGCCGATATGGGCCGCGGTCACGCAGCCTGCGAGTCGCGCCTGCGCCTCGCTAATCCGGCCAATCGAGGTGACCGCGGGGGCGTCGCGCGTCTTGGACTCTCCCGCCGCGGGAAGAGCCGCGCTCCCCCCGCCGAGTCCCCGGGTATAAACGCACAGGATGCACTCGCGAGTATGTACACCCTCGTCGCGCACGGAAACACACAGAGAGCGGCGGTGGCATATAATGCGTCTTGCGATCAGCTGGCGGTGGGAGTTACACGGCCGCGGGTAGTCGTCTTACCGCGTCGCGCGGACAGGATTAGACCCTGGGGTGGATAAGGTCTTTTCCCGGCCGCGCGCTAATACTTCAGCCGGTTTAATTTTCCCGATCTTTTCATCGCCGCGGGTTCGTTCCCTGGGAATTTTATTTTTTTTAATTAAGAAGAGAGCCTGTAGCGTCTGAGCGCGCCCTCGGCATCCCGGAGCCGAGCGACTCCTCCCCCCCGGAGTGCCGCGCGGCTACGGCAAATTTTTACGCGCTCTCCTGAACGTCTTTCATTGGTCTTTATTATTATTGCGCGGACGAGCCCTGGCGGCCCGGGCGCTTTAACCCCCGATGCGTGGGTGTACAGGGGCCCTCGGCACTTGGGATAAGTGCTTTAGAGCCCCGGCGAATCACAGGCAAGATGAATGGGGATGAAAGTGAAAAGTGCGCCCCGAGAATCGAGCAGAGAACTTTTCCCCGACGAGGGCCGTTGTTACGACGTCCGTACTCGCGGCGTGCACCCGCGGACGTCCTCGTTATCTCCACCCTCCCCACCCCCCTCTCTCTCTCTCTCTGTATCTCCATCTCTGCACGTACGTGCGCGCGCTATATGTACGCGCATAAATTAATTTTACGCGCGCTCGACGATGTGCACCGCACCGAGCATCCTGACCTCGACGTGCCTCGGTCCGCGCGGCCGAGTAGATAACCGGCGCGTTTGGTCAGCCGCGGCCAGTTGTTACGCCCGCGGCCGGCGCGCTTAGCAGCCGATTTTGGCAGGGGCCGCCCGCGCCCAGAAAAAAAGTGGGGGGACTTTTCCGGGCGGAAGGACAGGCGGCGCGGCCATAAAACGATTTTTCGATGAAAAACAGGCTCCCGGGGCCATTCGGCCGCGTGATCCTTAATTTCCCGTCGGCGGCCCTCGGGCTGCGGGGGCGCAATTTAGCCCCTCGCTCAATTTGCGGGCCGGGATGATGTACGCGGCGCGGAGACGCCCTAACCCCCACCCCGGTAATTGTTACCGCCTTGATGAGGAGCCCCGCGAATTTATCGGCCCCTCGCGCGCGCCGGAGATATTCCCTTTTTTTTTTTTTCCCCGAGTCCGCCAGTCGGCCGAGCGAGCCTGTAAGTAATGGCGCCGCGATTCCGGCAGACTGTGAATAATCCCCCGAGCACTGCACTCGTACGTATAATTTTTTTCCTCCCCCCCCCCCCCCCGGGCTGATATGGCTCTCCTGCGCTCGAGTGCCAATGGCAATTAAGCGTTCGGTGCTCGCGGGCCTTTCGCCCGCCGCGGCTCGGCCCGGCCGCGTCTTCCCCGCGCCGAAGCGAGTGCGAGTAAGCGCGGCTCCCGCCGAAAAAAGAAACTGGGTATCTACCCGGGTGTAGTTCCGTTTTATACCCTTGGAACCGTCGCAAGTCGAACGTTTTTAAAGCCACTTCTTAAAAAGAAAAACAAAAGAAAGCCCTCGGCGAATTGAAACTAATGGCCAGGCCTCGTGGAAAAAAATTCCATTGAAAAAAAAAAAAAAAAAAGAACGCCATTGATCTAATAAATCCCGGCGAGGTCGCGCGGAGGAGTAAAAAAAAAAAGGAGGGGCGACGAATCGTCCCCGCGACGGCAATTATCCCCGAGGCGCAGGGCGAGGGAGCGCGACCTCCGTGGAAATTGGAAATCGTAAACATCCGCATCTGCATAGGAGCGGATCGCGGCGCCCGGAGATGAGATAAAAAAGGTCGGCCCCGGCGGCGGCGGGCTCTCGGCTCCTTCGCGCGGGCTGAATTTCCCGGCTCTCTGCCGGAAAATCGGTCGAGCGGGGCCGCGGCTGTTATTGCCTCCAGGGCGGCCGACCTCTCGAAGCCCACGGGGTGAAAAAGTAGGGAAAAAAAAAGAAAGGAGAAAACGCCCGGCAGACGAGACCTCGGGGCCGCCCGAATATTGACACGTGTATATATGTACGCGTGTCGGTGATGACTCGCGGGACGTATTGGGCCGGCACGCGATTCCTCGCCGGAATACATATATATATGTATAGGTTTTTCCAATTAGGCGGGGGGATTTTTCTTTTCGGGGCTGCGTGCGAAGGCGCGTGCGTTGGCCGCTGGCCGGCGACTGAGCCGGGCTTTATAGGACCGGCTTGGCTTCCTTTGTTGCAGGGAAAACGCGTCCCCCCTTGGCCGTTTACTCCCACGGCGAGATTGGGAGAATGGAAAAGATTGACGGATCTGCGACGAAACGCCACACGAAAGGGAATATGTAAATTTCCATCCGCTTTTCCGGAGCTTCCACTCAAAGTTTATCATACTAAAGTATCCGGGTGGAAAATTACCTATAAATTTTGCTTCGGTAAGAACTCTGTAGGAACCTGTTAAGAATTTACAATTCACGTGTATTAGTTGCATTTGTACGGCAAGTGCAGGCGAGGACGCCTTTTTACCGTTCGTTATAAAGGAAAAGTATCTAAATAATAAGATTTATTAAGGATTTGCACTTACTCCTATATAGTGATAGAATAAAATATGATAAACAATCTTTATTGAGTCATCCAAGTGCTTTAGATATTTCAATAAGCCAGTTCTACATCGGTACATCTTCTTTAAGTACACGCGTTAATGCATCGCTGGCGAGGTGACGGGTTATCCGCTAATTTCTCGGGGCGACCTCGGCGAAAGGACGAAATTCCTATCGGATTGTCCGGGAGCGTTTTTCCAACGGGGCGTCAGAGCGACCCGAGAGCGGCATTGTGAGAAGGAGTCGGCTGCAGCGGGCGATCCACCGTGGAAAAGGCCTCGGAAAAGCCGGGGCTCGGCGGGCGGTGAAAGGGCGCGATATATAAAGAAGGCGCGGCGGTGGAAAATAAGAAGAAAAAAAAGAAGGAAAAGCGTCTCGCGACCCCCGGCTCCTGCGAGACAGCTCCGTCCGGACGTGGCCGCCCTCAGTTCTGCTTGTAGTAGTTGACCAGGTGGGAGACGCTCTTGGGCTCCTCGTGGGGCCAGCCGGCGCCGCTGTACCTGCAACCGAGGGCCCGTTTTGAGTCCGACTAGGGCCCCGCGGGAGGCGATCGGGGGGAGAGAAAAAAAAAAAGGGTCGCCGCGGGGGGATAATTAGCGCGGCACTCTCTTGCCGCGGCGCCGCCCGTCGATTGCGCGCGGGGATTGTCTCCCCGGCTCGTTGTTTTTCCATCCCCCGCGGCGCCGATTACGTTTTATGCTTCCGCGGGAAAAAAGAAAAGGGGAGCCTCGCTCACGAGTAGGAGTAGAAGTTGTCCTTGCCGCCGGTGATCAGCAGCTCCTTCAGGCAGTCGACCCTGTTGCCCATTATCTCAGCGTGCATCTGCTCCTTGCGCACCTGCGGGCCAAGCGGTGCGGGTGGTTAGAGTCACCCGGCGGGAGTGGATCAGCCGAGAGCGGCGGCACTGCCCCCCTCCCGATTCTTTCGAGCGTCTCGCGAGGATCTTCAAGCGGACCGCGTCGAGGAACGCCCGGCACGTCGAAGCGGCCGACAGTCAACCGAGCGATCGACCAAAAAAAAAGCTCCTTGCGGCATCCGACTCGGAAGCACTGTGTGTGTATATAGACACACAGGTGTACGCATCGAAAGCCTCGGAGAGGGGGCGAGAGCGGGGCAAAGCCTCCGGCGCGGATAATTAGCCTTAAAAGGGGGCAATGTTACTTACGACCTTCTTTGCCTTCTCGAAGAAGTTGTCCGCCTGCTGGAGCTGTAACGTTAACAGCGGCCCATTATTGCGAGCATTTCGCGCGCGCCTATTGGCTGTAAAGCCCGGGCTGGCGGCCGGGCGCCCCGCGAGAAAAAGGGGGCCGCCTATTTACGGGGGGGGGGGGGGAGGCCTCGTAACGTTATTGTTCCCACTAAAGTTAACGCATCGCGGCCTGCAATAACCGGCCGCGATGAAGGATGATGCGGCGCCCGAGCCCCAGACGAGCGCTAAACTTTCGTTAGCGGGATTAAGACGCCGGGCGATCAGCGGGCGCGACGGCCTTTTCCGAAAGGCCCCCCCCCTACCACTCTCCGCGTGTACGTGTGCGTGTGTATACGAGGGTAGGGGTGCTGCGGGGGCCGCGCCCGGCTAACAATTACAGTCCGGTTAATGACGCATTTCGCCCCGACCGCCGGGCGAAAGCCCGAATTAAATCCAATTTTATGAAATGTTCGAGAATGCTAATTAACTCGTGGGCGGGGCATTTAATCCATTCGGCTTGATCGCGCGCGCGAGCGGCCTTTTAATAACAATTTCTTTCATTAGAGCCTGCCACTGGGCCCGCGGAATAAATTCCCACGGCTACGTACATATACAAACGTGTATATATATACGTACAGACCGCGCGCAGCGGCTTATAGAATAACGATCTTGGCCTTTAATCAGCATCGCCCTCGGGGTGTTGGGAGGGGTGAGGGCAGAAGGCGCGAGTGGCCTGAATTACTATTTTCAAATTAAGCCCCACGCCTTTCCGTTGTACCGGCGCACAGAGGCCCGCGGGCGGATGTATAAGTGAATTTACAGTCGCGCGCCCACTTTGAGCATACACAGCGGCTTTGTGCCGCGCGGGACAAAAGGCCCACCGGGACACAGACCCCGGGGGCAATAATCAATCTAGGCCCTAATAAGCGACCCTCGCGTGTACGTGTACGCGCGGGATGATCCGGCGGGGCGGGGCACGGCGCGGCCTCCTTTAAAACCAGGGGGTGGGGGGGACTCACGTGCTTGCTTAGGCAGTCGTAAGCGGGCTTCACCTCCTGCACGCTGTCCTTGTGCGGGATCCTCTGTAAGGGACAAAGTTGGCCGGATTAATTGTGCAGCCGCCGGTAGTCGATCGATCCTCCCCCTATCCTTTAATCGCGGCCCCCGGCCCGCTTACCCCCGCCGGCCCGTCTGTGTGTATGTATATACGTGTACGTACCAGCGCCGTTGACTTGCACAAGTCCGTGAATTTCTTCGAGTTCACGCGGAAGCTGGTCCAACTCTGCAAAAGAAAGACGCCCGATCGTGAGGGATTTGCAACTTTTACCCGGGGACACGGGCCCGGGGGACTTGTTGTGTACGCGGGGAACACGTTTCCCTAACTACCAAGCTCTTCCCTACAAGGCACTCGCGCCCTAATGCTTTTTCGAAATTCGCGAGGTGGCTCGTTTTTAAAAAGTACACGGCTTCCTTGGACTAAAGTAGTCGCTTTAAAACGGGCCGAAGGGAAGAGGAGACGGTGACTTTTGAACAAAATAAAAATCTATTGCAGCGTAATCTTTAGACACGTGGCTTGGGAAAGATTTGTTGGCACTAGTCTGCAGTTAAAAAACTACTCTAGTGCGCCACCTTAGATGTTAACTATTACCTCGAATTATAAATGGCACTGTACCTAACGCTCGGTTAAATACCTACTAATAAACAAGCGAGTAAAAGGGCGGGAGATATATGCATGCTTCTCGTGCGCACACCGAAAACAAAAAGAAAACGTCTATGGTTGGTCTCTAGTAATTATCATTTACTCCATTCAACGTACATTCTCTGACCTTTCTTAATAATTATGTACAATTTCCAGAATACATTAGTATATTTGATAAATTTAATATTAAATATAGTCATGATTTTTTTATATTTTTCTTTAAAACAATAGATTATTTATATTATTTTTTAATAAAATATATTTAAAAAATAAAATATAAAGTTACGTTTAAAAGCCAATAAAAGACATGTACAGACATATTCAGTATTAGATGTATGGTACAAACACAGTATTAGATGTAGTCTCAAAGGACGACTAGCAACAGCACAGACTATCTATGTACTGCACACAGCAATTAATGATCTGATAACCAAAGAAAGGAAAAATAAACCTCCAAAAATAATTTCTCAACATATTAATTAATATTATACAATAAGTAATTTCTCAATATACCACGATATCAATTCTATAGTTTTTCAATATACATTCCATGTATTATTCGATGTTTAATATTGTTTTATATTATTTGTATATTAGCTAATCTTTAGAAAAACTTTATATCTTAAATACCGATTATCCATTCTAAATATTTCAATTTTATAGCAGATGCCTCGTGATTATCTGTTATTTAGTTATACAAAAACTATGGGCATTGATAAAATAACATGTTTTGGTAATAAAAAGAAATAAATATTTCATACGAATCATCGTTAGCTTTACAAACTGACATTAACAACTATTTTACGGCGTTTAGAGGTAAACATTTTGGTAGCAAAGTTGTAAATGAATTAAATAGAGTAAGGCTATTTAACGACCCTTAATATGCCAACGCTTATCAAACCGCCACTGCACGCGATAATAAATTTATGATTTTTTGCAACAACACACTTTTTTGCGGCTTCTTGCATTTTGTAATTGACGCGTGAATATAAACATGTTTGAATCGTATTAAATATATGATAATATTGCTACCGTCAAATTGACTTATCCAGTTAGTCATGCTGAAAATAACCAAATTCTTTTTGCGATACATGTTGCAGTCGCATCGTAAACTAATTATAGGAATTAGCCATGCAGTAGTAATGATGGTAATCATGGTTTTAATCCACTGGTTGGCCAATAACCCTTCGACCGAGATAACTCCAAAGCGGTTCTATTTTTCCGACTGCTTTTATTATTTCAATCTTTATCACCTGAGTGGGCATTTTAATTATCCTCGCGGAAGATTCATAACTCAAGACTTTTCACGCACGCAGGGCATAAACATTATCTGGCATTACATTTACAATCGTAAAGGGGCCGAAGTACACTTTTTTACAGTGCACTTTATATACCCTACGGGTGAAGGATATCAGAGAGGAACCATCAGTTCCAGTTCATAAAGACACCCCCGCGGCTGGGTGCAGGGGGTGGGCGAGGGCGTGTACCGCGGATTACCGACTCTCTCCTTTTGCGCCTCTCGCCTTTATTGCGACATCAATCCCAAAAAGCAAAGCCCCCCCCCCATTATGCCGCCGCCCTGGCAAAAACGCCCCGCTGAACTCACCCCTCGCGGGCGCTTTAATCCCGGCGCGAGGGCCAATGCAGCGGCCTCGAGGCTCATCTGGCCCGCGAGGTATCCCACCCGACGGCGGCCAGTGCTAATCGCGCGCGGCTGCGGCGGCTCATCCGGGGGCGAGACGCCGGCGCCATGTATGTCAACAGGCCGGCTCTATGCGCGCCCACGGGCTTGAAAGGCGATATTAAAAGTCTCGGCGGGGCCGCCGCGCCATTTTTCGCCCTCCTTTGACTGGGGCGCCCAATTTTTTCCCGGCGCCGGCCCGAGCGTGACCTTCTTTGTCAGCCGGGCTCTGTGTATATATACGTATACGAACGTCGCCCGCGCCCTCGCTCTATCTAATCTTCCCTTGATTCGCACTCGCGCTGCCATTGTCTCCGCTCCCTTATTGTGCATTTGTTTAGCTGCGGCTTATGAGTTGCGCGAAAGGGTAACCAGTGCGCGCCGGCCGACTACTGCCGTTCCCCCGTTTCATTCGGTCTCGGCGCCCCGTCGCGGCGGCTGGCTTTATTAGTTTTAAGAATGTGCAGCGAGTGCCGCGAACGTTTCTTTGACGCCCTACAACGCTTTTACGCCCGGTTATTATTTTTATTGCGCCCAGGCATTTATAAAGTTTCATATATGCGCACGATTGTCAGAGTCAACAACTTTTTCTTATTTTATTCCAATGGAGATTTATTGTTTATTACTAATTAAATGTAACAATGCCTTTTAAGCGCTTGTAGAGTAGGTTGATATTTTTACTGCATACTGTTATAAACATCCTAATCTGATTGCTAGCCAATCTAAAATTATATGGGAAAAGCATTTTTCCTAATTCCTAACATAATCGTTAAAAATAATCGTTACGAAGTTAAAATTTTAACAATTTAAGAAACTTATAATTTAATTATATATTAATGTATTTAAACCTGATAATGTGAAATATCTTTCAATTTTCAAAGAAAATTAAATAAATATTATTCTACATTAAAATTCCTCACCGCGCATAATATCTATAACAACTATCGGGGTTTTCTCGGATCAGAACGGCGTATCTTCAAACGATGTACAGGAATTTGAAAAATTCAGATTATCGATTTGTTTTGACATTAGTTATATAGTATCTAGCTATTCTTTATATAGATAGGCTCCTTATCACTTAGTAATTGTTCTACAGTTAGAAATATTAAAAATTAAGGTATAGCCTAAGTTCATGTCTTCTTAATACTGCTTTTATTATCAGAGGTTATAGAATTATAAAATATATACTATCAATTATCATCTACAATTTATGGAAATTCTAGAAAACAAATCAATTGAATTAAAGTTTATGACATGATCTGAACCGCAAGCATTCGAACAGATTTAAATGTCATTCGCATAGAATGACATAATTTTGGATTTGCATTTTATATATTTATTGTTCGCTAAATTTAACAGTGGGCGCTTTACACAAATAATATGTAAAATTACTCATTAATAGAAAAAAATATTGTTTATACGTGCAAATAACATGTTACAATTCTATAAATAAATTGTAATTAAGTATATGTTTATAATAATATCAAAATGGAATAATTAAGTATGACGAATGAATGTGAAAATGTTAAGCTAAGTTGCATAATGAAAGTTTGTTCGGTGAGAAAGTCAAACGTAATAAATTTTCTATGCATAATTAATAATATTAATAGAATCTGTTACGTATTATTTTTCAACAAAGCTATGTACACAATAATGCTATATTCATAAAAATGTAATAATATTAAAGTACCGTAAACCGTGGCATTAGAAAATTACATAGTATTACAAAAAAACTATTAATGAGTGAATTAGTTAATTATTATAGAACATTGCTATTTTTCATTAGATTAAATAATCTCTCAACAGAAAGTTAATGGGAGGAACCGACTCAGATGTGAACAATTAATTAGATTTGTTCTAGTCACTTGCTAAAACGCTGCTAACAAGCTGGCGAACGCAGAGTAATAAAGTGGGAGAGGAGTATGCGTTTGTCTCTACTTGTGTGTAGATTTCGAGCGTTGAAGCATGCTGTCTAACGAATGTAAAATGTTACCAGAAAATGATGAAATTTTCCAATTTCAGTTTATCAAATATTCGTTTATAAATCATTTAAGATTATATTAAACAATCTTTATATGAATTAGAGCGTATAAAATGTTTTCTTCTGGTAATATTTCAACTATAACAAATCTGAGCCTTGAATCCAAATCTTCCGGTTTAAATAAATGTATACGACGTCGAAGGTAAAGTTTTAATTCCTTTCTTATTCAGATAACGAGAAATAACTTCTTGTCATAATTGAAAGATCTCTAGAATGACAATAGCTCTTGCTTTTCCGAAAACACGGAAAGAAACGTTGAATTAAATCTAGTAAAAGGAACGCCTGACGAGAAAATAAAATTCGCGTTCTCTTCACGGGCAATAATTTGTGGTTTTATGGGGCTAATAGGGACTCTAATTACACATTTAAAATCACAAGCTTAGTAAAAGCGGAAAAGAACATTTCGCAGCGATAAATGTTTCATCGTTGGGTGTTAAAAATTAAGTATTGTTTATTAATGGGGAAGCCCAGTGGTGTCCATTAAGGCGGAGTCGTGCAGAGGGGGCGGCTGGGCCGCGCGAGCATTTTTTTTTCGAAAGTAACTTTGTCTACAAAAAATAAAAGGCGCGTTTATGGCCCATCTCGGGCATTATTTACGATAGTTTTAAACCCCTTCAAAAACTATTTTTCCCCGGCCGACGGGGCGCAGTAAAGGCCGGGGAACAGTCGGCCGGAGGGAGACAGAGAAGGGCGGGCGCGAGGCCGCCGCGGCCCGGCCGAAAATAAAGCGATAAAGACCCGCCTTAAACGTCGAATGCACCGACGCCGCGCAATCTCGGGCCGCCGGAAGAAGCCCCGGCCCCTTTGTCCGCCCGCCGCCGGCTCCCAAGGCTCTTCGTCGCGGGCCGCGGCTTGTAAGCCCGGCCAAATATGACGGCGACGTCGGGCGGATCCGCCGACCTTCCGCCCTGTATTAATTGGGCCGAGGCCCTCGAGGGCGCGTTTTTTTTTTGGCGCTCGGTACGGCCGCGGTTTGGGACGAGCCGCCTGATCTCCCGCCCGGTCCACTCGCGCGCCCTCCGGGGGGCTTATATTCGTGCCTGGACGGGGAGGCGAATAATATTTGCCCGGGGAGCCGTCGATCGATGTCGTCGCGCGAGGCTTTACAGCGGCCTGGCTGTTTTTCTAGCTGGGCTTCGCGGTACAAGAGTCGCGGGGTTGCGCCCCGTCGGAATTACTTACCGACATGGTGTACGTTGCGACCGCCAGGAAGAGAATGAAGGTGATGCCTGTCATGGCTCCGCAATAAGGCCCGAAGCGGAACAAGCCTCTTAAGTATCTGTCCGTGACGAGAAAGTTGTAAATCTGCAAGTACGTGCTTTCGTTTAGGCCGAGGTGGCAGGCTAGCGTTTTACACGGGGCTATTTTCCCTCTTATTGGAGAAAAATTTAATAAAAATTGATGAATGTCCTGAATTTGAATAAGCGGGTTATTTTATACTGATAAGGTTAAAGGTGAGTTCGGAGATTCTAACCTAGCGCTTCTTCTCCTACTGGTAATAACCAATTCTAAGGAGATTCGCTCGACTTACCACCGATTTGAAACCGAATCTAGCGGTGCGATAGTATTTATGCAGTCGATTGTCGTCCATCTTGCCTTGTTTTATCTGGAATTGTTTTTTCCTTTTGTCACGCGGGTAATTTACTGTTATCCAAACGTAAATAGATCAATTTCGGAGGGATTACAGGATGTAAAATTTGACAGGTCGGAAGGGAAGTAAGAAGCAATGACAAGATGAGACAGAGGTAGATAAGAATAACTGCCTTACGGAAATGAAGTGCCCGCGCAATCGATTACACGGGGAAAAGTAATAGTCGATGTGCTTGGAGAAAAGTAAAGTATTGATAGTATTACATGTGAACGATAGTAGGCTGTAATTATCGAACCTATAATTAATTATTTTATAATTATTTAAATTTTGGTTCGTGATAGTGCGATTAGTCTTTATTTACATATTTTTATCATTTTATTTTTAAATTATTAATTATTTAACTATGTTAATAACTTTGTTTGTATAAAATAATTAATAATAAATAATAATTTCATTTTATGACGCAAGATTTTATATTCTTTTGGTATTTTCACCGTATGCATTTATTAGTTTGAAATAAATATTGATTTAGCGTTAAACATATATATCCTACAATTTTCATACGTTTTTATTATGATAGATATGATTTATTTTTCTCATGTGTCACTCTAGTGTTAATAAACAGCCTAGTTACAGTCCATTCGAATCATGCACATGTAATTATGGTTTAGTTTGTGTGCTGCTGAATTTCTGTTAATGCTTTCTGCATTCGGTGTACATATATGCCTCGAGAACGATAACTTTCAATTTGTATAATTTATAAGCAACAAAGCAGGCAGGAGTAAAATACCATAGCGATTCTTTATTTCGTTTTAAAGATGCAAATAATATATGGTTACTTTCGTATTCTACATGAGCTGGCCACCATTAAACCTTAAACTGACATTAAGTACAAATAGGCAGGTATGAAAAAGAAAGATTTGCAAAAAGAGAGAAAAAAAAAAGGAATACAAGAGACCTTATAAGCCGTACATACTAAAGCATCCGAGGCTTTGTAGTAAAATCATCGATTAGCCTCTTGCGATTCGTGCGGGTTACACACAGCGCGCTGCGGTCACGTCAGCTTTAATCAATAGTTATTTAAGACGCACGCTAGGCTCCCGGACGCAAGCCGCCCTCGAATCATGACAATATATTCTTAAATTAATCCGCCTACAAATCCACTTAAAATCATACCTAATAAAAGCGAGCCTAATAAACGATATTGAAACGGAAAGCCCTGGCCCGGGCCGAGTATCTCCCGGCGCCATCGGACCGCGGGCTTATATGCACACACGCGGGGGCGCAAAACCTCGCGGCGGACCCGCCAGCATTACGCCGGCAAAAAGTACTCCAATTAAGAACGGAACAAAGCCGCGCGCGCGCGCGATTTTAATTAAAGCCGGCCCTCGCCAATTCCCACAATAAAGAAATCTCCGCGGGCCTCCCGGCAAGAGTCGGAGCGAGAGAGAGAGAGAGCGAACGCGGAAGCCGAGAGATATATATATGTATAATACACACCGGGGGGATGGCGCCCGACGCCGACAAGTTGAGACAGATTTTTCTTTTTGTTTTTCGACCGCCGATCCCCCGGCTGATCGATCGCCGCCGCGGGTAAACAGACGCGCGGCAGACCGGAAGCCCCGGCCGATAAATAATTCCGGCGCCTGCGCCCACCTCCGTACCTGTGTGTGTATATATATGCATGTATGTATGTATATACAGGCACCGAGCGGCGAGTGCCGTCGTTAGGAATTGATGCGCGGATCAAGCGGCCGGAGACAATCGGCCGCCGCCGCGGGATTAAGGTGAAAGAGCGATCGGCGTCTTTAGCTCGCGCGCTCGTTGCAACTTTGGATTCCGGGGGATCGATCGATACAGACACACACGCGCACACATATACGTGCTCGCCGCTTCGATATAATCGCGGAGAGCGATATACGCGGGGCAAGTGTATAGGAGCGCGCTCGATAAGCGGCGCATGCAGTCGTCTTACGAAACGGCCCGCGGATGTAATTGCATTATTCATGGGCGCGGAGTCGGGGCGCGGGGATGAAAAGTCCCGGGTCGCGCTCTCGGAGGCGCAGGCGGTGGGGCGCAGAATGTTAACTGCGCTGCACGTATGGGGGCTAACTACGCACTCGGCTAATTCCGGCCGATTAGCAGCCGCGCATTATTCATGCGGCCGCGGGGGCCATATTCCCGGGGAATATGCCTCCAATCCGACTTTGAGTGATTTGGCCCGCGTCAAATGTTGCGCGGCCCTCCTCACTTATTTAGCCCGGCCCCGAGATAATCGGCCACCTTCCCCCTTCCCCCCCCGATCATGTGCACCATCGCGCGGCCGCGTTAATTATTCACCGTCGTGCAAGAGGCGCGGACTGGCCTGATAAATCGACGCGGGCCGCGATCGCCCCGGGAAAAAATGGGCCCCGGGGCCGTGGCCCCCGCCTTTAAGTTCACGGGGGGAAAGCGATGGAGCTCACCGGCTCGCCGTCGATTCTTCCCGCTCAATTGCCCACCGTGTGCTCGGCTAACTGTATGCGTAGGTATCGCGCGCCTTCCCGAGACGCGATGCCTTTCCGATTGGCCGAAATACTCGGGGAGAGCGTTTTATGCTTGGTTTTTCAAACTTTCATGCGACCGCGTACTGTTCTCGGCCGAGGTGTAGAGCACAGTACACGCTCAACCTTTTACGCGCGTGAATTGTTAAAAGGTTAACGTTTGCAGTTTAATGCAGTTAGTCTTTTAAAAGATATAACATGTTTCACTCAGCCGTAGGAGGCACGCAAACATTTTTACTCGGGGAATCAGTGCTTCGTTATTTTTTTTTCTGCAATGCTTGTCTTTGATTTGGTTTAATAATTGATCGTCTTCGCTCAATGTGTCGTGAATTAAGTACGAATTACGTAGATGTATAATTTCCATAACAAAATAATAGAAAACAAAACAAGTGAAGCCATGTGGATGCATCAGTTTTCTAACAAACTTGGCGCCTTTCACGCATTGAACAAAATTTTCCGTCCTCTCGCTCGGTACCAAAATTCAATAACCTTACATTTTTTTAGGCAAATTTATGTTATCAAACAGCAAGAACACTCATTTTTTAACTAATTAACCTTTAATAATGTGCGATAAAAGTAAATGTTGCTGCAAAAAGAAAGCTGGCCAAGCGGACCCAGCAGTTGTCAAAAAACTCGAGGAGGAGTATGGAAAATTTATCAACGTTCAGAGCGATTCGCTCCTCAAGAAGTACCTTACGTGTAAAGTCTTCGACAAATTAAAGGTAAAAAGACGTCAAAAATTATAGCGAGCTCTGCCTTTAGCGGATGTTGACGTTTGCCTTTCTAACCTCATTGTGAACGTTAACGTCAAGCACAGTACGTTACGGCGAATATCAGTTGCAAATCTTTATTAATCCAAATTAGCAAACTGCCTTATACAAGTTAGTTACAGCAAATCTACTAAGATTCCCGGACTTGTTAACGCAAAACTTAATAAATCCTAATAATAAAACTATTTCGAAAGCGCGCATAAGCAGCGGCTAACAATGCTTTTTCTAGTATTGCCTGGACGAGCGGCTGTCTTGAACGGCGCAATACGCATTCCTCCCGCTGGAATTCCAGCACTAAACGCCCGCGAGTCGACGTTTTACGAGCAGGGCAGATCCCCTTATCAGCGAACAATTCATTTTCTGACCCCCCCGTGCCCCGGCCTGCGCGATCGCGAGAGCTTGCGACAAAACGGCAAAAGGAAAAGTGCGCCACTATAAGCGAACGGAAGAGCGCGGGGGAGGGTAGGGGGTGGGGGGCCGAGGGAAAATGCGAAGTAGAAATAAAGGCAAATGAGGAAGGCAATCTCCGGGCCGGGTGCGCCCCTTCCCTGGAAGAGCGAGTGGGGCGGAGGCTGAAAGATAAACTAACGGATCCGTCCTCCCCAGACGCGCAAGACGCGCTTCGGATCCACCCTGATGGACGTCATTCAGTCGGGGCTGAAGAACCCGGACTCGGGGGTGGGCGCCTACGCCCCCGACTCGGACGCGTACACCGTGTTCGCGGACCTCTTCGACCCGATAATCGAGGACTACCATAAGGGCTTCACGTCG
Organism: Sycophaga agraensis; assembly: GCA_018906755.1. Classification (NCBI taxonomy): domain Eukaryota; kingdom Metazoa; phylum Arthropoda; class Insecta; order Hymenoptera; family Pteromalidae; genus Sycophaga; species Sycophaga agraensis. Next base: position 3,448,101 of record JACCIE010000003.1, read on the forward strand.
GCGGACGTCCACCCGAAGCAGGACTGGGGGGAGCCCTCCTGTCTCCAGGCCCTGGACCCCGACAACAAGTACATACTCTCGACGAGGGTGAGGTGCGCCAGGTCCCTCGACAAGTACCCCTTTAATCCCAAGATGACCAAGGACCACTACATCGAGATACAGGAAAAGGTCAGATGATATCCGCTGCCAACTGCTGCGAGAGATATTTTTCGCTTTTACGTTCTGCCTTTCTTTTGTTTTCATATTTTTTTTGCGAAATAAAGTCGAGATGGATGCTCCCGGCTAGAGAAACTTCGAAGTTGCCTTTGCATCGGTTTCTTGCTTTACCATCTTTTATTTTAGCGCGGAAAATAATTCATATGCAAATTTCGAACATTGTTCTTTTTCACAAATCTACAATAATAATGGAATCAATTATAAATGAAATGTACAGTTAGATACTTTTTATTAATTTTCATATATTCCAGTGAATAAATATTTTAACAATATGTAGCTTGCTTTTCGTAAATAACAATATTATATTTTAAAGGTACTTTACATTTTACGACTTTACTATTTTTACCCATCTTATAATTTATATATTATTTATCACTCTCGAAAGTTGTTCACATTGTCTTAAGGGTTGTTAATTAAATATACTATAATAAAGCGAAATATTGTAGTTAGTCGTCACGGGGATTTAGTTAATCTTTAATATGCTGCATATTTATTATTGCTTTATGACATAAAATCAGTGATTTATGTAAATCAAATATTATGCTTCGATATAGGTTAGTATATTACGTATAACGTACGTGGAATGTTTCAATGTTGTGATAACTAAAACAATTTCACATAGAATGGAATTCTCCAGATTTTAAAGCGAATTTCATCAATGGAAAGTTTTGTAACATATTTCAACGACTTGATTATACTGATCATTCTCCACAGTTGTATTTAACCTAATTTCAAAGGATTAAATTCTATAAAAGATTTTAATTAAGTTTAGGTACCGATTAATATGGTTATCCGTGATTTATTGTTTAAATGGTTGAGCTAGTAATTTCAAGTATAATGTTTGATATTTCACACTGAAACTATGCAATTGAAAAACTTATTATAAAAAATAGAGTTATAAAAAATCTTTCAATAACATATTTTATCATTGGGTTCGAAAAAATATTTTACAAGAGGTTAGTATATCATTTAATTTTTGCAAGATAGATCACATTCAATTATAGATTCGCGCAGACAAGAAAACAAGACTTTTTTTAGATTAATGCATTGGGTAAGTGGAAGAAATCTTTGTTAATTTCCGCACCGTTGAAACCGTTTTCTCTATATTAAAATCATAGGGTCCAATCTCACTTAAACGAAGTATTTATCCGTTTCTCTCTTTTACCCGTACCCTTTTTCTTCGTTTTCCTGTTCTCACCCGTTTACGCACTACTTCTCATTGTCCATTCATCGCGCGCCGTATATGTACGTGGGGTGGGAGTACGATTGTTGCAGGTGAGCTCGCGCGTGAGCTTTTCCACCCTCCCAGCGTTTCGTTCCCCCTTGCCTTTTTACTTTCATTCTTGTTTAAAATTTTTTCCCTCCACCCTGCTCTTTACGCGCGAGATTAAAGACGAAAGAGCGGATGATGTTTTGATCTTGACGAAAGGAGCCTTCTTATCTTTAATGGCGTACCTCCATCTCTCTCCCTTTTTTACCTTTGTTTCTAGTACTTTCCTTTTTTCATTTTCTTGAGTGACACGGAGCTTTCGAGGGGTTATGCGGTTTTCATTCTCAGACAAGAGCGCACGAGCTTATGGCAGTTTCTCCGGAGCAGATTAAAGTTAAGGAAGGTTGTTGGGACAGCGGTAAAAGAGTAGGAATCAGTGCTGATAAATTAAACGAAACTAGCCCAAAGTTACTCACGAGAAACTGACTTAAACTTTTTGAATTTTGAACTTTTTTCGCTCTTTCGGGGCATAAAATTCCGACGCGTCTCTTATGTCATCCAGGTAAACTCGAATTTCCTTTCTATATGTACACTTTAAATACATGGATCCATTTGTTTTTTTGGTAGCTTTCTGGAGCTTTGAAGAGCCTTGACGGACCCCTAAAGGGAGAGTACTATTCCCTCAAATGCATGGATAAGGAAACTCAAAATCGGCTGATCGACGAACACTTTTTGTTCAAAGAGGGGGATAGATTTTTGCAAGCTGCAAAGTCTTGCGAGTTTTGGCCAACCGGTGAGTGACAAGTCAAAAAATTTTATATCCTTCTCCAAGAGCGCGGGAAGCTGTCCCGAGAACTCCAACTTTCCTTCTGTGTATAAAACGCTCTTGGTGATTTCTCTCTTTCCTATCCTTCTCTTTCTCACTCCGAGTCCACTTTTTCCGCGGATCGGATCGTGCCTTACCGTCCAATCTCCCACCAAGTCCTTTTTGATCTCGTCGTTTTTCTTCGTACGCGTGGTTAACGGGTAACAGTCGATCTTTCATTTTGTTTTTTCGACAGATTTTTTCGTCAAGTTTTTACATTTTATGTCAATCTTCTTCAAAGTTTTATGGTATAAAATGAAATGCAAAAATGTTGCTGGTAATTGTATGCAAATTTTTAGTAGTCATAAGATGTATTACGTACTATATTTTTTTTATTGCCTGATCATAAAAATTAATATAAACATCTATATGCATTACGTATATTATATTAACTATGAAAAACAAGGGTCACATTATTTAATATCAGTTATTCGTAGGTATATAACTACGTATAACTTTTAGTTTTTAGTTACAAATAATCAGAATCAATCAAGTTAATATTATATTTTCAACTTTATATTTAACAAGAAAATACCAGATATCTAATGAAACAATTACTGAAAATTTTCCAGCTGCCAAGATCAATGTTGTTACAAAACTATATTAACTTTTGTTTAATAAAGATGAGATTTCCATTAGACAATTTATGATTAAGCAACTTATGACTGATTAAAAATAACTTTATAAATTTATTTAAAGAAGTTCAAAATTTAATATAGTAGATAATGGTAAAAACTTGTTTTCATGATTATCATTAATTCACATTATTGGGTTTCATAATAAGCTACTACGAATCTAATATTGCGATAATCTATGCATTTTGAACGAAATTAATTGCATATGAATAATGTAATAAATGGTCTACCTTTTTAATCGACTCCAGACAAGTTTGATTCGGATACGAGTTTAACGATTACTTTGCCACATAGTTGCGCAGATCGTTGAATGAATAATCTCAACTTCACTAAAAGTGATTCCTTCTTTTAATTTCATCATAAATTAAAGTCGACGGTCATTCTGCAGATTCATGAAACAAGTCTTGCATAAATTACCTCCGTGATGATTCGAGCGGCATCAAATCGACTTTGCAAAAATTAATCCAAGAGAAAAACAGAAAGAGGAAAAAGCTTCCACGTCGCGCGCTTCATTCACTGCGGGCCCGCAATAAAAACGCTCGTCGTTCCGTCACGAAGACAAAATGCGACGCGGTCCCGCCGGACGTGTCGGCCTTGCCTCGTCCTCCTCCCTGGACCATTTCATTTTTCCAACCGGCCTTTCCTCGAAACAATCGCCCGAGCCTCCCGCCGTAATTCTCGATCGTACGGCCACTCGCGAGCGTAACCTCCCAGCGACAACGGCGGCATGCACGCGTCGTTGCTTGTTACCTCGCCTGCTTATCTAGCTTCGCCCCCTCGACCTTTTTCTCCTAGCGCGTCTCGCCGGGATCCAAATTTTAACCGAGTAATCGAGTCACCGAGCGACAGACTCTCGGGGATGAGGAGTGGAAAGTACGAGGGGACGGATTTTTGGCATTCGGCGCTCCCTTGAGCTTGTTAACCCCCCGAGTCCTGGGGAGCTTTCGCGGAGCATTTCTTATTTTTCTCTTCCCGCGCTGAACGTGATGCTTTATTTTACTTTTTATTCTTCATTTTCCCAAGTGGAAAGTTCAAGGAGAATCGTTGCAAATAATGGAGCGAAGTAATGTAATAAGCGAGATTGTAAAGTTGGACGCAGTAAAAAAACAGCGTATCGAAATATACAATTATTGAAACGGCTTTGTGACACAATAAAGGCACTCCTTGATGCTAGCAAGTAAAGAAAGAAAAATTATTGAACTCCTGCTAAAGTGGCAGGAAACTTGAGACGCTTGACAATATCCTTTTGAAATCTTAATGCAACTCTCCTGTTGGATGCATGGTTACTATTACATTTGCAATTAAAACAGTAGATTGCAAACTGTTCATCATTTTGACAGAGTAATCCAGACGAACGTCGGTTAATGTCTTTTACATTAATATCAATTGCGGTAGAGTAAGAAACTTTGAAGAAAATACATTTTATAATCAATGGTAATTCAAAATTTAGCGTCTTCTAACCTGTCACATTTATGCGATGAAAGATATTTCTGAGAGAGACGTTGATACCGATGAAATTTTCCTTTATTTTAAAAAGCACCTTTATATGATTATATCAACGGCATATCTCATAATGGATTTAATAATGTCTCGTAGGTCGAGGCATTTTCTACAACAAAGAGAAGACGATACTGGCGTGGTGTTGTGAAGAGGATCACCTGCGGCTCATCTCGATGCAAAAAGGTGGCGACCTACCGGCGGTTGTCGGTCGCTTGATCACCGCTTTGCGGAAACTCGAGTGCAAAATCAAGTTCGCGCGACACGAGCGCTTTGGATTCCTCACTTTCTGCCCGACCAATCTAGGCACGACCATACGTGCTTCTGTTCATATAAAATTGCCCAAACTCGCTGCGGACATGGCGAAACTAAACCAAGTGGCTGACAACTACAACCTCCAGGTGCGTAATCTTAACTCTCATGGTGCTTGCTGTCGGCAATAAAGGCATCTAAGTCATCTCCTCGTTGCAGGTAAGGGGTACGAGAGGCGAACACAGCGAGAGCGAGGGTGGTGTTTACGACATAAGCAACAAGAGGCGACTAGGCCTCACGGAATTCGACGCTCTATCCGAGATGGGCAATGGGATCTCCGAACTGATAAAACTCGAGGAGAGCATGTGAGAGTTAAGCGTTAGCTCTCTTTGTGCCGAAATCGTCGTCCTCTCCATCCTTTCTCCCTCTTTATCAGACCCCTCTATTACTTTGTGTCTCACACTTTCTATGCTTGGCCTCACGAGTCACGAGCAATCGATTTCATTTCTTCTCATTGCATTGTTCTGCCACCCAAGGTCGCGCGCCAAGCAGCAATTCAAATAAGTAAAAAAACTTCTATCAAGACAAGTGCAAGTTTCTAGAATTTATTCGAAAATAAATATTTGTAGTAAATTCGAAAGAAATAAAACCTTTCAATATATTTAAGGTATTTATGAGCATCAAGTTGTTATGTGCTACTATCCTTTAACAATTGTGCTAGAATATAAAAAAAATTAACGATAATAAAAAAAAATAGAAAAATACATTTTAAAAAATAAAAAAAATTTTTAATTGAATTATTTAAATTAAATATTCTTTTTGATAGAACTGTATTCATTGCACAACGACAAATATTATAAATTATTGTGTTTTGAAATTCGGTCGAAAGATTTCAATGAAAAATTTGTTTTTATACATAACTCGTCAACTTTTATATGTAATATTTATACTTACATTAGAAACTTATACTTACTTATACTTATAGAAACAATATTATACCCAAAAAGGTTGTGTATATTATAATTTACTATACATTTTTTTAAACCCAAGAAAGTTTCTATATATTTGAATAAGTTTATATAGCATTTAACTGAAGTGACAGGAAACAAAAATTTACACACTTTTGGTATCCATAGTATGTAGAAAAAAGTAGAAAAAAGACAAGAGCGTAACAGAGTTTCAAATATTTCTCAATCTACTATTCACTTAGAGTAAACACTAGAGTTAAAATTTGACCCAGTAATGATGACGACCGACGCTCGCGTAAAGTTTCACGCTTGAACAGAAGCTTTGCCCAGACTGGAGGAGCACTAGACTCTTCAGCTGCTGTAGCCAGTAGAGAAAATGATGGCAGGGACATCGCTTCTCTCCTTTCTGAGTAGGAGAGAAAAGAAGATTGGATCTTACGCTGATCGTGGAGGTGGATAAGGAAAAGGGTGTGACTACTTTCTTGGGGATAGGTAAACAAGATCCAGAACCGGCGATGTATCTTTCGAAAGGACTATTGGCCTTTCGCCATCTAGAAATCATTGATAATTCTTGAGTGTATCATAAGATATGAAAATAAATCTTATGTGTTTAGGTATGTTTTTTCTTTTATCTTATATTACGTGATTTTCAAAGATACGAATACTGGACATGATTACTCAAAGAAATTTGTTAATAGTTTTAAGAGTTAAATATGTTACAATTAAATACCAAATCGTAACTTGATACTTTCTAAACTTTATCGGTTAAACTTAGTTTTCGATTAGAATTCTTGTAAGCAAAGTATTTTGCGGTGCATAGTTTGGCTTTCATTCAATCATGGTTGAGTTGTACTTTCAAATAGTATTATCTGGTTAATTATAATTCTTAACTCTAGATTTCTAATATATTAATTAAGTACAATACCCATCTTATTAATATCTTAAACAAGAATATTATAAAGATTCTTCTGTGTTGAAAACTGTAAAATATAAAAAAGAAGAACTATAAACTAACGTGAATTCTTTAATGAACACAAGAGCGAGTTTGTATCATACTATAACGTCGTAAGATTATGAAGTTCGCTCACGGGATAAAAATGAGCGCACAAACTACTTGTACATATCTTTCTTTCTACCCATAGTTACCATTACTCGAGGTAGTGCACGTATGTACATGGTTAATTGGATTGATTTCTTGAGACTAACAGATTCATGAATATTACTTCCATAAAATTACTAAAGATTGCAAAGAATTATATCATCAAATTAGATTTTAGAACTTTTTATAATCATTGTGGTCACCTCTTTATTTCTAATTTAAATGTTTTATTTGAGCAGTTTGTAATTTTGCTAACTCTATATGCCTGAAAAAAATCATAATTATGAATCTGCAAGAGTAAAAAATATTGCATCTAAGTGCAGCATTTTCAATAAAAAAAATTGCAAATGATTTTCAAAATTTGATTTATAATATATACAAACTTGTTTTATGGTGTTTATAATAAAAGTCTGGCAATAAATTCTTGGAATCTTCTTCATATTTTTACAAGAATATTGATGATTTACGCGAACATTAAATGTTGCAGCAACTCTGAGAAAGGGCTAAAGATTTCTCCTCTCCATTCCAATTATGCTGTGTTTTTCATCGAATTTACACGCATTCATCGATATTATGCATAACTATTTTTATAAAGTATACCCTGACTCGTGTATACTTATTATTCCTCATAATATACTTTCGTGACTTTGCGGGTCATTGATTTCTACGTGCTATAGTAAGGCGAGATTTAGGTCCTGTGCCTGTATAATCCGAGATATAGGATACCATCCGGTTTCGGGCAATTCAATGTGCTCCAAACATAGCCCTGAAAATGGTTGTCAATTTTTCGGAAACCGATGTAGCTCCATCTCCTCGATGCCGAGAGGAAGGTTTTCCTCGCAGTAAAGAATGATTTCTGGACCCCCTCTTACTTCCTCTTCTCGGAAAGATGCGCGCTGTCTCATGTATGTAACTCGAGGAACTATGCTGCAGGAACAAGGCCGCGGTGGTGCCCGCAGGCGCTTCTCATTCCCTCTCTATTCCGGCCCAGTTTTATCTGTGCCGCAGTAGCACCTCATGAATAGCTATATTCCCTTTCCGTCACGTGGCATTCTTCGTGCCCATGCCGTTTTATTTCAATATAGCTGCCGCCTGCATTGAGGGTGTGCCTTTTCGTTTGCACCGATACTCTTCTTTAGTTGCGTGTTGGTCTGGAGGAGTTGTGAGCAAGGATCCTGATGGATCTTTACTTAACCGTGCGATGCTCGGCACTATATGCCTCGAGAGGCCCCTCACTGCGCACTCTTTCGAAAAAGTATAAAGAGTATACGAGAGTTCGAAAAGATGTACTCCGAACGCAAATTGGTGGAAGGGGGCAGTGGATTAGGGAGCTCGGGCGGCGCGACGGCCGCCGTCCGGCAAGCGAACGGGCCAGTGGTGGGAGAATTAATTAAATAATAACTATAAATAAATATTAAAGATACGTGTGAGCATGCGTGAGGGCCGTAAGACTCGAGAGTCGTATACTCTTTGAAAAATCAATGTACTCCCGAAATCCTCCGTGTCCTTTAGTATACTCTTTGAACTCCTCCCACCACTGGCCCATTCGCTCGCCGGACGGCGGCCGCCGCGCCTCCCGGGCTCCCTATTCCACTGCCCCCTTCCACCGATTTGCTTCCAGAATTCATTGAAAATTTGTCGAAAACAATTTCGGAAAAATGTGGGGAGTTCAGGAGAGTACAGAAGAGGATTACGGAGTTTTATTTCCTGTACTCAGATTGAGCGGCTCCTCGATATGCCTCAACTATGTCGCTGTCAGATCTCATCATCTTTTCCTGGTCCAGCTCGCACTAATAGGCTATTTCTTTGCGGCTCGTTGCAGATGTTGTCGCTGCAACCGACGCAGGTGGTATCTTGTGTACGTCAACTGCTGACTGCACTGGTGACTCTTGAAAACGTGTGCTGCTTCTTAGGAACATTAGTACTCTATTATTGTTTTTTCTGCACGTATCTCAGGAACTCTCCACTCAGTTTTTTAAAAAATAAACATGTTTGTATTTTTTTAAAGTAAATTTTATCTTGACGACCGTAACATTCAAATTTCCAGGAATTGGATCTCAAATATTTTAAAAATATTTATAAGAGATTGATTAAGAATTAACAAATCAAATTGTCTTGTTACATGATATTATAAATTTGTTATTTCATTTTTAGATTGATATTTGAAAAAAACTGCTCTAAGTTTTCTTTTTTGTACATAATAACTTAGAATATTTTTTATTGAATATAATTTCTCAATATGACCTTTCAAGCGTTATTTTTATCGCCTTTTTGAGATTTTAAATTAATACAACTATTAAATATTCCGCTTTCAAGATCCTACGGCATAATGTACCACATTGCTTAAGACCTAGAGAGAACCAAGTAATGTTATGTGTTATGTGTTCTGTGTAGTTATGTGTTCATTTTTCAATGTTTTGTAAAAATTTACAAACAATAAAATATTTATCACACCTATCTCTTTTACTATAGTGTATACTATGTGTTACATATCGTTTCTGATCATGTTTATTGGACTTGTTAGTAATTGTTTATCAACGCACTAACGTTACGATATTTTGTGTAAATGTGTAATCCAATATCTATACTAGTACAATAATATACTGGTTTATTTTATTTATTTATTTTCTGCTGCTGTCCAAAGATTTTGAATCCTACATTTCGTCTAATTGCTATCTTCGATCGATTCTAAAAAATGCGACATTGCTATTGTACTGAACAGTCCTAAATGAAAACTACTACAATGGTAAGCAATTCACCTTCTTTTTATATTCTATACCCACTCGCTGTCATTTTGCATAACTATTATTAAATTTTCTAACTACTATATATGAATTATATGATATTCTTATAATTTTCTTCGACATTTGTTTAGATTCTGAAAAATTGCTATCATTAAACCATCACAAAATCGATATGTATATATACACTTTTGATGAAAACACCGATATCTGTCATTCACCTTCCACAGTCAAGTCAAACAACACACATTTCATCTCTAACCCATGTCTGAAATTTCAAAACATTTGAAGTATTATTTTAAAAAATCCTAAAATATAATAATCAATCTAAATATTCAGCTAATGCATTTAACCTATGACGAACACTATCTGTTGTCAGAGCCTCTTAACTTTGGTCCTCAAAGTTGCAATCAAAACTAGCTCTTGCGCTATCTTATAATATTCTCAAAACAGCTATGCTTATTTAGCAAGTGATTTTTAATTTATTTTTCCAGATCTGCATTTTTTGAATTTTTTTTGCCATTTGCATCTAAAACATCGTTAATGTAACTACAAAAGTGTTGGAATATATAACGATATTATTATAATATTATATATACATATATATAAAGTTTATAAGTACTTATTCAATACACTTATTAATATCCTGTCTGCTCACTCCCAACAAAAAGTAACTTGTGCAAACACGTTTGACGAAACTGGAAACTCAAAATAAAAGAACAAAAGTATTTCACAGTCGTAAATTCCCAGCTCGAGCTTGTTGAAAGTCGTAGTTACAGAGCAGCAGAGTACGAGCTGACGACGTAGGACGACTATATTTTAGTACAGCACAAGATTACCATTAGTCGAATTAATCCTAAAGTCTCTGGAAATCCCGTTGCATTTTTCCAATGTAGACTTCTCTTGTCGGGTGTCTCGTTTATTACTGCTGTGAAGATCTCCCTGAGAGCATTGCCTTTACTTATTTACTCATTTCACACATATCCGCACTCGAAGCTACTTATGTAATCAAACTCATTTAAGAAAAATATCATAAAATTAGACTCTTTAAATATTTTAATTATTTACATTTTTTACTGTTGATCTATAAGAACTTCTGTGACGCTTTCTCTACGGAATATTTTAATGTACAAAATAAACAAAATTAATGTTTAATAATCTCATTAATAATCAAAGTTTTTATGTAAATTTCTACATACTATCTAAAAAAATTTTAATTTAAAATGCAAATATTTAGTAAAAAAAGATGACATGATTATAAAACGGTTGTCAACTTGATTATAAAAAAATTATTAGCAATTTAATTAAATCTTATAATTAAAATACTGTGTAATGTAATAGATCAAAATAAATCATTTTAGGAATATTTCATTATGTCAATGTATAGTTATGGGAACTATTCCATTCAACTTCGTGTTTTTATTATATTTTGGCACGTGTAGAAGGAAAAAAATACCTATCATTATATATTATTTGAAGTAATTAAAAAACAATTAATGGGACTCCACGTGTAGACGCATATCTTTTATCTAATTATTTAAGCGTTGAATCATTAATGATGTTCTCAATTATCCATCAAGAGCAAATAAAACCTGAAAATTAACATTATGGTTATTATACTTAATTAAACAAACATTTTTTAAATATAATATAGTCATTTCTCATACGAATTTTAAACTATTCTTTTACTAATATAAAATAACGTCTACTTACAGTAATTTTAAGAATTCTAGTATTGATATTAATTGCTATTCTTTTTAAAAGACAAATTGATTTTATCGTAATGGTTTTCTGTTATATAATATCATTCTTACAATTATCGTTTATTTTAAATACACAATACTCATTTGATTACGGATTTCTACGCGAATGGGAATTTAATACGTTTATTGGTACAACATACTTGATATTCAACAGACAGTTATAGTTTTAAGCCGCGTGCTTCTGCAAATATTATTTATTGTTACATCGATGGCCGTGCCATTGGTTTTTGCAAAATATACAAGTTACATCAACTTTATTACAATATTAATTAACGTTGTGAACTAAGGCTTTGTAGTCCTATGCAGTTTGAAAGAGCGAGAGCATACAAAAATATACATAAACTATGCGCTTGAAAATGTTAAACAAACGTATACACTCTCGGACCGCTTGGAAACTCTCATGGGTGAATATTCGCTCATATCAATATAACATGGTGGCTCGGCTCTCGTCAAGAGGCTCTCGTCAACAAACAAACACGAACTGGCAGCGCTTCGCCAAGCGCGAAATAAAAATAAAGCAAGAGTCTCGGCGCGGACGGCGGCGTTGCGTCGGCGGCGGTTCAGCGGTGCAGTGTGCATCAGAAAAGGTGCACTGCACACACTCTACACAGCACAGCGCACACACACTGCCGGTGCATATACGCACGCGGGATTTCGTCGTAAATATCAGGGGGTGTGACAATAGCGCGTACATTCCGTACTATTTCGGTGTACGGCTCGTCAAAGCTGATGAGCGCGCGGCATTTGTCAGTATGTCTCTCTTTTTATTCTCTCCCTTTTCAGCGCTGGCGTTAGTGCATTTTGTTATCGATTTTACGCCCTGGGCAAAACCGGGCGGGAGTGTATAGTGGAGGCTTGGCGAAGCTGATCTTTCAGAAATCCGAGAAGTGCCGGTGCGGCCCTCGCTTTTTTCTGCGCGGAGGTACGCGGGAAATATTCGGGGGGCGCCAGGCGCACCGGCGTGCATGTATATATTTTCGAAAGCAATGAGTATACGCCGGAGTATGCGGATGGCGAGCAAAATTCTCAAAAAAATTCAAAGCACTTTGATCCTGTAATTAGATTTAAGGTGGTCAAAAAAGAAAGAATTATTAATTAATTTCTAGAGAAACTGACGGCTCGCTACCGGGATTCCCTTGCGGTAGAAATTCATGGAATATTAGGGAATGTCCGAATAGCAAATGAAGAGACGGGAAAACAAATATTTAAAAATTATTGCACTCGATCATTATGAAAAATAGGCATATTTTATACTTTTTAGTGTGAATAATTCTCGTATATACATTATTTGTCGTAAAAGTATGCATTTCAATTCATACACATTTTCCGATTATTTTACACTATTTTTTATTTTTATCATCAACTTTAATTGTGATTGATGTTCCTTAATTTGAATTATTACGCATATTAAAGAAGGAACTGAATTGTAAGTGATATAATTTTGATAAGAATATCTATTTAACTTCTCGATTAAAACTTCAGCTAATTACTTACATTTTTCATTGCTTGACAATGAATTGGTGGATATTTTTCTTATTTTTACACACTTAAACAAAACAAGTTCTCTCAGAATTAAATTTTGGAAAATTCTATAAAATTTAGGAAATTTACCAAATTTAAATTTAAGTTATTATAAAAAAAAATTATTTTTTGTATAAAAATTAGTAACTTCATTAAACACATTGAAATTTGAATTTAAAATATTCGAACAAATGAATTATTCAAGATAAAGATAGATAAGACATAAACTCGGATATAAATAAAAGTACAGAGAGAAACATAAAATCATATTATATTTATTGTATATTTAAAACTTATATATTACATATGAATTGGTGCTTTTATACTTAAGAATTTTCGTAATTCGTTAACATAGAGGCTGGGCGTTACAGACCCAGTCAATAATCAAATTGAGGTCCTTAATGTGGAAGTTGAGTATATTCTACATACAATAACTTTGTTATCATATCACTTACTGAGAATTGCATGTTTTATTAAATTTTAAAACCACACTTGTAATAATATATACATTGATTTTACTTTTAATTCGTGTTTTATTTGGACATAAATTTTCAAAAAAAAAATTTAATTGTGTAACTTTAGAAGTTATGTCAAACATTAATAATGACTTTTTCTGTATAATTAATTTTTTCTAAAGGTAAAAATTATAATAAGAGATGTATCTTAAATTTATATTTAATTAATTTTTCAAATATACTTTTAAGTTACAAATTTGTTTTCTATTAATCCTAAATATTTGACTATTCAAACATAATATTACTCACCTATCAATAAATATTACATAATAGAATGCCGAAGTATGCGATAAACATTTTAATCAGTGACAGTAGCTATAAACCTTTCCAATACATGCATTAGCACATAATTTTTTTATATATATTCATACAAATAGTCGTCGCTATTTATTATATATTAACATACATTAAACATTAAACTACTTAATGATTCTAGAAAATGACTACACTGTTGGCAGCTTTAGATAGAATTTGATATTTTCATTCTTATAAACAAAAATGTATTGCTGATTTTTTCGTAAATAATCTATTTTAATGTAAAAGAAACTAGTGCATATAAAATTCTTAGCATAAATTCTGTCATTGGTTGAAAAATTATAATTTCTTTGTATAACTTTTTTTATATTCTATATCAAGTGAATTATACAATCAGAGTAAATGTAACTATAATAATAGGATCGATTTTAGTTAAAAATATGTTAAATAACTTAAACGAAAATTAAAGGTTTATTTATATTGTTACATATTATTATAGAACATCAAAAGGAATTATCCGTTTTTATAATAATAGCTCTTAATTCAAGTAAATCGTATACGTAGTAAGGTATTAGTCATCTATTGATAAAAGGGTTTTGTACGAAAAGTACGCTACTGAGTAATAATTCCTTCTTGCTAAAGCATTCGCAGAATTTCGAGCTGCAACTGGTAGATATATGCAAGTTAATCTGAGATATAGGCATGATCATTACTACTCTGTGTGAGTTGTTACTCTTGTGTTTCAAAACTTTACCATCCCCCTCAACTTCGGCAAAGGAGGTGGAAATTATCACAGAAAGAGGAGGAAGTTAAGAGGTGGCATGCGGAGACACAGATAGTGCTAGCATTCACTGGCAAACCTACGAAAAGTCGGACAAGATTGTAACGTAGTTCAATCGCGCACGTGCCGGACAGTCATTCTCTCCATCTCTCAATTATTAACGATCTATTGCAATTGCGTCAATCGTATAATTTTCGGCTGCCGCGCGTGCATATTGTTATAATAAGGCTGTGAAGCGTACAAAAAATTCAAAATGTACCTAGCTGCGGAACAGAAACATAGACGGTAGTTCTGACCACGTTTAATACTTACATCGCTATGGATTTGTTATCATTTTTCTAATTACTTTTTAAATGAATGTGAATTGTAAACGTGACATTGTCCCAAGACGACTTGTGCTAGTATTTTTACAAATAGTTTTTTTAAAAATAGTTTAGGCAAGTTGTTATTAAGTGTTTACATTAACAAGTTATAGCACAAAGATGCATTTGCCACATTTAGCAATTTTGCCCGCGACCCTTGGAATACTCTATAATATTTTATCGCCATTCCTCAGTCATATCTTACCATTAAACAAAAAAGTGGTACACGTGCGTAGCCTCGATCAAAGGGTCGACACAGTCCATGAGTATCCTATCCTTGATTTCGTAAGTATACTTTCTCTTTTAGCTAATAGCCATTATAATATATACACACGCGCACACATACATACACAAGCTTTACATATTTTACAAAAAATAATCTTTTTATGATATGCTATAAAAATGTTAGTTTAAAAGATTTCTATTACATTATCCCAAAAATAATATCTTGATTAATTATCGAGTATGCAGACAGAATCCGCAAACTCGGTTTATTTATTCCATTTCTTTTTGCTACAGCTCAGTTGACCTAGATCAACTGAGGCTGATTTCTTTACTATATTTTTAATGTTTTATTATTGTCAGAGTAGAGAGAATTCAAAAGCTCGATTTATTTAACTTAAAATAATTAGCTAACTATTTTTTTTCAATATTTTAGTTCATAATTAAATAATATATATTGTAAACTATAATATGATGTGCAAGAAATGACAAGTGAAACCAACTTAGTACAAAAACTGCATATTAAAAGTAAATAATAATCACATTATATTTAATAATGATTAAAATAAAGTTTTTAATATTAAATATTCTAATAAAAAGCATTTATGAAACGTATGCAATATTTAATCGTTGTTATATATTAGCAAACCAAAATATTTGTTTACTTGAAATTTATAAAGAATAATATTACAATATTGTAGAAAAAGTTTTTTGAATCTGGCAGATTGTTATTATTTTTTGCAAAAAGCTGAAAAAAGTAATGATAAAAAATAGATAAAAATTTTACCAGAAATCATATCGGAAAATGATCCATGTGAAACAAGTTATATTAAATTAAATCATCATACTATACTATTATTGCAATATTATTTTGAATATTATATAGTATTATATTAATCTAATGCTTAGTTTAATAAATAAGGAAAATTCTGAGTGGAAGGAAATTACAATTACAATCAAGTTCTATAATTCTATAATTCATAATAAACTATTAGTACAATCATTCTCGATTAGATGATAAGCAAGTATCGAAGAGCATATAATTTTTTAAATGGAAATGATTACAATGTTACTTATGATGTGAATTTGAAAATAAATTCATTATATGATCTACTCTTCAAACTTGTTTCTATTGAACAATTGTTTTAGTACTTAGCTCATTTCAAAATGGATTAACATTTCTGTGTTATTTATGCATAAAATTATGAAAGGGTCATAAAAAATAATTACCTAAGCCATCATCAAAATCACTCATGAGTAACTACCTTTAATTTTTTCAACAATAGATTAATGCCATAAAGCGCAGAAAATGATTTATATTATCATAAAATGAGAATAAAACCATTTTTCTTACTAAAAGTAATTACCAAGCGAAATTTCACGAGAAATGCTAGAATAATTGCGTGAATTTCAAAATTTTCGTCAAGTAATTTTTTACAATTACTTTTACTATACTTTTGTATTAAAAAGGAAAATAATAGTAAAAGAATGACAATTAACATTGTTTAAACATGTGTTTAATGAAATTTCTATAAATGATATTGAAATATGTAGCTGAAGTACTGATAGAAATATGTACATACTTGAAGTAATAATGATTATTGACTGAACTGTACTGTATTACATTTTACGATTCCGGAAATAGTTTAATAAGTATTTAACATGTATTACAGATAGGTCTGATCGAAAAGCATGGCTACACTGGTAATGAATACAATGTGACGACAAGTGATGGATATATTCTTCGATTACACCGAATTACCAGTAGTCCTGTATCCTCAAAACAATTAAAAAAAA
Organism: Sycophaga agraensis; assembly: GCA_018906755.1. NCBI lineage: Eukaryota > Metazoa > Arthropoda > Insecta > Hymenoptera > Pteromalidae > Sycophaga > Sycophaga agraensis. Next base: position 3,464,800 of record JACCIE010000003.1, read on the forward strand.
AAGTTATTTATTTACAACATGGTATTGGTCTATCATCTGACAGCTGGGTTCTGATTGGACCAAATAAAGATCTGGGTAACTAACAAATATTTTTATCTAATACTTAATTGAGAGGTACATATGAATAAATTTAATATAATTTATTATAAATAATATAGTTATAAGTTTCATATCACGATTTTCAGTTCAAAATAATCTCGAAAAGAGATTTTAATTGCATTATAAGTAAATCAATGTTTTCGATTTTTTTGATTTTAGATCAAACATGCAAAATACACGATAAGCTTCTAGAGTCTATTCAATTAGAATACTAACAATATGCAAAGAATAATCTAATATGATATTTTTGAATTTGAAATATAACAATACTAAAAGATAACAAAAGATACAATCAAAAGATTTTATGTGAAAACTGATATGCATCTTTATCAATTTTTAAATGTCTTTTAATTGAAAATTAATGACTTTAAATTTGTGAACTACTTATAAAATTACACTAGTTTTCTACTTTTACTTTAAATAAAGTAGTTTAAGTAACTCATTAGTTTCTAATTGATTTATGAGAATATTGATTTAATGACGCGTGTATCCTTGACCTCTGAGGTAACATTTGTAATATTTGAAGCACATTATAATTTACAAATAAAACTAATTGCCGAATTTGAGTGCATGAAAGTATTATAGAAGAGATTAATAAAGAGATTAATTGTATAATAATAATAGGTGATAAATTTAAACGCAATAATAAAAAATAGATTGACCTTCGTAACATGCATAAATTAAAAAAAGTATCATTTATTTTAACATTTGTTTAAAAGGTTTATATTAACTAATAAAAATATTTAAAAGAGATTTGTTATTTGTATACATGGGCGGCTTATATGATTATTTTGCAGCTTTCCTTCTTGCTGATTCAGGGTACGACGTTTGGTTAGGAAATGCTCGAGGAAACGTTTATTCGAAATCTCACACTTTTAAAAGTGCGAAAAATGCAAACTTTTGGGATTTCAGGTATTTATTATTTTTAGTAGATAAAATAACGAATAGAAATGTAACAATTGGTTATACATAATGATCGAAATAAGATTAAATTATTACAAGAGGCTCATTGAATCGTAAAAACTGTCCTCCCTTTTGACTTAAAATATAAACTGTTTTAAAATATTTAACTTAAATTAAATTACTAATGATCTAATCAATAGTTTTGAAACCATCATTCTGGTATTTTATAAAAATGGAATAATTATAAATTATAACAGTTAGATTGCATCGATTTAATATTTATATGTATTTATTTTTTTGCTATTATATTATAGTAATTAATATTTAATTTAACAATGTACAGTTATCACGAAATGGCGTGCTATGATGCTCCAGCTTTTATTGATTTTATTTTAAATGAAACTGGAGCCAAAAAACTAACATATTTCGGATATTCCATGGGAACTACAATTTTATATGTAATGCTATCAGAACGACCGGAATACAATAACAAAATTGAATTAGCATACACTATGGCTCCTGTTGCTTTGTGGCACCATGGGACAAAAGGATTATTACGATTTTTAGATGTAATAATAAATCCGCTAAAGGTAAGAGATTGTTATTAATAATAATACATAAGAATACATTGATTTTTAATACTTTTAATGACATTTCAAAAGTATATTTTATAAAATATTATTGTTAGTAAATTAATAAAAAGACTTTATTATTTTTCTTTCACATTAGGACATCATCTCATATTTTAAATTTAATCAATTGTTGCCTCAAAATGCTTTAACTGCATTTATTGGTAGTAAATTTTGTGGTGATGATAATGATATTATGCAACCATTGTGTGCTTACTTATACTCATTTATTGGATTGGATCATACACGGATGAACAAGGCAAGTTAATGAATAAATTAATTGCATTATAATTAATAATTCTAAAAACTCAAAGAAGACCTTTGAACAGGAGTATTCTAATTTTTTAACTTTAAAAATTTTTTAATAATAAGGCGCATAAAAGCCTAATTATTGAGTTTAGTTTGACAAATATAGATTTTATAAGAATATCTTTTTAAGTGATAGAGCCTGTCAATTTATAATTTTTAAATGTGTAAAGGTGTTTCAGAATATTGTTATTATAGAGTAACATTTAAATATTCTTACACATGATTTATGTAATTCATTATGATTAAGAATCAAGAAAGATATATTTATAATATTATAAAGATAATCTTGTAATGTTTTAATTTAGTTATAAATAAACTAGAATCGTTGGTAATCTACTTTTAGATATGAGTTCAATTGTCTCTTTTATTATTTTTAAATTTACAATAGATTAATCAATTTTGTTTAGAATAGTATCTCAAAATATGTTTTCATATCACAATATACATAAAAAGATTATTACATTTAAAGTTTATCTTATACAGCGTTACATATCTTTTGTTAGATTTACAAAATTAATATCAATGAAATAAATAAAATATAGAAATATTATTTAATTATTCCAGACGGCACTCCCAAGCATATCTACTTACCTTACAACAGGGATGTCAGTTCGAACATTTATTCATTACAACGAGAATTATAAAACAGGTATATTTTTTATTATATTTAATGAATATGTGCCTATATAGTTATATTTGAATGACGCCAATGATGTATGTTAAAAAACTAATTTAAGTCTGTCACAAATTTTGTCTTTTTAAAATATCAAATTGCATTCAGAAATATTTTTTAATTTAACTTAGGAATAAGTAAACTTAATATAACTTTTAATCTAATAACTTTTATCGTGGCCATATTTCTGCTTCGTCTTCGTTTACATTAACATGGGCCTCAAGTATAGTGAGAATCCTTTGTTGGAATAGATTCAGTTGTTGTCAGCTAACAAATGATGTTTAAGAAAGAGTGAATTCACTGAGAAAATGTTTATTATATCTCAAAAATATTTCTATAATTTAAAGAATTACATATGATAGATAAATATTTATTTAAATTAATAAAATGTTCTTTATCATTCGAAAAGGAACTTTAATACGATACATATTTTTTGGATCCAACAAAAATCTTAATCGTGAGAATAAATCTTATATTTTATTGCGTAGAAAGGAGAATTTATATAATAAAGCAGGCCTTATTAGTTAAGAAATCGTAGTATGAATTTAACAATACTGTTATTATAATATATTGTTTTAAAAAAAAGAAATATTTCTTGCCTCAAATTTTTATTTTGGTGGTTAAAAAACAACTGATAATTAAAAAATATTTCTTTGGTGTTAAGTAATATAGTTATGTATATTATTTACCTTGATCTATGACTAGGTAGGTATTTTTCATGCATTCAAGGTTTATGAAATTATGTTTGTTAGCAACATGAAAGACAATTAAAATATTCTGCGTTTAATTTTTTTGTAATGTATTGCAGTCCTAAAATATTAAAGATATAGAACTTCAACATATAGTAGAACTGTACGAGTCTAATCTTTAATTTAATAAAAATATTAGATTTTGACGATGTATTATATTTTTTACATTTTAAAGATATTTCATTTAGAGAAAAAATATCTTATAAATTCAATAAAAAAATATTTAATCAATAGATAAAATAGTTTAACCGATAAATTTAATAGTTTTTTTTGTAAAAGTGAAGATTATTATGTAGAAAAATACTCAAAAGCATGCTGTATAATACAAAAAAATATTTTATATTACTTCATGTAACTTTTGATCATACTTTTATCTACTATGATTTTTCTTATAAATTAAACTTTTTGAAACTTTAAAACAGATAATTTTCAAAAGTAAATTTTATAAACAAATAAATAAAACTATTTTAAATTTAGTTCTGATGTCATACGTATTATTCTAAAGCTAACAAAGGAAACTATTATTCTTCCTATTTATTCTATATTCGTCATGGTCTGCGAATTCATTCTGGAATAGCTTCTGTCACTTTCATAAAATATTGAAAATAATTACCATTTAAATTTCTTTTTGAAATTCGCTTTCTACATTTTGAAATAGTTCGTTATAAAATATCTGTAGGACAGTAGAATAGTATTTGCGTATGTTTTGAGAGAAGTTTATTTTATTGATTTAAATTAAAATAATCTGAATTACAGGTAAATTTCAACCGCTTAATTATAATGGTGCTGAAAATCAAAGACGTTATGGTACAAACAACATACAAGCGTATGACTTAACTAATGTCAAAGTTCCAGTTATAGTTATATATTCAAAGGCCGATGACGTTGCTCTTAAAGAGGTATTTAATTAGTACATTTAAAATCTATTTAGTAGTAAAATCGTCTGAAAAATTTAGTTAAATATGCTTCAAGAAATACTTATAATTCTATTTTTTCTAGGATGTTGAAGATTTGATAAAACAGTTGCCAAATGTCATCGATGTAAAAAAAGTTCAAAGTAACACATTCAATCATTTTGATTTCCTTTGGGGAATAGATGCCAAAAGATTTGTTTACGATTACGTTTTAAATAATAAAAAGACTGATAAATATTACAATTAGTTTATTTACTGACTTTTTTTATTTTTTATTTAATTTTGTATTATGATTTAATAATGATCCAAATTAAATAATGACAATTTCATGTTTAATTTATATATTTAGAAGTAATGCATTTACATATTGCAGTATTTTTCTGTAATATGTAACATGTAATTTAATTTTAAATACTTCCCTAAAGTAAATGATGAATGTTTGAATGCTTTTGTTTAGAATAACAGTATTAAATGAGCACCGTATAACTTTTTCATTCAAAATGGAGCCTCAAGCTTATACATTGGTTTAATGGAAGTCAATGTTAAGCATATGATGTACATAGACTGACTACATATACGAAAAACAATGAATTTAGTGGCATAATTTACGTTAATATCAACCATAGTAGTTGAATTGTTTTAGACGCATATTCAATGTTAAATCGTAGTCAATTAGAATTACATATACAAGTAGGATATAGCTGTTAATTATATATATGAAAAGTATAGCTATGATGTAAAATACAATACAGTACAATACAATACAATGTAATCTAGTATTAAGAGTTCATTTCTTTTAATAAAAATAGATATAATGTATGAAAATATGATTTTACACAATAAATTTAATACAACTAAGTATAGGACTAAGTGAGAACAATTAATTCGGACTCGTTTGTTTATTATTAGACTAAACAGGATGAAAAAAAAATAACGAACATATTATATTGTTGAAGTAGATATTAGTATTTTAATGATCCACCGTAAGTATATACTTAAATTAAGTATGTACAATGCGAACGATGATTGGGCATAATTATTGTCAAAGCAAATGATAGAGCCGAAACAATCCTCGGCACACACGCTATAAAACCGTGAGAAACTCGGCGATATCGGTAATTGGACTCATCTCGGTAGTACCGGGCCGTGGATCGCGTCGGCGGTCGGCGGTTCAAGTGCACAAGAAGCAGTCGAGCTAACCCGAGCACGTGGGGGTCAGCATAAATTTTTAAAAATGGACGGCGGCGCTCTCACGCCCGGCCGCGGAATGCGGAGTTTCAATTCCGCGGCGGGAATATCATAAATAATCGAACAAAGCGCGCGGCGTCTCCATCAATCAGGCGCAGCGAAGGCTTTATTAAAGAGCGGGGCGCAAGGGAGGGAATCCGGGGCCGCGGGATGATCTAGCGGAGGCTGGGCCGCTCTCGGCAAGAGGAGAGGGGGGCGGCGAGGCTCGGGTCGGGGGTGGCCGAGGGTCGGCGGCGGCGGCGGCGCCCCCCGCGGCCTTGCGCTGCAGCCGGGGGACTGGCTCCGGTCCTCCGGATCCGGCCTCCTCGCCCGCGCCGTCTCCGGGCCCTGCAACTTCACTGACAGATTTAATCTATTTTAGCGAGCGTCGCGCGGTAAAAGACGCCATTTCCTGCGTCACGGACAGACTCAAAGGGGGAAGATCGATCGCTTTCTAACGAGTCCCGGCACTTCCTTTCTCTTCGGCCCGGCCTTTTTTCTCCTCTCCCCGGCGGGCCGCGCGAGCGGGCGAGCGGCCCACCCGCCCATACAGCCCCGCCGCTTTCTTTTTCGCCTTTTTTTTTTTTTGCCGAGGCCACCCCCCACTTTTCTCCCCGAGCGAGAGAGATTTCTCAAAGCAATGCTCTTGATATGAATTGAGATTGGATTTTTTATTGCACACTTTAACGAAGCGCATTGATCGATCGGCGATGACCGGGGAAAGGTAAGCGCCTCAGCGTTTCAATTGGAAATTCGTGTTATTTTTTGCCGCCCTCCCCGCACCCCCTCCCCCCCCCCCGCACACTCCGCACTCGTCCTTTTTCTTTTTTTAATAATACTCTTCTCGGCGCGCGATTTCATCAATGAGCATCGAAATATATAATATAAATTCAAGCGGGCCGCCTTCAAAGTGCTAGGATCGTAAATATTTATCGATAGTAAAGCATCGATTGCGTCCGCTGCAATTAACGACTTTCAAATTGATTTCCGCGTGAAAGAGCCGACGGGGGAAGGAAAGCTTATCCGGCCATTGAAAATTCATGAAAATTCTTTTTTACGTTTGAATGATCCTTTTTATTCGTGTGCCGGGTATTAATTACGCGGTGCAAAAGAAGAAAAAAAAAAAAGAAATATGTATCTTAAAAGTAAACCGCCTCGGCAATCCGAATTGCGGCGAGCTTAACGATCTCTCAGAAGTATGTACGTTCGTATAAATAGTAATAGCAACATTCTAGCTATGGACGCGCGCGGTTGTCTGACCGCACTCAACCCATTCTACTGAAATTCCAAACGCTTTAACTTTGCATATTAAAGGGCGAGGATAATCAAATTTCCCATTAATTCCGTCCGCCGGCAGAATACCCAAAACCCTCGGGCCAGAGGAACTCCCACCCGACCGCCGTTAATCACCAACGATTCGTAAAAAGTCCACCGGTTCGAGTACACGTGCGCTCCTCGGCGACGTCGCTTTCGCGTTCTTTTTCGCGACACCACTCGCGGGGTCGGATTGGCCCGAAAACGAGGCGTAACCCAGGGGACGCGTGACGGACGGTAACCCTACCGCGGAGGAGGCCGTAGCGGCGCACCCGCCGGGGCCTTTGATATCGGGACCGCAGGAGGGCCTCGATCCTCGCGCGGTCGCCCTCGGAGGCCGCGGCCGAGGTCGGCCCCATCCCGCGGCCGCGTCAATTTTTTCCCGTTATTTTTATGGTGTTTTTTTATTTCCCCCTTTCGCGTGCACTCGTTCGCTGATTGATAGACGTCGATTGTACGCATCTCGCTCGAGGCGCTTCTGTTTTGGAGAACCGGCCCTGCGGGCGTTGTAGCCGGAAGGCCGGGGGCGCACCGGCCGACCTCAAAAGCCCCGGGGGTAAGGCTCGGCTTTGGATCAGGAAGTGCGCGTATGTGTACGATAATTATATTTGTCTCGTAGGAACAAGTGGGACAATTAATCGCCGACAGTTGCCTCGGCTCCTCCGGCTGCGCTTTGACCTCCGAGGGCTCGGCCGGCAATTACTACCGCAGGACAGCTCGCCCCGGAAGCACTCGCAACCTCGACATCTTCGCCCTTTTCTCCCTGTGTGTACTATACATATACATACTCTCGGGGCGGTGGGCGCAACCAAACAGGGCCGGGGCGCCCGGCCACTCGTAATTTGATTTATCAAGTGCAGAATAACCTATTTACCCGGGAGCGACAGGCCGTGCGTTTACGCGGAGTGACCGGACCGCGCGGTCTCCTCGCTGGAAGTGGCGCGCCCGCGACAAAGGCCCCGCGCCGCCGCCCGGAAATTCGGCCGAGGCCGCGGCAGAGGCTTTTAACGCGGCCGCATTAAATTGCAAATGAAAAGTCCCGCGCGCGGCCCTCGGAGGAGCGGCAACAAAAAAAAAAAAAGCGAAAAAAAAAAAAGAAAAAAGGAAGTCACCAAAGTGACGTCCGATATATACGAAGTGATACGGCCGCGCCCTCGATACATCCCCATTTTTATTTTTGCCCGCTTCCTCCGAAACCTCCACCCGGTGTATGCACGTGTGAGTAGTGCGCTTTTTCCGCGGAGGGGGCTAAATGATTCTCGGGGACGTGGCCGCGAGCCGGCCGTGGTTATGCCTTGGCGCACGGAGACGCGCTTTGATGTCGCGGCAGGGCGCACAAAGCGCCGGCCCCGCGCATCGAGCCGGCCCTCGTTTTCCTTTTCATTCGATTTTGCCTTTGACGGCGCCGGATCGCTTTTCTTCCTCGACTACCCGAGCCCTTGGTTTTTACAAAATCTCGGCTACTCGTCGTATCCAATCCACTTGACATCGAATACCGAGCACCGGCACACCATTATATATTTGTAATTGATCGCATTGTAACGGGGTAATTGCAGTGCGATGTACAAATGTGTATACGTGACTACTCGATAACTCGAGTAAACCATCGTGTAAGCGGACGAGGAACGATAAACAAGTAACCGTACATTTTCATTCATTCGTTTGCGTAAAATGATCTCTGAAGAAAATGTTGTTTTTACGCCCTAACAGAGATTGTAATTAAACAAAAATCTGTACAAAAGGTTATCGTAAGTATTATTAAATCTAATTTCAAGTAAGACAAAATTCGTAGAAAAGCAAATAGTACGTTTCGAAGTTTCTATTACTATTACATTATTCTATTTTCAGTTGTAAGCGACGTGATTTCATTTGGCAATATTTCACTTCGCTGAACAAGTTTCTTTAGGAAAAAAAAATAATTTCCCTCTATTCATTTTTGTATTAAAATAATATCAAATTATTAGACTTTTTAAAATACAAAGTGAATCAGTACATAGCATTGGAATATAGCATGCCTATAATATTAATGTTATTTACAAAATAAAACCATTAAAAATTTTATATTACATCGTAATGTAATATTACTAAATTAATAGAAGGTCGTATTCCGAAAAATCAAAACCAAAACATTACAATGCTAATGATTATTATTAAATTTTTTTTTAAATACTTATTATATTTTTATAATTAAATCATCTAAAAGTCATACTTTTATTACACTGAGAAAAATGTAGTAATTTCTGGTATAGCAATTTTCACTATAAAATATAGTCATTTTTATGGAATTGATTAGCCTGTAGTCAGTTTACTGGACAGTATATTCAAAATTAACATACCATTTCTCTCAGTTTATGAAAAAGCAGAAATATGAAAGGACAATTGTGGCTACATTGGTAACTAAAGCAATTAAAAACGATAACTGTTATAAAAGAAAGCTTTATCTTATCTAAAATCGTAAAGTACATAAATTAAAATTTACGTTTATATATTCTTGACATTTATATTTCAAATTTCATTGAAAATTTACAAATGAAGATACGATTACACGGAAAAAGCAATATAACTAGATGGATGTAAACGGGTTGTAGGCGTGGTAAACTAATCCTCAATAAAAAGTGAGGTTAAACACTGTCAGTTATCTATTATGGTATTAAGTATCTAACGTTTTATTATAATAAACATCCGTAATAATCGTGATGTAGCACCTTATATGTACTTTGTTTAGATAATAAACGGAAGTATTAAAGTTGTCTTGTTTTACAATAATTGCATTTATCTAGCTTTACAAATAGACGAATAATCTATAAATACACAATTAATTTGATAATAATATTCTTGGATATATTTTCGATGCGCTCGCTTTCCGCGAGGAAACGAGTGAATGACGCAAAGAAGGAATATAATTTTATGCTCGGCTCAACCCTGATGTATACGTTAATTTCAGATCGAATAAAAATAACCGAACAAAGTCCTTGTTCTAAAGGAATTGAAAAAAGAAAACGAGCGCATTACAAGGCGAAATACCTCGTGCGAGCGAACCTTTCACTCAGCCCCTTGACAATAGCGCGCGGAGAAAAGCGAGGGTGCAGATCTTACCCGACTTCCGTGGCAGCCACCGAGTAAAGGAGATCGTCGTGCCACGTTTTCATGTGAAATTCAAGCCGCTCGAGGCTCGTGAGCCGCCCCACCTCCTGCAGGTCCAGAGCGTTAACCTTCTGCAGCACGGCGAATCGTCCTGCGAGACAAACGACCCGTGCTTATGGCGCTCTTTATCAGGCAAATGATTTTTAACCGGCCACCTTAGCAGGTGCCGCCGCCTTTTTCCGGGCGCTTTTCCGGGAGCCATACATACAGCGCCGAATTTAGCATCATAAAGGAGTATGCTGATTTGCCAAGTTTCTTTGCATTCACATGCGCCGCCGCGGGGAGTTTAGGAGAGCGACGCAGCGTCGCATGGATGAGTGATTAATGGTGCCTATCAGGGTGTAATAGTGCTTGAAAATGTTTTTCGACGACTGCAGATCTCCCGAAGAAGGAAGGAAGGGGCAAGGGCCGTGCAACGATCCGGAAACCACGTTAAAATGTTCTATAAGACATTGAGACAATAAACGGATGTTTCACTTATAGATTAATTGCAATAGCTCGGATAAGATTTTGTTGACGGGTTGCCTCACTATCGCTGACCTTGGCTTGTCTCTGATATCAATTTAATCTAAATATAAACACGTATATTAGTATATCTTTTTAATGTAATTATGAAGTGGTGCACTCAATAATGGATGAAAAAAAACATCTTCACATTATAAATAATATTTTTAAATAATGTTATCTTCATATATTTGTAAAAGATATATAATGATAAAAAATGTCATAAATTTACTTATTTGTATTAACATACACCGAGAAATGTTTAAGCAATTTTTGTTAAATTGACTAGCATATGGTCAGTTTACTGCATACAATGTGGTAAAAGTTACTGAACCACTTCTTTCAGTATACAATCTTAATTGTATTTTGAATCAATATATATATATATATATACACATATATATTTAAATATGTTTATGAAAGATAGATAATATACATACATTCTTGAGTGATTATATTACTAGATCACTTCAAGTAGTGTTTTAATTCGATCAATTTCGATAGTTATCGTAAATACTTGAAATTGTTCAATATTTTATGAAAGTTAAATATTATGTTAGAATCTTTGGAATTGTTATCATACTGTAATCTTGTGATAATTATATTAAACAAAGAATATGTATTAAAGAAGAACGAAGAATAACTAAACTGATGCGGAGGCTTGTGGCACGGTAGTTGCACGTGGCTATCCGGCCCACTTATTTTACTCATCTGTATATTTGGTAAAAGGTGGGAGCTATAAGGTAAGAAAACCAACGAGTTCCTTATCGTCCACGGTAGTCAAAGGCTCTTCAATGATCCACAAAGCATCCGTGTTCGTTATAAATTAAGTTTTCGTTCTAAAAAGTTCAAGTCCATTTTTATTATTAAAATCATATTGAAAAGTCTTCTGCCCATTACTCTACGTGCGCTGTATCAGCAACAGTTGTAAGAATGTTACTAAACAATTTATTACTTTCAGTTTCGTGCAATTCTAAACTATCTTTTCATGTTTATTTACGTTATTGCGGGAAGTGATTCAATAAATCAATGAGCTTGACTGTATAAATTAAATGTATTTTTAGATATATTTTTCATTATAAAACTGTATTTAAATTCGATTCTTTTAAATGATAAAACTAGAGATATTAATTAACTATAAATTGAGATAAATGATGTAGTAAATATTACTGTAAGTCTGGCAGAAATTGCTGCAATTTGTAGTAAGGGTGTATACTGATATTATACTATATTTTAATATATTTCTAACAATTATTATCAAGATACATATATTATTGTCGGCTTTTAATTAATTTTCAATTCATTCAAATAGTCCTTAGTAAAAAATCTATATATTTTTAATATTATTTACTCATATTTCACTCAGCTCGCAGTATTGTGATGACTCTATCTAATCGGATTATACACAAAAAACATCAAATTACTTTACATTGTATTAATTTTATAATGCAGTTTATAGAATAATAAACTTTCACTAAGAATACGATTATTCGAATTTCTACGTTGGGAGTTTTGATTTATAAAAATTTTATTGTACAATAGGCAATGTTGCTTTTTTAAATTATATCATATCTAAGCGTTGTTGTTCAAAATATTTCTACAATTCCGCAGTTGAAAATGTTTTTTATTTTGAAAAAAAAAATTGGATAAAAAACATAAGATACAAGAGTATAAGTATGCTTCCTCTTTCATAACTGAGGAATTGCGACTTATTGATAGTGTTAGCATAGTGTAATAAGCTTTCGAAAATAAATTTATAGTTTAGGCGAGCCGTACACGGATAAAATATATACAAAAATTTTAAATATATTATTTTTTATGTGTTTATTATTTAAACTTTGATTGCAGGCTTTTCATTATATAACTTTTAAATTTATTACCAATATGTGGAAGCTGATCCTCATTTATTTTCTCATTTTCGAAATCGCAATTATAAAATGTGTAAATTCTACAAACATTGACTTAACATTTCCGAAAGGTTTTCTTATCGGTACTGCATCTTCTGCTGTTCAAATCGAAGGAAGACATAATGTTGGTGGTATGTTTTGAGTATCTAATTACTTATTAATTAAATTTTGTATTCAACTTTTTGACACATGCGCATGCACGTACTTACGCGTTTATATGCGCGTGTATGTGTAATATAGAATGTAATATTATGGACCATACATTGATGTCTACGTTATATCGCCTCATGTAATAATATTCATACTACTTTTTTCTAATTTCAGGTAAATCAGAAAGCATATGGGATTATTACATACAGAATCACCTATCGCAAATCAATGACCAGGCAACACCAAATATCTCGTGTAACTCATATTATAAATACAAAGAGGATATCAGATTATTAAATGAAATTGGAGTAAAATTGATAATTATATAAATTCCATAGAATACATAATATTTATAGTGTTTCAACTTAGGTTTTACTTTCAGGTTAATCACTACCGTTTTTCGTTAAGTTGGTCTCGCATTCTACCAACCGGCTATGTAAATAATATAAACATGGAAGGTGTACAATATTATCATAATGTTTTGGACGAATTAGAAAAATATAACATTACACCATTTGTAACAATTTATCACTGGGATCATCCACAATATTTGGAAAATATTGGTGGATGGTTAAATGAAGAGATGGCTTATATTTTCTCTGAATATGCGAGGGTAATATTTCAAGAATTTGGAAACAGAATAAAATATTTTATAACAATTAATGAACCTGGGATTTTTTGTAAATTTGCGTACACCGGTATTATCTTTGCTCCAGGTAAGTTTTTAAGTAGATAACGAAGCAACATAATTTATTTTTAATAAATAAATTTTATGTATATTAGGAATTATAATCAATAAAGTGTTCATATTGAGCCATAAAGTACTATTAATGAATTATACTTTCATTTCATGTGTATGCGTAATTGATTTTTATAGCAGTTTTTCAAACAAAACTACTTATTTTAATAATATTTAATGTTCAGAACTAAGATTAATAAAATAAAATTTTGTTTTTTCTTATTATTATAGGTGTAGATGCAGGTGATTCTGGACAGTACCTATGTATGCAAAATATGTTAAAAGGTAATGCTCTTGCTTATGATATATACAATAAAGAATTTAGAAGAAAACAACGTGGTTCAGTTGGAATCTCTTTCCATTGCTCAAGTTACTACAGCGAAGATAAAAATGATAAATTATCAAACGAAATTGCCTTTGATTTCGACTGCGGATGGCAGGCAAATCCCATTTTTTCTAAACATGGTGATTATCCTGATACCATGAAAAAAAGAATCGCTGAAATAAGTAAACTACGAGGATATTATTCATCCAGATTGCCAACTTTATCAAAAACGTGGATTAAACGTATCAGGTAATACTTAATAATCCAGAAATATATAAATTTACTTTTATCATAAAGTTAAAATAAATAAAATATTAAAAAATAAAATAGGTTAGTTGAAAATAGTAAATAAATTAAAAAGGAAAAGAAAATAAATTATATATTAAATTACTCTATGTTTTCAACTAATTCAATGAAGTTACAATTTATACATAATATATGCAAGATATTAAACAATAATATAAAAATGAAAAATAATATTATACTATTTTTAATACTATAAATAATTACAGAGGAAGTGCAGACTTCTTTGGACTAAATCATTATATCACAAATCTTGTATCGCCGTTAAGTAATACATCAATTTTAAACTGGCCAAATGAAGCAGGTTTGAATTATTCGGTTGATCCTGCGTGGCCATCGACAGGCATTCCAATTTTTAAAGTAAGTATGAATATATTAAATAGTTGAAAAAATTGGAATTTTATTTATTAAAGTGATTTCCGTAAAAATTGATACGTTGTATGAATGTTTATATTAAATTAATTTAAATAAATAATTAATTTTATTTATTAAGGTTGTTCCAAAAGCATTAAGCGATCTTTTAAGAATAATCAATAAAAAATACGGGAACCCTCCAGTATATATAACTGAAAATGGTGCAGCATTTGATAATACAACCTTAAATGATGATTCTAAAATAGATTATCTATATTCGTATATGAAAGAAACGTTACAATCTATAAAAAAAGATAAATGTAACGTTAAAGCTTACACGATTTGGAGTTTTTTAGATAGTTTTGAATTCTCCAGTGGGTATTCGTAAGTAAAATATATTTAATATTAACTCATTATTCGAAAAATTCTATATTATAATTATTTAAAAATTAATGTATTTTAATGTTTTAATAATATTTAAAATTATTTCCTAAAACTAACAAATTAATATTAATAGATAAAACATAATATATTCGTAAACCACTTTTTTTCTAATAAAATTAAATTAAAATAAAAATTATTTATTTTTTTCTAGGCATAAGTTTGGACTAACGCATGTTGATTTTAATGATGAAAATCGTAAACGTACTTTGAGAAAATCGGCATATTGGCTCAAATCCATATTAAAATCTCGAAAATTGCAATCGCCTAACAATTTTTTATTCAATTCAATACGAATATAAAATCAGATTATAATTTTAGAATATTTAATTAATTACTTATATACATAAAGAACCGTATTGTATATATATTGAAAAAATGTTTTGTTACAAAATAAATTTTTAACATTTTCTATGTCGCTCAGCTTTGATAGCTACTTACATATAAGTTATTGCGCATCTTTTAATGTACGCTCAAGTTGGTAATGAATTGTCTCATATCCAACGGCACTTATATATTAGTTTACAAAATAAATGACTTGATCTGCATCATCCGGTATCGAGATTGATATTATATTATCCATCGGTAGTAGCGATTTTAACGGATTCGTAGCTCCGCCGAGCTGCTTGTATCTCAAAACAGAAACAATGGTATTGATGATAATGCTGGAAGCTCAAAGCTATAAAAGCCTTACTTGATCCAGAGTTATTTTGACACCAAACCCGTAGCACATACAGGACGTGGCCGAATCTTTGTAATCGCACCGATCTGCATCTGTTACTAATACCTTGTCCTCGCGTCACTTTCAATCCTCGATTATTCTAGGCAAGATATATATTGTAGTTCGTTTTAATACACTATGTTGTCACAACATGAAGTTTACATAACATTATCTGTTTTAGTTAAATGGAGAGACTATAATTTTTTATCTCATAGAAAAGTTGTATCAATTTAAATAATAATTTATTTTTGTTAAATAAATATTTTTATTCAATTCAAAAAATATTTCTTTGGTATAATGGAATTTTTACCTATTTTAATTAAATTCATTGCAACAATTTAAACTATTTATCATAAAAATATTATGTTATACAGTTACGTTAATTTTATTAATTAATAAAGTAAAATTCCCTTGAGTTATCTGGTCGCTTTGGTAAAATTTATATAGACGACTGTTGTGGTCTAGTGGTAAGCCAACGCGGACTTTCATGTCAGGGGTTTCATGTTCGAATCCGCAATGTCGAAGATTTTATTTGAAAAAAAATGCATTTAATATAATGTATCGTTTTGTATAAATATTTGTCATATTTGTTGGTAATGTCAAAAATTCGACAAATATATAAGTTAGAAAAGTGCAGAAATAAATAAAAGAGATTATTACTTCCAGAAAAAATATTTTTTTGTTTCAAACAAAATTTTATCATATTTTATTTAAAAGTATTTTATGTAAAGAAAGAAATATATTTTTACTTGCAGAAAATATGGTAATGTTTTCTTTGTCGAAATTTTGTATGATTTAAACGCACTAGTTACACCGAAGAAGTTTCTCAGGAAGTGTGCTTTAAGTACAAAACTGTGAGCTAATTTTATGAATTTGTCTTATTTTATTTTATGTATAATAGAAAGCAGGTGGAAGTATCGAATTCACAATAAATTATTGCACGTTATTGTAATTCGACATCACGTATTATAAACAATGATAATTACAGGATTTTAGATTCTTAAATAATTGTGATTATTTTCAAAAAGTGATTATTTTTATTACAGAGAACAAATAACACGATATTTTCATTCTTGTTATCGTTATAAGTCTATCGTGCACAACAATTAAATCTAATCTAGTTGTATCTGTTTTATTTAAAAATTACTGTGCAGAAAATATATTGAAAAAGATTAATGACACAGTTAACCAGATATATATTATTAGTTCGCAAAAAATAATAAACGTTTATGAATAACAAGGTTTAATAATGTTTCGCAGCAATTTGAAATATTCTGGTTTGAATATATCTAAAACATAGCTTACATTTTATACGGATCTGCTTTATGCAGCATAACGGGCGCCAGGCGCTGGGCCCGTCAAGGCCAATGCGGGCCCAACTAAGTTTACCTGTAAAGGTAAGCAGAGAAAAGGCGGGGAGTCCGCCAATCTTTCGAGCGCGAATCAATCTAAGTTTAGTGTCCTCTCGGCGCCCGAGAGAAGCGATCGTCGCGGAGCCGACGGGCGCGTTGAGTTTTTCCGAAAATCTCCCGCGTATCAGCGCACGGATTGCTGTGCCGGCCACGGAGATTACAACGTGGTGTCGGTGCGAGGAGTTGGGAGCAGTGCAGTCTATCGCTGAGAGAAGTGCGCACGATTATTGCGCGCGCGAAAATAGTGATCGCGCGGCGCGCCAACCGAATCGGCGCTAGCGCATGTGTCCTGGGTGCGCCGGTCCCGAGCGCGATACACGCGAGGTTAGGGCGAATTAGAACCCGTTTCGGGGGAGCGCATGCGCAGTATAAATTTGTTCGCGCGGCGTAATTAATGAAGTGTTTTATGCACGCGCGCGATGCGCCGATAATTGTTTACAGTAAATAAAGATGTTTCGAATTGTTGGCACCAGGCCAGTAAATAAATCTTTTATTTGTTTACCCCGTCGGGGGCGAGAACCGGCATTTCCGATCTCTCTCGCCCCTTTTTGTAATTTTAGAGTTGGTCTCGACAACTCATCAGCTGAGCGACTAGCCAGTTGCCGCACTGTGCAGGGTGTGCCGCCGAGGGGTAAGTGTTTGCGACACTGCCCCATGGTACGTAGAAGTGAGTGACACCTTCCCTGTCACTCACATTGTACACGGGCGGGTCGGACATATTTTCTCCCCGGATCTTTCCGTTACAGTAAAATATATATTGTGATTGTTTATTCTATGTTTAAAATATTACTAGTATCAATGCAGGCAATGTCGGAACAGTATCCTATGTGCACATAATATGTTAGAAGGTAATGCTCTTGTTTATAATATGTACAACAATGAATTTCAGAAACATCAAAGCGGAAAAGTTGACATAACTTTACACTGTTAAACTTATTACAACAAAGATAAAGATGATATTTCGTCAAGCATAATGGCTTTTGCATAACGCCCTATGATAGCCATCAATTTTAAAAGAAATTATGTAAATATATTTTTAAAAGTCAGTTGAAATTAATGTACAATGTGTTAACTATACGCAAATCAACGTTAGGTCTTTAGTCTAGAGATAAACATCAAGTTTGCAAGTTTTGCAGGCTTAAACGATAGTTTCAAAAAAAGATATTTCTATTCGTATTTGAAAGAAGTATTACAAGCAAAAATATAGATAAATATAACGTTAAAGCTAATAGAATTTGGAGTTTAGTAGATAGTTTTGAATTTGTTCATGTATGTACATAAGAAAATAATAATAATAATAATATAATAATAGTAATATCCGATATTATTTATTAAAATGCGTTAAATTAAAAGTTTGCTATGAAAATATGTATTGTATAACTTTATTACAATATTATAAAAAATTATTAAATTGTATTTCAATTTATTGTTATTAAATTATGTTTGTGTTCCTTATTTTTATTAGGGTTAAATTCTAGCTTATATATGTGGACTTTAATGAATAATATAATAATTCTCGTCTTGAAAGAAACCTCCAGTTGATGGGGATAAGAGCGGTGCTTTCCGATAATGAGCTAAAATTTTCAGTCAACAGTGGATCGACGTCTGCGATCAATAGAGTTTCGATCGACTATTACTATTCCCCAATATTATTAATATTGCTCGAAATCAGTCTCACTTGATATAGGATTCAGAAAATCAAAAAGGGGCTCCAACTCTACTTCAATGGTTCCTCTTGTACGAAATGGAACTGATTCCTGCCTAGAGTTCACTCCCAACTCAGGAATCTGATAAATGCTACCATCGGAATTGGTCCTGCTCAGCTTCTCTTGGATAGAAGCCTCAGATGCCTACAGGACTGGTAGATTTCTCGCAATATTAATTGCGATGTAGAAAGGCGATGCTAAATCGCGGTAAAATATCAGTACCAATACCACGACCAGGGGCTTCGAGTACCAGCTGCATACCCTCTCTGCCTCGACCCCTCGTATATGTCCTGGCCCACACTCTCTCAAAGGTAAGCCACAAGTTCTGCATCCGCGCCAACTTCGCAATGTGGGAGGACCCTTATACAGTGCTGCGACGGATCCGAAGTGGGCTGGTGTCCGCCCCTCCCCCCCTCTTCCTCCCATCAAGGTTATCCACTCTCAGCCGAAGCGATCGACCCTTGAGACCTCCAACAAGATCCAACGAGCAGCAGTCCTTACGCCTCCCATTGAGCCGACATGGCCTGCCCGTCACTTGACGAGGGACCACCGCCGCGCGGCTGCTACTGGCGGCTAGAAAACAAACCAGAAACATTATAATTTTAACCACAATAGATATAAAAATACTGGAAATGTCTTTTTAATAAAGCAAAACAATAGTAAAAACAAGAAAGTACACTATATTTACATTCACGTCCTGAGAATCTAGATACTGTTAAAACAAGCTTCATTAAATCCGTTACTTGAATTTTATAAATATAACAAAAAATTCATAATTAATGATCTTTTAAACCGAAATATATAGTTTACAGTTATGATTTTATTTTAAGTTAAAAGAGATACAAAAATTTTTATTAATCATTTGAACCTAACCCAAAGGATAACGACACATAAACAAGAGGAAAACAAAATGTAAACAAAAAATGTATATGTAAATGTAATGTAATGTACATGTAAACTTAATTTTGTAACGACAAAAATAATATGTTAAGATGAATTTTATGTATTTGACTAATAAATTCAAATATAATTTTGTTACGTACCTCGACTCGAAAAACTACGGTGCACACCACTTAGGATTGATACTTAATATCATTGAAATATACAGCTGAACTCAAAAACCTGCAGTTTGCACCACTTAGATATTATTTCCAGGAACCATGACTATTATATATTAACTATTATTAGGAATCATGACATAAAATAAAATTATTTGTTATACGCGATATTAGTTTAGATTAGATTGGGGTTCCATTGATATTCCAAAATAAATGGGCGGGATATTCATCCCAGTCGAGCTTTGTGTGAAGGCCCTTTTGAGGTCCTGAAGCGATTCGCGGAGGCTTTAAAGCCAAAGCGAGATCGCGTGACTCCCAGGGAGTCTCCTTGAATCCGAGTTGGAGTCGACGGGGCTGTAAGTCCCACGGCTCGCTTTTGGCATCGAAGAAAGCTTCAAATCCCTCCCTTGATTTGCAAATATTATTTTACTTTTGTAGCAAACTGTAGGGGCAATAGGTGGCGGCGAAGCGTACAGATCGACCGCCGAAGCACAAGCCAAAGTCCAAATAATCATTGGAAATAATTTACATATTTATTTATTTTACGGTGTTTAGAAGAATAAATAGCGCGCGTTTAAAACTATGGTAGCAGTATGCCTAGTGCACGTATGAAATGCGTGCCTGAACTAATTTTGTACCTTTTTCCGCGAATGATTGGTAATTTCTTGAACTTGACCAGCCTGTTATCATTTTATTAAAGACTATAGTAACAGTGACTAAAAATTTACTTTCAGTGTAGGATAAAAACATAATTAATCTATATCTACATTTGTTTTACTTACTTGTTCTTTTAATATAGTTCTTCCAACATGTACCAGCAAACTATTGCAAAAAATGATTATAGAGAGCGAGATACTATTTTAAACCGGTGCCACTTGGGAAAGTGGCGAGTTCAATTAGCAGCTCGTTTCGGAATATCGGGGCGAACTCGTCCTCTCGTCGGCAAAAGAATTTAGTATCTCTATTCGCACATTGCGGGCACTAAGGCCATTAGGGCTAGCGGTGGTCGGCACATCGGGCCGGAGGAAAAGTGCGCGAACCCATTAGTCGGGTTTTTATGCGAATATGTTAATTTGGCGGGGCGTCGGCAATGTCAAACGGCGAAGCCGCCCTCGATATGCTCTTTCCCGGAAAAGCCGTCCTGCTAATAGTCGAATTATTCGCGCGCGACCACGTGGTGGGTGGGGCGGGGCGAGGGTGGGGGGGGGGGGGAAGGAGGCCAGGTGCAGCCCGCGCGAATTGGTCCGCCATGGGACCTCCGCCTCGCTTCGCCCCGGAATCCGATTGCCGGGCGTGAGATCGTCCTTTTATGCAGAGATCGCGGGCAGACTATCGACGCGTCTGCAGACGAATTTCATTGGCACTCGTTAGGCGACTGTGGCAAAGCGGCGTTAAGCTCATGATTCGTTTGAAAAGTAGATCCTGCGCCAATAGATTGTAATTGACGGTGCTAGTCGACTCGAGACTGATTAATTAATGTGCTTTATTATACATGCTTTTAAAGGCGATAACAGAATCAAAGACTGCGTTTATACTTATGGGCGGAAAGAAATGTGTAGTAATTCTTACCTATACCAGGAATAGTAAACCAAAAGGTACAAAATTCGATAGGATTCATTTCTGAACTTCTTAAGATCTAATTACCTAATTTCTGTCAATGGTATTGTATTTCTAATGCAAAGTCTTGAATTTGCAACAGAAACGTGTTTTTCTTAAATTTGTTGCAGTTGTTATATAAATTCTCAAAATTTTTTCTGTTACTTCAAGACATTGAAGCTATTCATTATACTCGTATTTGCCTGTAATAAGTGACTTTGAAAATCCTTTTTTTAAATATATTTTATTTCTTTATGTAATACTTTGTTCTACTCGTTCAAAATAATATATTTTTACTTTTATGTGCATCCATTTAGATAAATATGATACTTAAAAATCTTCCCTGTCAAACAGTTCAAGAGCATCTTACGTAGTAGTTATTTGCGTCCAAAATGAACTTAAAATAGTACCGAGTAGAGCATATATAATTATACAAAATCAATTAGAACATTACAATTATTGATAGTTATTAATAGCACGTGTACCTTACGGTAAATGTACCTAATTTATAACCAATAGCGTTGAGAATAAAAACTAACAAGTAACAAATGTAACACGTTACACGCCTGCAATACACCTTCATCATCTTTTAAGCAATAAAACAACTAAAGAATTTACGAGGACCTATTTCCATTCAACATTGTCCAATAAAGTCTATAGACGGTCTGGGCCAAATTTCAAGTAAGAATGTTGGAAAGGTGAAAAGTTACGAGCATCTTTCTTGTTCGTGTTGCGAGTACTAAGTGGTGAGTCTAGTCACGTATGCATGACGTCAGGAGTAACTTAAAGGTTCAAGATACAGAAAATTGGTTGCATACAATGCAGTCTTTTTAATGGTTGCAAAATCGTATTGATCCTCTTGAGAACTAGGTATGTCAGTTTTTAGATAGTTTATTTCGCACAGAATTCTCTTTCTTAATTTGCATGCTATTGCTTCTTAGATTGTTATGCAGTATCTATTCTTGTACAATAAGAGGTTTAAGGTACGTAGTTTAAAAACTAATGAATTATTATAATTTTCTCGATATTCTAATTTTCTCTCATTGCTACTCTGTCCTCAAGGTCTGCGTTTTATTTCAAGCAATTGTCCTCGAAATGGCCTCTTCGCATTATCGATAATACTAATTAAATAAGAAATGTTTCGAATTCCCGAGCAAGCGCAATCGTGCGTACGCTCGCACATGTGCGCCCATTTTCCCCTGATTATCGCGCAATTTGCGAAGTGTGTAAAATGTATATTATTACCTTAATGCGGTGAAAGTGCAGTCACATAAAAGGTAGCAATGCTCAGTCAAATCATTCGAGTCGGCATTGTTTGATAAGTGTGACACTTTTTTTCGGGAGGCGCGCGGGTTAATCCTATGTGGCGGCACGGAAGATTTTTGTGATAATCGGAGAAGTGGCAAAGCCCATTAAGCGCATCGGGTCGTGAAAGCCGCCAAGTTTAACCATCGGATAACGATGAAATTTCATTGTGCGAGCGCGAAACAATAAACGAGGAAAGTTTTGGGCGCTATTGTTGCTTATATTATACCTGGCGCGCAAGCCATCAAAAGCCGCCTCGGCTGGCGCAAGGCCCGAGCTCCCGAACGAGCTGTTTTGCTATTTAATAAACCTCGAAAAGCGCAATATACATCGCGTTGCATTTGGCAATCAAGGCGCCGCTTGAATTATGATGGAAAAATATATCTTTGATAATTTATTAATGTTAATGGGGCATTTGCTTATCAGATTCTTGGCGAGATTTATCGACTCTACTCTTGGCTCTTCGCGCGAACGAGTGTCGGAGATTTAAGATTGCACGACTCGTCGATGATATCTTGAAAAGCGGAAAAGCATTTTTCGTTAAAATATACTCACCAAATTCGTATTATATAATTTAGATTGAACATATTACAATAATGGTCACTAACAGACTTTCGCATGCTTTTATCGCATTGGATCGATAATTACAATCGTCAATTATACATGTAATTTGTACATGTATAGCACTATCTACATCCGTTCATTAATCCTTCTCGTGCAAGTTGCATTGTAAGACCCGCTGGGGCGCAATATTAGTCAATTCACCCTCCTAAAACTAAAAATTTTTTTGAAAAAGTCTGCTATACAGGTTTTAGAAAATGATACGTACTTGAAAAGATTGATAAACTTAGTATTTATAAATACTTATTGAAATAAAAGTTGTCCAATGAAACATCACGTTGTTACAGAAATGATAAAATTGTTTTCAAGAACCATCGAGTGCAAAATTATTATTGTTCAATAGTCTCTCTTCTCGAAATGATCACTTACTTTTTCCAATCAAAAATAAAGTAAATGAATTCAATATATAACGTATAAATTAAATTGTATCAAGGCTTTCGTTAGTGTATTTCTAATTAGTTTAGTTTGTTCGAATTTAAAAAGCTTATATTATACTGCAAGTTTTTCTCACTGCTTTAATTATATAATAATTGATCATTGAATGATATTCAATGCTTTTAACCGAATACATTCTAATATAATAATTTTTTTAGAAGTCTATAATTATTCTTATTGTATCGTATATTCAGATAGCATTAACTCTCTTAATGCATTTTGCTTGTGAAAAATTAATGATAAAAATAAAACAATATCGATAACTATAAAACATTATTGATGAGAATATATAAAATTAATTTTTGTGATGAATGTATCAGAGTATTATAGTATTTAAAGCAAATATAGAACTAAACAGTATAAGCGTTGTCACTTCCATCATTTTCAATGGTCGCCATGAGTTAAGTCTCTTCTAGACCTTTGAAATGTGCCTGTGAAGGATGCACTCGATCTCATCCAAGTGCAAGTCGTCATTTATAATATTTCTGCAATTGGGTCACGGATCATTAGACTGTAATAATTAAGTTAAAAAAACTACTATAACATATACATTTCATGTTAAAAATTACGTTCAGTTGATTCGGTTTTATCTTTATAGTAATGATTTTTATTCCGATATTTCTATATTTTTTGTACATATAATAATTTAAAAAAAATTATATACTGTACAAATTGTACAGGCATTAATCGTCATCAGCTTTGATGTATAGTTAATTCTCGGCAATTTTTATTACATTTGCATTATTGCAGGCGAGATCTGCATGAACTTACAGGCTTTGAAGTAAAGAGGTCACTTATGCACATTTTTTATATTTGATTGTAACTCTAAATAAAATAAGGATGTGCAAGCAAGCCGCGGCGGAGCCATATTATCAAGCACGATTCATAAGATACCTTTTAGATGTGCACAGGCCTGGTTAATGTCCCTGCGATTACGCAATCAAATGTGTCCGCATAGGCAATCTGCTATAACGACACCGCGACGACTACTATCGCAAGCCTCAGACCCAAGCCGAGGATCGACCAACGAGGCTTTTGGGTTAGAAAGTTGGTGGTGCAGGGTTGAATGCACACAAGTCTGAGGCCAATCGCTAGTCACGATTAGTCTAGCGAATCTTGCTCTGAATTACCGCAGGTGAGAAAACTCGAAAGTCCTGCCTCCAAGATAACAATGAGGTTTTCCGACGGAAAAGCGTGGATTGCGCCAGGCAAAGGGTCGGGTGCCGGACAAGAAGATAGATCCGGTCGTGGCGCGGAGGTAGTAGGGACGTAGCCGCGGCTCAGTCAGTGAGACTTGACAATTTGTCCTCAAGCCCTTGCCAGCGCCCGGCAGTATTTCCGTATAGTATATAAAGCTTATTTATATTATAGATACAAAACTTCTTATTATTTCAAATTTACCTTCACTTACCCTTTTTTAAATGTTTATTTCTAACAAAAACATTAATTTCTTATTTAGCTATGTAATTCACTTGATTAAAGCATTAGTTAGCCAACATTGGCTTATATTCTACCTGAAAAAATGTATAACGAAATAAATTATACTCGACATTTTATCAATTTTTATTCTAGTTGAAAGATTAGCTTTAAATATTTTTTATATTTTTTACATTCATCAATATATATAAAAATGTTTAAACACATGACATTTTTTGATGTAGTATTATTGATTAATAATAGGAGTGTCTGATTTATTAATTAAAGTATATGTTTGTTTTATAAAATTAAAATGGATGCGAATTAGCACTTTTTGTGGTCTATCTCTACATCAAAAAGGGTTATTTTAGTTTCGACCCTACATAATAATAAATTTTATAAATTATAAATGCACATTTTCACAACTTATTTCAGTGTCATACTATTTGAAAATGGTTTGGTCCGCTTTAAAATTGCTTTACCGGGATTTCAAGGTCGACCCATATCTGATATACTCGTATAATTACTACTTGAATGGTTACAAATATTTGATAGTCTATATTCAATTTTTTTATCAAATAACCTTGGACAATTACCTGTTAATAAACGTGTAGTAAGCTAAGTGTGAATTAATGAACTAAATCTATATTTTATTGGCATAATAATAGTCTTCTTTTGTTTTCATGGTATAAACTAATATTATTCTATTATACAATTTGAAGCAATACATTTTATTAATGTGTATTAATTCGAAACTTTCTAAAACCTTTAAGGATAAAATATAAAATATAAATTTTTTATGTCTGTCCCTTGAAAATGCATTAATGATAGTCAGGGATGAAGGTAACAAGAACGAGAAAGAGAGAAAAAGATAATTTATTCTACAGAGAAAGAATTAAAATTCTTCAGAAAAAGAACAAGATGAGTAAAAGGAAAAAGCAGAAACTGGAAGGAGAGAAAAATTATATGATGGATAAAAGTAAAAAAAAGAAGTAGACGAAATTAAAATGGAATTAGCAATTGGTACAGTAGTAGTAGAAACGAGATAATTGGTGATAAATGAGAATAATTCGATCAATAAAATCGAAAAATAAAGTTTTGAAGTAGTATGAATTTTCAAATTAGGTTTATATTGATCTAATAAAAAGATTTTATAACATTGTTAAAATAAATTTTTACTTTTTTATATGAAGATTGTAGAATAAAAATAATTTGAACTATTTACTACAGGTATTGGCTTTAAAAAATCAATGTTAGATCAAATTTAGATATATACTTATGCAGTAGATTTATTTAAAAAAGTAAATAGTTTTATTCGTGAGAAAAATAATCAGTTCAAAAAAGTATAATTATCAAACTTATTCGAATTCAATAAAATACACATATACATATACATACTTTTGTCTATAAAGTGTCAAAATTACACACTAACAAATTTGTGTATATTAATTTATTTCTATTAAATGTATAATTGCCCTAATTGCCATATAGAGCAATAAATGCATATTTTTTTTAATATCAATTGAACTAGAAATTTAATTATTCATTCCAAACTTAGAATCATGTTTAAATTAATTATTGTAACTGCCTTTAATTAATTGTTTAATAAACTTGTAAAATGTATAAAAATAAGAACTAAAACAGAATCATTGTTTATAATTACCTTTATTATTGAAAAATATAGCTTGTACATGTTGATTGCATAATATTATCATTTAGTATTTACAGGAATAAATCTGCATATAAATTATGATTCGACGAAATCATATGCTGTTTAGATATTCGAGTTTATGTAACATTAGAAGTATAACAAATAAATATTATTATAAGGTTATTAAGTTTTTAGTTTAGATATTAAAATTTAGTTGAAAATATTAATTTTAATTTAGTAATTAATAACAATTTAGTGATGAAAGTTATTTATGTATAGGTATGGAACTTGTGCAGTAAATTCTATTTACATTAGCATATGGTCCTCGTTATTAATAACATTGAAAATTATAAACGCGATTTCGAAATGTTAGATCCAAACATCTGAAATATTTTAACATTAAATCTGTGTTTATAAAAACTATTATTATAGATCTTGCATTATTATAGTTTTTTTATATATGCTGGTAATAATTATTGTTGCTAACTACTTTGTTGTGTTATTTATATAATTAAATCTATAGTTTCAGATATTTAATTAAATTCAAATTCTTTAATTTACAAAATGCTGGACATTTAATTTTATAAGTATTAAATAGACTACTATTAGTACAATATCATTCAGCACTTTTAATTATTGTTTTACTATTTAAAACAAAATTCTTGATTAGATTGAGATTTATTCATAAATTCTTAATTTTTGTCATTATCAAAGTTTTGAAATTCTCATTTGAATGCTTTTACGCAAACCGAGAAAGGTTATGGTTCTCTTTGATGATAAGGTGTAGAAATGTGACATACAAAGTCGTACGGTGTACGTTAGATCTAAGGAAAATAAAAAAGGAGTATCACCAGCGCATGTGCAGTTGTATTTAGTAGCCAGCAGAACTTTTACACATAATTCACCGGAAAGCGACACACGACATAGTTCTTACAGATCCCGCAGTAATGTAGTATATCCTCGACTAAAGCGAAGTTCACCCAAGTAGTTGTTGCTGCGTCGATAAAAAGTAACAGGATATAGTCGGTGTAGGTCCAACTCATCACGGACGCCTTTTAAGCCTCACCTAGAGATTCTCCATGCTTCTTACTCACACATCTTTTACTGGACCTTGTTATAACTCTTGGAAGTACCTGTATCTGTACAAATTGATACTTGTTCACCTATACTAACCTACGCAGTGCACTGCGGGTTATTGGTTATCAAAGCAAATAGCTAATATTATTACAAAGGTTTGCGATCACGTTATAGTAAGTATAATTATTAGGTTCGCGCGGTACATAAGACGTGTTCTATTAATATATCTCTGTGTAAATTAATGATGATTATTAAATGACTGCCAATTATAGACAAAGTATAAAAATATGTCATAAAATAAAATAATAAGTTTTGGGTAATAAGTTTATTATTAAAACACTGCAAATCATATAAAGCCAAAATAAAAAGCAACGGATTTGATCCAGTATTTTGAATTCCTGGTAAAGTTTTAGCAAATTTTACTAATTCTAATTTATTTCTAATAAAATACAAACTTAAAACGTACAAAGACGTCGATGCAATAGTTACTATACATTATTCAAAACATAGTAATAACTTTCGACGACTGTCTTTGCGTTTAAATATTAATTTTCTTGGCTTAATATAGTCCGTTCAGTAAACAAATTAACTGCCAATATCCGTAAAACGATATTAATTTTACTTAAACGACAAAAGAAGCAGCTTCCTTTGCAAATACTTAGAGGATCTGAATCGTTGCTCAGGTATAAAATTTATACAGTCAACAAATTTGTCCGATAAGGACATGAAATTAATCAAGAAAAATGTTACCCTATAGATTGGCTGAATTAATACATGTACGTACAAGGAGTATATAGACGTCGTTGTTTTGTTTAAAGTAATGAGAATGTCTCGCCGCTAGTAACTAGTTTATTATACTATTCGCATATTCATAGAGCAATCACTGTAAAATTCCAAGTCCCCGGCTAGCGTCTAAGCAGACCTGGTATCACGATAATTATTTATCAGCGTAACCCTACAAGGGCGCACGCGAGCCGGGCGACTCAGCAGCGATGGTCAATAGGGGCGGCGGCCGCTGCGGGAGGCGCGCCGGGCAATCTGGCCGCGCGTATAAACACCGGCCACGGCGTAATTGATTAATTATTCATCGGCGTTAAGGATACGGCGCAACAAGGACGCCTGGAAGGCGCGAGGCGCGCGGCCGAAAAAAGCCACGGGGGCCGCACCCGGCCGGCGCACCGGGCTAATGAGAGTCCCCGCATAAAGCGGCGGGCTTCCTTGCGGACGGGCTTTACGATCCCGTAAGACGGCTATCGATTCGCGGGGGTGGCGGCGGCCAGCCGTCCCGGGTCATTAAAAATAACGACCGAGGACTTTCCGTCGAGCAAGCATGGAGAGCTGTCCACGGGCGATCCGATAGCCCCCGCGGATGGAAAAATCTCAAAGAATTCATTATTCAGCGCTTTCCCGACGCGGAGCCTTGGCTCGCCGCGCGATAAACCCCGCGGTAATCGGCGCCCCCGGTTTTCCGCCCTCGTTAAAGTAACGCCGGCCGGGAGGGATGCATTGTAACGAGGGCGCGGCGGGAGCCCCGGCCAAACAACAAGTCCCCCGGTGCGCCGAGTCCACGGTCCAACTGCGCCGAGGCTCCCCGGGAAATGCGGTTCGATTGGGTCGTTCCGCGGGGGTATGGCCCGCGTTAGCCCCGGTTGGCTGGCTAATGCCATTGTCTCGGGGGTGCGGGTAGGCGCCGGGAGGATCCTCGGCGAGGAGGTCTCGACCTCCTGGAGGCGGTAATTGTTTCCGAGGGAGTTGGCCGCCGGCCCCCGGGGCTCGCGGCCCCCCGGTCCACGTGTATACGTGTGCCGCGCATCGGCGCTGCTCTATTTGCGCGGGGCTCGCATAGCGGGCAGCCTGATGAAATCAGTGTTTATTTTAGCCCGGGCCGCTCGTGCGCGCCCGAGGAACTCCTGCGGAAATAGCGCGCCCCCGCGAAATAGTCCAGTAAGGATCGCGACGGGGCTAAACACTCGAGTGCGCGGTTGATACGCGGCGCTTTAAAGCTCGGTAACGATGCTGTTTATAACCCTTGACTCATGGATGCGATTCGTTTAAGTGAATTGGCCGGCTGAGTGCGGGCCCGCTGGGTTTATGCATGCGCTCGCGGGCGAAAGCGTCTCCATTCTGGCCGGCGCTTTCGATAGAAAGCCCATAGTCTAATGTTCCAATGCGCGCGCGAAGCACACTGAATAGAAAGGTTTATTCGGCCGCGTAGCTGTCGCCGAGGCCGGGGTTGATTACCGCCTCGGTCTAGACGCGCCCACTGGTCACAAAATATGATCGGGAATCCTGAATAATTCATGCGTGAGATTCATCTTCGGCGCTAGGAGGAGACAGCTCATAATCCCCCACGGAACAGAACTAGGATGGTCGCAGACTCGAGCAGACGATTACATTCCCCCTCGGCTTCAAGGCACAAAGTATTTTTCCTTCAGACAGGGGAGCATAGTTACTTAACCTCTCTCTTTAGTAAACACCCTCTCAAGGAACCTGTCAAAAGAAATTAGATTTAAGATGCGTATTATCCAAACTGGTTCAATTTCTCAACTTACACCGAGCTCAAACAGCATTTTACATTAAAATTCAATAGTTATTTTATGGCACTCATTGCACGAGATACAATCACACCAAAGGTGTTATTTATATATCTCATATCTTATTCATTATGTTATAACCCGAATCAGAGAAAATCCGCAGAGTATCAGTTAATATTAAACGATTCGAATATATTTGAATCAAATAAAACCGATTCAATAGGAATACAATTGCAAACTAGTATTTAGTATATTGCCGAACTTGACGATTTATGTAGTTGATTTATTAATAGACGAAGATTAAATGTGCATTATAGTTGGTATTAGTGTTCTTTTGTAAAAAAAAAACTTTGAAACAGTGAGAATAGCTTGAAAGTTAAAAAGGAACGGCTAAAGACTGCTTACTTTTATTATTTCGATTGAAAATTCCTCTGTCACGGCTTGACCCGCTAGGAACATGTGTTGCATAGTTATCTCGCGTAGCCCGCGGGCATCAGTCGACAAAAATGCAATCGATTCCATTTCGTATGATATATTAGTACAATAAACTACGTACACTTTACTGCGTGATCAAAATACAGCATAGCGCTACTATTATACCCGCGCAACTACCTCCCCCCCCCCCCTTTCCTACAACAGTGCTTTGACCGATACTGCTTCTGACGCCATTCAGTCAATGACCAATCAGTCTGTACTTTACGCGTTCAATTTAAGAGATGGTTAACTTAATACGTGTCAATCAATGAGCAACCTAATAAACATTTAATTTCTGCCGCATTTTCGTTTTGTCAAGCTTATGAATAGCCGCGCACGGTACTCTTTAAACCGCAGCCTCGCTTATTGCACTGTTTTGAGATCAATCCATTTCTATTTATAAAGATTCGTTGACACCACTTATTGGTTAACTGTGCATAAAACATGTAACACTCTCGTCATTGATTACCCGTCGATCTCGATTTGCCGCCAGTCAGGTATTTTTAATTCACTCGCACCCTATAAATACTAAATCCGAAGGCATCCGCGTCATCAAGTCCCCGCGTAAATAATAGCCAGCGCGATGCATCGAAATAAGACCGCTTGGAAGTTTAACGAGTGTCGCGCGCGTGGCCCATAATCGACGGTCTTGCCACATCGGCCGCCTTAAAACCCCTCCTTAACCCCTATATACGCGTCCGTCAGCGCGGCCCCGATGCCCACCGGGCCCTCATCCGCAAATACGTGCACACGTATATAAACACACATGCGTCCCCGGTCATTCTTACACATACACGTACACACATACAACTCGGCCGGTTTAACGAAGCACGCGATGATATCCGAAGTGGAGCGATCGGCGGGGCTCGCGTACAAAGCCGCTCGCGGGATGCGCGAGCCGGTGGCGTTATACGCGCGCCCGTGACGCTCTTAGCCGGCGCTAATCGAAAATCGATCGGCCCCGGAGGCCCGTGTGCACACTCGCACGCACCCGCGTGCCCCCGAATAAATTTGCCGGGGCGGGTATAAAAATAAGCCCGCCCGGGGGGGGAGGGAGGAGGACTTTACTTATTCAAGCCAGTCCTAGATCCCGCCTAGGCGCCGAATAAATACTTTCGGCTGTATTGCGGGGAAATCGCCGCCGGGATTGCCCGCCCGCTTTCCGGCTCCGCGCGGCGCCTCGGAGAGCCAGGGGCGCGCGGGACGCGTCCTCCGCCGCGACGGAGCTTATGCGTTATTTATCAATTTCGCCGGGCCTGTCAGAATTTTTAACCAGTTTGGATGATAAATAAAATCCGGGACTTTACCCGATCCTATTTTGCTTTATACTTTTATGTCCTAATAGAAATTTGAGTGGTCGGTAAAACACAAACGAACTGTATATATAATATCGATATTTCCTTGTCTACGTGACCTTTTTTTATCGCGTTAAACTACGATAATCAAACACAAAACGTATAAAATATAATCATCCAATGTCAAACGTCTTAATTGAAGGCTGCCAATCTATGATACTGTTACAAATTTCATTAAAAATAAACGAAACTTATTATCTATTCTTAATTGAATTATATAGTTGAAAGCGATTTACTGTAAGTATAGCAATTACAACGTTTTGCCGATGGTTAAAACTTTGAAGCAAATTAAAAAATGGTTAAAAATAAAAATAAGTCAAGCTATATTGTAAATCATTAAAAAGACGTAAAAATGTTTCGGTATCAAGAAACTTTTAGCTATAGAACGCTTAGATATTTTCTAACTTTATTCGTGGCTATCAAATACGTGTTAATCAAATAAAATCAATACGTTGAACCTGTAAAGCGGATAAAAATCGTATATTTCAGCGTACGATAACTAATAAATATACGTAGTCGCGTGTTCAAGTTTTTAAAGGCTTCGAGCAAGCTAAGTTAGCTAAAATTTATCTAAAAATTCGTTAATAAGTTTAGCAGAAAGTGGTCAAGAAAGAATAGTTCATATTCTTATTATGGAGCAGATAAACTGGTACGCTGGTGCTCTAAAATACGAGGATAATTAGATACATGATTTTTTATTAGGTACAGAGTACTGTAGTGTCAGTTATCCAAGACTCCATTTGTTCAACTAGTTAATCGCAGGAAAACTGGGCAATTTTCCAGCGGCAGGCAGACGGCCCTACATGTTAATCGGCGGCGTTCTGATAATTGGGCAATACAGCAAGCAGGTCGATGCATTTGTATTCTGAATAAATGTTCGGCAGCCGAGGCCTCGGAGAAGGCGCGCAACAACTTCCTAGCGCGGCCCCGTCGCTCTTTTTCAACATCCGCCCGTAAACATATAACAACTCCGGTTATTGGCCCATATATACACACACGCGGGCGCGCACGCAATATATGATGGCGGCTTTGAGCCAATAGCCCGGGCGAGTCGATCGACTCGCATAATATAATCCGGTGGGCGAGAGACGCTGATTATTCGATATACGTTTGCCGGGGCGCCGCACTTTATTTCCCGGGAGGAGGTAAATCGAGTCACCCGCGCCCGGGCCGCGCACTTCGGCCCCGGAATAAATAAAGCCGGCCGCCGCGCCCCGCGAATTAGTCAACGCCCGCGAATAAACGCGCGACGGGGCAATTTTTTTTTTTTTCTTCCACCCGGGCTGCTTATGCCGGCGCAGGGAGACCGGCGGGCCGCGGGGCGATCGTTATCGGGTAATTTCGAGGCCGGATCCTTGGCCGGCGATAAAACGGCCGATCGCCGCGGCTGCACCTCGGCTTTTTTTTACGGGCGCGGCTGATTTTCCTTTCGAACGGCACCCGCGGCGGTTAGTTCCGCCGCGGGCTTTTTACGCCCGTCTCGGGCCGGCCAACCGGGGGGTGAGAAAAAAAAAAGGCTGCCCCGCGGCTTATGCCCGTCTAACGCTGTGTATATATGACGCATTGCCATGCGAATTTATTCGCGGGGTGCGTTTATTAACGCCGCGCCGGCCATCCTATGCGCCGCGGGCGCAAGATTGCTCTTTCCCGGCATTTACACGCGGGGAAATTCCCGGGCGGGAGGAATGCGCCCGCCGGCCCCCGCTCGATGCAACCCGCCAAGTTTTCGGAATACGCGGGCGCGCGTAACGTAATGGAGCAATCGGGCGGGCCCGCGTGCCAATTGGTTAAACAAAATGGCCCCCGTCACGGGGCCGTTCCCGACCCCGCGAAACTTTTATAATCAGTCGAGTGTTGCGCCCCGCTGCAGTTGAATCTAATTACCTATTCATCACTTAAGCGGGATCAATTACAATCTCAAGAATCAATATAGTAGTTTATACTTTGAATTGAGGTAAACGACCGAAGCTTACTCAAGAAATTTTAAATTGGATTCTACGAAGTCATTAATCCATAAAGTTACTTTGAACAGCGTTTGATTATTCATAACCGCGCGCCGCGGGATTATCGACTAAATTAAATTCAAATATGGTTATGAAATAATCATGCCTCCACATTAAACAGTTGAATACAAAGTCGTTACATTATTTCATCGCCTTTTTAACAGCATTTATATTATAGCGACGCTGGAGCAGATTGCATTCAAAGTTGCATTGATAATTAGAATTAAAATTAGAAATCGTCTAAGGACGAGGATCTTTTTAATCCTGACCAGTAGAGTACATCCGTATCACAAACAGAAATCACAAAAGAATTACATCTGCGATCAAATACATAAATAAAAAATACAAAAATAAAATAATAATAAATAAAATTTCAACAAACCATTTAAAAGAAATACAAAAAGACTTAAATAAATAAAAATAGATACTAAATAAAATTTAAAACCAACACTGACCTACGGGACAGTTTCACTAATCTGTGTACTAAATCATAAAACGTGTAAATCCGATACAGGCCATATATTGAAAAACATTAAAAATTTACCCTACAATAACAGTGGAACATATGATTAAGTAGCTGACTCTTAAAATTAGGTGCTCTGATAGTCGGTGGCCCAGAATTCTAAATGACCGTAATTTTAACACGAAATCAAAATTTATGATTGTCGATGTGTTCTTGGAATGATGAAATCCAATTTGGAACTTATTATTAACCTTCTCGCATTAATATCTCAGAAAGAGAATCAATCGTGTGTGTAATATGGCTGACAAATTTTAAAAATACTTGCTGAAAGAAGGACAGAGCAACAAATTAAACAGTCCCAGACGCATTTATTAACGCATTATTTCTATAATATTTCTATAGGCAATATATGATCGCGTTTTTTAAACCAGTAGAAAAACGAAGGGCTGCTTTTTTATTTCTATCGAACTTTTTCAAAAGTCACTCCGTAAGATGTAAAAGAAGACCCGTGCAGTACTCAAAGTCGGACAAACTGAGCGACTTTACCAAAAGAATCTTTGTGTCTCTTGGCAGGAAACCACCGCAGTTGCAGGGAACAAGCCCGTGCTCCGAAAGCTTTTCAAGTAAGCGCAGTGCAATGTTGCGATATTCAATGTGAAACTTAGTATTTAAATGGAATCGGAAAAATCAATAATGCCGGAGCCCATGACAATTGACAGCCAGCGACGGGTACACCGTCGTGATCGAGCCAGGGATGACATCTGTCCGATGTAGCCTTGGCCGAGAAAAGGGTGGGGTGTGCTGCAAGCGGTGTCTGCGGTGCAATATTTATCTCCGCTCGCGGATGGCTTGTGACTTTTAGCTGCCAGCGCCCAGACTTCGCTGCGTGCGCTTAAATTGTGCAAGGGAACTCGATCCAGGAATAAGCGCGCGACGCCCGGGTCCCCAGGGCGGGACTTGCCACCTTGGCGTGACAATCCATCTCAGCAGATGTTCTTACACTATAACGCGACAATAGTGTATTTTTATGTAATTTTTAGATTTCGCGTCCAATCGAAATGAAAATTCGGCTGATTTCAAAGGAAAATCTGTCTGCAGTAACAACACTCGATAAATCGAATGAATTGGGTCAAAATTACACAACGCGCGAATAAACTCCTTCCAGGATGTAATATATTCTGCAGTTCTGGGCACAGATGCGAAACCTTCTTAATTTTCCAAAACTGCCAATTTCATAATAGCTACTAAACTAATGCAGTTATGCGCCCTCTTATGTGGGTTAACTATTTCCAACGGAACTTTTCTCTCGGTGTATTTTGATTATTTTAATCGTGCACCTACACGTAAGGACTATATCCGTACTATACGAAAATAATTCCACACGAGATTTCGGTATAGTCATAGCCTTGCCTGTTTTTGCGATGTTTCGAACACGTATATGTATAATACGCTCGCGAAGATGTAGGTCAGATTTTCTTAGAATTTTCAGGACTACTTTTGCAATGACTTGTGAATAATTCCGAATACCGTCTTAAGCTTAAAAATATATATCCACCTTTCAAATGTTATTGGCCGTTGGACTCGTCTTTGCACAACACAGGAGCCAAGTGGAAAGTCAAATTGGAATAAGAGTCGAAGGCCGCAGTCGTTCCCTCTGGCGGGCGGCATCATTTTTCAACCCGGCGGAGAATAGAATTTGCAATTTCCGATTATAGCCTTAATTGCGAGCTCGTCGCAGCGGACGGCCACTGTGCGCGAGCGGCTGCGGGAAAGAAGGTCAATTTAAGCGGCGGGTATACTCCGCTACGCAATATCCCGCATTTTTCCCGGAATAAAGCGCCGCCGCCGCCGCCTCGCTTGGAAATCTCGGAAATTCTCCGCGCAATCATCGCCGGGCGCGCGCGCGACGAGCCCGGGGAAGAGGAGGGCCGGCGAGAGTTGGCCCGCCATCTGCCCCCCCCCTCTCCACCCCGCGCTCTCTCGCCCTCGCAATCCCCCTGAATTACCGCGCGTTAAATCGTCGGGGCGGCCTCGAAAATTAGCCGTGAAAAATCGCCGCCGCCGGGCGCAATCTGCGCGCGCCCGCGTAAATAATAAACGCCCGGGCGGAGGGCCTAATTAAAAAAACGGAGATCGTCCGCGGGGACGGCGCCCGCCGTGTGGGGAAAAAACGCCCGCCGCGCGATTTCTCCCCGATGGATTCGCGCGGTGCCGATTGTGCGTGTCTCGGGGCTCGAGTCAAGGGAAACGCCTCGGCTAATTAATCTGCCCCGGAGATCGGCCGGCGCTTAATTAATTACACGCCCGCCCGAGTCTCGCGAGCTCGCCTTTTTCTACCTCGCGTCTCCTCCGCGTTTGTTTATTTTATACGCCGGTGTGTACATGTGTATACTCGAGGGGGGGTAGGTTCGCGAGGTTCGGGGCACGTGTGTGTGCGCTGAAAGAATCCAAGAGCGAGGAAGGCTCTGGTGTCGAATTGACTTTCCCACTCGCTCGTACAATTTGATGAGAAAACATGGCGATGCTTGGGAGTATAGTCGAACCTTTACTTTTTTCAATTCTTGTCGACTAGATCGGCTAGAATTTATGTTAAATTGAGGATCAGAGGAGAATATGCCAGATTAATGCAATTTTTCAAGTTTACTCTAAAAGATTTAAACGAAACTTGAAGGCTAGTTCAAAACGGACGTCTGGGTATATATTAAGTGAAAAAGTCAAGATTGGGCCAGACATATGAAAACTCGTACATACACGATGTAAGATTATAAAAACTGTAAAATAATGAATGTAACTGTATTGCGCTTGTAATAAACTATGCTGAGTAAAAGTATATGTATGATGTACTACAGACACGAGTGGGTAAACGCAGATGCACTTCAATTTACTTATACTGCTCTTACTTATGTCACACTACATTGTGACTTTATTAATTTTATATTTCAAGCTATATTATTCGCATAGTATAATAAAATTGTGGATAGGAAGTGTGAATAAAATAAAAAAGGTTTAAAAGACCTCCTTTACAAAACTAAAATTTTTATAAATTTCCAATTTATTGAAACCATAAATTGTAAAATATTTCTCATTGTACAATGGTATCATAGCGCATTATAATAGTATTATAAAACCTGAATGAACACATTAATAAAAGGTGGTGGGATTGTAAAAGTAGTTTCAGCTGCGTATTTAAAAGAATATAACGAAACTTTTACACGCAGGACATGAAATCCGAGTGTAAATTTCAAGGCTTCTACAGTCCAAGTGCCGTATTGTTATCGATTGATTAAAACAAATATTACCTATCTATTCACCGATAAACATTATTATCGAATATCTTGAGCTGAGCTATTAACCGTCTAATGTCCACATCTTATCGCTTGCTTATGGCAGGATTTATCGACACGACTTTATAACTTGCGAAGGCTAACACATGCCAACTAGAAACAACTCTCGCGACGCAGAAAACAAAAGAAATCCCTCCAATATGCTAATGAAAACGAAGGAAACGAGCAACTCACTCCTGCCGCAAAAATACAACGACCGGGAAACAAGATTAGCCGAATTAGCCAGATCCGGACCCAGCTTCCTCGGACGAAAAAGGGCGCGGCGGAGGCTGTGCGCGGCTCATCTCGGGCCGGCTCGGGATGGCCAGCTCGTAAACCGGCCCTCGTCGCGCCGTAAACGAAGGAAGCGGCGAAAGTCGCGGCCCTCCAGCGGGGAGTATTTCGCGGCCGGCCGGGAAGAAAGCCACCAAAGCCCGGAAGGAAGTCCTCGTCCCGCGGGCGCGCGTACCTCGAGGACGGGCCGAGTCAGGGGCTGCCGGGGGCGGGCTCCTGCCACGCGAGTATCGCGTTCATGTCCTTGATGTCGCGCGTGCTCCAGGGCTCGAGCTGCTCGGCGGTGCCGGCCTCGGCCGGGCCCTCGGCCACGCCCGTCTCCTTCGGCGACACCCTGCAACAGAGCGGCAATCAAGCCTCCGGGTTTTCAAGGGCGAGAGGTGATCCCCGCGCGGATGTATATGGGTAGAGGGCCTCGGGGGATCGGGGGAAGGCGCGAGAGGCAATAGTCCTCTGCTATCTCTCGGGTGGCTTGCCCTTGCTCCCCAGCCGGCCTGTCGCTCTCTTTGACGCTTATTGACAGCTGCTAAGAGTTCGTGGGGACAGGCTTATCCGCGTACAGTGAGAAAAATTTAAGAGAGCTCTCGAGGAAAGTGTCTTCTTAAATTTTTATCAGCTTAGAAGCACGGGGCTCCGGGATATTCTTGTGATATTCCGAGTTTTGCGTTTAACAAAAGTATCGCGTTTTTATGATTTTTCTATTTTATCAAGCTTCCATTGTTTATTTTACGATTATTGCACACGGGGAAAAAACGTATCGCTCGAATAAAATTTATTTTGTTGAAATTGGGTGGCATTAAATTTTCATCAAATCAAAGAATCGTGGAATTAATGCAATGGCGTTATTTATTTGATTGGCGATAAGAAACAAATATTTCTTTCGTATGGTGCAACACTCCACTGCAAATATTCGAATATTTATTTGAAGCAGTGAATTTCGCTTTTCCTCGACGTAGTGAACGATACTTGTATCAAAATAGCAACATTTCCGGACGTATACTTTTTCTTTTATTGTGTTTTGGATATTAATGGATTGTAGCTACTTTGCACGTCAAGTAAGTCATCATCTATGAAAACAAAAGTTTTAAAGTTAGGCAAGTTGAAAAAGAATAAAAAAGTTTCCCGAGAAATTCCAAAATTTCATGCCCGCTATAATGGCACTCTGGCCTTTCTGTAATTTTCTAAACTTTAAAATCCTTTATTTTGCATTAAGATTTAGCAAAGTTGGAGTAATAAAGGAAAATAGTAAAATGCAAAAGATCGTTCAAAGTTTTAATGAATAACGTCGCGCAGTTAAACTCTAGGATAGCCTATAACAAATATACAAATCTGCGAAATATAATTAAAAATATTGCAGGTTATAAGTGCGGCGGCGTTATATCAACGCGCAATACCCGCGTTCGCTTATACATACAAAAATAATAAAAAGAATTCGCGATCGCGACCGAATGGATGGAATAAAAGATGGAATAAAAATTCTTTTATGCCCGCACGAGGTGTTAAAAGCGAATTGATCCGCCGGCCGCGTTAAAAACAAATAAATAAAGGAAACAACAACGGCAAATCCGCCCGGCCTCTCACCGGTTCCTCGCCGTCTTCGGCCTCCTGCGCTGGCCCCGCTTATTGTCCTGGGCCGCGGCCCGGGGGGCTTCCGCCCGGCCCTCGTCCCCCGCGGCCGAGGAGGTCGAGCTGCCCGCCAACTTCCGGTGCTCCTCCTCCCGGGCGAGGCGTCTGCTCATCGCCCTGAAGCGCAGGAGCTTCGCCTGCGCCTCGAGCTCGCCCTCGTCTGTCGACACACGCAAACAAGGGGCCCGTTAGCCATTGTCCAGGGCCCTGGGCGCATAAATCCTTTTCCCCGCGGAACGACGTCCGACGCGGCTTGGCCTCGGGCAACCGAAGCCTCCGTTTCCGCCGGTCCTCTGTCTTGGCCGGGCCGACGCGCCCGGGAATGTACAGCGGACGCGGGAACGCGACGCAACGCTGATGTTTTTCACCGGACGGACGATAGAATTGAATTGTGTGGAATTTGCCGAGGATTCATGCTGTGCACACGGATGGACGAAGACGTGCAATGTGGAAAAACAGCCTCGCGCGGTACGTCAAGTTTCCGGAGAATGGTATTATAATATTATATACACCCTTTGCTTTTGGGATTTGGTACATCTCGTGCTCTTCGCTTTTTCCGAGTTCGCCCCTTCTTTCGGTGCTCAAATCAACTTTTCCCCTACGGCCCTATGCAATCCCGTGACATTTTATTTGTTATTTGTGCAGTACATCGACTGGCTTTGATGAATTGTTTGTTCTTCCCCTGCCTTTGCATTCTCCCCCGCTTCTTTTGTACCGCGGATTCTTTTCTTGTTTCCCTTTATAGCGAGTGTAACAGAGTTCCTTTCTCGGCTTATATTTCTCACATTATCTCGTATTTCCCTTTCGCCCGGGCATTTAATATTTTGCATAATAACATTATTTTTTCACTATGCACTTTATGCGCCGAGAACCATTCTTTTTAATACTACTTTATATTTATTTCGAGTGAAAATGCACGATTGTTACAAATGGAAGGGAGCGGCCAGTGTAAAGGAAATACAGGGGAGCAAGCGCGATTGTTATTGTTTCTCGAAAACCAGACTAGGATTAACGAGATTAACCTCCGCATTTTCTATAGTTGTCGGAATACGTAGCCGCGCGAGAGAAGAATTTAATTTCAAATCAACATTTTGCGTAAAAAATTTGAATTTAAATAGGTCCGACTAATCGAGTTTGGAATACTGGTCACCTAATCCGCTCGGGTCTAAATCCAATATGAAAAGTTAATTGCTTTATAGTATATCATCTTACATTTTTAATTTCGCCGCGAGATTATTTTTTATTCCGCCGCGCCGCGCGTTAAAGTTAAAGTTAATGGTACAAAATATACCGAATGGTAGAGTATGCGGTTTTTAAGTACTTTTTTTCAGATGTCATGCTGCGCTGTGTACGCGCGCGGAAAAATTCATAGCTATATCCCGTAGAAGTAAAAGC
Source organism: Sycophaga agraensis (assembly GCA_018906755.1). Classification (NCBI taxonomy): domain Eukaryota; kingdom Metazoa; phylum Arthropoda; class Insecta; order Hymenoptera; family Pteromalidae; genus Sycophaga; species Sycophaga agraensis. The sequence continues at coordinate 3,505,949 of JACCIE010000003.1, forward strand.
CAGTTTGGCTACTGGAATATTTATTTATATTCAAATCTTACCCCAGTGCCTTTCTCTCCCATATCTCCAATAAAATTTTAATTGCATAATTTGAAGACAAATCGAACGACCGACAAATCCAGCAAAGGGTATATACATTATACTATTTATACAAAAATCCCAATAATCCACCCCTGTAAAAAAGGATCCCCAATGAAGCTGAACCGGAAACCGAAGGCCGTGTCATAATTAGCTGTAATAACAAGGAGCCGATTACTTGGCACTCGCGAGCATCCCCGCAGCCGACTGCGCGCATTATAATTACCAATTAACCGACGATGGAGGCGCGGGCGAAATAATACGCTTACGTGTGAAAATCAACAGTCTCCCGGTGCGCTCGCGCTAATCGATACGTGTGCATACACCCCGCGCGATCTCGGCGGCGCGAATCCGCATGTATAGGCAACCCACGGGTGCAGAAGTCCGTGTCGCTGGACTCGGCGAGGCTCCCGGCCTCGGGCGGCTCGGCCGGGCCGCCAAGGCCGAGCCTCTCGAGGAGGCCGCCCGGGTCGATATCGGCCCTCGGCCCCGCGGCGGGCGCCGCGCCCTCGCCGACCAGCCGGGCGGAGCGCGCCAGCCGGAGGAGCGTCTCCTCGTCGCAGACGGGGTCCTCCTCGGCCAGCATCAGGTCCAGCAGGGGGTCCTCGCTGGGCTTGGGTTGGCCTGGGGCCGCGGCTCCTGGAACTGCAAGCACGGGTACGTTGAGATGTTGCCCCCGGGAGGCGACCGCGGGGATATGATATGGTCGGGGCGCCGAGGGTTTGTTGCGGCCCTCGGTTTTATTACGGGGGGTTTTTTGGTTCTTTTAATGCACTCGCTTGCCAGTTGGCCGTTCAAATGTATTGTCGAGTGAGATGCGTCGCTAATGTTTAATTAAGGTCAAAATGCTTTTCACGCCATCGACCCTCATGAGTTAATAATTTGCTGTGATTATAGACGATATTTTGAACTTAATGTAATATTTCTTTAATTGTTATTGATTCACGCCTCTTAAAATGGATCAACGACTTTTTCTGTTCGTCCTAATATGATATTCAGTGCATATAACATATTAAAAGTATTTTAAAAACATCTAACACGTAGGAAAGATTTGCTTGAGCTCTCGCTTGAGCCACTTTAACGGGCGTAGACCAGAACGCACAGCTGCTGTGATATCTGCTGAAAATAGGAAATAGGTATATTGACGGAAATTAAACTTTTATCTAGTATTTTATTCGGTAGAATAATAACTCTAATCAATAATTCATTCCTTGCAAGGCATATATTCGATTTACTTCATCAAAATGCCCGTTACGCATTTATATTCTGCACACGTATTGTGTTGACGGAGATATGCACGGGTCTGTACCGAAGCGCTCGTGGTGTTGAAAAACCGCGTTAAAACTTTAAACCTAATGTATTACTATATAGATCACGTAACAACTATACTTATCCTCAAAATATGAAATGCACGACCGTTGAGTAGAGTAAGCTGAGACCCCGATAAGCTAATACCACTTTTGAATATAATTTACCTTCCGGCCATTTCGTACGTTCGTGCAAATATTTGTTTGTCAATTATAATCTGCTAATTTAAAGACGACCGTACAAATTGAAATTTACAAATATTCACTTTGGTAGCTTAATATACAGTTCGTTTTCAAAATTAACAAATGAAATTCGTACCTTCAGACGTGCAACAAACTGATTTTCAAGGGTCCTTTTCTTGAGGATTGATGCCAATAATTAGCGAAATAGAACATTATCGTAATTCTTAATTATAAATAAACCAAATTCGATATATAAATATAGAAGCTTTTACCAGTTTTAAAGCAGTGAATAGAAGATGTTTGCATCACTGTTACCTCCTTTCCCCGATTTATTCGCCCGTTCGAACTCGGCAAGCGTATCTTGACCTCAATTTCACAACTTATCTTTTTCTATTGCATTAATTGCTGCTTGTGCACACGTACAGTAACCCTCTGCTTTATCTCAAAGGCTACGCCGATGGAGTAGGAAAAACTTGTAACAAGTACATCCCGCGATATAAATCTTGATAATGATAAATCGATCCGGGCGGAAGGTCGACATTGTATTGATATATATATATATATATATACCTACGCGTCCGTTCGGAAAGGAGGTCCCGTGGGTCGAGACACCGAATCCGACTTCGCACGGTTCTCCCGGTGTTGCGTGGGAATCCAAGCCGCGAGTAGCCGGCGGGACAGGTCCCCTCAAGTCGCAGCGGTCAGCCGGCGGCGAGTCGCAACCGCGGAGTCGACGCGTCGCTAATTAACTCCCGAGCGATCGCCCCACCCTCGCGCTAGAGATTTCCCGGCGAAAGGTCGCCCGGGAAATTACTCGAGCACCCGCTCCGTGTACCCGGGCTTCCACCTTTCAATCGGCCCCGGCTCCGAAGGCACGGCCTGTAATAACGATAAGCAAACAGCCGCCCGGATCTTCCCCCGCGAGTTTAATACACTTTCCCCGCGGTTAATTATCCGGGTTTTCACTCGCAGCCGCCGGTCGCTGACCCCCGGGCTCCACTCCCGCGCGAAATCTTTCGCGAATCAGGACGGAACGAAAATGAGGAGATTACCGCGGGCATAATACTCCTGGGGGGGGGGGAGGCGGGCGCGTCCCGGGAAATAAGAGCCGCGCGGGGGAAAAAGTCGCCGAACTTTTCGGCGCCCGGGTAATTCGGGCCATTTTTTACGAGGGGCCGCCGCGCGCTCGCGGAACTCGGCGATTTGGAAAAGTTCCAGGGCGGAAGGGGGCACCGGGCGACCCCGAGTTTTCGCCTATTATGTTTATAATTAGCAAATTCAATGCGAGGCCGGACGGCCTCCGATGCTATTATCCGAAAAACTTGGCCCCGGGGAAGAAAGGGGAGGGCCCGCTGCATATTTGCCCGCGGAGACTCGGCCCCCAGCTAAATCCCGGGCTTTATCGGTGCGGCGAAGCCTGAGAGAAATCTTACAGGCTTTTTAACGAGGTTTTAACGAACTAGAGCATAATTACCGGGGGTATGGCAAATAACTGGCAAAATGTCGATAGTTATTCGACGTATTAAAACATTGTAAAGTGTATTCTTAATACATCTAGAAATCAATGCCTGCAGTATAAATGTATTCAAATATTACATCAATTAGTTAAATGTATTTTTATAACATTTTTAAAATCGCACTTAAGCTTTACTTTATAAAGTAAAATATATTATAATATATTTATTTCTCTTATTATATTTTTTATTTTCTTTTTATATTTTAACGCAGTAAGGTATTACCGATATTTAACAGAATTAGTTTAATTCAAACTGCGAGACTTTTCGTGTAAAATTAGCGACGAGACTAACTGATCTCGTTAATTTTGCAGCAGAGGGTTTATGCGGCCATCGAATCGAGAACACACAACTTTTGACGCTATCGACGCTCGCGTCTCCTAGATTATTATCTACGAGTATAGTACCTGCTCCCGATTGTTGTTGCCTCGATGATTCTCCGCAGTTCGTGTACACGCGCGAGCTTATCGCACGATGAATTATTTAACGAGATTATTCGACTCGTTATTTGGCTTTTCTCTCGCTAAACCCTCGAGGTCCTCGTTATGTCGCTGATTTTACAAGCGGGCGCCCGCGAGGCAAGGACAGAATTTACATAGAGCTTCTGGGAGTAGCTCGCGAAACGCATTATCGCGCACGTAAACGCGCCGCGTCTGACGCCGCCCGTCGTTTTCTACTCGAGATACTACATCCCCGAGGTAACAATAGCGAGTCGACCGGCTCGCTCATTATCCTCGCGATTACATTACCCCGTGCGCCCTGTAGCGCAGGAGCCGGCATTTAATCGAAATTAGAAGCCGGCAAGCCGGCCTCGCAAGAAATGATTAACCTTTGCAACGTATCGGGTTGCGGAAAAACGAACAAAAGTCCAAGCCTCGACAGCGATGCTTTATTAACGAAACCCCAGCAACCCAATCGCCGGCCCCTATAATTCTTACCTGTCGTCGGCTGCGCCGAGGGCGGCAGCTTCGGCGGCTCGACCTCCTTGGGCTTGCCGTCCGGCGCCGGGGCTGCTGGTGGCTTGGCGACCGGGGCCCCTGGAGCCTTGGCGTCTCCTGGCGTCTTGGCGGCCGTCCCCGCGACCGCCGCCTCCTGGGTAACGACCGGCAGCTCGCTGTCCTTGGCCGAGGGCTCGGGGACGTCCGCGGCGAAGGCCATGACGTCGAGGGCCGCGTGGAGCGCCTCGCCGAAGCCCCCGGGGCCCATGAGGGGCACGGAGGATCCGGCGCCCGTCGGGCTGCCCGAGACAGAGCAGTCACAGTCATCGGGGGGATATATTAGCCCGGGCCGCGCATAAATCGCCCCGAGTTTTCAATTAAGGCCAATTATTTAGCGGGGCCGGGCCTCGGAGATGAATGCACCCGAACTTTCCGAGCAGCCCGATGATTCACTCGGCTTTATAAATATGGAAAGCGGCGCCTCGCGCGGCTGACCCTCGCGACGGTGGAATTACGGAAATATAATTGCCGAGCCGGGGCCGTCGTCTTCTGCTGCCGCGGAGCCGCCGAGAGCATGTATGCCGCGGACGTGGCGTTTTTATGCGCCCGGCCGATCGGTAAGATAATAAGACGGGGCGCGGAACCCGCGTGGAATCCGATATTCGAGCAGGGATCTTTAATAAAAAGTAGAGGCCGCGCAACCCCTGTATTAGAATTTAACTCCGGTCTTATCAGGCGGTCGGCGACGCGACGTCGGTTTTATTCGTACCTTTACATCTTATCGCAATCGCACTTTCCGCGAAACTTTTAACGATATGCATAACTCCCTTATTGAATGAAGCTCTTTCTCGGTTATACGCGCCTTGATTCCACTAATACTTTATAAAGCGTAATATCAGTCAGACGGGCCGCACAAAGCTCGGCTGCTCGAAAAAGAAACTCCAAGGACGACTCTTAAAAATGTAAGAGCTTTACAAATAGACGCCTAACTGTCGTAATCTGACTTTAAAAAGAGCGTTTTTAGTGCCGGGCGTAGACAGCGAGAGAGCCCAGGTATTATCAACGTCTCGTTTACGACTCATTTTATAATCCGATGGGGCGCGCCCGTAAAAGTGTACAATTCGCCCGGGCGGAAAGGCGCGAGAGGCGCGGGCGCCGAAAAAATTAGAGCCAGCGCGCGCGTATCGGGCGCAGCCGATAATTTTCCCCGGAGCTCCCGCCAACTTGCCAACGCGGTAAAAATTCAATAGGAAAGTTCTGCCTCGTGGCCCGGGGCGTTTCAATGAATCGCAATTAACTTTATCCCACCCGGGCGAGAAATTCAAATCGTGCGGGTCTATATATATGTATATATGCATGTATAAGACGCGCGGGGGGAGGTTTTTACCTGGTCCTGACCGGCGTGGAGAAGGAGGCGCGGCCCCACATGATGCGCCGAAGTTCCTCCCCGGTTAAGCCGCGCTTTTTCAGCTCGGAGATGGTTACCTTGCCGACTCTCTATGCAAATCAGACATTTGCCGCGCAACGGCGCGGCGATCAATATTCATGAGGCTGGATGATGATGGTCGAGGGTATAAGTGGGTGCGGGATAAGCCTCATACCGCGCGGCCAAACGAGTGGACCGAAGAGGCCGATCAGCTGCCGCGGATTGCTGGATGCTGTTTCAATTGACCCTGCCGCACAGTGCGACGCGGGGCTGGCCCCAAGTTGGGCGAGTCCTCACGCGTCCCGTTTCACGCGTTAATTACAAATTCTGTGTTTCGAGCTGCCCTCGACCCTTACTATTGTTATATGGCTAATGGATCTTTTAGAGCCTATATGGCAGCAAATATTCTCTATTGCCTTAGCGCTCAAGTTGATGAAAGGTATGGAGATAGTCACTTGATATTTTGCGTTTTTGTGAAAAATTAATCTCCCGGCGGATAGCCTCTCCATCGCCTCCCAAATAATAGAGGAAATACGACTCTTTGATCTAGATTTCGAAAAATTGTGTGGGGCCTTCACCCATTTCCTAGCATGCAGATTCATGGATTCCGCGGAACTATTGGAAGTGAGTCATATTCCGGGAAGGTCGCTGCAAATGACAGATGGTCGAACTGCAAATTCCGCGAAAACTGCAGGATAAGGCAATCGAAAGTTTCATAAATCTGAGAATTTTATGCTATACAGACTCGACTTTAGAGGAATCTCTCTTTGGATGCACAGTAGAAATCTGAATCTCGTGCACTATTTTAGAATTTTATTATTTATATTCTACTCTTTCCCACTACTTGAACTATAGATAATCGAAAATCCTTTAAATTAGTATTAGTAATAGAATCAATCTAAAAAGGTACTGTATTGGTGCTAAGTTTTATTAAAACGTTCCAGTTTTTAGAAATATACGTTACAATTTGTATATGTATTACAAAAGTGTAACTGAAAGTTCATCTGATTTGTCCTTTTACAAAGTTTAAAATTAACAAACTTATTTTAATGTTTAAAACATCCATTTTAATACAAAGCACGTATTCCCGTGATAACGTAATATTCGGGATAAAAAAAAGTATTTGGCCTGCGTTAATTACCCTGGATTCAAATTTCTTGCATGCGTATGTACTCAGGGAGAAGAATAATACATATAAATTACTTGGAATTAAAGAAGATTTTGTAATTGATTTATCAATTATTAATGAGTATAACAATAATTTAAATTAAACATTATTTGTACAAAATATAATTACAGGAAATCTGAATCATTATATAACCAGCGGAATAATAAGTAAAACATTTATATTGAATTATTTTTTGTACCCCTACAAGGTTTTTGAATTCCAAGATTCTCCCAATACTCCGTATTAAGCTCTATGATTCTTGACATAATTAATCTCGTTATTCCGCTCCAATTTCTCCAACGGAAGAATAAAATATTGATTTTCCAAATATCTAATATCGCGCAGCGCTTATATAGAAAGGCAATTCGTTGTCCATCGCGTTAAAAAAAAAGCACCTTGTATATACGCCTTGCTCACAAGACCGCCGCTCAGCCGATTAATAAACCAAGTACTCGGTTGGGATAATCCGTCAATCGCGGCGGTCTCGATTCCGCGGACGGAAAAAAACAGAAGCAGCGGTGTCACGGTACAAAAGAAAATCGTTATTAAAAATATAAAGATATGTAATAGCGAGCGTGTATTATTTTTTGTTTGTAAGTCAACGATTATATTATTTGTACCGAAATTATTTATTATTATGATAAAAATACATGGAAGATTTGCGGACGATGCTGCTTATATACGCGAGACGCGTCTAATGTTTAATTTTTTAGTTGCTTTATGTTTGATTTGCCAGATTTTGTAAGCCCGATTCATGAGACGAGATCGTAGAAGACTCTAGGATCGTCCGAGTCAGTGGTGTGGGGTTCCCACGATAATAAGCGAGTGACGGTGACGGCTTCGAATCCCCGGCTCTTTTATTTACATTCGGGAAAGCGTACCGCGGGCGGGGGAAAAGCGCGGCAAGCTTTGTCGCTTTGTTTTTTTTTTCATTTCTATAATTCACCTTCAAGGTAGCAGCACCTATATTTAAATTAATTCCACAGCATTTTCTTTGTCTCCCCATCATCATCCATCTTCCTCCGAGGTGTTCAATACTTTTCTATTTCGCATTTTACAAGCGGGAGTCGGTGACGCGCGGCTCCCGTCGACCGCGGGTCCGTGTGCGCGCGGGCAATTAAAAAGGAAGGCTAGGAGGTCGGGGAAAAGGGGTGGGGGCCGGCCGAGGAGGGCGGCGGGGTGGAGGCCCACCTTCCAATTAGAGACAGCGCCCTTGCGCTGCTTGGCCCGGGTCTTCGATTTGCTCTTAATGATCATGACGCCCCGCTGCTCGCAGGCCGGGTCGTTCGGGTCGTCCCCCGGGCCCAGCTTTATGCTGTACTCCTGGAGGTAATTGTGCGCGTCCTTCTGCGAGACAGCGCGCTCCAGCGAGACGACGATCTTGGCCCACTGCGCAGAGAGACGCGGGCCGAATCAGTTAGAGCGGAAGGGCGCGACCTACCTCGCTGGCGGTCGCCGCGGCCGTCACCTGCTTCATCCACTCCTTCTCGCTCTGCTCGATCACGTGGGCGTAGGTGTTGCCCATCATGGCGATCAGCATGTTCAGCAGGAGGATCGGCACGAGGACCATGAAAATGGCGAAGACCGTTTTGCTGAGGTTCGGGTAGGTCGTGTTGCTCAAATCCGTGTACTGAAAGCAAAGGGACGCGCGCGCGTCATCAAGGATTCCGGGTACTGCGCACGAACAACGGCTGGCCTAGCGGCCCTTGATGCGATGCAGCGCGCGGTGAGCCTTGTTCCGAAAGCCTTGCGCGCATTGAAAGCTTTATTGTACTTTGGAACATAGCATTGTCCAGCCGTGCTAATCGCTTCCCGAGGCACTCTGCCCACGCAAAATGCCTGTTTTTCAAAGTGCATCTGAAAGCTATTGTTTTTTTTTTGAGGGCCCACTCGCGCGACCAAACGAACAATAATATCTTTCAGATTTTCAAAGGCTGCTGTAAATGTTCCCTTTTCTATCGTGGAAAACGGTACGTGGTACACTTCAGAGAAAAAGTATCTTTTGTACGGAAAAACAAAATTAGGTTATAATGAAAATAAATTCAGGATATGAGACAAAATAAAATGATACGTTATTTATATATCTGTATTGTTCGACAGCTAATGAGTTAATTCATTATCCGAACCAGACTTTCTGTATAAATATGTAAGCTATTTGAAGATTTTATATTTCTAGGATTATAGGTTGAATCTTAATTTGCTTTAGCAGTCGAAGCGTGAATCAAATAGACCATACATTGACTCTGAATACATTGTCATACATTGAAATTGAATTAACGTTTTAAAGAATTGAGAGCCATCCGACGTCGTTAGCATACTTTAAAGAAAACATAGCAAATATTACCTATAGATATTAATAAGCACATATCGAATTCTTGTTTCATTAAAAAAAAAAAAGAAATTATAAACTTGACGGCCCCAAGCTCCAAGCCTGGCAGGCACTCGCCCGGCCGCCGTAGCAGGAAATCCCTTCCTAATCGCTTAGAAATAATCCGAGGCATATATTAATGACGGAAAAATACACTAAGCGATTGCCGCACCATCAATGCTTCATCGAAAGCTGCGTAATTTACGGAAGCGCGCCGCCAATTTCTAAAAGTCATAGCGCGACCCTTGGTCGATAAATAAAAACAAGCTGGCGCACGAGTCGAAATAATGCGCGGGCAAACAGGAGCGCGCGAACGCGCCCCCCGAAATCAGTGGGTGTGATAAACACTGTAAATAATGCGCGAGCGTCTAGAAAATCGAAAACGATAACCCGGATACGTCGGGTCTTTTGCGAATTTACAATGCGACTGTCGGTGAGCGGCGGTGACGACGCCGCGCGGCCTCGATGATTTTCACGTTCGGACGCCATGCTGACGTATGCATATGCGCCCGGCTACGCGGATATACGAGGATTTAGAGAGCGGGGAACAAAAGGGACGTTAGGAAGACAAAAGGCCGCTGTTATAACAATACGTTGCGGCGGGGCCAGCCGCTCGGCCCGCCCTCGTGACACTTTGAAGAGTCAAAAACTAAAGTGCGGTGATGCTCGCGAAAATTTTCGCTTATATTGGGGTGCGGCCCGCGCTGCCGGGAGGAACGCCCCGACGGCGCCGCGGCTCGAATAAAAAGGGCGCACCGGGCGGAAATTCCCGCGGAGGCCCGGGTAACGTCAGGTTTATTCGCTGGGGTTGTAATCTACATTGCATATCCGGAGATTTTTTTTACTTTATTTTGAATTAAGCTTAAACTAAATTAAGATCTGAAGTAACCGTGTGCTTCATTTAGCTTAGAAGCAAACTCCACTGCGTGAGAATGTAACGAAGCGGTAGTAATTAATGCATTAAAATAAGCTTTCAAATCTTCGCAGATAAGAGGATTTAGAAACCCGCTTGGACAATGCTATAAACAATTTTTTACTTTAACGGCGATACACGGCAATGTCGAGGCAATGGTAATTTCTCTTCGCGTATTTTTCAGAGTATAAAGTTTTAAAATTGCAAAAGAATAACAGCAAAGCTCACTTTTCCACAATGTTCACTAAGCTCGTCTACTACTACAGCAACTGGACTAACGGCAATTATTCTATTTTCCTGACAACGAAACTGAAACACGCAGTCCTATTGAGATACCTAATCTCGCGTCAACCAAGCACAACATTTTATCACAAATACATGAAAATAGCTCATTATATTAATAAATAAAATTGATTTTCTGGTATTATCAATCCACAAACTTATCGAAATTACTTCTTGTTTAAATCACTTCATATTATTTTTAATTGGATTTATTTCATACGCCGATGTATCCTACGTGCGTATGTGACCAATTATTGTTATTTTAAAAACTTTCATACAACGAATCTTACTTATTACCAAAAATCACAATATCAAATGTAAGTAAATAATTTGAAGAATGAGTACAAATAATGAATATAATAACAACAGATAATTATTGAAGATCCAATTTGAACACGACCGAAATCAATTACTAATGGTCCATCGAAAACAAATTGATTTTTGTAAAACGATTAATTATCGTAACCCGTCCCAGGCAGGAAACTTTGACACATCGCTCGTTTGTCGATTTTACAGCGCGAGAATTATTGGGAACTTCGGAACTTCATCATCGCAGTAACATTAATACTTCCAATCACGTTTTGATTTACCGTGTTGTTTTCGGGCGCGAAAAATCGCATCGCAGCGCAGAAAAACCGGTAAAAAATCGATTACACTTGTTTTTTTTTTGCGCGCGACAACTCGCAGCACCGTTCGAAAAATTCCACGCGGAGTAAACAGATAAATAACGGAATACGAGCGAATCGTATCTCGAGCGATCTGCTTATAGGCGCTGTAGTTGGACGGGCACTGCAGGTCATCCGGAAAAAAGGGGAATCCAGGCCGCCGCGGCAATGGACCGCCTGGCGGATCATCCCTGTCCATTGCGGCCGATTAGCATGCCAGCTAATCGATAAAGACTCGTGCGCTCCTCGGCTTTATCCCGAGTCCCACCCCGCTTAATTAAAAAAGGAAACTCGCCGCGGCTGCTTATGCCGAGCCGAGATTTATGCGATCGATCCTGTGTTTGGGAGATTTTTCGGAAAATTTCGCCCGTGATCCCGATCTGCGATTCGCGCTTTGTTCCGCATCGCAGCTGGGCGATATGTGCGCACCGGGGAAATGGACCGCACGTTTTCCATTGTTTATTGATCGGCAGATGTTATCCGTTCGCTTGAAGAAGCGCGCTACTTTCGATTAAATAAGAGATATCGCGCACGTTTTGCAAACTTGTCGGATTTTCTTGGTCGGAAACGTTGTAGCGCAGCTTGTTTTATATTTACAAACCAGGTGGAACGTATACCACTAGAAATTACGATGGCGAGATAAAGAAAATACCCGACCAGTTGGCGCGATGTAACTTTTTTTCATCCAGCTGAGTTTTGAAGGGTAGCGGTAGCGAATTGACAGTTTTTGACGCTAGAAAACCGTTCCGGATATCTTCAAAACTTTTATATTAAAAAAAATTTGAATTAACAATACATTACTCTAAGCATGAACTAGAGTATTATGATATATACTAAAGAAACTCTGTGCACGTCATTCTTATTTCAATATTTTACTAATAATAATACTAAGAAAGTATAATAATTGATTAACTAGTTGACAATGTACGCAGAATCATTCAGAAAATTTGTAATTAACGGTATAAAATCGAATGAATTCCTATGAGTGTCGCGAACTTTTCACTACAATAAATAACTTCAAATCGCGGAAAAACGTATTCTATAATGGCGATAACGTGGCAGCGGCGTTACTATCCGAGGAACGGTCGCTATTCGATCTACTTACCCACGAGTCCAAGCGTATACTTACTCTTTTTGCAAATTCTCAAATGAAAGAGTGCACGGGGGATGTGGGTGAGGCGGGCATGCAATGAAAATCCCTGAATGCCAGGCTGGAAATGTAAAAAGTGGGCGGGTATAAGGAGCGGGAAGAGGAATCGGGCGAGTACATCGGGCAGGACAATAAAAAGGGACTCGGGCCGATCGGAAGGAAAGCCCGGGGTTCGATAGGACGGCTCGGGCTCGAGGTTGGGTGGCGGAGACATCGAGGAGGAAGAGCTGCCTTACGCTGTAATCGCCGAGAGTTATCTGAAATAGGGCCATCCACGTCGAGTGGTAGGAATGATAGAGGGTCGTCTTCACTCCGGGGAAGCCTTTGTAAAGGAAGTAAAACGACTGGGAGAAGCCGAAGAGGACCACCGTGTAGATGATGCCGAAGGTGAGCATGTCGCCCGTTATCATGCTGTAGACCATCGTGACGAACGGCCCCGTCAGTCGGACTGCCCTGAAATCACATCGATTAGCGATCCTTATTCCTATTCCCGTGCTGCCAATCGGCCGACCGACACTCCCAGCCGCGATAGCCGCGCCCGGCCCTGTGTTTTTCATTTTTTTTTTTCTTCTTAACCGGCCCCCGAGCGAAGAGCCCCAATAATCCAAATAGAGCCGGCGCTTCCTTAACGACGCAACTAAGCCCGAACATTATTAAAGGATGCATGTAAATTAAGTAACGCGGTAAAGCACGAGTTTCATTACTGGGCTAATACACCATCGGGGGAGGTTGGGGCTAAAAGGAGCCTCGACTAGGCCGCGCATAAAAGTGGAGCATCATTTTCTGTAACATTTTCCACTTTGAAAAACTGACTCCAATTTAAAACTTTGTAACGATCCTTAAATCACGAAGGATAAAGGATGACTGCCGGGAATTTATTTACAAGTTTTAAAATGTAAAACTTTCGGAAGACTCGGGGCTGCACGCCGGCCCCGTCCGTAATTATGTGGCAACTTAGGCGGCAGTCAATCTCCCGCCCGAGATATCCACTTGGACCCCGGGAAATTTATCGCAGCGACAAATGCAACGGAATTATATACGACGCCCGGGGCGGCCGTTACAGCGGCCACGGGGCCAAAGAGCCCGCGCCCATCGGCCCACTAGCCGCAGGACGAATGAGCCCTCGAGCCGGCCATACTTTCAGGGCGCACATCGCCTGCAGAAGCGCCCGGATTATCGGCCGGCGCATATATAAACCTCGGCCGGTCGAGGGCAGGCCGAGGGGGCAAAAAAAAAAAAAGGAGCCGATCATCGCCCGCGCACGTGTACGTGTATATACCGCGAGTATGTGCGTGCGCTAAGCGGCTTGCACGCCTCGAGGAAGAGTGCGCGGGGAGGGGATTTATCGGCTCGCGGGGATTGACTCCTCGCGTCCGCGGCACGCGCGCCTTTTTTTCCTCCCCCGAGCCATTCTCCGCGGCTCATATATATATATAGGTGTGTGTATGTCGGCCCCGGGAATTCGGGCGCGATTTGACGCGCCGAGTGTACACGGGTGCGAGGCGCTTTTAGTGCCCGGGGCCTTTTTTTCTTTTTTTTTTTGCCTCTTCTGACAGGCCGGTGTTTAAGGGAACACTGGCTCGGGAATCGCGCGGGTAATGGAGAGTCTTTTAAGGCTCGCTCGGCGCTTCTTTTTGGCCCGATCGATGGAGCGCGCATAGCGTATATAAGAGTTATCTTTTGCAAACACGTGCACTTGGCCAGATTGAAAATTTACATTGTTTATGGTTCAATTGCGCCCTGAGTGCTGGCTGCGCGCGGCGTTGTAATTATCTCTGAACTCACTGGCCGCGAGAAAATTATTGTCAGAAAATGTTATCGCCGGGGCGCGCGTCCGCGCCCGCCCCGTAGTCGCTCTGATATTTGCATTGATGCGCCCTGTCAAACGCATATTTCACAACTTTCATTCACTTTATAAAGTTCCGTGGAGCATGATGAAGGTAAATTTAATGTATAGATAGCGCCCATGATCCACGTATAATTCGTACTTTTATTTATATCCGCGCATACCTTACTTCTGACAATCAACGCTGCGTTTTAGCAACGTAACGTTAGGATTAAAAATTAATCTTGATTCGGCTGCATTTCCCATCTGAATAATTATCTTACAGCTTGCACTTTGCCCGACCGAATGTTTATTACTCCCCTTTTTTTATCAATATTGGTTGCTACGCCTTGATAAAACAAAAGTCTATTTAAATTTTAATCTGTTAAAACTTGTTTTTAAAGCAAAAATTATCATACTAGCGTTACGGTTATTTACAGTTACGATTCCACCATAAAAGCCAGGCATGCCATCACTTTGCATCCATTTCTACTTTTCACTTGCAATGCGTTAACGTAACGTGTATCATGAATATACATACCCACTAGGAATTGAAATTTACGAGAAAAAATGTTTAAAGAAAACTCGAAAGCAGTTTTCAACTTGCAAATCACATTATTACTCATTATAGCCACGTACCTTTAAGTTCATTCGCATGCGTTATATATATATATTATATTTTTCTTTTTGATCAATTTCATCGCATTAACTTTTTTAATATATTTAATAATAATTTCACGAATGACTACTATATTTTGGCAAAGTATAAGGATTTTTTAAAGGATAAACAATGCCTATAATTTGTTTTTACAAAGAACCTAAGCAGCGATGTATATATTATCCTATCTCATTTTTTATTTTAAATTCTTGTAAGAAGATACTTTTTCAAAATGAATTTTCGAGCTCGTTTTTACGTACTAAATTTAAAATTACTATAAAGCATTATTCCACCGTAGGCACAAAGGACGCGTAAAAATTGGTGGAGCGTATCAGATTCCCGAGCTCGTTACTTATATTATCTCTATTAATCATTCATCGATTACGCTACAAATTAAAAACTGCAAATTAACCATAAATGATAATAAAGCAAAATGTCAACTGTTATATCAGTGACGCCTTTTGCAAAAAGCTAAAAGAGTGTCATGGCAGTTTCCCTTCAACCCGTCCATTAATTGCAACCTTCGCTCGTACACAGATGAATGCGTGTTATCCGACTTGGAAGCAATGCTAAATGCTCACTGAGCGTTCATAACGATTTATTGAAAAAACAAACACGTATACACAACGAAAATCAATAATAAAAAAATCCACGGACGTACACTCCTCTGTGTAACCTTAAAACGAAGAAAAAAACGACTGCTTTATCATAAGTCAGGAATACGTGCGTGAAATTTCCTCGGAAGCGAGCCGCGCGAAAAAAGAATCAATAACCCGCGAAAGTTTTTCGGGCAGCCGGCCGGGAAACTAACGAAGTCGCATCAATTAGGATCGGAGGTCGAACCGCCGTTGGCAACACTGAAAAAGCGCCCGGCCGCGCCATCCCTCCGGCCCCGTCGGCTAAAAATCCCGCCCTCATCAAGCTCCTCGGCTTCCCTCCGAGGCGAAATAAAAGCCAAGACGAGCATAAAGCGCGAGGACGCCGGACGCTCGTACGCACTAAAAGGCGGGTCGCCCCTCGTAATCCGGCCCGGGGATACAGGGTCGCGTGGCGCGTCGCCGGGCCATTAGCCGGGCGTTCCGCAAATGAGGAGCGCGGCCCGGCCGATCTCTGCATTTTACGCGGCGCCGCCGTCGGCCATAGTCGTTTGCCCCCGGCCGCGCCGTCTCCTTTAAGGAGTTCGCACGGGCGATCGCGCCCCGATTCGCCGATGGCCCATCCTGGACTTCCTTCAGCCCGGGCGCGCGCTTAATTCCATCGGGGCGGCCGCCCCGGACGACGTCGATTTTTACGGGCCGACGACGGTAACGAAGGACCGGGAAGCTGGGCTTAACCGACAGAAAAAAGGCCTCGTAAACGAGGAGACGCAACAATCGACGCTCCCAAGGCTTTGGAATAATCGCCCGCGCGACTTTTGCATCTGGGTACCATGTAACACCCGAGTTTTTATGCAGTATATACTCTAAATTGCGTTTACTCTTGCAAATGCTCGTTTGAGCCTCGTTTCATATTTAAATTCTATTACAGTTTGTACGAGTTCCGAAATTGGATTAGTTGTGTCGAACGAAAAGGGATTAAAATTAGAATAATTCACATTCCAACTGTCTGCGGGAAGAGAAAATTCTCGGTTTTTGATAAATCATTTATTTAAGTAACTCAAAAATCACTTTAAATTTTTATCCAAAGTAATCCGGACATAATGGAACTCGTTGTACAAATATGTATTGGATCTTTCGAAGCCATAAGATTTATTTTACAAGAATAACTGTTTTTATAATTAAATATCTCAGAATACTCAGGTATTTTGATTATAGGAAGAAAGTAATTAATAATGTAGATGTTTCGTGTTAAAATATTTATGAAAGTAAAAAATAAAGTACAGAGTATAAATTATTTTCAAATTTACGATATCTCTTTCATTTATGAAGATTTATACGTTAATAACGAACTGCGTTGTACAAACTTTTTATTTCACTTAGCTTTTACATATCAATTATAAGTTTTGGAATAATTTTACTGAATATTATAAATATTTAGCTCTGCAAGCAAAATACTGTCTTACTGTATTCGACTGTTAAAAAGACTGAAAATTAATATCTATTTGTATATTAATTTATAAATTAAAACATTTTCATCTTTTAAATTTTCAAAATTTTTCCACGCTTTCTACAGGATGACCATTCGAATAACAGGAGCATATTCAGTCTTGATTTTTAAATTGCACGAAATACTTGTCAAGGTTTTATCGAAATGCGTCTCTGGAAGAGGCGTCATTCTTCTCGTTAGTAAAGCATTCTGTCAATAGTTTTGAAAATCGTTAAAATTTACCGAACGATGCATCCGAATAAATAATCTCGACAAAATAAACAAAACGAAAAGTCGCCAAAAAGATAAAACCTGGTAAAAAAGGGAGACAGGCCCCCTATCAGCAAAACTTAACTCGACGTTACCTTTTGAAATATTTAATAATAGATGCTGAATTATTTATAATATTATTAATCAAACCCTTCTCCAACCCCACCCCCTTGCGTCGAACAGTCTCCCTACCCTCCAGTACCGACGACCGACAGAGTTTTTCCCATTTCCGTTATATTTAAATATTAATGATTAAATTTTATACGCGCCATTAAAAATCAGCATTAAAATAATGAAATACTCTTTCACTCCATAAAAGTCTGTTTATTTATCTAAAAATTTCAACTAGCGTAACAGGCATAAGCTTCTTTCTAGCTCATACATTTTTTAAATATAAACTTACACATCGCTTTGAATACTTTGAAATCTATCTTTTCTACCAGTGGCTAAGCAGCAATAACCAATCCGAAGCGCACGAGCAGCGTAACAACCTAACCGGACACTCGACTTTCCGAAAGCTCGGGGTCTCCCCGCGCAAGCTCCTCAGCCGCTGGCGCCGAATATAATCGCGGTCCGTGGGCTCCGGGGCCGCGGCGACCCTCGGCCCGCCCGATAACGATTCGAGAGATCCCGGGCTTTATGAATGGCCGGTGATTCGCGCGTGACTCTGTCCGCCCTTGCGGGCGCCGGGAAGTTGGCATAAATCAGGGCGTCGCGGCGCCGGAAGCGGAGATAGGGCGCCGGAAGCGCGCCCAGGGCGGACGTGACGCCGGCGACTTCGCCCTCGGTCAAAGTCTCGTTAAAACGCGGCGCCCTTTTGCGCCCAACTTCCCGAGCTCCCGCGCGAGTTTTTGCACCTGGCCGATTTATTATTATCCACCCGAAAACTGGGTGTGTACGCGATCGGTTATTACCCCGAGTACACCTGGCCGATTCGGCTAACCGCCCTCGCATCAAGTGCCCCCGAGATCTGGGACGAGCGCTAATTGTATTCGATAGATCAAGCGCTTAATCAATCAGCGCGGTATCAATAATTAAACGAGGCCCGCCGCCGGTACGGATATCAAAGCCGATAATAAACAAGGAACGCGATCGATCCCCGGGATAATATACGCGCGCGGTGGCCCGCAATTATCGATCCTCCGCGGGCTTAATACGCCCGGGCGTTTTTCCTCCCCCCTCCGTTCGAAGCCGGCCCTTGACTCGCGGCACAAAAACCTGGGGCGCCGAGGAAATCCGGGCCCGCGGAGGGAAACATATATATATGTATAAGCGTGCCCCTCTCTCCCCCGGTTCCTTAAGCAAAAGTCCGGCCTCGGATTACGCTCTTTTTTTTTTGCCCCCCGGGCGGCCCCGACACTCGGCGCCAACTTTCTTTTCGGCGCGGGGACGATAAATTTCTTCGGGCGCGGCCACAGGACGCCTCCGCTGTTATATGGAATCGCCGGCTATCTCTCTCTCTCTCTCTGGCTTTGACTTGGTCGACCTCGCGCGGTTGTTTGTGGGGGTTAGCGTGCGTGTGCGGGGCCGACTGTGCCCAGCGTCGCCGGCCCGCGAACGGCTAATTATGATGGATGGCGCGGACGCCGAAAGTTACTTGACGCGTCGCTCGACTAATACTACGCGCTACTTCATTTATACACGCGGAATTATTGAAGGGCCGTGTGCTGTCGTTGGGTTGCTACCTTAAGGGAGCGCAAGAAAGTAGTTGCCGACTGAATTATTCACATGTTTATTCGACATCTGCGCACTTGAAGAAACTTATTGCAGATTGAATTTTTATTAATCGTAAATATTAATGCGTTCTCCGGGAATGCAGTTGGTTCTTGTACCATTCAGACATTCGGGGATGGATTTATACTCGATTATTTAAAATAATATAATTATATATCAATACTTTGATGTAGCGCTTACTCACGTTATAATGCTTTTCAAGAAGATCGAAAATTGAAGCACTCATCTTCTTGAGCGATCAATACATGGGGCCAGATTTCATATCAGATAATAACTACACGAGGAGGAAAGCTTGTCAATGATTATAAGATATTTTATTTTATAGGGGACATGATGGGTTGATTTATATTTTGATTCTTTACTTATTGTAACTTAGTTGTATAATGTCTGTTAGTTATTAATCTACTTTAATAAGTACTTCTTCCTGTAAATTCTTTAGTAAATAAATCTTTATAATTTGATGATCCTGCTCGTGTAATCTATCATCCGATATAATCAACTGAAATCATTCACGGGATTAAAGCTGGCTATGTACCTTGGATCAAAAAATGCACTCTTTGAAAATCCGTTCGTCAGCCATTCAATTACCAAGGGCTCCTCTTCCATTCCAGATTCCAGTCAGATTCGAGGGCCACGCCCAACGCCCCATGGGATCGCCACTAGACTCTCGATTTATATACCGTGCGTCCCGGAAGAAAAAGCCGAGTCGTCAAAATTTCCATCGTCCTCGCCTGGTTCCGGCTCGGCCCTATATACATACTTTGCCGAGGGTGAGGTTCAACCGGAGGAAAAGGTGCGAAAAAAAGGTCCTCTCAGGGCGAAAGGGCGCGGAGGGAGTGAAGGGCTCGGCGGGGCGTTGGCGTATATATATATATACATATGTATGTATGTACGGGGGGGGGTAATCTCACCCCGCGAAGAACATGAGCAGGAACCAGGAGCCCGGAACGGCGACCACGAGGATGGCGTCCTCGGCGTGCCGGTCCCCGGAGAGTCTGCAGGGGATGCAGGCCAGAATGAGCAGGTTGCTCAGGAGGAATATGAACTTGGCCGGCTCGTGGCTCTGGAAAGTCGAATCGTCTCTGTCAGCCGCAGGTCATAACCCCGCGGCCGGCCCGTCCACGGTTTCTCCCGCCGGCTTCTTGCGCGGCTTCTTTCCGCCGCGCGAGATTTGGCAAAGTAACGAGCATTAAGATTGGAGGGGCTCGAGTCGCGGCGGCTGATTGTGATTTCATCGAAAAATGAACTTTTACCTCGCGCCAGAGCACACTCGACCTTTTCTACTTAATACTTCTTGGGCCAAGTTACTCTTCGGATTAGCGGGCAAAGTTGGCCGAGTAAATTCTTAAATTAGCCCTGGCGCGTCGCCGTTGCCGCCGCTCGTTACTTTAATCGCTCGGCAATCCGAAGGAGGCGTGGACGGCGAAAAGGGGGGGGACTCACCAGCTGCTTGAAGAAGGAGAAGAAGCCGATGTTGACGATCTCGCCGCCCAGCTGCAGGAGGATGTAGCCCAGGACCCCGAGGATGGTGACGCACTCGGCGATGACGCGCACGATCTCCGTCAGCTCCTCGGGCCACTCCATGAGGGCGGCCTCCGTGTCCGCCGGCCGGAAGTAAACGGCCAGCGAGAGCGACATCAGGTGGAAGACGAGGATCACGAGCCGCTTCAAGAACTGCAGCTTTCGTCAACAGGAGAAAGGCGATATTCCATTGTCACTCGTCTGAAGGGCCAACGACAGCCTCGAGCCCCGGCGACTCCTCCGTCTCGAGTGCAGCCCGGCTCCTTCTATACCGCCTCTCATTTTTGTTTTTTTTTTTGGAGCACAAGGCGCCTCCGCACTTTTTTATAACGAGGCGCGGAATTTTCGGGAGCCATTGACGGTCTTTCTTTGTAGGATCGCGCGGTAGGCACCGGCGGATCCTATTAATTTCTCGGATGCATCGCGAGTCCTTGTGCCCTACGGCGGGCTTTTTTACATACCCAAGTTCTCCACCGGCGAGTTTTTTATTTTCTTTTTTTTTTTTTAATTAATTCCCGTTGAATGCCAAGTGCGCGTTCCCTCCCTCCGCTTTTCACCCGAATATTCCCGTGTGTAAGATTGGAAATCTTGGAATTTTCCCGGCTGCTCAGTGCTCGTCGCGGGGGCGAAGTCCAAAGCGAATTCCATCGATATTCCTCTCGTGCATTATTTGACTAAGCCCTAGACTGTTCCTATTTTACCGATATAAAAGGCCGTCGGTGACCGATGGTATTTTTGAAATTAACGGCATTGCCAAGGTCCGACGCAGTGAAATATTGGACTTTATACGTGCCGGCCGCCGCGCGCGCGAATTCATTGGGCCGCTGCGGGGGGGGGAAAAAAAATAATAATCAAGGTAATAAAACAAAAAAGAAGAAGGGCGCAAAAAGTTCGGGCGCGTGCGCCGGCCGCGACGCGAAATCCAATAGGGGCGCGCGGCGTCCCCGCGGCGGGTCGCCGCCGCCGGACAAAGGGCGCAAAGCGATTTTTACAACGGGCGAGGAGGCGCCGAGCGTCCGAACAATGGCCTGCGCGGGGGCCACTTACCCGAGCGAAGGTCTTCCATTTCTCCTCGAGCAATCGCTGAATGATGCCGCCGTCGAGCATGTCCAAGTGCTCCTCCTTTGTCCCGTTGAGAATGATAAACAAGGCCGAGTTCCAATCTGCAAGAGTCGGCAAATCAGCCGGGTCCATCGGGCAGACGAGCCATTAGGCTTATTGAGGGCCGGGCTCCTAGCCCGCCGCCTAATTGCCACGGCCGGCCGCTCAACGGATTATTAGCCGGGCCGCGGGATTTTTCCCTCCCGGGGCGCCATTCCCATTCCGGCCGCGGGCCCTCGCCTAACTCCTCGTTCGACGGGGCCGCCCCCGCGGAATAATAATCGGGCCGCCGGCGCCCGGGAACCGCGGGGGGCTCCCTTATCGGCCCCGCTTACGCCCCGGCCATTAAGCCCCGCCCGGGGGTATCTGGGCGGGCCCGATCGAACGCTCGCGGCTTTAATCGAGCCGTCGTCCTGCGGGGATCGGCCCCGTCACGGGGGCGACCCGCGAAAAAGTGGCCGCGCGCGGGCGGGGGAGGCTTTCCCGGGCGCGAGGAGAAGGGTACGTGCTCCCTCTTTGTGTGCGAGGGCGTGTGTGTGTGTGCATGGAGCCGTGGGCGGCGAGCGGCCAGCGACGCGTCCTCGGCGCGCTCCCTCGGGGCCGATCGGCCGGACCTCGTATTAGTTATCGTTATATTTTTCCCCGAGATAACATCTAGCCGTAATGGGCACGAATCGGTCATTCTTTTTAATAAACCTTGCAGGCTCCATTCACTTAGCCTCTCCGCACCCGGATTATTTGAAAAAGATACGCGGGGGAGCGTAAATATACGACGGGGGCGCGATGTTATCTTTTTCTTCCCTTTCCTCGGTATTGATAGCATTTCTTCGGCTTATACTACCTCGAGTGTTTTTATACGCGACTTCGAGCTGTCACATAAGTGCTGCTCCTACGTACCCAAGGAATCGACAAGCTTTTTTCACCGCATGCGGCTCGGGGCTGTTTTTTTTCTTCTTCCCTACCATCCTAATCACCGTAAATGTCTTTTATCTTTCATCCCATATAAGACTTTTCTTTATTCCATCGTACGTTTAATTGTTAATACTTTTTGCTTCGTTCGAAGCTTTCTACCGCATTGAAATTCATATTTTAAACTATTCTAAAATTTTACACGTACCGTATCTAGAGGACCGAGATAACAAAATTACCCAACGAATTTCTTATTAAAATTCATCGATTAATTTTCAAATTATTATTCGTTTAATTACCAGATATATAAAATTAGTTGAATATTCATGAATTCAACTAAAACCATTAAACACTTTCGGAAACTTAATAAGCTTTATATTATCAGGTATATAATTTAAAATATCTGATAATTTAAGAGTTATTATAAAAATCATTATCGAAAGAATAGGCCATACATCTTGTACTCTGTCGATAAATTTTTTTCAAAAATTCTTCTTTTTCTTTTATTTTTGATTCTACACTTTTAATGAGTTTATTTTATGAAAATATTTAAAAAGCGAAAGAGCTACAGCAGTGATATCAGAAGATATAAAATCCATTTGATAAAAATTCTATCATTAAAATTTTTAATATCCTTTAAAATTAATAATCTTTAAATATATTAAACGTAATTCCAATAATAATTTTTATTGCAGATGAATTTAGTATTATAAGATTTATGCAGATATTATTATTTTTAAGTCTGAAAATAATTTTAGATTATATGTAATTAATCTTTGAGTCGCAAAGTAAATAAATGTCTCGTTAAATTACTCTCATAATTAAGTATTATAAGAAAAGATTTTGAATAAATTGTGCTTTATAAGTTTAATTATTTTAAATGACTTTATTACTGAAAGATCGTACCGTTTAGTACAATACAGATGGATTTTTCAATTATACTATATTGTTTATCTAAAATAATTTGTTTAAATTAGAAAATGAATGTGATTCTTTGTTAAAAGAGAGAATATCGAAAAATCTGTTATGAATGATTGCTACTTACGAAGTAAAAACAGAGTCTTGTCTGTTACACCAAGCAAAATCCATCAATTGTGTACACTGAAGTTTCAGACAAGATGACTGAAACTTTCGTGTAGCTTTTTGTTAGTAAGCACAGCTTATACCTATAAACTGAGCCAGCTCTTGCAGCCAAGCAGTTATTATCGATTTTTCGAAATATTGAGTCAAGTGGTCAATTTTTCAAGTGGTTACAGATATTTTTTTCAAATATTGAAAAAAAAATTTCTTATTCTAGTTAGTACTCATTCTGTACATATTCGTTATATTGTACCTTTTATTTTTGTTGTCCTTGAACACATTTAATATTTAATTTTATGTATATGCAACATATTATTGTAACTAAATTATAATCTCAGCTGAGTTACTAGATTTTCTTGTACAATAACAATGATTCTTGTTATTTGAATAGTAACTTGTACATTGATGCTAAATATTTACAACTAAACTTCAGTCTTGAAGGGCTTATTTCTTGGTATTTTTAAATGCAGACAATAGGTTAGAATAAGAAGCTCAGAAATCAAAGCCGAAACAAGGTTCCTTCTGAATGAATTGGTTCGAAATCACTTTAACAGGATAAATCTGACGATGTCTTTTTCAGGGAATACAGTCGATGGACTTTTCTCCGCGCGCACTAATTGTCTTAGGCAAACTGGAAGCTGGAGCACTTTAGCGGGGCGTCGCGGAGCCGCAGCCTCAAGGCGATCGATGGGCGTCGCGGGATAGGCTGGCTCCAGAGGAAAGAGGTGGTTCGGCTCTCGGCGCCCTGCGCACGACATCTTTAATGAATCCCGATTTGTCCGAGGGGCGGGCCCCGGATGCTCGCGGCGCTAATGGCCCGCGTATCGACGTCGGTAGCGATTAGCAGAGACGGCCGATAGGGAGATTAGACTCGTTTAGCCCCCCTGTGAATCCCCGATCGCGCGCGGGGAAGCCCCGGGTTCCCCCCGCGGATTAATTAGCGGCTGCGGCCAACGCCGCCGGTAAAAAGGCGTTGTCCGTCGGCTCGTTAGCGCTCCCTCCCGATCATCGCCCCGGGGCTAATTTTGTTTGCCGGCAGGTTTCCCCCGGCTAACGACGCCCGCTCCCTTTCGCGAGACTCGCGCGAGCCCTCGATGAATTTGCATGGCGCCGCGGCGTTTGCCCAATTACGCGCCCGGTCGGCCGTCCCGATTGACGGAAGGAGCAGTCCGGTAAGACCGAATCGAAGGAAAAGACAGTACCCGCCCCCCCGCTGAATTATACGAGGCACGCTAAGCATTGACACCGTCCGCGCATTATCCATCGGCCCGGGATAATTTACCGCAAGGTTGTAACTGCCGCAGTCGATGCGTTTCCCCGGGGTGCGGATATGCGGGGGCGTAACACACGCACACACACGTATATAAAGGGGGGAAATAAAACGCGGATTCGCGGCGGGATTGACATTCGCAGGTGCGGGGCGAGTTCTCAAAGCGGAATACTCGAAGCGCAAACACGGGGCTAGGCAGTTTACGAGCGTCGCGCTCCCATCACAGTTTTCCAATGAAATTCTGAGTGCGCTTGAATAATTACCTCCGGCTGAATGGTAAATGAGCGCGAGGAGAAAACTCGATGTAACCGGCATCTTCCCGGCGCGAGGGCCTCCTATACATGTTTCCGCATTTCGCGCCGATGCCCCCCGCAACCGAGGAAGGTCGATCTACGCACACACACACACATGTGTACACGTGCCCGCGCGCAAGAAAGCCGTTATAATCGAGCCGTGTGTGCACATCTCATAAGCGCGATCCTTGCACTTTCCCCTTAACGGGGGCAAGAAATGAATTAAGGAGCCTTTCCCGCGCACGCGATTAGGAAACGCAAACTTTTATTTCATTTTGCACTCCTTTTTCTTTTTTTTTTTCGTTTAGACGCGCCAGCCGGGGCTTTTTACGTGCGGCACGAGCGCACACACGACCGCCGAAGAGGTCCCCGCATATATAAATATAAATATAAATACACACGTGCCATTTGTATGCATACATACACACACATATAGAGGGAGAGAGGCGCGCAATTATGCAGCGCTTTTTGCCGGCGGGCGGACGAGGCGCTCCTGCCGCTATTCGAGGCACGCAGTTAAACAATAATCGAGCGGAGTAAGCGGCGGGCGGGGCGGGAACTTAAATTGAAACAACGTATCGGCGCGCGGCGGGTAGCGCGGGCCCCTCGGCCCTCCCGCGAGCGCGGGGATCGATCTCCGATTCTTTCCCGGCACTCGAACAATCGCTCTTAATTAAAATCGAGCCGCTCTACAAAATGATGTAGAAACTTCCCCCGGCTCTTCTCTTCAATTTCGTTTTCAACCTTTCTCCTCCCCCGCTCCCCACCCCAGGGCGGCGCTCTCGCCGCTTCCATTTTCGGCGAGCCCGGCCATTACCCCTTTTCAGCCAGCCCCCGCGACAGAGCCACTCGCTCGTTATTTACTTCCCCTACACACAGCTATATGTATATATATATACCTCGGTCCAACCCCTCACCCAGGGCCGGGCGCCCGGTTCATCTTAGATTTTCCCAATTATTTGCCTTTCGTCCGTTTTCATTATATGAAAGGCGAACTGTACTCCTCCATTACTCGCTCCGACGGCCCCGCGGAGGCTCCCTTTTACCCGGGGCCCCCTATTCGAACCGACCCGCCGACCGACTATCCCGAACTTTCCACCGAATGCACGTATATATACGCGCGGTCCGCACCGATGATGCTTTTTCCCGCGATGATGCTGATCGCGTGTATTCTTCGGCTGATGGCCTCTTCGTTGGCCAGCGGTCCGCGGAAAAGTGGGGCTCGGCTAATGCGCGGCCTGTCGGTGCGACCGCGTCGCCCGCCGGGATAAATACAGTCGCGCCGCCGGGGGTAATGAATAAAGTTGTTCCAGCCGCCGCGGAAGTTGGGATCTCGCGGATAACTGATATTCATCCAGTCATATCCCCGGGTATGGAGTACGTACATGCATACACACGTATGTATGTATACACCTTCGACCGCGGCGATCGAACCGATATGTATATGTAGGTGGCGAGGCCTAATTACAGGGACTCGTGCGGCGGGTGCTCAAGAATCCGCGCGCCTAATTGCGGGCGGCGAGCGTAGCCAAACAAATCCGGACAATGGGGGCCGGGCGGCGATTCAACGAAATAATTCCCAGCAATGGTAATTGCGAAAGTTGGAGGCGGCCACCGGCGCCGGCGCCGGCGCTTACATCGTTATCCCCCGCGCCGGGGCTCCGCGAGTCCTGCCACCCTCCCCCCTTCAGGCCGACATCCTAATTCCGGGCGCGGCGGCGCGCGAGTAACTCAAAGTCCCCTTCATCCCTTCCTCGTAATACTTTTATGATCTCCGGGCGGAAGTTGGCTGCCGGCGCCGGCTTCGCTCCGATTTGCCTATCTTATATCTATCTTATTCAATCTGCCTTATCCCCGGCGGGTCCTTCCCTTCGCCGGGGCGCACGCAATGGGACGAGACGCCTCGGGATAATGGATTTCGGAACTATGCCGGGACGGTAGGGGTTGCAGGAGTCGCGCGGGAGACAGGGCTCATTCGGAAAGTTCGTTAAATGCCCCTAATTACGGGCGTCGGGCCGCCAGCTTCCGCTTCGCGCTCGCCGCGCCCCGAGGCCCCGTGACAGGGGCGACGCCCGAGCCCGACGTCCTCGCGCACCCGCGGTATAAATAAGGCGGGCGCGGGCGCGCGACCGAGACTCCGGCCCCTGCCCGCAACCGTGACGTCCCACTGGTCAACTGCTTCCGAGGCAAGTGGACGGCGATCGAACGAGAGCTCACCCTTTCAGATCTCGATTACACCTTCAAGCTTCGAGTGCCCGATACGATAACAGCACGTTTCCTACATCGTGCAGATGTGTATGTATGGCTTCTGCTCTGTGTAACTAATGCTAATCCGTGTTTCGCAAATCTTGTGCTCCTCCCTTCAAACACTCAGGGGGCGAGGATTTCGAATCCAAGTAAATGCAATTTAATTTATGCAGACCTTGAACTTAAAATTTGAATCTAATACGATTATGAAATGCGAATTTCATACTCTTAAGTCTAATATCGTCATTTCCTTGGATTTGATTCTCATTCAAAGGAATTTAGAACGCAGAATCCACTAAGTCGGTAACATTTCAACGAATATTTCCTTTAATCTGAGCTTTCAAAATAGGTGATAGCCTTTCAACCATTTGAACACAATATCAATAATATTTTAATATAAGATCGGCCGCTCTTGTAATTACTTACTTACAAGTCGATTTCTAATCAAATACTCTTTTTAAAATAACATTATGTACACAGCTTATCATCCAAATTTCAATTTTTATTATTATAATTTTTAAGTAGAATACAGGTCAAACTTTCAACAAAGTTAAATTTGAAAATCATGTTGTTTAAAATTTCAATTCAGTAACCAAAGCATTTTATAATTAAACATATATTTATAAATACTTTATTTATTTTATGAACCATCTGTAACGTATAATTGGATTCACTTTATATTACACATATATTTTATTCCAAAATCTAATTACCTTATTTAATATGCTTACAGCACAAGTTGCTACTAAAAATGATTACATCAATACTAATTTTATCTTCAGTAATCATTATAAAATAATGTATATCTTGTTAAGCAGACTTTAATATTTAAAGAATATTAAAATTTAACAAAGATATTGTGTTTTCGATATTCTTCCATCATCGTGCATTTTTATGAAACTGAAAATGTAAAATCGCTAATATGTCAAAATGATCAAATAACATAACAAGACTATAAGGAGATGAATCAACAGTTTTTAAAATGGAAAAATGGTATTTTAAAGAATTATCTTGGAATAATTATTGTCACTGACGATTTTATTTACTGCTTCTGCGTTCGTGTAATAAAATAAGTATTTGCATATTGTAGGCATTTTCAAAATAAGGAAAATTAATTCATGTTAAAAAACGCTGACGCGGAAAAGAATATTTGTTTAATCTCGAATACCGAGTCAGTTTATTTATAAACGTCAAAATCTGGTCAAATCCGCGCGAATTTTGCATATTTAAACTACGTGGCATATACGGTTTATTTAGCAAATTGATAAAAGTTTTTAAAATTCATGGGTTGGAATCAATCTCGCGCAACAATGCATCAGCACCGCCATCCATGGAATGGCCGGTTATTAGTTTAAGAAGCGAGCTTTTCCGCGTAATGAAATTGAACGAGGATTCATTTAGGAAACTAACTGACTATCCGGAGGGAAACAAGCGCAAGAATATCTGGGCAATAAAAGTCATGGGAGAAAAAAAAACAATAGGAAGTATCTTTTCGAATGCGGAGGAGTTGGGTGGGAGGTGAGTGGGAGGGCTGCCATGTACCTCGGCAGTGGCCGTTCAACAAATCAAGTCTTCCCCGCAAATTACTTCTGGCCGCCCCCCAGGCCGACCGACCCCTCGCCAACAAAACACCCTAACAACTTCAAACTTACTTACGGTCGCTTCTTCTCAACTGTTCCCCCGTCGACCCTAAAGATCCCGAAAAATAAAGGAAAAGCAAGAGCTCCACCCCCCCGCGCAAGAGTCCCTCCCTCCCTCCCGGCTCGCCCTGGCCCCGAACAATCCCGTGCGGCGGGAATGAATGTTTAAACACCGGCCGATATCGCGCGATACTCACTCGTCCTTCCGTCCGGCAGCAGAGTGTCCAGGGCGTTGAGGGGGTACGCCGAGCAGGTGATGTTGCTGTAGCGCCAGAACTCCCTGGCCGAGAGCTCCAGCATCTCCCGGAAGACCTCGGCGCGGCCCAGTTGGCAGGCCAGCGTCAGGGGCGTGAACCCCGCCGAGTTGGCGATGCCGTTGCGCGCCGGTAGCTTCGGGTGGCGCAGCGCGTAGCCGAACATGTCCTGCCGACAGAGTTATCAACGATTACGCGGTCTGCCGAAGCTCGTTAACCTTGGCCGCGAAGCCGGGGCGGAACGAGGTTTCTTTACCGGCCGAGAGTAGCCAGTGCTGATATGACGGGGCCTCGGATCGGCCGGACGCGACTAGTCGGATTCGACTGCGCACAGAAATTCAGTCCATGTCTACAGTGTATATACCAAGATGGGCTAGTGCGTCTGATTTTGTACAATATTTGATTAAGGAGTATTTAGTTCTATTTTTTCAAATGATTGCTATTGACCTGGTGGAAATAATCCTTTGCAGCGTTAATTTGTATTAGTTTAATTAAAGTTTAAAAATGAGCAATTTACAAAGTTATGATAACATTTTAGTAGAACACATTCAAACTTTAGTCATATTATTTTTGAATTAATGATAAGAATCAAAACTTAGTTCATTATCTTTTATTAATATAATATTTTAATTGAACATTAATGTTAACAACCTACATTGACTACTGAGAGAGAGAAGAAACCATCATCGATGATCGGTTCAAGAATTAGCAAACTCAGGGAGCGGTTTAATAAGAATCATCACCAAGCGGTTAAAGTCGTAACTCAATCGCATATTTTATGTTTGAAATTTTGTAGTGACAGTACTTGATTTTTGAAAAATTTCAAAATTCAAGAAAAAAAGCAGCATTTGCCTTATCTATAAACATCTATAAAAATGCTTACAATATAACTTTAAAATATAGTTTAATAAATGTGAAATTAAATTTATAAAAAATTTATTAGCATATTATATTTTCTCAAAAAATATCTGCAGTATTCTTTAGGAATTAGTCCTTTGGATAGTTATTTAAAATCCTTTACATTGTCACGAATAAAATAAAAAAATTTTGTAATATGTGGGCTGAAAATTTTACTGTCAAAATGTTATATGACAAATGGTATTTTAATGAAATTCTTCAAAATTACTTACTACGCATTTAAAAAATAAAATATGCTTTTAATTATCTGGTTCATCAACCGCACGTCGTAGCTGGTTCTCAATCCACTCGACAAGTAATCTGGTACTTGAACTGTCCACCGAGATAACTGGTCTTTGAACCGCCTGCCAAGTTAGTTAATTGTTGAACCCATCACAGAGGTAGATGCTTCTCTCTCTCGATTGTCGATATAGTACGATTTTGCTTCACGATTCCTACGTTGAACAAAATATAAAGCACGGGTAACTCGAGGGGTTACTGCTATATCGCATGGGTTTCCGCCACACGAGGCTATATGTGTATGCACCGATGTCAGATCTCAACGCATGTGCGCCATTCGAACTCGCTAAAGATTATACCTCGAGTTATACCTCATATATGGGCTTTCATACCGTGGGGCTCGACCCGCAGCAAAATAAAATTCATCCCGGGGAATAACGCAGCAGATGATCGGCTTCGGCTCCACGCCTCTCCCACGGCGTACACCTCCATCGCCGGATTTTCCGCAAGAGTAAGTAATAATTGCCGGAGGAGGCGCGGAGGGATTTTCCACGGCGACCGATCGCGCACTTGGGCCTATTTGCACGGGCGCCGACGTAGACAGCAGCCCCGGAGCCAAGCGAATCCCCACGGACGCACACACGCTCGCGGGCACAAGGGCCGTGCGCTTGTAAATATCGAGGGCCAGCCGCAAATCGGACTTTCAGATTCGCCCGGGGATAAGAGGCTCCGATTCCCCCTGCCGGGCGAATTAAAAATGCCCGGCGAGGGTGGGAGGGCGCGGGGCCGATCTCGCGGCGGATGCTGCAGCGTCAGCGTCAGCAGTTGCGGATGCCGGGAGCGAGCGCGGCGCACTTTTATTGGACGGCATCTGCAATTTTTATCGAGCCGGGAGGTAAAAGGCTTTATACGATCCGCGGGGCGGCCGGATCGTCGGCTCCGATTTCGCTCGATCGCGCCCCACCGACTCCTTTCGACCCCCTTTTTCAGAAAGGCCCGTGTATACGTATATAGGGCGATTGAGGGGCATCCGAGCGCGGGCGCCGGCCCCCCATCAGTGCACACGCGCCGCGGCTTTCTGCTTTTGGCGGGAGCGATGCCGTGCCGAGGCGCACCGCTAACTTATAACGCGAATAAATGGCGCTTAAACCGCGCCCACCTGCGAGCCGAGGTCTCTCCATTTGCCTTTAAGGCTCTGCGCGCCTGCGAGAGGACTCGCGGGTCTTTCCGTCACTTTTGCACATTTGTACGATCAGCGAATATCGAGGGGGCCATATCTCTCTGGTGGAGATCCCTCTGTTAATAATTAATTCTATAACAGAGAATTTTCTTTTTCTTTAATATTAATCATTAGAATTTGAATATCATTAATTATTTGAATCGAGTTTGTTTTGTTGGAAACGTAGCAGTTGTAAGCTTAATAATTCAATTATGGCTTTTGATGCTGCATATCTTATTTATACACTAGTTGATTATCCTTGATAGAAATATCATGAAATAGAACATGCTAGAACGCTAGCGGTTTCCCGGACTATCTACGGAATCCTCTGTATAATACCGCGATATTGTATTAGTCTCAAATTACAGTACCATCGTACCTCATGTCATTTATGCTTATAAACTGCGTTTTGCTAACATACAATCTATAAAATAAAAAATAGAGTGTTAAAAATAAAATATATTTTCACCAATGACAAGCTACTCGTTAAATCATAACAGTCCTTTCATACTATTGATTTTACTTCTTATTCCGGTTCACATCCGCTGAAACAATACTTCAATAAATAACTATCACGATTCGAGTTATTCTTAAAAAACTATCGAAATAATTAATTTAAATACTATTCATCGATTGAATATAAAAGGAAGGCTTGCTATAAGATTAATATCTATATATTTATATTAATAAATTTTGTATATAAGTACATAGTTTTATTTATATGCCGTATTCGTGACAATACTTTTGGAAAACATTTTATATCATTACCTCCACAGGATCTCACGAATAAAAATAACATAATGAAATTTCTCGACTCAATTAAAAGGAAGAGAACCATTGGATTACTGGCTTCCTATGCCGGATCGATAGCGAACGTGGCTATACTTTCTACATATAATCATACCAAATTAAATTACCTTTCGCGATTTAAAAATGTCCACGGCTTTTCTCCATCACCCGCGAAAAACGTGCTCACTGCGAACCAGTCCGAGCCTTGCTCCACAACTATCCCTTCTCCGCCCATTATCCTCCGGTCTTCCACCCCACCCTTTTTACGAAATCATCCGCCGCAGCAGCGAGAGGTCAAACAATTAGCGAAACCGTCCGGCTCCATGCAGCTTCCGCCGGTATTCGATAATTGCGGCGTCCGATTGATCCGATATAAAAGAAACCTAGACGCGTATATATATATACGTATATACACACGTATACGTACAAGAGCTCGACGACACCTTTTCTTCGGCGCTCTCAACCAATCCCCGGGAGATCGGGGAAAAAGCACCGCCCCGGTGGCGCCAACCAAAAGAGCAGACTGCATATAATACACGCGTCTCGGCGCTCGAGTGTGTAGGCCGCGGGCCTAGCGCCGTTGGTGGGACGGCGGCTGAACTTTCCCACTCGTGTCGTCCCATTTAGGCAGAAGGGCGCACACGAGTTGAGCAAATAAGGATAGAGGAGAAGATGCGCGGCGGCGAAGCGCGGACGGGGCGCCGGAGATGACGGCGGGCACGTTTGGCACACGGGGCCGCGAGAAAAACCACGAGCGCCCGGGATACGCGCGCGCCCGCTATCTTCGCCCTCGTCCTTTTTTCATCAAGAGGGGAAAGATTTTTTACGCCACCGAGCTTGATTCGTACGGCTTCCGATTGTCCGCCTCATTTTTCCTTCGCGTTTTACGCGGACTGATGTGTAGAGGCTTTTTAAAAACAGTTTCCCTACTTTCAATTTCGATGGCAAAATACCGTCCTAGGTATATTATATAATAAGCGAACGATCGTTTACTTACATCAGTAATACTGAAAAATCTATAAAGAAAAATGCGACGTTCTTACTTTTAATGCCGTTAATAATGGGTTACATAATTTAAGCTTACCACGTACAGTTTTTTAATTCCTTATGCATGCAGTTAAGTCTCGAGTTAAGAATTATTTAATCAAACTAAACTTTTCTACTTCATCTCATTTACACATTTTTTTAAGCTCCCTTATAAAGTTTATTCAGAAATATTTTTTTTAGCATATATTAATTTTAATCTACATTTTACCTCGGCCTGTTAAATTAGTATTACTCAATCTATTCCGACGTATTTGTTGTAATAACTTTGTATTTACACTGATTTCAATTGCAACAATTTTTTCGTAATATTATATATCGTAGTACGGCTGCAGACTCAACAGCTTTTAAAGTTCGAATAAAGAGAATTTCACGAATTAATGCTAATTGCAGAAAATGTCGGGACTTCATAATATTACGTACCGGATACCACTAAGTGTACACAGGCTGTCCCAAAAAAACTCCGAGTACGTTTCGTTATCGAGCGGTAAAGTCGTCAGAGTAGGGATGCACGAGGCTTTCCGCAGTCGATGCACCCGTTGACGAGCATTACAGCGAACAAAGGGTCCGCAGAGAGGGGATGCGCGGACCCGTGTCGGTTTTGAAGTTTAGTCAAGTTTAGTTTTCCCAATAGGTCTCGAATAGAGAGCGCGCGGAGCGTCCTTATCGCTAACACCACCTATTAGTTAGTATTGTCCTATAGTTTATCGACTTCTCTGTCTCTGATCCTTAACCCTGAGATGTGTATGTATGCATAAGCATACGAATGCTTTCAATTCATTTTGCGCAGTTCATTAATTTATTGTATTTATTGTATGATTGTGTAAATAACTGCGTATATATTTAAATTGTTTGTAAATACGATAATGGTTCAATGTTAATTTTTATTTCTAAACAAAATAAATAAAGAAAAAACAAATAAATGTCAATCTAACATTTTCGAAGCGCTACCTTTTTCGACCGATGACATATCTTGTACGAACAGTCGATTCTTCTGAGAAATAATTATATAGATGGAATGTCGATATATTGTATGCTTATAAATTAATTGTAATAAATGTACTTAAAAATTTGTCTATTCGGTTATATAGGTCCAAGATCGTAACTTCAATATTTCATACCCATCTACTCCGGTAAACCCTATCGGGCCCGAACTACTGCGTTACTGAAAGCTATTTTAAATAATACGCGCGTACGCGATCCCCTTTGATAAGCGGTTCATCGCCACTTTTATACTGCATATTCAATGCCATTACTAAAAACTACATTTATTATTACCAAGCCACCGAATTTTTTTCAATTTAAATTTTTTGTCTCACTAGTCGGGTTGATTACTCATTGAAAATTCAATTACCTCGAAACCTTCATAATCATTATCTAAATTTATAAAAATTGTTTACAATATACTCTTCCAGTTTAAATCTATAATGAATATTACAAATTGAAAGATTCATTAACAAGAATAAAAATCAATAGATTGTATTGTACTGCCTCTTTAATAATATGTGTACTTCTATATTCAGTCATTATGTACAAGTGTATTAGCGAAACAAATCATATTTATGAAGTCTGTTTCTCTTTGAATATGACACAATAAGCTACTTCGTCGAAACTACTTATAAGAATAAAATTTTATTAAAAAGAGGTGATTACCTCTACATGCCACAGCCTTTTAATCTTTGAATCTTACTTCGAATGACATATAGTTGTAAAGTATAAGCAAACACGCACCAACTTGTCGCAGACGACAACCATGTGCAGAATCATATTGCCGAAGCTGTCCTGCTCGTCCGGATGGGCGCCCGAGTCCAGCAGAAGATTGTAGACGCTCTCGTTGGCGCAGCAAGCGGCCCAGGCAAGAGGATACTCGCCAAGGTAGGCGAGTCCCTCGTAGTCTGTGTTCCTGGCAGGGCGTGGCCTCTGTTGATCCCGCGGTTGAAAAAAGCTGCCGATGGCCCGCTGGGAAACTATAGCTCCGGCCTCCACGAGCTCCTGCACCAGTTCATTGTTCGCGTAGGCTATGGCCAGGTGAAGGGCGCTCGCGCCTAGGTACTCCTCGCCCTCGACCACGTCGATGGCCAGTCTGGGGAAGCACTTGAGGAGGGTGCGCGCGATCCTCGTATGGGTCCGCGTGTCGCAGATGATGAGGACGTGGAGGAGGTTCTCCCCGAGGGAGCCCCGGTGCTGCATCTGCCAGCAGGCCTCGTGGTCGCTCCACTGGCCCAGGGGATCGAACCTCGTGAGGGACGCCTCGATCGGCAGGACGACCTCCTTGAGGTCGCGGAACTTCCAGCGCAGGTACTCCGCTCGGTTGATCGTCCGGCCCTTGCCCCCATTGTACATGAGGAAACCGAACTGCTCGCGCATCAGCCGCTCCACCGCCTGCTGGCCGCCCTGGTTGTACGCGTCGATCAGCTCGCCGCCCTTCTTGTAGTTGGCCAGTCGGTAAAGCAGGCACTGGTCCTCATCGCTCGCCTGGCTGATCACGCGGTCGAGGATCGAGCCAGCGTTGATCTGGCTGCCCCGACCTCGGCAGGAGCACGTCCCACCCATTCAGACATCGCCCGCACCCCTGCCGCGAGAGCCGCTCGGGCGCCGCGAGCGCCTCTTCTTTATCCAAACTTTAGATGATTCTTCTTCTTCTTCGTTCGCCTCCTTCTCGCCTTCTTCTTATTCCTATTCTTCCTTTGTTCCTCTTTCTTTTCCTTCCTCTTCTTATTCTTGATGCATCCTCGGGCAAACTTGAGCGCGCACTGGATCACCAGGTCGGTATGTCTTTACGCATCGGTCACTGAAACGAAGGCCAACCTTTTAGCTACGGTTACCCAGCACTTTTACCCTCTACTTTTTATGCCCCAGATCTATTGTTAATGCTGTTTAGATTGATCGTTTGCTGGTCGACTTTAGTCATTATTTATTCGTGTTGAGATGTCAGTATAATATACATTCAAACACAAACATATTTTATGAATTTTTATCAAAACATATACTAACACCTTAGATAGAAACTCGTTAATAAATAATTTTCAAAGATGACGTAATAAATATTAGTCAACGATACGGATTTTTTCGTCAATATTGATAAAAATATTTCTTTAATAGTCACGTTAGAAAAACGAGAAATGTTTTGCTTGTATGAGTGAATGGACTATGTACAATTTGAATGAATGAATTAATAAAGCCGCTGTGCCCCGATTCTGTCCAATCGAAAAATTTGACATATATCGAAAAAATTTTTTCAATTTATTTCTTATTGCGCATTTACATTTTTTTATTTCATTAAACTGTTAGTTTTTATCAAAAAATCTTACCTGATTCATTTTCACCAATATATTATGAGGTCTGCATCAAGTTACTCGTCATTCAAAAAAACATTACACTTTAAAGCCTGTAAAGCAAATGTTAATTAAAAGATTTGTATATGATATTGTTTTATTTGTAATTTATAGTTGATTTTATTGTATCTCTCATGCATGTGTATATTCTGTAACAGTATTTTAATATACGAATAACTAATAGTTGATATAGTACCCAGAATAAATCATCAGCTCGAGTAATTATTCAAAAATTAATCACTGAATTTTTCTTGTAGGTTTGTGATTAAATAATTTGCACGTTATTGGAAAGTTAATATTGGACTGCAGATAATAATATTGTAGGTTACTCATGTTCCATCTCGCACGGCAAAGATTATACATATGTAGATAGACGGCACTAATTAAAAACGTGATTTCTTAATAACCGATATTAATTCTAGAAAATTAGATTTGAACACCAATAGAATTGTTCTATTTCTAATGATCTAAAGTATCTTAAAGTAAAAAGGATAGTACGTAGATGAAATCCACAAAGAAACAATGTTAAATTTAACAGAAGCAGCATTAATTGTCCGCATTGCGATTACTGTCTATACTCTGCTCCCACTGCAATTCCGCGTTATCCTAATACTCAATGGTGATTCGCGCCTCGGCCTCGCTAACTTGCTCCGAAAGACGAGGTTGCACTATCTCGGCGTGCCGCGGGCCGCGGAACCGCGGAAGAATCCTCGCACTGCGTCTATTGATTTTTACCTGCCGCTGTAAGTATCAGGGCGGAGATTGGCGGCGGGGCCGGTCGACGACCCGCGGCCTCGGGGGCGGAGGCGGCCCCTCGGCTCGGCGACCGCCAGGGGATCAGGTGGGTCGGGCCAGGGCCCCGGGAATCGGCATGGCGCAGTGGGCCCGTCGCGCATGCGCCCGGCCGGTCTCCTGGGTGAGCTGCTTGCGGCGCCCGGGCGGCGATCGACTGGCGAACCGATCCCCGGGCCATCGGCTCCGGCGCCCGCGAGTCCGCGGCGCTATAGCAACGAGCCCGCGGCGCCTCCGATCCATAAGCCGGCGCCGGCGTAGGGTCACTCGGTGCACGCGCCCCGGCCAACCTTGCAGCGATCCTCCCGCGTCAGTCGCAGGGGCGACGCGCGCCCGAGATGATTGATCGATGGGCCTCTCGCCGCCCTTGTTGTTTTGCGCCCGGCCGCGGGGGCAAAAAAAAAAAAAAATTCATTCACGCCCGCCGGTCGAGTGGACGTGGCCGCGCGTCCCGCCGGTCCGCCCGTGCAGCGAGTCGCTCCCCGGTGGAAAATTGTGCGGAATTCAACATTTCGGCAGGTCGTGCGCCCTCGAAGCCCCGGTACGCGCCTCGCAGAATAATACACCTCTCTGTCTAGTTTCTTTTTTTTTTTTTTTTTCAATTCGCCAACCAGTCACGAATCGAATGTGCTATTTTTCACTATGACACTTTACTTGTACGAGCTCGTTGCACTTTTATCGCATTGGATAATATCGGATTTGATGCAAATTGCACTTGTGCATGAAGGCTCGGCGATTTCTAATCGTGCGTTGAAATAAAACCGGTGTAGTACATATTCTATATGATGATTGCATTATTCCGCCGGCTCCTCTGACCGCATAGATTAAAATGCACGCGTCATCTATTCATCATCTCTACACGCACTCTGTACAGGAATTGATGAGATTCTTTTTTACATACTTGCCAAATCAATTACCTAAGCGAGCGCTGTGACAGTTTTAGTTTCCGATAACGCACTTTCCCGCTAATCAATCTTGCGCGCAGACATGAATCCAAGCTATTTCCCAGCCCTGTCTCCTTTATGCTAGACTATGCGTCAGAGAGAAAAAAAGTATTAAAAGGCGGGAAAGGCAAAAATTGAACGCTAGGCGGTAAAAGATTTTTTAATTTATTAACGCATTAAGTTTTTCTTTATTTACAATGAGGATAACTTTATAGCGAAAAATTAATTGAAAATCAATAAAATCCTCTATTAGCTATTTGAGACAATGAATTTTTCTCATGTAATTTAATTGTAATTTATTTTAGCGAGTGAATTTTCACTAAATTTCCCTGCAAGCTTACGAGAATGCAATTTTTACGGAATTTATTTTGTCGCTTGATTCGATAAAGCGAGACTTAATTACCATGTCGATATTGAAGCTGTTTATTTAATTTTTGGGAGATAAAAGAACATTTTATCGATTTTCAACACTTTAATTGTATTACAGTAATTTAATTCGTAAAAAAGGTATTTTAATAGCTTAATCTAAATTAAATTAAATTGATGAATTGATCAAGTAGGTTGTTACAAAATATAATAATGAAACATAAAAGGATTAACATGCCTATAAAATGTTTTAAAATGTTTAATTTCTACTGGAATTCATGCAATTTTATGCAATTTTACAACATTCTGTAAATAACTTACATTAGCGTATTAAGGCAATTAATACACAGTTAATAAAAGAAACACGAACAATGATGTTTCCTAAAAATGATAATTTCGTTTCCCAGATATTTAATGAAAGCATTGATTATAAAACTAATAATTTGATTACTGATCTACAGTAGTTGTGGTTTAGCCGTACGAAAAGCTTAACGTGTAACGTTGTCCAATTAACAAGCCGATAGTTGTATTTACATTGTTAAGCGACTAATCCGGTTAAACCTCGAATTAAAGCCCTCCCTATTTACACACTTAGCAGTTATACGGTCCATTTTTTTCCAATCGCAAAGTTTTAAATTCCTGCCGGTATCACTAGAGCGCTTAATATAAACTCGGCATGCATCGAGCCAACGAAACTTCCCCCACATTCGTTAAACAAGGTAATATAAAAGGCACTTTTAGCGAGCGACTTATAAACTCAGTCGTCCTATTACTCACTCTGCGTGTATAGGTTTACGCGGGCAATTTTTTAATAAAAAATCAGGGGCGCGCAGATGAGGAAAGGCTCGGGGCAGAGCGGGCGAGTCCCGCGAGAGGGAATTTACGGCGTCGCGGTGCTTGCGTAATACTCGACACAGCGGGCCGCACGACAGTGCCAGGCGGAGGGTGTATACCCCGCGCGGGCCTCGGCCATAATGCCTATAAATTACCCGGCCGCGTAAAAGGCCGCTTAATGATTAGCCGAACGAGGCCATTGAATCACCGCGAAATTGACGCGCGGGCATGGACGCGAGGAGGGCGCCCCGCCGCGCCCTAAACATTTTAACGGGCGCCCGGGCGGAAAAAGTAATGGGGACCCCGGGGCGCCAAGGGACTCGGGGTTTGTTTCGCCGCACTCGTATAA
Source organism: Sycophaga agraensis (assembly GCA_018906755.1). Classification (NCBI taxonomy): domain Eukaryota; kingdom Metazoa; phylum Arthropoda; class Insecta; order Hymenoptera; family Pteromalidae; genus Sycophaga; species Sycophaga agraensis. Next base: position 3,545,637 of record JACCIE010000003.1, read on the forward strand.
TCGTCCCCGTGATTTATCGCTCGGAAATCGGCCGGGCGGCCGCGATCGCGCCTGCGCCGTCGCCTCGGCGACGCGGCCCGCATGAATCAGCAGCGCGCCCCTGGATTATTCATGAGCTGATAATGAAAACTCGACGGCTCGAGCTTCTGCCATTACGCGCGAGGAGCCGCGCCGCCGCCACTTATGGCGCCCCGTGACTTTCCGCGTACGTGGGCGGCACGCGCGGGCGCGTATATCGGTGCCGGGCGCGCGTGTTGTCGTTCCGCTGGACTCCCCCCGCGGCCGCAGCCCCCCCGCGCGCGCGCCCGAGCGCAAACACGTCGGGGACACGCGCTGTCCAATTTTGGCAAGTGTCCTAAAGTGCGGCCTAATTTTTCCCCGCGGACAATTACGTCCCGTTAGTTAGCTAAAACGTCGGTGTTACGCGCCCGCGGGCCGATTGGCAATCAGTGGCGGCCCCGGGGGAGCCGAGGCGCGTCGCTCGCTGCAGCCCTAAAACAAAAAACTGACCAAATCTCCCGGCGCGGTTGGTGTCGCGGGTGCGAAAGACGCGGCCGTCGAGGAGGCCCTTGTTTCATAAACCCGCGCGGCCTCGGAAAATATTTTATCCCTGTCGTCGATGTTTTCGCGCGGCAGGGGAAAGAGGAGCCCGGGCCGGGCGCTGAGTGGCTATAAAAGCCTTGTAACAGGGACTAGCGCGTCCATCGCGTCCATTTTCGGAAACTGCCGCTTCTCTACTCACGAGAGGGTTGAATGCTCCCTGGTTATGTAATGCGCGTGCAGTAATGGCGCCTACGACGCATGTCGAATTCGAATTTGCTGAAAATTCCAGTCGTGCTTGTATATGCGATTATTATTTCTCGAATATAGTTGGAGCTTGCTTTGAATTTCGGAATTCGTGGGAAAAAAAATGGCATTAGATTAATGAACAGTCTATGACGCCTACGTGAAAGTTGGAAAACCAACGCGGTTTAATTAAATATTCCATGCATTTACATAATAATTACACGGAATTTTAGTACTTGTAATTCCTAGAAATTTAACGTCATATACTTATGTTTAACAGAATGATTAACTTCAATAGAAGACTAATTTTTTCTACAAATATTTTTTATTGATATTTAATCCTGTGAAAAATCTCAAATCACGTTTCATCATTCATGTATAAATCTTTTTATATTTTCGTACAATGCCAAGTACAATGTTGAATTTAACAGTCCATTAAAAATGTGCCAATCGACGCGAACGCATTAATGCGAATCAATGATTTAGACTAGACAATTGTGAAATTTCTGATGGCAATTTTCGACGTGCCTTTTCACTCTCGATTCATTGAACAACTGGTAATATAATATTTAATCGCAAATTTCAATCATACCAATCATATGAAGAATCACTATTCGTACTCAATAACATAATGGAGGAACATTATGTACGGTTGAATAACTGTTCTTTTCATGCTGGTACAGTAATATCGATTGTTGTACTATATATACAGTAAAAATTTATTCAAACTGTACAGATCAATGTCTGAAATATTACCATAATTATTAAATATTACCAAAATTTCTACCATAATTATTCTAAAAGAATAGTTAAAATTATTAAATTAATAAAGCATTAAATCGATAGATTTCAATATTTTATTTTATTAATTTTTGTATCGGATTATTGAAAAAGTTCACAAATCTTATTCTATTTTATAACATAATATAGTAGTTATACTGGTAATAAAAAGGTTTGTCTATAAAGTTAATCTTAAATATAGCTATATAACTTTCGTCTCTTCAAAAAAATATAAATAACACTGAGCGATTACGCTTTAATATAATCGATCTTTTTCAGTACATGGAATATATCTAACATGCAAAACCTTAGAGTTTTTTTAAAAAAGGACCATTACACGTCTTTCCCACTGATGTATTATTGCTTTTTTAACACATTTATTATGTACTAATTCTTTTACATTTATTGTAATAAAGACCAAGTTAACTGGACGGTTATCTTAAATACCAAAAAAATTCTTTTCAAACAGCATAAAAAAGTCGGCGATCTGGATTGCACGCATTAGACTCGGCGTTAGAGCTGGGTTCTTATCGATTCCGTTGAGTATAATTGTTTTATTGCCACTAAAGCTTTCCGCCACTTGAAATCAGGAAAAAAGGGAATCGCGCGTTACGCTTTTCATCAATAAAACTGTTATACCTGTTGTACGACTTGCACCAGAATCGAGGAAAAAGTCAGGAACCGTGACGACGACGTTGTAGTTTAGCGGACGGTTACGTAAATAAATTCAAATTTGTATAATAGACGGCCTTCAACTACTGCTTCGGCGTACTAATCAAATCTAAGCCGCGTGCCCCGTCGTCTTGTATTTACTTGGTGAGTAAGACCCACCCTCGTACCGCCACTGAGCGCCTTCGGCACGCTCCCCTATTTTCCAAATTGCAACCCTTTCCCGTTTTCCGCGCTTAACTGTAATCAAAACTAATACTAAAAAATATGGCGACGGTACTGATAAGACTCCGATTTACAGTCGCTTCGGTTTAAAGCCTCCAAGGATCTGCACACCAAGCGACCGTATAAATCCCGCCTGTTAATTAATTAACTAAATTAAGAGATCTCCGCTAATTATCGCTGGTCGCTGGGCACAATGTTGCCTTTACCCCGTTATTAAGAATATTTTACAAACACTAAAATGTTGTACATTAACATAAATCTTGTTCTCACCGCCGGCAAAAAAATTAAGGCTTTGAAAAAAAAATAAACAAAGTCGTGCTTTAAAATTTTTAATTCCTTGTTAAAACGTTCCTCCGTGCCTTACATACTATGCTTTTAGTACAAATTATTTTAACGTGGTTCGTTCTGTCCGTTACAATGCCCTTAATCTCGAAATGTCGCATGTTTCTTCTTAAATGCTTGAGTCACTTCTAATCGATTAGGCTCACGGGAAGTTGAATAGGGGTCACCGGTTCTCCGACCGGGAGCGCGATGACCTGGACTCGAAACCGAAAGACAAACGCCTGACTTTGAGATGGAGCAGTAATTGAAAAAACCAACTGTGAATAAGGAATGCAAATAGTAGGGAAAACATGTAGACGTATAACGGATTGGACGATTCCCGGGATTGTTAAACAATGAGTTCATCGTTAAAAAAAAGACGTTCTTTGCGGTGAACGATTTGTTATAGTAATTATAATGTAGATGATTTTAGTTTGTACTTCTAGAGAAAAGTTAGTCGGGTTCGTTGGATCGGCATTAGGGAGTTGGTTTAGTTCAAGTTAAAATACGATTAAATATTTTATCGCGAGAATTACTTTTAGATACATACAAAGATAGAAATAGTCTATTATAAAACTATGATTCCATTACTCATCTTATTTATAACCTTAAGCGAATTGCTTCTTAAACTGATAATCTGTTTTAATTGCCATAAAAATAATCTATAAACAAAGAAAGTAAAAAAGACGAACAAAGTTATTTTATCGCTAAAGTCTTATTTTACACATAATATAAATGTAGATTGTTATATAATTTATTAATAGAAATCACAGGTCCGATACTTATAATTATACTCATCGTAACAAACTCAGCTGAAAACGAAGGATAAATAAAGCACGAACGAAATTTCAGGAATAAATTTCAAAATTTCGGTCGGCTCGACGAATCGTCACTCACGTTTTTCACTCCGACGCGTAATTCCGTTTTCCTCCCCGGCGCACCCAGGTAACGTCTACCAGAATGATAATACCCATCCCTCCCCATACTTATAACTTGTAAGTGGTTATAATTAAAGGATCCCCGCGAGCGTACACCGGGCGTAAGAGCAGATCGCCCTCTCGGCGGCAAAGAATGCCTGTTATTCTCTGTCAAAACTGTACAGCCGGGCCAAAAAGAGGGCGAAGCCGTATAACGCGATTCCCCTCCCGTTCGGGGCACGACTTTGCCGGGCGAGGCAGTCGAACGCAGCAGCCCATTTTGTTAAACACACAGAGCCAGGGACGTACTCGGCTTCCCCAAGTTTCCCAACTTTCGCGCTCCAGTTTCTTCCCCGCTGCGGCGCCGCTCGGGTATCACTCGCACACCTCCGCGGCCCGATCCATGCGGCTGCTTCATCGAACAAGAAAAAAAAAAGAGAAAAAAATCCCTGGGCGCCCGGCCGCCCGCCGGCCGCCCGGCGCCTCCCGTTGCCTACGTCGCAGGGGCTCTCGCTGACAACGCCTTAGTCCAACGCGGTCAAAGGCGGAAGCCCGGGGGTAAATTGCACGGCGGCTACGCTAAGGCGCCGGCGGCCGTAGAGTTGAGGGAAGCCACGACGGCGGCGGCTACACGTGCGTGCGCTAAGCGCGCGCGTGATGCACGGCTTTCAATCCTCCCCCCGGGAACGCGCGAGGCGGCTATCGCGGGGGGAGGAGGAAAGAATCACTTTCCGAGTTGACTTCCGTGACCGCGTCAACTTTGGGCCAAAGTGCCCGAGTCATTTGCGAGTAGGTTACAAGCAAGAGGAGAGACTTTAAGCGGCTTGATGATAAAGAGTTTTCGGCCGAGTATTAGATAGTCACTTTGAGAGGGCTACAACGTAAGGATAGGACATTATACCCTTATGGAAGTACACACGCACGATGGGACTGCTAACGGTCGTGAATAATAACCCCACTTACATATAGACTACTATGTACAATGAGCCCAAACGTATAATGCTGCAATTTACAGTGACTATACATACACGACGTCTCGACTTTCCGGTTTTTTTCGTATAGATCGAGCTGTACAATGGCGCGGTTGAAGCGAGGGGCAGAGAACAATAACGGCGGGCAATAGAGCCTCGATCTAATGTTTTTACCCGGTTCTCAAAGGCGAAATCGAGGAGGCACGTGGAACATTAGTTTATTAAGCATATAATTGGAGTCGGAACATTCACGCGATGATTATCATGCACAATGGCACTCAATGTTTCATTAGCGATATTGATGCGTAATACTCAGGGCGCGTACGTTAAATACTGACGGAATATTGCTCTGTTATTGTAACGAGTCACCCTTCCAGTGCCACGGCACTGCATTCCCGTCAAATTATTTACGGTATATCGAACGGCGCGTTGCTCGGCCCATAAGCGCGCTAAACGCCCTCGCGCATATGTATATATGTATACATATATATATATACATACATACGTTCGAGTGCGCCTCTGTAATGAAAGGTTGTAACTGAAATTCCCGGGGAAATTACCGTCGCGGCAGAAAGAGTATATGTATATATATACGTAGGGCGAGATGGCGAGCGACCGGCGCGAGGATTTGAAACCGCGCGGCCAATCGAATGAAATTTTAAGACGGCGAGACGCGCCAACTCCCGCGAAAGTCGAGCGAGTTTAAAGTTTTCAGCGGCAATAAAAAATAATCGGAGGGGTACGTAGGGGCAACGGGCGTGGGCGCGTATACATATATACATCTGTGTGCGGGCGCGAGTCGTTAGGGGCCGCGTCCGGATGGACAGACGTGCCCCCCCCCCCCACTTATAGACCTATGTGCCCTATTATCGTGCCAACTTCCACCATGAATTTTCGCAAGTTTCACCGGGCGCCGCGGGGGTCAACAGGGCGGCGCTCGATCGTCTTGGGGCATCTTTTATTCAGCGGGCCGCGGGACAATTATAGAGGGGCCCGCCCGAGTCGCTCGAATAAATCAGCCGCGCGTTAATCCCGCGGCGGAATTTTTCCCGCGATCGGCGGTGGGGGCGAAAGTTGCGCGGGAGCACCTCGTAAAATCCTCGGGAAACCGATGCGCCGCGGGAGGCGGCCGTGACTGCCGCGCGTTAAAACACGCGCGTTATGCGCCCGCCCGAGGGATTAAGTTCCCCGAGTGACTAGCGGCTCTCGGCGGCCCGCTATAACCTTCCCGCCGAGCCCCTCCCGAACGCCGACGTCTTGCCTGTGATTGAACTCATTATCTTCAAGGAGGATTAGCCGGGGCAAGTGTACCGACTCTAGTTGGATAATCGACTGGAGAGCGTAGACGACCAACTCAGCTGGTGCCCATCCAAATGCGCGCGTGCAAATGTTTCCACTCCAATTTTCTTCAAGATTCCATATTTGGTCATGAATTTCAATAGAATAATCCTCCGAGAATTTGGTTAATTTCTCTAAATATTCTACGTTAATTAGTGGTTTTGGGAATTGTATAGAGGTTCCTGTACATAATTTCATTTTTATTTTTTTAAGTGTTTGATTAATTAGATTAAAACATTTTATTACATAACGATTCGTATTTAGTGATTTATTAATTCCTCGAAAGCTTAAAATAATTTTATCAACATATATTATTCTATGTGCTCGAGGAAGATAAATAAAGTGATGAATTGAAACTCAAGAATAGCAAATTGGTCTTGGACTCATGAATCCTTTAAACATCGTTATCTATAAGATAATACAGATGAATGAACATTGGGCGCACCTCTTCTATTCCTAATCTGCAAGAATTTAATTTCAAAATGACACTCTGCCCTACACATAAGGAGCAATCGCTTAATATTCCTTCTGTTCAGCACGATGATCAAACGGTCAACGGTGAACCCATAAATTCCGAACTTATAATCATGTTTCAGCTCGTTTCGGTATCATAATTTATATTATACCCACAATATTCAGGATTGGAAAACATTCTATTAAAAAACTAATTCTTGTAAAACCCTAACGCAATTCCCAAATGTAATTGGTCTTTCAATCTAAACATTTCGTGGAACCTTAAAATAAGATCAAAATCTGTAAACCCTAAAAGTCGGAAATTTTAAATTCGTAAAAACATAAATCGTTTTATATCCGTAAGCTACAAATTTTTAAAGCTGTAAAGCAGTAACCCATAAGCTCGTAAAATGAAATGATGGACTGTAATAGAAATGCAGATACCATCAAGCACAGGATCTTTTATAAAATCATGGAAGTGGTAAACTTGACGATTTGAGTAAAGAAAAGCAATACTGAAGGATGTGTTTCAAATATCAATAAACCTTCATTCTAAACGTAATATATTATAGTTGTATTACAGAATACGTTTGACATAAAGTTGTGTTAAATACAGAAGAAAAAAAACAATGTCGGCATAAAGGAATTTCGTATAAAGGAATCTTTAATATTGCCTCGTCTAAGGGTAAAACGCCCAGTAACGCGATGCGTATAGGCGGCCGGACGTTGTTTTTGGACTATTTTTCCAAAATTCGTGCCTTGTTAAAACGCTTTCATAGGATCAATTCTCAAAAGCCCTTCGCGTGTCATTGTGTATTAAAAGTAGAAAAGCAAAGTAGTATTGATGGGTTGATCGAAGTAATAAGTAGATTGAAGCATGCAAAGGCCCAGAGATAGTAATAGAACAGCAGCCGATGCACGAGTGTAAAGGCGTAGTCGCCAATAATTTCCCATTGGAGTTGTAATTTAAAGGGGCCTTGGTTACAAATAACGTCAATAAATCGCAATGAAGCGCTAGCCGCGTGTACAAGGTTGATCTCCTGCGGCAGAGCGAGGGCTCGCTCGAGAACAGGGAGCCTAAGGACCGAGCAATTTCCACTTGCCGTTACAGCTCGAGGGGCGATAAAGTGCTCGCAATTTCCCCCCGCAGTGCATGTATCAACCGTCTCATCTCGCGGGCGGCGGCCACGGAGGGAAAAAAAGAAAGGAAGAAAAAAGGGTTATGTCTCGGCGGGGGCTAAGGCACGCGGGACATCTGGAGGAGGCGGGCGCAATAAAGATGCCCCGAGCGCGCCCCATTATTGAATGGTCCCTCGCATTCTCATAACTTTATTGTCAGGGGAGCCGAGGCGGTCGCGTCGCCGCCGCATCCTCTGGATTACCGGGCGCGCGCCAATGGATATTTATCGGGAGGCCTGCAGGTGGCAGGTGGCCCTGTAATAAAGCCTCGCGATCGGTGTATTTATAAGCGGCCCCCCGACCGGGCGGAGCCTTCGATTATGTACCCCCGGGGGGTGGGGAAAAAGTGCCGAGCGCCGGAGTTCTCCGACGGCCCTGCTTTCCAAGATTATTCGCCGACTAATCATCGGTCGCACCTTGGCACTCGATAAAAGAAAAGACCTCGGGAAAAAAAATCCGACGGGAAGTGAGTGTAACTGCAAGTTGGGACTTTGCATTTAAATTGAAGATAACGCGGATGTGTGCTGTCTGGTGTGTGATGCGCGGTGTGCGTTTCTCCCTTTCATCTACGTCACTCAGTCAAAAGTTTGCGCAGTTTCATTATAAGGTTACTCGGCCGGATAGACACGTGTACGCGGAAACTGAACTGTACCTCCTCCATACTCCTTGCCTAGCAAACAATAACTATTATTATTATACATATATACACTCATCTCGAGACAAAGTACAATACGTTACAAGATTTTCTTGAGAAATTACGTTGGTTACATTCTCGAAAAGCCTTTTCGAAAATTCGATGAAGGTCCGGTGCGATCTCCTGCCAGACAAGTCCATTTAAACGAAAACATCACACGGTAGACTCAGGCACAATGCCTTTGACGAAGGGCCCTTTGATCGTTCGTCTGGCTCCCGTCGGAAAAATAAACTCACGCCAACTGCATAGAGAATCAATCGCTCGGGCCCTCGAGACGGGCGCACAGGGCGCCGGACGACAAAAGAGGTCATATACATCCCCGCGGCTTAATAAGACAACGCGAGTGAGCCGTCAGGTTGGCGGCACGTCCTCCATTATACAAGGTGACGCGCGGCCGCGACGGTCTTATTGTCCGATTACCGCGTCGCCGTAATCAATTGCGGGCGCTGCGCAAATTCCCCGATGTTTATTCGCGGGCGGGGGCGGGCGGCCCGCGCGCCCCCCCTCGCGCTCTATTAAAACGTTAGCGGGGCGCTTGGGCGAAGGTAAGCGGGGCGCATACCGCGCGCGCCAATTAGCGCCCGCGTAAATTTCGAGGTGCGCGCGCAGCCGCGGGGGGCTAAACGGCCTTCGCCGCTCGGCCCGCGAGTAAGAAGCGCCCGGAGACGCGGCCGATGAGTCACGAGGTTGTTTTGCGCCGCGGGGACGAGGCGGTCGGTTTGACGTCACCATTGACGCGGTCGCTTTCTTGAGGCGACGCCTTTAAAATTGTCCCCCCGGTCGATCTCTCTTTTTCGGGGGGCCGATTACTTTCAGTTAGAGTATAGATTTACGCCCGGGCGATAAATCCCCCCTCATCTGGAGTACAAATGTTGTCAAATTAGAGTGGGATTTCTTTCTAGCGGCTGGTGAAAAGTGATACCCTCCATAAGATGGATATCTCACTTTAAGGGATTTATGGGAGGGGTATATAGGGTAGGCGACAAAAACTACAGAGTTGCAGGCGCCGTTACGGGGCCGAGCGAGCCGGGGCACAATGGGACCGGGGGCAAAATGAATTCATCCCAATGCCGCCTCTCCCGACGCAACAATGAGCCTCTTATATACGTGGGCGTGTTTTCCAAATCCGCACGCAGCGCACGTCCCTCAGCAATTATTCCCCGCGAAACCGCGCGACAAGCTTCGCAAGGCGCTCCATAAGCGCAGCGCGTCACCCTCCCCCCACTTGCAACGGGCTCGATCCACGCAGCTTCCCAAATCGACGGCGGAGTCGCCAACGGACGTCACTGGGAGGCAGGGAGCAGCCAAAAAAGAAAAAGGGAAGGCGCTAGGCGAACGAGAAAAGTCAAAAAAAAAGAAGTTCCGGGGAGAGTAGCTGCTTATATATACCCCGGGGCGAGGCTGCCGCGCGCCCGGACTTAGCATAGCACGTCGATCCGGCAAAGCCACGCTAACGCGCTCGCGGATATCTAAAGCGCGCGAGCTCCCGGCGCGTATCCTTCGGCAACACTTTGCGCCAGTTTGTCTTAGGGGTGGGGTGGGTGAGGTCGAGTGGGCGGGGCCGGCGCGCGATCCCGCGCACCCGTGCGGCCGTAGATAGACTCGCGCGGCAGCGACGACTCCGCTCCAGCCCCTGCGAGTTAAAAATAAATCGTAACCATTTGAAAACAGTCCCCGGCTTCGCCGCCTCGCTTATCTGCCCCCCCCGGAAGCGCGATCCGCCCCATGCTAATGCCCCCGGGGGAGGAGGGGGGAGGTGAGGGCGCCTGCGATCCTTTTCGGAAAGCGGCGCCGATCGCCCTGTTAATCGGAAGCCGCGGTTGTGTGTAGCCGTACACATCATAAGGTCGAGTCCGCCTCGATAACTATGCCCAAACTATGCTCAAAGCATACTTAAGCCGCGGTGAATTCCATTATCAATTTCGAACTGTTCAATATCAATATACGTCTAGATCAGGTCTGAATAAATTTGACTAAAAATTCCATATTGCCGTTAACTATGTTACGTTGCTAACGCTATTCCTCTGTGTTTGATAGATTTTTAAATAACGATGAGGTAGAAGCCTCGGCTATACCATCAGCAGAGACTAAGAATCCGTGCAGTTATTCGATAACTGATTGGAGATATAAAAATATTTAGTTATATATGTAGCAGGGATGTACTTCGAAACTAACGTACACAAGCGCAGAAGTGAACCTTATGACCTGAAAAACAAAACTTATATGATATCACAATATTAGTGTAATATCGAGCATACGGCCTTTTTTTTATATTGACTGTATTTCTAGTCCCCGTTTGTCAATGGCTAACAAACAATCGAGTATATCGAACACTTAACAATTTACTTGGCAAAATTCACAATCGCTCGGAGGCTCTTTGAGAAACAGACTATAGACGTTAGAGGAATGATAGACAAACACGTGCAGGCTCGGCCTCGCCGAAGAGGGCTGCGGTCTCCTGTCAAAGGGGGCGCCACGAGCGCCGCGCCCTTAACCGGCCCGTGTTTGGTCGATTGGCCCGCGGGCGCCGGCCGTGTGTTTATCTACCGGGCGAGATCGGCGATCGGCGCTACCGGCGCGACCGATTTTTCTCCCCCCAGCGTATTATAATTGCGCTTGACAGGGCGAGGCGCCACAGCTACATGCAGCAGATGTTCCGTGCGTGCGCCGTGCCCGGGATACTTGGCAGCTAGTTAAAGCTTATTAATTACGCTGCCAGACTGCGTACGTATGGAGTTTGAGCATGCAACTGCGTCGAGAGGAAAATAAATAAATCAACGCCTCCCCCCCCTCCCCCGCGGGCCCGCGCGCGCTCACACCCCTGATGAATAGGGCCGCTATATACATTGACATTTATCGCCCGGCCATCCATTTTCCTCCTCAGGCTTCGCCCGCTAATTCGCGCGGGCCTCGCGGGCGAGAAAGCGGCCCGGCTAATATCAAAGGCCGATTATCTGCAATCGGGCCGATACCCGATACGGCACCGGCCAATATCCCGGGAGGGACGAAGCAACCTCGGATCCCGGCGAGAGGAGCCGCTGATCTCGCGGACTTTCCTAAGGGAGCGCCGCGCGACATTGTTTTCAAAAGTTCGAGTCAGCCCACCTCCCGGGGGAGGAGAGTAATATCGCGCAATTAACTTTTTATGCCGGGCGCGCTCGGCTGGCGGGAGATCGAATAAAAACCGGGGAATCCCCCACATAATTCCTCGTAAATAAGTCGGGCAATGCCTCACGCTTACCGAGTCACTAAGTGCACCTAATCGCAAAGATTGCGCGAGTCAAGAAAGCGCGCTCGCGCCTTCGGGGCCGGGAAAGTGGGAGCGAGAGGGGGGCCGCGGGGCGTCGACTTCCTGCCGCCCGACGACGTCGCCCGGCAATTTCCCTCTCCCCGCAATAAATGATAATTCCCGCGCCGCCCGGCCAAATGCAGATGGCCCCGCGGCTCGCTCGAGCTTCCCCTTTGAGCGGCCCGGCGTGTAAGCCGATTGGCCCCTCCCCTTTTTATCCGGCCGAGCCCCGGAGTAATTGCGCCCGCCCACCCCCCACCTGTACTCGATTCAGGCCTCGACGAGCGCTGCGTGTTTTCCGGGCGGCTCGCCTCGCCGTTACATCCTTATATCTACGTCGTTAGCGCGATTATTACGAGTGCCGGGGAGCCGTTGGAAAAATAAAGGAAGCCGGGGATCGGCAATTGACGCAGTGAAATGAGTTCACGCCTCGCGGAGCCACGGCTGTACGAGGGTTTCCCATTGGGCGCTGTTTACGCCGCGGCTGGAGCCCGGTGATATCGCGCCGGCTGTTTCCCCGGTCGATCGATCCCTCGAAAGAATATTAGTCGAGTTAATTAGTCGCGGCGTGCGATCGCGCCCCGGTGAATAAGTCATCGGCTGATGTTTTCACGGGGGCTACGGGAGCCGCGCGTATCAATTGTCGTTAATAAAAAGCGCCGGCCATTCTATTCCGTCGAATAAAGAGGCCGTCGCCGATAAATTTCCCTTTAGTAAAACTCGCGCCGTAAAAAAAAAAAAAAAAAAGTGAAACGGCCAGCCCCTCCGAAAACGGCCGTAAAGCGCGCGCCCTTTATTAATAACGGAACAGCCCGCGAGCGCGCGTAATTCGATCTCCGAGGGCGGGGGCGGGAGGAAAAACGGGCCGAACGGATGTGCCCCTTTACAGGGCCATCGATTCGCGCGTGAAAGACACTGCCGCGAGTCTAGCTTAACGGGCGCCGTTAACCTCACGCGCGATATCGTCCGCGGTGTATATATAGCGGATAATGGGGTGGCGCTCGCGCAAAGCAGAATAAAAAAAAATGAATCACAAAAAGGAGTAGGCGCGTAGCGGCAGGAAGGAGGTTGGAGCGATCCGGCGCTCGCGAGGGGGCGGAGGCGCCGGAAAATCTAGCGGCAGTCGCGGAAAAAAAAAAGAGAGGGAATAAAAGGCGAGCGGAAGTCATGCCGCGGCCGAGTGGTGTGTGTGTATAAACGGGTGGCGCGCGCCGGATTACCGGGGCGGGGACCCGGGCCTCGCGTGCCGGCCTATATAACGAGAGGCAAGCGGCATCGAGGAGTTGGCACTGATCGCAGACGCGCGTCGCTCAACGACTTGCTTTATTTGCCGGGCCTGCGATTAATGTCCGAGGGGAGGCGCTGCATCATTGTCTGGTGCACCGCGAGGGCGGCCGCGCGCTGCGCGTGTGTCTGTGCGCGGGGCCGGGGATCCTCGGCTGGCGGCCTGTTTTTCTTCGTTGTTCCTCGCTTCGGAATTCGAATTCGCCCTGTGTATATAGCTCGGCGGGCGTTTTACGCTTTACGCCCGGCGCTTCGCGAAAATGTAAAAGTTTAATTAGAGCCGGAGCGAGCCACGCGGCTGCTGTCGGCCTAAAGATAAGTTTCACTTAAGCATAAAACAAAGTTTGACGTCTTCGGCGCTACAAGCGTATATTTATCCTTATTGAAAAATTCTATGCATACGAGAGTGACTGCGGGGATATTACACTAACCACTTTTCCCGCGATGCGTTTTCTTCCTCCCTTTCCCCCTCTGCCTCGCGCCTCCTCCTTCCTCCTCCCTAGTTTATTTATCTCTTGTCTCTTTCCTCCGCCAGATTTTTTCCCTTCATTTTATTTTTATATCCCGAGCCTTTCTACTTTATGGATGATAAAATGATTCATTCAAAGTGGAACATCAAACATGTATGGTTCGCGTATTTAAAAATTACTACATCATCAAGTATATGCCAATATATGAATAATAATATTCTGCATAAAAGGCACACATTTTTCTATACATTTGTACAATATTTATTAATTTAACCTAAGATTTATTAGGCACAATTTTGAAAGATAAACCATACAAAACATAAAATACTGTAATGAGCTATTGCAAAAATATAAAATAGCATAAAACTTAAATTAAATTTTTTAAATTTCAGTCGCAGTTTTTCCTATTTTATGAAAAATATAATTCTTTCTGTTGAGCCGCATAGTAAATTGTGCAATATTAAACAGATCATATGTAACAAGTATAATATTTTCTAAAATAACATTGATACAATTTTTTTATTGATATAATATACAAAATTTAATATATACATATTCATACTCATAGGAATCTCCGGTTATACCCGTGTAAATGAAAGGTGCATATTTACTTTAATTAATCACTTATTACTTATAAGTGTTTATCTTGTTAAAAATGACTTCAATAATTATTAATGATATAGAATGAAATAAATGTCCATGATGGATCACGCACTTGATGTTGTGTTACACGAATTCAGCATGTGTATAACATTACATGTGTATGTAGAGTCGCGAGATTTAATATATGTATAAATTTAACTGTAATGTAATTCGAGTACCACAGTATAGAGGGGGATTTTGCATTCGTTTGTTTAAGTACAAGTGCTGCATAGAAGGGGCGTGCCGCCGCCGGCACCTCGACTACTGGCAATTGTTATTTAGGGCGCGAGGCGCGGGCTTTATAAAGCGGCCCTTTCAGTCCTAGTTATATCTTTTAATAAATTCGTGTTATAAAACAAAAGGAACGCGTAAGCGGAGCGCGTATTTAAATTGTTTGCCAGCAGAGCCACCTGAAAATCTGCTTAAAAGCACAGTTATCTTTTCACGTCTCCCGAGTTGTTACGCTCGCCGGGGTCGGGCATAAAGGTAGCCCTTGCTAAAGAGAGCGCGGGAACAACGAGGCGCGGGTGCAGAGCCTCGGATTCGACAGGTACGAGGGGCCGTGTTAACCATCCCGTGAGAGGGAGTCATGCGGACTCCCGTAGCGATGTTTCCAGGGCCCGATATACGGCACAAGGCGCCCATAAGTGTCGAGGGCCACTGGCGGCACGTGCGAGCCGCTGGGCGAACTCGTAGCCGTTCGGCAGCCAAGCCGAGGGTCGAGGGGAAGGCCTCGGATGAAAAAGGTCCATCGGCCGATGACCGTTAAGCAGTTCCTTCACGCACCCACCCTAATCTGCAGAGTGAGATCGAATGCGACGAGAATTTAAAAGAGTTGTTGGAAAAAAAAAAGTTAAGATAGTCTCGCAATGTGCTATCAACATTCTATAAATGTATTCACATATGAATATAATTTATGAAGGCTTATTATTTCCTTAGCTTATTGGTTCTAGTGTGACATCCTTTGTCATAAAAGTGTTATTTATGCAAAAGTATCTTTAAAAGTATTGGAATAAAATAAATTTAAAAAAAAAAACTACATTGGCTTGAAACACAATGAACAAGAAATATAAAAGAAAATATATAATATATATATACTGTGTTGTATAGAATCTTACATTAAGTACATTGTGATTCCTATATGGTTGAAAGCAATATAGACTTACTCTCGTTTGAGATTTGAAAAGTGACCGGAAT
This sequence comes from Sycophaga agraensis, assembly GCA_018906755.1. Taxonomy (NCBI): domain Eukaryota; kingdom Metazoa; phylum Arthropoda; class Insecta; order Hymenoptera; family Pteromalidae; genus Sycophaga; species Sycophaga agraensis. The sequence continues at coordinate 3,560,852 of JACCIE010000003.1, forward strand.
TAGCGGTGAGTGACTAAGAACGTATTTACTCGTTTCTCCATTATCGTATAGTTTTAATGAGTAAGATACGTGAAACCACTATCGCAGCTATCACGGTGTGAATCATACTCTTTTTCTACGTTTCATTATTTCGCATTTCACATGAGTTAACATAGAATAAATGCGTATGTTTAACTACAGATTACCAGGCAGATTACTTTACAAACATCTACCTCTGACACATGCGACCCCTAAATGTCACTCCAAAACTTTATATGGAAATTATCCGAAATTTTAGTATTCAGGCACATATTTCATTCGCATATGTATGTTACCTGTACATATTTCTATGAATGTTTTACAAAACTATATTCTGCGCCATGGACCCCTTAGGTAGAAGCTTGATCGACATTTCACAAACAAAAACGAGTATCATGTAAGTAAATTTTCTTGTCCGTGCAGCTTGCTATAAAACTAATATAATATTAAACTTTTACCAGCTTTCCTCAATATCAAAAACGAGGCGGCGGGACTTACAGTCCCGTACACTCCGACTCAGATTCTAGAAGGCTTCTGCTTTAAAATCTCCACGAACTGCCTTGGCGACGTGGCCCAAGGCTCTCAGAAGGATCCTGCCCATTTATTATTTTATATCAATCGAAACCCAATCTAATCTAAACAAATATCACGTATAAGAAATAATTATCCGCGACCACCAGCCACTTTCATTCTGCCCTTTTATTTACAATTTTTATACAACAATCTAAATAATCTAATCATATAATGTTTCTTTCTAAATAAATAAACATATGTTGATATTGTTTATTATTGATTGTATGAGAGTCAAATTATAGATTTGAAAGAGATTTTTCTCTCTCTTAACTAAAAATTAAATTGAAGAAAGATTGCGATACGTGATCAAAGCTTGAAAGATGAATCTGTCGTTTACAGTATCCAAAGAGGAAAACGTAGTAACGTGGGACTGGCAGATAAAATCGACTTTCGGTTTTTTATTACATGAAACGATTTTCATTTTACACGTTTTCGTGAAGTCAAATAGAAAATTTCAAATCTATATTATAACGATCCAAAAATAAAATTGAAAATTTAGATTTGAATTTTGCAAAGATTTTATACACCAATTTTTTTGTAAAAGAACGTAACGCCTATATTGATTCGTTAGCTTAAATTAAAGTTATCGGTAGGCCATCTCTTTTATTTCATATTCTAAACCTAAAAACAATAATTTTATAGATATTTCTGTACATAAATTAAATTTCAAAGAGAACAATGTATTCACTAGTACTATGTTCTTACTGAAAACTTTTTTAAGTAAGAACATAGTACTAGTGAATATTAAAGTTTGTTTCGCAAGGGTGAAACCTCGCAATTCACTACTTCTCTTCATTGACCTTAAAAAAATATTATAACCACATATTTTTATATTTCAAACAGTCATCTCTCAAAATAATTTATTACATAAACAATATCTCGTTAATATGAAAGAATCATAAGTAGTTCAAAGAAATAATACTCTACAGTCGAGATTAATCATGCAATGGCTTTACTTTTCAATGTGTGTTCAAGGTGAGAAGTTTCGAAAAAAGTAAGCATGATATTTTCAGCTTTTTGCCTAACTTGAATAATGCATGAATCAGTTATCTTGCACGTGTGTCAAAATACGTAACAATTTAATTATCTTACTGAAAAAAGACAACAAAATTGAACAAAAGTAATATGATTTTAAGGTAGAGAACAAGATCAATATCCTCACAAAACAAAACTCCAACTTTATCCTGTACTGTTGAATATATGCATCACTTCCATCTGCTATCACTAACTGCAACTTTAGGGTCAGGCGCACATGTACGTATGGAAGAAAATGTTTGAAATAGTGCACCACATGCGTGCGAACTCTCGATCGCACGTATATAGCTAAAAGTATGGTTCATACTTTCAAAGATAAAAATTACTTTTAAGATACTATAACTGAATGTCTTTTCAAATTATTTTCGATGCTTAACTATACGTTGAACAATTATGCTGTGTAGAATGAAATCCTAAATTGTCTTCATCTTCTAAGAAATTAAATTTTAAAACGATTAAATACTTTTATTAATTATATACGTATAATGAGTAAGTCAAAACAATTTAAATTCATGTTAAGTTTTTTACAAAAAAGCAATACTGATTAGATTTATCTTTTTGTAATATTCAACATTTTTTAATTTTATGTCTCAATTTTATATATTTGTTATTATAATTATATAAATTACAATAAAGGAATAAAAAATTTTAACGTTAGGTCAATTACAATAATAGTTTGTTTGATATTATTCAATATAAAAATAATTAGCAAGCTTTTTAACTTAAATAAATAATAGGTGGTTATTTATTACACAATTATATTGGAATCAATTACTCATTAATTTATTGCAATAATAATCAGCTAAAAACGATAGCAGGTGATAATGTTTATATAACTAATTTTGGAATTAAATCTCTTATCCCTTTAATATTTACTACACGAGATACACAACGATGCTACGGTAAAGCAAAATTAGAAATCAATAAAAGAAAAAAATATTTAAACTTTGATTTTACTTAATGAACTTATTATATGTAAAATGCTAATAAGCAGACACAAAGTACTTAAAAGTTATAAAATAATGACTTTTAATTTAGACAATTATAAAAATGGCAATGATTCATATGGAAGATGGATCATGACAGATCGTAGAGGTAGACTTTAACAAAAGAGGTCAGTCATACCCGACACGGTTTCTCTCACCAAATACACATGCTTTCACGAGTACCTGCGTAAGATGGAGAAGCTAAACTGGCCAAACTGTGCATCAGCTGTAACCACGTACCAAACGTTTATTGCTGCGACAGATGGTCGAAGAGACAAGCGAAACAGATGCTACCCCGAAAGGGATCAAACCCAACCACGCATTTGAGATTATCTTGCATATCTAAGACACTAAGAATACTATAAGGTGCAGTGAATACCAGTGGGCTGGAGCAGAAGGTTCCACAGCGACCTTTACCACAATTGCAAAGTAAAAGGAGAAGTACGATAGGGAAACCTTTTAGAGAAATAGTCAATGCGTAAGGGTAACCGAAGGGATGCGGAAGCGATATATATATCCAAGCTGAGCTCAGCAAGTTCCGTGAGTGGATGGTGAAGGGTCCGGCGAAAATTCTCCCTTCGCAGATACATCTATTTTAGCTTTATTACAATACTTGTTATTTATATAAAGGATAATGACAATATATTATTTACACTAATTGCTAATAATTCATTTGATAAATTAGTTATGTCGTACTCATGTAAACATTAAAGATTTAGAATTCTTCTACTTAGTATTCTGCAGAGTACAAAGTAAAAAGCAGTTAAAATAAAAAGTACTAGCACTTGTCCTTATTTTATATTCAGTAAAGTTGTAATTCAAACTTTTACAATTATTCGTGTAACAAGTATAAAAGAAGAATTCTAATTGAATTAAGGATAATTAAAACAGACACTGAAACCTCCTGAGAAAGAAAAATAAGTATAAAAAGGCCAAGGAAATTTTTTTAAAAGACAAATAGTTTAATAAAAATATCGTGCATAAATCATTTCTTTAAAAGACAGATTCCACCCACTTTAAAAAATCGCACGACTAAAAAATTCATTGCAGATGAACAAAAAAGTGTAAAGTATTCAACGACGAATGCTCACCTTCAGTGAATTACCCTTATAACTTGTAATCGTTTCTTTTAAATATTCTTTTATTAAAGATTTCAGCTCTTACCAACTTGGCTTGCAAAACAAACTTCGTTTATATAACGAGTTGAATGTTCTATTTTCCTCTTTTCGTCACTAATAACCGTAGGAGACAATATATTCTGAAGGCGAGTCCTGCCAATTCTTTTTGTCTTTCTTTAAAGAAAGACTCTACTACAATTGTAGTGGCGTTGAATTTACGGTCTTGGCGGTGGTTTCAAATGCCTGATTAATGTTGACAATCTCCGTAAAGGAAAACGATAACGGAAGAGATTGCCACACAATACATTCGTGATATTTTACTAAAAATATTCATCATAAAGGAAGACTGAATTCTGTTTTTGAAATACGGAAACGCCTACAAGGATGTACAAAATTCATTTCTTAAACAAAACTTGGAATTATGAATAAGGTTATTATTTGAATTACTTCTATTACAAGAAGCGAAACCCAAAATGATGCTACATTTATAAACTATTTTCATTTGGTATAAAAGTAACGATTTGGTATATTTACAATAGCATTAATTACCCAGTCTCATGGTAAATTAAACCAAATTGTACCGAGTTTACACGAAATATTTAACAAAAGAAAACACGCAAAGGCGGAAAAATCGCAAAGTATCCTCTAATTGTGAAACAACAAGCAGCCATAAGAAGTAACATGGAGTGCGTTCACGCATCGTTAGCCATAAAGCGAGCGTACACACCGAAACTTGCTCCTCCTCTTCTTCCTCGCTCGGCCTCTCCTCAAGCTTCGCAAACTCCTATAGATACCTATATACTTCCATTGGGCTGTCTTGGCTCCCCCACTCTTGCACCCTCGCTCGCGACTATAAGGCTACTCTTATTTAAATTCCATGGCAACGAGAGAGGGCGAGGGAATGAAAGGCTGCCTGGCAGTTGCCTAGAAAGAGCGACGTTAACGGTACAACTCGGTAATAAGTGTGGACGAGACTCCAGCAACGCGATCCCGCAACAAGGTCTATCCTTTAAAGTTTATATTGCAATTACTACGGCGTTCGTAATTGTTAAACCGAGTCATTAAGTTGACAATTATATTAATATATCACTGATTCGACTAGACGACTACGACACCGTTCCGTAATTGAATTTTCAAGCTGACCTGGGCCTTCGATGAATAGAAAGGATTTGCAGACTTGGGTTGGAGCCATCCGTTTAGATTACGAATTCCTGACTTTACATGCAAATTTTAAATTATTTTATTACTATATATTATTATCAATTATTAAGCAATTCATACGAAATGGGAACTTAATCTAACATAGGATATCATATTTATCATAAAAATTGCTTAAATATTGGCTTGAGAGCTTTTTTATAATATTAAGATATATTAGGAGTGAAATTTTAAGCATGTTCTCCTAATTGCTAATACTAATCTTAAGAAGACAAAAAAATTTTGTTTCACGTTTAAATTTGATACATTACATTCCGAATCAAAATCAATTTATTATATGTACACAAGAAGATACCTCAAAAGCTCAATCTGGTAGCAAGTGTAGTATAGATAACCTTGTAAACTTTTTTAATGTGGTTTAGTTAATAAGAGGATAGTCTTTAAACAATATACAAATAAGGAAAAAATTCGATAAATTATATGCGATAAAATTCAGTGTCAGAACAAAATTTATACTTTACTTTTACACCATTATAGTATAAAACACAAGAACAAAAGGAAGATGTAACAGGGAAGCTTTACAGTTTTCATAATACCGATATTAAATCTCAAGTACCTCTTGGTTTAAGCTTATACTACAGTATAAACGTCAATAATTGTTCATTTATTCATTTACATATACCATGTTAAAAGCCTATTAGTTGTCTATGATACCCAAGGTATAATTATGCTTCTTTGCTTAAATAAAATAAGATTCGTATGCTAATGCCCCAGTCAATACCACAATGACGTTAAGTAACAGTATAACACATAAATATGCTGTAAAATATGATTCATTAATTTAGTCCTTGTACAAAAAGAAATTATGTAAATACTTATGATAGTAAAACTTGATATCGGTTAATCTAAAAAGAAATTTTTATCATAAATATTCCGGATCGAATTTAATTTCGAATGCGCATGAGTTTCACAGCACGTCTGTAATACAAACATTACACGCATACTTGATATTTTAAATAAATATTCATTGAATTAAAATGTTCGGGCAGCCACCTTTATTTAATTACAGCAATTCAGATTCAAAAGACTCAATAAATATGAATAAATAATTATCGACCCGCGAATGCGTGTAACGCTTTGCAATTGTCAAAGATTTACGAAAAAGCAGCGGACACCCGAATTAGAAAGAGCAGGGCAAAATGGAGTCTTAAACAAAAGCAAATTTGCCGGGCCGAGCCCCAGATTTGCATGAACAAAATCTCGGCAGCACAATGGCGAAAGTTCAAAAGCCAAGGAATTTTTTTTGAACAGCGAATTCGGCGACCGCCGCCGCCCCGTTCAATGAAATCTTATCGAGCCGGGGGAAAACAAGCGGCGCTCCGCGGATAACGAGCGATCGCTCGCGGATATCGCGGGAATAACGGGCGAAGGCGGGCGAGCGGCCGGGACTCGGCGACTGGCAAACAGCCACTTCCGCGGGAGAAAAAGCGCCGGGAGGGCGCGCGAGTCCCGCCGGCCGTAAGCTCATTCCGCAGCGAGACACGCGAGGGTTCGCAGATGGGGGCCGGGCAAACTTCGGCCCCGCGCCGTTCCTTTATTGACAATAACGGCGCGGCGCTTCTTAACGGCGCAACTTGCCGGGTGGGCGCGAAGCCGTACGGGATTGGAAACTCGAGGCCGTCATCCGCCGCGACGTCGCCCAGATAAACAGGCTAAGGGCTTAATTTCCGCGCGGCCCGGGAGTTTCGGCCCCTTCGACTGCCGCGGCACATTATGTGTGCGTGCGCCTTTCCGGGGCGGGACGCGCTTTTCTAACTTTCCGAGGGCGGGCCGCAGGTGTCGGCGCCCCTGTCATTTTCCGAGCGCGCTTTTATCGCGATGCAGCCCGGCACGCGTTTTCGCCCTCGCGCCTAATAAACAATGCACGTGTGGCTCACAAGTTAGACCCCGCGGCGTCGTATGAATACCGCGCGCTATTGCCCGCGAGTCGAATTCGCCGCGTTGCGGCGTTTGTTGCCGATGCTGAAAAATCAATAGGAAGCTGTTTAAAAGGTCGGAATTATACGACTGCGGAAAGAAACGAAAGATACATTTGGACAATTTATAAAACGGATTCCGCGAACCGTTTAACGGTAGGGTACAAAAAAAACTCTGCAATAACGGTTCTCTTATAAACAAAAGAATAATGCTCTGTTTTCTGCGGCAGTTTATACACGCCTTATTGTGTTTGCCTTGTAAAGAAAAATACTTTACATTCTCATCGGCCATTAATTTAATGAAAGAAGCCCAACTTCTAATACCGTGTTTCAAGCATTGTTCGAAATCATGTATTATTACGCATCCTATATGCAACGCGTGTCACAATATGTCGGTGAATAGCTATAAGACAATACTTTTGTGAAACGTCAGTCGTTCTTATCTTTCACTAATAACGTGTATGCCTGCACAATGCTCGACTAAAAAGGAAGCCACATAGAATCGAGATTTAAACCCATGTAATATAGCATACAAGTCTAAGCTGATTTTACCAGACATAAGAGCCTTAATTTCCTTACAGAAATATATTTATCTTAAAAAAGAATTTTAAAATGGAAAAGTCTGCATTATTTCTGTAGTTTATTATTTATGATAAAAATATTCGAGCAAAAATATATAACAATAAAGCTGATTAGTATATCTTTTATAAAAATATAGACGAATATTTTGAATACGAATACAAATTTGTGTTAAATTGTTCTTGGATGTACGTGTTATGTAATCGAAAATTTACTGCTAAAAATACATCTTAGTAATAATGCGGAAACAGATATTCATTATTGGCTAATCATAGAAGTAACAAAAAGAACATAATTCAAAATTATTTTGTGTATATACAATTGTTATTAATGTCACACCTCGTGGATACACATTCATAATTTGCAAGTGCAAAGTATGTATTACGTAATTGAATGTGAAGTAGAGGGGTATATGCAAAAAGTCCTCACTTCCACTTCGATGACGATGACTCAAGTAGGTTCTTTGAGAATCTCCTAGAGGGTCAGACGAACGTCTTTATTGATAGCATGACGTCGTAAAAAGTTTCTTACGATAGCAACTGGTAATTCTTTAAGAAGATTTGAAACATTGTAGTTCATATAAGCTGAGACAGAAAAAGCTAATGTCATAACGAATGCTAATAAATGTATTTTTGAATGTCAATCGAATTTCACAGCATGCATATGACTTCTAAATAAAAATGTCAAAGTATAAAGTATCATAAGTATCTCGGATGAATAAACTATTTAACTCTAGTACACAAAAAAATTAGAAGATAAATTAATAATTAATCGATAAATTCGTTAAATTTTTAAGTATAAAGATGTATGTTAATTAATAATGAAATAAAAAAATTATTATGTACGTGATAAATAGTTTAAAATACATTCAAATCATTGAAAATAAATTACAGTGATTCAAGCAATACATTTGTTAAATAATACTTGTACCCGTTTTGTATACTTAGATAATACAATGACAGGAGGATATTACAATTTAATTAAAACATATTGCTATGCGATATATATTACAATACTATAAATCACACTAAAATATTACAATTTTCCTGTGAATTTGCTTGTGCAGTGTCACGGTATTATGAACTGATTCAAAAAATCTCTTAAACTAGAAATGAATCATTGTTCGATTACTCATCAACTGCATGATCGTTTTTTAAATTCAATACAATAGCTACTTATACAGTACCCTTCTCAAAAGTCAATTATTTAATAGGAAAGTACACTTAGGAAACATTGTAATCAAAAAGACGCAAGTAGAAACTGGTAAAAATCTCTTTATCGTACAAGGAATACAGTAAAAATATAAATGTTTAGGCCAAGTCCACGAGAAGCAAGGAAGTTATAAGTTACCAACTGCACTTATATTTCTAGTGAAGATTTATGTTGACTATTAACTTTAACCTTGTTATTATCGCGGTGATGTGCGCGAGATTGCATCTACAAATCCTTTACCGCAGTTTTCTTTTTCTATCGTAGTATACCGGTGTCATTTATCAACATTTCAGTGACAAATCGTCATAAATTTTTATACGAGATAAAAATACAACGACACCATTGATTTTTTTACGACATCATTAATTATGATTAAAACCTTAGGTCAAATGTTATACAAACTCTAATTATACAATCAATCACAAATTATTCCTTGTACAGTTAAGAAACCAATATTAGCATTATTCTTACGATCTTGAGGAATACAACTGTTATGCTAAAGATTTAGATTGATGCTAACGTTTTATTATTGGACGACGCACGCGCATACAAAGTGGAAACCGTTAAAGGTCAACGTTATTCAGCGACCAGCAATGCTACTCTATTCCGAAGTGTAGAAACAAAATCTTCTATTACAGTTGGACAGTGACATGGATGTAATCTGGCTTACCCGATGATACCGTCGAAAGATCGAAAAACCTTTCTGACATTCTTCGAAAACGTCGAAATAAAGAAAGCGCGCGCCTGATACTCATCCGTGGCAACGAACCGAACGCGAGCATTCAATAAAGGTTGATAAAAGTCGCCCTTTCTTAGGGGAGCGCGAGCGCGGGGGCGGCAATATCGGGGAAAAGGGGGGACGGAGATGACGGATGCGCAGCGAACAAAAGGGCCACGACGTAGCACGTGATCGAGGCCCCGAAGTTCGCGTGCCTTCCGAGGCTCATTCCGTAGCTCTCGGGATGGCCGGCGCTATCGGCGCTTCCGACGGCCCGCCGGCTTTCCCGATACACAGACGCCCCCTCGTCACGAGTAGCCGACCTTTTTTTACGGCCGCCCGTCCGTTTTGTCTCCGCGACGATCCGAGAGGCGCACCGTGCGATCCGGCCGAGGGGAAAATTTTGCGGAGTATCGATTGCGAATCGCGTTCTATTGAAGGGGATAGTCTGCCGCGGCCGGGGAACCTGGCCCGAGGACGTCGCCTAAGTTATTCCCCTACCCCGAGGGGTGTCCTCGTATATACACAGGGCGTATAAAGTTTTTCAAGTTTATGGTGGCTTTCGGCGGCAATTTAAAAGGGCGCGCTCTTATATCCATTTACTCGGGCCGCGCGGCGTGAAATTTTCGAGCTTTTTCCGCGACAAGAGCGTTACAGTTAAATGTAACGGTCTGTGGCCGTTATTGGTGGCATTTTTCATCATTTTTAATTAAACTTTTCAATTAAATTGCTTCGTGGTTTGAAGAACAATTTATTCAAAATACTATGCAATGTATGTCGGCTATTTTAGAATCGAGCAAAACAATTACAAAAGAACTTTACGGACCAAAAAAAACACCGCTTGATTTCTGCTTTTACATTTTTTGCCTATGCTTCCTTGTTACAGAAAATGTTAATTAAAAACTAATTACAAATACCTGGCGCATTTCAAATTGGTCAAAATATGCTATATAATGTGGAATATATTCCCAAGAGAATTCAAATGTAGTTCATAGTTTGAACTACTTCGATAAAATATCCTTTAACGTTATTTATTGATATTTCGAGCAAAAATCAGGCCATCTATCGATTTTTTGTGAGTTCGTGGAATCCTTTTTTGGGTCGCTGATAAGAACCCTGTTGTCGCGGATTTATAAAATTTGAAAATACAAATCCAATTCCAACAGACGAGAACTGAAATACAATAGGATTGAATATTATGGATTGTCTTTGTGTTTATTTATTTTAAGTCAATTTTTGTATTTTAGAACCATAACCTAAAGGTACTAATTTTTTTATTTTACATTCATGATTTAAAATTTTAGAAATAGAAAGGCAGATTGGTTATCTGTGTATTTCTGCGAACCAATTTTAATACAAATTGAATTAGATTTTCTTGAATTTGAATTATTTCCAATAGCTATCCTTTCATTTTCTAGATTACTTGAAGGATTAATTTTATAAATTTTATTTATCAATCTTCGTAGAATTTTTAGCCAAATTCGGCCAATAATTAGTTTAAACTAAAAAATGTCGCTTATTTCTAGTCGCCTTTTTTAGGTCTTAAGAGCTTAAAAACATTACTCCTTTTAACCAGCTTTTGCTTAATTTATGCTTAATTTGAACGTTATAATAATGTTAATTGTTTCCGTGTATGTAAATTATTAATACCTTTAAGAGGTTTGACTATATTTGTTCAAAGATAGATACTCAGTAGATACTCAGTATTTTTAAATTTTAAAATTAAACATCGAATTCCACATACAACTAATGATTATCTAATTCTAAGCATTGTACTGAAAGTACAATCAATCTACTTATCAACGAATGAATGCGTTAGCGCATTATGTATAGGTTAGCCCTCAGAACTACAGTATTATTGAACCCAATAGAACCATTGAATAATATAAACAAAGAGAAAATACAAGACTTCGGGTTTTTGAGATGTACCAGCTAATAGGCAAATAAGCATGTAAGTATAGTTCTTTATTACGTATAATGTGTGCAAAAAAAATTACTAACGATTCCAGTATATAAGCCATATACACGATGCAGGCATAAAGATACGTAGATACATATAAGCATCATTTGATATAATTTATAAGATACGACACAACTTCGACAGAATCGCATGCTTAAAGATTAAGAATGTGTATGGTAAAGTATTCAATCTATTCATGTACTAGAAAATTTTATAAAATATGTGCTAGTCATAATCCCATTAGAATTTCTACCAACGCATATACATTTGGAAGGATATACATGCTTAAATATCCTTCCAAAATGTACTAAATTATGTAATTAGGTGTACGTGTGAAGCTTTAATGTCACTAATTCTTAATCTAGTAATTAGAATTTGATTTATAGGTTTAACTGTTATTCTTAGATATTGAATATATATATTTTTTATATTTCATTGAATTTACACTTATTGTTTTCATTTTTTTAAATATTATTTCACTCTTCTGTAATTTTCTTGCAGATGCTGGTATTGCAATGTATAAGCCATGTTGATCGATCTCACCCATTTACTCGGTATAGCCCTGGCTTAATGTTTGGTACTATTTGTTCTATAGTGTTCTTACTTGTTAATACTATATGAAGTAATTGTAACCACATCTTGTCTTCGTGACGATTTGACAAAAACCAACTAAATGTATTATGTTTTAACTTGTAACGCGTTTACTATGAGTATACCAAGCTTCACCATCGTATTTAATAATATTTTTAATTCCACGGTAATTCCTTGACTGATTGCAATTTCCTTAATATAATTTGAAAATTCAGTCTTATTCAACGGTTCACTTCATAACGCACTTACATCGCCAAGGCCGTATAAGAAGACTAAAGAGAATTTCCTCTGCACGCGGGCGCTTATTTCGCAAGAAGTTAACGTCGTAACATAGCACATCCGCGCGTCGTCGAGGAATTCCGCGGCACAGCTCCCGCCGAGGCCCTGCGCGCATTACAAGTTTATCCGCGAGCGTTACTCGAGCATCCGTCTCTCCGTTATTACCATTCAAATGTCAGAGGGCCCCGGGGCGCATCGAACCCGGGCCGTTTAAATATTTACGCCATATTCTTATCTTTATTTTTATTTTTTTCTTATTCGGACCCCGCCGCGAAGAGGCGGAAAACCCGGGGAAAGCCGGCAGTTACAATGGCCCGGCGATGTGTATATAGAGGGGGAGCGGGGCGCCCGCGAGAGCCTCGAAATCCTCGTAAGCACTCTCTCGCACACGAGTAATTCCTTCGGATCTCGCGGCTCCTCTATCTCGCGCGGCGCACACAGGCCGTCCCGCGCCCCACCCGCGGCGACCCGGTAGATTTACCCTTTCCGACGCACTCGACACGTTCGCGCCATCAATTCCCTCGCGGCGAGCGTCCAAGTGCAATCGGCCGGTTACAAATAACAGCAGAAGTAGGCAGCGGCCGCTATTATTTTTTATTAATCGCCGCGCAAAATGTTTACTAATGGCCCCCGGCCTTCCTGCATCGTTTCCCGATATTAATTATTCCGTCCTTCCTATATAGGGATGAATCTTTAAAGACTCGTTAACAACTCGAGTAATAGCCTTCTTACACTTCTATTTAACGGCGTTTCTCAATACCGCAGCTACGGATAAAATACTACTTTACTTTTTATAAATGTTGCAGTAAACTTATAGAATAGTTCATTTATGTACCAAGCCAAATGATTTTTTTATATGTACACGCAGGCGGTCGTTCTTCTTTTTAATATGCTTATATGAAGATTATTTTTTCTTTATAAATTATGAACTGGCAACACAAAGCATATTTTTATAAATTTTTTTTACACGTACACTGTAAAAGCACAAATGCAAACTCTTTTATAGCAACATATTTTTATTGCTTTGGGGCAAGTATAAAAAGCAGTAACTTTTCATGTATTACTTATGTACCATAATAATTATTTCGTATTCTTTTAAAAATATTTATTTTTCTATATGTAGTTTAATAATGTACATTATTCCAAATTATTTGATCTGGAAATCCTATTGCATTTATTTTTTATATTATACAGAACTGTACGGAATGAAAAGATTAATACCTATTACTTAGGTTCTTTGTAAATGGAACATAATAAAATCCGCCAACTCATTCCCAAAGTTTATAGGACTTAGAATAGCTCATATGTAGCCGAATAATTAGTTCCTATACATTTAAGGAAAGGAATTCTATTGAATTTTATTGTCCAACATTAGTAAGTCAGGTATACAATCATTGCTAACTTTTTTTCTCCATGAATTGTAAATAATCGTAAAATTATGAAAATATGCATAAAATTAGATTACTCGCCAGATCAGTAGATTATATTTAACAATGTTCTTACCTAGCTATATTCAACAAAACCATTTAAAAAAACATATCTTAAAATGAACATTTGCGTTTTATAAAGCTCTTTTTATATGTAAAGTGTATATAAAAGTAACGATATAGATAAGAGCAGATAATATGAAAAGTTCACGACCGGTAACTTTTATATAATATACAATAAAGGAAAAAGAAGATCAGCATACATCATATATACCAATACACTTACAAAACCGTACTGATGATCAGCGAAAAAAAATATGATTCAATCGAATCCCATATTAATGAAAATATAAGACGTCGACAATGAAATCTCAAGCATTCTTGTATATTTATTTAAATGCAATGTTTATAGTTATTACTGATAAATAAAAATATGTAACAAATTCTTGTGTATGCAGTGTGTACATATGTAGAAGAGTGCTTGAGATTTTATACGCACACACCATACATATATTTTTATGCATTGTTTTATGTATATTTGTGCACAAATTCCTCTACAATTAAGAAGAAAACCTAGCTTAAACAAAGAAATGTTTTAAGATAAAGTTATTTGCATCTCAAAGCATTAATTGGATCATTCGATTGTCATACGTTGGGAGCTGTTTATTAAATTATATAACTGCACTCAATTGCAAGAGGCATACCGCTTATCTTATAAATGCACTACCGCGCGTGCATAAATATATAAACAACTTTTGACGTGGGTTAAAAGGATCTATTAAATACGTGTAAAATTAAATTAAAATGCATTTTAAAGAGTGAAGAGGTACATTCCGATTCGAAAGAAACACGTTTAAGACAGTCGAAGCGAATGCGGAAAAAGGCTAAACTGCATTTAAAAAGCCAATACGAATAAAAGTTTTTGTCTAGATTCTAATTGAAATCTACCCCTTTGCTGCGATAACCTGAAATTAATGACAAATTATGAGTGCAGTATTTTAAACGAATTCTCCCGCACTTGTATTATTCCCTGCGATACCGTCTGTGCCGAGCTCGCATAACTGAATGAGCTATTATTGATTAAATTAGCAAATTGAAAATTCGATCAGCTCGGAGAGATAATGTTCGAATGTGGAAACGTGAAACTATTGGAATCCGGCGATATTTAAGCGCCTTTCTAAAACTTCTGCCGAAGGCACAGCTAACGAGCGGCACCGTTAGCTCGGAATAGAGCTGTATGCACTTCAACAATGCTCCCCTGGCAAGGAAAAAAGGAGAGCAAAGACACGCCGCCCGCGATACGCTTAACCCTCGTAATTGGCCGCACAGAGCCCCGGCGCTCGGTCCCCGACGACCCGCCGTACGATTGCACGCACGGCCAATCAACATGCAGTCGCGAAAAGATCGCGGGCATTGCATAGGTTAGAGCCGGGCGCAATCGCGGGAGCCATGGGGCGACCGGGCGGCCGGCGGCGGTGCACACGTCCCCCACGTCGGGCCGCGGGCGGCTTGGTGGGGCCCGGCGCCGCTGACCTTCGCCGCGGGCGGCTTTTGTACTGGGAGCGCGCGCCTCGCCGGCAGTCCGCGCCCGAGCCTCGCCGCAGCCAACACCGCCAAAGCACGACACGCACGCACACACGATGAGGCCGCTCGCCGCGATCCTCCTCCTGGCCGCCGGCCTGGCCCTCGTCCACGGCTTCCCAGGTGAGATCACTTTGCCGCTCCGAGTACTCTCCTGTGCCCGCGCACGCCGTGCAGTGCCGACTGGGTTTCTCGGGAAAGTTTCCCCGGCGATTTTCAACTTGGGGGCTGATGCGTGTTTCCCCTGTTATTGACCGGCGAGCCTGCCACCTCGAAGCCATAAGTCGCTTGATCTTTCTAATGTTCTTCTGAACGGGGACAATTATCCTATTTATCAGAGCTAATTGTGTTTGTACTCGAGGGTACTCCTTTACTCGGTCGCCTGGAATCACCGGGCTCCTCGAGAGCATGTATACAGCATGGAATATTTGTACAACGACAGCCTGGTTTGCCTTAGCGCTCCTATATATACATGCATAGATACATAAAGTGCCGTTGGCCTCGCCCGTTGGGTTCCCCCAAAAACGAAGGAACCTCTAATCTGCAGTCGCCCGCGAGATAAATAGATGTTTCAAAAGTCCAAATATCAGGGCCGGCCGGCCGGCGTCCCTCCCCGTCGGTATCGCGCGGCTTTACGATGACTGCGCAATCTCCGAAAGCACACGTACAAGTGTCCCGAGCCGTCGATTACAAGCGCGCGTGACATAAAGTAGCGCCGAAAAGGAGTGTCACCTGCTGCACAAAGCCGCGCCGGCGAAAGGAGGGGAGGGGGGAAAAAGGTCGCGCCCGAGTACGTGTGCGGCGCACCTGCTCGACTTCCGGCTCGATCGCCCGGAGACTCGCCGGGCTATCGCTTACACCTGCAACTCCTTGTTTATTGTTTTTTTTTTTTCCCACGGCTTCCTCTCTTTTGTCACGAGGGTACGGGAGGCGCGGCCTCGATCGATAATCCCAGTACGCGACAATTTGCGAGTTATTTTTTTTTGGGCCGCGCCAGCCGCTTTCGGGAGTCGAGGGTCGATCGCTTCGGAGGCTATAGCTGGACGGTAAGACGGACGTTCCGCCGGGGCGCGTCTTATTTTTGTGCCGCGGCAAGTTCGCGCGGACGGAAATAGCCGGCGTTTACGGTTTACTGTTCGGATGAATTACGAGGCGGTGATTGATTACGCGTGAACGGCCTGTACGATGAAGAATCCCTTACTGCTCGTAAATACCATTTAAATTTTTACGGATCAATTACTCACGAGTGTGTGTGTATGTGTATACAGAACTGCAAACAGGTTCGTCTTTTTGCTTGGCCGACGAGTGCCGTGTTTGCCGACTACTGGATGTCTAGTGCTGATTCATATGCTTGTGTGCATAATGATGCATTTGCATTTCCTTGGTTGTTAATTCCGAGTCCTCATCTCGACGCGGCGCCGCTTTGCAAACCAATTTTCTTTATAAATAATACCGTAATTAAATTTATATTAAAGTCGTCTCCATTTTCGCTTTTGAGCGGGAGCGTGTCAACAACAACGGCCGAGCCCAATATCCCCGGAGCTTCAAATATTCAAATGGCAATAATCATTTGGATTTTTCAATGCAAAGAGGAAAGTGCATATCGCTTTACTAACCGAGTAGCATTGCATAATTGCACAAATGATCGATTATACTGCTGTTTGTACTCTAGAATTGTCAAAGCAATATACGCATGCTAAATGATTTATTCGTAACGACTCGCTATTCTACGTAAAGTATCTATCGAACATCTATTAACTAAACAAGCTTATATGTGTATAATTTAAAAGAGGCAATTTGAGACTAATACAAAATTGATTATATCAACACATTCTCATTAAACTAATTCAATGACTTCATTGAATCGTGGACTAAAAGGACGGAGAAGAAGAACGAGCGCCGCGCTACATTGATGAGCGAAGCTCTATACATTTCTATGGAACTGTACGCAATCTAAGAGCAATTACGCCCGCTTCACTCAGAGAAGCGGCGCATTCCAACGTAATTTTTTCCGTTAATTAATTTTATAAGACAAGCCATAACGAGAGATCCCCAATAATTAATAATTATAATACACGGGACCTTCGGCTGGTGCCGCGAGAAAATAATAACAATAAAGCCTTTTTCACGCTGGCGACCCGCGCGAGCGGCGCAAGCGGACAAGGCCGAATTGTGTCTTTGAGAAAACCTCTCTCGCGATTATTTAATACGCGGCACACAGCGCTACTTGACTTTACGGCTTTTGTTATTAATTAACGAACTTCATGTGTACGAATTCAGGATTACGGGAGGCGTTGCGGGAGGCGCCGGGCAAGAAAGCGCCCCAAAGCAAAATGAAAAAAGTTCCGTATAATAAGTAATTAGCCCGGTATGCGCGCGCGCGCGCGCTCGCAGCGACCGCGCGATAAATAACAATTTTCGTTGTTTTTTTCTTTCTTTCTTTCCTTTTTTTTTTTTTTTCTTGCCAACAACAACAACAACAACAACCGCTCGCCGCGCTCACTAATTCAGGGGCGGTATTCGGGCCGCTGAAGCGCGCCGCGCGCACTAAGCGCCAACTTTCCCCGCGCCGATTATTAATCAAGTTTTGGAAAAAGGGCGAAAAGCCCGCGGCGGCCCTCGTTAAGCCGGCCGGCGTGACCGCGGCGCATCGGGGCGATTAGAATAAATCAGCGGCCGCTGTGCCCTTCCGGCGTCTTGGCCCCGCCGCGCGTAATGGGATCCCGCGGGCCGCGCCCATCTTTTTCCGCGCGGCCCCATTATGCGCCCGGAAATTAAACGCGGGCGGCGCCACGCGATTGCCCCTCGGCGCCTGCGATAAACTGCGCGGCTTTGTCCCACTTGACGCCCCGATTATTCCCCCTCCCCGCGCGCCGCCCAACTTTTTTTTCACCCGCCCAATTGTAAGTTAATTAGGCGGCCCGCCGCCCACTCCTCGGCCCGTCCGGCTTTTGTGCGGGGGTTCATCGTGTATCGTTTACATTTCGGGATAAAAGCTTGTTATGAAAAGCAGATCGCTATTGAATTTTCTTCCCTATTCTTGTTAATCAGCTTTAAAGTGTCAATTTAATTACACTCAAAGAAATCGTCACAACAGTATTGAGTTCTCTGCCGTACTCTTCTTCAACAGCTTTTATAAAGTTTCAATTCAAAGAAATCGTCGCGACAGTGCACTCACTTTACAGTATACGTGTATGTATGTATCGTAATATTGGCAAGTGACGAGGCAGGTGGAACAAATGTAATATTTGGAAAACAGCTCGGTAGAAATCTTCAGCATTTTCTGATCATGATTATCGGAAAAATTATAGTTTAAATGATGTTTTTTCCTTCCCGCATAGAATTAATCTTAAATTTTAAATATGGAAAGTTATAGATCAATGTAGTAATTTTTTGTTTAAATGTTTGATAATCATCTTATGTGATTTTTCTTACATTTACACTTTTGATTTTGTAGTTTAAAAAATAGATTAGCATGTTTAGCAAGAAAACTAGTCAATTTTTTTATCATTGAATAATATTATATATTACAAGGATTCAAGACTTAAAAAAAATATTCGCTGGTAACGCTCAATCGGAAAACATCTACTCCAAGCAATACCTGATTTAACTTTGATTTGAAAAATGTATTTTTATATTATTATACTGCATGTATATAGTATAGTTATTATTATAATTAAAATATGAGTTTATAAGTGTGAAATGCGTGTGCTTTGATATTGATATTGTAACAAAGTATATAACATTTACAAATTATTATTATATGAATATAATTATAACGGAATAATTTGTTATGTATATAATTCTAACAATATTATATGGTAGAAATACGCTACATAATAATGAACCAATTAAGCACTTCCTATATTCAACATAAACAAGTTGCTTTTAGTTATTTTAAATGCACTTAATAATATGCATTTACAAATATAGTTACAAAATATTTAAATTTACTGAGAATGAATATAATAGTCAATTTATTCTGATTAAAAGTTAATTTCTTGCTCAAAATACTTAAACGCTATACATATTTTATGATTGTATAGGTGTCCTAGACAATAAGTAAGATCAAGTAATATCAAGCTGTTCATAATTCTAAACATTCAAATAGCTTTCATCAAATCTGTCGGTTTTTACTGATACTGAAATATACCTTCTTAATAACTAGGAGCTAATATTATACGCTTATTAACTTATTCATTCCAGAGATCAATATCACTTTGCTTGAAACCGCAATCCACGAGCGCATGGAAAATGCAAAAACATTCAATCCGAATTTCAAAACGCATACGAGCTTACGAATTCATTAATTTACTAGGTTGCCACGCGGCATCCGAATTCCACCTCGGGTGCGTAGTTTTTTTTTCCAGGCCGCTCGCAAGAGACGTGACAAAATGTCGCATTCGCAGGCGCGACACCTACATGCATAATAGAGATAGGCTCCAACTTGCGGCAACGGCGGACAAGCAAAGGGGGTTATGGGTCAGCTGAAAAGCTATAGTCGAAGATCCCCCCGATGCCCGAGATAATCCCATGTCGACGGGAATCGCCCGCAGGGAGATTTCACACCTGAGCTTAATGCGCATCAGTTTAGTTGACGATAGACTGAATTTTGGGTCACCTTTTGCGCTTCGCGTTCACTGTCGAGAAGATTAAGGCGAGTCTCGAACGCGAGGCGATTGATGATCTATTTTCATACACGATCATTACAGTTTTATTGACATCGCAGACGACGAGACGTGTCCGTATTAAAATTGTACAGCGGATTGTTGTGGAGGTTAAGACAAAGACGGAGCCTTTTACAGCGCAGTATTCAAATATGGAAAGACAGGGAAGTAAGTGATTAACAAAGAAAAATAGTTTTATTTTGAATAATACAAAGGCAGTAGATATCTTACCCATTCGGTCGAGCGCCAAAATAAACGTGTCGCTCGCTATCCCTATCCTGGAAAACTCCTTACCGTGAGAGCCTTATTTTTCGACCTTGCTGTAAGTGTCGCCAAGCTGCGAAGTCTGGTGGCCGTGCGGAAAATGAATTTCGGGCTTCGAACAGTGACAGCCCTTAACAACACGGAGAAAGCTCTATGAGGCCTGTGGCGTCTCAGGTAGCCCCTGTGACTTTCCCGAGCGTAACGGCTGGTGACGCAAAAAATCCCCTGTGGATTTTCGCAAGTGCAGCTCAACTACACTCGCATCGCACCTTTTCCCCATTAATCGTTTTCCTGCGAGCTCGACAGTTCGCTTGTAGCGAGCGGTGCCTTTTTACCTCATTTAAACAATATTAAGTATTTAGGAATAATGAGCGCTTTTTTACGCTTTTCACTTAATGATTAACAATAAGTTACAATAATAACGCACGATTTCTGGGACTGTTATTCAATTAAATAAGTATATTGTAGAGAAATTAAGTATACATAAAAATAAATGCACTTTACATCAATCAATTACATTATTGAAATGACAGATATATAAGTGCTTTTTATAGCAGGCTGATTTGCAACTGTTTGTACTGTTGTGGATTATAATTCAGGCTAGAATGTCATTTACGAGCAATCATTTGATTTTCAAGAGTTACCAAGCGATTGCGGTGCAAATCTTTGTTATCGCGATATGCTGGAAAAAGAAAATATTACAGTTTAATAACCGCAGTCAATGAAGTAAGAATTATGACGTAGTTATAAATTAGACCGATGTGTATCTTAATATAACTATAAATTATTCGACGTGATGAGTTTTTTAATAGTATTTGACTGCCGTTTACACATAAATGATTAAATTTTCACATTAAGACGTATAATTTTATTGTGAGTAAGAATAGTATTGATTTTGTAAAAATATTCTGCTGTCAGTTTTACACAAAAGTAGCATTTATAAATGTTTACATTCAAATTCTGTTTGTTTTGATTTTATTCGGTAATTCTTGAATATCATTTTGTATTTATGATTAGATAGTCATCTTTGTCAGTAAACTATTTTTGCATTCATGATTGACGTATAACAAGGAGTAAATGTAAAACAAAATTAAAATATGGAATTGTCATAAAAAATTATAAAGCAAAGTGTACTAAAAATATAAATTCTGGTGACAGAATTAGCCCGTTATTATATTTCCTGATGGAATGCTTAATAAGCTTACAACAAGTTTGCAGTCAGATTCATACATTAACGTCCTATTTTGATTTCTTTTTTCACTTGAATATGCAATTACCGATATATAAATTATGCATACTCTTTCGTGATATTTGTGTTCCAATTAGATGATTATATAATTATATTTAAAGGTTACTTAGTTTCTTCTTAGACCATTTAGTCCAATATTTCTTGCATTTAACTTATTAAAATAATTGCTTGTTGATTAAATAAGCACGAAAATAAAGTAAAAACCGGCGGTAAGAAAAACATAAAGGCTACACTAACTGCCAAGTCGACAATTTAAGAAAAGTGTAATACTACATAACAGGCTACATTTATCGCAATAATTTTTCGTCGTCCATCCGCATAGCAGTTAATGCCCGAGTTAACGAGTTGCGGAAGCACCGGGACGGAGGTGTTTCAATTTCCGGAAAACTCGGCCGGAGGTCGAGCGAGGCTCAAGCGGGACCGCAGGCAAATGAAGCCCGGCTCCTTAAAACGAAAGGCAATTTCTTTAAGCCCCAATAACGGAGGGCGAGACGTAAAGCCGGTCCGGCTTGCGGGAGAACAATTAGGCCGCAGGAGGGCGCCCGCTGCAATCCCCGGCGGTCCGCGCGAAGGGACGCTCGGTTGGCCGCGACCGGCCCAACTCCTCCCGATTCCCTTTTTTTTTTTGTTAATCATAGACGGCCAAGTCGAAATCGACCCGGAGGCCGTGAAGATTTTCGGCCGAGGAGTCTCGATTTTTCCCCGGCTATCTAGGCCGATTGCCAGCCGCGGCGTATCCGCCCACGGGCTTTGTACTAGGCGCGACGTGACGCGACTCCCTCATCGCACTCGGTGCGTATGACTCCTTCTTTTTTTTTTTCTAAATTTCATGAATAATTCAGGGCCGGACGGCCTGCGTCGCCCGGCCGATGAAAGTATTCCCGATATGAATTATACGCCCCCAATATAACGCCATTAGAGGATGGATATAATATAATGCGCGGAATGACTTCGTCCCCGCGGGTCACGCGGCAATGACGGCCTCGCGTCGGCAGCCTAACGCACCCGGACGGTGTGTGCCTCTAATCAGCCTTGCAAAAAAAAAAAAAAAAAAATTAAAAGCGTCGGCCTCGTCAGGTAAGGTTTCCCCGGTCCATTACCTAATTGCCTTTTTGAGGTCAATTAAAAGTGTCCCTCGAGGCAAGCTTGCGCGTCGCCGGGCTTTTCACCGAGCCCCGGGTGCAGCTGACCGGATCAAACCCAATTATAATTTGGATGAAATAATGTAAACAAAATCACTGGGGCGCCGGCTCGGATGAGATTTCATATTTTTCGTTATTAAATCATGCCGCGCTCCGCGCTAAGCGGCTAATGATCTATATATAATGCGCGCATTACGAATGGATCGCTATCAATTAGCAGGACTTAACGCTGATCAGCGCAGCGAACTGGGAATCATTACACGGCCAGACTATCGCCGCGCGACAATGGAAAAAGCTGCATAGTGCGCGCGTATGTATAAAAAACACCGGTCCTTTTGTGGGCATAATGCACACGTATACGTACATGCACCCGTGTGTACGCGTCACCCCGGGAAGAAAGGCCGCCGAGCGAAAAGAGAAGCTGGCTGCAGCCGGAAGCCCAGCAAACACCTGCAGCCCATTAAGGCAAATGCCGTTGTCTGTGTGCGCGCGTGTTTGCGGAGGCGGTCCGATCGCGTCCGGCAAAGGCGACTTAGCCGCAATCAACGTCGTTACTAGCCGGGCGCGGATCAACAATCCCCCCCCACCCCCCGCACCCGGGCACTAAGAGCGCGCGCGCCTCCTGCGGCCAACGGCCATACAGCCCGGGCACCGCGCAATAATCAACGGCGAAGGCCGGGCCGCGCGTGCCACCGCCGAGTCGCCGGCGTCCTTTGCCGCAACGAATAATCCCCTTGACCCCCTGCGCCATAATCGGCCGGCATCCGCGCGCATCCTTTGAGAGCGCCAAGGCCGCGGATTAGCCATTTCTAATGAAGCGCTTAGCATTCTCCCGGCCGCCCGGGGCTCCGGAGGCCGGGGCGGTAGGAGGAGGTAGGAGGAGGCCCTCGTCATTGGCTGGGCGTTAGTCGCCCGCTCGATCGGCCCCTCGCGTCGCCCGGTGCATAACGCGGAAGTGCCACTTGCGCTAATTGGACCAATTTCGACCGAAGGATAAGATTATCTGCCGCTCGGCTGGAGCGCGCGCGCGCGCGCGCAGCTTCCGCTTAGATCCTCCCCCCGCCGTAGCCGCCGAGTGCGCGACCCCTTATTTAAATACCGACCGAGAGGAGTTATTACCCGGCCGGTTGGAATATTATGCGTAGGAGACTTGGTGGAAGAGCTGGTTTTACAGGGGCATCTTTAGCGGATCATCCGAGCGCTGACGAGCTGACGACGGGGAATATTTAATGAGCCGCCGCTCGGAGGATGTAAGGAGAACATTGTCAAGGTGAACGCAGCGCAATAAAATCATCCGAAGACGGCCTGTTTTCCTTCCGCTGTCGTTGCGGCTCCTTAAGTTTCATCACGCGAGTCGTTCGAAAAAACGTACATAACTTAGATCGACGTAATTTACTACAATCGAAAAAAAATCGTGTATGTCGAATGAAAAATGTTTACAAGCTCTCATCGAGTTGATTGTTTAAACAACTAGGATCAAAATAATGTTATTGATGATAAACAAATTGCACTTCCTTATCGATATAATAATAAAATCATCGTCTAGGAATAATATGTGGTAATTCTGTTCTACAAAATTTTTCAAATTAACCTACTAATGCGACAGTCGCTTATCGTTGATTTTTTGTTATTTCGTTACTTTAATCTATAACTTTCTTCACAGTTGATAATAGGATAATAAATTTCATAGTAATTCATTCGTCGAGGTCAATTAATTCGGTATGCAGCATTTTATCAAAATTTTATCATCGTATTTTCAGTTATTTTCGAGATCGATATTTCATTTTGGCTTATTCCTAATTACCATAAGATTACCGCGCTTCAAATTTTAATTCGCTGCAGATTACAGCGGCAAACAACCACCGAATTGATTCGCAATTTCATAGTCAGCTCTATCGCCGCCGTACACGCAATAAAAAAGTCAACAACTGGCGCGCGCGGCCCGTACTTCCTTAATCGAATACCGGACTACCGCGTCACGGCCAATTTTCCGCCTCGTCGTTACACGCCCGGCGTCTCGACCCCGCCCTCGCCCCGGCCAATCCGCAGACTCTTCGATCGGCCATTTTTTCGGCCCCAAGTCGAAGCTTTGGGGGATTAAAAGAAAAAAAATGGAGGGGACGCCCTTGCGGTCCGTATTCCCGCGCGGTCGGCGGCGCGCATTCGTTGGCCGATTGTTCTGAAATACTCGGGCGCGCATCGCGTTTGTTTTGCGCTAAGGGAATGCGTCAGGTATTCGAGGGCGAAATTCGACCGGACTTTAGATCTTGCAGTAAGTGCGGGCCGCGCCGGCGCTCCGCAGTTGTCTGCGGGTACGGAATTCCGCTCCGAATCCTGCCGCCGCGCGGTCGTTTATACCAGATAAAGGCGCTTAATTATTTACATAGGCTAACGCGGCACAGGCCTCGCGTCATAAACGGGAGAAAGCCGGGGAATAATGCATTAGAATTGATTTGACTAAAGTGAATTCGAGATATACCATCATATTTCAGATAGCGAAACTGTATACGTGTATACGTGCATTTGTAAATATACATGTATAGAAATATATATGCAAACGCGCGATCATTCAGTTACAAATACACAAGATTGAATTAGATCGTGACATCTGAATTTAATTGAATAGAGGCACTTCAATTGAGACAATCGGAAATAAAAAATTTACTTTATATTTTATTTCTGCAAACTGCATTAAAACGCTACTTTAGTAGACTTTCAAGAGCGTCTTATAACATGCAGCAAAGACTAGTTTTATAACATACATTGTCTGGCGTTCATTAGCGCCAAAACAATTTAAAATTAGTGTCATCACTTGAACCTTGGGTCGTTTCTTTTTGCACGCACTACAACAATTGGGGCCTTGTACGGCAGTCCACCTAGATCCCTGAACAGCGTTGAGATCGCACGGGCGAGCTCATCGAGTTTTTCCCGCGGCAGGGACAGTTTATCTGTAATCGGCAGCGAGCGCTCGTTGCCCACCCGATCGCACACGCTATCTACACCCTGTCCAGGTTGCGCAAGATAATATTCACGAGCCATCGCGAGCAGCTTCGGTGCGCGCCGAATCCTCGCGGGGCTCATCCATGCGCGCTCGCGGGAAAAGGCAAAAGAGGCAAAGTGCGCGGGAATCGGGCCGCTTACAAGGGCGGCCGAGCGGTTGGAAAAGGCGCGTCGGGCGCAGGGCGGCTCACGGGCAATGGCCGCCCAACTGCCGCATCGGATTATAATTAACCCCGGAGTTTCTCCCTCTGGCCCTATATCTCCCGGCCGCCCCGGAGATTTAATTACGGGCGACGCACTCGGCCCGCTAATTATTTCCGACTGCGCTCGATCCCTAATTGAAGCGCGATAATAAGCAATCTGCGCGCGATAGGCAACGAGGCCAGCGCGCATTCCCCCACTTGTTTATCCTACGTGCAGCGCGCGCGTTTCGCGAGCGGCCGAGTTGGGATCGAATTAGCCGGCGCTTTGACGGGTTGGCTCTTTTTTTTTTTTTTTTCTTTTGTTATTTCCTCCCATGCGCGTCCCATCGGTGTAACTCGGTTAGGCGCGCCGGGCTTTCGCTCGGCCGGCGCGCTTACCTCCGCCGTTGAAAAGGTTCGATCAACCGGTCAAACTTTGTACTAACCGGATAGAAGGGACTTTGCCGAGCGTCTCTGCCTCGGGATCGATCGGCCCGCGGGGCAGTTTACCTGCGGCCTGATTAATTGGGGGTGAAACTCGGCCGATAAATACGCGCGGCGCTTTCGTCGCCCGCGCCCACCCCCTACGCTCTACGGTATTAATGGCATTTTTAGCGTGAATTATGACGGGCGATTAGTCTGCGCGCATGCGCCGGCCCAGACCGACCCGTTGAATAATTCACGAGGCCAAATTGAAACAAGCCGCGAGCGGACGCCCACCCGGGGAAATTAGCAAAAGAAATTAAGAGGGCGCAGGTGGCTCGTGAACAACAGCGGCCCGTGAAAAAAAAAGAAAACACCCCTGCGCCCGGCGACGACGGCCCGTGTAAACACACAAGCCGGCCGCCGCGCAGGTAGTGGCGACTTTTCACGCGGCTTTCACCTGCTTTCACACCTTGGCGGAGGAGAAGAAAAAAATAAAAGTCGTCCCCCCCCGCGGCGGGGGAGTTTTAATCGGCCGGCGGTCGCCCGCCCGACTCGCCGATCTATCGGATTATGCGCGCGGCGGAGCGACTCCCCGCAAACTCCATTTGCCGCGGCCCGCGGGAAAAATGCAAACGGCGCCGCGCGGCTCGGATTCGAGGCGGCGGCCGGCTTAACCCCCGCGCGACAAACCGAATTATCCCGCGGCGCCGCGCACATCCCCGGCCCTGCTTAACCTTGTATTTATACGCCCGGCGGCGGCCCGAGATTTTTTTTCTCTCTCGTCCGCCCCGCGTAATCGGCCGGCCGTCCGCGTCAAGCGGTTTCAGCCCCGGCCGTTTTGGCCGAAAGCGCCGGGATGGTAGGCTCTTTTCGCGCCCGGGGATCCCGGCGGCGGCGTCCTTGAAAAGGAAAAAAAAACGCGCGAGGAATCGGCGTTGCATGTGCGGAGGCGAGGCGTGCAGTGCGCCTTTGCTCAATTGCGTGCGGCAGCCCGCGTAATAAAGCGAAAGATTAATCCTAATTTATACGAGGCCTGGCGCCGGCCTCTTAATCATTGTATCTTAACGCCCGGTTATAACTTATTCCATCCGTCCCTTGATTCCCTTTAAATGGATTGTTTATACGCGGGCTATCTTTTTTTTTTTGTATAGAAAAATATTTACTTCCTGCCAAGAAGCCCCTATCTCGCGGCCGGAGCTTGTTCAATTTCAGCCTCGATAACATTAGAATAAGTGCCGGCTTTTTTTTCGGGGTTATATACGCGGATCCAAAGGGTTTCGGGGCTGGTATATGTATATATATATATTACTTCCGCAAACCCTCGGAGACCCTTTTCCCCGGCTGCCGTTATAAACCTCCCGGTCTTTTTTTTTTCCGTCGGCCCGGCTCTCCCGGCCGATAATGGGATCGATCTTAAGATACGCGACTCGGCGAGCGATCCTTTACCCCCCGGGAGGAGGCCGCGGTTGTCTCGATGTATAATTAAAAAGGGGCGGAGCGTCTGGGGCTCTTTGCCGGCGCATAACCACGAGGAATTGATTATAATGCCTTTTTAATTCGATCCGGCTGTATGCAAGAGGCGAGCTCGGCCGGGCTATCACTATGTATAGAGAGCGGCTGGAGGCCGCGCGGGACGCGGAAGCCCAGAGGAGATATCCGAGCGGATAAGGATCGCCCTCGGGACCCTTGGGCCGCTTACTATTCATTGCGGGCCGCGCGACACAGACCAGATGGATGGATAAGGCCGGGAGAAAGTTTATTCGGCCGGCGGGTGGTAGGCTGCGGACCGGGAGACCGCGGGATAAATTATCCATATAACGACGCCGCGGCTGGGGGGGCGGCTCTCTCTGTGTGTATATATATATATATACACACGCGCGTAAACTTGGGGCCCGCGGACACCAGCAGCGCTCCTAACGAGCCAAGTTCAAATCAAATTAAGCCCCCAGCGCGCATAAAAGAGCCAGGCCCGCGCGAGTCTCGATATATACCCGCCGATGATAAACGATCATCGGCCCGACTCCCCGGCGCTAATTGCGCCGACGGATTACCCCGGGGGCCGCGGCCTTGTCCGCCGGTCTAATCCGCCGCGGGAGTTAGGGCCCCGACGACAGTCTCCTCTACTTGATATATGTATACGCAGACCCTCCGACGACGACCACCACCACCACCACCGCGGCTTCTTTCCTTTTTTTTTTTTCCACGCGGGGCCGATATTAGGATTCCGGACACGGGCCCCGGCTAATATCTCCGGCTGCCGGGGGAGGCTGACCGCGCCGCGGACCAATAAGTTGACGGAGGAGGTCCGCCAAAGCCTAATTGGATTGTCTCCGCCCGGGAGCCGGATGATAATAATTCTCGCGAGAGTCCGCCCGATTAAGGCCAACCCGCTGCGGCCAAGTGTATATGCGCGAGGGGGAGGCCGCCGGTCCCCGGCACCCTGCCACTCGATTCGCGTGGAATTAACGCCGATTGACCGATTAAGCATGTTGCTTCATCTTCCCTCCTGGAGAATTAACGGGTTCGGTTGGTCCTGGACGAAGTACGAGTGAGGATTCGACGGAAACTCGGCGAGAATATGGAAGAATGAAGGTTACAGTGCGTACGATGGATGTTTGGCCAAAAATTATTACATCCATCATTCGATCGAGAAGACACACAAATGTTTGTTGAGTGCGAGCGTAATTCGTCAGCCTTGCAAACTTTTTGCCGCTTTAACCTACATAGAACGAGAAGATTCCAGGGAGTTAATGAATCTTCATTATAACTATTAAAGAATATCAGCTAGAATTCGGTCAGAAGAATATTTCGTAATTAGTTAGAACGTACAACTTCATAAAGTCATTAACGGAAATTACCCTGTCGTTTGACTTTTCATAGGGGAAGTCATTGTGAAACTTAAATACAAACATTCGTAGCCACATATGTGCCTGTACTGTTAACGAATCGGTGTAATTTCATTCAAATAATCAAATACCTTGATATTATACTTGACTTCTTACTTTGGTAAGCGAATATTGATCGGCAAAGTACTTCTTGGCGTTCGAGCGAAGTAAAAAAACTGAATTGGCTAATTAGCTAGCTTTCTTATATTGCGAAGGAAACTTTTACTTTTATCTGTATGCATATGCAGAAAGCGTTTATCTAGACTGTAACAATTCCTGTTTTCTCGGGCCCTCGACCTCCTCGGTATCAGCGGATTGATACGAAACCCCTACAAAATAATTAAGCAGGATACGTAAACTAGCGCGTGAAACACTGGGCGTACGCGGCGATTACCCGGATAAAGGGGAGCGGACCGATAAAGACCGGCAACCCGTGGAGTGACAAAGGTAAATTGCGCGTGCGGACGTCATAACTAGCGCGCTTCGCGGAACGCGATAAATGTACATCGGCCGCGCCGTCGATGGCTTTCGCCCCCGGACAAGTCCCGGCCGGTGCGTGCGACACACACGGGGAATTTCTTTCCGCACCGTGTAATTATAACCCGGATCCTCGATGGCATTCCGCGCGGTAATCGGACCGAGGCGCATCGCCCCGGGAAGCGGCGCACAAAGCCCGAGGGCCGATATCAAAAAGCCCCGGGATTTCCCGAGGCCTTACGTAAGCCCGGTCACGTGAGGCCCCTTTGAAAGAAGGCGCCCGGGGGAGGGGGGGAGTTATTAGAGGCGCCCTCGTCAAATCCCGGGGCGATCATCCTCGTTACACGTATATATACGTACACACGCGTTGCGTCGCGGGCGGGGCCGATCATTAGCGCGCCGGCCGTCGCGGTTAATCATGCAGCCGGCGCCGCGAGAGTAGATATAAACCTCGCGAAATCGCCGCGGCCAATCAATTAGCCGGCGGGGGATACGGGGACGGGCGCGATTATTGATTCGGGGGCCGGGATTGACGCGCGCGGCCGGGCATTAGCCGCGGAAGTGGACAGCACGCTCGACGCCCCGGGCCTCGGCTGGTCAAATTGACAAAATGCGCGGTCGGATCGTTATGCCGTGGTGCGCGCCGGCCGAGGCCGGGCCGAGGCTAAGCCGATGGAAAATGTACTCGGCGGGGGCGGAGCCATCGGGGCTCGGGGGGGCGAAAGTACTTTGGAAAATTCCGGAGGCTGTAAGTCGCTTGGAGACGAGAGGTAAATCTTAATTAGATTGTTTGAATTAATTAGGCCGTGACTGAGTTCGTTTAATCCGGACTAGATTCAATTTTTCTCTCGGCACCGGTATTTCAATAACACCATTAGCTCTCCACTTAAAAGTACTGAGCAAACCTTTTTAGGTTATAAAGTTAAAGGGCTAAATAAAAAGTAAGAACAACAGTACTTTCAAGTGCTAAACAATAGCTTTAACTTCAAGAGAGTCTCAATTAAATCTAACGAGCTGTTCATAAAATGGAGTAACTTACTTGTATTCAAATTTCGACTCGAGTATAAAGACAGATAAAGGTGTACCGATATAAACTCTATTGTGTAAGTACAATTAAATAAATTGCTATCACACTCGGACAGCAACGTAAATAATAATTTTACTCGTAAACATTAGCCGTACATAATCCCGTATGCCGCCGACTCTCGCCTCTACGCCCGCCCGACATTTTCTCAAGCCCTGCACACGTCATACTCCGCGGTTTTTTTTCAACATCCGCCGGGGGCGACGAAATCACGCATAATCAGCGTATGGGCAGCCGACGGGCCGGATACGCGACTTGGCGCTAGGCTCTCTCGAGGCAGCCGCGGCTCTTGCGCGCAATCGGCTCCTTTCGGACTGTATTGCCCTCTCACCCGGTTCCGCGGCCGCTTCCTTCGTGCCGAGCGGACGTTCGTCCGCCGTTGCCTACGTGGAGGACATCCAGGAGGAAATCGCGAGGTGTGCTATACAGATTTGCCGCGTGTCAAGCCCCCATCGAATGCCGCGTCGCAGAGGACGCCGCGAGGCGCCGGGACGAGAGTGACTCGAGTCGCACGCGCGCTTGTTTATTCTTGTCGCGCACTGCGCGCTTAATATATTATTTTTACTTTGCCGCAAATTATCGCCTTTCCTCCTGCTACCTCGGCCTGTCAGGTTTTTGTTTAAACGATAATAAAGCTGCGGAAAAAAGGAAAAAAAAGTGACAAATTAGTCAATGTAACAGAAAGTAATTTTACATTTTCAACATAATCACCTACATCCTTGCCCGTCTGGAATTATTTGCAAGAATTGTGTGAGCGCGAGGAGTGCGCCATAACACCTGCTTAACATCGCGAAAGTGCTCTATTCATTGAGTTTCAAATTACAAGCAGTGTTTTCATTTTAACCTCGCCTTCCCACGAAGTACGCCACATCAAGGATTTACACATAATTAATAATTATTATGAAAATAACTTAGGACTGCGTTATCACTAGAGCCTATGTAATTAATAATAATATTACATAAGAATTCATCATTATCGGTATCTGTATAATTGTTTTGTTACAAGCATGAGATAGATTATTGATAAAAAAAAAATCAAAGCGCAGGTGCTAATGAGCGCGATAGCAGTGATTCGGGCATTCTAATAAATGCGCTACCAGGATTTTCTGGCTTAAAAGCTTATTATACGGATCGATAAAAATAAGAGGGAAACCAATAGTCCGATATGAAAAATGGCGAGCAGCCCCAATGGCTCTTATCGATAAATATGAAAAAGAGGACCCGCCGCGCAAGGCAATCGCGCGTCGCTCGGGAGAAAAAAAAAATGTCGAACAGCTAATTGTAGAGCGGGGCGGCCGGGCCGGGTAATTAGAGAGGGCATTTAATTCGCCGATACGCTGTCCCGCGCTCGGCGGGCAAAGGCACGAGGCTTCCCCTCCCCGCCCCCCCTCCCTGCCCCGGCGATCGATATAAACATAATCGCGGTGATTGCGGGAGTCGTCGCTGCGGCGGACGCCCCCGTGAAGAGGGCCAAATCTCGGGGGAGGGACGGGAGCGACTGGCAGCCGGTCCCCCGCTCCCCCAAGACAAATGACGAGGCAATGATCCCGCGGAAGAAACGCAATAGGCGGGCGGCTCAATCTCGGGGCGTGTACCCTCGTCACCTGCCCGCGGCGGCTAATTCCCGCGGGGCGGTGCGGGACCGGTGGCATGCGTCACGCCGTGCCCGGCCGTTACCACTTGGCGACCGCCCGGCCACACGGCCAAGTATAGTACACGTACAGGCCCGGGGCGGCCGAGTAGATAAAGCCCGAGTGGGCTCGGCCGATATATATATGTATAGAAAGCGGTCCTTTGAGGCGGCGAGTGGCTCGTTTCTCCGCGGTGGCGCCCGGCCCCCTCCCGCCTTATATAACCTTTCCCGCGGGCCGCCGCGGCGGCACAATGGGCCGGTAATGGCCGCGACGAGTGCGCACTTGCGCCCGCGCTGTATTTTTACCCCGGGCTTTCCCGGGGCTAGTGCACCTGCCGCCCGGCGTTAATTCCCCGTGAAACGGCCCCGGGAGATGCCGGCGCCGAGGGGCCAGGGGATTGTCCACTTGTCCGCCGGCGGCCCGGGATTATTGGCCCGGGGATAAGTCGCCGGATTGTCCGGGTGCAGTGCGATACCGCGCGCCCTCGCGGCTATTGTGTTTACCGGGTCGAATGGCCCGTTTCTTTTTTTCCTCCGCCGTGCCCCTTTGACGGCGCTAGAGCAGCGGGTTCATAAAGCGCGCGGCCCAAGCGATACCACTTCTTTCACGGCCTTTTAAATCCCGGGAATAACAAGTTGCCCGCGAGTACCTACGTACCTACGTACGTACACACGCGCGCGTATCGCCGCAGAGCCTGCCCCTCTTCTCATCCCGCGGACCTTGCGAAACAAAAACAAAAATAAAAAAAAGGTAAAACCAAAACGTATTATCGGCGTAACCTCGGCTCCCCGACCCTAAACGCCGCGTCTCTCACCGATGAAAGATCGATATGTGGAGCATCTTTTGCGCCGGCCGGGCGATTAGGGAGCCGCGGGGGTCGGCGCACGCGAGCCGCCTCGCGGGTTGCCCTTTGACGGGCGCCGGGGCGGCCGGCCTCCCGGGTATCGACCGGCCCCTCGGCGCCCGGTCCTCCCGATATGTGTGATTGCACCGATTATGCTAATGACGGTGGCGCGCGGCACGTGCGGGCCGCCGGGCGCGAGTTCAATTACGCGCGCGCCACCCGACACAGCACACGGCCGCGGGGTTCTTTTCGCGGGCCTCCACCTCCCCCGGGGGGGACTAATCGCTGCGGCGCACGCGCGTTCCTGTATACTGTATACATGTGAAGCGATGGAGATGGTAATCGGGGGGGCGCCCCGTAATTGCGAGCGGCCGGTTTAATCGCACCGAGGCGGCGGCGACCTTGAACGCGGCTCGGGCTCGATTCGCGCGCGACTTTTATCGGGCCGAGCCCTGTTGCGCGGGAGAACATTGGCAGGGCTGCTGCTGCCGAAAGCGGCCGTCGCTACCGGCCTTTGTTTCGGACTCTCCATTGGGACAATAGAGATACCTCGGGTAAGCGAGAAGCATGTAAAAAGTAATACCTCCATGGGCGACACTTTTTTTGCAGGAAACTGCATCGTATCTAATTTGAACCTTTAGTTTCTAAGTAATATCTCGTTTCAGTAGTGTTTTAATGTCTGTCTGTTGATAAAAATGAAAGTTGACTTTTGGATGAGATTCCATCCCCGAAAGATCTATTTAAAGAAAGCCAATTTGATTTAACTCCTCGTACTTTCATTTCAATTGTCATTTTAAATACACGTATACACCGAGCATGTACGTATTAGTTATCTGCGTACTAAATTTGATGACACTTTTAATTGATTTTTATTTCATTTGCAGATTAATTTCATTGAGTCAAATTAACTGACTGGCCATAAAAATCGGTTAATTTTCTAACGAGGTCGTGAATATTTCTTTATCTCGTTATTGGTACGCAGATCCGTTTGTTGGACACGTTCGATTCTCTTTTCGCTGGAGGCCGCGCCATAAGATAAACGCGCGCATCGACCGGCATAATCCTGCATAAGGGGCGGATAAATAATATATACAAAAAGGCCGGTAAATGCTCATTCCATTATTTGACGCGCAAACAAGGCCAAATGGCATAATGCAAAATAATAATAATTCTTTCATTTACATTCTGCCAATTGGGAGAGAAGGTGCGCCCGGTGCTGCGCGCTCGGGGCCCATAAGCGCGTAATGGTAATTTAATACAAACGCTGATGGATTATATTTTTTCCGGGCGATAAATGCAAAAACGGGGAAATTACCCGGCGCCGAAAATTAGAATACAGAAGCGTACGTATTTTCCAAGACAGCTGCCTCGTTACAACGGGATGCAGCCGCGCGCTGCCTTCGCGAGCGCGCCCCTAATGTATGTATATCACCGAGAGGAGGAGGCAGGCCCGAAGCCATCGCGAGGAACAACAAAGACGGTGTTTAAGCCGCGCACTCGGAGATGCGGATGTCTCTCCCGGCGCCTCTCCCCCTCCTCGGCTTCCCCGCGCCCCATTCCCCAAAAACCTTCAGGATCCTCGCAGACGCGCCACTCCGGTGACGCGGCCGATAACGCGCCTAATGGAAATTGCGGGGGGGGGAGGAAGAAAAAAAGAGAGAGCCCTCGACGCCTCCTCGGCAATCGGCTCGGCTCGTCAGCTGGAAACTTGGCCGCCCTCGGCAAGTTTCCGCTGACTCGGCCGCCCCGCGTCCCCGCGTGTATTTGCGCCGCGGGCTGGTGTTTGTGCCTAGCGCCGGTCCGCGGGAATGGCTTTCGGTTTGACTTCGGCCCCGAGTCGCCGGATCATTATCGCACTCAAAGCTGCCCGGATTTTCCTGCCCCGATAACCGATTAATCCCCGAACGTCCGCGCGCCCGATGCGTTTTGCGTTTAATGCCTCGGCGCATAGGTGTGGCCACTCGTCTCGACACTTTGCCGGGCTAATGTGAGTATAAGCCGGCTTATCGATATGGAGTATGCGATAATTAACTACTTTGCGCGTTTTGACTGGTGTAAACGGGCAGTTTTATGCCCACTAAAGCGAAGAATGGCCTTCGCAACGTGTAAATGCGGTTTACGCACTCTGGCAAAACAGAAAAACTGTAACTATTATAGGTATTTGGGTGGCGTGTAGGAGACCAAGGAGTCAAAAGAATATCGCTGACTAGTGTTTTAGTCGCGTTGTTAAATTGAACGTTCGGTGTAACAAGTAGATAACGAGTGCGAATCAAAAAATAATTTCATCGTTTTACGAGCTGGTGTAAATGTTACCACTTCATCTCTCATCTAACGACCCCAAGGTAATACCTGTATCTAGTCGTAAAGCGATAAAAGCTTTTTCGATTTTTACCTTGAATTATTTAACAAATAATGCCATTATCTTTTATAATTTACTGAAACCGAAATTGAATTAACAAATGTAATTGGATCAACATAAGAAATTCATCAGACTATGTACTTCCAAATGTCACCGAGTGTACTAGTACGTGTTTTTTATTTATATTTATAATATATCATGCATTTAGTATCGTGTTATTATTTAGATTAATTCATTAAATGAATAGTGCCGATAACAGAATTATTTTATATAAAATTAGCATTAACGTATGCAAGAATCAACACGATACGTTGTACATGTTCAATATTTGTGTATGTATTTGACGTGCTAAGTTATAAACGGTAAGAAAAATTGAGTTAGACAATTTACATTCGTTTCTTCACACGTATAATTAGCACACGGTACACTACAATGTACTTGCGATAATGATATCCTTCCAGCTTCCTACAAGTTACCTAGCGGGTCTAGCAACCAAGTACAAGCACACGGCACGCGCCGCGAAAAGTGAGTCATTCCGATTGAATAAGTGCACCCGATGTAGGTTAAGGTTAATCGGACAATTGGAACGCATGGGTTTGCTTTGGCTCACCGTTCCGTCCCAGCTGCTGCCACTTGCCTCCGCGACGTTTCTCCCGCTCCCCGGGCGTAAAAACCGGAAGGGGGAAATCGAAGGCGGGATAACGATCCCCGCTCGGGGGAACAATATTGCGCGAGGCGACCGGTCATCATCCCCTGATGATTCGTCCGAGCGCACGGTACATGTATCGATCTTTGCCTTCCATACTCCTTCCTACGTGCGCGCGTTGTTTTCTTCGCGATTCGCAGGAGAAAGGCACGCGTTCACGGATCTATCGGGGCTTATTGTTCATTTGTTAGAGCTAATGCTCGGAGGCCGCTGTATTCATTCGCGGTGGAGCCAGCGCGTTGATTAATTATTTCTTATATAAGGGAGGATTTATGAGGGGCTCCTGTGCCGCTCGAAATGTACGGCATCGGGATTGGATCGGAGCTTTTTTTGTCCATTACTGTAAAGCTTTCCCATTATAAATAGCGCGAGCTTATACACCGCTATAACGCGATTTGATTCAATTTTGACATAAGCGGGGTCAATGCCAGTCGGAAGTTTATGAATCCATTTGTGATCGGCGGATGAAATAAATACCGCGATCGGATTTCGTTACAGCCCAGACTCCCCGCCGTTATCCGTTTTTGGATTCCAGCTATTTCGGATTAAACTGATAATAGCGTAATACGATTCACCTGCAGGCTGTAGATTTTGCCACTGGCCCAGTGCAACGCGCCGGAACGTATCACGGAATTTTCAAAATTTCATGTCGCAATAGGACACGCGCGCGGGGACAAAAGTCATTCGCCAAAATGGCTATACACCTAGCATATACATACACGCACACCGTCCACTGCACAATGCATGAATATATTATAATGCCGGCGAGTAATTTAAGACGAGGCTCCCGTGATCCATAGTATTACTTTTCATTTTTTTTTTTTTTTTTCTAATGGCAATTACATATTTAAATTACACCGGTGCACACCGGGCCGCGGCGACGCGGTATTTTTATGCAAAACTAATGAGTGTATGTATATATCTCGCGTGTTAAGTAACACGTTGCGCGATAGGAGGTGCGGGCGATTAATATAACCCTGAATTGCTCGCGGGCCGCCCAGTGGATTTCTTAATGCGCTCTTTTAATAGACGAGCGGCTGGGCGCAGGGCGAGCACAGTCGATTAATTAAAGCCCGGCCCTGCGCGCGGAAATAAGCCGCCGCACGCATCGGTCGCTCGGCCTTCCTGATCTCTCGCAGGATCCCTCGCTCCACGCGCATCGCCGGGCAATTAACTCCCTGTAATCTTTACAAAGCGAGGGCACGCCGTTATGCATTACATCCGCTCCCTGACAAATAGCCCCCCCGGTGGGTGTGAGTGGGGGGTTGAGGTGGAGGGCACACGTATATCCGACTGCCCCTCCGGCTAATCAATCAATCCCGAAGATCCGCGAGCCGCGCCGGGGGAAACGAGTCGGCCTCGGCGCCGCCGCGCGTATTATACATGCCTCTTCATTATACATGCTCCGGAGGCTTCCCCCTCGGCGCCACCTGCAGCGTCCCTCCCCCCCGGTTGCATAATCTCTGCGGGGGCGCCGACGCTCCCTGCGACCTTGGGCCGACTCCCTCGGAGAGGGAAGCTCCGCGGAGTCCTTGGCGCGATCGGGATGCCGCCGGCTGGCTTTGTTGTCGATTGTTATGGAAATCCCGGGGCGAGCCGCCTCTAACGAGGGCCTTGCCATTTCTCAGCTCGCGCGAAATTACGCTGGAATTTAATTAACGCGCGAATAAATTAGCGAATCAATGAAAGTACCTCGGCCGCCCGCTTCGTCGATCGCCTCATATTCGGATATGTGCGGCAAAGGCTGTGCGGGTGATTAATCTAAATGTAACGAGCATTATGCCTAATCTCTCCGAGCTTTAACGCGTATAAATAGTTGTATTCATTTTCGATGTATTACTCCTATGAATAATGCAGTGTTCTAACGAATTCTAAATACTCTGTTTATTTGATCTAAATTATTTGTTGTTATCCCAAGAAATATGATGTTATATTTTAATACTGAACATGAATACGCAATAGGAACATTTATGTTGCGAGCAATAATTGATACCTTAAGCTAAAAACTAACAACGCCGTTATTAATTCTTTAAATAATGCTAGCTAAAATATTCATTTGCGGTGAAAAAGTTACAAATAAAGTTATAATCTTTTAGGAATGTCTTCGATAAATACATTCATTGTCAACCCGTGTATAATTGCCGTTGGTTCTGTAACGTTTATATCCGTGCAGTGTTAACATTTATCTTTAGGAAGTTATTATAATTTATTATCCCAAGTCTGATTGAAATCTTAGTGCGAAAGTCATAAAAGTCCAATTCAAATACCATTATACTTAAATGAGTACTTTGAGTATGTTGTACACAGGAAAAGCTGAAAAAGGCTAGTCGCGCGGGAAAACTTGAAAATTAAATATAAAAGAATGACTGTACAAACTTCCATATGAGGTTCGCGGGAAAAATATCAGGGAAAATATTTGAACTTTGTCTACACACTGGTATGATGTCTCAATGTGTTCGCAACGTATCTTCCGATATACTAAACTTTATTTTATGGATCGAGACTCGACGTTACTCGGCAAACTTTGACCATCATTTTTTATGCCTCCCCATCATATAAGTAGAGCATTTTTTACCTTTAATCTTGCCCTCCTTCCCCCGTTGTTCCATTCATCTTCCCCCGAGGGTAATTTCGGGCGACCCAATGCTCTCAAACGGAGCTATTCAAAGCCGCGGCGAATGGAGGCCCTCCCCCGACTCTTGGCCCTTCGCCCCCGCCAAATCGTCACGGAGTACAGGCTTTTAAAAAAAAAAAACTCATATATTTAATAACGCGGCCAGATTACACATCGATCCCTGGAGCGACCTCGTCGTTATCGCGGCGACCGCCTAGGCAGATAATGGAGCCACTTCCGGCGACAGAAACAGTTCGGCTGTCGAATCCGCGTGTTTGCACTTTTCAATTGCTTCCCCTCCCCCGGGCGGCGGCGGGAGCCCCGACCGTAAAAAGTTAGCGGCTAATCGTAATTGAATCAGTTGCGACAAGTGCTGAGTTAATACGATTGCCCGGCCAACCCCGAGCGCGTGCATTAGCGCCGCGCCCGGGCCCGAACGAGCGGAACAAAGGCTTTTCGTTCGCCGCGTAAAATATTTATCGGGGCGAATACGGGGCCGGGGAGGATGAAAAAGGAGGCAGTCGGGGGAAGGAGGAGCGCGCGACGGAGGAACTGCTCGCGGGGGGCATCAGTCATCGTACGTACGCTCCGGCCGTCAATTTAATGTCCCGTATATAACGGAAACAAAAGCCTCGCGTCAAATAAAAGAGCCCGTGTTTTCCGGCTAAACAATAAAGCAAAACGCTTGGGTAATCATCAGCGCTTTTCTGCGCTTGGTTAACTCTCTCTCCCTCTCTCTCTCTCTCCTTGCGCAAATTAAATAGTGTTATGAATCAGCGCTTCAGGCGACGGAAACGTCAAGAAAATCCGAATACATTGTGTTATTCTTCATAATCTTTAATAATCCTTGCAGTGTAAACGCATTCTTTGCTTCGGGTAGCCTGCTGATAAAACCATCGTTGTTTTCTTTAAAATATGTTCTTAGTTTGATAATTCCTGAATCTAGATATAAAGCCCTAAAGTCAACATTGTTTTAACATTTAAGAATTGTGAGTATGTGTCGTGGAAGAAAAAAAATGCTACTATAATATAATAATGAATAAAAGTGTAATTATTATACAAAGTCGTATTTCATTTTAGTAAACTGTTGAGCACGTATAATGCTTTAATTATGTATTCACATATACATATATGCATATTATTTGTTTTGACAGCATAGAATTTAATATCTGTACTCAAACTAAATACAATTAGTATCTTCACGTTCAAATAAAAAAAAACAACACGAAGAAAGCTTAAGTCATCACCTCTATACGAGGATTGTATTATTCCTAAACTATGGCAAGTCGAAAATACAAACGTCACAAAGTACTAAATTTTTTAATCATTTTCTCAAAATCCAAATAAATTTTGTTAATACAAGTAACATTAAGATAAAAAACAAGCAATATTTTTATTGTTTGTAACTATCTTGTAAGTGAATTTATCCATTTTTATAGTCAATACTTCACTGCTTTATTCAGGAATAGAGTCGCTAACGGAGTTCGCAGTACCATTTCTGTTCTTATAATCGCTCTTACACGTAACTCTGCAGATAAAAAGCACTAAGGAATATAGTGCACAAAAATAACCTTGGTAAATATATGAATGTAGGTAAAGAACAAACAGCTGAACCTTGTGTTTCTCGCTTACAGATATATTTACCAGCATTTTTCCTCGCATGCCTTTCCCTGTAACGACCCTATATCTCAGGAGTGCGCAGGGCCGCCTTTAGTCTCGCGCGCGCGCGCCTGTTACCACTTACGCCGAGCAGGATTCCCGCTGCTTATCACAAGTCGGAGGCGCCACCATCCCGCCGACGCGCATAGCCCACAACAGCCAGCTGACCCCCGATTATGCCGCGAGTGTGACGGCACGCTAAAAAAAAGAAAGCGACTCGATATACAACTGCCCAAGGGCGCCGAGGGCAGGGAGGGGCATTTAGAATGCACTTTGGGCCACCGAGGGCAGCGAGGCGTTCGGCTAAAAATCGGGCGCTTTGGGGCTCGGGTGTCAAAGGCGCGGGCGGCGCCCGTTAAAAAATGCAGGCGAACAAGGGGGGCCGAAAAAGCCCGATCCAATAAAGCGGCCGGGGCCGCCGAGAGCCGGCTATAAATCGCCCGCGCAGATAAGTCGGACGCGCCGCCGCGAGATTGCGCGGGTGTATATATACACAGCGTGTATATCGCCTGCAATCGCCCGGCTTCTTAAACGCGCCGAGGGCTTTTTCGGCGCGCGGGTTAATCCGCGCGCGGGCTGTATCGATTGCCGGGCGCGAATGAATCAACTTTATCAGTTATTAACGCCTCGGCCCGTCATTTTCCCGCGGCTTTCCGAGGAGCGGCCATTCGAGGGGATCCCGGCGCGTAACTGCCCTTGTTCTGATAAAAGTTCGACCGGGAAAAATGGCCCGCCGGCCGTAATATACAGACAGGTCCAACGACGGGGTATATCAAAGTGAAAAATCGGTCGATAGGTCGAATACTCGTCAACTATTTAATCTTATCACTCCTTATGACTGACCCGATATTTCGCCGATGCTCGATCCTTTAAATAAATATTTCATATTTTATTAAACAATTGTCAAGCGGTTTAAATATATTTTACCTGTACAATAATAGTAGGTCTAATTAAATTTACACAACCCATAAATCTTTTAGGTATATGTATGGAAATCGTTTTAGAAAATATGTATATTTATCGCGTTTGATAAAATTTTAAAATAATTATACTATATCAAATAACTGAATTATGATATTATAATAGGATTTAGTTTGGACAATGTTTTGTTTGACTTTTAGAGTAAATTTCTATTACAGTTTAGATCGTGATATATATCAGGGACAGTCTTTTGTAAAGACCGTGACGTTTAATAGCTTAAAAGTGGTATGATGCAGTATTAATATTTAATTTATCAAATGATTTTAATATAACTTATTCCTAGAATACCATGATATAACAAGAAGAAGCATGTATAAGTAGATCTGACTTTAAATGTTAATTTCGTTACACTCTTGCAAATCTTCTCTTCAATTAATTAAGTTGTTACTAGTTTGCCCGCTTGGCAAGATGCATTTTTAAAAATGATAAATATTTACGAGAGATTTATTTACAGCCACGAAAATTCCGGATAAAATCTGGGCGTTAATCATTTAAAAGTGAAATAGTATGGCGTGCGCCGCGAGAGAGGGAGATGGAAGCGCGTCAAGTCCATTAAAATCTAAAAAATTAGTCTCACACTCGAGAGGCCCCTCGAGACTTTGGCAACTCAAGGTGAACTCGAGGGATTCTTGGGCTCTAATCTAGCTTATTGTACAAAGTTTAATAAAATTCTCCGCGTGATTTCTCGAGCGAAGAGAAGCCCCTCGCCGGCCCGTTGAGAAACTCCGCGGCAGCTGCAGGGCCGTATAACTCGGAGATAATTGATTCCCCGGCATCCCCAGGCCGCCGTCGATCACCCCCAAGTCCCAATGAACCTCGCCGGGGCAGTTAAACCATAACCGGGACTTTTTCCCCCGGAGGTATCAAAGGGCCGGTGTGTATAAGTCCTCGTTACCCCGGCCCTAAATATCCGTTAGCCCGGGGCGGCACACGCGTACGCGTATAGGCCGGCGATATTCGGGGGCGCGCGTGGCCCGGCATAAACAGGCCGCGCGTATAACGATGAGAAACGCGGCGGGAGGCTGCGCGCGCCTCTGCGCCCGGCCGCGCCCTAATGAAAGAAACGCCGCGACAAATGAACGGGCGCCCGGCCCGGGGCGGCGCCAATTTTTCCGGCCGCGTCATGGACAGGCGTCCCCCGGTCCATTCTAATCCACTCGCGGCCCGCGGGGATTTATAGGGGCGGGCGGGGCCGCAGACTGTTATATCTCCATCTTGGGCGCGGCCCGCGGACTCGCCGGATTAATAAATCCCGCCCCCGGGATTTTTCCCGCCCGGGTTATCGCCCGGGCCGCCCGCCCATCGATCCGGGTAATCGCCGGCTCCGGGGAATCTCGGCTTTCCCACGCCCTCTAATTGTCGCCGGGGAAATCCGAGGCGATTTATTCGGCCGCCGGTTATTAGCCGCACTCTCCGCTCTCCCGGTTTCGCAGAAAATGCGCCCTCTGCCGGGGACGCGCCACTCCCCGACCCTGTCTTTGGCGAATCTAATGCCCGCTCGACCCTCGACCGAGGGCCGTTTGTCATTAGACCGCACGAGTTGAGGCGCTTTGCCGCTGACGGGACATTCTTTCGCGCCCGATATTCCTGTAATGTGTTTGCCACGCGGGGGGGAATGGGGAGCGGGGGGGGAGGGGGGCAGAGGACAAGGACAAATGCAAAGAATAGCGTTTGTTTTGCACAGGCTTCCGGCGCTTCGCGCGCAGCGTGTGTACGCTTATATAATGCGGAGCCGCATCGGAGAGGAAAATTTACCAGGCTTTACGGTCAATGTGTTAATCAAATGAAGCTTTTAATCCGAAACGCATTAACTTGTAAATTAACTGATAAGTAAGAAATCTCTGTACAAAAGCGGTCACGTCTTCACTACTAACTAATCTCTCCTATTTACTGGTTCACACTAAATTACAGTTTATGGACATAATAAAAATCTCCAAAAATTTGTTTTCTCCTGCGTTCTTTCATAAACAAACAAAAGTTTTTAAGTTGATATTTTATTGAGTGTGCTTTCAGCCGTTTTAACCATAGATTTACTTTTTTTTATACAACAATCGAAAATAAACAGGCTTTCTCGTATTTTTATTTTTTCTGCGTACTGCATCAATATTCGCGTTCACCTTTGCGTATACAAAATTGTTGTTAAAATAGGCAAATGAATCGAGTTAAAAGTTGCTTTGCATTAGAATAATTGTGTCGATAAAGTGTCAAAACTTGTGTAAATTTCTACCAAAATCGTAATGCATAGAGCAGTATTGTGAATTACATACAAATATTAGACAATGGAGGCGTTTAGTCGAGGATCCATTCGCAGATTAATACTCCAAAATATTCGTCCGTCGTACAAAGGAGCCTGAAAGGGGTAGCTTTGATTATGACAGCGCCAAAAAGTGAATCCGCGCTCGCGTCGGCGTCTCCAAATGTGATGAAAATGTATAATTCAACTCTGGGTCCTGCACAAATACAAAGTGTCTTTGAAAGGCGGTTGCAGCGCGCTTTTATAAATAGAACAGCGAAGTCGGTCGGGGCTCGCGAGCGCGGCCTTTCCACCAACT
Organism: Sycophaga agraensis; assembly: GCA_018906755.1. NCBI lineage: Eukaryota > Metazoa > Arthropoda > Insecta > Hymenoptera > Pteromalidae > Sycophaga > Sycophaga agraensis. The sequence goes on from JACCIE010000003.1 coordinate 3,604,788, forward strand.
TGCGACTCGCTGCACAGAAGGACGAAAAGACGGGGCGCAGCCTCCCAATTAGCCCGGGAGACGGCTAAAGGACGAGGTGCATCGATCTCCGCAGCTGGGATCAGAATCCGCGGGAGTCGGAAATCGGATCCTTGGGATTTTCGAGATCGCAGGGGCTCCTCCCGTCCGAAGACTATGGCTGTAGGGGCTTCCTTCTCGCGGAGCCGTTCAATTTTCGTTAGGGGAGTATATAAGGCGACCGGGTGAAGCGCGCGCGCGCGCGAGAAGCGAGGGCTCACCCGAGGCGTCGCTCGCGATTTTAATATTCCAGGAATCCGCCGGCTAAATTATCCGCGATGGCTCTTTATGCATTATATAGTGGGCGGCGTCTGGTGGAGTCGGTGGATTTATCCAGCGGAATGGCATAACAGAAAGGAGAGTTATCCCACCGATAATGAAGCATAAAGAGGGTCAGGGGAGCGCTTTGTCCCGCTCGGAGCGCTTTTTCATTAGGTTACATCACCGGGCGGCGCGCATTCGATCCGTGGGAGCCGGCGCTGTAACGAGAAAAGCGGCCGGCTATATAGGCACGTAGCGAGCCAACGAAAAACCCCATTATCCGGACAAAGCCGGAGATCCTCCAAACAATCGAGCGAGTGCATCGACTACCTCGGGCCGGGGTAAAAGCGGCCGCGCCGCGATGCGCATCCTCGGGTCAATAGTCAGCGAGGCGCACTCGGGACGAGAGGCAAACGAGATTCATCCGGGCGCCAAGTTGGCGCGGGAGCAAGGAAGAGGTCGAGTGGGCCTCGCGCCGACCCACTTGCCTCTAATTACAGCCCGCCGCGGGCCGATGCGCCCGATTACGAGGCTGCGCCCTGCCTTCCTTTTTTTTTTTTCATGTACACGCGCCCACCCGATCCCCGGATTTATCGGGGCGAGAGGGCGCAAGAGGGCCGAGCGCGATTTATGCAAGGGCCCGCGCTCCTCCTCGGGATTTATGTAACCGCTCGCGACGCCCAAAACTGCGGGGATTTGCATAAAGAGGGACGGGCGCCCCGCAGCGTCGGATCCTTATCCGACGAGTGTCGCGCCGCTGCGCGCAGACCCGCAGATCCGGCCCTCGACTCGGCCGCGGACCGCCGGCCCTTGGCTACCTGCGCCGGGTTTGCCCCTCTGCTGAGCCTGCCTTTTCCAAAATTGTTTACCACTTTTTTTATTTGTGGCGTTCGTATACCCATTCGTCAAATGGAACTTGGAAGCAATAAAATTAGCCCGTATCGAACTGAGGCGACTGCGTCATCCGCACACAAATAAAACGGTTTATTAAGACTACTAATTATCCAAACGTATTTATGGTCGATAATTTTTCTCTTCTTTTAGTTTCTATTTTTCGCTGCACTTTTTAGTAATATGGTAGTTTATGAGACGTAATTATTTCTTTGTCTATAAGCTATACGAGCCACCAAAAAACGAGGTTGCGAAAGTAAAATATACTGCAGTTTCAAATGATCTTTTAATTAGTATATATCAAGCCCAAGTAGTGTACAAAAGATATAAAACTTAATAGAGCTTCAAAAATTATGGTTTCACCTGTACTTATATATCTATACTTAAAAAATTTATTTTGACTAGATACCAAGAATTCTATATAATTAACCGTCTTAACAAATCTAACATTTTAAATGGAATATGTATAAGTTATAACAAAAAGCTAGTAGGTTAGGTTTAATTAATAGATGGCAAATTTTAATCAACAATTTTTTAGTTTTTGATTCGATAACAGTTTTATTACGCGTATTGAATCTTATTTCCATTCTGCAAATTAGATTTTCATGAAAAGGTAAAATATTAGATTTCATACTTTAATCATTATTAAATAAAAGAACGTTATGGCACAGATCTCATTTTTAAGAAATATGTTTCCAAATTACTATTTCAATCAAATATCTACAAGCCGTAAATAAATTTTAGTTATTATCAATCCGTATGCATAACCAAAAAAATATGAAATAGGCCTTATTGCCCCTCCTCAGATTGTTACCAACTAAATGATCAAGCCATCGTAATAACAGATTATTTCTCTCATAATTCAGAAAATAAATGAAAAAGTATGACAAAAATAGCTTGTCCCGTGCACATGTTCGTATACGTTTTCAATTTGGATTAAATAGTCTGATACAGCTAATTATCGAAAATTTAAATTAGCCGAAAGCTCGTTTAAATTCCTTCCAAAGATGTTACACCCATAGCTCAAGGATAATTACAGTGTCGCTGCAGCGTTTGAAAAGCACTTAAGACTAGTTACGGGCTCGATGCAAATTACGTCCAAGATACTTCCACCAATTGCAAACGACGTCATTCGAATGATCTAAATAGTTTTTTCTTTCAAGCGAATAATAGCTCTATTGGCGCGTTCGCCGAATCATTTCACACCTCTGCAGTGCCGATCGATCGCCCAGCCGATAACTCGAAAGAAAGGACGAAGAACATCGAGTTTCCGTTAATTCTATTTAATCGGAACACTTGAATAAACTTGAAAACTAAATTACCGCCGCCAGTCGATTCTGTCGAAAGCTCGGTCGAAAGTCTACGCGGCGTTCGCGAGTGATTAAATTTCGTTTCAAACGATCTAGTCACATATTAGCTGTTGACTAATTAGAATGGAACTGGAACTCGCTACACATGACCAAATGACTTTCAACCCGAGCCGCGCGCTCAGTGATACAATTTACACTTTTCCTAGCGCCCCGTGGGCCGATCAAATTAATTGACCCGGGCTGTTTACTTGACAATATCATTTTCACGGGGTACAAAGGTAACGCAATACCGCTACATAGATAGCTGAGGCTTTCCAATACCGGCGGCCTGCTTTCCAATAATAGCCCTTGCGCGCGCGCGCGATCCCGTGCGCCAATTTCCCGGAAAAACACAGGGTGTACATTGTACAGGGGCTTTGAGGTGACTTTTCGAATTGCAAAACGTTATTCAATTATTGGCCGAATTCGGCCGTATAAGCACATGGCCGGAGCAGTAATTAAGAGAGCCAAGCTGCACACGCATGAGGTCAAACCGTTGAAACTTGGAGCGCAGGGAGTGCCGCAGTGGAACACATATTTGATTAGCCTGCGGCTCGAGGGCGACCGGCAATCACGTAATAATTGGGCCCCGGCAGAAAAGTTGCAACTTCCGTAAATAAACTATCGCACGGCCGAGTCCTTCAGCGAGTCGTTAAACCTTCGACGGCACTAATTTTGCCCGCTAGCAAGAGCCAAGTCCTCGGCCCCCGTTGCGATTATAAAACTTTGAGGAAGATTTACGGCTACACGTGTATGCACACGCGAGAAAAACTTGGCAACTTGTGCATGCGTTCGAAGTAAAAAAAAAAAGAGAGAGAGAGAGAGAGAAAAGTATATTTCATAAAGGATTCCTCGCGACTGGCTCCCGATTTCCGCGTCTTTTGAAAAATTGCCCCAAAAAGGGAAGGGAAAAATTGCCGGCGGGAAAAACGCGCCGGCGTCGAACGTCACGGTGTCAAAAATGATTTTCCGAAGTGCCCCGGGAACGTAACGAGATGAACGTGCAGTGCAGAGAAAGAGAGGGAGCATTACGCGCGAGCCTGGCTACAACGGCAGAAGGAAAGAACTATATATGTATATATACGTGCGATATATACACATTATACGTGTATGTATATATAGGTACAACGTAGGAGACGGCGGCGCGCACTCGTGCCGAGGGCCGCATGGCGTCGGTGACAAATTGCCTATAGAAGTGACTGCCGCGTCAGTGCGGGCCGCGTTGACAGCGATCAGTGAAAATTGGATAATCGACCGGGGGATCATTGGACAATCGGGAGAGCGGCGCGAACGAGCATAGGAGCCTCGTCTCGACTGACGGATATGCAATTATTTCGACCGGCTCGCGAGAGATGCGTTTTTTTTTTCCATAAATGTGTGTATATATATACGTATATACACGCGAGGAGGTGGGGCGCATTATGCGGGGTATACGCCGTAATCGAAATTCCCTTGTTTTTTGTTTAAGCTCAGTCCGCGAATTCGGCCTGTTCGACGCTCGGCTCTCTTCTTATTTCGACCGTCATCGCCGCGAATTATTTAGTAATCGTTTGGCAAGTCGTTTATTCCCTTGGACTCGAGTAGCCCGATGGTTCTTTTGTCAAAGCCATTCGACCCGAGGCGATATTCCGGCTTGAGCTAACGAATATTCACGTGCACGGACGAGCAGCATTATTCAATAGGTTGTTGTCTCGGTAATGGCATCACTGTGGCTGTGCGCTATATAGATGTAAAGATTTCCAATACTCGTTCCCGTTCTTGGCCTACCTGCTTGCAAATGAATTATAAAGGCTATCTATTGAAATGTTTGTTCAAATCGAATTGGTTTAAAACACGTTAATATTCACTAAATTGTTGTAGTTAAATTTAATCGTTTTTTACCGGGGTTTGTGCTCTTTACTGCAGTTCTATCCATCATTCTAGAAGACATTCATTCCAATCTTAAACTATCGAGATTTTCTTGAAATTACATTTTGAAAAGATAAGCTAATATGTCTGTTCGTTTCTACGATTTAAATTCAAATTCCATTTTTACCCAAATTTCAACTAGAAATAAGTAAATTAAACTAGGTAAAATTCGAATCGTTTTATTCATAGTTGAATATAAATGATAGATATTTGCAAGAATTGTACGTATACAGTACAAGTACATTAAATTGAATGCACCATATGATAGCCGTTTTGACAATAATTATTATTTTGTTTACAGATTAATTTATAAATTTAAGGTTATATTTATAATGAACTAATAATACCTCAAAATCAATTTATTTTGTATCATATTCGCTGTAGAACGAAAGCTCCATGTGCTAAAATAACGCTTCGACTTTAAGGTAAACGAAATAAATAATAAATTTGTCGTTCGAATCGAGTGGCTGTTGTCAAAACCCAACCGCAACCGCAACTTTAACACACTTCGCATGGATTTTTAATGAAATCGTTCCATTATTCAGATAGACCATCATTTGTAACTGGGTCAAATTTCTTCTACTTCGAATGCATGCCCACTGAGAGTCATTATATTATCTTCTACTATTTAAAATATTGCTTATAATTGTCGCAATGAATTACACATAACGCCCGCGTATATATCACGCAGACGTAAGTTTAAAAAAGGTGCATAAAACCGACGTATTAATAGATAATGTCACATTGATGCGCTTATACGAGTTTGGTGACGCAGCGGCAGTATATCACAGGAGCCGTTGGTCAACAGGAAGTGCGCGAAAAAAAAAAACAATAACGATCGGTGCAATACCGCCGGCCGACAGGCCTGACCTTCAATGAAGCGGGCAAAAAGAGCGGGCCACGTGACGAGGCGGCCGCGGACGACTGCCCCCACCCCCCCGCTCATCGATAATTCCCGATCTCCGAGCGGGCAATATAAAAACCGGACGTCTCGGCGCGAGTCACGCGTCTCGGGCCAATCTCGGCCGGCCGCGGCGAGGCGCGGCGGGCGCGTCCGCTTTTATTTTTCGGCGATTTCCGCCGGAAATTGTTTCCCGAGCGACGTTTTGATATGCGGCGCCGCGCACACGCCCGCCGCCGCGCCCCGTTTTTCCCCCGTCCGCGCCGCTGCACTTCCTACCCCGACTTTATTTTTCGCCGAGTTTACGCCCCCGCCGCGGCGCGGAAGCCAAGTTTTACGCTCGGCTCGCGCTGGCAACTTTTTTTTTTTTTTTTGTCTAGCGCGGATGGCCGGGCGCCGGCACACACACACACACACACACGCGTGGAGCCCGGGCCCGCGAAATTATTTCGGCCCCCCGACGCGGCCGCCGCCACCGCCGCGGGATTAAGCGGCGGAAAATCCGCGCCCGCCGCCCCTGTCCTCACTGCATTTAGGGGTGATTAAAAACCTCCCCGCGATACGCCCCCGCTAGTTTGATTATGTGCGCAGCTTCGCTCCCGCCGTGGACCCGTGTCTGGCCTAGCCCGTACTGCAGTTAAATTTATTTTTAAGCCGTTTCAAAGCTCCCCACAGCGCCGAACTGTATATCGTCTTGAAAATGCCTTTGATAATCATTGCGGAACGAGCGCTGTTTTATGCATATTTTTATACTTCCGCTATAATTGCACGGGCTAGCGCTCACGAAAAAAGCCTCAAACTAAGTCCTGGAAATTTCACAGAAAATAGGCAGGCTTTTATCTAAAAACTTAAAAGTATTCCAAAGTTTTTAAATTATAATGTTCTTTTTTTTAAAACCTTTTATTAAAAATGATTGTGATAAAAAACATGTTTTGCATGAACTATTCAATTAAATAAAATTATGCATTTCTACAAAATGAATTTCTTCGATGCCGTCGTCGTTAACTTTACGCTGATTAACAGCTATTCGTATATCATGCGATCTTTCTTTAATTGTAGCTTTCCAAACAAAATCCTGATAGAACGAAACTCTTGTGTATAATGATGATTTGTATCTTTCATTGCAGTCAGTGCTAGTATTCGTTAAAATTCCAATAATGGTTCTGTCGTCATCCAAAACCAATGGACCACCAATATCACCCTATTTATGAGCATTAATCAATTATTATTCTTTGATATTTAAATTATCGAGATAAAAAACACTTTATAATTAACAGATTTACTTTACTATAAGTATTAAATAAACGTATTAATTTAATAAATATATATTATTGAAGCAAATGCCATAAAGGTATAATGTGTTATATAAATATGAAATGCAATCTTAAGCAAAAAGTAGAGTATTGAGATATCTGAGCTGTTCAAAAATATTTAGTGCGTATTAATATTACGGTGTTGTTTGCAGTAGAGCGTGCTTAAAGTAAATTCTAAGTTTTAAGTGTAAAAATTATGGCTCATAGCAACTTGCAGGGAGGGCTACTTACATCACAAGCACCTTCAGGATGGAGAAGATCTTTTTGCTCCATCCGAGAACAAATAAACTTGTTATCTATAGGTTTATTAAACATGTTTTGGCATACTCTTCTATTTGTGACAATAGTTTCAGCTACTTTTCGTTTAGTGCAATGCTTATCACAAATTTCTCGAATCCTTCCATTACTCCCTAGTCGGTTGTTGAAATTAGTAATACCATAACCGCTCAACTTGGCTTTTGTATTGGAATATGCGCAAGTTTTTTTATGATTAGGAGGAAAAATTATAGTTCTCAGTTGCGAATTTTGGTTAATTTCCAATTTCTGACTTAACTGCAACACATGAATGATTCATTTACGTTTTCTTAAATATATAGCAATTTTGTTTTACTGCAATATTAAACTGTATATCAACAGCATTAGTTATCAAATAAGAAAATAATAATGTAATGCAGAAATAAACTACCTTAAGAACGGCAATATCTCCTGTAGAATGGTACACCGAATTTTCATTTGGGGGTTCACCTATACGTTTAAATTCAGCAGGTATGCTAACTTTTTCTACCGAGATGATTATTCCTTTTGGACTTGGAGTCTTAAGGTCGATGAGTCCGGCAACAATAGTGTATTGCGCATCCTTGAATTCTTCATTAGAATCGATGAAGCAACTCGCCGCTGATAAAACATAATATTCACTAAAGATACTACCACCACAAATATGAATATTGTTTTCTTGAATTGATACAAGGAACTTGGATTGTTCCTCTGTGGCTTCTTCTCCGCCAATTATAGCATCAGTAAATGCTAAAAAATTTCAATTCAATTAAAAATTTAATAATAATTTAACAACACTTGATGCCCAATATCAGATTTAAAACGCATGTTACAATTTTCTTACTTACCAATATACAAACAAAAAAATATAAATAAATTGAAAAAAAGAAACTGTGAATTCAAAACATGCTTCATGTTGTTGGCACGTATAACTAGATTGTAATAGAAATAATATTCATGTAATTAAATTTATTATATATAGTTTTTAATGATAATATCTTATAGGAATATGATGATTAAATACTATTATTTACTTACTTGAAAATTTGTTGTACCTAATACGCTATCTATCAACTTGAATAAATATTTTTATACTTTCAATTGATCTAATATACTTTTAGTTTTTGTAATCTAATAATTTAGAAAACATCTAATGTTGTAACTCTATGAAATATACAACAAAATAATATTTAAAAACTATTTATAAATTGTCATAGGAACTCTAAAGAAAATGTTTACATGAAAAATATAGTATCAAATATAAATATTTTAACAAACTAATAAATACGTAATTATCAAAAAACTAGTTACTAGTTTTCCTTACTAGGGCGTGAGGAATCATGGAGACAAGTAAGAATGGCTCCATATGTGTACATAAGTACAAGATCAGATATAAGTAGAAAAGTTGAGGAGTGCCATAAAGGACTTCAAACTGCGGTAGTGAAAAAATTTGATGCAATTTACGCTATACATAATCAAGGCAGTTACTTAACAGACAATGAGTGGGCATGCGGAAATTTCGATGAAGACAGTCTCAATATAAATTCCAATAAGATGCAAATTAACTCAAGGGTTGCTCTGAATAGAAAAAAAATTTTTATTATACATAAATTATAAAAAAGTAATATAATTGAATATCTATCTATATTGTTACATAATGAAAATCATACATAATAATACATTAATTAAATTTAATTTAATGCATAAATGTTATTCTTACTATTCTTTCAATACAAACTACTGATAAATTCATTCTCAATTAGCATTAACATTATCTTTATTTATACTTTGATTATCTTTTCTTTACTCAAATTTTATTTTAAGTAGAATGTATATTTTATGAAAAAATAATCTAATAATACAAAAACATTTGTAATAATAAAAATGAAATAAAATGTAAAGTAATATTTAATTTACAAGGTCAATAATATACAAAACTTTAGATCAGAATATCTTATTTATTTAAAGTTTATAATATAAAAGTACTTAATCTATATTTGACACTAAATATATAATATAATGCAATTTCATACTATGCATAAGTATTTGAAGAACGTCAATATTTTATACATATATAACACTCGCAGATTATATTTTTTATAGATTTAATAGATTTACATGTTAAAATGTTAATGTTAAATTTAAATTTTATAGATACATGCATGAACAAAAAAGTCAAAATTTCTTGTATGTAATGATCGGAAAAAGTTTATGTCCAATTTGACGACGCACGATATGAATTTGTGCAATATATTCCATGTCAAATATTTTACACATTTTTTTTATAAAATTATTCACATTATAAATTATTGAAAATGTTTAAAATGTGTATTCAAATGTGTGATTAAAAGATTTTGAGATTCTCTACTACAATAATAAATATAAATACAACATTATATATGTATAGTTCATTATAAATATAGATATAAATCACTATTATAACAAGTGAATAATTATTTAAAATTTATTTTTATATCTTGAGATAAATTATTTATAGTAAAAACTTTAGTTGATACTCTAAATTTTAATTTGGAGTGAAAACGAGAAAACAAAAACAATTGTTTTAGATTTTTTAATTTAAATTGTATAACACCTTACAAAAATTATTTTTTAATTTTGAATACACTTGGATATTAATTTATATCGTTTACATGTTTCCGATTTGAAGTTATTTTTTGTAAATTTTAGAACTGCTTTATAAATTGTTTCTATCGCTTACTTGAACTGATATTTAGTAGATTCTAAGACATTTCAATTTGATGTATTTAATTTAATTTTAAAGAAACTTAAATACTTCAACGAATTTCATATTATTGTTATCTGCGGCGTCATCATCCTGTTTTTTAATATGGATTCCTATGCGCGTATCCTCATCGGGTTCATCTTTCATAGCCTTTTTAATGAATTTGTCATAACTCGAGATTCTGGTATATACTCCAGCATTAAACGTTTCACGGCAATCCTTTGGAATACTTGACAAAATTCCAATAATAAATTTGGTGCCATTTTCATCTGCATGAACAAGTGGAGCACCTATATCACCCTGTTACCAATCAGTAAAAATAAAATAGTTATTATTAACATTGATATAGATTGAAGATATTTATATAAATTGTTCTAAAAAACTTTTAAAGAGATAGATTCCAATTCTAGGATTTGTATTTATACACTCAGAGAAAGGTTATAGTAATTTTTACCATACTCTCTAGTCAATTTCAAGAAATAATCAAAGTTTCTATTAAAACTTATCCGAAATATAATGAATAGTAATAAAATAACAGTCTGTGATTAGTCTGTAATCATGTTTTCATTAGAAAGTATGGTAAAAATTACTAAACAATTTTTCTCTAATTCTAATCTACTAATCTTCTATTTCTAATTAGTTACGATTTCAAAAGAAAAAGTTAAATATTATAATTATAAACTACTACATTGATTTTTCGATGCAAATACCGTTTTACCTTGAAACCAAATTTTTAAATATTAAACTCGAAAAGTGCACATATACTTCATAATAATAATGAAATTAAATTATAATTGATATTTAACCATACCTACAATCTTAAGGTAAACAATTTCGTTGTATATTCTATTTAATTTTAAATATCTATGAGGAATAAATAACTTACATAACAAACGCCGGAGGGCACTGTGGGATCGTATTGAATAACTTGAGCGCATACTTGCTTTTCATCTACGAACCGCTTATATACATTAGTACAAACTCTTTTAAGTAAGACATTTGTCTTCGTGGACTTAAGTTTAAAGGAATGAGCGTTATTAATTTCTTTATTTAAGTTAGCGTGCTTTAGGTCCTCAATCCCGAAGCCAGAAACGATGGGTTGCGTATTTGTATACTTGACTACCGAATGACATTTGGCAGTATATCGTGGAGGCAATTTCAGACTACTCATTACTAAACTATCTTTCATTCCCAAATCTTTTTCCAGCTAAACAATAGTAAATAATGTAAATTTATTTGTTATAAAAAGTGTTTTTAATTTTAAATTTAGTATATTGTTCACTGCAAAACTTGTCAATTCTTGGAAACTTCATTACTCAAGCTGCAGACAGAATTGTAGCTAATTTATTTACCTTCAATACAGCAACATCGGCAGTAGGCAAATGCTTTTCAATCTCGTTAAAAAAATGATTAGCGTCTTCGGCAGTAACGGCTTCGCCGACGACGGTTTTATATTCTTTGGGTATAAATACTTTTTCTACTATGACCTCGACTCTTCCTGGCTGTTGCAGATCTTTGAGATTTGTAACTCCAGCAACAACAGAGTACTGAGGACTCTTGAAGACATTATTTTCAAGAAAGCAATTTGCTGCTGACAATGCATATCTCTCATTCAAAATACAGCCACCGCAAATGTGCTTTTTATTAGCTTGTACTGAGATTTGATACGTAATTTGACCAGTCGCAGCAACTTTTCCACCAATAATTCCCTGAACAATTTCTTGACAAATTTGTTAAATTGTTAATACAGAATTCATTTATTTATTTAACCGTATATAATAGAAAAAATTTACAAATTCATTTATGAACAAATAATTGACTTGAGGTCTTACCTATATGGATACAAAAAATCGTTAGCAAATGAAAAAATATAACTAGTAAATTAAAATACTTCATTTTAAAATAATATAAAAGAAATAGAAAGAACTTTACTGGCGACAAAAATGTATACGTATTAAACAAACGTCAATAGCTATATATATATATGCATGTATACTATTCATCAAGGTGTCTTAAAATTGAAAGGCAATATTAATCTTATTTATTTAAGAAAGATTATACTATTAAAAATGGATGAATGATAACAGTTTAAATTAAATATAAAATCACTATAGAAATAAAAAGCAGATATCATATCATTGGCAGATCTCTCTTTAACTATATTTTAATTATTCCTCATTCTAAAAATACTAAAATTTAAAAATTTAAAAAAGCAGAAATTTTAATTTTAACAGTTATATACTTAATACATTTAAACATAAATTGAGATAAATTTACTATTGATAGTTAATGATATAATTTATACACAAATATTTTTCTGAAAAGTATAAGTAATATAAAATTAATTAAATTAAGTTAGAATTGAGCGTTAAAAATTTCTTAGTTGAACATCAAATGACTAATTTTTTTATGGAGTTGATATCTGATGAAAGAGGATGTAACAAGTTACTCTCTTAAAGCTTCTCACTCAAGTTTGCAGTCGCCCGAATATAAAATGTCGAGAGTAAAGTTAAGGATGTTGCAGATTTAGTGCAAATAAGCATTCCAGGGCAGTTATCATTTTGTCGTAGTATCACATTGGTTGTTTCTTTTAAAGCCTTGATGGCTTACATGTATATTTATTTTTATAATTTTAATATAATTTTTTGTATTAAATCATTTAACAGTTACATATTATAAATACAAGGGAAAAAGAATATCAATGACAAGTGATATACCAATATTGTTTTTACCCACATTGTAATAATGCAATAGCTATCATCGATTCCTTTTATATTAAACAATAATTTTGATTAAATATTTATTTTGTCTTTATTCGAAAAAAACTTTATAACACTTTTAATACAATTATTTATTCCACACTTGAAAGAAAGCAACAAAAAAGTTTTTTATTTATGTAGCTTCATCCATTTCTGCTAATTAGCTTCTATTATAGTTGTACTATTATACATACAATATAAATTCTGTTACACATATTGTATCTTCGATAAAAACAAATAGTTTTTGCAGTAATGGTTTCTATAATGCATTTCTTAATTTGCTTACAGGTCCAATGCGTGACTCCTCTGAGTCAATGGAGACGGAGGAAAAGGGTAAGATAAAAGATAATAGAGATGTATCCATAGACCGAGTTTCACGTATGTTTGATACAGCAGTGCAGATGGAAGAAGAAGAAGAAGAACTGTCCAAAAACCCGGTCCATGGAGCCTGGCGCCCACCATTCAAATTTTCCGATCTGGTGCCTCTTTTGAGTAAGTATTCGCTTTATTTCTATTAAGTCGTAATGCGATGGACCTCTTTTCTCGATATGAAAATTATATTTTAAAAAATTAAAAAGTTTATCACATCGTTATAATATTCTAAGAAGCCCAAGTTTAAGATAAGCTTTAGTGAGACTACTAAAAGTATTTTGTTATTATTAAATTGTTCCTAATCTAACAGTTGACTAAATAGATTAGACGTTCTAAATTGTGAATACGCATATAATAAAATGTTTCATTAAAATTACAGGAGCTCTTGCACAATGTACAAAAATTATTCGTTTTAGAAAAATTCAGAAATAAACTAAAAATTACTAATCGTGGATTTTTTAAAGGGTTTATTATCCTTATACATTTTTAAAATATTTAAAAATAAAAAATCTACATGTACAAAAATATTAGTAAATATTAAAATATAATATTAGTAAATATTAACGACTATAAATAAAACATCTAACAGAATACAGAAATTGAGTGCTGCTTGTGTATTATTACATAATGAGAATATTTTCTAGCTATTCTGACAAGACTTTACTATAGTAGTTTCGATACACTTATAAGAGATAACTTTCATCGAAAGTTAACTGCGCATAGAATATGCACGATTATATCGTGAATCTAATATTGAAATATTTAATAATAAAATATTTTTCTTCAATATACTTATGCAAATATTAATTTTAATTGGAAAAAATGTAAACGATCGCGAGCTCTTAGTGTTGAATCAACTGTCGATTTACGAGTTGATCTTATCATCAGTATTAGATAATATGCCTCAACAATAACGCGCACATGTTAACACAATTCTTGAATTGACTTTACCTACCACAAAATCCAAATGAAAAGCCAATTCAATTATGGTTGCGTGCAGAAAGAGTGCAGTGGAACTATTTGATTTGATTAGCGCGACGATCATTTTAGCGCTAGTGGAAACAAAAGTATTTCCATCGGCGTCAACCAATCGTCGGAGTTTCCATGCAAATAGAATAACAATTTAGATGGCTCGATTCCCCGGCCGACTGTATATATCCTCCCAAGCCACTGCCGGGACGAAGCCCCCGGCCCATATACCTATACACCAGGAGAGCGACTCCTTTAATTATACATAAAGCTCGGCGAGGCGCGCGCGAGTCTTCCGAAAATTTGCCTTTCAGAGGGCCGGGGGGCGCGCGCAGCTGGCGGGCGACAAACTTCCCCGAGCGGCACACGTCGTCTCGGCCGCGATCGCGGATTGATTCCGGGCGGTGGGCGGGGAACGAAAAAAAAGAAAAAAAAAGGACTCCCCCCCCCCCGGCACACGGCGGCAACAGTCGCGCCGCCGCCAAACTAAACTCGGGCGCATTAAGGTCGCGAGGGCCCCGCGGAAAAGTCCCGGGGGTTGCGGGCCGCCCTCCTCCCCGCAAACAAAAGTCCTCGCTCTCGGCGAAATTGTAAATCGGCGGGAGCGCCGCGGCCCGACAAAGGGGCCACCGGGCGGAGCTGGGGTGGGTTAAAAGCGCCGGGGAATTTCCACTTTGTCCGGGGAATGGCCGGCGGCCAAAAGCGCCAAGGAGCCGCGCGCGGTCCTCTTCCCCGGGAGGCGGGCGCCCCGGTGAACGGGGATCGATCGGCTCGCGACCGCCGGCCAACTATTTCCCGAGCTGTCGCTGCCGGAGCGCGATCGGGCCTTCCGCCCCGCTTGGACGCGCCCCGCGTAACGTCTACTTTTCCGAGCGTTATATACGCGGTCGGAACTTGTATATTCGGCAAGGACTCTACGCCGTGCGAATCCGCAGCGACGTAACGCGCGAGGAGGCCTCGCCGCAACCGAGGGGTTCCGCGCCCTGCCAAAATTACCGCTGCTTCCAATGATTAGTCACGGTACAGTTAGAGTCTTGATCAGTTTTTGCCTCCCTGTTTACACCCACGTCGAAAGTTGATGCGTTTGAGCGCGTTCGCTTTGTAGATTAAAGCCTTGGCTCGATTGATCCGTTGCAACCGTGTAAAAGGTGCTCGATTTTTCAACCGAACCTAATTGCGGTAGTTTTAACGAGAACGAGGGTTACATTAACCACGCCTATAACCACAATGCATTATTCTAATATTAAACAGTATACGTAATTTGCCCGCAGTTAAGCGCGGTTGTTTAGTAGGCCGACTGCCCGTCGACGTAGGAATTTCTTACAAACATCCCGGCGCTTAGCGTTGTTATAACTTTGGCCCTATCGACAGGAAGCGAGTACACCCTTCCGGTAAACAGGCGCGGACGGGCATCAGCAGTTTCCGGACACCCTTTAACCCGTCGAAAAAGCTTGCGGGCGGGGCCGGGGGGGCGGTTCGGGCGGCCGGCCGACGACCCGGCCGCGCGGCTCGTCGATAAGCGCTTCCGGGCGAGCGGCGCCATCTTTGCGGGGCGCCGGAAGTCGCGCGCCGCATCTCGTTGGGCGCGTTATTGTGCCCTCTTGCGTCGAGCCTTCGTTACGGCCGCCCGCGCGGTCGATGTCTACACGCCCGCGGCGCGGTTTTTCTACCCGCTCTCTCTCTCTCTCTCTCTCTCGAGGATTTCTACGCCCGGACGTCTAGTGGCCCTCTGTGCCCGCGCCCACCGGAGTATAATTTATATACGAGTCAAAAGCCGAGTGGCAATCCCGTATATCTCGACTTCTGTTGCCGATGGCTACGTGTACACGGTGTATATGAATGTTTGCCAGGCTTTTCCGCGCCTACGGGGGGCGGGGGGACGCGTGGGTAAGATCGCGAGGGGGGAGGGCGCGGCCCGCGACGCCGGGATCTCGAACGGCCGGCCCGCGAATCGCTCGGTTGAAAATAATCTTAAGGCCGCGCGCGGGACGGAGGTGCGCTTTGAGGGGCACAAAAAAAAAAACCCCGGGATTCTAAGTTCCTCGCGCGCGAGGTACCACTTCAAAGTCCTGTATATTTTCTGAAAGCACTTTCAACTTTAAAATCGCTTTCTTTTTCGCCCCACGGCCGAGCCCACGTGCATACAACTTTTTCCTTTAAAAGCCCCTGCGCATTCCTTTATTCCTCCTCGAGAATCTCTCTCTCTCTCCCCCGCGGAGGTGCCGGGAGGCGCAAAAAAAAAAAAAAAAGAAAAGAGTAATGTCTATTTTTCGGGGCGCACAAAGGTGTGGCCACCCCTCCCCCGCTACCCCCTCGTAATTATCCTCCCCCGTGCGAGCGGCTCGCGTCGCCGCGGAAGGAACATTTTTTGTCTCCGAGCGGGCCGAAGCGGCTAAACGAAAAAAACTTGCCTCCTCGGCCCGCGCGCGTCAAAGGGGCCCGACATAAATCCCCGCGGGGAGAGTATATAAGCCGCGCGCGGGGCTTTCGGGGAGAGTGGAAGAAAAAACGAGGCGGGGCGCCGCCTAGCGGCCGGCCGCGAAATAAGTCGCGGCGGAGTCTCCGCGATAAAGAAAAGCCGCAGCCGCGCGGAAGCGGCCCCCCATCCGCGACCGCCCCGCGAAAAAGCATCAACAATCATCGGAGAAGGAGTAGGAGTAGGAGGAGGAGACTCCGGGGCCGCACGCGCGCCCGCGCGCATGTGTGTGTGTGTGTGTTCCCGGGCCGCAGGAGCGAGGCGGAGCCGCGCGGGCGCGGCTGGCAGTAGCAGAAAGTGCCCTAAATCCTCCGCTTTATGACTATTCCAATAGCCCCGATATTTTCCCCGCGGCAGGCTTAATGGCTGGGAAATAATGCGCCCGGGGCGAATATCGCCCGGAAGCTCCGCGCGCAAGTTTCGCCGAGGGGCCGGCCCCGGGGAGACAAAGCCGCGCCCCAAGATCGACCTGGGCGATTTAACACTCGGGGCCGATGTGTCCGCCGATTTCGCCCCGACGACTCGGCTTCCGGGCCGGCCGAGTGCCCGCCCCGGGGATATATCGCGCGCCGCGAGACGGCTCCGCGCGCGTTAATGCGCCGCCCCCCTGTGTACACGTGTATATATATATATATATGCGCCGGAGGCCCGCCGATCGAGTGGCCCTGACGCGTCCCCCGGAGCTGTAATAATGCGCTACCGGTCGATCGACAAAATTACGCCGGTATGAATTGCCGCTTGTTTCTATTACTTTTTTTTTTCGCCTTTTTTATCAGGGCTATTTTTTTTTGTTTATCCTCGCCGGGGCTCCGCCGCGTAGAGGGCGAAACGAGCGCAGTGGAGCCATTGGTTTTCTTTTTTTTTTTTTTTCGCGAAATTGAAACCTGCGACCGAAAGCGCCTATTCTTTTGTCGCTTTTAGACTCGTATCTATAAATGGTGCTTTTGAAAGCTTCCGAGGGATCGTTTGTTCACTCCTCGACTTGATAAATTTCCCAAAATCTAATAAAGATAATAGCTGTCGATTTAATTTCGTCAAACATTATATATGCCGATTTAAATAGGATTAGGTCCTGGCATAAGAGATTGAAACGTTTCTGTCCAATATGTCAAATTTTATGCTCTGTGGGTAGATTATGTAACGTATTATGCCCATATGCCGCTTCTAAGGGATGACGGTACGTGGGAATAATGTGCCAAGAATTATGCTCAAATTATGGTAATAAAAATTTGTAGCCATTACCTCGTGCCTCTCGGAGAGATAGATAGATCTGTTTATTGAAAACTTAATATTTATATCTACAACTATAATATAAAAAATTTAATCTTGTAAATTTTGACGATTCCTAGAGTCGTGTTATAAAAAGAATATTTGTTTTTAATCTCTTGTTTTCATCTCTTGTCGCGTTAGATTGTTGATATCGCGAATTCGAGGTTATATGGACTAATTGATTAGGTGTGCAGCACTTAGCATGCCGCACATGTAGATATTGCGCTGTGACCGTCAGAGCCCATATTACGCTTAAAAAACTATATGAGCGTACGTTAGATGGGCGCCTGTATAATTCACGGCACACTTTCTACCAGGTAAGCCAAATGACTCGCCGTCGCGGCGCGATAATTTTTTCAAGCGTACCGCACTCGCGGCTGTCAACGCGGCATTATTCATAAAAATTGAAAGTGCATCAACGATTCCATTGTGGGGGAAAAAAAAATAGGGGAAAAACAAGGCGGCCCGGTGGTGCAGCAGCCAAGGTCCCCGCGAGTCGCCGAGCTCGCGTGAATAGTTTATATGTGCGCTCGCGTGCGCCCAACCGGCCGCGCGCTGACTTTGCTCCCGCGATAAAGAAAACTCGGCTCGACTATTAAAAACGCGCGGCGCTTGTTTATCCCGCGGGGCAGAGCCGATGCTATCGAGGCCTCCCCTGGCCTTCGAACTTGGCCTAGGAGACCCGCTATACCTGGCCCGCGCCCCTTGTACACGCAGCATACCTGAGCCAAGCCCCTCGGCGCCCTCTGGTCCCATTCCTCGAGGCGCTTGTATATACAGCAGAAAGCCCTCGGCGGAAATTTCCTTATTTTCGCCGGCGACATTCCGTCGCCGCGGGCGAGGCGGCGTTCCATTACCTAAAAGCGGACTAATTCTCGACGCGGCGGCCCCTCTCGTGAATTATATAAGCGAGGGGCGCGCGCGCGCGCGGAGACATCTAACCGCCCACAGGGGGATCGCGCGCGAGATACATACACACACACACATAGAAGATATCGTTAATGCGGTCCGATCGGCCGCGTGAAGAATTCAGGGCGGTCGGGCAACGTCGTCCACGGCGCGCCCCGTGACCTTGGCTCCGTTACATGCCCCGGGGACGGGCGTTGCGTACATCGGGAAAGGGGCAGATCCGTGGACGTGCGGCGGGCCGATATGCCGGCGCGCTCGATAAATGGAAATTAGCCCTGGTCTCGCGGCCGCGGCTTCCGCCCTCGCCAATACGCTTTCGTAAAATCTTTACGACGGCCTGAATAATCGAGTGATTTTGCGCCAAAGATATCCGGCGATTGGGGGCTCGCGCTGCAGGGGAATAAAAAAAAAGCCGGAGCTCAGCAGGTGATCCGGCTATTCGGATTTTCGTTTTCTAATTTTTTGGGTAAACCGTGTGCCCTATGCGTGTCGCGATCGGAATAATCAGTAGTATAAGCCAATGCCTGATTGCATTATAGTCACGTGGTGTAAGTTTCGTACAATTTCGTTTAAAAATCGCACAATCGATCGAACTGGAATTTCTTGGAACGTGCAAAACAATTAACAAACAAGTTCGCAATAACGTAAATATACATGTTGGCTTGGTACAGATATTTCTGATTCCCCGCGCACTCGTCGGTTCGACAACTGCTTTATTAAAGCTTCGCGGTGGCTCCGGCAAAAGTTTATGTAAATGCCCCGACGTCTGCATTTTCTCAGCGGCGGTCTCGCGTTACAAGGAATCCCGAGGAAAACGGCTTTTCACCCCATACATATATATACACACACCCCCAGCCGCCGACTGCATAACAGCGGCAGCGCGGGGAGTTACAGCCGCGGCGTACGGGCCTCTCGCGGAGAGCCGGCCAATCGGCTCCCTCTTTCCCCGGCCGAAAAAAAAAAAAAGACAAACAAAGGGAACAAACTTGTCTCCGGGAACCGGGGGGAAAAAAGAAAGGAAATATAATCTCCGGGGCCGAGTCGCCCAGGGCTCGTCAAACTTTTCCCCGCGGGCAAAGCTCCTTCGGTTTGACCGCCGCGCGATTTATCGCCGGGCCGCGCGGGCTAATTTATTCGCGCTCCCTGCTTCCTTTTTTTTTTTCCTTCTCCCGCGCGTGATTTGTTGCGCCGCGAGCGGCCCGCTGATTGAATCCGATGAGTCGGCCGAGGCCGGCCATCGGCTTGACAAGTCGCGGCCCAATTAGTCCGTCGCGCGGATTTATGGGGCCACGTGCCCGGGGGGTGTATATAAGTCGCCGACGCCCCTCCCGACTTGCCCGGTCAAACTTTCCTCGCGCGATATGCATAGGTACATATACACTTGTGTATACGGCCGATCGCCCTATCGGTGGGCGCGCTCGCCCGCGCATACACGCCTGCGTGTGCTCGCTAATAACGAAATCAGAGGGTGGGGGAGGTGCGGGTGGATTACGCGGACGAACGGTCGGTATATCTTACAAACGCTCGACGCTAATCCGCTTGATTAAGCGCCGCCGCGCGCCTGCCTCCTAATGAAACGTCAGTAGATAAAACAGCAAGCGCACCGAGCTCGGCTCCCGGATGACAAAGCGCCGTCTCTGCGCCCGGGCGCTTCGCTAAACGGGCATATGCTCTCTAAATCTGAAAGAGTTCAATTTGCTCTTACATGATCGAGTGGAAGGTGAGTCGGTTATACGCTCCCGAGTGAAAAATAGCTCCGTTCCATTGTAAAAAAAAGGATCCTTATAGCCAGAGCGACAAGTTATACCGAGTGTTGCCGTATATATATGTACATTTCAAAGAGCCAAGGTCAAATCCGTGCACTGGAGCCTATTTCGATGTCTCCGCGTCTCGCTCGAAAATATCTTTCGCAAATTTCGAGTGCACGTACCTGAAGCGATATTCATAAACTGACGTTTTGGTACACAGTCGGACTAAAAGTCAGACTGCTCCAAACTAACGCATATACGCGTCACACGATATCCTGCAATAATACATCGGGTGCTCTATACTATCTACACAACTCGGTCAATTTTCAGATACACGTAATTGCATTACACCACCGAACGCACCTAATTCCACGCGCCAAAAAGCCCACCTTCCTCTTTTACCGATACAACGATCGCCACGCCCAGCTGATACGGGGGACGCGTCCTCTGAAGAGGGCGCGCTTCCAGTCGGAAGCGGGCCAGGTGGACAATAACCGGCACCGAGGGGGGGATGGCCGGCTAAAGATTCGGCCTCGCGCGCACGCCGCCCGCCGCCCGGGATTTATGGCCCGGCGGCCCATCCATTTATTCATGCGCGTGCATACGCGGGCGCATAAATTGCGAGTGCAGATCGGGCCAGCGGCACGCATCGGCCGCCCGATCAATTAGCCGGCCTTTAAGAACCGCCGCCCGCCGCGCCGATTTCCCGGGGCGTCGCAGGCCGGTTTGTAATGAGCGAATATAGTATGTACCGCCTTTTATATTTCTCTATATGTACCGCGGAGAGATCCATGGGTGTGCATACACATATATATATTTATCGACGGGTGAATGGAAAAAAAAAAAAATAAATATCGATCGACTGCCGGCTTATGTGGGCGGACCGCTATATAGGCTGCAAGGGAGTGCGCCCGGTATATATATGCGCAGCCATTGGAGAAGCAGCGAAAAGAATTTTTGATTAAAGTTTGCACAAGCCACGGCAGCGGATGGAATACTTTGGCCCAACTTTCCAAAGTCTAAATGGATTCCAAAGCGCGGGGAATACCGTGACTTTTGCGTTATTGCGCGGGATTGTCGCCGTGCTTGTGCGCATCTCGCGATAAGCCGCGCTTTTACAGATCACTTTGCGCACATACCCATCGGGTGTTAATCGACGGGTTCCCGATGTATAATTCACGAGGGACGCGTAGGCCTTCCGTAAATATTCATCAGCCCTCGAAAGCACGCGCGCGCCGCCGTTATCCCTACACACGCCTCCAAAATCAGAGAATACCGAGCGAGTATAATTTTAAGGGCGACGCGGCGCCGCGGCTCTCTCCAACGTCGCTGCGTGTAAACGCGTTATACTGCGCACATGTATACCGTCGGCCACACGCGGATCTGGCCGTAGGCAGCAACACTAGGAACCAAGTAAACAAAGCAGCTTGCCGAAAGAGTCCTTCCCTCGAGAGCCAGCCCGGAAATTTTCCGCCTACGACTCCTCGCGACTTTCCCGGCGACGGTTGTACCGCCTTTCTGCCGAGTCAGCGCCCCGGGCGAACACAAGGGCGAGGCGAGTCGCGGGCGCGAATTTCAATTTCCGCGGACAATGGGGCCGGCGGCCCCGGGCTAAATAATGAAGGGGCGGCCGATAATTGGAGCCCGGAGCCACGTCTGCGCCGCGTCCTCCCGGCATTGTGCGGGCGCGCTTCGATCGGGGCGCGTGTGCCGCGGCGGCCCTCTTTTCCGACGGCCCGAGGGCCCCGCCCAGGCTCCTTGGGGATCCCCAAATTGCCGGGACGAGGATTCCGGGAGACCGCGGGACAACTCCGGCCGCGCGTTCCCGGATTCTGCCTCCTTATGTATATAATGGAGTGTGCCTTGAGGAGGGGCTCGCACTTATCTTCGGTTCGCAGTTGAAACGGCTGCAGCCAAAAAGTGGACGATAAACAATGAATCTGAGATCTTATTCTGATAAGGCGTGTTTAAATTTTGTGGGTACATGAGGCAAACTACAAAGTCTGGAGGGGCGTTTAACTTTAATGTATATGGATTTTTCCAAATTTTCGGACGTTTATTTAATACGCGACCGGGGTGTTGTTTTCTTTTTATTCAATTCAAAGTCTTTCTGTTTTATGTTATTTAGTTTAAAACGAAAATTTTTTTTCTGATTTTTACATGCCTCTATGCATCCTAAAATTGAAATTTATACAAACGAAAGCTACACCCCGATTGCACATTAAATACTTATATTTTAATCTGTAATGTAACAAAATTCATTTATCGGTTTGCAAGAGAAAGTCTACGCAAATACTAACATTTTGAACAATTTATATATCAATATTAAATGAATGTATGCAGACTTTTAGTTTGTTTCATTTAGCTACAAATTTTGATATATTAAATCAAAAATATTTCAGCTTTTATTTATTATATATGTATCCTGTTATCTCAACACTTATTTTAAATGGAGACCAAGAATAAATGTAAATCCCCGTTAATGAATTTTTTCGGTTGCTCATTAATTGATCTATGAATCCAATTATAAAGAAACTCCACTGTTTAAAAGAGAATACGACTTGATTTAATTCTTGTGTATCATTGTGGAACATAAAGTGCTACTTGAAACAAATGGACTCGTCTAAACGCGAAACTTGGTATGCTTACATTTTCGTGGCAGTCCTACACGTTATTGTACTGCTTTTGTTTCTCAGCAACAAACATTAATGAATACAAGTGATTTTTGTTACCTGGAGATTACAACAAAATTCGTTAGTATAATTTGACTTCTCGAAACAATTTTAAATGCTGTAACAAAGTTTTTCCCCACTGCATAATACTGAGCAGTCAAATGCCAATATAACTAACGGCCGGGAAAATTTGTTGAAAATTTTCACTATATTAAAAGTGAATTGGGGACTAATTCACAGAAGCACAGGAAACTACCACGGAACGCGGTCGAGAGTAATACCGGGAATAGTAATTATGTTTCAAAGAGAGAAAAATGAAGAAAATTAAGAAGAATTTTTACCATGATATTTGGCAATTTGTATGTGGTTCAACGACTCCCGGCTTACTATCGTGCGCACTAAAGCTTCCTAATAGACTTTCCCGAGCGAGTGCGGTACTTAAACTCTAACAAAAAATTAGCCATAGAAGCCCGTTTAAAGTTGGACCGGCGGGCCGAAGCCGCGTATCGCAAAGCCGCGCGGAGCATCCACTAGAGCGGCGCCACCCATTGTCCCTCCAATTTTTAATCAGCGTGACGCGCGCGGCCGCCTCGAGGGCCCTCGAGGCCCCTCGCCGATAATTACGGGGCTTTGTGGCCGCGGGCGCTGCACTTCCTCGTATACACACTGCGCCGCGGCGCATATAAGCTCGGCCGACGACGGGGCAAACAGCCATCGGCGGGAGGAAAAGAGAGAGAGAGAGAGAGAGCCAGCCCCTCTTAACCCGCGACTCGCCCAAAGCGACTCTATCAATCCCCGGAAAAATGAGGTTCGCACTGCTTCAGCGGCGAGTGCCGCGGGTGCGTATACGTATACGTATTCAAGCGAGGAAGAGGCTTGGGCGGAGAAAAAAAAAAGTTAAGATTCCGCCTTGTCTTGTGTGCGCGCTCGTTGGTACATGTATACAGCGGGGGAGCGTACGCGTGCCGCGCACACGGGCGCGCCTTGTTTATTTAAACAAGAATATCGCGTGTGTGCTTACACTCGCTGTGCAATTATTGTATCGCAGGAGAGCGCGGGCGGAATGAGCGCCGATTGCGAACGTCTAATATTTGCACGTACTTACGTTCCAATTATAGCATTATTATACGGGCGGATAAGCGGGATACTCCGCTCGCGCTCTCGCTCTCCCGATAACATAAAACATTCCTCGGCGGGAACTATATCTGCCGCCCAGGATCTTCCGCTCGCAATTAGGTCCCCGGGGCGGCGAGACCGAATCTCCGCCCGGCCGATCGCCGCCGATCCAATCAATTATATATACGCGGCCTTTCGCGACTGCAGCGCGCGTACATTTGTACCGGCGCTTTCCCCGGGGCTCGCCCGTCGCGTTGATTTTTCTACTCTAAGCCGGCGTCCACCCCGGGGCTGTTTGCACGGCCGGCAGGTTTCCGGCCGCTTACAGGGGCTCCAACCAAGGCAACGCAAATTTTTCAATGAAATTGCGGGAAACGGAATATAAAGGATAACGCACACGGGCAGCTCGCGACAGCTGGGCGGGGGGTGGGATTATTAGGTCGCGCCGGGGCTGACCGCGCCGACTGCTATCACTGATAATGTGCTTTCGTTGCAGAGGTCTTCAGCGGAATGAGGGAGCCGCTGTCGCCCGAGCAGCTCGCCAGCCAGTTCGCCCCGGGAGGAGTGTTTCCTTGGGGCAGCAAGCTCCCGGAGCTCGCAAACAGCACCTCCACGACCAAGGTAAATACGCGGGAGTCCGCTTAACTGACACCCGGCTCCGGTTATGTAGTTCCCCCTCCTCTCCCTCCGTCTCTCCCTCCATATATATATATATATATACAACACATCCACCGGCGACGGGGCTTCTCCCCGGGACAATAAACCGCCTCTTTTCGCCATTGCGCCGCCGGCCTGTCTTTATCCCTCTCGTGTAATCGGCGCGCGCTTTATTGTTTTCCCTCGGTTTATTTTCCCGGGCCCCCCCGCGGCCCCGGCCCTTACCCCTGGCCCTTTAATTATAAAACCGCGCGGACGCCTCGCGAACCAATCGGCGAATAAAACTATTGTTTTTACAGCCAATTTTATGCCCCCGGATTCCGGCTATATATACGCCATGTGCTGTCCTTTTTTTATTTCTCTATTTTTCTGCGAGACCGGGACGTACAGTCACGGCCGGCCTTGTTTGCCGACAATATTCCCCTCGTTGTTACGCGAGAGGTCGATGTTGTGTTTTCGCGCCGCCTGTATATTTATACTGTCCCTGATTTTTTGGATGATAAAGAAAACGGGGAATTTGATCGACGACGTTATCCACTTACTGTCCTTTTTCTTCCTTTTCCTTTTTTAGTTTTGCAATTATTATTGGCGGCATATTGCGGAACGGCTGTTTAACCAATTTTTATCGGCCGATATACTTTTCGACTGTAGCCCTACTGCCGAGAACTACTTTTTCTACGATTTACTTTATCTGCGCTACATTATCCGGTAAAAGGAAAACAGTAGGCTGATCCTGTAATGCACATTCGCGCACGTACCCACTTTATTGTTGAATGCGGGGGACTAGAAAGCCGAGAATACGAGGAGTTTTATCCTGTATATTCTGAGGAATCGATTACTGCGCTCCCTTTATGTTGGAACTATTCAGCGATCAAGTGCTCAACCCTTTGAATTCCATTAGGCGCGTAATCGATAAACGCTTTTACAAGTCAAAGATTGTTCGCGTAACTGCAGCGGCGGCCGCGTAACAATTGATCCAGTATTATATTTTATTTTCTCATCCTCTCTTTTACTTGTATTTATGTTTTTTATCAAAATAAGCTCCCTTTATTTCATGCAGTAAAATTACTCTATTATGTATACATTGTCAGAATGAATAATTGTCACTGCATCAGAATGCAGACACGTGTCATCATCAAGCTAAAAATATGAATTTTGCAATTAAATATTTATTAACTCTACGGATAAATTTTTGTTGGGAAATTCAGTTTACTGATTTTGTTGATCTTGCAAACGAGATGTGACATGGATGATTATTAAACTACAGCTGTCTTTGCAATGATTCCACTATCCCAAAAGACAATGTATTCATCAGTTATACATGTACACCGTCACGCTCTTCTAGAAACACATTCAAATTTCACTATCGGAAATTAAGATAGTGTGACTGTACATGCATCTTTTGACAAAACGAAACTTCGCTTTACATCCCATTGTACAAATTAGAACAAACACTCCTTTGATATAGAAAGCCAGTGCGAGCTGTAATGACTTCATTTAAAATCTCATTTAACTTGAAGCAGAATCTTCGTATTGTGGAAAATGTAGCGAATTGTTTGCAAATAACAAAGTTCAACTAGTTCGACATCAAACATACCATATAGAAATAAGTTTTAACGCCATTTGTAATTAATAGAACGTTCGCTATTGACCTGCGTAAACCAACCGGAAATCTATATAAAATTTGCAATCTCTTGGCTACATCTAGAAAGATACCGTCAATTCAATAATGTACAAAAAGCAAAAGCACACAAAGCTATAGAATCAAGCAGTCCTAGTCCTTGCAAGCTTCTAATACATAACCCTTGCTCTATCTTCAGATAATTGGTAACAACAAGGTGACGATCAACCAGACGACCTACATCGACGGCGATGAGATAAACGGCACCGTCTTCCGCATCCGCACAGTCGACGTGAAGGCGCTGAACAACGTGCCCGAGGAAGAAGAAGTTCGGGAAGAAGTGACCGACATGACCGAGGGCTCGGCGACCGAGATGACCGAGGACGCGACCGACTTCCCCAAGAACCAAGTGGAGACGGTCATCGTCTGAGGGACGCCCCAGCCGTGGCTCGCACCCGCCACGCCGCCGCGCCCGGCTGAACCTGCATCGGGGACTAGCGGCGCGGGGGCGTGACGACCTCGCTCACATCTACCTACGCCCTCCTCGTCCAAAAATCTCCCCCTACGACCTCGCGTTCATTCGGGAAAGATAAATATAGCTATACCGCGTGTCCGGTCCCCTTTCCAATTATCCGGGACGTCGCTCGCTCGCGAGGCACTAGTTCACTTACACCAATGTATACACATGTCACTTAGCAACTACTGTACAAAAAGAGAAAAGAGAACAACCGAAGCGATGATTCTGTATAGGACGAGAGTCGAGACGAGACTTCTCTCCATATATTCACGTATAAGGGCCGGCATTTGGTGCCGATTGACTCTCATCAGTCATCGGACTATAGGCTAGCTCATATATTACATAACAATACTTTATTAACCTAGTTTGTAGAAAAAGTTTATGTCGAGTTGAGACTTTCAAGAAAAGAAGATTCAATATAATTATCTCTGTGACAATATTTTTTGCAATAAAACTACGAATTTAATAGTATAATGTATGTTTCATCTTTTTTCCCTGTAACATATTCCTACTTGCTTAAAAATAAAGTACCGTATATTACCTTGTATATATTTTACTCTTAGGATAAAAATTATATTGATAGACAATCATCGCTGATTAGTGTGATTTGTGCTCACCACTATAACTACAAGTGGACGTTCGGATAAGCCGCATCGATGGTACACAGTCCTATAGACGAGTGAGAAACAATGCGCGCTTTTTTCTTCTTTTAGAAAGACTTTACGTTGATTAAACTATACGTCAAATTGGAATGCTTTATTTACCTTTCCAATTTCCTATACGAATACCTAATACAAATGTTATTCGAGTGCAATTGAATTTTAGTGAAATTACAACTTGTATATGACATGAAAAAAGTCAAAGAAATAAATCAAATTAAATTTTGTAACAACGTGAGATTCCAAAACCAAATTAAAATGCTTTTCAGTACTCTCGGAATAAATAGTAATACACTTTAACTAATTAGTGCATTTTTTAATTTAAATTCTACGCACATGTATAGTATCATATAATTGTTTCAACTCATTCATTAATGTGCACCTCCATCTCATTTTAAATATTCAAACGATTTTAAATATGTTTATCTCTTTATTTAAATTATATTAAATTATGTTGTAACACTCGTCAATAATTTTTTCATTCGATTATACATATGCATGGCATTTTCTTTGTTTAAAATTATGTATAATTGTATTCTTTTGTTAAAAATAATATTGTTTTTGAAGTGGTTTTGAGGCGTCACATATATGCACACAGTGAACGGCATATACGTAATCATAACAAGTTAAATTATTCTAATAGAATCAATAGGTAGATATCCTCTAACTCACACAAGCGTTAGTATAGTAAGTATAACGGATGAAAATAGCAGTGCAGACTGGTTATTCGCGTATGCTGAAGTCCCTCAAGATAATACATTTGGACTCTTGAAGATTCGTTAGGCATACTATTGATACTCTTTAATTTAAAAAAAATACTACCTTGTATATTTAGAAGCAGCTGTTGGTTAAAATGTTAATCTTTTTGGCCTGGGCTATGTATATAATCCACAGACATGTCTAACATTATCCAGACAAACCCTAGGATCGTAAAAGTTCAGCGCATATAAAACATTCGTTTTCTTTACTAAAGCAACTCGCTCGAGTAAGTCGTGTCACTTCGTACATGGTTCAACACCGCTGGCTCTCAGATGTAAAATGCAAAAGGTATTTAATGCATCTCGTGCTTTTGAAACTATGTCTCTCGCACTCGGCCTGATTACCTGGTACGAAGATTTTATCTCTTTGACCAAAGGAACGTGATATGTATGGGCCTACATATCTGACTCAAAATCAGTCCCTTCTGCATATGAACCTACTAGATTTCCATGTAATCGTTTCTTTAGAACTTTGAGGCACAAAATATTTTATACGAAATTACATACTTATATTGCTAAACTAGTATTAAACATTGTCGTACTGCATGTAAAATACATTCACATTTTAATAAATACTAAATTAAATCTAAAACAAAAACATGATGTACAAGCTTAACAATTAAGCTTTTCATATTATCTGTGTTCCTAATTACAATTTCCTTAGAATAATGACACGCCAAATACTAATTAACTGAGCAAAAGCTACAGTAAGAAAAGAATGTTACTATTTTAATATGATCAAAAAACCATGCATATATTTTTTCTTTGTATAAGAGTCACAAACATTACTTAGATCTGTGTTGCCTTTATTCCAGCTTTAATTAAAAGCTTAATATTACAATAAACTTAAAGAGTAAGATTATATTAAAACTGAAATCCACGTTCATTACAAAATAATGTTATACCTTAGTCCTTACTAAAAAATATTCTTACACCAAATATAATTTCTGTACGTGTTTAAAAAGTAAAAAGTAGCTCTTTAAATAGATTTTTTAGATGAGCCACAGTTTAATTTTAGTTTCTTGATAGAATAACTTTGCCAATATGTAGATGGTTATTATATTATAATACTTTTGATCAACTTTAATTTTATCCATAAACCTAGATTTAACAGAAAGTAGACAGCTGTTGACATACCATAGATTACCTTTTTGACATTTATACGTTGAAAATATTTATAACATATTCAATCAAAGTCTCTTATAATAAAATATAAAATAAAGGCAAATAGTAACTGAAAAAATCGGCTTTATAAAAAAATCAAAAACATACCTCACAATAAGTTAAATGAGTCAAAAAATATAAAACAATATTTCCGGGTCAAAGATATCTTTTTTCAAAGATTTCTAATTTGTTTGAAAACCATAACTACATTCTAAATCACAATCTAAATTATAGAAATCTTTATACTATCCAAAACAAATGTATAAAAAAATGCAATGAAATATTCGTGCCCGGAACAAGGCTATAGACAGTCTGGAGCACATTGGGCAGTGGAGTTACTCAAATAGGAAACAGTCAATTCCACCATTCTCTATTATGAATCCAAATTATATAAACGTTTTACAACTATAAAACGTTCACTTTGTTAAAGGGTTAATTCGTGAAATTGATAATAATTGATATTTAAAAATTTGTCTAGTAACCCGTATAATATGTATTGTGTACTCCTGATATTACTAAATATTTACATTTTCATTAATAAGAATGTTTTTACATAAGTTTATACATACATTCGTATTTTCTATTATGCTTATAAGATATAAAGTAAATTTTTGAAAGTCCCGGGCGATACTCATTGTTATATACAAATGCACAGCTTCTATTAAGAGTCGGTAAAACAGTGTTAAATTTTAGTACCAACTAAGGATGGCGCTGCGATCAGTTCTGGCTTCCTCTTTCTCTTTCCAAAAAAAATAAGTACTCTTTTTTATTAAAACGCGAAAAAGAAGAAAAAAATGATACGGAGGGGGGAGAACAAGTCATTCATATTGTTGAAACAGAAAGCGAGGTTAGAATAAAGTGAGAAAGGTAGGGGAGACTATAGGAGAAAAAGAGAGGGTTTTCATGCAGACGTGTCCCTCTCCCAAGCAGTTGCAATTCTCGTCGTATCGGATAAACTAACGATATAACCATCAACAGCTGGACAAGAACTTAACCTTATAATTCGCAGCCACGTCGTCGAGATTATTAATTATATGCTTCAAGGGGCGAGAATCCCGAAGAGGATGATGCGATGCCAGTGCGTCGACGTCGTGTAGAGGCTGAAGATCGACAGTGGAGTTTCTTTCGTCGGGAGTCGACTCCGTATCAACAAAATGACGAGGATGATGAGCCATTGCTAGGGGGAGCTCAACAGGAGTTCATACAAACAATGTCGTCACGCGACCGGACCCATGAATTCGGCAATGCCATACGCAGTATTCAGAACACAACCGCCTCCTTGGCGGTACACAAGGGGCCACGGCAAGCTAAACAATTACAGAGCTATTCTAATTTCATGATGATAGCCAAAAACATTGGCAAGAACATTGCTAGCACCTACACCAAATTAGAAAAACTTGCTCTGCGTAAGAATCATTTTCGTTATTTTAACTTTCACTTGAAATATATTTAATAATTATGAGTTTAACAAATTTGGTTCATCACCAAACATAATTTCTACTTAAAAATTAATTCGATGAGTAAACTCATGCTTGTTCAAATTAATCCTACAATTATTATACAAACTTCTTTCATTAAAGAACATTAAAGAACATTAAATTATAAAGCTATTAATGTATTATTTTCAGTGGCTAAGAAAAAATCTATTTTTGAGGACAGGCAAATGGAAATCGAAGAGTTAACAGTGATAATAAAAACAGATCTTAGTAGTTTAAATCAACAAATTGCCAAATTACAAGAATTAAGTAGAAAACAACGTGAAGCATTTAGTTCTGTAAAAAGTCATCATATTGCATCACATTCCTCTTCTGTTGTTGTGGTCTTACAATCGAAACTTGCAAACATGTCAAATGAATTCAAAAACGTATTAGAAGTTCGCTCTGAGGTATATTTCTTACTTTATTATAAATGTCATACAAATCATTATCACAATTTCATGATGCACTATAAATATATAAAATTAATTATAGAAAATGAGAGAAGAGCAAAGTAGAAGGGAACAATTTTCACATGGAAATCTTTCAGCAATGCCTCCTAGTGTAGTATCTGGAAATCAAGGTTCCTTGTTACTTCAAGAACAAGATAATGGTGCCTCTGTTAGCATAGATCTAGCACCTGCAATGGGACAACTTAGTATGCAAAGGGTTGCATACGATGAAACAGTAAGAAAACTAATTAATCATAAAAAGAAAAACTTTATCATACAACTAATTGATTGTATCAATTTATATTTTAGGAATCTTATGTACAGTCACGAGCAGAAACTATGCAAAATATAGAGTCTACTATAGTAGAATTGGGTGGGATATTTCAGCAACTAGCACACATGGTTAAAGAGCAGGAAGAAATGGTTGAAAGGTTTGTTTATTTCTAGATAAACTTAATTATTATTCATTAAGTTTAAAATTGGTTAGATTTACTAAGTCTACTAGTTACTAGTACCATTACACTAAGGCTTGTTTGTATTTTTTAGGATAGACAGCAATATTGAAGATACAGAAATGAATGTAGCAGCAGCACATTCAGAAATTTTAAAATATTTCCAATCAGTAACCAACAATAGGTGGCTTATGATTAAGATCTTCGCGGTCCTAATATTTTTCTTTATATTCTTTGTTGTTTTCGTGGCGTAATAAAGAAAAAAGAAAAATATATATGTATATTAAAAGGGCATACAAAAATGTCCTTTTGTTTTATAATATGTAATTGTTTGTAAAGCTCTTGCAAAATAACATCGAAAAATTGTTAGAGGTAACTTTTTACTCTTAACAAGTTTTTTGGGTCATTAGACCCAAATATAAATAAGTGCTCGCCGCATTCCTTGAATTTAGCACGAATATCAGTTTATAATATGTAAATCTTGTAAAAAACGTAAATTTTCGATGCAAAAAAAATGTATAATTTTAAAATCATTGTTATAAAAAGAGAATAATAGTGTTAATAATAAATTACAATTTATTTAAATTGGTTTAAAATCATATTTAACAATTGCATTTTTATCGTTTTCGTTGATATATAAATACAGCTTTGATTGTTACATACATACAGCTTGACTCAAGAACAACTGTATAATCATCAATCTCATACAGTTTTTACAAATACATACAAATACATATACAGAAATGCCATTTCATTTAATTTAAACTCAACAGTGACAAAAACGGCAAATGATTAGTTATACGAGCAAATAATTAATAAATATAAAGACTTAATTGAAACTTTAACACATTTTATAACTGACATAAATCATTACGTTTTTTAAAAATGTGGACCAAGAAAAGTATCACGTGTCATTATTTTTTGTTATATTTTACAATTTGTCATTTATCAAGATTGAGTTATACCAAAGCGCTGCTTTACGCACGCTGAACATGCTTTACAAAGAACAATGACTATCATTGCACAACGTAAGGCCTCATTAATGTCAAAAATATTATTTTTAACATGTATAAACAACTGTTCATCTTCAAAATTCTTCATAATTAGTCGAATAAAAAAAATATTTTTACACTTTTCCACCGTGATTTGTTTTGTCCAACGACTCCCCAGAAGAATGCAAGGAACCTGCAAACCAACAATATTTTGTTATTTATGTAACATACATTTCTAAATTACTTAACTACGTATTAGATCGCCAACGTTAAATAAAGCAAAATTTTTCATTTTTAATGTTAACTAAATAATAATTTTTACATGTTACCGACTTGACAATCAACTACTCTTAATAACATAAATTTTATAATATTCACATTATTTAATTTACAAAATATACAAAATCTTCAACTTCAACTTCAAAATATTTCATTTGAGATGAGTTTTACGATTCAAAGTATATACTAAGCTTAAGAAAGAAACTATTGATTTACAATCAACAAAATAATAAAATAAATGTGACGTTAAAATATCATCAAACAATAAGAATACAATATTTACTTTGACGATATAAAAATACATTACTTTGAACAATTTAAATACTTTTACTTCAACTGTCAAAACACACCGTCAACACAATCACACAGTATAAACACATTAATTACATTTAACAAAAAGTCTAAGCTACAAAAAAGTGGAAAAATAAAATTGGTTTCAACAAATTTATATACTTCTAGCAAAAAACAAAATCTTTCCACCTGACAATTCATCATTTATTAGCATTATTTCCCTCCATTGTACTCCAAAACTGCCGGACTTTAGAAAAACGTTTCCGTCCTTGCAAGCAGAGTAAGGAACATATAGACAAAAAAGAAAATAACAATAAAAACACACAAATCATTTTTCAAAGCTAGAAAAGTAAAAACATGCGATCCTTTTGAGCTACTGAAAAAATGAGATTTGATTAGTCCATAACGCAAACGGTATAAAATTATCTTAGGGAGAAAATGACACTCATTAAGTCAACAATTTTCTTAAACTGAAAACATTTTGTTATCATACATATCCCGAAACAAAAACAGTAGATGATTCTGAAAAAGAGAGAGAGAAGCATTACCCCGATAATGTTCCCGCTCCATAAGGTGCACTTTATTACTTGTGCACTTTGTAAAATACGCGAAATAAATTGAAAAAATACCTCCAAATAAAAAGAGACCATAACGATTTTTATCAAATGTATCTAATGCTAGTCACTTTCTCCAGATCCAAAACCCAGGTGCATACAAAACGAGAAAGAGGCTAGGTATAGCATGCAAGGATGTCGGGGATGCGGACACAGTGATCCGGAACATCCAGGCGCATCCAGACGCTGACGAACCTTTGTGATTGCGGGATCGCTGGTCCCGCTGATGGGCTAGGAAAGCAGAGGAATTCCTAGAGGGCGGCGTGGCCGAGTCGTCTCCCCAATTGCTGTTGTGCGCGTTACCCCCGGCTGGCGGCGGTGGCTGATGATGCTGATGATGATGGTGCAAGGGCAGAGGCGGCGGCGGCATGTGTTGGATCGGCAAGGGCGGCCCGTCGAGCCCGGCGAAGGGGGGCAGCGGCGGGGGCGAACGGTGCCGGTGCAGCGGGTGGTGGTGGAGATGGTGCGGCGGCTGATGATGCGGGGGGAAGCCGAGGAGCGTCGAGGGCGGGGGCGGCGAGAGGGGCGGCGAGATCACCTGGGAGGAGGGACCAGAGGGTGGCGGGGGCGAGGAGAGCCGGCCACCGCCCAGCGGTGGGGGTCGCGAGCCTGCCAGATCCGGGCCCGCGCCGGGCGGCAGCAGCGGCGGCGGCAGGAAGGACGGGGGCGGCGGCGGCGGGTACATGCCGCCCCCGCTCGGGGGCCCGTACAGGTACGAGGGCGGGGGCAGCGGGGGCATCCCGCCCCCGGACCCGAACATCAACGGGGAGCTCGAGGTCTCACCTCCTACGAAGAGCGCGTGCGCGTTCCCCGTCTCGCCGTTCGACGAGGCCTGCAACCCTAGAGCAATCCCCGAAATATCGGTTAAAGCATTTAGACATTCAGGTGAACATTTTGTTCAATATACGTGCACAGTTCCAAATGTCGCGTAACGTGTAATCAGCAAAATCTTTGTACTATATTTTCACACTGTTAGTAAGCTGATTATTACTGCCTCGCACACGAGTCAAATAATTGGCATTGAAAACTTAGAACATACAAAACATTGCAGTCTTTTGCAGTTGTAAAATAATTTTAACTAATCCAGGTTTGAACAAAGTTAAAGAAGCTATAGTTCAATCATTGTTGCCAAATATACTTACGATGCAATTTGTTTTCTTGATCACCCTCGCTTATATTTTTTTCAACTAAAGTAAGCCGGTTGCGTAACTGACTCGATTCGACCTTTACTTCTTCCAAACGCCGTTCATTTTGTCGTGCGGTAACCTGGAAAAAAAATTAAAATTTGATTTAATTTAAAATTGTTCATTTTATCATTTCAATCATCAATTTTCAATCTTACCCAGTGTTCATGCGCTTTTGTTTCAATAACGGAGATTTGATTTTTATATTCTCTTTCCTGGTCAAGAATTTCCCGCTTTAACATTTCTATCTGCTGCCTATAATTAAAATGATGACTTAATAACGTTAATAAATTTCATGATTAAATTCGTTTAACTTTTTTAATATAGTTGCATACTTGTAATTAAGTATTTCGTTCTGCATTGATTGTAATCTTTCTACTGTCGACGAAACTTCGCCTTGTTTTTCCAACCACAATGCTTCTTCTCTATAGAAAGAACAAATAAAGTTTAAAATTTACGTGGACAGAATTTATTTTATCACTTAAGAAATATTACTTTTGACGCTGCGTTTCCTTTTCTTCAAAGAACTTGGTTAAGACTTCGAGTCGTGTTTCCGCGTCCTTTTTTTCCTTTTCAGCAACTTTACATTGTTCACTCAAAGAGGAGACTTCCTCACTTATGAGTTTCGCGTGTTCTGAAAATATAATTGAAATTATTAATAATTTGTAATATAACCTTGTAATTTGGTGTAATATAATCTGTAATATAGTCATTATCGTGAAATAATAATTAATAATTGAAACCTTCAAGTAATTGATGAGCACCCTCCTCTTCACTTAATTTAATTTTTAATTCATCTCTTTCTTCAAGAAGATACTCAGCTTCAGCCTTGATATGTGAAACTTCATACACCTTGGTTAAATCCAAATCATTAGAATTGATTTTCTCTAGAATACCTTGAAGTTCTTTAAGTTCTAATTCGTTCGCCTTTAGTCGCTTACGCAAATGAGATTTATCTTCAGATAACTGTAATTAAAAATATACTATGTATATAAAGATTTTGAATATAATAAAAAAATTGAAATTCTTTTATATTTACAGTTTTATTTTGAATTTCTAGTTTTTGTACTTGGTCAGATAGTGTTTGTTCTATATCAATCTTTGTACTTATTTGGGTCTTAAGTTCCTCCGTCAATCTAATAACTTCAGTCTGTAATTCTTCAACCTTTTTGATACTTACTGAGAGATCTCCGGTTAAGGTTTCATTCTGAAATATAATATAAAACTATTAATAATTTTAAATAAATATTAATAAATAAACTTTATTTTACATTTCTATTCTGTAAACTATATTAGAAAAAATCTAACCTCAAGTTTGCAAAAATCAAGCTGCTTGCAAAAATAAAATTATTAATTTAAGAAATTTATCTTTTAAAGGTAAAATTTTTATAATTTAAAATATTTTGTTAGATTGATATTATAAATATTAGAAATAAAATAATTTATGATACATATTAATTATAAGAATATGTATCAGATCAAATTACATTACCTCTTGAGTTTTAAATGCAAGTGCATTTGAGAGCGATTCATTAGCAATTTGTTGTTCATTCAAACGAACTTGCAAATTTTCAATGGATTGAGCTAATGGGTTATTTTCTTCACTATGAGTCGAAAGGATTTCACGTAACATGCGTTCTAACTCTAATCCTGCTTCAGATGCACTCTCTAATTCTTTTTCTAAAGTTGAAATTTGATCTTCTAAGTTTGCTCTAGCATTCTATTGAAATAAAGTTGCATTATAAATAAAATTAGCTATATTACAAATAAAATTAATTTAAAAACTGGATGCACATTATTACCTCAGAAGCTGCTAATTCGTCTTTTAATGATAACACCATTTCATTAGATCCAAACGATTCATCCTCAATTGAGTCTAACTATTTAATTAAATAAAATTATAAATATTTTGGTTACTTAATAATCTTTAATGCATAGGTTATATGAAAATAATTTGTAAGCTTACTTTCGTTTTCGTAGACTTAAAATTCTCATCTAACATGTAGCATTCTTTCTTAGTTATCATTAAATCTTTTTCCAGATTATTAATTTTTGCTATTAGAAATGCATCGCGTCTTTTATTCTGCAGTAAAAATATGAAGATTAATTATCAAATGTTATTATATAAAAATACGAATCATTTGAAAACTTACTTCGATAAAGTAGTAGCCAAGAGAAAAGAGTAAAGTAGTCACAGCCGTTAAACAAACATATAATAAAGTATCAGAATGGTTTTTTCTTTTTGTAACATTAGTTATCGCATTTTCTTCTGCAGTATAATGTTGTTTGCCATGCTAAAAAATATTCAAAATTTTTAGCTGTTTGATGATTTGAATATTAAGAATTGTTGATTTTAAAATATTTATAAATAATAAATTATACATATAGTACATTCTGAATTATAAAATAACTAAGAAATATCATTTAAATAGTAATTTAAATAAATTAATATTCTATTAATTATTTATTTATTTCATTTGATTATCAAAAAGAATACTCACATCACTTGAACAATCATAATTTTTATCACAAGTTTCCAGTGGTAAGACTAAAAATGTTAAAACTGTTAAAATATCTAGTGTATCAATAAGGAAAATTAGTAAAGATAATACTAACCTATTTTTTCAATATTATTATTTGAAGGAATTTCATCAAAACTAACAATTTCTTCTTCAAGTTTAATATCACCACTATTGACATTTTCATCTTTCTTCGAAGAAATTATAGTTTGAATATCATCATTGATAACTTTATCCATCTCAATTTCCTCTGATTCTAAAATATTTTTAGTCAATTCTGTTAATATAACCATTTAAAAAATAAAGTATTATTGTTATCAGAGTAAATACCTTTTCTAACATTCAGCAAATTTCGATTGCCCTGAAATTTGCCAAAGCTTAAAGTTGGTGGTACATCTACAGTACGTTCATTTTCAGAATCTGTAGAATGGAAGGACTGCATTGGATTTTCATCAAATTCATTTTTAGTATCTATAGGTGAACTGGTA
Organism: Sycophaga agraensis; assembly: GCA_018906755.1. Classification (NCBI taxonomy): domain Eukaryota; kingdom Metazoa; phylum Arthropoda; class Insecta; order Hymenoptera; family Pteromalidae; genus Sycophaga; species Sycophaga agraensis. Next base: position 3,642,896 of record JACCIE010000003.1, read on the forward strand.
TAATTGATGTCCTCATTTACATTATTGTTAGCATCAACCAGATTATTATTAATTTCAGGTTGTTTTTCAATAATATTATTTGTATTTGATTTTTCATTGAGTACGTCAGAAGTATCATTCGTTATATCAGTGGTATTTTCTATTGGTACATTTTCATTTATTGTAAGATTAGACTGATTTACTGATTCAGGATTTAAAAAAGATTCATTAGATTGCATCTCAATTTGCTGCTTGTAAGGCACTTCTAGATTATTGAAGTTTTCAATGTTTACAATATTGTCAGAACTATTTACATCTACTTTTGCTTTATCTAATACTAATTGTTGAACAGGTATTGATTCCTTCTCAATGGTATCTATATTAATAGTATCAAGAACCGTTTCTTCTACCTTTGGCACAAAATCATTTTGGAGCTCCTGCACTGTATTTACTACCTCTGTTGTTATAATCTCAGAATTCACACTGGAACTTATATCATTAGTTATGGAAGTCTCTTGTATAGTATGTTCAGTTTCTACAGCTTCATCCACATTATTTACTTTTGTAGAATTTTCTACATTTTCTTCTGCAGGTGTTACATTTTCTACTTGGACATTATTTACTTTTGTAGAATTTTCTACATTTTCTTCTGCAGGTGTTACATTTTCTACTTGAACATTATTTACTTTTCTAGAATTTTCTACATTTTCTTCTGCAAGTGTTACATTTTCTACTTGAACATTATTTATTTCCATAGTCTTTTCTATTTTATCATTTTGATCAGTTTCATTTTTACCAAAAGTTTCATCTGCTACATTTTCTGTTGTTAAATTAGATTCGCTTATTGAAAGAACTTCAATTTCTTCTTTTTTAGTTGAATCAAGTGGGATATAACTAACACTCTCGTTTTCTTCTGTATCTGAAGATTTTGGTATAGTTATACCTTGAACATTGTTTTCTGCTACATCCACTGATAATACATTATATTGTTTTTCTAAATCAAAACTAGAATCATCAGTCTTTATAATTGCTGGTGTTTCTTCAACTATTTCTTCAATTAAACTTTTTTCTGATGAAGTAACTTGAATATCTTCTTTTTCTACAGTACTTTCTGTGTTGCTTAACATACCTGATATCACAGAAAATGTAGAAGTTAATATATCTGGGTACACTTTCAATCTGACTTGCTCATCCATTTTATAATCATTTACAGATTGAGTTGAATAACTAGGTGGAGATGGTTCAACATCTTCATTTTCTTGTGGTAAAACAGTTCCATCATATACATTCTCAAAAGAAGGAGAAACCTGTAGTGGAATAATGTTTTCTTCTTCAATAAGTATACTTGATTCATTTAGAGGTACTCTAATTTGTTCCTGATCTTCTTTAGTAGATTCAGATATAATATTATTGCTCTGAAATGTCTCTTTAGGTTTCTGCACATTCTTAACTTCATCATTGTAGATTTGTTCAGTTGAAACCAGATGTTCTAATTTTTTATGATAAATCTTATATTCCCGAATAAATTTTAAAGGAGCATAACCTCGTTTGCCTTTTATCTAAAAATATTCAAAATTTATTAAAAACTAATTTTAACTAATAAATACTATAAAGATAAAACATGAACACAAGGTTATCACTCAATGAATCCATAGAAATAAGGCAAAAACTATTTTTTAGTAACTATAAAGTTTATATTAATCAATTTATGTAAACTGAATAATGTACAAAATAATTAAAAAATTATAAATACCTCCACACCCCACAGATCCGACCTTTTACCAGCTTGCTTACTGTAAATTTTGACTTCAGCATTGAGTGGAAAGCTAAGCACATCGCCATCCTTAGAATTGTACGATAAAGTTGTTTTACCAAGAGAAACAACCTCTGTAATAAAATCAAAAATTAATAATTGATCTTTATGTAAAATGTGAAGTATTATGACATATTTTGTTTAAATATGTCAAGATATTGTCTGTGAACATTACAAGTAGGCTAAAGTATGGCTTCAATTATGTTTAGAAGTATAAATTGAATGTATATGTGTACCAGTGCAATCCTTATCGTAGCACAAACGTTTGTCGGAAATTTTGGCGTTACATGATGATAACTGGGAGGCGAGGATGATAACGAAAACGATCGCGAGCTTCGCCGAGGAGCAGCCGATTCTTTGCTCCGTCATGTTGTACTGCTGGCGAAGGACGTTTTCGTCGACGTGAAAGTCCACATCACTACTTACAGCACCGAATGACCACTGCCGCAGCCTTGAATGCGCATCGCCGTACTCAGATCCAGTAGTGTCGGTGGAGATCATCGGATTTACGGCTAGCGGTGAGAGTGCACATAGGGTACACACGCAAAGCGGCGCGTAAGCGTGTCTGTTGGAAACGTGTCAACTGAGCGACGCCATCTTTATTGCGCGGGGGAGGGTTGCGAGTTTAACTTCTCATCGGTGCATCGGTCTCTCTCTTTCCCGACTTTCTGTTCATCGAGTATTTACACCTGTAGTAGTGGAAGGAAAGTATGATTTTTTTTTGAAAATAGTAACGAAAAGTTTTCTATTTTCGGTGTAGAACCCCAAAATTAATTTTTTTTTAATTTTACTTTACTGCACGAACATTACAAAAATATGCTACGCGGCAGACCTTGTTAACGGCTGCATTGGGCTGCAGATGAAACAGCAGAACATTAAATGCTAAAGTTCCTAAAGGAACAGTAGCGACATCTTTAAAATACTTGACAGTGATTTAAAAAAACTGTTTAACGGCGAAATATTTATTTTATATATATATATATATATATATATATATATATATATATAAATTTATTGGAAACAACATTCATAACCAGTTGATTTTGAGCAACTGATATGGCTATTGAAATTTAAATATATTGTCTGCGATATAAATGGGAGATTAAATCTCGACATCAAATTGTCTCGAGATCGTATGAACAGTTGAAATTCGAAAAACAATCATTGTATCAGAATTAACCATTTATATTTATTTATTAATACATCAAATTGTAAGTATACTAGTTATATACAACTTATTAGAAATCAAAGTATGTTTTCAATATAAATCTTGTTAATTTTTTAAATCTTAAACATAAAAAAACTCAAAATATCTGTCCACACAATGAATTCAATAAGGCTTCCTTATATTTTTGCACCCTGTTTATTGTGTAATTATTAACATAATATGTATAAAGAGAAAAAACGATGATCTACAGTCATAATTATATTTCATTTTAAATTAGTCTTATTATCATATTTAATACAAATGTAATTAAATAATTATTATTAATATCAATTTATTTATAAAAAACGAACTGTTTAACAATATGACTATAAATTATCATTTAAATAACAAATTATTCAAATTATTCAATTAACAAAGATGTAAAAGTCAGATCGACTTTGACAAATTTAAATTGTCATTATAAAAGAGGACTATAATTCAATACTCGATTGTAATAATTATGTAGATAAGAATTATTAGCAAAAGGAGCTGCGCTAGTTACAATATCATGCGAAAGCTCTAGTGGGCGTGCTCCAACATAACGATCTATATTACTATGTTATGTACCGGACTTAACTATGTGTTCATATATGAATTTCCGGAACAGATAAGCACATTCCATATGTCCAGAAAACGTTTGCTTTACTCAAAGTAATATCTCACTATTTCACACTAACGATCAAAGCTAGTATTTTTATGACACAAAAACAATAAATAAATGTAACTCTAAAATTACATTTTTTGTTGAATACTTAAATCAACCCTTCTTCTAGTTAATTGTTAATATAATATGTTATTCACTTTTATTTATCAAAATATTTTAAATTTAAATATAACAATTATTTGTATTTTTTTCTATTAAAATATTTAAATAATATCTACATTGATAAGTAAAAAAATAACATAATAATAAGTATAAATGTATTTCATATAGAAAAAATGTGTTTGCTATGCTAAACGAAAAATATATTTACTAAAATCATCTTTTTATGTGTGAATTGTACTCGTCTTATTTTATAAAACCTTGAAGAGAGCTATTGGAAAATTGGGATTAATATATATATTTACAATAATAAGGACATTATGTATTAGTAACTTGTATTTATTGCACTTGTATTCAAGAATATTTTTTCTTTAAATGATTATACAATATATGTTGATTTGATGATATACAGAAGAAATATAATTATATTATTTTTAATGTTTAACATAGTATTTTTTCGTTCTCTACCTGACTAGATTATAAACAAAATTTAACAATGTTTTTAACAATATTAGGGATCGTAATAATTAGAATAAATATGATAATTAGAAATATCTAATTAAGAGACTCTGTTGCTGATCGTATACTAAGTCTACAAACTTATAGCATTGCAACCTTGTATTCGTTCTCTTTTGTTTTAAAAAAAGTACATTGAAGCAAAAATCATTTCACCGCTATTTTCATAACATCACTCGATATCTATTCTTGTTTAATTTACTTTAAAGTACCCTGTACAAATCGTCTTTCCTAATTAATTTTGAATATATACTATTATATCAAAAGTAAATGATTTTAAATTAAAAATTTATAAAATAAGTGTTTACATAAAAACATTAACAAAATTAATGCACACTCTTGACGTATATTTATTTATAAATATTTAGTATCGAGTATAAATTATTTTTCGCTGAATCGTTTAACAATAATTACTTATATTAATGGGCACAAATTTGAACATTCTATCTTGGAAAATGTTATTAAATGACTAAAAGTACCCAAGCAAGTGAATAATGTATATTTATTTAAAAAATTTGCAACAAAAACATAACATCTTTTGTTTGATTTCTGTAATACATCGTTTTTTATTAATGTTAAGGGTAGCTAACTACAGCTGTTCAAATATATTTATTTATTATATTTATTGCAAAAAGACAATCGATATTTTATTATTGTTGCAGTTTTTTAACATTTTTATATAAATATATTGCACCCTTTTGTACAAGCAATGTAGTTTTATATCAACACAGAAAAGGTAAACTTTAATATTTGACATAAGATTATTTTGCATAAAGTTATTGAAATATATTTGAATAATATTATAAACTTTTATTATTTTTACTGTAATCATACATTAAAAAAATAAAAGTAGAAAGCATAGATATTTTAGTATACGTTTTGAGAAATTTTAAGTTCTTCTTTTACGACAAAAATATTTCCTAATTTATTTCCCTATATAGCAAGTATTATTTAGTTTCTGTTCAATATGATTTTATTTGGTCAATATTATTTATGCGAGCTTCGCACTTTTCGTAAACATAAAAATTGTACTTATAAGTTATGGAATTTTTAAAACGTGCTTTTAATGCTGCTTTTATCCAGGTAAATTATAAAATTGAGTGCTTATTTGTTGCTTAAAATATTAGTAATTTTCAATTTATGAATATATGAATTGAAATTATTTTTCTTAATATTTTGAATTAATATTAATTTGTGTATTGATAAAAATTACGCCTTGATTTGAAATATTTCCATTTTTAACTTTGTGCATACAGATCGTGATACACATCATGTAATGAGCAGTGGTTTCACTTCTGCAGAACTACAATTTATTAATATGATAAATATTATCTAAGAAACTACAATCTTATATAATATATATATATAGTTTTTATTATGCTTTTTTTATTATGCACATATACTTGTTTACAAGTAATATTTATTGTTATAAAATTCATTGTCCAATTTTTTATTAAATTTAGAATAAAAATAATGATTCATTGATGTTGTACTACTGTCGTATGTTTTTGTCATCTTAGAAATACTGAATTTTAAAATATGAATCATATCAAAATTATTTTATGATATGTTAAAATAAGAATCGTCTTTCTTTATATATTTTACATAATTTAAAAATATACAATTTCATACAGTTGATTAATAGGATATTAAAACTTTCATATCGAAAGTAATTCATGTGAATCTGCAAGAAAAATCAATAATGAATAATCGTGTTAACTGATATCCGATCATGCAAATTTAATTAATTTATTACAAATTTAAACATGCTTATTATTATGCTTAATAAATTATGCATTTAAAACCAAAACATATGTACGATTTGTTTTTGTAATTTAACGTTATATAAATACTACTTTACAGCCGCTAAATAATTGTTTAGTTAAGCTTTGAAAACTTTGTAACTTAATGACAAATAATAACATTTTTACAATATTTTCACGTATGATAAATCAGAAATTGAACGTGAACTTTTTTAGAATGTGAACTCCATGTAAATTATGTGATTGATGATTAATTAAACGAGTAATATAATATTTTTAATATGTTCAAAATAATTGTGATTAGAAACATGTTTTATAAAATTTTTATTCCATGAACGATTCATGTTTCAACTACCATAAATTTGACGTGAAGAATAATGCATTTAAAATAAAGTTTTTTTTGATGTGCGTTTTTCACAAGTATCATTTCATACTGTTTAGATAAATAAAAATTTTTAAAAATGCCTTAATTAAATGAATTAATTGAAATTATTTTAATTGTAACAAAATTATTACTAATCAAAATATAGTAACAAAAATAAAAAAATTTATCAAGTTATAATACACGTCTGCACCAATACAAACTATATTATATTCCTCGAAAAATGAAAGTAATACAATTTTTAACATTATATTCTTATAGTCATTACTCACACTAGATAATTATGTGTAAATTCTAATGCAAATATCTAAGATTTTTAGAATATACTAGAAATTAATTCTATATGAGTTTTTTGTTTCACAATTGCGGTTTTTAAAATACCAGCAAGTATAAAGGCAACATTTTATATTCATTGTCAAAACACAGTTTCTAAAACCTGTACCAGAAATAATTTCAAAATATTCGATAAATTGTGTATTTTTCTTTTTATATGTTTAAAATTATTTAAGAAACGAATCTCTTGTTACCACTCCAAAGTATAAGCATAATTCAAACTCAATAGTATTGAGTAATTAATTCGTTTCAACATAAATGTTATTTTTTATGTTAATCACCAGTAGTCAATTATCAAATTAACTTTGTATAAACACTTTTGTCTTCAACCATCACGAAACTAATGTATAGTATCATTAATAGAGAATAGCATAATAATTATTAATAAATAAATGTTAAAATTAAAATGAAATGCAATGATTATTTTCGACTCTTTTTCCCTTATTTATTTAGTTAAAAATAGTATGTACAAACTATGAAAATGACCTACCATAAATCGAAACATATTAACATAAATACCGCGATTCATGAATTTGTTAAAAGGTCATAACATTATGAAAATCTTATAATAAAAATAAATCTCTGCACTTTACACTTCGTAAATGGCACAAACATTTCCGACACTCCCTTGTGTCTTGCATTTAAATACGCAATATTTTCTAAATTTAAAAATTATATTATTGCAATTACGAATACTAATATAACGATATTTTTAATGTTACACAGCGTTAGATATATATTTCATTTTCAATAAAAAAGCTGCACAACTAATAAAATTTTTAACAACGTTACCAAGTTCGTGACGTAGAATAAAATTCAACAATTTTTGCTCAATAAAACTTTCATCCTAAACAGTCGAAAAACAGTTTGAATTGCCTGAATTGTAAACAGACCGTAAGTACATGAATAATCGAAATAGTTTACAAAATTGTATAGTTATTGAAATTTTCGATTTAATAAATACTGTGGAATCGTCCTTGATAATTTAAGATCATCTTCGATCATCCTTGATTATCCTTGTAGTTATCAGGAATTCCCGTTGAATAGCGTTACCTCAGTATTAACTTTATCCACATACAACAGGTTATTAATGTAATAAAAGTGTAGTTTTTTCATAAATTGTAAAAATAACGAATTAGAATGACACTTTACAAAAAATAAAATAACCGAACAATCTAAGGCAACGGATGTATCGTATAATGCTATAAGTATTTATTTGATTTAAATCGCTTCTCATCTCATCAATGATAAAAGAATATACATTTAACCCTCGTCGTTTGACCAATACATGTGTCAAAATAAAGTTGGATTGCACAATATACAGTAAAATTTGTTACAAATGCATTTATTTACTCAACAAATGAATTGCCGTCGGAAATTAAAAACGAACATAACGAAAGCAGTGGAAACTCCCGCGGGAGCTCAGGATCCTCTTAAAAGTAGAATACAATACTCTTAAAAAAGGGCTGGAATCCTTTACAACAATCGTGCATCCGTTTGCGCTATTCGAGCGACGCGGGGATGAGGAGGGCGGTGACGAGGGTCGAAATATAGGGAGCATAGGCGCGTCCGTCTGGGCGCTCAGCTGTGTGACGGGGGCGCCAGAGAACGAGGATGGGAGGATAGGGGCTGCCGGGAAAATGCGGGAATGTAGCCCGCAGCAGGCAGTTTTCCACGTGAACCGGGACAGGCGCGCCATCCTCACCCCGAGGCTCCGACTCGGCCCCGGGCCAGGACCCGGACGACCGCCGTGGAGGTGTCGACGTAGGCCGAGCGAGAGGCAGACCGCCGCCAGCGAAGCCCTCGGGCCACCGAGGACATAGGCCCCTCCGGAGGTGTCGCGATGACGAGCCCGCGGTCTTGGCCCTGTCCTTCCGCCTATTCGGCGGCGCGCGGGCGTCTTCGGCCAGCTGGCCGACCTGGCCCAGCACCGGGGCCCGCGGGGGCAGGCGCCCCGGGAGCAGCGGCCGGTGCCCCGGGGCCCTCGGAGATGCGCCGGTCCCGGAGAGGAGGCACCACGTCGCAGCTGTAGTCGAACTGCACCTTCCTGCACTGGCAGAGCCACTTGATGATCCTGGCGTTGCGCTCGACGATGCTGGGCGCGTCGCCTGCCCGGGGCCCCAGCTCGTCGTTCGCCGGCGGGTTGTTGGCCCAGGGGCCCTGGGCGGCCGCGGACGACTGGGCCCAGGCGGGGTAGAGCCCGAGGGCCGAGTCGACGGAGCTCACGCTGTCGAAGAAAACGGGCGAGCTGGTCTTGGAGGAGGGCTCGGTCACGTGCTGGTAGGTGTCCGGGTCGAGGCCCAGCCGGTCGAAGAAGGACTCGAGCTGGGTGACCGAGCGGGGCGGCCGGGCGGGCAGCTTGGCCGCGCGGCCCGTGCCCTCGTGGCGCCAGTACCGGTCGCTGATGTCCGACTTGGAGCGCAGGATCGGCCGGCCCCGGCCCTCCTTCCACCCGTCGGAAAATCTGAGGGGACGCAATCTCGCTGTTAGACACATGTTATTCCTACGCGCTTTGTGTTGGGTATTACTGAATTAGACCCTTTGATAATCGTTAAGCAAATCACAATTCTATTGCATAAGATTGTATTGGAATTGCTTTTAAATGTTTCGATCTAGTATACACTATAAATTTCATTTTATTAGTTTTTCATCCTGAAAATCCTTTTGTTATGCATGGATTCACATTTGATTAATATATCTTTCTGAACGTGAAAAAAAGGAAATTTCGCTCTAATCAAGTGAAATTCACTCTCGATTAACGATCAAATAAAATCATTTTATTGCAAAGTGGCCATTGTGCACCTGGTCTTGAAATAAATCAAAAAATTTCTAAACCCAATTTTCCTTTGTACCTTTTATTTTTACTCGTGCTCAATTTTACTTTATATGTTATTTCATTTTAATCGATACATAAAGAATAAGTGCTTTGTTTTACTTGCCAATATTGAGGCTACATTACAAGAGCGATTCCATCACCTCCACACAGGGCAATATTTTTCTCATATACAAGCGTTCACAATTTCTCACCATTAGGGAAAAATCAACGTCTCTTTTGAAGATGCGTCTATCTGTGCATAGATGCACGAGTTCCTTGCTTACCTCGAATTGCAAGTCGGACTGTAGAGGTCGTCGGTCTGGCTGTTGCTGCTCTCGGAGTCTGGGCTGCGATGCCGCGCGAGCGCCGGCGGCGTGCCGTTCCCGTAGCTGCCGCTCTTGCGCGATCTGTCGCGCTCCGTCGAGTGCTGGGTCGAGGCTCCGCTGTCCCGACGCACCTGGCCCCAGCAGTCCTACAAAAGCACGCACAATTAGACCCATTCGCCTGGCGACAGTTTCTTTCGATATGTACGCGCCCGTAAAACAGCCGAGCGCCACCTGCGGTCGGCCGAAAGTTTTTTTTTTTCTTTTCCACCGGCGTGTACGAGCGCAAATAATTGTCCTGTCGAAACAGTCCGAGATTATGCACTCGCGGTTCTGTAATTGATTTGGAAAAAGGGAGCCGGTCCGCTTTTTTTTCGGTACTCTCGCTCGGCGTTTTACGAACAGAGATATAAAAGCCCCTGGTTTTTCGGGCCCCTTAATAAACCAGCGCAACTTGTACGTTTCCGCTTACGTTTACATTTCCCCTACTCCGGGGACATTGCATCTCACCTGTATCCTGGGCGGAGGCTCGCTCCTGTGGGTGCAGTGCCCGGAGGATCCGCCCGAGTCCCTGGCCGTGGCCCCGTGGCTGAGTTTGCTCGAGCCGGAGGATTTCTGGGTGCGGCCGCCGGAGGAGAGGACGCTGCTGGCGTCCCCGCCGCCCGAGCCCATCGAGCGCCTGATGTGCCGCGAGCTGCAACACCCAGAGCTGTTGGTATACACATACACGTCCTTGGGGTTAATAGGGCCGCGGCGCGCTAGGGGATATTATAGTGCTCAGCGCCCGCGGGGAGAATCATTGAAAGCCCACGCGCCCTTTTCAGCTGTAATGCGTCGGAGAGGCCGGCGAAGGGGCCGTCGATTTCCACCCCGATTAGAATATTCATGCGTCTTCCGAGAGAGAGAGAGAGAGAGAGAGAGAGGGGGGGAAGAGAGAGATAGAGAGCTGTCCATTTGTGGAAGTTGCCTGAGTGCTCCCGTTGGGCAAGCCGCGTTTTCCAACGGCCACTCGTATATCTAAAAAGGCTTATATACGAAAGAGCGCCCGACAGTTGGAACGGGGTCGGAAGACCCAAAATATGTTATGTGCCTATCTTTGATTACATATACCGACAGACGTGCAGCATTAATGTGTTAATAGCAATGCGTGCATGTTACGCATGTGCAAACACACGTGCTGGATCGTAAAATAGTTTCTCTGCAAGTGCATCTATTTTTAATTTAAGAAATATATTGCAACATCGTCACATTTTAAAATAAACGTCTTATTGACTATTTTCTTGATTTTCAAAGGAACTTTAACGTTGGCTAGATTTCATAAACACGGCAATCATCGCGTATTCTTCCATACAGTGTTCCCCAAATTTAGTTACAGGCATAAAAACCACGTGGAAGCTTTACTATCTGAAATAAAGACAGTAGACGACAGTAGGAAACGAAACGGAGATCCGAATCAAGAAATCGTTACGGGTCCCGAATGTCAACACTACAGCGCAGGAAGCGGGCGTCGTAAAAAAAAAAGAGGCGCTGGGCCACTCGCGGGCACGTATATATGCACTGCACACATACAGGTGCAGGAAGGGAGGGCAATAAAAAGCGAGGGCGCTCACCTGCGGTAGCAGACCGAGTCCCGGTTGAAGCTGCGGTCCGAGTAGTCGGAGCCGGTCTCGCAGTCCGGGCAGCCGGGCGCCTTGGCCGAGGCCCTCGGCGACAGGGAGCCGCGCCTCCTGGTGCTCGTGTGCAGGTCCGGCAGGGACTTGTGGCAGACGGCGGCCCCGGGCTCCGGGGCTCCCCCGGCCGCCGGGCCGCCGACCCTCGGGCCCTCGGCCCGCGGCCCGGCCACGCCCACGCGCCCGGAGCGCCCGCTGCCGGGGCGGCCCGCGCGGCCCCCGTGCGAGTGCGAGTTGCTGCGCCCGAACTTGAAGCGCACCTCGCCCTGCTGCTGCTGGTGCGGGGGACTCGTCGACCACTGCAAGTATAACACAAGCGGACGGCCTTAGGGGGCGCGCGTCTCTTCCGATTGTATGATTTGCGCAAGGTCAATGCTGCGCGGGATTATCCTCCTCGGCTCCCAGCGTACACGCGCTTCCCTCTATTTGCCTGGCGCACACGGCGCGGGCATGGGCTTGGTTTTACGGGCGGCCGGCGGTTAATTGGTGCAAATACTTGGGCCCGCGCCTTTTTCTTCCCGCTGCCCAATAAAAAGCGCGTACAATCTCGTATCGGCGATAACGCGAAAGTATAACGAATCCCAAGCCCGGCGATTAAGCTCGGCCGCGCACACGTGTATATCCGACTATTTTCCACGAATCGATAAAAGTAATTGCCACTCTGATCACTGTAAACTTGAAAGCCATACTTGCGGTTAATATAAGGATTAGAAGGCGAGCATGTTCAAGCGCGCGCTTGATACCTCTCCTACACGTACACCTGTGCATACGTGTATGGGAAAATTGAGCGCAAACAAAGCGTGCACTGGCGGACAACATTTGCAGATCAATAAGTCAATTAATCCCTGTATAATACTGATATATACGTCTGACAGAACAACAGGTGCAGTGGCCGTTTTAGAATCGTGTACCCGCTGCATTATATAAGGCACGTGCAAATTTGTCGCCTGCACAGTTTGCGGGAGGCATATTACACACCGGCCCGCGACATAAACACCCGAGTAAGCAGCCCAGATATTTACGCGCCGGGTCATTTTTGCAAGTATAATTATCCCCGAACAATCGGTAAAAGCCCGTTAAAAGGCGAGAATCGCTTTCACAAGGCGTTAACCGGAGCTAGGCCACCGTTGTGCGGACGCGTCCACCGGGCGGCCGTTAGCCGAGTCTCTCGGCTCCGAAGAAAAAGCCAATGCATAACATTAGTCGCCCTGGCTTCTGCCTCCCGTGCCGAGCAAAGAAGCCTCGGACCGACTAGTCGCGCCTCATAAATATCTTAAACGAAACGGGCCGCTTATCGGCCGCGACTGCGCGCCCTCGGAAAAAAAAATTCCGTATATGCAGTACGTGTGCACGTACACACGGACGGTGCGTTCGGAGGCGCGGCCGGAGCTTTTCCCCGAGCTGTACATGCATCCCCAGCGCGGCGCACAATCGAGCGCAATGCCGAGGACCGCGTGCGCACGTGCAATGTACATCTACGCGAACAGCGAGGTGCAGCTGCGATGCGGCCGCGGCCTTGGGCGGAGCCGCGCGGACACAAAAGCGCCGTGGCCGGCGCGTGTGCAACGATACGTGTGTGTGTGTGTGTACACACACACACAACGAGCCTCCGCGGTTTATCGGCCTGGAAAAGTCCGCGCGAGGGTCCGAAGGTCGCGGCAATGCCGCCTCAATGCCGGCCCCCTGTTATAATGGACTTCGCGGGCGGCATCGATTGTGATATGGCCCGATCGCGGCCCGGCGATGGTCGCGAGCCATCGGCCGCCTCGGCGGCGAAAGCTGCGCGGGAGGCTTTTTCGCCGCGGGGACAAGTGCACAAGCGACGCGCCGGCTGGGTGCACTTTTTAATTAAAGCCGTTTAACTGGCCGGTCGACTGCCCGCGCGCCCGGTTTTATTTATAACTATATACGTGTGCGTGCGCCCGCGACAAAAAAGGAAAATAAAGGGGCCCTCGTACTGGCGCTTGCTGGGATTATAAGCCTCCGTACGGGTGTGTGCACGTACAAGCGGCGGGGGGGAATTGGCTGCAGTGGCCCGAATTGCATCGTTGCGCTGCTTAATATTCACGCGCCGCGAGAAAAGGAGGCGTTATTTGTTGACAAAGAGTAAATAGGCCCAATGGGATTTTAACGAAGGACGCTGGGCCACTTGTGGCAATCCGAAGCAGCGAGTGAAAGGCCGCCCTTAACTCGAGCCCGCGCGGATAAAAACGCGAGGCTGCGCGAAATTGACGTGAGATGAAAGCTGCGTCGAGCCCTGAGCTAATGAAACTTAAGCCAGAATGTTTCCCCGCAAAGTCCAAAATTAAACCACGCTGGACAAAAGGAAATTATCTTTTTTTTTTCCAATTCTTCTTATTTTTTTTTTCTCTTTTCTTTCGTTTTGCAGTGACAATAGAAGTCTCGTAATTAACCTCTCGCGATTCGAACTATCGCCAGACTCACCAATCGCTCGTCGTCGTTCCTGCAGCCGGGCGAGAAGCGGAACTTGTCCTCGCGGCCCGGCGGCTGGGGGGCCCCGTTGCCCAGGGCGGGGGGCGAGGCGTACTCCGCGGGCGCGGGCACGGGCCCCGTCTCCGGGAAGAAGACGTTCTCCTTGCTGTCGGCGGCGTTCAGGAGTCGGCGCAGCTTCGCCTGGAGCTGCTCGGGCCCGGGGCTGCCGAGGCTCGCGGGGCCCGAGCGCCGCTGCGGCACCGGCACCAGCCGCGGGCTCTTCGGGGGCAGCGCTGCTGGAACAGAAAAAAAAGTCAGTGGCTCGCCATTATTCGTTTGCGCTTTAGGGCGGGGCGGCTCAAGGACCGGCCGGTCCTTCCTGACCTTGTGCCGCGGCGGTTGGATCGTGGATGAACATGACTAGTTGCAGACGCGCGTATGGCTGTTAATCCTATGAGTTTACTCCGCAAAGTGTCTTTATACGCACCGATATACACGCGGGGAAGACTTCATTTACATGCTTTACGTAGATACGTGTGTTGAGCGCGAAAGGAGAAAGCAGGATCTTCCTTATTATTGCACTGTCACCGTGGTTGTTGTGTTATTGTTATTGTATAATTGTTATTATTGTTATTTTTTTAAGGAGATATATCAACCATGTTTTTACATGCCGTTGGGTTGAATAAAACATTTGCATTTCATTTTCGCAAAGTATCATTTGGGTGTGCGACATTTACATCTCCCGATCTACGTGACCGTACTTGTTTTACATAATAAAGAAAAACTATAAAAATGTATTCCATGAATGGCCACAAAAGTTTATATATACAAACACATAAATTTAATTGTTGTTTCTTTTATAACAAATCATAAAAATGTTTTACTGTACACGTATACATGTAGGAGTTTCAGATCCTTCTTAACTAACTTATTTATGTTAATTTTCATTGACTCGAATACTTTTCAAAACTAATTAAAATTTAAATATTTTCTTATGTTCCTCTTAAATTCATACTAGATTACCGTGTATGTACAAAAATAGCGAGGATAGATAAAATATTGATGTCTAATAACTTGATGTCACGTATACATTTTAAATGGATAGAGGCTAAATATATACACTGTAGTCCTTTTCTATATTTAAATGTGCCGCACGTCGAATCTACTACTAAAAAACAATGTACCAACAGCTTCCTTTTATTGGGCTTGATACTTTCGATTAAACACACGTGAAGTGGAAAGATTGAAAGATTCGCGAGAAAGTGGATGATGTCAGATCTAAATAAATTTTGCGAAGGCGAAACTTTCCATCGGAATAAATAGCTCAAATTAACTTTTGGGCACGCCGTTTTATACGCGCTTTAATACTCCCGGTATAATTTCACACTAACGATTATTAATCGGCATAATCGCCAAATTAATCCAAGTCGCTTTCGGCGGCAGCCGAGTGAGTTTCGAATTCAAATCGAATTAAGGCACAACTCGGTGGAGCGCCCTTAACGCGCGCGCACACAGGGCGCCTACGTGACTTTTATAAGGAAAAACGAAAGAGCGAAAGTACACGTCGTTCGCGCTCTAGTGGTCGGGAGGTTTATAGCCCAGAAAATCCATACCATTTCAATTCCCCCAAGTTTCGTAACACTTTCTGAGCATCCTCCGATATATATATACATATATATATTAAAACCGCTTAAATTACTCGCAAAAAAAAGGCTTACACGTGCGCGTGTACACGTAGCCAGTGGATCTGGCTCGCCGCTGCATGTATTGATCAATATTTATCGAGTGGAGCAGTAGAAGTGGGCTCGCGTGGGCGGCGCGGGCCGAGAAAATAAACGCGCCGCGTGCAAACTGCCGCGTGCCTTCCGCCGGTCAGGGCATAATTGAAAAAGAAAAAAAAAAACGAAAACGGTACAAACGATATATATTCACTTTTCTCTTTTCGCGCGGCGAATGCCTAAAAAGTGTTACGGCGATTTCCTCGCGAGCCGCTCGGGCCGCGTCTCCTCGAAGCCACGGGACTGCATTATGTGCCGGCCGGGGGCCTCCTCGCGCTATACTCACGCCTGTCGTTGTCGTGGCAGGTGGCCCAGCAGCAGGGCGCCTGGACCGCCTGGGCCATGGCGCCGCAGGCCGGCTCCTGGGCGCACTTGCGCAGGAGCCGGGGCGGGGCCCCGGGCGCCGTCACCTGGGACACCTGCAGGTGCCCGCTGTTCTTCAGCTCCTGCTTCCGGTCCAGCACCGTCTCGCTCTTCACGTAGAAGGCCTTCGACTCCTGGAGCAGCTCGACGGCGCTCTTGCGCTTGCCTGGGGACGAAGCACACATTATGTATACACATGTATGTGTATAGGAGGAGTCGGTCGGTCGAGATGGCGATATTCCGATAGCCGGCAATTGTGACCGATTGCGCGGCTGCATTTTGCGGAAGCTCCTTCCGCGCGGATATTTACGGCCCTCGTTCTCGTTTCCCCGCGCGGCGCACTACTCCGCCATTTGTCTGTTTCCAAAGGAATATTTATCTGCCGGTGGCATCGCGCGGCGAGCGGATTCAATTCCGTGAAAGACTCGGGGAATCGTGTCGAGCGGGAGAAATCTATCTTCCTTAAGAGCTTCCTTATTACTTGGAGATTTTGTAATCCTAATTTATTTAAATGATGAGATAATGCATTATCGTCTTTGTCGAGAAGCGTTAGTTTTAAGCGCGCGCGGAACAACTGCTCTGTCATAACAACTCATTCGAATTAGGTTTACAATTATATGATTCAGTTTATTATATCGTTTGCGAGGTGAGTAATTAAGCTACGGTTTGTACAGAGCATCATCACGTGCCTGAGTAATCTTAACATATCAAAGTATTTCGACAAAGGAATTTCTTCTCTTGCACTTTTGCGAAACGTTAGTACGTTGATATCATGCGAGAGAAATTGAAACCGTAAAAATTCGAAATTACTTCGGTCTGGTAAATTTTGAGTAAGTTAAGTGTTTCAAAAAACATTATACGACCTTGGACAATACAAGGATTGTCAGAAACTGGAATGAATATACATAACAGACTATGCGCGGGTATATGTTTCAATTTTTAGGAATTCTCGTATCTTTTACGATAATTTAGACCGAGAACTCAAGGCAATAGTTTATTGCCCAAGAATGCATAATGTTTTAACGGTGGGAACAGTGTGGCTTGGAGTCTACATTATTTAACGAAAGAACAAGAAGCGTCATTGGAATATTGTTCATTGTTTCACTTTCACAATATAATAAAGCAAATTACCGGGGCTCAGGAGTGCTTGACCGCACCTACGTAACGCTTGTGTCGTACTAGAACAAGGCTATAATAATTCTAAATAATGACGGATAAAAAGCCAAGGACCCAATGTATCGCACCGCGAGTAATAAAGAATCCAATTTCGCGAAAGACGGCCACTCGAGGCTCTCCATATAACTCACGATAACGCAGGGAGTCGCGCGATTGCGAGCGACCGGCACGGCCACCCCTGTGTGCGTGCCTCTCTCCCCCCCGTGCATATATACATCTACTGCACTCGAGTACAAGTGTGCAGGACACTACTCGCAGGCCGAGCGTCGTTAGCTCGCGAGGGGCAAGGCGCTTTCGATCCTCAGGATTTGAGTCCCGCGATACCGATCGCGGAAAAGCGCGCGATCCCGGGGACGACCGGCTGCCGGCCCTCGCCGCGCGGCCATTAGCGCTCCATTAGCATATATACGGGGCGCAGTCGCGCGCGCCAACGGGACTTTTTATCGCCGCAGAAGCGCCCGGATGATATCGGACGGCGCCCGCGATTAATTAGGCCCGGCGTGACTTTTCCGTTGGCGTGCAAACATATACTATAGGTACGTATGCAATCGTAAAAAGCCCCTCCCGCCACCTCCTGCGCAATCGTGCCCTATGCTGTACATACAGATATACATCGACTCGACTTTCTCCGGACGGTTCTTTTTTTTTTTTTCCTTTTTCGTACGTACACGTAGAATCTAGGGTTGTTGTGCACGCCCGCGAATAGCAAGGATCCGTGTGTATACGCGAGGATGGTACAAAATCGGCCCGGCGAAAGAAGCCGGCACATCGAAGCGACGGCACGAGCTATATGGCAGGTGGGGGCAGCGGCGATCAGTAGTCAAAGCACGAGGCGGAGGAGCGGTTTTTTCCCCGGCGCGCGCCTCTGTGAGAACCTGCCTCCTCCTCGTCGCCGGGGGGAATGGATGTTGCGCGGGACTGACTCGGCTCTCGGGACTGTTTTATTCGCCGGTCGGCGCGCCTGACGAATGCCCGGAGCTGGCCCAACTGTTACCGCACGCCGTGCCGGGGTTGTGCGCGTGCCCGACCTACCCGATGCGCCGGTCCCCCGTCCCGCGAGCACCCGCGGAGATTGCCCGCGTACACATGCCGACGTGTAGACCTGTGGCTGATCGGCGAGCGTATATACTGCGCTCGGTGGCACGGATTCCGCAGGATCGCCCTCGACAGCAGTCTAATAATACCGGGGAACGGGGTCCGATAAGGATAATATCTACTGCCGCTGGTCCGTGATTTCGGGCAGACCTCGCGGCGTCGAGAGCAGGCGGCCCGGCCTCTCCAAGTGTATATATCGACGCGCGGGGCGTCTAAGGAAGCCCGGTTAATTGGGTGGTCTGGCAGGGCCAAGCCAAGTGGCGCTGTACGAAAGCGGCGCCTGCATCCGCCCCCGGTCTTCGAGGGCGGCTGCTGCTCGAGTGGGCCCCGCACTTCCGCCACTTCCTCTCCGCCGCGGTTTTGAGAACGAGCCCTGCCCTATCTTCCGCACACTCTCTTTTTGCAACGGGGGAAGTATTACGTGGCGAGGGGGGCCGGGCGCCCCCGGCTGAGGACGCACTTTTGGATTAGTCGTTGGACGTATAATGTTGCACCGCCGGCAATTGTTACGGCGTGTACGTGCCCGCCCGACCGCTTCGGCCATTAGACATATATATATATGCTGCTCTTCCGTGTGGTGTGTAACGTTATACGCGTACGTACATACGTGCGTGTCGAGTAACGCCTTCGGAATTACGTGTATGCATACACACGTGTCTTTTAGTAAGATTCGAGGAGGAGATAAAATATTTTGGGTACCTCGGGCCCTTTATCCCGAGAGCGCCTCCGTTAACGTCAGCTGCACCGTTGACCGTATTAGGCTATTAGCTACAAAGTATACAGCTGCGATTGAAAATTAATCTTATCCGTGAACCCTACAGGTTGCCTTTCTATACTCGGCCGGTTAAAAGGTACTTCTTTTTGTTATTCACCGGCCGGCGGAACACAATGGCGCACGGCTTCGATACAATAATGGCAGATTGTGCAGTGAAAGTATACTGGCATTCCTATGGAACCCCTCGAGGTACGCGGGGGGCAGGTGTATCTTGCACGGCTTCCGAGCCAAATCCCTATGTATAAAGTATCAGACTAGCTTTAACGAGATAACTTACTCTATTAAAATTACAAAAAAAAAACTTTCAAATACACCAGGCGCTCGATGTGCTTGTAAAAAAGATCGTTATGTATATATTCTTTCGGACATTCAATGTTGCTGCCTCTCGATCCATAAATCTTTCTGGTGGTTCGCGCGCTCAAGTTTAAAAATAAAAAAAAAACCGGCGATAAATAATTTAGTGCGAGGATAATTTAAAAACATAATGCGCGCATGCGCCGCGAGTGTAACGCTCTTTTTATATACACCCTGCAAATTATACAAAGTCTGTAACTGCGGCGTGACGGTTTAATTGCATATTCGTCACGAGCGAGTGAGCTTAACGGAAAATTTTTCGCATAAATCAGCCGCGCCGCCCGTTATACACGTGGCGCAACAACATCTGCTCTCGATGCTCTATCAAAGTCCAGGGCACAAAAATATAATCAGCCGCGATACAGGTGATCGTCCCCTCGCCCATATAACGCGCGCCGCGCGTGTTTACGTCGGATTCGCTCCAAATTGAAGGAAAAATGATCGACCGTGACTAATAAAAAGAAGCACTAACGCGAAGATGATAACGAAAGATGCGCCCAGCAAATTGCAACGGAGCTCGCGCGATAGATTACAGGCGGCCCGTATAATCATGCATATACCCAGGGCGCGGCTCTAGTTGATATACAACCTCGTTAGCTATATTACGATCCCCACCGGGGCATAAACTTTCCCAACAGGTCCTTTTTTCCCCAGGCTTACCCTACATCGACGGAGCTTGACAAGGCACCGATATTTAGACTTAATCGGCAAGTCGGAGTGCCGGAACTACGCCCGGAACGGGAAAATCGCGCCTGCGACAAAGGCTGAAAGGCACGCGACACTCGGCTGAGGAACACTTGGCGGTCGAGCACTCGAGGGCCCGGGATATTAGCGCGGCGCCAGCCCCTCGAGTACAAAATTCGATCAGCGCGCCGCGACCTAAAAAACACGGGAGGCGGCACGGACAGCCACCCCCGGGACATAAAAGGGCACCGCGCGCCTGCCACTCCGCCCCGAAAATATTGACGGGAGCCGACCCACATTTGACGCTAAGCGGTTGCTCGCCACTTTCATCGCGGCCTACATGTAATATAGTTTGGGGTGTGTATCAAGGGCCTTTTTGCATGGGCAAATTTTGGCTTGCAATTTTCTTTTCTAGTGGCTGGCCTAGATCGTCTTAATAGTTTGAAAGGGTTTCTGGCCAGTTTATTGGCATAATGAAATCGTTCCGTAAGTTCCCACGCTTGTTTAAACAAAAATTGCAAGTAAATGACCGCGCGGTTGCCCGTCAGCCGGATGAAAATGTATCTTCCCACAGGATGTATACCTCTCATCAAGCGTGTTTACATTAACGTTCATTAAATAACCAAATACCGCTTTACTGCTTCGGCCGATCCAGCAAATATTTCCTCGCAAAGTTTATTCCACGCGAGAAAGACGTCCCTTGCGATCCTCCTCGCGAGTCCATAAATTTCAATGCGAAACACACTTGAGAAATAAAAAGGAAGGCACGGCTCTGCATGCGCCCGTAAAGAGCGCCCACGAGTCTCGGGCGAGGCTCATCGATCTCGGGGTTGCAGGAGGCTCCGGGTCTTATGAAGGCATGAATCGTTGCGCCAACGCCGAGATGGAATCGCGCCGGTTATTGTCTCGGGCCGCGGCGGCCGTACGGCTCGCTGCCCCCTCGCTTTCCTTCGGAGGATCCGCGACTGCTGCGAAACGCTCCTCTTTCCTTTATTTTTTTCTTTCCCTTTCTTCGCGAGCGGAGGCGAAGGCGACGTACACTTTTTTTGCGCCCGTCAGACGGTTGAGCGCGCGCTCTTCGGCCGCGTTTCAATGAAACGCTTCTTTTTACTTTTTTCCTCTTTTTATCGCGCGGTCCGCTCGTCTGGGTCGCGGAGGGGACGCGCCCACCACGACCGTGTTGCTATGCCAAAAGATGGGCCGGGCATAACTGCGCCTACTGGTCGTGTATAAATCATCTCGAGTGTTCGGTCGTAAAAACGTGATATTCGAACGGCATGAGGAGAAGACACCCTTCTTCTTATACCGAAGCCAGTGTTTACACGGTCGGAGACATGGATATTGGAGAAATTTTCAATCGAGCCATAGAGACGTGTCAATGACTCGGAGAATGATTCATTTTTCCAACTTTCTTTTAGATATGCAACAGTAATCTGGGTGCCGCGAGTATAAACTATATTGGTGAGACCGTTATCGGCAGCTTCCATACTTAGAACGTTATAAATCGGTCGTTAACCGCCTTAAGCGCGATGGTCTTAGCGGGAGAGCCAAATATTAATAGGTATTCAAATTTGAAATAATACACGGCCTCTGAGGATTATCAGATCAAGAAATGCTTCCGCGCGATTATTTCCCCGGTAAAGAATGCAAATATATCTATTTCTTATTCTGTTATATATACATATAATCTCGATATAATCTCGCGGAATTATCGTGTAGCGGATAAAATTAGTTCCATAGTAGCCGCAATAGTACTACAGCGCCGCCGAACTTTCCGCGAAGGTATATATAATTAATTAAGCGAACACGCGGCTAAAGAAGAATTAGGAAAAGCTCGGGGCTATAACCAAAGCGCTCAAAGAGCCCGACCGCGAAGCAGGGCAGCCCCGCTAAAATCCCCGGTTAAGCTATGTAAACTTATGTAAACTCCTCCGCTCAGACGGCCGTAACAAGAAGCCTTTAGATCCTCGCGGGGAAGCGGCGCCGATAGTTAGAAGGAGGCCAGGCGCCCGTTCCCATACCTCGCGCGCACACAGGGATCGATTGTATTTTTACACGCCCCCGGGCTGCCGCGGGGCAAAAAGAAAAAACGGCTCGTTACATAAAGGAGAGGCGGGGACGCGCCGTCGCCTGGGTCCCCCGGACACGAGGACCCGCGCCATAGATCTCCCCTGGCACGCGTGCACGTGTACACGCCCGCGTGTATATATACCTATACGTGCCCCGCGCGCTCTATTTTAACAGCTGCTTTAATTATCGCGCGTATACGTATCCGCCGGCTCCTCTCCCCCCCCCCCCACACCGTTCAAATCCACTTTTCGCTCCTCCTCATTCCTCGGCTCTCCTTCCTTCGGCGCTTGTAATGCATTTGTCTATATACTCCACGTGCGCGCAGGGGGGATTTCTTTTTACGGAGCCGCCGCTGCCCCGGCTCTTCCGCGTTGCTCGAGTATAAGGGAGTGAAAAGAAAAACAACGAGTGAGCTCCGCGGGATATTATCGCCCCGACGTCTTGTTATTGTTAATTACAAGGCAGGGCTGTTTCCTCGGTGAGGGCAATCGCTCCCCCCTGCGCGGACTGTGTATATATAGGTACACACACACGCGCGCGCGCACTGGGTGAGACGAAAATCGAACAAAAAATAAAATACGTGGCTTCGAGAGAGGTAATTGGTGCTCTTTTTTCAATAACTCTATAACGTACGCGTATGTTTGCAGCTATGGCTATTTCCAGACTTTTTCTTTTTCTTTGGTGAGCATAGCGCAGGGGCCCGGGTTTTTCCAAGTAATTAGTAAGGATCCTGCTAATTGTGTGAAGAGTTCGAATTGCAGCTTGTACTATTAATTTTCTACTTAGCGAGGTATAATTTCATTCAGTGGTAAAAAGAAACTCGCGGTATTTATAAAGCCCCCCTGGATTATGCAACTGGTTTGAACGCGGGTCACTTTGTTATTTTTATTAACAGAAAATCCTCGCTTTTACATGGACATTAGAATTTTTATCCTCGCGTGTAGCATAAAGTATCTTTAATATAAAACGCGCAACAGAGTTGATATCGTTTTTTATATCGAGGACTCGCAGCCGACACTGTTGTGCGAAGTGGTACCGAGATAAGATTGCCGATAAGAAAATGTTAAATTTCTTTTCAAAACGCGAGACGATAATGCATTTATCAGGGTAACGTTAGCCTCGTGTTGACACGCGTGTATTTTAGACTTAAAGCCGCCTACCGCAGCTCGGGAAGCCCCGCGAGCTCGAAACACGACCTAGGGCCGTCCCGAAAAACTGCGATCGTCGCTGCCGGAGGCAGAAAAGCCAGGTATATAGCCTCCTTTTTCCCCGGCAGAGGCGCGCGTTACTTAATTTCCACGAGGTCGTCGCGCGAGAAACCGGTTCTCGAAGGAAAGAAAAAAAAACGGAGCGCCACGTATGTAAGAAGCAGGCCACGATATACACACAGACTTACCGACGTGGTCGACGTGGTGGGCCCGGTGGTGGGTGCGCAGGGCGTAGGGGGCCGGGGCCGCGTGGGCCGCGACCGGCTGCTGCATCTCCCAGTAGCCGCGGCTCTGCGCGAAGCTCGGGCTGCCGAGGGCCGCGGGGGCGGCGGCGGCCGCCGCGGGCACGGCGCCGCCCGGGCCGTAGCGCTGCGGCTGGCCCGCCGAGGTCTGCTGCTTGCAGGGGAGCCGCGCCATCGCGGTCATCATCTTACTTGCGGAGTGTCGGCCCCTGTGGCCGGCTCACTCGGCCTGCCTGCGGCCGCGGCTCGAGACTTTGTTGCGCCGACGCCTCATCCCCATAGGCCGTGGACCTGCAACAGGGGGGGAGGGGTGTACGTGAGCCCAGAGGTTATAGACGTTGCCGGGTGTACGTGTGAGCCGCTCGTCTCGCGGGGAGGTATTTTTCGGGGGGAGGCGAGACGTGCTCGTCTCCTCGGAGCGCCCGTCGCCTTTGTGCACATTCAGGAAGTGCGCGCGCGCGCAGACTCTCGCGGCCAAAGTAACGAGAGTGCCTGTCATTACGGCCTTAAGAGGTACGACTACGCCATTTTCGGAGGCGTTCGTCACGTATCTGCGTCGTCGTTAACTAATTCTGATATTTACGGCCCGCGGCGCAGGGAGAAAAAATGCCAACAAATTCTAATGCGCCTGTAACGCGTAATATTACGCTGCATGCTCGAGACCATAAAGATAATGAGATTGTGTTTTAGGATCTTATGTGCTTTTTCTCACTGGTGTAATGTTTTATCGAGCCGAATAATGAAGATCTGCGTAATTAAGCGAGTAATTAAGCATACCTTAATAAAAAGATTAATACTGTTACAAGATTCAGGTTAATTATAATATTTGTTGCATACTGCATCCGGCGCACGCTTGAATTTATACATATATATATATATATATATAACACTCGAATAATAAGATATTATATCTATATTTAGAACCAGAGCTATACTTTATTTATCGGGCTGAAATATGGTTATTTTAAGCGGATTGAATAATGTTGCGCACAATGACGATTAAAGGATAATTTTTTACCTTAATTTGACGTGCCGTTAAATAATTTATTATTGACGTAAGCATTTGTGTTTGTCTTGTAATTAGTATCCAAGCGCTATACAGGGGGTATCTGTTTTCAGGATATAACTTAACGACTTTCATTAGAGGCTATTAAAAGTGAGACATATTAAACGGTAATAAATGCTGGCCGAATTGAGACAATAAGGGATTCATTAATCGTTCCCATATATAAGACACTTTCCCCCAACTGTATAACTCGTCAAGCTAATTGAAGCCGATCAATGCCATTTTTATTGCCCGCGGTAATGAAAAATCCATACCTTTCAATCGAGATAAGCACTTTTCTGCCTTGCTCTCGCTCGGCCGTATATCTTTTTACAAAGCGCACCGCAGGCGCCAGAGATTGATTTAAACAAAATCCTCAAGTAGAATAATTACCCCGCGAGCTCGAACCGTACCTGGCACGTAATCAGTACGCGCGTGCGTCACGGAGGCGCACCGACTCGTAAATCGCACTGTAATTCCCTCAAACTAGCCCCGGTCCAGTGGCCGCGACCTCCCGTATGGGAGAAAAAAGCGGAGGCCATTTTTCACGGCAGTAAAATCGCCCGCCGCCGGGTTCCTCGGTCCTCGAGCGAAACGTGCCGCCGCGGCCCGGGGGCCCGGCACGAGCCCATTAGCCCAAGGGCCGCCCACTATCGCACCTGCGAGATAGCGGCGTCAATTAGACTGCCTAGTAAATCGGGTGGGCGTGCGCGCGATAGTTTCGGCGGCGCGCACTTTCCCTCCGGCCGTGGGCTCGGGGGGCCGGCGTCCGGCCGGAATGCCCGGAGCGCCGGCCCGAGAGAGGCGGGAATCGTTGCTCCCTGACGTGTCGTCGTGCGCTCGTAAAGAGATCGCCGCGCGCCGCTTTCTCTCATCCTCTCGCCGAGTGCACCGGAGATGATCCGCTCGGGGGGCCACGCGCGCGTGTGTATAGGGATCGATAGGGCGGCCGAACGGGAGAAGTCCGATATCGGGATATTTTTAGCCGCACACTCGAAGGCTGCGAGCGCGCGCGTGTGTGTGTCGAGTGGAGGATGCCGGGACGAGACTGCACGACACACCCGCGGGGGAAAGGGCGAATGGGGACAGTGACTCGAGTCGGGCGGCCGCTGCCGTCGCCGCAAGGAAACCATAATTATCGAGAGCAAGCGCGAGCCATCACTTTTGAAAGTTCCCCGGCCTCGGGTCCTCCGACCTCGCCGACTTCGCCCTGGAAAACCAGGCCTCGCACGAACCTTTTTCTCCGTTTTCGGTATCGATTTGTCCACCTTGTTTCTTCAAAGCGCTTTTTTCTGCCCTACTGGAATACCCGATTTGCTTTCTTATTTTCTAACCCGGCGAAATTGTGCAAGCCCGATTAACCACCTGTTTTTTTATGGAAACTTACGACTATTACAATTTATTTATCCTTCTGTATCGGAGACTCTGTTCCTCTGGTTATTGAATTCTTTGGACTAATATAATTGGTTCAATATCATATATTGATAAAAAATAAAATCGATATTATGTCCTAATACAATATTACTTAATAATTTAATTAAAATAGTTGAAAGGGAACAGGGATGTACAAGTTCACCAATATAGGAATTTTGTGCAATCGCAGTTGGATATTGAAACGATATTTATAATTTATTGGTCAACTCTACCTTTTAGCGAGGTACTGAAGATTATTTTGGAAGTTTCGAAAATTTCATTTGATCTTTCGAGATCGCGGTATCTCTTATACTTTTAAATATCGATTGGAGGTCGAGCCAACTGAGCCAACCATATATATAATTTATATTTTGAGAACTAATATTAAAGCTCCCTTTAAAAAGGACAGGCTTTATTGAGACAGTGTAATTTTGCCTTGTAGGCCACCGCTCATTAAACTGACAAATTATAGCCGAGGAAGCGATGGACCTAAAATTGGTGGGTAGTTACGGCAGCTGACAGTGTCCGTACATATACACACCTCTCCGCGAGTGCATTATATATACGAAAAGACACGTGGAGTTTGCTAGAGTTTTTCCGTATAATGCTAATCAGGTGCGCACGTGCCGACAGTTCACCGGTGCATTAAAGTACTCGATAACCATCGAGTTACGGCCATGCAAAGAGTACCTTTGATCCTCTTGTAAATAGATTCTACTACAAAACCAATTTCCCCCTATTACTAATCAACGCGAGTGACAGTCGTCTATATACACGCGCCTAGAAACGTAGAGCTCATTAAACCGTTAACTCGACAACGCCCTAGCACTCGACTCGTTAAAAAGCGTCTAGGCAATTGTTCTCGTCCATTACACGCGGGGACGGTTTCTTCGCTCCGAGAGAGAGAGCCGAAGAGTGAGCTATCTCGCGACCAATAAGCGCGAAACAATCATCACGACAGTTTGACAAAATAGAGGGTGTCGGCGACGCGCCGACTAACTCCCTTTCGTGAGCGGCGTCGAAAAACGACGTCGTGAGAGCCCTCGCAAGAAGCCGGAGAGAAGCTGGGGCAGGGGGGCCAAGTTTCATGGAGATAAAAAACAATCAAGAAGGCGGCGGCGAGGCCAGCGACGCGAGAGTAAAAGAGCCGGGCGCGCAAAAAGAAACAGGTAATCAGGGGCAGAGGAGCTAAACGGTATATAGGCGCGCGCGTGTGTGCGAGCACGCCCGAGGTGGACACAAAAAAAAAGAGAGGAAACCGAGGCGAGAGAGACACGCGCGTGCGGCTCCGCCGACGTCGTCCTCGATGAACGGGACACGGTATATATGTGTATATATACTGGGTGTCCGATGGGCCCGTGTCACGCGGCTGCCCGATTTCTGCGAAAACGCGCGGTCCGCAGTTGGCCACCGCGCTGTGCTGCTTGGGGCTGGGACGGCGCGCGAGTTCGACGCACGCGATTCACTCCCGCGGTGGTAATTACGCCAATTGCAACGTCGGAGTCGCGGGCAAACTGTGCTACGAGCCGCGTTACGGTTCTAATGGTGATCCCGGCAACAGTAAACATCGACTGCGGTTGATGCGCTGCTCTATATATATATATATACTCACATCCTGTCCTTTCCGCAGACGCGTAACAGCGTATTACGTACGCGATTGTCCTCTCACGGTTTCGTTCTTCTATCTGCGCGAGAATTACGAATTATTGAAGCTAGTAATCAAGTTAATAAGTTATTGCAAATAGAGTATATTCATTGTGAAACTATGTTCTTGTTTAATAGCCTTCAATCTGAGGCGGTTCGACGGTTCACGGTCACGTCTATTATTTATACCGTTCTTTTCAAATTCGAATGAGGTTGCGATTAGATTTTTAAGAAAATTACTTAAATTATTTTTCACTTTTCTTTGATCTCGATTTACTTTGTGACTCAGCAAGAACTAAAGTTCACTGAATAAGTATAAACGATCTTGAGTACCCTATTAGATTTTTCTAATTCTCCTTCTGTTCCAGATTTCATGCCGATGTCCAATATAGTGATAAAATTTTGATTAGTATAATAATTATACGTCAAAAAAAAATGTTTACTGGGTCACGACATTAGAGAGAAAATTAGTTTCCTAGGCGAGATAAGTTAATGTAGGACAATACGTACATAATGTCAAATAAGTGGCAACATCAGAGAGGAGATAATTTGAAAGTGTTATCTTTTGGTTGTTATCTTACTTCTAAAATTTCTCATGATATCACAGGATATAATTACTTTTTTCAATGCTACAAGGGTTCAGTGATTTACTAAAGATAAAGAGTTGAAATAATATCGGATAGATATCATTTATCGGTCAGTCTTTAAGATAATGAAAATTATACGTTACAATCTCAATCCTATAAAAGTCCCTACATAAAATTGAGTACATAATACAAACTAGACACATACAAACTTTACTTAAGTTGCTGAATTGCCGAGACTCGAAGCAGCGGATTCAAAACCACAGACATTTATATTGACAGTCCATTTTCGGCATTTTATTACCGCGCGGGGGGAATTCCTCGTGGCCTCCCATCAAAAAAGGAGCTGCGAGCCCGTACAAAATACCAAAAAACCATCTCGCGCGTGCTCCGTAAAAGTATTAGCGGTCCGCCGAATCTGACTACACATCATTCCTAACACAAAGCTTGTCGCACTGGCGGCTTCTGTTGCAAAGCCCGGAGGAACTAGTCGAATCGCGCCAGTCGGCAACGAGGAGTTTCGCGAGCTGCCTACATAACTGACGGCCGCGCGCAATGGCAACGACCCCGCCTCCGATTTTTTTTCGCACTGACCGCAAAGGGGCCGGTGCGTTGGCGCGCGAGACACGCGCGGGGGCCGGTACACACGGGAGTGCGGGGTTCGGGGCAGTGGGCGGCGACGAGGACGGCGGCGGGGCACCGGAAGCCGCCTATATCGAGTTCGCGGTCTCGAGTGCAGCGGGCCGCCGGGTGCAATTGGCAAGGCCGCCGCTGGAATATGCGCCGACGGGGCACCTCGCCGCTCGGGATTCTCGGAAGCCGGGGGGGCCGTCCTCCTCCCGGGGAAGCCGCGCGGCCCCAGGGTGCCCGATAATAAAATCCCCGCGCACACAGAGACGGGGCCGCGCGAGGAAGGAGCGCCTGTTGACGCGCTAGCCGCCTCCGCCCCAGGGCAGCCGGTTTCGCGCGAGCTCGTACAGTGGCCGGGGCTGATTGTTGCCCGGCCCCCGCAGTCAATCGCGCTTCCGGCTCTCGGCCGTTTATAAGTCACTCTTTACAGGCCCCAACAGCGTGGACGCGTGTCCCGCGTAAACCGCCGGTCCGCGCGATACAACTCAGCGACACGCACTCGAGAAGGAGACAGCTGCCATTCGGCTCGGACGCATACACTCAGCCGGCGAGCTTACCTGCATGGCACAACTGCCCGGTATTCCCACGCAAGCTCGGGTGGGCGCGAGAGATCCGGCGCCTCGGGCGGGCCGCGCGCGACTGCGCCGCAGGTGAGGAAAAGCCCGCGGCGGCGGCGGCGGCGGCGGCGGCTGCGGCCCCACTCGAGCGTCGCGCCCCCGCCGTTGCGCCACGTCGCACGCGCCCGCCCCGGGGGTGGGGGGCACCCGCCGCCAAGTGCAGGCGCGCGTGCACTTGGCTGCGGGCGCGCTAATTGAGGCCCTTAGGTGCGCCCGGGCGGCGTTTCGCGGGGCGGGCGCGTGTGCGCCATGCGGGTCTCCGGGGGAGTGTGTCGCCCGGCGGCCCCGTTTTGTTGTCCAGGCCGAGTAGCCTGGCGCCGGACGCGCGGATCGATACACCCCGGGGGCCGGGGCTTTTTTCCCGGCGCGGCGCCGCCCCGCGAGCCGTGTCGCAAAAAGCCCCGCCGAGGAAGCGCTGGTTATCATCGGGCCGCGCCTCCCCCTCTCCCTTTCTCGCTCTTTCTCTCTGTCTCTGGCCCGAGAAAGAGAGATTGCGCAACACTTTTACCGACGACGACGTGCAATTGCAGCCTCTTTCTCACTTTACGAGCGGGCGCTTCGCGTCGGCGGCCTCCTAGCCGGCCGGATGATTACACGGGGCGGCGCGCGACCGAGCGAACACCCCGTACGCCAGGACCAGAGAGGAGCGCCGTTGCGCGCGTAAAAATAAATTTCTTCCAACAGTTGCATTAACGCCGAATTGAGTGCGCATCCTTTGAGGATTTCACTGAAACGTCCACTGGAAACCGCAACCATTTTTCGAAAATTTACATTTATTCTAATGAAAAAATGCCAAGCAAATTCTGACCGTTGGCTCAACGCACGCTGTGCGAATTACCTATCATATTTAAAGTTTTAAAGATAATGGCTTTTTATCCGTACAGTTTGATAGAGTTATACATTCATATATTACCTATGATACATAATTTCTTAAACTTGTTTTATCAAAGTTACTTCTTCAAGTTAGTTTTAGACAATTCTGTGGAACAAAGCCCAAGAAACGGTTGAAATCTTTGTCACACATTACAGAGTAAAGCGGTGAACTTTGTTAACTAAAATTTGTTTCATGCAATGTGACACCGATCTAGCTTTTACCAAATTTGGACGATATTAACCTATTTTTCCGCAGGTGTCGTTGCTTCGCGTCGTCCTCCGCGAGATCGGGTAATTAGAGAAATTACGTGACGCGCGCAGAAGTTGCGAGAAAATTGTAATGGGCTGAGGGATAAGAAGGATAGCGGCTTCCGCTGCGCCGCGCAAGCGACAAAGTGGCCAGTAGGTTTGTCCAAAGCAAAAATAATGTCCGCCGTGGCGCGGACACTCGCCGGCTAACTCGCTAACAAGTGCCGCCTGCGCTCGTTTTCGCTCCGCGACTCTTACCGGCGAAGAAGTTACGTATTCGCCTCGTTTCACAGTGCCATTGCGCTTTCGGCAGTTATAGCCCGGCTGTTTCGTCGTCGCGCGATAACGTTGAGCATTATCCCCACCGCTCGGGTAAGACATCAACGGCGCATCTACATGTAGATACATCCGCCGATCGTCGGCGAATATATATCGTGCGATCGGGACCGCTTGCGAGCCTCTTTTTAGAAAGCGCGCACGGACTTTACCGTGGATGTATATATATGCACGGCGAGCGATGGCCGAGCGATCCGTTCCCACGTGCGGGTTTATTGTCTCAAACTCGAGATGGCCGCATTATTATAGAAAGTTCCCCCGGCGGCCGCGTAGTCGGCCGCGAGAGAGCCGTTTTAAGGAGTCCCGCGGGAGAAAAGGAGCCGCGAATCCCTGCAGTCCGATATCGCCTAAGAGCCTCTTAATCCCCGAATAATTCTCGCGGGAATTGCCAACCGCCGGCTCTGCCCCATACGTCCGCCGTATAATTGGGTGAAACTTCGCGCAGCCAATGCGCCGGGCAAAAGGAAAAAAGAGCAACCGCTCGAGACGGCCGCGACTAACGAGCCGGAAAGCGCGTCGGCTAGCCAGCTGGCCCCCGACCCATATACTTCCCCCGCCGCGAAATCCCGCTCCGAAATCCGCACGCCTACCACTAGGTGCATGCCGAGGTGGAAGCTGCGCACGTATATCCGCGGGGGGACGATGCACCCGGCCGGGAAGTCGTAGCGCCGCGCGATGCCTGATTGTTATCTCGGGGAGTTACCGCGGAGAGGATTCCCCCCCTATCCGAGGTGCTCCGATCCCCGCGGGTATAATCCAGTGCGCCTCGAGCTGCTGCCGGGACCTTCATCGCGTGCGAAGGATAACGGACCAGAGGCGCGCCCACGTAGGTGTATCGACGTTTATTTTCTTTTTTTTTTTTTGGCGGATGAATAAATTAATGATGCCTGGCTTTTATACCGGAAACTGCCCGATTCCACGGAGCTTCACTGTCTTTCTCCGCGGACTACATAAAGCTTTCACTGCATTAATATGGCGATTATGCGGGGATTATTGAAATGAGACAATTTTTTACATTGGAAGCCGAGATTTGAATATTATACAAATACATCGCGCAGCATAAAAATATCGTTTTGTTTAAAAACCCACAACCGCACGCATGCGTTAAGGTACAATTTCATCTCTTTTCTGATAAGGTCAACAATGTACCCACCAAAGTCAAAAGCCAATAGGGCGTAATGACTTATAATAGCCATTGGATACTATCAGAAACTCCGCGGCATTGTTTCAATCCTTTACTCAAAGTATAAAGAGAAATGTGTATGCGCAGTACTCACTGACCCGTATTATAATACAGCAATTTGATAATAAATCTCTTTCTGTATTAATACTATTATTGTTATTAAAAAGCTTATTCGCAAATGTTTACAAAGTTTAACAAAACACTAGTGTAAAAAGATAGCTTATAACATTGCACAATTGTAACATTCGAGCGGACGATATAAATATTTGCAATAATAGCACACTGTACATAATGTCATGAGCGTCCACAAATTGTCTAGAGTAATTTACAAATAATATCAGAATAATATTATTACAAATAATGTTCGAAATATACACTCAAATCACTCTATCTGCTAAGCCGTCACCAATACTGTGCATGTATCGCACAGATATCATACATTATAACATCGAAGCAAAACATGCGCATTTCTATCGGTTATATTGCACACGAGTCACTGCTTTTTTTAAAACTGTCAATAATTTTTTAACCCAACTGCAATACCCCCGCGTGACGAATATTATCCGAATCGACAGTTTTATCTCGTTCGTTGGCGCGGGCGGTTGCGTAAGCCCAGTGAGCAGGGCTCGGTGCAGGTATACCTGTATGCGCTACACATACATCCGGAGCGCGGTGCATTTCGCCAAGCGCCTAATTTGTCCACAATAGTCCAACATAGATATATTGGCATTCGATCCCCGAGAGACTCGCGCCAGCATTATACAGCGGTCCAGCGCGCCGCGAACCCACAAGACACACACGCGTGGAGGAAATTGGCAAGCTCGGGCAGGGCTGCACAGGCGCCGAGACGGAGAAATGGCTCCGGACGTCCGATGAAAACAATCATCGGCCGCGCGAGGACAACAAAGCCCCGCGGAAGGGAGGAAAGGACGGCGGATATAACAGGTCTCGGGGAGGCGCGGCCGTCAGCCGTCTCCGGCCTCCCGTCGCTTTCCACCGGGGCTCGGGTTTCGCGGCCGCGACCTTGGGCGCCCGGAAGCTCCGAGCCCGTCGGCGTATCGACTTGCCGTCTCGCGGACGGCGTTTCCGCGACTCTCCCCGCCCTTGACTCTGACCCCCGCGGCACACGCGTATAGGCTTACCTGCGTCTGCGGCACGCGCCGGCAAGCGTCACCGGGCTGCGATCACCTGCAGAAGAGAGGCCCGGCCGAGGACTGACGCCGATCCCGCACCGAGAACAAAGCCGACGAGGACTATGGCCGTGCATGCACCTACTCGGACCGGCACCGACGTGAAAACCCCGGGAAAGCGGCGCGCCTCTGCTAATGCGCCCCCCTCCGGCCCTTCGCACTCCTTATTCGGCACGAGTGACGCGCAAGTAGCGCACTGCGACAGGTGATCGCCACGGACGGCGCACCGGGAGTCCGCGGCACACGCGCCCCTGCTTCCGGAAACTTTCCCGGCGCGCGCCCATTGTCTCCGGTGTTCTGGTCTAATAAGCGATATCGCCCGGACAAAAGCTCGTTGGCCGGCTCGGAAAAGCGCGCGGGCTTCTTCATTAGCGCGGGATATCGCCCGATCGCCGGATTGACTTTTCATTTTTTTTTTTCTTTTTCCTTCCTCGCGGCCATTGTCCGCCGCGGCTTTTATTTTTACGCGGCCAGCGTGGCGGCCGGCGTACATATATGTGTATCGGCCGCGCGGCCCGATCCGCATAATTCGCCACACACTGATTGTCGCCGTAATGACGCGACGCTCTGCGTGTGCATGTATATGTATCGGCCTGCGGGCCAGCAACGGTACAAGCCCGCCGACAATGGCCGAGTCGCGCGCGCCTGTGTTTAGATGCACACACTTGTGCACGGGCCGCGTCGGCCGGCCAACTGTCAAATCACGCCGGACCCATTTAATTAACGCCCGTGGGTTTTCGATTCTACACGCCCTCCATGTGTGTGCCTACACGAGTGACTCCTGCTTTCCGTGAACGTGCACACGTCTCACTGTGTGCGCAGCGTAAAAAAAGGGGGACATTTCGAAAGATCCCGAGAAAATCGCCGGGCATTGCGCGCACCGAGTCTTTCTCTATATGAAATGCTCACCGCGTGAAAGTCACGCTGATCTAACTCCCATAAGAATGCACGCGCGGGGGATAATGGAGTGTAGCCGAGAGTGTAGCTCAGGTCCAAGGTAACTCGGTATTATAGCCCAGGCTCTGCCTCCAATCGATATATAATACTCTCGCTAACGACCGTCCCGAGAATTATCAACATTCATGCATCGTTTCCGCCGAGGCCTTTTCTCCGTTCTCCGAACCCGGCGCATACACATACTTCCTCCTTTTTCCGAGCGGCGCGCACGAGCCACACGGCGACGACACGACCAACAGCCCCGTATATATAACCAAATACGTTTTGGCTTAATTGCTTGGATTATAGCCTAGCCTTTATACCTAACGGAGACATTCGTCCTCGCATTCGTCATTCGGCATGAACGATTCATGGATTCCAAACAAAGCTATATTATACGTTAATTTGGTCACAGTAGGATGAAGAACCATTTGAAAGCACGAGAACAGCGTAAAAATTGTTGGAATCAATATCGCAAAGATTCGAAAATAAGATGAATCACGGTACCAAGCGCAATAACTACTGCAGAAACGCTTGTGCAATACATATGTAATCCAAATAATGACAGTTTATTGCGCAAGAGAATATTTGTCCTCGAAAATTATACGTCGCATATATAACCCCTAAACCTATCTATAAAAGGACGATAAATAGCGAGTCGAAAATGGAGATTATTGCTCGAAGAGCGTGAGTATGGGCGCGCTGGCGTCCTCTACTACCCCCACGAGGCCGTCCGCTGCGGCGGCCATTATTCCACCCCGGCGTGCAGCTCGCAACTCGATTTCCTTGTATCCCGAGGCCGCGCTTTTTCCCGCCGGGATATCTCGCTCTATTTCGAGAGCGCGCGCCGCCACGCTTTTCTTGCGCGCTCTCGGATATCTTCGGGCGCGTTACTTTCGCGCGGGCGACGCGTCGTTTTTGCGCCCGGGCGACACTCGTTGTGAAAAGCCGCACCTGCGCCGGGCGTCCGACTTGGAAAGCGGGCCGGAGGAAGTGAAACCGCGGGATGGTGTGCTCGGGCCCCCCCCCCGGCGTCGCGAAAAAAAAAAAACAGGGAGGTCCCGATTGGCCGGCAGCGAGCGCGATAACTATTTTTTTACGGAGGCACGGCACTGGGAGAACTATTCCAGGTGGAAGACAAAGGCGTCGCGTGCGGCGTCCGCCCCCGCCTCGTGCATACCGCACGACGCC
This sequence comes from Sycophaga agraensis, assembly GCA_018906755.1. NCBI lineage: Eukaryota > Metazoa > Arthropoda > Insecta > Hymenoptera > Pteromalidae > Sycophaga > Sycophaga agraensis. The sequence continues at coordinate 3,678,529 of JACCIE010000003.1, forward strand.
GGCACATAATGCGTCCTGTAAATTTAGAACTCAAGGCGAGGCGGAGGGGGGTGGTGGAGGAAGGACTCGACGTCATGTTTCCCGGGGCGGCGGCAGCTGCGGTGCGCGCGTGCACCTACATACGTGCATGTGTACAGTGGCGGAGGGCGCGGCTCGCGCCAGGTGCTCGATTACGCTCTCGCCCGAGGTCCGCGGCTCCGCGGCGCACCGCCTCCGAATCTCACGATTCGACCGACCTTGCATTGTGATTCAATCGCACCGAGCGAAGAAAGCGTACGCGTGCGCCGGCCGCTCCTTCCTTTTTTGAACGGGCCGGCGATACGCCCTGTGTGCTCGGCTGCGCCTTCGGATTTACCGCCTCGCGGCTAATTGTCAGGAGCTCTCGTCACCCGGCTCCTTCCTATATATATATCCGGAATCGAAAGCAATCCCCGCGAGCGAGGAAACGTGACTTGTTGCTTTTTATTCCTCCCGCGGACCGATAAGCCAATCGTTTTCATTATCACGCTAATGGGCAGGAAAGCAAGAGTTAACGCGAGGGATGCAAAGCTATAGTTGTTCCTCGGGCTTTATCCGCAAGCCCGGTAACCTGAATTTCAAATCCTGAATAGCAATTGTGTCTTCACGCACATGGATCATTTATCATTTTTATCGTTGCTTTCAAGATGGAAATTGCGCACACGCAATGTATACGTGAACCCATGTATAGGTGCGCAGTTTTAAGCTATGTTTACTATACCTCACGGAAACTTTTTTATACGCCGACGGTGTACAATTTTCGAAAGGAATAATATTTTAATCGGCTTAAAGGCCTTACATTGAAACAATAACTTACGTAAATAGGTTTCAAGTATTTTCCGCAGTGCGATCTCTATAATTGACAAAAGTGACTTTGAGAGAGGAAGATTGATTCAACCTTGGCCGTAGAAAATTTGTTTCATCCACCTCTCATTCATTATTTTCATTATAATAGAATTCTTAAATTATTTCTAATTTTACTTATTCAATATTACATGATTATGTGATTTATAGCAATCTAAATGAATGTAATAAATTAGCATTCATGAAATTTAAAACTTAAGTATAGGTTCAAATTTTTATTTCGAGTGATTTAAAATGATAATGCAAACTGCAAATTAAACAAATTGACAAATAAGATGTTAAGACCCATTACAAAAAACATTTCATCAAAGATTAAAATATTATAACAATATAATTAATCCTTTTCAGTTATGTTATTAATACAGTCATTATAAGCATTATTATTCAACATATAATTATTTGCGTCATTAGTGTTCACTTAATTTCTTTCTTCCTATAAAAGTATATTCAATCAAATTTTCTTCTCCGAGTAGAAACAAAAACTGTATATTATAATTATACGAATAATTGTTTTATTGTTGTTGATTGATTCACTCTTTCTAGTTATCATATTACATTTCCAGACAATTCCAAATGCACAATTCAACAACAATTTCAAATCGTTCAATGGCGAAACATGCCCTCTGTTCTTTGTATCAATTATTTCACACGCAATAGCTGGACACTATTAAGTTACAACCCATTGTCTCACTTTAATTACCGGTATAATAATACTTTATAGAGTTTCGAAGCAAACTATTTACAATAAAGTAATTTTTTAATGACTACTCGTTCTTTAATTGTTTCGTGTATAGAAAGTAATTAACACAATGTTTTAAAGTGTTAATAAACAGTAAATATAATCTTAAAAGTATATAATGTGAGATTCATTGATTTAGCAGCATTGTATCATCATTCCGTGTTTATCTGGACATTTTTGTATGTAACATTACGCTTATACAAATATAAGTAAAACGAGCCCTACTACTTGCACCTACTCAATTTTCGACAAGCGATAAATGAAAACAAAATTACACCGGTTAGAGTCGCGTGCGGGAAATTAACATAGACAGAATCTCGTCGGTCGATCGGAGCCTCCGCATTTATCAGGATTATTAATCATCGTCCGGTTCCATTATGTTGAGGCGCGCTCGAATTTCCCGGCAGTGGCCCTGGGGCGGCGCTGGTGTGCATCACCGCACGGAGCGCGTCAAAGAGTAGTGAAAGAGGCGTTTCGTAAATCCAATGGCCCCTTTAGTGCAGGCCGACATGCGCTCAACGAGATCGAGTTCCATCGATTAATTCACATTGCGCCCGGTCTCGCGCCGAGGTATACCAGGATCCATTAAGGCCCAATAATTGAGAACGTTTATTTTAATTTTATTGATTTTCCGGGTTGCGCACGAGGTGATAGATCTCCCGGCCGAAGGGCCGAATACACATCAAAGCACGTTAGAGGGCCTGGCCGTCGCATCCGTCATTATTTCCCATAACGAACCTTGTCCATGGGAATGAATTAACAAGCACAAATATTGTTCGCCGGATATTACGCGTTATTTAAAATTCACTTTATAATAATGATTGAATACAAAATTACAATAAAAAAAAGGAGAAAAGGAGAAGCTGTCTAGACCCGGTGAAAGTGCTTCATCGATAGCCGAGATTTCTCTAATTAATTTCCTTGCCTCCCTCTTCATTGCAATCCGGTATGCAGGCAGACAAAAACCTTGACAAATCCGTATTAATTGACGCAGCCAAAGGGAAGAGTTCCCGTTCCATTTTTTATCTTCCTTATCTAAATAGATCCTCCTAACAAGACGAAAACGCCATAAGAAATCGATCGCGTAACCGAAGCCGCCGAGGCGGCTCGCAATTAAAGCGTTAAACAAACTGCACACCGGCTAAAATCGCGTATTACACGCGCGCATTATATACAGAGAAATAGCTACTTGATTTTCTTCCTTTTTTTTTTAAAAAAAAAGAAAACGCAATGCCTCCGGCGGCCGTTTATGATGCATTGTTAGGAAGAGCCGCGGCGCGCTGAGCCGTCCATCCCGGCGCTTACGAAAGCGCGCGGTGCACATCAGCGGAGTCGAGTCCGCGGCGACAGGAGCCCGGACGAGCGGCTCGCGAGCAGCCGAGGACATTCCGAAAAGCCCAATGACAAGATAACCCGAGCCATCGGCCGCGCGTGAACGCCCGGAGGGCGGGCCAACTCGATAGAACAACTCGAGGAGTAAAAAAAAAAAAGTAATCTCCGATAATGGGATCCGGAGGGCCGCGGCGGTTGGAAGGTCCCCGGCGGCGCATCATATACAAGAGAGCGCGCGGGAGGGGGAGGGCGAGCGGTAAAGGGAAACGTCACGAGGAGGCGCAGCGCATACCTGCGGATCGCGGCTTTCGAAAGCAGTGCGCCGGCCCGCGCGCGGAAACACACACACACACATTTCTGTGTGTATACACGTATATGCATGGGCAAAAAAGGAGCCCCGGGGAGAGGAACGCGACCTTTCCCTCGGCTTATCGGCCGAGCGGAGGCTGGCTTTTTTACGCGCGGCGCAGTCCGCACGGGAGCGGGCCTGATTTATTGCCGGCTTTGTGAAATCGGCAGCGCGACTTTTCCGAGGCGCGCCGCGTCGGTTGCGCCAGTGCGCGAGGCTCGAGCCGAGCTCCCGGGGGGGCCGCGACGACGAGGACGAAGCCGCGCTCGGGCTGCCCGGGGCCCCGATATTTGTCCCGGCTTCAAGGCCGGCTGCTCGGGCGCGCCTGCGCACCGCCGACTTTCCAATGCGCTAGCCGGCCGTGCGATCGCGAGCGCCTGCATCCGCGATTCCGAGGTCCCCTGGAAATCGCTTGGGTTTTCTTCGGATGGCGCGCTGCGGCCGGCTTCGCTCTAGTGGGAAAATCGCCGGGGGATTAGCTCGGCCTCGGTATAATGTAATAGTCGCAACCCTTTTAGCCGCGCGCAAAGTTATGCGGCCAATCAATCGGTACAGCCGCTTGCCTTATGCAAAGGGAGCTATGTGGAAACGATTCGGTGTGCGTTTAAGCCTCTCGAAAGCGGTGTATATAGAACCGACAGCTGCGGCTCCAAGCAGAAATTACGTCGGATTATAGGATTCTTGGAGTATTAACCGAGGCAGGATTCAGTACCTTCTAATAGGATTATATAAACCGGAGGCTAATTATTTCTTTATAGATATTTTAACGACGGCAGATTTTGTCATTGGGATCACCTAGGGCCGGCTTACTCAATCGTCGCGAAGACTTGTGGGAACGTCAACTATAACGTTTCTTTTATTATTTGACAAGAGATAATAGTTTAATTGGTAATCGCAATTTCCTAAGTAATATTATTACGCTGTACAGTGGTACAACTGAATTGCGTAAAACTATTACACTGGTTATTTATACATCGTAAAGTCCTCGATAGAATAAGTATTGATGTAAGTAGTAAAATAATAAACTCATCTAAGCGATAATAAAAGTTTCAACAAAAAAACTCTATATATATACATACACACTCGCGCGCGAGCATATTTTACGACTGAATTTCCGCTCAGCTGTTGGAATAAGTTATTTCGCCGCGCTATCGATTCCCTGCTGCGCTGAACGTTATTCTCAACCGACAAGCGCTAGCCACAATCTGCCGCGCCGTTAGAAAAAAAAAACGATATAACCCGGCTCGCGCTCTCTTTCTGCCTCACGAGCAGAGGGCCCCACATACATACGTACGTACACACATCCGCGTATCAAAAAAAAAAAGCCCCATCGCTGCTATAACCGCACCGACCATCAGGGGTCAGAGCTACAAGGCCTGTTGTTGCCGGGCGTATAAATTAGCTTTCCTCGCGGGCTGCGCCTCCCGGGGACTGGCTCCGCGCGGCAGGTGATCGGGCCGCTCCCGGCGCCAGGCGGATTATTATTCCGCGGGCGAGCGACGCCGGCGCAGGAAGTTTCCCAACGAGGCGCGGACGTTGAGGCAGGAAGCCCGCGGGCCGCAGCAGCACCTGCCGGGAAAGCCACGCTCCGCGGGTCAGCCGCGCAGCCCCCCGCGCGGACAATGCCCCCCCCCCCTCGTAAACAGGGGGGGCTCTCGCCTGCCCTTCCCCGGATTAGGGTCTAATTGCGCGGCGCCCGCGACTCTGGATGTATCCGCTGTAGCCCGAGCTGTACGCGCGCGTTGCAGAAAGGATTCCCCGCAAGCCGCTGACGTGCCTGGACGTGAGAGACGTCTTTCCCCTGTAGATTTAATAGCGCACAGGCAGCTTCGAATGTAGCTCTTTTAGGTACACCTGTCTTCCGTCTCGCCTCGATGCGATTAAAATGATAAAATCTTTGTATAGAGAAAATGGGGAATAAGAACTATTGAAACGTTTATTCAGGGTGGTTAAATTTTGTTTTAAAAATTTATACCCTCCGCATAATGTGCCACACCATCCAAAACGTGTATCTTACGTTTGAACAATGAATATACTTTCTCTTTGTATAAGAAATATTCAAAATATGTGTGTTTTATACAGTGAATAAAAAAAATCTTAAGCATTAATTTTCCTTATTTTTGTACTAAATTTATGAAATTGAGAAATTTTTTTTAATAAACGTACTAAAAACCGTATATAAATTGAAATAATATCACAATGTTTAAAGCATTATTTAATTTGTAATAATTAAATGGTATAATTTCAATTTCCATTTTTATCAGATTTCAAATAACACCTGATCTGGACGAAGTAATTGAATTATGTCTATGTACCAAAATCGAAAATTGTTACATTAAAGTTGATCTTATATATAGTAAGAATAATGAGCGATTTGTCCAAAAGCAATAGTTTGCAGTAAAAATAAATTCAATGATAATTTTATAAAAATAAATAGTTTTATAAAAAATATATAGTCTTATGTTATTCGAAGTAACTATATATACCATCACATATATCTACATTTCATTCCTCGTTTTATTGTGTAACTTCGTATATGCACGAATTTTTTTATCAATAGTATACATCCATTGCTAATTGCTGATTAAGCTTATCTGTAGAAATAAATATTGCTTTTGAGGCAAATAACTGGTTTGGGTTACAACTATACACAACATTCCTACATCAGTTTTTTTATTACCATACATCGTATATTAATAAACATTTTTATACACCAAACAAAAAATTGAAAGTTATATTGATTCTAAACCAATAATCGATTATAGGCCGATTTCGTTATAGTTGCATTAATATAAAACTTGGAATACGTGACGTCTTGTATATCATTAATTAATTTGCGTATCAAATATTTAGTTATCTAAATTTATTTTAGTAAAATAATCTTCACATTTATATTTAGAAGATCATCTTTAAGACATTGTAATAATGACTTACCAATTCGAGAACCAATGGTCATTTCATTTTCCTGATTGTCGTCCTTATTTATACGAAATAATTTTGAACTTACCTAAAACAAAAAAAGAGAATAATTCTTTAGATTACAATTACAATTTACAATTATAATTAAAAATTAGTTAAAATCTTGGTTAAAATCTTAATCCGATTAAACGTTTACATTGAATGACGTCAAGCAAAACAATAACGATGCCATGACTATACACCTCCGTTAGGATTTCAACGAGGAAATTCGAGCTGTCGAAAGTCATATCGAATTTCTCAATGAGCGCCCGCGCCGTGGCGCAAAAGTAAGACCCGACCCGAAGAACAGAGCGATTATACCCAGGGCGAAAAAATTTGCGCGTAACTCGATCGCGCGAATCCGGCGGCGAGCCTCAAAGCAAGCATCGACGCGCCGCTCCCAAACAAGTGCCGATCCTCCGCGTCAAACATTACTCGGGAGCGAAAGCAAACACGTACCCGTCCCCGCTCATCGCTCGCCAAACTGGCCCAACCTCGCCGCGGGAATATCCCCGAGGGGCGCGTTATCGCTCGCGCGATACGTACACGCACACGCCCAATCGAGAAGGGCCTCGCGAGGAGGAGGCGGCGAGCGGCCGGCTGATATTCCGAGGCGGCCGATAAAGGGGATACGATATACACACACGCGCGCGCACACGCGTATGTACGTGGGAGCGCCGGGCGCGTATTTCGGGGCGGCGCTTGTTTGCTTATCGGCCCGCTCCTCGAGAGCCGGCGCTCCTCGGATTCGGCGCGCACGTGCGCGGCTTTTTGCTCGGGGGGTTTTTATCCGCGCGTGGCGGTCGGCCGATTACGAAGATCCGTGTAGCCCTTCGGGGATCGAGGTTCGTTTGCGTAGGAGCGCCCCGGGGAGGGAGGGGGCGAGGGGGGCGCGCCGGCGCCTCGTACAACTTCCACGCCCTAATTCAATCGTTGGGCTGGCTTGGGGCGCTGCCGAGCTAGAGCTAGTTTGCCGGCCGAATTTCGATGGGCGTTGTTTTGGATTACCTCGGAGATTTGTTGATTCGTGGAAAAGTACTTGCCAGTGCAGTTTCAATTGCACGAGGGGATGAGGCCTGCCGGTGGATTATTGATTTTGGCGCGGGTGTCGCTATGGTAAATGCAGTAGTATCTATCTGTAATTACACGCGTTGCGTATGAAGCGTGGCGAGAGCGGAGCCATGTATTTACCTTGGTAAAAAATACGTTAATTTTGTACCAGGCTTTCTACTTTAACTTTCGTAATATACAATTTACTGCGCAGCTGATACAAAAAAATACTATTATACGTGTATACGTGGTCACTTTGTTATTCGGAGGATATGTATATATGAGTCACACCTTTTTGTACGCATCGTTTCAGTCTCCTAAATTTCAGTTTTAAGGCTGTCATCAAATAAATCATTTCTGAGTCCTATACATGGATGTTACATTATGCAGTAATAAAAATACTACTTTCTTCATAAAAAAATCGCACGACAAAAAGCTGACATAACTCATGTTATATCGGTAAAAGCTATAATCTTAAATCTCTAATATTGATTACTTAATATTAATTATTACTTCGTTTTTAAGCTATAATTATTAAATTACTTAAACACATGAAGCACTTTTCAAAACTATTAAGCGTATAAATATTCAAATACATATTCGCACAAAAAAAAATGTTTTTACAACGCTACAAAAAACAGCAAGAAAAGTATAAATCGAGGCACAAATACAGCAAACAAATAATCAAATCGAATCGTATAGATACCTACAGAGTAATAGCTTGAAACTAAAGTGCACGTGCAGCACTATACCCAGAAAACTCGTAAAAATTACAGGGCCGCGGTCGAATATCCCTCTTCTCTATTTCCTCGAGAGCTGCTCATCCCGGTATATAGGCCTCCCCTCGCGCAGAAAAACATTTAAGCTTCGAGCCACTACGAGAGAAACTAGTTACCATGGCCCTAATGGGGTCCCAATCAGCGCCTGCGCAAAAACATCCAAGCGGCGCGCGGGCCAAAGTTAGTTATACATGTACTCCCGGGGGCGTCGGCGCGCGCATCGGCTATATATACAAGGGCCTTTGCAAGGGGGCCGTCGGCCGGGAGAAGGTCGCCTCCGCCGATAAATTATCCCGGTCCGCGCCAAACCTCTTCTCTTCCCGGGTTCAGCGCGCTCCCCCCGAGATACTCGAGCGAGCATCGGCAGGACGCCCCGCGCTGATGTGTGCGCGCGTCGGTCGCTCTGGATATACATGTATATACGGAGAGTCGAGAGCCAGAAGACGCGGCTCTCGGGCTGTTTCGAGGGAAGAGTTTCGACGATGATACAGTGCGCTGTGTGGGTTGCTGCATTGTGCAGCGCACTTGATTTGTCGTCGCGACGATGCGCTCGGCAAGAGGCTTTAATTCCGATCGACTGATTAATCGCACAGTTGTTAGTCGAGTGCTGTTGAGTATTGCTGTATCGATTGTTCACATGGTGTCTTGCCCCAATTATGACTAATGGCTATTTGTACCACTTATATGGCTTGTTTTCGCAGCCGCCCGGCTCGGATACTGCATATTCGTGCTCTACTTTTAAAATTATTATTTATCACTTCCACATTATTCGAGAGAATCTGTAATAAGTATCACTCAATACAATGATTAGGAGGTACAACTGAAAATTATAAAGATACTTTGTTTGAGAATACAAAAGTTCTATTGCAAACTCCGTGGCAAACGTTTAAAACTCGACTTGCATTTATAAGAATGAAGTTCCGCGGTTACATTATGCGCCCGGAGAGTAAATATAATTGTAATACGCTTTAGAGTTACGCGTATAAACAGCTGACTGATTGCGAGATAATTAAAGTTAAAATTTGGCCCATTTTTAATAAACGGATTTTGTATTAACAAGTCCTACAACTGTGCACAGGCACGTTTCCAGGGGGCGTTATTAAAAAGTAACAAAACTTTTTTACGTTGCTATAAAGTTCATTAAATCTCATTATAAATTACGCCTTCATTTTATTTAATTTTGAGTCCACATTTTTAAGAGCTCGATTAAAAATAAGGATTTACTTTCACAGCCTAAGTTTCCCGACATGTGCAATGTCCAAACACAATTTTCATAATTCTAATTACATTTTAAAATTTTAAAAGATTCGTATCTCTGCGAAATTCACTAAATAATGTTTTATTGTAATCAGTACAATTCATATAATAAATTGTAATAAAATATTGAATTCGTTTTGTACACTGCATACACGAGCCTTCGCGTTTATTTTACACGTATAATATCACTTTCTTCGTAATATTATTCAACTAAATATACTACATAAATATTACATTTCATGCCTCTTATACGTTAGCCCATTCAATGCTTCTTGTAATTATAATCTTTAAGGTATATACGTAAGTATTGTAATAATTTATTTACGTGGTCTGTATAATAAATTGGTGAAACTTGCTCTCAGATCAAACAAAATTGAACGCAATTTTGCAAGGACATCAACAAGTGCTGTGAGTTTAATTAAAATATCGAAGACTAATCAAGGTTTGGGTCAGATCGCAACGCGGTAACTGTGGCCAGCACCGCACGTAATATATAGTTCCCCCGCGTATAATTAAAATGTTGGAAACTCCGCGGCAATCGATCCAACCATACTTTGATTACGCCTTTCAGAGCCGGCGATTTATGTACACGAGCATACGGCCCAAGCCTCTGGGGTACAATCGCCCAACAAAACCACATACATAAAACAGTCGACTTTCGGAGCGTCGCGACAGACATTCCGTGACTAATTGGCAATCGGGGACAGCTGCTCGGATTTCCACCAGGAAGCCGGGCGCGCGACGCCGCCTCGCGCTCACATAACCTCCTTTGGCCGCGTCCAATCTCCGGGACGTGTACCCGAGCCGCAGCTGCTCGCGGGCCCGCGGGATAAGAAGAAAAACCGGCGCTTACATTGTAACGCGGCGGGCGAGAAAAGAGCCGCGTCAAAGCGCGAGTATGTGGCCCCCCCCCTATTCCACGTCCGAGTTCCCGCAGGTTATTAATTGCCGCGCCTCCTGCCCTTTCCCGCGGGCGTAGTTTCTAGGTTGTTGCCGGCCGGGCCCCCCGAGGTCGCGCGCATAATAGCGGCACCTCGCCGAGGTAGCGCGCCGGCGGGGCGCACAAAGCCCGCGGGAAGCGGCCGCCGATCAATTAATCTCGCGGCGCCGGCCGCCAACGGGACACCCGCTCCCCGAGAGCGAGAGGGAACGCGCGAGCGTGGCCTTGAGGCCGCCGCGCACCGGAAGGGAGACGCCACGCCGAGGTGCGCTCGGGACGAGCGAGCGTATATAACGTATAATTCCGTGCCGGGCGAAATGTGTGTATATATATATGTGTGTACGTATATTCGGTGAGGACGCCCCGCGCTGCTGGTCGATTTATCGCCTCTCGATCGAGGCTTATATGTGCGCTACCGCGCTCCCGATAGGGTCGACCTCGGCGATTAATCGACGGCCGGCTCGCTTTCGATCGTCATAACCCGTTGGCTCGGGCCAATACAACCGAGCTTGCGTCCGCGGCAAAAAGCCCGCGGAGGAAACGACGTCGTTTCGGCGTCACTCGTGATTAAACCCGCGGCGATCGGCGTACACGTATACAGCGAGGATCGGTTGGAAAGTTGGAAAGTCGGGAGGAGCCCCGGGCGAATGTATCCCCCTGTTTCCGAGGCTGCTTCGATCGGCGCGCGAGCCGCCGCGTCTCCTGGAAGCGCGCGGGAAATATATCGAAAGGTATACTCGATTTCACTCCATTTTCCACGGTCGGCTGGGGCTGCGGCGACGCTCGCGTGCGCCCGATCCTCTCGCCGTTGTTCTGGGCCGCCCCGGCCGAGCGAGATCGGCCCGATGTATATCTCCCGGCTGCTGCAGCGAGAGGAGAGGCGGCGACCTTCCGCTCCTCCGCGGCTGCAGCCTCTCATTTCCGGGGATTTTACGGGGGGCCGTTTCGAGCCCTTTCGCGCCGCTCCTCTGCGTATAATCCTTGAGATGAATCAATCGGCGGGCCTGGCTATCGGACCGTTTCCCCGTATTTACGAGGCTTTTTATTAGTCCGCTGCTAAAGTGCCGCGTGATAAAAATTAATAACGATTGTCTCGGACTCTATGAAGCGCCGAGAGATCTGTACAGGATCTCCCTATAGGCCGGAAGCCGTTAAGCTCAATAACAATCGCGTACCTTCTTCGCTCGCGTCGCTGTTTTGGAAACGCTTAGGTTATTCTGCTCGGCGCGCATTATTATCTTGCGCTTCCTGTCATTGTACAGTCTTTCACTTTACAAGGAACTAAATAAAGAGAAGGCAAATTGATGGTAGAAAAAAAAAAGGAAACTGGAAAGCTCGGAGCTCCTCCTCGGTGAAATGGCCGACGGTTCGATCCGGAGGCCGCGCGTCTATCCCAGCAAAGAGAGGCCACCGGGATCCTCGGCCTCTCCAGAGAGGGAGGCTGCCGCTGCAGCCGCACAGGGAGTAACGAGGATGACCGTCCGCGCAAAACAACGGGGGCCATCATCCCGCAGTTGGGCGGAGGGAGCTGCCGGGGGGTGGGAAGGAGGGGGGGGGGGGCAAATGGAAAAGCGCCGAGGGGCCTTCGGGCGAATGTCGCGTCCCCCCGCGCGGATTCCCGTCGATAAAACCGCCGTTGGCGCGACCGCAGCTCGGGGACAAAAACCGCCCGCCGCACGGCAGCGCACCTCGGACCGAGCCATTTCGAGGGGCTATTCGTCGGGCCACTACCGCTCCTAGATCGCGCCTGCGAATCTTAAAAATAAGAGGAGGAGTTTATCGATTTATAGACGGCGTTGTCTTTAGTGCGAGGAATTTATGTAGGTCGGCTTTATTCGTGAAGTGAATGATTGTGCGCGTCATTGAGGTACGTATACAGCCAACAGAGCTGTCGCTGACGTCGAAACAATCCTCTTACGATGACCAATATAAATAACCGTCATTATATGTGTAACAGGCATAAAGATAAACGGTACAATATTTGTTTTATCAATCTGTGCTCATATATTTCTCATGTGAAATTTTCTTAATTGAAGCTTGGAAGAAACAGTATATGTATATTTTTGTAGAACAATGATCTTGATTGCATGTAATGGGAATCTTCATGATACCTATTTATTTTAGCAGAATTTAACATTAAATCTAATGGCAGTTTTCAGGCTTCTATAATGTTAATGTTAAAGTAATAATGTGCATCACCCGTGCAATCTACTGAGAAATTGAGTTATCTGGTTAAATACTATGTCTATATATACTGCTCTAATTTTATCACTAAGCAGTACTATATAACTTATTGTGTTGTATAGTATTAACTACAATATTTTACAAACAATTTCCATTACAAAACTATAATCTTAAATTATCTATATTTTGAAAGTAACATACATTGTTCATTATAAAAATTATTGATAACATATGAGCATATACGTATAATAATAATAATAGACAAAATAAAGTATTATAATTATAACATACTAGTTTTATTCAAATATGGCATCAACTTTAAAATAACTATACGTATATATTATATATTTCTTGAATTTAATTCAAAGATTTAATTATACAAAATTTTATTTCAATACGTAAAATAGCATTAAAAATAATATATTAACAATTCTACCCAACAAAATAATAGTAATTCTACGAAGGTCTCTTTGATCAGTGCATTAAAGGTACGTACGCAAGCTCGATATATAAGCTCGTACACAACATTCCTTGCTAAGACTTTTTACAAGTTTGTTTTTGATTGCTAACTTGATTTTGCCTAATGGATGTCAGTAAATTCTACTTCATAAAGTTCGATTCATATGCTCTCTACGAATCAAGCGAGGTCAAGGAAGTAACTGACATAGAGTTGCATTTATGTCTCAATTTCTGCATTCCTCCAAGTTAACTCAATTTCGTAGCAAAAGAAATCAGTACATACAGAGCAATGTCTGGATTTTTTTAAAAGTGTACAAAAAGTTTTAATTAAGCCACTTTTTTATCGAACTAATTGAAACTGATGTTGCCGTATATTAATAATTTTACTCGATCCTTATTAAGAATGGAAAAAATTAAAGTTAAACAAATTGGTTCAAGATATGAATTTAGTTTTTTCACAATAAATTTAATATACTGCATGAAAAATAGTAAAGTATAAAATGCACTTAATCGTACATAAATACAATGCATATTTGCGTAATATAATATACCACCAATTAAAGATAGACTTATAAAGTTTACATGCTCATGAAATCAATTTTGCAAATAATTTTATGCGTTGACGTCACGTAAAAAACAAAAACAATTTAAAATTTTCCATTTAAAATTTATCCCAATGTATTATTTGCATTATCATAGATGAAATACAATATAGTTTTCCATTTTCATGGAGCATTGTTCTTAACCTTTCCCTGGCTCGTTCCTGGAATGGCAATTGTTAAGCTCTACACCAGCAACAAATGTCCTCTTCATACAGGCCGTCATTGAGAATTGAAGGATAATAAGCAACTCCTCTCAACTAATTACAATTCTGCCGTCTCGAACAACAGCACTTGGACTACACACACCTGGTGCCGAAACCGCAGGCCCACAGCTAACTATAAGCCGAGGAATCTCAGACCACAGCTCGTCGCTGCGCTCGTTATACACATATGTGTATATACGCGACTGGGCGGCGAGTGCGAGCGCCAGGGGGAGGCGGCACAGGGCCGCTGGACAATGGGCGCGAGGATGCCGTATCGGTGCGCGCCAACTGCTGGGAGAGAAGCTCGCGCGTAGCCTTGACCTTCTTTCGGCGATCTGCCGCGCGCCCACCCCGGGGGAGTCGTCCGCCCTCGTCGGGATCGTGGCTACGTCAAGGTCGAGCGCACCCCGCAAAATTCAATAGCGCACCCCAGGCGCCGCCGGAGGGGAGCGATGACGCGCGCGCGCAGCGCGGCAGTCCAAGGTCTTGCCGGCCTTCCTCTCATGGAGGAGCGGTCCCGAGGCGGCTGCCGCCCCGGAGGATCGCCCAGGAGGACGGGCGAGGCCGACCTCGGGGCACCAGTGCTCTGTTGAGGACTAGGAACTAAACTGACCAAGTTTCTTTTTCATCGTTATCGACTTCATCAAGGCAGCCGCACGTTTTGTGACTCGCCGGATGAAAGCCCAGATGAAAACTTATGTGATCGACGCACACGAATAATTTTGTACGTGCAGCTCATACGTATGGATAGATCTGAACTCACAATTTACTATTTCAAGCTTTATTTCAGCTTTATACAAAAGCAAGAAGTATTTTATTAGACTTCCTTAATCCGTACAGGAAATTGTTCATAGAATATGGCGATATTAGAACCAAAATTTTTGTAACGTGTCATGATGAAAATTCTAGAAGATTATACTTCGACTATAATTTCTTTTTGCAACAGGTCTAAATGGGTAAATAGACTATGCATAAATTATATACACGGATATATATTTTTGGATATAACTTTTGAATAATGATTGAGTATCATATGTATACACAAATAAGAATAAATACATATTTATTTGTCTCTTATACGCTTATTAAATTTCATATCACATCATAATAAGACAATATCACATCACAGTACAATTTATCAGAACGTGATAAAATTTTACAAGCGCAGTAGGTATTGTACGTATATATTACAATGCTTTATAAATACAATAAATCGATTAAATTTAAGTCGCAATTCATAATATTAAAAACTTTTGTAAAATGCAAAGCTAGAGATATATGATTTAAAATTTAAATCTTCAAAGTTTTTCATAAATTTATCGTTAATAACTAGTTTTTGATAGACATCTACTATACCTTTGGTAGCAGTAAACCTCTATAAATATTAATAATTTTTATTATGACTTTGCGAAATAAGAAGAAAATTGGTTTCGATTTAGTGATCGGTAGTACACCACCTATCTGGCAAAGAATGACCCTATCTTGACTTTTGAACGTCGCAGACAAAGGAACCACAAGAACACGCGAAGGTTAGCCAATGAGAATGCATTGAAATATAAAAAACTAGGACGAATTTACATTTATAGTTTTTAACCTGAAATACTGTCGGTTTTAGTACTTTCAGTCTATTCATATTCTAAATTAAGCACATTGAGGAATAAGACAAGTCCTTGTTCAGAAAGCAATGCACACGTCATGTTGCTAAATAATAGCACTTGACAAGTACAATTCTTACCATCGATTTGTCATAAATTCTTGTCGAATATACGCAGACAGCAGTACTATTCTGCGTAATTAACAAATTGATACTCGGAAAGAAGAAAGTGGCCATAGAATCATTAGGTTTCAATAACGCGTTTCAACAGCAATTGAATGCTCCGAGAAAATCGACTTCCATTACAAATTCTTATTCTTATTCTTACAGTAGGAAGAAAGAACGCCTACTTTCTTCGCGGATCACCGCGCCTAAATTAACATTTTGATTTACTTTAACCTGCCTGCAAGCCTCACCTGCACCCACGAGAGCAAGGAAGATAACCTCACTTTAATTGGGCAGCAAAGCGGGCATAAAACCAGAGGATGGCCAGTGAGTGGCTGCCAACACGCGGGACCCCTATATATACTTGCTACGGAGAAGACACGAGTTGCGGCGGTGCGAGCGGCAGATTTTCAAATTTAAATTGCCACGTCTCGGAGCAATTGGCGTTGGCTTTGGATATTTTACGAGCCGAAGACTCGTGGATATTACACTTGGGTGCACGCGCCCGGTGCCGGCCGACCTTTGCGCGTCGGTGCCGCTATTCAATACCTGTGCGCCCCTCTCCTACACCGCGATTCATCACGCAAAGAGCGATGATAAAATGTTAAATTTAATCCTTTATTGGAATCCTTCATCGTCTGAATGCCTTTTATTTCTTCGTTACGTGCCGAGGAGGGATACATCCAGATCTATATGTATATACAATATAAAGTATATTGCTAACGCGCGCGCGCGCAAGCATCCATTAAATTCTTCTTTGTGCGCGATATCGTTTCTTTTAGTCTACTCTTCTCCTTCATCTAGCCTCCACTAACTCTCTCTCGTTCACTTGCGCTCTATTGCATGTCCAAATTTTTTACGAGGCCCCTGGGGTCAAAGGCCTCAGGTCGAGATGAGGCTTCGTCGAAGGGGGTAGTAAAAGCCTTTACGGCCCTTTCTCTCTCTCGCTCTCCTTTCTTCGACTCGCCACAACATACGACTGTAAAACTTTACATCTTCTCTCGTATACTATTGGAAATTTAAATTTTCTTCCCGAAAATTCCCAATTGTCTATAGTTGTGCGCTCTCGCGTTGTGTATAATAAAGATGCAAATATCAACACTTTCAGCTGCCGTGCAATTGAAATTCTATAAATCGGTGCATACTTTTTTATTACCCAATAAGAACAATAAAAGAATCTTCAAATAAGGCATTCAAAGCATGCAACGAAGCTTGAACTTGAAGTTTCAAAATTGAAATGTACTTCACGGTATATAAATCTGCTAAAGTAATCGTAAAAGTCGGTATTCGTGCGCATAATATAGATTAATGAACATTGAAATTTGTTTAATCTAGCTTATAAGACTTTTGACGTTTTTCAACATCCTTGTACTTTGTCATTCTAAACGATGAAAATCGTAATCTTTTTTTTCCATCCTCTCTCGAATTTCTCGTGCTTAACCATATCTTCTCAAGAATTGCTAAGCTTTCGGAAACTATGAGCATTCGTTTCTGTCTAGTCTTCTTGGCTCGATTCTCGACTGTATCTTTTGTATGATTTCTTGAAGAAAATAATGAGAAATCCAGATATGATATTCATTTTATGACATGTTTCTTTAATTATTTTCCTTATGTAGTAAAGCGGTACAAGGCTATACTTTCTGTTATAGTCTTATAATGACTATTAAACGAATCCTTTTTTACAACAAAATAAGAATTGCACCAATGCATAATTTGAATTAGTCATTCTCAGATTCTATGCAACTTTTTCTGTTATCCTCGCAATTCTCAAGCTTAATATTTCTGAGAATCCAGTCTATTTAACGAATATCCCGTTTGGGTAAAAAAATTTACATCAAATTTAAATAATTCGTAAGATTGTTTAAAGTAAAATACACAATTCCTATTATGTCCAAGTTTTTTTATACCGTTATTTAAATTATAGTGCAAATTTAAGCATGGTTCTTGAAGATATGCATTTCATCACGCTTCACAGAATTTAGGTAAGATTTTACTTGAAAGAGAGTGATATACGTAAATACGTGTAAAGACCGATTACAAAAAATATCAGTAATAATTCTTAGAAATTGCCTACTTTGTAGAATGCTTGTAAATGTACCGTACATGCTATATAATACTCTTTTAGAGATTCTTTTACATTTTATTGTATTTGAAATCGAGGATTATACATATGAATATTAACGTTAATTAAACCTAATCTTTAATCATCTCTAAAACTTGCATGCATAAAAATGACCACAACTATAGTATCAGATACTCCGACATAACTATTATATCCGTTCAGAATATTACATTCGAGCACTTTAACCATAAATTTGTCATCTGTATTATCCAGAAACCTATTCTGAATAATGTCTATTAGAATACAATGGACACACGGGACTGGGACTCTCCTCTTCCGCGCACTAATCGAAGGTAGTTAGCGCTCGTAAAGAGTGCGAACCCCATTTCAAAAAAAATATGCAGCACTAGATAACCGCGCGAGTATGCGCCACATACGAATTTCCCATGCGGCGTCGATCCCATAAAGCCGCCGCCGCACGGGCCAAACAAAAAGGCGCGCGTGCGACTCGCGGCGATAAAAGACTTTCCTCCGGAGAGTGCCGAACTAAAAGACCCATTACCGGGGCTACTCTCTCCATCTCTCTCTCTCTCATTCTATCTCTCGTGAGAGCATTGATCATCGTAGAGGATGCAGCGGCGGGTGGCAAAAAAGAAGTGCGGCGGCGCGTTCATTATCTTAATTAGGGAGGCCCGCGCCAACTCCCAGGAGTGGAGTCTGGGCCGATGAATTAGCGCTGGCTTTCCTCTGCCCCCGTGCGCTCGGAGCGCGCACCCGGCAGCGTGCGAATGAGCTTTCACCCAAGGCGATCCCTTCCTTCCCAAGTTCGCCTTTTCGATTTTTACGCGCTGCGCGAGCACCGGAGAAACTCTTTTTGCCCTCCCCTCTTTTCGTGTATACAGATGTATATATGTATATATATATGCGGGGCCCTTCCTTTGCCAGTCTGCCGCCACCGGAATTGCGGCCGACTTTCGGTTTTACTTGCGGCTTTCCGCCACCGACGTGCTTTCGCGGGATCCGCCGACTGATTTCCGGGGAATCCTAACGCTCGAGTGCAATCTTCGGAGGAGACTCTTTTTCGCCTCGGTTCGAGTGCAAAGTGCGAGTTTTTACTTTCACTTGATCCCGTGCACTTGGGAAGTAGTAACCATTCCTGAAAGAGGCAGCGAAAAAGTATAGTGCTATTGATAATGTATAAATTAATAAGGCTAATATGTATTTTCTATAGTATTGAGGAATCATCTGTATTTATTCAATAGAGAAAAGAGAACTAAAAATTAATTAAGAAAAAATTAATGAAAAGAAGAAATCGAAAAATATTTGATTTTTTTACCAAGGTCGTTCAATTATTATTCAACGGTAAATCGTGATAATACAGGGTGCGTGAAAAATAGGTTATTGTCCTTACAATGCTTATCGAGATACTTATTTATGGAAACAGTGTATGCGATGATGCATAAAATAATACAATACGATGTTAATATTATTCTGAAGATTCAAGTGGGACGTGATCCTGATTTAATATATTCTGACACCAGGAGTTTCATAAATTGTCCAAGCTTCCTGTCGTTCTGTCCAGGAAGTGATTTTTTCCCATGAAAAGAATAGGTTTAATGCCTTGTATAATAACGTATAAGTTGATCGATATTAATACCGTATAATATTATTATTTCTCAATCGGATGCTTCGATATGTAAACGTGGGAAATGGCGATGCAAAAAGATAATATGAAAAACTTTTTCAACGCAATTTGTTCATAAGAAAATATTGTGAGAAAGTGCAACAAATATTATTCATGCATGAGATCCATATGAAGATGACGTAATACTAAGTTAATAATAACAGGATGTAAATTAATAGCCTGGATCGCATGCATGGGTTGCATGCAGTGTATTACTGGATCGATTCCCATAAGAAATTAATAAAAATAACATAGTTCAAAGTAGCACCAAACTTGCAGCAAAGTGGACGTACATGTATATTATTAGCGTACGCATTATGACATTGGGAGAACCGAGAAAACTAATCCAACCAATTTCGCATATTACCGCGCAGAAAATCCAGAATGTACCGTTGTTAGTTTAAATGATACACCAATTGTACTTTTTCCAGTGATCAAGGGCCAGGCGATGGCGGCCGAGGTACGCGCACGTCGCTTCCCTCACGCAGATATGCTGCACATAATAGGCGGGGGCTTGGCGCGTTCTCGCGGGGCGCCAGGGCCTCTTCGTCCCCTTCCTCGCGCTGCGGCGCCGCTTCACCGCAAAAGCGCTCATTCGAGGTCGACCGCGTGAGAAGAGACGCGCCCTTCCAGCATCCGGAGCGGCTTTGAGGGGAGGCGGCCCTGCGCGCACTGACTTCTCGGAAGGAGACGCCGCGGAACACCGCGAGCGGACTTTTCTCGGGGTGCACAAGTTGCGCTTTGGGAGCGCGCGCGAATCGTTAACGCGATCCTCTTCACCCGCGCGTTTTAATTAACAGGAAGCCTAGCGAGCATGAGTGCGTATACTCGCACCATACGATATATCATACGTTATTGTACTAACAAAATCAATATAAGTCGTTGCGAATGCTCCTGTCCTCGTTATTCTTAAAAAACATTGAATAACAACATGAAATATGAAATATCTGCATGTGATAAATCTCGCGTAAATGTGTAAAATATTATACAACTATACGTATATTCAGGATCATTTAAGCATACTTTAAGAAACTAATTAAACGTTATGACATAAAGTGACATAAACTTGTTCCTCCGGCATCCTCTCGTGAGCCACATTCGAGCGGGGAATTCTTGTCACCGCCCTCGCGCCGTTCTTCGCGCCTGACGCGTTGACCTGGCCGCGGGGCACTTGGGAAGACGAACCGCGGAATGGCGCACACACGTACATATAGTTGGCCGAGCGGGACAGCTACGGGGTCGAGGCCGCTAATTAAACGCGCTCTTTTCTCCCAGTCCGTTGGGCGCTAACTTTCCCGAATCGAGGCAGACAGAGAGCGACGAGCCTATTGATAAAAAGGTTTTTTCTTTTTTTTTTTTTTCTGTAACGGGAGCCGACACGGGGCCTCGTAATTGGCCCGAGCAGCCGCTCGTCAGCGCGAACAATAACGTAAACAATGACAGCGGCCTCGCAGGGTATACGGCGCGCAGAGGCGGCCGGCCCAACTTCACCCACTAATCCGCGCGGGCGGCGTTTCACGCTTTTTATCCGGGAGTCGCGCGCATTGTCGGCCGCGAGGAGAAACGCCGCGCCGAATAAATTAAAATGTACCGCTGCCGCGACTTCTTGCCCCGCGCCCCGTCCACAATACACCGCGTATATATCATACACGCATATATATATATCCGAGCGTATATACGCGCGTGGCCGCGACGAATGTGTATATATATATATATGCATGCGCGCTCACGAGCCCGTGCGTAGCCGTGCGCGGAGGTGAGGAAAACTTTCCTCTCTAGGTCAATGGTAATGAATGTCGGGTGCGCGCACACGGGCCGATCCAACGGCATTCCTACGGCCATTCAGCTAGGCGCGTCTCTTTTTGCCTCGCGGCCGCTGACAAAGCCTCGTATAATAGAGAGCGAGGAAATCGCGTTATATATATATATATGGAGAGCGCGATGAAAAATTGGCCGCGCGTGCGCGCCTAGCCCTCCTGCATGCACGCGCGGCCGGTACGTGTACGTGTATATCGTCACCCGCGGGTGACCCTTTTTCTTTTTTATTTTGTCGCGCCCCGCAGAGGCAAATCCGCGCGCAGAGTAAAAGCATCCTTTGCCACACGGTGCACCGTTAATGCAGCCATAGCCGTAAGGAGTGTTTAAAAAAACTTTGTGTGCAATAGTGGGATGGCTTGTGAAATTTCGCATTGCGTGCCGCATTTTTCCGATGCTCGCGTGCGACGCGCGGCCTTAAGCGAATCAATATACCGCAGATTTTTCTTTTATAAGCGAGACATATTTTTTATATTTTTTTTCATAGGGTCGTAATTCTGCTCGTAACTTTATGCGAGCAAAGCCGAATATCAACTTATAAAGTGTAAAGTTCGTTAATAAAACAATATATCGCGTTAAAAAAGCTTCGATATGTATTAATAAAAATATTGTGTAGAAAATGCAATATAATAAACTAAGGCTCAACAATAGAAAGAATAAGAATAGATCTGTCATTGGATTTGGCAAATGTATGCAGAGTATATTAGATATACTTTGATACGTGATCAAAGCGCCTTAAATTATACGATTAAACTTTACATATATTCATGCTCTATAGATAGAAACAGGCTTGCATGCTAATTACAGGTAATCAATGGAAAGTAAGTACAATGGCCTAAGGAGTGCATTTTACCAGACATTCGGGGTATATTAAGAATTGTTTCGCTCGATAAAATTATTGTTATTATTCAAAATGTATCATTAGTTGCTTAAAATAAATTTCTTTATAATTTTTTTTTATTAATTATTCATTAAGCAATCGTAAAGATTGATTTTACGAGCGCATAATTGTACAATATTATGATATTGTTCGCTAAATGCTTTTGAAACCGCGTCAACAACTTATAAACTCCCGGAATAATTCAAGCCCCATTCGGTTGCCGTGGCTAACAAAAATTTAATTGGATACCAAAGGCCAAAGATAATGTCCTCGGCGGTTTACTCGCGTACACTCTAATCCGAGTGGAGTGCCGCCCCAAAAAAGGCGAGGAGCCAGGACGGGGAGAAATCTGGCGAGCGGCTCTCGCGCGCTGCCGCGCAGGAGACAGAATTTCGGTTTCACTCTCAGCGCCAAGGCCTGCGGGAGAGAAAATCGCGCCGGCTGCCGGGGATATGCACGCGTATATACACACACACCGTATACGTACACGCAGCCGCGCGGCCGGGCAATAAAGAAAACGACGGCGAAAATCCGCGAGCTGTGTGTCGCGGAGGATCGGCGGAGGCTGCGGGGCCCGGCGGTGGTGGGGGGGGCCGGCAAACCGGATCGGCCGCGCTCGCGCCCCCGAATGTGTATCGCTTTTCCCCCGCCGCCGCGGCGTTCCCAAGGGCTCCGGTTGCGGCCGAGGCGACCTCGCGACAGCTGCGGCTCCTCCGGGGCCCGGTTAACACCGGGGCCTTCGGGCGCGCGACCTGTAATCCAAGGTTCTCCGACTCTCTCCGCGCGACAAAGCGATCGCGCATGTGTGGGTATTATATGCCGGCAAAAACCGATCCACGGCGCTCGCGGCTTAATTGAGATGAACGTCGAGGTGCGCGCGGACGGACATCCCGATGCATTAAACATCTCGCGCGGCCCGTTGGAAAAATCCCCCGACATAAGCGATCCTCGCGGACCGAGCGAGCGATTATCCCGGGGGCAAAAATCAAACTCTCGGGCGCGCGGACGCGACGTTAAGTTGTTTAATCGTTTCTCCTCCCGTGGACGACGGCGCCTTGTGTACACACACCGAAAGACGGGAATGAAATCCCCTTTATTTATGGCACGACATAATGCCGTGCAGCGTATTCGGGAAAAAATGGCGGTCACTCCGCGCGAGGAGCTTCACTGACGGGTTTGTATTATACATGGCGGCGTACCGCATTTGTATTTAAATGTTTAAAATATATACCGGCGATGCCGTGCGTTATGTAGTCCGAGCGAAGGCAATGATAAATGTTAAGCGCACATTTCTCAAGATGATAAATTCACGATATGACGCGGCAAAAAGTTTTTAGTAAGCAGTTAGCGAGTAGGAAGACCGCAATTAGTAGTAACAGACAAATTGAGTGGGACGCTAGAATGAAATTCTTCTTCTTGTGCTCATTTCCGTCTTATTTTAATTATCAATCCGGGACTGCGATTGATCAATTGTGCACTGCATTTGTTGAAACATTTACTGTATTGTATACGTCTTGTGATCCGATTTCACCGTGTTTCATTATATTTTATACTCTCATAATGAATGTAACTTTAGCTCTAATTTCACGCTGCCATTGTTTTCATTACTCTGTGGAACTAAACTTGTCGACTAACATTAAGTTGTTCCTTTTTACCCAATCAATTGTTCTTAGTAAAAATCTATTATTATTAAATATAAGTCGAAAATAAATTATACACTTGGTACAGATCATTGCATTATAATAATCTAATATATTAAACAGTTATTACGTAATTATGCGATTCGTACGATTTAACTTTGATGACAAAGTTACATGACCTAAAGTCTTTTGTTGTCGCCATTTGCTGTACGAGCTCAGCAACGCGACATCAAAAAGTTTTCTTTGAATCAGTTACTTTATAGTTCACCTTCAACCTAAAACTTATTTTATTCAATAAATCTTAAAGTACAGTAGTTTGATAAATTGCACATAACAAGACGAGATGTTCCTGCGCAAAATTGTTTACTGAAAAACATTTTTTATCGTTCATGCAACATTTAAAGATTAAAATATGTTTTCTCCGCGCACAAAAATAAACTGGCAAAAAACTGAATAACAAATGCATCAATTAAAATAATCTCTCAAAAGCTATTGAGGAGATTTAGAATAAATTAATGATAGCATCGATTAACACTGCTTAAGATTCCGAAAATTCACGTTGCTTGTGCTCTATGTATACCCTAAGCTCGATGTTTTATGCAAGACTACTTTATAAATAACTCGAGAAACAACTGGTCTAGTATATCTCATGGCAAGTAATACACTCTACTTTAATACTTTTATGAAAATGGAATATTATTGCATAATGATAAATATCAATTTTTTGCAAATCAACGCTATTACGTATTGTTTTTCAACTGGCATGCAAGCATTTTGTACATATATGTAATTATGTAAGATCAAAGCGATCGAATACTACAGGATGTTTCTTTGCAAAAGGTTTTCCTTTTACTATACTTAATAATATTTTCTCCATTTCTACAAATGAAATTTATCGATTATATAGTCTGATCGATTGTAAGAAATTGACTCGTGACTTTCGATTCTATTTCAGACTCGTTGGCGATATTCATAAATCCTATTTAGCTTCGTCTAGGCGAATGTTTTAATTGTAGATTCAGATAATCGGGATGATCGTAAAAGCAATTGAAACATTGTTTCTAAAAATTAGGAAGAAAAAGAGTCATTGAATTCGGGGCATCGAAACAAAAGTGTTTCTCCCGCGGGCACGTTTTCAACTAGGTTCCCAAGGCCCAGCTCTGGCAGCGTGCGAATAAAAAATATCGCAGGACGAATCGCGTGCTCATGAAGCATATAGATCCGCGGCAGAAAAAAAGCTACTGCACCCGCGTGCGTCAGTTTTCACCTCAAAACGCCACATCCGCTCCCTTTCACATGTCCCGGCCTCGCGGTAAAAAACGAAATAAAGCCAGCGCCAGGCCGTCCCCCCGGCTTAATCCCGCGGGCCGCAGGACGCGGACGCTCGGAGCGTCCGAGCATATATACATAAGCCCAAGAGCCGCGAGACAAGAGCTCGCGCGGCGGCCGTCCGCACGCGAGGCCGCAGCCCGAGGGCCGCGGAGCTTCCCCAGGGCGCGGGAGCGCCGAGGAGGAAAAAGGGGACCGCTGCCCGACTCCATCTCCTCGTCCCCGCGAAATTCCCGAACAAAGCGGCCGCGCGCGCCGAGCCCTCGCGGTGCAGCCTGCTGCTGCGCGGCTGCACCCACTATACGTGCATGAGGCGGCACGCACACACGCAGGCGCGCGCGCCGAGCGCGGGGCCCCCCCGCTCCTTATTTACCTTTTTGTCCCCCCCGGGCACGGGGCCCTCGGCGCTGCGCGGGCTCTACTCACCAGTGCAGGAAGGCCGTTGTCCCCGCTCGAGGAGGTCCCCGGGGTCGAAGAGAGTCTCGCGGCCGTGTCGCGCGCTCCTACCGCGCATGTATGGGTGCCGAGTGCGCGGGGCTCCCGGGCGGCCCCGGGAGTCTGTGTGCCCTCCTGCCACGGGGTCTACCTGCCGCTGGGCGCCCGCGGGTCGTTACTCCTCCTGGGAGCGCGCGGCTGCTCGTGGCTGGTCCCGCGGGGAGCGAGTGAGAGGCTGCGAGCTGCTTCTTGCCTCCTGCGCGGCGGCCCTGTGTGGGTGCGGAGCGAGAGCGGCTGCTGCCTCGGCGAGCGGCGCGGCCCGATCGTGCGACGGCTCGCTGAGCACTGCGGCCCGCTTGACATAATTTATTTCCCCGACCCCGTGGACCGCTGCGCCGCCGACTGGGCCGCTCCTCGCGGGAGGCTCTGCCGTCTACTCGCGAGCGGCTCGCGCTCCGAGACGAGCCGAGCTCCACCTGGTAGCCGCCGTTGGAAATCCCGGGCCCGGCCAACGGCCCGCGATTCCTCGACAGTTCGACAGTTCCAAATGCACCCGATGACACCTGTCATCGCGCCCAACAGCTGCTCTCTACGGCGTTATCCGATGCCAAGATATGTAGACTACCTACTGTCATCTCTTTGCATGCGGACGTGTCAGGAAAAAAGTTTGAAATGGACCATACGATAAAACAGCAGAACGTTAGGAGTTAGGTGGATAGATGTGAACTCACAATTTCAATTGCAAATAAAAGTTATGTTATATGTAAAGTTACAGCACATTTCACGTATAATTTGGATCACCTAAAAATATTTTTATGCTAGACTATTTAATATATACTCCGGCACATAATTTATTTCTTGAATAAATTTGTATTTACAAAATTGAGAATCTTGTCGAGATACATGGCGCCCTCTATTTTAATAAAAAGCTTCTGACAGCTCGACTGACGACTCGGTCAATTCAGTTTAACCATTCACCTGCCAAACTGCTGAATGCCGACTGTCGAGCCCACCCACATTCTCATTCTTCAAACTTCAGAACCAACTGTTTGCAAACCACGACATTCTCGAGGCCCTCATTGGTCCTCATTTGAGTGCCTGACAGTAACAATACTGGTCATCTAACGTATGTGCATCAGAGAGAGATGTACTTAATTAAGAAAAACAACTTGGAGGTCTAACACGTTTGATATTTATATTTCTTGGATAAATGAAACAAAATGGATAAAAATGCTCCTGTAATTTATGGACTAGAATTCCAGGTAGTTCTTTATATATAAACAATTTATAAAAAAATACTGTTTATAAAAATTCATTAATCTTGCTTATTGATAAGTAATTTTTTGAAATTTTCTATGGAAATTTAAGTATTTAATACAAATTTTAGGCTCGAGCTCTTTCAGCACAAACGGCAGAGACAGATGCTGTTCGATTTCTTGTTGGAACACAATCACTGAAATTTAACAATAATCAAGTACATTTAGTTGAAGTTAATGAAGAGACGGGTAATTTAAAAACACAAATATTTCAACATCCAATTGGTGAAATATGGTCTATTCAAGCCTCTCCAACAGAGTCTGATAAATTTGTAACCTGTTACAATTCCTTAACAAGTAAGTTTTAGTAAAGTATTATTATAATTCAATCTAATCTCAATATTTTCAAATAATATCAGATGATGGAATGTGTCAAATGAGAGGAGCTATTTGGAAGATACCTATAACACAAGATGCTAATGATTTAGTTCCTTTAGAAAAATTAGCTGACATTGACACAACTCCTTATGGTAATGATTTGAAAACAATATCATATCATCCAGCAGATAGTAAAAAAGCTGTGTCTCTTGTAGATAATAATTTTGTTTTATGGGATTTGAGTTTTAAACCACAGGTTAGTTAATAGATAGCTACTATTTTTTTTTCATAACTATATTTTAATTTAATATTGATGAATACTTAATGTATAATAAATATTTAATCAATATTAAAAATGATTTCAATAAAAACATTAAAATTACTATTGTAGACATTTATTATATTGATTCTTTAATTTATATTAAAACATTAGGTTGTAACTGTAGGAACCCTGACTAGTAAAGGACAACCAAAATTCACAAATGGTAAATGGAATCCTCATAATGCTTGTAACCAATTTGTGACACTAAATGAAAACAATGTTCGAGGTTGGGATTTTAGAGATTTAAAACAACCTGCTTGGACGATAATCTCAGCTCATTCACAAATTATCAGGTAGAATAAAGTGTGATTCTTGTGTTCACAATCAATATAAATAATGAAAACAATGGAACTGTTATGCATATTTACACATATCTTGCAATTGAAAATTATTATGAAAAAAAATAGAATATAAACTATTATCGGACTATTATAGGATATAAATAAAGTATTTTTTAGGGATTTGGACTTTAATACAAATCGTCAATACTATTTAGCAACTTGTGGAGATGATGGTTATATGAAATTTTGGGACATCCGTAATCCTACAGAGCCATTAATGTCTAAAATAGAACACTCACATTGGGTTTGGTCTATTAGAATAAATCATTTTCACGATCAATTAGTTTTAACATCAAGTAGTGACTCCAGAGTTATTTTAAGCAGTATTGCTTCAATATCCTCTGAAACATTTAGCCAGATGGTTGCACTAGAAGAAGGGGCAACTATGGAAGAAACATGTACAAAAGAAAAGTAATCCAATTTCAAGTATTTATAATAATCAATAGTATACGTTCAAAAATTAAAATTCCAATATTCTAATTTCAGACTAGAAGATGGAGTTATTGGTAAGTATGATGAACACGAAGATAGTGTTTATGCTGTTGAGTGGTCATCTGCTGATCCTTGGACATTTGCATCATTAAGTTATGATGGTCGTTTAGTATTAAATAAAGTACCACGTAAATATAAATATCAAATTTTATTATAACTTTACATATTTTATAGTTTGAAAATAATATAATTGTTAATTTTTAATTACTTGTTTATTTATTTCACAAATTATTTTCTTTAATAGCTAGAAATGAAATCTTCCGTAAACAGTACTTTAGTTGATTGTGAACATGTATATAAAATAACCATAAAAAACTTTATTTTATATAAAATATATTCTATTAAATTTATATAATATTCAATTATACATAATATTATATATATTGATTAAATATCAAATACTTTATTTAATTTTATACAACGTAACATACCACATTTTGTTTAATTTTGTACAGTTAATTTTATTCTATACTAAAGTCGTTCTGAAATTCGACTAGCTACATTCCTTAACTGCCCATAAACTTTTGCTGGTGGGCTACCAAGAATTAAATTACAAACAGATCTCCTTGCTAGTTGTATATTTTGAAACGAACCAAGAATGTGTATCTTTGTATCAGCTAAAACAATTCTAGTTTTTGTTACATTTTCTATAGTAAACTTTGTTCTGCCACCTTTTCCTGCTAATCTACCAATAGCTCTAGACAAATGATCACCTTTTAGAGGCTTTACATCTTGTATTTCAAATGTTTCAACAAACAAATCATCTAAACGTAATAAAGCTAGTGCATCTTCAACTTCAAAACCATAAATGAATGCTTTCACAAAATCAGCTCCTTTTTGAAGATTTGCAATGTCTGGAGTTTCTGGTGATGTCCTTAATTCAACATTTCTGGTTCTTAAATTAAAACGAATTTGTAACTGCAAGTGTTCAACAACAGGTGTAAATATTTTCATCCAGTTATCTTTTAATGGAGTGTACCTATGTGCAGGTACTGCTACCTACGTAAGGTCAAAAAATAATAGAATTTTAGATAATTAATGAAAAAAAATAATAAAATGTTAAATGTATCTATTATTCAGATCGATTATATGTTACTCACTTTACGACTTTCATTTCCTTCAACATTTTTTACTCTTTTTGAGGAAGATTTATTTTTAATTTTTCCTTCAATTCCATTGACTGCATCAGTCTAAAAAAAGTTATTAAATGCATCAAAGACTATATAAACAAAAATACAAAAAATAACTTTATTTTGTTCGTACGAAAGCTATCAAAATATTTATAAATGAATAGTTGAAGACACATAACCTTGCATGAACTTACCTCCATTTGACTTTCACTTGCATGTCTTCTTTTAGACGACTTGTTTTCTGTTGTCTGCTCCATAATGCTATCTGTTTTCATTTTTTCATTAACCATTTTATTTTCTAATGATATTAATTTATTAAATACAATAATTATGCGATGTCAAAAAAGCACGTGCCGAACGGCTTAGCCATTCGCTATGGAAATACAGAAAAATGAAACGGCGAAATAGGAGCGTTAAAGTTAAAAATAATATTATGTAGAATGTTTTATATAAATAAAAAACTTTTATAATCTTATTATTAGCCTAAATATTTTACAAAGATTATAATTACAAACTTTTCAATGAGTGGTCAATATTGGAAATATTTAACTACATCAACTCAATTCAGAATATAAAAAAAACTAAAGATATTTTAAAAAACGTAAAAAATGTGTATATAATTTTTGTTTTGAAAAAGTTTTGAAGAATTTCTGACAATTCTTTTATATATTTGAACCGTCTGCAAGATTGTAATTATTATTAACTATACGCAAATGAAATTCCCATAGTCAAAATTCATGTAGTTCCTTTATTCTTATTATCATAGCAGCTCTCAACGAATTGTACATGGAGAGTTCTTGCCGGAGTAGACAATAAATGTATACGCTTTACGGCATGGCCGTCGATGAGGTATAGAATGGCTTAGGCATTATACGCCATTGTGCATTATACTCCAATTTTACATTTGCTAGGTTGTTTAAAAATTATAAAACTTCTATATAATATATCGTTGACTAATTTATTGTCACATTATTATAATTGACACACCTAAAGATTAAAGGGGACCAGTCGATCCTATTACAATTATTCCCTATTGCATTCAACCAGAAGTTTGAGTGACGGAAATATATTTACGCGCATACGTATTGTATATTATAAGCTCCATCTCTGCAGCTGCAGGCCTGCTGCTGTATACTCGGCGCGATAATTTCGCTAAATTTACATCGACTTATCTGGAGGTAAAGTACACATAAGATTTATACGACGGGTAGAAAAAGATAATAATTGTTATAAATAATTTTAAATTTGTAAACAAGCTTATTCTTGCAAAATAGAACAGTTATTTAAAAACGAATACCAACGTATGTAGGGCGCAAAATTTTGTGTTATTATAACCGTGAATATATTTTTATTTTTATTGTAGCACAATACAATGACATCAACACCGAAAAAAAGATTGTCAGAAACAGGACCAGGAGGTAGACCAAAACACGAAGTTTGGGGTCTTGGTTTTCGCAGAGTTTTGAAACATTGCGATAAATCGCAAAGAACAATACACGCTGCTTTTTGTATAATCTGCAGCAAAATTTTATGTAACACAGCTTCTAAAAGATTATTAGCTCATAGAAGAATATGTAATCTTGATCAAAATGAAGAATCAGAAGTATACGAAAAAAGTAATTCTGATGGAAAATTAGTAATGCAAAGAAGAATTTGTTTTGAGCAAGCTGATGATTCTGAATTACTAGCAAAAAGTCATTCTGATTCAAAGATAGGAATATCCAAGAGAAAATATTCTGTTGAACAGTCTGACGATATGGAAATAATGACAAACACTGATTCAAAACTAAAAGAAATTACTAAAATTTTATCACCTGATAATACAGGAACAATAACTTTTGTTGATTGTATGGAAGATGGTTCACAATTTGTAAATGATCAATCCTCTTCTGATCACATTATCAAAACGGAATATACTTTTATTGACAGTCCATCAGATGATTACCAAGATTATAAATTAGCAGCAGCTGCAGGAACATCCGTTCAAAACCATAAATTAGATCTAACTTTTGCCAAATTTTTTATTGGATGTAATATCCCTTTCTCTGTTGCAGAATCTTCTTATTTTAAAAAATTATGTCTTGCATTAAATCCTAATTGTAAATTAGTATCCACTGAACAGTTATCGGGTAATTTACTTAATTCTGTATATTCAAAATTTCATAAAGATATGAATGTTAGTCCAACATCAGTTTTGCTTATTGATGGTTGGAAAAATGAAAACACAAATACAAAAAACGTGACAGTTATGATCAAAACCGAATCAAATGAAACTATTTTCCTAGATAATTATGAATTATCTAGTTCAAAAGAAATTGTGCAAGAATTAACAGATATTCTTAAAATGTCTATTTTAGAAGCTAGTGAACAATTTAAAACCGAAGTTTATGCTGTAATTATGGGTAACAGTTGTAGTTTAATTGAAATGGATGATATTAGTGAAGTATGGCAATTTCCTTGTAATTCACATGTAGTAAAGCTTTTAACAAAAGAATTTATATCACAAGATTTTATGAATACAGTTTGTAAAATTTTAAAACAATTGAATCTAGTATTTAAAGATGATGATTTAGATAATAAGATAAGTAGTGAAATGAGATGGATCAGTACGAAATGTATTCTTGAATATTGTATAACTAATATTGGGACTATTCAAACAGTACTTTCTACAGAGAATCTTGTTAAATTATCAAAAGATTATAAATGTTTATTTTTTGATGAAGATTTTATTCGTAAAATTGAACATTATATTAATTTCTTAGAGTCTATTAGTGAGTTAACAGCAGTATCACAAATGCCTAAATCAAGTATAGCAGATGCAGCTGAACAATGGTTGAGTATTCAATTACTAGATGATGATCCAGATTTTGCAGATAAATTAGCAGCACATCGTGACAGTGTAGTAAAGATTCAGTGTCTAGTTGCAAATTATCTACATCCAGAGTATAAAGGTAGAAAACTAACAGATGACCAGATGAATAAAGTTGAAGAATTTCTTTTAAATGAACTTGATTCAGAAGGATTAAATAGTTTACAAATGTACCTTAATGGGGAAGGGATCTTTAGAACCTTAAATCAAAAAGAGGGTCTGTCTGCACAAACTTACTGGAGCCTTGCTCGTAGAACTAATCAGAACTTAGCTTTATTAGCTCTAAAACTTCATGTGATACCAGCATCAATTACATCAAATTTTTCACAAGTTTTTAATACTGTTAAAAATACTTCTTTAAAGCCAGATAAACTGAGAAAATTATTCGCTGTATATTATTATTTAAAAGAAAGGGAAGAAAGGTTAGAAATAGAATAGATTTATTAGGAAAATGAAAAGTTATGAATGAGTAATGAATGACTGAATAAATGATGAAATTAAAAAGATGTCTTTCTTTGCAAATACATGTACAAATTATTTTATATACTTGATTTATTTTATTAAAATTATCGATAAAGTACATATATATATACATATACATATATTATAGATTTATACCATAGTGATTTTATTCAACTGCATAGATTTATTTAACATTAGTAGTATGTGAACAGAATGTTACAATTTATTTTATGATATTTTATTATACGATCTATTTTACTAAATATTTTACTAATGAAGATTCTGATTGTATTTCAATAAAATCATTCATTGTAAAAGAAGTGCACATTGATAATAATAAAAAGTGATATAATTTTTATTTAATTAATTTACTTTTTGTAAAGTTTAAACTAAAAATTTAATCAAGCTAATAAAATCTTTAAAATTAGAAAATCAGTTTAAACCAATTGATACTGACAAAAATAATGTAAATTATTTTGATTACGATTATGATTCTGAATTTGTATATCAAAATATATCTTTACCATAGAATTTTTTATTCAAGTCATATGAATTACTTGTAAAGATTTAAGCTACCAATATTATGTACATTAGTTATACATCCAAATATAAAATGTAACTTTTATTACATTATTATTGTTATTACTACATCTGTACACTATGAAATTCTGTTATGTATCTTGCCAGTAATTTAAAAAGACTGCTGGAATAAAGGACTTATCTTAGTTTATATAAAGCAACAAAGTTTTATTCAATCCTTAAATTATATTTCTATAGGTATTATGAAATTTTTTATTTTTATTGACTGAATTGAGATTGTAACTTAATAAATGTTACAATTTATCTTTATAAATATGTCAAGACACTAAATATATAACCAGTTTTAGAAAGAACTTTATTTTAGATTTTAAATATTAAGACCAAACATTAATTCTGATCTTTTTTGCCCTCCAGTCGGCAATTTTCCCTCGAATTTTCTCTTATTTTGGATCTTTCACATGGCATGCAAGTCTTCGGGTTTATATCGAATAATAATTACAATTTGTCAATATAAAAATCATCTGCTTTAGAACCATTGAAAGCAAAATCGACCGTCGGGCTAGAACAGCATTACTGAAAGTTTGTATTAGTGTTTGATAAACCTTGGCAATTATAGATTTCTTAAAATCAAACGGGAACAGTAACGAGTGTCAAAAATTTATAATTTTAAGTGGTTCATTTTTAGTATAGCGTAAACAACACAATAAGAAATAGCGGATAAAATGAATTCTATAGTACACCATTATTTGGGATCACAATATTTATCGATAGCATTGATTAGAATTAATGTCTCATCTTAAGAAATCGAATAAACAACTTACTGAATAAATCCCAAAAATTGAATTAACTGGACCAACAAGTTATTTTTATATTTTTATAACTTTCAAATGGCACGATATTCATCTAAATTTTTTTAAATTTGGATAAAGTATTTAAGTATTAGATCATTATCTGTGTCTTAATAAAGAATATTAGTGCGTTACGGCTCCAAACAATCGTAGGTTACAAATTCATTTTCAATTGTTTTATAAATGTAACTATATATAAGTAATTGTTCTGTGGCATGGAATACATTTGTAGTGTATATTTGAAAATACAATAGAAAATATTGTTATTTTAGAAACGTCATATTACAGTTTTTATATGAGCAAAAATCATATTTAAAATTTTATAGTTGGATATACAGGGTATGAAAATCTATAAGAATGCACTAAATAACTAATTTTCCAATATTACATATTTTGTTACATAAAAAGTAACGACAATAAACAGATTCTAATTTTAAAAGTGTATAATTTCTCACTTATTTTATTATACTCTTGTAAGAATATACAAGATTATTTGTGTGCATAAATAAAGTATTTAATATTTATAAAGTATTAAACATGAATTAAAAATTTTCTAGAAAACGAAAAGTTCAAATGCAATATAAATATATTAATATTTTACTATTATATTACTATTAAGTAAAAATATTACTATCCGTAACTATTATAAAATTACTAATAATTTTATTTTCCAAAAGTTATTTTGATTATTTTTCCAAGTTCTATAACGATTTCCAAACATAGGATTAATAAGGGCCACTGTTGCTCGCACTGATGCGTTCCATTATTGTGTGTTTATTAGTGTAATTAAAGTATTGTACCTAACGAATTATAAACAGTGTAAGCGATATAATATTAATAATAATTTAATTGCATCTATTTTGCGACTAATTTTTTGTTTAATACTTGTGCATGCTTAGAGTTTTGTCTTCGTAAAACAATCTTATCTTGATTCTTTTTAATATCAATATAATAAATATACACAATAAAATATAAAAACTTTCTCAATAATATTTATGACATTAGTATGTACTGCAATTTTCAAAATTATTATAAAAACACATTTTATTATTTAATAATAATCATACATTAATTTCGAAATATTTTGTTTTATTTTCATAAAATTGGTAATGTCGGTAATATACACATTTCCATTTATAAAATGGAAACAAATATTTTTAAATTTAAATGATTAAGGTTATATGAAGATATGCTATCTTATATTACAACTATAGATATAAGTAAAATTGGACAATAAATATCTCAAAAAAATATTCCAATAATAAAATGAACCAAAATTATTTGGTTGTAAATAAACATCACGAAAAGTAATTTAAAATTTTAAATATGCCGGACAACTCTGCTATAAGATTCCGCAGTTGGAAATCGTGATCATACTTAATCGCGCACACATGCAATTAAAATCTTCGCATGTGTTCGTACATATTCATCTTGAGAGCTGTGCAATTCTTTCTTCGCTATTGGTTAGGTGTTCTCCCTTCATGTTCGCGCGCGCGATCAGTGATTCACGGACTCGGAACAGCGGAGTGAGTCGGATCCGTTCCGACGACCGTTTCGCTAGCTTAGACAGCCCTATTCCCAAGTCCTGGCGGCACCCTGTAGTTCTGCTTCACCCTGACGAGGATTCGGGGCATAATAATGCTCTAACATTGTCATTCGTGTTCGACCTTAAAGAAATACAAAGGGAGTGGAGCAACAATCAGGGTAATATTGTATCGAGACGGCGCCAATCGTAACG
This sequence comes from Sycophaga agraensis, assembly GCA_018906755.1. Classification (NCBI taxonomy): domain Eukaryota; kingdom Metazoa; phylum Arthropoda; class Insecta; order Hymenoptera; family Pteromalidae; genus Sycophaga; species Sycophaga agraensis. The sequence continues at coordinate 3,714,243 of JACCIE010000003.1, forward strand.
AGAGCCAGAGTCGTCGGGTATCCTACATATATATACTGGTCATACACGCGCACACGCAGGTGTATATACCCTTGTGTATTCCTCGCGATTGCGAGAGTGAGACGTGTGTGTAGCGACGGGTGTGCTTGTGTAGCTCTTCTGACGAGCAGTGTAGCAGCAAAATGGCAGCGAGCGATTCGATCGCCGACGACAGTCTCTACCCCATCGCGGTGCTTATCGATGAACTGAAGAACGAAGATGTTCAGGTAAGCTTAATAAAGGTTTTGACGCCTTTCGGGATATGTTGTTAGAGTTGGGATGGGCGAACTCGGTCGAATATGCCGAAATTCGGGTGGAGCATCAGAACCGGTCGCGGCTCTTTCTCTATTTCCGTGCACGTATATACATGCTTGAGCGCATGTTGTGCATACTTCTGGACTATTATAAGATTCTTCGCTTTGATTCATTTGCGATGATGGGTAAACTTAATTTAACGCTGCGTTACTCCATACTGGAGATCAATTGGATAATTATCGAGTAACTCTAGCATTCTCTGAGGGATTGGTTTATTTGGGAGGCCTACGTATTATACTGGCTATATATGACTGTTTGCGGAATTTTTCTGTTTGTGTTGGTCTAGAATTTTTTTGATTGAGCTAGAAACTGCGTGATAAATTTAAGATTACAAAATTTTTATACTATGCAAAAATTCTTTATTAATTCATTGTTATTACGTTGATGTAATTGTATTATTGCATACTGTTTTTGCTGAGGCATAATTTATTCATATTATTGTACTTATAAGAAATTCAACATAACAATTTTGTTTTTGTAATTTTATAATGGAATCTAGTATTTTCTTTATTATCTGTTTTATTATTATATTTAAAATATAAATAAGCACATTAAATTGGTCACATTGAAAGTATCTTAAATGACTAAAAAAATTTTCCCTAAAATAATTTTAATTAACCTTTTTTAGCATCATAATATACAATTCATGATACAACTAACATTGAATTTCATATTTTTTTTTAAATGTATGTAGTTATTAATATAATTTTCATTTTATTTACAGCTAAGATTGAATTCAATTAAAAAATTATCAACTATTGCTCTTGCTCTTGGAGTAGAAAGAACTCGTACAGAGCTTATACCATTTCTAACAGAGACAATATATGATGAAGATGAGGTTCTTTTGGCTCTTGGTGAACAATTGGGAACTTTCACACAACTTGTTGGTGGACCAGAATTTGTGCACTGTTTATTAGTAAGTGCATTAGTTTTAAACAATCTTGAATATTTCTTGAATATTTCTAAATCTTTCAATTCAGTTAATCATATACTAAATTAAATGAAATATTTTCTACAGCCCCCCTTAGAGTCTTTGGCAACTGTGGAGGAAACTGTTGTTAGAGATAAAGCTGTAGAATCTCTACGAAATGTTGCGCTTGAGCATAGTCCATCTGATCTCGAAGAGTATTTTATACCATTAGTACAGCGTTTAGCTTCTGGAGATTGGTTTACGTCAAGGACATCTGCTTGTGGATTATTCAGTGTTTCATACTCTCGTTCTAGTCAGCAAATAAAAGGTTCGACACATATTATATTTTTACATATTTCATTGATACTTGTATCTCATTTTCTTATTAACATGATTTTCACATATTTTTTATAGCTGATTTGAGAAATCATTATCGTAATTTATGTCAAGATGATACACCTATGGTACGACGTTCAGCAGCTGCAAAATTAGGCGAATTTGCCAAAGTTGTTGAACTAGGTTATTTGAGGTCAGATGTAGTTGCTATGTTTGTTATTCTTGCTCAAGATGAACAAGTAAGTTATATTTTAAAGCTAAGTGAAATGAATTTATCTTTTACTATCCAATTTTAATTTATTTATTTTTATATTTTGAAAGGATTCTGTACGTTTGCTAGCAGTTGATGCATGTTCGAATATCGCATCGTTATTAAGTCAAGAAGATGTTGAACAATTAATAATGCCAACATTGCGCCAATGCGTAACCGATCAGTCATGGCGAGTACGTTATATGGTAGCAGATAGATTAACAGATCTACAACAAGCAGTAGGTCAGGAAATCACACGTACAGATCTTGTGCCAGCCTTTCAAGTACTTCTCAAAGACACGGAGGCAGAAGTTAGGGCAGCTGCAGCGGACAAAGTTCGCGTTTTTTGTCAGAATCTCGATCCCCTATTTCAAGAGTCAATTATCATGACAAACATACTGCCTCTTGTAAAAGAGCTCGTTGCCGATCTTAATCAACATGTTAAATCTGCATTGGCTAGTGTCATCATGGGTCTTAGTCCAATACTTGGTAAAGTTAAGTAAGTATCACAATGGAGTTTTTCTATTTAATTGAAATTGTAGGTTTTTTCATGAAAATACACATTTTTTTTATAATTATTAATTATTATAAAAGTTTGGTAATATTATTAAATTACTTGAAAAAGTAATTTATTGATTTTAAGTAACAACCACTGTATAAGGATTTTCTAAATTAAAATACAAAATTAAAAATAAACATAATAGATTGAAAATAAGTTATTATAAAACTGCTTGTTAAGTTCAATTGATGATATAGGCTCATAACATATCGATCATTGTACAAAACCTGCAGTACAGCTTCAATTTGAAACGTAAAATTTTTGTATTTATACTTTCTAAAATGCCCAAGACAATACATATACAGTTCTGAATTTTAAATAAATTGTGTTATGAGAATTTGAGAAATTGTTTAAGTATTTTGTTCACTACAGTATTGCAAATAATAATTAGAAATAATTTAGAAAACCATAGAATACAACTATTACCACATAATTGAAGAACGTAATATTATAATTGAACTTATGAATATAACTTTTTAAGTATGTGCTAACCTAAATTTGCATAATTTCAAAAATAATTCCGAACTTAATAAATTAGTCTTATACTTAACCTTTAAAAACGTCTGAATAACAGGCCTTAAATTAATTGAAATTCATTTCTGAAACATTTTTAACTAAACGTGATTATTTTAAATTTAAGTTAAAAATCGAAAATATACGATAATAATATTGTAATTATTTTATATTCTATTATAGTTACATATAATCATAACTAAATAATATAATGTAATATAATTATATAATTAATAAACATTACAATCGGCTTAAAAATATGATATTCAAAATCCAATTATGGTATAAAACGTAAGCAACACTTGTTTGTTACATGAAAATATATATCTTTTGATAAATTACAACTTAAAAGTAGATAAAGCATATTCATGAAAAAAATGTCTTTTCTTCGCATGTACTCTCAATATTTCTATCAATTATTGAAAATGTTTCAATTTTACTAATGCAAGCATATATTGTATCTAGTAACGTCAATTATTTCTGAGCGTTATACTAATTGTAGTATTATTTCTAAGTTGTAGTTGATAACTACTGAAAGCAATTGCCACCATAAGATTTTATGTTCCATGTTTTAAATACGATTATAGAAACTGCGCATAATCTGAATTAGAATAATCTATATCGACGCAGCAATCGATTAATTATATTTACTCGGTAGTCTATATTGTGCCAAATTTCATTACAAAAAAAAGTTTTGTAACGCGGAAGAGTTTGCTATCGCTTTGAGTCGCGCGTGCCTCGGGTAGTGTGTCCCAATTAAATCGACGAAAGTCTCAGTTCTGCAGTGCAGGTTGACGAACGACGGCCAACCCGAATTTGTTAAAGATAATTCGGAAGACGTCCAGCAGTCGATACTTTCCGTGGCTCCAATGACTTTCGTACGCGCATCTAGGTATACTGTCCAAACGCGTACTTCTAGAAATAGTCAATGATGCGTAGTGACAAGTGATAGTGTTACACGGCAGAAAAGGAACGTTAGACGTTCAAATAATAATTGGCACGTAGTCACTTCTAAAATGCATTTCTGCATTGAAAACAATAACTTCCATAATTGGTTATATACAATACAAGCGGGATTTCACATTGATGTTTAGAATTTTATTTTCTATTCTGAAATGTTTTCTGTAGCAATGTAATGATTCATCTTGAGGCTAACTATGATTGATATTTAAAATAATGCGGATTTTTAAGCCTTTTGAAATATTTTAAAAGCACAACTGCAAGAAAAATAACAATTTTAATTTAAATTAGTTGTAAATTTGCAAATGGTCATTGTTATTTTCTTTTATTTTCAGTACGGTAGAACATTTATTACCTCTGTTTTTATTGCAACTCAAAGACGAATGTCCTGAAGTCCGTTTGAATATAATTAGCAACTTAGATTGTGTAAATGAAGTTATTGGTATCCAGCAATTATCGCAATCACTTTTGCCTGCGATCGTCGAGTTGGCGGAAGATTCCAAATGGAGAGTGCGTCTGGCAATCATCGAGTAAGTTTATCAGCTTTGTTATATTGATTGTTCTACACAGCGTATATTAAAAGAACTGTGTACTGTACTATCGACGGACTAAAATACGTCGATTAATGTTTAGTCAAGTTATTTTTAAAGCAGACATCAATTAACACTATAGTACAACAATTTAATTTAGAAAAACTTAGTGCTATTTACTGTCGGTGTAAAGTAATAAATTCGAGTCAAGATAAGTATTTATCACTGGTAAATTTTAATATAAAATTTTTTTACAGGTACATGCCTCTGTTAGCTGGCCAGTTAGGTGTTGAATTTTTCGACGAAAAATTGAATTCCTTGTGCATGACCTGGTTGGTTGATCATGTTTACGCTATAAGAGATGCCGCTACACTAAATCTAAAGAAACTCGTTGAGAACTTTGGACCCGAATGGGCACAAAACACAGTAATTCCAAAAGTTTTAGCAATGTCTACAGATCAAAATTACCTTCATAGAATGACCTGTTTATTTTGTATAAATGTAAGTTGTTTTTAAAGTATCAAATCAAAATAAATATTTTGAATTCATTGATTTATTGATTATAATTCTTTATAACTACTTTTTAGGTACTGGCAAAAGTTTGTGGGCCAGATATAACGACAGACGTTATGCTTCCAACTGTTTTGACCATGGCTAATGATAGCGTTGCAAATGTACGATTTAACGTAGCAAAGACACTTTATCGAATCGGATCGCATCTCAAACCTGCCGCATTAAAGACGCAAGTCAAACCAGTTCTCGATAAATTGAATATGGATTCTGATATTGACGTAAAATACTTTGCATCGGAAGCGATTTACGGCATTTCCTGGTAAATAATCTAAGAAGCTTCCTTACAAGCAAATTTATTTTATTATATTTTAAAAATGAATTTGAATTATGGAAGACACATACAAATATTCTCATTAAAATAATGCAAGTATTTTAATTTTAATGAGAAAATGCAGTTTATTATACAATAAAACCATCATCTTTGTAAAGTTTGTTGGATTGTTTAAATCTAATAAGTTTCTTTTCCAATTCATGTAACACAGTATTTTCAATTGTACAGAATGTTTTTAAAACTTTCGTAATTTTAGTAAAATGTAATAATTTATTTAGGTTCTATTTCACGTAAACATAGGAAATGCAAGGATTTTTTAAAAACTTAACATTTAAAATAACTTTACACTGAACAAAGAGAAGTTTTATCATTTAGAGATTTATGGACCAATAATGCCGTGCGTTGACTATTTTTAATTTTACAATTTTGAAACAATACATACTAAATAAATTTTTATGGCTCAAAATTAGTGTAAAATAGAATATTTATAAAAGCTTTACTATACGTTAAAAATATGATTGGATTGGTCAGCATCATTAAAATATACGTGTGCATATATTTATATTAAAAATTTAAACACGTAAACAGAATTCGTTTCTTCATGATGATCAAATAAGCTTTTAATGAATCTTTAACGAAAATTAAGAAAATGTATATTATGAAATATTTCTTTGAAATTAATTGTTTATAACTTTCAAGAAAATATTTTTTAATTTCAAAAATTGTATAATTTTAATGTCTAAAAATTAATGATTGTTACAAATATAGTACTTACGAAATATTTATGAGCATTTTTATTTTTCACTTTTCAATAAATATTTCACATGACTTATCATTTAAATTAGTAAACAGTTATCAATATTTCAATAATAATTTTCATTACAAGATTTAAATTACAAAGTCAAAAATAGCTTCATAGCATGAAATGACGACTTCACACAAAAGTCAAAAAATTGTGTCCAAAAATATTAAAAAATATAGATATAACTACTCTTTCTTATATTAGTTTTTAAAATTGTTTTAAATGTAAAAGATCATTTTTTGTAAAAGAGAATACTCATTTATCCAATAAATTAAATTCAATTTACGTAACTTGTGTATTCACTTTTTATTTGGATTTTTCAGCTTAAGTTGAAATATTAAATCACAGAGTGCATTTACCATGTATCCCAATATAAGAGATGACAGTTTACAAGAAACGTACCGTCATAATGTTTCCATACAAAATGTACATTTGGTAAACTTGTTGGAGATGATGTGCGTCGCGTAGAGACAATTACCAATGACCGAAGTAAACAAAAAAATAATTTGGAATTTTAGAGAATAAATATTACTTTTTTTAGTTCTGTTACATTTGTATATCTATATTATTACACCAAGTATTGAATATTCAATTTAATTGGTAATATGTATCTGATAAATATTTAAGCCATTGTGTTAATGAACAATTAATAAACAAAACACTCAAATTTTTCTAATGTATTTGTATTTAACCATTATATCTGAGAAAATAAATAGATGAAAGGTTAGATTTTGAAAAAGGATTTTTTGTTTTAATTTTCCAGACATACAGGAGTGAAGTACTAGATAGTTGAAAACAACACTAACATTATACATTATACTTTATTCTTAAATTTTATACAAGTATCAGCCCTGCCAAAAAAAAATCTAACTGATTCTTCAAGTGGAAATTTTGTTTACATTTACTACGTAAGAGTCAACTAACCGATTTTTTTTCGAAAGGTCAACCACTTTTGACAAACTGATGACATTCATTTAACAGAATTATACAGTAATTTTTAAAGACAAAAATGCAGTTTTCAACTATGTGGAACTTAAAATAATAACAATTTATATTTACAATTAAATTTGCAGTTCTTTGAATAATATACTCAGAGACGAATTAAGATTGTCAGAATTATAAAGTGCTTCCGTAATCCTATTTGCGTTAATCATTCCAAAAAGAACGTCAAACTAAATCTCTTATTACAGAAACATTTTTATTATTTAATATTATTAGGAGATTAACTATATTAGATAACATAAAGGGAAAAGTGGTATGATAGATGAAAACAACTAATTTTCAATTTTACGTTTATTTCACTAATTTTTATACATATTGTATTATCACAGCTTATCACTATGTTTTCTTGGCTTTTTTAAAGTGTACAAATATCTTGATGCATTACATGCATTTCTGGGATCATGGAAAATTAAATGATTATCTTAAAAAGTTAAATTATTTCGTAATTCAGTATAAAAGAAACTACAAACTGAAGCATCGCACCAAATCTAAAGACTTAAAATAATTGTACTATTTAAAATTATCATTGAAATATGCAAGGCAAGAATCTCTTGTTTTGCATTATTTATAATATAATTCTTTACTAGATTAAAGTACAGAATTTCTTTTAATGGATTTGCGCGATTTCATTCATTCAAATCTTCACATTTATAATGATACTTTTATAAAACAGAAAAACTGCCCAAAAGTAAATTTTCTACATTTTTAGAATTTAAACTAAAATCATCACGTATTTAACAAAAATAACGAATATTAAAGATGTTTAAAGTGGACAACAAAGTTCGGTCAATTATAATTGGTCACGCACAATTTCTGTTGAAGTTTTATAAATTTATACAATTCATACTCGTGTCTAAAATAATAAGATACTTCTATAGATTTAATAAATAAAAAAACACAATTTTAATCAAAGTTTAATAGAATACACTAGTATTTGCATAAATTTTTAAAATCGAAAATAAAAATATTGAATTTTCGATCACTGTAATCACGAAAATCACTGCTAATAACTTTCACCATTTTTAATTCGAAAACACAGTCTACATCTATTAATAATTATTGTTAGCATAATATTTACACCGCATCATTAATTTTTGGGTTAAAGAGAGTATTAAGAATGAATTAGAAAAAGTACTACGAAATTAGTATAACGTACTTTTTGTTAATATAGAATGTTTTACAATCTAAATTCTTTACAGTGATTCAAAATTTTTATATTTAATTTAAAATTCTTTTATTTAAAAAAACATGTTTTAATTTTAATCGGGTAAATTTATGTATGTGATTAGATTCTTATTAATTGTATATCCAATGATTGCGATACTAATCTGTAATTTTTTTCAATCATTATTAAAATTAAGAAAATCATATTTAAATAATACAATCCAATAATTCACTGGGAATAATTTACTAAATAAGTTACGATTTACACTGCAAGAAGTTTAGATTGTATTCACACTTATAATCTAGTCGGTTCAAGAATATAAAAAATATCAAGAAACATGTATCGTTCAGGACTGATCTCTTAATTTTCGGACAGTATACAGATCTTCGTTATGACATTTTATCAAGTTCTGAATCTTGATAAATTAAAAAAATAATATCCATCGACTATATTACCGCAACAACTATATAGTCAAATTTAAGAAGACTTCATTTAAGTAGTATTTTTACCAATTTTAAGATTGGTAATTTACAACGCTACTATGTTTACTTCCATATATATTGACCACGTAAGATTGCGGTAAAATCGCAAACTACAGACATTACTTCTAATCGCTTCGACTATTAACTCGTAGACAGATTGGAGTAACTGATTTTTGCATCGCTTTCTATACACTAATATTTATCATATATTATGTGTTTAAATAGGTTGAGGCTAAGCTAAAATCTTCAGAAAACAAATTCGTTTGAAATGTATCGTTTACAAACGAATCGTAAATATTAGTTGCAAAATTTACTCAGTTCAACTCATAATCATATCCAATTTCCCTTTCATTTTGCGCTTTTTTACTGTATTTTTGATTCAAAACAATCATATTAATATTTTTTAAAGCATAAAAATTATCGAAATAAATTTCATTGAATGACTATTATCAAAATAATAAACGATGATATTGATTATTTGGTACTAAAATATAATTTATCAAATTATAACGCTTCTTTTAATATTTAATAAAGCAATATTCTTAAGTTTTTAAGAAATAGAAAAAGACCATGGAAATTAAATGTAGCGAAAGACAATACAGATGAAAATTAAATATAACAAATTAAAAGCACCAGTACTGATTATTTAACAATTATAAACATTTTCATAAAATAGTAAATCAGCACTTCTTTAATTTCCAGTGACACCCGTACAGAAACTTTACTTTCATACTGTGTGATACATTTAACAGCATTACGTTTAAAAAACTTGTCGATTTCATTTTCTCCCGTTTTGACAATGGAATAAAATTGATCTTTTTTTATACAAACGCCTTGAAAATAGATGTAGCTTACAACTAGTTATTCAACACTCTCTCTTTTTTCATTCACTCATATCTCACAATCTTTCTTGCTTATTCTTACTTTGCCAAATCAACAGAAACACTGTGACTGATCGTCGAAACTTGAGCTCCAGGAATAGTTTCTGCACTGACGATATTTAAGGATGAAATTTTGGCTCGTTGGTAAGCCACAACCGTGTTAAGACTCAAAAATCTATAAGAATCAATTAGTCCTTGTAATACCTTAATTATATTTTGATAACTAAACTTTTTATGAATAAAATACTTAAATCATTGAAGTTATGAAATAAAAAGTACATCAAATATAAAATAAGTATTAACTAAATTATATTATAAATATTAAATTACTTGAACATGAAGATTAATTTACTAAGATTAATTTTTTCAATTTAATCTTTGAAATTTAATTTAATCTTTAAAATCTTTGAAATTAAATAAACTTTAAATGCTATTAATTTATAATATTATATTAACTAAGTATTATTTTTGTTTACAATAAGTAATATTAGGTTAATCAAATATAAAGAAAGAAACATACCGTATGCAAACATAAGTTATTAGAAGTGTTGCTCCAGCTGCCAACATTCTAATAATTGGATCTTCAACTAATTGAATCAATATCCATGCAGCAGCAGATGATCCACACATTGTCACAACAATACCAATAGTTTGCAACCAGTGTCGGGGTGTCAAACCATTTTGCCAGTCTAGCCTACTGGCATGTTCCACATTATAACGAGTACCGCAGACTTTACATGTGAGACTATCTACATTTGTGGAACTCTGTAAATGACCCATTTATACATATATTGTTATTAAAACCGTTACTCATTATTAAGAGACAATATTTATGAATAAGACTATTTAAAAATAAAAAGTTATGTGTGTTATGCGAATTAACATTAAGAACTATTTTAAAAAATTGTAAATAAATTTACGACGTATTATTTTTGGAAGTAATCTGTGTCGAAAATTACCTCTACGAGCCACCGACGTAGACAGTCATGATGCACGGCACTAACGTCACCTCTGCACCGACATGGTTGAATTAATGGACCGGCATCTTGTCTTTCGCTATCGTAGCAAATCCAGCAGTCTTTACTACTTATAGAGGCTGTGTCAGTTAATCGTTCGCATTCGGCTACTTTCGACTTGTCTTGTAATTCAATTTCCTTTGTTGGCTTAACTTGATCGATGTCTAATTTTTTCAAAATTCTTTTAGGATTTAAGATCCATAGTTGTTCAGGACTAAAACAATAAAAAGGCATCATTTATGCAGGAATTAAATGACAAATATTACAATGTTTCTTGCTTGTTGTTGCTTGCTGGTAAAAGTTAATTCCACTTCTGTATTTACATTTCAGCAACTACAAAAAAATCAGTCAAAAGATAAGATATAAATACCTCATGCAATTCCACAATACGCAAGGAAACCACAGCGCAACTCCAACTTCAATGACTCGAAATACTACATCGTGCCAGTTTCTACTGTGCAGTGGGACTCTGAAACAATTACACATATCAATTATCGAACATTCATCCTTTTTAATTTAAGTATAAAGAAGTTAATTTTTGTTATCGTGTGTGCTCACTTGGTTTTCCAAAATTCACTTAACGTCTCGCTAAATAAGAAGCCAACAACGATGAACAGCATGAATGCTTGAGATAACAACCCGAATCTTGATTGATGAAGCTGTGATGTATTCACTCGTTGGTGTAATGAATCCGCTGAAGTACTTGGAATTGGATCAAACAATTTTGCCGTCACGGGATCTTCCTCACGTGCTTTCGGATCATCTGGTGTTCTCTTATTTGTTGCGATTGACGCTACTTGATGTTCGCAAAGAAAGCCACCACGAACCTATACCAAGAGTATAAAATTGATGTTTCATAAGGGGATAATATTATATCTCAATAGCGTAATAGCGTAACAAGAGTGGATTTTTACCTTGAAAAATACTTCAACTCCGTAAATGAGGAAAAAGATGACAACAATAAATAATAGTACAGCGTAGCACCCATTGAAAATGTGCGTATAGAAACTCTGCTGTTAAAAAATAAATTAATAAGGTCGGAGAATTCAACTTGCTTGTATGTATCAGATTAAAAATGAATACCTGATCTTCTTGGTCATGCATCTGTGTAGTGATAAATTCGGTCAGCAAAAGGGAGTAGGTGATAAAATTGAACACTACAAAAGCCAAAAATGATTTGGAGAGGAACTGTGGTTTATCAGTGCGTATATCTCTTAAATGAAAAACTTCTGCCCAAAAGCAAACGATCAGGGAAGCACCACTTAATACTAATGGATAATAAGCAGACGCTAAACTTCTAGACCAGCCTGCTTTGAAAGTTGCCTGCGAAAAAACATTAAACGATTAGTATTTAAATTAAATACAGAGAACCATCTGCTTAATTTTCACAAGCATTTGGTCTTTTTTGACATTATTTAAACTATTGGACATCTACGTGACTAACCATAACGATTTGACTAAGCGCGCGCGTGCTACTGTGTTATTCTAAATTAAGAATATTTTCATCTAAAGAACGAAATTGCAAGTCAAAGAAAGAATATCGATACAACGATAATTAGTATTTAATCTAATTTTAATTCAATTTAATTGAGAGGTCGATGTAATCGCAGTGGAAAGTTCCCATGAAAAACGTAGGTATATACGCATAATATATATACAAAGTATATTATTAAAAAGAGATTTGTCGAGCGAGGTCCGATAACCATTTCTCCCGATATACTTTAGCGGTCGATCCAAATGCGATTTCCGCTAAACAGTTCGTATGACTCGGTCATTGAATAAGCGCTTGCGGAGAGAAGAAGAGATTCGTTGAGCTGCACTCACCGGAGATGTGAAGTAGGCCCCTCGAATCAAGGAGGCGAGGAATACGACGAAATACAAAACCTTCTGGGTGGTGACCCGACAGGCGCGCAGGAAGGACGGCGCCTTCATCTTCTGCCACTCGGAGACGATGCACATGACCAGCTGGGTGAGGCAGACGAACGCCAGGACGAAGAATATGGTCGCGAAGGCGATGTAGTAGCTGAAGTTGGGCACGTGGCACTCGGGCCCGTCGAACTGGATCTGCGAACAGCCCGGGGCCACAACAATGAGCAAGACCCGCGGACCTCGAGGTCCCACCCCACCTCGGGGGGGTGGGTCGGCGCCCGGGGCACTCGCTGCACACGTACCTCGCAGAGACAGGTGCCGTTGTGGCACTCCCCGTGCCCGGAGCAGTTCTCCACGCCGCAGCTGTTGTTCCAGGCCATCATGCCGAACTTGAAGAGGAGCGAGAGGGGATTTTGCGTGCTCAGCGAGAGCATTCGTTCCATGATCGACGGCGCCCCGATGGACTGCACTGCTGCAGTCCCCTGCAACACGCAACATCCGCCGAGCGTTATCTCCCCGAGTTGCGAGCGCCCGCCGTCCCTTGCCCCCCACCCTCGCCAAAGGAAGCACCGCCTCGTCGTCGTCGCCGGGGCGCGGGGAGGACCCCCCGGAGCCGATTATCATCCTACCTCTACATGCACATACGCGCGTGTGCGCGTATACGCGGGCGAGCGGGTGGCGGCTTCGTTTTCTTGTTTGTTTTTGCCTTTATTTTTTTTTCTTTTTCTTTTTTTTTTTTACCGACCCGCCGAGCGGCTTTTTTTTTCTCACTCCGCTTCATTTGGCCGGCGCGCGCGCGCTCGCGGCGCACTTTTCTCGGCGCTCGCCGCGCCGGTTTGTCAACCGGCGGAAGAGGGACGCGTATACGCCCGCGCGACGCGTTGCAAAGCGACGGCCGCGTGCGGTGCATTGTGGCCCGCGGAGGAGGCCTCTCCCGTGTGCCGCGTGTAACGCGCGCGCGCGCGTGTGCGTATAATTGCAGTTAGGCGATGATGCTTGTTGTGCGCCAGGCCCAAGTGCTTCGCTGCGCACATGTGCGGCTCGCACGCGCGTATGTGTGTGTGGCGATTATCCCCGGCGGCGGGACAACTTCCTCCCGCTCCGCGGGCAAGTACACGCACGGCCCAGTGGTTGTGCGCAGTCACGACGCGAGCGCGCCAGTCGATCCGCCAATCGATACCGCGCACACCCGATTATTACTGTGCGCGCGGCGCTACTCGCTCGGGCCTTCTGTCCCCGCGGAGCCGCCAGCTGCGCTTTACCCCCTCCTACGCCTCTGCAGGCACGCGGAATCTTTACACCGACGGCGCGTAAACGAGCCCGCGAGCCCGAGTGTGTATATAAGCCGGGGACAATGTTTTGTCGCCCGACGCGGATAAGCCAGATGTAGACGGGCGGCTTACGGTGCGCGGCCTTACGGAAGGAAAAAAAAACGCGACCGCCGGAAGAAGGATGTTGACGCGCGCGCTGGATAATTGTCAATATGCGCGCGTCGTTCCTTTATCCCCGATCGGGCCGACTTCAAAAAGGCGAGCCTCTGCAGATACGTGCACGAGCCGAGGATGTATACACGGTCTTCGATCTAGTTGCACAAGCCCGCGCGCGCGCACAGACACACACACACACACCGGGCAGACAATCAAAAGGTTTCCTTCTCGGCGCGCTTGAATATATAACGATTGATAATGCATGTCGGATATCGCGGAGAAAGTCGGGCCTCTCCTGCGCCGCTGACGCGCGCGCGGAGGAAAGTCGGTCCAGCGCGGCGGCGGCGGCCTTGCCGCTCTCGCACATGTGGACGCGGCCAGGCCAACAAACCCGCGGCGGGCCGCGCGAAAAAAATAAAAAAAGGGAGCCCCTCCTCCCGTGAAACGAAAGGAAAAAAAAGGGCGAGTAAAACGAAAAGTAAGACGGCATCCGCAATTGGAGGGGATCGCGGCGGTCTATTTTCAGCGGCGAAGGGCGCGGGACCGGTTCGTTACCCGAGGAGCGCCTACTTTGTTTACCGGCTCCTCGGCCGCAATTACGCTCGCGGCCCGTAAAACCGTGGGCGGAGCGAGGTACGCCGAGGCTGTTTACCAAGCGAGCTTCCGCCGAGGGCCGCCGCGGCCTCGCCGTGCTTTTGCCCGTCTCCGAGGCGACGCGCTTCTTCCGAGCTTACGCGCGCGAGTGTGCGTCTCCGCCGGGGAGACGATTGTTTTCCCCTTGGGACAATGGTAGCGCCTTGTGCGTGGGACGACGCGCTCGGCAGAGGTCGCCTGACTTTTATCTCGCGCTCCATTTTTTTTAACCCAAGAGAGCGGAGAGGAGGAGCCGCCGAGGAGTAAACGGGCCTCGCCGGATCTCCTGCCAATTTACACGATAAAACGAGCGTGCATGCGCGCCCGGTTGGAAACGAGCTCGCGGGTTGTACGCCCGAGCCTATCCTGCGGAGATTAGTCGATATCGCCGCGATTAGAGTGTAATCAATTGCTTGTCTAATTGTTATATTGCGATGACGCGAGTCGATGTGAGAAGTCGATAGGACGCGTGCGCTCAATCGATCGACGCTGCCTCAAATCGTACTTATTATTTCAATGGTAAAGACTTCGTGTAAAAATTAATGATTCATGGCCAAAGTTTTGGAGATAATTACCCAGGCAAAAGTTAAAAGGTACGCGTATTGTGTGTACGAGTGTATATGAGCTGCTATACTTTGCGCGCTCGATTCCGGTGTAATTGCTGCAACGGAACTGCAGCCCAATTTTAGTAGAGCGGCCTTTTTTATCGCGCTTCCAAAGGCACGTGCGCGTGAATTATATGGGGATGAGTCAGTTTTTTTGAAAATAAAGATAAAATAAATACCAGTTGCGAAACCGTTACACGGTACGTACAACACTGTCGAAACCACTCGGGCGGTTTAACTAGTGACGCTTTTCTCAACGAGTCAAATAATCCGTACAGTTTTCCCCGTGACGTAATGTTTTAGTGAAAATTAACTCCTAGCTGGTCACCGCTAGAGCGATCGTCCTATCGCGGTAAAAATAGTTATGGAAATACTTTCTTGCTGGTGCGCGTATATATGCGCGATACACGACAAACGTTTTCATTTCATTTATTTTTAGAACGTACTTTGTTGCAGATTATAACCAACCATTCAGTGGGAGCCTGATAACTAGAATATTCTGAATAAACGATCTAGCTAAAGTGAAAAAAACTACCGCTACGTATATCGTGTATGAAATTGTTGCAATTAATGTTTACAAATATTATGAACAAATTTACAACGAATATTAAACCAAGTATAAGCTTTACGTTTAATGTCAATTACGACGTGTAATTAAAAAAGTTCTACTAGTTATATATCGCATTTCGTCATCGATCTGTACAAAATAATTGTCTCCATTCGTTGAATTTAAAAAGTTGGAAACTTTAATATACGTACACGAGCTCTACAGCAGCCGAGGCATATAACTACGATTCAAAAAATATCAATATCTCGAATATTAAGCAGTTTTACAAGACTCCCCTTTATCACGATATAGGCATGTACAACGCATTCAAATTTAGGCGTTGAGCAAATTAAATTTTATTAAACTATTTCTTATAGAATTTTCAAGCTAATTTTAAAATTGTCACAGATCTATGAATTTTACGTTCGTATTGGCAAAAAATCAATTTCGTTTTGAAATATTCAAACGGTGTATATATTTTTTGTTTGTCTTTTTATACATCTTACAAACTTTTGCCAAAAGCTTATTCATTCATTTAGGATGTGGAACAAAGCAGTGATGCAATCTTTTTCATTTATAAATTTATTGTTATTATATATTTGTATGCATTAGTTATTCTACTATAATTATACACATTGCGTTAAAAAATGTAAAAAGTGTTCATTAAAAAGTTATCAAATGTTATTATATTTTATGTTGATACTATTTATTAGAAATGATTATTGTATAAAATTTGTTTTTTTTAAATTGAGTGAAAGATGATCTATGATACTTACATTCTTTTAATTTTGAAACTAGGGCATAATTACGACTTTGCCATATATATATATATATTTAACAATGCGTAAATGCGCTATATTTGTCATAAACTTGTAATTGACATCTTGACACCGAAAGAAAATGCTCCAGTTACATTAATCAAACATTCAGCCGTGAATTAGCAAAGAATTATAACGCCCATATTTTTAGAGATATTGTGTAAAATTCAATAAACATTTTACCAACTTATGGATAACCAAAAATAATAATAAATAAAATGAAATTATAAATTGAATTCTTATATATTAATATGCATAATTACAAATTATTATTTTAAAGAATCTATGTTTGAATTACTGCTTTTATTATGAATATTACGTAGATATTTCTCCTTTTACATAATATTTCTATTAATGGTTTAACAAGTAGGTTATTGATAAATAGGTAATTATCCCCAAATGTGTATCATATAATTCATTTTACTCCTGAAGTTATACTAACATTATATCGGCATATAAAGATAGCTAATCAAGTGTTAAAAAAAATCATAATTTCCAAGCAATATTTAACTTTCTTCGTTAATAATAGATTACATCATTGCATCAAGTTCATACATAATTGATTATATTTTGTGATTTTAACTCATTGATTAGATAAATAATGCACTTCTTAATATAAATATTAAATGTTATAATAACTTTATAGTCTCATTCTTAGAAATTGATGAAGTAAAACTACAGTTATGTAAATTAAGCGAAAAATTTTGGTTTGAGAACAAAAGTTAAATTATACATACAGTTACGTTTCTTTCAGTAAATCAAACAAAGGTGCAAATTATATATATATATAACCATATGACTGTTTGCTGACTGGTTTTTGTGTACCTTACACAATAGTTTTCTATTGTTTTAAAAATAATATTAGATATAGAAGATTTTCTATTATTCATAATATGATTTTACTAATCCTAATTAGCATACTTCACGCAGTCGAGTACATGAACTTGTTAACAAAAATAAAACTAATGTTTATTTGTTAAAGCATTTATCTATGGCCTTACTAAACTATAATGTAATTTTAATAATAAACCGAGGCATTGCATTGAAGTGTGAAAAATAAAGTTACATAAAAAATGTAATAGATAAATAAGTGTGCACATAAATCCTAACCGAACGAGAGATACAATAGAAAAGTTATACTATAGTAGAAATCTTTTGACAGGTTCTTGTTAACCATCTAGAAACAAAGAATTCAAGCTAAAGCGCTTGATAAATACTATTGAACTTACTGAGATTAAAGCCAATCAGTAAGGAAGTAGGAAAAATGTCCGAGTGCGCGAGCAGTGTACTCTCTCGAGGTACAGGTGAAGGGGAATACAGGGGCCAGGGATCTAGCCAAACGGAAAAATGTACACATTCGGCTGCGTAACGGGGCGGGCAGGACATACGTCCTGAAGATAGGCAAGACAAAGAAGCAGAACGACGACCCATTTAAATCCTTTCTCCGCAGGTTTTCACGGACGCGAGCGCGACGTCGTCCCCTCCCCGAAAACGTCCGCGTCCGCGGAGCGAGCAGGAGGTGGCGAGGACGAGCCGCGGGCGAGGCGACATTGCGACTCTTGGCCCCCCGAGCCCGGGTGCGCGGCGGCCAAGGAGCGGCCCGCCGTCACGGGCGCTTACGTAAAGCGCGACCCCCGCGGGGCAGGGATCAAAGGCAGAGCCGCGGCCGGGGGGCGCGCATAGGTCGGGCGCCGCTGCCCACTCAGCTGTGCGCCGCGCGTGCACGTCGCGAGGGGGGGCGGAAGTGCGTGCGAGTCGAGCGCCTCCCGAACAATGCACCTGGCCCAGGCGGGGCCGAGGGCGCACACCTACCTCAAGCGCGGCCTTCCGATCCGGGTGCGCGGGGCCTGACCTCCGCCGCCGTCGCCGTCGTCGTCGTGGTGGAGCTGCTGTGCCTGCGGACGGCCTGCGTCGTCGTCGTCGTCGTCGTCGCTCCTCTCGCTCGCTCCCGCGAAAGGCACTCGCGCGCCGCCGCGGCCGCCTCGGTGCAGCTGCACTCGCCCGAGCGCTGGCCGGCCGCTGCTCCCCCCCCTCCCCGCGGGGCCCTCCGCGAGCACGGGCTCTCGGCCCTCCTGGGGATCCCGACGACGAGCGCGCGGACGGGCCTCCTACGCGGCCCGGAGGAGCAGCTCGAGCGACGCGTGCAGCCTGCGCACACTGCCGAGCACGACGACTGCGCCTGCTGTGAGCTGTCGCGGAGCCGCGCCACTGGGTGCGCTTTACGCGCCGCTGCTGCCTGCGGCTGCCCGCTGCGCGCCTCGCTCGGCAACGGCCGCCGCGCATGCCCGGGGGGAGGGGGCACGGAGACCTGGCCGAAGTACGCCGACGGCCCGACGCGCATATACGCAGCGCTCGCTCGGTAGCGGAGGGACCTGCACCTCCCCGCGAGGCCCATCCTCTCGGCGTGCGCGGCCAATTATATCCTTTTTATGGCCGCGAGCTGCTACTTCGACTTTCGAGCTGGACTTTTGCCTCGCTTTCTTGTGCTCGCGCTAGCCTTTTGTGCTGCCGAGTCTCGCCGTCAACGTTTTTATCCAATTGACAGAGTTCATTCGCGCGAGGCGCTCTCGCTAATATTTATCTTTTCCTTTCGGCCCTGGCAGTTCAACCGTGTGTAGTCTCCATTCGTAATTGCACTTCTGTCTCGACTTCTTTCAACAAGAAGATAAATAATCGATTCGTTCGTTTATCGCAATGTTGATTTATTGGTGCAGTATTTGCTTTTACGAAAACAAATCTGTACATATGTCGTTCTTTTAATACTTCTTTATATCGTTATTATTTTCGTGCACATCCTCCCCTCGAGAGAAAAACCGAATGCATCATAAAAACACGATTCCCAAGAATGCATGATAACTGTATTCCAACGTGAAATGTTTAAAACCATAATTTGATGCAAATTGTAATAAGCAATTATATCCGAGGTTCAATAGTAATGTTCCTATACGTGCGTTTGTAACGAGCGACGTAAAATTCTTGCTGATAAAAATAGATTGAACATTTTCCTATATTTGTAAATAAGTATTGGGCACGTTCTATGATGATTATATATGCACGTGACTCTTTCCATTTCGATTCTCTACATATACGCATATAACGATTGATCGTGATAATCATATACCAGATAAAGTACAAAAATACAATAGGTTGACCTTTGTGCAAGCTCGCCTATCTAAGAGTCAAGGGAGGTTTGCTACCTTTTTATAGAAAAACTGCATACACTATACATGTACAATCAAACTTGAATTTAATTATTTGAATCAAAATAAATTATTAAACTTCAAATATTTTAAATAAAAAGTACATGTGCATACAAATGCATTTGAGTTCAATTCAGCATGAATTGAATCACTTACAACATAATAAATACAATGTTTGTTACAATTTTATATTTTGCGTCTGCTTGATTACTTAATGCTTTCCACTTACTGCTATCATTTATTTAGTTAAACTTAAACCATAATCATTTTTGCGGTTCTTGTATAGTCACGTTCCTGATTTCCGTTATAACATATTTCTGGAAAGTTTAAGCCATTATACGAGGGTCGTTATAAAGCGTCGGCGTAATGCCGACACAGGTCACTTAAATCGTGGTTTTGAGATAATGGAAAACATAAATATATATGAACAATTGCTATAAATAAATGCTCATGAGAGAATATATTACATCTATACATATTTATGTGCTTTCTAAATTTAGCAGAAATAAATCTTAAAATATATATCTTATAATATATTTACAATATATTACTTCGATGGTCTTAAACTAATTATTCTAATTCATTATTTCAAAAACAGTAACTATAAAATATACTTAAAATATCCTTTTTGGAGATTCCAAAAATAGTGACAAACTAGTTTTGAAAAATGTTTGTACAAATAGTATTCATTTTCAATATCTCAATATACTTTCACGAGCTTTATCGAATTAATACAATCGATGTATACCGTCACAATTTTAAGATTTTTTAAGATAATAACATTTTTATCGACATATCGAAGACTGCGACTGCGGGTAATACAATTGCACTATTTCATTCTACGTGCATATAAGCATATTGATTAAACTTATTGATTGAATTCATAAAATTGTATTCACTATTCTCAATACAATGAGTTATCATTAATTTGCAGACTTTCCAGTAGTTTTTCATGCTATTTCATTCTTGCGTAACTTTTTTTCGAGTAATTTGCATACTTTGACTGGCTTTGTGTTTTGCAGCCACAGATCCCGCTCCTGTATGTTTAACCGTAGAATACTATACAGCTGCGGCAATAAACCAGCTTTAGGGGCCAGTAACAAGCCTTTCCTATTTGCCTCTACTAAACTGGTCCGCCAATAATAGTAAAAAATTGCAAAACTAGTTCAGCCTCGAGTTCGGACTGGCTCATTGCGAATTCTCATCGAAATCTACAAAATTATCTCGACAACTGTAGAGTTTATCTACGTAAATCCTCGACTGCTTTAAATACTCGCTAAGGAAAGATATGGCAGAACATACTCGTTGGATGCAATTTTTTAAGCGGTCTGGAATTTTCTTTGACCGTGTAATCAGCTTATTAAGCAAAACTAAAAACAATAAAGCCGCAGCGTGCCTTCGCAAAGCTTCCTCACTGTATATTGTACATGGGAGTTCCTTGACAACGACATTATCATTCTGCGAGGCTTTGCGCATTTGCCTATCATCAATTTGATACAACTTTACTATGCACCGTATCATGTATATTCTTAACCGGTCTCGCAAATACATTTTGCTGTTATAGCAGCACAGATAAATTTAGTTCTAACTGTTAGCAATATTAAAAGAACTATTTTTTCAGATTTAATGATAAGACTGACAATAAAAATTAAATAAAACTTTTATAAAATTAATTGTGTAGTGATACAATACTTACATAATGTCATATAACACTGGTATAACTATCCATAAAGATCATGCAGGTGTAAAGCTGGTACGTTGTGATCTCGATTGTGATGAAGTAATACTAGAATAACTTTTTATGTATATGAACAGGTGGTTTATATATATACAACTCGATCCATGAAAAATTATACACTATTTGGAGAAAACAATACAATACGAAAAATAAGTATATGTTCACGTACCCATTTTGTACAAAAATTGTACAAATGTATTATGTACAATAGTTATTAAAAAATACAGTTCATATACATAGGAAGGATATATATAGAATATAAACGAATATTTAATATTTTATGTAGTTAAATTAATAGAACCCTAATTCAAGTAATTTTATAGCTGAGACTATTTCAGATTACACACTAAAATCATATAATGAAAGTTAATATAAGTTATTATAATACCGAAACTGTACGATATGTTCAGATATCTGAAAAACTACAATATATGTATATATATATATACAGTAGTCTACTAAGTTCAAGGCAATTACATTCTTGGTTATCCAGTAAAATTCTATTATTTCTTCAATGAATCTTCTTACGCATCAATTGTATTTATTCACGCGTTATTAAGAACACAAAGTATCACTCGTATTATTTAAGTATTATTTTAATTTTTAACATAATCAATTTTAGTTCAACTATAGTTTACTAAAACATGTTTTCAAAAAATAACTCACTTTCTTTTGAATGAGTGAAATCACTATTCACAATATATTTTTAATATTAAATATCCTACAATTCATGACCATAAATACAATTTTAATACATCTTTTGACGTTTGATTTAAAATCTTTAATTATAAAATATTTTTTCTGTATGTCGTCGCTAAAATTCTTTCTTATATATTTTAAAGCAAACATTGTAATACAAAAATAAAAACAAAGAAACAAATCTACTGAAATTGAGGTAATAGAGTCAATAGCGAGTCCACAGGCTTTTTATAGAAAAAAGAAAAGTGTTCAAGTATTCTCGCTGACGAAACTACTAGCAATTTAATAAGTTGAATGAAAATATATAATTGAAAATATAATTGAAAATATATAATCCTTATATCAGCAATAGTAGAAATAATTTAAGATCCATCATGTCGAAATGAAGTTGTTAATCATATATTCAAAAACTACGGAACATGTTTTAGATTAATTTCATTGTTTTATGAAAATTGTGAATAATAATGTCAGGTAGGTTTCTTTGCTGTTATATTATCTTGTAATCTTTTTTATACTAAATATCCTTTTTTCTACAAACTTTACAATGGCTCAAAAGTAAAAATTACTATCTGTCGATAGTTAGATCCCAAATTTTGTTTCTCATCCGTTAGACGTATACCTCAATATATATCTTATGAACACCTTGGACCACTTAAACCTAAAGTAATCCTTATTCAATCTTAAAAAAAATAGGCGATTAAAGCAAAAACTGACCACAAGATGGCGCTATATTACAGTTCTCCAAAACCTAAATCTTAATATAAGCTATAGTGTATTTAATTATTTAACAAAAAACAGACAAACAAAATATTCTAGTTTATGTCACATTATTCATTAATATTACATGTACACATTAAAAAATATAAAAAAAATTTGTTCTAGATTTATGAAATTGTTACATTGAACTGTAAGTCACGTATATAGCGGTATGAATGTACATATGTATTAATACATAGATAGTCCATAGCAGTAGCTGGTACTTGGCAGCAACATAACAACCACACGTGGACTCAGAAAGTGAACTACCTCCTCAATTGTGGCAAATATCTGTTTATACCGAATATTTAAGAAAATTTAAGTTTGCTTTGGCTGTGGAGTAGGCATTAAATTGTTTATATTACAAAATTTATAAGATAACGTATTATACGAATGGCACAGTCATGTAAGCCTGCATTGTACATGCAACATCTAGTAATTCAGGAATGATTATTTTTAAGGTTAGATTATGTCTGGAATTTCGTTTTGAATATTATTGATATTTTGTAAATAATAAGACATCTCAGTAATTTGAAAATCATATAAACATGGGTAAGCTAGACGTTAAAATTATGCGCTACCTTACTAAGGAAGATTTTCGTGTTTTAACCGCGATAGAAATGGGAATGAAAAATCACGAACTAGTTTCGGCAACATTAGCTGTTCAAATTGCTAATTTACATCATGGGGGAATGCATAAGTTGTTGAAAGAGTTGTGTAAACATCGATTATTGAGTTACGAAGCTTCTAAACGTTATGAAGGTTATCGACTCACTAATATGGGTTATGATTATTTGGCTTTGAAGACGCTTGCCGCGCGTGATTTAATTGATTGTTTTGGAAATCAAATAGGTGTTGGAAAAGAATCAAATATATATGTTGTTTCCAAAAATGATGAAACTCATTACTGTTTGAAGTTACATAGATTAGGGAGAACCTGTTTTCGTAAAGTGAAAAATAAAAGAGATTATCATGAGCATAGAAAGCATATGTCTTGGTTGTATTTATCAAGAGTGTCTGCTACAAAGGAATTTGCATATATGTCTGCCTTATATGATAGAGGATTTCCTGTGCCTAAGCCAATTGATTTTAACAGACATTGTATAATAATGGAACTTATTGATGGAATACCTCTGTGTAATATTCATGAAGTCAAAGATGTAGAAGGCTTGTATGATGAACTTATGAACATTATATGCAGACTAGCTCAACATGGAGTTATTCATGGAGATTTTAACGAATTTAATCTTATGCTAACACCCGAAGAGAAACCTATTCTTATTGATTTTCCACAAATGGTTTCAGTTGATCATGAAGAAGCTGAGCTTTATTTTGATCGAGATGTAAATTGTATTCGTGAATTCTTTAGAAGAAGATTTTCATTTGAGAGTGATTTATATCCAATTTTTAAAGATATTGTAAAAGAAAGCAGTGAAGATGCAAAAATTTCAAAAGTAATGCTACATTCTCCAGTATTTAGTGATGAAGAAGATGATGATCATCAGAATGATGATAATCAGAATGATGATAATCTTATTTCTGATGTACAAGAAAAATTATCAAAACTAAGTACTGAAATAGAGACAGATTCACCTGCAATAATTATAGATAATTCTGTGTCTAATGCAAATGACAATATTGAAAGTATTCAAGTTTTAAAAAATGAAGTGTTGGATACCAAGTGCAGTACCTCAGAAGACTCATCTGAACTGAATTCAGAGACTGATAAAAATGAATTTCATGATACAATGAGTGTTGCATCCACAATTATACCAGAACATCAAGTTAAAAGAAAAATAAAAATGGAACTTATTAAACGTGAAAAGAGAGCTATTAACAAAAGAAATTTAAAAAAATCTATTAAACCTGTCAGAAGTCGAAGAGAGAATCAAGACATTGCAAAAGAAGATGTTGGATTTTGGCTTTAAATTGTAAATAAAAATAATACATATAAAAATTAAATCATTTACAGTTTTTATTTATTTATCCGATTGTTACTTTCCCTTCAATAGCAATGAAATTGATATATTTCGCTAAGTAACATTTATTAATTTTGAAATTATATGAAAACTTGATAGTTTTCTTTAATAATTCTATTTAAATTTACATTTAAGTTTTTATTTATTTCCGAGTAGTATTGACAATGAAAAATTAGTTACCTCGTGTTTAGTTCAAAATAAACCACTTCAGAGCTAATTTATTTTAATGAATGTACAACTTGAATGAAAACTAAAATTTAAATAGTTGTTAAATGTTCATTCAATAATTTTAGTATGTTTATATATGTATTCATTATACTCTTCCTATACATAGATAAATATTTATTCTGACTAACTATGATATTCTGTATATTTTAGTTGCTTTTATATTGAGTAATTCTAAGCACTAATAATATTTAAAATATTTAAATTATTCCGCCTATTTCAATATCGTGTGACATGTCTGACTACTGTGTATATATATAGTTCACTTATAATTGACTTTCGATGATGACTATCGATACAAATCGAAACGAGATAAATTCGATGTGAATCTCACTTCATGTTGAAGGCACGTTTTGCGACTTATGTAGTATATCTCGTACATACGATGTCAGTTCGTTAGTGTGTGTAATGTTCACCACAACTGTATACAGTGTAGATGAGAAGTGTTTTCTCTAGGCTACCATACAGCTGAATTTTTTCGATATTAAATATAAATTAAATTAAATTTTTTCATAGTAAAGGTAAGGTATTCAAATATAAAATATTGTTTTCTCAACAGATATATATTACAATCTTGACAGGAATAAAGAGTTGAATATATTACATAACTTCATCTAATTTTTTCATAAAATCGATTTCAATAAGAATATTTTGCAAAACAAAATCGAACATAGTATTCTATTATAGTGGAGACAGCATTAAAGTTTATTTAAAATTTTTAATGTTTGTTTAATAGTATTAAATAAAATTAAACTTAAAATAATAAAAACAAACATTAAATTTCATGTTTATTTCCATGTTAAATCTTCAAATAGTAATGAAAAAACTAAAAATTTTGGTTGAATTTTTAGATGTCTGGAGTACTTCCCAAGCCTCAATTACGGGGACTACTGGAAAAACAACTAAAAATTCATATTCCTGGAGCAATTATCGTTGCTTTTGCCATTGGATTGTATGTTAAATATGGAATAGGTGAAGCCCGAAAGAGGCAATATACAGAGTTTTACAAGTAATACATATTAGTACAATATTTTATACATGTTTTTATCGTTACAATACTTTGTTTAATTAATGTATAATTGTTTTAGAACCTACGATGATGAGAAAACATTTAAAATCATGGTTGATGCTGGTCTCCTGCAGTCTGTTAAAAAATATCCATGAATAGTACTTACTGCATTACTGAAAATTATGATTAATTGTGTTTTTATAGAATGTGATATTAATCATAATTTTTAAAAACCAAAATGTTATTACATTTAAGTTAATAATTAATAAATAGATGTATAAAAATCTTATTCATTGATTGTCTTATTATATAACCTAAAATGAAATGTTTACCTACTGTTTTACCATAAATTTATAAGAATTTGTAAAGAGTTTGTCACATATCATAATCTTACATTTATATTTTTTAAAATCAGTTGGAAATAAAATAGGATACAACTCCATTAAATATCAATAAGAATAAACCAATAATAATTATTATTTGTATAACACATTAAATTGCAAAACGAAGAAAGGTAGTTTCACATTGAGATAGTAACAGAAAAAGTAATAAAGAAGAATAAATACACTGATCAAATTCGTTTGTAAGATGTAGATACAATTATTCTGAATATGATGGTACTTTTTATACATTGTGATTAATTTAAATTCGCAAGAAGGATCGCTATTCTATATTTTTTGACATTTTTAATTAAAAGATAGTAAGGAAAAGATTGGATGCATGTTGTTTTCCTTCAAAACAAATAAATAAAATTAATAAATGATCATGATCACAAGTTCTGTCACAGTATTTCATGATAAACGCGTTGCGTGTTTGTTGTAAAGTACATGTGTCCAGTAAATATTTGTTTTTTATTTGCTTTACATAATATTAATATAAACTCGTTAATAGCATCGAGTAAATAATTAAAACTTGGGCATTAGACATTTAAATTTTTTACTTTGATTCTAAAAAAGCCCCCTTTGTGCTAGGAATGGTAATCCAAATGATGAATGAAAAGTATAAGTTGATTGTTATTTAGATCACATAAAAATATCTCTACATAATGCTCAGCATTGCCTGAAGCTCGTCTAGATGGCTAAAGAGAAAAATCATTAAAAGCCAAGTAGCGTTGTTTGCCTTCGCAGAGCAGAACGAGGAGCAGAACAGAATTAGGAAACGAAGAAAGGCTTGCGGCCAATGTCTCCCTACATCGGCCAGGGTCCGCTCTTATGATTCGGAGAGTGTGGCCTTCCCGACCGGAAGACTAGAGCATCGGCTTGGCTATCGGCTAGAGAAAAGTTGGCGGTGTGAGGGTCCAGGTGGGTTGAACCGCGAGGTCCGGGATGCTCCAGGGCGGCGGTTCGTCGCGAGCATTCACCAGGGCGGCCGCGCGGTTCCGGGGACGGCCGCTAGAGGTCGATCCGCGGTCCGTCGAACGATCGAGCAGCTCGCTCTGGCTCGCTCTCTCCTAACGGCGGCGGCTGGGCGGACTCGGACCTCTGCGTCGGGCGGCCGCGGCCCCGTCGGCCCCTCTCTCTCGCTCGGCAGCGGCCACGGCTTTCCCAGTGTGCCCCGCGCGATTGATTTGCGCATGTCAGTTGGCCGCATTGCAAATGGCGGCACCTTGTTATTGTCCATGGCGTTTTATGACTTGTCCGCTCGTATACGTCGGCGATAATGTCGTGCACCGCGCTCGGGCTACGTGATGCGCGCCGCGCCGCGCCGCGCTCCTCGTGATCCGGCAGCCGGGTGAGGACCTTAGTGAAGGAGGCGCGCCGCCGAGGGGCAAGGCAGCGCCGAGGGAAAGGAGCAGGAGGAGGAGGAGCAGCAGCAGCAGCAGCAGCAGCAGGAGCAAGGGCAGCGGCGGCGGCGGCGGCGGCGGCGGCAGCAGCAGCAGCAGCAGCAGCAGCAGCAGCACACTGCCCGTTCGTCCGCCCTCTCTCTCTTTCTCGGTCGCCCGCTGGCTATCGGGGCTCTGGTTGCCCGCGGTTCATCGGGGCCCGCGGCCGTGCCGAGTGCGCCCTGGGAGCTCTGGGCCAGGCAGCGGGAGCCAGGAGCGGCCGCTAGCTCGCGAGGCGCCGAGGAGTGCAGGCCTCCCCGGGCACCGGAGCGGACACCGGAGCGGACACCGGAGCGGCCTCGAGCGGGCGCGGGAGACCAGGAGGGAGACCCGCGGCGGCGGCGGTGGCGCGGGCCAGCCGTCCCCGTCCCTCTCCCTCTCGGCGGCTGCTACATGCGAGCGGCCCCGTGTGTGCGTGCCTCCGCGCTCCCGAGTGATCGCGGCCAGCGAGGGAGAGAGAGAACGAGACAGTGATATGGAGCAGCAGTAGAGGCCGGAGGCGACGCGACTCGCGGCCGCTGGAGGAGCCGAGCCGCGAGAGCCGTCCTGCCCCGCGGGCCGGCCGCCCGAGCCGACGACGGCCAACCACGGCGGCCCCCAGAGCGCGGGAGCCAGGGCAGCGAGAGCCGCCAGGAGGTTCTCTCTCGCGCGTGCACCCACACAGGCGAGGCCGCAGCGGCGCACCGAGGGCCCAGCGACAACACGCGCAGGAGCGACGGCGGAGACAAGCGCCGGCGCCTCGGCCAGGGCTCGCCGCCGGATCATGGGGTGGGTAATCGGCGAGCGGACCAGCCCGGGGTGGCCCGGGCGAGCGGGCCCGCGTGCCCCGGCCCGGTCCGCCGCCAGCGCACTTGACGAGCACCTCCCCCGACGGGACAAAATGGTGGCCCCCCTCCGATACGTGTGTACACGCACGGACACGAGCCTCCGCGGAGCGCGCGCGCGCCCATACACAGGCGCACGTGCACGTCGATGCAGCCCTCCCGCGCGCTCCTCCGCGCCTGTCGCCCCTGTCGCCCGCGCCGGGAAAGCGCGCCTCCTGCGCCTGGGCCGGCGCGGCCTGCCCCCGGGATGACAGCCGGCCCGGCCCTCGGGCCCCGCGGCCCGCCGTCTATTATAACCTAGTTGCCGCTCGTCCCTATATGCGCGCCCGCACGCCGTGCGCGCGAGCGAGACGGAGCGAGGGGACGGAACGCACACTGGCGCACCGCGGTTCGCGAGTCGGCCAGTGGACGGCCTCTGCGCCCGAGAGAAAGAGGGAGAGATTTCCTTGTTCGCCGTGTGTGCACCCTGCGCTCTCGAGCGCGCGCGCCCGACAGAGAGGGAGATGTTGACTCGGCCGCTGATTGCCGCAGGCGCTCCGCGGGGGCCGCCGCCGCCGCCGCCGACGGCGACGAGATACCCTGGCAGTGCGTAGACGCCGTGCGTACGTGTGCGCCGCGCGCGCGCGCCCCGAGCCCGAGCCCCGGAGCCCCCGAGCCCCGAGACCGACGAGCCGCGCGATAACCTCCGCGCCAAAGTGCATCTTCTGGGGCAGCGCCGCGGGGTGGTAGGAGGGAGCCAAGGAGCGCGCGCCCCCTCGACCTGACCGCTCCGCCCTCCCGCGGGAAGGGCTGATCGCCCGCTCTCTCTCTCTCTCTCTCTCGCTCTCGCCCTCGGCTCTTGCGCCTTTCGGTTCGTATGGACGTGTGCGCACCGCGTGCTTTTTTTTTTCCGACTCCCCGCTGCTGCTGTTGCTGCTGCTACTCTGCTGCTGCTCTGCTGCTGCTCTCTCTCTTGCGTTCTACTCCACCCGCCCCTCTCAGTCTCTTTCTTTCTCGCTATCTCCTTCTCTCTCGCTCGCTTATCCCACACGCTTGTATGTTTAGTGTGCTCACGCGTTTTTCACCTGTCGGAGCTTTGGGCACTCTCCGTGTATATATATACATGAGGGAGCGCGCGCGCGCGCACCCGATCTCCGATTGTGTATACGTGTGCGCGCCTCGACGTTTGCCTCTGCTCATGTGGATGGTATAGAGAAGTTGGTTTTGTGCAAGGGTGCTATGGGTACATCAACTGCGCTTTCACACGTTGAGATGGTTCCAAGTGCTTTCGCATGTGTGTGTGTACTCTGTGGTGAGTTTTTTCACTAATCACTCGGGGCAGTGTTTCCAAGGTTCACTTTGGAATGGGTTATTTTGGTGTTCAAGGAGATGTCGGTTCAGGGTGGTAACAGGTGCATCCACAGGGTTGAAATGGCTGGCAAAACTGCTTGTGTTTGTTTAGGTCTGTGCAGGTGCATCCATCCCCCCATAGTTTTACCTACTTCATCATTTTATTCTCTATTTTTTAAGTATTTATCGCATTTCATTCCGTTTATGCTTTCTCTGTTCTTTAGTGAAAACAGGTTATTGTAGGTTTTCAATTTTGTTCCTTTTTTCCTACTGAAAGGCTAGCTTAAATCAGTATATATGTGTATATATGTATATATATATATATATATATATATATATTTCAACTTATGTGTACATACATGTATATAAGCAAGAGTATATGTATATAGATACCAGTTCATTGCTTATGTGTAGCATAATTTAATTGGTATACCTACATTTGAATAACCTATCAATTCTCTGAATTAGTTTGTTTAACTTCATAATCTGTTAAACTCTGTAAGAGTGTGACAATTCAGAAAAATAATATGCTTCTTTCTGTAGTTTCAGAAATAACAATTTTGAAAATGTTCACTTTTATTGTACTTATTCAATATATTGCTTCTACTTACAATTTCAATTTGAAAAAATAGTACAAAAACTATAAACAAACAATAAAAGCATTAGATAATTGGTAGATTGTTTGGTCCACGACAATTTTATTTTTTTTATTAATTATGCATATATCATAACAAAGCATGCATAAATAACTAATTCTTATATTGCATAAACCTCTGAGTTTAAAAGTTTTAATACTTAATAAAATATATGATTTATATTTAGATAAAGTTTTAAGATTGTTTCGTATTTATTTATATGTGGAGATAGATTTTTTGGTTTCAAAAAGTTACTATTTAGGTTATTATTATCCAAAATGAATATGATATTTTAATCTTTCTTTATATTTTTATGCAGTGACGAAAACATTTTATTCTATAATTACTTAAAAACAGTATGCACAGTTTTAAAATACTTATTATAATTTTAAATGAATCTTTGTAATTCTTGTGTCTATGAATATTGATTATTGCTTTCTTTGATAAAATTATCACTCTTCGAAAGAGTTGTTATGTTCCTGGAATAACTGTTAAAGCAAAATATAATCATTTTTTACTTGCAATCCATTGAAAACTCTTTTTCATAATTATATCTAAATAAATGTATGTACATACTAAATCTCTAAAAATAAATGTTTGATAAACTCTTCATGCTAAATAGTGTATGTATGGAATGCGTTTAAAATAAATCTAAGTTTTAATAGAATTATGGGTGCCATGTCGATTAATATATAAACTTATTTAGAAATCAGTACAATAGACCATAATCATTTAAGATAATTTATATAGTATATAAGGAATATGTTAATAATCATATCATTTTGTTACAGAAAAGAAAACTGCTAAGTATATAGCACTGGAGAGGTTTGAAGTGTTCAACTACAAACCGTGTAAGGGACATCTCGCTAAGCAGAGATTACACTGACTACAGTGAGGCGTCCCAGGCTACCTGGGTAGTTATGTGATTGATTTTTGGTAGGTTTTAAATCTTTTTAAATTTTTCTAATTCTATATAAATTATCTTTTTCATAATTATGCAATTATTAATTTTGCTAGAAATGGCGGCTGACAGTGATGGTGATTTAATTGAGACAGTAGTAACTTGTGAGGGTAATATTGGGGACCCTGAGTTTCCACATAAATTTAAAGTTATTGTAGACCGTCTCAAATCTCTTGTCTGCAAAGGTAATTTTTTATTATTATTATATTATTATAACCAAAATTTATAGAAAATTCTTAATGAATTTATTAATAATTAAATTTATTTTAATAAATATTTTTTATTGTAGATAAGGGACAAGATTTGAGAGTAGATAAGGTAGAACCATGGAATTCAGTGAGAGTAACTTTTTCCATTCCCAAAGAGGCTGCTCTAAGGCTACGAGAACTTGCAGCTCAGGGTTCTACCACACTCACACAACTTGGTATACTATCTGTCCAAGTGGAAGGAGATCAGGTATAGTTTTATCGCTTTAAAACATTTTTGACAATTAAATTAATAGTAATTCAATTTTTTAAAATAAATTGTCAAAACTAATATCTATTTTTTATTATTTTTTAGGTGATTTCATTGAGGATTGCTGGAAGATTTGGTGGGGAAGCACAAGAGATTGTGTTGCATTCAGGACCTTCACAAGAGAGTGGAAATAAAACTCAAAATGATTCCACTAATAGCATATCTACAATAGACAATAATGCTACTCCCATACCTGGTCCTAGTAATGCTAGCAGTATCTCTTCAACATTGCGTAATGTGGCTCAAATTATTGCAGCTGGTAAGATTAATAAGTTTGAATAAATTTTAAAATGATTCAAAAATTATATTGTAATCAATATGTTTAAGATTTTTCAATTTCAACAATAATACAAATAATTAAATCTCTTGAATTTTTAGTTAAAACGTTCAATAAAGAATTAAACATTTTTACAGGTCCATCCTCAGAAAAATCACCACAATTTCGTTCACCAAATGTGGTTGCACCAACGGATTGCGATCCAATTCCGCCCTTTCTTACAAAAACTGTACAGCCAAGTGCTACCGCCGGTAGCAGCGTTGGTGGTATAGTCACTACGGCACAGCAAGTAGCAAATCCGAGTAGCGCGTCTCCGAGAACAAGTTATAATGGACCATTTCCATTTGCCAGTATGACCCATGCTGCCCAGGCTATACATAGTCGCGAGGTATCACAGGTACAGTCTGGCGGAATAAAAAATACAGTGCAATTTAAACATCATACTCAACCACCGCCACCCTACCCCGCTCAAGATGGTATGGCAACAACAGTCACGTCTCCCCAGGCTGTTCATACACCTGCTCAGCCGGTTTGTATTTACAACTAATCAAGTATTGGTTACGGATACGAAAATTATAATAACCATACTATAATTAATTGCAGGTATCAGTGGTCGGCACGAGTCAGTACAAATCGCCGAATGTTATGGCTTCTAGTCCATCACCGACCGGTAGCAGTGGTCTACCAACAAACCCGGTGATTGGTGGTGCTCCCACCAGTGGTGGCAACCAAGTCGCCCTTTCAAGTCCACTTCTTGTAAATCTGCTTCAGAACGATGGTACCAATACGAGTACGTCCAGTGGTGTCCACGTTAGCGCGCAACAGCAAAAGATGCTACCCCCTGCGGTAGTCGACGGCTCCATGACGAACCGAATGCGTCCGCAAAAGAAACCGACGGTTAGAAGGAAAGAACTGATGATGTCATCTAACGCCGACAGTCTCGACTCGCTAAGGACGGAGGATCTCATTGTATCAACGGCAGTTATAGCGGATCTCGGACACGGACCTTCAGCATTCGCCACGGTCAATGCCAATCAAGCGTCAACAGTGCCTCAACAGCAACAGCTTCTGCAAAATCAGCAGCAGCAATTGCTACAACAACAGCAGCCAGTAGTTTCAGCAGCGTTGCATACGCAAGTACAAATACAACAAAAGTTTCCAGTGAGGCAAGAGCTTACCTACAGGCCAGCAACTATCGCAACTCCACAGCAAGTTCAAATTCAAAATCAGATGACGGCTAGGTTTCCTATCAATGGCCAACAAGTAAATCTATGTTTTAACTTAAACATTGTTCATTTGAATACTAAGACTATTAAAGGACAATAGATTAGATAATAATTATATTTAAGATTTCAGTTATTATTTTATTTTGTATTTTAGGTGAGGACGCCTTTACAACAGAGGCAGCAGTTACTTCTTCAACAGCAACAATCGCAAGTTAATCAACAAGGCTTATCTGTCCAACAACAATTAATGCCTCAACAACAAATACAACATCAAATTGGAGCACAGGTTATGCAAGGTAATCCTACAAATACAGGACCAGTTTTACAACAGTCTCAACAAATGCTTCAACACACGCAAGTTGGAATAAACATTAATCAACAAAGGTTAACTTATGTTGGATCTCAACAGGGCCGTGTAAGTATTTTTACTTTCGACTTTAGGAGATCATATGATTCATAATTCCTTTTTTTATAAATCTGCAATAATTGGTAAGGCAATAATGTTCTTACAATGTCTTCTAGACCGCGATGCAAGCCGTTAATAATCCAGCGAGTCAGCAGACGCCCCCACCGTATCCCCGTGTACCACAGCAGCAGCCTCAAATTCAGCAGCAACAGCAACAACAGCAACATGCAACCCAGCAGTCAACCCTTGCTCAGCAGTCGCAGATGAATCAGGGAATGAATGTACAACAACAGCTACATCACAATCAGTTAAAAAACATGAATGTGAATACAGGAGCAACAAATGACTTTCGTTACGGTCAGACACAAAACATTCTAAGTAGAAATTACCAAACGACGCCTACTACCACAAACGTCGCTAGTAACGAGGCGAACGGAACCACAAGTGGTGCCACTTGGCCCGCGCAAAACATTCCCATTCCGCAAGGAGCTCAGGTGAACACGGCTCAGCGTACGTCCGTCACAGCGTCAATGTCTACGAGTCAAACGGCTCCTGGTGCCTTTATCCAGAATAGTAGCAATTTGTCAATGGTACATTTGATTGTTAAAAAATATTTTAATTTAAAATAAAATTTTTATAATTATGTCTAAACTACTATTATTATGAAAACGAAGTCAAAAAGGTATTTTGAATATTACTTATTGGATAAAATAAAATTGCAGAGCCATTCAACGAATCACATGAGTGCGCCACCACCAGTATCGTCGATATCGAAACCGACGAATACAAGCAATAGTACGGATTCGTCAAAGGCTTTGGAAGAGTTGCCGCCGGAACCTGAGTTCACATCGTCAGGGAAGCCAAGACAATATCTTATTAACCCGCTGACCGGTTTACTTGAACCTATGCCCAGCGATACCTCTGATTCGGAACCAGAGAGTGCCCTCGAGACTCAGGATGACTTTTTTTCCTTTCCCTCGCCCTCTAATGATCGCTCCAACTCGATATTCTCGGACGATGATGCAGATAGCAATTTCTCAAGAAGAAATGACACTACAACCAACACCGATCAGTCGGATTCGGAGACAACCGCCAAATCAACAGCTAGCGAGGGTAGCCTCAAACATAATAGGCTAAAGTCAAACAGGGATTCTCATAGTCCTATGCCCACGGAAAAAATCAAACTAAGGTAATATTTAATAGTAATTAAATGCATGTTAACTTTTCAAATTCGATTAGACAGTAAACTATAAAAATATTACTTGTCAATAGCTTTGTTCTTAGTTTAAATCCAAAGTCGGTCTCTGAAAACATTATAAGGTCGAGTACCGAATTGTAGTAGTTAAATTCATTATATTGTTGTTTTTTAATTATTTTAAGCATAAATATTTTGAATTAAAAATAAGAATTGAAGAAAATGTCTTTTAAACAAAACTCAGGTTTTGTATGGATAACTAATGTTCATTATAATATTGTCTATTGTTACAGAAAAGAAAACTGCTAAATATATAGCAATTTTTTTTTTGAAAAGCAATTAATATAATTAATGTAATATTTTTCTGCAGACTAAAGCTGGAAAAGTCAGAACCGGTAACGCCGGCTTACAAGGTCGACGTATCGTTCGTGAACGCGCCGCCAATGAGGAAGGCAGACAAGTCAATCAACAAATCAGTCTTTTCGAGTGGAGGCGGTGGTGTTACTGCCAATGTGAACGTTGGTATGGGGGGCGTCAGCAGCGGTGCCCTCAGCTCCTCATTGAGCAGTGGCGCTGCCAGTCCGGCGATGGCTACAGCTGGCCCGACTGCGATCGCGGGCGGTGCGGTCGCTGCAGTGGGTGGATTGGGTGGAATGACAGGGGAGGAACCTAGAGTACCACCCTTGCACATCTCGTTGCGTGGTCGAAACGCTTCAGTTGTCCAGATAGGCAAGAAAGAAAAGAAGCTGCTTAAGGACACGGAACTAGACTCGGCGAATTTGAAGCGCCGGGGAAAGCTTAAGAAGATGAAGGATGGCACCGATGGTAACAAGCTCTTACAAAAGAAGTCTTTAAATATGATTATAGGTGGGATGATTATTCTGCATAATGTTATTCGTTTTAAGAATGATTTGAAAATATAATTTGATGATTTAAAATTCAATGTTGATTAATATATATTATTTGAATAGGTACTTCATCCGCCTCTAAATTGCCTTTGTCAAATTCAGCCATAGTGAATAGCGCTAACACTTTGGTAAAAATTAATAATACGCTTCAAAACGTTGTGACCAAGACCAATGCCTTAAAACAAGAGACTAGCAATACGAGCAGTAGTAGCGGTAGTGGCAATGCATCGCCGATGGAGGTTGAACCAAGGCTGCATCAGGTCTCGACCGTCACGACAAAACCACAACAACCAGGCAAAACCGGCAGTGATGTTGATGATATACCCCTCAACAGTAGAATACCTTCACCCCTTAAGCACAAATCTTCCACTTTAAATCAGCAAACAACTCAGAACATCCAGCAGCAAGTTATTGGTGAAGCTGAAATGCCAAACCATACCAGTGAACATAAAATTGGTGGAGGTATGTATTGCATTATTTTTTGTGATTATTGAATTAAGTTGAAAATAATAACATTCTTAACATTTAATATTTTATTACATTAAAATAAGTATGTATAAAATAAAACGTAAACGTAAAATAAATATAAAAATTTACCTCTTAACAAGTTTAGTGATTCAAAAATTTATATGAAAATTTTACAGGCAAAACAAAAAGAAGAGATTCAAAGAAAAAATCAGAATCCGGCGAGGGTTTACATCGAGAACAGAATTTGCTTTCAGGCGGTCGTATTCTGGATAATCAAGCTAAATGGCGAAAGCTAGGTTACAAGGGTGGTGATTCAGCTACAACAACACAGACGTTAAAGAAGTCAACTACGACAACGACAGCGGTAACAACAACGACGTCGACAGTAGTTACATCGTCAGTGGCTGATACCTTAACGACAACGTCTGGAAATGATCTCAATGCAGTTAAAAGGATGGTCGATATCAGACGGACAAGTGATAGTGATATTGGTACTACAAAGTCTGTTGTTGAAAAAACTACTACCGTTGGTGTGAGACAACCTGAGCCAAATGGTATAAGAAAAGATTTGATGAGTCAAGAGAAAAGAAGGAGGTTAAGTTTAGTAGACGAGAAGGATCTGCATTTAACAGGTAATTCAATCAAATGATTATTAATTATTTTAATAATTTACATAACTGAGCTGAGGAAATAAATACGAAGTTTTATAAAGTTAATCTAATTTAGAGTATGAAATAACGTTTATATTTGGATTCGCAGTAATCATGTTTATCGTTTTACAGAATCTCAAAATATGGAAACGATGCAGTTATTGAGTCTGAAACCAATCTCAGAAACTGCCTCGCAACAAAAGATGTCGTTATCCAGTGGTCAATCGGGAGGAACAAAAATGAACTCTATCTCGGCTTTCGAGAAGGAAAAAAGCAAGAACAGTAACAATCCTATACCACCAAAGATTACAAGCTTATCGTCCCAGTGTAGTGGCCCAAACTCTGACAGTAAATTGTCGCCGGCTTTGGCTGAAAGTCCTGTTCTGTCAACAAAAATGAATCTTACGCAGTTGGTGTCTACAGTACCGAATACTGCTACAACGACAACGGTAGTTGTAGCAGCGACGCCGACGGCACGAACAACATTGGCAAATAAACCCAAAATTGAATTAGATCACAATAAATCTCAAATGATTACTCAAAAGTTGAAAAATTACGCACTAGTAACGCCGAAAAACGAAATTAACAGGTTAACATCGGCTGCGCTGCAAGCGAAAAAGCTCGCTCAAAATCACCATGTACTTGGCAAACAAGCGGGGATAGTTCCCAATACGATAGAGACAGTTCAGAGGGTAAGCCTGCTAAAGAGCAATCCTACCATTGAGAAGCTGAGCGAGCCGCCCAGCAAAAAGGAGCCTGCGCCGTTGAATGCTGAACAGTTGACAACGCCGAAGGCAATCCTGCCCATCGGAGACATAAACGTCACTGAGGCTAAAGTCAAAC
Source organism: Sycophaga agraensis (assembly GCA_018906755.1). Lineage (NCBI taxonomy): Eukaryota > Metazoa > Arthropoda > Insecta > Hymenoptera > Pteromalidae > Sycophaga > Sycophaga agraensis. The sequence continues at coordinate 3,752,391 of JACCIE010000003.1, forward strand.
AAAAGCTACTGGAGGACGCGAGTCCGAGCAATCCAATCGGTTTGTCCGGAATCAACGATGCGGGTGCCAACAATACGAATAGCGTCGGCAACGGCGGCAACGTAGCGAATAACACCAGCAATGCCGGCGGCGAGGACAGCGGAATCGAGTCCATGGACGCGCTTTCGGAAAAGTCTCCAAACCAGGGTGAGTCACCACTGCACAGGCCAGCAGCCGCCCAGGAGTCAGTTACGAGCTCGTCCAAGAACAGCCTGCAGCCGCAGCTGCTACAACAGGGGGAACCACCCCCTCCACCGCAGCAACAAACCACCAATAAGAACAACGTGCCTTCCTCAACAGTTAGTAACAGTAATAGTGATATGTGTTCAAATTCGCGGAGCGTCGAGATCAAAGATAGATACGAAAACCACATCGACGATGAGGCGGAACCGAAGGACCTCGCCGTCCCGTGCGCCACCGAGCTCGCGCCGGAGAAACCGAACAGTCCCCTGGTGACGGCCGCGCCGACGACGATAGTGGCCGTCGCCAAATCCAAGGACAGCGATGAGTCCGGGTGCGCGACGGATCCTAAGGATTCGACGACGGCGAAGTCCATGGTGACGGCGACGGCGACGGCGGCGACGACGACGACGACGACGACGACGACAACGACGGCGTCGCCGCCGCCGATTCTCACAGACACGGTTGCCAAGAGTCAAATTAAAATGGAGCCCGAGTTAAATAGTCCGTGTGATCAGGGTAAAAGTGGTGGTGATGGCGGTAGTGAGATTGTCGTAACCGAACCGCCGAGTGTCAGTGCGCCGACAACGGACATCAAAGTCGAATGCGACACGGATGCCGCGATAGACGAAGTGAAACCATTCGCGCTCAGTGTCAATTTGATTCGGACAGAGGAAGTGGATCAGCCGCGAGAACAACGCGGACAGAGTAATAACAATAATAGCGGTAACAATAATAGTAATAATAATAATGGTGTGCCTGTAATTCAAAATCACGTCGCGTGTAGTGCGCTCAAGATCGAAAAGTCCGAGAGTAGCGAGGACCTCGAGGCGAGCGGTAGTAGTGCGGTGAGTTCGAAACTTGAGTTAAAGACCGAGCTAAAGAGCACCATCGAGCCGAAGGTCGAAGTGAAGTTAGAGGAGGCCAAAATTGACGACACGAGGCAACAGGTCGTCAAGGAAGAGCCACTTCAGCGGGAGGCGGTCGTACCCGAGTTAGTATCTCTAGAACAAAGCCAAAAATCCAATGTACAAAGCCAGCCGGCCCGCGAGCCCACGGTCAATCCGCAGAAGGTCGCGGAGGACCTCGTGAAGAAGATGACGGACAGCGTGAGCTGCGACCTGAACGCCCCGTCGCCCCTCGCCGGAGACGACCCCCAGCCGATCCGCATCACGCCACCCCTGTACACCTACTCGAACCCCGTGGTGCTGCAGAGAGACGAGACGCCGAGCCCGGCACCCCCGACCCCCAGCGAAGTCGAGGCGAACGAGTCCGCGGCAGTGACGGCCGCTGCCCAGGCGGCCGCCGAGCACCTCAAGCGCAAGCGCCGACGGAAGCAGGAGCTCGAGGGCCGTCAGGACGTGATCTGCCTCGAGGACGGCGAGGAGGCCGCGAGCCAGTTCACCGCCGAGGAGTTCGGCGTGAAGCAGCAGCCGGTGCAGCAGCGCGGCCCCGTCAAATCCCTTCTCGAGCAGCTGCTCATCGAGATCCCCAACGACTCGGGAGCCAGCGGCGAGAAGCGCTCGCTGCGCACGCGCTCCCAAAAGACTTCGATTCTCAGCAGCCCCGACGTGAAGCAGCCCAAGTGCCAGGCCCACGCGGAGAGGCGAAGCATCTCGCCCTACGCGAAGGCGGCGCCCAAGCTCGCAGCAGCGACGACCAAGCTCTCCCCAGTCACGGCCGCCAATGTGGCGGTCGCGGCCACCGGCCCCGCCACCAAGACCGCCGGCAAGCGCAAGCGCCAGGAGAGCGAGAGCAGTGTCGCCTCCAACAACGAGGAGCAGCTGCAGCAGCAGCAACAGCAGCAACAGCCAAGGCCAGGTAAACGGAAATGCTCGGAGAACGCTGCTGGACTTATTAAGGCTTGCATGGGCGTAGATGAAAGCACTGGTGGTCCTGTTAAGAGGCAACTCGCTACTGGCAAGGATGAAACGTCCAAGAAGGGCTTCAACATATTGTCCAAGAGCAAAAAAGGTGTCTATCTTGATTAAAGTGAAAAGCTAGTCAGATAGGGATACTCTATTAGGATAGCTCGGTCAAATAAAATACAACTTGCCGGTGCACAAGTTCATTTCGAATTTTGCCTCGTTTTTTTCAAACTACTAATATTCCAAAATTTCTTAAAATCTAAATTTAAATTAAAAGATTAAAATTCTGTTCTTTTATGAATTTCTTTAATATTCTAAATTAATAACAACCTGGTTTTTTTTTATAAAAAGCACCATTAAAAGTTAATTTTATTTCACTGTGCATACATATTTAAATGTGAGCCACATTTCTAGAGCTTAATATAATAAAATTACTATTTGAATAATCCATTGTTCAAAAAAACATTTAATAATTTAACTGTAATTGTTAATTCGTAGATTTTTTTAAGATAATATAAATATTGCTCTTTTGATACTTACAGTAATTATAATGAGATTAAAAAAGAATCTTGAAAGGACATGTTGACGAAGCCAGATTTCAAAACGTTGATCTTGCAAAAAGGACCTTTTAAATTTATTTTGATGTTGTGTATTTATTACATATTTTGATATTGTTGTATTTTTGAAGTTTTAGATTTGTGTGTCAATTACATTGATATATTATGTTGGTATCTTAGATTTGTGTGATTATTTAGCTAGTCAGAGCTCTCTGGTATTCAATTTATTTATTGGCAACGAAAATGCATTGTTTTTCTAGTTCAAGGACCAATGCTCGTGGATATAGAATCGTCTGACGATGAACATTCGGTTGAAATTTCCGGAAAGGTAAAAATGAGAGCATCGGAAGAAGTATGCACTGGATCACCAAAACCCAAAGATCAAAAGTATGATACATTTAAATTAAAAGTAAATTTTTAAAGAAAACCATGTTTGAAATTAAAATTCATAATTGCTTGAAACAATTTTTAAAACTCATTACATTTACATTTTGTTAACAAACTATAATTTTATAGAATGCAATGTCTGGACAGTATAAAAAAAATTGCTTAATAACAGGAGCAGTAGTGGTGGCGCAGCTCCGGGCGGTCAACTCCATGCAAACATTCAAAATTACAACTCGGGCAATGGTCGAGCGCAGCGCGAAAGCCGCATGCTCACGATCAAGCACCTTCAACAGCAGCAACAACAACAGCAGCAGCAGCAGCAGCAGCTACAACAACAGCAGCAGCAGTCGCCGCAATCTCAGCAACAGCATCACCCAAACCAGCAGCAGCAACTGCAGCAACAACAACAGCAGATGACCGGTGGTGCGGGAGGAGTCGGCGTCGGTTCGACGGTCGTGAAAGAAAGACTTCGAGGCACCTCCGTCTCCAGCAACGAGTCTCTCAGTCTGGGGGAGGTGACGACGAGGCGTTCAGTGCGCCAGAGTACGGCCTCCCCACTTGCCGCGCCTGCCAGCAACACAAGGGGTGCTTCGCGCTCATTGGAAGACGTTAACAGAAGAAAGACTCGGAGCGGAGCTGCCGGTGAGTAACTACATCAACACTTCACATGCGCGCTCACTCCATGTACAGAGAAGACAACTATTTTGACCACGAGTCGCGTACTTTGTATGCGTGTACATACGTTCTGGGTGAAAAAAATTGGACATTTATAAATTGATGTTAAAAAAAAACAAACTGTGTAAGCAGTCTTGCACATACAACTTACTTTTTAAAATATTAAAATAAATACATTTATACTGCTCTGTTATGTTTATTATAATCATTTTCAACCATAGTTAGTACGTTAAACAGATATTTTTTAAAAATTATTCATTATAGATTAAATTTATTATGCTGCTCTAAAATAAATAAATTTGTTACTTTAAAACTCATCAAAATTCATTGTTTAAGGTAAAATCTTATAATTGTAGATTTCCATTATTCTCAATGAATTAAAACTAAATAAAATTTTTATACAGAGATACAATTTATAAAATACAAAGCATATGTCTCTGCATAAATTTTTTTATTTACTCCAAAAACGTCCATATTAATATTTAAAAGATCTTTAATCATATTTTGTAATTGTCAATATGTATATAGGAATAAAAATTGATATTTAAAATAAATATTACTTTTATTGTATTGCAATTTCTACTGTATTTGACCAAAACTGTAAATAGATATTATTACTTAACCGATTTTTTTCACCTGACAAATGTATACTGTTAACGGTTCGATTCGATTTTACTGAGAAAACATGTACTACTGCTGTGATATATGTGCATTCAAAAGTCAAGTGCTACAATAGATAAATATATACATATACATATATAAGAGATGTTTATGTGCATCTGCAAGAGGATGTGAATAAAGCGATCTGTCAATTTATCAATATCCTTTCGAATGGAAAATAGTAGTTTTTTTACAAATATAAATGTTTTTAGAATTTACATAATTTTAGCCATTAATAAGATAATTAACTGTAATATGTCAAAGTTTATATTTAAAGCAATATATATATAAATTTATTTGATTCTACCTATAAATTAAGTACCTGAAGTTAACAAATCAATTCACAAAAAGAAGCTTTTAAATAAGTGTATAAATATCAATTTTCTCTAAAGGACAATTATTTTAATAATATTTTTTGTTATTTATAAATAATTGAATATTTATTAATTTAATAGTAATCTCATCAAATTGAATCAACACTGAGTTAACATTGCATTTACATTCTTCAATTACAAAGAATTTTTAGCTTTTACCATAAAAAGATTCTCCTTACGATACTATTTATTTTATAGATTTGAAAGTAAGTATATTAGGGACTATGAATCTTAATTTCTATTATACAGTTTTAATTTATACTGTTTCTAAATGAAAGTGTGTTTTTTTTGTTTTTATAATACCTAACCTTTTTCAAAATCAGTATCAATAATACTCAATAATTGTTTTCAAAGAAAGTCTTTGAAATAGTATACAAAAGAATGATGAGATAATTCCTTGATACTAGTTGTTCTGACCTTTTTCTTATTTGCTTTATAGTAACCAAGTGTCATTCTTAATGTATTTATTCTTATGAACCAAACCACCTCATGGCAAATCTACATCGTCATTTTAAAATAGCGTATCAATTTTTTTCACTAGAGCATAAAAATTGTTTGATGTATTCTTTATACTGTGACGTGGGATCACAAAAGTTTAATAATTTGAATATTTCAAGAATACAAATTTTAAATTCTATTTTCCCCGATCACTCTACCCTAGGCGCGTCGCGTGCAAATTGCGATTTCACCAATCGAAGGGGGTTCAGTGGAAATAAATTTTTAACATCAATAATTAAATTTTATCTATAACAATATTTATTCAATAAACAATATAAATAATATATAAACCAGAAAATTCCTAACATCTCGACTAAATAAACAATATATGTATATCATCCTGATTTAAAATACACCAAAAACAAAAAAAAAGAAAAACATCTCGAGCTGAAAGAAATGTACCAATATCGAAAATGTCGCCGACTCTGGCCCACCGGCTATTAGAGAAGAGAGAGAGGACAATACAAAAAAAAATATTTAATTTATTCACCAACAATGCCCATGAATAATTAATAATTAAAATAAATAACAAAAAAAAATACAAGATCCCGGCCCACGCACCTTCTTTAATTTATCTTGGAGTATACTCCTAATTTCCAAAAGATAATATAAAATAGCCTGAGCCTTGACTTTGAGCGGTATGGCTCCTTTTCTTATCGAGATCGGGTGACGAGTGAGTGCGAGTCCCGCTTTTCATCGGCCCGGAAACTCGATTTTCCCTCGAAAATCCAGCTAGCATCCTTGTTATGCATAATAGGACAATGGTATTATCCTTGTCTCTTACATACAGCAAGAATATACTATTGTTCCCGCCAAAATCGGTAATGACACCGCCGTTCTCGTAAGTCACAAGCCTGTGTCCTGCTATGGCCAGCTTCAGGTCCCGGTACCCGGCAATTGTAACTCTCTAAAATGTGAGCTAGAGGATAAGATAGCTGGCTCAGGAGCCACATTTCCAACCCGGTATCGCTACTCACCCCGTTGGCATTGGGGAAGACGGTGAGCACATCTGGATCGTTCAAATCCCATACCACCTCTGCTTCCAGGTTATTCCTGCCTCCGCCTGGCCGACTACCGTGCCCCTCAGCTGCCGCCGCATCGCGGTATACCTTCAGGTTCAACTTATTCCTTAGAGCCGTCTCCAACTGCCTCGCGGTGACGGCGACTGCCTGATAGCCCCACTCTTCCCCAACCTGCTTACTGAACACGATGCCTCGACCCACACCTTACTTGTCCGGCCACGTCCAACTTACCCCGCCGAGTATAATTAATGAGTAACCCTCATTCCGGTTTACGTTGGCGATCTTCTCGCCAAGGAGCGTCTGAGCGAAGCAGAAAGGACACCCAACGGTTACCGCTAATGCGGGAGGAGAGCAGACTTCAGCTACTCTCGAGAGGACGTCCTTTAGGCCTCCGACAGCCATCCTTAACAAGTTGTTGATCCTACGTTCCAGAGAAGGGCTTACTTTCTTCTCCGCGTTACGCCAATTGGCGTGGCACTTCTTATTGACGATTTGTTGGGCTACTAGTTTGATGAAACTCTTGTTCTTGGTATTTTGGAGTAACCCTAAAACCCGTAAAGGCTCGTTCCCTATTCTGTTCGCGAAAGTGACGGCGGTGCTTTGGCGTCGGCTACCCCGTAACCCTGTACCAGCCACCCCGGCTGCGAGTTTCGAATTGGTAAAGATCCTGGTTGAGTGTCTCGTCTCCGCTGTTTCTTCCAGTGGTTGCCTGCCCTCGAAAGATACATTCTTTGGGGGATCGGCTGGTGATGTTGGGTCGTCAAGTCCGGTATTGGGAGTGGGGTGCTCCAGTTCAGTACCCCCCTCATGGTCTGCATACGATGCTTCTTCGACTACCCCGAAGTGCGGAGGATCCTCGACGCACGACGGCCCGGCGGTTCCCAACGGGGCAACGACTTCTGGGCCTGGATAGTCAAGGTCTGTGATTCCTTTCTGATGGTCTAACGCTACCGGGGCGTGCCGACTAGCACAATCCTCCCGAGCGGAGCTTTGCTCGCCATCTTCCTCCCATACATACGCCGCCTCGACACTGGCGATTATCCGCTCAATGTCGAGGCCACTTAATTCGAAGCGGTTCTTCCTCTCAACCACCTCTTGCTCCTCAACCTGCTCGCCTCTCTCTTTCCTCTCTAGCTTGGCTCGCGCTTTAGCCGCGCGAACGGTTGCGTTATACGCAATCACGTCCGCGTTGAGGCTTTTCATGGTGCTCATCGAGTCACCAGTGCCCTAGCACTATCGGGCTGTCCGCCTGACTGGTCAGGCCGGACATCAGGGGTCTTACGTTGGCCCCCTAGAACGATGCCCAGAAGAAGATTAACACCGGTGTGACTATCAATCTTTCCGGTCGCGCAACTATTTAAAGGCTTATTAATTTTTATATCATAAAAATAAAGAAAATACTACAAAAATTCTCAAAAAATATTCATAAAATTCCAAATAATTCAGTAAAAATTAATCAATTATTATTATAAATCAATCAATATTTATCAATAAGCTATCTTCCAAAAATCGTCTCTCTCTCTCTCTCTCTCTCTTTCTCTCTATTCAATAGCTACACCTTGAATATACCAAAAATTCGTGTAAGGAAAATAATAAGTACGCACTATATATGTACTTGAACTATATTCAAATTATCACGATAAGTAAGACAAATACAAGATATCTCGATATTTTTATTAAATTCAATCCCTGGAGAGGATTACGATTCGCCTCCTGGTGAGCAAAAAGAGACTTCTTGATTGGTCCTCGATAGTATATTTCCTATCGTCACCTCCATATGCTCGCGCCTTACTTGCAGCTATCTCTGTTTATTTTCACCAGCTGATCCTCTCCAATCGTTTTCCTCAACAAATCGAACAAATTTCGTTATTAACCGGTAATTAAAGTTAATTGCTTTCAACCTGCAGCGATGCAATTTCCTATCCTGCTCGTCACCCGATTTCAAGTATTTATTAATGTAATTTATTAATAGGTTATTTCTTTTGTCCCGGGAGGACGACCACTCGTCATAATACATATAGATATATTAAATTGTATTATAGCTAAAACATAACAAGCATCATCAGTTAATATTTTCTTTAATATTAATACAGCAAGATAATTACGCTCTGTTGGTTAAAATTCTCTTTTATTATAAAAATCCTAAAACCATTAATAAATATTTCGGACTTAACAAATTTCTTATGCTAAATCATCATGATTTTTGATCGTTTCTTTTTTCATAAATGTATTAATTATGCTCTCAATGAAGTTAATAATTATTTAATAATTTTTATGATATTACACATCTCTATAATAATGAATCGCATCTGTATTTGAGTCTTCTCAGTTTCATTATTATCCATTAATGTTTTCAATACTATTAGCTCCCGTTATATCTGTTTGTTACCATCTTATTATATCCTTAAAATTATAAATTATAAGTAGTTTTATGAATTAAATAATTTAAATTTTACTATGAATCTATATCCAAACTTATTATTAATATAGATACAATGAGTTATATTTTTACCATATTATAGTATGTTACATCAAACTTTGTAACGTTACAGATAGTTGTATGAAATAATGGTAAGATTTTTACATAATAATATGTACATATAAATAAATTTATATAATCGAAAATGGTTGGTTAGGTGATAAAATAGAATACACAAAATTCGCTTTTTCACATCCTCTTAAACATTGACTCTAATGTAATAATCGAAATTTTTTAAACTGAGAAAAATAAAGTCTTATATCTGTTGAGAATACAGGCAGGTGAAATCACGACAAATGTTATTATGTATCTGCAGGCTTCTTTTTGTAAATTATATATATATATCTTCGTGCTTTGCGAGATTTTTAAATAAATTTTTGTTTTGTTTTTATGTGCTACAAAAAATAGAAAAATTATGTATATATATATGTAGATATATATATATAGTAATTATTTTAAATATACAATATATGTATATTATTTTATCATTATTATATTATAACTAGGATTTTAATACCACTAAATAAATAAAAAATATATTTGTTTTAAGTTTTTAATTTTATTTGAGTTAAATAGTTTAATTCAAGATAATTTGTAGTCAATCTTGTAAACAGTAAATTTTAATGTTATTTGTAAAAAAATTATTATTAATCGCATTAAAAATGTATGTAAATTATTATTTCGTTAAATTCCAAATATAATCTTAAAACAAATATTACTATGACAGTGTCTTTTTTCTATTAGAATTTCATCCGTCTGTGTTCTTTAAGATAATGATTTTTCAAATCATTATATTTAATCATGTTCATTTCATTATAAGTCATTAAATAAATTTTTCATTTATTACACTTAAAAATGCTTTGTATATTCAATGTATGAATTATAAATTTGTTTTACAATGAGTATTATTTATCATTGAACTAACATAAAATTTTAAACAAAATAAAAACTTTTATATTTTTTCATTTAGACCTTTTGAATCTTTATAGGCTCATTTTGGTCAAATTTTATATTTCATTTACCTGTATAAAAATTTTTATTTTAAAAGACTAATGTGGATCACAGTTGTCTTACATCATTAATTTTAATATTTAAAAATCTACATTCATTTTACTATGTTTACAATATGATAATGTAAATAAACAAATATTTGATAAATCAGTTTTAATTTTTTGATATAAATTAATTCTTTAGATTAAACAAATTATTAGTTTTTTTTCTGTTACCTTTTGTTCATTTATTTTTTGGTTGATATTTGATCATTTTTGAATTTATGAAATTATTAAATATGCTATTTGTAAATATATAATTATTTTATAAAAAAATGATCTTTGAATTATAAGGCTGAAAATAATGTATAAACAGAATTCTGACATTATATTTAATTATCATACATTGGGCATTCTGAGCGTTTATTAATTCAAATAAAACACATACACATATCTTAATATAGTGCTTTAATTGAGCGACCTCGTACAGCGGGCACAATTTTTTAGTGACAGCCGAGACAGCAGAGCAGGCAAAGAGGAGGAGAATATCTCGAGAAAACAAATGACCTTCGGAAAGCGACCTTGACAGTGATTAGCTACCGTCACTCGTCAAGGCCATTCTATTTGGTCGTCTGTCTGCTATTAATGGTTTTATGATCACTGTGTGGCTGGACCCCACCTGGTGAAAATTGGTCTTTAAAAAATAATAGCGCACAAGACTGCTGTTGGAGGAATCCTCGATGGAAAATGTGTTGTGATTGAAGAATTGTGCTTTATTACTTTAATATTATATTATTTTATATATTTCTGTTGATATGAACTATACAAATACTGACAGTAAAATCACTGAAAATTACCCAATATACCAGTGATTGTTAGTAACGAACTTTGGTAGTTTCTTTTTATTATCAACACAATGTTAAATTATTAGAGGTTAGTATATTAAAAAATACGACAAAGTCTATGTATTTAGCTGGCTTCCTTAATTCTCTCATATAGTAATATTTACAGAATCTTGCTTGCAGTGAATCAAATGACTTGTTTTATTCATAAAGATATTTTTGAATATTATCTATATTTTTTTTAAGTCATTAAACATAAAACTTTTGGATAACATTTGTAATGAAAGTGATAACTACTTATCACTATTAAATTGTACAAAGAAAAATGAACTTTTTCAACTTTGACAAGACTTGAACCTGATTCAAAAGTAATTTTGTCTGGTTTCATATTAAAAATAAAAAATAAAATGTACCTACTTGCAATGAAGGCCAAATTCAGTGAGTTGCATAAAACCACTGTAACTGCCGTAATGCTAATCTAGACTTTATTGTATAAATTTTTTACATAAGACAAAATAATTTTTATTAGAGAAATAGGATCAAGTTGCTGAATCTTCAAACTAATAGACTTTGTTTCAATATTATTTAAAAATATCTTATATAATTCACCAATCAAATAAAAGAAGTATTTAATATTTTATTTACATCAATTTAAATATCAAATATTTTTAATAACTTGTTATTTGTTACATTTAAAAAATTACAAATTGCATTAAAAAAATTATTTTATATAAATGAAATTCTACAAAAATTAACAGCTTCCTGTTAAATAAAGTGCTTTAAATATTTAGTTTTGAAAAATTTTTAGTGAATAAATAAATATTAAATAAATAAACATAGTCTATTGGTTGTTCAAAAGTGGATGCACATAAAATTAGGAGAGGACTGGGGTAAAGTAAGGTCGTAAGAAAAAATTTATTTTATATTTATGAAAGAAAAAGAAAAATAAACAATATGTTGATAAATAAATTATGCTTCAAATTACAAAGATAAAGAAAGAAGATTGTAATTATTAAAAAATGTGAAAGAAAGATAGTGAGAGAGTGAAAGAGATAGCTAAAAATCGATAGAATTCGAAACGTAATATATGAACTATGAAAATATTTTGTAAATATGTCTTGTAAAGGTTCGCGATAGACCTTTCATTGTAAATACCAAGCCTGTTCAAATTTTTATCAAAGAAAAGAAATTAGCGATAGTTTAAATTATACAAATTCAACAGCATTAAAATGTTTACTTCAATTATTACAGTCATACTATTTCTTATATAATTTTCTTATATTATAATGAATTATATGGTTTTTATAAAACGTGTACAGTCAAAAAAAACTTATCGATTTCTTCCTTGCTTAGTATTTCAATACCAGTAGATCGAGTATAGAAATGCACGCGAATTAGAAACAGATTATCGTCTTATTCTTGTTCTTACACAAAGCTGATACTCTAATTTACTATTATAATAGTTTGAGGTAGAAGTGTACACTTTCATAAAGTTGAATAAGAAAGAAGCGGAAAGAGCAACTTGTTAATAACCATCCTTTTTCTCTCTAATTTAATTACAGTGTCCATTTTTGTTAATTATTTTTCTCCTTGGGTCAGGGTTTTTTTTCAAATAAATACATCACATTTATGTAATAATCCTATATGGTTTTATTACATGCTTTTTGTTTTATTTTATTTTTTTAACTCGGAATATACAGATGTTAATTTATATGATGTATAGTTGATTTAAAGAAGATGAGTGTCTATTGTTAGTAGAATCATTTGTTAGATGATTAAATGTATAATTGCTTATACAGATGATAATTTTTTGTATTCAAAGCATATGTTTTACTATTTGCAGGAAAATATATAATAATCATTATTTAAAAATTGAAAATTTTGAATGTATATATATTCTTTGAAAATATCATGCTTAATGGAATATTAGCTATTTTTTAAATTCATGCATTACTGATATTAGCATGATAAAAGAACTACATATTTTTTCATTATTTTATTTAAATTTACGAGTTATAAATTGAAAACGGAAACTATTTTTAAATGATTTTTATTATATATATATATATATATATATTACTGAAATAAAGACAAACATTCGGGACTGAGGTGTAACAATCGTACATCCTTTCTTGATTCAATGACTATCACTCAGTGTCTGAAAATGAGTTGGAACAAAAGTCATTTTTCTTTGCTTTAATTTTTGTTTATTTTTCTCTTTTTTGTATTTTACTAGTTAAGTCACATTTATGTCAAATCCAATTTAAATTATTTAACATAAGAATGTTGATTATAGTCTAAGAGAAATCGATTCAACGGTTAATTCACGCGTTCACTATCCTCCGTTTATTGTACATAATGGCATGCTTACATTCATTCAAAGGGTTAAATGCGGGCAATGATAGGGAACCGAACTGTATATATACACACACGAAAAATGCGTATTAAAATAATGAAAGCGAAATAAGAGTATATAAATTTAGTTTAATCTATACTCTATAATGTAATTGGGTGAAGTGTAATGTACATCTAGCTTTTAGATGTTTGAAAGTCTATACGAGGAAAATATTTTTCACTCTGACGAAACGACAAAAGAAAGAAAGCGATTGAGAGACAAAATATATTACGAAAAAGAGGATTGTAATTTTGTTGTAAAATATTCCTGTCGACACTAGGTAAGTAGGTTAGGCATTATTATGTTATAATTTTATTATTGAACGTTAGTTTACATTATTGTATAAATTAAAGACAAAAGGAATCTAGCTTCGTGTGTAAATAATGATACTTTATGGCTAAGTGAATTCCAAGTATCCTTGGTAACATTAAAGGGCTTTTGAAGTAGATCATCTAGATTGTGCATATTTAAATAAAATATATTATAATGCAAAAATACATAAAGAAAGACAAATATTGCAAATATGCAACGCGCGCTTGGCTTTCCAGAGTTGATAATGATCAATTCACCCTCTGTGTATGATATTCGTGCTAAAGATAAATGATTGTATGCAAAACGGAAGCCTTGTTTTCTCATTAAAATACGAGAAAATTTTTTGTAAAAAAATAAAATAACTCCGTTGTGTAAAAAGTGTAGTAATGATTCTAAGGTAAAAGAAAAATATTTTTTTTCTTTTTTTTACTATAAGAATAACGTGGTTGTCAAGTGCAAATTTTCTTCACGAGCCCCTTAATTTTATATAGGCGAAGCTATTCAAAATATTCTATCGTACGCTATAAGAAAAATGAAAGAAAGAAATAAAGCGGTTTGAAAGTATCGAAGTTGCGCCCTTCGAAATTTTCGAAAATTAGCCGCGTACACGTGAAACTTTGTATTTTTAGTATTCGATTATTGAAATAATATAAATAGGAATAATGGTTTAAAAAACAAAAAACCGAATGATAATAATCCTATGTGGATATGTAAACAAAAAGATGAAAAATTAGATAACATATGATTATATTTGTAGAAAAAGAAAATAAGAAACCGAGCACGTGAGAAAAGAAATTGCGCTATAATTATGAAGAAAAATATTACAATTATATTATTATCTATTATTACACAAAGTGAATACACAACATAGTAATTTGCTAATTGTACCTTTTAATAATTACTGTAGACACATTGATGAAGAAGGTTTTTTTCTTGTTATTAATTATTAATTACCATAGACTTACCAGAAAATGAAAAAAGTGTTATAAAAAATTACATTACTTGTTTTGCATTTATACCCATTCCAACACCTTTTATCAATCCACCTTTTTCTTGTTAAATAAAGGTATTATAAATAAAAACAATATATTTCTATTATAATAATTTTAATCAGCAAGGCGCCTTAATGAAATAGATTATTATTAAAATAAAAATTTGAATTACCTAACTTCCTAAGTGAATGTTGCATGAAATTTAAGCGTTTTATACTACGATTTTCATAATCATTATTGTGCTGTGATAAGTATAAGAAATCATCTATTAAATTTATTTAATGAAATCCTATATAGTAATAAAAATTACAGGTAAATAACATTATTAAGAACTACTGCAATAAATTCTTGTTTATAAATATAATTTTTATTCGTGAATTATAATACCTTCCGAATAATTTTAAATTTCATTGCATTTTATCAAAAATACATGGGTAAACATAAATTCCAAAGATATTTTTCTTTGTTTTCAAAAATTAAAGTTGAATTATTATCAAAATAAAAAGTCTTAGTTAATGTTTAGTATGTGCTAGCTAGGTCTTAGTATGTGTTAAAATCAAATCATATATTAAACCTGTTTTGTACAACTATGACGTTATTTTTTTAACAATTTAATTCTTAAATTTCTTAATAATGAATTTATTATTCATTATTCATGTTTTTTAGTTCATTTAGGAAAGAATTTTATATTTTGGGCGGTCATTTTTATTCATAATCGTTTCATTTACTTTAGGAATATGTATCTTTTATTAATTTTTTCATTGTTGCAGCTAGATCATCAGTGAGTAATTAGTTATTGTTTAATAGTCGTTTAATAAATTCGAAAGTATTCTTCCATATAATTTTTAAAATTCTATTGTGTAAATTAAATTGTAAAAATATGAAAAAACATCGTTATAACTTTAAATTATTCAAATAATCATGCTGCACTCCATGTTAGATTACCAATATTCTTTTTCCTTAAATTAACATGTAAAAGTATCAAAATGTTTAATAATAACCAAAGAGCTAATTAAACAATATCTAAGAAATTATAACTTATTTTATAATCAATTCCTTTTACCATGTAACCCATTTTCAAAAATGTTATATTACGTAGTATATGCAGTATCTAATCACAAAATACTGTATTATAATGGCATTTACATTTCTTATATAAATTGAACAAATTACAATTTTTACTGCAGTTATATTATATTAACATTTGTACACTTCTGTTCCATATATATTTTTTAATGCGTTCAAACAATAAAGTAATAATTCTTTTCACAACTAAACTAATTAATAAACTTTTCTTCAACTGACAATTTAAATTTCCATTTTATTTGTTTTTATTAAAATAATTTCATTGATTATATGTAATAGAATTTTATGTTACATGTTAATTATGATGTTTTTATATTAAAAATATCTAGTATGTTCCATCAATTTTTCGCAACTAATGAGCCATTTAGGTTTCTAATCATGAAGTACAATTATGTTAAGAACAATTAAAAAATTATTAGCTTAAAATAGTGTGTCGCAGTATAATTTCTTGTACTTCTTACAAACAGCCAATTGTGACAAATTAGTTCTGCGCGTGTGTGGGAAACTTTATCGTTATCATCGTACGCAAACCATGCGCATGCGTTCTAAAAATCAGCTGAAATTGCAGAGTACGGAGCTATAGGACTCTAGTTCTGACTTCTGAGTTTCTGGGGTGCAAATGGTTGGATTTTTTTTGGAAATTGGTGGCGGACTCGGGTCAGGCTGGATGCAGCGCAGACGCAGAGCATTTTTATAACATCGATGAAAACGCGAGACTAAGATAATGAAGTAACTAAATAGACGCGTAAAAGGGTAAAGTTTCTAAATTCCTTCAAAATTATGGTATTGATACCTTGCAATTGCAATCCGAAAGTACAGTCTACACGAAATCCGTAGTCCGTGAGTCTTCCGTTTTGAATAATAATATTTACACATTTTACTTCGGCAAGTTTTTCTACTAAGAATAATTGTTAATCGGAAGTCATATCATAATAACTTCTTATTAAAGTTTGAAAATTCAAAGAAGAATAAAGTTGCAATTCGGTAACATGTTGTCAAAGTGTCTTTAAGGTTATGACGTTCAAATGAGGTTTGTAAATAATTTATATTTATTAAACATATAAGTTTAAATCAATTTTATAAAGTAGTACGTTCATTAATTAATTGACTATGTAAAATTATTTTCTAATACGCTATTTTTATTACCATTTCGAATTATAAATTGAAAGTTTTCACTTGAAGTTTATTCATTTCTAAGAATTAAAGCATACTTCTATTTGAAAATATTAATTATTTCCAAAAAAAAGATTTAGAATGTATTAAGTCAATATTAATTTATCTAGTCCTTCTTTAATTGAATATTATTCTTTCTTAAAGGCGCTGTAAAAAATATTTCAACATCGGAAGTCAATCATTTACAAATCTCTCCAGAATATATTATTGAAGAAGCAATAGGAGAATGTATTGCGTACAATGGCTCATCCCTGTACTTCTAATACCAAAGCCAGTGAATCCTGCTTTATTGCAGACTCATGTTATGTTCATGGTTCTTTATTTAATTGGATTCTTTTTGGAGCGAAAACCATGTACTGTATGCAGCTTAGTTTTCCTGGCAACAGTTTTTCTCATTTGTTACAGTGGTATTGGAAACTGCATATTTTGGAGTAATAATTGTGATACTGTAAGATGTGACAATGGTTGAAACAATTATTATTAAGATACAAGACTAGCTTATTTTTTAATAGTTTTAATTTGTAATTAAAAAGATGTGCTCCTTAATTGAAAAGTTGAGTTGTGCATAGCACATGATCTAGTTTTATATTTACTCGACAATAAGTTCGAGTCTTTCCATTGTAAATACGATGTATACAGTGGTGCGTCATAGAGGCAGGAATTGCATATCGACAATTGTACATAAGTCTTTCCATCAGTTAGCGCAATTATTTATCGCAATATTATGATTTATAATCAAAGAAAAAGTTGAAAAAATTATTATTTTTTGGGTATGTTTAATGATACAATGACTTACTCTCCATAGCAGGAAGAACTTTTTCACGAATAACTTTCAATTAAGATTTTATTTAAATCTTACATTTATAAATATTTATTAACATAATATTAAAAATTTTATCATTCCACTTTTTATTACCTTTTTATTATTTAGAAATGGTTTACAAAAAAATTCATTAACAATAAAGTTTTAAATTACAGGTGAAGTGTCTAAATATAAATAAAAGTGAAGATGTATTAAATTTAATAAAATTATTGGTATTTCCTAGAGTAATAAATGTTTACAGTAATGTTACAGTTGTGTAAATTAGAATACATTTACTGTTGAAACAAAAATAACTTTCAAAAAAAATTTACAGTACTCTGTTATTAAATTTAACTAATTGTTCAAAATATAGCTAAAAGAAAAGCAATCTATATTTACCCAAAATTTAGAATATTGATTTCAACTTTCAATGTGGCCTTTTTTTTGCTGAATTGTCTATGAATGTAAAGCTTGCTAATTGTTTTTAGATTTTCATATACTCAATTTTATTAAAATTTATCTATGTGATTAGTTTTGTAGAAATTTTGATGAAACTATAAATGGCTATACATTTTACATTGCAGTCTTCAATCACTAAATGTAAATTTCTTATGCTGATATAAGGAATTATACAAGTGAACTTCTAATAATCATTAATAAGCGTTATTTGCAAAATAATGGTGGAAAGCATGAATATATTCTAGTTGACTTGCCTAATTTTATAACATATTTAAACAAATTAATTCCGACATGTAATCTGTCACAGCTCAAATGTTAATTTATCCTGTGATGAAATGATATTTTTATTAGAGGCGATCGCGAAAACAATCTTTTCAATCAACAAAAGTTAATATAAAAGATGATTTACTACAGTAAACCAGTGATTTCATGTCATTGACAGAGCTTAATTAAGCTTAATATTGTCATAGTTGACAGTTTAGAACTGTTTCTTTCTAAATTATAAAATTTACGTGTTTGAACAATAAGTAGCCTGTTCTTTTAAATTTTTAATATATTTGAAAATATTATGAAACCTTGTTTTATAAATAATTTCAAATGTAAAATCATTGCCTCTTCCATTTTATGCTCAGATAATTCTAATAATTAAGTGTAAATAGGAAAATATACTTTTATAAATTGCATTTACTGGGCTAGTTCAAAAACAATGAACATATTTCAAAATTTTAAATATTAAAGTAAGAAAAACAACTACAAATAATAATCCAAAATAAAGCAAATTTAAATTCAACAAATTATGTATACTTTTTACATAATTCTGATGCTAGTTGGAAGTAATTAAAATGTATGTAAGATCAATTTCTTCGTAATTATCTTCATTTCATTGTTATTAAAGGTATATATTAAATAAATTATAAAATATTTACAATTTATTACTAACCTTCCTGTAGTAAAAAGTGCAAAACACATATTAAACAATATATTTAAATTTTGTAAAAAATAGATCATATTTGAATCTGTTCATAGCAAAATTAGTTACAAACTTTAATTTAGCACTTTTAAATTATCTTTACTTGAATTAAAACGAAATTCACTTAAACAAAAACGATTAAAATGTTTTTTACCTAAGATTAAATGTTTGAAATTTTTTTTATAAGAACGTTTTAAGAATAGGTTTGCAATGAATTACAGGACAAGATAATGTTTCACGTAATAAAAATTATTTATTAATTTCTTCCACGTCCAAAGCCACCGCGGAATTCGAGATCAGCAGCTCCTGCACCTACATCAGCTTTCTTATCTCCAAGTCCACCAGCACCACGCCTGTAAGTAGAACGATCTTCTGTTGGTCGTGACATTTCACTTCGTGGACCCATTGGAGGTCTGCTCCTTGCACTCTCTGCTAGTGGTTTCTTCTTGAGGGTAGCAGGAACAATTTCAGGGGGAAGATGAAGGTAGTTACGTAGGTATTCAATACCTTCATTGGTTAAATACCAATAGAAATGCCTCCAGGCAAACTGCTCTTTGACATATCCTCTAGATTTCAAAGACTGTAATAAAATCATTTGTTAAAAACACTATTATCTCTAATGTATGTAAATGGTTATGTTAATTATAAATATAAACAAAAATTATTTGAGTGAAAGGCATTCATTTAATTAACTATTTACTTTGATTCAAACTATATTCTGAATGACACAATTTCCTTCATATAGATTAGTATAAGCATTAAAATTTCTATAAAGTGATGATCATTACCTGCATTGTCTTGATAACCTGGAGATTTGGAATAGTTTCCAGTTCTGGGTGTTTTGGCGCATGGTAATCCTTTTTTGCAATCATAACACCTTCTTTAAATAGGTGCTCATAGATAGCAAAACGATTCTTGATGGGCATCAACATCCTATAAAATAAAGTGTATTATTTATAAAAAATAATGCAATTCATTTAATAATAATAGTAAAGAATAAATTAATTTAAAATGAACGAATGCAACTTAAGGGTGGCAGTTTTTAGGTTAATGTCTTAATATAGTTTAAACAAAATTTAACCAACTCTGTTTTGCAAAAATAATATAAAAACTGCTTTTAAAGCTATTTTAGTGTTACATAAAATTATAATTTAAGAAAGGATAATCATAAAATATTCGAAACAAATGGATACAATATTGTTATAAATGTACTTTGTTTACGAGATTTGCTTTGTAAACGCATAAAATATCAATATCAAAATATTTTTGAAAGCGCCATACACGAAACCGAAATAAAAGTTTTTGCAATATTTAATGGATGTTGCTAGTAAGAATAGATATTTCGTAAATAATCACACACTTGAATCTGTCGGGCAGGCCTCAGTTATCGAAAAGGACACATACGTATTCGCCAAAGCACAATTAGTGAACACCATATTTCGATATTCGAGTTCAACTAGTCGAACGTTGCGAGTTTTATAAAATATATACTATCGAAGCCAATTTAAGGGGATCGCGATTCGTGGTTGTAGCGCCTAACATTACTCTGATTCAAAATTATATGTACTAGGTGTTATTTACTAATTGTTAAAATTATGTACAAGATAAAAAATCTTTATATACATAAATATATAATCTCCAATATTTGAAACGACTTTTGTTGCAATTCAATTAAATTTCATTAAACTAAACTTTTCATCAATTCGTTCAACAATTTGACTTAAAAACAAGTATCAGCTAATAAGTTATTTACATTGATTTATAGTCTATCTACCAATATATAAATAATTATACCAGTAAATAAATCATTTTATCTATATTTATACTAAAAGGCTTTTAATTCTGCTCTATTTCTACAAAATTATCTGCATATGGTAACGTGCCGTACATAAAAAGTGCACACAAATTTCAACGCATTCAACTAACTACGCTTATGGCGCAATACAATTTAAATAAAATAAAAATACATTTAAAATAATAAATATTTCTAATATTTTTTTAGTGTAATTGTTGAAAAAGTAAATAAAATACATTTTTTTATTAAAAATGATACGAATATTCTGCAGTCCTTTTGATATGGCTCACTATATCGTATTGCATACCTGAATTTACCGTTTATGTTTATTCTATTTAAAATGATAATATTTTATAAAAAATTGAAATTTTAAGGTTTCAAAATTACGATTTCTACTGAGTCATAAAAATAATGTTGTTCTTTCATTTCAATAAGTAATACACGTTTGCACTTACAATATAAATTATGTAACAATTTGACTAAATTAACATATAATTAGTTTAAATATTTGTAACATTCTGTTTAGTTTCAATGTTATTATTATGTTTTTTATCATAGAAGCATAATCAATCATATCACTTTATAAAATTAATTTTTATTTTTTTTATTTAATTTCTTCTAATACTTATTATAGTCTGATAAATATTGAATAAAACACTTTAAATAATTAGAAACAAAATAATTATTAATACTAATAAATTGTTATAAACTGGTTGTATTATACAAGCATCTATTAGTAAAAAAAGTATGTTTGTTTCTTGAGTTTTGTTTTGATTTATTTACATTTGAAACAAAAAATTTTGAAATTTTCATTTCTGTTGATGGTTTGTCTTCTTCTAGATCTTCCCATTCTACTGTAACTGCATTAGATTCAAGAATCTTTTCTGCTGTTGACCAACTAAATCTAACAAGTTGAGGAAATCCAAAAACTGGATCAATATTATTAGCAAGCCAAGTTTTTGTCACAGGATCATTAGGATAACCACTTCCATATTCAGTTTCATTTTTACTATCAAGAAATTGCCAAGCTCTTAATGCATGATCTCTAGAAACTTTGGCACATATACTAGCAGCACTTACTATTGGATAAGTTGAATCAGCTTTCTTTGCTACTGTAATTTTGATACCTGGAAATATACCTTCTAATTTTGCTTGATATTTTTCTGGCTTGCCAACAGTGTCAACATATATTTCAGTTACAAAAACTCCATCTTCTAAAGTTTTCTTAATTAAATTAATTGCTGAGTCCATTGATATTTCATTTAAAGAAGTTTTTGTTCGTCGATACATGCAGTTTGCTATATAATTTGGTGATATTGAATCGATAGCCCATCCTATTTTATCACAATTATCGCATATCTTATCAAAAATTGTATCTCTTTTATCTTCTGTTAAAGTTTTTGAATCTGCACATCCTAGATCTACCAATAATTGTTTTTGAGATAATGGTGCATATGCAATCCCATATAACATTGGACCTAACACAGGTCCACGACCAGCTTCATCTACACCTAGTTGGCAAGGTTCATCTTTGCAAATTTGAGGAATCTGATTTACACAACACAAATTCAAATTATTATTTTTACATTACAGCACTCAAAATAGAAACTTATTATATTAAGTATAAAATATAATAAATGCTTATTAAATATGACCTGTTTTTTTATTTTTATTTTATCATAAAATTCATTCGATGTGTATTTAAAATATTTTCCTTTATTACTACTACTATTACTATTATAGATACTATTATTATTACTATAGAATTACCTGAGATTGATACAGTTGATTGATACTATGATCTCTTTTCTCAAAATAAGAAGTCAAATCGTCCCTTTTGGTTATTTTGTCCATTGTAGATTTCTCTTTTATTTCCATTTTTTCGTGATTAATACCATTTACCGCATTTATTTTTAAATTTAACTTAAATATGTATTTATTGAATATTTATGAATAAACTACTAGAGATGTAACAGATATAAAGTTAAATAAAGTTACAATAATTCCCGCGCTTTTTGAGATAATATTAGATGACATTAAACATTAACTGGCATTACGCACAGGTGGCGGTATAAAAAGATCACGGCCTACAGCGTTTCCAATTTCCAGGGAAACTGGACAATTTTAACAGTAACAGTTATAAAGTAATGCGAACGTATCTTAAGTTTTTAAGCGAAATTGTACAGAACTAAACACGCACGCACACACACATCCATATATATATATATTTAAATAAAATCTTCTGCAAAATTTGTATACATCTGTACAGCATGTGATTTTATGCATATTATTATAAGTCACTAACTTAGCATCATTTTTATATCACAAAAAGGTACGAGTCGCGTGTTCATTGTTTGCTAGTGTTCTGCAGTTCCCTCAATGTGGATATTTTCATATTATCGAATAATAATGTCAATTTGTACATTTCTATAATTTTACATATTAATTATTCACTAAAACTAAGCATATTAAAGTATTTAAAAATGTAGTTATTTAGTTTTGAATAACAACATAAAGAAATGTTGAACTAATTGCTATAAAATATTACATTGGACATAACCAACATTTTTGTAGAGATTTACAGAGGTTTGACAAACGCAGTTGCAACATGCTTATGATTATAATTTAAAAAATTTTATGTAAATAACTTGTCATTGAAAAATATCTTTTATTTTTTGTGTAGCATATTAAAATGTACAATTTTACAATCTACAATACAAAATTAATAAATGTATTAATAAAATTTTTATTTTGTCTTCAATAAACAGAAGTTTTTAACATGTACATTAAATTTTGGACTGGCAGATATGAGCAACAAACTAAGAAGTGTTTTTAAAAAAACATATAAGAAATTATTTTACAAAGTAATAATGATTTTAAGCAGACACAAGTTTTTATATTGTCATCAAAAGTGTTCAAAGGTTTAACATTTGTAATTTAAATAGAAAGTAGTAAGCTATTTTTTAAATATGTTAATAATATTTATGTACTTTGTTTAATTAATTTAAATTTTTACAGTTTATATTCCAATTAGAATTAACTGATCAAATAGGAATTATAATGAGATAAGGATTAAATTATATAATATTAAATTACCAAATTTAAAGAAGGTACATTAAATAAATAGAATGAAACGGTAGAAGGTGTACTACAGATGATTCAAATAATGAAGTAGTTTTATGCTAATATTTTAGAACAATAAGAAAATAATTTTTTTATCTAATTCAAAATTATAACTCCAAAGAGATACCAAAGTAATTTATAAAAAAAGTAAATCATTACCTGGAAAAAAATTATACAAAAATATGGAATCAATCCACAAAAAAGATGAATAATTTAAACTTAATATCTGATAGTAAAGTAAAAATAAAAAATCAGACATTGAATTTGAACAATTTGGGTGAATCTTCTAAAGTAGATGCTGAGAAATCATTTTCTGTAAGCAGGAAAAAAGAAAATATTGTAAAAGTAGCATGCTTGAATAATATTATTGAAAGTAATGGATTTAGTAATGTACCAATAGTTAAAACTACATTGAATAATCGAAATAATAATTTTTCAATGTCAAATGAAACTAATGATAAACATAGAAAGGTACAGCAGCAAATAAAAATGAAAGAAAAAGATGAAGAAAAATCATCAGATATACAAAATAATGAAGATTATATTGTTGAAGAAGTTGAATATATTGTAGAGGAGATTTTAGAAATCAACGAATCTGACAATGGAAAAAGTTATGTCGAAACTGAAGTAAAAGATACAGTTGATTGCAATTTTGATACACATTTACCAAATAAAAGTAATAAGATTTCAAATCACTCTGAAAAAAAGAAATCAAATAGTACAAAAGGTATTTTTGTTGAAAAATTACAAAATAATAACAAAATGATTTTAAAAGAAAAAGAAATAGATAGTTCATGTACTCTTATTGATAGTACAAATATTAAACTTAAGGTTAAAGATGAGTCTGAACACGATATAAATTTTTCCGTTACTCCAATAAATAAACCACAAACAAGATCTCGTAGTAAATCTCAGATTATAACTTCAGTAGATAATCATTCAAAATGTACAAGTATTAATGAACAGGAAATATCTAAGGATAATACAATTATTTGCAACAGTAAAAATTCCAATTCCAATGTAATCAATAATGAAGTACAAATGTCGAAAATAAGAATTCGTAGTAAATCAGTTCATTCTACTACTTCTAATAAAGTAAAAAATCAGAGGAAATATAGTGACTCTTTCCATGTAGTTCATACAAAATCTAATGAGAAAAACCTTAAATATAATTTAAATGATAGAAACGAAAGAATAAGTAAGCAAAAAATATTTTCCATTAATAAACATGAAGAAATAAATATTAACGTTGATAAAAAATGTTTGAAACAGACTGAAAATTTAAAAAACAATGATGAACATCATATTTTAGAAACAGAATTTAAAAAGAATTCTGTGAAAGCTAGACTAAACACTGTACAAGAAATGCATAATAAAACTGATATAAATGAGAGAATTATAGAAAAAGATGTCTATGTAAAAAAAAAGAAACAATATTCAGATATTCTTTTGCAGAATAATCAATTAAATGAAACCAATCAGTTTCAAACCAAAAAGATTAATCAGGCACCTAATTCTAATGAGTCTATGACATATTGTACAAATACAGTTACTAAGAATTTAAAAGAAAAAAGTAAAAATCATGGCAAAGTAGCAACAAGTGCACCTAAGATTGAAGAACAAAATTTAAATGTAAAAAAAAAAATTAAGTATTGTTATAAAAACAAGAAAATGGATAAAGAAACAAATAATATTTTACATACAGAAATAAAAATGCAACCATCATCAACTTTAAAAGATGAAACATTTGATAACTCTAATTATCCAAAAGATAAAAACAGTGAGTGCAAATTAATTAAAGATGATTGCTTCAATAATCTTGAAGCATGTTTTCCAGAAATAAAAGTACCTGATGCAATAACAACTTGTAGTTACAAAATAAATAACCCAACATTATTAAAGGACCGAGAAAAGAATAATACTTTTGAAAATTTAAGAACTGTAAACAATACTAAGAATTATCAAGATAATTCATGTGATGATGATAATAATCAATCCACAAGAAACCATGTTAATATATTAGACACTTTACCTGAAAATGAAATTCAAGCCAATATTAGGGACATAAAATTTGAAAATCAAGAGTCTAAGCTGCGTTCTGAATTGTCAGATAATGAAATTCAAGGTATTTACATCAAAATATTAATACAATTATTAGCATTAAGACTTAAAGTTAATAATTGCATAGTAGTTAAAATTTTTTAGACATAGATATTATTGTTCAAATTAAACATGAAACTCCAATATGTAATATTACTGACATGGAGCATTATTATTCTAATTACCCTGAGCATGAAATTAAATCACATAAATCTGTTCAAAAGTGAAACCAATGTTCACAATTGTCTGCTAATAGTGACACAAAAGAGCATAATAATAATTATTTATATAAATAAATAAAAATTTAATTACATATATAATAATAGATATAATACAATAATATATAATAATTTAATACTTATATAATGTCAAGTAATAAACAATTATTTAATTACTTAATTTTTATTTCTGAAGAAGGGGATCCTTTGGATTTCCCAAGTAGTGTAATTATTAGTCTTTTTTATGCAAAATTTGAGGTTCTCTTTTAAAATTGCTGATTTCTTAATTTTTAGTTTGGCATGTTAATATTTTGTATCTTGTTCTCAGTTTGAATCAGATTATTCTTTAATATCAGTAATTAATTTAAATGACTCTTAAAATCAAACTGTTAAATAAAGATTTTTATATAAATATAAGAATTATTAATTATTACAATTCATTGGATAAACAAAGAGAATTATGTTCTGTTTTATTGATGATTATATCTATACATAGATATATCAGATATTAGCAACTAAATCGTTTATTGCAAATTCAACATTTTTTTTAAATTAATCTTATATGTTTTATCTATTAATAATGTTTAAACTCTATTTTTTAACCTTTGACTTTATTTATTACTTTAGTTACACACTCCCTTTTTGTAATGAAAGTTTGTAATATTGATAAAGTATTACAAATGTTATGGATCAGAACAAAAAGATCTCAGCATTTTTATTTACTTTGTTAATATTGTCTGTTGCATAGATTCATAACAGAGTTAAGTTGTTAGTTGAGTGTGGATAGTTCTTTTATTCATTAGTGTGATGTTTAATATGTCTTTGAAAATTCAATTTCTGTGTGAAGTATAAATGAAAATAAAACCAATGAAGATCCTTTTTTTCCACATTTAGAAAAAGAAACCACAAATTCTGCTAATGGAATTAAAAGAAAAAGAGGAAGACCATCTAAATCAATTTCTAAGTCTCCAAAATTTGTTGATGGAAACAATAGTAAAATCAATATAGATGATGACATGGTTAGACAAGAAGACACCTTAAAAAATACAGGTTTATTAATTTTTTCAACTTTAAGGATATTTCAGTAGAATAATTTATGCAAATATAGTGTTTTATATTCAAAAATAAAATTTTAGTTGTTAATAAAACTGTCTTCCTTAATGAAAAAGAAAGTTCAATTACTGTAAAAAAAAAGAAAAGAGGACGACCACCAAAAAGTGCTATAAATACAAATTTTTATTCTGACAAATTAGATGTAACAACTTTCTCCAAAGAAGCAAACTCTACATCTCAAAATATTTCGGTAGCTGTAAAAAATGATTCCAACAGTGAACCACAAAGTTCAATTATTTTACAAAATAATAAAAGAGAACAGAATTCAAAAAGTACTGCAAACATAAATGATGATAATAAAGAATATTCAACTACATCCACCCTAGACACCAAACATACACATCAAAATATTCATAAAAATTCTCTAAAATATGAAGGTAATTTATTTGTAATTCATTATTAAATAAAATTAGTCTTTTTGATATTATTCACTATTTGATTTCAGTCTCTATTAAAGAATCTAAGTCTCATAATACATTGGAATCCAGTGATTTATCTACAAAACGAAAAGGAAGACCTCCAAAATCAAAATTATCTCTAACTGATACTTTTGCCAATGAAGGTGTCTTATTTGTAAATTTAATATATTATATTTTAAGATTATTGTATAATTAATATTATTTGTAAATTATAGATAATGAAAAAAACACAATTATTAATGAAATGAATTTGGATAAAAATGTAAATAAATCTGCATTAAAAACCACCAAACAAAATTCACAAATTACAGGTAAAATATTTATACATAAATATTTTATGTAAATTCGTTGATGTATGTTTCATGTTCTTTTAATATAATAGATCTTCAATGTTATTAAAATATTAATAAAAGTTAATAGACACATGTAGAACTTAATGATACAATTTTGATATAGTTTTAATTTAATTTAATAATTTTATTTCTATTTGTATTCTTAAATTAATTTAATAAAATTTAAATTTATAAGTAACATCCTATTTTCTGATGAGATAGATCATTTATACATAATACTATTTTAGAAAAGAAAAAAAAGGGAAGACCTCTCAAATTATCAAAATTGGTTGAATCTTCTACTTTATCACCAAAAAATAAAGATGAGGTTCCATTATTAAGTAGTGATAAAATTCAATGTGAATCAGAAAACGAAGGTATAATAATATTAAATTAGCTCATGTGTTTTTTGCTATAAATACTAAATTATGTTTTATTTGATAAATAATTATTTTTAAATATTTTATCAGGAAGGCGAATATTGAGAAGTTTAAAATCAAATAATATATTTACAGATAAAAAAGATGACTTAATTGCAGAAAAAGATCTGGTCTCAATTGATCAAAAAAATATAACAGAAACAGGTGAAATTTAAATAATTTGAATGTTTTATTAATTTATTTTAATTTTAATAATAAACTTTCATTTAATAAATTTGATTTCAAAATAATTTAGACATACAAAATGAAAAATTATTTACTAATAATTTAAGAAAAAGGAAAAGATCATTGAGAACTAGTGATATTGAGATGCAAGAAATATCTCTGAAACGTTTTTGTCAGGAAGTAAATGATAAACCTGAAAAAATTAGCAGTGATAACGATAGTGATGATGTTCCTCTTGAAAGGAGACGGAAAAAATCGTTTAAAAGTAATACAAGAAGAAAAGCAGGAAGACCAAAAAAAGGAAGCAAGAATCTAGATAACCCGTACCAGCCACATCATTCACATTTGAAGCGATCTCCTAAGAAAGAAAATATTAAGCTTAATGATACCTCCAAAAGCAATGTTAGTTTAGATCTTATCTTTTTTATAAATATTTAAATTTTTTATCATATTTGAATAATATGTTTTAGAAAATAAAGCAAATGGTATCCTGTGCTAAATGCAATATGGAAGTACAAAAAACATTGTGGCCTCAACACAATTTATTACAACACAATAGCTTAGGATGGCTTAATGGAACATTAAAACCAGTTAGTAATATTTTTATTAAGTACAATATGTTATGTAAATTATAATATTGCATGTAATTTAAATTTTAATAACTAATAAAATTAATTTTAGGATTTTGACAATAACATAAAATTAGTAAAACGTATTTTGTTTGTCGCAATTAAAAAAAGGAAGGGCAATCTTCTTTGTGAAATCTGTAATGAAACTAAACGCAGTGTTTTAGGATATCTTTCACATATTAGATTTTGTGGAAAATCTGATGAGGTATCTGTTTTTTTAAAAATTTCATTATAATAATATCATGATAATTTAATATCATCTTTATCAAAAATGTTTAGGAAATACAAGCTTTAATGGTAACTTGTCCTGTATGTCAAGCAATCATTAAACCAGCTTCATTGGAATATCATGATAAACTTCATAAAGAACAACAATTAAAAGAAACCACATTATGCAATGAGGGAATTGTAGATGAAGGACCAAGACAAAAACGAAAAGCTGCGGAAAAGTATGTTTTTTGTATACCGTTATAAGATATTATAACGAAATTTTTTATTTAATTTATGTAATACAATTTTAGGGCTGTCAGCAAAATATCAGAATTCACTGCAATGGTTAAAAACGATAATATACTCGAGGAGAAAAAAGTTAAAGCAAAACATTTTTTGATTGTAAGCATTTATCATCAAACCATTCTGAACCATTTAATATATTTAATAGTATTAAATGGACTATGATTTTATGTTTTACAGAAAAAATATATTCAAAAACCGGCAAATATGAAAAAAATATCAAGTAATACCATAAACAAGTGGAAAAAAGACTTGGAACTTGGACAAAATGCATTGTGCAGTCAAATAGGATGTCAATTTAGTAGTAATTCATTGGAAGTAATAAGACAACATTACTTACAGTGCAACTTTGCCGCACAAGAGGTTTTATTAATAATTAATAATTATAAATAATGGCTTATAAAAAATGTGTAGTACTTTAAGGTTAATTTTTATATTTATTATAGAATTTTATTTGTAAAATTTGCCATTTTAAATCTTCTTCTCAAAACGAAATTTTGGAACATGCTTTTGAAAAACATGAATCAGAAGATTCTAATTATAAAAATTTATCAATGTCTGAATCAGAATCTGACAGTAGTGATGATAGTGTTATAAATAATCAAGTAAAAGCAAAGGATGGAAATTCACATAATATTTCCTATAAACAAAGTAATGATTTACATTAGATATAAATTTTATGATTAATCTTTTAAAGCAATTCGAAATAAATTCAATGATTTGTTTTAGCTAATAAAATGTTTGAATTTTTATTTAAACATGGTGGTTTTCAAACGAAATTATGTAAGACTTCTTTTGCTGCTTTTAAGTGGACATTGGAGTTGTAAGTATTTATCTTCTTTTCTGTATTGATAGGATACTTTAATAAAGTAACAAAACAACAATTTCAGTGAACAAAAAAATTATCAATTTAACATATTTAAAGATTACATACCTAATCTTTTTACGTTAACAAATGTAAAAGAATTAAAACAGTACTTACCAGAGCTTGAAAAATCAATACCAATGAAAAGTATTAAATTGGGTGTTAAGGAACCAATAGAATCAGAATGGAAGGAATGGAATAGATTTGAAGGAAATTGTGTTGAAGGTATACTTTATGTATTATTTTTTACAGTTACATTAAATGTCAATAAAAAATTTATTTTAATATATTTTATTTTTATTTACAGAAAATCCAACTTTTTTTGTAGGAGGCCCTGTATGGGCACTAGCTTGGTTACCAATACCGTCCTTATTTGCATTTTCTAAAAATACATCTCAATATGTTGCTGTTAGTACACATCCAACAATGGACATAGAGTATCGCATAGGAAAAGTTTATTCTGGAAAAAACATAATTCAAATATGGAATTTAGGAAATTTAAATAATCAGTTTGTATTAGTCAATTTTCATTTAAAAAAGATTTTTAATAATTTTAAAAACTAAATATATATTATCTTATAAAATATCATTATGCTAACTATTAATTTATTTTTTTTATTATCTGCAGAGATAATAGTAATTTTAATCCAGAATTAGCTTATGCAATTACTCATGAAGGAGGTACTGTTTGGAGTTTAGATTGGTGCCCATCTGGTTGCTATCAATGTGAAGATATACCTGGTTTTAATAAAGAACAGCAAATAAGAAGAATGGGTTTATTGGCTGCAGCTTGTTCTGATGGTTGTATACGCATATATTCTCTTGTTTTTCCAGAAGATTTGCCTTCTGAAAAGATTAAGGTTTCTGAGGATTCTAAAATTAAGTAAGATTTTTTAAAAGCTACTATTTTTCTGACTTATAATAGACAAACTATTCTGCAGTCTAATATAAAATTATACATTAAATTTATAGATACCCTATATACAATACAGAACCAATCTTTGTATTAACTATTAATTCAAACATGTATAAGAATAAGCAACAAACTTGGCAGGCTACAAAATTATCATGGACAAAAGAACGTGACCATAAGTAAGATATTTTATATAAAACTTTTACACAAGGTCATTTAGATATTTATTTTATTTCTTACTTTACTTTCATTGTACTCAGTTTTTTTATTCTAACTTTAAAAATATATAACAATGAGTGTACCTTTACATATTTGTACAGATATTAATACTATGAAAATAATTAATATTAAATCAATATTTTTATTAATGCACAGCGTTATTGTTGGTGGATTTTCTAATGGATATGTTGCCCTTTGGGACTTGACAACAAAGTCGCCATTGTTAAGATCAATAAAAGACAATATTGTTTATCTTAATCCATACAGACATTTCTTTGCACATCGTCATGCAGTAACAAGTAAGATTCTAAAAAAATTATTGACAATAAATTATATAAGTATTAAAAAGTTGAAATAGTCAAATTCTTATATTCTTTTATCTACAATAAAGACTATTGCATATTCCCGTTATTAATTATCATTCATGTTTTTACAATTGAAATGTATTATTACTATTTTATCTTAAATATAAGCAATGTTTTCAGTGGTGTCTTTAATACCTCAAGATAATAAAAGATTTTTAGCTACTGCAAGTCTTGATAGATATTACAAATTTTGGGATTTGGAAGATTTAACCAATCCAAAAAATTCAGTTAAAAAAAGCTTTGTAACAAACGGAGCCTGGTTTAATCATTGGAGTTGTGCTATTATTGCTTACGATGATGCACTTAGGTAAATGAAAGTAATATTCATATAATTTTCAATTTTTAAATTTTAATGTTTTATGAAATACTTTTTTCTTATATTATATAAAACATTAATTTTCTTTCAAATATAGATCCAAAACGTAAAACTGCTATTGTGAATATTATATTTGAAATATCTTTTACTTTTTAGATTGCATTATAAAAATAAACGTTAAAAATATGGTATAAATATAATTTTGTAACTATTTATTTTTAAATTTTTAGCATGAATCATAATTACACATACAGTTATCCTCTTCGAGAATATTCATATAAATGCTACAATTTACTGCCAACAAATTCTACATGTTACGTAAGTAATTAATTTATCATTTACAAAAAAAATTAAGTCTCTTAAATATGTAAATATATCTCAAATTTTTTATTTAGGGTGTAGACACATCCGATTTTGGAAACAGTATTGCAACTGGCACACTTGGTGGAGAAGTATTAGCTGTGTTTCCACAACAGCTAATGTATGTTCGTGAAATGGATAAAATGATGCCTAGAAAACGTTATATAAGTGTAAGAACATATTTTTTTTATTGCTTAAAAATATACATTTAATGTTTTCTAATAGAATAAATGTCTTTTACACAGATGGTATCTTCTTCAGAACTTGTTGATTTTACAGCTACTGAAAATAAACAAAAACCATCAGACCAACCAAATTCTAAAAATGATAAGATTACCTATAATTATCTGCCATCAACTTATGAAGAATCCAAAAATCGTTTTGGTGTTAAGTTTTATGATAAATTAAATGTATGTTCCAAATTATTTTTTATAACATAGTACATATTAGCAAAATTAGTATATATTAAATAAAATGAAAGTATTTTTTAACATTGGCAAAATTACGATGTGGTAGTAATTGTAATATTGAAGGTAGAAACATAGTACATGAATCTTAAAAAATCTAAATTTAAATAGATATTTTGATTGTTATTTAAAATCATTGAGAATAATAAAATTCCGTATTTGAATATTTATTAACTTAGAAATAAGATAAGATAAGAATTCATTATTTACAATGAAATACTATAACAGGACTATGAGGTAGAAAGCTAATTCTATTATCAATTTTTAGATTTTTCGAAATCATTGTATTTTCAATCGAGGAATAGACAAAAAAACCCTTACTTGTGAAATGATGAACAAGGTTCCTATTGAACAGTATCCAATAATGTCTGCAAATATGGTATATTTAAGAAAATCGTACAAAACATTTAAAAAATTTTTAATTTTAAAAATGTTAATGAAGTATAATTTTCAGGTGTCCTGGAATCCAAATGCATGGAGCTTTTTGTGGCTTGCTATTGGTTATCAAAATGGTTTTGTAAGATTGATGCATTTTAAATCAATGGCTTCATGTTCAGAATGGAATAAAGCACTTTCATTGCATT
Source organism: Sycophaga agraensis (assembly GCA_018906755.1). Lineage (NCBI taxonomy): Eukaryota > Metazoa > Arthropoda > Insecta > Hymenoptera > Pteromalidae > Sycophaga > Sycophaga agraensis. Next base: position 3,786,086 of record JACCIE010000003.1, read on the forward strand.
TAGATACAATTAAATCTAAAACAAAGTTGTCTGATGATGTCGATAGATAGTATTTAAATTTTTATAAAAAATATTTTTAATAAATTTATATTATTGTAAATTGAACATAATATTACATTGTTCAATAGGATATTAATTTATAGTTTTTGTTTTTAATTGTTATTAAAGCATGTGTAAATTAAAATTTTATTTTACAAATTGTAAAAATGTAAATTTTTAATGTACGCATTATGTTAAGGAGTTTTAATAAACAAAAATTTGTAAGTTTTTATATTGTTTTATAAATAAAATTATAAGGTTCAAAAGGCAAAACTAGCTTGAATCTTTATGACATCTTTCTATCGGCTTGCGTAGGATGTACCACGCTTAATGGTCCATTGGATACGAGCAGAGTAGAAACAAGTGGGGGTGGATGTCGAACTCGCGTATGTTTCTGGTTTCTCTCGCCAACACATTGTATACATATTAAAGAAAGTCTTGCTCCGGAGTGACAGTCACGCTCGGCGTTTTGAAAGAGATACACACGATTATCATAGGATACCCTCACTGTAAACTATAGCGCTTCCTGTTAACGGAAATTACTTTATCTCGCATTTTTTCGTTTTTAAAAAAGTTTATAAGTATAACGCCGGGTACTGGTCGCTTGAAATATTTGCCTACTTCAAACTAAAAATTACGATTTTTTTATAAAGTAATAATTCAATTCAATAATTTAATTCAATAAAGGTAAATATTTAAGATAATTATTATTGCATGATATTATAATTTTTTGACAAACATGTTTAATACATAGTTTTATGATATTTAATAAATTATTTATAACAAAAACTAATATTAAACGAAAACATTTGTTTTAGAACAAATTATTCTCAACCTATTATTTAAAGATGAATTTTAATCCTATAAAATGGAAAACAAAAACATTAGCGTATCTTGGATTAACTTTATTTGGATTTTATTTTTTATGTATTTATAAATGGACCCACGATTTGCTTTATGAATTTACGATAAAAAATTCGAAAGCTGAACATGTTTGGGAATTTTTAGCTGACTTTAGTAACATGGTAAAGTTAAACCCTTTAATGTGAGTCTTTAAAAATTGTTAACTTTTATTACTTGTTCATTTATATCGAGCAATAATCGGTGAAGTAAAATTGCTTTTTTAATTTGGTACATTTTATTTAACAAATGTATAAATTATACATTATTTAATATTTAATTTAGAGAAGAATTTAACATAATAGATGAATCAGGCAACTATGATCATTGGAAGTATGCTGTGCAGTATACAGAACGATTAAATCATTTACCAAGAATTCAAAATACAGCTCATGGGTTTTATTCAGTTAAACCAAAATCAAATGGATATGCAATCGAATCGACGCATCGCACATGCTTTTTTATGGGAATCAGTTGCTGTAAGTAAAGTGTGACAAAAGAAAAATGTAGAAAATCAACTTTTTATCTAATTATTTCAGTGAATTCGAACTCTGAATTTATATTTGAGCCTCAAGGAAAAGATACAAAGTGCACAGAAAAAATACAATACGAATGTCCCCTATTGTTTTCAAGTATTTGCCGTAAAGAAGTAAATTATGCAAGGCAAGAGATTGTGAAAAATTTACAATCTCATTTTATGAAATAGTATAATAGTTTAGGATTTATAAAGAAAACTGTAACCGTTAAATAAAATATTTATCTAATAAAATTACTGTTTATTCTTGTTTCAATTTTTTCTTAATAATATGTTTAATTTTTATTTAGTTATTTAAGGGATTCCTAAATACCGACATTGTGTATCTAGAATCATCATCTGCTGAAAATAGATAGGTATTTTCTAGATAACGCTTAATTGTAAATGTATATATAACACTATCAACGTCACCTATCTTTAAACATAAATTTTTTACAGACTCACGAGAAAATATATTAAAGAAATAATTTTCTTCATTATTACTATCAAAAACAATATTTTTAAATAAAAGTATGACGTGCCATTACAGTAATGTACCCAAATACCTAATATACTCAAATAGTATTGCTATTAATTAATTAATTTAAGCAATTTTATGAGATAATAACTTATCCGAAGAAAACATTTTCTGATCAAATTTATCATTTCTTAGCTGAAAAAGAAATCTAACCTGACCGCGTTGTCGCTAGTTTCAAATGAGAAGTATAACATTCATTGTTGTTTTATTGATTTACAGATTCGTATCTACTACATTAGCAAAACAGGCGCTCAACGTATAGTATTTTATATCTTTGGACATTCTAAAAAATGCATTCTTAATATTTAAAAAGAAAATAATTGATACAAGCTATTTTTTCTTTGTGCTCTTGTAAAGGAGAAGCTTTTTTGTAAAAGATTTATTCCTAGGACACTCTTACTCTATATCATTGAAAATTTTAGTTCATTTATTTTCACATTTATTATATTAAATAGTATAGTGTTTATTTTTCAGATTTTGAATGTCATGTATCAGGAAATTTGGGAATTGGGGCCCATATTGTAGTATGTACGGTCCTATGATATCGATAAAACAGCGATGCAGTATAGTACAATCAATACGCGTAGTTTATTTGGAATTAGCAGCGACACAGTCAATTTTGAGTTTTAATATTCTGTCTCCCTTTCCTGAGAAACCCATTATCCTTTGTGACTGGTTGAGAGTGGTTGAGAGAGTCTGAGAACTTAAGCTAAAGTTAATTAATCTAAATGATGATTCATATGTTGTAAGGTTAGGTTAAATTTTACTTCTGTGCTTTTGTGTCTACGCTTATTTTGAGTGTTGTTTGTGCTACAGTTTATTGGAAAAGAAAAAATCTAAAGATGATTTATCAAACATAAAAACTTTATTGAACAATAAATACTTCTTTAAGTATTGTATTTCATTATAAAAGATAGCAGAAAAAATAGTGAATATAAAAATAACATTGTTGGTAAATATTCTATTTTTTACCCTTTATAATACATGTTTATCTACTTTCATAAATATAAACAGAAATATAAATAACATATTTATACAAGTAACGATTATGTGTAATATGAACATTATAATAATAATATTAATGTATATGCTGGTTTAAAGTTAAATGTAACTTAACTTAATTTATGTCTTATTAAACAGAAAATGTCAGACCGTCCAGAACTTTATGAAGAAGTGAAATTGTACAAAAATGCCAGAGAACGTGAAAAATATGATAATCAAGCTGATTTATATGCAGTTGTTAATACCTTGCAACACTTAGAAAAAGCATACATTAGAGACTGTGTTACACCAAAGGAATACACAGCTGCTTGTAGTAAACTATTAGTACAATACAGAGCTGCTTTTAAGCAGGTAGAAAATCATATTTCATGTTTTAACTTTTTATAAATATTACCTTTGTATCATAAATAATTAAATCTATAATGTAACATATTATGTATCAGGTACAAAGCGACCAGTTCCCTGCAATCGATGCTTTTGCCAGAGCATTCAGGCTTGATTGTCCAGCAGCTTTAGAAAGAATAAAAGAAGATAGACCTATTACTATTAAAGATGACAAAGGAAATACTTCTAAATGCATTGCTGATATTGTTTCACTTTTTATTACAATAATGGACAAATTAAGATTAGAAATTAAAGCTATGGATCAACTGCATCCAGATCTTAGAGATTTGGTCGATACAATGAATCGTCTTAGCATTCTACCAAGTGATTTTGATGGCAAACAAAAAGTTGCAGAATGGCTGCAAACTTTAAATAATATGTCAGCATCAGATGAATTATCAGATAATCAAGTTAGACAATTAATATTTGATCTTGAAACATCCTATAATGCTTTTAATAAAGTACTTCATAATTCATAATAAAAAATATAAATCGAATGCTTTATTAGCTTGAACCTCACAAAAATTTTAACTGTATGTGATTAAATAATGAATGTCACAAATTATCCAATTTTTAATTCATCTTACAGATATTTTTCATAGCTTGCTCTTATAAATGAATTGTACAAAAGTTTGTCATTTATATTGTTTAAATAATTTGTTGCAATTAAATATATTGGTAAGATAAAGTTGTATAAAAAAATAATGTATGCATACTATAAATAGGATAGACACTTGTTTAAATATGAAAAAAGATCAAATAATATCAAAGTTGCTTTGAATGTATAAAAAATCATAAATGCAATTAAGTATAAAAATTTATTTGTAATATATTTTGCCTGAAAACAAAATGTAACATATATATATATGTATTCATATAAACCACAATGAATACTTACATCAAAAACATATTGTATTAAATATATCTTTCCTAAAATTATTAAAATAAATGTTTAAATAAATAAAAATATATTCTCAATGTTCAGTATAGTTTATTAACAAATTTATTAAGTAAATTAAAAATAGTGATTTGATAAAATAAAAATTTATTTAGATCAGAGGTGCAGCTGCAACTTATAGGTTATTCAAATCATTCAATAAACTTGGATAGAAGTTCTACAATCATTTAAAAACCTTACAATTGCTCTTGAATTAAATTTCGTCGTTCAAGAGTGTCATACAAACGTAATTAAGTATCTAACTATTGATATAAGATAGAGTATTGGTCAAAGGTTGAATGTTTTGGAGATACTATTTTTTAGTTTATGCTGTAAAATATATGTTCTCATTCGCACAACAGAAAAGTGCATATAGAAGATTCAAACATGCGATCAGCAATGTGAATTGGCGATTGCATAATATTAGTAAAAATTTCGTATTGTTTTAAGTCTGACAATGTTTCTGGCCTGGATATCGCGATTTCGGTCGATTCATTGTATATTGTTATAGGTCAAATTAATTTTCTCGAATAGAGTTCAATCATTAGTTATATTTCAACTGACAGCTTTTCTTGTAGTAGCATAATAGTCTTAATTACTTCATTAACATCATCATAATTATATTACTTTATACATATATACACACAGATACGCGCGCGCGCGCGTGCACACGCACACACACACACAGTTAACATATAATTATAGATAATAGTTTTGCAAAGAAAATTTTATTTCTCATCTTGTACCCTTACATCAACGTAAACACTGGCTAGTGTATCAGTCTTTAAATTTTTTTAAATGAATAATGGACCCTATTCTATTGCATGGAATCATTATAACATGTTAAGTTCTAAGAAATTTTAAGCAGATACTTGTTACAGACCTACTTTGTGATTCATTATTCTCGTGAATTAATGTAGTTTAAAGTCTATTACATCATTATCTACACGTGTATGTATGAATGATAACTTATTATTAAAAATATATTCAAAAATTAATTATTAAAAGTGAAATTTTTGTTAAAACCGTTCTAACGCATTAATAAATAATAAGATTTTGGAGTACATTTAAAAATTGTACGCAATTAAAATATGCGTATTAAAAGACACGCATCTACGTTTCTTTTACTGTATATTACACTGACCTTACTGATTTGTTAGCAACTTTTCAACTACGTAAAATATCAAGGTTTCAAATAGTTATGGTAATACAAATTACAAATAATAATTACCCAGATTTAGAGACTGCAAGGGGACCGTTACCCTTAACATAATTAAATTTGAAATTGATAAAAAATAAACTTTAGATTCAAAAATTACAATACCTAAAATTGAAGCATTTTTCAATTAATACTAACGAGCGCAGTTTAAAACTAAATTAATACATTAGATGTAAATGAGCCTACAAATTTTTATTATAGGTTTCGTACAATTAAATTTTTTAGTGAGTTTTCAATAAAAACTTGTGATTTGTATTATGTGCGAGGTATTATTTCTCACAGGTACTTAAGAGTAAGGGACAAATATTTAGCTTTTTTCTTTATAGTAAATGAACAATATAATGAAATTAAAAAAATCATCACTCACTCTCAGCAGAATAACAAAGTCATTAAAGATCGGAGAGATTGACTAGAAGTTACCAACTTTTCTATGCTATTTCTCCACCCAGCTCTTTTGAATGCTATTTGCATAATTAAAAAAAAATTTTTTGATTTTAATATTTTTTTAATTTTTGTTCTGTAAAAAAATTACACCGATAACCTAAAAAATATCACAAAATAAAAGTTTTCTTAATACAGTGAACAGTAGATGAGGGAAATCATATCCGAAACATACTTACAGCATCACTATCGGTAAGTGTATAAATGGGTTAATCTTTCAAAAGAGGCAGTTTGGTACTGCAAAATTCAATACGGCGGCTAAAAGGTAAATTTTTTTGGCGTCCTGGAAAACGTTTATTTACCAAATGTGAGTAATTGATTAAGGAGGTAAGAAAATAGTTCCTTTTAAACGGTTCGGACAGTGCGCTTCAGTCTAGCAAAGCTTCGTACAACAAGAATGATTGTATGCAACATTCAGTGCGTGACTACAGGGGGTAATATAATTATGTAAGTCTGGCGATTGGACCCAAACTTATCTGCAAGCCTTAAGCGTATTTATGTGCAGATGGACCCTTTGTTATTGTATAAAATATTAACAAACTTATAGGGAGTGGTATAATATTTTTTTGTAAACGACATCATTTTAAGAGACGACTGTTGTACGACTAATGAACTCCTATCAAATTCGGGTGTATACTCTAAAAATGTTCTAATCGCACTTTTGCCTTGATGTAATTTGATACAGAACCATTCAGAGGCTTAGATAGATACAAGAAACGTCTAGCACAATCCTGATATACAGAAATAGCAAATTGTTTAGAACTCCAGCTAATTGTTATAAAATTTTGGTTAGTTCTACACCTTCATTTATTACATATACATTTATTTAAATTTAGTGCTTGTTCAATTTCACGGAGGTATGATCTTCCACGATTTCGCGGTCTATCGATTATCGCTCGGTGAGTCGTCTGGTCTTAAAATGTAATTGACTCATATTTACATTCTTGTAGTTCTTTAAATCCATTCGACCGAGATGTTTCTATTTTGTCAATTGTGCCTCTGTGATCGAGCATCTTTGCGTTGGAGTATCGGAAAACTATCATTGGTTATGCTCGTTTTGCCGGCGATTCGTTCCCCCAATTTGTCACGGTACAGTTTTCGCGGGCAGATTTTCCTGGCTATTGTTTGGCCGCTCGGTTGCCGGCACATCGGTCGCCGTGCAGGGCCTCGAGTCAAGGTCCTCCGGAGCGCGGCTCGGCGACGAAGAAGCCCAAATCTAAATCGAGACCGGTCGGGAGCGAAGAGCGCGCGCATCGGTCGCCTGGGGGCAGCGAGCGGAGCCGCAACCCCGATGGGGGCGCGGATCTCGCGGCGATCTCCGAGGATAAAGGAGGCGGCCCGCGGCGCGCGGCAGCTCTCGGCTCCCCCGCTCTCCCGGGCGTGTATTTACAGAGGTGGGGCGCGCGGGGGGGCGAGTGCGGCGGCGGCGGCGGCGGCGGCGGCGGCGGATGCTGCGGAGAGGAGCCGGGCGGGCGCGCTCCGCCGCGTAGTGTGGCCCTGTCGGCCGCGTCGAGGAGTGCCCGCAGCTCTCAAGGGCCGCAGGAGGTCGCAGCGCGCCCACGGCCCACATCATGCGGCGATGCGTCCCCGAGGGCCGGACGCGTCGGACGCCTGCACAGCCCAAGGGCCCGCGGCCGCGAGGATGACGACGATGGGGCCGCGGCTGCTCCTCCTCCTCCTCGCCCTGGCCTCCTGGAGCCTCGCCCTCGCCCCCGAGCCGGTGAGTCGCGTCTCTTCCCCGCCCCCCTCCCCGCGCCGGCGTCCCTTCCCGCGTTCGAATTCCCGCCTCGCGTGCGCCCCCGCCCGCGCTTTACGTAACGCGCGCCGATCGCCCGGCCGATTGCACACCTGACAGCGGGGCCGTCTTTTTTTTTAGCCGCCGCAAGCGAGCTTTTGCCCTCTCGGCGAGGCCTGCATGTGCGCCGGGCCGCTGCAAGCCGCTGCAAGCCGCTGCAAGCCGCTCTCCCGCGTGAGCCCGAGGGAGAGCGCGCGCATGAGGTCCCGGGATGAGCGGCAGATGCGCTACACATGCACGCGCGTCCGAATTCTCCAAGTAGCTCACCGCGCGCTCCGGCTATAACGGCCCGCGTCTTATTATTGCCCCGCATCCTCTTCCCCCCATTTCACTCTCTCTCTCTCTCTCCTCCCTCCCTCCCTCGCTCTCTCTCTCTCTCTTTCTCTCTGTTGCTTCCGTTGACTCTAATTAACAAAGCAGCCAGCTTCCCACTTTCTTTTTCAATCTTCCAACTGCCTCTTCTGCCTTTAAGTCGCGCTTTCGTTCTTTATGCGCGCGTCGCCGCCGATCCCGAGCTCGAATACGCTAAATTGACGAAGGACGCGAGGCATACTTATTATCGGAAGTCTCGTTCAAACCAGAACTTCACGTATGATTGTTTTGACAAATTGGCACGCGTCGCTCGTAAAACTTTGATCCTTTATTTTGCCGCGACTCTATAGAGGCTAAGTGTCCATTCAAAGACGAGGAAACCAGTTTTATTTTTATGCAACATCTTTTTCGTAGCACATATCGATAAGATGTGCAATTTCATTGGTACATTGCTCGATCGGATCTTTAGAACTATGTCGTGGCGATTAATAAAAAATTCACGTTGCCTATTTCGACCCACTGTTGATAAAAAAATCTCGCGATGTCGGCATACTTATGTCAGAATGCGTAATGCTCTTTTTACTTTGGGTTCTTGCAAACTTTTTTCTGTACTATCACTATTCTTTGGACATTAAGTTTATTTACTATAATGCTCTCAATCGTGCGAATACGCACATATACAAACTATACACTTCGAAAGTAAAATATTTTCTATTAACAAAAAACAAAAAAAAAACGTAAACTATTGTAACACAGACTGGCGTTCTAATTTTTCGAGCTTACAACTTGAATCGATCATTCAGATTTAAAAACAATTTTTAAATGTCATGATTAATAATGAGCTTACCGGTTTCATAGCTTCCGAACTGATTGTAATAATTTCAAAATGTATAACATAAAAAAATATTAAAACCAGCTACTAATAAATTCTTGCTTGCCGTGCTGTTAATGTCAACATTGACTGCGATATAGCACGTGGTAAGAAATGGCATTTACTTCATGATGTGCAAATTTAAAAGCAGGTATTAACACTTTTAATGCTTATAAATCGTGTACGATGAAATATTTCATTTTAATTTGTAAATAAATAATAATCACATTAATAGAATTACATTTTAACGTACAATTATATTTAAAGTGTAAAGGATTAATTAAAGGCGCCTAAAATAGGCGACTTTTTAGAATTAATATCTGTAAAATGTTTAGTAAAGAATGTGCATTATTCAACCTAAATTTAAAAGTTGATTCTTTACATTTTCAAACAACACTTTTGGTCAAATTGGAAATTTTTGTACGATGCAACATAATTTTTTTTCTAGAGTTCTAAAAAAGCACTTACTCTGCAAGGAGAAAAACTGAAGCAACCTTATAAACAGTTGCAAAAGCAGAACCGAAACACCATATTATCAAAAAATGGTAAGTTACTGCATGTTATATTCGACACGTACAGCACTATTTAATTTTTTTTATTACTATTTGAAGGATTCTTTTATAATTTATCAGTATACTAAATCTATATATCTCACATTTTCTGAGCATTAATGACAGGGACACTTCTTCAGTCAGTTACATAGTTCAATGCTGTCTTTAGTCTTGCATACAACAACGTAATTGTGTTCTATTTGTACTATTGAATTCCATGTCATTAATTCCCTTCGTCTGTATCTGTTTGAATGCTATATAATTCAAGGTTAATTGCAGGAAAAATTGCCGTCAATTTAATTATGTTACATTTATTAAAGCTACTCAAGTTGCAATAATAAGTCTTTCTCGTGTAGAATTAAGTCGTGCGTTTCTTGCTCTTTTCTCTTTTTGTAAACACATATTATAGAATTATAAGATTTAATATTTTAACCTGTCAAAACCGTTATCATTTCAGATAACAAATTCAATTATCTATGATGATGCGTTGAAACATATGCTTATTTCACAAACACGCATTTCCTTACAGGATTCTTGTTTATATGTTCAAAATGAAGTATTATCAGTGTCTTTGTTAAACTGTAGTTAAAAATATATCATGCATTATAAAAATAATTTAAACACAATGTAAATAATATGATAACTTTTTATTTAATTGTAATTATTATAATTTGGAATAAGCCAAAAAGTTTTTAGTGACCCCTTTCTTAAAATCTCAAAATTACGATCTGTAACCTGGAAGTTTAATCTATATATAACTCTGAGTGCATGTGATATCTTGAGAATCATGGTTGACCTGAAAAACTGATTGTTGGTATACTTAAGTTGGCTGATTAATTAAACATACTATTGTTAAATTAAAAGAAGACTAAATCTTTTAGTTACCGATCAATATTTTTAGAAATAAAATCTGATTATTCGGTATATAGGCTGTATTTTAAAGCGAAAAATAGACACAGCCACGTGTAACACTACGCCTGCATAAAATTCAATTAGTTGAAAGGTTTTGAACGAAGAAATATGTTAGTGTAAACGTTTCCTCTTGAAAACAGCCCCAGACTATCAAATAAATTTAGAATCTCTGAAACGAGCATGTTATGTATCATCTTATAGTTTAGGCATAAAACAACCTCCTATGTTATCTAAACACATAATTTGAAAATATTTAAATTATGGGTATACTTGTTACATGATTAGAGATTTTGAGATGAGTTGTAATTTTTAATCATAAGAATCATTAAATACAATGTTGATTTTTATTAATCATCCATAAAATAATGAGAATGCATACATTTAATAATAGTAACAAGTATTATTTCTTGAATAAAATACTATCTTACTTGTTACTATTTGATACGTATTTAAACATAAATAATAGTGTGGATTTATGTATATGAATTAATGTTTAAATATTATATGAAATATTATAAATAAGTCAATTTCTTAAAATGTAAAGGCAAATAAACTTTGTAGATCCTTTTTATTTCTTTAAAATGGAAAAAATAGTACACACTTCTATACATGTACTTCAAATATAATACAACGTGAAGATTTCCTGAATAATATATATACGTATATATATATTACACTTCAATTACCAATTAATTTTGAGTTCATAGTACCGAATTTCAAATTACGTAGTAATTAATTACATCTTAATCATTCGATATTTAGAGTTCGAATTAGAGTTAATTAACTAAATAATTGCAAGTAAAACTAATAAAGATGTGTTTTCCCCATTTCAGAGTCAGCAGCGTTAGATGAATTCACAAGTTGGAGTGATTGGTCAGTCTGTGACAGGTACTGCGCTCAAAATCGAGTGAGGAAATGTCGAATGAAAAGAGGATGCGGTAACACAGTTATAAAGGTGAGTGACTTGTGTATTATTTGATACGCTTCACAATGAGTGCAAATTAACATTTATTCTTTCAGGAAGAGCGTGTTTGTCCGAATGATGGTGTAGGACGACGAACGAGATGCAAATTGCACCATCAACGAGCAGCTCGTCGAAAGACTCAAAACTTTCATGTTGTACAGGTACATTTATAAATTGTTATACATTATTTACGTTTAAATGTAACATTTAGATGTTAAATGGTTGAATTGAATTGTATTTACAAAAGATCCGAGAGGAAGTTAAACCTCGTCACGGTAGAGGGAAAAATACAGAAACAAATGAGAACTGGTACAATGATCACTACGGAAAATGGAGCAAGTGGTCACCGTGCACAAGGTCGTGCACTACTCAGCGTCACAGGTTGGAATCACAGTTTTTAAGTTAAGAATTTCAATATCGTTACTATTTATTTATATTTAATAATATTGTTCATTAGATGGTGTAGAACACCGCACCATTGCTGGAAGGAGGTGATACGACAAAGTGCCTACTGTTATGTCGAAGGAAGCTACTGTCAAAGGTGGATTCGTCGAAAAATTCGTGATAATAATGACGAAGTTAGTAACGGTAAGATAATATGGAATATGTTTGAAATATTGAATCAAACTCACTTGCATTATTTATAGTAAAACTGTAAATTTTCTTAGATTTAATTGTAGATAAGTATGACCTTAAAGTAAATGGCATTGAAAATTCAACGGCTAGTGCGGAGAGTAGTTGGAAATGTGGAGTGTCAAAGAAGGATTCAAGACTGTCTTATTTTATGAGAATAATCGGCGGCCGTCCTACGGTTCCTGGTAGTTGGCCATGGCAAGTCGCTGTCTTAAACAGATATGGAGTGAGTTAACCCTGCGCGATAAATTCGCCATTACCATATCATCAAATGTAATCTTTTAATTCATACAATGATCCTTGTCAGGAGGCTTTTTGCGGCGGTACTCTCGTTTCACCAGAATGGGTACTGACTGCTGCTCATTGCGTACGAAAGAGGCTTTCTGTGCGCATTGGCGAGCACAATCTTTTAATTAAGGAGGGCTCTGAAATAGAATTAAGAGTAAGCATTTAAAAATGACGAAACCCCGTAATTGATGCAGAGTAACGACACATCTTGAAATTTTTAGGTAAAATATTCGGTAACTCATCCGAGGTACAATGAGCACACAGTCGACAATGACATTGCTTTGTTACGGTTACCCCTCGCTTTAACCCATTCGGATTCGAGAGGAATAGCTTGCCTGCCATCACCTTGGCAGGATTTACCTTCAGATCAACTATGCACAATCATAGGTTGGGGTAAAGCCAACGCTTCTCACGAATTCGGAACAGATGTTCTTCATGAAGCAAGGGTATATACATTCAACGTTTAATTCTTCATTAGACATAAATTTTCTTGTAAAATATATTTGTACATGAAAGTAATTTATTTCGTTTATTTTAGATACCTATCGTATCGGATGAAATGTGCCGGAATGTATATTTCGGGTACAAAATTACTAGCAATATGTTTTGCGCTGGTTATCGACGTGGTAGAATGGATTCTTGCGCTGGGGACAGTGGTGGACCATTGCTTTGTAGGGATCCCGAGAAAACGGATCATCCATGGACAATTTTTGGAATAACTAGTTTTGGTGAAGGCTGTGGTAAACGTGGAAAATATGGAATTTACGCCCGTATATCAAATTACGTCCACTGGATAACAAAAATGATCAAACAGAGCGACTTTTATGGGTCCTAATGTTTTTAAATGAATGTACAAAATCAACTTTTAATTTAAAAGACAAAGATGCCAGCAAGTATAATATGTTAGGAGTTTAGCAGAGTGAATAAGAATATCGATATTCTATAAATATTAATTTATTTTTAAGATTAAACAAGTTTTGTTCCAAGTGAAAGTATACTAATTTTAGATTATAGCGAAAAGCTGCCTTGGTTTATATTTTTTTGTAGATTTTCATGACTTGTACTGGACCAATGAATGCATCAAAACGATTTGTAAAAATTGTAATATTCTTGAATTATGACACAAACATGATTATGCGTTAATTTTTGTACGTAATTTTACAGAAATATAATTTTAAGTTAAGTAGAAATTGTGAACGATTCCGAAATTACTAAAACAAGGAGAATTAATAAAGTATTTTAATTTATTTCAAAAAAAGTTTGGAACATCCTTTACGGTTACTTAATAATACAAAAATGCGAGATTTAAAAGTACAATATGAAAAAAATACAATAAAACTTGCATTACAGTAATACATCTGTAAGTTTGATTGTAGAAACTACGACGCTATGACATAAGTTTATATTCGTAGGTGCAACATTATAGGTAATCTTCGTCTGTACTAAGTAGAATAGGCATTATTCCATTTGTCGTGCAATATTGCAGTGTAAAAATGTAGTCAGATCAAAGATGATCGATCAGATGTTTTAGACAATTAATGAAAAAGAAACTTTGACACAATGCTTAAACTGTTAAACAATAAGCATTATTCAAGAGCTTTCACCTTAAATTGTATGTTAAACAAACAAGCACTGATATATTCTTTGCTGGACTATTCAATTAAATTTGCACTTGGAAAAGTCCATTTCTGGATGTTGCTCCATGAATCTGAAAGTACAAAAAGATGTTTTGCATTAATACAGTAGTATATAAAATCATAAAATAGACTGTATTGCGTATAAATTTTTGGATATAAAAACTTTAATGCAATTAATAAAACTTCATTTTTAGAAGTAAACCTTACTTTTTAATGACATCTTGTTTCTTTTGTTCATCAGATGTAGGTAAACCTAATTCTTTTTGACGTTGATCGTACATCATTTTCTCAACAAGACCTCGCGTTTCTCCGTCCAAATCGGACAATTTGCTTGGTTCTGGATTAACTTTTTTTGTGCTAATTTCAGGATCGGTAGTTACTACGTTAGCCCACCATTGCATTTTATTCACCTACAATCATTATTAGAAACCATTAACATTATGATTATATTATGGCTATATATTTTGTATTAAAATAAAAGTATTTCTTTAGTTTTAGACAGATCTTTAAAATACTTTTAAGAATGACAGAAGAGTATAATCAAACAATAGAGATATAAGCATATTTTTGTTTAAATGATATCAATCCATAAAATATATGCTTTCTGCATTGAAATTAGCATGTACAAATATGAATTTTGACTATTTAAATTTAGTAATAACCTTTTCCAAATTTATCAGTATAGTTTTTCCATCCTCGATAACCCAGGTAGATTCTTCAACTTTGACTTCATGAGGAAACTCTCCGTCAATAATAGGTGGTTGGCCCTTTACGCCGCATTTCAAATTCTTTTTTGTAATGGTGACTTGAACATCTCTTGATCGTGCACTGAAGTTTATTTTCAGTGGAACTTTTAACTGCAACATAAACGTTGTAAAGAATAAGTAAAAATACTATTCACTTAATTTTTAAATTGACTTAAAAAAGATAGTTTATAGTGCACAAATTTAAAAGTAAAAATTAATAAAATTAAAAAATGTAGGAACTAAATCGTTGATAGAGGTACAAATTTGTATAACTTTGCGAAGTTATCTGAACGGTGATTTTTAGTAAAAACTAAATTAATATTTAAATAATATTAAGCAATTAGAACTTTAGATGTTAAAAAGATAAATAATTCTTAGTAAAAAGGCACTGATACATTTTATGCAGTTGCATAAATGAAATATACTTTTTTTAAAATTTATATAAAATATTTTAAACCTATTTCTTGTAAAGATTTCTAAAAGTATTCATTATTCTGACAAAAAGTGGATTTCACTTTCAAAACGGTTTTGAACAAAATTGCAGTTTAGTATTCTTTAGAGAAAAGGATCATATGCATTCGTTTGACAAATTCTGAATGAAAAAAATTACTTGATTGAAATAAATTCTTGTGAAATAAATATGATAAAAAATAAGTAAAATTTTTATCAAACTCATTAAAAATAATGATTTAAAAAAAATTATAAAATATATCCTTTAGTCTAAATCGAGGGTTATCACTCGTATAAAATAACATTTCACGTAAAATCAATTTTTTATAAAACTGAATTATTTGGTTGGACTTTTTATTATATAATATAGATTATGACAATCTAATTGTATTTATTACATTTTCTATACTTAATTTATATTTTCAAGTAGGTTAGAACTCTTCAGATATTATAGAATAACAAGTGCATAATATTATTTGAGTATGCTTTAAATGTTTTCTAAAAGCGTAGGCATAAATATACTTTAAAAGAGTAATTGGGTCAACAAATAACAGGGTTTTGTAACAACTTTAATAAGAGATACGCAGAGCACAAGTGGGCATGCACCCGTATCAGTTATCTGTTCGATCAATTTATTCGCGCTTCAATTCTTTCTGACCTCCGTTCACTTGAACTGTAGAAACGGTTATTACGTTTTATGCACAATGAAAAAGAAACAAACTGAACAAAAAAGGTGATCGCGTACCGATTATGTTTTAAAATAGATTGTACGAGTTTGGTCTGATTTGGTAAACTTTTTAACCAACGAGTACCTTCTAATTAGGTATCCAAGGAATGAAAAAATAACAGTTATATATGTTACTCCATGCAGTTTTCGAATAAAGGATAGAAATGTCTTTGTGTGGTAATGGAAGAAGAAAAGGTAAATAGAGTTTCAAAAAATGTTGCGAGTAGATTGTTAAAGAAAAGGGCAGTTGCCTTTCCACACTTGTCTCTCATTGCACGTGGACTTTCAATGTGCTTGAGCACACAAAGCCACGCGCTCAAAGCGCTCATGCCCTCACAGTCAAAGAGAGACCAGGTGGAAGGCAGCGGTGCGTGGAAACAGATCATGGCTACGCCGCTTACATCTCCTTCTATCTCTTTCCCTCGTTCCCTGGGTCGCGCGCGCGAGGCGCGTGCACATACACGCGCACGTTATATTTAATAACGCGATCGGAGTAGCAATATTGAATAATGCAGAGGAATACGTACAATCGGAGAGGGACTCGTCGGCCCGCGCCTCCCGAGCCGTGTACTTTACAGCTTCCCCCATGCGCGTCACGAGGGACCGGGTAATTTCAGGGTTTTCACTCGGCGTCGTCTTTCCCCTCCCACCTGCGCGCCGCCTTTTCCATCTTATTACATTTTCTCGCGTAATGACCGGCATTGTGGGCAGCGCGCGAGGCAATGCTTCATTACGGTAATACTATTCACCTCGTCGGCACTCGACCGGCGTAATTGATCAAGAGTAATTTTCGTTCCAGCCGCTCGCCGGTTCAACGTTGATCCCCGGCTCGAACGGCCTTTTATTACATCGCTCGGGAGAGGCAACAAAAAGAAAAAAGGGGGTGGGGAAACGAGTCAATGATGCTCCCCTGTAATTAGCGGCGTCGGACCTTCCTGCCCTTACTCGGTACTGCGCGGGCGGGGCCGCCTGTGCCCTCGGGGAGAAAAGCCGCCGGGGGCGACGTATCGGCGGCCCGGGAATTCCGGGTGGCGGTGACGTAACGAGGGAGGCCCCCCGGCCGACGAATCGAAATAATCGCAATGGGACATTACGTGAAATCCGTGAGAAGTGGCCCGCGGCGTTGGCGGCCGGTGCGCGCCGGCTCGGCTCGAGACGCGGCCCCTGAGCGATTGCCGACGTGAGTCACGAGAGTCAGTCGGTCGGGCGCCGTGCCCCGAGTCACGTCACGGCTGCTTCCGCTGCCCAACCAAACCAGTTTGCCGCGTTACAGATGTACGCACAAGAGCGCCCAGGCCGCCGCGCGACCTTAAGTGTAACGCGAGAGCCCGCCGTGCGCGGGGGGGCATTGTGCAACGGGCGCGCGTCTCATCCTCTCGACGACGCCCCCCCCCCCACCCCGGCTGCAAAAGCCCTCTTTCGCCGAGCTCGTCGCGCGTACCCTCGGAAAAGATGAATTGTATTACCGTTGCGAGTGAAACGGCCTCCTCGCGCGGTCCTAAATATCCTTTTGTCCAGGCCGGGCTTTACGTAACCGCCACGGCGCTCGGGCTCGCCGCCGCGTAATCCACACGCCTGGTAATTAGCAGAGGAGGAAAGCCGCGGCGTATGTGGAAAACGCGGTCTTTTATTATTTTTTTTTTCTTCTCTCTCTCCCTTTTTTTCCGAGACATTTTTGGAATATCGCGCCGCCGCCTGCTCGCCTCTTGGGAGGAAAACGCGAGAACGGGGGGAAAACGAAGCTCGCTTTTCCCGAGCGGTTGTTAAAGGAGGGCCAATTATCATTGCTCGGCGGGGGCCCCGTTGACGCCGAGCGCCGACCTCGGCGGGCTCAACGCGCTCTTTGTACCATAACTCTTAATCCGCGGTGATCCCGGTGCCGCGAGTCGCCGATTTGCGGTCGTCGTTAAAAGCCGAAGGGGGAGGGATGCGGGAAGGCATGACGTACGATAAGAAAGAGGGACAAAAAAAAAAGGCAGAAAAAAGAAACAAACCCTGCCGACGGGAGGTGGATTTTTTCCCATTTGGAATTATCAGGAAATCGTTACGGCCAATCGAGTGCGCGTATATATACGCACGGGCGCATCGGTACAGTTAGCGCGTCGAGCGCACATGTATATATACATGTGCCGGCCGCGGGGCAATAACGCGCGTTTTTTTTTTACTGCCATTAGGAATGAACGACCGCGTTGGCTGGAAAAAGGCGCCTTGTCACGCTCGGTCCGTCGCCTGGGATCTCTCGCGCAACCTTTGCTTCGTTTCCACATTGTCGCCAAAGCCCCCGAGCGGAGGTGGGAGCGCCGGGAGCGCGCATATATGTAGAGGAGCCGCGAGGGCAGAGAGCCGCGTGACGCACCGGAGCGGAGGCTGGGCAAGGTGGGCGCAACCACCGCCCAGGCGTCGGCCCGCCCGCCGGTCCAGGGGATTTTGTCGAAACGCCGGGGATACATATATATGTACATATATGCGCGGGCCAAAGAAAGAGCCGAGTCACGGCTTTCCGCATACATATATGTGTACGCGCTCGCCGCGGGTTGTTGCGGAACGGCCTTTTTTTTTCTCTTTCTCCTTCTTTTCGGAATGTACATATGTCGGTAAAGCCCGCGCAGACCGAGGGAGGAGGAATATACCGGAGTTGCGCTTTGCGCAATGCCCGCGACTTTTTGACGGGAGTTGCACAACGCCGTCTCGATATCTCCTTCGGAAATAACCATTGCGCGCGCGCGCGCTGAATTCGAAGCGGCCCTCGCTCCCTCCTTCTCGTTTTTCCCGGTGGCCGGCCGGCGCCGGGTTTCGGCCGCGGGTCAAAGAACGGCCTCGTCCTCGTCGTTTTTTTTTTCCCGGGCGAGGAGGGCCGGGGCGCGGGGGTCCTTGGGCCGCTAACGGCAACGGCGTCCCCGGCCGCCCATATGGGCTTGGTATTTGAGGCAGGCGCGCGCGCGCGGCCGAGGATGCGCCTTCTAGCCCCGAGATTCATCGGATCGCTCACGTATGTGTTACAAGGCCGGCGGGGCTCGCGCGCGCTCGCGCTCGGGTTCGCGGAGGCGCTCCTCGCGGCCCCTTCCTAAATCGGCGCTTCCGCCTCATCCGCGGGATCCGTTAATCAGCGCGGCGGAAGGGAAAACCACGAGGCCGGAGGCTGTGACATTTTTGCCGGAAGGTCGGACAGGCCTCGGGAGGCGTAACAGCCGAGCGACGTGTACACCGGCGATGGGATAGATTCGTTAAGTGGATACATACGGGTGCCCCTTGTTTTTTTTTTTTTTTACGCCGAGGTGCTGTACGGACGAGCGCGTCTCGTGTCAATTTTCAAGTGAGAATAATCGCGCCGGCTAATGTACGCGGCCGGGGAACTATTATCGAGAGCCGCATATAGGTACACGCGAGATCGCGCGCGAGGGAAAAAAAAAAAGAAGGATATACACGTGTATTATATCTCCGATCTGCGGAGAGTATATAGGAGCTTATTGTCCGATGATTGAGGAGGCATTCGCATTTCATTCGCAGCGAGCCGCCTGCGAGAGACAAAGAGAAGCCCGATAGGATACACCGCGAAATAGGCTCTCCTCGCCGTACAAAACGCGGGCGTACCCGAGGGCCATTACAACGCGCACCGCGAGCCTACAATGTAACACCTATCGACTCTTGCTCGAATTCCCCAAGAACAATATCGTGTCCCAGGCGTAATGTATCGAGGCTTAATAACGACGTGCCGCCGATATCGCCACCTGCGTCGGATCTGTCGCGGATTAGCTTGTTTTTTTCTTTCTTTTCCTTTTTCTTCGTTACTTTTTTTTTTTTTTTTTTTTCAACCGATTATACGCCGACGATCGATCGCGGCAAGAAGAAGAAGAAAAAAAAAATAAGAAGCCGGACGGCGCGCAGTCCTCGAAGGAGGCTGTTCTCGCGCCGGTCGCGGTGAAGCGAATCAAAAGCCGTCTAGTCGGCGCGGCCTTGGCGTATCGCGCGCGGCCAATGGTGCCGATAAATATAAATACAAGCGAATAAATAAATCAGCGGCTAAGCGGCGGCCCCTATACGTGTACTCGCCGATCGCCGGTGTAATATCGCCGCGCGGGAGGTGCAAACTCGCGTGATCGATCGGCCGGCCGGCGCATCTCGGTAACATTATCCGCGCGCGCGCGCGCGTGCCGGGGGAGCCTAGTTGAAAAAAGGTTGTCAACTCAAGCCGAAGCGGGCGACACGCAAGGATCAACCGGCCGAGGATAAAAAAAATAAGAATCGCTCCGATTAGCAGGCGAGGGAGATATACGTGGCCCGGCGACGTATCCTGTCCCCCGGACGGTTTGTTGACTCCGGGTTGCGCAACGCTCGTTAGGCATTCCGGGCGAGCCCGCGGGAAGGAGGGCCTCCCCGCGGGTCCCCTGGAGGAAAGGGCCGGGCCCCGCCGAGGTTAGGCGAAGGATACACGGGCGGTTGTGACGCAAGCGCCGAGGCGAAGGATGCAAAGAGGAGGGCCGCCGTGGCCTTGGCCGCCCGGCCAATTAACCGGCCGGCGCTAGTGTCGCGGAGGTCGGTGTGCCTGTGTCCTCGCGGGGGCTCAGCCGCAAAGACGATCGGGGGAGGAAGGGGCGCCGCCGCAGCCGGCTGGGTTTTTCGTGCGGATTCGCCTGCGCGGGGGGAAGGGTCGAAGGCCGCCGCGGCGCTCGGGCCGGCCTTTGACCACGGGCCAATTAAAGCGCGCGTGTGAATAGCGCGCGCGCGCGGGATCCTTGCTTGGGCGCACGTGCTGCATCGGCTCGGCGGGCGCGCGATGCCTATCAATAATTGCGCGGGCCCGCCGTGGGGGCAGAGGAGGAGGAGGAGGAGGCCGAGAGGCGCGACGCGTGTTTCTATGTAACGTGAGTAATCGGCCGGCGGCCGGGCCTCAGCCGAGTGCCACTCTGGAATTGTTATGTAACGCGCCGCGCTGGCACATAAACCGAGATATCTCGCGGCCCGCGGAGATGGTGCGTGCGAGATTACTGCGCGGCGCTATAAATTAGGGGCCACATGCGATATATATATACCCTCCTCGTCCCGCTTCCCCGGCCGATACCACTGGACGCACGTGCACCTCCGTGAATGTCGATCGTCCTCCTTGCGAGAGTCGCACCTCTCGCACCGCGTCGAGATCCCGCGGCAGATAACACGGCTAATCTCCCAATTGCCGGGGGGACGCCGCCAGTGGGACAAGGCTGCGGCCAGGGGCCCGTGACCGCCGGGACAATGGGCGCACTTGGCCGCCGCGGCCCTCCTCCGAGCGGCGCCCCCACCGCCCGGCCCAGGAGTTCCCCCCCGGGGGGCCCGGCGCACAACACCGCCGGCAAAGGCCCCAGGTGCACAACCGCCCGCGAGCCAACTGATCGGCACACCCGTCCGATCGCTCCCCGGAGTTCGCTCGAAAAAAGTCGCCCTGATCCCCCGGTCTGCGGCCGATACACATTCGGAGGAGACAGGCACCCCGGGCGGCTCGCTGCCAGTTTCGTCGACGGCGCAGGTCAGTATTGCCATTCTGCTCCGGGGATATAGACTCGGCTTTACGTAATTAACTCGCTTGGAGCGAAGGCGATCGCGCGCGGCTTCATTATACAAATATGAATCCTTTAAAGTAATGGGCTGCACGCGCGCGCACCTTAGAATAGACTACATACATATATGCGTCCATGCATGCGCGCGCTCGCGCTGATGAAACGCTCATGCCGGAGAAAAATGTTGTTATTTTTTTTTTTTCCTTTTTTCCTTTTTTTTATGCACCGACCGGCACGCAATTTTTCCTATTATTCCGTAATCCCCTGGTAAATCGGGTCTAATTGAGCCAGGTGGCTCGTGCGCTCGCTCGCCCCCCAATCGGCCGCTCGAATCGCTCGGCGATATAAAGCCGCGGATTCGCACGCGTAGACGCTCGGCGCGCGCGGCGTTGATTCACTCTGCCCGCGCGGCTCATTAGCACGCCGTACATCTTAAAAACTGCGGCTCGTGCGCGATTTTTCCCATCAAAACCGCTTCCCCGGGAGCAATTAGCCGAACGCTAATTGGCCCCCCTTTTTTCTTGGTCTCACCCCCCCCGCGCGCGCGCCCACGTGCACGCACGCGATCTTTTAATCGGGGGGGACGGGCGACAAACGAGAAATGCGCGAAAGAACCGGGGAGGACACAAGGGCGCGGGCGCGGCGCAAAAGTAAGCAATTAGCTTGATTTAATAATGGAATTTACGAGCTCGCCACGCTCGCCGGGGCCTAATTGCGCGGGGCGAGCCGCCGGAGAAGCCCGCGATTCAGGATATCAATTAAAGGCCCCGGTAAAAAAAAACAAGCAGCCAAGGGTCGGGTCGCGCCGGGGCTCGGCTGCTCGACCGGCCGAAGAATGCGCGGCCCGCCTCGGCGCAAACACGCGCGTCGTCGCCGCGCCGGCGGCCTTGGCCGGGGCTACCTGACCGCGCGCGCCCGAACAACGCGATGCGCTTCGGCCGCGGCGTCGGCGGGGCGATCGCGATAAGTTCATTAAAGGTCCCCGCCTCCCGGTGCGCCCATTAGCCCTACGCGCGCGCGCGTGTGCGTACACACAGCAAGCCGGCGAGCCACGGCCTCCTTCCCACCTGTACGTGCGGGGGGGCACACACGAGCGGCACGCGCGCCTCGCTTTTCGGACTTTCCCTTTCGGAGAGGCTCGCGCTCGCGCGCAGGCGCCGACCTTGATCTTGCGTCCCCGGCGCCCCGTCGCCCTCGCGCCTACGCGCGACACGGCCCGTCATGGGAGAAGACGAATAAAATAAAGGAGCACGTACACGCGCAGCCGCTTCTGCGCGTGCGGCTGCGCGTACATACACGTCCCGGGCCCTCGGCCTCTTTATTTCTCCTTTTTTTTTTCTTTTACGCCTGCAGCGCCCGCATCGTTCGCGCGACGTCCGCCGCGCGGCCGACCTCCTCGCGCTCCCGATTCCCTCGCTCCGGGCTCGTTACTCCTCTATCGATAGGAGTTACGCGCGCGCTCAAGGCCCCTTTGGAAAGTCACTGACATTCCTTCAAAAATTAATCTTTCGAGCGAGTGTCGCGCCGCGGTAATTGGCCCCCGAGTGCACGCTTAAGGACTGCGGGCTCCAATAGAACTCGATCGATGCTCGAGCATTGTCTCCATTACCGGCGCGGCACTAAATCTTTGCGTAATTCTAGGTTACGCGCGACAACAATGCAACTGGCCGTCCGTCTATCCGATTGGATAAATCGGTAAAAAATCCACTGCTTTTTTGTCCCACCTGCCCATCTTCGAGATAATATAGCGATAGTTACGAGTTAGAGGTTGACTCTTGAGCTTGGGCATTGACGGGTGAAAATGTCACTTTTTTCTTTTACCATAATAATAGAAGCTTTAAAAACGTGCCCTTGCATCCTTAATGAAATTTTCAAATGTCGTTACGAAATATGCAAATTTTATTCGTTTCCCTATCAGCGCGTGACCCCGTTTTTTCGACAAGCAAGTACTGCTCGATTTGCGAAGGATGCGTTATTGTAATTACTCCGGTTAAGAGATACGTTATGTATAGCGAAAATTGCGATTTCTATTAGCTCGTTTAACGACTGTGAATTTAATAAGAATTATTGCCCCGATGACAGTTAAAATAATGACTGTTTTGATAACTTTTGCTAAAATTATAATATTTTTGCACGATGAATCCAATTCATCTTTTATAGCCGTAATAATGCAATTCGCATGCGCAATACATTATCTTGAGCACATTCGGTTAGCATAATGATGATCCTGATTAAATCTGATCTGATCGCGATTATGCTCGGATTATGGAGTATACTGATTACCCGAACTTGAGAAGATAACAGGAGTGATTTGGCAAACATATGATTTTCAATCATTTTATGTTCAGAGTAGCAATTGCTTTGATTGCTATCGTTTTCTTGTTTACATTTAAATACTAAACGTATTCGAATATTTAAAAGTCGTTTAAACTAGATATTACAATGTAAAAACTGAATGAAAATATCTTTTTTTTAAATCGTTTATCTATCGTTATACTATTAACAAAATGATAGAATTACTAATTTTCAATTCGTTAAACTTCTGTTTCGTCAAGTGCTTAAAAATCGTTTGAGCGAGATAATACAATGTAAAAACTGAATGAAAATATCGTTTTTTTTTGTAAATCGTTTAAAAGTGGTCAGAAAATTAATGTTTGAATTATCTGATACTAATTTTCAATTCGTTAAAGTTCTGTTTCGTCAAGTGAGACAAATACCTTTAAATGAGACTGCCATCCATTTCCAATCACATTTTATGAAACATAAATTTAACTTTTTGAAAAATAATACTGCTTTTTTATGCAGTATTGATTACAAAAGTCTCAAGAATTATCGATCAAATTTATTTTTAAGCAGGTCATAAAGTTTTCTGATTTGACAAATGATTTCCTCTAAATTGTTCTCTTGCTACGTATTAATCATCTACATGCGAACATTCTTGTGATGTCAATCTGTTTTCATAAAGTCTTGCAAACACATTATCTTTGTGCGCAGGCGAATCACTGCTAAATATTATTCGGTCACATTCCAGCAAGGTTAAAATGTACGGGCTTTCAAAGGAGCTGTAGTCTGTATGCCAAGGTCTGGTTCTTTGCTGACGTAAAACAGATTCATTACTTCGACAGAAACATTCGCTGTAATATACTGCCGTCGAACATTAAATTTGTGGCTTCTTATATTACTGCAATGGAATGTGATTACAAAAACAAACAAAGTATCTACTCTAATTCATCGGTTTTTGCAAATAATTTATGAATCGCTACATGATGGGAAAAAATTACATTGAAAATTTATTTCGTTGTTTTGTTTCGATGATTCTTTGTTTATAAAAACATTACCAAATATATGACGAATACAGACTTTGTCTTGAAAACACTACAATTTTTAAAACACTTAGAAAAAACTATTGAATATTCATTGGTACCAAAGCGAACTAGATTTAGTTTTTTTATCAACACTAATGATCAAAAGTTAAATTTATCAGCGATATATTGAGACTATCCTCTTGCTATAAATAGTGTGAGTTATAACTAGTGTTAAATATCATTTTTAATTGATTTTATTGCATTTAATTATTCCGTCTTTTTTAGAATTTTAATTTAATATCGTTAATAACTATATCAAGTAAATTATACACTAACAAAATAAATTTAATTTTCTAACATTGAAAAATAAAATTAATAGAAATGTTAAAAACTTAATTAGCAAGTTGAAATAATGTTCGATTTTTGTAAGTTTTTTTTAGACATAATTTTTATATTTGCATTTATAAACGTGTGGTTTCCAAGACACGCGTAATTCGACATGTTCGTGATTCTCACGATGCTACCTAGATTGCTAGTGCATTGAACGCAAGACAAGATGAATTAAAAGAACCAGAACGACCAGCTACGGGGAGCTTAGTGGTGTACGAAGATCCTGTTTAATCTTCAAGGGCATGGAGTCAAGACTCCGGATTCTTACACAGAAATATATCTTGTAATTTACTCGAGTACTAAAATATTTATATGCTGTAAGACTTTCCCGTAAAATACATCGAGCAGGTTAACCCTAAGGATTATTTTAAGCAACATGCATTCGTATTATTATCCATGTGGGTAAAAATAATTCGAACGAGTTATACGAATTTAATTATAGGAATTCAATAAATTAATAAAAATGAATGCTACTGCATAATACTGTGGTTAGTACGGTACCGAAAAATTTATGAAACGTTTAAATTTTAGTGTTATTTATTTGTATAATATATCAAGTAAGTAAATATATAGAAAGTAATTATTGTGTTCATGCACGTCTGCCCTTTCATTTTATTTAAATACATGTTAAAAATACTTTTTATGTAAAATACTTTTTACACTCTTTATTTTTTTGTTTATTAAGTTTTCTCAAGTCCAGATTAAGGCTTATACAACAGTGCCATTCTGATGAATTGTATAAAATATACACAGTTTATTAAGTAGATTTTACGTTGGAGAATATATACGAGTATTTACTTATACTTAAATTTTTTAATGACATTTTTCAAATAATTGATGTATCGCTTGAAAAACTCTTTGGTCGAGGCTTACTAGAAAAAACTACACAGTAAAGGTAGGACGTTGCTTGTATTTTCGCAGTTTAGACATTAGTTTTTCTCTTTAGTGGTTATAATTTAGATAGTTAAACAAAATTTGATAGAGGTCTTACAATTCATTAACATAATCACAGGTAATATATGACATTATATACATGACATATCAAGTTAGTAATATTACAGTGGCCTGTTTTATATCTATTTATTGTTAATTATTCTTCTAGAATAATAATTATTATAAAATTAAGGTTTGTTCGCTGATGTTTTGTACAGTCTTTAAAGAAAATTATGCCAGATAGTATATCGATTCTTGCAAATGCGTTGGTCGCGAAAAAATTCTAATTTACCGTTTATACTTTAAATCTGTTTAAAAAATGGATGAATTAACATGAATCTCATTTTTTGAGTTTTTAAGACTTTGAAGTACACTTAAAGAATCGGTACAAATTTTCACGTTACATCTCCTATTAAATATTGACATATACATTTCATAATTGAGCGTAATATGTAAACGGAAGCCGTGTTAATAAAAGTTTTTAAATTTTCTATATTTAATTTCTACACATAGAGAGTCCACATATTTGTTCCGTAGAATTTTGCTACTGTCTTTATGTATGTATATACATATGCATACATAGAACGTGATGCTCATATAAATAAGATTTAAAAAATGTGTTTTTACCTAACCTTATATTGAACGGTATCAAGGTAAAAATTATATTATAATCATGAGTAAAGCTTAAGTCCTTAATCTGACTAAAAAATGAGTTAATCGGTTTAATTTTTTATTGATATTTTTATAGGCGCTTCTTGTGTATTGAATATAAGATTGTTTTTATTGGCTAATGTTTCTAATTTAAATTTATTGCCTAAAAGCTTCATTCGCTCCAAAATTAGCCAGTAGCCACTCTATAATGTAATTTTTTTTAAAAAAATAAAATTGTCGAAGTATAGATTACACGTTATGAAACTGAAAAATCATATTTTTTAAAACTTAATGGAAACTTGTACTACTTGTATTAATTCTACGTATCAATGTTCTTCTGCACTTTTGTATCAAGTGGAAAATTAAAATACTAAAATATAAAAGATATTTGATAAATGTAATGAAAATATAAATTTAGAAGGTGAATAATTTATCTGCCTAATATTGAATTTAATACAAGAAGAAAAAAAGGTATTGGAATATAGCAGAAATTATATAGCACGGGTTCATTTTGTAGTCAATTTTATACACAAAATTTAACCATTATTTTAAATTTTATAATTATATGCCGATTATCGAAGTCAGTCACCGGAAAAAATTCAAACAATGAGACTTTTACTTTCACAGTTTCATGAGCACTTAATATTAGTCTGTGCTCTTTTATAGGATCCCAATAAAACAATCATTTTTTTATTTAAATCGCAATGATGCATAAATTCATAGACTTTCAAATAAGATTGATCCTGACCACAAGATCCGACTTATCGCAATGGCTTTAAACCTAGAGCACAGTGGATTCCATTGGCTGGAAGTTCGAATTCGATGAGCAACGTTGCAGCTTCTGGAACGCTGCTCGCGTTTCCTCACATTATGCAAATTGGCGGATTTACTTCTTGGAGTCTAAGAGCTACCCTGTCCTATGGCTAAGGTTGCGCTAGGTCGGGGTGCGACGACCACTGCGCGTATCCAGTGATCCTTTCACTCCAGCTCTTTATGCCTTTGCGGCCGGCTGCGGTGGCTGCGGCTGCGGCTCCGCAGACTTCTCGCTCTCGAGTCTATCGAGCCGCTCGTGGTTCTCCTTCAAGGTTTCGCGCTGGCGCACGAACTGGTTTTCGAGCTATCAAGTTGTGATCCTACACCTGGGGGGATTTTTCACTCCCCCTGGGCTCCCCTGCCCCCTCGACTGCGCTCCCATCGTACTCGCCGCTTGTATCACTCGCTTGGCACGATGAATTTTCTCATTTTTCCACAGATTCTTAGCATTCCTGTCTACCGCTTTGGACAACCGTCGTCTGCTGCATTGAAATATTTCGATGCATTCGCGCGAATTCTAATGGATTTTCGCTGTTGTCTCACTAATCTTACGCAGTGCTCTTTCACCCAACTTCCTTGACTACACAGACTCCGGA
This sequence comes from Sycophaga agraensis, assembly GCA_018906755.1. Lineage (NCBI taxonomy): Eukaryota > Metazoa > Arthropoda > Insecta > Hymenoptera > Pteromalidae > Sycophaga > Sycophaga agraensis. The sequence continues at coordinate 3,814,165 of JACCIE010000003.1, forward strand.
CTAGTCTAGACATTTCTAGAGAAGATTGATTGTGTTTCGTTCGAGTTTTTATTTTTGAACTAAATTTCAAAGACATTTTTGCTATTCAACTGTATCTGGTATTATGTCGATTGTGCAACTCACATAAATTCACTATGATTTTTACAGAGAGTACTCTTTCTTAACAAACGTTGCAACAAATTAAGATTTGTTGCAACAGCATCGACATTACATATTATAATTAATGGTAAAACAAATTTTACATATACATGTTACATTTGAAATAATTATAATTATTGGCATTAAATTTTAAATTCTGCAACATTTATCCTAGTAGTATAATTGCTATTAATAATTCTGACTTAAAATATTATTCTGCTCGTTTGCAGAAATTTGAAAATTACCGATTTTCTGGGTAAAAAATTGTTTTCAACATTTAAAAAATCAATATAGATTAATAAATCCATAGTAAGATTTCTTTGAATTATGAACACATTTTCTAAGACGAATAAATATAGATGTATATAAAAAATTAATTTGAATTTAAGTAAACATATGGATGTAGTACATTTCCCAAGTTATAATATTACAGAGGCATGTAATTTCTTATAAAATGATGTTGCCAATAGAGTTAAGCTAATTTTTAAAGATCATATTTTACGCTGAAATGTTTATCATTAATAAAATAATATTTTTTGTATTATTTATTATTCTCAAACTCGACAAATGTAAATTGATCAATGTGTTTAATAAAATGATTAATCGTTCTAGCAAAGTAACAAAAATCCTGTGCTGCAAGACTATTTTTTAAATAAAGGGATAGTCTACGAAAAAAATTTCCATTTAGATATTTCAGCCTGATCTCATACATATCATATGTCGCACTAAATACACCTTTGATCGTGAGCATGAATCTGCATTGAAATGACAAACCGGACTTTCGGGATTCCCAACATCGAAGTTTTGTACAGCTCTCCAAAATATCCTACGCTGAATCTTTTAGAAGATGATTTTTTTTGTAACGGGATACACTTTTATTAAAAGTATCTCAGTTAATGTTACGCTTGCCTTATATTAGTCATATCGGCGCTATCAATAGATGAGATACAGATCTAAGAGGTAACCGTTTTAGCTACACCAAAGAAAAAATGCCATAAAAATATGATCTCCAACGAATAAATTTGTGAACGTATACAGTATGAAGAGAAGAAGTTTACGAAAGATTATAAAAACTTTTATAAAAATAAGTATACTTTGACTACAACAAATAAGAAATTTTACTAATATATACATACAATATTACACTTAGTGTACCTTTTAGTACTAATGATATTACGCAGGTGCTTTTAAATATCATTATTTATTAATGGATACGCTAAAATAGCTTGAAATATTGAATCAGCGTTGAATACCGTTGAATAAAAAATGAATAAATATTTGAAATGTTCGATCATCATCTGATGTATAGTTAAAAACTATCATCTGTTTTGTGACTTTTACAATTTTGAGTTCACGCTGTGCAACTGATTTTTTATTCGTAACCGTAAATAGAAAAAAATTAACAAGACTAGTTTTTGTGTTAAAATGAAATTGGTCAAACTTGCAGATTTGATGAACGTTGATAAAAACATTTAATTATACGAGAAGTTACCTTATTTTTTATTGAAAATTTGAGTTGCTGAAAAAGTTAATATGAACATAATGATAACTAAGGGCAATTTATATTAATTTCAAAAGATGAGAGATGATTCGACGTTAATCCACAATGGATTTTCGAAATACTGACAGATACAGGAAAAATTCTGCACAAGAAACAATAAATTATGAATTTACAATGACTATGCGACGAATTAGCATGTTAATTATCGCACATGTAAGACTGTTAAAACGGTAGAAGTTAATCATCTGCTGATGTTGGAATCTCATCAAGTAATCACTTCAAATAGAAAATTGAACGTAACGATCGCGCTTCAAGTACTTACGTAACGAATCGTAATGTTAATTTTGAAGGTCTCACGAGATCAGCCGGCCAGCCAGCATCCATGTAACATGCAGCGCACGCCTATTTTTAATGACACACCTCCATTTCAAGTTTATCGTTTAAGTATTCACTTTTTTGTCGATGTTTTGAATCTTTTGTTCCGTTAAATTCAACGAATTAAACACGTTTGAAGCCTTGCAAAGCAATTTTTATTACCAATTGATCGATCGGAGGAACTTGGGTAACTTGTAGTTTTCGGAATATGCACAATCTTTCGAGATTCACATTGTAGTACGGGTACTCGGTACGTCACTTGCATTAGTTTTAACAGCTTTTGCGCAGTCTGCTTCATTCGTACCATTTAAAGTCGTTTTGACGCGAACACGTAGCAATTCTTACAAATTAAAAAAATTAACCTAATTAAACCTTTTTTACAAGTTCACTTAAAATGCAATGCAATCGTATATCTGAGTTTCAAGCGCAATTGAGATAGCGCTAAAAAATGTAAATAAATTTCATTACTTCCTTTACGTTAACTAGCATAATGCGCGCGGTTGACGTCGCAAGCGAAAAACTGCTCACGCAAAATCCGATGCTCTTTAATTTTACGGAAAATAACTTAATCATACAATTTAGAAACTGAAATAAAGCAATTATGGATTCAGCGATTCATCGAATAAAAAGAGTTAAATTTACATCTTGTCTTTATAAACGGAGAATCAGAATCTCATTCTGCAATTATTACATCTATTATAATCTTAAGATTTTCCGCATGAGACCGTGAAAACGTATGACGCAAGCCTTTCTGTGTCTCTCGATTCGAAAATTCCGATTGCATCCATCATTCCGCGGTACGGAATTTCATTTGGACGAAGATTAAAGCACCTCGCAAGTCTCGAGTTTAACCGCCGCTATATGCTCTTTCTTCCTTGCGATAGCGGAAAAAAATTGACCCCGAGGAAATGCCTAGAGAACGTAGATGCATAAATTACATTGCATTAGCCTCAGTGTAAATAAACAAAGCGAACCTTGTATTAGATGGTGTTTAATTACTGAAAATTATCATGAACGTAATACAGGAGTAGGCCCTATAATAACAGTGCAGGAAAAGCAAAGTGGCACAAGGACGACATAGCGGCATCGATACACGGCTACCGGCAATCTATTCCTTATGACAACGCTACCGAGACAGAATTCAATGACGAGGGAAGCACGATGTGTGCCATAGAGTGCAAAAATGCCGTCACAGCCGAACGGTACAATCAGTCATTTTCGGAGGAATTTCCGAGGGCAAAAAATTGATCGATTAATCGGCAGGTTTGGGCAACGATCGGCCGCAAGGCATTACGGGCACAAGCGTAACGATACGCCTTCTTTCGAGTAATGAATATGCGAATGGCGCTCGGATCATAAACGAACGATCGGTAGTTGGGTTATAATTAGACGCCGGCCACCTACATAATGGACATTTATGTCAGGTCTGCCAGTTTCATAAATTAGTCTAATCGACAGATCCCCCCGCGGCGCGCACGAGCCAGGTGTGCGCGGAATAGATCGCGGGGCCCTGGGAGAGGTTTTGCTCTTGGGCCGCGCTCGGCCACAGCGCCCGGTGCGAATTTGAGGAAATATACGCGCGCGGCCGCTGAGCACCGGCGAGGGCCTCCAGCGCCGCAAATTGCCGCCAGAAATAGCCCTGGAAATAAGGCACAGGCCGGGGCGGGGAGGGCCGGCAAAAAAAGGGCCCCGCGCCGCCCGAGGGGCCGCGGTCCAAAGGGAGGAAAAAGGCCCGCGGCTCCTCGGAACGCGGAGGCGAAGGAAAAAAGGAGGCGGAAAAAAAAAGAAAAAAATAATCGAGGAGCGATGCCGATCTCCGGGAGAGGAGCCTCTCCCGCGGCAGATAAAATCGGGCGAGCGCGCACAAAGCCGTATAGGAGAAGGGGGGCGGCGGCCTGTCCGCGCGTCCGGGTTCGCGTCGTCCGCGCGGCTCACGCGGAAACCGCCGCTTTCCCGGAGACTTTGTAATCGCCCCGCGGCGGTCGCGGCGGCGTCTAGGCTCGGCTTTGCGTCAGCGCCGTTTCGGCGTACCGCTCGCACTTTCCGCGGACCCGACGGCTCTGTGACGCGCTACATCCGCGGCCGCTTGTTTGTTTTCATTTGCCGGCAGCCGCGCGGCCGTGTGTATCGGCCGATCTGATCTAATATCCGGCATTGAAGTCACTCTCTCTCGGCCTGCCCCGCGGCCGTCGATGTCTCTCGGCGCGCAACGAGAGAGAGAGTGACGCGGGAGGTGCGCGAGAGACCGGCGTCGCGAGCGACATGCGCGTATTTCGCGTTGGCCTCGCGTCGCGCCCGCTTAAATCACTGCGAGCCCGCGCGCGACGCCCAATATAGGCCTGTGCTACAACGTGTAATCGGCAGTCGGCATCGGAGGCTGAGTGCACGCCGGGCCTAATTGATGATGTGGCAGAATCGCTAATCGCGCGGAATTCTCCTTTTGTTGCTCGCTCGCAATTATTATAATGTGTCGCGTTTTAACTAATTTTTATCGGCAAAGGTGGGTAATGGTGCCGAGAAAAAAGGCCCTTTCGCAATGCACTTTGGAAAACAATTTGCCAGGGGGCAAAAAGTTCAAACGAGTCTTATAACCTTAACTCATTGTGCTGCAGATTCAATTAGCTTAATGGTTTAATATTCTTAATCATATATCCTTGTTTTTATTGCTTATTCTACCGGTGCGTGACAGAAAAAAATCCGCGCTCACGAGATTTGGAGAAGGAGCGATAAAATCTTTTGATTCAAACCATATATTTCGAAGCGTAAAAAAGTTACGCGCAAAGGATAATATCTGTAGGAAAAAATAACAGGATTGTGCGTAACTGTACTTGAACAAAAAAGTCATTTACCCGCGTATTCAAAATGCCTACATTAACAGAGCCCGTGCGTAAATGTGACTCGATTCGTTGTTATGCTCCAATCGCCTTGGTCTGCGGCACTTTTCCGTAAAAGGTGCAATAAAGAGTGTGGATAGATGTAAAGCTTGACGCACCGAGTTACCTTTATCCTTAAACTGTACATCATGCATTAGCGCGTACATGCTTTAAACATACCGTTGTAAATAAAAAAGTAATCTAAATTATAAATCGTTTAGAGTTTGCTTTTTTTACACTGAAAAGAAACCTCCCATTCTACCGGCAGAGTGTAAGAAGTTGTAAATGAATCCATTATAATAGTTATAAGCCTTGTGGAAATTTGTTAAGTACATTTAATGGACAAGCCATTTTATAATTACAGCGGCGGTATATTGAAATGTGTTGTCTGGCCGTAGCCAGGCCACACCTACTTACACACGTCGGCCTAGCCGCACGTGAGCTACAGTCGGCATTATTCGTAGCTCGCCGCGCATCCCGCGTGCACTAAGGATGCAGTGATTTTCTTTTAATAATCCCAAGTCTTATTGTACGCGGAATGACGCGGTATGACGTCAGAGCAGGCTTATCCTTTTATCGGCGAGCGCGGGGCCGCCAATAAAGCGCCGCGAGAGAAAGAAGGCGAGGCGCGCGCGCGCGCGCGTGCCTGCGTCACGCTGCGGCGGCGTGCCCCGCGGGCACCAATTCGGTCGATTAGCCGCGCGCGCAAAAAAAAAAGAAGGAAAGGAAGAAAAAGGGGAAGCTGCCGCGCGTCAGCGGGGGCTCGCTAACGGATCCCCCGGTTGACAGCGCCGCCCGGCTTTCGGCGGCCTCGCGCGCCCCCGGGGGAAAAAAAAAAGGAAGCGCAAGGGGAAGGGAGGAGAGGGGCCCCGGCGTAACCGGCGAGGCGCGCGCGTTACACGAGCACCGATCCCTTTCGGCCTTGCTCGACATCGGAAACGAGCCGCTCGCTGACGCAGGAGGAAGCCCAGCGGCCTTGGACCGCCGGCCGAATGTAATCCCCCGGCGAGACGCCGGCCTGCCGTCGCTTTGTCCGGGGGATTTTTGCTCGTTAGGCCGGCGGGCCCCGGGCGGCCTCGCCTTGGGCGGCGCGAGCGCGTCACCGCCGCCGCCCCGAGGCCTCGGCGCCGCGGCCTAGGAGCAACGGTTTCTCGCGCGGCCGACGACGCCGTCTAACGCGGATATGCGCGGCCTCGGGGGGAGACACACCGCAATCGCCCGCGGCCTCCGGGGCCCGCGTAAACAAGCGCGCCGCTAGGCCAAGCCGATCGTCCTTCAACCCGGCGCCCGATCCCGATCGCCGATATACGCGGGCAGGCCGCCCGGGCCCCGACGCCGCGCCCGGTAAACAAGCCGATCGCCGATTTACTCGGGCGCCCGCGGCTTCCGTTACTGCCCGCGGACACGAGTCCCCCGTCGGCGCCAAGACGCCCGGGAAAAAAACCGCAAGCCGCCGCCGCCGCCGCCGGGGGCAAACTGGTTCTCCGGGGGAAGGGCCGCGAGCCGAGCGCCCAAATAACATAATCGCCCGGAATGCCATAACGCCAGGTGCGCTTAGTGCGCGCGCGTGCGCCGCACGTGTGCCAGCTCGGCTTAGCGCCGCGGAGAGGAGCGCCCGCCTTTTTTTTTTCCCCCTCGCTCTATCGCGCGCCGCCCGGCTGAATCGGGAGCGAATGTATTCCCCGCCCCCTGCAAACGAGAGGTAATCGGGCTCGTCGGACGACATAACGAGTGCCAGGAAGGAGCGCCTGTCTTCCCCTTTTTCACGCTCCGCGGGCTAGAAGGATTGCCGCTGCCCGCGCGGACACGTGTTCTCTTCTCATTAGGCTCGGCGCGCGGCGTCCGTCAGCGGAAGCGCCGGCTCGTCTCCGGGAATCTCCCGCGGCCCTCTGTGTATATATGGCGAAAATCGCGCGGCTAGCTCGATCCTCGAGCTCGGAAAGGACAAGGTGTCACTCGAGCGCGGCGGCCTGGCTCTCGGCGTTGCCACATCTGGGCCGGCGGCGGCGGCGGCGTCGCACCTGCGGCTCAGGATCAATGTCGGGGGCGGCACGCGGAGGCGGCGAGCCGGGCGCTCCGGGGGGAGCGCGGATTTCGCAATGGGCGCGCGCCGACTAAAAATAATATGCCTCTTTCCACCGCGAGACAAAAGAAGACCGGCGCGCAGTGAGGTCATTAGCAGACGCCGCGGGTGCGGATGAAAACCGCGCGGTCGTGCAGTGCACAATGTGTGCCGCGGCGGCCAAAGCGCCACGGGTGTGGTAGCCTGCGCAACAATGAAGCTGCGAATGGGCCGAGTGGCAGTAATGGCTCCGAGCCGAACGCGAGGCATCCGCCCAATGACTAAAGGATATTAACGGCAGCGGAGAAAAAAAAAAAAGGAAAATTGGACGGAAAAAAATGGCACGAGCCGATGCTCAACAATTCTAGCGCGTCACGAGCGCCACAATCTAACAAAAGCCGCGCGTTGATGTATTTGCAGAAATGTTAGAGCCTCCGTTGGCTCGATGCTTTGTTGCGCCTTGATTCGCATCGCAAAGATTCCCCCGGCGTCTCCTGCGCTTTCGAAACTATATATCTCAGGGAGCAGAGCCCAGATAAAGCATCTATCTGCATTCTGATGCCATCCCAGTATGCCGACAAATTTATCAATCGCTACGTCTGGAAGAGCCCCGAGCTCTCTTTGTATAGGATGGCCAATTTTATTAGTTGGGCGACAGGGAGAAAATTGAATGCGACTAAAAATACCAGGAAAGTACCTGCTTCCTTCAGATAACACTCGTAAGTAGTGCTGCTCGTCCAAATAGAGAGTGTATTTATAATACCGAGCAGCAAACGAGCCGTTGATTGTATCGTCTACTTGAAATTGAAGAATATACGGCAAGACTTTGCCGCTTGCGGAAAAGCAACGCGGGTTTGAACACGTCGGCGAATCGGTTTAACGGCATCGGCAAAATTTCACCATTCGATCTAGGAAGTATTGCGCAGTGCCGAAGGTCAACCGTCGAAGCTACGGACGCACGTACGATCGCTTGTACGTACATCCTTTCATGAAGAGCAGACTTTCGTCTAATGCTTTCGATTCAAATCCTCTATATCAAATCTTAACATCATCTCCACTCTAATAATTGAGATTCGTCTAGTTTGCCTACACCGGTACCTTTGCTTGATTGATACAAAAAAGTTGTGAACACGAAGAACACGAGAGACCTGCGCTAATATTGACTTTGATGAAGCTTTTACATAAAGTGTATTTAATATCTAGTTTAATCGATATATGTATTTTGTTACTGCCTACTGATGATGCAGAGACACCTACTCGTGGAAAACCTCTTCCACGAGGCAGTTACCATAAATGCTATAAGAGTGCGGTAGAGATGATTTTTTTTAATACACGAGCAAGATGCGGGTTTGCTTCTAAGGAGAAAAACAAATACACGATGGGATTACCCACGTGTCAAAAGGCTCTCAATAATAAAATAAGAGTAACTTAAGGATCTGTCTCTTATATTTCAATATGAAAATAGAGGTGATTTATCAGATTGCAAATACTTTTTTGAGATTAGTCAAATCTATAAATAGTACAACTACATATTTTTTATTCCCTACAGCTCGAAAAAAACTTTGGTAATTGAAAAGTCTACTATGTGATAAAGTAGGTTCAGTTTTTTTCTCAAATTATTACGTTCACGAAATAATAAGAGCAAAAATAGAAATAAAAAAAAAGTGTTTGCTTAGATTTTCTCGAGAATATTTGAAGACATTCTTCGAATATGAGTTATTTTTTAACAACACTACAGAGGTATTATTAGTTTACAATTAACATTCTACCTCACTTGCCAATTACTTTTTAATTAATTGAATTAAGAAATAATTATTGACATAGAAATAATAAATCAATGAGGTCAAATAAAATATATATTCGACTTTTTTACTTTCATAAATCAGAAAAATTACTCGAGTACAATTGATTTTACACTTAGATCACCTTTAAACTTTTAAATTGTAAAAAGTCCAAGCAGTAAATTTATAATGTCATGACGCTCATTTAATTGTAAACTCGTTGTTGGTAATTCCATTGATCATTAGTTGATGAGTCTGATATAAAATTGATAAAACTGACTAAATAAAGGCATTGAATAAAATTGTTGAAGCTACATCATTAGTTTCAGTATTTTTATTGAATTTATAATAATTATTCATAATCGACTTCAATTTTTCAAACTATTTAAGTTATTTCATAATGAAAAATTTCAAGTTTTGAAAAACACGTGTTTTTAATGTAGATATACCAATATCTTAGAAATTATAAACCGATGTTACGGCAGTAAAATTTCAAAATCTACAATTCCTTAATTAATTAAGCAGGCATTTTTATTGCTTTAATCGCGTAAAAAGGATGACAGCTGCAGTTTATCATAAAAAATCATTTAACATCTGTTGTAAACAATGACATTACATTTTCCAGCATGGGAATTGTTTAGCGCATATATAAATTTTACCATATTTTGTGGAGAAAATTTTGTAAAATGTGGTTCATTGGTGTTACATAAAAGCATTACATTATAAAACATCGTATATACTGATTGCAAACAAAATGATTTATGTAATATACATTAAATACTCAACATAAGCGCTGTAGAAAAAGTGCATTGATAGCATACTTTTAAAAGTATTATTTAATGCTAAAGTCAATACAATATAAGGAATGAATTTGTTTATTTGTATAACTGATTAAAAAAAAATGTATTCTCTAAGTATGTGGAGATGATCGTTGAATCTATGGTAAATTTATACGATACCACGTGGAAGATATCATAGAGCCTAGTAACAGCCATTGTTATGCGGAAGAAAAGTACTTTCAAAATGTATGATTTAGCAGAATCAGGACAGAAACCATTTTTCTTAAACAAGTTAGCTTTGATTCTTCCTCTTCAGCATACAAAAACATCAATTCCGTTACGACATACGCTGAACTGGCCGAATTTTTCGGCTCTATAGAATTCCGAAGACATTACCTAAATAACCGGCGTTTACTATGTAATGTGTATGATATAATATATTTATGAATGACCAACTTAAAATCGTTGTAAGAGCGCAGAATAATGAGTAAAAATACAAGAGAAAAACTGTAAATACATCGATCAAAATGAATGGCATTTTAACGTAAAAATGAGTTTTATAACAGTTGAATTTTGAATCAAATATTATTTAATAAAGACAATGTTTAAATTTGCTGTATCACACAATTGCTTAAGAATCGAATGCTATCATAAGCCATCATTTGTATTTTCGAAAGCTTTCTCTGCGCGCATTTCAGTTTATGTGAACAGTGCTCGCGAAGCGATCACACTGAATTTCGTTTAAGCAGTAATACTTTTATTAAATTTATAATTAAGGCGGTAAGAGACGTATTATGTATGCACGAAATGAAAGTCGGCTATTAGTAATATACAAGAGTTTTGAAACATAGTGTGACACTTGACACCTGATCGCTAGATTTGATGTAAAAGCCAAATTGGTTTTCTCCGCAAATGATCGCCTGAAAAATTTAATCGCCTGCGGGTTACACGAATGAATTATTAACGCTATACAGTGTAGAAGGAAATGCAAATTGATTTTTACTTTAATCATCTTCGGATTGGCTATATAATAAAATCTGAGAATGGGTCATTATTTATAAACAGCTGATTCGGGGAGATTCAGTTGCAAAAAAAGAGTTTGTAGGCAGACAAACGAAAATCACGTTCGGCGAGGTTAGTACGGACTATTGAGCATAAATGATGTCCCGCGTTGATATAAACAATCGAGGATGCGCGAGGTTTTTTCAATTGTAAAAAGTGGCAGTATTAAAACAATCATCAAAACAACATCTTCATAAAGTAGGATGCATCGTTCAAATAGGAAGTCAAAATAACAGTTAATGTCAGTGCGAGTAATTAGAATTATCAGTCGTAAAAAAAAAGGGGGGAATGATTATTATTGCGCGGGATAGCTCGACTCTTGCCTCGGAGAGCATATGAAAAAAAATACAAATATTGGAATACACTTGGGCGGCGTGTAAACATTGATTCCGTGAAATTTGTGCAATTAAATGCATTCCGCGTGAACTGACGTAAAGATTTTTTTTTATTATTTTGAAATTGTCCGAAGTAATTCTCATCGCCTTCGATGCTGGTTTATGACAGGCCGAGCGCGCGTTTAGCAACAACTCATCGCTGCGGGCGGCAGAGGCGACTCCGCTCCGCTCCTTTTGTTCTCCTCCCCCCGGCGAAAAGTCCCCGGGCCCCTTGGGCTCCTTCCGCGAACTGGAGCACCGGGGAAAGACGCGGAGGCTGGGCCCTGCCCGCGTGGGCGTGGGCCCGGTCCCGTTGGCCGGGAGGCCGCCGGCGTACGCGCGGACCGACGGGGCGGGCCGACGGGGGCGCCGGGCCCGGCGGGAGCGGCGCGCGCGTAGGCGCAGGAGCCGCGGCGGCGGCTGCGGCTGCGGCGGCGGCGGCACCAGCACGCGCTCGGCCCGCGCGAGTGGGAGAGCCGAGGGTATAAAAGCCTATCGGCGCCCGGCGCTGGAGCCAGTTAGTCAGACGCGCCGGCTCTAGTGCCTGGGACATACCTCTGAGCGCGCGCGCCCGAACGCACCGTCGGTGTGTGCACCCACGAGAGACACACGCACGGACGGAGACGTACGGCAGGAGGTCGTCGCGCCCCTCGGCCACTTTCTCCGCACCGGGCCCTAGGCTCCCCTGCCCCTGTCTGCTGGAAAAGCCCCGCCAAGGACGCCAAGGGCCGTTGTGTAACCTGATGGTGCAATCGAGATTCCCGGGCGTGTCCCCGGGCAAGGGGCCCGTCGTCGGCGAGGAGGAGCCTTGGTTCGAGCACCGCCGCGAGGAGGCCGGCATGAACGTAAGTTCGACCGGGACGCGCGACGGCCCTCGTTACGCCCGGGGAATCCCGGAGGAATTCGGAGGCCGCTTCTGCCTTCTGTTTCGTTTTTTTTTTTTTTTCATTTTTTTTTTTCATTTTTTTTTCTTCCCGCCCGTCTCCTTTCTTCGAGCTGCCGGCAATTTGGCTGTCGGCGCTTTATAGGCGCCGTTGAATAACCATTACTTCATGCGAGCGCCCGGTGACAGACTGGGCCGGCTGGTTTATCGCCGCGGGCGCCGCGGGGGCAGAGTCGTCCGATTATTGTAACCGGCGCGGCGATAATTCAACGGGCCTCGCCGGGTGACATAATAAAAAGCGCGCCCGGGCGCTCAACCGGCGAACGAAAAAAATCCCCTCGGCCGCGGCGTTACGTGCACGCAATGAGCCATTTATGGGTAAGATCGCTCGCGGAGATACACATATGCCCCCGCGGCCGATGGAATATTCATGCGCGGGCCTGCCCTCCCCCCTCGCGCCTCCTTTCCTTTTCTCCTCGGGCGCGCACCTCGAGTGCACTCCTCGAGGTGGACTCCGGGCGTCGGCGGCTGACCGCCCGGGGGACATAACGCGCCCGACGAAAGGGAAAAGTCAAGTAATCGCCGAGGAGCCAGTCATCTCGAGGCTCCCAGCCAGTTGGCAGACGGATTTTTTTTTTCTCTCCCGCCGGATTAATTGCCGGTAATTAACTGCCGGGAGGGTTATGACGCGCGAGCGCACCCGCGGGCGTCAATCGCCAAGCATCCAGTTGGATTCGGACGCCGCGGGGAAAACCCGCCACCGGGTAGACCGAGGCCTCTGCGCTTATGTCACCCTGGGACCGGCGCCCGGGCTCGCGCTGCAGCACCCGGGGGGGGCGTCTCGTCCCGCATTCCAGCGGTTGCGAGACGACCCGCGGCGGGCTATGCCAAGGCTGGCAATTAGCGGTGGGGCCGCGGGCTAATGGTGGGCCCCATTTGTCGCCCGGGCTCTCCGGGGCATCATCCCGGCTAAAAATACACCGCTTCCGGCGCGCGAGCGTTACGTCGGCGAGTCGGAAGCTTGCGAAAGGACGCCTCTTCTCCCCGGCGGAGACTTTCACCGGGGGGCTGCGGCGGCGGCGGCGTCGGGCGCGCATCCCCGAGGCGCGCCGGCGAGAACCCGTTTTTTTTTTTTTTTCTCTCTCTCTCCCCCGTCTCCCCGGGGAATCCCGACGGCGGCCGGCGGCGGCTGCAGGCGGCTCTCTAGCCTCATGAATAACCGATACGTGTGGCGCGGTTCAACGCTCGGGGCGTCTCGCGGGCTGCGAAGGGCTAGGTCGCAGCTCGTAAAAATGCGCAACGGCATCCAGCCGCGGCGGGGCTCTCGGCCGGGCTGTTTTCGCCGAGCGGCCAAGAATGCCGCTCGCGCCTACAAACTCGTTCCGAGGCGCGCGCGAGCGAGCGCAAACTCGTTCCCCGCGCTCGCTCTGCCGCCCCGGGGATCCTCAAAAAAGCGAGATTAATTGTTGAAAAATTGAGCCTCCTCCTCGGGAATTCCTCAGGCGGGCCTCCGCCGGGCCTCTCGCAATCACGGCCGGTTATCAGCGCGCGGGCCGCCGGGCCGCTACCGAGGATTATTATTGGACCGAGTGCCGCCGGCGCCAGCGGGTCGCTTATGTAAATCCCCGCTCGGCCCCGAGTCTCGCCCGGCCGCCGGCCCATCAAAACACTTTCAGCTGTCGATCTTACATTGCACCGCGCCCGGCACACCTGCCGCGGGCCCGCGCGCTTTTTAAGCGCCGCCGGCCCGCGTGGACGCTAAAGAGTTGAAAAGCCTCCGCGATATCGTGCGTTTATTTTTTCTTTTTTTTTTTTTTTAAGTTAAAAAAAACCTCCCGCCTGAACGGCAAAGTTCGTTTTATGACCATATTGTTTTTTCTCCCTACTTCATAAAACAAAGTATGCCCGTAATGAAGATAAGAAAAAAAAAGGATAAAGCACACGGCCGCGCGCTTAATACGTGGACGTGTGGGCATGCAGGGGGAGGGGCAGGGGACCCGGCGTTGCAGTCGCCGCAGCCGTTGCCACGAGATTACGGCGCTCCCGGCGCGCTATACACCCGCAGTTAAGCGCCCATAAGAATGTACAAGAATGGACTCGGCCGCGCGCTTTTCTATATTTACAGCTTGTAATGATGTTCTCGCGTGCGCGATTCCCCCGTCGCTTGCAACACATTACGTATATATCCTCCTCGATAATCGGCCCGTCCGTCGGCGCGCCTCCGCCGCGGACTATCGCCCCGCCAAGGAGGTTCAACGGCGCCCCGAGTAACGTTGCGTACGCGGTGCGTGTAATGCGCGCGTGTTCCGCTCGCGGCGCGCGCGCAATTTTTTCCCATAAGCCGCGCGGCCCAAGACGGATTTTCCTCTCCGAGCTCCGCCTGTTCGCACGCGGCTCGCCTCTGCTGGTCCCGGTGTTTATCCAGCGGCCGGAGGTGCCAACGCCGCGACGAGCCGGCGGGCCGCTCGCCCCGAACCCGGGAAAATCGGCCGCGGAAAAACGGTAACGAGCGCGCAATCTTTGGCAATCGTTTTTCTTTTTGCACAAGCTTTCGGAAAAGCCGTCTGCGCAACCGGCGCGTATCACATATGGATGAGGCGGAGTTGCGGGGCCCGGCCCGAGGAGCAAGAGAAAATCACCGTAAACAGCGGGGAAAAGGAGCCGATCATTAGGATTGCTCCCCTCCACCGGCGCGCGCGAAGAATGCAAATGCGCGCGGCGAGCAGGAGGGAGGGGCGGGCGACAAAAAAAAAAAAAAGGCGCCCGCGGGAACGGCGCGCCCGGCCGAGGCGATAAGGCGCGACACTGAATTCTTTTGGGCGGGCGCGCGCGCGCCGGCGCCCGGGGCCCCATTAATCTACGGCGAATGCTAATCCGGCCGCCGCGTTACGACCTAGAGAAGGTCCCCCGATGGCCCCTCGACGTTCGGTTACACGCCGAGAATTCCCCAGCGGCGCCGCGGCGTCACGCAATGACGGGCGAGTTGGAAAAAAAAAAAAAAAGAAAAAGGAGGGAAAAAAAAAAAGGAAAAACGTGGCGGCCGCCGCCGAAGCCGCGGACAAAGTAACGAAAAAGTCCCACGTGCACCGGCCGCGCCGCTCGCGGTCAGCTGCTTTACGAGGCATAATTCCTTCGGGCCGCTCGCCGGGTAAACAAAAATTAATTATCGCGAGTGAATGACTTTAACGGTGTTGTCCCGGCCCGGAGATCCCCATTTTTGCATTTAATTTTCGTAAATTCCACCGGCCGAGGAGCCGGCCGATGATAATATAACTCGCTCGCGGTCCGGTACGCCGGCGGATAATAAAGCGATAGAAGCGGCTTTTAAATATCCCTGAAATTAATTGAGCGCGTTGAATTTATCCCATCGATAATTGCCCTCGACTTTTTCAGGCCTTTCGAGATTATAATATCGGGAACATTTTTCACGATTTTTATTAAACAAATTACATTCGTTATATAAAATGATAAAGAAAATATTGAGCTCGATATGTTAATCCATTTTTTCCGGCCCTCGATCTGCAGGAATAAAAATGTGGAACACACGCTTGTTGGCGCATTAAGAAAATCCTACGGCGCGCGCTAAACCGCATAACGAGATAGGCATATAATAAGGCAGGGCAGCTAATTGCGCTCGCGCGTCGTATAACCGATCTCGATTGAAAGCGCAGCTTACGAGAACGACAAGTTTATTATCCAATTGTTTTGGTAACCGGCAGCTCGAGGAACGGGTGAGCAAAAAAAGACTCGCAGGTAAGGTCGCCAAGATTAATTGAGCGGAGACAACTGCGAGAAAACGAACTTGTTCCGCTGGTCCGCGCGCAGCCGGCTCGGCCATTACCTCGGCCATTAGCATTGATCCTCGAGGAGGCCCGAGTGACGCAACGGGTGTCGCCGGCAATTATCGGCCTCAGACCTCGGCCGCCTCCTCCGATCCCCCCGGCCGCGCGGCCAAATTTTCGCGCGCGGCCCCGCTGCTCGGCGATTGGCCAACGCGTGCACGCGGCTGCGCGAAAAGCCGAGATGGAAAAAAAAAAGGAAAAAAGAAAAAAAAAAAAAAAAGAGGCCAGCAGGCGGCGCGCGCGCACGCGCGCCCGTTAAAATTATTTGATAACCAGTCGCGAGGTTGCGCTCGCGGGGAGAGAACGTGCGCAGCCGCAGCCGCAGCCGCCGGGGGATTGTGCGAGGCGCTGGCGAGCGCCTAGGCAAACAAAAGTTGCCGCGCGAGAGGCCGGCGACAAAGGCCGCCGCGGCGCAGCCGCCACAAAGGAGTAAAAGTCCTAACGCGAGCGTTCCTCCGTTGCAGAGCCTAGCGGCCGTCGGCGAGCGCCTCGGCGACATGGGCGACCTGCCGCGCAACCCGACCTCCTGGCACATACCCCGGCCGTCCCTCGTCAGCTGGGCCGAGCGCGCCGCCGAGCGCACCGAGAGGCAGAGCAGCGCCAGCGAGAACGGCACCTGGAAGCACCACGCCGACTCGCCCTCGAGGGGCTCCAGGTCCTCCCAGGGCTCGACGGCCAGCACCCACGTGAGTAGACGACCGCGGGCCGAGGCGCCCGCCCCCGCCCCGGGACAACAGCCTCACCCTCGTGTCTTCTCTCTCTGTCGACTAGAGCGCCGCCTCGGGGACGCTCCTCCTGACCGCGGCCAACCTGGCCAACCTGGCGGCCCTCCACCCGCCCCGGGTCACGGCCCCCAAGCAGATGGACACGGCCTCCGTGGCGAGCAGCACCCACTTCACGGTGGTCAACGGCCTCGGCAGACCGAGCAACGCCTGCCAAAAGTCCTGGTGCGCCAGGAACCAGCTGACCGTCCTCGTCTGCACCATGAGCTTCCTCTTCCTCGTGGGCCTCCTCGCCGGCGTCCTCTACATCGAGAGTAAGTCCCCCCGCGAGCTTTCAACCACCACCTGCCCGCGCCTGCCCACTGGAATTCCGCTTGCGACGCGGGCACGAATCAACGCTCCCTCTCTCTCAAGTTTAGAATCCTCATTCAAGGTTACCATTTCACAATATCGCCTCGCGCCGCGATTCGCTTTATTTTAGAATGGAAACGCACCGATCCCGCCGCGGTCACCTCGGCTTTTCTACTCCAGCCTTTGTCCCGCGTTCCCAATGCACTCGCCCCGCGAGTCCTCTTATTCCAAAAGCCGCTCTTTCGCCCGCGCCTTTACTAATCGCGCCCTCTTGCTTCTTCCACAGTGAGGGCCCGAGGCAGATACAACTAGGACCCGCTGGATGCCAGGATAAAGCGACGGACCTCTTGCCAACCGATACATCGATGCAACCTGCATCGCAGCCGTGTATTATGCAGTTGGGAGGGGGAACGCCGCGAGGATGCTCGGGAGCCCATTTCGGACCTCCATCCGCCGAAACCGACAGCTTCTACTGCGCGATATTTACTCTTGCCAATTATTGCTATTAGACTCTAAGCTGTATTGTGCAATAATTAGCGCGCGTGGTACGCAAGTTGAATTATTACATTTTACGTAATGGGGGCGCTGCGGGCGCTTCTTTAGGCATTCTAATTTAATAGGCGATATTCCAATTTGACTAAAATGCCATAACGGATCACTGCTCTCTGATCGACATTTATGTGCGAATTATACTTTACTTGTAATGTAAGGTTTATATAGCCACGCTAAATTCATTCAATGATATACCTATGTACTATTTCCTGTCTATTTTTCATTGGGCCCGAGCGCTCGATTGAGCTATTAGCAAATATTCAGTATACGTAGATAAGAAAAACAAAGCAGCATACACAAACTTGATTGAGCACACTCTAGACGTTTTTGTACCACTTTAGTTCTTATGGTATTTTTAAAAATTGTAGAACTTTTAATTAACATTATTCTTTACTAACAGTATCAAAAATTTATCTGTGAAAAAGTTTCCATTAGACTTCAACGAAATTGAAGCATGGAATCAAAAACGATAAGTAACTAATCGTTATAAAACTCGAAGTCTGTGATATTATTATGTATTAATTAATTAAAGTCAACAAAAAATTCACATTGAATTCTACATTGTACTTTACTTTCATTACTATCAATGGATATAAAACATTTGTATTCATTATTATTATCCCTACCTATTTGAATAATTGTATATTAAATATAATAGTAGAACATTTTAGACTGAACAAAAAAATTATTCAATATGCATATAATAGATATTATTAAGAAGCAAAAATTTTAATAATTTTAAGTAAGTATAACAAAATAGAGCGTGTAAGGCTAAAAACGCAACGTTTTAGAATAATTTACTATTACATAGCGTCTTTAAATGATTCAAATTATTTTTTGTAGCAAAATTGGTGGTAAGAGTATTTTAATTTTAAACATTCAATTAATATCTGAAAAGTTCTTGTATTTGTAAAAAAGTAAAAGAATTATAAGATTAAATAAAATTCTACTTGGTAAATTATATATAAAAATTCAACCATTTGTTTACAATATTAAAAAATAAATTAAATATTTGAAATAAAAGAATAGTTCTTATTTTTTAAATTAATTTAACGAAAAACAAAATTATAGGTACAAACAATCATTCTTAAAGTAAAAGATGAAATGTAATTTATCTTCTTCGTAAAACTAATGCAAAGAAAACAAAAGAATCAGGAGCATCTTGCAGAATTGTTTATCAACTAGTTGAGCTATTACATTACTGCATTAGAATTTTTGGGATCAGTATAAACGTAAACTTCAGAAAATCAAAAATTAATTCATGATAAGCCGTAAAAAGTATTATTATAGCGCCACCTGTCGTATCTTTTGCTTAATGATGCTGATTGCCGGTAAAATAGGATATCGGATAAGTCGTTATTACAAGTATCGTACCCGTACAATCTACGGTATATATTAAAATTAATACTATTCACAATACTTAATTGTTTTCATAACATTGTTTAAAAATGGCTCTTTTTATAACAAAATATGTTTATCAAGTATGATTTGATAATCACTAAATGAGTAACAAAAACATAAGACATAATGACATCATTTGATAGAATGATTTAAATTATCACAGAAGGGACTGATATTAATATTGTAGATTTTAATTTGTTAAGACAAAGCAACTGTATTACATATGTTAATTGTGTAAAATTGAATATGAAAAATTACAAACTGCAATTGCTGATATATACATGTAATGCATAAGATAATTTCTGAATATAAACTGAATATATAATAAAACTTTAACTTCTTCATACTGCAGTTTCAGACCTTATGCATTAAATTTATAAATTAAACACATAAGTTTTATTATCTTACAGTACAAAAATAAAAAAATATCTCTCAATATTGCTGTATACAGCATCATTATAATGTAGCTTATAAGAAAATATTATTATTTAATTTAATTCAGTAATAAGGTCATGTATTGCTTACATTAAAATATAAGCATTCAGAAATATCTACTATTTTATAAAAAAAACTAAATTTATTCTGGCTATAACATTTGAAAACTGATATAAAAAAAGGTTTAATCTGCAAATAAATGTACCTTTCAACAAATATTTTAGTCAACTAAAATTTATCAAGAATAATAAAAATAATAATGTTGATATCAAAGTATTCTTTTTAGAAATTTGTTTTTGTTTTTTATAATGATCAATAAAGAACTTTCAAATGATGATCAAGCACTACTTATAAAACAAAATACATAAAAATTCAATATCTACTGACCTCAATATCTTGGAGCGTTTGGACCCATCTATAATTTGGCAAGTCGGCACCATTTCCAATATTAGGTTTCAGTTTATCTTTTTCAGTTTCATCATCTTCATTTTCCATTTTCAAATCTTCTTTACTGTTTGGCTGGCTATCGCTAGGTTCAGCAGCATTGCTGCTTTCTTGTGTGACTTTCTAATATTTTGAATAAATATTTTATTAAAAGATAAGTTTTATAAAGGAACTAAAATATCGTAATTTCAAACTTCATTACCTTACTATCCAATTCCTTTTGAAGCTTAGTAGCTTGCTCTTCTGTCAATTCAACAATTTTAGAATCATTATCAGTCAATTTCTGTTGAGCTTCTTCTTCCATTTTTAATTTCTTTTCAAGTTTATCTTTTTTTCTTTTGTCCTGTTCAGCCTTTTCAGCCTTTAGTTTTTCTACTCTTTCAAGAGCTGTACCTTCATATTTTTTGAATGTGTTCATAACAAGCTATTTAAACAGTTAATTAGAATTGCAAAATATATTATTTTAACGTGAATTTATAAGTCATTTTTAAAAAAATCAACTACCTTCTTTGCAGCTCCTTCTGCACCTCCAGTGAAAAAATCTGTTTTTCTTGCTAGAAAACTGAATATTGTTTCAAGAAGCTGGAAAAATATTAAATAAAAAACGTTTATTATTAACTAATTTAAGAACTAACCTAAAAACTAGACCGGTAATGTTTAAATAGAGTAACTTACTTCTTTAACGCCGCCTTCGTGTTGTTGTGCCATAGACATCAATATGCCATCGAATTTTTCCTCGTCTTTGGTCATTTTTGCAGAAAACTGTTTACAAAATCAATACTCTGTAACGTTGATTATGAGTTTTATTTTTTAAAACTTAACACCACATGGATTGTTTCATTTCTGGTTACCATCGTGCACCCACACTAAGAAACGACCAGTATAGTTGTAATCTTTAGGGATATTCCACAGTAGTTGCACTCTGCATTTTTACAAAAATATATCTATATATAGTATTAAGAATCTCTAGATTATCAGAGCCACCAACGTAAATATTATTTTTTAAAGATCGCAGTGGTGTATTAGATTATATATATCTAGTTTATAAAAGCATTCATAAATCAACTTAGGTTGGTACATTGCTATGAAAGCATTCCTACATTTTCTCACATGGCATAAGACTTTCAATACTCTGTATTGTAGAATTTTTAAAAGTTCTACATAATACAATTTAGGTTAAAATCTTTATACAATTTTCATTAAATAAAAATTTAATATAGATAATTTATTTTATCTATTCTTAATCAGTAATTTTTAAGCCTATAATTTAAATTATTTTGTAAGTATAACTATTCGTAACAAAATATTTGATTAGTTTTACGTAACCAAAGCATCCGAAGCCGATAATTGTTTTTTTTATGCCGGTGTAATTATTTTATTCTTTTTTAAGTTTTTCGCACTAAAACGTGCTTAATTTTTGAAACGTTAATGGATCTGTGTATGAATATTTTCTAATTATTGGAAAAAATAATATACAAATATTTGTACCAGTGACTGCCTCAATTTCTCACGTGTTTTTGTTCGCATTGTAGGAAGATCTTATTACATCAGATAATAGACACGATTTACTTATAGTATTTACTTTACCGAAAAAGCAATTTAATTCATTTAATATTTTATTCTTTATAATTAGAAAATAGGAATGGATGCCATAAATGCAGCTGGAGGCTTGACAGGTGCTCAGAAAGATGAGTTAATGGAGAAAGTAAAACAAGAAATAGCTTTAGCAAATTTTCAAGAATTACTTACGGTAAAATAAATTTTGATTTTCAAATCTCTTTGATATTATTTTGTTTATACTAAAAGTAATAATTTTATTTCATATTAATTTCAGAAAATAACAGAAAAATGTTTCAAACAGTGCGTTCAAAAACCTGGTACAAGTCTTGACAATTCAGAAACTGTAAGTAATTAATTTAAATTTGCTTAGATAATCGTTACTGTAGTTATAATAATATATTTTCAATTATTACAGAAATGTGTCGCAATGTGTATGGATCGATATATAGATTCATACAATGTAGTATCAAAAGCATATAGTAATCGGATACAAATGGAAAGAAACTAACAAAATATTAGACAAAAATTGTTTTTAGTGCTATGTTACATAATGTTGCATTTTATACTTACATTACAGATTGCAAAAATCACTTTGAAATTTATCTTTATCATAAGATAATTTTAATAGAAATTAAGAATAAAAATTAGTTTATAAATCTATAGACAATTAAAAAACTGACTTTACCATTATATTTTTATTGATTTACAGAAATAATGTAATGTATTTAAAAAAATTAAATTGTAGTCATAATCATCACCTTGTAAATAAACTATTTCTATTCTAATTGCATTTTTAGTCATATCCATGATTTATGAAAATTAAAATTAATAATAATTCCACAGATGCTAAAAGTAACTTTCATAGTTTAATTTATTAAATGTAAAATTTTTTTGCAAATAAATACAATCATCAAATATAAAATATTGTTAAATATAAAACTTTTATCATAAGGAAAACATGTTTGACATGTGGTTGACAATGAGTAAGGGTATCATAAACACATTATTATGATTGACTATATTAATAAGATTATTTTTAAATTAAAATTAAAGCACTAAAAAATGATGTACTCTATCTTCTATACAACATTGCATTTTCCACTCTTCTTTAATGAAGATTATAAATTTCTTAAGTACATAAATAAACATGAAAAGCGGTATTATCTTATTATTTCGATTTTTTTGCAGTACCAACATAGTTACAATTATGTTTATATCGAAGGCACGGTTTAGTTACTAATAAGTCATGGTAACCAATTACAGGTCACTTTAGTATATTTAAGAGCCATTGAATATTTATAATTAGTAAGTTACACAATGTACATTAAATTACAAAGCGTCAGAATTATTATAATCATAATTATTATAATAATTATTAAAATTATAATTAAACTTTATGTTTATACAGTGTGAGTGGAATGTATTTATTCCCTTTATACCATTCAGATTGTATGAAAACATTTACATACAATCTTCAATTTTTAAAACTACTTGTGTTTTGATTTTAAAAATCATGTATTGTAAAATAGGGCACTTATTATTGATTACATGTTCTTAATTAGGATTATCTTAGATTTGATAAAATAGATTTATCTGTATTTTCTAAAAGATAAGCAAAAACACATCGTACTTAGAAACATTCCTGAAACAATTGATTTAGTACATCTTTTGTGTCATGTAAAGTTGTCATTATTTTTCATGGCTTTATATATTTAGATGCACATATGTTATTTCATTTATTAACACTTGGAGCTTAAATTAGTGTATATATATTTCATATCTTTTAATCCCTACAAATTCTCCTTATATTTACCCTATTTTGTATTTATTTTCATTTGTAACATAAAATTTAATAGATAACACATTAAATGATATTAGGATACAATTATCAAACAATAAGGTATATTATGTACTAAGAGTGCAACAATAACTTTTAAATAATGTTGAAAAGATGTACTAGTTTCTCAATTAATATAATTACAGTATAAATTAATTTTAAAAAAGTCAAAATTTGAACTTTGTGCATTTTTGCTCAAAATTACTTTTTATATTTTGTAATGAGATTAAGATTTAAACCTTTTATTAAACTTAATAGTAATAAAAAATATAAATTTATGTCTATTTAATTACTATATGTTTATAATTAATAAATATTTATAAATCTCGTTCGATTATTAAATATCAAAATATCAAGAAAAATTTGATTGTTTTATAAATTTAAGTATTAAAATATGGCAGTGAGAAGTTATTGTTAAGTAAATAACTTATTACTTTCGATAAATATACCATTCAACATTTCTTAACAATCTGTAATAATGTTTTCTTTTGGTAATAATGTTATTATCAGTTCATTGAAATACAGCTCTATAAAGGATTTTACAGATTTTTAAAATCAAAATGAATTATTTAGTGTCATTCATTCATTAAAAAAATACACTCAGAGTAATTTTATATCACATTGAAGATGCTAATAAACAACTTATCATCTCAACATGACTTTAAACTTAATATTGACTAAGCCAATAAAATGTATGCAATTGATTGGCGTTCGAGAAAACATAGATGATATATTTAAGATTTTTGCTTAAATATATCATAAATGCATAAAAATAGTTTGTATTCTATTAGTTTAGCGCGTTTTTCTGCAGGCACGCAAGTACATTTAAGAGGAAAATCTTATGATTTTATGATTTTTCACAATTTACTTTTGAGTTTTGTTATGATAAAAATGATTCATTTACAATTCCTTTTACATTACTAGTACTATGTTATCTCTTTAAATTTACAAAAATAATTTATGTGATGACGGCTTAAATTACATCTTATTGCAAATTTGCATTGTTAATTTTTTATAAAAATCGTTTAATTTTGTCATTTTCTCTTTTGAATATTGCTTATATTACAAGTTATTAATCATAAGTTTTAGTTTCATTTCAAAATTACCTTCAGGTCAAAAGTATTCATTCTCAAACGTATGTAAAAATATTTATTATCCTCTTAACGAATTGTGCACTAATTGTCATTTCAGAATAATTTAAAAACCGCTACTACAACTGTATTTATTGTAAATATCAACAATAATTGAGGTTTGATTTATTCTTACTTTGAATTTTTTTAAGTCTCAGAAGTTTGATGTCCTTAGTCTATTTATTTTGATAAAATTTGTAAAAAGTTGCTGAAACTTGATTAGGATTTTCCACTAGTATTTTCAAGCTGAAAAACAAAGTTATGTAATGATTAAATAAGATAAAGTTAAAAATCATGTTGAAACAGTGAAACTCACACATGATGTGCTACTTGGTATTTCTTCATCTATTTCTTCACTCTCATTTTCACTCTGCAAATTTTGAACATGATCTTTTGCATCAATTTTTGAAGAATTGTTTTCGTTAATACTATCGGACGCAGGTGATGGAAAATCATTTTCATACTGAGATACACCCTGAGCTGGTAATTGAAATAAATTTAAGTAATATTTAAAAAAGATAATATTAAAATATTCAAATTTTAAAAGTAGAAAGCAAATTTTATCTAAATTATTCTATACGAACAATACAAAAAATGAATGAAATTATATAAGTTACCTATGTCCATTAATTCTTTCAAATCACTTATATTGGCTTTTTTGCCATTGAGTGGTGGTAAATCACCAAATCCTGAATTGTTTGCAGTTGTTAGTGCTGGCAGTTCTCCCAGTAATAATTGAGAATCACCTGCTCCAGTTAACTTTTCTTTTATTCCATCAGCAATTATTTCATCAAAAAAAACTGTTTTGCCAGTATTGGTAAGTGGTTCTATCTGATTTTTATTTCTTGTGTTATTTGTAGATTGAAATTCTTTAAGAGTTTTTTTACTTTTATTCGTTTCTGTATTTTTATTTAATTCTATTTGAGGAACTATTGCTTCATTATGATTAATATTTAAATTTGTTTCATAGGTCACTTTGTTACTTGGTTCAGTGATACTTTCTGAAGATGTGTTATTATCTTTTAAGTTTTGTAGATTTTTAGTAATTCCTGTTTTATTGGAGAAACATGTAAGTACTTCACTAATAGCACTGTTTATTATTTCGTTATTTTCAGAATTATCATTTCGTTTTTTGTCAGTTATTGTGACGCAAATAGGTGGCTGTGAATTTGAATTGGATACAGAGTCTGATTTGTCCAAATTATTTGAAGAATTAAAAGTTGAATCTTTCTGTAAAACTTTTGGAACACTGACATCAAATGTGGTATTAGCTAAATTTGCTGAGGTTTCACTGGTATCTATTTTACTATTACTTGTATTATTCTAAAAAAATAATAAATTTAACGTACAATATGAAACCAATGAAAATGTAAAATTTTATACCTTTTGTGAGTTGTTTAAGGCACCATTTATAGTATTTTTCAAAATTTCACCAAGTAATGACTCTTTTGAATTAATTCCTAATTCTTCACAAAGTTTCTTTCTACCTACATAATTGTATTCTTTACCAAAATAGGTTTCAGTGTCATATACTGAAATTGTAAAGTCAAGTCCAAAATATTCAAGGAACTCTCTTACTAAGGAAAATAATAGCTTTCCTTCTGAACTTGCGAGGTGCTGTTTAACTGGTTTATTTAAAAACTGTTCTGGATTCTAAAATTATGGTAAATTATAATAGATTATACATTTTTCACGTATTTGATGAAATTTTCAAAAGATTAATATTAGTTTAAAAGAAGTATTATAAACTCACTAATACAGACACTTGTTCCTCCAGAGTAAGAAAAACACTGGCTCGCAATTCTGCCTGAAAGTATAAAATGTAACCGATAACGATCGCTCCAAAAATACATCTTATGAAATTATTAAAAATGCAGTTTAATAGGACCAAAAAAGTTTTGGACTTTATTGCATCGCTCAGTTAACCTAAAATGTCGTAGTTGCAAAATAGATACTTACTCGTACTTTTGCTAGAACACCATTGTTCTCAAGAGTTTGTACGACAAGATCTCTTAACTCAGTGTCTTCCTCCATAGATATATTTCCGTCTATCATTATGTTAGTAAATTAGAAATGCAACAATACTTTATTAAATGTAAATATTTACAAATGCCTCGAGCCACTCGAGCTGCCTCGAGCTATTACTGTATCTGTGTACAGTTTCCTATACTGTAAGGATGTTTCTGCAACTTGGCATCACTCAAGATTGCAATTATTAATCCTTTGGTCCACTTTTTCAGGGAGAGCTCGCAAAGGCCCTTTACATCCCCGGCCCAACCGCGTAGTCGACAGCGAGGGAATATTTGGCAAACAATCATGAAACGAACTCGTTAGAGAACGACAAAAGGTTTAAGGAGGTAATTCGCCCGAGTTCCTGTTGTTGCTATGAGCAGAAGAGCTATATCGCTACTGCGCTAAGGTCGGTCTGCAAATTTCATTCCAGCTTGTCCGCAGCGTTCCTGGATTTCAAACGGCTCGGAAGCGCGTCGATCGGCCGTTATGACGTCACGGCTTGACCTTGACTATTAAACGGGCTCCCCCGTGCGATCGAGCGAATGTCACGAAACAGCACCTGCCCAGGCAGCGGACGCCGGCCGCGGGCAAGCGACCGAGGGCTTCATCCGGGCCGCAGCTCGTTTTCTTGAGGGCGTACAAGGTGAGGGCAAAAGCGGCAGGACAGCTGGCGGGCGGGAACGCGGAACGGGGCCGCGGGCAAAAGCGCTCGGGCGGCGAGGAGCCCGGTCTCGGAGGGCCGGGGCCAGGCCGGCGAGCCGGCGACCTCGGGCAGGGCCCCGGGCGGGCGCGGCCCTCGGGCCCTCGGCGAGGGGCTCCGCGGCCGGCGGGCGCGCACAGCTGCCCCGCGGGCCAGGTGGGGGGCGCGCGGGTTGCCCCGGCCGGGGCGAGATGGAGCCAGCGGGCAAGTCCGCGGGGCCGGGTCCTCGGGAGCGCGAGCGAGCGCGAGCATAGAAGGAGCCTGGCGCTCGGGCCGCTCTCCCGAGTCCCGAGTGCACGGTCTCTGGCTGACAGCTCGAGCTGTCAGTGGGTGAGCGCGCTCGCGGTGGTTTTCCTCCGGCGACCAGCGCAGCGGGGAGTCGTCCGCGGGCGCCCGGACTCCCTGGGCAGGACGGAGGGCAGGTGGCGGCGGCGAGCCGAGCCCTGGGGCAGGTGAGCCGGGAGCAGCGGGAGCAGCGGGAGCACCGGGAGCACCGGGAGGACCGAGCACGTAAGTGGGGAGCGGGGGGCCTTCGGCGGGGACCCGGGCGGCTTTCTCCGGGGCCGGCCCCGGGCGGCCCGTGTCCTCCTCCGGCCGGGCGCTCGCGCTCGGTCCCTCTCTGTCGGCGGCTCGGGCGCGCTCGGGCGGGCTCGCGGGCCCGCTCCCCGGCTCCCCTGCTCCCCGGCTGCCCGGCTCCCGGCTCCCCGGCTCCCCGGCTCCCCCCCGGGCGCCCGTTACTAGGCTGGAAAGGGAACCTCCTCGCTCGGCGCTCTCGTGACGTCGCTCGTCTCTCCTTTGTCTCTCGCGATGGATTTTTTGCCCGCGCGCTAGAGAGAGCGAGCGCGCGAGCGGGCGCCCGAGGCCGAGAGAGACGGAGATGCTGGCGGTGGCCGCTCGCGTACGCTCTCCTCTCCGGCTCCGGGCTCCCCCGGGCCGCGGCTAGTTACGGAGCCGCTCTCGGCCCGTGTGCGCGCACTTGGCCGCGGCAGCGCGCACCTAGGGCAGAGCAGAGGAGCCAGCCGGGGGCAGCGGACGAAAACGGCCCGACCGTTATCGACTCGGCCGAGGTGCCGCTCTCCGTACGTGTCCGCGCGCGCGCGCGCCCCGCCTCCCCGCCCCGGCCCCGGCCCCGGCCCCGGGAGAAATTGCGAGCAGAGCCGCCGCCGCCGCCGCCGCCGCCGCCGCCGCCGCGTATTGTCGGCCGATACACATCTAGGAGAGCGCGGAGAGCGGCCCAAGCCCGCCCGAGTTGGCCCGAGCGCGCGCGCGCGCGCTGCTCCCTTTTCCGCCTCTAGCCACAAGTGCCCCGCGAGCGCCCGGTCGCCTTCAGCTGGACCCCAGCTGATGCCCCGGCGCACCCGGAGGACGAGCCGCGCCGGCGCACCTCGGCCGCCCGCCGCCCAGGAGCAGCCGCGAGCGCCCGGGATGGGCTGCCCCGCCGCCGCCACCGCCGCCGCCACCGCCGCCGCCGCGAGACCCGCCCCGCCGACCTTGTCCGGGACGGAGCGTCAGGTACGCCCGGGCGGCCCGTCGCCAGCGGCCGATCGATACGCGCGGCCAAGATGCTAGCGTGCCGCCCGCCAGCTGAGCTCTCAGCTGATGGCAACGTCGCTGTCGGCTGCGCGAGGCAATCGATCCCGTGCGGCGAGCGCGCATTTCGATGAAAAGCGCGCCCGCGGCTCCTTCAGCTGTTTACCTCCGGGTTGCGCGTGCGGCCGGCCTCGCGGGCCCACTCGGCTCTATTGATTTTGCCCTATCGCTCCGCGCCGTTGTCCCGCCTCCCCGCGGCCCCGGCCGGCCAAAGCCCCGGGACTCGCGCCCGGGCACCGAGAAACCGTCGACGTGGTACGTTTTATGCGCTTACACTGCAATCGCGGAATTTGAAAATAGTAGGTCGCGTAACAGCACTCGGCTTTCTTTTCTCGCTTTTTTTTTCTCCTCCTGCGAGGCCGAGTGACGCGGGGGCATCGGGGGCGCGGATAGAAAAAAAGAGAAGCCGCGAGTCCGGGGGGACGGCCGGGGGCTCCGGGCGGTAGGCGGGCCCCGCGACGCCCGGGGCGCCCGCGCCGACTGCCCGCGCTCTCGAGACCAGCGGAAAGCGCTCGCTCGCTCGCTCGCTCGCTCGCGCTCCCATGATTCACTTAATTTATTCGCAGAAAAATTGGAACGAGCCACTAAAGCGGCGCTTTTGTTTTATCCTCCGCAGAATAATTGCGCCGCCGAGGAGAGAAAGAAGGAAGAGGAGGCTGACGCGGGCCGCCGATCCCTCGGCTGAATCACTCGAGGTGAAAAAAAGACCGGGCGGACTCGCCTGGTGGCGCCCCGAGTTACCGAGGCCCGACGACAGCCGCCCGCCGAGGACAGGATGTACAAGGACGCGAGCAGCGGGGCCTCCTCGGCGACCTCGCGCAAGGGCGACGAGGTCGAGCTGGTGAGTCGGTTCCTCGCGCCCCTCTGCGCCCGCGACGAGGCCGCGCGGAACATCGCCCTGGCCGCGGCGCGCACGACCGTCGAGGGCTGGCTCGGCGGCGTCGGCAGCCCCAACAACAACTGGGAGCTGGGGCCCCCGGGCCCCGAGGCCGAGGACAAGCCGCCCTTCAAGGTCCACGCGGCCAACAACGGCAACTACCGGCTGCAGCATCGCCGCGAGCCCGGCTTCCCCGGCGAGGGCTTCTTCGCCCCGGGGCTCGACTGCGTCGACGGGAAGGAGACGCCCGGGCGGCGGATCAAGGACTCGGAGGCCGAGCGCCCGCGCGGCTTCTTCGCCTCGAACGAGCGGCTCAACGAGAGCTGCGCCCTCGAGGAGAGGCAGCAGCAGCAGCAGCAGCACCAGCACCAGCACCAGCAGCACCAGCAGCACCAGCAGCACCAGCAGCTCCAGCATCACCAGCAGCACCAGCGCAGCAGGCACTACAGCCGGCTGCGCAGCGGGCGGCAGAAGCAGCTCGACGAGGAGGACGAGCTCGACGCCGACACCCGCGTCTACGGCAAGAGCCCCAAGTTCGACGACGACTTCGGCAACCTCGAGCTCCGGAGCCGCAGGCTGCGCGCCGAGAGCGGCGGCGAGGACTCCTACGGGACGTCCCTCGAGGCCGACAAGGTCGTCTTCAACACCCTCGAGGGCTTCCTCAAGGAGGGGGCCCGCGGGCCAGAGCAGGTCTCGCCCGAGGAGCAGCCCCTCCTCTGCCGGCCCGCCGAGAGGAAGCTCAGCGCCGGCCAGATCAAGCGGCCCCTCTCCCAGGAGCTCGAGGTGCCCTGGAAGACCGGCCGGCTCCTCGAGAGGACCGCCGAGGTCGTCACGCCCGGGGACGTCGGCCGCATGCTCAACCTGGGCAACGCCCTCGACGGGCCCCGGCAGGCCCAGGCCAACAAGTACCTCAGCCTCGTCAGCCTCCACCTACCCGTGATACTCAGGCTCAGTGTCAACTGCCCCTTCCAGAACGTCAGGATCAAGTGCACGGAAATCATCCAGATGATCAAGGTCAGTTCAATTTCCATTCGCGCCCGCGCGTTCGCCGGCTCTCGGTCCAATTTAGTGCGCGGCAGGAGAGGACCTGCTGATCGCTTTGACCTCCCCTTCGGCGGAAAAGCCGCCGCCGTGCACTTGCCGCGCACGGCACCGAGAGCCGCCTCTTTCATATGCGCTTGCTTCGACCGCTCTTGGCATTATTCAAAATTATTTTTAACCGCTACACTTTGCTCGCCTGCGCCCGATCAATAGGAACATTTTTTACCGACTGTCGTCTTTTCAACTTTGTGCGGCTCGTATCTTTTTTGCCTTGTGCAATCGCGACTTTAGGAAACAGCCTTAGACAATGGAGAGATTAGGAGTACTCATTTTGTAATAAAATAATGACTCACGACGTGAAACATCAATTTTTTCCACGAAAAAAAAGTACTGTCACGTGTTACAAGAGCCGGCGATTAACGCTGAAAACGTGCTTTAATGCATTCTGGAAGTGCATCGCCGGGATAATTGTGGCTCCTATGAAAAAATTCATTCATTTCCATATTCTATATACCTTTGGAAAATAACGCTGAAAGGATCTTGATTTTCGCGCTGCACTAATGTGGATTTAACTCTGTAATTAAATTCAAATGGCGCACTCGAACAGCTTACCGTTACATAATTTAACGAATGAAGGTCGTGGAAGCTGTTTAAGCGACGGTCAATATATCAGGGTAATTTAGATGTAATTGAAACATTCTCATAGTATTGTAAATACACCAATTTTAATTCTTCGATCAATTTGTCCATTTTTATAACGCCATCAAAATACCTTGTTTAACCTTATTCTACAATCTCAAATGTCTTTGTGTAATTGAGCTTTGTTAAATGCAATAAAATTATAATGCTTAAACGTAGGATTATTCATAAAGAAGCGTCATAAAGGTTTTAATCTTGAAAATTAAGAATTACGGAAGCCGAAACTATTCAATATTAAAACTTGATTCATGACACGCTGTACACCTCAGTGGTCGATTGTTGCACACCTCGATACACACAAATAAAAGAAACATTCGCATGCGCTCGAGTGGTAGAGGTCACAGTGTCGTTCGCAACTAAAATTTGTATATTTATAGGGCTTTTTAGTAGACTAAAGATAGTCCCGTCAATTGGATTAGAATAGATTGAGAAAAATTAAGAGTACGCTGCAGTAAACTATGCTGTAATAAATCTCTCGGTGCACGATTCGAGGCAGCGCACGTAACAGATTCAAGCAAGTGTTCGGCTTCACATTGCGGCGGCGCTCGTATGTGTTGGGCCCTCAGGTTAGGTTTCATTCTTAGTCGTTTGATTTTTTTTCAATGCATTAATTTTTAAAAATGCTATGAGAATATGTAACAAACGCTTCCAAGTTACTTCATGTGCTTTACGAGCAACAAATAAAGTTTAACGCTCACTATAGCAGTAGTGTTTAGTTTATCGAAAATTGCCATGTTGCATTTAAATGCTTAAATTGTGTAGAGCCAATTCTTTCATCGTGGCAAACAATGTAATACGCTGTATGCTAGTCGTAATTCGTGGAAGTTCTTTCTTAATGTTGCATTCGGTATTTCAATGTGTTGTACTCTGTAGTAAACTGTTCAACTAAAAAAGGATGTGTTTTAAATCTTTCTTTTACCGATTTGCATCTCAATGTATGCAAATCAATAAGATGTCGATTTTCAGGACTAATTTTCTGCTTTTATGCTACTGAAATTTTTCCCAGAATTTCTTCCACCGATGAAGGCGTTTTCCCTTTCACTAATGAATCACTCGAGGATGCAATTTAATATCTACTACTAATCCTTGAATTAAATAGAACAGATTCAGTAACGTTACAATTTTCGAATTAAAAGCAGCACATTATTGAAGTCAGTCTTTTATTAGATTCATTCTGTCTTTTAATTCTGCCATTAAATTACATTAATCATGATGCTTCTTAAATACTTTTTTGCCTTTCTTACATTTTCGTCGATATTTATGAGGCCTTTACAAAATAAGTCGTATAGATACTGTGTTGTATGAGGCAATAGAGAACTTGCATAGAAAAAAATCAATATTTTTAATAAACAGCGCATTGACAATTAATATTCGTGTATCCACCACTTTATACTCATTACTATTAACAAAGAAGGATGCATAATAATTTCATGTGTTTTTATGATTTACAGATTATTCATGCCATTTTCTATAATACATCCGTATACTCCTAGACTGCTGAGTTAGGCAGGCATTTAAATCGTCTGAATCTTTCTTATTAATTATTTAATAAAGTGATTTGTTTATTCAATAGCCTATTAATTTTAAATAAATTATCGTAATAATAGTTTCTCGAGTAGTTTCTTCTCTCATTATAATTGTCTGTAATATTTTCTTATTCAGAAATCACTATTTTTTAATTTTTATTAATATTATACATCTTTTTACTTGATAGCTGTTCTTATTTATAATTATTATAAGGCTATTATAAGAATTATTCGGCAATCAGTCCGCTACTGGCGATTGAATTGCAAAGCTTCGTTCAAAACAAGCTAAATTGACATTTTTAGAAAAAAGTTTCTTTGAACATTTTCGTCTTTTTTATATCTAGTTTTTAGCTCGAATAATAATTTTCAAACCATCCAATAATAATTAAACGATCACAAATTCAGGTTCTGTTGAAATTTCTTCAAACATAATTGCACTTATCTCTTTAGTACTTACGACAGGCGTTCAAATCTCCTACGATGATGTAGTAGTTTCTTCTACATATATTTATAGGCTTGAAATGTTTTATCCGAGCACTGCTTTTGTGTGTATTCTTTTATTGTTATCTATATTTAGTGTTTCAATAGAGGCTTTGAGGAACGGCTTTAGATGATACATTTACAATCGGGTCCTATCAAACAAGAATATTTGTTTTAATAATAGTACGTGCTTAAATATTTTTTGAATGTAAAATATTGCATATGCTTAAACACGTGTTTTCAAAGCCAGTTAAAAATTTAAAATCAAAATAAATAGGCATGGACTGTGATCTCGTAACTCGTTAAAACTATAGTAGTAAATGCATAGTGACCACTAATGGTGTACGAAGTCTATTTAATGTTATTCAGAAATGTAATTTGTTTTTAAATGAGTGTTTTTTCAACTGATTTAACAGACGTTGAAGTCGTTTGGAAAAT
This sequence comes from Sycophaga agraensis, assembly GCA_018906755.1. Classification (NCBI taxonomy): domain Eukaryota; kingdom Metazoa; phylum Arthropoda; class Insecta; order Hymenoptera; family Pteromalidae; genus Sycophaga; species Sycophaga agraensis. The sequence continues at coordinate 3,847,631 of JACCIE010000003.1, forward strand.
TTCAAATCATTTTTATATACTGTAAAAATTGTTTTCGAGTACAACGGTACGTAACGGAATACTTCACAAACATCTTTTGATTCCAGGATCGAGGATTGCCAGTGCCGGAACCCGCCTTCGATGGACCCAGTGCTTTCGTCCCAGTCTCGGAGGTAAGTCCTGTTTATTTTCAAGATTTGTCTAGTTGTCGAGTGAAATGGCATAGAGAAATATAATAATAATGCTATGATTTTTTGTTTTACACCCGAAACCATATTTACATGCTATTCGCAGTAAATTTATAAAACTAGACATTTTTTAGTGTCAATAAACGTTTAGTTGACATAGGCGTCTATAATTCTGCTCCATAAACTTCATGGTCGAAATGTCATATTTAGAAAATAATTTATACTCGATATCTTATTACAATAATAAATCCATGTTAATCGAGATGTTAATTTGTTTTTCAAACTAATAAGTATTCAAAAACGAAAATAAATGTTATTAATACACAGTTTTTGCAAGCATCATTAAAATGAGCTTGGCGTTATTGACTTTTTTAGTAATAAGTGTGCGAATAAACTTTCTAACGCGGAAAACCGAAGTAATGCCTTTGGGTGCCGCGCTCAAAGTGAAACACGTAAAAAAGAGATATTTAATGGGGCAAATGATTTTTCCATTTGAAGTGATCGTATACTATTATTGCAAGGTAAGTTACTATAAAATTATATTTTCTAAAATATTATTTCTTATTTTATCTATAATTTTAGCCAAGGAAACTTTTTAAAGTTGCACAGGCACTTTGATATGGAAAGCAAATAGAAAGAAAACAGTATCATCATAAATATCTAATGCGAATGTTAGGAAATAAAGTTCGATTAAGTGTCTATATAGGACGCCCGACTGCATATAGAATTTATCTACTAGTGTACGTCACGTACGAGCGACCACATAAATTCACCAACTTTGAGCGCGGGGAGTAGCTCGGTTTCCTCGAGAATGTTTTTCAAATCTTAATTTTTTAGTCCTTCGCAGTGTAAAAGAGGTTTTCAGGGTGACGACGCGCACTCGAGGTCGGAATTGCCAATAAACGTGGGTAGTCTCCTTTAGTAGAAACTGCTTTATTACGGTTTCGCACAAAACTGCGAGAGCATTGTTTAACGAATGCTTATTCTTTCCAAATGCACCCACACCGCTTTCTCGTAGTCTTGCGTGAGCCAAGTCATTGAGCGTACAGACGAGGACAGAAAGCGTGAAAGCGAATCGTTACGCGGGAAAGGATTTGCAACGCGGACGGGCAGAGTGCGAGCATACCGACCCACGATACTCGCCCGGAAAGATCGAGCGCGTAGCTCCCTCTCGAGATCTAATGAGTAGCTTCACGCTTTAGTCGGTACAAGCATAGTCTCAAATCCATTATTCGATATCCATTAGAGGCATAATTGGATGACGTCCAAGTCGAGACATAATTCATCGCTGTTTTGCAATTGCCTCCCACCGTACTTGTATACACATTTCTACTCGATGCTGCTTTCGTTCATTAAGATTGACGTTTCAACGTCAAATATTAATTTTATCATTAAAGTTTTAAATATTTTTTGAAATTACGTAAAGTATTTTGTTGCATCGCTTATACACACTCATGCATGTAAAATGATTTTTACACATTTTGAAAGCAAAAAAGACTCGTTGGGAGATTTTGCTACTTTCAAAATAGAAGCGGATTTTTTCGATGCAACTGGTTAGTTTTAAGTAAGTTATGCACAACTAATTATGTCAACTTTATTTATTGCAAAGGCATTTCATACTCTTCTGTATAATTGCATTGACTTTAAAGCGACCTTTTAAGCATGCATGCGGCTTGTGACTTGCTTGAAAAATATTTGGAGTGTTTCCTTTGTCTTTGGAAACAATATCCTATATTTTTCAATTGATGAGACTTTTATCATTATCATTTAAAATGACGCTCACCTTTGATACTTTAATCAGTTATTACACGCCTCTAAAATACAATTACTTGCTGTATTTTAATTATTGCAGAGTAATTGTGATTCATTGCGATCGGAGTAACGCGGGAGTTGCGCGGGCTCGATAATCACTCTACCGATAGACTCGAAACTGGAATTATTTTCAAAAACTTGCGTCAACTTGCGCAATAGAAATAACGCATTCGATCGATAACATCGATCGGCCTACCTTGCAATCTTATCCAAATATACGAGCGTCGAAAATGAGCTGGCGAAGCGCTAATCGCCGTATTAATTACAATCGCGCTTATTGTCATTGTCATGGTCACCGGCGGCGATAATTGCAGCGACGGGCAGGTGTTGCGCAAGCGAGTTTCGGACGGGGGAAATCAATCGCTCTAGCTCGCGCCCGCACAATCGGGGATGCGGGCTGCGAAGACGGAAAAGCCCGCGGGGTACAGTCGCGCGTCCCCACGGGCTCCCGATCGGGCCAATTTCCCCGCCGAGGAAGGAGAGTCCCCCCGACTAACTATAACGCGATCCTCATTAGCCGTAGCCTCCCCCTCCCCGGAGTCGCATCGGAGCGTTTTCCTTTATTTTCCTCCGAGTAGTGCGCGCCCATATATCCGCCTGCCGGCGCTCGGCTTTTCTCATATATGTATGCGCTTGCTAATTAGCGCCTATATATATATATATGTGCATTGGCGCTCGGGCCGCCGAGGAGATTTGCTCCAGATTCCTCGGGCATTGTATCAAACGAATTGGGTTGTCGGGGCCGCTCGCGGCTTGATGAATCGAACAATCTCGAGCGTCGGTGGCGGAGGTCGCGTAGGCGCGCTTCGCTCGGAGGCGCCGCCGCGGACGGGGCCACTCGGCGGGGATCGATAACGGAAACCGAAAACGCGAGATTACCGGGGAGAGGCCGCGCGCTCCTTGGAAATACAGTACGTAAGCCGGCGGGCGCGAGTCACGCGGCGCTACGTGTACATATATATACATATCGGCTGCACCTCGCGCGCGGCCGTAAATCACGAAAGTATTGTGTCGCCGACGGAGGACAATCGGCGGGCGCGTGCAATCGATTCCTTTATTTTTTTTGTTTTGTTATACCCCCGCCATCCCCAGCAATGTCAAGGCTGCGCGCGGCCGATCTTCCTGTTTCCTTTTCTTTTTGCGGAGACTCGCGCGCAGACTCCCCGGGCGCTTCGCCGAGGCCGGTCGCGTGACCGCTCGAGGAATAAGCAATTGGGTAGCGATATCCGGCGGGGCGCATATATGGGCCGCGTGACGCCGGCGATTTATCAAGTGCACGCGGGCAAGCCCGTGGCGGCAGTCGGCCGCGGGTTTTTCAGCGCTATCCGGCCTCCTGGAAACACGGCGAGATCCCCGCTACGAGATACGGCAGAAGAAGTTAAAGAGGCGCACGAGGTGGAGGCGCGCGCGGGCCTAGGGACTCCTTATCTCTGGCGGCGCACCAGAAGAGCCCCCCGCACTATTGCCCAGAGTATCAAGTCTTATCGCGCGCCCGAAGGCAATGATATATACGCCCGGGTACTGTATATATCGCGGTTAGTCGCCCCCCCCGCTTAAGTCCGAAGGTAGTAAACGTCCGGGACAATTTTCCGCCGCCGGCTCTTTGCCGCCCTTTAAAAAGAAAAAAAAAAAAGGACACGGCTCGCACAAAGCGAGCCCGGACAAACGGCCGCGGACGAGTGTGCGCGAGACCAATTTTCAAAGTTTTTATAGGGGACGCGGCCGCGGGTCGCCTGGATATAACGCGAGGCTTAAAAAATACGCGGGAAATGTTATCTTACTTATGAGGAGAGGCTGCGCCGTGCGCGAGCCAAAGAGATACCTCGTACCTCTTACGTAATTAAATGTATGTGCCGGTGGAGTCTAAATTTTCAGCGAGGAGGATAAGTTATTTCTTTAAAAATGCGGAATTCAATTTTTAACTATATACATGCTAATGCGCTCATCGTCTGACTAATTCTATTCGTAAGTGACGGACATTTTTAAATTATGTTTTTAAACGTTTTTTTAGCGTTTCATGATTACTTGCGAAAATATCAAAGGAACCGAGTTATATTTAGTTAGGTAAATAGCATTTTAACGTTGGCAACAAATTCCATTATCGCACACGTTCACTCGGGCTTTGCGACCCGCATACCTGGATTTCACATCAAATTACGTGAGTTATTAATTAATAAACTCTCTTTCTGTAATAGTGTTATTTAAATTAGGCTAATCGAAGGCAGAGTTTAAAAGCAATTCGTATCTTTGTTAAAATTTGTGTTAAGTTTCCTTTGTGCTGACAAGACTGCATACAATACCCTAGCAATTAAAAGGTTGGATAATAACACTCGGTGAATTAATACCTTACAGAAAAAGAATACGTTACATCGTAATCCGAGCGTAATGTCAATTTGGATTATAATCGAGATTGGCATGCGTTCGGCCTCGGGGATGCGTCAGCAACAATCGAAAAAACAAAGTTATTCCTGTTTTAACATCCGACTCCCCGGCGTGTAACCCGCCTCGCCATTTTCCGAACGGCTCGCGGGAGGTGAGGAATTTATACACAATTTCGCCCCGGTGGAATCTTGATTTTATTTTTCTTCCACCCCCGCGCCTCCCCGTTTTTTTTTTTTCGTTCCCCCCCCATTCTCCCGTAAATTATTCAGCTGGACGCGCGCGCGTGCAAAACGCGATGCAATCGGATATTGTACGCCGGCCCGCGTAATACTGCCGGGGATGAAGAAGAACCGAGGGCGCCTAGCCACGGATAACGAACACTTGTGCCCGGCTCGCCGGCCTTTCTTTTTGCAATTAAAAGCCCGGTCGACGGCCATTTTGGAGCTAGCGCCCGGGATCGCGGGTCTCATTAGTGGCCGCTTTCCTGGGATGCCCTGCTTAACGCGGTCCTATATATATTCAACGCGGGAGGCCGGCGATAGAGAGAAAAAAAAAACAAAGGGGGCAGCCCCGCGTTATCTCCGTCTGGACAAAGGGGCGAGCGCATCCCGCGGGTCGGGCGCACCTGGCCCTCCGATTTATCGGAAGGAAACTAGCGCGGCGCTTATGTTTCGCCGCGGCGCCCCCGCCAAGGTCGCCTGGCCCGGGCGCCGGCTATTTTTACCGGGCGCGCGAGACAAAGCATCGGCCGGCGGCGCCTATTATAAAGCCCCGAAGCCGCCGGACGTTAGCCTTTGCGACCCGCTGAATCACGCGCTCCCCGCTTCGCCCGCGCCGCCGCGTGTATATGTACACACGGCGCATTTTAACTGCCCCCGCGGTGACCGATATTGCGTCCCCCGTATACTGCCTCGGCCGGAGGGTACAAGGATACCCACGTATCGGGTGGGCCGCTCCTCGCGAATTGATAAGGGCTCGCATTGAAAAGGACGGGGCGTTACATATATACACACACACATGTGTGTGTATTACATATCCGCGGGCGCGTGGCGATTTAGCGGCTTCCCCGGCGGCCGGCGTCGAAGGGCCGCCGGGCTATCCCGGCCGGCGGTTATGGCCCATTAAAATCTCCGCGTCCTCCTCGTAAAGGCGGCTTTGCTCCTCAGCTCGGGCGGCGTTGCCGCGGCCCGGACCTCGAAAGCCCCGCCCGCGGACGCGCGGGAACACTCGGATTATTCAAATTCCGCGCGGACGTTCTTGTTGATTTTTCCGTCTTTATTATTTTCTTTTTATTTTTTTTTTTTTTTTTCGTGTTTACTCCCTCCGGGAATCCTGGCGCCGAGTGCATGCGTGTGTGCACGCGCCCCGGCATCGAGGATACAATGGCTCGCCGCGAGTTGCTCGGTGTATTTTCGGGAGATAAACCGGACGGGTGGCCGCCGAAAGACACGTCATATTTATGCACGGTGTGTTTACCGGGCGGGACAAATCGCGGCGGGGATCCACCGGCGGATTAGCCTCCCCGATAAACTTCCCAATCTAGCCCCCAGCTGATTGCCCGGGGAGTTGGGCGGTATATCCCGCGGTTTACCGAGCGCGGACAATAACTGTAAATCCGCGGGGTTGCCGAGTATGATCCCCGGCCGCCCCGGCACTCCTGCCGCGGGATGATAATGCCCCCCCTAATTCGCACAGAGGCACCCCCGGCAAAAACCCGCGAATACACGTATACCGAGTAGCGCGGAGGTGAGCGCGCTGTAGGGGCGGGCAATTATTATATCGGCCGACGCACACGTACAGCCCGCGGGATCGATTAGGGCCGCGAGTGCGCCATCGCGAGAGGCCGCGATTGATTTTGTCTCGGGGCCCGGGCGATTAATCTCCCTCCCCCCGCGCGAACAATCGAAGTGGTTGGGTGGGTGGGGAGGTACGTAACGAGCGGCGGGTTAGGGGGGGGGGTCCGCGATCGTTACATGTAGGGCCGGCTAATGCGCGCCGGCGCGCACTCGATCGCGCGGCCGATTCTCCCGCGGGTCTGGGTGCACGCGTCGGCCGCGGAGGTCGGGCCGCACTTGCCGACGGACAAAAGAATGCCCCCGGGCCGGCGCTCCCGCGGCGATAAATCCGTCCCGCGTCTGCGTACATATATATATATGTACAGATCGATTGGGGAGCGATAATTTTTCCGCCGGTCGAGCCTCCAGCAAAAATGTGGTAAGAATTCCGCCCCCGGGGAATTTCATAAAAGTTTCATAAGAATCGAGTCGTTGCGGGGAATAATCGGCCCGCGGCGGGTCGTTGGCCCCGCCTCCGAATTATGCCGCGCTCGCCCTTTTCATATACGCCGCGAGCTGTTCCTGGGGGCTCGCCCGGCTCGCCCGGCTTATCTCCCGCCACTTATCCGCCCCGATAATACCAATCTCTTATTCTGGCAATAACATCGATACTTTGGTTTCCTTCTCGGTCTCAATACCGCGGCGCTTATCTTATTTTTAATACGGCCGAGCGGATCGCATTAATTATGTAATGCAGCTGAATTAAAGCCTCGGTAGCGCGTGTAAGCCACACGCGATATGTACACTTTATACACACAACGGCGATACAAATGTATTGCGATATCTCTCGGCTCTCGCTCCTTTATTCCATCGCGTGTTCCGTGTCGGTTCTTCGCCGATATCTATACGTACGTATACGGCCGGCCGTGTATATCGACAACTAATTAAATTCGCTAATAAATGCTCGCTTAACCGCCGACTCGTAAATATTTACGCACCCGTGTAAATGCACTCGGTATGGCGATCGGCGGTGACGCTCGATCCCGCTGCGGGCACCAGTAGAAAACGCCCGGCTCGCGACGGACGTGGACGCGCGCGCGCGCGCATCTGTGCGTATTTCTTAAGCGCGGGCGCGTGCCCGCGCAAGCCGGCTTTGCGGATTTTGGGCAGGAAAGCCGGGGCCGCGCGCGCGCAATCCTTTTGTGCCAATTGGATAAATCGCTCGCGCAATGTATCGAGGCGCGACAGTGTCCCTCGTAGGAAGGAAGCCAGGTTTTCTAGGCGGACTGGCGGAATCCCCGGAGCGACCCCCAAACGCAAACTCGGCGGCCAAATTTAACTTTTATATAGCCGCCGAAAGAGTGGCATAGATTGACAAATCCGCTTTCTGTCTTTATAATTTTCTGACCGCTTTATTATGCATGTGCGCTCGATCGCGCGAACGCTGGGTTATTAATTAAGTAATTTGAGGTCATAACACGCTGTACACGTGTAAAGAATCGATATATCTATCTGCTTGTCTATTTTTCTCTCTTTCCAGTTGTGACGTATTAATACACAATATTTGTCATCGGACTTATTGGTTCATCTGTCTTGCTGCCTACTCTCTCTTTATACATACAAATGGAAATGGTGGGCTCGAAAGTTGTTTTTACGCTTAATATTCATGCAGAAGACAGGGTCGGATAGTGGTGTTTTCAGGCGACATTAAAATAGGAATCTATTCCGATCGAAAAACATAGAGTTTGATTTTTTGAAAGGAACTATCCAACTTTGGCTTGTACTGTACGGGAAGTGGTCGAATTATCGCAGATGTAAAAGAAGTGCGTCTGTGAAACGGTAGATAGTATAGCCGGTGCATAGGATTTCCGCATTAAAGGAAGCGTGTATAAGCTAAGCAAATACAGAGCAGACGTGATACATGGGTAGCGGGGCGTGTAGATATTTGCACGTGCGCCGATAGGAAGTTCGTGTTATTGTACAAACTTAGCAGACCGCGTGTATTAAGTCGTCGATCGGAAAGCCGTACAGTTTAGCGATAATGCAGATAAAGCGATACTTTGTTGGTCGTCCGACTCGGCTCTTTGCGCCCGGTTGCGCAAAAAAGCCGACACGCAACGATTCGGCCCGGCTTCTTTTTTTTTTCCTTTTATTTCCCGCGCTCGCTTTATCAAAGCAGCCGAGTAATTTGTCCCGGGCAGCGCAGATTCATTTGGTGGGTCGGCCCGGCTCCGGGTGCAGCGGCCACGGCGGTCCCCACGAAAAATCGTCCCGTCCGGCGACGAGCCGCGGCGGCGAAAAGACACCTTGCTCGCGGGCATGATTTGCCTAATGGCTTCCGGGCAGGGAGGTCCGGGGGCCCCGGCTCCTGGGCCACGGGTCGCCCGGGTGGCGGGCCGGGGAGTGGGGCGCGGGCGCGGGGAGGGGGCGGGCTGGAGGGGCCGAGGACCGGAGGTAGGGCCGGCCGGCGGTGGCGCGACGGGCGGCGCGCGCCGCGCGGCACCGCCGGCCCGCAGTCGCTGGCCCACTCGCGTGCCGGACGCCCGCGCGCGCCGCTCCCGCTCTCCGCACGGGACCCGGACCACCGAGCCGCCGCTCAGCCGCAGGAGCCCAGGTACACACACACACACACACACACACACCGACAGCCTACCCCGAGGCCGGCGAGGACGCCGTCGCTAAGAACCGCCGGGGTATACACGCCATCGCGCGCCAGTTTTCCTTTTTTCCCCTCGCGTCGGTCGAGAGGCGCGAGGCCGAGAGACTCGGCGGAGCGTTTGGCATTTTTCGTCGCGGGCGATTAGATCAGCTGGCTTCGTGGAGGTCGGGCGCAGATGGTTATCTCGGCGGCGGGCGCCCGCCGAGGCCACCGAAAGCTGGAGGCGCGAGATAAGCCGGCCGCGGGCCCGAGGTTCATTAAGCGCGGCGTCGCGCGACATCTCGCTGTTTACACTCGGCGCGACGATAAACGCCCGCTCGCTTACCAGCGCGCGCGATCTCCTTGTCTCCGCGGCGGTTTTCTTCCGCGACCGCGGCGACTCCCTCCTCCGTGGCTAATACCGGCGCGGGCTGTAGGCGAGCGAGCGGACCCCGCGCCCGGGTACACAGGGCCCCCAATCGCCGCGATTAGCACGCCGCCGGGGGGAGGGGGGGAGGAGCTGTCACTCGGCCCGTTATCGCTCGGCCGCCCGCTTCTTCCCGGGGCGCGCCTCATTAGCGGCCCCCGGGACAAAGACACAGCCGGGCCGGATCGATCGGGATCGCCGGGCGTTAAGCGGCTATACATCGGCCGGGCGCGGCCCCCGAAGACGCCTCGAAAGTCCGCCAGCTGCCGGCCGACCAGCATCCCACGCCTTTACCGTTAGCGTATCTCGGCGCTCCGGCGGCCCGGAATACGTGCTGGAAATACCGGTCCGGGGAGTCGAGCGCCGGCGCTACGCACACACACACCGAGCGGTGCTCGATCGATCTCGATTGCGATCTGCGGATCTGAACCTCGGGCCCTCCCGTTTTTCCAGGGCTGGGGATCCGCCGAGGCAGCCGTTGGCCCGCTCGGTGCCTTCCATTCCGCCGACTCCGTCCTTTTCCGGGCTCGCGATCCGCGGAGGAATAATAGAAAAAATCGCCCCGTAGTACGGGACCGGGATTTTTTTATCGGCCACCTTTTTCTTCGGAGCGAAGGCCCGGTCGATCGCTGCCGTGCTAGTCCACTCGAAACGGCTCGGTATATAAGCGGCGATTGGTGAGCCGCATAATCATCGCCGCGGCGCGACACAAATTCCCAGTCGATCGGGGCCGAGCCGAGACCCGCCTTACCATAAGTCCTTCCTTTCGCAATACGTGAAGCAAAAATGGAGAGGCGCAGCGCCCGAGCCGCCGTCGTATATGCATACACATTATGCTAATTGTATCGCAACCTGCGGTATCCCCCCGCGATACATTACACCGCGGGAGTTTGTTGATCAATTAGCCGGGCGCGGGGGAGAGGGCCGCTTATGATACTCGAAAGCTCAGCTGGAATGACACTCGGACAGCGCGTTACTTTTTAACGCGCCGATTAAACGGAATCGGCCGAGCGATTAAAGGCTAAGACGGAGCGGGCGGTAAATTTGAAGGGAAAAAAGGCGCTTCGGCCAGCGGATCATCGGCATGCTCCGCGCGCACGCCACGACCGATCGGAATCGTCCCGGGGTATTAATAAAGCGCGCCGGAGTGGCAATCGGACTAAATTTAGCGGACAATGACCGACAGGCGGCCGTGTCTCCCCTGCGGCCGGCCGCCGTTTATTAATCGCCGAGTTAATCGAGCCTTCCGCCGGGGCATCGACGCCCGAGACACGAGCTGCCTCTATACAAGGTGTCTTTAAATTCCTTGTCTCCAGCTATACCTCGCGATAGCTGAGGCAATTCTAAACATTTTTTTTTGAGGTCGCGAAACTGTCGGATGCACCCTCGTTGCAGGATGAGCAACAGATCTGGCCCCGCCCTCCAGGCTTAGACGCATGTCGATTTGTCAACTGCTGAAATTATCAACAAAAGAACACTGGGCCTCAGCGGACCGCCAGTAGTAACGCGGCGGGGCGATTGGCGGCCCGACTCCTACAACCTGCCTTCCCGCTGCTGATGATCTACTGGGGCCCGAGGTTCTTTCGTTGATAATTTCAGCAGTCGACAAATCGGCACGCGTCTAACTCAGACCCGCTGCTTGCCTTGCGGCCCCGATAGTTCCCTACTCTCTCCCATTGACCATTTCCGCTACTCTCATTGGGTGCGCTGCGGCGAGTAGGCCTCACTTTTCGGCCGCGGTGGCTGGATTTTTTAAACACCTGTATCTTCGCGGGGGTGCATCTGACAGTTTCGCTACCAAAAAAGAATTATTTAGAATGTTATCGCGTGGTATAGCTGGAGAGAAGGAATTAAAAGACACCTGGTATACACATGTATACATCCGCCTGAAATCTCCGGGTCGCCCTTGCGGTTTTACATATTTGCCCGGGAGCCGCGCATTCGACGCCAGGCAGTTTCGGACAACTCGGGGAACGAGCCCCGCCGGCGCGGCGGATGCGCCCGGGGCGAAAAACCCCCCCCAAAGCCTTAGTTTTCGCGCGACGCGGCCAAACTAGACGGGGGGAGCTTGAGCGCGCGGGCTTTGCGCGGAGCCAGCTGTGGGAGATGCGAGGAACTTGCCGGCCGACTCGTTACCTTGTCCCGAGTTTCAGTCATCCTTTAATGGAACAATATTTGTTTAGCCCGTTAGCTCTGGCACTGAGAGAGGCATTGGGCATCAAAGTATCGTGGCGTCTTGCACTCCTCGTCATGCGGCTACTCAAACTTGCGACATTCCGAGAATATATAGGACAGCTTACAAATATTTTTGAGCATGGTCATATTCTTTTTTCTCTAGGAAAATCAAGGCCGGTTATTCTTCGGCTATTATAGTTGCTCTTAGCCTTCGGTTATCTTGCCTCTAAGCGGCAGTCTCGCAATGACAGATATTTCGATTTGTAATAGATGTTTTTATAATTTACGTAAATATTCATCAAATTGGTCTTTTCGATTTGAGCTTGTAACAAAAAACTGAAATACAATCGAATTTGCAAAAAAAAAAGTATCCGTAGGATATATAGACGAAAAATTCACTCGTTTTGCGAAAGCTTGCGCGCAAGCCCGCCAAAAATCCGGGAAAATGTCAAGCAAAGCTTTGTATAAATCGCTTTAAAGCAGAAATAACATAACGGCGAATAGACGACTGTTTGGGATAAACCGAAGTAAATGGGAAAAGCAAATAAATCGACGGGGGCGGAATTCGACGGGATTCCGAAAGCGAGTAAAAATATTTTCCTCGTAGCTCCGGCAAATCCGAAGAATAATATTCGACAATGGGAACTGAAAGCAGCGGGGAGAGTCTCGGGGACACATCGCGTAGCGCAAAAAAAAAAAAGGAAAGGAGAGCGAGCCCGTAAATATAAGGACAATTGGGGCGGCGCCGGTGTTTTGGTCTAGTCGGCCACAGTGGCCCGGTCCCAAGGTCGCGGCACTTGGCCCGCGCGCGCGCTGCCTCGGTGCACATATACGGATACACATCGATAGCTTATAGCCTCGATACAGGCGCGGCGCGCTTCCAGCCACGCGAGTCCGCGTAGGCGTTCCTCTTCAAGGGCAGTCGGCCTCGTGCTCCTCCTTTTTTTTTTTTAAAGACCCAGCCCAATATGACGAGTACGACCCGCGAGCGTATGTGGGGAATAATGGCGTATATAGGACGCCCGGGGGCGGAGGTTAGGGGCTACATCGATCGGGCTCCCCGCGGCTGCCCGCGACCTTGCCTCGTCATTGCCCGGAGGACGTACGCGCGGGGAGTGCCGCGAGCGCAGTTGGAAGCGGCTGCGGGGAAGGGCGTCGCGTCGCTCCCACTGGTAGACCGCGCGATCGCCCGCGGCTCCCGTGGATCCTGTCGCGCTCGATCGCAGGGGGGGGGCGGCCGATTCAGAGGCGCGCGCTTGATTAATGATGGCTCCTAGGTGCGCGGCGATACGGCGTCGAGGCTGCAAAGGTCGGCGTACGCGTTCAAAGCCCGGGCCCGGCCGGTGAATCACGGGCTCGATCACGGGTCTTTGCACCGCGCTGCGGGTGTAACATTGTCGTACAAAGAGCGTTTCCTTATAATACAAAAGTCGGCTTTGAACGGGGCCGATATGTGTATACTCACACGTATAATGAGCGCGCCGGGTGAGAAGGTAGACGCGCGCCGTTTGTTGCCATTCACGGTGCAGTCAACTCTCCCGGCCGAGTTGTGTCCGCGGAGGGAAAAAAAAAACGTATTATATCGCGCGCGCGCGCTCGCGCACTAGCCCAGATAAAGCTTTTTGCGCGACTTTTTCCGGGGGCGAGGGAGAAAAAAAAAAGGGAAAAAGTGCGCCGGCCAACGCACGTCACTCGAGGCGCGCAAAGATGTGCGCTCGCTCAATTTCTGAGTAATTATAGATAGAGGAGCGGGGCGGGGAAATAAAAAGGCGGTAATGCGCGCGTCTTCCGCTTGTTTGTCAGCCGCACGCTTAATCTAAACGATGTTGTTCTCGTTCGGCGGACGCGAAGTTTCGCAGCGCGCGCGGGGTCAAAATAACGAGCGCTTCTGCGCGTATATCGTTCATCTGACGCCTTGGACAGGCGCATATATACACATATATTGCGCGGCTAATCGAAATAGTCGATCGCGACCGTCCCCGGCTCTTGTCAACGCTTGATAAAACGGACGAGTGCCCCTCTCGAGGGCAAGTCGCGAGCTCCCCGCGCTGCATTCGCCGGCCGAGGAATCGCAGGCAAGACGCTCCCGGGGACTCTGCGGCCCTTATATGCAGGCCAGGCGATTACTCATTCATGGCGTGGGCGGGGCTCCGGGCGTCGTCTCCTTTGGGTGTAAATCGCCGGGGCAATTACTCGGGGGCCGGGGAAAAGAAGCAAGGGCCTATCGGCCGGATCGTTATTGAACGGCCTTGGGCGGCCAGTGCGCCGGGCAGATAACGCTTTGGGGCCTGCGCCCGCCCGATAAAGAAGCCGGCCTCGCGTCAAAAGTCGCCGAGGCTTTTCCCGCGGGCTTACAATCCGCGGTGGCGCGGCGCTCGATCGATGCGCGCAGCCTTGGCCGAGGCTTTTCAAAGCGGCGTCGCGAGGCAATAAGGCAACCGCGGTCGGGGAGGGCGCGCGGGCCTCTTTTGACCCTCCTGGATCCGCGGGCCGCCGCCGGAAGAAAGCCGCCGCTTTCCTTTTCTTATCGGGGGGGGGCCCCGGCGCGTCGCTTTCCTCCGCGCGCTTTCTTCTCCTCGGGGGCCAGCTCGAGGGCCCGCGCGCGGCCTCGATACACATCCCGCCGAAACGCGGCTGCCCACCGCCGGCACACTTTTCCCCGGGTGCGCGCCGATTATTAACTTTCACGGGGCAGCGGCCCGGGCCGAGAGGAGCGCGGCTCGCGCGTCTCTCGCTCCTCGGCGGCGCCGGCCATGTTTATGCGCTTTCGATCGGGGCGCGCGCGCGCCTCGCTGGCGATCCGCGGCGACAGTCGCAGAGTCGCACTCGGCCGGGAGCTGCGCGACAGTTGGATCCGAGCGCGGAGCGGCCGGCCGATCGACAACCGGAGGGAGGCCAATCAATCACCCCCGCCGAGATCGCGTCTTCGTCTCCGGAGGGAGGAGTGTATATACACACACGGACACACAGGTAGCGCGGCTCGGCTCCGTCCTCCCGGGGATAATTGACTTTGATTAACCTGCCCGGGCGTCCCTCCGGCGGGAGCTCGAGGCGCAAGGATCGCCGCGGGGACGAGTGCCGTTACTCCTAAGCGGGAAGGAATCCTGCCAACTCGGCCCTATTAATCCTCATTCGGCGAGGGTCCGACTCGACGCGGCTCGGGAGCATCGCCAGGGGAAGGTTTGCCCCGGGTCGGCGCTAATAGACCCGGCGATCCCCCCGAGCGCCCGGCTTTCTTGCCTCCCGTTAGCGCGCGCTTTCATCTCGGTCGCGTGCGCTTTTTACGCGGGGTCGTTACACCCGGCGGAGCGACTAATCCCCCTCTCCCGGGCTGCGCCGCTTCCGAATTGGACTGCCGCGCGCGCGCGCGGCTCCTTTATGATAAGCGAGCCGGCAGCCGGCGCAGCGCGATTAAAAAAAGCCCGGCGGGGCCGATGCGGCCCTCTCGAGTTTCCCCGGGGCCCTCGGCCGCCTCCAAATTGCGCGGGGGATAAAAGGGCGCGCCCGGGAGATTGCGCGCCGGGATAATACGCGTACGCGCGGGCGGTCTTCCCCCGTCGGCGAGAGAGATACTGTTTTCTTTTTTGGCCCGGTGCACAGGCTGGTGATAAGGAGCCAAGGGAGAGGCGCTCGCTCGCTCCGCGCACTGGCTTACCTAGCCTCACGCTGGCTCTCTGCTACTTTCCAGGGCGATGCGGCCGCCGGTTGAGCAACAGCTGCTGGTCCAGGAGCCCGGCTGGTGCCTCGAGCGCAAGGGCTCGGCCCTCCTCCTGCGCTGCAACAGCCGCGCCCAGCGGGTCTGCTTCAGCTGCGAGGTCGAGGTCCGGGAGTTCGAGCGCGACGAGGAGTACCACTGCCCCGGGGAGCCCGAGCCCGCCGACCTCGCCGCCAGCCCCCTGGCCATGTGCGCCAGCTGCCTGGCCGCCCTCTGCGTCACCGTCGTCCTCCCCTGGCTGCTGATGGCCTCCTAGGCGGCCCCGGGCCCCAAGAGCCCACCCGAGCCCCGACTGACAGGCGCCTCCTGGGGACGCCGACCGAAGCCGAGTGATCGGCGACTCGCCTGACCAGCGAGACCGCGGAGGCCGCGAGCGAGCGGCCGCGGAGCAGCCCTCCGACAACCCGACGCGACTCGCCTCGCCGATCGATGCTTGTCTAGCCTCTGCAGGCTTCCTTTTTCTTACCATGTTTATCAATAAAAACAATAAAGCTAAGGGACAATCGACATACAAAAACCATGTGTTTTCTCTTTCCGCTGCCCACTCACAAGACCTTTACGCTAATAACTTATTAACGAGAAAAAAAAAAGCGCATAGCGCGCGGGAGGAAGGTAGGTATGCCGTTGCAGTACTTTATCGGCTTTGCGCAGGCTTGCGTTGTGTCTGCTTATACAGCTTCGGATGATCATTTCAATTACTAAAGCCTGCTTCTGTATCAGTGGACGGATAAGAAGCGAAATGATTGGCGTGTGTCCTCGTCAGCGTACATGTGGCTTATACCCGTAGACACTGCTACACGTATTGCTTTGAAGCTGGTAAATTGCCTCGGAGCAAAAAAGAAACAGTCGCGCCCGACGGATGGGGCGTTGCCTCCTCGTACGGCCTTATATTGTACATTCTCGCTTGACCCCCCCCGAAAGCTCGCAGAGAGCAAAGCTCGCCGGCCACTGGTTTCCCAGCCGTGGGCGTCCGGGCAGCGGACGGCCGGAAAAACCGGGCCGGCGCCCCGCATGAATATTGACGCGGGGAAAAGGCGCGGGCCGGTCCGCGCGACTCGGAAGGGACTCGGGCCCGCATTAGGGATTCATAGGCGCGCGGGCCGTCGTGCCGATACGCGCGCCGATTTAATTTCTCGCGGCACGAGTGCGCGCATAAATATGCATCGACCGGGCACCCGAGCGTCCTGATTTATGCGCGATCGCCCCGCCGGCCCTCGGATTTCAGCGAGCCGGGAAACGCCCGTTTATTTCCCGAATCGCGCCGCGCTCGAATGTAATCTGCTGGACCGGCTCTCGGCCCCGACAGTCGGATGATATAAGCCCGTGTAAGGCTATAACGAGACGCTTGATCTTTTAACTATGCATCACGAGGGAAGTCACTTACGCGGCTTTTTGCAGGAAGGGTGTGCAAGCGAACGTTTCGAGCGCACGAGTCGAACGGTTATATCTGGCCGGGAAATGCATCACCCACTTTTTTTTTCGGGCTTCCATCGAGGCTTCCATTAGGTGTACATTCGTACGGTAAATAGACGGACGCATTTGGAATTGATCGGAATGCCCGCTATGGAAACGATTCAAATGAGCAGATTTTGTCTCGGTTGAATGGACAGTAGTATTATAGGTATTTTCATCTTTGTGAAAATCCGAGCGATTCATTTTAACTAATATTCCTCGTAATCCGTGCAATTCCTGTTTTCGGGGCTTTACAAAGCTTTCAAGGAAATGGATCGAGCGGTTTTACATGTTACATGCGCGATCGTTGCTCTACAATGTTGTACGCCAAAACAAACATTGTATTGCTAAATTATTTCAAAGTCTGCTGAACTGGTAAACATTTCGAATGAATAGTTTAAAAAATATATTTGCATTTCATTAAATGCCAGGTCACATTCTGTATTTCCAGGATATAAACGTGAAATATGCGTTTATCAATGCAATTGATCCAAAAACCGATAATTTACCGAAGCCGCAGGTTTTTCGCGCAAATACCCGATAACACAGACTTTTATTACATTTTTAAACTTTATCGCTATTAGTTTTCATTTAAAAATTCATATACATGTTCCATGTAATATCCTCGATATCCTATCGGGAAAAAGTAAGGAAATTTCAATAACAATATTATTGAAGTTATCTATTTCATTAGCGCAACAATTTTATTTTTATCCGCATAAAATAGATAAACATCGGTATACGTGCGTTTAATTGGATCAGCTGTGTAAACATATGAATATTTCCTACTCTGAAAACAAAGTAATTCAGGAAGTGTTTAGACAGTTCTAGACGGCCTTTTTAATGATTACGAGAAATAATTATTTGCACTTCTTTACGCTCAGTCGAGAATAAAACAGACTCGGCAACATAAAAATGCGGTGTCGTATAAGCCTAGCCGCACGATAAGCACCCAATGCAATCGGATACTCAAGGATACGCGAGGCCTATTATCAATAGCACTCGGGTTACCGTGATTTTTGCAACGGCGGCCGGCTCGTTTGCAGTCAAAAATAGATCCGGAGCGAGAGAGACGGCGGGAGAGCGAGCGCACACGGGGGAATTGTCGCGCCGCCCCTGCCGGTTAAAAATTGCTCGAGCATCCTTTAAAAAGGCAGGCGGGATATTACGCGGAGGGCCCCGGGAGCGCAGTAGACCGGCCGATGGAAAAAGTTTCGGGGAAACTTTCGGCCGAGGCCGAGGCGATCGATCCAATTTTCGGGGCAATTAGCGGAAAAGCCAGCGGATCGGCGCCCAGGCGGGGATCGTTTATTGTCAATTAATTCCTCGGGCCGGCGCGCGCACTCCAATCCCAAGTTAACGGCGGCTCTCCGATTGCGCGCGCCGTCGAAATACACATTCCCCGATAAAGTGAAAATCTCCAATGGGCGCGCTGGTGGCGCGGTTCCGCGGCCGCCGCGCGATTATCTCGCGAGGATCGCTTTTGTTAACTATCCCCCCGCGTTTTATGCAATTCCAGAAGTGAAAGTGTATCCGCACGCACCGGCGGACCGTTAAGAGCCGGGCGCTCGCGCGCGGGTTTAGGAAAGGGGCCGCGAATATAAAAGTTAATTAGAGCTTTCGAAACGGCCGCGTCCGAAGCGGGGGGGAAAAAAAAAAACGTCTCTCGGCTCGTTGTGTCCCGCCGGCGCGGCTGCAGCCGATGCCCTCGCACGCCTTCTCTCTCTCTCGCTCGCGCGCGCGCCCTGTATATCCCCGCGATCGCCTAATGAAGGTTAATTGGGGCCGCTCCTTTGCGCGCGGCTGTGTGTGCCTTTGGCGCGTGTTCGACCGAGCTCCCCGAGTGCCACCGTCTGCATGCACCTATGTGTGCTCCGAGCATGGGAAGGGGAGCTTTGCGTCGGCTGGATCGATTGGCGCAAGTTGCCTGTCCGCTCCGAAAAAGCCCAAGCTCGACCGGTGAGCCGGGCGGCCGCGCTGCAGAGAGTGTCGTTGCCGGCCCGTGGCTTTAGCCGCCGTCGGTAAAGCGAAGAGCGGCTCTCGGTAGTCGGTCCCTCGGTCGGTGCGACAGGTCTGCCCCGCGGTGCGAGCCGCTCCCCGAAATTTACCGAGAGATGGCCCGGCTTGTTGCTGCCCCCGGAGCGAAAGAACACTCGCGGGCAGCAGGTTACAAATTGCAATTGGCTACGAGAGCGCGTACACGGAAGGCATTCTCCCCAATTACATGCGCGCACACGCTCGGTCCGCCATGTAGAAGCCGAGGTACGAGCATGTACACAGAACGAGTCCGCGTCACAAAGCTCCAATTAAACTCTATTGTCGTCCTCGCGATAACGAGTGCTAGTACTCCTTTTCCTCTCGATATGTATATTTATACCTATAGCGTAGCATATTATTATGTATGTGAGAGGAAGAGAAAAAAAAAAGCCGAGGTGTAGAATAAAACAAATGTATGCCATTGATTAGCATTCTGCATGCGATACCCAGGGGAATGTATAATAATGTCTCGTTTGTTTTTCCAGTTGCCGGACCTGAACAGTCTTGATGAGAAGGTGAGTGATACAACAAGTTCTCATTGTCCACCTATGTACTATTATACGCGTACAAAGCGCGCGCGGGCGACTCGCCTAGCCGTCATGGCCGGTAATTTTTGTAATCGTAACTTCCGATCGATACGCGCGTATTCAATGGACGAAGGGGGAATTAATCTAAGCGCGACCGAGGCGGCAGCGCCGCGGTAGCGACGTTGCTCCTACACGGCGTACATGTGTACGCGCACACGAGGAGCGCGCGGTGGTGCCGGTTGCCGCTGCAGCCGCGGCGGTAGCCGATGCACCTCGTCCGAGCGCCCGCGCGACTAATGAGCGAATCTCAATATTTCACTTTTATCGCCGCTCGCCCCCGTCCGAACTGCCGATGAAAACTTCATCTCGCCGCTCCTCCCCCCCCGCTGCTGTCCTTTTTTTTCCCCCCCGCGCGCGCTTACGCGGATGATACACTCTGGCGAAGACGTCGGGAGCAATTTGTCCCGACGGCCGTGTCTATCAAATTATCCGCCGCGGCGGGGAAGAGCCGGGGAGGAAAATCTAATCTGGAGGGTAATAATTTTGCAAATATCGAATTATCCCCGATAATTGATGCAGCACGAAGGGACCTCGAGCCAAGCAGCCCTTTTGAAAGAGGGGTTGGGGGGGGGGCCTTGCACTTGCCCTCGGCGGGAGAGCCTCGGCCCGCGCCGCCGCGAGGCAATTAGCTCCGAGGGGAAATAATGCCGGGCGCGCAATCGCCACTGGTTTTTAAATAGCCGAGAGTGACTCAGGCCTCGGGCGGCCGCGTATAGTCGCCGGCATTGTTCGGCGACGGGCTTCCCGTTCGGCCGCCCGCGGAGGTGGGAGGGGGTAAGGTCAGTGCGCGGGTGTGTGCAGGGCGCGCGCTGTAAACAAGGGGGTTCCGCGGGAGGAGTGGGTTTCGGGCCCGACTGGTTTTTTCTGTCGCGGGCGACCCTCCGGCTTTTTCAGCCGGGAGGGATAATCTTGGGCCGCGCTCTTGCGCCCGGCGACGACGGCCCCCAACTTGCCCTCGTGGGTTTTGTTCGGGGCTTTTAAAAGGTTCGGCTGCGGGCCGCTTGGGTACGTGTGGGTATGCACCGGGAGAACCGGTTGCCGGCCCTCGGTAGCGATCCCCCTCCCCCCCCGGTCCCACGTGTGTGTATATACGCGTGTACGCGGTCTCGCGGCTCGACGCGCACGGAATCAATCCTCGTTAAACTAATTAGTGTAACAGCGAGGCGTTTACCAGCGGCCGCTGTATATGACGATCGCTCGCGGCGATAAACCGAATATTCGCTCCCGTTCGCGTGCTCGCAATGGCGTGACGGACACCGGTAAAGGGAATTGAGCGAAACTCCGCGCCCTTCTCTAATGGAATCTTTTTACGATGTTTACTACAATGTTGTGCTCCTGAGTAATGAAAAATATCCAGCGGCATGCGTCATTATTTCCCGTGCGTAAACATATTAATGATAATCTTGCGAACCTCTCAAAATTAATCTAATAAACGTATTATGTTGTTAACTTATTTTTTTTTGTTTTTTTAATAAAAGCGTTGATCGGTGGGAAGAGCCGATAAGTGGGATGTAAATAAGGTTATACGTGACATCTGTTCGGCAATTCTTCGCATACACGCAAGACAAGAATTCTTTTTGATTAAGAAGCTTCATTAGCGATTGATAAATATGCATTAAAATGCATTTAAATATGCGGTCAAACGAATAATTTTTAATACTTAACGATGCGTCATTGCCAATCACATTGGCACAACAAACGTTCGTCAAACCGTTGGATTACCGTTGGCCTTTTGTTGTTGTTTTCGCCGGGTAGCTTTTAAGGAATCGCTATTTCATAGAGATTTTATTAGCCGAGCCAGTGATTCATCTAGGTATAAAAAGACTCCTTTATCTCCGCGCAAGAACAACGCGGGCTCTTTGTAAAAAGCCGCACTACTCGAGCCTGGCACTCCCGATGCGCTAATCCAGCGACTCCGAAGGAAACGAATGCTTCCACGGGGCTGTCCGCTCCGGAGGGGAGGGGATAAGAAAAAAAAAAGCGCTGCGCCGGCAGGACCGAGGCCCGGGCCTGGCCCCCGGCCAGTCGGCCGCGGCGCTAGTTTCCCACCGGGGGGCGCCGGCCGATATCGAGCCGGGGCTAATGCCGGACAGGCGCACTCGGTGGCCCTCGCGGACAAAGGGCGGCGAAAACGCGCGAATGAAGCCGCGCGTCTGCTCGGCCGGACGGCTGGACCGGGGCGATAGCGCGCCGGGCAGAAGACTCCCCTTTCAACGCGGCTGCCCGCGGGCCCCGCGAGCCGCTTCATGACGACCCCCCCCCTGGCGCACCTTTCGCGCGGGGCTATTCGTCAAACGATTAAAGATTTCTTTCCGTTTTTTTTTTTTTCTTTATTCGAGTCGGCGCGCGGGAGGCACATACACACGTATATGTATATATATACGTATAGTCGCTCGTCCGTCGGGCGTGGGGCGCGGGGGGACACCTCGAGTGCCGGGGAGATATTTCAAAAGCCGGCGTGCGATTGAGATTCGATTTCACGCCCAGCTAATTCGGAGCTAATACCGGGAATGGCTGGGCCGGCGGGCCGGGGCTGGGAGGCCGGCCCCGCCGCAGAGCTAACAGGGACTCGGCCGCCCGCGCCCTCCCATTCCCCCGCCGCGGTGTATAATGGGAGGTCAGATATAGCCGGGGTTAAAAAAGCGCCCGGGGCGTCGGCTCGACTTTGGCTAACGCCGTTTTTTTCCCCCTTTTTTTTTTTCCTTTTCCTCCTTCATCCCCCGCCGAACAATGGGTCAAAGTGCATATAGATTTGAAAACGGGCCTCGAGGGTTCGCAGGCCGACGCGATGCACGCGCTGTCGCCGTATTGGTGGCGCATATTAGGCCGGGGCGAACGGCTGCGCGCGAGGCGCCCGGGGCCACGTCATTTTTACTTTCCCGGGCGCTTGTTTTCCACCTGTAAAGCCGCGGGGCGCGAGGCTTAACCAATCGGGCCGAGTGGCCGGGCGCACTTTCGGCCCGCGGGGACAGAATAAGCTGGGTCCTTTTTTTTTTTAACGGGCGCCGACTCATTATCGCGGGCGGGCCAAGCGGCCGCGGGGGCAAAACTGATAATTCCTTAGCCGCGGCGTCGAAGGCTCCCGGCGCCCGGCAAACTTTGATGTAATCAATCTCGCAGCAGCGGCGAGAATTCAAACGTTCTTGTAAAAAAGACAAGTGAAAAAAATATAAAATAAATATATAAAGGAGCGGGCGAAAAGCGCGGCGAAAGCCAAATGGAAAATAAACATTATCCGTGACGAAAAAAAAAAAAAATCTGTTGCAGCCGTATAAACGCAGCTGTTGGTCCGCTGCGCGCTAATAAAAAAAAGGAGGCGGCAGCGGCGCGGGCGGCGGAGGAGTTTATTTCACCGAAAACAGTATAAATAACGGCCTGACGCAGATTGAAAGAGACTCCCGGGCCGAGGGAGCGTTAAAAAAAAAAGGCGGGCGTATATTTTTTGGGAAATTAATAATAACGCTGGGCGGGGCGGGCGCGGCGGGGGCGCACCCCGAGCCCTGGCCTCGGTCGGTATTAAAGAATTTTTAATACCTTACTTTTGAGGCGGCGAGCCGGCGTGGTTGTATACGCACTTATACGGTCGATGATGTGTCCGGATTATACATATATCAACCCGGCGAGGACGCGCATCGCCTCCCGGTGCAAAGTGCCCGAGTTTCGGCTTTCATCAGAGGCCCCCTGCATATATCGGCGATCACATATATACATATATAGACGGGATTAGGCGCTGCACGGGCGGTTAATAAGCGGCCGGCGGAGGATTGGGCCGGGCCGTCGGGGGAGGGCGCGGCGACGGCCCGGCCGGCGATCGCAGGCCGCGCGCGGAGTAAACAAGCTCCAGCCAAGGAGGAGGAGGAGGAGCTAGAGAGAGAGAGAGAGAGAGAGGAGCCCGAGAGAGCCGCGTATAAAATATACAGCGAGCGGCGTCGGCGGGCCGTTAACGAGGGCGGCCGCGTGTGCGTGCGGCGCATACGCGCCCGGCCCGGCCTCCCTACATGGCGGCTCTTGGTAAACAACAGTGGTTGCCAAATCGGGGCCGCTATTAATAACGCCTCGGCCGCGCGCCGCCGGGGGAAAGGGAAAAAAGGAAAAGAAAAAAAAAAAAGGCCGCGCGCGGATCAGCCGCCGATAAATTAGGCGGCCCCGCCCCGGACAACAGGTCCCGGGGCCTTGGCGCGGTCCCCGGGGTACTTCCCCCCCACCCAGTCCCCGCGAGGCCCACGGGGAAGCCCTTCGACGTCGCCTCCCGGGGCACGTATACGTGTGTATCGATCGAGGGCGCGATGTAGGTACGTAAGCCCTGCGGGGACCCGGCGAGGCGGGCCGGCCGGGCTAGAGGCCCGCGGCCATTAGCGCTAATTGCCGGCGGCCCCGATGCTCTCCCGTAGCTTCCGAGGGGCGCAGCGCGGCTTAGTCACGTACGCCGGGGCCTTCGGCGCCCGTGCTTTTTCAGTAAACAAGCGCACCTCGCAGGTGACACACTCCCGCGGCGGCAGTCAACCGGTCGATTCTTTTGCCGCGCGCGAGCCCCGCGTTGAGCCGCTCCCTGACACCCCCCAAAAAAGCGCCCTCGGCAAGGAAAATCAATCTCTTTTTTTTTTATATCACCCGAGGAATGTACGGCCGTGCGATCGCGGGTCGCCCTTTGCCTCGTGCCGGCCGCGATCAATTATATATGGATACGGAGGGGAGGCGGTCGGAGCCGGAGCTCCTAAACGGAATAACGAAATGGCCCGGCGGAGAGGGGGGAAAGAAATGCGCGCGCGGCCCTCGGGGACACGGGCGATAAGAGGGTCCGCCGTGGCGCAACAAAGAAGCGCCTCCCCCGCGCAACTAGTTTGGCCGCGGGGCGCGGCCGGCCGAAAGTCACTCGGCCCCAGCTGCGCCCCGCAGATTGGAGCCGACGCCCGAGTTTAATTAAGACACCTGTACAGAGGGGCCGGGGACGAGTTAGTCGGTGCGCAGCCAGGAATCCCAGTCATAATTAGGATAATTCCCGGGGAGGTATAGGCCGGGCTGCCGGATCAAATTGCGGAGTTAATCGAAAGGCGATAAAACGGCCCGATATACCCCGGCGAATTTGTCGCGCCCGAACTAATAGACTCCAATGATGCGCCAAAAAGCTCCCCTATAAATAATGACGTTAGGAAAGTTTGCCCCCCGGCCGCGCCCGGCTCGGCTTCCTCCTCCTCCTCCGGCCCCGCTGCGAGCCCGCCCGCCCCCCCCTCCCCGCGCCTTTATAACTCCGAATAAGAATATTTCATTTGCCCTCCCAAAGCAGATTTCCGGCGATTCTTTAAAATTCCCTTTTTCGTCCCTTTGACCGGGCGCCGCTCCCGGAATGCTTCACGGCCATTTCCGCGATATAATTCACCGAGGCGCTGCGCTCTTGCGCGCGACTTTTTCCCGAGAGCGCGCATAATACACTCGCGGATTTTATACCCGCGCCGAAGCAGAGGGAATATTTCCCGAGGCGGATATATAGGCCGGTCCTCGTGGTCGAGCCGTACTGTTTGCTCAATCCGCGTTTGGCCGGCCTGGAAAAAAGCCTTGATTGGAGAAACGAAAAAAAAAAAGAAAGCTTTTTTTATTTCCCCCCCAAATATTGACAGAAAAGTGTGTCGCCGCAGAGTAGTTATACAAGGTCGCGCGCGGGGAAAATTGAAAAAAAAAAAAAACACGCGGACGCACCCTCTCTCGGGGGGTGGGCGCGCGGTGAGAGTTTGAAGAAAAAAAATCCGCTGCCGGCCGCGGGGGCGATATGGCCAAAATCCGAGCGGCCAGGCACGCGCCGGAACTCCCCGGAGGAACTAGTTAATTTTCCAGGAGGCCGGCCCCTCGCCGAGGCGGATATAGGGGCGCGCGTGCACTTGGAAAAACGCCACTCGACTTTTAATTCGATGCGCCTGCAGGGCCAATTACGCGGCCGATTATTTTCCCTTGAACGGCGGCAAGTTGGGCAGTTTGTCAGGCCGGGCGATAAGCCTCCCCGGCGGAAGAGGGCCTCGGACGAGCCCTTGTAGGGGAGGGCCATTCTGCAAAAAAGTTTCCCCGGCCGCGTCTATACATGCACGTATATATATATATACACGGGCTCGTGCGCGATCTCCTCTCCCGCGGCTAATGAATTCGGCCGCTCGAGCCGGTCGGTCTTTCTTCCTTCGGGGGAAGGGGGCCCAAGTTGCGCGAGGAGTTCCACGCGAATCCGAGGCGGCGCGGCGGCCAAAAGTTTTTCGAAGGCACGCGGCACTTTGATAAATACACCCGGCGCGCCTCAAATATTGGCTTTGAAAATCTCGGCGGAAGCGTCAGCGGGGGAAAGTTGGCGCGGGCCGCACGCCGCCCCACCGCTCGCCTACACATATACCTCCCCGCGTGTATATACCCTTGGGATAATTAATAAATGCATCCGGGGCAAAAGTTGAGCGCGGGAGGGGGTCGCTCGCTTTTTGTACATTTTTTATTTTTTTTTCTTCCTCCCGCGAATCGGCTCGGCGAGCTGGTTCTTTTTTTTTTTCACCCCCCCCTTTCGAGGGCTCTCCGGCCCCGGCGCGCGCACAATCCCCCGGGGGGCTCGCTCGTTAGAGGCCGAGTGTGCCGCGAGTCGCGCTGTTACAAGCGGGAGTCCGCGGGCGCGGGGCGAGTCCCTCCGGGGCGGCGCGCCGACTGGCTAATTCAATGTCGCCGGCGGGCCGCCGTTCCCGACGACGCTTCAATTGTAACGAGGGCCAACTTTGCCACTTTGTCACAGGCTCCGCAGGAGTTACTTTTTTTTTCCCCCCTTTCGCGAAAAAACAGGAAAGAGCTGGGTGTCGCGGTGGAGCTAGTCGCGGCAGCTCCCGCGGAGAGATAAAGGCACTCCTCCTCGAGATTCGTCGTGCACGTATGTATATATATATATCGTTCGGCGGCTCCGATGAACGTAACTCGGGGGAAGACTCGGCACTCTTTGTCGGAGAGCGCGATCCTTCGCGCTCGAGCGGCATCGGCTGCCCGCAGGAGTAATTGGGTTAGCCGGCGGGGCGAGGAGGGCGCGAGAGATCGGCGCCCGGGCGCGAAAAAATCGGGCCGGGGCGCGTGCGTCGTGTCGCGCCGGCCGCCGATAGCGCTATCTCGCCGAGGCATTGTTTGTCTCGACTCGCCGCGATAAAACCCGGGAGCGACGGCGCGCCGGGCGCTTAGCTGCGCCTCGAGCAGCCGCCGGCCCGCCGAGATCTCCGGCTAATTGGCCCGGCCGATCGATCGATCGCTCCCACCAGGAGGCGCCGGGGCGACGAAAAAAAAAGAGTTCGCCCGGCGCGCTAATGGGCGAGATATAGTCGGCAACAATGCGCAATCTGACGCACCAGGGGCGACGAACAGAGCGGGGAATTCGGCCGCGCACTCGACAGCCCGGGTTTATTAAAATCGCGGGGGGAAGATGAGTAATTTGGAGGCTCCCGCAGCGGCGCGGCATTGTCGAGGCGGATTCCAATAAGCCGGGCCGCGGAGCCCGGGGGACGGAGCCCGGCTGCACCGCCCGGGATCGGCCCGCGCATTGTGCGTGCCGCTGCATCTCTTTCCGCGGGGGCGAAAGATAAAAAAAGAAATGAATAAAAGGGAGGCCGACGAGTGGACAGGGCGACGCGGCCGCCGCGCCCCGGAAGGAACAAGGAATGTAAATTAAACCGAAGGAGCCGCGGCCTCCCCCGCCGCCGAGATGAAAGCCCGCCGCCGAAGGGAACAAAGAGGGCGTAAAAAAAAAAAAACGGGGGGAAAAGAAAAACAAGGCGGCTCCTCCGGGGGCGCGGCTGATCGATAAGAGGCATACCGCGCGACACCGCAGTCCCGAGGACGACTCGCCAGGGCCGCGATACTAAGCGCCCGGAATAAACCCCCGGCTGCATATATGCCCCGCGAGCCTTATCGTCGACAACAATGGCGCCGGCCGATTTCCTTTTTTTGTCCACCCTCGGCCCGCCGAGGCACGCATGCGTGGGCCGGCACTGCGGCAGCGGCCGCGGGCGATCCTCTCCCGGCGGAGAGTCGCATGCGACCGGGGGAGCTCTTTCGCCGCTTTCATTGAGCGGCGCACGCACTCGGGGCAATTAGCGGGGCCCCGATCCGCCTCGGATCAATTACCCGGGCTTCCGGCTCGGCCGCGGCGCCTCGGAGGAAAGCGCTCCAATTGAAGGGGGAGGATCGCGGGGATCGAGTCCGGCTCTTTCATTGCGGGGATTACGGCCGGCCGGTTTTTAACCTCCCGCCGGGGATTAGGATGAGACGAGGCGAGTCGCGATCCATCATCGGGGCCGTTGCGTCCCCTCGGCCTCGAGGAGCGAACAGCAGCCGGTGCCGAAATCGCCCGGCCAGACGACGCGTCTATCGGCCGCGAGTGACTGATTGGTCTGGGCCGGAGGAAAAGGAAAAAAAAAAAAACGGGGGCCGACTCCTTGACACGCATATATACATAATACTCGGGCAGGCGGCGCTCTTTCCCCGGCGCGAACGCTGCGGGCAACAACTTCCGCGTGTCGGTGCGCCGGCGGCCGTTGCGCCACTCTCCCCCCCCCCGGGGGATCCGTTTTGTTTACGAAAGCGCGCGGGCCGCGCGATAAATTAGACGCGCTTTACACGCGGCCGCCCGGCTTTGTGCGGGGGCGGCAGCCGAGCGCGCCCTCATATTGACAAAGCGTCGATAATTGGAAACGTCGCTTCAAACTTTCGAGCGTCCCGGCCGCCGGCAAAAATTAATTAAAGCCTAATTGAAAATTGCAAGTTGCCCGGGCCGCTTATAGGCTTCGCATCCGCGCAGACTCCACACTCTTCATCTCATAAGGACTATATGTATTACATGACCTATTCATATAAGTACTTGTTGCGCGGCGGCGCTTACACTTGGCGTACTTCCCATCGGAGGTGCGCTATACTCGCCGCCGATTTCCCAGAGCTCGTAGTCGCGATCGGCCGAGATTCGCCTCGGTGCGGCCAAGGTCGCGTGTGGGGGGGATCGCCCGGAGCCGTATCCGCGTCCCCCAATCGGCCATTGTTTTAACCCGGGCGACGCCTCTGGCTTCGCCAATTGCCGTTTTGAATAATCCAACCGGACGCCGGCAAGGAATGCGTCATTGGCGCATTATCCAGCCGAGCGGGCAAGCCCAAATAATCGCAGCAAGGCGACGGGGACAGCCCCCCCCCCGGAACTGCCATTTTTTACGCGCGTCAGGGACGCAGCCGCGACGGATTGAAGGCGGGCCCCGGGTGGAGCCTCCGCTGCACGGCTCCTTGGCAGGTTGAGCGCACGGGGGCCGCACGTGCGCGCCTATCGGCCGCGGTTGCCGCACGGGCCGCCGGGTTTGCGCAACGCCGGCCTCACGTGCAGCGTTGCTCTCGCGAGGCTGACCTTTGCCGGCCGACCCGCGGCCCCTCCCCACTCCAGCGGGCCTCGGGGACCGGGCCCGAGTCGCCGACGAGTGGGGCCGCCCAGATGGAAAGCCGCCGGGGCCCACACCCAATCGATGTGTGTACAAAGGGACGGGAGGCCCACTCCGCCTCCTCTCCCCATTTGCAATTCTAATCCTCGGGAACACCTGCCCGAGCTGCCGGTAGACCGGTTATTTTCCTCCTATCTTTTCCTTGTATTTTTCGCATCATTGTTAATGTAGCACGCGCGCTCGTGAAATTAACAAGTGAACCAATCCGATCTGCACATGTAACTGGTTAGCTCCTTTTAACCTTTCTAATGAATTCAAAGCACTGCAAAATTCTTCTCCGTGTACACTTGGCCAGTGGTATACTGCATATTTATTAAATATAATCTCAGATTACTCTTGTAATATATACTCTTGTACGAGACATTAACTAATTATATTTATCAAATTAGCCTGGTTATTAAGTAATCTTGATTCTCGTTTTAGTAAACTCACCCAGTGACTGCGGACATAAATTCAATTTTAATAAAAGGCGTGAAACGGAGATATCCCGCATTCGTCGTAGGAGGAAAAACTTCCCTATTCTAAATTAAGGGTGCGCCTGTCCAGGTACGGTGCTCCGAGGCGGGAAAACCTCGGCGGGAAAAACCGTCGTGATAACGAGCTTTATTTTCTTCGTGCTCCGTACAAGGGCAGATGAGCGTGGCTCCCTGCCAAGGAAAACCGCCCCGGCCCCCCTCACAACTCACCGTCTTTATCAGATAAACAATCTATTTTTGAGTCGGCATATATATACAGCCGCGGGCGATCGGAGAGCCGCGCGTGCCCCTATGCGCAGGAGCCGTACGCGCAGGCACGCAACTTTTTATCATCTTTATTGGGGATGGAGGCCTTTCTTTCTCCGATCGTGACTGGTATCGGGCCGGCGGCGAGCGCCTCGCCGAGATAAGGTTTTATTAATAAAAGTGGATATATTTTTTTTTTATTAGCGGGGCGCGCCGATATATTGTATAAATTGACTGTGACTCGGCTCACACCGAGGCGGGCTTGGATCTAAGCGCTCGGCCGTTTGACCGTTGGCCCGGTGAAGATCAGGCAGACCGATCGCAGCTCCCCGGAGTCGCCGACGCCGACCCAAGCGCCCTCGCACCGAGTGCCTAAAAAATGAGGTTGGCGCGGTCGGCGAGGGGGAGGACGCAATTACCGGGGGACGAGTAATGCGCATCGCGGGACCAAATTCCTCGATGAATTATCTGGGGGAGGGGGGGGGGAAGCCGAGTAAGCAAGCGGGTAAGCAAGCCGGGCTCTCGAGGGCCGGGAGATATGGTAAAAACGCGAGCGCCGACAGCCGCGCGGCGCCCGCTATAAATTGCCGGCATTTGTTTCGCGCGGTCCTCTCGCAGCTCCTGATTCGCCCTGACATTATACCGAGTGCATTATCGCCCGTTCGATTTATCACAGCCGGCTGACTCGCCGGCGGCGCTGCTCGCGGCTCCCTTTTTTTTATCCCCGGCGGCGCGCGCGCGCGACATCAAACTTAATTACCCTTATTTACTGGCAGGGCCGATTGATCGATGGCTCCGCGGGGACGGGAGCCGCGCTCGGCGATCTCTCCTCCCCCCCCCTCCCGCGTCGCCGGGCCACCGCCCCGCGAAAACAAACATAAAAATGAGTAACATCTTACTCGCCCCGCGGAAGCACCCGACGCGAGGCCGTAAAGGCACACTTAGGCTCGGCTGCGGGTCCCGTAAACAAGGATCCCCTGGCGGTCGATTCGGCCGTTGTATATAGAGGTGTGCGGGGCGCGAGCCGCCATGGCGGCAGGACGCGCTCGGCCGATAAAAGACTCGCGGGCCCGGGGCGTTAAAAGCCGCCCGCGCGGGAAAATAAGGCCGGAGGTGGTGGAGAAAAATCGGAGCGCGCGTTTGGCCCGCGGCCAGATTCCTTATTGATCAGCCGCGTGGGGGATTATTGCTCGGCGGAGGCCTCAAGGCCTCTGCCGCCTCCCGCCGACGCTATAACGCTGGCGCCAAAATTCAGCCAAGCTCGACCCTGAATCTCCAATGATAATAATAACGTAACGCCGTGTGTCGGAGGATGAGGCGCGGCGACGCGGCGGCGGCGGCGGCGGCGGCAGCGCCCGTAAACAAGCTGATGAAATCGCGCCGGGCCTTTCGCCGGCCGGCCATTGGATCCCCGGGGCGGGGCCCGAGCCGCCCGGAAGCAATTACCATTCCCCAGCGAGGAGCCGTCGTCCGAGCGGATGCTGCCGCTGCTCATCCCCTCTAAAAAGGATTGTTCGAGCGGGCAGATTTTCCACCGGGCATATAATTGGTGTCCCCCCCCCGCGAAAGTTAACGGGAGCGGGAGGCGCTCATCGGCCGCCGAGGGGGTAATTATCGATCGGCTGTTGGTCCCGAGGCTCGATTTGGGCTCAGGCGCTCGAGTGCGGCTTGTGCTTTTCCTCCTGTCCGTCTGTCGGAAAATCGCGCGAGGAAAATGGCCTTTGATGTAATTGACGCGGGGAGTCGGGCCGCGGTTGTATTTATCGAGCTCTCCGCGCCGGGCTAAAATTACCTCGGGCGCGTACGCGGCCGCGCGTCCGGCGTATAAAACCTGGGCTGCTCGGGCCGCGAGCGGGGAATAATAAAAACGGCATGAATACATTTGCCGGGTAGGTAGCCGCGGGCCCGAGCGACAAACACCCGACAGCCGACTGCAAAATTAGAAACGGGCGCGCGAGCCCAGGTGCAAACGCCGCCCGCGCCGCGCCCCGAGAAACTCGCAGCCTCCGAGGCAGGCGAGGGGGACTTGCCCCATGCGTAAACGGTGGCCCCCTTGCTTCGAAGGCGCCCGGGCCAAGGGGCCAGGAGCCGGCAGGTGCCGGGCCGTTTATTTTCGAGGGACCATCGGCCGAGGATGAGACCCGTATTTTTAGCGGCCGGCCGATCGCGCGCCAACTCGGCCGATCGCCGCGTCCCTTGTCCCTTTTTTCCTTTTTTTCGCCCGCGGGGGGAAAAGCCCTGCTGGGGCCGCTCGGCGGCGAGCCTCGCGCAATGCCCAAAAGCCCGCGGGGACGCAAATATATACGCGGCCGGGCCGGCCCGTTAAATATAAATAAACGCGCGCGGCTACAGCAATTTGCTTTGTCTTTTCCCCGCGGCTGTATCGCGCGCGCGGCATCGCACTCGCTCGGCCGCCGGCTCGCTCTAATTTTGGCGTGATTTACTAATTCTAAGTTTTAACGGCGGCCCGCCGTCGGATAATCTTCGCTCCACTTGGAGTAAGAGGCAGCGCGCGCTCCGTACGCTTTTACTCGCTGTAATAAGGAAAACCCCCGGGAAAACCAGGGGGAAACCGCGCGATAAAGTCACGGCTCCCGGCTCGTAAAATCTCCTGGCCGGCCCATAGCTTTTTTTTTTTTCTCTCTCGTTTTCAATGGGCCCGGAAAAAAATCCGGCTCCGCTGCATTATGGGCCGAGAAGCGGGCCGGGGGCCCTCCCGCCTATATACAAGTTCATTCGGTGTCGTTTCTTTTTTCTTTCCTCCTCGGCCGCCTCGCCGCTGCCTGCCAGCCGGTTTAATTCGACGCGCGTGCGTATTCGAGTTTGTTTTGATGAGCGCTCGACGTCAAAATAAAAGCCTGCAACGGGCACAAACAATCTTTTCACTTGTACGTATCGACGCTAATACCAAATTTTATAGGCCAAATACTTTCGAGTGTTTTCCTTCGCTTCGTCTCGAGATATAGATAGATGCAGATGGATAACTAGATACCGAGATATTTATTTTTGTAAACAGAATAACAATTTAAGTGTAGTTTGTACACAGCATGCGCATGTATGCACGCGGATATATGCAGGACGCAAAGTATATTTAGATGGATGGAATTTATATTTATTCTAATTTGAGAAATAACTAGTGGGAACTCGGGTGAGAAAATGACTAAAATTCTTGTACAAATTACTACTGTTTTTAACCTTTCGTTTGAAGCAGGAAAATAAACGCTCATAACACAAATTTCTATCCAAATTATTCGAAAAATGTGTAATATTTTTTAAATTATTCGTCGATTGTAATCGAATGGCTTGTTAGCAGCCCGGTAAATTGTTGCTTTTGACAATCCATCCACCCCTTGCCTCTAAAATTATCATAACAATTTGTACCACGCACCTGTATTAACCAGCCAGCGTAGATGGACAAACAATTTTCGAAATTGTTTCACAACAAGCTTCCAATGCACATTTTCATAAATTGGTCAGTAGTCTATATGGCCGTGTACCTATACGCGCGTTATTAGTACAATTAAAATAGAACGAATAAGAATATATGTGCGGCTAAAAATAGATCGAGAGAACAATCTTGAATAGAGTGATGATATGTAATTGATGTTCAACGTATACATTTGAGAGACGAGCAGAGAGACCAGTGTTGTACGCAAGATTTAAAATATAAAACTAGGCGCTCGCAGATAGAGACTAATTATAGGAACAAAGGGGGGAGGGGCTTGGGTGAAGAGAGGAAGAGGAAACAAACACGCTCGTTTATATAAATCCCTTTCAGGCGAGTGCATTCGTTAAATTTTCAATCAAGGCGCGAAGGCGCGCCCTTGTCTCGTTATTCCGGGACAACCGGGGAGCAGTGTAATTTTTCTAGCCGGACGGGGGCGGCTCGAGGTCGGGCCGGGCCAAAGGAGGAGAAATGAACCGTCGCCAGGACGGACGTCGCCGGCAAGCGAAAGAAGGCCCCGGGCGTCGATCCTCCCTGCAGGGCGGGGCCCCGGCCTAGCCTCGCCTCGGCTTTATTTGCTCTTTGATTTTACAGCGAGGAGTGCGCGAGCGTGGGATGTCACGGGGCCGGCGCGTGATACACATACATACACGCGTCTACGGCAAAGCGCGCCGCCCTGCGCGCCTACACGCGTACGTATACGCATCTGTAGAGGCGCGTCGCGTCCACGTCCTCCGGGTGTATGGCCCGCGCGCGCACACAGACAACCCGGCGTTTGATAGTACGCGCGGGCCGCGATCCGACGTTGCCGCGCCGAGGGCTCCTCCCGCTAGAGCCGCAGCAGCGCCGCCTCGAGATAAAAATCGCTCAGCGGAGCGGTGCGGGCGCGTAGGCCCTCTTCAATTATTATCCTCGCGGGCGCCTGCACAATGGGGCTCGCGGCGGCGGAAGCCGCCTAACGAGGTATAGGCCGCGGGCGCCTCCCTTTGTCAGGGGGATGACGGCCCGCGGAATAAACACGCGCATATATATATATCTATATACATATATATATATACGCATGCACATCGGCCGCCCGTCCAATCAGCATTAGCATCCGTAATCGGGACGCGGCATCGCGGCCGGCTTTGTGCGCCCGCCCGACCAATGGCAAAGCAGACTTTTCCCGGCGGCTGAATTTTCCGCCGGCCGCTGCAATTTCCGCTCGGGCCCCGCGAGTAACCCGGGCCGATCGACCGACCTTGCGCCCGAGCAACAGCTTGTTTCCTTGAGCGCGGGACGAAAAAAAAAAAAGAAAAATAAAAATAAAAAGGAGCGGGGGAGGCGTGCGGTATCGGGTGCGCGCAGAACCCGAGAACCCGAGAGCCGGGGTCAAGAGGGGCGCCACCGACAGGTTCCTCTTACTTTGTCGCCGGTTTATTATAGGCCGGGGCGCTCGGGCCGCGCCGCAGAGGCTGGGGCCCGGAAGGGAAAAAAAAAAGAAAAGAATGCACTTTCTAAAGGCAATTGTTACTTGAGAATGTAATTTCGCGCTGCACTCGTCAAAAGGTATTTTGCCGCCGATCAAAGTGCGTGTATATATCGAGATATATGTATATATATATGTGTACGGCGGCTGCTGGCTGGCTCTCTTTCTCTCTCGCTCGAGATAGAGAGAGGCAGGGAATTCCAAACTAGGGATTTTAATCAAGCTTTGGAGCGCAGCGAGCGAGGGCCCAGTGGATGTACTTTAATACCGAACTATAATCGCGAAGATACGGAGCGTATCAGAGATGTATTTTATACCGGCGAAGAATGATAGTCCCGCTACAGATTTAACTTTAAAACTAAGTAAATCAAATAAAGCGCAAAGTCTCCTGGCGGCGCGCGGCCTCCTCTCGAGATGTCGATTGGTTTCCGAGAGCAAACGCTCGAAACTCAAATAAAATCACAAACTTTCCCAAGTGTCATTTAAATTTTACGATTTTCACGAGTCTTTGTCTTTACAGTGGGCGCGCGGCGGCGGCCTGCGGCTGCGCTCGCGTTGCGCCCGTTGCGGCTCTGCAGCAGCCCCGGCTCCCTAGGTCGATACATGTACCGGGGACGCGGGCGCGCCCGCCCCGGGGACAAAAAAGGCCGCCTCCTGCCCCCGCGAAAAAGTCAATACGTCGCAGATGTTATCTTTAAGTCAAACAGTGAATTTTGACCCCGGGGAATTTTCGCCCATTGTAAACGGGGGGGTTCCCCCCTCTAGGCGGCTAATAGTCGCATTCCCCGGGAGACGGCCTTATCACGGATACACGTTGACCGAGTAATAAATATACATATCCTCTCTGGCGAGGCCCGGCGCCGGCGCTGCTCTCCTCGAGTGTAAAGGTAAACGGCAGGCGAGGCCAGGCTAGGCGCCGGCCACTTGCCCGTTTTATTTACACAACCCCGGGATAATTTATTCAAGGGCCCTATTTGCTTAGCGAGCGAGAGCGATAAAACGCGGAAAGCCAGATGTAATTTACTCCGCAATCGGCGAGCGAGTGCAACCTGCCGCCGCCACGCCTTTGTAAAAATTTCAAAATCCAGAGGCGCGCGCTCGCGTACGCGTGTGTGTACGGACGGTGCTCCCCGCGGCCGCCGGCCTAACCTCCTTTTCCCCTCCTCCCCCCCCCCCCCGCGGGGAGCCGTGCCTTATAATATCGTAAACACGCCGGGAGGCGAATGAATCTCAAAGCCGCGCGTCGCGGACTTGGGCAACGCGAGCGAGCCTCGTGCCGGCACTTGCCTACGCGTACGTGCGCCGCTTGCAAAATAGAATTTCTCCGCTCTCGGGCCGCGCGCAAAGCCGGTAATAACAATGGCACCGTTACGTCAGCGCGCGCCGCCTCCTCCGCCGCGGCCATTAGCGGCCCGCCCTCCGCCTGGGGCCGGCCTCGCGAGCGACCCTTTTTCTCCCCCCACCCCCCCAACCCCGAAAACCTCGCCCGGCCAACCCCCCGGCGATCCGATCGATACACACGCGCGGGCGCGCACACACGTACGCCGCCGGAATCTATGAATCCTGATGAACTTGTTGCGCGCGGCCCGAGGCGCAAGCCCCCGGTATGCCTGTGCCGCCTCGCTCAAATTCGCGCGGCGCCTTTTAACCGGCGCCCGATCTCCCCGCGAGGATGGAAACGCCCGCGCGGGAGGCCGTGTGGCGGTGGTCAGGTGCACCGACTGCCGGAGCGAGCGCGTGTCACTGCTCGCTCCGCCAGATGGCCGGCCGCGCGCTTTATTTAACGGCGGATAAGATAAATTGGGACGGGGAAAAAAAAAGAAGGCAGCGCGGCCCTCGTTAAGCGCAAGCTTAGTGGCGGAGACCGGGAAGAAGCCCCGCCGAAGTCCGAGGCTGAAGTTGAGCGTTAATTAGGACGTGGGCGATAACGACTGGCTCATGATCGTTAGGTGCCGAGCGTACGTGCGACGCGTGTACCACGCGTGCAACGCCGTGTGTAT
Source organism: Sycophaga agraensis (assembly GCA_018906755.1). Taxonomy (NCBI): domain Eukaryota; kingdom Metazoa; phylum Arthropoda; class Insecta; order Hymenoptera; family Pteromalidae; genus Sycophaga; species Sycophaga agraensis. The sequence goes on from JACCIE010000003.1 coordinate 3,883,909, forward strand.
GCGTATATCGGCGGCGCTCCCTGTAGTCCCCGGGGCGGGGGAACGACAACGGGGCGTTATAAGAACGTCACTCTCCGCGTAACTTGAGTTGCTACTATTTTTATCTTCCAGCTTCGTGCAAAAAACTTATTTATCTCTTGAAAATTCATTAAAATAGATGGGCGAGCCGTCGTGGGCTGTACGCGTGCCTGACCGTAAACCGCTAAATCCCTTCCGTATAAACCGCGCACAATGTCCAACATCTCGTGTGTGAAACCCGGCGTAAAGCTGTCGGGGCGCTCGTGCTCTTTTGAAAATTTGATGTTTCCGATGCCGATACGGCGAAGGGAAGAAGAAAAAAGAAAAAAAAAGTTGTTTTCTATCCAAAACGTTACAACACGCATGATACAACGCGTGGATGAGCAGGCGCTTGTTGCCCAAAGTTATACAATGCGACAAAAACAAGATTTATCAAAACGCCGCAAAAAATGATGCAGCCAAACTTCAAAAACAAGCTATCTCCATGCGGGATGCCTGCCTGCCCCCGCTCTCGCTCTCTCCCTTTCCCCATCTCCTTCGTGGGATAAAGAAAAGAAATATATATCCGAGGAAATATCTCTGTCCTCTGCTCTGTCCGGTCTTCGTTCTATTATGTTAAGAAATATAATAAAGATGAGACGCTCTGATAGGCTTAAATTTTCCCTCCGCACGAGGTGTCTTCTCGTTTTCGACCTTCGCACAGTTCGTCCCGCAAACCGAGGAAGCCGACACGTGAGCTTCGAAAACCGCACATCCGCACATATAGGCAGGAGTCGGAGGCGAAAGGGGAGTAACACCTTTCACGGGTGTCGTCGTCGTCGTCGTCGGCGCTGGCGCTGGCGCATCAGTTATCCTTATAGCGAACTGTCGGCTCCTTCTTCTTTTTTTTTTTCATCCGCGGCCCATCCCACCGCGGCCATTGCGTCCCCCGCTATAGTCCTCCTCCTTTTCCATCTCGAGTTTCAGGCAACTTGGTAATTGCGAGACTTGGCGCATCCCAATCTTTTAATGACTAAAGTTCAATTAAATTATGAGCGAGAACCTGTTCGATTATCGCGATTAATTACGCATAGTCGGATTGAATTGCAAAAACACTCGTAGCTTACGTGATCGGGCCGATGACTATAATACGGAACCTCGTGCGTAACGCGCAAGATTACTTCTGATATTGATTTTAATACTCGGCCTCCGATGCCGGGCGCACCGCGCATTCCTTCCGCAATTGGACACGTTCCTTTACCTGCCGCCGCGCGATACACAACTATATATTGTTCTCGCTGGCATGGGCCGAAAAAAAAAAAAAAAAAAAAAAAAAATAAAAGGCCGCCTCCGCGAAGGACTGGGGAATCGGTCACGTAACGTCTTCTGACATTGCGCGCCGCAGACTATAGCATTGTATCAATGAAAATGGCGTAGAAAAAGAAAAGCAACAGACAATCGGGAAAACAAGTGGTTTTTATTAATAAATACACACTTAACGCCGCAGAAATAGTCCGCGGCGGCCAACGTAGACCCGTGGCATTTTTCAATCGGCAGAGAGCATATAACCCGCGCGAGCCCCGTCATCAATAATAGCTTGATATTAGAATGATTTTCCTCGTTCTAAAAGTGACTTATAATCGCGCGGACTCGCCGCGATGAAAGTTGCCGGTCAAGCCGCCAGATTATTCCAAAACATTGTTAATCTCCCGCGGCGCGTTAAAAATACCGCGGGGGCCGGGGAGGTGGGGGGGTTTGGGTTGACGGGCCTCCCGCCGCTAAAGTTGGTAAAATGGGTTGCCGCTCGCGCGTGCGGAGCCCCGGGTATGCCGGGGGTTATGCCGCGCGGCCCAGCGAGGAACTCGGCCCGGGGGCATATATCGGCCGATCGGACGTTTTGGCCGGGGTCCAGCGAATGCTTTCTAGCTTCGAAAATTCTTACGGCGCCCGGGGGGCTATACTGGCGGCCGCTCCCGGCCCTCCCGAGAGGCCTCCATTCCCCGCGGACGCTTTTAAACGCATGGGTCGACGCACCCTCGCCGCGCGATCATCGGCTTCTGCGCGGGCTAATCGCCGGCCCCACCCGCCGCTGCGACAGGCGCGAGGTCGATAATCGTCGATGTACGAGGAGGCGCCGCCGGCCCTACGCGCGGCGAGATACGCCCTACCGGCGCTTGTTTACACGGGGGGCGCGCGGGCTATCGGGGCGGGGGGGGGGGCCACTCGCGAAAGCACTCGCCGGCGAGGAGCGCGCGGCCCGCTTTGCCTCCGCTTTATTTTCGCCCCGCGTGCCGCTATTCCCGGCCGCAAAAAAAAGCGTCAACAATTATTTTCAGCTCCCGACGGAAATATATTGCGGGGTGAAGGGCACTTGTAAATGTTATAGGCGACTCCCAGGGCTATTTTTGGGGATATTCCCGATGACGTTAATATATGCCCTCGTAAATATTTGGACTTTTCTAAATAAAAGCGAAAATCTCGGCGTGGCCGCGGCGCCTCCGGCTTGCCGATGGCTCTCCATCGAAAGTTGACCCCCTCTCCAGCCGACTCGCTCCTCTCCGACTCTCTCCGTGTAAACTCAATTCAATATTTGGTAATTCGTTGACCCCTCGGAATTTACGAGTCCGCGGGCCCGACTAATTTATCGCTTGGTAAGGTTTTTAGTTTTTAGTCGCGTCTCTTCGAATCTTTCTTATTAACAAGCTTTCCCTGTTAGTCTCCATTCCTAATTCCATCGCTTTTTTATCTATACGATCAGTTGAGATTCATTGACCTCTGAATTATAATTCTCGGCTCTACTGCGACTGTCTTTAATTTATGAATTTATTTATCCGGGTTTAGTCGAGCCCATTCTCTATCTTAACAAGCCTTAGTCTTTTCAATGGCTCCTGTTTCTCGTTGGCTTTATTAGGCCACGCCAAGCGCAGTCAAATTGATGCCATCAATAAGATCTTATGGTCATTTCCTGCATTACCGGCGGTTGCGCCTGCTCAAATGGGGGTTACAGTTACACGCTCCACGCTTCGCTCCACGTATCATCGGAACCACTGCAGCTCCTTTGCCTCCTCGTCTCTCCAAACGATTCCATTATTCGCTTATGTAAATAAATTACAATTAATGTTAAGATTTCCCTCAACTAATGAAAGTGCTAAGCGCTACGAAACTTTCTAGCGCTAACTAATTCCGCGATATCTTATATTAATTCGTACGCTTCGTATCAATAGTATTATCTATCAAGATCGCACTAAAAAGAAATACTATTAGGCATACAGAGTATATTTTTATAGAAAGGAATGCACAAGTTGATTATAGTTTATTCAGTTTATTTGTTGCACACATTTTTCTTTGAGATTTGTTATCGCTTTCAATTGGTTAAAACTAGTCGTATGTAGTAAATTAGCGTAACAGCAGTGAATAGCATAGTGATAAACAATGATCTTTTTCAGGAAAAGAAAAGAATAAATATTAAATTTGTCTATGATGATAACATTATCACGAATCGTACCGCTCGTCCTTGCAGTATTAAACGGGGATGCAGTTTGATATCAATAAAAAAATGTGCTAATGACAAATACTAATATCTAGAGATTATTGGCTGTAACGCAGCGTTTTCGTAAACAATTTCAAGTGGCGTAATGCCAGTATTTGTTTTTGTACAATGACGTTCAATATACCTTAAATGTTTAAAAATTTTTAATATTTGGCTCGATATATTGAAATAACATAAATCACTCGGTACTTTTTATTTTTAATCTAGTTTCGAACATTTTATTAAGAAATATCATATCTCGAGTGGTTATTTGTCAAGCATTCTAGTACCTTAGTAATTGCTCAATTTATTTACCTATATATCTTGTTATTCATGCATTTCGATACTTATATCAAGCAGTGCGAATAACAAGAAGTCTCTTTTAAATTCTCTTACATAAAGTCGGATTATACATTGTGTTTTCAATAACCGTTTGTATTTTTTCCAGACCGTACGGTTCTATTTTCATAGCAGCAAAGTTCTACTATTAACACAAAAGTCTCGTAAGCCATTATCGGTGCAAAGCTGATAAGACTAGTTTGCTCATCTTGACACAAGCCATGCGCCAGCCTGCATCGTATAATCGGGAAGAATCTCGAGCGCATTGATGCAACCAGTAGAGTGTACTGCTCGATGAACAAAAATTCTGCCCAGCAGTTCGACAGGCTTTAGTTTCTATTCGATAATCCGCACTCCGATCTTCGCATGGTTGCGATACCGCCGTTTTACCTACATTCACAAATCTTGTCACAGGATGTCTCGCTTTTATTTTTAGAGTAATCTGCTTTATCAGTAATCCTCATCCCAATACTGATTCATTCCGTGCAAATAGCAAGAGCAAATACCGGTACTATTTGGTTAAACGTTGTTATTTCTGAATTCCAAGGTATCCTCAGAAAGCATATTTTCTTTGAACGGTTATTAATTTCGCGTAAATGTGCTGAGAAAATATTTTTGCTGAAATCAGTGTGTTAAAAGCTTGAATTTCTTCGGTCAAACTTTGCAAACGTATCCAGGTCAAAGGTTTCTATTTCAGATGTGTTTATTCTTGCTCTGCCAAACTCGATAGGGCTCTCATTCTATCGCTAGGTTAACTGCTATCGCCAGATGTTTGGAACACCATAGCGACTGCTTTGGGATGCTGTAAGTGCACTTCCTTACATACGTTGCATCGATTTTATTCATTTCTATTTCTAGGGATCTAGATTCGATAGTTTTTTACCAAATGATAGTACAATGTGTCTCTTGAGGTTCCTAACTGTCTTTTTGAACGCATTAAACTTAAATTTAAATAAGATTGTTTGTAATATATATGAGCCATCAACCCGAAATTATATAGTTTATATATAATTTTTGTAAAAACTAAAATGTCAACGGAATTTATTTTGGGTAAACTAATTGATGCATAATAAATTACATCAGGAATTTTTATTTTTTTTATCATTTAATCTCATCATTCATTTTTATTTGCAGTTGTATTGTATTGTCGTGGTATAAAACGAAGGAATTAATATTTGAACAAATTTTGTTAATTCAAAACATTGTACACGATAAGTCTATAAATAATAAAAGCCTTCAACAGGTGATTTCATTGAATACTATATAAGGCAGAACAATCGATACCTTATTTTAGAATATTCTCGGTTAAGATGGGTTAAAAGATGAATTTTAATTTCATTTTCATATTATGTAACAAAGGAAACATAATTTTTTCAAAACACAGTCATGAACAACATGTATGCTTTAAATTAACATTTATGATTCAATTCCTAAATACTATTTTGGGAGAAAAACAGTAGTTATCATTTTGCTGTTAATAGTAATATTGTCTTCTCTTCTTTTTCTACTATCTTTTAATTTCTCACTCTTTATCGCTGGATTAAAGTGGATACTGAGGTAAAGTAGTCCCTTTAGGATTATATAGATCAGCCAGGCAAAATTAATCACAGTGATAATATGGTCCACCAAGTTGAAATGAATCCCCAGAGCAAAATAAAACACTGCACAAAATAGATAATTAGAATAAAAAATCAAAAAGGTGAATAAGATTACCAGAATAAAATAGATTGGTGGAGTAAATCTGAACTTTATGTGGGAAAAGGGAATCCTGAATAAAATATTCCATCAAAATAAAAAGATCACATAGAAGAAAAGTGCTTCTACCACAGATAAACGCATTTACTGGTTGAGCTCATGACTACAGTGTAAATGAAAAATGTACTGTAAAATAAAAAAATACGTAAATAAGTTTAGTATATTTTGTTTAAAAGTAAAAATCATTTATTATGAATTATCGTTAAGAATGTATTTAAATAATATCAAGTCTAGAAGTAACAATTTTATTTCTTTACAAATTTTAATTATTACAATGTTATACAATGATTTAATTACGATAATAGACATGTGAAAATGTATCTCTTCTATAAAGTGGATTGACTTAAAATATTTGCCGTTACAAAGTTTGAGCAATAAACTACAGCAATTGCATCATTCAATTCTACAAAACATCTAACGGAAATAAAAATTTTACGGTATTAGTAAAATTAGATCATTTTACTTATCAACGTCTCTATTATAGATTGATTATACTATCTTATCGTATACACGTATTCGGAATGACTCATGGTAGAGGTCTTACATAACAACGTGGAATCATTTAAAAAAACTTAAATTTTATGTTAGTCTATTAAGTGTCTACATCTATAACCTATTCGTTTTAGGACCCACCTTTTGATCGAAGACTTTGTTCAGGCACTTTTTTCCTCTCCTTCGCTACGGTTCGTTTGATGTGTCTATAGTCTTATATGTAGTCACTGGAGGACTCAAATAGCGTAGAAACTCTTACGTAACGTGGTCACATCGCCCGGATAGCTCAGTCGGTAGAGCATCAGACTTTTAATCTGAGGGTCCAGGGTTCGAGTCCCTGTTCGGGCGAATTTTTTTTACTTTTGAGAATAGAACTCAATTTTTTTTTCTGTTCATCTACGAGCATAATTTAAAAAATTTAAAAACGATTTTAAAAAATGACATTATTCATAAATTTAAGTAAACAATTAAAAAAATGAATTTTGTTTATTTATCCCATGCTTTTTTAACAAAATTAAATAAATGCAAATATTTTAGTATTAATCATTTTCGTGTATCAATAACAAAATTAAAAGTCCATTCAATATTTGTTTTAATTGAAATAATAATTGTTACCAATACTAAGATAAGTAGGACCTTTTATTTTCCAAAGCATTTATTGAAAAGTATAAACCAATTTAATTCGTTACAAAGTAACCATAGAAATTGGTACTGTGCAAAAACTAATGTATATATAAACAATTAAAGGATGAAAACTGATATTCAACTGACTGATGAAACAGTTTGTCTGTATAATAAAATATGTACCAGTAAAACAGGAAGATATGTTAGAAAGTGGCGAGTTTTTAATGAATAATATTCTACTGTACAAGACTGTAAAGAAATTCTTGAATATGTAGCACTTAATTATTTTGAATTTATTTTTTTATGTATTTTATTATATTTAATGAAATGAAAATCCAGAATATGAGAGATGCAGGAAGGTATGAATACATATACCTGTACACACATCTGTACATGCGATGATAATTTCAACCATTATATTCTAGCTAGAGCTTGTTGAAAACTCGCTAGCATTTTTAGAAAAGTTGGTGCAACAGATTTCCAGCAAGACAGTGTAATACATCATTTCACAATTTAAAGTAATCGCATTATCCTCGATACATTTGAAATTTAAACACTTGGATTTCCATATGAGCATGTTGATTGATTTTTAAATACCATTAATGTACGTGACAATGAAGCTTACACGTAAGTGAATATATATCTAAAACTTGGACTAAGTTTTCGGAAGAACCTTCATCCTCCTTAGAAAAGAAACTTATAAGACTGAATAGAAAATAATTGTAATAAGAGAGATAAAGAATCTCTCTCTAATTTCTTTACCGCACGCATCTGTAATTTAAGATAATTAAAAGAAATTATAATGACATCATTATAATTTAAAGATAATAGGAGCAATCTAATACGGTGGCTATATCTGTTCATAATCAGTTTCGATTAAAAAATAGCTTTCTATTGAAATTTAAAATTATAATTTAAATCTGATGTATTATTAACGAATTTTTATGTAATAATAATTTTACTTTTTATGTTTTTATTTGATCCTTATCCAGTTTTGCTTTTAATTGTTCTTTGATATCAAATGTTATAAAAAGTTTAAACAACGTGAAATATGCACACATACTAAAAAATACATAACGTTTGTATTTATATACTGAAAAATCAAAGAAATCTATTGTTTATTATTGTATATCCTGAACCGATCAATTAATTTTAATTTTGCCTTTTGGCATCTGCCAATTTACAATTTAAAGACTCAACTACAATGTATTTCTTCAGCATTTAAAACTTTTTAAAATTTCGTTGAAAATTTAATATCGTAAAAAGCATATGATATATAAAAGATAGAAAAATTAAAAAAAATATTTTAAATATAATGACATTACTCGACTTGTGACATTCTTTTGAGCGGTGTATTATTTCATTGATTTATGATTTTTGTAAATATTTGTAAACATACTCGTATAGAAAATGCAGGGTTTTGGGGGATTGCCCAATCTACAGTGTCTTTAGATATTTATACGATTACCTGAAATAAGTTGAATTTTCTTCATTATTTACAGATTTGAACATTAAATAAAACAATGAATCTGAATCTTTAGGTGAAATCAGCGTAATTATCTATAATGTAGAAACTTAATGTATATTATTATTTTTTTTCAAAGTATTCATTTATTTAAATATTATGGATTTAAATCCAAAATCATTAATTATTCTTTTAAGCCTCATTGTAAATTTATGTTAACAACGTTAGTAAATAGCAAATAATAGAACACCTAAAACACTGAGTTCGCGACTGAGTTACTAAGTCATAAACAGCATAAATATTTTACAAGTGTCGGAAGCGATGACGTAAGTTATTTTACATTTATACTTAAAAAGCGTCTTATGCAATCGCAGAGGAATAAAAACAAATATTTTGCAAAGAAAAGAAGTACAATAATTTATCTTGTCCATTTTGTTTATTAGTTGGGTCGGTAAAAGTAGCACTTTGACCACTTAAAGAGTACTGTTACTTTTAATTACCGGATGTGTCGAGTATTTTTTTCTCTCTTCGTCCCTTGCTCCCGTGCTGCTGCCCCCCCCCCTCTCTCTCTCTCTCTCTCGGTGTCTGTCTCTCTCGAAGTAACCACCTCCCGTGTATCCTCTGCGGCGCGCTCGTCAAGAGACGTGTCGGGACTGCCAAGTCAACGTTGCCCCGCGTTGCCCCGTTTGACGTTTTGATAGCAATTGCTATTGTGCTGCCTGTCGTGTTGCCGCCTTCTGCCCCTCGCTCCCTCTGATTTCTTCGCCACCCTCGCGGATCGCGTTGTTAACTTAAGTGAGAACCGTCATCATCCAAATGAAAAGTCTTTTTGACTTTCTTTTCTCATTTACTTTGCCCTGCTTCTGTGCTGGCGATTACTCGTTTGATTGATTTAATTCCGCTTAACTTTTTGTCCGTCATTCGTCCCTTCTTCTCGGCTTCTCCTATTCGGCGCGTTACTCGCGGCCTTATGTCATCCATTTGCCGCTTTCGCCTGTTTTCCGTAAAAGCTTTTATGGCTAATTTGCTAAATTTTCTCTTTATCGATGCAACTTTTTTTGCCTCGGTCAGACTGGTTTTTTGCCGAGCGAATCTTATGCCTCGTAATTTTTCTTTAAATGCTCGCTGGTTTTTATTCTCCGGTAGGAGATGTTCCGTGCAACTGCTTTTCCAAACGGCAATTAAAGCGATCGCAGGCTCACGGAGAGTTTTTGATAAAGGCATTAATAATTCTTCTTGTTATACAATAGAGACATTGCTCAACGTAATAAATTCAATTATATGTGTAATTATAATTAGAATTGCAAGATTTTCTTCCATCGTAATGCAGAGAATGAATAGTGATACATATATATTTAATGCGAGCGGTGAGGTATAATTTCGAAAAGAAGGAGAATCGGCGATAGGAGCATTAAACCGCTTAAAGAGAGACTGAATTTTACGGTAGAGTTCTGATAGCGTGCGGATACTATCAATAGCATCAATATTCAAAGAGTAAAATGCATAACAATTCGCTTATGCCCTCGCAGCTAAAATAGCGTAATATTTGCTAATCCATTTCTCTGCATGCAGAAGTTGGGCGAGCCGAGACTAACTGGGTTAACATTTCTTCTCAGCGCGGGGAGACACGAAACTTTTAATAGCGGCTGCTTTGCGTTTAAAATATCCTCTTAGTCCTGCCTTCAAACGGAGGCAGAGCTTTAACATGTAATGAAAATGTGTCTTGAAATATTTTAGTCGCACGGCACGAAGTTGCGATTAACTCTGTACATGCAAATATTATAATAATTTATGAGTGCATCGCACACACTTTAGTTTATATTATGTGAAACGATAAAATTGCTGTGCGCTAATTTGATATTAAAATGCATGCAAATTATTACTCGCTCCAGATTCGCGCGGAGCTAGTTGGTTTAGACAAAGAGGCGCGATATTCGTAATTGTTTAATGTTTACTTGAAAATAGACAATGTTTACCGAGCGGTAAATTATTTTTACAATCCAATAAATCCAGCTCTCTAGCTTTGGCCGAGCCGAGGAGCCGAGAGATTATTTTGAGAATCACCAAGACTTAAATTTTACATTATATAACTTGTTGTTTAAATGTTATTACTCATCGGCTCGAATAGTTTTTAACGCGCCCGGCCGCGCTGTTAGCTGAAAATATCAAATCTTGTCTATTATTAACGCACGCGCTTACGCCTTATTGATTGACAAAAGCGCGAGGAGGAGTCGGGAATAGCAATAACAGAGTTCAAACGGGGAACTTTCTTAACTCAATTACTGCAATTTATCCGGAACGGACGGGAGCATGAAAAAATAAACACGGCCCGGGCGCGAAGAAGTGCCCGGCCGCTATAATGCGTTAGGCGCATAATGAATAAATATGAAGATTAAAATTTATCGCTTTGCACACTCATCTAATTCGAGAGAAAGAAGAGAGAGACGGGGGCGGCGGGGGACCGAGGGGCCGGGGAAAGGGGCAGGGCGCCGCGCGCCCGCCGATCGATAGCGTGCAATTAATGGAAACGGCGAAACTTTCGACTCGCGCAAGGCGCCATAACACCGGGGAGAGGAATAATAATCGATCAGGAGTCCGAAAGCCGCGGTGGCCACCTAGCGCCGGAGCTGGTAATTACGCGGCGCGCGTACAACCGGGGGGGCTCGAAAAAGAAAAAAAGAGGAGCCGTCCCCCCGCGCGAGCGCGCGAAAAAAGCGGAGCGGCCCGTTGGAAGGCCGGGAGGAGAGCCGGCACGAGCCGCGGGTGTATGGCCTCCCCTGCGTTGCGCGCCGCGGCCCCGCGTCAAAGAGTTTATCGACATCGGCCGCCGTACTAGGCTCGCTCCCGTTTCGCGCGCGCGTCCCCGCCGCCGGCCATTCGAATGCATCCTACCCGCTCTTCCTGGAAGAGCCGGGGAGATAGCCGCGCGCGGAGCCACCTACGCTCCTCAGCCGCGTCTCGCAGCGGGACTTTGAGGCCGGCGCCGGTCGATGTGCGCCGTGTGTGGACGGCCATAGGGCCGCGGCACTCGATACCAAAAAAAAAAACGGGGATACTCCCCGCAGAAGGGGGGAGGGGGGACTATTTTAGGCGGCGGCTAATCGGGCGAGCTTTTCCATCGGGTGGGTCGGGGCTTCCTTCTCCCCCCCCGCGGGACGACGCGATAATTACCCCGGGGAGGCTGTCGGGCCCGCGGTCTTTTGGCCCCGGCGCACTTTCGCCCCGAATTCCTTGGAGTGAAATTCCCGGTCCGATTGCGGACTCGGCCCGCGGTCAGTTCTCGCACTCGGCTACACGCGGCCCATTCCGATGGAATGAATTCATTCCAACACCGGCAAACAATCTGAGGAGATTCCTCCGAATTTTTAGAACGGCCGCCGCGTCCGCGCTCCGCGTTCCATTCCGTAGTTTAAATTAGTTTAGTTCTAGCTCGGCTCGTTTAATGAGTTTTCAATTTCTTCTTTTTTTTTTTTGCAACTCGCGACGCCTCCGAGCGCGTCACTCCGCCGTGTTTTCATAAACATTCGATCGGCCGCTGACGTTATACTGGGCATTTCTTTGTCTCCCGCGCTTTCGTCTATACGGTGTGTGTGTAGTGCGCAAACTCTTTTCATTACGTCCGAGCCCTCGCGGCTCTTTCATCTTGGGCGCCGGAAAATTTCCCTTCGTCGATGGACCCGCGGGGATGGGACAAAACGCTCCCCGGGAAATGTAAATGCGTTGCCCGATAATTCCGCCGATAAAGTCATTTCCATATATAAGTTATCGACTCGGCCGGCCGCCCGAGGCTTTAATAATTACTTGTTATCATTGCATTAACCTTTAATTTCCTAATAACGTCATTCTCAATAACCGAGTGAAAAATTCACTCGGGGGTTTAAACTCTTCCGTCCTCCATCATCCTGAAAATCAATATTATTTTATGCTTACAGTCGAATCGTTTCTGTAAATAATATGCTTTTAAGAATGCAGATATGAAGAGAGATACATTTTGATCGTTTGAAAATTTATTCAAAGTTTTCTTTAAACAAAACCTGGCGTTTAAATAATATTATTTACCCTATTTTATAATAATCGGTAATAAAATTAGTACTGGAACTACCTTCTTTAGAGCGAGCTCATGTTTTTATATATTTTTTACGCAAATAATTACATATACGATTTGAATAATGGTTATTATTAGCTAGAGTATCTGTTTTACTTTTTTATTTTAAAGTAGCTCTTCTTACTCTCTAAATTCCTAGAATTATGGATGAAATTTTTAGATGTACTCGTGTTTTTAGCTATATATTATACAGCTAGCTTATAATTATTCATTTTAAATAGTTTAGCGCAAGATCTTACTCTACAAGATCTTACTTTACAAAGAGTTGGTTTTTTCGAGAGTGATGCTGAAAAATGATCAACATTTTTATTCTTTTTGCCGCTTTGAAAATCTCATTTGAAAATTAAAGCTTGGAATACTTTGTGTTTAACTCTAAAGGATTTGAGTCAAAATAATATAGATTGGGCACTCGAGTGGATTAAAGGAAGATATTAATACAAATGTTCAAATTAATCAACGTGAAAAATGCTTTTTACAGTCAGTCAAAATCTCGAGTAAGATTACGAGAACAAAAATGTTTTTTTATAATAATCTTAAAGGCGATAGGAATCGTCTGAAAGTAATCAGCAGTGCACTGTAGATTGTTTAAAAATAAATTTATCAGTCTAAAATTATAGTGTGATTGGTATCGATTGAACTATATGTTAATGTTGCTCTGAGCAAATTAGACTTCTTTTTATCTTTAAATGTTAAACATAAACATAGCCATGTAAAGAAACTTTGAATAGATACTTTCGGAATAAAGAGCGATTGAATGAAATATTTAAGGGGGGTCTCAAATTAGCATGAGAAAATAGTGCGTAGATTAATTGATTGTTAAACAAAATATTTTCCATTGCTTGGATAGTATTGAAATTGAACAAATAATTTGTTTGACAAATGAAGCAACCGTCGAATTCTGAGTCGGATACAATGGAGATACGATCGGGCATAAGTTTATCATCGTATTACGAACTTGGATATGGATGGGTTGGAAATGGTAGAATTTGAAGGAGAGTGGAGGTATCTAGTGTGCCAGGAAACCGGAGATACGAATCGGCTAAAGCAGCTATCTGGCGTAATTATCGAAACTGCACGAATGGCGTTGATAATGATTTTTTTCGATTTCCACTAGAGTCGCCGGAGCGAGCAGAGCGATAAACCGGGGCATTGTACTATTCAATGGAAAAGAATAGGTATAATTTTTGAACGAAAGCGCGGAGTCTCTTTTATTCGAGAGGCGGCGGCGGCGGCGGCGGCGGCGGCGGCGTCCCCGTTGCGGGCCATTGCGGGGAGTGACTCAGCTTTCACGGGCGTTTACACGCGCGCCGGCAGGGAGATTTCACTTGAAAAGAGCGATAATTCAGTGGGTGCGGAATCGCCGGCGGTATATATACGTCTGGCGCGCGAATCCGCGGCCGCTCGTTGCAGGGCCAGCCGGGCCGACTCTCTCTCTCTCTCTCTCTCCCAGCGGTGGCCCTCGCAGCCGTCACTTCCCGGGGGACGGATCCACGCCGCGGGTCCGTGGCAACTGGCCCGCTGGCGTTCTAGCCGGGAGAACAATGCCCGGACGCGGGGGGGGACGCAGCGATCGCGATGCATAATGCATGCGTGTCGCCGATGTAAAAGGGCCGCGTTTACATTGGAGCGCCCGGGAATGCAAAGTGCGCGGGGAACGAAAAAGGGAACGGGGGCTCCGGGAGTGACCCCCGCCGGAGATGACTCCCCGATGCCCGCGGGACGAGGGCTAACGAGGGCCTCTACCCTCTGCCCGCGCCTACTCCGCGGATTATCGTCCGGGGCCGCGGGTAAGAGCTCGGCCGTTTCAATTCTCCTCCGGCGGTGGCTCCGCGGCGCCCGCACCTCCTCGTAAAAGCCCCGCGGCTTTATGCCTTTTTACGCGCTCGCGCGGCTGTTCCGCAATAACAGAGTTTACGGGCGCGCGCGTGGGATGTCGTTGCACTCCTCGGGAGCGATTATACGGGGCCCCGGGTAATTACCGACCCCCTCCCCCCCTGGAAATCTGCGGCTCGATTGCACGAGTGACCGCGAGGAGGGAAGCGCCCGGCCCGGGGCCTTTCTCCGGCGGCGGCTCCGGGACTCGCTCGCGGGCATCCTCCTCCGCCAGGGTGGCCGTCGGCGATCGAGCCGGAAGCCGGGCCGGGCTGTCTCGGGTGTCGGCGAGGCCGGCCGCCGGCGGCCCGGGGCGAAATCGGGAGCGAGGCTCGGGCCGTGACGCAACGCGCGGCCGAGCCGCTTCGCCGAATTCGTTCTAGAGCAGGTGAGCCGCGGGGGTGGGGGGGGGGGGGCTGGTCTCGGGCCCTCCTCGGAGCTTGTTTATTTTCGCCCGGGTCCGCGGGCAGCCTCGGTGTGACTGACCGGCGCACCTGGCAGCCTGACAAGCGCGCGCGGCTCCGGGAGCGCCCGGGCGATCTAGCGCACGGGCGGCCCGGGAGAGACCGCCTGGTGCCAGCTGGTGCGCGGGCCTGCCCCCGATCGGCCCGGCCCCGCCCAGCGCCGCGCCCTTATCACCTGTGCCCGGGCCGGCGGCCTTGGGCGCGCGGCCTGCGAGCTTCTTGGCGCCCGGCGGCGGCGGCGGCGGCGGCGGCGGTTGCGCGAGACAGGCCGGCGGCTCTGCCCCACTACCACGGGCTATGTGGCGCGCCCGGGAAGCCCTGCGCCCCCCGCCCGAAATAGCCCGGCCGCCCTTTCGCCCGGCGCGCTTTTCCGACCGCCGCGGAGGCACGTACCCGCTGACGCAAGGCCCGCGATCTTCCGAGAGCCTATACTCCGCGGCGGCTCGAAAAACTCGGGCTGCGGGAAAGCGCGGAGAGGGGGGAACAAAAAAGAAGAAAAAGGGGGGAACGCTCGTACCGGCGTTATTATCCGGCGGCGTGGGCGCGCGGGACCGGCCGACTCTCCAATTGTAATGGGGCGGGCGGCTCGCGCGCGGCCCACTTAGCGACCCGATGTAATTCTCGGAAAAGGCCTTTTCATTTATCACGGCTAAGTGCGCGCTCGGCTCCTCTGCCGCCGGGAAAACTAGCTGTTCATTATCATAATGGAATAATGCCCGCGCACACGGCCCCCCTACCCTACCACCACCCGGCCGATGAAGCTTTTACCGCGCGCGCGCTAAGAAATGTTTATCATCCGCTCTTCGCCAAGCCGCGGCCACCGTCGTCCGAGGAGGTAACTTTCGCCGCCGCGCGCGAGTTAGGCGGTCGATTTTTTTTTTTCTTTTTTTTTTTCCTTTTTTTGTTCCCCGCTTTTCTTTTCCAAGTGGCTTTTATTATCGGATTTCTCCGGCGCGATAAAAGCCGGCGGCCGCGCTACATCGAGCGGACACGGCTCGTCGGGCGGTTGGAGGTCCATTTGCTCGGGGCGGCCTCGGCCGCAGAGCCGCGCGGGCCGACCGCCGGGAAATGAGGAGCCGGGGCCGATTAGGCGCCGCGGCGGCCGCGGGCCGCGACGTGTCCAGGGCCGCGGCCGGCCCCGCCTAAATGCTGAATGCGCCCTGCAAACTTGCCGGGCTTTATCCTTTTAGCCTGCCATTCTTTTCCTTGAAAGGCCTCTTTGTTCCCCAAAATTATTCAGTACTTATGATTCTTTAAAGCTCTCAGTGAAATTAATAGTTGAAAGCAATTCATCGTGCCGGGGAGCTCAATGCGCGCCCGGGCCCTCCTAAAAGGACTTTTCAACTTGTTTTTTCGTACCCCCCACCCACCCGAGCCCAACTCCCGCGCCCCTCCTCGGCCAAGTGTACGAGTTAAAGTTTATCTTTGCCCTCTGCCTCGGTTAGTGGGGAAAAATTAGATTACTTGTCGAGCGGCCCGGGCGATCCCGCCCCCTGCCCCGCCCCGATCAAAAATTAACCCGTCACCTAAGACCGGATTCGCCCTCCCAAGGGACCCGCGCGCCCCTCAAATATTTACGGCCCGGCGCCGATATGTGCGGCACACCCGCGCACCGGCCCCGCACTGCCCGCCACGACGCGTCGACCTTACGTCGTCCACCTTAAGGCGTGTTTCTGTGTTTCGACCGGGCGGCCGGCCCCCCCCCCCCCGGGGTCCGGCGCCCGGTTGTTAAATTGTAATGGCAAAAAGCCTTATTCAATTACGGTTTAACGATTGGGCGAGCGTGCGCCCGGTGCGCGCCGCGCCAGCGCAAGGATAATTTTACAATTCCTTCCCGTTGGCCGTTTGCGCGGGCGCGGCGTCTAAAAATAGCCGGCCGCGGGGCGGGGAGAGGGGAGTGGTAAAAAAAAAAAAGGAACGGGCGAAAGTAGTAAAAAGAGAGTTTATTCATTTTATCCTCGAATTTTATGAAATGGCCCCGCGCGCATTCGTTAATATCGGCCCGCCCAGGAAATATTCCCCCGGCCGCACAAAGCAGTTCCTGCAAGTAGCTCCTTTTTTTTTCAGCTCGTTGTCCCGGTGCAAATTACCTGGAAGGCTTCGGCATACTTGGAATAATTTAGAATTATCCTCAAAAACGCGAAAAAAATTGTTCAAAGCGCGTTCGGGGGCCCCTCCGCTGTATACCAATAGCGCCCCCCCCCCCTCGTTATTAATCCGGGCAAATGTAACGCCCCTTACGCAACGGTTTCATTAACTTTTCTTAATTATCAGCTCGGCCCGGGAGAGGCGGCCGGCCGTCCAAACAAATATCCTAGTCGCTATATATACCGCCTGGACTTCTAATGAACGGAATGAAAAGAGTGCAAGCTCCGTTACCCTCGCTCTCGATTGCAATTAAGGTCCGCTAAGGTAGCCGACCCTCGGTCTATTGACAGCCGCTTCGCTCCCGGCCCGAGGCGCGCTGCACCGGTGTATATAAATAATTTCGCAGTCGCTCTCCTCGGCCCGCGGCAACGAGGGGCCGAAACTTTATGAAAATAAAAAAAAAAAGGGAGATCCCCGTGTTTATCGGGCTTTCGGAATAAACGGGCGAAAGAAGAGGCGCTAAATAGTTCCATAATCGTTCGGCTTATATACATGAAGTGGCGAGAGCCCGGGGGGGCGGGCATAATTCTCCGAGGTGGGGGCGCAGCCGCCGGGGCTCCCCGAGGCGCAGGTGCTCGTCAGGGAGCGCAATGGCATCAGGTGCGCCCCCGGAGCTTCTTAAATATAGTTCCGGGGGAGCGGCGATTCGCGCGCGCTCCATCCGACATTGTCGCCGATGCGCGAGCTTATGTGCGTCCGGGCGCTGGCGGAGCGGATCGGAAAATAGCCCGCGCATTACGCTTCCTAAGCGCACTAATAATAATCTCGGTGCGGAGTCGTGTGCGCAAGCCCGCGCTCCCCGCTCCTTACGTAAGCGCGCGATTTCGTTACTTTTCTCGGACGAGGGCGACGACGCGCGCGAGAGAACAATGTCGAATTGGCCGCGCGCGTCTGCGAGCCCGCGTACACACACATATATATGACGCGCGTGTATATCGGGGCGCACACGCGCGCGCCCGCTCTGTTTATGTTGTAGAGGCACATTATTTCAGTGGCGGTCGCGCGATCCCGGCCTTACGTAACCGATTAATTATCGCATTTCATGTGCGATTTTTGTAAATAATTGACGCAATCAGCGTTTATAATACACGTACGTCACGCAATCGGAGCCACCGCCGCGGCGCGGCTGCAGTTCGCGCCGCGGCGCCCGCGGGGCCCCGCCCCACCGGCAAATTCGGCAATTAGTCGAATATTATTAATTAGCCCGGCCGTAAAGCCTTATTTGCCAATTTGCCTTGACGATGAATTCCCGTCGGCCTGCCTTTTGCCGTTTGACGAGGTCCGCCCGTCGCCCGATGGATTATTTATTACAGTAGTGCCTTCACGTGTGTTTGGCCGGGGCAATAATGAGCAGCGACAAGCTGCTTTGACCGGCGAATTTGCGGCAAAAACCGCCCGTTAAAAATACTCGTCGAATCAAAATTTATTTATAGCCCGATGTTGGCTATCAATCGATAATAAATTTAATCCATCCGTAGAAACGTGATCAATAAATACGCGCGTGTACTTAAAAAGGCATAACTAGATACGTGCATTTAAGCCGACAAACTTTACAAAGTCACGCTATTTGACAGACAGATATTTATAAGTTGTAAAAAACGTGAACGCTGAAAAGGTTTTTGCGAAGAACTTTAATTTACCGACCGTAGAAAAAATAGATTGAAAGTGCAGGTTTTTGTTTTTTTTTTTTGGTCGAAAAGCTTCCTCAGGAAGATTGACAAGCGATATCGTCGGTGCTGTTTGGTATCGCTACCGGCGACCAAAGCTATTATTCAAGTCTCAAGCTGCACTGTACAGTGCGCTAATTAACTATTAATAAGTGCTGCGCTAATGCCGCGCGGAATTGAACGAGGGATTTCTTGCGCGGGCGAGCCGCGGCCCGAGTGTATGTGCCCAGGCCGCGCGACTGCTCCCAATGAATCGGGAGGTTCGCTCGGACGGCTCCGTCGGCCGCGGCGGCAAGAAGCTCCCCATATCGACACCCCCCGCTGCTCCTCGGACGCGCGCGCGCACACACACACGCACAGGGCGACTAAGTCGGGGCGCGGGGCGATATCGGCGCTGGCAAGAAGCCGCGGGCCGCGCGTATAATGGGCACTTGTTTGCATTGGCCGGCGGAGAGTGCATTTAGCGGGCGGCCAGTCGGTATTTCGGTTGTTTGCGTCAGCCCGCGCGGGTAAACAAGTCCCCCGGGGGGGGGAGAGCCGCGGAGGAGGGCCCTTCCCCCGGTCCTTGGCGCGTTATCAGCGAGAGGCGCGATAACAAGCCGGGGCAGGGAAGGGGGTGGGGGGCCTCGCGCCCGAAATATACCCCCTGGCCGCGGGTATTTTTACCCCCCCGGCGCCCCGCGCGGGCGGCTCTGGCTCGCGCCACCGGCTGCTAATTAAAGACCTGATGCAACGTCGATTGATTATTGATGAGCCGGCGAGTCCGAGCGCGCGCACCTGGGGACCCGAGGCCGGGACAATGGGTTGCGCAAGCCGCCCGGGGCAATTAGCCGCGGAGGAGGTGCGCGCAGCGGCGGCGGCTGCGGCCTCGTCCGCGCGACTCTCGCCCGCCCGCGGTTCCCATGCGCGCCGCCACCCGCCCGATCGCCCGGCGAATTTCACTTTTTAATGGCGCCGCGGCCGCTCCTTACTTTCATGCGGGGAACGGCGCTCGGCTGCATTCTAATCGGCCGGATTAGCGGCCCCCGGGACTTTCTTTGACCCCGATTTCCACGGGTAGTCGTCGGCCCTCCCCCCCCCGCCGCCGCCGACTCCCGGCCTCCGCGCCCGTACGAATCAGCGCAACTTGGAAATCCTCCATCGGTCTTTTGTATTTATCTTACCCGCCGCCGGCTTTTCCCTCCCTGCTTTTCTTCTCCGGCCCCGCGTTTTCCCGGGGAGGACCGGCCAACCGGGCGGTCAACGCGCGCCAGGGAAATCCCGGGCGATTTTCCGCCGGAATCGCAGCCTCGAGCCGTGTCGCGCATAGCCATCCAAAGCGCGAGGCTCCATTGCCAGCTCCATTCCGGCGCTAATTGCTCCGACCAAGGAGGCACGCAGGTACGCTCGCGTTGGTTTAACGCTCGCAGCGCCGCCGGCGCTCTGCGCTCGTGTGCGCGCCTGTGTATATAACGCCGGGCCGGTGGCCGCGCGCGCGGCCTACGTGCCTGCTGTGTGCGTGCCAGTCAAGGTCAAGTGACTAATCGGAGGAAAAAAAAAAAAAAAAGAAACAATAATTTTTCATAGTGATTAGCTTTTGTAACGATCGCGCGAGCGAGCGAGCGAGCGCTGCCGGCGCTGCCGTTTCGGCACGCCTTGTCTGCAGTTTCGTTATCTAATCGATAATCCGCGGTTGACATCACTCGGCCATTTCGCCTCCTTGCGGGCCGTCTCAATAGCCCGCCGTTGCCGCCGTTGCCGCCGCCGCCGCCGCCGCCGCAGCGCACCCCCGCCTAGTGGTAGGGGGCCGCCCCGCCTAGCCCATAAAAGGATACATTTATTCTTGTTATTGCTACTCTATTGCTCATTGTGCAAGAAAATAGTTTTTCTGCCTGCTTCTTTTTTCGCCCACGTGCATAATAAATAATGCTTTATAGAGCCGCAAGGGTATACGCGAGATTTTATAGAGTAGCGGCTGAGGCTTTGCGCTCGCCAAGGAAACTTTGTATTTCCTCGGATGTGAGTAAACGGCAAATATAGACTCTTGGTTAAACGTGGACTTGAAATGTCATGTTTTAGGCCAATTCTATTGATTTTAAAATGACTATTAAGATAGATATGCGCGATAACAAGTTAAAAATAAGAGATAAAATGTCGCCTTGAGCCACGAATTTTCTTGTCGAATATTTGATTTGTCTGTTTATATTTACCGATGTGAATTCTTTCGATACAGAGAAAGTTTGAAAGCGCTCGAATATTAATCAAAAAAATCCACTAGTTCAATATTTTTACTTCAAAATTATGCAAATTCCGAGCAATGTCACTGAAACAATATCATCCAAAGCTTCGGGCCGAAAATAAAATGCTTGATGTTACTCAATAATCGCCATCGCCTTACAAGTGTTTTATTTTTACGTTTGTTTTATTATATAATGTTGATGCAAATAGGCTATTTTTGGTGCCGCACGTTCGGCCGCGAGGCGCTCTCAAATCACCAACGAGGGAAACAAATTCGTAGCGGAGAAGTACCCGAGCAAAATTTCAATTGTCCCACCAAGAGGCAACGGCTATCAAAGCTTGCTGACTTTTTTTTTTTTTTGAACGCACCCCTTGCGCAAGCAAATTTTGGATCGATGAACTGTGTTGGCCGGCAACAGAGGGGGAAGAGAAGCTCGAGAGCCGGGGAAAATACAAGAAGCGCGACACCTCGGAGATTTTGTAAGACGGCGGCAACAAACAAGACACCTAGATAATGTTTTCTGTCGCTCGAGCGCATAGCAGCTTGAGGGCGCGGCCAGCCAAAAGTCGGAATAAACAATGAAAGAAAAGAAAAAAAAAAAAGGCAGTTAATAAAAGCCAATTAATCGTGCGCAAATGCGGCCGGCGCGTACACACAGCCAAGTGCCCGGGCCAAGCGGGCCGCTCGCCACCGCAGTCGCTAAGAGTCCGCTTTGGGGGCCCGACGGGGCCGTGTCCAAGAAAAAAAAAACCCCCGGCAATCCAGGATTCGATGAATATTCAGGGGCGGCCGCGCTTCCTTATATCAAGCCGAGCGGATTTCCCGTACACTTCACGTGGGCCACCTTGTTTTTTCTCCCCCCCCGGCCGTAGGTCGCGGGGGAGGGCCGGCGGTCGTAGGGCTTGTTGCGGGCGGAGAGGCGCGTACGCGGAAAAACAGCTGCAGCGGGTCCGCGGGCACGTTGCGAGCCGCGCGCGGATCACGTGCTCCCGCGATACACACGGCAGATAACGAGAGCCGGCTTACATAATACAGAGTTCAATCTTCGGAGGATGTACGCCGGAGATTCCTATCGGCTCCTCGCCCGCGGAGAAGAATCCCCGGGAGCGGCTCCGGGCCTGCTACTGGCTAATATTAATGCGAGGGCTGGGCCCGGGCCGTAATTGTCGGGAGACGTGGATTGGGACCGATGTGCTCTTGCGGCCGGCCCGTGCTTGACATATGTGCGCCGGCACGCCGATGTGCCACCACTACATCACGTGGACGTGCGTGTACGCGTCGAGAGAGTCTGCGCGTTGGCACTTGTTTCGAGCTCCCGGCTCCCTCTTGGCCTTTGGACCTATCGTTCTTTAATCCAGATGCTGCTGCTGCTGCTGCTTAGCTTCGGCTGCGAGAGTCTCTCCTGCACAGATGCCTCGTTATAAGCCGATCTGTTTTTTTCACGCATTTCGACGCGCTCAATCGATTTTGTTGATTATCGAGCCGGAAAATAACAGACTCCTTTGTTGATAACAAATTATTGTTATATCTGCTTGTTAAATGTTTTGTGCGGGTCTGTAAAGCCTATTTGTGTTCGCCGAGTAATTAAGAAAAAAAAACACGGGTTTTTATGTATCGATAAGTAGTCTTCCACTAATGTTTACCTATTGTTTTAACTTTAAAGCGGGCTTTTAAGACCCGAGCGCTTTAACTAGAAACAGCTGCAGTCTAGGTAAACAAGCATATCACTATTTTATGCTTCGAATCAGGCAAAGATATAAAGACGATTTTTTTTTTGTTTGCTCCCCGTTTTATTTTTTCCCCCGCCAAGTCCCCCTCGCGATGAAGCCACTAATGCCTCGCGGATTTTCGAGAATTTTTCAGTTTCATAAGCAGCCGCGCGTAATCCCCCCAAGAATGCAGGAAGTTGCCGATGCCGCCTGAGAAGTTACACTCAAAGCCTCCGCGCGGCAGCATCTGAACCTTGCTCTCTCGGCTCCTCTCTCTCTCTCTCTCTCTCTATCCCCGGTGCAGCTTTCGCCCGAGACAAAGCGCACAGCCGCGGCACTATTCGCACACGGGTCCCAGTCGCCTACGGGACACGCAGGATCCGAGGCACGATCCCCGAGAGTTCGCGCACGCCGCGGCGCTTCCTCCCCGCGGCAGTTCGCTTTGCGCTCCTCATCGACGGCTTCCTGGCCGGCCAAACTTGCGCGGCAGCCGTCGCTCGAGTCGTCCGACCCTTCTCCCGCGGATTCCCGCTCGTTCTCATGCCTGCTTGAGCACGTTCGCTCTTCTCGCGCGCGGCCTGTACATATAGGTATACGTGTACGGCCGGGCCTGCGGCTTCCTCGGGGTGGCCTAGCATATTTGGTTCGCTGATCAGCGGCGGCGTACTTAGCAACCATGTAATTAGTGGGGGAGGGGTTTCGCAGCGCGCAGGAGCCGACGGTCGATATTTCCCTTTTTCGCTTTCATTTTTTTTTTTTTTTCCCCGCCCGGACAAAGGTGGTGCCGTCTTTCCTCTTACAAAGCTCCTCCTTTTCGAGAGGACGCGTGGCTCGCTTTTCTGTTTTTATCGCCGCGGGATTGAAATTGAAATAGACCTTTTTAAATGGTCGGCGGCACGCGATTCTCGGCGCGATCTCTGTGACTCAAGCTGCCATTGTTTCCACCGTACACAATGTACCGAGTTTCTACTTTTGCTGGAATTAAATGATAAATGTTCGTGGAAACGAGAAAGAATAGGTGGCGAGCTAAAATTGGGCGAGTATCACGATACAATCACCTGATACTCGCCCGCGTGATATACCGCGCCGATACATAATGTGGATTTTTCATTATGTGGAAACTTTGGAATTTTTCGAAAAGCGTCGCGCTCCCTCGTGGAATTCCAATAATTAATTAATAGCTAAATATAATCCGAGCTATTTGGCTCCGGGCCGCCTAATTTAATATTTTTTAATTGAACACGTTTATAAATTCATATTCGAGTATATTTTGAGAACAGCTGTCGAGGGGAAACGGCTGAGCCTATACTTTATCTCGACAGACTAGCCGGCTTCTTTTGTTTTTCAACCGTATCGCAGTCATATAAACACCTTCTCCCTCTCTTTCTCTCTCGCTTTCGATACACAGTAAAAATTGATATCGGACTTGGATACCAATTATTATGCGATAAATTCATTACGTGAGTGATAAAAATTAACTACTCGTGTGTAGGTGCTTCGTGATCCGTTTTCCACTCTGTTTCTCCGCCCGGCCTTTTCTCGAATAAAAAAATAACGCTCCTCTGGGCAAATCAATCAAGAGCACATATCGATAAGCCAAAAAACAAAAAAAATTGCCGCAGCCCGCTTGAAAACGGGCGAAAGCCGAGAGAACAGAGAAGTCGAAGAAGATTCGCCTAGCAGACGACGTTAAATTACGTATTAGCCCGCGTGAGGACTCGTACGACCGGGGCACGTATAAGCCGGGGCGGCAGAACATAACAATTACATCTATATATATACTGGGCAATGGCGGGGAAAGAAGCGCGTAAACTCGTAAGAAGGTCAATGGGATTCGGGGACTTTGCCCCCGGAAAGGGAGCGCGCAAGGACGCCCGGGAACTGCGCCTCTTTTTCTCACCCCTCGACCCCTCGAGGTCACTCGAGCCCTCCGGGGCGCTCGGCCCGCTCGGCCCGCTCCCCCGGCCGCCCACGCACGTATTTTGTTATTAATCCCTCGGCCGCTTGTGCCGCCCTTTTTTTTTTTTTTCACGCTCTTCCGCCTCGGGAAAGGAGCGCGCGTTATGTACGTAGGAGGGCAACGTTATTTACGGTATTATCGGAGGGAAGCGAGCGGCCCCGAGTTAAACGCGCGGCCGCTCGTCGGCCCGATCCACCAAGATTTCGAGGCGCTTCCGCTCGCGCGAGCCGGCCCTTTGCCAACTTTTTTCTTTTGGGCCCGAGCCGCCCCGCCTCCTCCCTCACTTCCCCTCGGCGGCCCTGCACGATCCGCGCGCGAAATGAAAAAAAAAATGGTTATTCTAGCGTGGAAACGGGGGAAAAGAAAAAAAAAAAAAAAGAAATGAACACCGAGGAGAGTCGGTGGGCGGCGGCGGCGGAAGGGAGTCGGACACCGAGGCCTGGGTGACGGGGCGCGGCAGTTCGGCAACTTGTAAACATCCGCGTAATGTATGCGCATACGGTATCAGCTGGCGAGCGGAGAGCAGTGTGACGCGAAGATTCCCCGGGGCGATAGGGGCGACGAAAAATAGAGCGCGCCAGAGCGCGGCGGGCTCCTCTCGGGCAAATGGACATTTATTTACCGGGGCGCTTATCTAGGCCCCTGCGAGTTCGAAGCCAGGAATAATACGGGCGCTGGCCGCCGCGAGCCAGCGGAAAATTTCTCCCCGGCATCTCATTTGGCCGGGGCCGGGAATAATTTTGAGCGTCGGCGAGCCCCGCGGAGGACGGGAGGCGCGTATACGTTGTACGCGACCGCGGCCACCGGCCGCGAGGCCCTCGTCCCTGTAACGCCGGGGCGACCCGCGGCGATTGGCCTTTCCCGGGGGAGGGCGCGGCGATCGATGCCCCGGGCGGCGTCGTCGATGCCGTCGGCGGCCTGGGCCCCCGCCGATTATCTGCGACAATAAATTTTATCGGCCGAGGCCTAATGAAGGGGAAAAGGAGGTGCTTTATCGGCCCCGAGCGCGCGATAAGGCCCGCGCACTTTTCCGCGAGGAGCGGCGCCGCCGGGAGATTGCGCGCGGCTGCATGGTAAACAAGCCGAGAGATAAAAACAGGCGGCCGCCTAATGCCGCGTCTTCCTCCCGATCCTAGCGGCGGGTCCCCCCCCGTATACGTACACAGCCCGGCTTCCTCGCGCTCTCTCCCGCCGGCTCTCCCACTCGGCAGGGGGGGAGGAGAGAGCTCGGCCCGAGATAATGAGGAGCGGAGGAGCGAGTGCACATCGCGCCGGCGCACCTTCTCGACTTTTCAATTATATCGCAGCCGAGCGAGATTAATCGCTATCGTTAATCATTATCCGAAGGCTTCGGCTGGCTCTGCTGAAAATTGGCTTTGGGAACTTGCGGCGAGTGACCCATAATTAAGAGGCGCCCGCGCCCGGCTCCACCCTCGCCCCAGAAAAATCCGTTTAAACTTTTAGATTGGTGCTTACTTTTAATGAAGTGCCTCGTCAAGTGCGATCCCCGCCGGTGTACCGTCCGCGCGGGCCGGCCGCGACGCGCCTCCACCGGGCCAGCGGGGCCCGGGCTGCGCCTCCAATTGACTGGCGCAACTAATGCGCCAGTGGGCTTTATCTCGGCTACAAGACGATACGAGCGCATTTATCCTCATTAGGCGTCTTTAACGTTGTGCCATATTCGAGGCGAGCCGGCGAGCCCGGCGCAATTTGCTTCAATTACTCGGCTGACAAAAATCTTGCCGACGGGACACGGAGCCCGAGTCCCGGCCCCCGGGCCGCTTCCGAGACTCCCCCCCCCCGACCTTGAGCCGGCCTATCTGCGCCATTGCAATTACACGTTTTATTCATTTCGCGAATGCCTTTTCGCGTTACCCTGGCGCTTGTGATCATTACCAGTGACAAGTGCAGGCCCGAGTTGAGGCCTCTATCGCAGTGGAGCGTACCGCCAACTGCTTAGCAGGTTTTTCCGACACTCGACTACGGCGTATAATTACTCGGGGAACTAATGGCCAAGTAGTTCAATCGATTCAAATTCCAATTATTCGTGCCTTTGCAATCGTACTTTTGCCTCGTGTAGATCCCCCTGCACAGAGTGCTACTCTGACACTATTTTAACGTTTACATGTACGTTAAATTTTTGATTCTGGAGGAAAATGAGTTTGATGGGCAGGGTCTCGGGTCCTCCGATTCATAATATAATACTACATTTACATCTATTTATCGAAGCGGCTCGTGCTCACGCACTCGACGTCTAAATAACTGTTAAAGCAGACGATCGCTATCGCGATAACGAATACTCGCACGGCTGGCTAATAAAAAAAAAAGTATTTTTATCAAAACCGAGTCTATAGCGCGTTACACTTATCCCGCGCAATAAGAGAAAAAATGTTTATAAATAAGTTGTTTGAGTTGGAGCCTCCGGTGTATTTGTCCTGCGCGGTGGGAACAGAGGTGAAAAAAAAAGGCGAAAAGGCAGCGCAATCGCCAGAGGAAATTAATCGGTGGGAAAATATCGGGGAATTGGCGGATGGCGGCGGCGGCGGCGGCGGCGGCGAGGAGGCAGGTCCGAACAGGTCTCGCACGTGCGCGAATGTCAAGTTTGTTTTTCGGCGGGCGTCGCACGTAACTCGGGCCGATCTCAAAGCCTAAAAGCCGCGCACAATTACCTAAATTCGGCGGGATTTATTTAACGCTTATTTCAGGGAATTAGGCGCGCGCGTCCCAATTAATTATTAAGCAGTTAATTTAGCGGGCGGGCGGCGGCGGCGGCGGCGGGTGCACAATGTTATTCTCGGCGCGACTAATCCCAAGTTCGAAAACAGACAAGAAACGAGGAGGAATAACCTCGGGGCAAGACGCCGTTGCGTACAGAGGCGTTAGTTTGCGCGAACGAGGCTTAATGGGCTAAAGTGAAAGAGATAGGCACGTCGGGAGCGAGCGAGCGAGGCGAGTCGCATAGCCGCGGCGGCGCGCAACCCACCCACACGCCCGCGACGCACACAGAGAGAGAGAGGGAGTCGGTGGAAGCTACGCGCGGACTTTTGTAACGCGGCTCGGGCGAGCTCGGCCCGCGAGCCGACAGCGCGCCCGAGGAGACTATTAATGGATCCAAGTATCTATTGTTTTCTTGACCTCGCGACCGCTCATTTCGCTGACAGTCGCGCGAGCCGAGAGCCATTAGCGAGCCAAGCGGCACGTACGCGCCGTGCACGAGCAGCCGCCTATGTGCGCCCGTTGTGTTGCGCCGATAGAAAGCCCGATAAGCGGTCACGCGTGCGCCGCCGCCAGCGACTCTCTAAGTAGCTTCATTATTCCCAGCCGGAGGCCCGGCGCGCTCCTCCAGCCCTTGGCCGCAGATCCCCGCGAAAATGCTAATCCGGGCCCCGGGGCCGCGGCGAGCCTCCCTTGTGACGCCCGCGCGCGCACACGCACGTGTCGGGCCGGGCGACGCAGCCCCCGCGGCGGCCGCGCGACCACTGGCAATTAGTTTAACGATACAATTCGATGAGAGAGATGCGGGAGTGAAAATCAATAGGGGCGCTCGCGGCGGTCCTCGTTCCCTGAGTGGCCGGCCCGCCCGCGCGTCCCCCGTCCCCCCCCCACCCAACCCCCGCGCCGCGGGACACAAGCGCGTTTCTTTTCTAGTGGGCAATTTCATTAGCATTTGAGAGGCGGAGTAAGGCGAGGCGCGCGAGCCTCCGCGGACAATGTACCGCGGTCTTTTTTTTTTTTTTTTGTTGTCCCGCGCCATTGTCCCCCGGAGCAGGGCCGGATTGTGCAGCGGTGTAACAATGTCGGCCGATGAGCGCCGCTTGTCAATAACACCGGGCCAATTCCCGGGGAATGATTAAATGTTTTCGGAACAATGTCTCCCGGCAGATAAGTGGAAATAATCCGAGTTGAGCGCCGGGGATTGATAATGAGCGTATATAGACGGCGCGCGACATAGCATCCCGATCGGGACCCGTACGCTGCGCCAGATAAAACCGAGGAGCCGGACGGGCGATTGGCCCGCGGGCCCCGGGGGGAGGGAGCGACCGTCCGCGCCCGTCATTATAGGATCGTCGACCAGTCGAAATCGGGCATTATACCCCGGCGTTGTTTATTCGCGGCGCTTGGCGCGTGGAAAAAAACCCGGGGCTCGGTGGGCGCCCGCGCGGAGGAGCCGACGCCGGCCGAAGGACGCGCCCGCGCTTGCCTAGCCATCGATCGGCCCCCTATACACGAGCGTATTAAAAAACATTCTCGTCAAGTATCACAAAGGCCGGGGAGCGACGGCGCCCAATCGGCCGCGAGGAAGCTGGAATCAAGGATGCCCGGGGGCTAGATATCCCCCATTATTTACACGGCCGTATTATTTTCTCCCTCGTTTTCTCCGGGGCTGTCCTCCTAGCCCGCCCCCCTCCCGTCGCAATTAGGCGCCCCGGAGGCCGGAGGCGGAAAAGGTTCCTCCTCGAACCGATCATTAGGCAAACAAAGCGCATCCCCGGTCGTCGTCGCGCCCGGCCAAAGGGGCAGGAAACAGCGCCGAGGGCCGGAGCGCCGAGCTACCGGCTCGTGCTCCCCGGCTGGCGGCGCGCCGCTTGGGCGCGCGAGGCAAGCGGCCGGCCCCCTGGCGGAGGCCGGCGGCACCGCGCGTCCTTGCGCCCCTCGCGACAGCCTTGGCTCTTTGTTCGACTGACCGAGCGTGGAATTTTCCGGGCGGCGGGGGGTTGGCCACCCCTGCCCGCTCGAAAACCGAGCCACGGCGCCCTTACAAAGAGAGCCCGGGGCTCGGCTTTCTCCGGGCGGCCGGGCCCGAGCGCCGGCAGCTTTGTCCCGGGAAACCCGAAGATTGACTACTTACAAATTTTCCGAGCGGCTCTACGGCTTCCCGCGGGCTTCATTCGCCGGGCGCACAGCTGATTAGCCGTCCGGCTCTCGGGCCGTGCGCGGCCGGCGCGCACGGAAGCCGCGAGCGGCTCTGCTTTATCGGGGAATTAGAGACGCGGCCGCGTAGATTCGTCGCTTCCGCGTTGCAAGACGTGCAATGGCGCCCGCGCGGGGCACGCGGCTCTCGTGCATGCACGTAGCCCGCGGTCGGCAGAGCCGGCCACCGGCTCCCGATATATCACGGCCACCGGACCTTTGGCAAAAACAGACGGCGCTGACAAAGAAGTTACGGATGGGTCGAAGTAACGGTGACTGGGAGTCGTTGGCGATGATGGGCTCTCCGCCGGCGTCCCTGCCAGCCGGAGGAGAGCGCCGTGAGGAGAGGGATTAGATAGAGTAGTCTTTCTTACCGAGTCTCCTGGCTGCCGTCAGGTCCTTTGTTCCGGTCCTTTAACCGGGAAACGGGAGCCCGGCCGCGCCGCCGTAGGCTTTACGTAACATTTCGCGTTACACGCCGCTCTTTGATTTTGACGTTTTATTCCGCGGGCGTATTCGCGAGAGGGACAGGGTAGGGGGGGGGGGCGAGGGTAGGAGGGAAAGGTAGCGGAAGGCGGGGCAGGGGCGGCGCTCGGCTCCTCGGCTCCTCGGCTCCGCGGCTCCTCGGGCGGGTCGATGAACCGGGCCAGGCAGGCGCGCGCGGCCGTCCCTCTCGTTCGTCGCGTAATGAAACATTTGATTGCGAGCGCCGCTGCCGGTAAAAAGGCGCGAAATAAATGTAACTCATTCTGGTAAAAGCATTGGGGGCGCGCGCGCGCGCGCGGCGGCACGGAGGAGGTTGGCGGAGGTCGCGCGCGCGCGCGCGCCCCGGGCACATCCAATTTAAAAAGGAGAATTAAATTCTAGCCGCGCGCGTTCTATTTCATTTCGGTTGAGACCAATTTGGCGACAATTTCCCCGGATTAACGCGGGAAATAACGCAGAAGATGAGGAAGGAAAAGCGCGCGGGGGTCGGCCCTTGATGGGCTGCAGGCGGCGGGGGGCGGCCGGATCGATCTCCATCCGAGGGTCGTTGGGGCCGCGAGGGCCGGGGAAAGGAGTGCCGGGGGCTCCCGCGGCGGCCGCTCCGCCTATGTGGGTCAGCCGCACAAAGGCAGAGGCCGGTTTATTCCGCGTTTTGTCCTCATTAGGCGCGATCGGCGAGCGGCTTGGGCTTTGTCTCCGGGGCCCTCCTCCCCCCGGCTTTGTCCGCCGGGGACAGCCGAGGGGCTCGCGGCCCGGGCCCCCGGGGTCCCGATCGCCCGCGGCCGTCGATCATCCGCTGACGAAAGCCGCTTCCGCGTTGCGTCAGGCTGCCCCGGCCGGCGATAAGGCCATTATCTCCCGGGGACCGGGCGGCGCTGCAGCTGCATCCTCCGCTCGACCGGTATCTTCGCCGATCGCTTTCTCCGGCGAGTCGTTCTATTTTTAGAAAGCCCCTTTCTTCGGGCCAGCGAGCCGAGCGCCGGGCCGCCGCGTCCCACATCTGCATAATGCTAGGGACGAGCGGGCGCGATCGCGGCCCACCTCCTCGGGCTTCTTGCGGGCCGTTTCTTCGGGCGGGCGGCGGGCCGCGGGAGGCCGGGCGATTAGCATGGCCGCGCCGCAGGGGCCGGCCTCGGAGCCGGCGTCTCCGCGGCCCTGGCGCCGTCGCCGCAGCCGCCCCCGCAGCCCCCGCGGCGATAACCCGAGCCGGCGCTCGCGCCCGGGGTCGTTGGCCCAGTTGCTGTTTACCAAATTGCCTCCCCCTACAGCCCCCCCCGGCCTGCCAGCCCATCTTTATGCGGCTGCGAGCACGAGCGGGAATTACGTGCCCGTCCCCCCGAGCCTACGTAATTGCTCGCGTGATAGCCCCCGGAATCGCGAGCGTGCGCGGGCTAATTGCACGACGCCTCCCGCGGAAGGTACGTTTTCGTTGACGCTCGCGCCTCTCGACCCCCCCGTCGGCTATCGGCCCCCTCGCGGAGGGGCGCCCGGGCTCCCGGCGGGGCCCCGTGGGACCGAGCCCCAGCTTCCGCCGGGGGCTTCCATTTTTAAGCGCGCATATATCCAAGCCGTCGCGTAAGTCGCGCAATCGATAGGCCCCCCGACCTCCCCGGGCCTCCTTAGCGAGGCGGGGCTCGGGCGCGCGGGGAGGACTCCTTGGCCGGGCCGACGTCGAGGACGACGCCGACGACGGGGCCATTCGCCGGGGAAAACGGGGCCGAGCCAACTCGCGCGCCTGGGAAGGAAGGAAACTTTCGGGGGACGTATCCCACTGGCGCGATACCGAATCGCGCGAGCTACAGCCCAAAATGTCCCCGAATGCCCCCTTTACGAGCCATCCGGCATAATTTAGCGGCTCGGCCGTTTCTTTTTATGCCCCTGCGGCCCGGCCCCCCCGGGCCAACTAATGCACTATGCATGCGTAGCTAGGTGGCGCTTTATTGCCCCGAGCATGAGAGTAAGCGCCGGCAAATGCGCCGGGCCAGCCGGGGGGGCGCCCAATTCGAGGAGGGATGAATCCGACACCGATCGCCGCCCTCGACGCTTGATGCGCTAAATTACTCGAGCTTGCTCTCTCTCTCTCTCTCTCTTCATATATATATATATATCCGCTGGGGTTCGGTGTTCTTTTGTTGACTATTTCGGCAATCGACGAATGGCAATGCGTCTAAGATTGGAGGGCGGGACCAGACTCGATGTGCATCCTGCGGCCCCGATAGCTCCACCCTACTCTTTCCCATTGACTATTTTCGCTACTCCCATTGGCTGCGCCGCGGCCAGTAGGCCTCACTTTTCCGCCGCGGAGGCCGAATTTTTACTATTTTTAAAACACCTGTATCTTCGCGGGGCTGCATCTGCCAGTTACGCGACCGCAAAAAAAATGTTTAGAATTTTGTCAGCTGAAGACAAGGAATTAAAAGACAGATTGTATATATATATACATACGTATTAACTGGGAATATATATCGGGGGGAAATTTTGACGGGGTAATTTTTTACGGGGGTGGCGCCGTTTATTCCACTGGAAAAACAGGTCCTCCTGGCGGCCTGGGCTTTTTCGGAAAAGCGCGGGCGCCGCAGCCGCCGTGGGAAAGCTTGTTTTATTGGCGTTAATAAAGCCGGGAGCGCGCGCTTTGGGCTCGGCCGCGCGGGGCAAATAAAACGCCGCGGCGTCCAGCGCTCCCGGTGATAAATGAATTCAAATGTGCTGACCAATGATTAACAAATAAATTTAATTTCGCGTAACGCGACTCCTCTTATCACGCGGGCGCCCGGGCCGCTTTATCATCGGGCGCGCACGCGCGGGCTACCGCCTCCCGCGCGACAAAGCCTAGGAAAGAACCGCGGCCGGTCATAATGGAGCCTCTAAATCTAATAAAAACACAATTCTCTGTTTGCGTTTAATTACATCCGGGGCGGGGAGCCGGCGAATATTCGTTAGCCGGGCCCCCGCGAATATAATCCCCCCCCCCTTTTTTGGAGAAAGCCACGCGATGCCCGGGCCACTGTGTGCCGCTGCCTCTCCCCCCAGGGAGATCGAAGGCGGAAGGTGACGCGCCCGGAATCTCGGAATTTTCATTTGCCAACGGCGCCGACGACGCGCCCGATAAAAAGCCCGCGTCACTTTTACGGCTCTGGAGGATCCGCGACGACAATCGAGCCACCGGGGCTTTCCTCCTCGGCGGCGGCTCAAAGGCGCGCGCCGCCGCGCCTCGATTTGATCGGCAGATGGAAAGTGAGCCAGTCGGCGGCTGGCTCGGGTGGGGGGGAGGGCCAACCGCAGGGGTGGGCCGGGAGCGGCTTTGTCTCCGCGCGCACTACTCCCCCGACCCTCCGCGCGCCTAGGCAGGTACGCGCACACACACACACGCGGAGCTCTATATGCTGCGCGCCGAGTGACTCTCTCCGGGGCCCGGGCGCCGGGGCCTTTGTCCCCGCGAGCGGCTCCGACTGCTTCCGGCCGGGCGCGGCCCCTGGGCTCCCGGGCGCGAGGACCGCCTCTGGACTTCCGGGGAGCGAAGCCGCGCTAATTGGATTCGGCCCTCGGGGCTTCTGGTTTTCCCGGCCGGTGAGCCGAGCGCCGCCCTCGTAACCGCTCGATAAATAAAATCGGCTGCGAGCGCCTGGGCAAATCGAAGGCCGCTGCCGCTGGCGGGGGGGGGGGGGAGGGTTAGCACGCGCGCCCTCGCCGCAAGCCGCTGCCGTGCTATCCTTGCGGGAAATTTCCGTGGCGCGATTAAATTGGGGGGCGACGCGAGGCCGATCCCTAATAGCCCCGACACTTACTCGGTAAAAGGAAACGTTAACGCGGCCGGGGGCATTTTTTTTTTATTTAACGACCCCGTCCTCGTCGACCCGAGCAGGGTTTAATAACCGTCCGGCAATTACGCCCGCGGCTAAGGAGCCCGAAATGAACAAAAAAAAAAAAAAAATGAAACCCCGTGTCGACTACTCGGGGCACTACTCGGGAGGGGGGAAAAAGATCGGCCCGATGTCCACATACATACATATATATATATCGGTAGCGGGGCGCTCGGCCGCCTCCATGAAGGAGAACCGCGTCGCTCGGAGGGCGGGTCGATCGCGGGCGCCCCTCGAGGATCCCGGCGACGTTCCATTAGCCACGCGCATGTGAAATCGCGGGCGGTCGGCCGCAAGCAGCCTGGCTTTCTTTGTCAGCCGACTCTCGACTTTTGTTTGCGGGCGTAGACGCGCAACGCCCAAAGAATATAAGCTCGGGCGCGCGCCAAGCTCCGATTCCGCCGGAAGGGAGGCAGACTCTACGGCCGATGTATATATATGTGTATACGTATATATATATATATGTAGGCCGGACGCATAATTTGGTGGGAAAAGCCATGGGCAAATATTGATGCGGGGGAGAGAGCCGAGAGGCGCGCTTGACTCGGGGCCACCGGCCCCTAATAACTCGCAGTCGATGAAATGAAAAAAAGAAAAAAAATAACTAGCGTCCTCCTCATTTATTTAGGATCGCGCGGAAAATTCCCCCCCGGCCGATCCCACGGCGCCGGATCGTTATTAGCTCAACTAATATAATAGGGGCGCAGTGCACACAGGCTCCCCGGCGAGTCCCTCGTCACTCGGCGGCGGGCTCTTTGTCTTTATTGACTCGTATAAAATACACCGGGCGGCCAATCCCGGCGTGTAATACGTATGCATCCAGCCCCGTAAAAAGTTGTCGCGATCGACTAAGTTGCCCGCGTAATGTCCGGGGATGCCAGCCCCAACTCATAGGTGCGCAGTCGAACTTGGGCCGTTCGCCGGCCAACTGCATCACAGTTGTACACACAGATCAACGGGCTCGCGTATATTTTCTTTTTTTTTTCACGCCGCGGCCGCCGAGGCTCGCACCTATGGAGGGGCCGGGGACTCGCCGATGTATTGGAGTGCGTCACCTCGCGCGCGATGTATACTCCTTAAACAATTATCTAATACGATTAGCGCAAAGCACCTAATGCCATTAATGCAGAGTGTAACTGGTACAAGGCTAGCTGCTGCAGTACATCCTCCCACTGGCTCCAAGGCCACCACCGCCAGCCAATGCCAAATACAAATGTATTTTGCCGAAGAGAGAGTAGCGAGAGAGAGAGAGAGAGATAGAGGAGCGAGCGCCGACGCCCATAGTGAAAGAACTCGGAATGGAATAAACCCTCGGGAGGAAATAAAAGAATTAGGAGGGAATCCATTTCGCGGGGAGCAGAGGGCCGCCGCTGCGATATTTTGCCTGCGTTCGCATTTCTCAGGCGCATCCCGCGGCGGCCACTTCCTCGAGTATTTCATCGGCCCCGGAAGTCGAGATACATCTTATCGATTAATCTCGAAGTTGAAGCCCCGGCGGTTAATCGCGCTCGGGGGGGGAGGCCGAGTCCGCGTCTCGGTCCGCGCTCCTCCCCGGCCAAGAGCTACCGCCGCGATCGCGGAGGAGCGCGGCACGGATAAAAAAGAAGACAAGCCGGGCTTCCATGAAATATATTACGAGGGGGATAAACAAAGATGATGAAAGTCGGGCGGAATTTAACGCAGCGTCGGCGGCGGCGGCGGCTTCGGGTATGGAGAAATTCACGAGGCAATCGGCCCCCAGCGGACGTCTCAATAGCGGGCGCGCGCACGTATCTATCAGCCGGCGGCCGGCCTCCCCCGGCTCCTTCTCCGAAGATTACGTTTCCATTCGCTTCAATTCCAACTATCGGCCGATCTATATACAAGCGTCAATCAGGCGGCGGCGGGGGAGAAAACGCGAGGGCAGCAGTTATTCGGGGCTTATCAGCTCTCGGCGGGCCGCGGCGCCTCAGAGGTCAGTAGGTAAAGAAGAGACGGGAGCCGAGGAGGAGCCGCCCCGGAAGACCCGCGGCTCTTATCGGCCCGAGCGAGGGGGGAAAAAAAAAAGGAGCCGCGCAGCCGCCGCACCCGGGGCTCTTCGCAGATTAGTGTCAGCGCGGGCGGCCTTCCCCCCTCCCCGGGCCCCGGCCCACCGCCATTGTGCCGCTGCCGCCCGGGGAGTCAACGACCAAACCCCCCCGTTATTTTTTTTCCCTCCCTCCCCCCCGGCTCTCCGTGTGCCGCCTCGAGGCCCTTTCCGCGCGGCTCCTGTTTGACGACCCGGTGGATTAATTTTTACGGAGAGGGGCGGCCTCGAGCGCAGTCGCCGAGGGGAATCTATCGCCCGGTGCTCCTCGGCAGTTTCCTCCCGGCCCTATTGTTCTCGAGGATGCGATGATCGCCGCGGCGCTCGGTAAACTGAGGCCGCGCGCGCCGTTGTAACAAAAGCGCTTATCGGGTTTCTTTCGTTGGCGCCCCGAGAGCCCGCTTACGCACCCGCGGCCGCCTCGACTTCTGTTTATTGTAATCTGAAAATTTCAAAACGATTAATCGAAGAATGTACACAACGATAGGGGCTCGGGTATCGAAGCGTTAGAGGACTTTAACGACTCGCGTCTAAATGCGGATAACGCGCTGGGCCCTGTTTGTTTTAAATAATCCGAGATCGTCTAATCTTTCGTTTTAAACTATTTATCCTATAGAATGCGAAGAAGACGTATATACGGCCTTTTATTTTGAGCTAGTTATTTTAAGTCTACTACTATTTATGTATGTTTGGCATTAGCTTTGCTTTCCGACTATTTATAATATATTACTTAAAAGATGCTTTATAACCTGCTAGAAAAAATAATACATGACCTATAAATGTCTCAATAGACGACCCGTGTTCTACATGCAATAAGCATTACACCAACTATTACCGTTTTTCATCATCCTCGGTGGATTTGGAACTTAACCAAAGTATTAAAGCAGCTGTGCATAATCTCTGAATCGCGAAGAAAATGTATCTCTGTACAAATATTATTTTTATTTACTTAAAAATTCACTGAGAGCGATGAAAAGCTGCAATGTCGGTATACATTGGTTTCTTTAGATATAAGTTTCGTTTCCAAAAAGTTACTTTGTTTCCGAGTAGACAGTGTACACATATATATCATATACATGCAGCGTATTTATAAAGCGCGGAATAAAATAATGATTACTTAAAGTTATGCTAATAATGTTGTTATGCTTGAAAGTGTTGTGTCACTCGGAGTCTGGTATTAGTAAATCAATATATTTGACTTTGAGGTAGAACTTCCTGTGGAACGTTGTTGCACGATCTTGACAATATTTAATTAGTCTAATATCCATCATTTAGATAAAATGAGATTAGTTCGCTTGTGTCTATACGACCAATAAAATAGTTATGCAATGAAATAATTTGAGCGAATGCGGCGAGATTAGAAAGTCGGGATTGGTAACATAAAATATACACTTGGCGATCGAAAGGCGAATTGGATCTAAAGAAAGTGAATACGGATCGGCGCTCGGTGCCACTGCCGGGGATGGCAAACAGCGAATCGAGAGCGGAAGTAGTTTGAAAGGTGCAGCAGCGCTCCTTCAACGCGGAAAGAATTAATACCGCACTCCTCGGGCCCGCGGGAAAGAAGAGAGATCTTTAACATCAACATGGCTCCCTTGGAAGGCAGGCGCCGCGGCTGGCGCCCCCCGAGCCTTGCCCACTGAATAGATCCCTCGGAAGCGCCGGGGCTCGCGGAAAACTTTATAAAGCCACCCGCGCGCCGCTCGAGGAAATACAAAGTCTGCCAGCGTCAGGCCCCGTCGACGCTGTCCACGTCAACGGCGCGCCCGAGTAGGTAACAAGGCGCCAGTCGGTCGGCAGTCGGCGCGCGGTCCTTAGGGCCGGCCCTGTCAACTCGAGCGGGCCAAATGATCAACCGTGGAATTATTGTAATACGAGGGCGGCCTCGGTGCGATGTATACGTACGCGCAGAGAGAGGCGTGTATATATACGTGCAATCCGAGCGCGGGATCGGAAAAGCCGATATGATAAGGGCCGCGGCGCTTATTGACTTGCCTCGAGAGGCCATTTATGTACGGCCCTCGCGCAAATGAGGAGTCAAGTGCAGGACCGAGGCTGCTTTTTCCCTCCCGGGCCGCTCGGGAGAGGGCCGGGAAAAGGGGGGAATCCTTTTTATCGACAAGGCCACTCGAGAGCGGAGAAAATACAGGGCGCCCCGGCCGGGACAAAACAGACTCGGGCGCCGGCCTCGGGGTAATAGGCTTTGGGTATATTGCCTCGCGCGGCGCGGCCTCGGCCCACCTCGCCCGTATTTTCACCCGCCTACGTAATTATGTTATTATTGGGCGTGTATTCCGGGAAGCCGGCCCTCGCGGAAGCGCCGGGGCGAATCGACGGGGCCGATGTGTACCCACGCGAGGGTTGTTGGACCCGCGGAGACAAAGGCCCCCGCCGACCTGGTGCCTCTTCCCCGGGGGGAGGAGGGAGGGACCCTTTTCCCAGCCGGAGGTCGGGCGAACTATGTATATCGATCCCCGCGGCGGCGGCGGCGCTCGGCTCTTTCCCTCCCCCCCCGCCGCAATAGCCCCACCCCGGCCTCCTCCTTTGCATCCCGCGGCCGCCCGCTTGCCGGCTCTCTTTTTCCCCCGTTCCGTTTGAGCCCGACAGGCTTCAATTTAAAGCCTTTCGAATCGCGCCCGGCTTACCGGCTGCGCGCTACGCCTTTTTTCCCCTGGGCCGCCGGGGAATCTGGCGGCCGCGAGCGCCTACAGGTAGAGAGGCGCACACGCAGAGAGCCAGGGCACGGCTCGATAACGTATTCGCCCCTGATTTCGAGCGCGAGCCTTTCCTACCTTTTTCCCCAGATCCGATTTGCCTCCGCTCCACCCATCTACACACATGTGTGCGTGTACATAATACACGCGGTCGGGAGCCTTTCCCACCTTAATTGTCCCCTGTCGAGCGGGGACGGCGTGTAACGGGCCGCCCGGGGCATAAACGCGTCTCGGAGGCAGTCGAGGGTGAAAAGTTGACGGGCCATCGCTTGGGGGCGCGATCGAGACGAAAAGCACGGGTTTTTCCGCGGCCCCCTTTGTTCCCCGGGTGGGATCGCTAACGGGGACGAGTCGTCCGCCCGCCTCGTGATGCGATTAATCCGCTAATCAACGTGTGCGGAGGGCGGCTTTGCCCGGGCGACGCCGGAAAGTCGCGGGTTGCGGGTGGGCCCATTGATCTCGGGCGGGAGGAAGTTTGGCCGTGGATCGGCGAGCGGCGAGGCGGTAATCGGCAGGGCCCGTCCGGGAGCGGCGCTCGCTTTCACGAGGCGCGCTTATCCGCGGCGCATCGCCGGCGCTTTCCCCCCGCGCGTGGGAAGCCCGCGGCTTCCACTCGCCACGTAGCCAATGATAATGCTTTTTACCTTTGATTTTCTTCTCCTCCCGCCTCCCTGGGGATTTTTTTCTTGCGTGTATTAGTGTACACGTGCCGAATCCGGCAAAGGCTGCTCGGCGGCCCCGCCCCCCTCCGGGAGCTTATTGCACGCCCGGACCCTTTGTCGCGTACATCGATCAGGCGCGCGCCAGGCCAATCAGCGGGGCGAAATTTCGATAATAAATTGGGATCCGGCCGAAGCGGGTGCGCGAGTCGTTCTCGTCACCTGCCGCGCGCTCTCCTGACCGAGAGACCGGGGGAGCCCGGCTGCTCTCGGAAATTCCCGCTGTTTCGCCCCGGCGACGCGGGGGCAATTATTCAATTTCGCCATGCAAACGGCCCGGTAAATAAGATAAATCGACTCGGACCCTCCCGCCCACGCGATCGCGTTATTTTTCCCTGTACCCGGAGCCCGGCCTTGCCCCCTCCCGCGGGGCTCGCGATGATATACCCGGGGCCTCCACCCCCCGCGGCGGCTTTGTTCCCCCGCCGGGCCTTCCTTCTTTTTTTTTTTGTCTTCCTCTTCTTTTTTTTTTTTTCTTTTTTTTTTTCGTTTTCCTTCACCTCGCGCCAATGGAGGAGGAAAGAGTCTCGCCTCGCCGCGGGACTACGCCGACGACGACGACGACGATTGCATTAAAGCCGAGGATTGCGCAACGCGCGGCGCGCCGCTGTCTCTCGATGAGTCGCCCGTTCGGCAGTACGTGCCTTCTCAAGGTTACAGGCGCCGCCGCCGCCGCCGCCGCCGCCGCGCTCCTCGCCTCCCGTCAGATGATATCGTGCCTCGATCCTGACCTAATCACTGCAGCCTCTCGAGCGGAGCGCGCCTGAAAATTTCCTTTCCAACGCGATACACGAGCCTCGTGTCTAATTACTTTCGGGAGGGGCGGGCGGCCGGGATGTACGGCGCCGGCGCTCGAGGGCTTGAGGTTCGAGCCCCGGCGCGCGGCCTCCTCCCAATTAAATTATAATTAATAACTCGCTTTTATTTCCTACAGCGGCCCCCTCCCCCCTACCCTGAAAGTGTAACGTTATAGGGAGTTAATTAATGGGGAATTATCCAAAAATCGAACGGCAGCTTATTAATAATTGTTTGGGCGAGGAACGAGGCGAGAGAAGGATCTTTGTTTTTGGAGAAACGCAGGAAAGGGGGCCGCGCGGTATAATTCTCGGGACGGGAGAGTGCAGTTTGTACCGAGGTTTGCGCCTCGGTACAGCGGCGGCCTACCTCGGCCCGAGCGGTGCGGCTATGCGCCGAGCGAGCCGCGCCTATCTTATCGTATTAGGTAAATGACAATTTTTAAATAATAGTGTACACACAAGTGTTGTTGGATCAATAATGGGATTCGAGGAGCCGACGACTATTATGACAAAATGAAAAGATGAATGAGATTTTAACGACAGAAATGTTCCAGATAAATACGAATAGATGGCCTCGGAAACCGTATAACCATCGCCGAGCCTGAATAATTTTTCAGCGCGTATCGCATTAAATTCAACAATCTGGACTTTTTCTAACTCCCCACCGAGGCACCGACGCGCCAAGATAATGACGGTGACACTTGCGGTTACATTAGCCGGCTAAAGATAATGTGAATCAGAGTTTTAACGCTTATCTCTCTTCTCTTGTCTCGTATAACGGAAATTACCGATATTTTTTTTTTTCCCCGAGCAAATCAACTCGTGCTTGTTTCGTGCTTTTGGGGGCCTTTTCGCTTGACCGAGGTTAGTTGGCCGGCGTTGGGGAATCGCCTCGAATTTTCAAAGCCGACAACAGCTTACAATGGCTGAGTGCTAGGTTATTATTCGTGACCTCTTATTTGAAGCAATAAAGATACGATCAGATAACATTGGGAATGTTCCATTAGCTGCGAATTTGATAGGTGTTTACACGACCGATGATGTTAGGAATTATAGTTTGAAAGTTGGATTATAAGCGCGTGTATATACACGTCTACCGAGCACACATCTAATTATAATATTTTCTTTTTGTTGCAGGTGAGTTGGTGCAATGATCAGCCGGCTAATATTTGTAGAGGACGTAAGTTTAAATTTAACGTTGGGAAGGGGCCTCGTTGCACAATAGTTGTTATTAATAAACCAGAATACGAGATAGCCGGGGACAAGGAGGGCGATAATAGCAGCGGCCGAGTAGTAAATCTTTGGCGGAAAAAGGAATTAGTTGAGGGCCGGCCTGCTAATTGCCATTCCGCGTGGTTTATCGCCGACGAAGAAGAATCCGCCATCGCGAGTCTTTTTTTCCCCCCCCTCCCGGAGAAACAGACGAGCAGCAAGATATTTAAGGCGCGAGTTATACCTCCGGTTGACCAGGAGCGCGGCTCCTTCCACCCCGGCAGGCCGCCGCCCTGTCCGCCGCTCGCCCGCGCTTCCTTGGCCGCCTCCAATTTAATAAACTTGATAAATTTCTTAATAATTGGGAAACGCCAAACCGGGGGAAAATTAATGAGTTTACGCCGGCGTAAAAATGTGATTTATTCCGGGGCGAGTCTCGCGGGCGGCGGCGGGGCAAAAAGCAAATGGCTTTTTTCAAAAGGCATTATTTCCTCGTAAATCAAGGCGGGGGGCCGGGGCCGGAGCCTAGCCGCTGGCCGGGCATTATTTTAAAATCGTCAAGCGCAGGCGCCACGCGCTTCCGGGGGGAGGGAAAATCGGCGGGAGAGGCACCTGGCGGCCGGATGCAAAATTGAAGGGGGGGGTGGTGGCTCCGCGGCCCCCTAGCCGAGGGGGGGTTGCCTGCGGTCGGCCGGCGATCACGCGCCCGAGGAGCGCATCCATGCCCGGCGGGGCTTCGACCCCCGCGAGGGTTGCGCGCGCCTTTGTTCCCGGGCGAAGGGCGGGGAAAACGGGGTCAGTGGGTACTCGAGGGCGAGAAAGGGCGGCGGCGATCGGCGCGCGGGCCGCGGAGGAGCCGGTGGTCGGGCCGATTGCCCGCGCCCTTGGCAAACGGGGAACCCTCCCCGGTCCCCGGCCCCCAGCGTCGCGCCGGCGAGGAGCCGTCGACTCGCGGGCGGCGGCGGCTCGTGGCAGCCGGCGCGCAGCTGCTCCCGGGATCCGCGGCTCGGATTGGCCGCGGGCTCCCCCACCTCCCTGGCTTTTTCTCGGCGAATATAAAAATAAATCCGGGGGGGGGGGGGAGCCGTGGCGGCCGGGCGGCGGGCCCCCCGGAGTCCCGTCACGTGCCCCGGGCCGGCGGGTCACGCGGGGCGCACGCGGAGCCCGCGCCCGGCCTTTGTCCGCGGCTGGCCGGGGGGACGGGGAGCCCGGGGCCCAAGGTCGCGCCCGGGCCCCCGGCAACCCTCCGGTGCAACGACCGGGGCGCCGGCACTTATGTCACGGGGGCCGCGCCCG
The DNA here is from genome assembly GCA_018906755.1 of Sycophaga agraensis. NCBI lineage: Eukaryota > Metazoa > Arthropoda > Insecta > Hymenoptera > Pteromalidae > Sycophaga > Sycophaga agraensis. The sequence goes on from JACCIE010000003.1 coordinate 3,926,313, forward strand.
CGTTGCGCAAGCCCCACTTTTGTCCCGGGCCCTGGGATCTTGGCCCGGCGCACTCGGCTTCCCCCGCGATTAATTACGCCCCGCTGCACCGGCGCTTCAACTTTTAATTACGTTTTCTCTCGGCGCCGGGGCGCGTGTATGGACGCGCGCGCCCCCCGCACGTGGCCGGGAAACCGGCTCCCGGCCCAGGTACGGCCCCCCGCCCCCTCGCAACTTTTTAACGAACTCCCACCCCCCGCGCCGACCCTTTATTCAATCGGGACTGTTTTTCCTCCCCGGCCCATTCGCCGTTTTATCCCGGCTAATAGTTCCCGCGGCCCTCCCCGCCCGGGGAAAAGTCATCGGGCCGCGCGCGCATAAACAAAACGCGCCCGCTCGTTCTCGCGACTTTGTTTGCCGCTTACAGTTTGCCGGCCGGCCGACGCGCCGTTTTCCCTCGCACACACGTGCGTCCGCGTGTCTACGTGCACCGGGGAAATTCGTTCTAGAATCTAGATTGGCGCGCCGCGGGCCCCGCACGCAGCCCAGGCCCACGTATATACGTACGCCGGATCGCGCGGGCTCGCGTTTCCCCGGCAGCGGCAAACGTTAAAACTGCATCGCGCCGGATGCATTAATGACGAGAGCCGGGCCGATCGATCGCACTTGAGGAACAACGAGCGGCCGGGCGGGCCGCAGGCAGCCCTGCATTAATTATTTTCGATATATATATATATATATATGTACATCTGGCACAATGGCTGTCAATAGCCGACTGACAATGGGGCCCAAATCATAATGAAATTGTAACGCGAATTAATCGTGTATTTATCGCGCGCGCGTGCTTTGGCCGGCGGCTTCCGATCGGCCGCGCACTCCAAGAGACCGCGCGGGCATTAATTATTTTCCATTTCGGATTTCCTCCCACGGCCGCGTATATACGGACAATGAGTGGAGCCGGTATGAAATTTCGAGCAGCTGGTGGAATCATCATCTTTATGCGCGCGCGTGAGTCAGCCGCGCATAATCCACATCGATACAACGAGCCGCGGTAATTTGGTAGCCGGCCGGCGGCGCGCGCGCACACACACACACACACGAGCCGGCCAACCTCCCAATGCCCGGTTTAATATTCGCACGAATTATATTCAATAAAGGCCGCTTGGCCGCAGCTTGCGCGGATGGCCGATCGCTAGCATTATTACAAAACCTTGGCTGGGGGGGGTGGGACTTCCATATACGCGGCACGCGCGCACCTACCGCGGCGGGCAATCGAAGCGCCGGCGGTCCACCGGCACGTATCGCCCGCGCGCGCCGCTCTGTAACCCAGTTCTATTCGAGGAAACAATTAGTCTAGTTTTCTTTGTTAGCGCGCGGGCGTCCGGGGCCTGGGCCGCGTCGAGGAAAAAAAAAAAGAAGGAATGCCCCGGGAGCGAATTAAAAGCGTATCGGGAGGGGGCGAGTCGCGACGATCGACTGGCAATTAAGACCGGGGGGCATTGGAGCCGCGGTCGGCCAGCGCGGCTTTACGACGCCGCCAGTTGCTATTTGCGCTAAATAAACGCCCCGGGGAGCCGCTCCGGCCGTAAGATCACAAAGACGCGTTAAGGAAAATGTTATAAAACTCGATCGCGGCCGGGCCGGAGCTTCCTGGTAATGACGCTATAAGGCGAATTAAGTAACGCTCGGTTCGGCTTCCCTATTATGCGCCTTCCCGCGAAGCCCAGCCTTTTAAAAGCCTCGCAAAAACAAACACATTGTTTAGCGGTCGGCTGGCGCGAGCGAGGAGCCGAGGGTGTGGGAGTGGCGCACCGCGCGCGCACACCAACACGCAGGCCCGCGCGCGCGCGCGGCCGTGTGTGTTGTCCCCGCGTAGGCGCGCGTGTGCGAGGCAGGCCCTGCAGCGGCGCTGCGGCGGTGCGGCGCTGCGGCGCTTTTCCGCCCGGCGCCCCCGCGGCGAACAAAGCAGCGGGCCTTGGGCCGCGGCCAGCGCCCCCTTCCGCCCGCTGGGGAAGCCACCGCGGCCGGGAGCCTGTTGCGGAAGCACATGCTCTCGCCCCGCGCCGGGGGAGCGCCCCGGAGCAGCCGGCGCGAGCCTAGACCCGCGAGACAAAGGAAGGGCGCACCCCGGGATCCGCGCCGCCGCCCGCACCCGGGAGGACGTCCCCGTCGACGAGCCGGCTCCTCTCGGTCGATGCGTCCCCGGCGCTCCGGGGTCAATCGTCCGGTCGGACTCGACGGACTTTGCGGGAAATTGGCGGAAAATGGGGGAAGATGGCGGAGGAGGGCCGGGCTCGCGGGCGGCGCCCTTATGTGCCCGGGCGCGGTTTGCGCCCGTCAAAGGTCGGGCCGGACTCATTGACCCGAGTGATTGAGGAAGCGGCTCTGGGGAGCGGGACTGGGGGAGGCCGGCTGCCGAGCGGAGAGAAAGAGCCGCGAGTGCGGTATATAGCCGGTGCGCAAACAGCCGAGGCCCGAGCGACTCCAGTTACGCGCACAGCCGGAGAGCCGGAGAGCCGGAGAGCCGGTGCGCCGGCGGAGCGGGCGGACGCGTATAGCGGTAGCAGGGGGCCGGTGGTGGGAGGCGAGCCACCGGCAAAGGAAAGCCCGGCCTGATTCTTTGTACGTCACGTGCGCGCGCTCCGCTTTTCCCCTTTGTTTTTCGGCGGCCGGCGGCTCCGGGGCTCCGGGGCTCCTCCTCGGCTCCTCGGCCCCCGCGCCTCCGATGCACCGGCCCCCGGGTACGTGCGCCCGGGCCCCCCAAATTGTCATGCTAAGCGGCTCGCGGGCTTTGTCCGGCCGCGCCCGGGCGCTACCTGGCCGCCGGCGCGCTTCCTGGCTGCGCGGCCGGGGCTCCTTTGTCCGCGCGCCGCCCGTTTAAAGGGAGCCTACCGCCCGCCCGCGTATACGCAATGCGGCTGTAAGCGCGCGTGGGAGCGAGGAGGCGGCTCGGCGGCGCGCGCACCCTGGCGGCTCGCGGGGGCCCCGGCTCCCGGCTCCCGGCGCCGCTCTTTGTGCCGGCACTAGGATGCGCCCCTTTGTCCCGCGGGCGCATGCAAAGAGCGCGCGCGCGGGGGCCGCGCAGGCGCCCTCGGCCCCGGGGCTGCCGCATAGGCCCGGGAGCGCCCGGAGCGGCCCCGAGGCCCGCGGCCGGCTGTTGCTAAGGCATCAGCTGATCGGCGCGCCGGCCGCCCGGCCCAGGGCCGCCGCCAGCCGAGCCCGGGGCCCCGGGGCCCGCGCCCGCGGCCTTTGTCCGCCCCGGGGCCCGGGGGCCACCTCCGCCTTCCCCGGGGCGCGCAGGGGACCCGGGTCCCGAGCTGTAAGCGGCCCCGGGGACAAAGGCCGGGGCGCGGGGCGCTCGGGCCGGCTGCCGGCTGGCTGCATGCGCCGAGCGAGAGAGAGGGACGGAGCCGCGACTGCGCGGTCGCGCCGCCGCCGGCGGGCCGTCGGTCGCGCGGCGCGCTAGTCTCGCTCGGTCGGGAGGCTCGAGGCGTCAGTTAGCAACCGGCACTCGTGCACCGCGGAGCGCACGAGCCCAGAGCGCCCAGTCGGTCGGCGCGTAAACAAGGGCTGCCCCCGAGGCCGAGGGCCGGTGCGAGAGCGCGAGGACGACGGCGACGGCGACGGCGACGGCGACGACGCCCGCGGAGCCCGAGCTGGTGGTGTTGCCCCGGTGCCGATCCGCGGCCCCTTTGTGCCTTGGGCTAGTATGCGCGCGGCCGCCGAGGCCCGGCGCCCGAGGAGTGACAGCCCCCCCGACGAGAGCGACTGAGCCCGCCCGAGGCGCCCCCAGGTCCCCGGGAGCCACGGCCGCTGCCGTGGAGAGCAGGCGCAAGCGCAGGCGACGCGGCGTCCAGGAGGCGCGAGACCGCCTCGCCGAGGCCAGCCCCGGAGCCGAGGAGCCGGGCCGCGCCGCCGGGGAGGAGGACCCGGAGCCAGGGCCGCACCAGCAGCAGCAGCACCAGCAGCACCAGCAGCAGCACCAGCAGCTCGCCACGATGGGGCAGATCGGCAACGACGTGAGTCTCGGGCCCTTTGTTCGCCGGCGGCGGCCGCTGACGCAACCTCATTGTCAGTCAGCTGACGGCCGGCCGCGGCCGCTCGGCTGCGCTCCGGCCATATAACCTTAAAGCAGTGCCGAGCGCTCGAGGCATAGCTAGCTGGGGCGAGCGCTCGCGCGACCGGCTTGCCCGTCGTCCGCCCCTCGGCCAACGCCGCGTCGCGCGCTCTATTTGAGGGGGGAAGCCGATTGCCCAATTAGCCGGGGCCCCGGTCCACTCTATAATCGAGTTCCGCCCGGGACGGGAAAGGGCGGCGACGGGCCCGGGGCGGGCAGGCGCCCTCGGCCGGGAGCCGAGCGACAAAGGCGCCGCGGCGGAAAAGCGCGTGAGTCGCACGGCGCACGGATTTTCTGACGCAACACTCGGGCGATTTTTCGCAAAAGCCCCGGCCGCGCGCGGAGAGGAGGCGGGAGCGCGCGCCAGCGAGCGGAGCCGGTTCGACTCGCTCGGCGTATCTCGACCTTGGGGCTAAAACGCCGGCGGGGCGGCCGGCGCTCGCCGCGTCCCCGGGCGACCTGCCGATTTTCCGCGCGGCGCCCGGGACCGGGGAGCCGCGGCCGGCCGAACAAAGCCCCGCTGGTGACGCGCGCCGCCGCCGCCGCCCCCGCCTCCTCCTCCCCCGCGGGTGTATATTGGGTAGTTGGATCGGGCCCAACTGCCGCACCGCCCGGCGGCTATGCAAATCATCTCCCGGTGTAAACAGGGGAGCGGCCGGCGCGCGGCCGGCCGATATTACCCGGCGCGTTGTTTTTCCCAAATTGACACATGCACCGGCCGCGGAAAACAGAGGCTTACGCAAGCTCTCGAGGAGGGTGACGCACGGCCGGCTCTGGGGGCCCCCGAAATTTCTCCGAGGGCTCTCTCTCTCTCTCTCTCTCTCGCCCGCGGCGTCGCGCCGAATATATTGCCGCAGGAGGGGGCAGGTGGAGGAGGAGGGCGGAGGCGGATGCGGCGGCGGCGGCGGCGGCTCCGAGCTGATAAGGCACGTCGACGATTGCGCTGCATAGCGGAGAGCCGAGGCGCGGGCCGGCCCTCCGGCCGCCCGCATTTCCCAAATTCTCCTCATTTTTCCGGGGGGGGGGGGGCCCGGCCCCCCTTTGTCTTCTTCAAATCCGCGCGGGCCGCCTCGCCGGTATAGTATTCCGGTTGACCCCGCGAGCCAGCCGGCATTATTACATTCTGCCGGGGTGGGGGCCGGGGCAATAAAACGCGGGCCGGGTGCGCGGGCGCGCGCCTACCCGCGATTAAAGCGCCCGGCGCCTTTGTTCCCCGGCGACGAGGAGCGGGTGCGCGCCGGCGACGATTCCGTCTCCCCCGGGGGTCTATCGATTCGGCCATCGGCTCCGCACTGCGCTCGGTTAGGCTCCGTCGGAAGCCGGCCACTTGGCCGGCGATCGCGCGGGCCGCGGCCAATCGAGTTAACCAACTGGCGCGCCTAGCACCAGATCGGCGGCGGGAATTAATTGTTTCTTTCACCGGAGGTCCTCGGTGGTCCGAGGCGCGAGAGGTCCAGCGGTGGCCGGCGGGGGCTGCGGCCCCCTCGCAGCCTCCGCCCGGGGCTAATCGATGACCCACTGGGCTATCTCCCGCGGCGCCCACGCACGCAATTAACAGTGTCCGCCGGGCCTCGTTTCCCGCGGAGCGGATTCCCGCCCGGGGGACCGCGGAGAACAGAAGGCCCTCCCCTCTCTCTCTCTCTCTCGCTCTCTCGGGGGGCCGCGCGGATGCGCCCGAGGAAAAGTCCGCTCCGAGATTGTATCCAGATGATACGGCCGCGGGAGAAAGGTGGGACACGATCGAGGCACCGTTCGCTCCGCAGCGCTCCCCGCGTCTACGTGTCTGCGCCTATCGATGCACGCGCCTCCTCCCCCTCCTCCTCCCGGGCGCTCGCGCACGAGATCGTAAAATTGTTTTCAGAGCGCAAACCGGTTCCGCGGGCAGGGCGCGGGCGGCGGGGCCGGCCGCTCGTTGGCTCTCGTTTCCAATGTTGTTTACGCGCGGTCATAGGCCGTCTTCGGGTCCGCGCACTGCCGCCGCCGCCGGCGCTGCCGGTGCACACCAGCGCAGGGGGGGGAGGAGGCAAGTAGCGGAGAGCCGGGGCCGGGGAGAGAAAGGCGGAGGAGGAACAGGACTAGCAGCTCTTCTCCGCCGAGAATCAGGTCTGCCTCTCTTTCCTCTTATCCTTATCCTCGAGCGGCGGCGGCGGCGGCCCCGGCCCGAGCGCTCGATGACGTAAGTGCACCGCGCAAAAAAGCCCATACTCCGGTTACTACTTTGCGCGCGACAAAATACACTTAGCCGCTGCCGTCGGCCTCGCGGGGGCCGATCGCCAGGGCCGGGGACACGCGATCCCGCCGCCCGCCGGCTCCTTTGTCCTCCCGCGCTCCGCCCCCTCTCGAATCGCTTCCCGAGGGCGTAGGATATCTGCCGAGTCGCCAGTGGGTCAACCTCGGTGGGAGCCCCGGACACAAAGCTTCACGGCTGATAAGGGACTCGTGATTTGGGAATAAACAGCGGGAGGGCCGTAGGCGCGCCGAGCGAGTCGAGTCCCGCTCGTCCGTGTCTTTCTTTTCCTCGTTGGGAGCGCGGTGGAGGGGGGCCCGGGCGAAGATTTGTGCCGGCAGGTCGCTCGCCTCGCGCGCCCGGCTCCGATGGTTTCTTCTTCTTTTTTTTTTTTCCTTTTTTTTTTTGTTTTACCTCGGGCGTGCGCGCGAGGCGCGGGTTAGATTCGGGCTCGATCCGAGGCTCTCCGGACGATTCCGAGGCGATTAGAGAGTCATTGTTTATGGTGATGCGGGCGCGGGGACCGGTTATGAGCCCAGGAGCCATTAAAGTGACCCGCGCCTAGCCCCCTATCGTTCGAGGATAAAAATAAAAGCCGCCCACCGGTATATATTTTACTCTCATCGGCGGGCCACTCGCCCCCCTTCCCGGGCACCCAAAACGACCCTTTTTACCTGGCGCGCAGCCTCTCGGGCTCGGGCTGCCCCCGGCGGCTCGCCGTCGCCCGGTCGCCGGCACGACAAAAAACGTAAGGAAAGAGGAAAAAAAAAATCCCCCGCACAATTTACCGCGAGGAGGAAATTGAATCCGAGAGGAGCGCGGCTGATTTACCGGGGAAGTCTCCGAATTTCCCGGCGAGCCGGCGGCGGTCAGCTCGCAGCGGCCCCTATCTAGGCGCGGCAATTAAAAAATCGCGACGGCGGGAGCGGCGGCTTCCCAAAGAACGGGCGGCGCGATCGCGGGCGCGGAAACCGCGCGATAAAGCAACCGAGCCGATGCAAGCGGTCCATAATCTGTTGCGGAAAGCGGAGCGCGGCGATAAAAGTGGGGGGGGGGGGCCGGGCCGGGCCAACAACGGCCGCGCGACTCTCGCGTCACGTATCGGCACGAGCCCTCGGCGAGAGAGAGAGAGAGAGAGCCGCTTGGGCTCGGGAGAGGATCCGCGGATCGGCCATCGTCCGGCCGATCACGGGGCGCGACAAAAGGGGCGCGGGGGGAGGGGGGGGGAATCGGGGGAAGGCGGCTCGGCGCGGTCACGCGGGCGCAGCGCCGGCGAATCGATAGGGGCTGACGTAAGCGCCGACGCGCGCGGCCAATCCCGCGGCGCGAGTGCCGCTGATAAGAAGGAGCATCGAACTTGCGGAGAGCGAGAGAGAGAGAGAGAGAGAGAGAGAGAGCGGCCGCCTTAGGCTCGCCTACAGCCGAGCGCACCTCCCCCCCATCGCGGCTTTGTTCGCGGCCGGCCGCTCCACTTTGTGCGCCCGCTCCTTATCTCCTCATCTGCTGCGGCACGTACGTCCGCGCGACGTTTTCATTCGGGGGGAGCCGAGCCGATCGATCGCCACCGGCCTTGAGCCGCCGAATCCCGAGGGCGGACGAGTCCCCGGGTTGGCCCTTGCGGGCGCACCCGCCCAACGGGCCCCTGAGGCTTCGACGACGGGCAGAGCCGGCTCTTTGTCCGCGCGCGGCTGATTAAGCGGCCGCGAGGCGCGCGCGGCTCATCCGATAAGCGATTGTCGCTTATCGAGCGCGCGCCGACACACCGGGGGCACTTGTCGGCCGCCCCCCCCCGAGCCGCGCCGGGGCTATAAAAAGCATCGATTTTCGGGGGCCGGCCGGGGCTGAGCCGGTGGGCAACCGCCCACCACCCCCGGGCATATCCCCTGCCCCCCCCCCTCCCCCGCAAGTGAAAGCGAGCGCCGGCAAACGCCTTGGCGCGCGCCGGGACTTTCTCCGCGGTGGGGCGGCGCGCGCACGTGGCGCCCAACCCCCGCCGAGAATAAAGGATCGGCCGCGCCGCGGCTTTGCCAGCCGATTAATCGTGTACACAACCTTGATTCCGGCGCCCCTTGGCCCACCCGGCCCCCGGCGCACGGGTACACGTACATATACACGCACACATGTGTATGTATATATATAGATAGGCAGAGGCCGCGGTGCTCGCCGGCAGCTTGTTTTCCTCGCGAGGACCCGCGGCAATTTGTCGCCGTCGCCCGGACGCCCCGAATAAATCCCAACTTTCCTCCGATAGATTTTCCGGGTTCGGGGGGGAGGAGCGCGGCGACCTTGGAGGCAGCTTCTTTCGACACTCGGGCCCGAGGCCCGGCGATAATTACAGAGTGGAGAGTTTTCGGGGCTCGAGGCGGAAAAGAGGAACGAAAAAAAAAAAAAGAAAAAAAAAGTTTAAAAAAGGAACTCGGGGGCACTGGGCAGCATCGATTGGCGGGCTCGGCCGTTAATTCGATTGCCGGGCCTTCGGCCGGGGTCAAGTTGGCCCTCGACTTGGCCCCGCGGGCGCGAGGACGGACGCCGGCAGGAGGAGGGGCGGGGCGCATCCCCGCGCGCCCGCGCGCCCCTAATCAAATCAGCCGTCCCTTATTAAGCCGGCGATCGTGCCCCGAATGCGCCCGCGGCGGGCGTCGCGGCTCCCCCGGGCGGCTCCCCGGGCCGAAGGAGGAAAAAGAAAGCGCCGGGGGCAAATTAGTCCTCGCGGAGAAGTAATACCCCGGGCGTGACGGCGGCGCGTTTGAAGGGGCCGGCGGGCCGCGGATCGCCCGGAATAAACCCGGAGACACGGAGGCGCCCCGGGTCTATTTTTCATTTTTCCGCCTGGCGCGGCCCTATTTCCGTGGGCCTCCGCGCGGCCTCCGCCCCTCGTCCCTTGGGCCGCGGCGGACTCCCGCCGCCGTTATTTCCATCCGGCCGCCGATCGTTATACATTCGGGGAGCAGCGCCGCGCCCCTCCTTATTAACGATTATTGGCGAATAATGCTAATCGGGCAATTAACTCTCCGCGGCGTTATGCAGATAGCCCGGGTGGATATAGGCCCCGGGCGCCGATAAATCGCGCGCTCGTCATTACCCGCGGCCGGCGGCGGCCCGCCATACCCACTCCCGGGGCGCTAACGATAATAATGGCTGATTAACGCCAGGCCGCGGGTCTCCCCGGCCCCCGCTTCCGCCGCCCCCTTTTTCTCCAACCCCCGCCGAGGATAAATTCCCAGTGAGCAGTAAACAAACCCCTCCGGCCTCGGCGACAAGACGGACGAGTCGCGCTTCCGCTCGCCCGTATCGAGCGCCCCTTGTTGTTTGCGCGCCGCGCGACCTTCTTTTTTTTTTTTTGTGCCCCATCCCCCCGGGCGCCCGACCGATTAACGCGAGGGGCTAGAATATCTCGGTTAGGTGGCCGGTCTTCGACGGGAGAAACTGACCCCGCGTTGCCCCGAGAGCCGGGGAAGACCTCGCGGCAGACGCCGGGCGGAGATAAGCGCGCCCTTGTAATTAAACGAGGCCCGCCCGGGGGAGAGGAGACGCAGGCCTTATTAGAGCCGCGGCGGCCGGCCGCAGTGCGGATGTATCCCCCCGCGGGAGCCTCGCGCACGTAGCACAGCAGCCGCGGCCCGCAATCACCGCGCCTTTCCCCGGGCTCCCTCTTTATATCTCTCTCTCGCTTTTATTCTGCATCGACCACGCGGCGAGATAAGTCGAAAGGAAAAAAAGAAAAGAAGCCCTCGCGGATATAAGAGATTGGCGGTAGCGACTGTGGTGGGGGAGGTCGCGCCCGCGGCAAAGGAGTTCCCCCCGCCGCGGGAAAGAGTGAAGAGGAAAAAGGGACACAAAAAGAAGAAAGGCACGGGGGGGAATAGACCCGGGGCCCGCGGGGCAACAATAGCCGGGTGGCGCGGTGCACTCGGTCGAGTGTGCACACGCGGGGGCGCCGAGACGGACCGCGAGCGCCGGCTGCGCACCAGCTGATTATACAATCTGCGGAGCCTTGTGCCATATATGTGTATTAAGTGCGAGCGAGCCGCGGCAGAGCGAGAGAGAGAGAGAGATGGGGCCGGAGGCTGCGCGCCTCCCCCGGGACCGCGGGCGGCCCTACCCACCTACTCCTCCTCCCCCCGCGACTCGCGGGCTTTTTCCCCTGTTCCCGCGGCGAGCGGCCATTGCGAGGAAAGACGCCCGACGTGCCGACTGGGAAAATAAGACCAGATCATCGCGGCGGATTATGTAACCGAGATATATAATCGGATTCATCGAGCGCGGTTTTTCATCCTCCAAGCTCTTTCGCTCGGGCTGCCGCGAGCGGTTACTCCGCTCGGCGCAGTCAAACGCGTGTAAACACAGGCCTGGCAGTAGCCTGGAAGCACGAGTCGACCGGTTACCTCTTTCGATGTTCCTGCACACCGGAGCGCCGGAGCCAATTAGCCGTATAATATACCCGGGAGCGCGCGGCGGGCCCTCCCCCGGTGCGACTCCCGAAGCCGCGGCGGCGCCTCCTGTTTCCCCGTGTCGCCGGGGCGCCGGCTCCGGTTTCCCCGCTGGGCCCCGGGGCGTTGGCGACTACTGGCGCCAGGCGATCGCGCGTCGATCAACGACACCGGCCACTCAGGAACTCCGGGGGACGGGGGTGGACTAAGAGTTGTTTTCCGAGCGGTCGGCCGGCGCCCCCCATTACCGCCCGGCTCGCCCCGCGGGCCATTGTCTCCGCGGGGGCTCGTAAATATCCCGCGGGCCCGTCGGTCACGCGCAGCCCGAGGTGTGTCGCGCGGGCCGCCGCGGATATAAATCATATAGGGAGCCCGGGGGCAGCGGGCCGCGTCACCGATCGGCAAGCGGCGCCGATCCTCCGCCGGCGCAAACAAGCCCCCCGGCGATTGTGCCGCGAGAGCTCCGTTAGCCAGGGCAGGTGCCAGTCGCAGGGCCCCCGGTGCAAGCCTCTTACGCAGCCGAAGGTACGGCGAGCCGGCCTAATCTACTGCGCGGCAGGCCGGGGAACCCTTTGACCCGCCGGCGGGTGTATTGCCCCCGTCGCGTAATAGCGCCCTCGTCGCCGGTGGAATACCGCGCGAGCGGCCCCGGAAGCGCGCAGCACGTGGCTCGGCCCGTCAATGCCGCGGAATTCCCCGCCGAAAATTACGGGGCATTAGGCCGGTCCCCCCGGGGGGGGCGTCCACTTTTCCGGGGCGGTACGCGCGCGGCCCGACTATTTCCCCGGGTACGTGATGAGAAGTTGGGCGCCGGCGCGGCCTGCATTTCAATGGAGAGCCGCCGGCCCTCCGGCGACGGCTCGCGCGTCGACGGCGGCTTCCTCGTCCGGCGATTAGCCGATCGGCACCGGCCGCCTTGGCCCGGGGCCACTTTTTTTTTCTTTTTTCCCGCGAGCCCCGCCCCGACGCACGGGGGGGAAAAAAAAATAAAGGAAAGCCCGTTCTGATTCGGTGCGCGGGTGCCGGTATACTTTATTCATCGGCTGAGCGCCACGCGCGCGCCGCCCGCCCCCCGCCGGGGCAATTTTTTTTTTTTTTTTTTATTCTCTCTCTCCGGGGGCTGGTGGCGTGCGGCGCGAGGCCGGCCCCACCGCCTCTTTTATAAATAAAGCCAGATGAATTACCCGGCCAAGATTTTCGCTGAAAACCAATTCCCGGGTAGTAGAAGTCGCGGGTTTTTCCATAAAACAACATCGATCGGGAGCGCGAAAAAATACGCGCGCGCGGCGGCCCGGGCGACGGGGAGACTGGCCCGACATGCACGGCAGGGAGACGAAATTTAGTGATAGGCGCCGGCTCCTTTTTCCGCGCGAGCTCATTACACTGAAAAATAAAGTTGTTAGTGCTGTTGTCGAGCACTTAATTGAATCCATATTTTTTCTGTTTGACAATTTAGCATTTTGGCAAAACGGAGTAAATTGCGCGTTGGGCAATTCCCGACGGTACAATTTTTACACGCCACGAAAACTGTACGAAAGATTATCTTTAATTAAATAGAATATTAGAGTAGTACTTGACATAGAAGTCGAGGTAATATCTACGAATCTTACGAGTGCAGATGTTTATTTCAATGATATTTGTGTGTAGGTGGTCATGGTTCGTGGCGATGATAACTAGATAATGTCGAATCAAGAATTTAAAGATTAGAGGTTGAAATCCTCTTTTCCCGGTTGGAAGTTTCATTATATAATTAAATACTATAAGGTTTAACAATTCTCTTAAGATTCAACCTATAATCGTATAAGTAGTGGCAATACAATAGGTTAGATTTTGTTAATAGTACAAATATTATCATTTCATTGTGAATTTTAATGACTTTTTTAGAATACTATAAAGAAGTGTTAAATCATAATGTTTGAAATATAACCGGTTTATACAAGTATTAATAAATAAGTTTAAATAATACTAAAAACTTCATTAGCATACGCGTATAAGTATTCTGCTATTATAAAGAGTAAGATAAATAAATGTAACTGTAATAAAACTAAAAATTTTGATATTTACTGACTGATTAATTTAATTAACTACTGATGTAGAATAATAAAAGTATCTGACATGTATAATTCTACGCTGAACCTTCAGTAAACTATAAATTCTAATGTTTAATTGTATAACAAATTAGAATAGTAATTTTTAGCCACTAATGTTTGAATGTTTGGATGCCAAATTTATTCATGATTACGAACAACAATTTCAAAGGCCAAGAAAAATTGAGTGCTTTATTCTTTTTATCGCATTTGATTCAGACAAATTGATTGAGTATACGAGGAAAACTATGGATTCTACACGCTTGTAAAAAATGCTGTATCGTATTCTAAAAGCACGATGATTCTTTATTTTTTTGAAAAGTACTATGTAGCAGTGTAGCCGGCGATTAGAGCGTACATGGGCCAAACAGTTAGTAGAAGGTTGTTTTTTTCGTCCGTGGCTACTTGTAAAAAGGAGCCGCAGGGGGGGGGATAGGACTCGCGGCGAACAATGGGATTGTTAAAGGCAATAAGCCTCTGAGAATGGAGGTCGGCGGCCGGGCCGCGTCAGTCTCCCGCGCAACCTCGGCTCCGTGTGGGCCGGGCGCACGCGCGACCGAGCTTTGATTCCGCGCGCGCCCCACCGCCTTCCCTTTGTCTCCGGCCCACCAGGAAGCGCAGAGTCCCCCGGGTGCAGCGGGGACAGGGAAAAAACGAAGGAGACCTCGGGCCGGTTGACAAGCGTCGTTAGGGGGCCGCTAATGGGGAAAGACGAGGCCGGCCGGCCGCGGTTTATTAATTTTAATTGAGCGATTAATACGCGGAGGCGATCGATTACGCGGGCGGCGGCGGTGCCGGGCGGGCCTCCTCCTCCTCCTCCTCCTCCCCCCCGGGCCGCGTAAATTGACGTAATTGACGCGGCCCGGCTCCCGCGATATATCCGGCCCCGGGGAAGATGAAAGACGCGGCGGCCGCGGGTAATCCGGCGACGGGCGCCGATCGCAGCGGGCGCCTTTCCTTTTTCAGTTATAATCCCCGCGCGGCCTCGGGCCTCGTTAGCCGCTCGGGCTCCCGGGGCGCGCCGGCGCGCACCTCCGCGAGATTAAAAATGTAAGCCTCCATTAAAATTGATGCGGCTGTTTATCCGCCGGCCCCGGGGAGAGCCCCGTCCCCGGCGCCCTCGTTATACCGCGCGGCGCCGTTGGGCGCGGCCTACCTCGCCGGGCCCCGGGCGCCGTTACTCCTAGTGCCGTTTCCCCAATTATCGGCCCTCGTTACCTCCGCCAAGGCCCGCTTCCCCCTCCTTCCTAGGGGGCCACGTCTTTTCCTTTTTTTCCCCGGGCCCCGTTTAATAAGCGCGTTTCCCCGGCGCCGCCTTTGCCCAGGAGTCGAGAGGACCCACTATACTCGGCGGGGGAGGAGCCACTCGGGCTCGCGGCCAAGTGGCCCTGCCAAAAGCGTACTCGAGGATTCCCACGTACATGTACGCGTACGCGGTCCCCCGGTCGTGTCCTCCTCCTCCTCCCTTTTTTTTTTTATTTTCCCTCGTGGACGGGGGAGAATCGACCGGGGGATCCGCCGCTGCCGGCTCTCCGAATTAGAATGGCGGCGGCGCACACCTGCAGGGGGCTCGGAGAAAGGAAGCCCTCACCCCCCGTCCCGGCTCCTCGCCTTTGAGGGATGATTTGGCCCGGACGGGATCGCGCCCCAATCGGCCCGTGATTTCACGCGGGTCCCCCCTTTTAGCCGGCGCCCCGCCCCCCCCGAGTCGCCCGCTCGTTTCTTTGACGCGGGATTTGCACGTGCGCCCTACCTGTCCCGATGAAAGGAGTTCCCCGCTCCCTAATCCCCGCGCCCACGCCCCGAGGTCCGGCCCTGGAAAAGGGCACCGAAACCGAGGCCTGCGAGGGCCCGACGAAAACTGCCTCGAGGCGGCGCGCGATTATCGTTCCGGCCCGCCGGGGCCCTCCGATCGGCCGGGACCGGCTTACGTAAACGCCGGCCTCAGCTGCCGCGCGGGCCTCCTCCTCCTCCCCGGGAAGATCTTGCCGGGGCGCTCCGAATATTAACGAGGCAGCGCCGCAGCGCCGGCTACCGTCTTACTCCCCCCCCCCCCAGCCTCCTGCCGCGCGGCCTAATTACGTATGTGCGCCGCGAGCGCTCGGACGCCGCCGAACCCCCGCGCCCGTGTATCCGGAGGATCATTCCCCTTCCCCCCGGCCCTGCGTCCCCTTTTTCTCCCGGTCGCCGCGCGAGTCGCGGCCGGTCGACGTTTTTACGACGCTCCCTAGTAAGCCTCGCTATTAGTCTCGCTGCTGACTCTCCGGCCGGCTTCATTAATTATTCATGATGCTCGCCACGTCTGTATATAAGTGTACATTAGCCTATTTATACATGTGCACACGCGCACGTGCGCGCAAGTTCACACACACACTAATAAGTATATGTGTATGCACGTATGCGTACATATACATGTATATATAAAGACACACGCACGCACATTGTTACGGGCACGCATAGGAGCTGTATATGTATCCGTATAAAGAAGCCTGCGAATTGATTAATAATTTAATTAAGCTCTTAAGATTCAAATATATTCATCTTCGGAAGGCGTCGGAGGCAGGCGATCGGCGGCGTCGGTCCTTTTTCATTCTCGGCGGCCGAGTCGGCCGAGGCGCCCGCGCGCCGCGTCACGGCGGAAAAACGAGCGCTTCGCGCCCATACTCGGATGAGCGCTCTTAATTACGAGTGCGCTCTGCGCGCCCGGGACAGCTCCTGTTTCCCATTAGCCTCGGCTCTTGTCTTTTACGACTTTTAACGCATCGCCCCGTGAATATATACGCGCTCGGCGGGCATTCGGGGCCGGGGCCGAGCCCACGGGCACATATATCGGCCCCCGCCGAATGGCAGAGTTTCTTTCGCTGTTTCAAGAAGTAAAAAAAAAAAAAGGAGAGAGAGAGAGCAGAAGAAGGAGGTGGGGGGTCGAGAGGCAGGCGCGCCGCGGGCGCCCGGGGGGAGGAGGAGGAGGAAAAGGAGAGGAGCCGGGCGCCGAGGGAATAGAGCGAGAAGGAGACACGGGCCGGCGGGAGCGGGGAAAAAAAAGGAACGAGTTTTGTTCGAGGAAAGAAAAGAGGACACTCGTCTCGCCTAAAGAAGGTTCGAGTCGAGGCGCGCGCGCGCGCGCCTCTCAGGAGTCGACTCTCTCGGCTTTTCCCCGGCCGCTCCCGCGCTTTCGGCGCCGCGCCTACGTGCGGCAATCGGGCTCCCTCCCCCCACCTGCCAGGAAAAACTCTTTCCCCCTCACGACGCTAGCGAGTCGTCCCGCCTAATTAGAAAAGCATCCCGTCGCCGGCAGGGCGCCTCGGCTCCCCGGCGCGGCGGCGGTTCGTTAGGGAAATTTTGACGAATCAGCGCTCGGGGAAGACATATCCCGTGGCGGAAAATCCGCAAGGCGACGCGGGCCTCGTTAGAAATGCCAGGAACGGAGGAGGCGCCTCGGCTCCCGGCCGGACAACATTGATTCGGCTTTGCCGGCGGAGAAAAAAAAAAGAGAGAGCCGGGGGATCTCTTTGTGATTAGCGCGGCCCCGGCGACGAGGCGTTTCCGCCCCGGCGATTAAGCCGGCGGTTATGTGCCGGCCTTGAAACAATGCGCCGGAGGCGTCCACCCGGGGCCGGGGCACGTGCCCGGCTCCGCGGCCTCCCCCGCGGCTCGCACCATCCACGGATCCTAACGCCGAACCTCGTTGCTCTTTGCAGACGCACATGCTGCTGATGGACGCGTTCCTCCAGAACAACAGGCTGGACCACGTGTCGAGGGTCATGTCCTCGCACCCGACCTACCTGGAGCACTTCCTGCGCACGCAGAACTTCGTCCTGCGCGGCGACGGGCCGCTGCCCTACGACTACCGCCACCTCATCGCCATCATGGTGAGTACCGCTGCTTCTCCCCCAGGCCGTTGTAAGCTCGCGCCCCTATTTTTTCCGGGACTCGTAACGCGCGAGGATCGATCGCTGCTTCCTCCCGTCCGCGAGTCCAGGCCGGCGTGTACGCACTTTGCAGACAGGGCCGAGGAGGAGAGCCCCGGCGCATTGTCCCGGCGCGCGCGGCTTTCTCCGGGCGGAGTCATTGTCTCCGGGCGGCGTGTCCTCGGCCCCGGGGATTATCCTGTCCGCGGGACTTTTTTTTTTTCTTTTTAATCCGCGAGCGGCGAGCCGCGCGGAGAGTACCGCGGCCGCGCCGCCGGCGCTTATCGCCGCGCACTCGGATGTCCCAGTAAGATAGCCGGGGCAAAAATGCTCGGGCGAAAGCCGGGCCGCGGATCGGGGGAGGGGTGGGGAAGAATAAGGCGCCTTATCGGCTTATCGAGCGATTGCAGGCACGCGCGCTCGCCTACCCGGACAATCGATGGCATTGCGCGGCGGCCGACTCGCCCGCCCGCGCCTCTCCTTTTTTTTTTTTATTCTCTTCTCGCCGCCCTGGCGACGAAAACTTTAAACGCGCCTGCTAACTCGCTCGACGGAAAAAAAAAAAAGAGAGAAACAAGCGATCGTCCCTCCGCGGCGGCCGCCCCCGGCTTATCAGGCCGCGGCGCGACGACTGCATCGATCGGTACGCGTATACGTTTTAATCGGCTGGGGAATAAAAAAAAAAAAAAGAAATTGCCGCGAGCTCGGCGGCGCGCGGGGGCAGCGGGCCGCCAGAAAGCGAGAGCGCGCGATAGCGGATAAGATAAGCCCCCTGAAAAACAGGTTCTCGCGAGCGCGCGCGGTAAACATCTCTGTCGGATCGGCCGGCGGCGGGCGTTCCCCGGTCTTCGCGCCGGGGCCGCCACCCACCAGCCTCACCCCATCCCCCCGCTCGTGGCCAATTTTTATTATTCTCCCGCGCGATAAAAGCGTAATGATGTATGGGGGCGGGGGCGCGGCGGTTGCGTAACGAGCGGCCTCGCCCGAATTTTCCTAGGGAGGGCCCGCGGAGGGCCGGGAGACGATCGGGGGGCGCAATGATCCGGCGGCGCGGCCCGGGGCTCCGGGATTTCTCGAGTCTGCGCGCGATCGCCGGGCGCCTCGGCTCCGTATAATAAATCCACGGGAAAATGGAATGGCGATATTGGCGAGCGGTCAAAGCTCTTATCGAGCTCACGCGCATAGGAGAGCGGCGCGTTGGCTGGCCTATCCCGGCGCTTAACGCAACGCCGTGATGTAATCAAGTGCCTCGTCGCCCGATTGAAAAACGCTTCAATTTATGCGCTCGTTTTTGTTATACACGAAGGAGGTTATCGACGCGCGCCGCGCTTATCGGAGCGCGAACGAGCGCGAGCCAGCGCGAGCCAGCGGCATTATTTTACAAAACCGCTCGATGGCATCTCGGTGCGGCGCGCCCCCGCCGACCCCCGGGCTTTACGCAACCGCCCCGAAAATCGCCGCCGCGCACCGCGACGCCAATGATCACCGGCCCGGGAGGGTCTCCCCTCTTCCTTGCTGTTTTTTTTTCTCCTTTTTTTTGTTTTTTTTTTTTTTTCGTTTTTGTTCCCGCGCCCGATATTATTCCCCGGGAGCCGCTTACTCGTGGGAAATTTCTCAAGCCGGCTCCCCGCGACTCCGAGGAACAAAGTGGGCGGAACGCGTGGCGCGGGCGCCGCGCCGAGACAAAAGTTGTCCTGTTTGCTCCCTTTGACATTCAATTTAAGTTTCGAGGGGGGCCTCACGCCGAGTTGCTAAAGAGGAAGATGTTGACTTTTGCAGGCCGCAGGCAGGCATCAGTGCAGTTACCTAATAAACCTGCAAAAGACAGAATTCCTCCACCAGGGCGGCCACGAGTCCTGGCTCCAGGGCCTCCGCTCGATCCCCGGGAAGCTGCAGGACCTCTACGAGATCAACAAGATCCTCGCGCACAGGCCCTGGCTGCTGAACAAATCACACATAGAGGTGAGTCGCGCGCGCAACGCGAAGCGGCCACTCGGCTGCCCGGGTCCCCCCCACCTCCAGAGACTGACCGCGAGGAATCGCTCTTGCAGAAGCTGACCAAGGGGGCGGACAACTGGTCGCTGGCCGAGGTCGTCCACGCGATCGTCCTCCTGGCCCACTTCCACTCGCTCTCCTCGTTCGTCTTCTCCTGCGGCATCCACGAGGAGCTGGACAACAGCCTGGGCCACCACTACAAGGAGAACATCCAGGCGAACAGCAACCTCGGGAAGCCCGGCTGCCTCCTGGCGGACAAGCTCGCCAGCAGCCCCAAGCAGATACCGAACGGCGTGGCCGCGGGGAAAAACGGTGGGTGCCCTCGACCCCTAATCGAGCCCCTCGCGATCATCGCCCGCGGGCGAGACGACGAGCGATTAGTTACGCTAGCCTCCCCGTTGACCCGCACAGGCGCACCGCTCGATAAGCTGCCCTCGCCGCCCTCGTCGCCGAGCATCGTCGGCGAGCAGGAGGTCGGCGTCGAGACCCTCATGGAGCGCATGAAGCGCCTCTCCGAGAAGAGCGAGTCCTACCAGATCACCCAGGAGGAGCTATCCAAGCGCTTCGAGAGCGTCGAGACGCAGTCGGCCGAGCTGGCCGCGGCCCCCCAGCGCACCAGCTCCCTCCTCGACTCGGACATCGGCCTCTTCATCGAGGACCCCGCCTTCATCTACCAGGACTTTGCCAAGGTATGCGCGCCACCTACCCGCCCTCTCGCCTGCCCTGCACTCCACGCTAACTCTTTGCCTGTGCTAGTCCGCTTGTCTGGTCGCCCATCTTTGATCAAAGAAACGCTGGATTATTATTCAAAGCTAAGTCAATTAGAAAGTCTCTGCTGGATATTTAGGAGGAAAACAAGACTTTTTCCTCTTGGGAAAGTAGAATTTCTGGTGCCTTATGCATCAGACTATTGCACAAAAATCGAGATTCGATCCGCGCGGGTTACGTCCAAGTTTCGATTACATGCAAAGTCATTGCTTTTCCTCGGGTAGTTTTGAATAATAAGAGAACATCGGAATCGGCTCATGTAGAATTGTAGTAGTAGAGCAAGTAACGTCCACAAAGTCTTGCTATTGACAGTCAAGGTTCAGATATTGGGTAAACAATAGTACAGCCATTGTGGAAGCATGCGCAGTTACGAATCAACTCTTATACTTGCTTACTGAATGTCAAG
Organism: Sycophaga agraensis; assembly: GCA_018906755.1. NCBI lineage: Eukaryota > Metazoa > Arthropoda > Insecta > Hymenoptera > Pteromalidae > Sycophaga > Sycophaga agraensis. The sequence continues at coordinate 3,946,230 of JACCIE010000003.1, forward strand.
TATGGAACTGTAATTTTCGTAAGAGCACCAGTTCCTACTAGAAAGCATGCAAAGTAAAAAAAAAAGTCTATTCATTAGGTAGTTAGACGGGAAGACTCGGCGCGCCGCACAAAAGCGAGTCTTTCATCAATTTTGACTTTCAATTGATTACGATATTCAAGGTCAAACTTTCTTGCGCCATAAAGATTGCAACGCTCCCAGACTTGTATCCTTCAACTTGAAAAGCACCTGAAACAGAATCTAAATATACGCAACACTATCAGTCTTCTAAAGGTTAAACATACACTTACCTTTCTTGCACACAATGAGACGTCCGTGAAATCAGCGCGCTTTATGAGTGATTTCTCGACGATCACACGGCGCAATTAAAATAATCATGGCAATCAGAAAACGGACAAAGCGATTGTGCTGGTGTGACTCGGGCGAGGTTGCGTGACCACACGCTACTGTATTTTCAACACTGTTGACTTTGCACCTCGCGGTCCCCTGTTCGTGGTAGCGCGGGTCTAATGGCGATTTACGCGATACTATATATAACCGCGGCTCGCTCGATCACTATTTACCGATAAATCCAATCGGACTATTGGACTTTGCCGGGGCCTCGTGATTTCCGAGCACTTTCGTCCAATGGAACTTTCGAAATTTTTCAAATATATCTTATCAAAATGTATTTTCAATCTTATAACGCTGGAGATAATATTTATTTTTCGATAATCGTTGCGCAACGCTCCTTTAGTTATTCAACCCAACTGCACAATTGCTCATTGACCCAGATATCGAGCGCCACTTCGGAAATTCGAGAAATACTCTGCTTTATCTTGCTTTCTATTGCCGCGAAAATGTAATAATCGGCGTACTTTCGCGGTCAAAAGTGGAGCAAAACGTCCTTTTCGGAATTGCCTAGGTTGCGTTTAGCCCATGTGGGTCAGAGCGGCCCGGCTCGGGATGCCGATCGGCCTCTACGCGCGGCCGCGTAAAAAATATCACTCCTTCGGTCCCCCTGGCATTCGGCCCGAATCATAAAGCACGAAAAGTGCAGGTCGCTCGGTAATTCAATGGTAAAAAAAGAAAAAAAGAGTGGGCGAAAGCAAAGCAAAGCGAGGCAAAGTAGAGCAAAGCAAAGCGAGGCGGTGTGCAGTGCGCGGGCCGCTGTTATGGGCTTTGCACTCGAGTGGCCCGCGAGTAATTCGAGTGACGGTTTAATTCTGTCTGCAGCGCGGACAGTTGAACGACATCCCGACCTTCCGCGTGCAGGATTATTCTTGGGACGACCACGGCTACTCCCTGGTGAACAGGCTCTACAACGACGTGGGCAATCTGCTGGATGACAAATTCAAGACGGCCTACAACCTCACCTACTACACGATGGGCACGCACAACAAAGTCGACACGTCGCGCTTCAGGCGGGCCATCTGGAATTACATCCAGTGCATGTTCGGCATCAGGCACGACGACTACGACTACAACGAGGTCAATCAGCTGCTCGAGCGCAGCCTCAAGACCTTCATCAAGAGCGCCGTCTGTTATCCGGAGCGCGTCACCAAGAGGGATTACGACCGCGTCATGAGGGAGTTCAAGCACAGTGAGAAGGTATGGACGTATTTATAGACGGAGGAGGAGGAGGCGGAGGAGGAGGAGGAGGAGCAGTGGATGGAGGAGGGAAGACGCTTGCGGGCGCAGCCGAGCTCTCGGCTCTTCCCACCCACTCCACCCGAGATCCCCCCCCCGCCTTCTCCCCGGTCCCGGCCCGGCCCGCCCAGCCTCCGACCCGGCAAACTAAACTCCCCCCTCTTTTCTCTCTGTGCAGGTCCACGTTAATCTCATGATCCTGGAGGCGCGCATGCAAGCCGAGCTGCTGTACGCGCTGCGGGCCGTCATGCGCTACATGACCTAACTGTCCAAGGGGCGCACTCCAGAGAGCAAGCTTTTTTCACGGGCCCGACACCCACACGTGGAAGTTACCGAGAGGCTAGTAAGACGCGATCACGCACGGCTTTGCTGTCTGCTTGCGGAGGGCTTCTGCTCGGCCCTCAAGCTTAGCGCGTCGCTCGAGGCGCGGAGGTACCCCTCGCGAGGCCGCCTCGGCCGGGAGGACGAGCCGAGAAGGAGCTGAAATCATTGGAGGCTGCCGCTTCCTTTGTTGGCCCTCGCGGGCTGTCGTCTATTCCGGAGGCAGAGAATACAAGTGAACGAAGCGACCCTTCGATTCGATTTTGTAGATCACTTTTGTGCGTCAAGTCCGAGTTTGTTGCTATAGATTGTATTTTTTTATTTTTGATTTTCTAACATTTCATAAATTCATTGCGCTTACTCGAGAGGACCACGATGCGCCGCCCGGGAGCGGCCGAGAAAAACTGAGAGAACGCGATGGAGAAAGAAATAGAGATAGAGACAGAGACAGAAAGAGAGAGAGAGAGAGAGAGAGAGCTTTCCGTGAAAATGAGTTTGTAAATATTGATTTGATAAATAATCGGTTTTAATTTGCTTCTCCGGCAGAAGAATCGTTCGACTGACGTTATAGAGATCGAATTCTCGTTAAAAACTTTTATATTTTTTTTTAATCACACTTAACAGTTATATAAATGAAATGTGTAAAATATTAAGAGACAAAAAAAAAAGAAAACTATGGCTTCTTCGTTACAGCAATTAAATCGTTGAAAAATTCAATCTAAGTCTCATACAATTGTCTTATTTTTAATTTTGAGAACTGGTCGGGCAAGTTGCCTCGTGTGGCGACTTTAGGATTAACAATAAAACTTGTGATACTTTGGATCATTAGAAAGCGAACAAAGGGCGACCAATTCGTTACTCATTATGTGGAAGTCGACATGCAAGGTTTCGTACCTTCTCTTTGAATGAAGGACAGTGAAGTAAGTCGTGAGAATCAGTGGTACTAAAGGTAACTTTTGTAGCCTGAACCGCCAGCTCCTTGGTACGTTTATTAACTTCAATAATCGATATCAAAGCAAGTACGATGATCTTATTCAATAATAGTTTAACTTCGTTTACTTCAGCTAAAACCGTCATAATCACTTGAACTTTAATCAATGAATGTACAGTTGTTTGTGTCTTCTAAATAATTTGGCTTAACTTGTATAGCGGTACGTCGTACGTCATTGATGACGTCTTTGTACCATTTCATATTATCCTCGTTATATATCTTACATATCGACGTTAAGATTCATTAGGCAATTTGTACAATACAGTTTTGTACCTGATATGAGGTTGATCCTATTAAGTTTTCATCAGGATATGATTATTAAATAAATGAGAAATTAATAAAGATTGTTATTCTTGTCTAGCAACATGTCGATAATATTGATAATTTATGAAGCAAATGAAGCTTTGCATTGCACGCCATTACCAATTTGGTTTTGTAAAGCTTTCTAGATGCTAAATGACCCGCATCGATTTATAGACATTGATTAAAGCTCTGCGACAAATATCTTTTTCACTCGTGTTTGATACATCAAGAATTTCTAAATGGGTCCATTAAAATCTAAGTACTTGTAATTTCCTGGCGGTTCACGACTACATTACCACAAATATTTTTGCGCGCGTATACGTCTCTCCCGAGTCGGGAATTTGAACCTTGCGTTATATTACGTGTGTTATGTTGTAATATCTAATTTTTTATTTGTTTTAATTTCAATAGTGATAATAATTAGTAATTAAGAAACGATAATATGATTGTCTGTTTCTTGCGTTAAGACTCGTAAAAATGAGAAAATCTTGAGTTTTGAAAATATCGTTTACAACAACAAAATTAAATTATTAAAATATTATAAAGTGATCACACAAACGAAAAGAATATAATTATATTTTTCACAGCCTAATTTATTTTAATTCATAAGCTGATTTTTAAATAACAAATATTTAAGAATTTAAAAAAGTTGTTTACGTCACGTAATTTTAATAATTCTACTTGGATTTAATTAAAGAAAACTTGAAAATATTTTCCAACACCGAACGTAATTCGTTATCGACGATTTAATGTGACACGACCAACATTTTAAACAAATTGGTTGTAACGAAGAAGAGGCTGTTTTATCAAATCAAATTTATATAATTACAAAAATAGGTAGATATATAATTGTAAATAATAAATATTATGTATTGTATTATACAAAGAGACATAGTTACATTATGTAAATTATATTTAAATTATATTATTCTGTGATTGCATAAGTTTAACTTAAAATATTTAAAATTTTAACACTATTAACTTTGATAAGTCAAGGAAGAAGGATTCGTTTCCACGAGAAATGAACTGTAAATAATTTTGGTACGATATTCATACAAGCAGTAACTTTCATGTCTCTTTGTATTAATTTGCATGTGTGAAGTAAATTAGTGATTGGATGTGTGATTTAAGGCTCTCGTAATTCAGTGTCTTGCGTCCATCAATAGGTCCGACGCAGTTTAATGTCACCTGTAAGATAATTTCATTGTAACAATATTGCTATATAAACTTCAGTACGACAGCCTTTGAAACCAATATAGCAAAATGACCAAACTACCAAAATTTCAAAACTCTCTCAAAGAAATACAAGACGCTAAAAGAATATTTTTGACCAATCCATATGACTCCTATAACTAGAGATCACATATCAATTGAGTACATAAAAAATATAATGTTTTTTTTAAATATTAAAAATAGGTCAAATTATTGATTTATTTATTTGTATTTATTTTAAATTCTACTTCAATACGTTTTTTCTTAAATTTGATAGATATTTGACAGCATTTTTCAAAATTCAAGAGTTTCTCAAAATATTGTAGATATTAAGATAAAGAATGATATCGAGAAATAAGAGCCGATAAAAACGTACTTGAAGAAGAGTTATTTGACCTCCGTCAACGAGATTGTAAAACAGAGGGGAAATAATGGTTTTGTCGCGCTAGAAAAAATGCTGTGTTAAACCAAAATTGTACAGAATTCAAACATAAGTTACTTTGGACGTAACAATTTTCATTGAATTGCAGCCTTACTAAGAGAACGCGCCTTATTTTTACAAACCATTTTTTCTGTATAATCTGAGGGTATATCCATTGTCATTGTAAAAGATAGAGGGACGAAGAGAGGTATATGTAGCGAGAAAAAGCTAGAAAGAGAGTTTCACAGAAACAAGTTTAAAAATTAGATTACATTTTGGATAGTGGGTGAGAACAAATAAACATATTCACTCATCTGACTTTCAACTCCTCCTCGAGTCTCTCTATGCGTTTATAGATTATTATTGTCTTGTTCTTTCTCTTCCTTTTCGCGTGATTGTCATTTTATTTAAGATTTAGTCTTGCGCGACTATCCCTCATTGCAACTCTGTTTTATACAGCTTAAGTTCAACTTGAAAGGATCTTAATTAATACTACGAGAGTTACGTAATTCTACAATGCTGAATATTCTTGGCTGAGTATCAATGTCGCATGCTAAAACAGTAGTGATTTAGCCTACGGACAATTCGTCGGCTAAATCTATTATTTAAGTTCAAAAGTGGCTAAAATTTCGCGAACGCTTTTTCTGATCTTCGCGAGTGTGTGAAATGACAAAAAGTGTTCGCAAATTTCCGCTAAACGATCTCAAAAAGAGTGCGAATGTCAAGGAGTGTCGTGCGATATTGTGTTAAAAAACAAAACCTTTATATGTATAAATTAATACTTTTGATCGCGATGAGGCGTCTATACGCACGAATGTTTACTGCGAATATTATATTGAATGCGTTAGTAAGGAACTAATATTCATAAAGTATGTAAATGTCGAAGTCTATTTAAACAGATTCCGCAAGATCATTTGCTTGATGCTTGAAATTATGCATCGCGATTGCCATATACCTCATTTAAGATTCTGCAATCTTGGGTCATTATACATTATTTTTACAAAAGAAATAATATACTTTTGAATATCCCAATTGACCAAGTTTATATTGCATTATTCCACCGTCAGCTCTTTAAAAAATTTGTGACCTAGTGTAGTAGGTGCATATTTCTTTTATACACAAGGATATGGTGTTCCCAATGTCGTTTTTTTGTGTGCTTCACTCAAAATCATTTATCTTTTTAGAGTTGCACGTCATTACTTACTAAATTGCGATCCATGTTTATTTTTCGGATCGAAAGTCTCAATCTCAGTATTTATGGATACCACAGATACCCGATAGTTTCGTATCAGTTATCAATATCGTTTTTCTTCACTGTTAGAATAAAAATTAAATACAATTAATGCTTATAGGCCGTAGACAGTGGTTTTTACAAATATGAGTCCTTTTTATTTATTGTTTAATTTAGAAGTGACTTTTTACTAGGCAAGTCGGTTGAGTGGGTTCAGCTGAGTTGATCATAAGATCTAGTAAATGTGTTGTCATAATATTATTATCAAATGGATATACTGAGAATAGACTCTTTCAGAATTCACAATGATAACCGTATTAAAAGATGTTACTACTCCGAAAGACGGTTCTTCTATTTCGTTAATTTTTGTAATTATTCCATTTCAGTTGGCTTTTTGTATCCCTGTACAAGTCATTTTCATTTATACCCACCTACAGGTATTATGGAATCTCTTTCGGCTATCACAACAGTTCAATCGTAAATTAATGACATTAAATTTTCTCTGTCAATGATAACAAGGTTGTCAATGATCATCAATTGCAGTTTTCAATTAGAATCGTATTCCCTAAGGCTACTAATATCACCCAATCGTCTACCCTGTCTTCGTCAGAATCCTCTTCACCTCATCGAATATACCAAAACGGGACAACGAAGGTCTGTATCGATTCTGTCAGTATGGTATACAAAAGGTATTACCTGACCTTTCAAAGTTCTTGCGGACTTTTCACTTTGAACTCGTTCATAGTGGAAAATAGATCAAGAATTTTGTTTTCCCAGTCCCCAGAAATCTAGGACTGAAGAGTTGCATTAGCTTCAAATATCTCGAAAATCCGCAAAATAGCTGTGCTGTGATTTAACCTGATACCACGGAGCGGTGTAAGTAGGTCAATCTCTCTGATTATCGTGAGTAGTTCTCCTAAGTCGTTTTCCCTACTGTCGCTGATATTGAATTTTCGGATCAACCACAAAGGACGCCTTTTTGAGCTTCTCACGTTACTGTACCGTAACAACATGCTGCAAAATAACATCGTCTTCCATGCCTATTAGTTCATGGGTGACAGTGTAAATTTCACATTTACCAATTAGTTATCCCCTATTTAACACCTTAGGGATTGCTTTCCATTGTACTGATTTTCCACGCAACTTGAAAGCAAGATCACATGGTTCAGTCATTGAGAAGAATAAAGATAGAGTGTAAGCTCCCGTCATAACAAGATGTGACGTAACGTCAAAGTAAGTCTGACCATTTGTCGCTAGATAAAGATTCAGCAAGTCGTCTAGAAACCTAAGTTTCAGATTGTGGAAAAATCATAACAAATTGACGAATTTAACATTAATATTTGAGGTCGCAAGAGTTTCATCCATAATAAATGTACCTTTCGACGCAGAACAGTCGACAAATAACTCCATTACTCTAAATACTCCATCAAGAACTAGTTTTTTCAATTCTTCAACCTTAGTTTTGTTCAGAGTGTGCATTATGCGTTCATTCTCAGAATTAAATTATCTATGTTCATTCGATCACATTTCCGGAATTTCGAATTTAATTGGAGATACAACACGTAGGCGATATCGAGCATTCGCTTGAGCTGCTTGATACCAAGTAACAAGTTTAACATTTAGTTTCTTAAAGGCTCCGTCTTGATTTTTGTATGTTGTAATCTTGATTATCTTTCGGGTTCCAGGAAAGATGAAATTTATTTTTATGGCGTTAGATTGTAGACTTTCATTCATAGTATTAACTAATGTTGATTTGATCATTTTCAAAGGATCTGGACTCATCTGATTGTTCGGTGCTCGTAATCTGATATTTGTCGTGAGATAGATATAGTTGCGAGGTAAGGCTTATCAGATATTCGTGTAGATTAGGATTAATGACGTATTAACGTAGGAAAAGTGTGACTATGTTCTATATTGTTAGTGAGTTGTATGAAAAATTATGTTTAAACATTAAAAAAAAGGACGATTCGACGTTACTTCTTGTGCAGCCAGTTTTAATCGTTAGAAAAATAGTATCCTATTTCAGAAGTGAAGAGTTCGATAAAATTGTTTAAACTTATTTCGAGATTGTCTGCAATGGATATAAAGTGCAGTCAAGTGACACTATCTATGACAGAATATGCTAATAAACTTCATAAACTTAAAGTTATCTCTCTTAACCCAATCTCCATTAGGAGGTAGTAAGGTTATATTGGAAAATTATGTTCATATACACGTCCCGAAATTCGTAGAGTTCTATACTATCAACTAAAATTGGAATACAACACACTTAACATTACACCTAACCAAATGATGATTAGACCAATTTTGGAGTAAGACTTGTTATTACTCCAAGAAATAGAAGTCACCGACAACGAGCTAAGCTTTACGTATTATATCTTTCTTCATTTTTCAAGCAATTTCAAGCAAATTTCAGAAAATATTTTCGAATTCTTCTGGATAATAAAATTTTATTAAATGATTTTATAAGCACGGCCATAATATTTAAGCCATCCACGATTGCTACATTTTAAATGATATTTTTGTACATATATTTCAGTCGATCGAAAAAAGAAAACTAAACAAAATTTATGCTTGTAAGCGATCTTTTCAAAAACGAGCTTTCTACACTGTAGAAGAGATTTGAAGTTACCATTAGATATCTTCAAGAATGATATTTTTTTACGCTTTCAAAAGGTATATCTTGCGCAACGTTAAAATTTGGGTCTATGACTCAATGTGATAACCTACGGTTAATAAAGGATTATTGGCACATAGCTCCCTTGCTGTAGAAGACATTCCACTTGAATTGGATTTTTTCGTAAGATTAGAATAGTGTCTTTACATATTGTTTTAGGCAATTTCATCTAAAAAATCAATAATCTTGAAGTACCTGTATAAGCGGATGTTAATCCTGCCATAATTTATTGATATATACCAATGAATTGAATGTCACATATTTTTTCGTTCGTGTGTAAAAAAATGAATAACATTTTCTAATTTCAAATTTAATCCAATTGAACCGTATAATAATTTGTAACTATATCCATATAACTCATCTTGTAGCTTATTTTTACAATAGATATTCCCAAATGTTTGTTATTATTTTCAAATAGATAAATATCGTCAATAAATTCTTTATATAGAGGTATATCGTGTACCTTTATAATGTTCATAATATTAGTAAATAGTTGTATTTTCATGAATGCATTTTCAATGGTCAACTTACTTTTTATAAAACTCAAAGGCACATCAAATCGTTTCAAGTATACTTCGTACATAATATTAAAATTTAATGACTCTTGGACTTCTTTCAAATATTTGTTCATATTCTTTTAATTTTTATAGATATCGACGTTTTTTTGAAATAGCCAAAGATACCACTTCTTCATAAATTTAATCATTTGTACTAGTAAGGTTGAACTCCAACGTACAAGAACCCTTATATTTCCACACAAATAGCAGTGACAGTATACGTATTAGTCATGTCGGAATACTTTTTTAGGGAATAAGTAGTATGATGCTTAAGAAAGTCACTGTCTGTGAATAGTGCAAAACACTATAATCCGTGTCTTACTTTAAAATAAGTGACATTTGTTTCAAAATCTGGTATAAAAATCTTATAATTATCATAGTGTTATGTGTCAAAGAGCGGTTTGTTTTCAATTTTTCCTTATTATATTGAACTGTGCAGTTGTGTTAAGAGTAAAGTGGAATAGAATCAAAGTTCAAACTGGAATTGATTCTTAACTTCAAAAAGTTTTATAAAAACAGATTTTATCAGGAGGAACATCTTTTCAGTAAATTTGATATGTTTGTGTTATGACATCCATCTGCTAGGAAAAGCGAAAGTTATGTTTGATAGATCTTCTGTTAAAAAACCCTTAGACATTAAAATAAAGATAATCTGGAGAATGTGAACTGTAATTAAGGAGGTTAACTACTGTATCTCCTATTTTAATATCTTTGACATTCACTTCTTCTTCGGTTACATCATTATAAATGCAACTTAATGTTTCAGTGTGACTAAATTCAATCCTAGGCGAATCCTCAAATGTTATCAAATGTAGATCGTGTTCTAAAATCTTAAATTGTTCTTTTAACTTTCATAGTTTCTCTGGATCATCAACTGTATAACCATATTTATCGGGATGGGATCGAAATAGCCTAAAAACTAGTGTTATTGAGAATTCTTTAATTAGATCAGGACTCTTGGGTTGATTAGTGATAGAATTTTCTTCATACACTTCCTCATCAGGTATAAAAACTAAATCTTCTAAAAAATAATCATATTGTAATTAAATATCGTAATTATATTGTTCTTTTAAAAATCGTGATAGGGCGGGTTTAATGTTTAAATCTTGATGTAAGACGAACAAAGGGTAATATTGCTTAGTTGCAAAAATCTTCATGATCAATTGCTTTTCGCTGGCTGATAGTGCTCTGTCCATTTTCTTGATCTTGTGAGCGATAAGTATTTACTCACTAGAGTATTTACTTGATTGATCGTTCTAAATCTAATAACTAATTATTCAATATTTAAATATTCAACATGTCTGATGTATTAGAGCTTGAGTGGACCAGTCACATCATTAGGTTGGCTTGTAGATAAAAGAGTTGAAAATGATATTGTAAAAATACAAAATAGTTTAGTTTTGTATATGTACAAAAACGTTAAAATTTTAATAATTGAAATTAATAAAAATTAAAAAATTTAAAGAGAGGACTGAAAGATACTGACTTAAACTAGTAAGAATTTAATGATACACAAATTTATTATCGTATGGATTCTCGAGGAAGAGAAGGAAAAGTAGACATTTTGTAAAGATTTTTCGAAGTAATCTCATTGATGTCAAGATTAGCGTATAATTTTACGTAAATTTAATAAATCTGTACGCACCGTATTAATTCTTATGATATACATCGATGAGAGTACTTTGAGAAATCTTCAAAGGCCATTTTGTAATTAGTAAAATCGCTATTTTATACTTTATCGCAAATCGATCCAGTTTGTTTGTAACTTTGCAATGGTAGCGAGGTAACGTTTACGAATAACAAGCTCGAAAAATTATATATTTCATAAGGTTGCCGCAAAGAATTTTTAATGCGTTCGTACATTTTGATTTTTTTTTAATTACTGCACTCATATTTTTTTTTATTATTGTCTTACTCTTATAATTCATTGTAGCGAGCGAGAAAAAAAATACAATTAGTGACAGGAATAGTATATTCAAAGAATCCCGTGAAAATAATTAAAATAGTTTATTCTTCATAACTGTTGATTTTAGTTTGCTGATTCGAGAAGCATAGCTTGTCGATTCGCACTTGCGTTTTTTAAATAGGAATTATACACAATATATTACAAGATGAATTTGAAACGCTATTGAGAATGTGGTTCCAAGAGAGATAAAAAATAATTACGATAAACAATTCGAATCGAGATAGTGAGTCTCGAGTTTATAGTCAAAGCTACGAAAATGCAGAAAACGCCTTCGATTAGCGCAACTTTTACACTAGATCGAAAAGTTATAAAATGTTACAAAAGAAACGCGTAGTAACGTTGCGTCCTCGAGGGCGTCTTGTCCATTTTCAAAAGTCACAAAGCATATTAATTGTACAAGCCACTGCATCAAGAGTGATAATTAAAGTGATTTGACTTGACCCTTCCGAGGATCGTGAAAGAAATAAAAATGTAATGAGAAAACAAAATATGATTGGTAATCGTACTGGTTCGAAGCGTTGGAGATTGAAGACTTCCTCTCTCATTTTCTACAAAAATATCTATATAAAGTATATAAATCGTCACCTACTAAATTTAAGATTACCGTTCGTTATTTTTAATATCATTCTTTCGATCTGTTAATAATTTTAAGTGAAGCGGTTTAAGCTTAACGTTATTATGGATCGAACAGTAATGACGGTATTATTTGGTATGTCTGCAATCAAAGCATTAAAGGAAACAAAAAAGTGTGATTTTGTATTATTTTTTTACATTTTTATTAATGGTATTTTTTAAGTTTTCTTCGCTGACGCTTTGAGCGAAGTGTGACCATCACCAAGTGGGGAGGGTTGTATGTGATGTAATTTCTTTTATATCGTAATGAATAATGAACACTCTAAGAAATGTTATAGTTTCATATATAAGTGATATGTTATTTGTCATTTATTTTATCCCTTAATAAATGATGTTATATAAAAAAAATTATAAATCATGTTATCCTTTTTCCTAAAATCTCATAACCTATCCTAATACAAATCATTATTTTTTATGATAAAAATATAGAAAAATATACAATAAAATATTCTAGATAATTATATTTACGAATCAATAACGCGATAAAAATTAAAACAAAAGTAATTTCAATTATTAGTGATTTAACTTTTATTTTTTTAAATTAACTGATAAAGCACAATATTTTAATATTTGATTAATGTCTTTATTGCACCGATATTTTTAATTATCAGTTTTACGCTATCTATCAATAGATATCTAGATCTACATGGTTATTTAGATATTCTTTTCAAACATTGAATTTCATAAATATATTGATTGTCATTAATGTTCTTTAATATCGAAATCGCGTAAATTTTAGTTAGTATTTATTACGTGTATTTACTCGACTAGTGTCAGCAATGAATTTTAGAAACATTCTTAATCGAGAAAATACGTTATAAAAATTGAATTTTATTTGGCCAAGATAACATTTAGGAAAAAGTGGAAGACGATGTAAACAGACAAACAGCACAATTTTCAAAACAATCTTTGTTGTTTGTAAAGCATGTTGAAATTTGTAAATTATTGAATTTGTGAAAATTATGAAGTAAACATTTGGTCAAAATTTACAATAGCAAATTTGTAAATATTGTTTAAATAATTTTAAAGACATCCAATATAAAAACTCTTAATTTGCTAAAATTATTTCTGAGGTACTCACATGCAACTCATTTGCTGTTTTACCTTCACTCCCTAACTTATCTATAAATATAATATAAAAACTAACACACAGCAACTTCTGAAGTCTTCCAAAGTCTAGGCAAATAGAACCAAAAACTCAACAACTCTAATCATTAATATTTCTTTTGATGGGCCAATTGAATTTAAAAAGTAAATATAACATAAATTTTTAATAAAAGTTGATTTAAAATAAAACGATCTATCATATTCAATTGTAATTAAATTAAATTAATTTTAGGTATCAATACTCATTCTTCCAATGAATATTAATTCGAAATTTCAATAAATGAAATCTGTACTATATTAAATTACATAAATACTGTATTTATAATTATATGTTTAACATCTTTTCTCTAAAATCTTGGTATACGTGCCACGACTCATTCTGCGCACACCACTGTCTCATTCCTATCACGACGTGACTGCAGCTCACAGTATCGTAAGCGATGCGGTTTGTGACCGCGCTAGTCGTCCACCGTCTTAAACCTTCACATAAACCTTTCATAACCTCGAGCTTAATCACGCGGATGCTCAACATTTTTTCTAGCGATTTTATGAAACCAGCACTTATTATGTACTCGATCTCGCGAAAGTGCTGTGCTTAATTAATTTTACATTATAAAAACAGTACTTAATTGTACCTATGCATTCCCTTGAGCTACTCGACAAGATATTAAAATATTAATTTACAATATTTCAAAAAATGGGGTTTATATACTAAATCAATTACACGATTTTCAATTAACAAAATATATAATTTATTTAAAGTTTTTTCCATTAATGACTTGATGATTAAAATAAATTGTAGAACTCAATCTAATTATTGAGTGCCGTACCAAACTTATTCTTACATTGTTCTGTCTTAAAACGATACGATAGCCTAAATTTAATTGTAATTCACTGTAACGCACCAAATTGAAAATGTAACTTTGGCATTGATTTAAAATAAAAATTTTCTCTAGTTTAAATAAAAAAATTTCACTTCACAAGATAATAACTGTAAATATTAAAAGATAATTTTTATGAAATTTACGTCAAATATATCTTGAAAATGTGATTTTATTGGTTATGTAAAATATTTACCTGGTATTTTGTTACAGCTTCCATTTAGCCTTTTTGTTTATTAAAAATCTCTTACTCTTGTCTCTGTGTGATTATTCTGTCTAATTCTATTCTATTATGATCTCATTAACTTTCATTGCAGAGGAGTTTTTCTTACCCGTTAGATATTTCAATCTTGCCAGTATTATGATTGATAATCTCTTGTTTTATCATTTCTCATTAAATTTTTTCTATTGAATATTTAATCAGCTTTAGATTAGCGTCGCGATAACTAAAACTCCAATAAATGTTTTCAATTCGGCAATAATTATTTAACTAAATGGCAATAATAAAATATAAATAGACTGAACATCAGAGATATTAATTGCGTTTATGCAAGATTCGTGTGATAATATACAATGAGTAACCATAGGTTATAATAAATAATTAATAACTCGCGAGTTTTCTTTACATAGTGTATAGTAAGATTTCCACATTTATTTAATATCTATTGGCATTTGATACGTTCATGAAATGTGTAACATTAAACATTAAAATTTCATTCATTATATTTTTCATTGCACTTTCAATTATTCTTACAGTTATACAGTATTTCATTCAGTTGATATAGCTATAAATGGTATATTGCTTTCACTCATGGAAATCATTACATGATTCTTCTATTTTTTTAATTTATCAATTTAATTTCATTTACTTTTTATTTATGTTTTTTACGCATTGAAAATTTTATTTACAAAAGCAGTAACTTGTTAGAGTTATTTCTTCAATTTTAATGACAATTTATGACAAACGACGACTCTCGACGACTTTTTTTTATAAACCCTGAGGCAAACAATAAAGTGTGGTACAGAGAAGTGTATTCTTGTGTGTGCTCTTGTGATACCACACGTATACTGATTCTGAAGATTTTTTATACCCGTTACAAATAATCAGTGTTTTTGCGCAAAAACATGCTGTATGAGTAAACGTTCATTAAAATAATATTAATATCCTACTGTGAAGGGTAGAACGATGATACTATTTTAATAATATTATTTTCATTATCTTAACTATCAGAAATGTGCACGTTGTATATAGATAATGTTTTGTCGCCTTCTGTATATATAATGTATTGGTTTCGTTAAAAATAATTTGAAGCGTATTCTTGTGAGTTTGTTTTGGTCAAAGTTACAAGTTTCCATCGTAATCGTGTGATGGTGAATGGTGATGCATGTGGATGTGTGGTGACATCTCCAGTCCCAAACTGCTTCTCTGAAAATATAAAAGGAGTCATTTCGCGTTCAAACCGACAAATTACACAATAAGCACCAAATTCAATAGAATTAAATATTTGAATAGAACAAAGGTAAACGAGTTTCCAGAATTTTCTAGAGGCCGAAAGACAAACCGACAAAATATAAATATTGCGTGTATCGTACTGAGGCCATATTATTATTTGAGTTGGACAATGAAAAGGAGGAAAGTAACATGGGTGGAATGCATTAGGAAACAGCTTTCGAGTCATTACCTGCGATCGCATTCCGTTGATAGGCGTGGGCATGGAGTTGTCTATGGTGTAGCCGACGGCGTGCGTTGAACATTTCTCGCAGGCCTTCCTGCGTCGGGACGAGCTGTGACAACGAATAGCGCGGCACAGCTCACGAGCCATCTCCGAGCAGAGCGACTCTTGCTGTTGCTGCTGCTGCTGCTGCATCGCCTGGGGGATGCCTTGCAGAGATCCCGAGCACGTCGGGGGCGCTATCGGCGATTTTGGCTACGTTCGAATACAAATGTGTTAAAGTTTCAGTGAGCTTGATTTGACTCACGTATCATATTTATTGTGATTCAATGCATAAAGCATATTAGTTAGTTATACCTTCAATTTATTTAAGAATCTTTTGAGTTTACGTGGTTTTAACTTCTTTGACTTTATGCGATTGAATTTTTTTTTATATCTAAGTATATATATTGCATTGCTACACAAAACAGCATTTTTTTGAAGATGATATGATAATACTAAATCCTTACTTTATATAAAGTAGAGTGCAAAAACAACTGAGGCTCTAAATTTTTGAGCGAAAAGTTTGAACATGTACATATCTTTATCATTACCTGTACCTGCACCTTATCCTGAACTTTGAGATCTACAGCGAGTTGCTAGTTTCCTAGCGAACGATGATTTGCCATGCTAAACAAGAACCGCACATGCACATTCCGTTTCTAACTTCGAGCTCTCCGCTACAGGCGCACGCTCGAGAAGTCGTAAAAAGAAAAAAGAGTGCTAATCATTCAATTGATCGGATGCATGCAAAAACTCACGCGCTCCGCCGGTGCGTTTCTTTTGGAATTGTAGCAGAATTCGAAAATGGCAATCAGCACTGCGAAGGCCAGTCCGCACAGTAGAACGACGAAAATACCACCTGGAAAACAAGACATTAATGCACGTAGCCTCCATGAATAAATCATTTGGTTACGCGCTTCGTGTGTCTATAATGTGCCGTGTAATATGCGAGTTCCCCCCTCAACCCATGCGAGTAAGTTAGGGAGCTTGTTTCAGCTTATTAAACGGATTATTCGCCCTGGGGGTTGTCTGTCCGTTTGACGAAAACGGAATTCGTAAGTTCTTTGAGCTGCACACGCACCTCGGGTATTTTCCTCTTACTCGAATCGCGTTTCCATTTGAAAAAATAGGATTCTAACAAATTCGGCCTAATGAGATGATCTTCCGTATGATTTGGCAGAGCGTCTGTTTTAATTATTTGATCCCTTAATTTACTTTAGTCGAGTGTTTTTGCTCGGAAACAAGAAAATGATCACGGGTGTGTTAAGCATAAAAAATGTTTAATGATTATTTTTAATAATGATATCAAGACATACCTATATTGTCTACACCTAAAGCATTAGCTTTACTTTCTTTTCCTTTCTCATTTCTCATACAAGTGTCGCTTGGACTCTTCCACCACTTATCATACAGTATTTGAATTTCACCCTTTTCCTGCAATTCTAGAATGGCCAATGAAATTTTGTCTCTCCACGGCGAGCCTGTAACACATGAATATTATTTTAAGATTGATAAAATAAAATTATTATACATATGAGTGCAGATACGGTTTAAAATATTTTTATTATTAATGCAGTTTGATAATTATTCATGAGTAAAATAATTCAATTTCAAGAAGAACTGCGCGCGAGGTACTTTCATTTATACAGTTTGAAGTCGAGATGCTTAGCAGTATCAGATTCGTTTAAAATTCTCTGCGTTTGCACAAACAGGCAATGAGACAATAACTGCAGTAATAAGATACGCGGGAAATGGAGTAGACTGTACGCAGCAATGAATCACTCAATAGTGTATTTGTTTCGCGATTGATTCATAAATACCTCCGTTGTATTTAAATTCGATATTTAAAGGGTCATTTAAAGACACAAACTGAGAATTTTTCGGACGCTTTTAAATTCGTAATGCATACGAACCCATAGGTGTGGCAATTCCATAGCCTTTGCTGTCCAAGAGTCCACCAATTTGGGTCAGATTGCAGTCCCTCTGAACAATATAATCGAGCATCGTAGACTCCATGAGAAAGGCGTAATTGCCCTGGAGGACTCTTTGTATACCCTCCTCGTACGTGGGGACAAAGACCGAAGGTTTTTTATTTTCCATGAACCTCCACATTTTCTTATAGGTCTCAATCATTGAGTCCTTGAATGGGAAAAACATTGGTTAAGCACGGGTCAGTGGATCCAAAGCGGAGATCAAAGGGTTGCGCTCACCCGGAAGAAGGTCATAGTGCTGCCGCTCTCCAGAGTCCCATAGGAAATGTCCGTTTGGCTCGCGAGGTCCTCAGCGTTCTCGATCGGTGTGATCATCCGCTCGACCGTGAGAAAAGCCGCCAAGTTTGCCGTATATGACGATATGATGATGAGGGTAAAGAACCACCAGATGCCGCTAACGATGCGCGTGCTCGTCGCCTGGGTCAAAAGAACGTTAACTAGCATTTGATGCAATGTGTAAGACTCCACTACTGCCTCTCTTCCTTGTCTTCATCAAAAAATCTTTTCCTGATCTTAAACATTTTACATTGTTATTTCCTAGTTACTTGCAGGCCCTTTTCTTAACGGTACCGAGGATGGTCCACAAAACCTCACCTGACTTGCAAAATTCCAGTACCGAAAAATGTCGGTCTACGATGAAACGTACTTCCTAATGTAAATCATGCCGCGCCGGTGTGGGCGTAGCCGCGCGGAAACGAACGTAAATCTTTCCGCACCGCAGAATCTCCGGCTTGCGTAAAAAGCGCGCACCCGCTTTCGCGCCTATTAAAAGTAAGTCACGCGCGATGATCGATGTGCGTTTTGACTTCATTACTGCAGTTTCAGGGCGTTATATCATAACATGGTTGTTCGTTTGAGTCACGTATTCTAAAATTTGTTTACTTTGTCACTAGTCTCATGAACCTTCTAAAACCTTATAGAGCCTTAAAAAGTTCTTTTTAATAGCTATACAAGGTATCCCTAAAAAATTTAGCTATCGTCTAATTCATTGCCGATAAAATCTTTACGTTAATTATTCAGATATAATATCATGTAGATTAAAAGTACAAATAGACTTTGCAATAAATTTGAATCTAACTTTGTACAAACTTTATTCAAGCTTATCTATGTATTGTCGTACTTTGGGGTTGAGGTCACTGCCTTGCTGCATAAGGGTACCAATGGTGAACCAGAAACTGTTGGCCAGGGAGAACTGATTCTCAACGACTTCGGGACCAGAGTGGCATGGGTGAGGATTGTTCCATTCGTAAGGTGAAAACCGCGCCACAACGAACATTGTCACCGAGACGAGAATGTAGGCAGCCAGGACGTAAAGCCAGATCTCGATCGCCAGCGGATTCATGAAGGAGAAGAGGCGGGCTGGGTGACTCGTCGGTACCTGCCAACATTCCTCGATTATCTCCTGTATCAATACTTCTGCCTTTTATTACCTATATTTAACTAAAACAGTGCGAGTACAAATTAAACATTTTTTTACAATTAGAAACTTAAAACTCACCAAAGAGAAATTGTAGTTTTACATTTATTTGAATTTTTAATTCTATAATTTTTATAGAAAAATGTAAAATTATGTCTTACGTTATGTTTTTAAGAAATTTTTATGTCATAATTTTTGAGATAAAATTGAACTGGGCTTGAAAAAAAATTTAATCAAAAAATTATATTATTTATTTATATTTTACTTATATTTTCTAAAGGTTAAAAATTTTTTATATGCAATATTACTTATTTCCATTGAAAAGGGAATTTTTTAAAACATAAACAATGTTTCCCATTGTTTGTTCTTATATTTTTTTATGTGAACCCATTTTAAATCAACTATTCGAATTTGGGTGTCGAAATTCCGTTCTGCGAATGGGTTAACGTCGTTTGTTGTAAATACGCACGAGAAGGGTTGTTATTTTGACTACTTTTTATTAGCGATAAACGCGCCAAAGTGGCTCTTATTATGATCGTTCTACCAACATTTGGGAATGATCCAAAAGGATGAAATTGCTTTGAAGCTCAACTAAAACCCTGACACACGTAATGGTCTACGTTTTATATTGACTTAATTATGTTTTAAGCTAATTCTATTCGCCTATTCCACTATTGTCACGTAAAAAATAGGAGTGACACAATAAGGGTTCAGTATCTACGTAGTTAGTTTGCCTAGACATCCTTTGGATAAGGTGAATTTTGCTCGATGAATTTGAAGAGATCAATTGTTTTTCACACGATTTTTTGAAACTTACGACTACGGCTGAGTTAAAAAAACTATACAGAATTATGCGGTAAACACAGTACAGTTACGGTTTTGTCTCACATTTACAAGGGGCATCAAATACAGTATTCTGCGTGAGCAGGAAACGCCAACCCGGAAAAGGACGTCGGCCCCAGTGCAATTCGTCGGGCTTGAGGAAGTTTAATCTGTTCAGTTCATTTAGAGGACTGAGGATTTAAGAGTTTGCCTCGAACAGAGTCTAATTGCAAGTGAATAAAGAGTCAAATTTCAACCGCGAGCTTGCTTTTTTAAGGAAAAATCTCCCGAGTGGCCACTAAGTGAGCGAAGCGCGTTTATTATCCTTACGTAGACTTTCTTCATCTTACCTTAAACAGGATGGAAATACCAAGATTCATAAAGGGCTTGGTAAAATCGATCACACTCTCACGGGCGTAGTTGATGGTCATTGAACCAACTGCTAGGTCTGCTTTCTGTTATTTAAAACAGTCATTTTATTAGTGTATATTATTAGTATATGATAGTGCATAAGGAGGACGTCTTTACGAATATGTCAAAATGTGCATTATGAGAAAACTTACTACATTAATGAGACCATTGCTTAAAGAGGAAAAAACAAATAGATTTGGAAAATTTAGCTTTCTACGTGATATGGTGAGAAAGACCAGTTTAAGCGTAAAATCAGCTAAAAAGCAAATGAACATTTTACGTTAAAATTTAAATAAAAGGAAACTTTGTAAATTTTATCTGAGAGGACTATTTGACAAGAGTATGCAAGACATGTCGATTTAGACTACTTCCAAATCAAGTTCGCCCCTTTTTTATGCATATAATCAAAGTTATACTATGCGCATAGAATCTCCATAAGTAGAAATCGATTGGTTACCGACCGTAACGTCTGTTCCCACTGTTATCGGATTTTATTTTCCTTAAAAACTCCAATTGAAGTAATCTAAATTTGCTTTCATGTCAGTAAATAGAGTTTTACTCAATTTTCCAGGAACTATGTGGAATTTTGTGTACTCTTAAGTAGAAACAAAACTTGTGGTCAGGTGGCCAATGAATTTGCAGTTAGGAAGGATTTATATGTCCGAGGTAGAACATTGTATATGGTAGAATATTGTATCTACCGAAGTTGTGCTAAGTTTTATTTAAGACTTAGCTAAAAACTTGCTTCCTCGGATGGTAATATAACCATCTAGTTCGAAATTCACTTGTTTTACCTCGTATCCGTAGGCATCCTCGATTGAAACATCAAACAAAATGCAGACAAACTATTAGTTTAGCATCTGGTGTTTCAAACTCAAACAAGTGCTAAATAACTACATCTATAGGCAGCAGGGTTTTAAGCTTTTTGTGTAAGCACTAATTAATATCTGCAAGAGGAGCGTAAGGTAAGGAGTTGGCGATTTGAAGTCATGCGCGTGGAAAGGAAAGTAGGCTACACTTGGTAACTACATATGGCGACAAAGCGGAGGGAGCGATATAGACAAGATAAAAGCAAGAACCACATCAGAGAGCACACTTAGAGTTAGGAGAAGAGGACAGGGAGGGTCTGCGTCGGCTCGAGCGTCCTTCGGAATATCTCGGCGCGTCGAGTTTGGCGACCGTTGACGAGGCCAACTCCTGTGGGCTTCCGGCTCCGGGCTTGAAAAATATATGAGCCGATGGCCTACCGCCGCCTAATACTGGGGGGGGGGTCGTTTTTTTTCCAGGGCGCCGCGGATTTCCCTACCATCCACAATCTCGCTCGGCCGACTCGGATTCGCGCCGCGTTTATAAATGATCATCCGGTAAAAAATAACGAGAGCGGCTTACGGCCGTCGGCGGGTCGGCTGCCCCGCAGACGACTCGATCAATCACCTCGCGGTGTTTTTAATTTTTCCGCGGAAAGCTCGCCTTAAGTAATTGGTGTAAGGGGGCATTTATCGCGTCGCGGCTCGTTTCTCACCTCGGGGAACTCGTTGACTAACGTCGTTGACAGTCGGTTACTTGCTTGCTCGACAGTGACGGATTCGTTTATCGCGCAGGCTTTGACCTGACCGCCTGAGTGAATATCTGTAGCGCAGTGATTGTTCTCAAGAGACGTATGGTTTTACGGCGGTTTTAATACATTTTCACTCGCGGACACGACTATAAACGCGATGTTCATATTTTTATGCATTTTTCTTCTTTAACGATACGAAATATACCGTATTTGGTTTTAGGTAGAGCACATTCGGCTTGAAATCGTACTATTTCCCTGAATAATTCATAATAATGCTATGATATTTATTGTCAAGAGGAAGCAATCCATACGCTAAAAGCAAGAGAATGTATATAATGATGCGCTCCATCGATATTCTATTCTACCGCATTTGACGATAAGCTATCGGTTGCATTGCGCAATAATATCGCCGTTATTATAATGAACTGAAAGTTAATAAAAGCAGCTAACGAATTGAATAGCAACAGTTCCTCGAAGCTCCCGCGGGCGCATTGATATTTGCCCGGACACCCCGATAAATCGAGAATCGGCCGCTCTGACGCGCTTTTTCTTTTTTTTGTTTTGCGCGCGCGATTTGGAGAGCCTGCGGCCAAGGCGGGGAGGCGTCACGTGCGAGTGTCGAGGATAAACGCGCGCGCTCGGTATAATTTCACTTTTTACCCCGGGCGTTGAAATTCTCGTCAGGCCGGCGCGCGGCATCGATCAATCGGCTCGCGCCCTCTGAAAACGCGCGCGCCGACAAGCCGCGTAGGCAGATATATTAGCCGGCCCTCGTTATACGTTGGCCCGCGCCGGCCGAAACAATTTATTATTATCCCCATGCATATATATATATCGGGTGATCCGGAAGCGCGCGCGTCACTCGGCTCGGGCGACCTACATGCTTTTTGAGCGATGCCCGCCAGGGCGATATTAGCCGCGGCAGGGCGCGATTCATCGCGGCGCTTAGGCCCGGCCGATCCATCACCGGCAAACGGGGGAAGCGCCCGGGCTCTTAAAACGCGCCAGCGCTAGCTCATCGTGGCTCCATTATATTTAACTAGTGCGCCGCGGCAGCCGAGCCCCTCGCTGCCATTTGCATCCTCCGAAGCGCCCCGGCATCTGAATATGCGAGCGCCCTAACGAATGCCGCGGCGGCTTTGTTTAAGTGGCACGCGCCTCATTATTCCGCGCGAGAGACGGCGCTGCCGATGCCCGTGTATATAGTCCTTCGATTTAACGTCCCGACGAGCCTCTCAAGCGGCTACGTCCCCGGGTCTTCCAAGAACGCACTATCGCCCTCGTTTACGCCTCAATTTATACGTCCCGACCGACTATCTCACGCACGACACTTGTTTAAACAACGATCTCCCCTCAGAGTCGATGCTCTCCGATAGATTGACTTTAAATCAAAATGAATCGCTTCCCGTAAGCGAGGTTCAGTGGAAACTCTAGAGCCTGCGAAATGCTTTTGAAGGCATAACTTAACAGTTGATTTGGTAATCATACAAATTTGAAATTGGCTGCTTTGAAGTATGTTTTTTCAAGTAATATGAGATTTTCATGCAACCCTCTTACGATGCGAAAGGAAACATCTTTCTTTCAAAATTTTTATACGATTGAATATTGACTGTACTTGAATATCTTAAACGAAAGTCTAGTAATCTTATAACTTTATGTTGTATTTGAAAGGACAGACTATAATATTAAAATTTCCAAACCACTGAATTGGTGAGCATAAATATTTTACTTAAATGAAATTGACGGTTTCTTATGTCACTGAATATGAAATTAAGTTTTGTAATTGTTGAAAATAATCTAAACAGTTAATTTAGAATCATATAGTAGGTTTTGAAAATTATAAGTTTTTTAACTGTAACTTTTAGTTCGCTAAGTAGAATTAAGGCATGCTTATATACCGAACCTCATAAGACTTTTTAATTAATACACAAGTTTGTATAATTAACGAGGGCAAAAGAGTAATTTGACAAAATGACAAGTCGTTACGAATTAGCTGTGGTCGTCTTAGATTTTATTTCTGATAATAAAAAGTTTATATTCGACGTTGTATCTTTAGTACGTACTTTCGCCATGCTCGGACAAAGAATGTAGTTTGGGCGCACTGTGCACGCGATTAAATGCATTTGAGTGAACTACTCCTCGTTTTAAAGTTGGGAGCTGGCCGAGCGCGAGTTTTTCGGGCGAGGAACGGGCGCCGGCGAAAATGTGCACATTGTTCGAGATACAATGGGGCGAAGGGTTCGAAAAATGGAAAAGGCGGGCGCGCATTCGACCGCTTCGGAATTGGCCTAATGGACGCCGAGGCGCTCTTCGAGCCGTCCCGGTGCGCGGGCGGACGTTTGCCCCTCTGAAATATGAAAATGTGCTTATGTAAAGCGGCGGCGGCGGCGGCGGCGGCCGCTGTCCCGCTGCCCGTGGAAAATTGTAGCGCTGGGTTGGGCTGCTGTGCCGCGCTAGCGTGTCTGTGTCTCTGTGTGTGTGTGTATGCTTCTCAGGCGGGGGTGTGCGTGGTCTCTCACCTTGTCCATCAGCTGGCGCACGATGCCGTTCCACTCGCCGGTCTCGTAGTCGTAAACGCCGTACTTGCCGTCGGGCACGAGCTCTATCCTGTAGGCGAAGCCCACCATGTGCGCTATCTCCTTGAGGAGGTCGATGCAGAACCCCTCGTACCGCTCGTTCCCGCTGTAGTTGCCGCGGCTGCGCAGCATCACGTACGGCTGCTCCTGCGACCCCGCGAGCACCCTGTCAGCCAAGCCGGACGCCATCGCGGACCCCCCGTCCGCCCCCCGACTTTCCATCCCGCCCCTCCACCCCCCCCCGCCGATCGGTAAGGACGCAAAGATCGGCCCGACGCTCGCGGCTCGCGGGGATCATCATCGGCCGACTGGTCATCGGTGGCAGGGCTAAGGGCAGTGCAGGCTCCGGGTGTTCGTGTCGTACTCGTGGTCCTCGGGACAAGGCTCAGTGCGCGGTGTGTGATAGATATATATATATATAGATATGTACATGGCCAGCGGTGTCGTCTAGCAGAAGCGGCGGCGAGTCCGTCGGCCTCGCTGGCAAACTGGTGGCTTAGCTCGCAAGCGAGTATGGGTGCGGCTCGATGCATAAGCGGGTGTCGTGGGTGCAACTGGGTGCTGGGGGTGCGCTCCTGTCCTTTGTCCTCGTGCACGGGTGCGCAAGCTCTCGGGGAGGGTCTAGGGTGTGTGGGCAGCGTACGTGTCGCATGAGCTCCCGGACCATGCCGTTCCACTCGCCGGTCAGGGGGTCCCTGGCCCCGTACTTCCGGTCGGGCACCAGCTCGAGCTCGTAGGCGAAGCCCAGCTGCTGGGCGACCGCCTCCAGGACGTCCACGCAGAAGCCGTAAAAGCGCCCGTTCCCCGTGTAGTTCTTCCCCCGGTGCATCATCACGTACGGCGTCTCCTGCGCCCTCAGGTCGGCCGTTTGCGCAGGCGGTCGCGGCCTCGGGGCCGCCACGGCCTGCACCTGCCTCCGCGGTCTTATTTTTTTCCCGCGCCTCGCGCGGCATTCATCCGCCCGAGTTTCAAACTTTCTGCCCGCGGCTTTCTTTTCAATCGTTATGTTTATTAATTCATTTTAATTGCAAATTTTTAAGACGATTTAACTTTGACTTATGCGCCTTTGCTGTCCAGGAAACTGTTTTGACAAACGCGACTTGTCTTGTTTTTCTCAAAACGAACACAATTATTAAAGTAATTATGAAGTTGTTAGCTCGGAACTTGACAAATAAACAACGGTCCCCAGCACAGGGAAATAACCTTGGTTTTGAATTATACATGAAGTAAGAATATATATATTTTTATTGTAAATTTTATTTTGGTCCTGTGTGTGAGTACTGTATATCCGTTATATTCGCAAAATGTTTGGAAGGGACATTTTTTTTCTAGTGACAAATTATTTGCCAGCAGAGATCCCAAAGCGTAACGTGTTCTCGTTGATTTTGCATACAAATCAAAGCAGGAAGGATTGAAAAATAACAGCACGCTCGCGGAAGCGGTAGAAGAAAATAAAAAAAATAGCCTTGTCCGAGATGTGTTCTTTATTTCAACTCGAATTGGCACTTTCAAAAAAAACTGTAAACAAGCTGTTTTTTCCGTGCGTGTTTTTTCGACTTCAAAGCCAGGCGATTTTGGTATAGCGTATCAACAGGTATTGCACGCGTTGTGCAAGTGGGCGAAAACAGCGGGCCAACTTCCGACCTAATGAGCGACTCCTGCCCAATTTATTATCCACCACGCGTTAAAGGAGACCGAAGAGTCGCTATCCCGTCGGAGGCTGCCTTTCCAGGACGGGATATTAAAGGTTAGCGCGTGCCCGCGCGATAAATCAATGGACACGGGCTCGTATAAAAAGTGGAAGCGGCCCGCGCGCACAATGTGCCCGTTTACCGGCTAGTCCCGGCGGTCCGGCCGGTTCGCTTCACACGCGCCCCCACAATATCTTCCTCTTTCCTTCGGAAAAAAAAAATCCCCTGCCGGCGTTAATCCACATTGTTGCGTATAAGCGTCGCTTCCGCTCGACGGTGCTTAATCCGCAGCGGTCCATTGAAGACAAATGGAGACGGGGTTACGGCTTGCGGGTGGCTCAATGTGCACCCCGCAAGCGTGGGGGTATGACGGATCAGCCTCGCGGGTGATCTGCTACTTACCAGGATGGTGATGACCACGAGGGTGACGTTGGTCGTGCCGGGCTCGAAGAAGGCCGACCTGTCGGTCACGTTCACCCCGGCGCCAGGCCGCCACTCGCCGACCTTTGTGCGAAACGTTTCCACATTTAGATCCACGTGTGAAATGTACTTATTGCATATGGGCCGGATATTATTTTGGCTTATATAGGGCCGGGTGAAATTCGGATGGACTCTCACCTTAACTACCGAATGCTGTTTCAACTTCAGTAGATCCAGTTTGAATTGTATTCTTCGACCTTCCTTGAATTCTATCGGACCCGAAATGCCCTTCATCTCCACCTGTTAAAAACAGAATCAGGATGAAAATTACTTTGCATATGTGGAATTAGAGTAAGCTGCTTGTTATTACATCCTTGTGCATGAACGAACGGTGGATGAAAGAGATATATATTGGATTGAATAATTTTGACAACCTACATAACT
The DNA here is from genome assembly GCA_018906755.1 of Sycophaga agraensis. Classification (NCBI taxonomy): domain Eukaryota; kingdom Metazoa; phylum Arthropoda; class Insecta; order Hymenoptera; family Pteromalidae; genus Sycophaga; species Sycophaga agraensis. The sequence goes on from JACCIE010000003.1 coordinate 3,973,204, forward strand.
GTCGTGTATATTTACTGCAGACTCGTCGACAGTGCCGCAGCGAAAATAACTCTACTACGAAACATAAAATGTACAATTTTTTTTTTACGATGATGTGCACCTGTTCATTAATAAAATATTCGTTCTACGCGTAATAAAACTACTTGCTTTTATACGCTTTAATTCTCGTTTTGTAAATCCATTAGCACCATTGCTTTTTGCGTCCTATAATCTCAGTTTGGTATAAACGCTACGACATTAAGCATCAACATTTAGTCAAAACTTTTTTTTTTCGGCTTAAATACACGAGAGGAAGCTTTGAAAGGGGACAGGAAGGCAATTTGAAAAATGAACGGCCCGCGCGTTCCTCTCGACGGGACGCTCCACGCACGTAATCGCGGCCACTCGCCGCCAAAAAGTGCCGTTATTTTTTTTTTTATAAATGCAGGAGAAACGAGCGCTCGTCTACAACGCGAAGCTTTGAAAACAAAAAAAAATGGAAGACGAGACCCAGAGCTGGGGAGCAAAAAAAAAAAAAGAATGCCCCGGGCAAAGTTTACACGATCGTCGAGGCGCGGGACGCGCGGCCAAGATCCCTGTAATTAAGGTGTAAAGTGAGGCGCGTGCCCGGACTGCCGGATGGCCGCGCGCACCGGCCGCGGAGACGCGGGGGCCATTCTAATTGGGCGCGAGCGCGGGCACTTCTTTTCGAGCGTGGCCGTGCGGCCCGGCACCTACGTCGGCGCCTTCCCGCCGAGCCGCTGACGGACGCGGGCCGCGCCCCCCTCGGACCGCCGCGCCCGGTTACCCAAGAGATTTCATTCAATTAGCGCGACACATGGCTCCTGCTCGAGCTAATGAGTGTATTATATCGTGCCCGGCGCCGCTCCGTATATTGTTGCCGTACGGTTAATTGCAGGCTTGATGTAATCTGAACAGAGTGCGTTTAATGGCGCTCAAAAGCACGGAGAGTCGACTGACTGGCCTTTTATCTCAGTGAAGAGAGTCAAGATTTTATCAGGCTTGTGTCAACTTCAAATAAAGTAAAACAAACGCAGATGCGTGGAATCAAATGATCATTTAATTCGTGCAAAGAATATGTAGTAAATAAGTAAATTTTGGTTAAACGCTGTAAATACCTAGTACATTGTGATGATAAAGGTTTTGTGGTAACTAAATCTCCGGAACTTAAACAAGTAGACGATAATCTAATTCAATGATTTTCGAGATTAAAATTGATAAATTAGGTATAAAATAAGCATTTTTAATAAATCATTTAATTATTGTGAGTAACTGTTTTTCTGTAATAATATTCTAGGGCGCCTAACGCAGAGCTTGCGAAAGACATTAAGTCTAACTAATGCACACAAAATGAAATGTACTATAGTTATGAGTGAGTGAATTAACTTGATAAAAATATAGACATAAAAATGTAAAATGAATTACTCCTAAGCATTGCGATATAAAACGAAGATGTCAAATTTACTCGCTCGGGCTATTGTACAGTTTCGGCAAATTAATCAAATCCATGTGTTAATTATGTAATAATCGTATCCATGTTCACCTCAAAAAATTCAGGCGAATAAATAACCGGTGTATTTCATTCACAGCGAGTCAATTAAAAAAGTGTTACGCACAGGGTCGAGCAGTCGGCTGGCATAGTGGCACAGGCACATCATTCGTCAATTAATTCGCAGAGGAACGAGTGCAGGAATAACACTCTGTAATAATTCAGGCGGTTAACACTCTGATGTTTATTCGCGCTCCCCGGCAATTCGCGCGATCGAGCCCACCCGGCCAATTTACAATGCACAAGGACAATAAAAATGCAGGCGCCGGACAAACAATAGCGGCGAGGGCGGGTTATCTCCGCGTCCGTGTACAGTGTATTATTTTGAGGGGCGCGTCATCCCTTCGAAAATCACGCCTTTTTTTCCCCAAACTGCCCTGTTAATTGCAGCTGATGTGTATCGACCCCCCGGGCGATCCATCACGCGCGCGGCGACTATAAGCGGCGAGGTCTGTTGCCCGATCGCCTTTTCACGCCGGCGAGGATACCGACCGCGAGGCGCTTTGCAGGAAGAAGAATCTAAATGCGACTTGCGGCACGGACTTACGGAGGATTTCGGGAAAGCGATGGCGGCCGCGGCTCGGCCGGCCGATAAATCAGGGGGATAATAATTTGACGGCCGGCGTCGGCAATAAGCGCCGCGCATAAATCCACGGCTTCCTTTATTCCCCCCCCACCACCCGCGCGACTAAGTGGATATTTCATTTTCGCCGGGCACTCCATTTTTTCCCTCCGACCTCGTTTCCCGCCCCCGCCGACCGGCCTGCACACCCGAACGGCCATCGGGATTACAACTGGGGCGGGTAATGAAGGCTCGAGCCTCGGCCCAGTTAGGCCGCCCGGCTCCTCAACACCTTCTTTTTTTTTCATCCTTCTCGCCCGGGAGATAGAGAGCGCGCGCGCGCGAGTCCCGCTAATTAGTCGCGCTTTGAGGCGCCCCGATAATTATTCCTCAGCGCCTCAGGGCGCGATCGCGTAATTGTTCGGGATGAGTGCGGGCCGGCCCGACCCTCGGGCCTCCCAGTCCCTCTTTGCCCGCGATAATGGCCCTTCCCCGACCGATAAATTGGTGCAATTTCTCGTTTGCTTCCGTCGAGGCACGATTTATATATGTATGCAAGTGTGTACGTATGTATACACACACACACACATATACACTCTTCGGCTTTCTTCCGCGTTGGCCTTTTTTTTTGTATTCTACGCTAAGAGCTTTTGCTAGGGGCCCGGGGAAAGAGGCCCCCAAGATGATCGTCTCGTTAAAGGAGGCAGTGCTCGGCCGGTAATTGATAGAGCGCGCCTCCCTCGTTATGCGCGAGAATTCACTCTTGAGTTATGCGTGCACGACGGGGGGGACGTTTACGCGGAGAGGGCGCACCTCTGCTAATCATCCGTTCCGCAGGGGCAGCTTGATAATGGCGCGCGTCCGGACGGGATTTGCCGGGCGGCGGTTGTGCCCCGCCGTCTCATTAAATAATTCACTCGCGGCGGCAAAGATAACCCTGATGGGGAGTCGCGGGTAAGGGATTACCGGAATGGAGCCGCGCGTCGCGTTGTTATACTGGCATTTACGCCGCGCCCAATATATACACGTCCTCGAATTCGGTGTACGGCTTTGCCGCACTTAATCAAATATCGAGCGCTTGCCGAACGACCCGCTGATGGCCTATCTCTCCCAATTACTGCCTTTATTGCCGAAAAGTTGCCGTGACAAGCGTTCCGACGCAGCGCCGCTCGTCCGGCCCTCTATACCCACACGCGTAAACAGGCTGGCGAACTCGTTGGAGTGCGTTTATTGGTTGGCGCCGCTGTTTTCTCGCAAAAGAAAAAAAAGAAGGGAGAAACTAATGGCGCGGGTGGTGAAGGCGTCGAGCCGGGAAACCGCGAGGCGATCGCCCCAGGCCGAGCGGCAATTATAGGAGGAGGATCCGCTCCGGTCGCCTCCTCGCGGTCAAGGAAAGGCCGCTTTATGACCTCCTCCACGGCCGGGGCGTAATCCCGAGGGCGAATCCCCTTGTTGTTTTACGCGCCCCCGTCAAACTGCCCGGCCCCGATCTATCTATATATCGAAGACATAACCTTTAATTAAAAACTTGGACGCGCTTCGAGTGCTCGCGCCGATCGAGCCCTTTGACTTGGCGATAGCCTACCGTGTCCGGGTGTAGTAACGGCTCACCCCTCAGTTTGATACATCCCCAAATTGGAATGCGGACGGCATTCGGTGTTCGCGAGCTCATCTGTTACACACTAAGTGGCAACGATCGGCTTACAAGTGCTCGTTTGATTTCATCGCCAAGAACTAAATAATAAAAATCTTCTACGTTCCTTTTTTTTTTTTACTACCGGGTTATCCCGACGTTAAGATTTTCTTTTACGGCAGCCACTTAGGCTCCGAACGATAATCTTTGAATGTTCAACCTGCATTCCGTCTTACGACGTTGATAATTCGCTCTTGATGTACAAATCGGCAGGATTATTAAGAGACAAACGACGACGCGGCTCATTGGTCAACGTTACAACTGGACGTGTCGCAAATGGAAATACTAATTAAAAGCAGCTCGGGCATAGAGGCCCACTCGACGAGCCCTGTCACCTGGCGTAATTTTAATAACACTGTAACAACGCTCGAGCCGTCACCCGCGCCACATGCCCTCAGCCTCTTTCAATCTCATTCGGCGCACGCGCGCGCGTCCGGAATTTATAAGCGTAATTTATATTCCGCGCTCGCGCGACTCGCGGCTTTAGAAAACACGAGAAAAACAGAAAAATCCATCCTGTCGCTGTGGGGAATCGATACACCGCTCCTTCGCGTTGCCCTCCCCGGTTGCAGTGTATCGGGTACGTCTATGAAGGCTTGGGTTCGCCAAATCCGGGGACGCGCAGTTGTCCGAGCGGCCTTTTTTTTTTCGGCGGCGACGACGAGCCGTATGGCAATTAAGGGCGCCGCTGCTCTGCAAGTCTAATGAGCGGCGTACGTGCGGGACGCCCGGAGGATCGCCGTTTATCGGAGATCCCTGTCACGTGCTCTGCGGACGTCTGCCGCGCTTGTCCACCCGGTTATGCATTGAGCACCGGCGCCCCGGGAGGAGTACGTGTTGATGCGCGCGAATTCACCACTTGACTCCGAGTGACTCTGTACCTTTGGAGGCATGAGCCCGTGACGCCCCTAGTCCTTCGCTCTATTAAATATTGAAGGACCGCAAGTGAATACCAAATTCGCCCTACTTGGGGCTCTGCAAAAAGTTAGCCTTTTAGAAAAGGTTTCGTCAAATCGCTAAACTATTAAAATGCCAATGTGAAATATTGAGTGAAATATCTGGTTGTGACTTTATCGAATGAAGTATTTTTTACCTCGAATGCGAATAAAAACATTATTTGCGAATATGCACATAACCTAATATTCTTTGTGTCACGTTTTTAAAATTCTGTTGAAACAGCTGATGGAAAGAAACTATAGATTTTATTTCAAACTAAATAGGAAAGCTATTTTAGTAATTAAAACGAAATAACATTATTTTAAAATTTTAAATTGTTCAGCTTTCTAACTTATAATTAATATTGTTCGAAAGAATACAATTGGTTTATCAAAATCTTGCTATTAAAATTAATAGTGTAAGAACAAAAAAATTTATTGAAATTTATTCGATATAATCGTTTATTTGAAATCTGAACCACAAACTTGGTATGATTTTTTTTGGTTTCCAATAAAAATCTTAATTTTCTAAGAGAAAAATATTTTTTGAGTTTTCTTTTGAGATTGCAGATAGTATTAGAACAAACATCTCTACTCACATTGACACTGCTAAAAAAGTCTGATTCCTATAGGAATTTTGTTATAAATTGTTATTCAACATTTGAAATTATCATAATAAATTTGATATGCAAGCTATTTATAAACAAAACATTTTTTGGTTATTATTCACATTCAAGACTCCAGCTTCTGATTTTTAGTACAAAAATTTACTCATATTTCACAGTAAATTTTATAATGCATGGACTGCGCGTGAAAATATATTCATAGAAATGTTAAATATGTTTGCAATGAAGTATGAGAAATAGTTTTCCTCGAGATCTGGCAATGAATCTTGCTAAAAGTATTACTGTTGCAGTCAGTCTCTCCTTGTCCGTCTCTCGGCAGGATGCGAGAACGGGACTCCTCCAAGACCCGGGAAGTAATATATAGATAGCACAACAATTTCATTTAAAAGCTTTAGTACGGTACGAGGCGAAGCTTAGTTATCAACTAGATTGGAACGGACTGCAGCATCTTAAATTTAATAGAAGCCGTATAGCCTGTATCTGGAAGCGATAGCCGAGGCGAGCGCACGCACTAAACAACGAGGCCATTCCCCGGTCTATTCCCCGCCGATCAACAAGTCCTCTGCGGCCAGGTGACGCGTGCCGGGATACCGACGGCGCACCCGTCCTTCCTTCAAGCGAGCACCCGGCCAAAAAAAAGAGGTCCGGGCGGATCGAGGAGTAACGCGGGGGCGTCGTGTGCGTGCGCAGATGCGGCCGGAGGTTGATCTATACACATATATACATCCGTGTCGGGGCGGCTTATATGGGGCGCATTCCACGCGGGCCTGCCTCGCCCCGCAACTTGGAGGCCTTCGCATATTTCGAGTCGATTACCGGCCCCGATATTGGAATCCCCGCTATTAATTTAATAGGTTGCGCGTTTTGTGCCAGCGGGCCAACGAACCCCCGGCAATTGTACTCCCTCTTTCGGCAACCTTTGCCAACCTTAGCGCGCATTACGCGTGCGTGTGTACATATGCACACATCGGCGCGGTAAGTAAGAGGAGGCATGACGCTCGACAATCGGAACCTGTTTTTTATCTTTTTCTTTTTTATTTTTGCCAGCGGCGGATCTAATCGAAGGCGGAAAAAGCTCGACGTGACAAATCACCGAGCGGCGCACGCGCGCGTGTACTCGATGTACTATTGCAGACGGAAGAAGATTGGCGCTCGGGGAGCACTCAACTATCGCCAGGAAACGAGCGTCACTTTGTGATACGAAGCGGGGATAGGGCGCGGCGCGCGCGCGCGCCTGTGTATAACTCCTGCGAGTGACGCGTGTCATCAAGAAAGCGCGCCTGGATAATTTATTCCTCGTCTTGGCCGCGCGTATGCGCGTGCGCATTGTCACGGTTGCGATTTTCTTTCAAGGTGGGCTTGATTGATTTGTCCGCATCACCTGCTCTTTCCTATATTCATGTCAGAGGTAGAGCGTGTGTTTATAAACTATTTTTCATACGAGATGTGTGTTCTTGTTCACCTCGCAGGCAATCGTCCATTACTAATTGTTCAAATATACACGTTTTTTTTCTAGAAAACAGACGACACTATCCTTATATATTACGGATATAATGCACGAGATAGATTAAAAACAATCGTCAACGCCACCAAGTATTAGTTCATATGTTTGTCGTTCATGCAACTGAATTTTTGATCGATAATCTTTGTCTGAATCTAAATTGCACCTCTCGAGGAATCCATTTGTCAAACAGTATATTTATTGAGGCAGATTTTATTCTTTGAAGCGCTGTCCAACGACAGTCCAGTTTAACGAACAATGAATGCGGTGATCGTTAATCTCCCAGGCGCTACTGCCAAAGCTCAGAGTGGGAGAATTAGGAGGCGTCAGCGGGGACACGTTTTATTAGCCGAGTTAACTGGAGGTGCGAAGCCCGAGCGTCGGTGAATCGTGTCTCAGTGTGTGCCCGGGCATTTTACGTACTGGCGCGCAAACAAAAAGCTCCCGTGCGCCCGCGATACTCACCGGCCCCCGGACCCTCCCTGCACGCAGCATCCGCCGGCTCTCTATCTCTCTCTTTTTCTTTTTTTTTTTTTTTTCCAACCCCCGCTCGCATCGCGCAAAAGTCACGTCCGCTCGGGAGATTTGCGCGGAACCGGGGGGGCCGCCCCGGACTTTTGTCCCGCATCCCTCGTTATACTTCGGTCAATATATAATTGGACTCGTATTACCGGGAGGGGGCGAGCGTTCGTTATTAAATCCCGCGCGAGTTTATAAGGCCCGGTGCGGATTTAATATCGGGCCGCGGCCGACGCATCGCAAGAACCGGGGCTTTAATTGCGCCCGGCGATCCGATCAAACAGAAATACTACGCGGCGGAACCTTCATTTCCTCCAGGGCTCACCTTTTTTTTGCCGAGCCCGCGGGTTTATCGGGGTGTCCGCATCGCCGGCGGTAAAAAGATCATTTTCCGGCCGACGGAATATAAGCCTCGGAATCAATTCTCCGGCCGGTGACCTTCGCTGGATGTGGGCCGAGCCGCGTATTCTGCCGGCGCGAGCAAGAAGCCCGAGAAGGGCTTATCGGAGCGTCGGCCGCGAGTCCCCTGCAGGCCTTTGATTTTGCGCCAATGATTCCGCGCCGATTTTCAGGCCGTCGATTGACTCTCGCCCTCGGGCTATTGAATTGGGAGTCGCGGGGGCGACACGCGCGCCGGGCCGCTCAGAGGTCAATGGCCCGTTTGCTCGGACGATTCGAATCGGCTCGTCTTGCCGGTCCGGGCTTTTACTACTTGGGCCGTGTACGGCGATTGCGGGCGCGAGGCTGACTCGACGAGTCCAGGGCACTATGGATGTAGTCAAGAGTAATCATTTAGCATTGCAAAACCGATGCGATTCGTCTGGTTCGAATTGCATTAAGGATAATGGTGTAAGAACGAAGGGTGAAAATGAGAAAGTGGGAAAAGTTTTGTAAGTAGGAAGAGCCGAGGCACAAAGTGAATGTTAAATCGCTTCGTGTCTCGAGGAGATTTAAATATATTAGATGTTTTTAAAAGTCGATATAGCCCGGGGTGTTTTAAGGATTTTTAGCCCTCATCCGAGGAAATTCAGCGTGATCCCTTAGAATCAAAAATGCCCTACTAATTTAACGCGTATAGCTTGGATTTTTACTTTTATTTCGCGAATTTCAATCGCGACTGGTCGATCCGTACGTTCTCATGGTTAAAGAGACGGCGTTTTGTCTCTCGAAAAAAGAACCGCGGGTATTCGATGAAGCGCAGATTTCGCGCAAGGTCCTCGAGTACAGTCTTGAATAAAATATCCGAGGGATTTTTGAGGGCGTCGGGACGCTGGGAATGTAATTTAAAAATTGGAAATTCCATCGGAGACGGTTAAACGAACTCGGAATATATTTTTGCTCCCGGGCGCCGGGGCTTCCAGTCCACTTGCTAAACGACTCTTGAAAGTTCAGGTACGAGCGCGTCGGGCGTCGTCGGCCCTCGATTTGCATGGCCGCGGGTGGGGGTGAAAAAAAAAAAGGCAGCTGCGCGTCGCCCTACGTCCGCGCCTGTAAATATTTAGCCCGGAGGCCGCGCCGCGAGGACAGCGAGGCCCGCGGATACCGGCGGCCTTGGCGCCCGGCCAGCCCAGCTTCCCCGACGGCATAATTCACGGTTAGCTCGAGCAGACTCTCGCGCCCAGGGTCGCCGGCAATGACGCCCCGGGTATTGGAGAAGTTTTGATAATTTTTGGCCGGCCGGCGGCCATAAACTGCCCGGGCGACGCCGGCGGCACGGGCCGATCGATGTGCGCCGACGCGGCCGTTAATCCGCGTGCGAGCTGCTCGTCTAATCGCTTTTTGCCCAACTATACCGCGCCCCGCCGACTATTCAATTTTCCGCCCTCGACGCCCGATCTGCCGCCGAGGTTTTTTTTTTTTTTATTAAATCGCGGTAGGTCAACGAACAGCTGTTTCCTTTCTCGATTGCCTGCAAAAATATCGAGTCGGTCCAATCGAAATCGATCGGCCGGTTCGACAAAATTTGACTGTTTAAAATCACGAGTTGTGGACTATGACGCTCTGCACCCATATTATGAAATATTTTTCAGAAGGCTCTTGAAACATTTATTTGTATTAATGCGTATTCCGTATTAATTGCATTCTTTCATAATATAAAAAAATATATATTCAAAAAGAACGCGTCCTCGATAAAGTGGTTCATAGAGTGCGGAACATACATAGGTGCGCGGTGTACACGGACGAGAAGGGAAGTTATAGGAAAGCCTGTGCAACGTACCGAATTGATGTAGTTGATGAGAGATAGTCCGCCGTCCCAGGGATGCTCGAGATCGCAGGAAATATTCATCGGCCTCAAGGCATGAGATTGCTCGAGAGTCCGCAGGCCCACGGCGAATGCTTGAACGCTGTCGTACATCAGGGCGGGCTCCGCCTGCAATCGAACGGATAAATCTCAACTCTGCAAGTGCCCCCGTAATTACATCTCGCAATTAGCGAGCAGTCCGCTGCGACATAACAATCCTCCCCCTCTGCAAGTCTTCCCGCCGGCATAGACGAGCCCGCAGCGCGCATATATATATATATATGCAATCGGCACGCAGCAAACTTGTCAGCCAAGAGAGAGAGAGGAAAAAAAAAATTCGAACCTTCTCCCGGGGACGATGTTCTTTTTTTCCGCGATGTAAACGCGCTCCGCGGCGGATGCACACGCGGGGTTACTCCTCTGTGAGCTGTGTCGCGGGGGACGAGCAGTCCCTTTTATTCCGCCGACCCGCGTCAAAAGCCGAGCGATGGAGAAAGCGAGCGGGAAAAAGTTACCGGGAAACGGACTACGGAAAATGGGCGCGAGTCCCGCGTCCATTATCAAGTGGCGATTCACTTTCGGAGCGAGGCCTGGAAATTATACTAGTCTTCAACGTGGCGGTTGGCGAGAAAGTCAGGGGGGTTGTAAGGTGTCGCTAGTACCCGGAAATCTGTATTCATGAGCGGTCGCGCTATATCGCCCCACGCGCGGGTTTCTTTCCCCAAGAAACGGTAGACTACGGCGCGACTACTCGCGTGCGGGTAAATAAACAAAATATCGAGTCCTAAGTATAATCCAGAACCTCGTGAAGAACACTTTGCTAGTGCCCTGTAATGACCAGCGAATTGATTCGTCTGATACACCGTTATCAAACAGGTGTCGCCACTTTGAAATCAACTTCAATGTAACGATCTCGATCGTCATCCTATTAGTTGCATGGAAAATCGACCCCTCGCCAATCACCCGGCATTTGTTTACGTTTACGCGCGAAATCGTCTGGGGATGAGCTGCTGCCCTGAGTGCTGTATATCCGGGAGACCTGTTAATATTCGTCGAAGTGAGAGCCAGGTCGGAGTGCGCGCGGACGGCGTGAGGGGCAAGCCCCGGGGGGGAAGGAAACGCGGAGATCAACCGACTGGACCGCAGTGGTCGCGGTTCTCTGGGCTTTGGGGAGGACGTCCAGGACATGGCGGGCTGCGCGAGCCCGATGCCCGGGGCAAAACGCGCGCGAGGTGAGATTATCCCTCGTGGGAAGTTCGGCACACGGGAACGGGGCGCGGGATATACAGCCAGTCGAGCCAGCGGGCAATAACAGTGCGCGATCCTCGTGAGCGCGGGTATATACACCACTAATTGTTTTGTGTTTCGTCTATGCGCCTAACGCCGCTTATAATAACCAGCTCGTGCAAGTAAACCTATTTTTGAATGTTACCGAGGAGCACAGTGCCAGTTGCTCTCCTTTGAACGTTTAACAATAGCAAATGCTGCTTCGCTCTAATTGTCACAAAATGATTCATAACAGTGACAATTACGATAAGTGTGAATGTAGCGATGTTTTAAGTTATAATTTTCTTTATTTCCAAGAAGAAGCATCGAGTGCTTAGTCATAGGAGTGACGTTATTCGCTCTGCTTTTATTATTATGAATTATTATTTACTGTATTCTAAGCCGCATCATGCAATTATAAGCGCTATTTATTCACCCAGAAAAAACATTTGAAAGTGTCATTTCCTTTCTATCTTTATTAAATGTCATACCTCTAAGTATAGACCTTTGACGCGCGATAAATATCTTAAAGAAAATTACTCGCTGAATGTGTAAACACTGGCGTCCAACGAGAGCTTACCGTCGCCGGCAGATCCACATTTTGGATAGCCGCAGAAATTGTTCTTTTCGCCCGTGCGCCAATTTCAATCCCCCGCGCGTGCGCAAACTGCCCGGAGCGCCCGAGAGCTAATTTCCTTCCCATCACCGGCAGATTTCCCCTGTTTGCGCCCTGGGGACCGCCGTTGCCGCGGCGCCCAACTTCCCCTGTCAGAGGATCGAAACGCGCGCGCCGTAATCGCGCCCTGGGATTAAAAGGCGTCGAGGCTTAACTGCCCGCGGGCGTTATTTTTTTTTTTTTTTGCCCCTCGGCGGATATGGCCGACCGAGCAGCCGGTAATGGATAGGACCCTGTTCGAGAGGTCGCGGCCGCACCTTACGACACCGGCGCGCGCCGTTTTCCACAGAGGGCATTGACCTGATAAATTAAGAGGAGGGTTGCCGCGAGCGATCGACGAGGTCCAACGATGGATGCGCGGCCGTGCAGTGAGGTGTACGGGTGCGAGGGGCGATCGGTTAGGTTGCGGTTGCGGCAAGTTGCACCTCTCCCTCGCTTTTGTCGATTAGCTTTTATGGTGGAAATAGTTGCGCGCGGAGGTAAATCATTGAAAGCGTGATTGATTTCATTGTCGATTCCTAGTGGTCAGAAATATTTGAGGTGGAATTTATGTGATTAAGCGTAAGATGTAAAATGCCGCATTTTGTTTTTACTGGAATATTCACTTAGTCTAGAGCGTAGGATTGTTTCCTCTACAGAAATTACTGAGAGAATTAAAAGAAGCAGATTAATTTATCTGGTTGCAACGTTTTCTCAGTTTCTGACAAGTTCAATTTTCTTTGAAGACGTTTTAGTTAGATGAATATGTATTTCAAAGCTTGTACACGGTGTAACGAATCAAATAGCTATTTTTCACAGTTAAACTGAAGATATATTTATAGATTTAGATTAAATACTCTCTTTAGATTCGAAGTCTTCGTCGCCTAAAGTAGAGAGAATTCGCTGAATTTAGGGTCTCGACAACAGAAAACGGAAATTATATAAATAAATGAAAGTAAATTGTATGGAATGATATGATATGATAAGTGGTATAGAGAAAGTAGGGGCGAATAACTTATTAAAGGGGAATGCATTTGCGCATTTACTTAGAATAGCTTTGAGTATCACAATAGTGTCGGATCCGATAAGACACAGCAAACAGAAGTAAGATATAGGAGCCTAGATTAGTCCTCAGGTAGTTCAAACAGATACATACAAGCAGATAAAAAGTTTTTATCTCAATTTATACGCGTACGCTATTATAATCTGTGTGAGAGGTTTATTAACCGATCCCACGGATTAATCGTGCAGATGAAATGCCACGAATTACACTAATATAGATGATTCGGGTCACGATACACACAGGCATACATGAAACGTTAAACGATCAACTTCAGTGTACCACAATCAACAAGCATTGAGAGCTACAGCATAAAGCCGGCCAGTCCCCAGCGATGTACCGAAACAGCTACGGACTCACGCGGCATCTGCTGGAACTCGGTCGTCTGTCGGACAGTCGCAATGAATGTCTGACGAGTGTCTCGCTGGCCGACCGGGAAAGATCCTCGGATGCTGCAACGATTTGCAAATGAAGCACACAGCCGCGGGAGGATAAATCTCGGTTAGGGCTGTATGCATATTCGAGTGTTGTTGACACGGGCGCCCGGGCCGCGGGCTAGTGCGAAAGTTGGTTAGGTCGGCCGACCGCAGTCGCCCCGTCCGATATAGCTGGTGCGCGGCCCGCCTCGTGGGAGCCGGCGCTGCGGAAGGGGCAAGTTCCGCCCTCGCGACTCCTGATACAGACCCACTCCATCTCTCTCGCACGTGTCCTCTCGGCCGGATGCTGCGGGGTGCGATTTTAGCCGGGAGAAATTGTATTTACAGAGGCGCGGGCCGAAAGAGGTGCGCGGGGATTCCTGCGAAAGAGGACTCTGCTCTCCTTTTAGCGGGGCAATTCAATCAACCGGGCGCCGTCCGAAAAAAAAAGTAACCTCTCGCGCAATTTATTATATATACATGTATTCGTATGTCCACCGCTTTGTACAAAGGACGAATCTCGGAGCCGCGTTGTTGCTCGGATCAATCGAAACCGATAATAACAGTTACACCCCTCCTCTACCCCTTTGGGCACGAACAATGAAAAAAAAAACCCCCGGGCCGACAGTCGATAAATCAAGCGAGGGAGTCGAGCCCTCGTTACGCGGGCCCGAAAAAGCCGGCGGGCGTGCCGGGGGTATAAGCCGGGCGGGTTAAGTCCCCGGGCCGGCGTCGGATCACGCCTAAATTTCATTAGGGGGCCGTTCATCAAGTTGGCCGGGCCGCGGGTCCCGGGGCGCCGCGTCTCCGCGACAACTTTCCAATTAACGCCCGACCGCCGGGGATATTGGTTTCGGATTAAGCGCGATATGCTCGGGGAATCAATTAGAGGGGGCCGCTTTGTTTTTCCACGGGGCGCGTGCCGTTCTCCGGATTACAAGGGCGGCCCTTAGCCGGGGTGGAGGGGGTCCTTGCTGATCCGGCTGGAGCGCAGGATGCTGAAGCATGCGTGCGTGTTTTTTTTTTGGTAGACGTTGTTGGCTGGTTCGGGTTGAAGGCCGGGAGGTGCGGACTAATGGAGTGCGAAGTAGCGTGTGTCGAAAGATATGCGTGTCGCCGCTAGAGAAACAAGGCTTTCTAATGTCGTCAAGTGGATTTGAATGGGACTTGCTTTTAGGAACTACTCTTTCGTGAATTTCATCAGAATCCTTTTATAAGTAAGGTTCGCTTTATTTAAAAATCCTTTTCGCCCCGTTTCTTTGATAAGATCAAAACAAGCAGACAGACATTCTTTCTTCATCTCCCATTTAAAATTGCGTTTCATTCTGACCCACGGCTGCCATTGCATTTCCTTCTCTCTCTCTCGTTTTCTTCCTCCGACAGATATGGACAATTGGCCTCTTCCCTACATCCCAGAAATTGGCAAAGAACCTAAGCCTATTCGCTATTTCTTCGCCAACTGGCCAATCAATTCCGCCTTCCTCGAGTAACGCCTCGCTGACAGTCGACTCCTTCTTCCATCGCGGCTACGAGGCCGAGGCTCACCCCTCAACGCCCGGCACGTAGTTAAAGGAACGCGGACCGAGCGATAAGGGGGCCGAGGCGATATGAAAATAAAGTTTAATGGGGCGCGCTCGACCCTCGCCAGGGCTCCCTCAACAGGTGCGCCGCTCGGGCCGCGGCCGCCCCCCGCAGTCGAACTTTCCTCCGCAGCTATCAATTAGGCCTCGGCCCGAACGCGCTCCTCGTTATCTACCGTTAATTCGAGCGTGCTTTTAATTAGGCCAAGTCGCGACGCAACTCGCCCGCGCCTCGGAACAATCCCGGCCGACGACGACGGTTAACCCCTTTCCCCCGCGTCCCCTGCTACTGTTCTTTTTTTTTCCCCCCCGAAGAATCTATATACCTCTTGCCCCTTTTATCCTCCCCGTGGAGCCGCTCAATTAGTTAGCGGGTGCTGAATATAAGATAGGCGGCGCCCTTATGATTAGTTGATGGCAGCGTAATTAAAATATTGGGCCGCGATCCCGCCTGGGAGGTGTGTACGTAAACTTTTTGCCCCGGTCCCTATATATACTACATCAACCCCGGCCATGAAATTATTAGATGGCGAGAGGAAGGGGAATGCGCTTAAAAAGATTAGCAGACTGTGCGCGCGGGGGCTATATATATTCTAGCCGAGTTCCCTTTGTCCCGCTCTATACTTTCCAAGCTCTTGGCCGTTTAGCGCGGGGCTACTGTTCCCGGCGGCTTTTATCGCTGATAATGCACCTTGGTTTTCCCGAATTGTACCAAGACAATGGCCGCAATTTGCTCTCACCCGATTAGAATAAAGCTCGGATAATGCAAACTTGATAACCGCGAGACAAGCCGGCGGATTTCCCTAGCGGCCCTGTCTGTTTTCCCTTACAAGGATTACGTCGAGTCCGGACGGCTCGGCGAAACGTAACTCGCCATCGTTCTTTTTTTATTCCAGTCTGTTACGGACATGTATTGCGACGCCTAAAATCGTCGCTCCGAAATCGATAAACAAAGGCGTCGATCGCATAACAAAGGCCTCGATCGCAAACAAAGACTAGA
The DNA here is from genome assembly GCA_018906755.1 of Sycophaga agraensis. Taxonomy (NCBI): domain Eukaryota; kingdom Metazoa; phylum Arthropoda; class Insecta; order Hymenoptera; family Pteromalidae; genus Sycophaga; species Sycophaga agraensis. The sequence continues at coordinate 3,988,808 of JACCIE010000003.1, forward strand.
TCGTGGCGCGACAAAGTTAAGGAGAGAGAGAGAGATTTTCGCGGAATAAGCTCGCGGGGAGCCGGGCCATAGGGTCTACTCGCGTGTCACCTATGTGCGGCCACCGACGGATGAGAAGCAGATAGGGACTCTCCGCAATGCTTTTCGGCCTACATGTTCTGCCCGCGTGCTGCTGGAAAGCAGCCGCCGACGGAAGGCCAATCGGAGGGAAGGAGGGAAATGCGCGGGAAAGCGGCGGAATTAGCTGCTCGCGCGACGCCGACGAACAAAGGGCCGCGAAAAAGTGGGGAAAAACACGGCATGTGTCGCTCGCGCGGCGTCGATAGACAAGGGGCCACGGAAAAGTGGGGGAAAGTGTGGCAGATGAGCGCTCTCTCGTCAATATCTCGCTGGCTCGTAACTTGACCACTTGAGCATTGTCTTGTTATCTTCAATACATTACACCTTCAATAAATATAAATTACACACACATATCGACTCTTCATTCTACCCTCGGTTCTACCTCACCTCCACTTGCTTTCTTCCAACCTCAAAATTAACACAGTCAACGATATTAACGATACCATTAACGATATATTTATTTTAGTCATTAACGATACCATTTTGGGGTAAGTCGATGAGGAAAGTTTTAACGAGTTGCCGGCTCACTTTATAACGAATCCGCGGCTCCCGTGGCGCGTTTATATTTCGGGGGGCTCCTTCGGCCGGTCTTTGACGGCGCGGCCGGGGCAGAAGAACAAAAAAACCCGGCGCGAGGCGGTAAAAGGCCGATCATCGCACCGGAAATTCACCGCGCGATAAGCCGGCCCGCCTGGGAAAGTTATGAAATAAAAAAAAAAAATAAATAACCCGGCCGAGGGGAAGAAATAATAAAAAGGAGAAGCAGGCGTCGCGTGGAATCGGAGGCGGCGACGTGACTGTAGGCGCAGGTGCGCCCCCGTAAAAAGCCGCTCGAGGATGGAGGGGACGCGTAACGCGGATCCCGTGCCCGAGTCCTCGATAAAAGCGGCAGATATATGTCGTGGATCGCCTTGCCGCGACGACGTTCATTCCCGGGTGACGCGCCCGCTGCCGAAAGGCCGATGTAATTCTGGGGGCTCGCGTGACCCGGCTGTATCTACTGCGCGAGGCCTTACCTCAGTAGTGTCGGCCTGATTTACGGGGTGAGAAGCCGGCGAAGAAAGGCGTTGATTAAAAATTAGCGTCTAATTACCTTCGCGCAAAAGGAATCTCACCGCATATAATTTAACGGAATTGATACGCGTACGGTTGAAAATACCGCTAGTGTAAAGTACCGCCAGTGTGCAACAAATGCAATTGCACAATTGTCGACTGAAAATGCTTAGACATAACGACGCTTTAACAAATCGTAAGATAAAACATTTTTCGCGGTGCGCGTCAAGTACAATTCCCGCGTCTTATACTGCCGGCATTGTCGAGCGAGCGCAGTGGTGATTTGGCGGGCGCGCGCGCCGCGGGGAGCCTCCCCTCGGGTTGCATCCACCCAGGGGTTCTTCGGCATAAGACCGCGATCAGCCCGCAATGGCGCAACTCGGGCCGCGCGCGATCTGAATAACAATAACAAACAAAGCGTTGGATATTAGCATTCGGAATTGCGGACCGAGCCATCCCCCACCCCCCCGGCGCAATATCAATCCGCGTTACACGTCTCCCCGCGACTTCCGTCGCGCGATAAATTGCTTATGCCAAAAGCGGCACCTGGCGGGAAAGTTCCCGCGCAATATATATATATAAGTATCCCGCTCGACCGATCATCCTCGGCCGATCAGTATGCGTCCGCGCGCCCCTGTAACCGTCCCCCCCCCCCTCGCTGATTGCCACTGTACGTTTTTCGCGCGACGGAAGAAGCTGACGACGGGCTAACAAGTGGAGCCTCGCCCCGTGCGCCCGGGCTTTTAATCAAAAAAGCCGTGGCGGTCCCAGCGAGCTTTTCTTTTTCCCTTCCGCGGCTTCGCCGGCTAAGTGGAGGGGAGGCTCTTATTTTGCGTCCGTCCCGAGGAAGCGCCTTGAAAGCTGATTGATGAAAGGCGATTGCTGCTTGATTGAGTGCCCGGCCGATAAGGCGGCCGCGCGGCTGCGCTATGGTTGCGCGCGCGGTATGCATTTATGCGATTGTTTTCCTCTCCGGGCTTTGAACCTTCAATTTCTTTTTCATCGATCGCGCATAATTACTATTGTTTGGATGATATGCGCTTTCGAAATCTGAATAAGAGAATGCATATTTCTCCCTCATGGTTTTTTCGTTGGAGTACGGGGAACATCTTACAGTGCTAATAATCGTAAGGAATAATTGAAACAGTTTGACTTTTTCATTACGTGTCGTTACGTCATTGTAACTAATGATTGCAATTATCTTATAAATCTTAATAACTTTCCCATCTTCTTATTACGCATTATTTTTATTTACGTAAATATTATATTGTATGTATATTTTACATTTGAATTATTAATATATATGTTTAACGTTTATTTATTTAAATATGCATATTTTCATCTTTATTCATGTATCAGTGCGTTATTTTTATATTCTCGTTCAGTTGGCCCAGTAGGAAGCTTTCAATTATCATGACTTATACCTATTCAATTTCAAATTGAATTCAATTCAACTGGATTATATATAGGTTCCTTTGTAATTTAAAGTTTATAAGCTCAAATTTATAGTTTTGAAAAGTTCTATTATCTGCTTCGAATCAAAAGTACAAATTAACGATTTATCAAATATTTTTGTCAGGTAATTAATATCCCCGTGCCTTCATTTTCACGTATAAATAATCTCACTTAGCGTGCCTCCCACTAATAATCCACGACTTAAGATACTCCCGACCGATATGCTCTTTTAAGCTGTTTGCAACAAATATTAGTTGATTCCGCTAATCACTCGTGAAAGTGAGCTCGCGAGGACTGGCGCAGTCGAGCAATTACAAAGATCGGTAAAACTTGGGGAGGGGGATTCCGGTCAACTCCCGGGCGGAGACTTACCGGCCGGGATTGTCCGCCCGGTTACCCGGCGCGGTGGACGTTCGCTGGGCGAAAGTCATTACGGACTCTCGATCCGCTTCGTTAATCCCCGGGTAAGCAGACTTTTTTTTCCCTCCCCCCCCAAGATTCTCCGATGGCGAGAGCCGGCACTCGGATCGCTATCGCCGCGAATCCCGGGGCGAGTCCCGGGTTATATAGCCGCTCCCGGCGCTGCGTCAATTTCACGCGCGGCGATGGCGAGCAATTAGTGGCTGGTGTCCTGACCCCCGTCGCGTTATTTCGCGTATAATCGGGGCCCGCGGGCGAAGTACGCACGGCTCAAGGCCGTGCCTTTCGGCGGATTGATTGTTGGCGTTGATCGATCGGGCCGCGGTTTTGGTCCAGGGGAAATTGGCTCCTCGCACGCGAGCTGGGTTATTATTCCATTAGGGTTCCTCCAGTTGTAATCCGGTCTGCCTGGGAGGCTTTGCTTTTTGTCGGGGGCCTGATTTGAATTCGCGCGGGCAGCAATCGAGGAAGGTATCGGGGTAGTACCGGCCGGGCTCTGAATGTAAATCTTCAAATTAATTTCGCTAATGCATCCCAAATGATAATTTCCTAGTAAAAAGCACGGCTTTATTACTCGAGAAAATTGTAATGGGTCTTGCAATTGCGCGGCTCGTCGTTAGGGAGGCCCGACTATTGCAGTCGAAATTGATTTCGTACATATTCCTCGTTGGCTTAGTGTCTGCGTCGGCATAATAAGCTTTCGCAAATGTAGCCGACGTTTGAACTATATAAGTAGGGCGGGCCGAAGTAGCAGGCCGTTATGTTCGCGGGGGCGAAAGGAGATGTCGCCGGCTTTGCAAAGTCGTCGATTTACACCTTGGCTCCTTAGCCTCGATGAGCATTGGGCAGCTGTTTGCCCGATCGATACGTCGCGCGAAGGGCTCACTTACTTGTATCACGCGGGATTTGTTGAGCAAGTTATTCCCATCCGATTGGTACTTCTCCATGTCCCTGAGGATGCCGCGCACGGCGACGTCGTCCGCGTCGACCAATCGAAAGGCAGTGATGTTGACGAAGTTGTACTTAAAGTCCTCGAGATCGAACGTTTCAATATCCTGCGGCAAATAGAAGTGAGTGGGAGCGTTAGTCGGCGGAGGCCGCTGGCATCGCGAGCCCAAATGGAAATCAGCTAAAATTCCCATTCCCTGGCAATCGAATTTGGAGGCGCACTCGCGCGCATTCGTACATCCAATGGATAAATCATTGGCGTAAAGAGCGCGTCGAATGAGTATATACACCTCTCGGTGATTATTTATAAACCGGAGATGGCATACATTATACAAGCGATCGCGATCTTATACATATGCCCAGGTTGAATTTCATTTTGCCGCTCGACTCGCGGCATCGGGAGAAAGTTTAAGCCGTTTTGAATTACTTACAAAAGTTGTAAAGAGGTAGTGGTAGTTGTAGTCGTTCATTTGCAGCTGGAGAATCTGCAAAGGCGGGCGAGGCGTTATAAAAAGGGCGCAGGCTGGGCGGGACTCGACTTACCATGCGCAGAAAATGATGCATGTTCTCCGGCCTGGTGTCCACGACGAGATTGCGGATTTCCTTGGCTTTGATCTCGGCGAGGACCTGCCTGTAGGAGCCGAGGTCGGCCTGCCGCAGGAACACCTCCATGTCCCGCGGCTTGCGCGACCTCACGAGCTCCCGCAGCTTGATCAGCCCTGCAAGCAGCGCCCGGGTACACATATAGGGCCCCGGATTCCTGCCTTCTTTCCTTTGGGGTTCGTTTTTTTTTTTTTTTCGGGCCCGGCCGCGGCCATCGATCGCGCCGCTTGTCACCTTACTCAAAGCCGGCCGAGTGCGCGCGTGAAACCCGAGAATAGCCCGGAGCCGATGGAATCAATACCTGCAAGCGCGCCTAAGTAATCACGGTATCATCTCGACTTGGGGGGCTTCCCGCCCGCGCGGCCCGACAAGCGCCGCGGACACGCGCGCCCACCCGATCATTTCCCCGGGACGTTTCCGCGCGACCCACCGGCAAGCCGGAAAAATCACTCGGCAAGTTGGGGCCTACGGCGAGCGACCGGCGGGATTCGCGCGACGCCGGCCTTTGGTCTCGGGGACTGAGGGACTCGGGGTCAGTTCCTCTTGCTTCGCGGCGATGTCCTTCCGAATTTTTGTAATCGGCCAGGGCACAGTGGTTATCTCAGGGCCGGCGAACCGCCTCTGAAAGTTTCCGCTGCAGGAGATAGGGGCCGGCGAGCCAGCCGCCCTCTTGCCAATGCAGCCGAGCAGTAGCTTACAAAGTTTTTCAAATTGATCGCGCGGCTGTTGCACTCGCGGCACAACAGCGTTGTAAAGCATAAGTAGAGTCATGCGTGCAGCGGAGGCCGCGCGGCGCGTGTGGCGCGCCCGCGCCCTCGAAAAATTGCTCCAACTTTTTTGACAAACGTTTTTCCGTAAAGTTTGGCCAAGGCTCTTAGTACCACATAGATTCAAGCGCCACGATAAATCTCGAGCAAAGGAACGTTGGGCGTACGGTATAACGGGAAATACGGCGACTTATATATAAGATAATCTCGCGTCGTCCAAGCGCTGCAGGAGCAATCGGCTGCAGAGACAACCTGAAGGTGATACAGGTAAAAGCAGTGGGCGTTACAGCGGATACAACGTTTCGGAAGACAGACTGCACCTTGGGAGTCGCGAAGGGAGCGGCGCGGCCGAAGCTTCGGTCCAACCGACGGTCCCGCGAAGACGCCTCGGACGGATGCCGCAGCCGGTCGGGATAAGCAAATAGGGCCAGGCGGTCTCCCTCCAGGGACTCCCAAGATCAAATAAATAAATCGAATCAGCCGAGCGCGTCGCCGGGGGCGTGTGTACCTTGCGGGGGAGGATGCGCTTGCGCCCGACTTACTTTTGAATTATCAATCCTGTTTGCGGATCATCCCCCGGATCTCGAAATCTCGACTCGACGGGCTAACCGAGACGCGAGCTGGCCGTATAGACGAGCCCTTTTGCCTGATGAATATGCAGTGGCCCGCCCGTGCCGAGAGCAGCCGATCAGCTGGGAATTGCAGCGCTGGCGGCGATCGAGCTGCCGCTGCATTTTTTACACGGGGACGCGCCCGAATAATTAACGGCCATCGAGCCAAGTATTCGGATTTTGTACGTATCGCGGCTGAAGGGTGTAGAGAGTCCGGCACTAGGTGACTGCGAGGTTAATTAATTGTCCCCGCGAGGCCGGTGCGCAGGCCCTGGGGAAAAACTTTGAACTAGCCAGGCCGCGCAAAAAGGTTAATACGTCCCTCGCACTCGAGAGTCGAGGTAATGCGCCTCGTTTTTTGACGGCACGAGTGTTCACCTGGATCTTAGAAGCTCGCAGCGACTAGCAATAGTAGCGCAAAAAACTGGCTTTAAACAGCTCCGCGTTTGACCGCAGTTGTCCACTTGACATTTCAACATGTCAAAACACCCGATTACTCGAACTCAACGTGCGAGTTAATAGTGGATTATAAAAAATTAATCAAAATTATCAAAGTCGCTCCGCGTGAGGTCCGGTTATAATTGAAAAAGTTGTTTCTTAACCGAATGGAAGATAACGTTTTCCTTCATTGTGAAATGCAGAGTTATTTCTATTTTAAACATTTATAATCCAAGGTTTGGTAAGAGTGAGAGCAAGAGTTCCTCGGACCTATTCAATAACATTGAGTATTTGATATCAATTTTCATATATGAATGAATTCGTATTATATAAAAGCAGGATAAAAGTAAAGGTGCACTGGCTTATCGTACCCGTAAATCAAAATGAATAAAACGATCGTGTTGGCGGGCGTGTCCGAGAGTCAATGATATACTTACCATAGTCGTCCTCGTAAATAATGGCGACTTTGGTCCAGTTGAGGAAGGCCATCACGTCCTGGTAAGCGGCATTAAGTAGACTTTGTGCTGGATGCAGATTTATGCTGAATTCTTTCGCCTCGGGGAGTAGGTCCAGCCTGGCCTCCAGGTGCGGTATGTCCAGGGCATCGCATATGCTGTGAATGTGCTGACCAAGGATCGGATCCGACGGCCCGAACACTGCATGCACGCCAAACTTAACTTGCTGACAAGCTGCAACACATTACGTCCTCGTTATGTCACTTAGTTGCGCTCGACCCGATACTATATAATTAACCCTCGTTATATTAGTTCGCGCTCCTTCCGTCAAACCGTATCACTCGCTACTTAGTACAGTAATAATTAAATGGAAGTTCAAGATCTCGTTCAAGACTCGTAGTTCACGGTTTTCTGCATAAATATGGCACAAATTTTGATGAAGTTTTTGCTCCTGTTGTGAGACAAACTACTTTTCATACATTATTATCAGTTGCAGCATGCAAAGGCTTACAAGTTCGACATCTCGATGCGAAAATTGTGTTTCCCAATGGTGAGCTCAAGGAATCAATTTTTATGAAACAACCCGAAGGATATATTGAAAATAGACATAATATGGTTTGCCTCTTGAGGAAAGGAATATATGGATTAAAACAAGCGGCTAAAATTTGGAACGATCGCTTAAATGATTGCTTATTAGAAATACGTTTCAAGCAAAGTAGAGCAAAGAAATACGCTTCGCATTGCAGCGAAAAACGCAAGAAAAATTGACGAGGTGTCAAATTAATTAGCAAAAAATTCCAGCTTAAAGACTGGAAAAAAATTATAAATAAGTTTGGATTGCAAGATGCGAAATTGTCAAATATTCCATTAGATCAAGGATACATAAAAATGAGGAAAGATCAACAGCGGATGCCAGAAAGTAAGCGCTACCAACAACTGATTGGAGCTTTATTATATATAGCTGTAAATACACGATCAGACATAGCGGCAAGTATCACAATTTTAAGTCAGTATAATAAAGCTCTCGCTACAGCCGATTGGCACACGGCGAAAAGGGTCGCATGCTACCTGTATGCGACAAAAAACGCTGAACTATAATTAGGAAGTATTAATGCTACAAAGAAATTCATCGGGTATGCAAAATCCGTGTTTATCGAAAATCAAACAGCGGCTATATTTTCCATTATCTTAACTCGCCGATTAGTTGGGCTTGTAGAAAACAACCGTGCGTTTCTTTATCGTCAACCGAGCAGAATATATTACTCTCGCTGAAGCGTCACAAGAAGGCATATGGATTCGCCGTTTACTAGAAGATATTGAAGGAAACCTGCAAGAAAGGACGTTAATTTACAAGGATAATCAAAGCTGCCTAAAACTGATAGATCACAAAAAATTTAATCACAGGACTCACCATATAGATACAAAGTTTCATTTTATAAAAGATTTGAAAGATCAAAATATTATAAAATACAAATACTGTCTAACAGAAACGTTGATTGCCGATATGATGACCAAACCTTTAGGAACTGTAACATTAAAAGGCTTTGCAAATAAAGCGAGTTTAATACTAAAAACCAATTAAACAATCAGCGTAAGTGTGCATCGTTGAGGAAGGGTGTTGGAAAATATGCTTACAACAATATACACATTACGTACACACACAGTAATTATACAGTCTATAAGAGAGGAATAAGAGGATACCTCAGCTACCTGGCTTTATTGCACCAAATAGGCTGTTTCAAGGAGACTTGACAGGTAGAAGCTCAGAGGATCGATCTTCACTTCCTTCGGAACCACTGATAAGAACAGCCACCAACATTACAGAATAATTTCTCTCGCCTTTTGTTATTTCTAGTGTCTTTTTTTACACTAGTGCTTTTGTATTTATAACAGTTAAATAAATAAGTGTTTTTAGCTATATATTATGATCATTTATTCTAAAAACGTAATTAATTTACAACAAATATCCGCACCTTTATAGAGGGATTCCCTGGGGCGAGACGACGAGATTGCCACGTCGGTGTACAAAGCCTATAGCGTCAGTCTCGATTAGAGAAAGTAAAAGCGAAAACGAGGAAGGAAGGGCGGGCGTAAGCGAGCATTAGTCCCCGCGCTAGTTGGATCAAAGTACGACCATCGAAGTACGCGCCCTCCCGCGGCTTACTTTTTCAATTGTTGGGGGCGCTCGCGAGCGGTGATAAAACTCAAAACCGATGGGGATGATTTGCGATGATCTCGATGCGCCGTGTGCGGTGCCTGCGACCCCGATGCATGTGTTCGCGCAGCGCATCGGACGGCATCCGCGAGATAGCGCGGAGCTCCAAAAATTTATTGGACAGGTCGCCTGCCACCGCGGGAATGAAACACCAAGGCGGAGAGATGGGATTTCCTCCGGCCGCGAGTCCTCCGCCCGGCCTGGTTCCACTTCCCTCCCATTTTTTTTACTGCGCTTCGCTTTTGTCCTCCATTCCCTCTACTTCGCTCTAGCGCATTTTCTTTTTTTCGATTCGAAGGGCGCTCTGTTGCCACGGATCGACTCAGTTTGTTCGGTGCGCTTTCTTTTGGGACGCCCGAGCCCTGAATGATACTTTCCACTGATCAAATTCTGTGGTTAACAGCCGCGTAAGACTGTTTTTTATCAAGTGGGCGGGAAAGGTCTCTTACCTCAATAGTGATACGTTAAGGAAACTCTGATCAAAGCGAATTATCTATACACGCGCTGTAAACAATGCTTTGCTTTATTTCATTTATCAAAAAATACATGAATCATATGTTAATTATTATCATTATTAGTATTAGTTTTCGATAAAATTTACGTAAGGACAAATTTTATACAAACATATTGAAAAAAGGAGCGAATAGCGAGATTGTTAAAAGAAAAGGAGCAAATAGCGAGATTAAGGGTTGCGAACAGATAATTAAAAATTATTAATAAATAGTAATACATATTTATTTGAATTAATGCTGTTGAGTTAATAAGATTGATTTATTAAAATTAAATTAATGTATTTTTAGGCAATACCGATTTTATTATTAATAACGTATTTCTTAAATTATGTCGCTGCATTCGTTTCAATTAATAAACTAATTATAATGAAACTTTATATTTAACAACAAATAATTTTTATATTTATGACTAGATTTGCTTATGAAAATGTCTATATCAATTTGCATAACATATAGAGCAATAATAATTACGTTAGGTATAGAGAATAAAAGTTATTTATGAAAACATTAATTATCTTCAAAGTGGCCTGTAGTATTGATATGTGTTTATCTTTTTATAAGTTTTATGGTGCTTGCTCTCTGAACTTTTAATCGCAGTAGTAATTTATTGATTATTAATAAATGATACCTACATTTATCATGGTTTATCTATGATTGATTATAAAATGCAATTTTTTATAGCAATGTGTTAGATAAAAGACTTTTTTATTTTTGTTAAAAGTCGACAATTCGACGTCGATACGGGCTTTGGTGGAATCACTGTTCAAGAAATGCCTCGACGCTCCGGATCACATTCACTAGTACAGTAGAGGATACAGCATTAAAAGAAAGTTAACTTAAATTTGCGTTGAATATAAATAAATAAAAATATAAATAAATAGGTGTCAGTGAATTAATAGCATACGTTCCGGTCAGTAAAGCAATCGACGTATTTTTAAGAAGGTAGGGTTAAATTATAGTTACTTAGATAAATATCGAACATATAAGTCTCATAAGAACTTTAATTAATTATATAGATAATTAGAGTAACAAAGATTGTTTGAAGATTTTTGTTTGATCTAATTTATTAAGCATATCAGTGAAATATACTCTAAAGTTCATGAATTAATTTATGAATTACAAATGAAATTTAATAAATTTTTTTCATTTATTATTTAAAGATGCATCCTCTAGCTAATGTGCTAGCTATTTTATACGTACTTAAATATTAAATTTTAGTATTTTTCTGTTAAATATACATTTGTGATTTGCCACTGTAAATATCTTCGATGTATGCCACTGTTTGTATTTGTAATGTATATTATCTACATTAGTCATTTATATTAAAACTATAAATTAAATAAATTTTATATAATGGATTTTGTTTAACATATGTTTTATATTTTTTGCTATAGTTTTAATTCTTTGCGCTCTTTGTTATACAATAGACATTTTAGTAAGATATGTGGCATTGAAATTAATCTTATGACTAATTAAATGATTATATTATAAGACACATGTACAATTCTTAATCGCGAATATAATTAACCTTTTCTAAGGCTGTTTAATTTTCGCTATTTGTCTATTTTTTTTTACATATTCTTAAAATATTTTGCAAAATATTTCTTTCGCTTTTTATAATTAATTTATAATTAGTTACAATTAATAATTTGTTATCATGTCTTAATTTAATTTTGTTATTTTATTTACATATTACATTTACTTCTTTTTGTAAAAAATAGATTTATTCTTTTGTATAGTTTTATTGCATTCACTTCATTTTCAGTTAACCTTCAAAAGTAGCATTTAAAATTTCATGACATTTTATTCATTAATTAGTGAGTTGTTAAGCGAAAAGTGAATAAAATAATGAATTAAAAACAATTTCATGTTTTTATTTTATAATGCATCATGAAAGCGAACAAACCGTTCAAGCGAATGACTGACTTGAAAATTGTTATACAGACGCTGATTCATCAAAAGAAAGAATAAAACGTTGATTTTCCGACTTTAAACATGGTCATAGAAATTTCGAATGCAGCGGACGTGTAAATGAGGTGGTAGCAGCAGAAAACAAAAAAATTAATTGCATCAGGTAGTTGAGATCCTAAAGATATTTAAATAATGTGTTGAATTTTCATTGCATGAACATTTATCCATGAGAAAGCTCTGTTCATAGTGAATGCAATATTGACTGACTGTTGAGCAAAAACAACAGCACGTTGATGATTCTGAGCAGTGTTTGGCCAAGTTTAAACGTAATAAATCAGAATTTTGCGTCGATATGTGACAATAGATGAAACTTGGGTCCATTCACATTACTTTGGAATCAAAACGATCGTCATCTGAGTCGGCAGCAACTGGTGAATATTCTATAGCATTATTGGAGCGTTTGAAGTCCGAAATTGTAAAAAAAATCGATCGAATATGGTAATGAAACAAATTTTGTTTCAGTAAAACAGTGTACTGACCCACAAATCTATGAAAACAACGGTAAAATTGTATTAATGTGTCTACAAATTGCTTCTGATCTACTGTATTCTTCAAATTTGGTTCCCAGCAACTATTGACTGTTCGTAGACCTTAAAAAACGCTTGCTGGTAAGAAATTTTGTTCCAATAAATATTTTACCGCTGAAAGTGAAGTCTATTTTTACTTAAAAAATGAATTGTTCTACGAAAGTGGTATCGAAATATTAAAATGGCGCTGGAATGATTGTCTTAAATTATTTTAGGGACTGTGCAGTCAAACTAGTTTATTCTATGTAGATGAGGAAATTATAACGCAATATTATTAAAATTATATTAATATAATAAAGTTATCTAATACATGTGTAAAATTAAGCTAATGACGAATTTAAACTTTATCATTGGTTGCTAATATTTCTGTACAGCAGCAATTTTTTTTTATTAATTTCCTTTCATTATCTTATTGTAAGTTTTGGTAATCAATTGTAATTGTTGTATTATCTATCATAATTTGTTCATAAATAATATAATTATTATTTTTTTTTGAACTACGTTTTTAGACTCACGTAAATTCAGTTGAAAGTGACATTAACTTTAAATTTCCACTTGAGCATATTAAAAGTAACTTGCATTGACACGAGTTAAATTGATAGTATGGTAATCTGTGTTTTATTTATTTCATCTCTATATACAAACGAGTTTTATTTTATTATAAAAGAAAATTGAATTTTTATAAATAAGCATAATTAAATAGTTTTATGCAGGTTTAAATAGCCTAATACGTTTATTGATATATAATTATGAAATCAAGCGCTTTAAAAGATTCTTCAGATAAATTAATATATTTATCAAACAATAGATTTTTTATAATATATTAATATTTATTCATTTGATAATTTTAATTCATTCATTTAAATCAAAGCATTAACTTTATAAAATAATACATAATTTTCATCTAATAATATACCTTTGAGTTACAGCAAAATGCCTATGGAAAAAACCATAGAAAAAAATGGAGAGTATAAGATCCCCGATCTGCAAAGGATATTGAGTCAAGCATTGGGAAGTGACATATCAATACTGAGTTACGAATCATCGCCCCTCGCGAGTGAAGAAAATAGCTATTGTTGTGTCATATTGAAAGTAGATGTAATAATCAAAAAGGTTCAGAATGCGCAAGAAAAGTTGCATCTTGTCGCGAAAGTTGCTTTGTACGGCACAGACCATAGCTTATATGTATTTAATCAAAGAGCCTCCTTCGGCAAGGAAGTTTGCATATTTGAGAAGTTAATACCAGCCTACAGGATGTTGGAGAAGGAGGCAAACATGGAAAATAAGTATAGCGAATATCTGCTGCCCAAATTTTATGGTGGAAAAATACCAAAAACTGTTACACATTCTGTATTTGGTGACGCCGTTCTTTTAATGGAAAATCTTAAGCTTTTAGGATACAATACAATCGATAAAAAAATAGGTAAGTATATAAATTAATTTTTGTCACGAGTAATCAAGTTACAATAATTTTTAATCTAACCATTAATTTAAGGCTTAGATTTTGAACACGCAAAGATAGCGTTGGTTGAATTGGCCCGATTTCACGCATTAGGTGTGGTACTTAAAAAGAAGAAGCCAGACATATTTCAACAAATTTATGAATCAATAAACGTTGCGCCGTTTTTTTTAGATTCTAATTTTATCAAGTTTTGTCTTGAAAATATGTTAAATGTCATTAGAAATGATAAACGTTTCATCCCCTATATAGAACGTATAAGCAAGAGTATACATGATTGTAATTGGAATATAATAATGGATTATTGTGACACTGAATCTCCATGGTCTACAATAGTTCACAATGATTTCTGGATTAACAACATTCTATTTCATGAAAGTATGAGCTTACAAAATTTTTACAGTTGATTTGATAAAATAAACTTGATTAATGTTATATTTATCCTTTAATATCAGGCTGTGCAAAAATCGTATTAAATAAACAATTAAAGTCTTTAAATAAAAGATGAACCTGATATACTGTTGTTTCAGATGAGGGGAAACCAGACAAACTCAAGTTCGTAGACTTTCAATTCACAAAGGTAGCAGGTGCCCCCGAAGACCTTCCTTATTTCTTTGCAAGTGTTCAACCAAATGTCATAGAAAAGCATATGGACGATTTACTGAATATTTACTATGAGAAATTTATAGAAGTGATGAAAGATCTGAACTGTGATTATTCTTCACACACAAGGTCAAGCTTCGATGCCCAATTGAAAAAGGATGCGTCCTTAGAATTATTCCATTCTTTGCTAGTAATAAAATTCCTAACGTTTGATATCAAAGATATTCCGGAAGGCCAAGTTGAGGACATGGCAAAGACGATATTCTTCTCGGCCCCGAATGGTTTGTTTATGGATCGTACATGGAGTTTAGTTTCCATGTTTTTAAAGAGGGGGTGGCTATAAGTGCGTCTTCGTGAATGCAGTCAAACATCGTCTACCTTAGACATTTGGAGTTTACGAGGAGTATACGTCACCGAAGACGGGCAATATACCCAAAGATCATTTGTTGTCGCACGTCTCGTTGAACGAGTGCGTGCAGCATTACATCATCGAGTATAAGCTGTATCGATTTCTCGCGAGTGTTATTCGGAGAAACAAATTGTTCAGCGTCCGGTCGATAAGCGATGAGATAGAAAATCGGACGATTTCCGATGCATAGAATATACAAGGGATAAAGAAAGGAGCAGCTCTCGCGAAATTATACTATACAGACCGGGTTCGCGCATAGTTGAGGTATCGCGCGCGCGGCATAGCGTTAAATTGCCGCGTCGCATTCGCGACTTTATTTTGCGAAAATTCGAATCGAGCAAAAGGTATTTCAATGAAAGTGCACCGTTATTCAGTTTTTTGTCCTTGCAGCGCGATAAGGGCCGGAAGCAACGTCCTTCGGGTTTTCTCGAGGGTCCTTCTTCCTATCCGACGATCGCGCTGTAACGAGGAAAGCGTTTTTATTCGTGGTTATTGCATCTAATGTTGCTCTCTCTTTTGGACTCGCAGCCCTTTCAATATGTAATTTATTTATCCAACTGTACAATGTTTTCTGATTCAAATGTATTGCATTCAATAAAAAAGCATAGATGTTTCTTAATGCAGGCGTTATGGTTATTTTGTCACAACGTTGCCGCCTCGCCCTAACGACGATCGGAAAAATAATTTTAACACCAGAAGGAAAACGATCACCCCATTAAATCTCAGGCCGGTGTTGCCCTTGAGATCTGGGAAGAAAGGGCAATCGAAAACTATCCCATTCCCCCTAAATGTCTTTTCGCGAGCTCCCACGAAACTGCCATAAGAGAGCCATCCTAGGCGTCTATAAAAATATCATTTCCATCCAGAGGAGGAAGAAGTTGGCGGTTCGCGGCGTTCGGATCGATCGGCAGCTGGAGCCCGGGTTATCTCACCGCGTCCGGGAGGCGATCGAGTATAAATGCCTCCCGCAAGGGCCGCCCCTCAAAGCGGCCGCGTCCGAGGCTCCGCGTCCTTTGACGGCTCGCCAGGCGTCCGGGGCTCCCGGGTAATCGTCCGTTAAACCTTCCCGCCGCGGAGCCACAAAGAGTTATATCTCGACTGCTCGGTGGCGAAATGAGGCAAAGGGGGCCCCCTCGGCGACAAAGCCCGTGGGGCTGAGCCCGGACCCATCTTACCGAATCTCGCGGCGCCTCGTTACAATTGCCAGCGGCCCTTAGCTAAGTTAGATTGGGGTTTTTCCCGCAGCGAGCCGGGCGCCGCGGCGAGACCCGCGGCGAACGGGGGCACCTGCTCGAGTGCTCCTCTTGAACACGCGGGGCCGCGTCACCTGCAGCGCCGGCTCGGTAATGGCACTGTTGCCACGGTGGCTTCGTCGCCGCTCCTCCTCACCGTCATTGCCAATCGATTGCCGCGAGGCCCCAGCCTCCCGCCTCCGACCCGCCTCCGGTCTTTCTTCTTTTAAAACGGCTCTTGTCATTTTCTCTCACAATATGCAGTGCAGATCACGTTTGATTGTTTATATTCGTTTAAGTTTTTCGACAGAAGCATTGGATGTCTCTTACTCGAATAAATGAGGATGAAGATGGTAAAGGTTTTAAATAAAATACAAATTTGGCAACTCATCTTGAAAAAATTCACAATACAATACAAATTTCATTGTACTTATATTCGTATAGAAAATCTGAATTATCAACAAGTAATATAATGATGTCAAACTGTCAGTCTTTGATTTATTACCCATAATTAATACCTTTTTTCCTATGCTTCGCTCTATGCGTTGCCGTTAATTTCCAAAACGGCCTATTTGGTTGAAAATATCCTAAGAATATTATCCATTTTATGCGCTGCCCAAATCGCCGCAATCAGGCGAATACGTAAATACGAATAGTACCCTGCGCTTGCGAGTTTCACGAGGTTGTCGAGATAGAATTAGGACGGCCACGTACGCGACAGCCCCAGAGAGTTACGACAGGGGCAGATAATTTTTCTCGACGAGTCGAGAGCCATTCAATGACGACGAATATGTTGCACGCTCGGACTCGATAGGCAGTTTTAACGCGGATTTACGGAACGCGGTAGATTCGTGTCCCATTGATTCTAGCTGATCGACGAGCGACAGCGTGTAGCATTTTATGCTTTTTTTTTTATATGTTTGTAGTCTCGATTGGGAATGCAACGTATATCGGTAATTTCGAAATCTTCGCCGCGATACTTTCATCGGGATTGTACTCCTTCAATACGTGTAATTCAGCGTTCGCTGCGCGTTCCCAATGCGAACGAAAAAGACAGGATAAAAGGGCGACTTCGAAAAGCAGGATTTTGTCAGGCGGCAACTGCGTCTCGGCTAACTTGGATTTCTTCGAAGTCGTGCAGTTCAGTTATCAAGGGAACACGCGATGCGTCGCAGGCGAGGGAGGGAGCGAAACTGGAGGGCTGGGAACTAAATCCCTAAAGCCACTTATGCGATTTTTACGGATCCGTTAGTGAGAGCAGTTTCGCATCGCGACGTGAAAAAAAGAACGGGTGGCAGGGGGAATCTGATCGCGGATCGCTACTTCTCGCGAGTCCCCCGCTCGATGGATATTCCACCCGATCGTTTATTTCCTCGCCGCTACGCCCTTCTCTCTACCGGCCCGGCGGCCGCTTTAGGGACGTCGATTGGTCAACGAGCGCATACAATCCTACCTTTCTTGGATGCATGGAAAGAGTCGTCCCTAGGCACGTACTGGATGTCGTAAACCAAATTCGTGTTGGGCAGTATGACTTTATCCTTGTTAATCTTGTATACGGCGTACTTGAAGGCCAGCTCGGTGCTACTGTTTCTTTGGTCATGAGTGAAAATGGCACCTGGAAGTAGACCACAGAAAACAGAGTTACGTATTATTGTAAAATTGAAGCGTATGAAATGTACTGTAAAGTCTAGCTGGTGCGTCAGGAATTACGAAAAGGCAATTGACCCATGGACAAAAATATTCCTAGACCATGGACACGTATATTCATGCACCATTTACCGTGTTAAGACAAAAAATGTAACTTATTCTATAAGAATTCTTATTACAACCCGTTATAAAAGTTTAGATGTTTGAATTTTGGCAATACCGAAATGTAGGTTATGGCAAGAATGTAACTTATTTATGTTATTATAAAGAAATTGGTTATTTAAAATTTCTTTATTTCAATACTTCAAATGCTATGTCATCTGTAAGAATGCATCAGTTAATAATGAGCAATTACAGTACTAGTTGGATCGACTTTAAATACATACAAGTGACCTAAAATCATGTTGAATCGCAATTCGGTTCCCAAAGCAGTCACTTAATGAAAGAATAATTCGAGCAACGGCTAATTGATAAATAAACCTACGGATCGTAAAAGTGCAGTAGCCAAAGCCTTTGGCAGATCTTGCTGCGTGTTGTTGCGCGACTCGGCCGAGCTGAGAGTCTTCGAGGAAGCCCCGCCGAACGCGTCCACCTCGCACGGGGGAGGGTATCGAATTCAGAGCCTTGATTCGCCGGTGCGCGCGTCGGAGTGAGGGGGCCGCGCCGAGGGTCTAGTCTTTTGCGCGGGCAACACGCCGGCTAATCGGGGGAACTGTGCGTACCGCGCCCCCCTCGTCACCCACGCACAAGCCGCGCCCGACTTTGCAGGTGGGCGCGAAGGCGATCGTTCGAAAAAGAAGGAATCGAAGGCGCCACCGCCACAGGGGTGTCGGATTCGCGAAAAATAGAAAAAAGAGGGGGGGGGGGGAGAAAAAAAAACGGCTCTTGTCCCGAGGAGGAGAGGCGGGCCCGGCGATGGCGAGCGTCTCTCCGTGGGGTGGGGGCGGATGCGGGGCGAGTAATAGGCTCCCTCAGCTTTGATAATCCAATTTAGGAATCGATTGGGGCCGCGGCGACGCCGGCAGCCCCGGCCGCGCGCGCGGCCGACGGTGAATCTGCATTTTTTTTTTCCGCGCGGCCCCCGACTACCCCCGGCGCGCCTGCTCGAGCGGCCGCGCAGACTCATTTGGTAATTGCTGATCGATGTACCCCCTCCCTCCCGGCCATTGTGCCGCTCTCGAGGGTTGGCTCGATGTCAAGGGTCGCGCGGAAGGACTCACGAGCAATGTATACATGTGCAGGGTGTGCATCGGCCTCGGGAGCCTCGGACGTCTTCTGCCGGCCGCCTGTATATACACCTTGAATCGCGGCACCCTCGTGACAGGGGAACGCGGCGCTCGGGAGGTGATACTTGGCCGATGGAAAATAAAAAAAAAAAAAGGTGCCCGGGACGATTGTATACCGCGCCAGGGGGATCCATATTGTCATTTGGAGGGCGGGTTAGGAGGTGGTACTGCGGCGGTTACAACCTAGGCGCCCTTCTGCTTAAGCCCGAAAGAATCCCTTCCGAACAGGAGCGATTAAAGCGGCTGCTATAGCTGTCTCGCGCGAGGCACAATACAATGGCCTAAGCCTGCCTTATTCAGCCACTTACTGGGTTAAGACTAGCTGTCCCCCATTTTTCCTCAGCGAGTCACTGTATTATCGATCCACCTCAAACGCGTCTCGGCTCGCGTAATTCGTGCAAATTCGCTCGGCGCCCCCGACCAGAAGGAGTACACCCGGCCGAGGGAATCTGCTGATCGCGGGACACGCGACCGCTACAATCTTCATTTTTTTCCCTCCCTTTTTCAAAGAAACATCGGGATAGAAAATAAAAAAAAAAAATAAGGGGGTCAGCCGGCGGGCGACGAGGCCGGGGCAGGTGGAAACAAAAAAAGAGAAAGGGCCACTCTTTGGAGGGCCGACACAGATTTCTTTTTTTCTTCGCGGGCAAGTGGGCCGGGCCGGTGGGCCCGCGGGGCGATCGGCCGGGCCGGAAAAAGCCCGCGGCTCCCTCATCCAGTATACATACTTCCATTCCCCGAGTAATCCGCTCGAAACGCCGGTGGCTGTTTGCCAGCCCGGGGATCGTTCGACCGCATAAAAGGTACGTGCGAGTAACCCACTGCCACGAGCGATTTCGCGACTCGATGGCCCATGAAGATATCTCGGTGGTGCCGCCGCCGCCGCCGCCGCCGTTGCTGCTGCTGCGGCGGCGCGACTCGCCCAAGCCACGCGGGAAGATTAAGGTCGCCGCTACTGAATGAGCACTTTAAATAGAGAAGCCCCTTGCAAACAGATACCCGCGCGAGCGAGCTCGGCCGGCTCGATTATTTTCCTCCTTTTACCTTGCGCTCTTTCCCCGCCCGCTCCCATATTCCCCGGCTAAATCCAATCTGCCGCGCGATGCTTCTTCGCGGAGACGCCCCCCCCCCCCAATTGTCACGCGCTCTCCCGCTCCTTCTCCCTTCTTGTCCTCCCGGGGGAAGGTACACCGCCCGATTTTTTTTTTCCTCGTCTTTTCCTCCAGAGGGTGGAGAATTTTTACCCTCGTTCGTTCCCTAAGGGCGATTTAATGAAAACGAGGGAAGTAGCGCTCGACGAGCCTGAGAGCTTAAGTCGCGCGGAGGGGAATCGGCACACATTTGTCGAGGAGCCTTCGTCGACGCCATCGGTATAAGCGATGAATTATCCTACCCTAAAAGCGATGCCCCGCGAATAATACCCCACTCGGATCGCCGTATATATCGGTTGCACTGCAGCGCTACCGGTATAAAGTTAAATGTAGTCGTCGAAAGGCAGCGCTCCCGACATTTATACACCGACTTTACTGCACGTTTCGAGACACGGTATATTTATCGGGTATACACGGCAAAAAGAGGACTCCAAAATCGAGAACAGAATTAAGGCAAATAAAGATTTATTCTTTGAGTTTAAAAGAGAAATATCCGAAAGCTCCCAGCTGCCTGCGTATATACTTAACGATTTGTCGGCGGTATTTCAAGCGCGGCCGCAGCACGGCTCCGAAAATTCCTCCCAGTATACATACACATCGACCCCAAATGAAAAATTATCACTCGTCGATGGGTTTCCGGTGCGCGAAACAGCATCCGACCATCGTCCTGGGAGCCTTAAAAAGCGCACACCACCCATTTCTGGACAACCGCCGGGAGGTGGGCTGGGAAACAAACGGCGAGCCTTGCGCGACTAGTGCCGCCTCGCCCAAAGTTCCCTCGCGCGTCTTTTTCCGCGGCTGGACCTAATCCCTCGCCCAGCGCTAAGCAAATAATCCATTTATCAGCGCTTGTTCTCGCGGCCCTCCTAAATCCGTCGATGGGCCCCGCGAAAAAGGAAAAAAGAGGAGCCGCGCCGCCCGGGCCAGTATATTAGCCCGGCCGTAAAAGAGCCGCGCCGGCCCAGCCAACTTAATTAACTCGCTTTTATTAGCTCTGGGAGGGGAGGATTTATGCGGCCGGCGACTCGCTGCCGGCTGGATTTCAGGGGCGGAGTGCGCGGCTTGCTCCGCTAATCCCGTTAACACTTCATAAACAGGGCCCGCGAGCGCCGCTCGATCGGCAAGTCCCCCCGCGCCTCGTAACGAGTTAGCGCCGAGCTGATTAAAGCCGCCTGGGGCGCGAATCATTGCCTCCCATATTGCAGTGGCCCCACGCGCTTCCTTGGAGCCGGTAGCCTGAAGATTTGTCGGGAGGGATTTCATGCTGTCAAACATCTTCACCGAACGTCACTACAACTTGATATTTAGTCCTCGGGAAACTAACGAGATTCAAGGGGCAGCTCTCTACCTTGGCAAGTGCCAATTATTAAAAATTTTCTGTCGCACCATTGATATAAGGCTATTAAAGTCGAGATTTAAAAAAAAGTTCTCCAATAAAAATTTTATCTACCGTCACTTTATCGATAAAGTTCGGTACATTCGGTAATTTAAAAGAGCGATTACTTCAAAGCCTTCAAACATTTGAGCTTATAGGAGATTATTTTATAGGAGAACTTGAAAGTCAATTTTACCTTCGTAACTTATATTATTTATGTATATAATATTATTATTAAGGAGATATTGAAACATAAAAATCGTAATGACGTTTTTAATTAAAATCCCCACAGATATTTTCGATAAAAACAGTCTGTTACTACCAGGACGATTTATACGAGTAAAGTTCAAGAAAGAAAATCTCAGAGACTATATGTATCGTAAGAGACATTCTCTATTTTTAGCGTATTGTAAAATCGTATGCTTTTATTTCGCCCGTTTTCGAAGAATTGCGTTTAAAAAATTCAGCTGCCTATCTGATCTATACACAGTTTTAGCTTTCATTTCACGAAATATTTGATGAACTAAACTTGATGTCTTTCTAAAGCGTTTTTCTTTAAAGGACTGTATTTCACATGATTCATTAGATAATTTATATTGTTATTTAATAAAAAATTACATTGCATTAATTACTGTTACAAGATATTTTTGAAATGTATCTCATGTTAATGTTTGATGTTCATTCGAGTCGAAAAAATCTTTATAGCCTGTTAACAAAAACATATAGTTTTATTACGATCCACGTTGCATAAAATAACAATGTTTTATAACATGTGCAATATTTAACATTACGCAGCTTTTTTTTAAAATAAACAAACCTTACAGTTTACTCGGTGCCAAAAACACATTAGGATACCTATCTGACATATTAAGCTACACGAGAAAATAAAAACGTTTACGAGTACAAGTTGCATAAAAGAACTGAAAAAAGTGAAGAACCCAATAACGAGTTGATGTGCAATTGCGTTTAGGGTCAATAACAATTAATCTCGTCGGGACGAGCGTCGTAAATCAGTCGCGGGACACGTTACGCTAAAAGCCAATGTTTCAGAGATTCGAAATAAAGTAAAAATCTAACGATCTATCTCTGGCCGGGCTGGCGAAAATGCGGTAGACGCCCGGTTGCGCGGCTCCCTGTATTACCGCAAGTGGCGGGTCTGCGCGGTAAACGAGGCGCAACTCGGATGCCGACAACGATTATAAAGTACAAAAGGGTGATTTGTCAGGGGTCGGCTTGCGAATAGGTTGGGCCCAGAATTAGCTGGCTCCTCGCGGTATGACTTTCAATTTCTCAAAGTGGGCGACAGCGCCAAGTCATTTAAGGGGCCGGTCAAAAAGCCGGAAGCCGGGAGGGTCGGCGCGCGGCGCTCCGTCAAAGGAGCCCTCCTACGAACACGCTGGAAGAGCGCCAGGGACAATTCGATTTGCGCGCCTAACGAATTGCACCGACTGCTTTGCGAGCGCCGGCTCCTCGCGGGCGAATTATTAGGAGGGATTAAACGCGGCGATACAAGTCGCCCCGTTACCCGAGGGCAGAAGTATTCGCCTCCGGGGCGGATGCCTTCGACTGCGGCGGTCCTACTTCGTCATCGTCAAATGAACTCGTTAATATCGACGGTCGTTATATCGACCGTCAGCGCGTGGTTGGACTTTAGTGAAAAGAGCGCACCTAGTAAAATACCGAAGTTACAGGAGGCTTTTATGTGGCTATTGTAATATTCGAGGATCAGGTAAGGCTTAAATTCAGAGGGTTACAATAAAGTGGCCTCGCTTATCCGATAGTAGATCAACCCATAATCCAAAGACACGACAAAAGTTCACACGCGGATCAGCCGCATCGAAAATAGTTTTTCCTTTTTGCCGATACGTCTAGCTTGTAACGAATCGACTCCAGTTATTTTTAACGTAATCCGCTGTCGGGAGGAAGTTATAACTATTATCTGTCGGATAAAGCTCTCGCTGTCGTCTATTAAGGAAAACCAGAATTATCCACGGTCTTCCACTCGAGGAAAAATGGAAAATTAATTTTGCAAACTTCGGCTGAGTAAGAGTATTGCATTATCGATCTCCGGTCGGCAGATTAACTATTGGAGATGGCCTCGTCATCAATTGTATCGCATCGGAAGAGGTAAGTTCGCCCGTAATTTCCCAACCCTATGCGTATACTTATCCAACTGACATCAAAAGGAACTCCGTTCTTTCTGCCCAATAAAAAAAAAAATTGATAGCCATCCGGTGAGTAGTACGGGCCGATTTTTAAGCACGCGAGTAACGTCTCACGCTTCCAAAGTTTGTACGCGATGGGCCGGAACGTCCGCGCCTCTAGATTTATCCCGCTCTTCCGTGCGGAGATAATGAAGTTTTACCCGTTAACGGCTCATAAAAGCTCCCTAGCTCGGTGCTGATGTAGAAGAGGCTCCCTAGTACATGTGCAGGAAGAAACGTGACTTGCAGATGGAGCTTTAAAAGGCCGATTAGCAGGGCTGATATACCCGTCTATCCATATCCGCAATTACGCGCTTATGCGGAATCAGTCTGGATAATCCGATACCGATAACTGCAACGGCGCGAAGCGTCGAGCTGTGCTCCCTTGCATAAATCGCGGGGCCGGAAGAGGAGGGGCGAGGGTGCGGGTTCCGCCCCGGTCGAGAACAAAAGCTCGCGCGGCTTCTTCCGCACGGAAGCGATGTAACGCTCCGAGGCGAAAGCACTCAAACTCAAAATGCACCGTAACTTGGCCACGCGGCTTTCCTGTGCGACCGAGCGCGAGCTGTTTCTACTGACAACCTCCTGAACTTCCAGCTCTCATTCAACGACGAGTTTCGATTTTATTCCAAGTATGTGTCGAGCGAAGCCATGTACACGCGTGGTTAAATTAAATCTTATAGCTAGTGCAACCGTTTGATTTCCATTAAATATATACAATTCCTTCTACCTAACTCGGGTACATTTATAGTTGTGCCCCAAAAACACGAAGTTTTAATTGGAAGGAAAAACCGAGACGGCAAATAATTTCCTGGTTCGAGGAAATTTATGTCCCCAGTTATTTACGTTCGTTTGAATTTTCATCGCGAACAGAAATTTTCAATTTCACAGCTGCTTTATATGTATCGGCCGCGGCCACCCCGTCCCGCCCCGTCACACACCGCGATGTATAAAAGTCTGCCAATTTTCCATGAAGTCAGTGTTTGTCATTCGGGCATCGAAGATACTTTCAATTGCATGAACTTATATTCGCTGCAACAAAGAATATCCGAACGTGGGGTGCTATAGCCACCCAACATCCCGGTATTGAATAAATCTTTTTTGAAGAGGCGATACGTAAATATAAGGAGAGGGAAATGGAACTCGCTCGCGCGTACGCACCGGATAAAAAATGTATCGAAAGAGGCTTTCCCGGATTTGATAATATATTTGGTGAAAGTATTATTCAAGAGGCGGCTCCCCAGCTTCTCCTTCGCACTTCTCAACTTTTAATATAATGCGCCGGCTATAGTGCGGTGCTCCGAGGAGCGCCACGGAAGTCTTATAAAATTCCATACGGAAATACTTTTCAGCACTTAGCCAACCGTTATCCATTACCCATCAACCATTATTCCACCTTCACAGGGTAAAACCATTTTCATTGTCATCCCAAATGCTATTAATTATGAATTTTCCTCGGAATTTTCTGTTCAAGGATTAAATTATTAACACAACTGAATCTGATGATTATTTTTTCCGTATCCAAAGATACAAGCGTAATTAAAGTCAATCTATATTGTTCGCTACTATAAATACGCTAATATAAGCTTAGATCGTTGCAATCACCGAGGATTTTATAGATATAAAGTATATAAATCTGCAGAAAGAGCTTCAGCGAGAGGCGAGGTTGAGAAAGGCATAAAGTGTCACGGAGAGAGGGCAAAGGGTGGGTAGGGGCGAGTTCAAGCGGCCCCCGATTTTCTCGGAATTCCAGCATCGATATCGCCTGGCAGACCTACCTGACCAGTGTCTCAATTCCCACGTCCGCGCGACATCTCAGCTGCGGTCGGATTGAAACCCGGTCGGGCAGCGGTGCCCTCGGCTCCCGGCCCTCACCCGCACCCTCCCCCGACATCTTTATCACCGAGGGTTGCAAGCCACTTGTGTAACAGCCGCGAAAAGAACTGCCTGAGCCCGGACTGCCGAGTTTGAATCGCAATGCACCTTTCGCGATGCTGTCTAAAGGCACACATGTTCACCACTAGATTTAAAAACGATAGAACGTTATTATGCAATTGACGAGACGCTTTCTCTTTGTTGATTCTCCTCTAGTGGGATAGCGGACAGGTTAATTGTACAAGTGCGAGTGGCTTGTGAGTAATGTAAATCCACTTGGGACGTGTGGAAACAATGGCGCCGGCTACGAGTGTAACTATGCGTGCCTTTAAATGAGAACCTCGAGCTATAAATCTTGCCTTGCTTTAAATTTAGATGTCCGACATTAACGTGTCTGCGGAAAGCGGTTTATAAAAGATAAGCATAACACATGCTTTGTAAAATTTGTCAAGTTCGAAGAACTTTGTAAACATTTAATATTAATATTACTAGTAAAATCATCATCTAGTGAATTTCATTTATACAGTTTTCAAATACTACAACTAAACGGATATTTTAAGCTACAACTATATCAATTTTGTGATAAAAAAAATATTTTTTGTATTATAAAACCTTGAGAAAATTACAAATTAAAAATTTAGCTATATTCTTATTAAGAGTAAGCAAATTTTTTATAAAACATGGAATATATATGCTCTTGCATAACATATATAATCTCGATTTAAAGTTAATGTATTCGTAGTTTGTACAACTTTTAAACAGATATAACAGACGAATGGGTTAAAGCTATGCGTTTTGGAAGAGCTGCTTAAAGAATAATGTTAGAAAAGAGGTTTTATCAGTTTTCTTCTATTTCACAAAGAAGGTCGTTATCCCTGGAAGTTTAACTCTCTTTTTCTGTAGTTTTATTCAATTTATTTGAAGTCGTAAGATAATTAGGTCTATGTGCTTTATCGAGGTCTGCCTTTAATCGTTTGTTGGTGAAATTTATAGTGTGATTATCGACTCAACAGTTACGACTTCCAAGATTTCCTAATTTCGATTATTAACGAACTGATAATGCGAGTAATAAATTAAGAAAGATTAGTTAGTATTTATTATCAAACATATGATGACTTCACAATTTCGCCTACCTCAAGTGTGAGTTAAAATGACCCAGAATGGTGACTGTACATTTTGACCGATAATAGTTCTTAAATTAATCTTGTGACCTTAAAGATTTATTTTTATTCGGAGTGCTGTAATTACGTACGTATATTGCTTAGTAATTTTGTGAAGATTTTAAATATTAATAAAATCCAGATTGCTGAGTCTATTATACAAGTATCATGTATGATCTAGTAAGAATCAATGTCCCATGTCTGTTTTATATTGTTGACATATTCTATTGAGTTATTATTAAAAATTTTAATGACGAATGTTAGTCTTTTACTACTGATAAATAAGTGTGTGTTTCCATGCATGCTATCTTTATTAGTATATTAAGTAGATACAATAAATTAATAATATCCATTTTACACAAATGTATATGGTTATGTTAGATAATATTTAATGTATTGTCCATGTTTTGATTAATTTTTATTGCATGTATTGGTTAATTAGACCGTTTCAATACTTAATTGACTTAAATGTTTTGGAATCCATCAAATTTAAAAATATTGAAAATAATTATTTTAAAATGATTTCTATAAAGTTGCTAAAAATGATTATAATTTAAATATTTGAATACAAGAGAAATCTAAGAAGATTATTGCAAATTATCGAAACAAAACTAGTTAGATTGTATCTCTAAACAACGACTTTCGTCCATTACGATTTCCCCACATTAACGAGAACATTGTTGGCCCAGTTCCAGATTGTATCACGATAGCTGCACATCTCTGCAAGAATTCATGCCTCGCAATTTGCATCTTCAGATCATTTTATACTTTTTTGTCCATGCTGTCACTTTTTAGGTGTGAAAAAATATATTAAAATTGAAAAGATGGCATTGGTATTGAAATATGCAGTTCGAGGTTGCAACCTATCTGCAATGCAAGCGATTGGGATGATGCTAATTTTCAGTTGAAACTTATTTTTTCTTGAAAAATATGTCTTTAAACATATACTGTTATATTTTTATTGGCTATGATCTAGGTTTATCAAGTATATATTGGTTTGCTCAGAATTTGTCTTGGATTCACCAATAAAGCTTTCACAGACAGATTTTGTCTCAGATGTTCAATGTCGTAATAATGTGTGCGCAAAAATTATTTAATATAAAATCTACTGATCCTACAACTGTTTGTAACCAACTGAGAATTTATCACATGCACACATTTAGTACTTCTAGTACTTTTTTGAAGATTGTTCGCAGATTCGTTTTGCTTCAGGTCCGTTCGCTGGACTCACGAGTATACGAACAAACCGAGAGATAAACACTTCCTTAGACGCACATACATTAATCAATATCCTCCTAATCTCGGTAAATAATGAAAGTTAATAAATAAGTAATTATAGAGGTGCCATTAAAATCATTTCTTGGCGCTGTTGCCTTACTCCGACGATTCTCCCCGCTTGACAACGGAGTGGACTCGAGACTTCTTTTTCATGCACCGTCAGGATACTCGGCAATATTCAAATAATGTATTTCGTATTTGACTATTTTGGATGGTCCTATTACGTCTAGCACATATAGTGCTATATTAATTATTTAGGTTTCTTAATTTGAATATTTATATTTATCCTTTATACCTATCCATGCTGATGTTTAAACGTCTGTTTAAATCGTTAAATTTAGATTACTTTCAACTTATCTCATTGCGTATTTTACATTCGTGAATACTTCCAATTTCGCTATTCTTCTTATACTATATTTTCATATTTAAATTAATTAAATTTTATATAAATTGTAATATAATGAAACTTGCAAGCAGATCTTGCAATTCACAACGCGTCCTTTTGTTTGAAAATCGACTAGTCCCAGGTTGATTACAGATCTCCCTGTGCACCTATGCGTCAGAGGGCACTTAAGTCACCTTTAAACCAGGTCGTATAATTTAAATGATTTATTGGTCGTAGTTCCATTTCTGATGCAAGTAGGATCGATAGCATTCTCTTCATCTATTTTGAATGATTTTCTTAGAAATTTTCCAAGATAAATCTCGTAATAACCTCTCTCTTCTCTCTTTATTTCTCTTTTACTCTTTCGTGTATAACAAGACTAGGGCCATTGCGTGGCTCTTCCTTTGCATCATTTCAGAGTGAAGTCAACGTTTTTATTTTCCTCTATTTTGGAGCTTGGGTTACTTCATAGTTCATCTGTTCTTTATATCTGATAAATAATCCCATAAATAATATTTTTAAAAAACTTTTAACAAGAAAATTAAAATGAATTCTTATATAGGATTTTTGTTCAAATATTTAAAAGTACATATATTTATTTGATTAAGAATTTTACATATACAGACGTCAAGAAAAGTAATCTTATTCAATTTGACAAATCCTACCTTACGTGAGGTATTACGTGACAGTTGCATAATAGATGAAAAGGGATCGAGGGTACATTATCTGAACTCGTTCCATCACAATCGTTTGGTTTGACTATAGCGACTAGCTGGATTAATTTACTCCGAGTGAAACCATACAGAAAATGGCAGGCGTATTTGTACTTCCTTACCGCCGCAAGGACAATATACAGTGAACTCGGGCACTAAGAGCAGCTAATTTTGCCTTTTCTAATACACCGAGCACTACGATTTCTCTGAACCAATCACGTAATCAACGACGGCATGGGTACTTCTTCCGCGTGCAATGGTTAAACTTCAGTACGATTAATAGTGCTACCTGCGATATTGTCGCCATTCCATGGAAAAGGAGATCCCGGGGTAAAGCTGCGACGCGTGCGAATAATGCGATAGCTGTCCCGCTAATATTTTGCCAAGGTCCGGCGCAATTTGTTCCGTCGTTTGGCCCGGAAAAAGCCTCGTCTGCTGGTGGCCCTGGCGGCCGCCCAATGCCGCCCGGAACACGAAGCCATGCGTCTCGCAGGCCGCAATGTGCAGAGCCGACAATGCCGCGCACCCTTGTAAACTTGTTAGTCCCGCACCGCGAGGTATTTTCCTACGCTGGCGTGCTTGTCCCGCTCATGGCTCGTGCCTACTCCCCACAGGCAGCCTCTGAGGCCCCGGCCTCGACGGCTCTGTATATATTGACTCGTGCACCGGGGGAACGCGGCCGAAAGTCGACTCGCATCCCCCCAAAGGCAATCGGAGCAGGAACGCAGACTGCGCAAATCAACGAGATGCGAACGATTTTGCGCAAGCCTCCTCGCTGTCGCCGGGCTCCATGGGGGCGAGTCCTCGTCGGCTCCCGGACTCCCTCCAGCTTGGCGGAGGCTCCCTTTAGCCGCCTTGTTTACACGGAGAGCGCGACGGCAACAGCCGAGGACGAACAAAAAAAAAAAGGGAGCAACAAAGGCGCGGGGATTGTCGCCGCCGGGGACAATCCTCGCGACGAGCGGCTGCAAACAAATTAGCCCCGGCCACTGCCGCGACTCCTCGTTACACCGCGCGCGGATGATCCCGGGGCGCCAGCCGCTGCAGCGGCGCAAGGGCGGGCGTATAACGAGATTCGTTAAAGCGGCCCTCCCCCCGGACAATTTTATTAGGGGCAATTTATCAGCGTCCGCCACCACCTAGCCCCCGCACCCCCTCCCGCGCCAGATTCAATAAACTTGTTCTGTGTGTTTTGCCCGCGCGGGTGTACACGCCCTTGTACGTGTGTACAGGCGGGGAAAGAAACAGGAGGATCCTCGCCGGAAATGGGCTAGCGGGGTTAATCGCATTACGTTTTCCGGCCTTCGTTAACCCGCGGTGCCGCTCCGTCGCTGTTGCCCGGGCCCGTCATTAAACCGCCTCGCGGCGGACGCGTGTGTATATCTGGGCGCCTTCTCCGACGACGTCCTGGCCATGGCACGCGAGCAAGGAAAGATGGCCGTTCAACTGCCATTACTGTGAATTATTACTCTCATTATTACGCTTTTGTTAAACTATAGGAATTACTACAATTGCACATTATAGTAAAAAGTAACATTAAGTTAATAAAATTATCTTAGAATATTGTGTTAATTTTTACCTAAACTGTCACTAGGCATGCTATATATTTGTATTGTCTAACGAGTATTTTCAGATGTAATAAAGTTATTAACAAATTTCGTGTGTCTCCTCAATGAATTTAAATATAAACGGTGTAAAGTTTATACCGAGGTTTATACTAGAGTACAAACTGAACTGCTGCAAAAGTGAGATCGAAGGTCCGTGTTTACCTTGAGCACCAAACCAGAGTCTACCTTGTTTTCACAGAGATCGAGAATGTTTGTAAACAACAGTTTAAAGCGTATATAGCATTTTAATCAAAACTGGCTTGAGAGCTGTGAGTTGTCGTTGGATAGCAAAATCAAATTGACTGGTGTCTCACAATGCCTGCGCCAACTTTTTTATTGAAGTAAAAACAATGGGATTTTTTCAGTGTACAAGCTCTAGTAGGATGATAAGTCTCTGAAAATTCGGTTAATGTTGGTCCTGACCCTACACGAGGTCCGAATATATATCTTGCAGCCGCCTCGGCGTCGTATGTTGGGCTTAATATAGTAAATTGCAAGTATTCTAAATCGTAAACATTAAATGAAAAATTAGAAAAACGTTATTAAATTTTTTCGGCTGTAATGCAAAGCGATAAACATGTAGGATATCTAGCATAAATCTTATTTATTGTTAGCAAACAATATTACAAGGTGAATCGCATGAAACTTGAGTGGTTAAGGGTATTCATAAAGCGGCAGCAGAGATGATACTCGTTGTCAGAAGAGCATTTCTCTTTCCCCCCGCAAATAAGATGTATCCAGCCGCTATCCGTATCCCACTCGTATGTCAAACGCGGAATTCCAACGTTCCTGACTATTGGGTGGATCGATTTTTCAAGGATTTATGTCAGCCCCCGCGCCCGGCATGAAATATATCCACCTCGCGAGCAGGTTACACGGCGGACTTTTATCTCGAGGCTTCCTCGCGGCCGCCGGAGAAGTGCAGCCTGCGAATAGGCCAATGAAAGTGTTTGCGCATTCAAGCGAGGCATAAGGGACGCGTGGCGAAGTTGACCGCGGCCTCGCGAGAGGACGCACACAGGCACACGTATGCATAGATCTATCGGGCCTCGCGGGCGTCGTCGATCTTAGGGCCTGCTTGGGATTCCGCCCTATGTCCGGCAGTAAGGTGACCACTTTAGACCCCGGGCGAGAAAAATCGAGCTGTTGGTATGCCGGGGAACGCGTTACAGTCGTAAGCGCCGCCCGGCCGATTTTAGAGCCCCGCGCGCAAGCGACCGACCCCATGAATATTTAGGCGCGCCCCTCGCCTTAGGATTGCAAACAGTTTTTATTTTTTATTTTTCACTTTTTTTAATGGCCGAAAAACGGCACACTTCGTGCAGCTGCGGGGAGAGACGGCCCGGTCGCCACCGGTGATTAAGGCGTCCTGAAGGTCTTCTTTATGACCGCGGCTAGCCGGGCTCCCGGGGCGAGCCCGCAATCCGGCCGATTGCCGGGGGCGGCTGCCGCCGGGGGTGAGACTATTTGTTCTGCATTAACTAAAGGCAATATTTGCCGTGGCCGAGATTACTTTTTGTCCCGCGGGTTATAGTCGGTCATAATCGTCGGCTTTTCAAAATGTACAAGAGGAGCTCTTTCCTCCTTCAGGGATTAATAATATCGCAAGAGCGATGGAACTTTGGAATTCAATGGTTATGGAATTTTTATTCTCATCTGGGTCGGATATTATAAAATCAATTTTTTTTTCGATTTTTTTATTGGAAATGGTGATTTCTCGCTTCCGTAAATTTTAGATTCACCATCAAGATCAATGAACTTCATAATACCCGTGATTATTTTATTAAATAATGTTAATTTCCAAAAGTTTATATGACCTCTACAAGTGTAATCTAAGCAGCTGGGATAAAAACTAAAAGTATAAATTACGTCAATATAGACTGTGTACTTACATGAATAGTATGTTAGGTCCAAAATATTATGGTAGTATATGTAACGGTAACATTATTGGTAACTTGATTTCATCATTATACTCATCGTAAGTCTTTAACTATTTATTTAAAAGAATATCTCATTTTTTCATAAATTAAACATTTCTTGATAATTTTAATGAATACCATTCGCCTTGGAGGAATTTACGTATTTTATATATTACGAATAAAAACGCATCGCAGTACCTTTATCGCTAATGAATTCAGAACTAATTACAAAAAGAAGGAAGCGCACCTCAGAATTGAAGGGCCGGGGCGGGTCTCTACCTTTCACCTCGCGGCCGCAGACGCGAGGCTCTCTGTGCAATTATATCCCCGGGTCAGGATTTTTTTTTAAGGACCCGTCGCCGCTCTTAAGGATCGAGTCAGCTTTTCTCCCGCGGCGCAGTATCTCATTTATATATATATAGAAAGGAGTGGCGGGATCCTCAATTGCGCCGAAGGTCGGGGCGCGCGGGCCGAAGTAATTTTTTACGACTCCTTCGCCCGGAGAATTTAGTGGTGCCTCGGCGACGACGGCTATGACCTTCCAGCCGTCCGGGCGAACAAGTCTTATCGCCCGGCGGTTACGTGCATAATGCGCCGGGCCGTATAACGGCCGCGAGTCGCACGCGCTCGGCTAACCCTGATTTACTGACCGAGCGCGGCACCCGAGGCGTTTAGCATCTAGGAGCCGGACGGAAGCCGCGCCCGCGTCCTGTAGCCTCGCCCTACCAAGTAACGAAGCCGTTTAATAAGCGCGCGCTTGGATAAGGGCAGTGAACCCTTGCTGATATAAGTCACTAATCCTCGTAAGCCTGCCTCGGTGTACGTACAGATTTCCATCTCGCGTAACCGCGGGGAATCAATTTCTTAAAAGGCTCGATACTCGAGGAGGGCGCGGGCCGGCCACGGCGCCTATTTCATCCCCTGTTTATCTGGACCCCGGGTCATCTATATCCCGCCAATCTATTTGCGCACCTCCTTTCGCGCCTTGCTTCTTGGCCCGCTCGAGCGAGCTTGCTTTTATGGATTTTCCTCGCGCGCGACCTAGCATGGATTTGAGGCTCGTCCGAGGCCCGGAATTGATGTCTCACCCTTTGACGTCCGATATCGACTCTATTATTACAGCGCGCACTTTATCCAGGGTAAATAGTTCATGTAAATCGACCGTAAAAGCTCGGTACACAAGGCTAATAAAGGATCCATCATCGCGGTCTGAATATTGCTAAACCTAGTAATAAGCGCGAAGCAAAGTAGAGTAACGTTAGCCAAGCAGAGCCAAACATCGGGGTAAATACCAGTAAGCGTTGCATCAGCCTGGTGTAGACATCGGCTGCGGAAGCAGAATAACGCGAGTTTGCGCGAGCTCGATAATCAACAGAAATATATCCATAAGGGGCATGGGAAATAAAGAGATTTCGAATAAGGCGCGCACACCGCGGATTTTCCCCCCGGTGCAATATTAAAAAGGCAATATAATAACGCGAGGGTAGGAAACAAAATAAAAATCAGAATGCGCGTAGTTG
Organism: Sycophaga agraensis; assembly: GCA_018906755.1. Classification (NCBI taxonomy): domain Eukaryota; kingdom Metazoa; phylum Arthropoda; class Insecta; order Hymenoptera; family Pteromalidae; genus Sycophaga; species Sycophaga agraensis. The sequence continues at coordinate 4,022,726 of JACCIE010000003.1, forward strand.
CTCGCGGACTAAATCACCCCTTATAAAAGGGACATAAAACCCCCGCTTTGCGAAAACAGTTTCCCTAGTTTTTTTTTTTTTTTCTTTTTTTTTTTTTGCGCCCAGAAACGCGGCCACTGCAGCATCCCTGTTCTTTGCGCAAAAAAGCAGCCGCCGGATAAAATCTCACGCTCGCAAAACTTTTGTCACCGCGCGCGCGGAATTCTAATCTTTTATTCAGCGGCGCGTCTCCCGTTTCTCCCCCCCCCCCCCCGCCGGCGTAAATAATTTAGCCGCGTCTACGAACTTATTAAAAGTCCGCGTCGATAAGCCCGCGGAGGGAAAGTAAGACGCCCGGGCTATCGGCGGCCCCGAGGCGTTACGCGGGAGGTAAATCGACCGCGGGGGAGATGAAACAAGGGGCCGGTCGCCGTGAGGCGGAGACATGCATGGACCATGGGAGGTCCATTTCAATCGATCACGCGGCGAAAGCGACTGCTGACAAGTATAGACGCGCCCAGTTTGATAGGGGGAAGGCTTCCTCCGCCGGGAGAGAGACGAGAAGCTGCGATCCGGCTTGATTTCTCCCCGCAGATCCCTATCTCGGAAGGCACTGAAGGGACGCTCTCGGATTTCATCCAATCTATGAATGAATGGCCTGTTTATGGAACGGAAGCGCGTCCCGTGTGCGTGTATGTGTGGCAAGGCACATGACCGGCGAGCGGCGGAAGAGAGGAGACCGAAATTTCCTGGGATCATTAGAAATTTCGGGCTATGTATTCAACAGAGGGGCGCCATAAGGAGGCCTTGGGGGAGAGAAATTGAAATCTGAACGGAGATGGCCGGCCTCCCATCCAGGGCGACACGTAGAGCGGCTCCCTCTCACGCGCGCGAACGACATTTATTTTGCGGTAAGTAGAAGACTCCCGGGGGAGCGGCCGGGGCCGATATGGCCCCTGGCCTAATTAGCCCCCGAGTCCATCTCGCCTCTCAATTAACCCTCCTCGACCCGGGGAAAAATCCCCGCGGCCGGGGGGGGCCTCGGGGGCGCGTTATTAATGGGGCACTTATCGTCACGGCTCGCCGGCGATTTCGACTGACCCGGTATCGCGCGTAAATCTCGGCCGGGGAATAATAATTCAGGGAAGGGCCGGCGACTGCCGCGGGCGCGAGCCTTGGCGGATGAAAAGTTTCGAACTAACGGCCGCCGCCCGCGGCGAAAAATATAGAGCGACACCCGGTGCATTTATGCCTTTTTAAGGCCGGCTCCGGCCCCTTGAATTATTAAAAGTACTTTCTTAGTTAAGTGGCTGGAGTTCTGCGCTGGCTCTGCGGTCCTGCTCCCCGCGCCTCCTCCCCGCCTCGACGTTAACAGTGTAACACTCGGAGTATATTCGGATTTACGCCCAGACTCGCACGAGGACGCCGCTGCTGGTTGTATATCTCAATTATCCATGTACTAGTACGTTTAATGGCGCGGAATTGTTATTTCGAGAATTGTCTTCTTTGAGGATTTTGATAGATATATCTTCACTGTTTTGGGATAACAATCAAATTACCAGATGATTTATGTCTACATATCAATTGAATATATATCAAACTGTATTAAATTACTTATTTACCGACTGCGTGTAATATTAAATTTAACAATTTCGTAAAATATTCTTTTAAAAATAGTCTGTTCTTATTTTTAAAAATATTTTCAGTATCTGTTCGGTGGTTAGTAAATATTTTAGATAAATAAGTATTTAACAACTCATTAGTAATAGCACGTGACCACGATAAGCAAGGAGCGGTTTATTACGCTGAACATGAATGTTCTTAATGGACAAAAAGTTGCTGATAAAGCGCCGGAATGCGAGTCTAATAATGACTTTTTTTTGGCGTCTAGTTCAAAACTAATCTTCACTATTCTAGGGAAATAAATACATATATCGAGAGAAATAAATATTGAGTAATTATGCTGTCGTAATATTTAGTGATATTTTCTTTTTTGTTTATTTTTACTATGCTAAACAGCAATCATATTTCTAATTACTATTGCCGTTGTGAAAACGCATGCCAAGCATCTGTTTCTGTGAATTTTCACGTAAGAAGTTGCTTTCTTAAAATAAAGCTATAGGATAAATTATTTAAAATTATAAAACTGAATTTTCATTTTACCTTTTGTTTAATCCGTTACTAAATAAATTAATACAAAAATTAAAATTGACGTTATGCCCTGTAAGTTTTACATTTCTTATATTTCACTTAGTTTGAAAATTTCTTCTTAATTTCTTGTAAATTAGGTTTTGCAGATGCATGAAACTAAGAAAATATATTACTTTATACAATATTTTCGAGTCTAAGATGTAACTAATTTTACGATGTAAAGATATGTATATAAGTAGAATTAACAGTTTATTTTACAAAGTTAGTTTTCAAATGTATGCAAACTAAATTGAACACATTGAACATATTTTTATCTTAGGCAGTGGAATAATTATTCTTGAATAAAACGTGTTAAAAACTTGTTTTGAAAGATCGAATACGTTATTAAGGCGCACTAGTTTCCAAAAAAACTCAAATTGTGGATATAAGTTTTGTAAAAAAGTAGACTTCCTCCTAGCTATTTTGGTAGATGATACGGAACTAGACGCTCGAGAAAAAATCCGTTCAGAAAAGTTGAGCCTTTATTCAAGAAGTTGTTGTTCTAAACTCGAGAACGTACTTCACTCCGCGCTCATCTTCTTTATACGTAGGGGCATTTTCGTTTAACGTCTCCGGCCGGGGATCGTTATAAACGTTAGATGGCTATAGTTCATAAAAAATAATCTATATACTGCAAGGTGCGAGGCCGGCGAGTCGTAAAGAAACTTGTATGAGATAAAAGACACTAATGAATTGCAGTTGGTAAACAGGAGCGATTTAGTAGACTGCGTTGAGATTTCACGAGATAAGTATACCGGTCTCAAGTTCTTATATACAGAGCCAGGGCCGGTGGTGCATTGTCCGGGCTATAGTATCTAGCCGAAGGTAAATTGACGGATAACCCGGCAGGCCTCCTACCGGATGTGTCCACGGCTGCGTCGCCCGCGGCGCCCAGTCGTCCCCGATTTTTCCCCCCGCAGCTTCCCTGCGTCCCGTTTTTCCCGCGGGCCGGATTTTGCCGCGGCGGCGCCTCCCGGGGCGTAAAAACCGGCTGCCGCGGGTGCCGGGCTCGGGCCGGCGGGGCCGCTGATAAAAGGGCTTCCTTTTTAATTGCGACCTTGGACAAGTGCCCTGGGCGCGGCCCGGCCGATAAGAAGGAAAGTAACGGCCGCGCGCGCACGTATCCGGCCAATGGAAAGCCACCGAGGCGGATGTGTACGGGGGAAAAAAAAAATGGGGGAGAAAAAGGCAGCGAACGCTTCGGACAAAAGGAGAGGAGGCCGCCGGGGGGGAGTGCAACAGTCGGCACGTACAAAGACGGAGCGAGGAGGAGGAAAACTTGCCGGGCGGAAGTTTCAGCAGGGCCGCTCCTCGCGGGGATGACGCCCGGGGTGGGGTGGGGCAAACAAATCCGGCGGGGGCGACGCCCGGAGCCGCGACTAATAACTCCCCCGTTAACCGGGGCGTCGCGTGGCGCTTGGGAGAGGGCGGCCTAGTCGCCAATTAGCCGGATGTATATTTACGCGGGCTAATTGTTATTCGGCCCGTTGGCCGGCCCTTTGAAATATGCGCACCGCTTCATTAGCAGCCGGGGATACTTTATCCGGAAGCTTACCGGCAGCCGCCCCTCGGGCCGGCTCACGTTCCGCCCCGAAGACGTTGGTATATCCACGGCGATAGATTACATGTACATCGTGTAATTACACCGGGCGGTTTTTCCAGCCGGGCCCGCCGACGGCCGGTATATGGCTAGTGTAGAGGTTCGGCGACGCCTCGTGCGGCCTGATTATGGAATGCCGGGGGCCGCATTTATTAAGTTAATTGCGCAGCCGGCGTCGCATCGATCGGCTGAGTTTTGAGGACAGGCGGCCGAGCGCCGCCCTCAAAATACACGCTTGCGCCGGCGATATATATTAATAAAGCCCGCGTCGAGAGGGGCGACCGCGGGGCGCATCGTGATTCATTGAAGCCGGCTTGCTTCGCCCAGGGCGTCTTGCCCTTTTTGTTTTTATTCCGCCGGCTTTCTAGGAACAAGCTGCAGGTCAATATTGAGGGTGATCTCGATGAATATTGCAAGGAGGGTGAGGAAACGGAAAAAAAAAAGGAGAGGGTTATACAGCCGACGCTCGTTTGTTCCTGCTACGGCCACTTGATGCCGCCGGTTGAAATAACCTCCGGAATGATAATCCCCTTAAAGCGATGGAGCCAGATCGAGGCTCCCTTGGGTACCTTATATCCACACTCCGGTGCGCCCGCGAGATCTGCGTATGTCGGCTCGGCGTAATTTCTTGCGCCGCCCGCTGCCTGTACACGTATAAACATGCATATCCACAGGGGTTGCGCGACTGCCGAGTCCTTCGGAGAGGAGCAGCTGCACCACGCAAAAAGGCTTGATTTAGCGCTGATTGCTTAGAAGTTCAACGCCGGCCGCGTAAGCATCATCGGGTGACAAAGTGCCCGGCGAAAGTTCAAATACGATTTACGGGGCCGCGCGACCGATTCCAAGAGATAACTTGCCGGAGCGGCACTCGAGCCCGGGAAAAAGGGGAACCTCTACCGAGCCTCTCCCGAGGACTCGCCCTCCTCTCGCACGTGTATCGCGGCGGCTCGTCGTTAGGGCCGCGGCCCCCCGCGGATTCCAATTATGCGCCGGGCGCGAAGAGCTCGGTTCTCGATGGTGGGGCTTAATCGAGCCGGCTTAATGGGCCGGCCGCCGGCCGGATCTCCGGGAAAATGGCCGCCTCGGAAGCATACATCCCACCGGACGGCACGGCCGCGGCCAATATGGACTCGAGTGCGCGCCCCGCGAGGAAATGGAGTGCCGGCCCGGGAGATAGCGGGGAGCGCGCCTCACGGCCTGTATAAGCCTAAGTCGCAGCTGCCGATATATCCCAAATATTTCGTCCTTTCCTTTCCCGGAATTAGTGCGCCGGTCGCTGGGAGCCAGCCGCCTCATTTGACTAATTGAATGGCGCCCCGGGGACCTATTTACCGGCTTTTTACTCCCGTCTTCCGCCCCGGGTTCGTATATAACCACCAAATAGAAAGGAGTCCATGCTGAAAGATTTCAACACAGATATATATCCCTTGCATTATCCTTATTACGAAAGAACAACCATGTACAACTAGATTGCCATTAGTATTTCCATCTGTTTACGTATATAGGATTTAAATCGTGATTGTCATTATTATTGTATTGTAAGGGTGTTGCTTTTCGTCTATACAAATTTATTATATTTTATACGTTCCTCTTGCAGTTTTATATCAAAATAGTAATCTACCCATTTTCCGTACATCAGGGGTATTATGTAGCAAAAGAAGTAGGAAGCCAAGTAAGAGACTAATCGATTGGACCCCCCTCCCACCCCGGTAAAAGTACATTCCGCAGATGCTTCACGAGCGCTATTGAAATATCTACAGGTCAATATGCTGTGGCCCTCTGGACGGCCACCCTCGAATCGTCCTCCATCGAGTAGCAATAATTCTTAGTGCTCTTCTCAAACGTAAGACGCAGATTTGTACTTGCTAGTCTACTAAGAAAGGGCTTGACATACGTACCAATTTTGATGGTTGGGGGCAGGGCGAGGATACCGCTGACCAGCTGGAGCAACTGCAGGGAGAGTAGGAAGGCGAGAAGGTAACCCGAGCCCCCCTTCATAGCTCATCTCGGAAGCCAGGGCCTCGCAGCGCTGCACTGCCCGCGCACCTCCTCTAGGCGCCCGGCATCTGCGCCCTCGGACGCTGGCCGCCGAGGCTGGACCGTGGACAAAAACAAAGAAGCCAGATCAGCCAGCCAGTTGGTTGCAAGCACTCTCTGGCCTCCCCCAGGTGAAGCTCGGCTTTGGCAAGGTCTGCTCGGAGAACCGAATTCGAAACCGGCCGAGGGCCGGCCTCCCGAGGGCGCATGCGCGCCCGACGCCCGACGCTCGTCGCCCGCCGCGCTCGCTCTAATTACAAGTCGCCGGGGGAAATGAGAAAGTGGCTGGCCCCGGGGAATCAGCGAATTCAGCGAATCGGCGATTAGCGGACCACCGGAAATGGCGAATCTCTCGCGCGGCCCCGACCGATCGATCGAGCCGCTGGGAGGAGCCTCGACGAAAACAAACAAAAAAAAATATAAAGAAAAATTCACGTCCGGCGGCTGGACCGGCCATCGCTTGCGGAGCCAAATCGCGTATCATCCGACAGGAAGCTGTCGCCGGGAAGCGCAGGCGTCCCGGCAAACTTTCCGCCGGCCGATCGATACCGATCGATCGGTCCCCCGCTTTCGGATAAATATTGTATCGCGAAATGAGCGCTCGCGGGTAAATCCTCTCGCCTCGTTCGACGACGAGCTGCCCGTGGATAGCCCGAGGCGGGGCAAACTTTGTTCTCTGAAGAGAAAGCCGGCCGATTGTCAATCGGTCCCTCGAACGACTTGGGCTTTACGACTCGGGCGCCGCTCCTTCGCCAGACGACCGGGAAACAAAATGTAAACTTAACGCCGCTTAAAACTCGCGAGTGGAATACTCGCGGGAGCTCGCGCCCCCTCTGCCTGCCTGATTAAAACCGATCGCGCCTGTGCAAGGGCCCCGGGGCTATTCAATACCGATGTATATATTACCAGCCGCGCGCGCGCGCGTCGGCTGTATTCCACGCGTAACGTTATTTCGGGAAGGTCGTCGGCGTCCTCTCGCGCGACATCCGGTCGATCGGCCGCTAACCCCCTGAATAATGCATACAAAGCGGCGCAACCGAACGTCCCCGCGTTGGCCCATTCTTACGCCCCGATTTCCATCGCGGCCAATTAATACCGATTGTATATATATATATATACGTATGTGCATGTACGCTTGGCCGAGGTCGGTCACCGGAGGGTCGTCGCACACCGAGAGTACACGACTTCTTTTGCCGCCCCGGATCTGAAAGGCCGGGCGCAGAAAAGCCCCGGTCGACGGCCCGCATCCGTTATGGAGGAGCTCGATTAAGCGCGCGTACATAGAGAAGACGCGCTTTGAAAGCCTGCCGCGGACTAGCCCACCGCTTTTGGCCCTCGAGGCGATAAGCGGGCCGATCGCGGGCTTCCGAGGGTCCCCCCCCCCCGCCCCGCGCGGAATACATACGCTCATCGGGGCGTTTTTCGTGTTTCTACGCGGGCGCCCGCTGCCGGATGTTCCTTCTGCTAGAGAGGCTCCCGCAGTCGCGGAGGATATACCCTCTGTTTTTTGCGCTCTCGCGTGGCCAAGGACTTTAACGGAATTTTCGGTGGTATATATAGCGCGCATATAGGCGGGGTGGGCTTTGCCAAGGTATTATATATCACCTGACAAAAGGGCGCGAAGTGAAAATCTGAAAGTATATCCTAGCCGGTGAATAAAAAGCGACCTAAGCTTATTCCGTGATATCTCGTCGATGAAAGCTGCGGATTTTCGGTTCTATTCAGAAATGCATTGGTATGGATTTATGGATTGCCATAGGAAAAAGAGTCCGAAATTCCCGATTGAGCGTAAGGCCTGTCCAATTACTCGGTATTATATGTCGATTTATTTTTCAGTTTTTATAGGTTATTTGACAGTCTTATTTGGTGAAGCCGAAAAGAACATTGAGAAGCCTAAGCAGAAAAGTGCAGGGACTAGTTAAGCCTGACGGCCTCGCACGGATCCAATGATATGTCGATATCGGCGGCCTCGTTTTTCCCCAAACTTCGTAATGATTCAAAAGGGTTTCAATGTTCTCCCCTCGAAGCCAGAGTGAATCGCGGGGAACCAAGTAGTAGGGGCAGGCGCAGCCGGGCACTAAAAAGCTTTTTGGATAAAGTTGCCCAGAGCTATTTTCTCGCGGGGCAAATATTCCCGCGAATTCGGTCCACATGCTCGCAGTGCCTCACCCCTGAGGAATAGGCACAAATCGAGTACCGGCCTGGCGATCGGGCCGATCGTCAGTTCCGCGAGGAGCCAGGGCGCGATAATCGATCAATCGAGTCAGCTTGGCCCGATGCCCTCGGAAGATGGAATCCTCCTCTCGAGGCTATCGATCGCGAGGGTTCGCGCATCCCCGGCCGCGATTTCCCTCCTTTTGACGGCTCTATTTTGGTCGGGGCGCGGTGGGGTGGCGCTGCGGCCTCCCCCTTCCCCTCCCCCATCGGCCTCGGGCGCGCGCGCCCTCCCGATTTATATACGCGCTCCCGCGGCGACCTTTTCCGCTCGGCCCCGCGCTTTTGTTTACCTACATCCGGCTCGCGAGCGTCTCCCGGCCGACGTCGATGTACACCGGTCTGCCGCTATCCATCCTCCGACGGCAATAAATCCGCGGCTTTCTTCCGCGCACTCGGACCTCCCCCCCCCCGGGCAATTAAAGCCCAACCGTTGCATTAGCTTTAACGCCCCCCGGCGCATCGTTGCTCGCGGTTTTACGAGGGCCCGGCGTTTTTTACGCTCGGCAGCCCGCGCATTATTCAGCGGGGCTAATCGGCCTGATTATCCGCCGGGGCGGAAGATCGCGGGCCGGCCGCAGACTCACCAGCGACGTGCTTGGCTCCTAGGCTCGGGGGGCGGGCCGGGCCGTTCGAATCTCGCGGCTCGCGCGCTCCCCGGGCGACATAACCTCCAAGGATGACGGGGGCGGCGGCGACGGCGTTCCTGGCCCTGGAGTCGGCGGCCGAGCGCGCGCAGATATACCTCCCGTGGCAGCGGCCGGCGTGCAACTACCGCCGCGAGGCCGCCGGGGGTGCGCGCGCCCCCCGGCTCGCCGATGCCCCCCCCCCCCGCGCGCCCCCGCTCCCTCGCGCAGCACGTGCTCGGCCGCGGGGCGCACGCGCGACACGTGCACCCCGGCCGCCCCCTCCGCGCGCGGACTGCCCCCGTCGCCGGGGCCTCGTCTCGGGCTTCCGGGATGCTCGTCGCCAGGGAGTCTGCCTCTCGAGCGCGCGCCCCGGTGTCATCTCACTTTTTCACTGCTACGGCACCTGGCCAATCATTTCGAAAGGTCGAAACGGTTTTTTTTTGTCTTCTAGGACTTTCGACCATTTTTACATGTTAATATATTAGAACAAGACCATAACAGGGTTTTGCTTATGAAAACAACGCAGCTCAAAAATTTATTATCGAAATTGTTATTTTTATGGGATGTGTATATTCAAAATATTGAAATGTTATGTTGCATGTCAATTATAAAAACATTCATTTTTCGGTACGAGAGTATTGACAGATTAATAATATACGTAACATAACAAATTCTATCTTCAATTTTCAAGAAATTTTTGAAATGGCGTATTTTATATACAAATTTCGATTTGCAATAACGTTGGTTATGGACGACAGTATTTCTGAATATCCTAAAATTTCCATGAATTCATTGTATAAATGACGCTTTTATTATTATTATTCTTATTATTATTATTATTACGAATAAATGATTATTATTATGAAAAAATAATTTATTTAATGTTTTATTTAAGTAGTTTGGGTCTATAACAACAAGTGCAAATAATACACATTATTTTATAAGTAGATATTTAACCAAACTCTTATAATGATCTCTTTAATGGTAAACGAAATTAATTTTTCAAACATTGTTAATATTTATAGCAAGATTTCTAAACAATTTTGGCCCTTACAATCAAATTAAGGAAAATGAAGTGTACTTACACGAATATTTACAAAATGGTAGTTTTATAAGAACTGTGTTTTCGAAATGTAAACAAGCGCGTTAAAAATAATTCTCAATTTTGTCGACTGAGTTATAGGAACAGTTAGTTTGAGGGAATAGTAGGAGCTCGCACATATCGAATGTCATCCTTAATATGCAGTCTAGAAAGTGGAGGTAAGCTAATACCTCCACTCCCGTTATTACTAATTATGAAGAAGTACGTTCATGATCTGCATAGAGTCTCTCAGTATGACAGGAGTGTCGGAGACAAGGTCGGGGAAGATATAAGGCTATTGGAAAAGGAGTAGAACTGCAGGTGCTAGCAGAGACGCAGATGTAGGAGCTGTGATGAAAGCTAGATATGGGAGCAGATTAATAATTTCTATTTTTAATAAATTATATTTCTCTGGGCTAAGTGTAAATTGTCAGATATAATGTTATAATATAAGAGTCTAAAGTACGGTCGGGCCCGAGGTCGGTCCGTGAAAGTCTTATTGTCGAGAGGTTTGGGTGTCGTGATGAGACGGAACATGTGGTGAATATGAGTAATTCATTCAAGGAATTAAGTAAGTCCAAAAATAAAAATATTCATTCTCAAAAGGAATCCAAATTCAGTGCATTTTTATTAATATGATAGCTTGTATATTCCTTAATATTATCTATCTAAAATACCAACGATGCATCCAACAAAAATATCAATGAATTTTCAACTTGTGTACCTTTCAAGCTAACTTCATTCTACGAAATATGTCTATGTTGTAAACCAGTTCTAAATTTATAACGGATAAATTGTATTCGTACTTAAAAGTAGATCAAACGTCTTTGCAACAGAAATGTAGTTTGTGTTAATAGCTTATTAGCCCATGACCCCTTTTTGATTAAAATAACCTTATAATATTAGGACGTGACCGTCCTACTTAAGTATATCAATTTCCGATGTAGTGCACCGCGATGTGTATTTTTGGCGGTCGACAATTTCGATAATTTATATAAACTCAATTATTAAATGTCAGTCAACGTTGGTAAGTGACGCAATAGATAATAATTGTTTAATGATTTCAATTTCACGTGTTTCATATAGAAAGTCAAGAAGATAAATCGAAATTACCGAGCCGAGTGAGGATAATGTTACGCATGGCCCTAGCTACTTTAAAATGAGAGTTTTACGCTTTCAGGGTTGTATCCTTTGGAAGCAAAAGAAAAAAAGAAGATAATATGCCCCCCTTTATGGTACAATCTCATTTTGAAGCGAATATTTTTAAAATTGTACAGTATATGTAGGAGATGGTTAGCATGACTTTGGAGTATTCTACGACATACAGTTAGGCGAACCATTGAAATTAACCGACTATTCAATATTTATAGTCGATGCTATTTACATTACGGGCAAGAAGAATTTTAAATTTAATTTTCTGCCACAGGTAACGTATTTTCCATACAGATCGCCGGCAAATGTGGCGGGACGCTGTGAATCCTCGTGCGACTTGCACCATTGCGCGACATTTATATACACAAATTTCCATAAATTATATAGATATATATATATACATATATATATCCCCGGGAAAGTTTGGACCAAGCCGCAAATTTTTAACCCCGCCGAAACTTTGGAGATGAGTGCGGTTTTTGGGAGTGCCGCGAGGAAAAGCAGAAGGACCTCGCGAAGGCGTCAGCGCGACGACTCCGCGCGTCATGTTTTCGATCCGACGCGGCCGTCGCGCGACAAGAGTCGACGGGGCGTGGAACGGCGAAAACAGGCCGGGCGCCCAGTCACCCTTTTTTCATTAGGACTCGCCGAGCGGGACGTACACGCGGCCGAGCTTTTAATAAACGCGGACACGGTCCTGTGAAAGGCCCTCGGACGCGCCTATCGCGCACTGTTAATGAAAACCTTTAAAACTTAATACACCGCTTTACAAGAGTAATGGAGATTTCAATCTCGTGTTGAAAAATCGCTCATCAGCTTGCCAGGCACGCGTCTCTCACTCCTCGGAACAACAATGCAACGATGCAACAGCGTCCATAGGGTCCACTTTGTAGTTGTCAAGTGGCCGGCAAGGCCGAGGAGGAGACAATCGGCAATCGATCGAATGGTTTTTGGGGGAGTTCGTGATCTTGGCGAGGTGCCGCGGGTGGGATCTCGGGGCGTTACGCAGGGGCGAGCGTTGCGCCTGCGTGAGGTTGAAGCCCGCGAGGCGCGCGAAGAAAGCTCGGCGCGCGGCTATATAAGCTCGACGAGCGGCAACGTCGCGAGCCGCGGCCCGGTAGCTCGACGACGGAACGCGACCGCGGTGGCACTGTCCTGGCGTGCATCTAAGCGAGCGCTTCGAATCGATTTAATGTAATTCGTTTTTTCTCAAAACCACGCGTGAATTGTCAAAGCGAATGTAATTGTGTTATGGCTGTACGGCCATCCGGTCTGCAAGGTAGATCCTTGAAATTAGAGCGAAATACACAAACTTGATTTGCACGTTAAATTTCAGTAGATGTATGAATGAAATTTACAGTAGATGAAGTTGCTGTGACTTGGTTTTCGTACACTTTTTATTGCAGTTGTATGCGAATAAATTTTGTATATTATGCAATATACGAGTACGTCTTCAATAGCATGTACAGACATTTTTCTAAGAAATCCGTGATCTAGCGGTGATGTTGCGGCTTGTTGCCCGGAAGTTCTGGGTTCAAATTGCCACTTTGAGAATGTAACAAAAGCTCTTTTTAAGCAATTTTTTTTTCTAATACGTAATAACATGTAATAATGCAATAATACAATGAAAATTATCTTTGAACTCTACCAGGAATGATTAAATTTTTGTTCCATTCTTTTTAATCGAGGGAATGCACTAATTTGAATGCTAGTGCATTCATAGTGAAAGTAGCTTCCATTACATTAACATTATATTGCATGTAACTTTTTTTAACAGTGCAGCGTTCCAACAAAGGGCACGCGGTCCTTGTTATGCGGCGGCGCACAGTTTGGAAGTGGAGGAGGCGCGCCGGGACCGGGAACAATTTTCAGACGCCGCCGCAGCGCGGCGGTTTATTAAATTGAAATTTCGCGGTGGCGGCCGTCCCCCTTTTCTACGATAAGGCTGATGATGTCTCCGAAACTTCGGCATTATGTACTTTATGGCTATTCCCGCGGAGCCGCTTCTTTTTTACTGCTGGTGCTACGCGGCAAATTGGACGTCTTCGATGCCGCGGTCCGACAGTCGCTCACTCGACCTGTATATAAGTGTGTTGAGCACTGGCTCGTCCCGACGAGTTTCGGGCTTTTGCACTTGCCGCGCCACCAAGTGAAATTCGAGCTTTTTCAACTCGAACTTTAAACGTTTTACTGCCACGCGGACAAACTAGTGGGAAAAGCTTCCTCAACTTTTGAGAAACCGGTTTTGGTAACATTTCAGTGAAAAATGTTACGTATTGTGATAGAACTGAAGAAGCAAGTAAAAGGAAGCGCGAAAAACGTTATGAATATATCTATATAGGTAGATAAATAAGTTGCAGTTTTAAAAGCTCTAGCAAAAAATTACTTTCTAAAGTTCTGTAGATAACATTATGTGTACGACAATACAAATTTTTTTAAAGTTAATACTGCTTCTGTATAGTGTAAATAAGTTTTTATTGATTTGTTCTATCAGCACAGCAATTGACTGTATTTAATTTATTCATTGATTATCATAAATATTTGTTATGATTTGTTTTTGTAAGCTGCTTTATGTCATATATTTGTAAATCAAATCAATATAAGCTATTATGGAACTTTAGGGAACAAGGGAAATCGGGTTATACCTTGAAACGTGGGAATCCATAGGAAATGTGCACCGTTAGCTGTTAGTCGGTCAAGCAGTCATGTAGCGTCTGCCAGACGTGTTATAGTTCCTGTGGAGCTTCTCCTTGACAATGAAATCACCCTACATGAATCTAAAAATGAAAATTCTAGGCAGCTGTATATATACATTGTGATTGTAACATATTTGGAATCTTTCAGATAAATTGGAGAAGAAAGAGACCCTTTATGGGCAGAGTAAGGAGGAAAAAGCGAGAGAGAACTAAACGAGAATCACATATAAATATATCGATTATTATATTATTTTGGCGTACGATTGTTCAATTTGCTTTCGGATGCTCAACGATTTTTGACATTTTTCCATTGCGAATAAAAGTTACACTCGATTTAAAATTCATCTTGCTACTCAAGACATTACTTAAAATCCTTCCATTACCTACACACTGTATTTTCAAAATTGCGTCATTGATTATTGCCGATCAAGTATTTGTTTTACTCAAAATTAAAACAAAATTACTATGACAATATTCTAATCCTCGCAGTGACTTTACAGTTTTTTTGTCGATCATCACTACCGCATGCATTAAATACCTATGTTACGTATCCCACATTATAATGCAAAAATATCCAGATCGAAAAAATTTTCATTTAAAATACACGTTTGTTTTTCTTTTTTTGTTTTTCGTATATTTAAGCGAAAACCAGGAAGTTGGCCGCCGGCAGGCCTCGTAAAAAGTATTGACTTTTAATCCACAATCTTAAATGAGAGAGGAGCCGTCGCGGCTTTTGTATAACAACTAAAAGTTTTTACATAGGCAGGCCCCTAGCGCGGCTTCCCCTCAATTTCCGAAAGCCCGGGCGCGCGGCACATCGCGATAGCGCGCGCCACGCGCACCGACGGCCGCGCACCGCCCGTTTTGAAAGAGCAAAGTTTTTGCGCGGGCGACACGTACATATATATACACGCGCGCGGGCCTGCACTGGGTCAGGGAAAGTGCAGCTCGCGTGCGCGCGCACGGCCCCCGCGGCCTTTAGCCGAGAAGCGAACCATTGTTCCCCGCCGGAGGAAGCGTCCCGGTGCAGTGGCGGTCGACGCGCTTGCCGAGGCCGTCGGCCGATGGCGGCAGTCTCGGGCGCGCGCGCGCGCTTCCCCTCCCCCTGAGTGCGCCGATGCACCTGTCCGACCGCCAATTGTTTGCCGAAGGCGATCGACGTGCCTTTACGAATCGTTGCTGTAATGCGCATAATGGAAATAATAATTTCGTGACTTTGAGACGGACGAGGTTTCGGAAAGGCATTCGTTATTGTCCCGGTGACGGTAACGACGTTTTTTGCGTAAATCAAATTAGTCGCGTGTAAAAAGGGGAGTATTTTACTATTACGCTAGCCGAATTAACTGATGACGTGCTGTTTTTCTAGTAGCGGTGGAGGCGTCGAGTGACAGACCTCGCCGAGAGTACACTTTCATTTCTGCATTTTGAATTCCGTGCAAATTTATTTTCATTTGCGAGTGAACATTTTTTCCCAAAATTTATCCTTTTCGCGGAAGAGTGTCATCAGTAATTTGAATAAAAGCTCGGTTAAAAAGTTATACACTTCTTTAAAACTTGAAAACTCGGGGAAATAAGGTAATTAACTTTTTAAAGACTAATTGAAGTGAATTTTGAAACTTTTTTTCATTAATGACTTTATTTGGACGCAGCTCTTGGTTAATTAATTTTTTGGTTTATTCACTTATTTTCCGTATTAACAATGACTTGAGGTTTTACATATAATACTTGGCCATTTTACAGTAAATGAGGAATATAAATTCATCCCTAATTTGTTTATATTTTCATATAAATTATATTCTCTTGGATATGTGCTAAACGCTTTAAACTTAGATTTTGATTTAATCTAATTTATGCAAATCACGAATTTGCATGCTTTATGGAATTAAGGTGTTATAGAATAATCAACGACATGAAAATTACAACCCATCATTATTTTAATTCTTAAGTAGATTTTTATTGTCCCCACTATATAATTATCGCGATACTTGATAATTCATTACTATACATTTAAGTATAGACTACATTTTATACAGCATAAAAACCCTAGAATAAATAAACACGAGTTTAATTGGCTTTTCCAATAATCGCAGATAACCGCAAACGCGTTTGACTGGAAAGCGTTCAAGCAGTTTATTCAACGTCGCTTATATGTGCACTTGTTCACAAATCAACGGCAGTGACAGTGTAACTTTGCACTCGAGCCGCCGAGTCGAATTTCGCTCGGGTATGCAAATCCGGGGCGCGCCCGCACTCGGGGCCGCGCTACCAAATCTAACCTAAACTAAATGAGAATTCGACTTCGTTCACAAAACTTGGAGCGGCCGCTCTGTAATATTTCGGCGTCAGCCTCGGCGCTAATAGCAGGGAATTAGCGATACAGTCGTCAGCGCACGCGCAAGGACCAATTGAACAAGGCACCGCGAGCCACACGCGGCACCGCCTGTCTGCGCACTCGCTCGATCGGCGCCTTTTCTAGCGCCTATGCCATTAGGCGCCATTAGCTCGTTAGCGGGCGGCTTGGCAGCCCAAGGCGCTTGCCCATCAATTACCGTCTCGGACTGCGCGTCTCCGTTGCGCCATCGACGAACTGAACCTCGCCGCCACGAGATCACTCACTGCACTCGGCCTCCTTTTTTTCCCTTTTCTCAGTGGGCGAGGCCCCTGAAAAATCGGCCCGACCCGGCGATAAGTCCACACCTTTGGCCGGGGGCTAATTCCCGCGCGGCGGGCGCGCCGGGCTAATTCAATTTTCGGGGTACATATAAACGCGGCCGGCGTTGTCGGCGTCGGCCCCGTCGCTTTTTCCCGCATCCCCGCGCGCTCCCTCGGATATGGCGCATATAAATCGCGCCGGCGGCGCGTCGCGCGGCTGCTCGCTCATGACGCTCTTTTTTTTTCCGTTTGCCCCGCTCTTACGTCACATTGTCAGCACGGCGAGCGCGCCATTTTTTTTTTTTTTAATTCCGGCCGCCTTCGAATCGACACAGCCTCCTTTCGAATTATTGTCGTTTTATCGCTCTTCCGCCCGCCAACGGCTGATTCCCAGGCCTTGATTTACCGTTAAAGAGGGCGGGTAAAAAAGGCCGGCTGCTCGCGGGTCTGCGCAACTGCGCCGGGCGATCGATCGAGCCGGCGGGGGGCTTAGGGCGCGGGCCGGAAGCGGCCCCAAAATCCGAGGCGCGCCCCGCCGCCATTATATGAAAAGCGAGCGGCTCTTTTTGCGGCGTTGGCCCACCGCGGCCGAGAGTCCGGGCCGATTGGCCCCCGCGGTCGGACGCGCGGCCTGCGAATCGCCGCAATTGGTTTTCGCGCCGAGCGCCGCCGCCGCGCCATTTCCGGCCGCGAGCCTGGAATTCTTGCCGATCGGCCCGGCGCTCCGATGCGGGTAGCGGCCCCGCGGAAAAGGGAGCTGCACAAAGCGCGGCCCAACGGGAAAAAAGGGGAATCCCCGGGTGGGAGCCCTTTGTTGGCCCGTCGGCCGCATCCCAATCTAATCAGGGGCCCGCCCTGTGCGCCCCTTCCCTTGTGGCCCGAGCTTTGCACTAGTCTTCGCACCGGCGGCATTGAACGCGGTCGCCGTCACCTCGTTATTTTTGATTTGCAGTCGTAATGAGTTTCCTTGGCTTGGCGTACAGACCCGCAGCTAACTGTTGCTCGCTCTCCTTTTAATGTCGCTTATGATGCAATCTGGACAAATCAAACTAGGTCGGAAGGACACCTTGTACATGGATCTTAATGAATTTTTCTACCTTTAGAACATTATACAATCTATTTTTTTTGTATTTAGTTTTTGATGTTTTCCATACTGTTGAGTCAAAAGATTTATTGCATTGAATCACTTACAAAATTTTTCAATATCACTTCATTTAAAAGCATATACGTTTGCATTACATGCGCTTGATTTTTGTTTCGAATATGGGATATGAAAATTTACTTTTCGAAAATGAATTTTTAAATATACGTAAATACTTTGATTTTCAACGTTATTTCAAGCTTTGGAAGCTCATTTGACGTATTATTAATAATAATATTTTCCAAAGCTTATGTATTAGAGTCCTTTAATAATATTTTTTGGAATAAATATATTCATAAACCTAAATTTAAACTTAATCAGCAGAAAAAAAAACTTAAACTTTTAAGGTTTCAACAGTACATTTTTAATTGAATAAATATACAAATAAATAGAAATAACAGTTAAATTATGAAACCATTTGCCTAATGGTTTAAAAAGTAAAAAGTAAGTTAAGTCTTAACTTAAGTTGAAAAACATTAAAAAGATACTCGATAGTCGAATATTTTTGTTTGATGGTTTATAAGTTTCTAGTTTTACAAATATTTGCTGGAAGTGTACTTTCGAAGTTTATAGAGCAGCCTCGCGAATTTCTGGTATACTCGTATTCTCTTCATACATTTGCGTGTTAGGATTGAAATACGAAACTATACAAGAAAGCACCGCTTCCGAAATATTTGAAGCTTTCGTATCTTAGAATTTAATCCATGTATATATAATGAAATAGTCAACAAAGTGTCTCAACGATTAAATCTTTGCGAAATTCTATTTGTTTGCACGTCTTCTCAAAGGATGTGTACACGCAATGGCCGGAGTACGTGAGATAGCTAAAATTTCACTTAAACGCACTGTTCTATCAGTGCCTGATACCGCGAGCTGACATCTTCTCAAGGATCACCTCCCGAATAAATAGCTCGGCAAACGCACTCTAACTATGAGTCTTAAGCTCGACCCGCAGTCCATCAAACCGCTCCCGAACGTAACCTAACCGCAGGCGTCATGTTTTCGCGCAAACTTCCGATCGCCGTGGCGCTCCTCCTCGCCCTTCTGGTAAGTACACACATGCTTAAACTACAACCTCTTAAGCTGTCCTAACGGCAGTGTCCACACGGCGACTGAAACTTTATCCGGCCATTTTCGAGAATAATCGAAGTCCGCCGTCCGTATTCTTCGGCCCTTCAAGCCCTTCTTTTGCTAACGACCTTCCCATCCCGATATTCCCGCCGAGATGTCTGGAAAAATATTTCCCTCGGTCGCGGTGGTGGGCACCTTTGTGCTCCCCTCAGTTGCCGTCGCCCGAACGAACGAGATAAGGCGCCCATGGGGAGCTGGACTGGGCGAAAAACACCCTGTTAACGCGGTCCCCTCGGCTCCTTTCCTCGCGCACCTTTGAGATACCCATCGATTGAGAGATTATAACACTTTTCCAATGACTGAGCTCACGCGCGGGTATTAATGACGTAGTGCAATCGTCTTCGATAAACTGCGTATAACGAGCGATGCTAGTGGTACTTTGTCATTTCTCTAAGTGAGTTCGAACTATCGTTTGGCAGGTAATAGTATTTGCAGTATCTTAAGTAATGCACTTTTAGCGTTGATTGAAGTCGTTTATTTTCCAATGAATATCGTATTTATCAAGTCATAGAAATACCCTGTATTGATCTTAGCGGTTCCTTTTTGCTTATGTTTCTTGTTGATTATTGGAAATAGATTCGTATGCACATTCATACGATTTATTTAAAGGAGAAATAATATAGCAAGCTCTGCAGTTTTATTGAAATAAATCTATTGAAAGGAATCGGATAATATTTTAGTACGAAATGAATTAATATTTTATTATAGACAAAAATATTGACTTAGTTATTAAAAAAGAATCGCTTTTTCAATATATTTGCTCAGGATCTATTTACTACACGCACATTTAATAACTACCAATTTATGTAGTTTCAGTTTGTTTTATAATCCGGTTATTGGTTGCGATAATTTCATTTTATTATCGAGCGAGAAGCGATATTTTTTTTTTGAAAAGATTACATAAACGGTTTCAATCCGACAAATTGCGAGAAATTAGCGACCGTGATGACAAACCATTTCTATCGTGAAATAATGCCAGGACGAGAAAATTGAGCTATTAATAAATCTAGAAAGAGCTGCGGGGCCCTGCCGAGCAGAAAAAAAAAAGATTTCTCCCTCGTTAGCGAGCGCGCATAGAAGAAATTTACGATTATTCGCCCTAAGAGATGGGGCATTTAACGGAGGTAAAGAATGGCGGGCGAACCGGCGAGGTTTAAAAGGTCGTCTACTGGGCGGCCTATTCTGCTGAGGTCCCGCTCGATCCCGCCGATCGGCCGTAAAAAGGCACGACAGCTGCGGCCCGGGTTTACGCGCACGCAACGGAAATCGGATTGGCCGTGGAATGATCCTCGGTGGGAATAAATTCCGCGATAAAGTTACTTGTTGCGCGCGAGCTTGGGGGGGGGGGGGGGGATTTTATTATCCCGCGGGAATTTAATTCGCTCAAGGTTTTCTCACATTTTGTCTGGCGCAGATGATGGTGGAAGGCCTACCGCAGCTGTATGCAGGCTATCACACGGGCAACTACGGCCCTCAGTACGGCCTCTACTACCCGTGGAACAACCTCGTTCATAGCTCTTGGAGCTACCCGACGTACAACACTGGATCCTACTACAATGGATATGCCGCGGGATACGCGCCCTCCTATCAGCATTATTTGGCTAGTCCCACGGCCTACTCAACTTATTAGATGGCTAATATAATTCCAGAACTTCGTCGACAAATAATGGTTTAAAGTGTTTGATTGTTACCGTGCATTAGTTCAATAAATGCTCATCTCATTGCACGCATTACGTCATCGGTGCAGGTTTTGTAATATAGTCAACTGTAAGATGCAGGTGTAATAAAATAAATGATCTTGTTGCTGAAGTAAACAAGCTTTTGATTTTTCTTGAGTTTCAATAAATAAAATCCCATTTTGTAAAATTTAATAATTTCATTTTTATATTCAGTTTAAATGGGCTAGATGGTAAGTTCGTACATGTAGGTATCATGGCAACTACATTTCCGAAACGTAAACAAATACGCTAGGAATTTGGTGAACGCATAATAGTAAAAGGTAATTTCATGAAAAGATGTAAGTTTATATATACCGAGTCGCGCTGAGTACGCAGTCTATGGAAAGTTGAGCATACCAAGAAGAGGGAAGCGTTTTCTGCATTATTTACGGTACAACTCTTAGTATCGCAGTTGTGTTGGACTTGATATGATTACCACATGAGTCGGGATTTCTTCCTATGGCTACATTGAAAAGGGAATGTGTACATTTGAAGCGGTTGATAATAGTACGCTTTCAATTCTTCATTTACTCTTTTTCAGTGCACGTTATATTCAAGTTATTTTGTTGTAATTAAGGTTTATAGTTAAATATTGTTTACCAATATAATTTCGTTCCTTTCGTACTAAAGTTGCGTTTTATCCTAAATATATTTTTGAATCTAAGATAAAGGATAGGTATATCTATACGGTGCAGAGAAAATTCTGTTAGTCAATCCTGTTAGAAACACAACATATTTAGAATAAAGCTGATAAATTATGCTAATTTTATGGACTAATATCAATTAAATGATAAGTAATGTGCATACATAATATTCACGGTGTGAAATCGAATGGCCTATATTACTAAGGGGCTTCTTCGCAATTTATTTTAAACATATTTATGCTATTCACTATTTTCTATTATAAGATACTATCTAACTAAAGCTATGGTACATAATGTACGATGATCGAAATACTCACAATTGTTTTCACAAATTGCGTGATAATTTTTGATAACAAGTACAATAAGTTTCGATTAGATCACTTCGATGTAGGACTGCTTTTAAAGATATTCTGTGTTGCAAATTTTTAAGTTTCGCAAACGACGCTATATCGTACAGCTCTATTATCTATCCGAAATGTAACTGATGACGTGCGCACAAAATATGTTTCTAGTTCAATTCCAATGTTCCGTTTGGATTCAAGCGAATCACTATTAAATGTTTCTTTCAAGATAAAATTTGCACCGTTAGTGGGCGTTATCTCTGTGAATATCTCTAAGCTGTATAAGCAATTACAATTCAAAACGCTCTGTATACAAACAGGTAGATTATCGGTATGTCAAATATAAATACATGCATAAGCATGATGTGATTATTTATTATTTATTGCGTACCGTTGCGTTACATTTAAAACTTTTATTGTATTGTTTTACTAGTTTTATAAATTATCTCACAGTGAACATTCGTACAAATCTCTTGCGTGCTTGTACTTTTTATGTATCTGCCACGCGCCGGCGCATGCGCTGTAATTACTGTCCACTGCTCTTAAAAATGTCAGTAGTTGAACCATTAGTAATCTCAAATCTCGTATCTTTTATCTTATTAACTTTTTGCTAAACAAGCCGCGAAAAGTTTTGATTGTGCGGTCGCTCGCGGCCGCGAGCACTCCATAAACGCGGCCATTACACAACGAGTGGGAGAAACCCTGCGCGTACGTAAAATTGAATTATTCGGCTGGAAAAGCAAAAGGGTACACGAGGCGGCTCTGGAGGATGGAAATTAGGCGGCGTCGTAATTCACCGGGACAGCATTTCGCAAGAGGGACAGGAGCTCCGAGCCTCATTGCCGGAGTCAATCTGTTTTTTACGCACACGTACGAGCGCCCAAGAGTCAGTGTCACGCGCGGAAAAAGCCGAGAGGAAAACCCTAGGCGAAATATTTCTCATTTACGAGCTCTCCCTCCCCGCAATATCGAGCAGCGCGCCGCCGGTCAAACTGGCGTATTAAATTACGCGAGAGTCGAACTGCATAGGCGCGCGCGGCTCGCTCGACAATAAGGCGAGTCCGGCTCGCGCGCCCGGGAGTAAATAAAGGTATGCCGGACTTTACGGGGAGGGACTCGCGGCCTGTTGCCTCATCGGCCTGCGCTGCGGGATGAATCCGAGGCGGGTGAAAAAACTTTATCATTGCGCTTTGCGTGTGCGTATATATACGCGTACACCAAGTTGGCCGGCTCGGGGCCGCATCCCAAGTGGGTGTGTATATATAAGCGCCGCGCGGGAAACTTGGGCCAACTTTCGGCCGCGCCGGCGAATAAATACAGGGGTGGGGGGGGCGCAGGTAAGCCCGGTAAAAGCTGCTCTATTAGACGAGATATTGGCGCGCACGTGCGCCAGATAAAAACAAGCTCTCTACCGGCGAGACAATAAAGCCGCGGGCGCCTCGAAAGTCGATGCAAAACCGCCGCGCGGATCCGGCTTTTATTATTCGACCTATGTCTACCGCGGGAGCAGCCTTTTTTCCGAAGGTACTTGCCGCCCTCTATGCGCTTCCAATATTCTTTACCTCGGCGGTTTTACGAGGCGCGTACGCGGCTCTTTCTCCCCTCGCCAGGAGCTCGTTCATATTTAATTCTACGGGATGTGTCCAAGTAAGGATATACGCGTAGGTACGAGCATGTGCATGCGTGTTTTTAGTCGGGATACACGTCTAGCCGCGAACTATTTATTGTTTCTCACGTAAAGCGTTAAAAAGGCCCCCGTTGGATTAAGCAATTATACGCTTTTCGATTCTTTGTGTATATAATATAATTAGATTCAATTGTAAAAGCTTGCGGAATAGTTTCTTGATCGAAATTATGATCGAATTATCACTCAATGCGTATCGAGCATGTGCGTGCTCTGATTTATGAGATAGGTAGGAGCAGTTGGAAATGTCGACTGCGTCAACCAAGCGCTAAATTACGCCCGAAGACTTCATGATTTTCATATCTGATTCGGCCAATATTTAAAAATCTCATTACATGTAAGATTATCTGCGACTCGTGGAAAGCCGCGGAACTTTCGGCTAATCTCCTTTCACCCGCAATTGGATTAAAAACGTTTCACTTACCGATGTATCAGCACTCCAAAGCGATAAAAAGAACGTAAACAAACTTTAAGCGTGAGAGATACAATCTATATATATATACGTATATGTATATATGGTGCATATTTTTATGACAATCAGCCGACCACAGTAGCCGGTCAGTCCTCCGAGCCACGCGAAAATATGTTAGACATTCCTACAGGAGCGGGCGCGGACGTAGCCAGCAAAGTGTGTCAAAGTAATATAAGGAGGAAGTAAAAGAAGAGCAGGACGTTGTTCAAAAAGTTGCAATATCTTTATTGTTCGTATGGAAAAGTTTGCCGGGCCGTCTCGCCGATGGAGTCCGCGGCGGGTCCTCTACTTCGGACCGGCGTACCAGTAGTTGCTCGCGGGCCAGGCGGGGTTGCCCTTGACGCCCTTGACGTCGCCGCGTATCGGCGACGGCCGTTGAGCCTCGATGCCGATGGGGGCGTGGCCCCTCGGCGGCCCGGAGATGGTGACTACGGGCCGGCCCTGGACCTCGCCCACGTGCACCGGCCCGTACCGCGAGGCTGCCTCGGCGACGGCCCGCGCCGCCGCCGAGGCGCTCCAGCCGGACAGGGCGCCCGGGTGGCAGGGCTTCCTGTAGGGGGCCTCCTTCGGCCGCGGCAGCGGGATAACCTCTGTGTAAGAAGGTGTCGTGTGATTAGAGACGTGTTGTGCCGCGCGGTAATTAGCGCTTACATACGATACGCGGCTTCGATATGTACGCGGATCGTTTTTCATTGCGGGGTTAATTGCCGAATCGAGACGGCCGATCAAAGCCCTGCCGTGGATATATATATGCGTGCAGCCCGCCGGTTAACGAGCACGCCATTAAAGTCAAAATCTATTTATTGCCCGACGGAGAAAGTTTCATTTTCCGGGGACTTAAGTCGAGTAGTCCACTCGGCTGGCCGACCGTTATACATTGCGCTCGGCAGGCAAACGGACAGGGCTTTTCCACTTGTTGGTTCTTTTTTTTTTCTTGTTAAACGCGCGAAACTGATTTGTCTCGAGTTTACTAGCGACGTCATTATTGCAGGAAGCTCCTTTGACCGAAAAGAGTTCTTGTACTCGCAGCGCTATTGACTTCTTATTAATGTTAATTAGTATCTCATCCTTTAATTGCTTTATTCGATTTGTTAAAGAAAATTTATTTTTAAGGAATATTGCTTGCAAAGGAGCTTTTAATCATTGACAAGTGCGTGCAGTGCACGTCCTACGAATCAAGCATGCAGATGTTGTCGAGGTATCGCAAGACGTCACTCGTAATACATTTCAAAGCAATTGTTCAGACAAAACGCGCCACGCATCCGTTCGGAACTCATTGACTCGCCTCGATTGGCCGGTAATTATAGAGCTCGGTTAATGGCACCCGAGCGCGGGCGCAACGCCTCCTTCTTCCGACTGCAATTACCTTTGACGTAGACGGTCCGCGGTGGCTCGTAGTGCTGCGGTATGTAGTTGTCGTAGTGCGTGACGTGGTTGTCCGCGTGGGCGTGCGCCTCGGCGTAGGCGTGAGCGTCCTGCGAGGCGTAGTAGGACCCGTGAGCCTGCGAGCTCCCGAGGATGGTCGCCGGGGCTGCCGAGGGCCCTACGATGGTCGCCGGGGCTGCGGATGGCCCTACGATGGTCGCCGGGGCAGCCGAGGGCCCTACGATGGTCGCCGGGGCAGCCGAGGGCCCGATCACCGTTGCCGCGTGGGCCGAGGGCCCGATGATCCTCACGGCACCCTCGGACGGCCCGATGATGGTGGCGGACCCGGGCGACGGCCCGACGATGATGGCCGGACCCTCGGAGGGCCCGACGATCGTCGCGGCGCCCGCTGACGGCCCGATGATGCTCGCCCCGGGCGCCGAGGGCCCGACGATCCTGACCGCCCCGGCCGCGGGGCCGACTATCGTCGCCGCGCCGGCCGAGGGCCCGATGACCTTGGCGTGACCTTGGGCGGGCCCTACGACCTCGGCCGCCGCGGCGCTGGGCCCGAGGATCTTGACGGAGCCCGCGGACGGGCCGACGACGCTCACCGGGGCTTCCGTCGGCCCCAAGACGCTAGCGTAGCCTTGGTGAGGACCTCGGACGAGGACGGGGGCTTCGGATGGTCCAATTACCGCTGCAAGGGGGACGGTTAGGAACGAGCCTCTCCACCGAGTTCCCCATTAATCGTCACAAGCGCCGCTAAGCTTTTAGTTTAGAGGTAAGCCACAGGGGACGGGAGGGAGTTAGCTTGTTCGGCGGCCTAACACAAAAGCAGGTGCATTATTTACGTAACGGAGATACACGAACAGATAGGAAGCTGCAGCGGCAGGCTGCATTGCGCAAGAGGAAGCACGCGAGTATTATCCGATAGGTGGGCATGCAGGTGTCGAGCGGGAGCGGCGGGGGGAGAAAGCCGAGCGGGGGATACCTTGGCCGGAGTGGACGGCGGCCTGCGCCGCCCCGTAGGCCTCCGCGTGCGTCGGGGGCGCCAGGTAGGGCGCGGCCCCGAACGAGCTGTAGCCTCCGTAGTATGCACCCGTTGCCGCGGACGCCGCCGCGGAGGAGCTCGAGGAGCTCGAGGAGCCGTGGTAGGTCCAGGAGCCGGGGCCGACGTGGGCCCGGGCGGCCACCGCCAGGCTCAGGAGCGCCGCCTGGGTGGGGAAGCAGGCCGGCCGTTACAAGGGGGAATCGGAGGCCGCGCATCTCGTCATCCGGGCGACCTCGGCGTTTACGCGCGGCCGTAAGTGGCCGGGATAAAGGGGGCCGCCGTAAAAGGCCGGTGCGCGCCCGCGTCTCCTTTCGGCTCGCTCTAACAATCCGGCCCCTCCCAGCCGCGCATTTGCATAACGCGGGCGGCGCGCGTGGGCGGCTGCCGCGCGCCTCCCCGACCTGCTTGCGCGGCCGCCCGATATTTGTAAACGCCTCGTTAGCGCCGAGCCGCGGCGCTTTATCGCCGCGGCCGCGGAAGCTCTCTGCTCTTTATCGCCGAGCGCTCGAGCTTTCCGCCCTTTATTGCTCCGGGCGGATCGAGAACGGGCCTATTACCTCCCGAGAGTGATAAGAGCCCGGGCTTCAGTAGACCCTTATGCCTGGCCATCTCTCGAAGAAAATGGATCGGTAATTAATTCCCCCTTACAGGGCCACGTTGTTAAGCCGGTGTAATGCCGTTTATTGATATTTTTCATGCTGGTGCTTTTAGTACTTTTGTTCGGTACGCGCGCGCGCGCGCCTACAATAATTGTTGCATTATTAAAGCGGCGCGCGTGGGCGGCGCCAGACTGTTTATTGGAATTCACATTTACAACGCTTTACTCATTTGCAGAACGCAGAATGCAGAATGCAGACTCAGAAGAAATTTTATCTCGAGGAAAAGTACTAACTAATGCTCCCCGATCAATTTATTTTAATCTAATCAAGTGGTTACAGATCAGTAGTCCTGCGGCACATAATTACCTGCTATATAAAATAACGCGCCTTTATATTAGCATTATACAGATTATTTAATTGATACTGCTTGATTTTAATGAACATAGATAATAATAATAGAGCCCGCCGATTGCTATACATAAATTCTGAGTCTCGAAACAATGTTTTGAGCAATTATTCATATTCACCAGAAGGATTGCGGCATTAATAACGAATTTTTCCCCGGCGCGTAATTGGCTTCCGCGATCACTTGAATTGCAGACCGCACGCGGCGGCGCTATCTATCCGCATCGCGGCCGATACACTTATCTCGCGAGGCCGCGGGCGAGTTGCGCTCCGTACGCGCAATTGCGCAAGGCTTATCACAGGCAACGAAACAATCTGTAAAGCGGCTCGCGCACAGGTCACTTCTCCCTCGTCACAACTGGAAAAACAGAGCCGCTCGAGCTCGGCGAGGTGGTCCAGCCCTTACCAACAGATGCATGACCGCAACGAGTCCGCTGGACCCAAGGTTCCCGGGTTTTGGACTAGTCGATCATCGCTGCCGAGCGATCGCTCGGGGACTGATCCTCCCGCCCGCGGCCAAGACGTCTTTATAGGCCCCATCATCATTGTCGTCGTCTTCATCACCGGCGATGGTCACACCTCGCGCAACGAAGCGCAGGGATGCGCGCGAGGCACGCCCACGCGGCCCCCCGGGGGCTTCCGAGGCGCCGGGTCCCCGCGTCGCCGGCCTTGATATTCCATCCAGCGTAGGCCCACGCTTATGGCCCGATTAGCTGTCTCGATGGGCGTACGCTTGACGGACAGCTTCGCGGAGGCTACGCCCACCCGCGCCATCGGGATTCTACGCCTTAGTTGGCGGCGCCGCGTTTTTAATAACCTCCGAATGATGCTTTTTTTTTCCGACCTCCCGATGCACAGGCAAGGCCCCCCCCTTTATTTTTATTTCGCCGAAAAGCCCGACAGCCGCGGGAAATTCAAATTACGCTCCGGCGGGCTGGCCGCGCACAAAGCCCGGGGGGGCTAAGGGGCTTTATTGATAGACCGGCCCGACGGCCGGAAGAATACGCCCTTCCGCGGGGCACACAATGGGGGGGACCGCCGCGCAGACGGTGCAAAGTCCGTGGCGCCCCGAAAACAAAGGGCTTTGATCGGCAGGTGCGCCGCCCATCAGCCGAGATTCCCCGCGGATCGGGAAAGACCGCGGCCTGATGCATTATTCAGGCCGCCGCGGGTTTTGTTATGAAGGCACTCGGCGCTAATGCCTTCGCCGAGTCCTCCCACCTGACGCAATCGTTGTTTACTGGGACGCAAGGGGGAGAATTGGACGATTGATATTTCGGCCCGGCTGACTACGGGCGCCCCCGCTAACTACGTCACTTAGGCGCGCGCGAGCGTGTATGTACGTGTCGGGTGAACGGGCAGGTCCAGAGGGGCTGAAGCACCGGTCGGCGGGGATGCTGCGCGCGTAAGCGGATCGATCGCAGCTGGGCGGCGGGCTGATGTAACGGCCGCGAGCGCGGGCTGCGCTTTCATTAATCCATTTCTCGCGCCGATTCGAACGCGTGTCCTATAACCGTACTTTCTCTCAAACAAATCACTGTCTAGTGCATTTTGCACCTCATTAAAATTTGCAGGTACATTCTCTACTGCGTGATCTGTGTATGATATACATTCGCGCAGCGGTTTATGCTGTTCAAAATTTATTGCCTTTTGCTTTTTATTCTCTGTTGTGGTTAAAAATAGTTATGTGCCTATGGAATTTACATATTATGTCGATTGCACTAAACTCAATGATAGAAATTTGTATTAAAAAACGATGATACCGTAGAATCTTTATTTACTAATGACAAAATTGCAAACAAATAAAGAAACCGTGCCAAGTATAAATTATCGTTCATTTACAATTGAAATGTTCTGTTTTATAAGGCATACAATGAATACTTGCAACGATTTTCAATGTTAAATATTACCTAAAGTTATGACTCGATTAAAGGTTTCTTTTTGACTTATGCAGGTTACTCATTTGGGTAGCGCGACACAAATTGAGCAAGAGTGACTCACTAATTGGAATCATTTACAAGATCCATATTTATCGATCGAATGAATTTACTCACACGCAGATTGAGATGAAGAAAAGTGCAAATCATTGTCAGGTGTGATGTACAACGTTGCACAATTCAGAATGCGCTTTTCTTATTCATAAACAAGCCATACATTAATTAATTCTGTTCGCCATAAAGTTTATACTTTATATAACATTATTACATCAATGAATTCATTTTGTCTGTTCGTAAATGTAAATGTTGCCTAAATGTCATTTCTGCACTATATCCGCTTAATACAACTGTAAAGTGTAATATTAATTACGGCAATAAATTTCAGTGTACATAGTTTCTGCAGTACACAAGCATCGAAGCCACTTGCAGCTGCATTATTAGCCTCCACCTCCTCACGGCGCTGCTACTTTTCAAGCCAAACTCGTTCCACGCGGATTGAACAAGCTATAAGCTTTTAGGAAAGAAAGCAAATGAATTGTTCGGCGCGCACACACCTTACGAGTCGCTAATACGGAAGGCGATCGGCCAATCAACCGGCTTGCGATTATTATCCCCAGTGGCCCCAACCGCTCGATCCACCTTTCCTGGCCAAAAATTGGCCGCCACAAGGATTATCCCTTGCCGGCGACACAGGGCGTGAGCTCACTCTGCGCGACGGGAAAAACCGCGGCTGATTGGGGGAGGCCCGCCCTATTATCCCGGCAATTACATCGCCGGTGACAAAGTACCGCGGGCCTATCTCCGCGGCGCGATCACCGGACCTAGCGGCCAAGAAAGGCGCAGTTTACGTTTGCCCGCGACACGCGGCCTATAAATAATGGGAAATAAATCGAACAGCGAACGGCACTTTAAGCTCTCGTGGGCCGTTCCTTGCATTATTCCGCCCGCGGCTTGCCTCGGCCCGAGGGCCGTTCCGTTTTTCTTGTCGCGGTCGCGGCCGTCGTAATCATTGTCTGCGGCCTGTCCGTTTGTTCCCGTGCGTATACAGACAATTCCAGCGGGGCGCCAATTAGCATCTGTATATACGTTGGCCGTTCTTTCAGGGGCTGCGGGGGATTTGGCGCGATTACCCGGTGAATACCTGGTTGCGCGTGGCAACGGCCACCGCGTGATTTTTCCTCCATTCCAAGCGGTCTCTTATCGCCGCTGATCGCGCGTTTGCCAATCGATCTCTCGTTGGCGGCGGGATACTCAAATTGGCGTGGCGTTGTCAAGTAGCCATAGAGGAGTAGCTGATCTACGATTTAACGTTGAAAGGCCTAATTTGTTATTTTTCATTCGCGGAGCACATGTATGTCCATAAGGAGTTTGCTTGCACAATGCCAGAGTGACAGTATACTGTATATATATATATGTATGAACCGAGAGAATAATGGATCAGGCGTGTTTCCCAGGTCGCCTTGTACTTTGTCGAGCGGTAGGTGAGAAGCAAGTTGAAATTTCAATTTCTCTGTTTGCTTATCCCTTAGACTTAACATAAATTGATCGATATCGCATTGAATGCAGAGCGCGACTACCGCGACTCTCTCTCTCTCGGCTCGCCCTAGGTGATGGATAGGAGTGGCAAACGGCCTCGCACAATCGGCGAATAAATCACTCGAAGACAGTGGCGATTTCCATTGAAAATGATATGCTATTTATTATACATCATGCTAATAAAAAAAAACGATACATGTGTGTGACGTGGAGGGGGTCCGGTTCACCCGAACCTCCCCGGCCTTACAAATTTTTTTTTTCTTTTTTTTTTTGTCCATTTTACAATGCGGGTCTGTACAAAAAAAAGGTGTGATAATAATACAAAGTGTCGTGTGTGGGCTGGTGGCAGAAGGTCCGGCGAAGACAACCAAGCAGCTGTTACGCGGCTGAGCTTCGTCGACGGGAGGTACTATAGCGGTCGTGAGTGGTGGAGATCTTGGGCGACGGCTCCCGGGGTGGCCCAGGGGCTCCTCCTCTGGATCCCTCGGCTGGCTGGGATCTCCGGCCCGGGAGCTCGGCTCCGGGGTCGCCCTGGTGGCGACGGGACCCCGGCTCTGTCTCTCTTGCTCTGTCTGCGGCCTCGGGACGACTGGACTACTTAGTACCAGGGTCCGTGGGCTCCGCCGGCCTTGATGTAGCCGGAGGGTCCGGCGATGAAGGCGCCTGGGGCGATCGGCCCGGCGAGGTGGGCGGGTCCGGCGATCGGTCCGGCGAGGACGGAGCCGTGG
Source organism: Sycophaga agraensis (assembly GCA_018906755.1). NCBI lineage: Eukaryota > Metazoa > Arthropoda > Insecta > Hymenoptera > Pteromalidae > Sycophaga > Sycophaga agraensis. Next base: position 4,053,708 of record JACCIE010000003.1, read on the forward strand.
GCACCTGGAAGGAGCGGGGGTGTGAGTCCCGGGTGGGGTTGGCGCTTCAAGCAGGAGACTTACCGTAGCCGAAGGGACCGGCGGGGTAGCCGGCGTAGGGACCGGCGTAGGGGCCGGCGTAGGGGCCGGGGTAGGGGCCGGCGGGTCCGCCGACGAAGGCTGGTCCAGCGACGCTGGGGGAGACGACGGCGGGGCCGGTGACGGCGCCGCTCACGTGGGTGCCGAGGTCCACGGCTCCGGAGAGGCTGGAGGGTCCGACGACCGGGCCGGCGAGGGCCGAGGGTCCGTTGGCCGGGCCGACGAGGCTGTTGGGTCCGGTGTGCGGGCCGGCGAGGGCCGCGCCGTACCCGTAGCCTCCGGGAGCCGCGGAGGAGCTGGCGGCCAGGGCCGCGAGGACGAGAGTTGCTACGAAGGCCTTCATCTTGGAGAGTTGGGTTGTCGGGCTGTGTGCGGCTGCTGTGCGGACTCTGGGGCTGCGGCTGCTTTGATGATTGGACCAGCGGCCGCGGGGGCTTATATACGCCTCGGGCCCTGCGTGCGGTGCAACCCCTCGGCCGGCCGGGCGCGCCCACCTCGAGCGCCGTTCCCCTACCTCGCGGCCCGGCCGATTAGCGGCTGCCCCCGCCAGGTGCGCGCCCAGCCCTCGCGTAAGCTCCTTTTTCTCGCCGGTGGCGGCCGACTGCCCGATCGCCCCGTGATCGCCGCGTGCAGCCTCTAATGCTAATTCCACGTTTGCCCAATGCAGGAACTCGGGCTCGCGACTCCCGCCTAGCCTCGCGCCTTTTCCAAAGCCTCTGTGCTCGCCGACCAATCAAGCAAATCTCCCGCTTTAAATCTTTTTTGACATTTCAAGACTCGGTGCTGCGGATCGCCTTTCAAAATCATTAACTATTCCATATCATCGGATTAACCTTTAACACAATTCTACTACAAGCGCGCCAACACCAGGCTGCGATTTTTCCTACAGTCTCCCTACGTATTACTAAATGGCTAATAATGCCTTATATTTAATGTACCTTTTTATCGTAGTCTATGTTGTACGATATTTTATGATACTATAAGAAAACATATTATCAGATATACCTGTAAATGAGTAATTGAAAGTGCGCAGGCATACGTCATACAAAGAAATACAATCGTTTGCTTTATAAGGATATTTTCTAAAATCATTTAGAAAAATTATTGCTAATTAAGATGTATCGTAACCAAAAGTACAATAGATCCACAGATATGTCGTAGTCGTCTGTAATCTGCAATGTGATGCATTTACACCAAAGCTCGCACTCATTACGCGTGCAGAGATGCTCGGTTATTTTGCTATTTAATTGGGGCTCATACGTTTTTGTCAATTACTTTTATTCGTGGATTTTCGTTTGCTTTGACTTTTTGTACGGGAACGACCGATTGACAGCATTATTAGCGGGAGAAAAGTACGGCACGTGCTCGGCTTTTATCGATTCATCGGGCTCGATCGATAAGACGGTCTCTTTTATTTTTTCCCAATCGCCACCTCATCGGCGAGATGAGGCTTCCGCCAGGCACATCCCCTGCGGGCACAGCCGGCCAACCGCGCGTCTACGTATCCCACCGCGAGCTTGCGCAAGAGAAAGCAGCCCGCGCGGCTAAGTTCGGTCCAAGGTAGTCCGTTCTCGCGCGCCGGTTGTTGCGCTGACAGGAATGCACCGCGCCCAGCTTATCTTGGGCAGGCGCGCGCAGCCGCTGGCCGTCCTGTCCTCCTCGAGAGGTCGGGGCATCCGGCTCGTGCGCATCGGCTCCCGGGGTCAAGCCGGCGACCTTGGGGTCGCTTGGCCTCCGGTGCTTCCCCCGGCCCACGCGCCTCGGGCGGCCCATTGTGCGCCCGAGCCGCATACCGCCGCCACGGATCACTGGGTCGCCCCCCTCTGGGGAGGGGGGAGATAAGGGGGCGGGTCTTTTTTTCGCCCGGCAGTCGACCAGTTCGCCTCTGTCGCCCGGGCATTCCGTCTTGATTTGTCCGCGTTTGATACAATAAAGCACCGAGCTTGTAAGGCCGTTGCGTCACGTAGGCGCGCTCCTGCCCCGATAACTGTTTTCGGCCCGCGCGCGCCGTTATGACCGAGCGATAGGCCGCGCCGAGAATAGAAGCGGAGGCGGCCGCGACACTTTCTGCGATTCGAACAAAGATCCGTTCCGCCTGCACGAGCTCTCTCGCAGGAGGAAGGAAAAAAAAAAGGGGACCGACACGGGGGGCGCGGCTGGCCGTGCCCGGCGGCTTTCTACTTGGCGCGCCCGGCGACCGGCCGACCGCCCGGGGATTCCTTCTTTGGCTCGCGCCACGCCGTTTTTCGACTGTGGGATCGCTCGCCGCTGGGCACATTAACGCCGGCTCTACGTATCGCTAGGCGACCCGTGCGTTGTGTCTGTGGAATGCGCGTTACAAAGGCGCCGCCGGATCATAAATGCGCTTTGTGCACCTCCGCAATCGGCGCGTCGTGCGCTTGTTAGCAACACGTTCCGCGTGAGATTTCACGCTGAATTGCCACGGCGCGGGCGACAATTGACATTGTCGCCGACCGATACATCATCCCGCCTTCCTCGCAACCGCGAATTATACGTGATTTTTTCTTTACCGTTAGACGCCTGCGAGATGCAGTTGGCGAATTTCGTCATTTCGACCCGGTCGAGGCAATTTGTACGCGACCGTGTATGTACTCTGGCAGGGCAACACATTGAAAGATAAACAAAAGCCCAGGCTAATGCGTATCCCATATCCCAACCTCAATGAGACATTATCGCGAGGGATTGTTAATCTTTTTTTTTCATTGCTCCGAGTTTCATAGCGCGAACAAGTGACATAAGCCTTGATCCTATGTCTTTTCCTTTACCAACGCCATGCACTAATACCCTTTCAGTATGCAGCATGCATTGCAAGTACCTGCAAGTCAGCATATACGATCCACCTTACCTATCGGACATTTTCATAGGTTTAATTGACATTATATTGTTCCTTCTCGTAATGCAATTTTCAAAAGAGACCCACCCGTGCCAGTATCTCTGTAATACTTTCATGTCGCTCGCCGATCGCACCCTAATGCTGAACTCTGCATTCTGAAGAAAAATCAGATAATCGCGGGCAGGGCTCGGATTAAATTGACGTACGAGCGAGCGCGGGGATGAATCTCCACCAGGATTCATAGGCTGGACCAGTTACATTGGTCCTGCGCTCCCCCGTCTTGCCCGGCAGCGATCCATCGCCGGATAGGCGAGCGACGCGTCCAGGAATTATGACGCGCCACAGCGACTCGTAGCAATTTCGCCGGGAACTGCCGATCCCCGGAATTGAATTCGTGTAATTAAGGCGGATCCTCGCGGGACGGGCGCATCCAATCCAGTCTAAAAAGTGCCGGGCGTGCGAGAGCCGCAGTTACTGAGGAGCAAACTACTCCTAGTGGGATTACAATCACGAAGCAGGCGGTAAGCTGGTATCGAAGGGGTCGGATTAATTGTACGATTAAAGCAGCGATACAATGTAAATTCGCGGATTTATTGCTATTGTGTCCGCTCGCGTTTCTACACGGGGTGATTGTTAGCGAGGGCAAACGTAAGCGATCTATCCCATCTAAGCGTATTCTTGTGTTTCATTTTTAAGGGGTCATCGATACGGACAAGACAATAGAATTAACGATAAGTAGATTTCGGTTTCGCAAACGTAGATTCTACTTGTTTCGTTAATGGGGTTTGGGTAGACATTTCGTATGCTAACCAAGTCGCTATGTACTTATTACGCACAATATAAAGAGGTTAAATTACTGCTAATTTTGCACTCGGTGCTTGTAACAACAGTACGGGTAATCCTCGTGTCCGATCTCTTGTACAATGTTTACACCGCAAGAAACAGCGATTTAATTCGGGTGTAACGACGGCTTTAACCAGCCGGACATTAATCGCGCGTGACAAACGTCAAAATTTTTCGGAGGCGAACGGACCGCGCGGAATTTGTTTACGCCCGGCTATATATACCGCACTCGGATATCTGCTGATCTCGCGTATAAGCGGGCGCTCCAAAGTGCATTATAAGAAAAATGCGGCTGGCGGCCGCGCGGCCATTATAATCCCGCATTCGCACATGACGCACCGCAGCCACTGAATTTCGTCATGCGTTATCGGCAACTTTGCATGCGCGGGCCGATTACATGCGACAAAAATCCCATTGGCGCGGTTACGTGCGACACGACGGCGCAACAATTATATGCCGATTGTCGCGCGCTTTTGCGAAATTCCTCATTTTTTCCCTGGGACGGCCCGCCCGCTCTTTCCGCAGCTGGCGGCGCTCGGTCCGATAGGCGCGCGCACAATGGAACTTTCGAGCGCGCGCGGGTAGCTTTGGGCGCGCGAGCTTTTTTCCAGACACGGGCCAGTGGCCGGGCAGGGACTCGCCCCGCCCTACAACCATGGGAGCTCGCCTCGCCCGAGCCCACGTGACGCCGTAGCCTGACTATAAAAGCTACCCTTGCACGGGAGCGCGCGACAATTGATCCGTATGATTGCGGGCCGCCCGGCCGAGTCGACGATCACACCTAGGTACGATTTTCGTTTCGATCAATCCTCGTCTCGCGACTCCATTTTTCCATTTTTGTCTTTTTTTCGTTTCTATTCACGGTACAATATTTTTCTTCTTCTCGGACTCGTTATTTAGACCAATTGCTTTAAGCACTTTTTATTGTAGTTTATGGGTGCGCACTAACAAAAAAATCGCAAACAAATTAGTTGACTGGCCATTGAATAATAACCGCGCGAAAGATTTATACTTAAACTCGGGTTTAAGTAAGTCCAGACAAAGGAGTGTAAGTTAGAGCTGCCTTTCACGTGGAATGTAGTTTTGATATATAGTAGCCATGCCCTGTTAAAGCGTAAAAACATAAATTGAACAAAGTGACCGACCTTTTTAATTTGTTGGGAAGTTTAGATTAGCGTTTGTTAATTCCTTATTATTCAACAATTCACTTGTATCTATATATTGAATCAGTAGAAAAACTGTATGGTTTAGTCAGGCGAATTATGTATGCTATCATTAACAGCATGTCTTTTTAAATTATTTCTATTCATATTTCTGAACTTTCCGATGAAATTAATGGGTCATATTTTTGTCATTTATGTTTTCATTTTTTCAGATTGGCAAGACAGATTAGAAGACTTAACCTCTAATCGGCAAGTACTAGATTTAAATTATATAATTTAAATGTTATTAAGAGCGTAGTTTTTAGGGATTATTTAAATAACCGTTTGAATTGTGGTAAATTTAGCACTTAAATGATTTATAGTTTAAAATTTAATTACATTGTAAATATAAATGAATGATTTTAAACCATTTCTAAAATACTATTAGGTATAATTTACTAAAATTTACTAAAAATCCAATACAATAAAATTAAAAAATCTTATTAAATGATAGCTCATGATCAGTAATTTTATAAACTGCTGCTTCTTTGTTACCAAAGTCTAATATTATAGACAATCTGAACAGGTCGATATATTGCAAAATAAATGGGGGAGTTAACTCAAGTCTGGTAATAGCAATACGCCGTTACTTAAATTTTATATTCTATTACATCGTAAACATTTTTTTCAATTATTTTGTATAATATCGTACTATAATATTCAAGTAATGTCGTGAAACTGACAGCTTCTGTTAAATATAGTAAACATTTTGTTATTAATTTTATATATACTTTATCAAGATAGTTTGTTACAGATCGGAATTCAATTCATAATTCTTGTAGTAATAAAAAAGAAATAATATTACGTTTTTAAATGGATTTAATCAGGAATTTTAGATGGGTCAGAATGGGGATATAAATAAATAAAAAATAATTTTTAAGTATTTGTATACGATTGAATAATTTTTAGCTATTAAATATTTAGAAAAATTGATATATTTATTATTCAGAAAATAAATTTATTTGATCAATAATTTGCATATTGACCTTTCATTGTGAATAAATAGAGTCGATTTACGCAGTTCATTTTGTAATTAATTAACAAAGTAGATATATACAATTGCTATAAATCAAGTCAAAAGACTAAGTATCTTACATTCATTTCTTTGTATTATATACTACAGCATCATATATTTCATATTATTTTGAAAATCAAAGAATATGTAAATAATTACAATTTAAGGTGTTATTATAAGATACAGAAGACTAACATATGTAAAAGGTATTAAAATAATATCTTATTATATTATAAACAACAGCTGTATTTTTAACAAAGTTACGATCTTATTAATCTTAATTTTAATAATGCAATTCAAATATAATAAAAATTTAAATGCTAAAAAACATGCTTCTCGTAGCAACATTTGGATTCGTATTTATCATATTACTTTGGCATTGTTCAATCCTATAGGTTGCGTTTAATCTACATTAAAAACATATAAAACATACGTTTCGGAATTTTCTCATAAACCTTTTTAAATTTAACCATATTTGTACATATACATATATTTTAACATGCACCACAGATATTTTAATTAAAACGATAACCTTAAGCAATAGGGAATACGGGGAATCTTTTCCATTGTTGGAGCTTTCGAGTCGAATGAGCTTTTTTGCACTTGAAGTGGAAAAATTTCCTTGCGGTTTGCATCAAATTCATTATTCAGATGGTTATCTTGATATAGCGTTAAGAAAGAGCGAACTGGTTGAATCATATAGGAATATTGATTGTAATTGGCAAGAAGTTATAAGCGATCTGGAAAGTACTTTAATGGAATGATCTCATCATTGTCTTGCTCTTGTTACAAAGTGACCTATATAGTTGCAACAATAAAAAATGATACACTTCAGAAAAGGATATTGCTGAATAATCAATAGAGTTGAAATTTAAAATTTGTTTCGAGGGTACTAGGTACTCTTCTCACGGCGAGAGAATCGCCAAAAATGACGGGCCACTTCTCCCTTGGGAAAGAAAAATCCATCGCTTCACTGGGCCCGGGCAACGTCTAATTGCCAAGCGGGAAGGGAAGGCAGGGCTCGGGCGAGTCGATCGAGGCGGAATCACTGTCGACTCGCGCACGAGGCTTATCACCTGCAGCGAGCGAAATTCTTTGTCCGGGGCGCGGGTCGGCGGGAAACGGCGGGATCGTTGCAAAAGCTTATCTGATATTAAAGAGAAAGTTTTGCATTACAAAGTCGCCCAGGAACGGCAATGGCGCGCGGGCGCCTTGCTCGGGCAGGCTGCCTCCGCGGCACTCCAACGCGATCGGTGGAAAAGAATAGTCCGGGGAGCTACGGCCACGTATATATATATACACGTATGTGCGCCTCTTGCGAAATCGGCCGTGTTATATAGGCGCGCTCGCGAGCTACAGCGCGCGCACTCGGCAATCCAGGGCAGAGGGATAGCCGCGATTCGACGCACGTTTCTTTTTTTTTTTATTTTTTTTTCTAATCCGTGCGTGTGTGTGCACGTACACACGTAAACACGTATCGCCACATAAATTATACCCCCGGCAAAAAGAGCGGGGCGGCGCTCCAGGCGGATGGAATTCGCGCGGCGCACATATACGCCCGTTATATATAGCCCCGGTGACCTTGGCGCTGCATCGGTAACAAACAAAAAAAAATCGGCCTCGCGCCGCGAGGGATCGGCGGAATGCGCGGCGGTGACCCGCGGCGGCCGACCCGGAGACAGGTGGCCGCCGGCTGATTAACGGGGGGGCCCGCGCGAGAAGCGCCGCTCATGCGTGTCCGCGGACAATTGGCAGGTGCGCGACTTTCGAGCGGATCGCGCGGGAGGCGCCCTGCGCTCCGAGGCGCATTGTTCGGGGTTAACGGGGCCCGCCTGGCCGGCCGCCACCTTGCGCTGCGATTATTTCAAGTGAATTGTAGTAATGCGCCGCCGCGCCCGGTTCGGTTCTTTGTCCGTCGAGGGAGCCGTCTTAATTCCAAGCGTTGCCGATACCGCGGCAAACTTTGTTACGCTTATCGAGCCGGTCGAGCTCTCTTTTCCAATGTGGGTATATCGGGTGTCATAATCGCAGGCAATTAAGCGCACGTAGCTCCTTGTATCGCCAGCCATATCTGGTTATTCTTTTCCCCGTTAATTATTCCGCGCGGATTGAGAGGAAAATAATTACACTCCGGTTATTCGGTCGGCTGATCGATGAAGCCCATTAATTACGATTGGCGAGCGCAGGTGCCACTGCCGGGGTGACACGCGCCCTCTTTTTTTTATCCTCTCCAATTTCCCGAGGCACTAATTTTCTTATTCAAACAAAAACCAGTCCGATCGCCCGATCGATCCGAATCCCCTTCTTTACATCGAGTGCCGCGCGCGCAATTACATAAAATTGACAGCTTGGCCGGTGTATGGCAATTACGAAATTCCGATCAACAAAGCGCGCGCCTGCGTGTTTCGCATCGGCTTTGCGCAAAAGGGACGGGCCCTTATACAACAACAACAACAACCGATCCCACCCGGCGGTTTCCTCCGGCGACAGCGGCAGCGGCGATCGGCCAACGGCGCGGAACCGACCAAGAGCGTCCGGCGAGAAAAAGCGGCCGCGGGGATATAAACAAGGAGCGTCCCGGGTTCAGCGCGCTCTCACAATGCTGGAAGGCGCGGTGGCGAAACGCCGCGGGGGTTACGCAGTCGCGGGTATAGCGACACGAGCCCGGGGGCCGACTGCGCGCCTACATGTGTATCGAATTATCGAGCGGTGTTCCCATCGGCTCCGCGTGGGAAAGGGCGCCGGGTCGTCTGCCAGGCGCGGGCGCACGATCGCGGGGGGATCCGCCGCTCGATTGTTCGCCGCGCCCCGGCCCCCGGGCAAATTGTCATAATGAAACGCGCCCGGGGGTTAAATTAAGAGGCGCTCGCGGGCTCGCGTGAGCCGCGCGCCCCTGGTTATTAAACGCTGCCTTACGCCGTTTCTGCGGTTTCGCGTGGCTCGCCGTAATCAATGGGCGGCCTCCTCATGCCTTCCTCGGGTACCGTCCCTTACGGGTCTATCTGGGCATTGAAAGAGATGTTTCATTCGCGCTCTTCGAGGATATAATACGGGAATTTCATAATTTCACCAATAGATTGGTGTGTTATTTAACCTCGGCTACAGAGTTTCCAAGGAAATTTCTAATTGCGATTTAGCTGAATTTTGCGTTGTTAGGAATACACTTGATGATTGTAAATGATTGTAGAAAATTGACTTATGTAATTACATATAATTCAATAATGTGTATCTGCTACTGTCAGTTATTATTTATCAAAGATAATTATCAGTTAATTTATTGGGTTCACTTCCATTGTTGAGAATGAAAAATTGACAAGAAAATGATATAATTACACGATATCCGTTAGGGTCCCATTCTTTTACACGCCGTTTATCGAATTACTCGTTTTTTCTTCGATCCCATTAATATTTAACTAGATAGAATCTGGCTGATTTATCTCAAAGTTGCATGCAGAAATCAATTGTTTTGAGACGTAAAGAAAGACTTAGTCGAAAGAGGCTTATCGGACAATGAATGGCCCGAATAAAACACTTAAACTCACAGCGCTCGCATCTAAATAACGAAGCGCATTATTCACCAAGCATTCTCCAGTATACGGCGGAGATCCTTCGGATAAAGTACTTTGGACGCATGTGGAAATAAATGGGAAGGGGGCGTGTGGCCACGTCAGCGGGCAGGCAAATCAAAAAGGCAGACATGTACGATAACGTGCGTTTATTGAGCTTGCATCAGGTTGTATGTACAAAGACCGCCAAATCTCATCGAGTCGCAACGAAGTCGGAGCGCGCGCTCGCGCGCCCCTCAATGGCATGGGACCTCCGGCCGCGGGCGGCCGAGCTGCACATTTCCGAAGTACAAAAGTAGAAAAGTTGACGGGGGCCCCCCCCGGGCCCCCGGAGTTCCGCCCGGCCCCGTCTACCAGTGGCCGTGGGCGGGTCCGGTGACGACGGCGGCTCCGTGGCCGGCCCCGTGCGTCGAGATCTTGCCCGAGGGTCCGGCGATGATGGCCGAGCCGGCGCTGGGCCCGGACACGGCCGCGGCTCCCGCGTGCGGTCCGGAGATGGAGACTGGGCCGGAGTGCGGTCCAGAGAGGGCGGCCGGGCCGGCGTGGGGGCCGGCGAGGGCAGCCCCGTGGCCGTAGGGACCGGCGAGGACGGCGCCGTGGTGGGCCGGTCCAGCGAAGACGGCTCCGTGGTGGGCGGGCCCGGCGTAGATGGCGCCGTGGTGGGCGGGGGCCCCGTGGTAGGCGGGGGCCAAGTGTCCGTAGGCCGGTCCGGTCCACGCGGCGTAAGCCGGCGCGGCGTATCCGCCGTAGCCTGAAAATCCAGGGAGCGGAGGGGTTGCACTCGTGGCCGGTGAGGCTGTGTGTCGGCCGTCTCTCGCGGCAGCTCGCCCGATGATTAATGGGCCCGATATCGGCCTCGCGCTCCGCGCCTGTCCTTTTCGTCCCCGCGCCCCTTAATTACTCGGCGGATTCCGCAAATTTGCGAGGAATGCCATCGCGCCGAGGTTATTATTCGAGGCGCGCGGCAATCGCGCAACTGATTGGTCCAGTGTATGCTAATGGTACATTGTAGCAAAAGTTTCCCGCGCGAGAGCGCTCTATGATTACGTCCGTGTCTGAGCGTTTACTTATGTATCGTTGTATCGGGAAAACAACGCGAGCGGCCTTTAGCCGCGCCACTGATAGATTCCTTATCTCTATCCTTCGACCATAATCACTGCATAAGTGTCTCGCGATTTCGTAATGCATTCCGCCGATTCGACTCGGAAAGTTATTTATTCTCACGTTATTGATAAAGCCCACGCATGGCTGCGCGAATTATGATTGAAAAAGCGCTCAAATATTTAACTGCGATACTTTTGTGCTTTTTAGTAACTGCGAGATAAATTATACTGTTTAATGAGGCATTATGTGCCTTTTAACCAATATTGAAACTACCGGTTTTCCCGCACAAAACATTGTATTTTGTTACGGCTATTTAGCATAATATATTTCGAGCTTTAAATTATTCCCAGCTACTGCCATATCTCATTTGCTCGGAAGAAATTTAATCGAAATTGATAGACACGAGGATATTTACGCTCACGCGTTTTGACTCGCGTCTTACCGATCTCGGCTTGTTCTACTGCGCGCTACACGTCTATATCATTTTTCCCGTATTCCATCGAGCTCTAAGCTTTGGATACTCATACACTTGCTTGTACCAATCAAATTCATTATCGATTTACGGCCGATCTACAAGTGTAATAACGATTCGATAACCTTGTTCCCTACTATCTACAACCGTGATACGGTCCATTAGAGTGTCGTGGCCCTTACCATAATGATCATCGCCGTCGTAGGGTCCACCGTAATGCTCGACGTGGGCAGGTCCAGCGACGGAGGCGGTGACGACGGCCGGGCCGGCGACGGCGCCGCTCACGTGCGCTCCGTGGTCAACGGAGCCGGAGAGGCTGGAGGGTCCGACGACCGGGCCGGCGAGGGCCGAGGGTCCGTTGGCCGGGCCGACGAGGCTGTTGGGTCCGGTGTGCGGGCCGGCGAGGGCCGCGCCGTGTCCGTAGGCGGCGTGTCCTGGGGCGCCGTAGCCGTGGGCGTAGACGGGCGCGTGGCCGTAGGCCGGGCCGTGAGCGTAAGCCGGCCACGCGGCCCCGCGCCTCACGCGCAGGCTCTCGCCGCTGACGGCGGCCACGACGACGGCAAGACAGATGATCTGCGGGCGTTGTGGATTATTCACGGGGGTGTAGCGGTCGAAGCGTCGGCGGATTAAAGTGGATTGGAAGTTAGGTTAGAAGGGCGGTAATTGAGACCGAGTCGGGGTTACGCGTCAGATTCGAAATGCAAAGACCAAAATGCCTCGTGCGCTTAATCATTCGTTGGAGTGACAAAAGGTCGAATCCAATCGATTCGAACGGAGTCCGAAGTTTAAGCCGAATGCAATGACGTTAGGATCGAGTGCGTGATACGAGCGAAGCACTTGGGAGTGATTTGGCGATCGAGTCACTCACTGTCGACACTACAATCGGTCAAAAAGTCACTAGTTCAAGCACTGGAGCGGATAGGTTGGAGGAGCACCTGCTCGCGCCGAGCCACTTGCGCAGCCTCAGCGGATACTTACGAGACCCTTCATGTTGTCGGCCTAAGTGTCGATGGGTGAGTGGAGTGCTCGGCTCGGATGCCCCTCGGCCTTATATATGCCCAGAGGCCTCAGCGGCAGCGCGCCCCCGCGGCCCGGCCCAATCCCTTGGCGCGCCGCGCGGGAAAATAGGGGGAGAGACCCATTGTGCAAGGCTCGCGCGCGCGATCGGACACACCCATGCGCCGCGGCGGCGGCGGCTGCGGCGGCCTTCGGCCCGGGCGCTTTTCCTGCATCTGCAACCTCACCCCCCTCACGGGCTTATCGCCGCGGGAGCCTCTCTCTCCCCCTTTGTCCGGCGCGGGGACACGCCCGGCTCCCCCCCGTTTCTTTTCCGGCCGGGCCCCGGCGTATATAAGCCGAGCCCCCCGGGGCCGCGACCTCGCATTTCCCGCGGGGCCGCGCCGGGGACACTTGTCGCGAAGGCCGGCCCCGCCCGCGACACCCCGCGCCCTATTTTCCTCGCCGTGTCCCGCGCAACCCCTGCAGCGACGCCGCCGGTGAGTCAACATCTTTCTTTACCTACAACTGTCGGCGGCGCATTCCTCGCGGATCACCTTGCCGATAAGCGAGTCCCCCGACGTCTACCGATCCCGTCGCTCGTGTCCTTTTTTTTTCTTCTCCCTCGCTTTGTCCCTCGGCCCGCGGGCCTGCGCCGGTAAATCTCGGAAGGCCGACGCGTAATTGTTATAATCGGTGCGCGCGGCCCACGAAAATCTATCCCGGCTCGCGAAACTTTGTTGCGAGACCCGGCGCATAAATCTCCCCGCGCCTGCATCGCTCTGCTAAGTGAGCGGATAAATCGGCGAGATTAGCCTTGCGAAATCGGCGCACGAGTCGGCTCGCCTCCCGATTATGACCGCGAGAAGAGGGCACCTGCAGTGTCGGGCTAATGGGAGGCGCGCCGACCGCAGGACCGATCGCTCCCGACGTTTACGGTCATTGTCTGCGGGCTCACCTTCGCCGGCCCCGCCGCCGCCGGGTAATTGGAGCCTTCGCGCATTGCCAATCGGTAGTCCTCGCTGGCCCACCATCCCGTCCCGCCGCGCTGCGGAGCCAAGCGTAAAACGCCGTAATTAAATAATCGCGGCTGTTTGGGGAGAAAGATGTATATTGTACCGGCCGGGATAAACCTGCTGGATTAGTACTCCAAACGAGGATCGATCCGACAGCCATCCTTTGTGATATATATCGAAAGTCGTTATCCCAGCCGAATTGTAATTGGCCTGTTAATATATAACTCCGATAATTCCTTGTCATTTCACGTATTGCTGCAACGCGCAAAAGGGTTAAATGTTAATGATTGTTTGGTAATTATATAGGAAAAGCCTATGGGATATCTATGTCATTGTGTTGGATATTAACGATTTCCGTTTAATACGCAACTTAAATTGTTTATTAGTTCATTTCCTGCATTATTAGTAGACCTTTCAAACAATAGTCCATGTTAGTTATTGTATTCTTTCAAGATCTGTTATTTTTCAAGTAGAATTTATACTTTTTTTGATTATAAATTGCAAGTTTCAACGCTCAACTATTATTGGGAGCAGTTTGTCGATTTTTTATTTATGTTTGTATGAAGCTTTTCCCGTTTCTTTTTGTATGTCGTATTCAAATGCCCCAAAAACAAGATATTCTGCAATTGCTTGTTACCAGTGTTTTACTACCATTAGCATACCGCTATTGTCAATTTAAAACCGTACTCAAATGCGGTTACCATGTTGATCACCTACGTGAAACCATTCATTATGGATGTGAAGGAGAGTCAAGGGCGTCAAAGGACAGCCTGCGGTAATGTGGCCTCTACGAATCTTTTTTATCTCAAGATATACCTTTTACTGCGAGAGTTTCTTCACGAGAGTAAGAGCGAATAATGACGTGCGATATATTTCTATAGTGTGACGTACCTATATGCAAAATGGCATAATCCTATGTTATAAACAACTTTTTAAATAATAATAGCTACAACGTTTTCTTCTTGCTGAATCATAAATTAAATACTTATTACTGTTTTATTAATAACGATTAAGCATTTTCCAAAGCGTAAGCCTCAACCATCATTTAGCATTTGTTTGTCACGCTATACATTGCGTATCTTATATATTTGATTATTTAATGCAAAATATCCACATACTCATATGCAACGATGCATAGTATTAATACTAAGTTAAAGATTACATATTTTTCTGTATTGTCAAGGAATAAATATTAAATATGTTTTTGTAGCAACATGTGTTACGGATCAACTGTGATACGTTATAAAATAATTACATACAATGTAACATTTCAGTTGATTCTTCAGCTTTAGGAGCGCAATAATATTTTGTAAACATTATGAATATGTAATAAACAAATAAAATAAAAATTAGTAAGAAATTTAGGAACATTAAATTATGTACAATTTCATCCTCAACAAATAATTAAAATACTATCAAATAATTATACATTTAAAACTTTATGTTCTGCTTTGCATAAAAGTTTTTAAAACAGCTTGTCTTCATTATTATAAGAATATAATAGAATTATATATTTTCTTAATTTACTTACGTAAAAATACGTATTTATAATTAATTTGGTAATTATTTTATATCTGCTGCATTTATTCGTGCTTATATTATTATTATTCTACACATATAAAACTAATGATCTATAAAATAAGTTAATTATACATATAATGTTGTCTAATAATTTTTATTATTCTTGTAAATATATAAATATAAATCTACAAAAAATTATAAAATTATAATGCAGAGTTTACTAGAAATAAAAACTCTACATTCGTTCATAAAAATGACTTTATGAAACATAAATTAAAAAAATATATGTAATACACTACTTAAATTATGAGTTTGATAAGTTTTTAACATCAAACGATTTTCAGTTAAAATATTTGTTAAATTTTGTTCTAATCAATAAATTAGTTAGTTTTAATAACCATTTAAATTGTATCAATAACTAAATTACTTATTCTATTTATAGTTTAAGAACTTTTGGAAGCAGTTATTTAAATTACAAGGATCTATAGAACTTTCTAATATGAAATTTTAAACATAATTTACGTGTAGTAAAAGTATTTTTGGATTACATATTTTATTATTTATTTCATTGATTTAAGTGTACTTGATTGATATTAATATTTGAAATAGAATGAAACTACTTCCGATAAAGCATCAATTATAAGTAAGAACTAGTACAATACGTTCTGATTAGTTGGAAAATTTAGGAAAAGCAATCGCGAAATGTGAATAGAACGGCATTAACGCAAATGATAAGTGCTAAATTGTTTTGTATAATTATCAGCGAGACATTAAAAGGACCAACTAAGTTTTAATGAGATGAATTGTGTTACAGGTATCGTACAATGGTACCCTTGCCGCTTAAACGCACTGATAAATCGACTCATGCGCGAATACAGGTAAGCTGCATTACTCACAATACACAGCGGGGACGAACACCAACGCACATGAGTAGGCTACTCTTGGAAAACATAGAGAGAGTGTTTAATTAAGAGCTTTGACGTAGCACTTTCACGTAAAAAGCTCTTAACTGAGTAGCGGAACTTCGTTTGACCCGACTCTACCCGTTTCTCGAGCACTTGTTTCGCAAAATGCAGGACTACACAGAGGTGTAAATTTGGTAAAAGAGGTAGTCACAGGACATAGCTAAAGTTGACGAATGTACTTGATTTTTTGTGTTCTCATCGCGGGATCTTATAAATTAATTTGCATAAGTATCTGCTATGTATTCCAATTGCTATTCAGGCATTGTAATTTGCTGGGAAAGATTTTCTGTGCGCAGCTGCGGTAGATCCGATCAGTTTACTGGTTAAACTATTTCTTAGATCGTTTGAAATCACCGCAAGAAACGCCATCTATTGGTTGCAGGACAAGAAACGCCGTTAGATTGCTCAGGTGGAAATTTTATGCCGGTAGTTTTCCCGAGTTTCTCGATTCTTCTGCCGATTTCCAAGCGTAACTTTTTGGTAGCCCATAATTACCATATAAGCGCATATAGCTTGTGCACGTGTAAACAAGTATTTATGAGCGTGAATAGTTACTGCAATGAATAAAAAGACTGATAAACGCAGTTACCACTCATGAATTTAAGATTATTATTTACTTTTCGAGAATAATTGAAGATTTTTTAATTGCATTCTATGATAAACGATTTTTTTAGATAATAAAGTTTCTTTCGCTAGATGGAAAGTTACCGACTGGATTTCAATTAGTATCTGCATCGGTAAATCATAAAAGCGACATCTAGACCGGTATGTACTGCAGGTTAGATCGTTACACGTTCTTCATTTGCGCGGCGCTGTAAATGGCTTTATGCAAATGTTCATATTTTTCTCATTTTCTGCAAAAAGTAATAAAAAGTTGATCCTGAACGAAATTCGGACTTTTACTGTCTTCGTTAATTCTAGTTTCCCTTTGTAAATAAGGAAACTAACTCATAATTAGGTACATCAGGCATAGAATTGTGATAATATAAACATGTATGATAGATTACTCAACTTAACTATAAATTGTCAACATAGTTTTAAATTGTTATATTAAATTAATATAAATTCTTAGTATTAATATAAAAGTAGTGATTCATAAATAAATTAATATGTAGATCGATAAATTCATCATTATTTAAAAAATTGGAAAATGTATGCTCAAATAATTTTAAGCTGATAACTTGATTACAATGAATGCATAAGTGATGTTGTTATTTTTATCGAAATTTAATGGATCCATATTAACAAATTTCTATGTATTTTACTAAGTAATTAGCTAGTACTATGTAACCGTTTAGCGTAACTACCGCTTTGAAAAGTAAGTTTTTGTATACGAATCATTCAAAGTAATTATTCTAAATGTTGCAATGCAGCAATTAATTTTTACATACATAGCATACAATTTTGATGGAAATGCAATTGAGTAAAGAGTATAATATTATTGCGCAAAACTGAATGTTTGAAGATAAATTCGTTACTATAAATACAATTACTTTGAAAGTCAGTAGAATAATATCTAATGATATCGATGAATTGATCATTTTGATTAGGATATTGAAATAGAGATGAAATTATCAATATTTTTAAGAAAAATTAGCTTTTAAAAGCCCTTGTAAAGTATCTGTTGTAAGGCAATATTAATTTTTCTCGTTTTCTGTTTGATTACATGTATTTAGTATTGTATAAGCTTTAATGGTACCAATTGATTGGTATTATTTGAAGATTGTTGAGTTAAAAGTCAAAGTTAATCTTGAATAGCTATACAATCGGATGGTTTTTCTATCGATTACTTATTTTAAGGGTAATATTTTTAGAGGACTAGTATTGAGTGATATTGGATTTTCTAGTGGATATTTGGGATTATAAATTATAAATTGGTAGATGATATGAATTGAACATGAAAACCATAAGAATTGGTATTGTTTCTGCGCTTTGTAAAAAGAGATGGTTGTATTCGATTATTGAAGTGATAGGGCAGTTGAAGGATAGGTAGCAGGTGATGGGAGGTTGAGGTCGATTAGGTATAAGTTAGGTTAAGTTGATTGTGGTATAAAGAGAAGAACAATATATTTTGAGTTTTAAATACTGATGCTTTATTTTTATATAAAGTATTGTATAAATGTATAAACGCTATAAATACGTGGCATCTATCTATGGTGGTGGGGTGCTAGTCGTGATCGCATAGAAGGGTATGACGAGGGTGGGCGGGGTCGGGGGCCGGCGGCGGCGCGCCATCTATGTACATTCATTCACTCACGGGAACGGCTGACCTACCATAATCGTACCGGTCCTCTTCACTAAACATAACATTGTATATGCATAATATGTATATATATACGTATAAAAACGGGTATACACATGCAGGCATAGTAGTACGTATATCTGCGTAATATAGTGGAAGAAGACAAGAAGTACGAGAGAAATCAAGGAGGAAAAAAAGTAGTAGTAGTTAAGGTAGTGTGGCACATTTTATGCACATGGACGAGTATTTCCTCGAGATAATAATAAAAAGTAGAAGAACTTGGGTGTCTTTCCTCCGTGTGTACGTGTGGAGCGCGCACCTCGTCGAGGGGGTGCACTCGTTTGCGTGTGCTTGCTCAAGTGCAGCAGGTGAAGATAATTATAACGACAACGGTGAGGAACAATGCGTGAACACCGTTGTGTGAAAATTGTGGGAGTCGAAAGAACCGCGCGTTCATCGAACAGATGGTGCATCTTGAGGAAACGGTGAAATCGGCACCGTGACCGCTCAATAAAACCGAGCGGCCGCGGGCCCGCGTCTCGCTAACAATCATCACGCGCTCTAGCGCTCTCCCGTGATCATACGCTCGCGTCAATCTCTCTGCTCATGGCCGTGTAGGTGTACCGCGTGTACTTGTGTGTGGATGCGTTTGGGTGCGCGCGTGTGTGCGTAGATACAGGCGTGCTGGGATGCACGCGCGTATGCTTCTGGTTGTGTGTGGCTGCCTGTCCTGCGTCTCCGTGTCCGCGCGAGCGCGTGGGACTCGTCCAGCCAACCGGGCCCGTCGATAATCAACGAGCAGGAGAAAAGAGAGAGAGAGGGAGACACTGGGGTCGTGGACAACAAACAAACAAACAAACGAAGGGCGGAAGAATGCCGGGAGCCGACGAGATCGAGCTCGATATAATTGACTAAGGTAAAGTGCGTGCTAACGCGCCGTTGGCGTCCTCGTGTCGCCGCCAGCGGGCGACCTCGCGTCTCGCTTTGCCGATGTCTCCTCTCCAACTGGGTCTCGCTTCCCCAAACTCGTTGCTGCCGGCGTGGCTTCTGGTCGTAGGTAGAGGCACGGCCGCGCGCTTGTGTGAGTGCCACCGGAGGAAGCCCGGGCAGTTGCGGAGATTGACAAGAGTGAGGGCAGAAGAGGTGGTCCAGAGAGATATAGGGTATAGTTGTAGAAGAGAGAAGTGGAGAGAGAGAGAGAGTGTGTGAGAGAAGAGTGAGAGCGCGTTGAGGATCGGTTGACCGGTTAGACTATGGTTGGTTTGCCGCCGTCGCCGAGCCGAGATCGCTGTGGTCTAGAGTCGTCTACCACTTGCTGTGGATGGGGCCGGGGATGATGGCTCCGTGGGAGCCGAGTCCAGCGTGGATGGCGCCGCTGGGTCCGTTGATGACGGCAACACCGGCGTCGTGTCCGCCGATTCCACCGTGGATGCCTGGGCCTCCGCCGATGACGGCGATAGCGCCAGCGCCGCCGAAGCCTGCGCGACAACGAGAACCGACTTGAGATGAGGATGGTTTCGTGCGCAACCCTATCGGCGGAAGTGGTTGGCAAAGGCTTTGGCGGGATGGGGGATGAGTGGCTCGAGGGGATGGTCGTGGGCGGGGCTGGGGCTGGGCCACCTGGCCTTGGATACTCACCACCACCGAGACCACCTGGAGCAGCAGCGGCGGCAGAGCCGGAGCTACCGTCGTCACCGTTGATTCCACCGGAGCCGGCGTAGAAGGCGACACCACCGTAGCTGGGTCCGACGAGGTTAGCAGTAGCCTGGGACGGGCCGACGAGGGTGGCAGTTCCCTGGGAGGGTCCGACGAGGGTTGATGGGCCGGCAGCCGGTCCGACAAGGCTGGACGGTCCGGTACGGGGTCCACCGACGGACTTGGCGCCCTCCTGGGGTCCGACGAGGTCGGAGGGACCGCTCTGGGGTCCTACGTTGGCCTTGGGTCCCTCAGCGGGTCCGATGTCGGCACGGCCTCCCAGAACTCCTGCGGGTGGGAGATGGCCGGTCAGCCGGGGCTCGTGAGGGGCTCGGGCCCTGCGACCTCGAGGGCCGCTACCTACCTCCGGAGACGATCTGCTGGACTCCCGCGGCACCGGCAGCCGAAGCGGCACCGGCGGCGTAGCTCGCGCCCAGACCTCCCGATCCCAAGCTGGAAGCTCCACCCTGGAGGGAGTGGGCGGTTCCGGCACCAGCGGCGAGTCCACCACTGAGTCCCGCGCCGCTTCCGTGACCGCCGTAGCTACCTCCGTAGCCACCTGAACCACCATAGCCGCCGTGCGCGATGCCAGCGCGGGCCGTGGCGACAGCCAGGCAGGCGAATACGATCTGCAAGCGGGCCGATGCTGGTTAGCCGGGTTTCCCGGGTTCGCCGGGTGCGCCGGGTTCGCCGGCGGAAGCGCAGAGTTCGCCGGGGTCCCACGCGTCGGCGGCGTTGCGCGAGCCGCGGGCTTTCACTCGGCCGCGCACAATGGGCCACGTGGCCGCGAGGCGCGGCGCGAGCGACGCCCGGGGGTCGTTAGGCCCGCGGCTGATTTACGGCCGCTTTCGTAATTGGAGCGCGGGCCGCTTTTCGCGACCGGTCGCACGCCGCGGTTCCCATAGATGCGGCCTTGCGCAAGCGCCGAGCGCGACCCGTTTAGGCCGCCACCGCGGATTCATAATTAATCGGCCGGGCCCTCGTTAGCGGTTGGGGGCCCTTGCGAAACCGCGGCGCGCGTCCCAGATATATCCGCGAGTCGTCGGCAGGCGCGCGCCGGCCGCCCGGAGAAAGTCCGCGAGCCGCGGCTGCATTAGAAATCAATCCCGCGAGCCAAGTCGGAAGTTGGCGCGGCCGCGGTCAATTACGCATTCGTTCGCTAATCATTTTCCAGGTACTTTCTCGCGGGGCCCGGGGCCCGGGGCTCCGAGCGCCGGGCCGGGGGTGGACGCGAGGACCGGAGAGAAAGCGCCGCGGGTGCCGAGGGCTCGAGATCGTTACCACGCCGCGAGCAGAAGAAAGTGGTGGTGCGGAAGCGCGGAGATGCCGAGGAGCCGAGGAGCCGAGGAGCAGAGGCGCCGAGGAGGCGGGCCGCGCGCACTGGTGCACCGCGAGGGCCATGAGCAGCGGACGACGATCGGCGGGTGGGCCCGCGCCGGCCTGTCTGCTGCTCAAGTCCTCGGTGCCGAGATCCTGGTGCACTAGTGCGCCCGGGCCGCCCCGCGGCGCCGCTGCTGTCCGGGAGGTGGAGCGCGGTGGTCCCGCTCTTCCCGACTAGCCGGCGCAATACTCACAAAGGCCTTCATGTTTGGTTTGTGTGTGGTGGGCTGGTAGTCCGGTGAGTGACTGACTTGGGCCGGGCCGGGCGGCCTTATATACCGCCTAACTCACCCGTGGCTCCCTGGCCTGGCGCTCCACAATCACCATCCTTTCGAAAGCCGCCGCAGCGGCCGCCGAGCCGCCGCCGCCGCCGCCGCGGCCGCCGCGGCCGCAGCCGGCTAGGCCAGGCCGCGCCGGCTATCCCCCTTTTCCCGCGCCCGCGTAATCTCCGGCCGGGAAAGAGCCGCGGCGTCCCACCCCGGGCAGCACGTGCGGCCCGGCCAGTCCCCGCGGCGACCTCTCCTGACGCAAAGCGCCCGGACTCTTGCGTCGCGGCGCCTCGCGAGCAGTGCTTGGCTATCGGCCCGCGGATATCAGCCGCGGGATGCCGCCGCGCGCCCATCAGTCGCAGCCTCGGCGCGGAGCCGCGCGTACGCCGCACCGGGCGAGGGAGCCGCGCCTGGGACTCCAAGTGCTCCGCTCCAGCCGCAGGCCCCGTCCGAACCCCCGATCCCTTGCGCCCCGGGGCCTAAGCGAGGCCTGGCCGAGGCCTATCCGAAGCCAAACCGAAGCCTAACCGATTCCCCTCGAGGTAACACAAGTGCGCCCCTCGCTCGCGACCGCCCGGCCCCGGTCTCTCGCTCGCCCCGCGCCCTCGCTCCTCCCTCGCTCCTCCCGCGCTCCGATCGAACCCCTCAAACCCAAAAATAGCTGCCATCCGTAAGTTTTTATTGAACTTTTAACATCTGTTTTTCGAGACTCGCGCGGCGCTTTCGAGGAAAGTACACTCGAGTACTCTCCGGCAGGAGGAAGGGAAAAATTACCGGAGCGGACGCCGAGTTTTGCCGGAAAGTAAACCGATTGAATCACAGAGCCATGTAATCTTGTAAATGCTACGCTGGGAGCAAAATTTTTAAATAAAAACTCCCGTGAAATGCTCGATAATCGTAGGACATTGTGAAACGCGGTCAAAATTTCCTTAACATCGCCAGGAAAAATTGCTGTGATTTTCATGAATTTTTACCGGGAAATACAGTTAACTTTTACGCTGATGACAAATGATAAAAATTTTTACCGCGCCTCACGAGCCTCACGCCAATAACTATCATTTTTACCGGTTTTAGTGGAAAATTCGCTCTTTTTATTTACGTGCGTATTATTATTTTTTGGAAGCTTTCCTATCGTTTCATTATTGAATAACCCGCATAAAGGATATTTATTAGTTTGGTTATTTTAAATTGCCGCATGTACAAGTGTAATATTCACCGTTCCGATTTTATGACAGTAATTCTTGATGCATAATTCTCTCTGGAAAATAATGACTCTAACAACTAAGCCATAATGTCAGTATATACCCCGCGCTGAAAAATGTTATACATTTTTTATAATAATTTGACCGAGGGAAAAAAATCAGGCAAATTACACTTAACCGCAATTAATTGATCCTACGAATATGTAATTTATTTATAATGTTACAATCTAATGGGTTCGTTATAATTCCACAGAGGTTCGTTCAAAATCACGTTAATCATCCGCCGATATGTAATACGCACGTAATAATAACAACGTTATCCAAATAATTAACAGTTTTTCAATCATTCCTCACTATAAATATTATTTCCTAAACGAATTTTGATTCATAATCGATAATTAAATACCTCATTGAAAAATGCCATCGCTCATCAACTGTAATACAATCTCGTAAATATCGGTAAAGAGGTAATTGAGTGGATTGGCGTAAAATACACACAATGACAAATGAACTTAATCGACCACTAAAAGTAAATGATGTTAATGCACTTTAATTACGATGATGGATTGCGCAGTAACATTATCAATTATTTGATCGGGCAGAATAAAATATACAGGACCGCGAGAGCATAAAGGCGCGGTAATAAGTCATTATCCTTCCCGCTTTCGCAAGCCTCGCGGCCGTTCTGACGCGTATATCGCGCTGCACGGGCGACAAATCGTTCGAGGGGTTCGCCCTCGCGCGATAGCATCGGTCTCACCGATCGAGTTATCCCCCCGGGGCGCGAGGGAAGGCGACGGATCGGCCGGCTTGACAAAAATCCAAAGGCGCCCCCGCGAGGGATCGTAAACTCATTACTCGGGCGCTTATGCTAAGTTACTAAAAGTTGGCCGAGGCGAGCCCCGCGCGCGCCGAGCCAATCCTTATCTCCCGCGCCTTATATTGTCTGATCCTCGGGCGCCGCGCAGGGCGTGGGAAAGCCGCAGCCGCGAGCGCGATGCTTACTCTCAAAACCGAAAAGTTGGCCGCGGGGGAGGCGCGGCCGGCCGTTTCTCCCGCATATAACCGGCGAATCCCGCGCTCCGCGGAGGCGGCTTATGTAATAATTTGCGCCGCGCCTAGCTCGCAGAACTTTCGAAGGTGCGTAATAACGGCCGACTTGGCGCCCGCGGGGATCGCCGAGCCGAGGAGCGGCCTCTGCGGCCGATTGTCAAAAATCCCGCGGCTCGGTGAGCGCGCGAGGACTTTTCCGAGGCAGACGATCGGTAGCCCGCCGATCGATCGGCGCTCCTTCTTCCCAGCGGTAAAGGGACGAGGGAAAAAAGAAAATCGGTAACTCGCGGGCGACTGATTGGCGGGCGACGTCAAAGCCGGGGGGGTGGCGGGCCCCGATAATAATCGGCTGATTGGTCAATAAGCGGCCGCGGGACTCCTCGGTAATTCAGAGCGCCGCGGCTTCCTCCTTGCCGGCGGATGAGCGATGCCATTAGCGGGGCCGGCTTGGCTTCCGTTCGGCCTCGCCGCGGTGAAACGGCTCGATCGGGCCGAACAACTGGCTTTCCACCTCGTTAGCGGGGAAACGCGGATTAGAAAACCGCAGGGGGGGCCTTTTAATATAATAAAGTTATCGAGCCCGGGCGCAATCAGTGTCCCCGTAATTTATGCCCAATGCCGGCCCCAGCCGCGTTTTCTCCCCGAGGTGGGAAAAGCGGCTCGGCTAATTTTAGAGAGCTCGAGGAGCCGCGCGAGCCGCTGTGACTCAATTGGAGCGGGCCGCCGGCGGCGCAACCGTGTCAAGTGCGAGGCGCTCGAACGGGCGATCGCGCGGCCACGCTGCACTTTGAGCCCCCGGCCGATGCATCTGCTGATCCGCCCGGGAGATGGGGCCGCGCGTCATTAGGGCCAATTAAGACGGTAGGTCCGCGCCGGGGCGGAAAAGCGGGCCGAGGCCGGGGGCAGGCCGTATCAGCAGCCGCGGCCCCCTTATCTCGGCCCGCGGGAAAGGGTGGGCCCCGTCGACTCGGAGGAGACTCGGGGGCCGAGGCGCGTGCGTCGCGCTCGTAATCGGCCGCTAGAAAGTCCGGGATGATAGGGGCCGCCCACGCCGGGGGGCAGCTGCGGAAGAAAACGGGAGGCTGCGGGAGGCCCGCGTTTTACCGGTGCGCCGCGCCCGCTTCTAATTAAATCGGCCGCGCTGTATCTCGCGATGAGCCGCCTCCGCCTGCCCCCCCCACCCGACGCGGCTTTCCCGCTCCCAAGTTCACCGCGCTCCATTAGCGAGGCCCGCCCACCCGCCGAGGAATCCGCGGCCACTCCCTCCCCGCGCGGATTAATGAGTCCGCTAGGCGGACTAACGGCCGAGCCGCCGGCGATCGACCGGCCCGATCCAATCGACCGAGGGAAAAAAGGGAAACGAAAAAGAAAAAAAAGAAAACCCCACCGCGGCGGATTAATTCAATTTGCGCGCTGAATTGTGAGAGATATCTCGTTATCGGCCGAGACGCGCCCCTCCCTGCCTGTCCTGTTTGTCGCTCCGGCCGCTCGCTCCGAGGCTTTTTCACCGCCGCGGATTAGCCGGCTGTTAAACTAGCGGTGAACGCCCCCACCGCGACATGCCCCCCTCCCCTGGGAGCTCCCGGCGAGCCGCCAGTTATACGTGGACGTATCTCGATCGCCGGGAGGAAATGATGATGATGATGATGATGATTATGATGCTGTCGGCCGCATGCCGCGACCTTTGTTCATTCGCAGGAGCGCCGGGGGACCACGAGAAAACAAAAAAAAAGAAGAAGGCGATCCGCAGGAGGAAGCAGCCCAGGATAACGAGAGTAAAACCTTGTCGCGCAGGTGGCGATAAATGCCCCGGGATTCGCCGTTGGCCGCCTCTAACTGCGAGAACAGTTATAACGCGCGCATGTACTTATCCTCGAGGACATAAGTGAAAGTATGGCTAATTCAGCTTATGGGAACGAGTAGGATCGAGGTGGAACGAGCCCCGGGCGGGGCTCAATTAATCCGGTTTTATTATAATAACCGATAAGCGATATCGCGCGCTGTAAATTCAAGTTTACAGCGATTCCGTAATTAAATCGCCCACGATATCAAATCGCGGGCTGTCTCCCTCTATAAGGCTATATAGCCCGGCTCCTTCTTAATAATTCCACGGGGCCTCCTCCCCACCCCCCCCCCGGCCGCCTGGCTTCGCACCGGCGAGGGAGCGGCGCGGACGCGCGGAGAAAAAAAAAAGGTCGGCCTGCCCCGACGACGGAGGTGGAAGAGAAGCGGGCCGCGGGACTCCCGCGCCCTATGGACCGAGCGCCGCTTGCGTAATGCGCGGGCGGTGGTTCGTTTCCGCGTTTCACGCATTAAGCCCCGGTCACGCGGCCGGCCCTCGTTCCCGCACTCGGTCATCCCGCGGTGGAAAAAGGCCGGCTCTTTCCAGCTTGTGTTCCCCGGGCTATAGGCGGGGAGCCTCCTCGCCGGGGTTTTATTTATTGGCCCGTTATACCGCCGTTGGTTATACATATTGCATTATTTATTCGCGCATTAACAACATAATTGCACCGCGTCGGAGGCGCGTTACTCCGAGGCGGCGCGGCTCGGCCCTCGCTCTCGGATAAGATAAATCACGAGCCTCGCATCGGGCCGCTTTACAATTCAAAATGCACACACGTTCGATGATTTACGACTCATCGGCGGGGGCGAGAATAAAAGGAAAAATAAAAAAAAAAAAGGAAAGAAAGAAAAGAAAAAAAAAGGAGCCCTCCGGGCTTCGCCGGCGCAGGATTTAATGAAGCCGGGCGCGAGGAGCGCGCCGCCACCCGGCGAAGCCTCGGCACTTCTTTTTCATTGTTACCAAATGCGTATAGAAAGCGCCGCTTGCGACACAGGCCGCGCACGTGCACGCTTCCTATAGAAAGAACATAGACGCGCGGGATGGATTTTCGCCTCGCGGGATCGCGATTTTTTTTCAGTTCGCCATTCAGTGGCAAATCGGTCGGCAAAGGGGGGAAAAAAAATAAAGCAAACGGGGGCTCCGCGAGAAAGAAAAGGAGATGGGTTTAACACGGGGCGGGAGATCGGGTGTCGGGCGAAAAGGGCCGAGTGCCGATCGGCTCGCGCGGCAAGTGGCTCAGCCCCGAGTTTTACGCAGGCCGGTAAACGAGCGCAACCGTCGGGCGCGTCTTCTTTTCGCCAATTGTACCGCGGGGCTTTTATGTAACGAGCGCGTAATGGAATAATACTCTTTTAGGCGGTTTTTAGCGTCTTGGGATTGGCGCGCGGCGGGCCCGGGGTTTACGGCGGCTATCCGGCCGGGGGCCACGATTGCATTATGCTCAGCATCCGGCGAATTTTGATTGGGCCAAATGGTCATTAACGATCCCCGGGCACTTAGTTCCTTTTTTTACGAGCCTGCGCCCCGCGCGCGCTCGCCGTTTCATTGTATAATGCATTGGGGTTGGGGAGGGGAGGGCGCCGTAAATCAGGGGCCTTATACAACGGGCCGCGGTGCCGGCCGTCCAATTAATTACAATCAATAACCGCGGGGAGGCAAAAAAAAAAAAAAAAGGAACGAAAAAAAAAAAGGCCGCCTCGTTAAGCGGATTGCGCGGTGGCTTCTTTTTTTTTTTTGTAACACTCGCCCCCTCCCGGCCCGCGGCCGCTCGTCCGCTTGCGCAAGCGGGGCGCGATTCGGCCGCCCCCACGGCCGCCCCGGGGGGTTGCGCAGGCCGCGGCCGCGTCCGCCGCGGATCGCCTTATTCGGCGCGGGCCGTAAAAGTCGCGCGGCCGCGACTAATTAGCCGCCGCGCAGGCGCCTCCCCAATTTCGCCTTTTCTGGGCGGCAGCCCCCCCGAGTCGTGCGTCGATCCGCGCGGGCTGTTCCCCGCCCGCGCCGCTTTTATGTCACTCGCCCGCCGGGATTTAACGCACCGGTTTAACGGACCGCTGTAAAGCTTTGTAAGACTCGTTTTCGAAACCCCAGTAAAAGAAGGTAAAAAAAAAATGGGAAAAAAAAGGCCGAGCGCGTATATGCGTACTGATTTCTCTTTTAATGGACCGCGCGCCGAGCGCGTACATCTGCTTAGAGCGCTCAGCAGTAAAGGCCGCGAGCCTCCGCGCGTATGGATGTGTGTATATATATATACGCTTGGTGCGTCTATCGCCGCGGCGCGCAACAACGCGCGGATACGGCCGCCTTTATCTCGCGGGCACGAGCCGCGGCCTCGGCCTGCCGAGGTTCAATCTATCCGCGGGGTAATCACGCGCCCCGAGATAAGGGGCATATCCCAGTAATGCGCCGATATTTGATGTTCCTCGCGAAAACTTCGAGTCAAGTGCTTTAAACCTTTATGACGCGCCTCGCGCGAGCTCTTACCCCGTCTACATTAACTGCCTTATTTATAATATCTCTTCTAACTAGCTTGTAAGCCGCGTATGTTTCATTTACACTCTGCGAAAATGTTGACACCGCATATATGTACTCCGTGTAAGCTTTTAACCGCTGCAATAAAGTGTTATTATAATATAACGAAAAGGAAGTTTGCTGGTAGGATGTTGGTAACCCCTGAAGTTGCCGCGGCGATCGCATTGCCGGCCTCCCAGACGGAATCGACGGCGAGAAGAAGATGGCTTTTAAACGATCCAAGGGCTTGGCGGCGCCTCCGTTTGCCAGTCGGCTCCGGAGCCGGTCAGCCTCCCGGGCGATCAGCCGCGGGGGCCGATAAGCCGCGTATATACCGCGGGGGCCCCGGCGCCTATCCGGTCCATCATGGAAATCTCTCTCTCTCTCTCTCTCCGGCGGGCGGTTTATTCCCCCCCCCCCAGACGCGCGGCGGGCGGCCGGGGCAGCCCTCGCGAGGCCGCGGCTCTCGCGCGGAATCGCTCGGGCCGCGCGCGGCGCACACCGACACGTAACCGCGCCTTAATGACTTTCTCCCGCGCGAGTATACGGCGATCGTGACTGTTTGTTTCGCGGGCGGGCTCGTAAAGAAAAATCGCGGAGTAATTGCGCGCGGCGGTCGGCGAAAAAAAAAAAAAAGAAAAAGAAAAGAAAAAAAAAAAAACAAAAATGCCGCGCGCGCGTCATTAATTGGGGCTTCCGGGTGCGAGCGGCGATCGCGCCGCCCGATTATGAAGCCGTTGTAATATCCGAACGGCGCGAGCCCCGTTGCAATCAAAGCTCGCATCGACTTTCGCGCGGGAGGAAGCCGTTGGCCAATGATACGCGGCCCGAACAAAGGCCCGGTTGCGCGGCGATACGCGGCCCGCTCTCCGACGACTCCTCCCGCCCCCCCCCTCCTCCATTAAACCAGTCCATAAACTCCCCTAAACGCAGCAAGTGGGGGACCGGATTACCTCTGATTATCGGGAGGGCCGATTAAGGGATATAAGCGGGCGATATTACCGTACCATCGGCAAGATGTATAGCTAATCGGGGGGGAAAAAAAAGGCTCGCAGCGGGCTTAATTGATAATCGGCGGGGCGAGTGGAGCGCATCCGGTGTTGCGCCTCTTAGATACGGATCGCTCTCGATCGGCCGGGGATTTCGGACGGATGGCCGGTGAAACGCGCGGCGACCGTTAGCCGACCAAGGAGAATAAAGCCAAAGGCCGCGGCCGATGCTCGTTTAATAAAATCGGCCAATGAAAACGGTAGTGAAATTCGCGATCATCGGCGGCACTCGCGGGGCCGGGCGCAAAAGAAAAAAAGAGGGGGGGGGGCGGCGGCGGGCGATAGCGCGTATTATAATTATACGCCGGCGGGACGTCGGGGCGCGCACATTATTCCGTATCAGATGCAATTAACTGACCCTGACTCTCTTGATTGGCCGTTGGCTGTTAATATCGCGCGCTCGGCGGCGAGGCCGGCTTAACGGGCGCGGATTTTTCGCAACGGCTGAAAACTTGATTTCCAGCATCGCGGCTCCGCGGCTCTCGGCCGGTGCGACGAGCGCGACAAAAAAAAAAAAAAAAAGAAAAAAAAAAAGCCCCGCGCGCCGCTTGATTTCCCTTGGTAACAGCGCCGCGCGGGTTTCCAAACCGAGCGCCGAGCGGCCCAAGTACTCAATTAGCTCGCTCGAAACGGGGGCTTTTTCGAAACGCGCGAGCTGCCCGCGGCGTCCGAAGCGTGTCGGGCCACCGGCGCTCGCGCGCGCGATTAGCCCGACGACGACTCGCCTAACCCTCCTCTTTTTTCCTTTTTTCGGCCGAGGCCCCACCCCGAAAAATCCGCCGGCGACCGAGAGCCGCAATTGATAATCGCCGGCGACGGCTCGCGGGACAATTTAGCCTCGCGGCCGAGCGGTGGGGGGGAAAAAAAAGTGGCCCCGCGCGGCATAAGGAGAGCAGCGCGCGGCCGGCGCGGAAAATTCGCCAGAAAAACTTTCCATCGAGGAGCCGGGCGGCTAATTCGCCTATTGCGCAGCCTCCAAAGTGCGCCGATGGAAAATTGCAAATAATAGCGCTAAGTTATGCGCGCGCACGGTTTCCCAAATTCTACCGCGTCGCCTCCCGGGCTCGGGGGCCGCCGCGGGGCCATCGCTTGCGCGAGGCCGCCCGCGGACTACTTTCCCGCCGATTAGCCGCCCCTCCCTCTTCCTCCCGCCCCCCCCTCCCATCACCCCGTCGGCCCTGGCTTTCCCCGGGCCGCGTGCCTCAGCGCGAGTGGCGGGTACGGGCCGCGGGGGCGGCAAGTCGCGATAAAGCCGGCCCCGGGCGTCGCGGCCGGCCTTGGCCTAGCCCCCCTCTCTCTCTCCGGCGCTGATTAGCGCCCCGGGATAAATAAGCGCGGCCCTTTGTCTCGGCGGAGGCTGGGCAAGCGCGCAACCGGGCCGCCCGCCGATGCTCTCGAAGCCGCCCGCCTCTTTGTCCGAATCCCGCCTCCTTTTCCCAGCTCGGCAGCCTCGGGTGCTTTACGGGTATTGGTTTTGTGCGCTCGAAGCGGCCCGGCCCTGCCGCGAGGATTACGTCGGCCCTCGCACGGGACACTTTTACGCAACGCCCCCCGCGTTTCGGAAAATCTTTCAAACGCCCTGCAAATCGTCGCGGCGAGGAGACACATATCGCTCGGGCTTGGTGGAGTTCGTGCGACGAAGGAAGCCTCCTTCCGATTCGCAGAGGAATGCGCCTCCTGTGCCCACGTAACGCCGCGGCGAACACCTTGGAGAGTCATTTTTCCCGACTGGCGGATGCCTCGGGAGATAAGTCCGCGAGTCTCCTCCTGCGGCATCCAGCAGCATCCCTCGGCCGCTAGCTGCAGCTTGCGTGCGAGCGTTCCAGGAAGAGCGCCGACCGCTCGGTACAATCTACGATCGGCGGCCTCTCGACCGTAGGAAAATCCCCGGAAATCGGCCGCGTCTCGCCGCCCTCCAAGTCCCCCGCGGATCCCCTTGCGCAACGCGCCGCTCTATTAATTGTGACGCAAGTGGAGATAGGCGTCGGGAAACCGAATACACCCGCGGGGGGGTAGAAAAATGCCGGGGCTCGAGCGCGCGGGTGTCGATTTCGCGCGGGCGCTGGAATTACACGCCGAGTGCGCGGTCGAAAAGTCCGCGGCCGGCGCGCCCCTCCCCTGCGGGGCCGCCGCGCCGATTGCTTAATTAGCGCTCGACGTCCTAAGCGCCGAGAGCCCCGGGGGGGAATTTGGACAATGCCGGGGCCGCGCGCGCGGAGAAAGCACCGGGGACAGACTCCTCCGCGGCTCGCATTTTCCGACTCGGCTCGACGTAACGGCCCTCGCTCTTTATGTCTCCTGCCGGCTGCCGAGGTTCGCTTTTTCGAGGAAAGCCTGCCGATCGACGCCAGGCTCTACCGGCGTTCCACCATTCGGCCGCTCTGACTCCTGTCTTGCCGCGGAATTCCATTAGATGCCTCCGCCTTTTCTCTTATCTATACGTATTACATGGACATTCACTAAGCCGACTATTTATCACAGAATTTTGAATTTCAATTTATTAAGCCAGATAAGTGTTTCAATTTGAACGCAGCCCGTAAAGAGATAAACGTAGCTGCCTATGCCTAAACTGGTTAAAAAAAAGAAACTTAAAAGCAAAAATATAAAAAGCAAATTAACATTAGATAAACTAACGCAAGGTATAAAACAATAATGCCAAGTTTTATTTATATAGTTTTTCAGTAAAGTTTTTATTTTTGAATAAATTAATACTTTTATATTTAGCAAATAATATGGTTTACTCAATGGCTTATCTTGTATGCATTAGAATCAATTTTAGTTGGTTTTCTGACATTTAGAAGACAACGTTACTATTCATCATAAATGCAAATGTTCTCAATTTAATCATGGTGCTGACACTTGCCCCTTACGTATTGAAGTAAATGTTCAGGCCGTGATGTGATTAAAAATTAAAAAAATAAAACTTTTTTATATTATGTGAACTATTTCAATGCTAAGCTTACTGGCAATTTGCACTCTGCCTTTCGACAAAGGAAATTGCCCACATCTACTATTGGCTATCGCGAAAAATATCTTATTTAATAAAATAATAGAGTTAAATCATAGTATTCACATTGAGGACCTCAGAAAGTTATAGTTAAAACCTAGTAAAAATTCAAATTTTTTGGCGATTCTGGAATATGAGCTTTTTTTCGGTGATAGATTACGAAAGCGAAGGGGAGTAACATTTTATGTAAACTACTCTGTTGTAAAATTGTTTCCAAGTCATCTCAAATGAATATTTTTTGCAAAAAAGTTAATTTTCTACCTGCTGAGTTACGCGTTAACAGATTTGTTATCCTCTGTATTGTACTGTTAATAATAACATTCGATATATAAATACCTCAGAAACTTTGTTACCTTTACTTCAAGATTAGCAACGATATTTTTAGCTTATTGTGCGTTAATTTTAAGGAGTTGTGAAAGTGCATAAGAGGCAATGGAATAAATTGTAAAACAAAGTTTATCAGTTTTAATAATAAGTCAAATATGGCCAGAATATCAAAAGAGTTACAATTTTGCTTTCGGTATTTCCATCAGTCCGATTGTCTTTCCACCTTTTGACCTGCTTCACCTATGCAACTTCTTTATCCAGTTTGGAACGTTTCCTTCCATTTGGAAACTAGTCTTTTTAGGTCTGTATTTCAAAAAAGTAGTTAAAATCGGTGACTCCCAAATACATCAATAAATTTCTATTGGATATAAGTGACTTAGATCAATCCGGGTCCAGAAAAAATATCAGCACTCATGTTGCATTTATTAAAATAGTTGACGACATTCGTTTAGCCATCTTCAGTTTATGAATGATACGCCGGATGCATTTGCGAATTGCTACCATCTGCCAGATGAGCTCACGATTTACATTTATGGTACTTCTGCATAAGCGGCGAGATTGATAGAGATAGTCATAACCATGATCTTGCCTGTTTAGCTTATTGGACTGAACGATTTGACCATCCACTCGTCCATAGCCAAGGCTGTTTGCTACAGCTGTCACGCTAACCTGAAAAACAACGAGAAAAATTTACCACCATTCCTTCTTTTAGGCTCCAGTAGCGCACTTTCCACGTCACAATATTGTACTCCGGTTACCGAAAATACTTTTAGAGCATTGGCTTATTGTTCTAAATGGAGTGATTTTCTGCCAAAAGACACAAAGATTTCCGGTTAAGAAAACGCGATCATATTTCGCCTATTTAAAAAAGGAAATGCATTTTACCGTTCTCGGACTGTTTACTTTAATCTACTGTTACGTTCCGTTGTTACTGTTCCGTCGTTCTTTTAGCAAATATTTTAAGAAATTAGCAGCCTTTTCCCGACATAATTCATTCTATTTTAGACCTATCAAAGCGACAGGTTTAAAAAGATATTCCAAAATGGATCTTATAATTTCAAAAGCGCACATCTACTTTTAATTTCGTATAAAATGCCGTCTATTTGTGTAACCGAATATCAAAGCACAATATCAAGTAGTTAATTTTAATAGTCAGCTATTTAATCATGTATTAATTTTGAATTTGACATGTACTCGTATGGTAAATATAAATCCGCTTTATATTTTATAATTTAGTACGTAATATAGTGTTAATGTTTCTTTATTTATTTATATTTATGTATTTAATTTGAAATGTTATTTTTAGGCTGTATTTAATATTGTTGTACTGTATTATTTATCACACATGTAATTTCTTGTGTTATATATTCTACTAGCCAAGATTAAAAAGCACTTTCGTCCTTACTTGATTATTACATTTAATTCTAACTCGAACTCTACATTAAATATACACGTACGCAGGAACCTGACTGGTCTGTTTGTACAATAAGTGAAAAATGGGGAAAAATGTAAGCGACGCATTTAAGGAGAAATTGAACGATGATTGCAGGTGAGTATGATTTATGTGTCCTGCCAAGCAGCGCCGACTACCGGCTAGCGTTTTCATCGATATTTCCAAGCGATAGGTCTAATTGACGAGCGCCGAGAGTCCGGTTAATAATTTGAATCACGCGGCTCTTGACGGGGTGTTTCCTCCGGGACGCCTCGCGTGCCTGTAAGTACTCGGGCTTTTACCGCAAGCATACACGTACACCTCGCCGGGGTAAAAGTGCCCGTCTGGGACAGGCCGACAATCTGGCGAATCAATTTGCACGGGGGAACAGCCGCTGCATGGCGGGCCGAATTGAAGGGCAGACGGGGGCTCGCGAGCCGCGGCCGAAAAAGAAGGGGCCGCGACCCGCGGCCTCGGCCCATGTAACGCGAGAGAGATCAGCCGCGCGCTCGCGTTTTTCGCGTTACGCAAGGACCACGCCTAAGCCGGCGAGCGATCCGCGCGCACCTGCACGCGGAAAAATCCTCGGGGCTTTACGCGGAGTCGCCCGGATAAACTTGGTGCCCGCGCGATCTGTTTTCCATTTTTTTTCTCTTATACCCTACCCCGGCCGGCCTGCCCCGGGGGCCTTTATTATTACATAAAAATCTTTTAATTCTAATGCCGGGCGGCCGCCCGGGCGCGCTTTAAAAATCCTCTTACATGTCCGCGGCGGATGCCGAGTGTTTACGTGGTTAACGATCCGAGTCCCGGGGGGGGGAGGCATTACGCGAAAAACAATTTGCCCGGCCGGTTATTATGCATCAAGCGGGGGATGGGTGGAGGGAGGGGCGAGGGGGAGAAAAAAAAATACCCTCCGAAATCGAGTCGCCCGATTTGCGGAAAAACGGTTTTTCTTTTCGAACGCCCCCGGGCGGTAGCCGTCGGCGGGGCGGCGCGCCGCCGGGGCCCCCGGCAAAAAAGATGTACAGTGTAACGCATTAATTTCATAACTCGTGGGTAAGCGCGCGTGTCATTAGCGGCGTTTTTGCGGCGCTCTGTAACGCCCGCCCCAGCGCAAATAATTCAAGAGCCTTTTTACCGGGCCACTCGCGAGAACGGTTAAGGCCTCCGCCTATTAGTTATGGCGCTTAATTTATAATGCGCTCGCGCGCGCGTGTCGCTTTGCCGTGTAACCTAATCTCCGCTTTTCCTCCTCTCCCTCCCCCCCGGAGCATTTCTCCTTTCTATTTCTCCTCCGCTTGTCAGTCGGCCATCTTTTTTCTTTTCTTCTCCCTGACCCATTGTCGATGTTTTCTGCGAGACTGTCTCGGCGCCCCGGCCGATTTGCTCAATTTGCCCCCCCGGGAGCCTCGTTCCAAAGGCGTCACGCACTTGTTGGCGCGATTTTCCCGACGGCCCGATTCTTATCGCTCGGGGCATCGCGTCCGCCGGCCTATATAAGCCTCGGAAATGTCCCCGTCGATCGATAAGCAGCGCTCGCCGTGGGAGGACAGCCGCATTGGCGGGGCATTAATATTAATACACGTATACGTACATATATACGCGCGCGCGTGTGTGTGCGCCAGAGGAGGAGGGGCGCCTCCTTTATTAAAGTTTGTGCCTTATGGCCAAGGGTAAGAGCGCGACGCGTGTTTTTCCCCCCTTGACAAAGTCGATACAAAGTAACGGAATACATTTTCATACAGCAAGTTCGGATGAGTTTCAATGCCTTCAAGTTCAGCGGCTTTGAATATATAAGACTGTTGCTATTTGCTCGGGCGCGCGCGCGCGCGCGCGTTTGCATGCATAAGCCGGCTTGGCTCGGGAGCGCGCGCGCGCGCGCGCCTCGGAAAAACTGTTTAATTTACGGCCACAGTCCATTCGCATCCTTTCAAAGTCCAATAATTCGCCTAATTACCCCGATTAGCTTGCGATCAATCTTCGAGAATGTTAATTCCCCGCGCAAGACATCAAAGCCCCGCGCGATCGGCGAGCCTGGCCCGAACGGTGTATATTCGTGAATTTTAATGACACCATTACGGAGAATACCGAGTTTCACGACGCAGGTGGTTGCCAGTCGATAAAAACAAGTTGAGAACTTCTCGGGAGAGTTTAATAGAGAAAACACATTTAATAGTATAAAGATTAAGTTAGAATGAATTTTTCACTTTATTACACTTTGCACGCAGCCTGAGTTTCGAGATACTGCACGCAGAGCCGCGCGGCAGAAAAACACATTGCAAAACTGCATGGCGCGGGTATGGCCGAGTGGCCGCGCCGCGCAGCGCCGCCCGCCCGATTGGAACCCGAGCCGTATTATAACTTAGTAATATATATATAAAGATATTTTATAACAAAGAAATCGGCGAGGGTATTATAACGTAACGGGTTTAATTGTAGCAAAGAATTTTTCCCAGTATTACGCGGGGCCCGCGAGTCCGCGCTGGCCGGCCGCTGCGCCACTGGAGCACCGCGCACGCAAGGGATACGCGCCCGCGCGCCAAGCAACTTTTGTTTATACATGCATATATACATGTACATGTGTGTGTGCACACACACACACGCGTATATATATATACATGTATTCTTCCTATTATTCCGAAGCGCTGGGCCGCGCCAGTCTATTTTTATTTATTTTTACTATTTGCACTATTGAAAAGTCCCGTAAAACGGCGGCGCGGCCGCGCGAGCCGGCGAGGCGCGCGCACCGCGAGCTTTCTCTTCGCGGAGGCGCGAGCGAGCGAGCGAGCGCGAGGGCACTCGAGAAGAGGACAAAAAAAAGACAGGGGAAAGAAAAAAAAAGGAGAGAGAGAGAGAGAGAGATAAGAAAAAAAGTGCGCCCGCGCCGAGTATATTAATATACATGCACCTCTTAAAGAAGACAGCGCTGGAGAAATGAGTAACCGTTTTGTTAATTCCTTACATAATTGACTATTCTCTCATGCTCGGTATAAAGTTTGACTGAAAGTGTCTGCACTATTCTGTAACCGTGATTATTAACGTTATATAATAACATAATGGGCTATTATTATCGTGCTTACGTCCCCTTCGATTGTGCGGCCCCGCGCTCGCGAGCTATCGGCCCCGAGATGATGCGAGCCGTGCCAGGCCGGTCCGCGATGGGGGGGGGAGGGGAGAAGCCGCGCCTCTCGCGGCCCCGCTAATCGCCCGCGCGCACATGTCGGACAAAGCCCACCGGCAATTAAGCCCAAAGCCGCCGGGCTTCTTTTGCAAGCGATCCGCCAGCCGCGACTCCCAATTAGCGGGCCGTTGCGCCGATCAGGTGCGTCCACGTATACATCTCCCGCCCTCTGCGAGACTCGTCCACGCCGGGGGCCTTTTCCGATAGGACACACACACTCGCCGGCCCGAGATATTGAAATTTGTCCCAACAGGATGTAAGCTGATATCCAGTTGGCCGGCTGGGCATCAGAAGAGAAAAAGAAGGGCTCACGGCTTCGTTTAATAAGGGAAAAAGGAAAGGGGGCGGGATCGCGACCCGGGCCGCCCGGCCAGTGTTATTAACCTCGGGCGGCGTCCCGCTCGAGGAAAGCGGCCTGGCGATCCGCGCGGCACTTTCGCAGGGAAAACTATGGGTTGTACGCGCGTGGAAACGCACGCGTAAACAAGCAGCCCGCCCGTTTCATTAAGCCGTTTCGCCGTTTAATACGCGGGTAAATGTCGCCGCGGCCGCCGGAAGAATTGCGCAGGAAGCCGCCCCGGCCCGCCATTTTCCCCGAAAAAGGAATTACAGGCCCTGGGCGCGGAGGGAAAGCCGGGACGCCTGCCACGGCGTTTCCGAGCGCAGGCGCTCGATTATAACCGCCCGCGCGTGTATATACCCAAACGAGGCCGCGGCTTCATTCGATGCGTACGGCGAGCTCGCGGGATTTTCTGCGCCGCTGCGGTCTGTCGATTGTTTAGGGAGAGCCGAGGAGGGGCCTTTCGAAAGCTGCGGTCGCTCCTTCGCGGCCCTCCTCCGCGGCCCAGGAGTACGCATCGACGCCTCGGCGCAGGCCAACCTCGAATCGCAAGCGTTTCCTGCCTATGCCTTTGTTAAAAGTGAAGCGTGCATTTTTCGCCGAGTCATGCGCCGGCTCGGGGAAAAAGGTTGCCTTTGCCGGGCTTTCCTGCCAGTCTTGTTGTGTTATCATGGCAATCTTATTTTTAGCACTTTCCACGGTCATCACGGGGGGCAGAAACTTGTACGTGTACTTCTATCGCAACAGTATAGAAAATCTAATAAAATGGATATTACCGTAGCTAATGTAACTCAATTATTGAATGACGTTTTCAATTTATTTGGAGTTTCCTTTTTCTACTATTTTTTTATGAAAACCCATTGGAAATTATATCTTTAAGATTCTGAACTGGTTTTTCTTAAAAGCTGCATTATAATAGGGTGAAAGAAAGAATCCTGTTTGACTTACACCTGATTGAATGGAATCTGCAACGGAATCTGAAATCACTGTACTGGTAAAATGGCTATGACCTGCAAAAGATCCTGCAGAGCTAAAAATTCGACTGAAAAAGACACAGAATCCATTTACGAATTATGTAACACGCGCTAGATACGTTGGATATGTTATATACCGTACAAAAACAATTGGGTTATTTGGAGAACTACAACATATAATACAATACTTAATTATTTACAAGAGTTTCAAATCAAGAGTTCCTTATTATTTTACAAACCTCTTTGGAACGTATTGTCAGTCAGAAACAGAACAGCCACTCCTACCAACATTCAAGTGCACTATGCATTTATAAAATATTGAAGAGAAAATACTATTATAAGTTTCTAGTTTGCAGTTCTTGGTTATTGTTGTTACCAATGCTTAAGTAGATTATAATACTATTTTGAATTGTTATTACAGAGATGTAAACTTGTATTTAAATATGAAAAATTATTAAATATATATATTTATCTGTTTTTCGTTTTCATACCCTTGCCTGCAAATCCCAATCAGATTAATAAAGTGTGAATATTAAATAGATATAATACGCTATAATTTTATATGTTATTATAAATGTAAGACAATGATGCAGGTAAAAATAAAAGAACTCCATGCCATTATTTGTACGTTAAGTTGTAGTTCATTAACAGTTTGTATTGATGTATGATATAAATTTGTAATTATTTCTAAGATTATTTTATGCTTTAATCGTATTAAACATTTTTAAATTACTTATACATAATAATGAATACATTTTATTGCAAACACCATATTCAGTGCTATATTAGTATGCATTAACGATTTTTGTTAATCATATTAATCATGTTAATTTTGCTATTAAAAATAAAATGGAGATTGATATCAGTTCTAATTCATCTAATCTCACCATCTTCATCTCATCACATCTAATTTAAGCAAAATCTTTATTAGAACTTTTTTCACTATAATTATCGATTGTATTTGAATACGATTTCGTACTTTAGCGTGTTTTAATTTATTCAATTCAATTTAAGATTAATTATTAAAATATTTCGTTTAAAATAAAATACCTATAAACAAGTTTAACAGAGACAGTAATACCGATATCGCAATTATCATACGTGTTTGCGAAACTGAGAGAATTAAGATTAAATCTTTTGATTTATTTCATCAGCTAGGATTAGTATGAATTTAATAATATAATCTGTAACTTTTAAATTTTAAAACAAAATGCATTTTTAAAAGATTTTCTTGTATAATATAATCATTCGTGTTTAATCGCATTGCAGAATTATTAAATTGCATTTAATTAAACTACGACTTTTCTTAGAAATTTTATTTCTTTTGTTATATCATTCTTTTCTACTTGAATTAATTGGTTTATTGCTTCGAATGTATTTTAAATACGTCGAATAAAACAGAACATGCTAATAAAAAATAATAATATTAGAACATACATTATGAGATTTGTATATAATCGGCAACCAATTCATTTCATCTTTTGGAGAAGCTTAGTCCTTTAACATTTGTGTATCTATAGAAGAGATCAGTATAATCAGTATAATGTTTCAACTTTGATTATGTACATTAATAAGTATACAACGTAATGAATAAGTCGTAAAGTGCGAGTATAATCTAAATAAATGCGAAACTTTCCCTGAAGTGCAAAAGGAAAATGCAGGCGAGAAGGAAGAGGTCGAGTCGATTATCGGTGGGCGCTGTAAGAATTAGAATTGAAGAGAAGCAAGAGGAGGAGGCGACAGGGAGGCCGCGGCTCGACTGCTCGCGCGGTACGGGCGAAGCGGCGGGGGGGGGGGAAGGAGGAGGAGGCGGCTGCGGGGAAGAAGGGCGCGCCGCGCGTCTCGCCGCGTACTACTTGGCTCTGCAATTTCGAGGTCGAGATCAGGAGATCGAGTTTGCGGTTTGGGCGAGCGCGAGCGGAATAAGCGTGCGAGAGCCAGCGGGCGGGCGATTATGCGAGCGGCCGGCGGTTTTCACCAGCGCGCGGCCGCAGCGCCGCCGCCGCTCGCGTGTCCACTTCCTAACTTTCCTCGCGCGGCGCACGAGGAAGGAAACGCTCGGCGCGGCCTCGCGAGCTCTCGAAATAATTATTCCAGCCGATCCGCCGGTGGCGCGTTAAAAAATGATCCGGAAGCGCGCGCCCCGATGCGATAACGATCTACGTGCACGCGCGCGCCGCATTGCGTCACCCGCTGCCCCGCGAGAGTTCATTGATCATTAAAGGCGCGCGGGCGCGCGAGACGCCTTTTATCGCCCGATTCTCTTTTTTTTTTTCCTTCTTTCCTTTTTTTTTTCCTCTTTCTTTTTCTCTCTCTCTCTGTGGCTGGCGCGCGCCGCGAAGCTCCGCGCGAAAGGAGGAAAGCCTCGTAAAAGAAAAAAAAAAGGCCGCCTTAACGCGCCGCGCTAAACAAATGCTCCGCGGCGCGGGCTTTATTGTCCCCGGCGTAATCGCCAGGCGATTAGGGAGAAATCCGTATTTCTGTGTCATTTTCACTTTCGCGCGGGCGATGACGCGGGCGGCCCCCTATCGCCCCCGCCGCTCGCGGATAACAATATAACCTTAATAAACTCCTCAAGGGGTCATATTTCTCTGTCTCGCGGTAAATAAAGCCCATTCCGCGGGCGGCGGGCCCTCCCCTATCTCATTTGTAAATCTTATTGTAATTGATTGGGCTCTGTCGGTCGGTCGCGGGACAGTTTAAGCAGGGCTTTGACGGATGCCGGTGGGCGCGTGGGCGCGCGCGGCAACCGGCCCCTTTTGCCGTCGAGTCAAAGGCCTCGGCGGTGGATTTTTGAGGAGCCGCGGCGGTTGACGGGCAAGTCGAATGCGGCTTACGGCACGAGCCGTGAGGTCTCCCCTTTCAAAATGGAGGCCCTCCGCCCCGGCAATCCAGCTGATTATTTTGTTTTGGTTTTGAATTTCCTCGCAAGTGTAACCTGACGTGCCGCAACCGCCACTTTATTATTATGAGCGCAAATATCCTCGAGCGTGCATTTCAAAAGCGGTGTGTTATTACCTTTATGTCACGGAACGTGACAATGGTTTTAACGATTAATTATCGACGATGGTAACCGTAAACCTACGTGTCCGTGACACAATAAAGAGGACAAAAAAGGCGAAATGCATCCAAGCCCTATCAATTTCCCACGCAGGATCGAGCAAGTGAGTCATCGCGGGCAAACTCGTGGCTCCTTTCTTCTCGAGTCACATGGGCGGTGCTGATCCAACCCCGATCCCGCCGGCGCTCCCTTGCGCAAGCGCCGGCAAGGAGGAGTCCGCGGGCGCTTTCCACTCGATCGGCACAGGAGAGCCTCCGGACTGTCGGCCGGTTGCGCAATCCCGATAAGGCGGGGGGCGCCGTGGGAAAAAATCGGGCCGCGTCGTGACTCCCCGGCCCCCCCGGGGGAGGGGCAGAGGCTCTCGAGGCGGCCCCCGGGAGGCGGCGCTGCTAATGGCCAGCCGGGCCTGGGCTCTCCTTTTGCAAATATATATAATAACGACACATCGGACCTAACGAGGCCGCCTCGAATCGAGAGAGCCGCGCACGCGCGCGCGCGCGCCCGTGTAATTGCCCGCCGCGCAAAAAAGCCGCTCCTTTCTTACGGAGCGCGCGGCGCTTTTTGACGCGGCCGCCCGCGAGCAAATAGTCGTTTAGCCTTTTCCCCGCCCCGGCGAGGCCGGCCGATCGAGAGCCGCTTATTCAGGCGCTAATGCGATCGTTACGCCGCCACGCCTACCGCGGCCCCTAATTGGCCCCTGGACACTGTCCCGCCGGCCGGCCGCCAATTAATAATCCACGCCGATAAGGCCGCCTCGGGACAAAAGAGGCCCGCAGCGCTTCGAGCGGCATCGGCGGGTATAGTATCGGCACCCGGGGATATCGGAGCCAAGCGGTCCAAGGCACTCGCGGGGTTAGTTAGTCAAGTGGAAGCTCGAGCGCGAGGACAAGGTGTCGAAACCCGGGTAAAAATGAAAGCGAGCTCGCGGCGGATCGCCGGCGTGGAAAATTGGCCCGGCGATAATCTCCCGCGGCGGCGGCGAGCGGCGCATGGCTCGGGAGCTCGGCTCCTCGTGACCGGCAGCGCCCATTAAAATTCCCACGCGAGGTTCTAAGGAGCGATCGCCCGGCTGCCGATCTGCTTCTTGCGCGGCCGCTTTTGGCCCGCTCGTTAGGCGAACGCGCCGTTTAGCCTGGCCGCAGGAACTCGCAAAGCCTCGCAACGCCCGAATTTGCATACACGCCTCGGGGATACATGGCGCTTTTTTTTTTTCGGGGCGGCCGCCCGCGCCGTTGTGCCAAACTTTGCCGCGCGGAAATCCGTCGGGATTTTAATTAAAATAGTTGGCGCGCACGCCGGGTAATTTATGCGCCAAGGGACGCAGGACGCGGGGCAAACTTTTGGACGGAAGCGGCTTTTTGCCCGGGGCTTTCGCCACTGGCGGCCGGTGCGCCGGATCGGTATCGCGGCCCGGCGATCGGTTTCCGCGGAGGATGGAGAGCGACGCCGGCCGCGGGGAAAAGCTCGTGGCTCGCGCGGGCACCGAGACCGCCACCGATCGCGCGGGCCGCTTCTGGATATACCGATCTCGCGCCTCGATAGGGCTGTAATAACGCTTTGCCGGGGGAATCGGCCGATTTCCCACCGCGACAAGCCGGTGCTTTCCCGCGGGCGCGCGAGGAGCCGCCTTGGAAGGCGCGTGCGTGCGCCTGGCCGATTGCGCAATGATCCCCGGGCGCCGCGGCGATTCGAAAGGTCGATAAGGGATCGGCCGAGCCGCGGCGGCGGCGGCGGCGGCCAATTGGAAATGGGAAAAAAACGGGCGCGGGGGATCGGGTCGCCCGAGCCTCGGCTTGCGCAACCGGGCGCGCGGCGATCGCGCCCCGCGAGCTCCCGTTACCCGCCGGACGATTTCGCGATCGGCGCGGTTATTAATGCTAATGATCGCTTTCGATCGCGCGCAATCCCCGGGCCTTATAGGGCGCGCGTGTCCCGGGCGCGGGCCCCGAGTAGAAAGCCCTGGATCGGCCGGCGCGGCAGTCCCGCGGCTCGGTCGGTACATCGCTCGGGCAACGAGAGCAGGCCGCGCGCGCCGGGCCTAAATTATCGACTTTCACTCTTATCGGCTAATTGGCGCGGGCGGCGCGCGCGCGCGGCCTTTCGTTTATGCTAATCCGCGCGTTTTCCCCGCGCCCCCGATCGGGCGGCGGGCGCCGTTTCCCCCGGGGGGTCGGCCTCCCGCGCCACCGGCGCCTCGATTTCTCGGGCGCGACTTTGACGCGCGGTGT
This sequence comes from Sycophaga agraensis, assembly GCA_018906755.1. Classification (NCBI taxonomy): domain Eukaryota; kingdom Metazoa; phylum Arthropoda; class Insecta; order Hymenoptera; family Pteromalidae; genus Sycophaga; species Sycophaga agraensis. Next base: position 4,097,134 of record JACCIE010000003.1, read on the forward strand.
CAGTGCCAGGGCGGCCGTAAAGCCCCCTGAAAAGCGAGCGCCGCGCGACGCCGATTGTTTTATGGATACGACGCCCAGGTAGCGGCCCCTTCTTTCCCCGGCGCTGCGCGTCTTTTTTACGCTCCTCCCCGCGGGTAAGCAGGTAACTTTGGAATCGTAAACGCGCGCGCGCGCGCGCGCCGAGCCAGTGGGGCTTTGCCCAATCGTAAAGCGACCTAACGGTTCCTGCGCGCGATCGTAAAACTATCCGCGATCCGCGGCGGCGGCGGCGGCTCGCGGCCCGGCCTCTATGGGAAAACGGAGCGCCGCCGCCGCCGTGGCTCGAAATAATGAGAAGAAACTCGAGCGGCTCGCTCCTTTATATTCCCCGCGGCCGCCTAATAAGCGCGCGCGCCGCGGCAAAAAACGTCCGGAGAGCGAGAGTTCCAGGGTAGGCGTATCGGGCCGATATGCCATCCGCAGCCGGCGGTGCGGGCGCAACCCGATAACAACTGTCCTTGCATAACCGCGCCCGTTCTCCAGCCGCCGGTCGATCTCCGCTAAACGCATCTCCGCGTTGTAGGCTTTTTTTTTCCCCCCCTCGCGTGCCGCCTGCATCGTCGACTGGCATCCGCGATAATTCCGCATTCGTTGCGCACTTGTTTCCGCGTAGATCACCCGGCAAGTGTAATTAAATTTCGCGCATAAAGTTATATCCCGATAGCTTCTTCGCTCCGCTGGCAAACAGAGTCGAGTTTTTAATTAAAGGCATATAAAGCAATATATAACCAGGTGTTTCTCCTTGTTTACTTTAGTTTGATTAATGCCCCTGGCCCGATATATATGCGACTGCGAGTTTCCCAAGTTGGCTATTTATTTTTCATCCCGCGCTCGCGATCCGACTGCGCGCGCCCAATTGCAAGTTAGACCCTGGGGCGAGATCTTTTTACGCACTCGCAGGCCCGCCGCTCCCGGGATCTAATTAAGCCGGCGCGATGGCCCGTATAGGCCGTTACGTAACGGCCCGTTAGAGCAACGCCGAAAGCCAACTCGGGGAGCGCAAGCGCGAGGCGTGACCCACATTGCCACCGGCCGCAGCATCCAGGAGAGGACCGGCCAATACAATCGGCCCTATATTTGCAAGCCGATCGGCCGAGCCCCGAATACCGATCTCGGGCGTGGACCCCTCGCCTGGGGGGATGGACGCGGCCCCCAGGATTCCGCAGGGGCCGCGCGACAACTCGCGGGCCTGATGATGGATCGGGGGCCGCCGCCGGGGCCTTTTTCCGCAGCCGTCGACGCCGGGGAAAAGGCCGCGAGCGAGCGCGCGCACGCGATAATCTTTTTCGAAAAACCTGTTGCTCTGCCCCGAGATTATCAATGTATCGCAATCGGTCTAGGCCGGGGCACGCAACTGCTTTTGGTCAGAGCTGCCGCGGTAAAATTACTCGGCGGTAAAATTGCACGGAAAAACGGGTTTTCCCAGATCTGTCATTCGCCGCCGCGAATTTCGGAATTCGCCTGGCCTTCTTTTTTTTTTTTATTCCGATTTGCCTTCCTTTTTTTTTCCTTTTTTTTTTTTCTTTTCGTTATAATCCTTTTCCCGCGGGAGAAATTTCGCAAATGCCGTCCCCGCGCATTGTGCGCGCCGGCGCTCGGCGCTTCAAATTCCGAAGGAGAGCGCCGGCGCGCCCGGTAATTTATGGGACTTTCTTTCGCGCGCTCCGCCGCGAGCTCGCCAAGCTCTTTTTCCTGGCGCGCGCGCCGATGCGCGGCGTGATTGACGCGCGGCCCGCGCCCGATCATATATTAATGGCCGCACAATGGGCCGGTGCGCCCCTGGCCCGGGGACCTGCCGCGACGACGCACCCCAGACAAAGTCATTTCTTATACGGGGGAAATTTATGAATATTAATTAAATTTTATTGTCCAATGGCCGATATATCGCCTTGAGAGGTTTATGCCCGCAGTTAATATTAAAACATACAATGGGCGATAACGGGGCTTGTGTTTGTGAAACATTTATTATTACCGCGCGTGGTTACGCGCGAGTTGTCCGGGCGCGGAGGAAAATCGCGGGCCCGCGCCGGGGCAATTAAAATGTTCGCCGGGGGTTACAAGGTTCATCGATCATGTAACTCCCGGGGCGCCGCCGCTCGCCGCCGCGCGCATACACACACACGACACACATGTATGTACGCTCCGCGTACACTTTGATTAATTTGAAAGTGAGCGCGGCCTGATTTTCCGCGGCGCAAGGAGCCCGCGAGGCTTTCGGGGAAGGATTGTTTCCCGCGGGCGGCGCGTTCCCGCGGAGGCCTCGCCCGAGCGGCCGACGCCCCGCGCACCCCCGCCCGGGGGGCGGCCGCGCCGCCGCGGGCCCACGCACACGCGCGCGTCAAAGCGCGCCGGGGAGTATGGGTGCGCCATTACTCCCGTTATGCGGCGGCCGCGCGCGCTCGAAAGCACTTTCACCTCCTTTTAGCCTCGGTCGCGCGACTCGCCGCCGCCGCCGCCGCGGCCGACGTCCTCCCGACGGGTCCTTTTTTTTCTTTCCCCCTCTCCCCGGCCAGCCTTTGGCGTACATGGAGGCGGGGCCCTTTCCGGTGTGCCTATAGCCCTCCTCGGGCGGCGCGTACGCGGTTAGATTCCGCGGATAAATCCCCGGCCGCGGGGGCAATTATCAGCGGGAATCGGGGGTTCTCGCGCGCGCTCGGAGCAGGTCGGCCCGGCATTCCGCGCGGGCGCCTAATGAATCGGCTTGCGCAACGGGGGCCCGCTTTTTTTTTTGTTGTTCCCAACTTGCCCCTGTCCCCCTGCGGAGATCGCGCCGGCGCCCAATCAATGCCAGACGCGTATAATTATAAATTTCGTTCCGGGGATTTATCGGGCGCGCGCGGCTGCCCATTGAGCTGTCAGGCGGGCGGCCTGCCGGGGATTTTGGGCCCTCCTCGTCCCCCTCCCCCGCGTTTACATAATTAGGCGTGTATACCCGCGGGGCCGCGCGGCGCCAAAGCCAGGAGGATAAAGAGAAGGAGAGGCGACGCCCGATCCGCGCACGCCTCCCGCGCCGGGGGGAAAATCGGCCGCGAATCGGATCGCGGGGGCCGGTTCGAAGCTCGCGGCGGGTCGCATCGGGCGCTCGGCCGCGGGGCCTTACGCAAGCGGCTCGGCTTTCGATTTTCCTGAAAATTTTTACCGCGCGCTCGCGCGCCAGCGCGCCGAGGAGCGCCGGGCAGAAGTGAAACGCGCCTCGGCGGCGGCGCTTTGCATTTCCTTACTTTTATCCGCGCCGGCCGCGCCGCTCGCGTTAATCATTTTTAATCGGGCGCGCAAAACGAAGCGGCGCGCGAAAGGAGGTGCAGCGAGCGGCCGCCGCCGCCGCCGCCGCCGCCGCAGCCGGGGGAAAGCCGCGAAACTGGCTCGCCCGGATATTTGCTCTAACCTGTTCTATTGCCGCGCGCCCGCGAGCGAGCGCAAGCTGCGCGGCCGATGCGTTTACCTGGAAAAATATTGCAAAAGCCCGCCGGCCGGCGATTGCGACGTGCCCAAAGATCGGCGCGGCCGCCGAGCCCCTCTACACCCGTGACCCGCGGCTCCGCCGGCTACTTTTTTTTTTTTCTTTTCTTTTCCCCCGGCGGCGGCGATCCTCGCCTCCCCTTTGTAATTGGGCCCGAGGATCGCGGGCGCGAGAGCCGCTGTTTTGGAAACTTTGTAGCGCGGCGTTTCTCGAAAATCCCCGTCTGTCGGCCTGTTGCACCGCGCGAGCCGCGATTTGCAATATTATTATGGCTCGTATTTCTCCCGGGACGACGTTCGATGGCTAATAATTAATGTTTCTAACTTGCTGGAATATCTAATATTTTATCGTGTTTAATGCTCGCAAATAGACATATATATCCATGCAAATGTTGAATAGAGGTGTATAAATTGTTGAATTAACCACACCATTTATTCCTGTCATAATCTTATTTTCAGCTTATGCGCTTGAACGTAAAATCCCGCAAACTTGCCTCAGATAAGCAAATGTCTAATTGTTTAGTTCCATGTTGGCTTCGGCTCCGTGTACTAATTATCCATTTTTACCTTTAGAAATTTGTTCGACCGCGGGGATCGCAAAATTATCTAGCTCCTATAGTTGGATTCCGATAACGGAAAGGCATTAAAACAAGTATAAGAGCCAGTATTTCACCCCCTTTCCCCACATTCTATTTCCGTGCCGCTGCGGAGAATAATCACCCGGCGGAATAATTATAATAGTTCCAAAGGAAGTTTTAATTTGACAAATGAATTCGATACGATTAGCCCAATAAATTCAAAAACTGACGGGTAAAAGAGCGCGAAAAAATTTCGAGAAAAATCCATCCCAGCAATTTATCGATCTATCGCGATTGGAGGGAGCGTATATAGCCACGTCGTTGAAAAGTAATAGGTAAGTAAAGAATTTCCTTGGGTCGCTGCATGCGAGTGCTCTTGTACCGAAACAAAAATCACACGGATGGCTGTACTTGGTTGAATAATCTAAGCGTGGGTAGAGGTGAGCGTTTATCGCGAGCTCGTGCAGTGGAAACAAGCGGCATCGGCAATCTCGGGCGCACTTTACAACACCCGGCCAACAAATAGCCCGAGGGATTCCAAAGCGGCGAGTCCACTTCAATTTCCGCCCGCGAAAGCGCGGCGCCTAAAAAGCCCAAAAAGTTGTGCGCTTTCGAGCGGCTCGGCGTAAAAAGCCCCAGAGGAATATCACTTACGCCAGTCGGTCAAAAGAACGCGGCGCGCGAGCCCTTAATCATGCCGACTCCCGGAGGTAGGGCTACCCCCCAAAAAAAAAAACCATCGCCGGGCCCGTGAAAGGTAGAAAAAAGAAAAAACGGAGGGGCTGACGTTGGCCCCGGGCCAGGGCGCGATCTAGGACCGGAAAAAGCCCGGCGGCGAGACAATGCCGCGGCTTCCCGATCGATAGATATAGGCGCGAGCCTCCGGGAGGTATTACCGCGGCCGTGGGAAATTGCCCGGGCCCACGCAGCAAATCACCCTTCTCTCCGCGCCTCCGCCCCCCTCCTTTGTCCGCGGGCATCTCCGGGGCGCGCGCAATCGACCGGCCCGCGATCGTTAGGAGATGAGGGCAGCCGCGGGGTTACGTGGACGGCCGCCACCTTTTTCTGCGAAAGCCGCTTTTCCTCCGGCTAATTAAGCCCCCGTTGCGTCGGGCCCCGGGGTAAACAAAGCCGGCCGAGATGTCGGCCGGTCCGGTCCGCGTGCCGGTCCATTGGGCTGCTGGGGAGGTTACGTGAGCGCGGCCGCCCCCGCCCGCGGCTCATTTCATCTCCAATTTGAGCGGCCAGGCCTTTTCCAAAGCGCCGGCAAATGCCTTGTTATATCTGGGCTAGTCTTATTTTTGCAAGGATGCCGACTCTCTCCCGGGTCTGTTCTGCGAGTCGGCTCGGTCCACTGGCCAAATGAATATTACACTGGAAATTTCTTACTCCCCTCGGATTCTACGTTTCCAGTGTGAAATCCAGACAGCCTGGAAAATCTACGGTCCCGCCTTTTCCGCCTTGGACATTTTTATAATATCACGCATGTTATGCGTTTTACAACACGTTTCGCCGGTAAATAAATCCTCAAGACCCTTTTCAAGAAAATTTTAAGTGCACCCACGTTTCCTTGAAAATTGCTTTCATATCAACATTCTTTTATCTTCGTATGTTATTCACTCTTAATTTATATGTACAATTAACATTTTTCAAAAATTCACCGTTACACTGAAAATTCAGAAGAATCAATATCGTGCCATTAAAAAGTTGCAGAAATGCATCATTATCGTCTACTGCATGCAGACATTTTATCACCAACTTACCGATCGTTTATTTTATTTGACATTGTATATTTTTTTATGCTTTTTTTTTATTTTATCATTTCACTGAAAATATTAGTAAATGAATGAATTCTAATATTTCAAATTTTTACATTTATAAAATCAAGTATTTCTCGATCACGAGTAGAAAACGGATTTTATGCTCGAGGGATATTTTTCTATTCAGCAGTTACCAGATGCTCAATCATACCAAATCAAGTTTCTGGGCTACTATTATTGTATGTTTTGATATTACAGCTTAAATCGATCATTTATAGTTATAAACTGAAAAAAATAACACGCAGTTATTACCATAAAGGCATTAAAAATACTTCATTTATTAGTATGAATTGGAATGACTTTCCACCAGGTATCAATCCTCTAAAATTGAAAAACTTTTACATTATTCATGCAATTGAATTTAATCAAGCAGATGATATCATGGATCTATGTTGCGACTTGGTTACAAAGTTAATTTACTGTTACGTTATGAGCACTTTTAAATAAAAATCAATTAAAAATTTTCAGTTGACATGGTGTTTCTTTTACTTACATCGACTAATTACATGTTTCATCAGAGCTCAACTATGAAGCATTGAGAAACCTCAAGTGCATTCAAATCCATTTTTTAGAATTCAATAAATCGTGATCAAAGATGATTTTAATATAATATTGCCTTTATTATTTTTCACAAAAGTTTTAATGCTTGTTTTAAGATATAATTATTTCAGTGTATTAATTAAGCTTTTTAAATTCGCGAGGCGGGAGTTTCTTCATTATAAATATATAATTTAATATTTTACAGAAAGCAATGTGTGCAGTGAAAACTATACATGTATAAGCACAATACGTGCTAAAATTTTCAAACACATTTTCCCCAAAAGAATTTTTAAAATAAAAATATAATCTACAATTATAACGAGTCGGCATTATTCCGAGCGAGTAGTTTTTAAATTGTTTTGTTCAAACGAATTTAAAGTTATACGTATATTTAATCTACAAAACGAGTTTGTATAAGGTACGCAAGACAAGTTATGCAATGAGTATATAATAGCTATTTACCTTTGTTCAATTTATTCATGAAGGTGGAAATCTATTCTTGCTTGAGTACTTTGGCTGTTACCGTTATTCGCGTGGGATTCTTCTAGAAAGTACTCTCCTCTAATTATACAACAATTATACTTCATCTCATAATTGCAATTAAAAGTCTCGCCATAAAGAACGATTTCATTAAAAAATCATACAAGTTTGAAATGGATCACCATTGGCTTGCGGAAACACGTTATTTCCACAAAAATATGGAAATGAAAAATAAATCATTCTGATGGATTGTTCGTCCGGCAATTCGACGTGTATCTGCATGCGCAGAATAGACAGGTACTAAATGTCACCCAAATAAAATCGATTTCCCCTATCTGTCCTAAAAACGTCTGTCCTCCATGAATCGATGCATATGTACAGATATAGCTTGCTGCTCCACAAGAGAATACGTTATGCGGCTCTAAATTGTCTGCCAGGAAAATTAATTTGCATTAACGTCTTTAACCATTAAGTAAACCGATTGTAGGGATGAAATTTTCTCCACGGCAAAGGAGTCAGGTTAGGTGGCACTCATGCATTCACTTTCACCTGGAAGCTAGAGTTTGCACGATCGTTTACGAATGGTTGTCACCCCGACAGAGGCTCGCCAGCTAATTGGTAATTGAGCCAAATCGCCCATTAGCATAAGATTCGATAACCATTCGGCAGTTGGAGTCGATTAGACTCCTAATTCCAAACTTCCCTTGTTTTGATTGGGAGACGTATTTTCGAGGCAAAAAAAACGCCGGGCTATCTTTCAGGCAGTACATGTACGAGTACACATGCATTTGCGGATTCGCAGCTCGTTTTGCACGCCCTTTTGGGTATCGAATAGCTTCGAGCTCATCCTATCCAAATGGATGACGGTTGAACGAGTTGCTTCACGAGGTGATCCATTCAAAGGAGTGCGGGTGAATAATTCACGCGACGGGGGATTTAGTTCGCGCTCTATTAACTTTTATTCCTTGGTCATCTTTAAAAGGAAACGCGCCCGACTCGATATCTATATGATCAGCTTTGCATACTCGTTACTTTGGTTTGCTCAGCGAAACTTTATATTTGTAAGTAAAAGGTTTTTTTAATCAACAAAATAAATTGCGCTTGCAGAGACGGATTGCATTTGTCCAGTAGAGATTGATTTATAATACTGATGTAATCAACTAAAGTATATAAGAATGTTATGCTGCAGCGGTGATTTATTTGTAAAAATTTTGATTGCACTTGTAAAAAAGAAACGAATGATTTTATCTAACGGAATCAAAAACTATTAAAAATGTTTTTAAAATCAGGAATATAAGTCAAGTATAGTTAATAATTATGTTATATATAATAACAAAAAGGAATTTAGAAAAAAAAAATAAATTTTATTAAAATTAAAATAGAGTATATTTTAGATTGAGTAATATATATTCTTAATTACCCATACAATACATGAAGCAACATGTAATGACAGTTAGATAATAATATATAAATTTATAATATTATATTTTGTTGTACAAGATAGTTTAAGGAGTACTCCGTAAAATTGAGTTTAGGATCTTCTTTTGATACTTATTTCATCGATGAACACTAATAATAACTTTATTCGTTATATTTGCAAGTAATTAAAATAACAATAATACTGCACTTTTAATTTAATTGTGAATAATTCTACTATTCTTTTAGTCAATGGTATTGCATTTTTTATTTAATGTTTTTCTATTTAATTTGAGTTTTTTAACGCTTCATACAATTATTTAAATTGTATATATTGTACACCCGTAGACCGAGAATACATGCATGCACCAGCTTTATGCGAACTCTAGGGAACGGAAGAAACCGGGGGTTTGCGTTTACGTCGATTGTGATAGAGATGCATGTTTGAAGTCCGGTTACTTCTCTACGAATTCACAGAGGACTCTCGTGTCTCTTCATTGAAAATTCGAAAAACTTGTAGGGGGAACAATTTAGACTTCCCGCGTAGCCCAATAGGGGAAAGACTACGAGTGGGCATCAAGCTCGATAAAGATGCTTCAGACAAAGGTGTCGATCGCTGTTGTTTTGGCGCCCGATTCGCAGCGGTAAGCACAGAGTTCCTTTGTTTTTCTTTTGTTTGCCTTTTTAAAATGAACAGTAGTTTGAATCATTATTGTTTGAAAACTCACTTTACTAAATCTATATTTAATTTGTTCCACTGTCGAATTTAAGCAACCGTTGCGTATGTAAAACGTAACGAGGCACACGATACAGATTAATTAAAACGTAATTATGCACATCCTTGGTAGTATATTAGTAGCCGAAAAGGATTATTAAGTAACGGTTGGTTATTTTTAAAACTCACGATTTTGTTACATCAAGATGATTTACACTTATTATATAAAATAAAATGCGGAATGTAAGTAAAAGACGTTAGATGCAAAACGAATATGTATTTTACGATAAATCTTCTTAAATACACTATGATAGGTTATAGACTGCAGTGTCGTACGTACACGTGTGCATGGCAAAAATGAATTGGCCATGTAATACAGAAATGAACTATAGGTACACTAATATTACTTAAAATATAAGCTATAACTTAGAGTGTTAAAAAAGATAGACGAAGTAAAGGAGTTGGTAAGAGAAAAGCTGAAGTTTGTGAGTTACGATAAAGTAGAGCGAACAGTGGGATATCAGAGATCGATGCGCCCGGAGATATCCCGAGGCAGAGGGCGCCCTCGAAGGTGCGGAAATTAGGCATAAAAGAAAGGAAAGCGGGGGCGCGGGAAAAAGGCCGGGAAAAAGGTGGAGGCCGTGGGCCTCGGCGGCGGGGGTATAATCCCGGGGCCGGTGAAAAAGCGCGCCCGGCCCGGCATTTTTCCGGAGATTATGCGCGGCGGAGCCGGCTAATGCGAAACACGTGCTCGGGCGGATCCGCGGGGCGCGCAATCGGGCCGCGCGCAGCCGTCCTTTTGAACCCGGTGATCAATCGGCGGGGTGGCGGTGCGGGGGCGGGCGGGGCGGGGCTCGGCGCGCCGGCGCGGCGTCGGCGGCGGCGACGGCGGCGGCATCCCCCTGGGCGGTGCGCGCGCGCGCGCGCCCCCCGGGCCCTCCGGGGGCTCCTCCTCGGCGGGTCGGCCAGTGGCCGCGCGTCTCCCGCGATCGCCGGACGCCGCGTCGCCTCCGCGCGCCAGCCGACCTGGCCCACGAGGCCGCCTCACCCCGAGAGTGCGCGGACCAGCCCCCAGGATGCAGCCGCCCGCGGGGACGCAGCAGGTAACCGGCGCCCCGGGTCCCGCCGCTCGACTTTCCGCGCTTGCATGTGCTCGGGCTATCGTGCGCGCGACGTTTTCATTACTCTTGCTCAAGCGCCGGGGCTGCGGGTGACACTCGGCCTCCCCCCCCCGATGGATGCGCCCCTTTCTCGGCTTGTTACATTATGCCGCTGTCTGCCGATCCCGCTAATTGATCGTTGCCCGCGGCCCCACTGCGTTATGAAATGCTAATGAGCCGTAACGTGCGCAGGTGGACGTTTGTCTCGTTGCGAAAGGACAATGCGCGGACGGTTGCGCGCTCGGCGCGACGCCCGCCGTGGACCGCTGATTGATCGGTATGGAAAAGTATCCGAGCGAGCGGCCGCGAAAAAATTTGCCCGCCCCCGGGTGGTACGGGCGATCAAGGGGAATTAACGGGCGAGCAGCTGCGGATATAACTTGGCGCGCGACCTCGGAGGCCGGCTATACCCTCGATTAGGAGACGCCGGGAGGACAGCCGTATCTCCAAGGAAGATGAGTCCGAGAGCGATAAGCCCGCGCGCCGTCCTCGAGATTAGCCAGCCGGGCCCAGGGCTCGGAGGGTCTACGAATACCGTCTGGACCCGCTTGATTAAAGATCGATATCTCGCGATGGTGATTTTCTTTTTTGTAATCCTCCCGGCGTCGGGGTTCCTCGGGGTTTCGGGCGCGTCGGCGGATTCCTGGGGGCGGCAGCCGAGTGAATTTAATGGGGCTAACCGGCTCGGAGTTGGCCCGAGTTTCCCGGACGATAATGTGCATTAGCGCGGGCACTTTGAGCTTAGAGGGCCGATTTAGCCGTCAAAGCGGCCCGCCGCGGCTCCGCGAGGTTGCGTCGCGGAGCCTCGAGGGGCGGGCGCGGAGGGGCCCGGTGTAAATCCCCACCCCCGGCGCGACAAAGTGCGATTGTTGCCAAGTCCACAAATCATCCCCCGTGAGACGGGCGGCGCGCGCTCCATTTTTTTTTTTCCCAAGTTCTTACCCATTAATAATTTATGCCGTTCGGAGAACTGCGAGAGGCAGAGGGTGTCGTCTGCCTCTGGAGACACGGGGGTGGGAGAGGCCGGCAGCCGTCCGTCAACTCCCCCCGGCTACGACAAAGAAGCTACCTCGCGGAGGTACATAGATCCGCGCGCGCTTGTATTCCTTTTTTTGGGTTCAAGCCTGACGTGGCCGGCGGTCCCCTAACGGCGGTAGTACATCAGCCCCCCGGGCGCGCTATATTTGCCCGGCGAGGACTCGGCCGCGTGACCCAATGATCCCCGATCGGCGTCGGCCGCCATTATTGGCTCGACTACGCGAGGCCGGTGAAAAGAAAAAAAAAAAAAATAATTGACCGGCCGGCCCCGGCGCGGCCGCCGCCGCCGCGCTAATCCACTTAGCCGCGCGCGCGCGGGGTATCAATTACTCGGCCGGGTCAATCAGCCGGGCTTTTTCCCCCTCTTTTCCGCGAGGCTAACGAGCGCCGCGCTATCCTCCTCAAAGGGAACGCAGCCTCCTGCGAAAAGGGACTCGGCCCGATCCGAATTCGTCCCGCGCGTCATTTACGGCCGAGGTATGTTTTTTTTTTTTCTGTAGGAGATTAGGCGGGTGCGCCGGGGGGAGGACCGTCCCTTCCGCGGGATAGAATGTCGCGCGGGCGCCGGGATTACTAGCAACAGTCGCCCGACGCGCTGGGTGTCTCTATTTTCTTTTTTTTTACGTTTTCCTTGTAATTTCGCAGTCCTTCCCGCGACTGCCTCGCGGGGGTAATTACTTTCGCAGTAAATTTTGAAAAAGAGCACAGCGGCTCACGCGGATCCCCCGCGCGGTGTAACTACCTGCGGCTCAAGCTTTCGGCTTTTACTGTAATCGCCTTTTTTTTCTTTGTACATATATATATAACTAACGAGACACCCTTGTAAGTAACCAACTCTCTCTCGCTTCGCGGGAGCCTGAATAATATCGCGTGTCGAGATTCGGCCGTGATACGCACCGGCAACACGCTCCGGCGAATTAATAGCGAATCGCTTTTACAATGGCTCTCGGCGCTCGATGCGGGCCGCGGTTGATTTATCATCGAGTACCAACAGCATAATTAGTGCCGGGGCACTCGCTCGCCCGGCTCCGTGCATTAATTAAATCCACAGCGCGGATCCCAAAGCGGCCGGAAAAATCGTCGACATTCCCGGGCAATCGGCAATCGGCGATCGGGCGGACCACCAGCCGGGTGTAAACCAGGCCCCACATAATTGAGCTCGGGCAGATCGCGCGGCCGAACGAATCGGGAAAAACGCGTCACGCGGCCTCGATTATTATTTTTTTCGGCCGACGCGAAGCGCACGCTTCTGCGGATATCCGCGGCGTAAAAAAGAAGAGGCCGCGGCCATATTTTTCCGAGGACGGAAAAGTACTCGCTCGGGGGAGCGGCGAGAACAAAACATATGTGAATAGAAAAAAAGGGGGAAGCAAACAAGCGCGACCCTTTTTTTTTAGTTTTATTCTTGAGACGTCGGACAAACTCGATTGGCCGACGGACCGGCCGCGGCGCGTCTTCCGGAAATTCGATCCGTCGTCGGCAGAGTTGGCGAGCGGCGAAAAATCCAGCCATAATTCTCGGACTGACAGGCGTGCCGGAGTTGGGCTTTGGGGAGGGGCTCGCCGGGCGGACGACAATTTGGGCCAGCGAGTAGGTAACTCTTGTAGGTGGTGAATCGGCGCGGGGCCTCCATCCCCCTTCGCTCCCACCCCGAGGGCTGCGCCCGCGAGCTCGCGAGTCGCTTATGGCTTCCCTGCGGCCTAACTGCGCGCGGACGCGGAACCGCTCCCGAGATCCGGCCGCCGGGGCTTGGAATCAAGCGCGCGGGATTAAGCCAATTTTCCGTGGCGCGCGTTGGCCATTGAGCCGCGCGGATCGCAGCCATGGAAAACGGGCCGCACGTTCCGCGGGGGATACGCGGACGGCGCGCGTGTATTCGGAACAAAGCTGCGCTCGAAGTATGCAAATGGCGCATCGAACGCGCGGGGAATATCCACCGGAAAGGCAGGCTTTTCCCAAGGGCGACAGTCGTTCGCGGCTTGATGAAGGATGCTTGCAGGGCGCCGCGGGAGCGGCCGGGGCCCGGGCCGCGCAGTGAGGATGCGGCCCAACTGACCGTCGACGGAGAGGCCCCAGGATGGCGCTGCTCTTCGCCCTCGTCCTCGTCATGCTCGCCACGGCCGTGTCCCTGCCGCCGGTCATCCGAATCGGTGAGTCGACCCCTCCGGCACGCGCGGCTTTACCCCAACAAGAGGAGCGAGGTGCCAGCTCGTGCGCGCCTCCACCGCTATCTATGGATATGTGGGCGGCGTTAGGGCAGGGGTTCCGCCTCGCCCGCACTTTTCATCAAGTTCAACTTTTACATCTTATAACTTTAAGCCTTACACTCCATGGGCCTGGCCGTATATATTCGCCGGGCGCCCACGGCTTCTCTCCCGGCGGCCGGGATGGAAATGCGCTAGAAAATCGCTGGGGAAAATTTTTATCAACCTGAGCATGATGCTGATGTTTAAATCTGGAAGACGAAGCCCGCTCTCCCTCGCATTTATTCAACATTGTTACAGGAATCCATTAAACGCAAGATCCGCGTAAAATAAAATAGAATACAGAAACCTACTGCGCTGTGTGCATAAAACTTTTGTGTCCTTTTCATTCCCTATAAATATTGCTTCGTAAGTATAACTTTTTAGATTGTCGCAATATCTTGGACAGACAGCTGCCGTAAATTTAACAAAGTCTTTTCTCACGACGATTGTTATTGTTCATAATATATATCTTTTTCAACGGTGCCATTTCCCCCAAAGCCATAAAACCTCTTTTAATATTAATCCTCCCAAACATCGGTCTTCAAACAATGTAACGTCCGTAAGATGCGTTAAGTCTTTTTTGTACAGGGAATTGTCGTTTTTTTTTTCCTTTTTGTTGCAAAACTCTAGCGTTACGAGCAAACGTTACTTTTTTTTTTGCTTTGTTTCCTTTTTGCCGAATCTCGCACGGCGAATATTTTTCTCGAGCCGGGATCGGAAGCAACAAAGCGCACGCGCGCGGAGAGTGAAACGTGGCATCAGCTCGAGGATACATAATTTACATTCGTGAATGGAAGTCGCTCGATATATCCCGACGCGTTTATATGGGATATCTCCGGTCCGTGACCAGAAAGCGATTTCAAACTTTCTAGCCATCTAATTGGGCGGATTTCAATACAGCGACGAGTCCCCGCGGCCCGCAAGCCGCGCGGTAATTTGCGCGCGGTGCGCTGTATGTGCAACGCCACGCGGCGACGCCGCCCCGAGACGTCCTGCAAAAAAATATGAGCGTAAGACGCGGGTGCACTTGTGTACAGGCCCTTGTCACAACGGCCGCAAGACCCGAGTGCACGAGTAAATTGCGCGCGGAAATATAATTCGCATAAGATATTGCTCAATAAAAACGAGATTTTTTTTTATATCGCGCGCCATGCGCGTCCGCCCGGAAGGAGTTTGCATGCAAGATGGACGACGACTCATTGAGAAACGCTTCCCGGGAAAGCATTTGGCATTTAATAAACACCGAGTACACTACTGCGGGGTAATCTTTACCTCTAACTTCCGAAAAGTTCTTATCGTAAACCCCCGCAGAGCGCACGCGTGTATACCTACATCTTGGTGTGGCACATGTATAAAGCAGCAGCTACGAAAGCAATATATAATGCGCGCGGCGTCTTACAAAGGATAAAAGATAATTAAAAGGGAGGCAAGCGCGCGGGGGAAGGAAAGGCGAGGGGCGCGAGTGGGGCCGCCGCGACAGATAGGGAGGAGCAGCCGGAGGGAAAAAAAAAATGGCGCGCGGGGGGGTGGGGGAGCCCGGCGGAAAAGTAGCAGATAACAGGGGCAGAATGGGAACGGCGCTGCAGCGGCAAGAGCCGCGCTCGCCTCCGGAGATAGCGCGACGCGCTCGAGGGCCACCTCCGCACTTTCTAAATCGGCGTGTTTCCGCCGGGGCCGCCGCGGGGGTATAAGGCGAACTTAAAGGCGCCCTGCATGGGGATCGACGCGTACGTACATCCAGGGCCACGTACAACCGCGACGCGGCCCTTTATAATTGCGCCGGTTTTTATTCCTTTCGGCGGTGCATTATTCCGGGTGGGTGGGGGGTGGTCGGCTCGCGCCCTTCATAATTCATCCCTCGTTGCGATGCCGTTTGCGCGGGCTCCTCGTAAAAGGGGTTATACGAGGTGGGATAAGTGGCGGACCGCGCGCGGTTCGTGGCGCCCGGTGCCGATCGCCCATCGATCCTTCGTACACGCCCGGGCCGCCGGCCTTTTTTTTTCTCGCTCGGCGGGGACTGTATTATATACTATGTTTCTATCTGTATTCCATTTGCAAAAAAAAAATAAATAAGCACGGTCCGAGGGCGCGACATGATAATGAGTCTACCGGGGTGAGGCGGGAAACTCGGGGCGAAGACGCCGGGCGCCCGATGAATCGGCGGTATTATCCGAGTCTGAAAGTGCCGCGGCAGTACAAAAGAGAAAGTCCAATCAATCAACCCAATAAATAACTCGTTACTCCCGCGCCACCGGCAATTAAGCGGAAAAGTACGTCTGCCGGCGATATGCCCTCGTTACCGATCGGCCCGCGCTCACCGGCGCCTCACCTGCTATTTACATTTATATTAAAAGTGTAAATGCCGGCGTCCTTAGCGAGTCAATTTAATCTCATTGAATTCTCGTTAAAAGCCCGTAGGGTATATCGATTTCGAGCCGGGTGCGCGCCCGTACAAATTTGCATCGGCCGCGGCGCGCTTGGACCGCCGGCCGGATACGAGGGCGCCTCCTCGGCTGCATCCGGCCAACTATAACTGCCCGGCCATCGCCCTAACAGCATTAAAGATTTATTCCCCATCCACCCAGCGAAGGAGCCGGCCCGGAAGAATTTTTTAATATGCTTAGAAGCTCTAGGAAGGTGGTAGCCGGGCGTCGCGCCGGCCCTACACCACACCCCGAGACCTGTACTTAATCCCCCGCGGCGGCGGCGGCCGGCGCTCGATTAATAAAGCTCCCGCTCGCCCGGGAGCCGGGACCTCCCGCAATTATATCGGGCCCCGCGCCGGAAACAATGGCTACTTGTTTGGACAAGCTCCGAGAGCCGCGGAAATCGAGCAATTACCCCCGAGTCGCACTCCTCTGGCGCCTACATATATATATATATGCTCTGCTTTTTCTTCCGCCTGCTCTGTCGCGGGCGCGCGCTCGATAATTGTACATGTACGTACGTATTTCGAGCGGCCGGGTTAGAGGCGCGGGTGCCTTTGTTAGGTCGCTTGACTTTGTTAGCGGAACGAGTCGAGGGGTAAAGGGAGCCGCGACGGCGTGGGCGTAAAGGATCGACAACGGATGGGTCGGTTGCGCGGCGCCGTTAAAACTTGATACGCGGGCCGCGCGAATTGTTTGCCGGAATTATTGTACGGGCGCTTAATGTAATACGCAGATATGCGCAACATTATGGCATAATTTGGGGGGAATCGAGTGGAGCGCTCGTATGTAAGCGGAATGTACCTATAAAAGTGTCGGAACGCGCAATTGGTGAAGGGTATTTTACATTTTATGAACTAACCTAATGCCTCTTGGATGAACTCCCTGGGATCATAAAGATAGATTTTGAAACTTCTGTGCCGAAGGTGAGATTGCGAGCTGCTCGGCCAAGTGAAAATATACCGAATAGGTGACGACTTTTTCCCCGCGAGCTTTATCGAAAAATGTGCAAATTTCACTGCGAAATTCCTCTGCCACTTCTGGAGTATTTGATTTTAAATTGACTTAAATTAAGCTACCGGTTTCATTTTAAGATTTCCGTTTGCCGCGGCGAAAATTCTAATGTTTTTTAACGTCTTTTCATTTTAATGAGAATATATATTACATATACCGTTCATATTCATCACGTTTGTACCGCTTTTAAAGCGGACTACTGTCGGTATATAATATCAAAACTCGTATACTATTTTTAACTTTTTTATTTCCTTTTCGTTATCTAAGTCTACTTTACTCGAGCATTTACATAAATGAGCTCGTAAAAAATTATGATTTTACAAATAAACTGGATGATTATATTCATCTATTTGCACACAAATAAATCTTTATTCATAAATAGGTACTTTTTTCAGCAGCATTATGACAAATATGCACTCGCTGTCGAATTGTCGCGTTCATCCCCTGTTCACCAAGTAGATTTTTACTCGGCTACTGACTTTCGGTGTGCCTTTTCTTTTAAACGATTTCAAATAAACTCGAAAATCTCAAATATCAATCTAAATTTAATACTGTGAAATTTATTTTCTCTCGTCCACCTTTGCTTTGTGAAAATTAAATAGCCTTGCTTTGAGATCAGATTATGCAATTTTATTAAAATTTCAATATTAATTCTCTTATCAAGAGAACTGTCAGCTCATAAGCTCTGATATTCCTCAGGTACGAAAAAATCCCGCGCCCCATGTAAAAATCTTCGGTTCACGAACACCTATGCTAATCTAATTACCCAATAATCTTATTTCTTATCTATCGCTGACCCATACTTGATGGAGCCGGCAAATTAATGCAGCTGCTCGCGGCGGGCTAATTAATAATACATCAAGCAAAAATCCCCGGTGATAAGCTCACAAACGATTATTTAACTCGGCCGATTTTCTAAGCCTTGGCCAATCGCGATTGCATCCTCGGGCGCCAACTCGCAGACGCGCGTCCTCCACCCCGAAATACTCTCACGGCCGCGGAGCCGCTTCCACGGGTAGACTCGGGGGCGGGTCCGGGCGTCAAAAGCCGGGCTCGCGGCCGGCCGGCGATAATGAAGAGGCCGCGGGCCGCGCGAGCGGTCGAACGGCCGCGGAGAGCGAGAGGCAAAGGGGGAAACGGCATAAAAATTGCTGCGCGCGTCGATAGCCGCTCGTATTTGAGGCACGATCTTACGACGCCTCTGGAATTCATATATACATGCAAGCCGCGGCGGTTATGCCGGCTTACGTAACGCGCCTTTACTTCTCGCGAGCCACGTCCGCGTTTTATTCTCATATTTATCGAGTGGAACTCTCACCGGGAAACTATGGTAGGAGCGAGGGAACCGCCGCGAGCCATTATAATTGCCCCCGCGGAAGACGCCCCGGCTCCCCCCCGGGAGGAGGCTCCCCCCCCCCCGGTCGTCCCGGGCCGGAGGACGCGTTGCGCCTCCTCGCTCGCGCCTGCGAAATTAAACTTATTCTTACGCAATTTCGCGGACTTTTTGGTTTTAGAAAGCCGGCGCGCCTGCGCGGCTCGGCCGCTCGCCGCTCGCGTGAAAGCGGCCGATTTTATAAACTCCCTTTTTCATTTTTGTTTTCCTTACGCTATCCTAGTTTTCGGAATAATGATCGACCGACCGGGGGGTAAACGCGCCGATTGCAAATGTCGTCGTTCCGAGTGACGACGCCCGCGCGGCAACCGCTCGGCACTCGCTGGCCCCGGGGGATCGCGTTACTGATCATTCCGTTAAGAGAGCCCGTAAATTTCCTGTTGATCTAATGAAATCGTTATAATAATTGAATGCCACAGGCGCGAGGAGCGCGTACGTTTGAGTTCCAGGGGCTTTCGGGGGGGAAGAGGCGTTTCACCGCGGGGACGGACAATCGTGAGCCGGCGATTCGCGCGCCTCCCGCGAGAAAAATCCATTAATTCATCAAACGCCTTTTCAATTGGAATTAGACAGCGTTAATGAATGTTAATTTGAGCCGCTCGCGCAGGAATAATATTCCCCAGGTGGGACGCGTGCGCGCACCGCTCGCTCGGAATCATTTACAATTATACACAAGGTATCTGAAAGGCGATATCCGCGCAGAAAGAAAAATCCGAAAATCGCTGTCATAGAACATACCCACACGTGCCTGCGCACATTTGCAACTCGTAAGAAAAGTGAAAGGAATAAGTTTGATAATATCTGCTTTCAATTCCAAACTTGATAGAAACTAATGTGACTCGAGGCTCGCGAGACATTTCGTTTTCGAGATATCCACGGCGGTTCATAATGCTCCATCTTGCTGGACATGGCGACTCTATCGACATTTCGTGCGTTTCCCTTTGGAAAACGGGCGATCTTGAAGATGTTTCGTCTTGATTGGTGCACAATTGCGAATCTTGCGCTATCTCTCGAGTAGTGTTACAAGTGCCTAGATCCTCCATAAAGCTTATGCCTTTGTTATAAGTAACGGGTATTAAGTTATACGAAGGCGTCGGCCCTTCAGCAAGATACTAACTTGGATGCGTACATGATTCTTTACGAAATTTGACAGAGATGATCGAGATCTTTCCAAGCCATAAAAGAAATTTGACCACCGTATATATTAATTCTTTTTTTGTGTTGAAAGAAGGCTACACCTTTGAAACGACTTCCGTCCCCGATTCGTTCATTTCTACCAAAGTTCAGAGTGGTAATTCGTATTCATGTCTCTGCCTCCAAATCTGCTTGGGCGGGCAAATTTTTACGATTGTTTGAAAAAGTTCTCAATCTGGAATATTTGTATTAACACAAATAGTATTATTGTATAAAATATTTTTTATTGGCTGTTTCTGACTGAATTTATTCTGTCGTATTTGTACGATGGATGTAACTGAATCATCAACCGTATTATTTATCTTTTGATTTTTATTACAAGATCATTAAAACGACGACGCTGTACATCGACATGAAGTACCTATTGTACTTGTTATTTATTAATATTAATTGTATTTTTTTTTCTTCGTGCCCGAAGTTATTTGAATTACCGATGCGCTGCATGATACTTGGTATAATTAACGTTAACCATTAAACTTAATTTAGGTGAGGTATGTATCGAGCTGGCAAGGTACGGTGGATGGCGACAGCGAATAAAGCCGGCCACTTTGGGGGCAAAGGCCCGATGGACGAATAAATCGGCACTTAATAAAGCGTGCCAGCGGTGCATTACCGCTTTAATTTCGGCTAATTGACAGTATTTTTTATACGGGGCGGATATGGTTCGGTATGGGGAAAATCAAGGGAAGAATGGCAAATTGTCGCTTGCGACGAATTTTCCGGGGACTTTGGCGCGCGGGCGCGCGAACAGCGGCCCCCCCGCGCATACGGCGCCGCGGCCCGGATTAATTGCGCTGATTACGCGGCGGGGGCGCCGCGCGAATTACCGTCGCGAGAGACTTAACTCGGGCGCAACTCTGGGACATAACTCATTGAATTACTCTCGGGCCCGCGGAATCTTCCGCGGAGGTCGTTAAAGTGTTTGGCCCGGCCCATGAATTATTTACGGGGGCCACCCGGGGCCCGGCTTTTTCCCCCTCCCGGAATCAATCTGGGGCGGAGCGCCGGCTCCTGACCCCCGGCGGGAATTAGAAGCGCCGGTTCATTAATGAAAGTCGATCCGCGGGGAAACTTGTCCGCGCGGGCTCGAGGGCGTCGGCCGGCCGCCCCGCACGGCGCGATTAGTTTCCCAATCCTGAATAAATTGCGAGGGAATTGGCTCCCTTTCCCGGCGTCGCGACAGGTGCACTTTGACGGGTCGGAGCGGCCCGCGGGTTTCTTAATCTTCACCTGCGGACAGTTAGCTGGAGGCGCGCTCGCTCGCCGCCCCGCCAACAGCTGACTATTGCAATATTGAAACGCGCGCGCGCGCGCTCGCAGGGGATAAGTGTTTGCCTTCCAGCCTTGATCCACATTTTCTCCCGCCCCTCCTCCACCTCTTCCCCACCTCGACAAACCTCCCCCCCCCAACCCGCCCCCCCGGCCCGCAGCCGCCGCCCGCGGAGGCTCGCGCGCGCCGAGCCGAGCGCCAATTTATCTCCTTTATATCCAGTCCGCAGTTTTTACAGCACTTTGCGCACGCGGCGAACGATCGAACGACCCATTGTGCCGTTTGTCCATTGTTAATCTTTTCCAGCTCCTTCTTTTTTTTTGCCCCCCCCCCCCCACCCAGCTTTTTTTCCTCCTCGTCCTACTCGTCTTTTATTCAATATCTTTCCGCCGATATTGCGCGGCGCGGCGGCCGACGGAGAGCCGGGGCTCCGCGCGCCGCGGCTCTTATCTTCCCATCGTTTTCCACCACTCGCCCGTATCTCCCCATCTTAATTAATAATTCTATAAATCAACATTTATTTCACAAAGGTTTACGAGGAGGCTGATTGTCAGGGGGAGATTGCCAGCGCGGGGGAAAAAAGAATTCCGAGCGCGTACGCCGCGTTATAATCGCTAAGCATCTGTGTGGAAAATTGGAAACGCCGCGTGTAAACGTCTAAGCTGCCATTCATTATTGTAACGTGTGCCGTACCTTTTTGTCGGCCCCATAAAGACCCTCTCTTTAACCACTTGCGAGACGCACTCGACCTAGTGTGTTATACGAGTAATACGCTGATATCGACGAAATTTGTTAAAATTGCATGTCATTACTGCGTAACGCTGCGCCACTGGCAATTCGAAGAAGCGAAAACTGTACCGCGCTCGTCGATATAAAAAGAGCGAGACCAATGCCGCCGAATAACAAAGGTGCAAAATGCGAGGTTTAACATTGACAATCGAAATAAGTAAAATGCAATTACTTAGGAAAATTTTAGAGGAATTTTCACTACATGTCATACAGAAAGGAATAATTTGGTGTAATTCCAGTTATAAAAGGAGAACAATTATAAAAAGAATGTGCAATTTTGACTCGAATATTTAGTAATGTGTATGCTTTAACGAGTGCGTTCTTAGTCTACTTGTGTAGAAAAGAGCACAATTCCTCAGTGTCGAGGCTAAGAAAGAACCTAAAATTTGCGCAACCGCTGGTCACTCGTATAATCCTTAACGAAACGGCTCGGAATGATTCGACGCGGCCACCAACCGAATAACCAAGTATCCAAACCATCCGCGCGCATCCACTTTCCCCTCGAATTGCCGCGAGTACACACACACACACGTATATATACAGACATCGCGCGAGTTTTCCCGCCGATGGCATTCTCGGGTAGATTAACGGGGCCCTGGGCTAAAAAGCCGGGGAGGCGCCAAAGCGGATTCCTCTGTCGCAGACGCGGATCGCGGGCCGCGGCTAAGGAGGCCGATGGTTATTCGCCAGTCGATTAAGTCGTCCGTTAATCGCCGGGCGGCGGGCCCGCGAATTCCCCCAACTATGCGGGGAATCCCCCCCCACTGGGGGGAGCAGCCGGCGCGAATAATCGAGGCGCCGTCACTCGAGCCGCGGGCCGCAGGAATTCCTATCGCCCCGCCCCCGAATATTTTCACAATTGATCGCGTCTTTATTCCGGGGGGGCGGCGGCCGCGGCGTCGTTCCCCGCTCGGCTGCCTCGGCGTCCGCAGCCCGATGTTTCCGCCGACAATCGGGAAAAAGGCCGGGATAATACGTGTACTCGGGGTTGCGCTTGTTACGGGCGTCCGACTCCGGAGTGACTTGGACGGGCCGCGGCTCCTCCTCGACCGAATATAATGACCTTGATATCGCGGGCCCGATATTCGCACCGTTATTTATCGCTCCTTCGGGGTTTATGTACCATTGTGCGGATGTATTGTGTGTATGTATAATGTCGTCGTGATTAACCGTAACGTCGCGAGGCGCGCTTTTAATCAGGTTCTAACGATTTTTAATTGTGCGCCAGTTCATAAAGTTTGTATGCTTTAATTAGCCGGTCGTATACAGCAGGCCAAACAAAAGCTGCACTGGCTAAATAAAGTTGATGTAATGCGTAATTTGGGCGGAGTCTTCGCGTGTGCGCAACGAAAGCTCCCTGCATTGTTGTACCAACGTTTGCAGACTAGCGTGTAAAAATAATAAGAAATATGTGTATGTATAGCGTTCGCAATATATATATGTAATAACAATAACGATATTGTTCCTATTTCTTTGAGTCTATTTCCGTAGCTGGCAATTTATTACGGCCTGATACGAGCCTAATGGCCGAGTCTTTATTGCAGATGCGAGCGGCCGTTCGCCGACACCGTACCAGCTAGGCATTCATTCGGAGCGTAGTAAATAAGAGAGCCATGCTCGCCAGTCGAATGCACGCGGGACAAAAATGAATATGGTCTCGAGTGAATAAGCATCGGAAATAAGGAGGGCGTCTCGGGGCGCGGGGTCCATTAAGCCCCGCTCCGATATCCGGGGCGCAGGCTCCCAAAGCGCGGGAATAAAAGATAAGGCGAAAGGGGAGCCGGGGCCCCGCGGCGAGGGCGACGTCTGGAGCTGCGAGGATCGACGGAGTCGCCGCAGCGCCGCCAGCTCTATCTCTACAAGGGCAGAGTTAGCAGGCTGATATTGTCTGGCGGGGTGTCGATTGAGTGGTCATTTCGGCGATGAGATCAGCCTGTCGAACTCGGCGCCGTGTCTTGCGCCCCCGACGAGGGAGTGGCACCCCTGCGACCAACGGCGACCAACACGCAACAGCAGGGCCGCGTACGCCCGGGACGTGAAGAAAAAGCTCCGGGTTCCATCCGCCCGGGGAGTTGCGGGCGCGCGCGCGGCCTCGGGGACACGGCGCACTTTCGATCCAGTTCCCCGAAGTGGATAATTAGAGCTCTGCGGGGAGACGGGGTCGAGGCGTCGCCCTGGAATGCGCCGGGCCGCCCGTTGGCCAACCGCCGCTCGGGCCCACCGCGCCTATTGCCGCGACGATTATATTATTGAATTTGTTATTCATGGGCCGCCGGCCTCGTGGGCGGGACCAAGCGGGAGAAAAAAAAAGGCAACCGCCCGGCCAATTTGCCCTAATATCGGCCGATATCCGTAATTGGCCGCGAGTCGGCACCCCGGGTTAACCCGCTCGCCCGGGCCGCGGGAGGCGTTGGGCAAGCGGCCTATTAATAGACGCTCGCCGGCTATTTTCAGACCGCCGCCCGACCTCCGCATTTTTCCCGCTGCGGGCGTTGGGCCCCCGCCTCGCCCGCGTTCCTTTTTACCGAGGAATATACACGTACTCGTGTGTACGCCGAACGGGGCGCTTTTTCGCTTTGACTCGCTGGCGGCGCCCTCCCGTGGACAAAAGCCCGCCTTCCGAGAGCCAGCCCTTCTTTGGAGGCGCACCAGCCCGAGACTTCATTCCTTCTGTGCTAAAGGGACAAATCCGTCCAATGGACTTTCCCGGCACTTCGGCCCGCCGCGTCCTCTCCTTCGACCGTAGAATAAAAGCTTGGTTGCGCCACCCACTCAAGATCGCGCGCGCGCGCGGGCATCTTTATTTCTAATAAGCTGACGGTAGATATTGAATTCCTTGGATATACATGGTACTCTAGCGTTTTTGCCTCGATGTACACTGCGAAATGTTATAAGAATTTTTATTATACTTATGCGTGACCTGTAAATCGATTGTACTCTACTGTATAGTAAAAATTGGGATGATTTTACCTACCATTACTACTGCACGTGTATTAATACTTAATTTATTCAATCTTGGTCCATAATAATTTTAGGTTAAATAATTACAATTTTTCCAGTAATGCATAGCAATTTGTTTGATGTGACAAATCTGTCCCCACTTTACTCTACTCAGAAGTATAGTAAAAGTTCTTTTAACATCTCTTCGTGTACAAGCGTAAATTATCTTTCTTATATTTAGAGATTACGATGAAAGGTGTGCTTCTGTTCATATTATTTACAGGGCTAAACGACTGCTGAATGACTGTCATTAAAATTCCGCAACATTATACAAATAAATTTATCGCCCGGCAAGGTAATAGACGGGACAAGGGGAAATCCTTGCCCCCGAGGCTCGCATCCGCCCTGTAACGCTTAATGCCCTCTGTTTACGGTGTCGAGGGGGGCGGGGCCGATTCCTCGGATAAGATCGGCCGGATCCGCTGTTCCCGCTACGGCTTCCGGCCGCGTGCATGAAACCTCGGCGAAGAATTTCGCCCGCGGGGCCCACTCGTAAATTCGCCGGCTCGCCGCGGCAATTCCGCGCGCGACCATCGCCCCGGGCCCGTCCAAGGGCGGACACGAGTTATACCGGCGACCGCCGCCGCCGCCGTTGTCGCGAGGCTTATCCCCCCTTCGGGGGATATCGCGCCTCGAGACGATAAGGCCACCTCGAGGGCAGACTCCGCCTGCCAAAAGAGCCAACTTCCTTCGCGAGCCCTCGGGTCGGCCCTCGAGACGATCCTCCGGCCGCGGCGTTTATTAAAACCTTATTTCGCCCGCGCGCTCGCTTATTGCCGGCGGCTATTGTATTTTTATACGGCTCCGTTTCTCGCGGTGACGTTAATAAAAACTCGAGCTTTATTGTAAACCTATATATATGTGTGTGTGTGTATACAGTGGAGCTCAAGTCTGTACATTATATTGTCGCGCAATGAATTTTTTTTACAAAACTCAAGTGTAGATCGCTAATGGCGGATCGCGGGAGGGTCCGACCGTCGCCCCGAGTAACTAGTTAGGATTCACGGTGCGCCGCCAGCCGGGGAGACGACACTGATTCCGTTGCATTCTGAGGCTCGTCGACGGCCGATCAGGGCGCCCTGGCACTCGGCGCCCTGCGGGGAAACTGGAGCGAGCCGCATAAACGATGGGCAACCGAGGGAGTCGCCGAGGGTGCCGCGAGTCCTTCCTCGAACGCCGATAAAGCCCCTCGAGGTCCTTTAGATAAAAGAAAAAAAGCGTTGCCCGGCTTCGGGCGCATCAAGTGTATGAGGTTCAACATTATTTGGCGCGCGTCCGCGGGATTGGTCACAAGGACGACATGACAGCCTCGTCCCTCTTTACGGCTACTTAGAATGTTACGGGTCCTCCCGACTCCTTTTTTTTTTACGAGGAGCGGCGATGACGCGCGCGGAGGCGGGAGTCAATTAAACAAAAGCCGCCGAGGCCGCGCGTATATATATCGAGTCTCCGAAAATCCGCAAGGGCCGCCAAAATCTCCCTTTATTTCGGGCCATCCGCGGGTGGGTCGACCCACTTTTTAGTGCCGCCCGTGACACTATCCATTGTACGGGAGTGACATTAAATGGAATTAAAAATAGGCGCGCCCTGGCGGCTGCACTGCACTAAAAACCCAATTTGACCCATATTCCTTATTGACATTTTGTGTAAGTTTTTAATACTGCAAGGACCCTCGGGATCGCTCTTAATGTATTAAATTCATTAGGAGATTATTTTTTGACGCTTCGTACTTTTAAAGCTTCATCTTGGAACTCGATCCTTAAAATATGCGCCGAGAATACGATCGTTCGAAGCAAATAATCGATAGCTCTTAAATTTCAGCTTCCAGCAATATCCATTCTTTAGTTATTAAAGATCGAAATAAAAGGTGTCAATCATAAATTTATCGAAATGCAGAAAAACCAATATTTCAAGATTGTATTTTTAGATTACTCCATTGAAAGCCACACCGCTACGATACAACTACGTGTACTGATATTAATTTTGTGAAATACACCGTATTATTACAAACGACGTTGTGAGATATCTGCTCAAAAATTGATTTAGAGCATTGGCGATCACATTCCACCACGAAGAAATGACCAATAACCTATACGAATAAGATAGAGATCGAGAAAAATGTAGCGAGTATGCTTCGAATTTAAAGAAATTTATGACTCGTTCGAACTCGCTGTCGCGTACGCGATGAGATACTCGTTCGAGCTTTGGATAGTCGTTGGAACGGCTCGTGGGGTCGGTGGTCGGTCAACCCGGGGTTGAAAGCCGTTCTTATCAGCGTTCCAACTCACGGAAATAGGGTTTCTATCGAGGACAGTGGACGAGAACTCTCCTACTTGAGCGATCCAATCATTCAGTCCTATGACTGAGTGAGCTTTGACACCGTTTGCGGTTTCAAACTCCTAAGAGAATGTAACCTATGTGTCCGATGTCTCGTAATTACTAGAACGATTTAAAAATTTACCGTCCCTCGCAATAATTGAGGATAACGGCTTCTTTCATTATATATCTCTTGTTCAATAAATAGTGTGTAAATAGAGGAAACAATAAACAGACAAAACTTTCTTCATTATTTTATATATTGTATGCAAGTCACGAACGAATCTCGATTTATGCCTCTCTTTGTGAAAACTTATTTCATTATAATCTTTAAATGCATCAGAGTAGATTAGTTGATACAATATGTTGCGATGCGTTTGAGAATTCTTCTCGAATTTGCCATATATGGACTCACTAGAAAAGTTTACATTTTAGACAGCCTAGTCTGCGCACATTAATATCTTAGTATCGTGATCATAAAAATCACTTATAATGAAATTTATGTATCTAGTTTTCTATCTACCTAAATCTCTTCCTCAAGATCTCGAGTCCTATATCTCTTTCTGATTGCTTATATTGATCTTAATCTTGTACTTACCGCTATCCAGTGCCGAGGACGCACGAAATATTGCAAAAATGCGATCTACGTTTATAAGTAGTTCGTATCTTACCTTGTATTGCCTGCCGTCTGGAAGTTACCTTTTACTATTGTCCAGCTGCTAAAACTCTTGGAAGTACCAGTAGTAAAATTGTTTAAATGCTGGAAACATAGTTTCGAAACATTTATGATAACAACTTATCAGTATTTACGCATTTATACAATATCTAACTTTTAAACACTACTTTCAGAACTTTGTGTCATTTCTACTTTCTTTTTGAAAATCTGACATTGAAACTCTGGCAGTAATTAAAGTTAGTTTTCTACTAAGATTTACATCAAAGATACTTATACTAAGGGAGACAAATTAAGAGTCAATTAAAAGATAAATAAATAATATAAAAGAACATACGAATTATTTGGCGTGACTATCTCGTGATTGTGATTTTTCTTACATTTACAAGTTAATTTGATTGATTTAAGATTCCATTTAATTATCGCATTAACGATAAATCTGATCAATTTTCCAGCCGGGAGTTATCCTGAAATGTTCTATATATATCACATACTTCTTAGTCTACACGATGTAATTTAAATGAAAGTATTTTAATTTTCGATTAGCTTTGAATTTCAAAACATGGCATCATGTTCAAAAGAAAAGGGCTCTAAGTAGAATTTTCTGTTTAAAATTCATCCGGAACCATTTCGAAGAATTATCATACTTTAAAAAGGCCCCCTTTGTGTTAAAAACTAGATAGTTCCTTAACTTTAAAGCAGTTCTTGACTTGCTGTAATTCCTTCCTCTCCGCCACCCTAGGACAATGCTGTCCAAATGTAAATTGAATAACTCGTACATAAATGTACATACTCGTAGCACGGCCAAGTGTGCATAAGACGAAACTAAATAAAAATTGGGCCGCTCGTAAGAATTTTAATAAACTCGCCCCGGGTAAACCCCGGGAGAAAAAGAGGTAGTTTCGATGGAACCCGGCAGTTCCCCGCGAGGAGCGGGTCCGAGGCACGCGCGTCCGAACGGCGACTTATCGGCCGGGACTTTGTCAAAGGCGCTGGCGCGCGGCTTGTCTCGAATTCCGGGGGCCGTCCCCCCGCCGCAAGAACTTCCCGCGGACGCTTTAAGCGCCGGCCCGTAAGTTATTGAATTCTCTCCTCTTCTTCTTTTTTTTTTATTTTCTTGCGGGGCCGGGTCAGCGGCGCCGGCGGCGGCCCACGAGTGAAAAGCGTCGCGGTCCCGCGGGGCCGAGGCCGCGCCGGATTCATAATACGCGCACGGTGAATAGGGCCGGGAGGGGCGGAAGAGGCAATTCCGGGGGACGGCCCGAGGCTCCCCGCAACGGATTCTCTTTGCCGCGACGGCGCCTCCTCCCCCCCCCCCGACGGCTTCCGGCCTACATGTTGCCGCGCGAGGCTCCTTTTAAAGCGCCGTTTTACCTCGGACTTATTTGGCCCGCCCCTCAATTGGCCCTGCGCGGATACCCCGAAAGACTCCGCTTTGTTCTGGCCTTGTTAAGCACCTGTCCCGTGGGTTGTACGGGTAGATTTTTTTTTTCTTTCGAATCTCGCTGATTTCGAGTGGTTTACGACTACTCCTTCCACGGGCATCGAGTGCCTCGGTTTAAGCGTGGAATTTCGTGGGAAAAGCTTCTAATTTCTGTAAAGCAATTGCAAAAGTTTCCTTCTTAAGCCAATCGCGGAGTTGAGCGAGAGGAAAAAGTTTTTCTCTACGACCTTAAAAGTAATGAACTAATCATGTCGAGGCTCGGGAGAAAAATCGCCTTCGAAAACGATGCTTTGAAGCCTCTGGAGTAGCAGCAGCAGCAGCAGCACCGGCATTGAATCGCGGAATGATTTTACTGGAAATGTAGGATCCCAACCAGGTCCCGGGAGTTTAAAAATAAGGCGACTTTGCCCCATTTGGCGCAGTCGGCCTCCCCATTCAAAGGTGTTCTCGCCGCGCTTTCAATGTATCTCCATTGGAGCGTCGGAGTTAGCGGCCCTCCCGCCTCGCGGCCGCTCACCCGCGTAACCTTCTCTTACCGACGAGGGCGGGGCTGTTTCCCCCATTTTTTTTCTCCTCTCTTGGACACGTCTTCCCCGGGGCGAATAATAGAAGGGGGGAGGGCTAAGGCGCCGCGGGACGTAAAGCCGGGTTTATGATCGCGCGGTCTGCCCTCCCCCCTGCCCTCGCCCTTGCCCGTTATTTACCTTTGACGTTTCAGGCTCGTCATGAATGAAGCCCGGGCCGTAATTTACCGTTTATCGGCTCCTAACGATGCCCGCGGCCGCGGCTTCCCCGGCCCTCCCGCGCAGGCCCTCTGTCCCGCAGGCCGCCTCGTAAAAGCCGAACGCCGCGGAGCGCCGGGAGGAAAAGGCACCGCGCAATCCGCGAGGCCTTGATTCCCCGCGAGGTTTTCTTTTTTTTGCCTTTCCTCCCGGGACTGTGGCGCCTGGGCGGCTCTCCTACCCTCGCGGCCCGATAAGCGCCGCTATCGCCCGATAATTGATTGCCCGCGAGCGCCCGCGGCCTATCTCTGCGGCTTTTTTTTTTTTGCCCGCGCTTTGCGCAACATTTAATTCAGCAGCTCGCGGCAACCGGTTCCCAAGAATTACGGGAGTTTATAACAAAGTTCGACCGAGTCTTGTAAAGTCGAATGTCACCCGAAGATTTATGGGCTGGTGATACGCGGCGGCGGCGGCGGCGGCGGCGGCGGCGGCAGTGGCCAGTGGAAAGTTGGCCCAACTTTTTAATTGTGCTAATTACGAGCTTCATTATAGGCTTCATTCTCCCGTTTTTTCCCCTCCTTACCGCGCGGGCGCGTTTCTTCGCGGTACATGCAGGAGCGTGCAATTTAGAGCGGTAAGCCCGGGGCCCCCGGCATCAATAATACCTTATTATACAACGCGCATGCAAATTGCAATGAGAATGAGCCCAAAACTTTACGTAATGGCACCGGTGCAACTAGAATAATTTTGCGAGAAAAGAAAAAAGAAAAAAGGCGGGAGGGGGGGGAAAAGAAAAATAAAAAAAAAAAAAAAGAAACAGTCTCGCCAGCGAGCGCGCGCGCGCGCGCGTTCCGGCGAAACGCGCCATTGCAAATGATACGTTCGCGGCGGGAACGGCGACTTTTCTTGCCGCCGCGAGAGCGCGCGCGCGCGCAGCGCGTGACCATTAAGGCCGCGGGCCGGATGGGGAGAAAAAAAAAAAAGTTGAAAAAAAAAAAAGAAAAATAACCGCGGCCGTTATGTAAAGATTACGGGGGATCAACGCGCGTATTTAGCATTAATGATTCCAAAAGCCGTTATTTCAGCGCCGCGGCCCGAGTCTAAATATTTGGTTATGCGATATGTATATACGCACAGGGCCGACGGTGGTGGGCGAGCTTTTTTTGGCCGAGTAAAAAGAGAGAAGAAAAAAAAAAGGCGCGAACTGGCGCGCGTTAGCGTGTCGATCTGAGCCTGCGGGGCCTCGAGCGGCCCGCCCTTTCCCCCGCTTCCGCTTCCTTTTTTTTCCCACCCCCACCTCCGTGATAGAGCGCGCGCGTAAACTTGGTCGATCGGTGAGCCGGCGGCGAGGCGCGCTCGATTTGGCGGACGGCAACTTCTGCCCCGCCCCCCCCAGGTGGCTTTATTGATAAACTTTAGCGCCGGCACGAGGGCGGAATGCTCACGGTGGTCCCCGGTTGGATCAAACAAAAAAAAAAAGCCCGCGGCACTCGTTTGAAGGCGGGACTCGGCTTTACCGACCGGCCCGATTCGCCCACGAAGAAGGCCTCGCGGGCCTAGCTGCGAGGCGGCCTCCCGCCCGGGCTGCCGTAAATTATGCGGACTCCTCCACGCGGTTAATTGGCCACGGTAATTAGCCCGGCGGAGCGTTAATGCCGATCGCACTTGATAAACAGCCGGGCGCCGAATGCCCCGGGGACGGGCCGGGATCAACAGCGCGGGCGACAACGGAGCCCCGGGCGATCTTCTCCCCGGGCCTTTGAATGCGCGTGTATGTGTCGTTAAGGCGGACCGCCGACGCCCTGCCCCCGGTAATTATCGATGTATACGTTAGTCGGCGCGCTCGAGCCTCGTCCCTGTTGCTTTTTGCCCGAGCGTAAAGGCCCGGCGACTGTCGAGGTTACAGCCATGTACATGTGTGTAGAGGCGCGTTACGTGCCCCTTGACTCGTTCGAGGGAACAATTAGGGGAGAATTTAAAGGGGCCTTTGTCGAGGCGGCGCACGCCGCGGCTGCTTACAGGCCCGCCAACTTTTAATCCGAAAAACAAATTTCAAGCCCCGCCGCGAGTGGCAAAGTTAAATGGAAAGCCGGCCGGCAGTACTTCCGGCGGGAGTCAGGCCGCGGCTGCCGTTAGCCGCGACCTCCGACCCCAACTTCGATCGACTTCCTCCCCCCACTTTTTTTTTTCCTTTTTCCTCCAATCTTACATGCTCGGCAGAGGCACGACGCGAGCCTTGGAGAGGCGCGTTGGCAGGGCTGTTTTGCCAGTTGGGTCTCGATGCGCCGCGGGGATATTGCGAAGCGGGCGGAAGCCGTTACACTCCTATATTCTTCCGAGATGCAGGGAGGCGCGAGGGGAAGATCGGGAGCCGCGCCGGTGGGTATAACGACTGGAAGAACGAGTCTGCGATCGGGCGGCCATCGAAGGAGCGCAGCCGACTAGCGGACCGCTGTAAGACTGTCGCCTCGGAATAACGGTGCCGGATAATGAAATGGCAAGATCAATGGGTGGGGAGATCGGCGCAGGCTCCGCGCCCCCCCGAGGCTAAGTAATTGAATACAATGGGCGTCGTCCGCGGGGCCGTCGCCTCATTACCGCCTCTCTCTCTCCCTGGGCGCGCTCTTCTTTTCCTCGGACGAGGTCGTTTATTCGCCCGGCTGCCTTCATCGTCTCGGCGCGCCCGCGCGATTAGGGCCCATTTAAATGCGCGGGGCTCGGGCGCCGGGATTCGCGCGGGCGATCGCTATCGGACCCCGCGCGTACACTCGGCACCGCCCGGGGCTAAATTTGAACGAAAATTAGGAGGCTCTTTAACTGCCGCGATTTATCTAGTTGGCTGAATTAGACCCGCCAAAATGAGATAGAGCCCCCCAAGCTCACGGGAGCTTATGGGCCGGCTGCGCGATTTGACTAAGGAATCTATTCTTTTATCGGATTAATTAAATCCGCGACAATCGTTTTCTTTGTTTCAAGGGCCGAGCTCCCGCTTAACGGGATTATAAATTTCTAGCGCGCAACGTCAAAACTGCCAGAGCTTCCTAAATTACATGGGAATTGACTTTGAAGATATAAATTTCGAATGTTTCACTATCGTTCGTTGATTAATTTTATTTGTTAATTTACGCCGATGATGAGTTTTACTGGAGATTTCAATTGAATCACTTAGCGATTCATTATGCAAGATGATGAATGCCATGTGAAACAGTCAGAATACTATTACATGGATGAAATATTTATATGATTATTACCTTGTTACTGCAGCTTGATAGATATGCCCTTAAAACATTAATAAATATAAGATTTCAAAATGTTGTTACCATAGATTTTAATTGTACTTTTGAAAAATTTATTCACTAACTTTATTAGTAACATGTGCGAAACAATTTTCTGTTTAAAAAACCTCTTTATTTCATGCATTAACTATGTCTTATAAGAATATATTACAGCATACATAAGTTTCGTTATTTGTTTTTAATAACTAATAAACATTCTAATAGCTTCAAACATTGAAATGAACTGAATGAATAAATGATTTTGAATAACTTAAATAATATAAAAACGTCGAAGAGTATTATCCATAAATAATTTTAAGCTTAGAATAACCTTTGCCTGTTATGAATAAGAATAAGGATTATAAATGAACTAAGAGTTTCTTATCTATTTTAACCGAGGAGAGGTACTTTTAGTCTAAAAGTAAATTTATTCATTTTTCAGTAGTTATAGTATTTTTTAATCATTTCTAATACTTTTTATTTATAATAAATATTTAACATAAATTAAACAAAAGTATTATCTTACAAATTAAAATAAATTGATTATAAATTATGACATTGTTGTAAATATTTAATAAATAATTGATCAAACCTAAGGTATTCTTTACTTTCACTATTTAAGTATTATTCACTATTTGAAAAGAAATTTTTGAATCTCAAAACATGAATTAAACTATTTAAATGTATAAGTATACCTTATGGGCTAAATCTCATTTAA
Organism: Sycophaga agraensis; assembly: GCA_018906755.1. NCBI lineage: Eukaryota > Metazoa > Arthropoda > Insecta > Hymenoptera > Pteromalidae > Sycophaga > Sycophaga agraensis. The sequence continues at coordinate 4,130,859 of JACCIE010000003.1, forward strand.
AAATATCATGATTGCTTTTTGATAAAATGCTTTGAATGAAATTGTAAGTTGGTTCCTGGTACGCGGAATATTGTTTGAGCCGAGACAAAGAAATCTCATATCGTATTTTTGTATTCTGTTGATTATACACTAGTTCCATTCACAATTTGTTTCATAAAAATTAGAAAAATATTTCTAGCATGTAAAATAAGATTTTTTAGTTTATTTGAATAGCTGCAATTTTAAATAGCTATTAGCTTTTTTTTAATAGACTTGTCGATTCTGAAATACAGCATCCTGAGTAGCGTTATACCTGAATTAAGCACCTACAAATAGATCAAAACGAAAACTCGATATTTACATTTTTAAGTTTAAAATCAAAAGAAACGAGGCCTATAAAATTAAACTCTTGTACTATCATTATAAGTGACTCGTAACATGTATAAGTAGTACTATACCATAAATTATTGATTGATGATTAATAGGTCTAGAAATACTGTCGGGGATAAAATTAGGACACGAAACGGAATATCATCACTCGTCTGACCAGACTCGGAACGATTCTACTAACCGGTTGACGACATGCCTATACTGTTCGTTTTAAATTATGAACTATCGGGATGTTTTTTTTCAGTTTATTGGCTTTTTAATTCAAATAACTATCAGGATGTCTTTCTTAGATAATTCTTTTTAATTCAGTATTTTTTGCATTGTACAAAATAGTATAGATTTTACAAGTATTGCAAAAAGTACGTTATAGCTGCTTATCGATGCTTCCTTTTTACACAAATTACTTTATCGTTTTTATTTTCATATTAAATTTATCTTATGCTAAAATCTAAATACTATTAACTTTCTAAAATATTATATTTTATATTATTTCCTGTTGTAATAAGACAATTAGAAAATTTTTCTCGTACAGCATGTTGGTCTAAACTCGCATTTTTAATTTCTGTTTATGCCTTGTGCAAGTTAAAAGTCAAACGAACGGTAACACTATATGGTCTAAGAGTCTAGTTATGAGCATTTTTAATGAAAATTTGGAGAGAGAGATAGAGAGAGAGAGAGAGAGAGAGTTATAAAATTTCAATATTAAATCAACTATATCTAACTGTGCAATATAAAAACAACTTTTATTTGCTTATTCGGAATTTAATAACATGTAATACTTTTCAGAATTGCGTCATCATAAATTAACATCCGTATTAAATATTTTTAGTGTTGCTGTTGTTTGAAATTTGTTAATAGTGACAAAAGCAAATTTGACACATAAATGTAAAAGCAGGTGTTGTTGAAAATGGCGAAGAAGAACGAGCAGGAGAGACAAGAGTCACGTGTCCGCTCATTTCTGACCAAAGCCGCGCCACGCTGCGGCCAGACAGCCCCTAAAGCAACAGCTGCATGTCGGGCGGCGCGACGCCCAGTGCTCCCGAAAGCTCGTCGGCGCTCGGCTTTTGTCCCAGGGCCGAGGAAGCCGAGTGCCCGGCCATAATTCAGTCCTGCCCACCAAAGTCCTTGGCGCGGCGCTCCCCTAAGAGCGGCCCTAAAATCATCGCCGCGGCCCTACGACGGCTCCTGTCCGCCCGACTCGCCCGGTATTAAAAGCACTTTACCCCGGGGCGGGATCACCCGAGAGCCGTGCGATAGGTCGGCCGCGGCGAGCGGATGATTTATCGGCGGCGCGGTCGTAAGTCAGGGCCCGGCCGATAAGCCAGGCGGCCCTAATCGCGGCGCTTGGTCCGCTGCCAGGGCCCCGGAGGATTGGCAGGGGCTACGGGCTCCGATTGTTTCCAGCCGCTCGGGTCGGGCCGCGGGCCGAGCGCGATGATCGACGGGCCGATCCTTCGCGGGGGGGCCTCGATGCGGGCCACGGACACACACACAAACATACACGCCCTCTTTTTCATTCAGAAATAAAATGTGCGGTTTCTTTTTTGTTTTTATACCCCCGGGCAATCTTGCGGGAGATGCGGGCGGACGTGCGGACGGGACCGATATATATATATATGCACACGTGCGCCCGGGGATATTTCCCGAAGAAAATAGTGGGCGCGGGGAGAGGATGCCTTACCGCGAGCGAATATATAGAGAATTGCGCCCCGTTGTTTAACGGAATCGACGCGCCGCTTGACTCTTGGGGCTTCGCCGGGGCGCGACAAGCTTTTTTCATCGAATATTAATCAAAAAAATAAAAGGAAAATTGCGCCCTCGTTGATTGAACCTGTTGTTCTCCTTTATTATAAATAATACGGGTCCGGCTAGTATTTACTGGGAAAATCTAGAGCGTTCGCTTAAGCTACATTTTCTCAGCAAATATCCACGCATTTTTTTTCTAACCTGTATGGAAATGTTGCATGTCCACCCATGAGGTAAAAAAAAATTCGTCTCGTGCACGGCGTTACTTCATTTGAACTCCGGTGAGATTGCGAACGCGGCGCCGCTGCGTGTTTATGAACTTCGAGATAACAAAATGTCCTCGTTTCTGCATCAATGGCCTTGCACAATCGAGCAGTACTAAAGTATTTGAATTAATAATTGAATATACACGCGAATTGGATTAAAAGTCCTCTATCCAGTAAACGCAGAGCATTTAAATGAAATGTCGGATGACAGCGATCCAAAAATACTCTGCAAAAGTATAAACGTATCTTATACAGAACAGCGATAAAACGCGGTTTTAAAGGAGCAAGCGACACGGTCGAATGTCGGTCGGCGCCACCTTATTTTGGGAGGCCAGTGGTATCGATTGCGTTTACGCGGATGCCCGATGTGCAAAAAGAAATGCGCGATATAACCGAGGATTTTCCTCTGCCTATTTATATATATATATACACGTAGATCTTTGATCCGTGCCCTCGAAGCACGCCAAGGGATTATCTCTAAAGTGATTTTTCCCCGCGGGGAAATTGATAAAAGGCGCACTGGCACATTTGCCTGTAAAACTATTGGGCTTTACGATCGATCGTTCGCAGGTCCCGCCCACTTTTACAACTTATACCGCGCGCATTGCCGCCCCCGCTTCTTTCCGAAACATTACGTTTATGCGCCGTCCGAAGCTCCGCGCCCGGGGAAACCAGTCGGTGTCCACTTAGGAGACTCGCAGGCGCCCTACCAGACCCCCGCTCGCACGAGAAACCCACGATTTAGCAGTCCGGTTGGCCGTGGGCGTGATTATTGCCCCACCGAAATAACAGGTGAGAGAACCCGGGTTAAGAACTCCCGGGCGGCTGGCCCGCGTTTCCCTCAGCGATAAAGTATACACGAGACGCGACGGCGGCGGCGGCGGCGGGGGCCACTTTTCCCCCGCACGCGACTTTCCGCGCGGCTGGGCCGCCGGGCGACTTTTATCGGGGAGCCGGCGGACGGTAAACCTCGGGAGATTATGACGGCGGCGTCGCGGTCGTTAAGGGCTGCAGTAGCCGGCGGCCGGCCCCCCGTTAACGGGATGGATCCTGCCAGGAGTCGCGGCGGCTCCGCGCGTCCATCGCTAAAACGCCCCGACGTTTATGATATCGCGTAATTTCCCAGGCTTTATAACGGCGATTATCATCGGCCGAGGTTGTTTTTTCCCGCGGGCCGCGGGAGGGAGGAGGAGGCAACTGGATGCTTGATCGGCCGCGCGCCAAGGCCCGCACAAAAGGCCCATTAGGCATTTATTATTAAATGCGTTTATTGCAGGTAATGATGGCGAGTGGATTCCCCCGTTGCGGCTGACGCAACGATTCGCCTCGGACTCGGGCCTCCGTGGAGGAATGCCTCTGGCCCCGGCGAGAGGAAAGAAGGAGAGAGAGAGAAAAAAAAAACCGAATAATAAATACCTCGGCGTGGCGAGCGCGCGAGAACACAAATTCAAATTCAATTATCGGCCGTTAGAAGAGTGCGCCTGGGTGCTTTATCGCGCGGCCGATAAGCGATTGTGCCTGCGCGCGGAATCCAGGCGCGCGAGAGAGCACGAGGAGGCTGCATCCATGTGAAAACGTCGCTCCTCGCGGAATCTTTACGCGCGTGACAGTATGTAAATTCTTGACAATTTTTTTTATTGTTTTTTTTTTGTTTTTTTTTTTTCTAGACTTTTTCCCCCTCCCAAGGAATATACATGCCCACAGCCGATGGAATCTCTTTTTATCAAGGAGATAGCATTGTGGGATAAAATAATCACGTGTGTACAGCCGCCGGTTGCCTAACGAATAATCATTTAATTTCAGTTTTCCCATACGCCTGTGACCCTGAGGTGAAAGTCCCTCCTTGTTAGCCGCTCGTAGTTTAATTTTAACGTCAAATTATTATTACGAAACCCCGCTAAATTATTAATCTAAAAGTACCATTCATAATAATTGCTATTCGCTCGAAATTGCACGCTTCCATTCTCCTTTCGCGAGGCGGCGCGGCGGCGACGGCGGCGGCGGCGGCGGCGCGCCTACGTAAGTGAGGAAATGCAGTTGTCGATATTGCAAGAAGCCGGGGGGAGGAAAGTAGTCCGCGCGACCGGATTGGATCCCAACTGGAATTGATAAGGCGCGCCCTCGCAGACGCGACTCCCTCATTTTCGAAAAACGCGGGCCGCCCCCCCCCCCACTTTCGTAATATCGAATTATACCGGGCGACCTCGCAAAGGGTTAGACGTGGGCGAATCGGCCGCCGATTGAATCGACTTCCCGCGGGAGTTGCCCAAAAAGTTGCACGTGTGCGCCGAGTCATGCGAGGAATGGCTAGTGGCCCGGCGACTCTTCGGACCCTCTGCGCCGATGCAGATTGCCCTGGAAAATTGTCCAATGATTGCACTACTCATGCCAATTCGTTCATGCGCACGTAGAGAGATTCTTTTGATTCAAAGTCACGGTATTACTGGTTAACAATAGGACGGCTTTGCACTGAAATAAATGTTAGGTGAATTCTAACCATACTGTTCAGTAAATCGATGTTGAATGATAATAGACTGGACAATTCAATATAAATTACTACATACTGCATTAACATTTTTAATAGAAAGTATGATCATTTTTATTCAATTCATTGGTCCATATTATCGGTATGTTAGATAGTATAGTAAAAATTACTGTAACATTTTACTGAATAATAATATAGAGCAAATACAAGGTACTAGTACTGATATAGTTCATTGAGATTTTAAGTAATATTGTCGAGAAAGTAGAAGAATTAATTATAGCTATTCTCTATACTCATATGTTTTCTTTAAAAATCTACTTCTATATTAGAAATAAAGACGAGCTGTTCCAATTCCAAATAAACATTTTTGCTGAATATTCTACATTCCATATAATGAAATTGAGTCTGAAATCAATAATACTACTGGTTAATGCAATGAAAATCATTGGAATTCAGAATTATACATCAAACTATAATATGAATAATATCTCTGCATCGTTTTGTAATTAAAATTTTAATTTAATTAAGAACAAAGATCAAAACACTGATTTTGACCATAAATTTCTACGGTAAAGTCGCCATAAACTCTTATATATTTTAATTTTCTATCAGTATTAGTAATCAGCATACTTTTCAACATAAAAGTAATATCCATTAATAACTATGTTTCAGTCGGTTAAAATATTGACATAACAATTGCAAGTGTATAGCGTCTATTCAACATTAAAGAACACACATTCGCATGTGTATTTGCAGCGTCCGCATCGAGAAGCGTTGCTCAGTTATCTGTGAGAATACCGATAATTTTTGTACGAGCTGCGCCTGCCAGCTCTGAACAATCGATCGGACTTTTTGCGGCATTAAGGAATCAAGGGCGATCGATCTTGATATTAGGGTGAGGTCGGCTCATTAATATCGCGCGGGCTCCGGCTTTTGACGCGTCCCTCTCATCCCTGCATCTGGCCGCGGTAAAGTACGGCGTCTCATTGTTCCCGAGGTCCTCGGCTCGATTATTCCGCGATGAACTCTCAAGGGATTATAACAAAGGCTTAATGAAATTTTCGGGTTAAATGAAAAAAAAAAAGGTCAAAAAAAAAAAAGGAAAAAGAAGATGGCCGCGAGCGGCGGGCGCGGAAGTCGGCCCCCGCCGACTAATTGGATTGCCCCGCCGCCCGGGTCCGCAGTCCCGTGTCATTTTAATGAAAAGCTAGATTTGGCCGCTCAGCCGGTTTGTCGAGCGAGATCAGACGTCTTCATCAGCGCCGGGGAATCCAACTGCTTTGGGGTTTCATTAAGAGACGCGCCAGTGCGCGCACTCGAAACAGCGCCGTGGGTATTATCCTCAGGCTTGCCCCGATAAACCATTGCGAATCGCTGCTCTCGCGTAGAAAAGGCGTTCGATCGCACATGTATAATCGGCCGCGGCACCGCGCGACAAAGTACAAAGCTGCTCGTCCGGCGCGGCATTCCTACATCCGCCCCTGCAAGGATTCGGTAAGAAGTCAATCGGCCGCTCTGAACAGGGGCACAGCCAGGCCGCGAAGTATATACAACCCCCGGCAGGTAGTTGGGGCGCGATCGAGGGGGGAGGGGCCCTTTATGCGGTTAGGAGCCGCGGCCGGTGGCCCCTGGCGAGCGAGCGCTTCATGTGGGTGGACGTGGACTTAACTAAGCGCGTGTGCGCCCTCGAGGGGCTTCCCCGGCTTCGGGCGGCGCGCGGAGGGGCGTGGGCGAGACGCCCGGCGGCTAACGAGGGCCGCTGCCGTCGCCGATATCGTCATCGTCGTCGGGGCCGCTGCTGGACAAAGGGATTCTTTTTTTTTTATTCTATATTTTTTATTTGTTTCCGATGAAAGGCAGGCCGCGCGCTCGGGCTGCCGCCTTTTTTTTCTCGCGGGCCTGCTTTGAAAAGGGCGTAGGTGTGGCTGACAGTGCCGGGAGGGACGCGAGCCATTGTTCGAGGCGGTTTTTCGGGAGGACCGCCTGCACCGTGAGTGTCCCGAGGGCAGCGCGCGGCCCTTGATCAACCGGACGCGACGGTTTGCCCAGTTGCGGCGCATGCCAATGAGCCTCTATTGCCGGGGTCACGTGCCAGCGCATTAGGGGCGTCGGCACGTCCGCGGCGCCCCGAGCCGATCACCCGTTAATCCTCCCGGATATGCCGATCGACCGACCGCCAGGGCCGATATTCCCCCGAGTGGAAATACACTGGGACGGGAACCGCAGGCCCCGGGAGTCCCACGCGCCCAGCGCCCGTATAGAGGCAGCTCGCAGGGCATCCTCCTTTTGGCCAGGTAGACGCGAGGAAGTCGCGCCGCGGCCGGTTCACGCAGGACCTTCCACTTGTGCTTTTACACGCTTCCCGATGCCTCCCGAGGATTACAACCCGGCGTCCGCCCGGCCGGCGCGCCTATCTCCGCGGGGATCTTTGTAACGGGGCCGGGGTCCAAATTGCCCCGGCCAAAATCCAAGGGCCCGATTAATCCTGCCGGCGTAACTCCGGCATTTAATATGTACGCGGGCCGATACTCCTAGCCGGGCCGGCATCAGCGCCCGGCCCTTATCTTAATGGAATCTCGCGGGCCGCGTAAGAAGCCGGCATTAGCCCCAAGGCCGTTTCCGCCGCGGACGATGCGCACCGGCCGGCAGTATAACGCGCGCGCCGCCCAAAAACGATCCCCGGGGACTACCCCGCCCCGGAAACCTCTCTAATTAAACTCTTTTGCCCGGAAGTACCGGCAAACTTTACCGCGCGCCATCGCCCGGCCCGAATTTTCCCTCTGACGCCTACCTATATAAATGCACGAGGAGCCTGTCGGCGGCAACTTTTCAACGGTCCTCGATGTATATATGCGTTACGCCGGGCGGGGGGACTTTATGCCACTCGGTCCCGCCTCTTACTCCTCACTCGGGCAATTAGCGCGGGAGGTCCAGGGCACCTGTCGGCCCGCGCCTTTCCCCGCGGGCCTTTCGCGCCGGAAAAAGGGCGTCGTCGCGGCAATGCGCAGCCGGCCCGTCAACCGGCTTTGCGCGGGCGATTGATTGTTTTCAAGAGAGGTTATGAGCCGGTGAAGCGAATCGCTTGTACAGGGGGATTATTTATATCCGCGTGGGTATGTTTTTCTCGCGATGGTTATTGTTATCAATAAGTAATGCGCAGCTCGTGATACGCGCTGCAAATACTATTTTGAAAAGGTACCTGTGTATGTATGTGGTTTATTTGCTCTGCGGAAATTTAATATGCCGCGAGATAATGGAACAATAATTTAGTAAGCTGATACTCCCATGAAGATTTATGCGTATTTAAAAGTGTGATTTATGTACATATTTAGAGTTATATTATATATAGTTTAACGAAAAAGAACAGCTCGCGAACGAGTTGAAAAATCAAAAGTGCCATACACTCGACTCGCTAGCTCTCAGCCAGTGCCGCTGTAAATTTAGAAGACAGGTATAATACTGGTATTTCGCTAGGTACCACCATCCACCAGAAAGCCTTCAGAACGGGAAATTACTTTGATTTACAACAATAACTTGTACAACGAGCCGGGATTACACAAACGGGACTTTTTCTCTCCTCCTTGCAAACACACACGACGTACAAGCATTACATTTAATTCTGTTTTATTTATATAGCCTTTGTCGAAAGGAGGACTCTTCGTCAAACGAGCGATTGAAAAAAAAAAAAGCAACGGAGTATCAAAGAATTAGGCTTTATTGTCTACAGCTTGATCCATTGAATACGTTATAAATGACCGTTCATAAACCGTTCGCCCGGAGTTTTAATACCCGCGCTAATCGGCTTACCGCACCCGCCCCGCTATATGAACCAAGCGAACGTGGAAAAAGCGATTTTCGAAGGCGGCAAACGAATTCACGCGGAAAGTCGAAAAGCCAACCTCGGCACGCCGGGAATGACACGGCCCCCGTACAATAATCGACTGCTCGTTACGACTACCCCACGCGAGTCGTCCCCGAGGAGTGCGGGGACCGGCCTACGTAAAATCCGCGAGGCTCCTCGGGCCCCGGTGAAACTCGGTAAATCAAGCCCGGGGCTTACCCCCTGAAATATGAAGTGCGGACGGCTCCCTTTAGCTCCCGCGGCCGGCCCTGTGCAAGGGGCCAGATATCGGCGGGTCGTGATTCGAAAGCGGGAGGCCCGCGCGGAGAAAATACACAGCCCACGTCCCGGGCATCAGTCACCGCCGCCGGATCTATGAATAATGCACGGGGGCGGCACTTGCCCGCGGTCGTCCACCCGATCCGTAGTTGCACGCGTCTCCCGAAAAAAAACGACACGGGAATCGTCCGCCGAAGAAGCGGCCGGCACCCGCGCTAATTTAAACCGCGGGGCTTGTGTACACGCGGGCCCGGCCTTCGGGCGGGCCGATTAAATAAAAGCGCGCCTCGAGGAGGTCGGTGTGTACGAGCCGCGGCCGCGCTTGTATAATAACCAAGGTAAACGCTCTGGGCAAACTTTGCTTTATACGGCACTTAGGTGTAATTCCGGCGGCGGCCCAGGGATAACAATACAGCGGGGGGTGGAGGGGAGAGGGAAGAAGGAGAAAGAAAAAAAAAAAGAACGAAATTACTCGGCGGAAAGTCTACGGCTCAAAGCGCTAATGGATTCATTCGCGTAGCCGGCCGCCGGACTAATATACCTTCGGCTCAAAATACATAAATCACGAGGGCGTCTCGAGATTTATTGCCCCGCGTAAGCCCTTTAAAAATTATTATTCCCTCTGGAGAGGCCGTGTTTAAAGGGCGGGGCTCGGAAGCGAAAAAAATCCGTGGCAATCTATTTGCCCTTCTTATATATTTGCATTTTAATACCGAGCCGTTAGAAAGTCAATAGTCCCTCGCGCGGACGATGTATTTATATGTATATATATGTATACAGGCAAGACGCGGCCAGAGGTAAACAGCCCAAGTTGAGAGACAGCCCTTGAAAATTCCTAAGCAAATTGTCGAACTTGCTTTCATTATTCGCTGGACGGATTCATACTCCCCGGGCTAAAAATGCAGTTACACCGGCGGCCTGTAACCTCGAGGCGGCGTAACTTTATTTACGGGGACAGGATTTTCCGAGTCGCCATATTCCGCGGGCTACAATTGAATTTCTTTTTTCCTCCCCCCCACCCCGCCGAGCTTTGCGTACGCATGCAAATCGGGGCGTATATATACAATCCGCGAGGAGAAAAACGGGTAGCTAAAATACACACACACACACACAGATCCCGCCTTAACGCGATGATCGAGCGAGGCGAATAAATTGAAAATCCAGCCCTAATTCGACGGGCGGGTTTGAATCGGAGCGCAAAACAGGTGGGTTGATCAGCCTGGAGTATCGGGCACAGTTGAAAAGTAAGCAGCCGTCAACGCGTTAGCACCTTGGCCGTCTACGCGCAAAGCCGCGGATACGTGAGCTGGAAAAAGCTTCCCGTCGGCAGTTCATTTTAGCAGGCGGGCGGCCGCGGCTCGCGCAGTATTTCGCTAGCGGCCCCCGTCGGCCGGTCGTATTTATCGGGGCCGGCCTATCTCGCGGGCAGCTGCGCCTGAGTTATTTAGCGAGTTCAACTGAGCCCGACTCCGGGGCTTCCGCGGAGATAGGGCCTTCCTCGCGACGATCGTCCGAGGGCTTATGCCATCCGCGCCTCAGTCCTGCGTGTATGTATATGTATACTCCTCGGGGTTTCATCATCGCCGAGTTGAAAGGGGCGAGGAGCCGATTCGGCTGCGAGCCCGTCATCGGACGCCTCACTAATTCACGGGGGGCTGTACGGCCGCGGCGTCCCCCATGAATATTTCCGCGGCCGAGTGCCTCGGAGGACGCGGGGCCCACTGTTCCGAGATCCCGCGGGGCAGGCGGGCGCGCCTCTCTACCTATATCCGCGTGTATATACATCCGCTTGCGGGGGAAAAAAAAAGGTTTGGTTGACCTCCCACGGCCGTACATATATATAGACGTGCGTGTACTGTATATCGCATATCGGCGGCATAGTTTTCGCCTCGGGTTTCCGCGAGTGGCTCCACTCCCGCCGCGCGGAACTCCCCACTTCTTGCAGGACCCGGGGAAAAAGCGCTCGGGGGAAATCCAGATAATCCTCGAGGAGGGACTGTGCCGCCCGGATCTCCCGAGCCCCTACAGATGGATAAGCGAGTGTGCCGTGAAATGCGAGAGTAACTGAATTCCCGCGGCCCCCGCCCATCCATCAATATATATAAGCCCTCGGCGCACTTTAGTCCTCCTTGTCGGTGCACTTCAACGCCGCCCGGATATACGTATACGTATATACGTACGCGCCCGGTCACGCCGTCGGCGGGTCCTCGTCGCGGAGATCCGCGATTTATGATCCGCACACCTGCTTTTTCTATCCCCCTAATATGCACGCGGATGTACGTATGTCCGATTAGTCCGCGGACGGACGATCGCCTTACGGTTGCGCTCGCGACTCCCCCGGGGGGGGCCGTGGAAACCCGGGGACGCTGTCGTCGGCAAGTGCCCTCGTCAAAAATGCATTCGGCCGCTTCCGAGCCCTCGATTATTCACGCAAAGTCATTGCGCGGCCAACTCGCCGGCCCGGTAAGCCCCGGAAGCCCGTGTCGCTAATGCAGGCTCGGTTTATTTTTTTTCTTTTTTACTTACCCCGCGAGAACCTTTTGTCTCGAAGAATCGGACGCGATGCCCCTTTTTTTTTTTTCTTTTCCTATTGCATTCGCGCTCGGACCGACGTCGCGGCCGTTTAAGGAGAAGCCTCTGAATCGAAGGAGGGAGGTCAGGCACCCCCTTTTCCCGGCCGACGCGCGATACACAAGGCCGCGTCGGCTCATTGAATCACTCGGATCGATGGGCCGCGCGGACGTAGTTTGCCTGCGCGGGCCCGCGGAGCAATGGCCGATCTCGAGTGTCGCCCCCCCCACCCCGTGTATACCTTTGCCGCGACAACACTCAAACAATGGTGATTTAGGTGCCGGGAAAAGACCGACTGTCGCCCGCGCGGACCCGACGCTGGGTTTCTTTCCGGGCTTTCACCGTCGAGCATTATACAAACTAGTTGCCGAAGCTTCGGCAAAATAATTGGGCGGATGTGGCCGTGTCTTGGAAGGATTTACTCTGGCCCATTCTCGCGTCCGAGTTTTTCGAGCACGAAAGCCGGAGACGCGTAGACGCGTTGATCTTTGGCAATCCTATTAGCTAGCCGAGCACTGAAACCGTTATGCGTGCATACATATATATACGAGTCTAATTTGGTGAAATGAGAATAATCGATCGCCGTACTTATATAATCAGCCGGCCAATAACACCGTATCTCGGCCCTTATGTATATTGCACCGAGGACGCAGACGTCTGCAGTCGCCGAGTGAAAAAGAAACACGTATGCATATCCTACAGCGGCCGGACGTTATGAAAGATGGAAAGTGCCGCTCGCAGCAGGGAAAACTTTACCCTCGGAAATTTGCCTCGCTAATGTAGTTGAGGGGCAATAATAGAGAGGCGAGTCCGCTCGCACGGTCGAAGGCTCCCGGATTTACCGAAGCCCGCGCCGACAATATACCCATTCGTCCCCGCGGCAAAAAGTCTTGGCCGGCATCCACGCGCGAGCCAACCTCGGCCGGTAATCAGCTTGTCTCTCAGGGAGGAGGCCTCCTGGACGCACTAAAGGCGCCCGGTCGACTAATCGCCTTTTTGAACCCGGGGGAATCTGCCCTCCCCCGCCATACCCCCGCGGATAAATATTTAACGGCGCGGCCTCCTTTTTCCCTCGTGGATTTATCCCCCCCGGGGCGGGGGCCGCACTTAGCCTTGCCAAAAACAAAAGGAACCCGGGCCAAGGGATTTTTATGTGGCCCTCGGGTTTTTGAACCGCGTGCGCGGCTTGTGCATCTACGTATATATCGACCGAGCGTTATATTTTCCGCGGGCGGCGGGGGCTTGGCAAGCGACGGCGACGTCGGCCGTGAGGGATTGCCCTGTTCTCGATCGCAAATGACATCAAACCATCGATCCGACCTTCAAAGACTTCCGCGCGCGCTAAAAGCTCCCCCGTGCAAATAAGTCGGGGGCTCTGGCCGCGCCCCCGCGCCGCGTTGCACCCGTCTAGACGGCCGAGCGCCGCGGATACCTTTTCATCCTCCCCTGGCCGCGTGTATACACACACGTACACGTGTACGCCCTCGATCCCCCGGCGTCTCCGCTTCCGATCGACGTCCCCGTAATCGATCCCCTTCCTAACTAGTTTTTCGACTGAAAGCATCGGCCTGCCGGCGGATGAATACCGACACCGGGGCAAACTCCTGGGGATAAAATCGCCCTGCGCGTCGGCGGGGGGAAGCGGAATAGGGAGAGGCGGGCGCTAGGGCACAGACAGCCCTTTCGCCGGCTCGCAATCTCCAAATTAGCGGAAACAAATCGGCAGGGCAATTGTTCCGAGAGGTAGAGTACCTCGGTTCATTATAGTGGATGCGCGCCGCCGGGCCCAGCTGCCGAGCGCCTCCCATACAAATCCCCAGCTGTTCCAAACAGTTAGCTGATCTACTCGCCTCACGAGACGCCGCGGCGTTGCGCAACGGGCCAACAGCTCGCAAAGAAACACATTCAACCAGCCGGCTATTGTGCGTTATCCCTCTACTCCAAAAGCTTCTTTATAACACGGCACCCGATATAAATTCCGAACTACCACTGCTATCCCTTTCCAGTTAGTTTCAGAACATACTAACTCTATTTTTACTTCTAACGTCCTTAACTTATTCCGTATACACATGCTCACAGCGTCAGTTATATATTTTTTAACTGGTGGATATTGTACCGTGGCGTATATGTTTATTTGTATACGTATCATTTATCTTCAATCATTGAGTATTTCTTTTATACTTGCTATCCTTATATTTTAACTGCTAGCTCTGCAATTTGTTGTTTTAAATATTAATTAACATGCTGTAAAATGTTATTCTCGTATAGTATAATCCTGTTATGTATAGTATTCCTGTGTATAATAGATACTGACTCGAAATTATTTGGAATAAATTGCTGCGTTAAAGTTACACAGTATAGACTATTAACGAGCCATAATCCCCAGATACCTACAAAATCAATTGAAATTCAAATTCAGAGAAATTGCGGAGCATCAGCCGACGAACTAAAGCTAAAGTTGCCCCGTTGTCGCTATGTAGAAATTGTCTCTCCTGGCGCGCTCGAGCCGCTCGCAACAATGGGCCCGCCGTTGCGGTGGACAGCGCCTCGAAAAAAAGTGCCAGCCGAGTGTCCTCTCGACTGCCCGCGAACGCGACAACTTGCTCGAGCGCTCGGTGATACTTTTTAAGCTACGTTCCTTCAGACATTTCGCTTGTAACAATGGGTACTCGCGTAAAGCTCTTGATTCGAAGAGCGTGTCGATAGGGCGTGGCTGCGTACTTATCGTATGTCGATCAAGTGTCCAATTATTAATATATGTATAATTAGATACATAAAGGATAAATAACGTAAAGATTTATAAATGCTATTGCTAAATGAAAAGACTGTCATAAAAATTTCTTAAATAGTTATAATTTAACGCCTTAGTATATAAGTCATGGAGTGCATCCGGTAGTATGTTTAAATTGAAATCACAGGATCAAATCGAAAATCAAATATCTACTCATAGGAAGACTGAGGATAATGAAGGGTACGTATGAATACTTAAATCAAAAAAGGTAAATATAGTATAATTACATTAAATTATGATTATACAGAAGTGTCGTTGCAAGTCTTTAAAATGTAAATAAAACTCCTAGAAAATTTCAAAGAATTTTGACGGCCGAAATATCATTAAATGGTAAACGATGTTACCTTCATGAAAATAAAGTCAGTAGCTTGTAGCTTGTAGCTTGTGTATCTTGTCTTGTTACTCGTAGCTTGTCGAAATTTACAATTAATTTATTTTTAGTTTCACAGTAATATCGAAGCCTATTAGGACTCAAGATATCACATAGATAGAACCGGTTAAACAGAAACAAGATAAAGAAGCAAAAATTTTTAGGGTGCAGCAAATAAGTAGTTTATTTCATGTATATGTCCCTATTAATTTGTTATAAATTGCACATGCACATTATTTTATTATAAATTATTTGTGCTCATTTAATACGATGCTATGAATATGACGACGTTAATGCGTCAAAGGTACATAACATTTGCTTACCTTTACAGATGTACTCAATAGTAATTTTTACCATTCCCTCTGGTAAAATGATTAAAGTTTATTCAAATTTAAGAAAGCGTCAAAATTTTTAAACTAAAATTTATCCAACTATATAGCAAATACTAATAAAATAATAAACATTATTGTAAGAATGTTACATAATTTCTCCAAGTTTATCAGTCTCTCATCATTCATTAGACAATGTGGTTAAAATTAATAAGCAATTTCTTTAAATGCATAATTAGAGGTCGGGACTGGAGATATTTAAGTGCATTTACTCCGGTACTTTACAACAGGATTGTATTAAACATAGGGAACTTAAAATATATACGTACATAGAAAACAAAGAAAGAATTGAAGTAATTATTAAAATAGATTTAATAATAATAATAACTATCTATATAAGAACTATTTGTTGTGATCTCTTTATGCATCTGAATGACTTACGAAATTCGAAAGATATGAAAACTTTTCCATCGGGGCTATTATGATCGGATATAATAATATGAATCTCAAAGTTCAAAGGCGGTAAGTCGATCCTTTAATCGACTCACATTTACTTGATGTAGAGCAATTGAAAGTTAAAATTGAAGAAACAGCATTGGATCATTATAGTCTGCGATTGGGAAACTTCTGCAAGAAACGACTAAATCAACTTATAAGTTATCGATTGTTGGCATCTCGTTTTCAACACTATATCAAGATTCCGGAAAGTGCAGAGAACATTAAGTCGGACTGTTGAATAATTAAGCTTTAGTAAAACTTGAAATTATTTACAAAGCAATGTTTGACTTACTTGGTAGAGTATATATCTATGAATGTCTCAATTCAACCAAACTCGCGGAAGAGTCGGGTCCAAAAACTTTAATGAGAAGTACATGAAAAGTACGCTATAGATCCTCAAGCCAGTGCGTGAAATATCACCAGTCACGAGAGGAGCTTTGACGCACACGCCCCTTTATGCGTAGACTCTAAGTTCCGGAGCTAATTATTTTCATTTCCGGCTGTTTCCATGCTGGACGAGCGACTGTTGCCATATAGCTATACAGCCGTTATATTGCCAACCGGGGACTAGATGCATTAAGGCTGGTCCTCGATGAGTACCTACTTACAAGTCTCCATCTGCGAAATCTAAATTGAAGATTCCCCGTGAAATTGCGCCAGAGAAAGTTGAGTTGGCAGTTGAGCGCAAACGTATATACGCAAATACCTCCCCTCGGCCGTTTTCACCCTTTACGAGAGTAAGATGGCGGAAGAGTCTACTTTAGCCGGCTATTAGCTAAAACAGTTGTCTTGCTTTCGGTTTGACGCTTGTTTAATTCCGCACTCGCGACCCGTTGGCCGGGAGACGACTTCCGCTTACGTCTGCACGATTCACTTGGAAAAAGGCTGAACCAAAGCACTGGCGCGTCTCGTACTTTGCGAAAAAAAGGCCCTCCCTAGTTGTTAGGGAATCGCGCCATCATATGAGAGATAGTCGTCATCGAGACTAATGGATTCCAGCGCAAGGCTATATCTAGGACTCTCGATCGCGGGGACGCAATCAGTTTAGTAACTTTGCATAGCCACCGCTGCTCTTTCCCCGGCGGGGCGGATTCCGTTCGTTATAGCGGCGGCACAGTCCCGCCTCGTAATTAATTTTTCGAATGGAAAACTTCCAGCACAGACAGTTCGATCGAGTGTTCGCCGCGGCGAGGAATTCAATTCCTCAAGTTTTCGAGGGCGCACTCGAAAAAAAAAGGGCTAATAAAGCCCCCCGCGAGTCGGTTTGATGGGATGCAAACGAATTCCCCACGATTCGACTGTTCGAGGGGTGTAATAAAAGCCTTACGGGGGGCCGTAATTTATGCCGCGATCGCGGGCACGAGTATAATCTTTAAATGCACTCAATTGCGTTGCGTTGTACCTCGGGGATTACCATGGGACAGGTAAATCGAAACCCGACACACTGTCCCCGGGCATCTGCATTACAAATCGGACGTAAAAAAAACGAGTGTGGGGTTTTAATACAAAGTTTCCCTTTTTTCAATGAGGAGCTTATGCCCAACGCTGAAGTAAACAAGCGAATGAAAAATTGATTACGCGGCGCTTTATCACCCCGCCGGCTATGCATCCCCAATACTCGCAGTAGGGCCAAAATAAATGATTTAACCGTGTACAGCGTTTTCAACAAATGCCGCTTTGAACATTTTTCCCCGGCATTCAATTCCCGGGCAAACGGGGATATATTACCGCGCGGCCTTTGCGAGCACTTGGAAAAGTCCGCCGCTTTACACGCGGCCAACGTGCCTAATAAGCGGGATAGTCCAAAAAAAAAGGGCCATCCGGCCGGCGCGCAAATGGGAAACATTGGGCGCACTCAACGAGCCGTTGAAAACCCGCGAAATTGCTTTGAGGGCCGCGTCCTACGCCGGCCCGCTACAAATGCCTCGGTACGTACTTTCCACGTAGCGCCGCGAGCGCTTTCCCGACTAGCGTGTTCCCCCCCCTCTCCTCCCCGCTAGCAACACGCTTTTCGAATTCCGGCCGTCTCCGCGAGTCGACCGACGCGGGGGATCCGCCGCGGACCCCGAGGCCGAAGTTTAATTAAGCCCGGGGATCGGATCTTTTCCCGGCCGCGCGCTGACTCCGCGAATCCCTTGCAGCCCCCGGGAGTTTTTCCCCCGGCCGCAGGTGTACCTATCCCGCCGAACAATTCCCCGCGACGGATTATACATACCGTGTAGCGCGGAAAATGACGCTAACAAAGCCGGCCCTTATCCCCGCCCAAGGGGGGGTTAATGGAGGCCCTTTGGTCCCTTGTCCCGGGGCTGGTGTTAATCGGCCTCCTGGGGAAAAGTGCGCGCGGCCGGCAAAGTGGCCTAATTAAAAGCGGTTGGGGGGCGGGAGGGGGCACAATCGCCGCGCTAATCCCTCAGAATGGAGAGGAAACAACCGGCGCCACTGTTTGCCCGATTGAAAATCATCGCGCGGCCCTTGCGCCCCGGCAACTCGCTAATGGGCCCGCGTCCGTTTACCCGCTAATTGGCGCGATATAACTTGGAATGCCGATGCCCTGTATAAGCACAAAGTACGTGTATATAGCGCAGGTGGTAGCGGACTTGCTGAGCCATCGGAGAGGCGCTCGGATGAACGGCAAAGGCGCGACCGCCGCCCGCTGAGATGGGGCAGTCGCGCAACGTGAGCTGCGCGTCGTTATCGAGGAAATTCAATGGAATTTTGAGAATAGATTGAATCCCGTGGAATATTCTGCTTTAGCCTGTCTTTCTATGGCATACCGAAGCTCGAATTTGATGATCAATATGTCATATAATATGTACCTAATATCCGTGTACACATTACTGTATTAAAATACAATTTAATTTCTCAATAGTAATTGTATAAGATAGTATGCAATGAAGATAGCAGTTGTACAAGATTCAAGTTTAATGAGCCATAGAAATGATTTTTAATAAAGTGAGTTTGCGACGCACTTTATTGCAGAATATTAAACGTAGAATAATAAATTTCGAATCAGCTTTTGTATTTAAAATTGACAGAAAATGCGTAAACAGTAACGCGTATTTGTTAAATTTTCTACTCGACTAGAATGAAAACAATAAAACCAAAGGATTAATTTTGCCAACTAATTCACGTTAACGTATAAACGCGGGTCTTTATTCAAAAATATCTCTGGCAGCGTCAAAAAAAATTAATCTCGAAGCACAATGCCGGCAGTAAAAGATAAGGAGATAACGACGTTATACTGGAGCTAGCGAAGGGCGCCGGCATTCCATAGCAACCTTAAACATTCGAGCTACATCGCGAGAACTGGCGAGCTGGCGAGCTCCTAAACGGCCAACTTTATATACCCAACTGCCCTATTTTTCAGGAGGCTCCCCCGGCCCGAGAAAGCCAGAAAAGGCTGCACTCCGTAAATCATGCGCACACAAGCGTCCGAGCTTTTTTTTTTTGGTACCTCCACCCTCCAACGGAACCTTGTTCTACCCAGGAGCGACGAGCCGCGCGCATTACCCGCGCGGAGATAGCCGCGGCGCATCCGCGCATTTATAAGCCCGGAAGAGCATTACCGGGCCGAGTATTGCGCGGCAGGGACTGCAGTTCTGATTGCGGGGGCCGATGTTGTGTATGTATATATATGTATGTACGTGCACACGCGGCCCGAGACGCGGGAAATATATTCACTTTGAGGAGGCGCTCCCGGGCTCCGTGGACGCCCGGTGCGCCGTCTGCCGGCGATTGGTGATATAACTCGCGGGGCGGGGAAACTCCGAGGGAAGAATAAGCCCCGGGCGCGCGAAAATAAAGCGCGGAAGTGACGCGGTCGGGGGGAGTCGAGTGCCGCCGTCCCCGCAGGTGCAAACTGCCGGGGGAAGCGCCGCGTATCACTCGCTCGGTGGGCGAGCGATATCATTTTTGTTCTTACTCTACTACATCGCCCGGTGAAAATGCACCTCGCGCGTGTAACAAACCCTACTGCGCGGTGATTGGTATAGGCTTACGTTTACCGCGGTCTTTTCTTTTTGTGTGTCTCGTTTGGCATCGATCGGCGCTGTTTGTCGCGTCGTTTGACGGCTTCGTTTCGGGATACATTAGGTGGATATAAACAGGCGGCGGGTACGGGGGTTAGGGGGCGCGGCCTTTCCAGCCGCAGTTCGAAGCGCGAGGTTGGAAAGGCGCGATATTTGCCCGCGCGGGAGTTTGACGAGGGCCGACCCCGTGAAACCAATATAAACACAAGAAGCCGTGGGGTGTAGGTAAGGAAGTCCGCGTGTCGCGGGCCGCATTAATGCGAGGAAAAGTTAATGGGGTACACAGCCGATAGCTTGGCACCCGAGCTACTTACTCAATCATGTATTCCAAACAAATGAGATCGCTCGGGTGCACTCGCGAGGCTGATTGCTTGTACGATTTCCGCCTGCCCCGAGGACTCGACGACCGGGTTAAAGGGCCCGGATCCGCGAGGATTGAAAAGCCCATTTAAATGATACAAACTTCTCGATATAAACTTTAATTAAAGCCGCGACAAGAAACGGCGACTCTATCTTCGTTAGCATGCGCATATTACCTCTGCCCCACCACCGGCGGAAAAAACCTCGGGAAAAACTAACCTCCGCGGCTCGCGGGGTAGCGGCCGACGGTCGTCTCTTCCTCAACCATCCCGGAGAAAAAGTCGATGCCACCCGTCCGTCCTTCCTTTTCCAGCGGCGAGATGAAGTGGAAGTCCTCGGGCGAGCGGCGATAACTCAATAGAGTCCCTCTGGCGCGCTAATGGCCTCGCGGAGAAGTGCAGACCCGCGCAAGGCGCCCGTTACACCGGCCAACGATTTGGATTCGCCGGCCGACTCCGCGTCTCCCCCCGGGCCGATTCAATCGCCCCGGATGCGGCTCGCGGGCACTCGGGGGACTACATCCGCGGGGACAATCGCCCGGCAATTAGGGCCCAGATCCGGCGGCGCGTCAAGATCCGCGCGCGTCGGGGATAATGCCCGGGGATTATATAGGGCGACGGTCGGACCGGGGGGGGGGGGTCGGACGTCCCTCCGGCGGCTCGTCAGCATAAACTCCCGCGTCTCGAGTCCTCCCGCGGAATACGGCCTGACGAGGCGGGATTTTTTCCCGGCAGCTCTTTCGGCACGGCATGTATATATACGTGCGCTGATTTAGCGGGGCCTCGCGGAGGTGAGCCTAGTGCCCTTTTCCTTTTTTTTTTTTCTTGCTTTTTGTCCTCCTTGCAGTGCCTTTTTGTCGACGCCGCCCGGCCTGCTGCACACCCCCCGGATAAATTATGATAATAACACCCGGGCCGCTATATCTCCCGGCTGTTTTCCGCTGCGTTTAACTCCCGATCGCCGAAAAAGCCTTCCTCCCACGTGGCTATATATATATATATGCGTCATCCTGACGGGCCGCAAGGCCGCTGAGGATATTTACGGGGCGATCGCACGCGACTGGAGGAGCCGACCCGATATATATATACAATCGATCGAACAATGGCTACTTAATTCCCACTGGACGGTTTTCCCCCGCCAATAGTCCCGGCCTAATACGCGCCGCGCCCCGAAAATCAACGGGGATTGAACGAAACAACGCCGCAGTGGAAAACTCGGCCGCGGCTCGACGCGGCTTCATAATTAATTTAAGCCCCGGCCGGCGGGTACCGCGTCCCGATTCCTCGCACCGGCTTGTCCCCCGCTTGCTTCTTCGGTGCGCTTCCAATTCAATTAAGCCCATGGGTTTTTACGGGCTCGCGCGCGCGCGCGCCACGGGAACTCGGATAACTCATCGTCCTTAATGCTCGAGGGCCGGTCGAGTCCGCCGGGGCTAAAGAAGAGCGCACCGTTTACATGGGAAAAAAACCGTTTCGCCCCGGCCGAGGCGCGCCGAAAGTTTTTGATAAATCAAGAGCCTGCGCACAATGCCGCGGACCTCGGAAAAGGTAAGAAAAAAAATGGCCCGCTCGTCCGTTGGAAAAACGGCGCGAGTTGGATTGCCAACTTTTTGAATACGGCCCGGCCAATGTATACATGTATACGCCTGTATATATGTATATACGCGGCCATTTCTAGAATAGCCAAGTGGTTAATTAATTATTCAAATTCGATTACCCGGCGCATACACTTTCCGTCACTCCTTTTTTGCAAATCAAAAGTTCGCGCGGCCAGCCCCCGCCTTTCAATTTGTATAATTGAAAACTTTTTGCCGCGCCCGGGCGGATTTCGACATTCTCCTGTACCTCGCGAGCCATTCCAATCGGCGGATCCTCTTGGATTCCCCGTGTAGAATCGCATTAATTCCCCGTCGATCGTTCGGATTTCACCGTCGGCTCCGACGATACGGTACATCCGTCAACGATGTTTATAATAATCTTTTGCCCGGGATATCCTTGGGATCGGGCGCTGCATCGCTATATATCGGTGCCCGGAGTCTCGTGGGGCTCTTGACGAGGAGCAAAGTGGCGAAACGGTCAACCGGTAGGGGATCACGTTTGTCTTACCGGGGTTTAATTCTCAGTTCGGACCGACCGCCAATTAAGCCGCTACGTGAGGAGAGTTCCAGCGAGCTTTATGTCGCTGCTGCCTTCCCCCCCCTGTGCCACCGAGAGCAGCGCGCCCTCCTCAAATAATTACACTTTGCGAAATCGCCTCGCCTCTTTTCGTCTCCAGCAGTAGCCCACCGGATCGCCCCCTTTTATTAGCTCTCATCGCGCCGGGATAAGATAAGTCTACCCTTCGCGCGCGTCTTCTTTGCGCCGCGCGCCGCTCGTTGGACTCGAGGGGCCCCAAAATAAAAAAAGGGAACGGTTTTATTGCCCGACTATTTTCACGTCGTTTGGAACGATTCGCCGGCACTGACTTTGCGTACGAGCTCAACGTGCCCTTTTTTCAACGCGATAAATACGCCAAACGAAGTAAATTGTTAAGCGTCACCGGTGGCTGTTGGTGCAATGAAATAATCCAGGAGAATCCGGTTATGAGTTGTACCGTTGCGACGGGCGCCATTTTTACATTGTAGTACAATTCGGCCGTGCTAACTTGTTACTCGGTCATGCGATTTCACGTGTAATTCGTTTTTCATGCCACCAAGCATTTAGACGCGCGAATTCGAGTGAGTTCACCTCCCAGTGCCTCGGGTTGTTTTCGATCCGCGCGCGAGCATAAAATATTTTATATGCACCGGCACTGTGAGCTTGTAATGGATGTACCAAAAACTAGGCGTGACCAATTTTGCTGTCTCTTCTGGCTGTCGGCTAATTTAATTGATTTTTTTTATACCGCTATCAATATTTTGTGAATGATTTATTCGTTATACAAAAAGTACATACTATGTATCATAGAATTACAGGTTTATCGTTTTATGCCTCTACTTTGTAATATCGAAAAATGAAATAATACTAAGGTTTAATAAGATTTAATGATTTTAAAAGTTTTGTAACCATACTTAAATGTATGCTTATCCTGCTTATCAGGTTACCTGGTCGGTTTTTTTTCTATTCTAGATGCAACCTATCTTGACTCGAATATAGATATCCTATATATTGAATTCTGACAGAGAAGCACAATCAATATATTATATAGTATATGGCTGCACTATATCGTTGTTTTAATGTAAACTATTCTTTTTTGTTTCAGTTTCAAGAACTACATAGCAAATGGAGAGTTGAATAGACTTATTATCAGACCATACTACTATTTAATGGAAAACATAATTATGTTAATCTAATACTTTTAAAGCTGACTTTTTGCATAATTATTATAATTACCTCTAATGTAAATGTTATTTTGATAAATCGCGAGACTAACTCGCTTGTTGTTAGGTTTTTTGTTTTGTAAAAAGTGTATCACTAATACTAGTAGCCAAAAATTCCATTTTAAGTTAATATGACCCTGACTATTATGAATAGTAAATGGATATAGCTCGATGCGTTGGAATTTGAGATTGAATTTAAGCTCCTCAGCGTGGAACTAAAGCGCTCTAAACACTTCACTGCACCATCCGTTAATAGTTGCAGGCTTTGTTACGAAGCCTAGGCACAGATCTGTATAGTAGAAAAAATAATAAATCAATTATACTATAATTAAGAGTACAAGCTTTTCAAGTTTTATGCACAGTAACACAAATGACATTGCGAAATATGATGGTAGAAAATGTGGCATTATAAAGATATCATAACAAAATATAAACGTGTACTAAAACATCGTAATTGATTAAATTTTTATGTTATTTGAAAAATTACACTTACTTTTTTTAGATTTATACGAACTGTTCAATTGAAGAATGAATTTTATAGCATTCTATTGCTTTTAAATAAAATAAATTTTTAATATAAAATTAATTATACGTGAACATTATTTAGAGTGTTAAGAAATGCATTACATATATATTATTTTTATTTTTACAGGATTAAGTTAAAACACTTAACTAATTTTTAAATAATGTTCTAGGCAATATCCCAAAAGATTCTAAATGTGCTAGTCAGTTTTCCCAAAAAATATGTTATTTCAAAAGTTATATTTTGATTTCCAAATATTATACACTGTACTTTGCACAATATTACAAAGAAAAAACTTTTTCTCCGATTTGAAAACTTGCATGACCTACATAGGAGAAATTGAAAAATTGCTTAATCTTCGTACCGACCCTCATTATCCCAGCATTTGAGAGTCACAGGTTGAATCGGGAAGGAAATCAATTTTTCGAGGAGATTCGGCGCCAGAAGCACACTTTAACTAGAAGGCAAAAGGGTTCACCTATACAATTAAAAATAGCGGGTAGACGAATCCACTAATTATGCAGAGCGGTATCAAGATTTTAATGAGATGCAATCTTGGCGAATGTGGCTTATAGATGAGCTGCATCTGCGGCTGCTTGCTTTTTTCGGAACTATAGCCGGCGCTCTAATTGTATCGGGAAAAGCGCAGCAGTCTGTGCCCCACTGTGCAATTCGTTCCCAGGCGCGCGAATTATTCCAATCTAATTAAAACTCACGAGGAGCGGGCGCTCACGCGCCGTGGCCACTGCTAAAGTCATTAGCACGCCGCCCCTCGATATATATCGACGCGGACTCGTTATGAGAACTTTGCCAGGCTAAACTCCGTTACGGGAATTCGCCCTCGGTTCATTTCCTCCCGGAACTGACCGGGTGACTTGACCTTCCTCGCGGCCCGTCTCTATCGATTTCGTTGTTTCGGGCTTTTGTCCCCAGGACTTGCGAATTCAATTGCAAACGGCGATGGCCGGGGACGCGGTCAGCCGGATGTTTTCGAAATACGGGACCTCTGGAGTATATAACAGATGCCTTCCAGTGGTACATTGCTGACGTCGAATATTTGCAAAGGGCCACGTTATTTTGATATTGCGAGCGGATCGAGCTTATCCCCGGATATGTGCCTGGATCCGTTTTCCGAACTATTACGGATAAAAGTGGTCAGCTAAAATCGAAACTGTATATTTTGCAAATTTCCGACTTCAGTTAGAAAAGTTTTGAGTTTGTCAACGTAAAAATCCACTTTAAATTTTTTACACCCGAGAAGTTCCAGCGAGCGTTATTATCGCGCGCTGCAACATGTAACGAAAAGAGTGTTTTTTCTTTTCCTTCCTATGCGAAAACAAGCTGTCCGAAGTCAACGAGCCCTTACAAAATACTTTAATCTTGCTTAAGCAAGCACCCGGTGGCTGTCATTCAGGCGCTCTTCGATTTCTGTTGCAGGTGCTATTTTTACGGAGGAACAGAAGGACTCCCCGTTAGAACTGGCGTTCAAGTACGCCGTTTACAAAATCAACAAGGAAAGGGTCATTTTGCCAAACACAACGATGGTCTACGATATCCAGTACGTGCCTAAGGACGACTCGTTCCGGACATCGAAAAAAGGTCAGTTGCGCGGACGATCTCCGCCGACCCTGTGTAAACAGGCAGCGATCTTCCGCTCTCCGAGTCATTTTTCCTCGCGGAAGACGCTCAACTCCCCCAAATCGTCCCCATTTCTCAGGAAAACTTTGCGCGAGTACCACGGCGCTTAATTTTCAAATCGGCTCCCTCGTCGCGCCTCTCACCGGCGCTCGCGGCAATGGAAGCTGCCCCCGCCGGGGGGAAGTTAAAAATGGAGGGCCCAATAAAGTTTGCCGCATCGCCGTGGCCGCGGCGAAGATTAATCGAGACTCCGGCGTGGGGGAGGGGCGCGAGGGCATCCTTTTGTCGGGTGGGCGGCGCGTAGCCGCGCTTTGTCTCCTCCGCGGGGGGTATATATAGTCGGGCTAGTCGGTCTCGAGAGGGAGAATCGTTTAGCACTCGGCGGGGGCGAGAAGTGCCGGGGCGGCGCACGTACGGCCTCGAGGGCCGCGGAGGAGTGCCGCCCTCGTCGATAAAGCACGGAGGCCACTTGACTCCGATCTGATACGGCCGGCCGCCCGGGTTCGCGCGAATCGGGTTAAAACTTTTGCCTGCCAATTTTTTTTTGTTCGCGGGGCCGCGCCAGTTGACGCGAGCCGCGCGCGCATGATATTACCCTGGGCGGGCCCCGGGAGCCAAGTCAGATTCTTCCCCCGCGATGCTCGATTTATCGCCTCGCGACTTTGCGGTATGATGCGATTAAAGGGATCCGCTCGAGCAGCTCGATTGATCAGCGGACCGGCGCTCCTTTCACACTCGCGCATGTATAACGTCCTCGTTAAGCTCGCAGTGAAAGTTCCATTACGAATCGGCGACCTGTGAAACTCCTGCTAATCAATGCGCCTTGTACTTGCTCATGTGATGATCTCCATCTTATAATTTATGGATCACTGCACATGGGATTCAAGTTTCATTAACAATGGCTGTCGTATCCAATGTTCGTCTTTTTCAAATAAAATATTAATATCAGACTCTTGTTCATAAATTATAAACTATAGATTTGCAGATGAATTTATCGTCACGGGACAAAGACATTACAGATCCAAACTGCGTCATTAATTATTACATTATACATTTAAAGAACAATTAATTTATTCCGTTTAAATAAAATGTTTCTAGAATAAATGAGATTTAATAAAGTTCGCAATTCTACCAAGCAGTATGCAATAAATTATTGAATTACACTACAGCAATAGAAAAAGCTTCGATAGTGTTATTCACTTGTAACATGTACAATTTATTTATGGAATATTCAACGTCACTTTTAATGATAAAAAGATTTTTCACTGAAAAAATAATTGAAAATAAATGGAAAATTAATTTGTAACCAAACTGTAAGGTTGTGCGGCTCGGTGTTTTTAATTTAAACTGTTAGTAAAAACCAATAAAGAAAAATCAGAATCGATTTGACCTGAATCGAATAGAGAATATCGCTGCCTCGAGGAGACTTTAATATTCCACTTCGATAAATAAACCGATACTAATATCTTGAAAATGTATTAGTTCTCGAAACTTGGAGTTTGAAGGCAAGTGATTTGCATCTCTGTTGGTGTAAGCCGTTGTAACAACCCGGAAGGACAACAGAATCCGACGGCTAATCCAAACATTGAGCTTCGGTCAACGTCTCGTCCTCTTCTCCCCCTCCGCGGCGCGTGGCCGTCGCCGTCCGGCCGATCGACCAAACCATACGCAGAAAACCCGCGACGTAAACTGCGAGGGGATCGATATGCCGGCGGCGCGAAAATTCAATTTACGCACGCGGGCACTCGGTTAGGCGGCTTGCGGTATACGGTGCGCGTGCCCCCGGCGCGGACGCGCGACACACTCGACGGCCGCCGCGTGCCCCGAATCAAGAGCGCCATCGAATTTCGCGAGGGGCCGGCCTTCCCCGGGGCTTCCTCCTTTTTTCCGCCGGGGCGATCGGATTGAGAGCGGCTCGCGTCGCACCTCTGATGGATAACAAGGGGGTTGTTACTGTTTGCGCCCGTGTTTTCCTCGCAATTGGAGATTTCGCTGCCGGGCCGTATAATTGCTTCGGACGCTCTTGTTCAATTTTTCCGCGGGGATGTGCGCTGCCGCGTAATCCGTTTTGCAGGGGTTCCGCCTCCGACCGTCCAGGCGCCCGGTTACTTTATACAAAAAATTCTTATTTGCGCGAAGGATATTCTCCTGGATTTTTCTTCTGTCAGTGATGTACAATGTCGGTACAGACATTCAGTTAGAGCCGCGGGAAATCATTTTAATGCGACAAGTCTGATTAATCATATCGTAGTCTATGTCGCGTTGGCTAGTATTAATGCAAGAGGTGTCAACGGCGACCAGCAAGAACAATAGCTAATTAAAGCTGTTATTTATATACCATAATATAAATTAGTAGAATGATAAATTTGTATTACAATTTTTACCGCGACAGATAGTAATCTGGAGATAAATTAGTTAAACTATACAAATTGCTATATATTTTTCAGAAAAATTTTATTAAAAAAAGAGAGGAATTACGAAAGAAATTCGCAATTTTTACTAAAATATGCGGCAATTTGTACGGTTTAACGAGTATGTCCTCAACTTACTATCTGATATTCCTGTTAAATTTTTCTCAGCGTATAAGAGCTTAGACAAAGTCTCTGTAATGTTTAGTATTTAAGATTTTCATAATACATACATTTTTTTGTAAAAATAATTTTATTGTAAAATTATGAAATTATATTTATTACAGTATAACTTAAATTTCATATTTTAGCCTAAAATATTTTTTTTTACTTAACAAATTTGTAAAAATAATAGAATTTTATAACTATGCCGCATATATATACAAATATACATGATTATTGTTTTTTTATGAACAACAAAATGGGAAAAAATACACGATAATTTTTTAAAATTTATTAATTATCATTCTCCTTTGTAGCTGTTTTATAACTGAATTCGTTTGATATGCCACCTGTGCAATTATTATAACTAAATCCTTCTATTATATTGTTCCACATTATTTGAGTACTTTCACAGCCAATACTTCTAACGTGATTATTGCTATTTAAGTAAAACCAGATTACGAAACGTCTGCGGAAGCGCGCGCATTTTAGCCGATCTTAAATCGCATTAGAGGTATGGCATGAGCGATAATAAATTCTAACGGCCGGGCGCTAGCCGTGCGACTCGAGAGTTTAATAAATATTAAGCGGCGCACCGCAAGCCGCGAACTTAGCCCGCGCCACTTCCTGCAAAACGGTAACTTGGGAAAAGATTCTTCCTCGTGGATCTGCATGAAATAGGGATGCGCAGGGCACGGCCTCCCAGTGGTTCCGCTCCCGCGGAACACCCGGGGACCCGACCGCCCGCTCGTCCATAATACATGGGCGGCATCGGACGCCGAGGGGAAATTGTCGGGCTGGATGGGGGCAAAAAAAAAAAACGGGGCGATCGGCCCGGGACCGCCTCGCGGATGTATCAATTTCCTCTTGGCCCTTGGTGGCGATCGGGCCCCGGCGAGTAATCGACCTCGACTGCCGAGCCTCACCTTGTTATCGGCAGTCGGGTTTGCTAAAACGGCCCGCTCGCTTTATTCGCCGCGAGTCGCGCCCCCGGCTGCCATTTTCACTCTCGAGTCGCGCGCGCGTGTGTGTGTGTGTATGACGATTGATTGGGAGACCGGGGCCGACGGCTCCTGACCCGCGTTTAGCAAGAACGATCCGTTGACTTTGTGAAAGGAGCGCCGAGGCGTGCGCGCACGCAAATTACGGCCAATTTTCGATGAATTTATGCGGCAATGCGCCCCTGGGCAATGCGCGCCCTCGTACAATGTACATATAAGCGTGTTTGAATTCTCAACGCGAGAAAGATGACCGAATGTGTGAGACCGCGATAATATACAGTTTCAATACGTTCGCAGTCGGCCGCGGGATATTTCATGCGGATAACGAAATGCTAATATAAGAGCCTCATAATAATTTGACAATCATTTGTGAGAATATACGAGGAAGGGGGAAAAAATCGGAATGTCGCACTTGTCGATATCAAAAGACAGCGGGACTGCTTCATCGTAAAATTTTAAAATTGATGCGCAGTTCGGTTTGAGAATTTGAATTTGAATTACCTCTCAAATGTAGTCATCATTCAATCATAATATAGTTGATTGCACCATTAAATTTCTAATCGCTCACAGTTTCTGTCCAGGTGCAGCAATGAATTTCGCTATCCGTTGACACCCGTATGACTAATGCAACGTCTATCAGTTGTAGAACAATATCATTCGAATTAAGCCAGTTTAGCGGTTTATACCATTATAATATCATTTATAAGTGTAGAACTTTAATATCGAATATTGATCAATTAACCGTTTTACTGCGTTTTAAACGTAAACAGATTGAGAAAAGAAGATTATTAGCGACGAAGTAGAATCTCTTGAAAGAAATAATCCAATTATTGCTAATCGGACTAATTTATCAGTCGGCACAAAAAAATTTCAAGCTTCTTATTACGTTTACTAATATCCTGTAATAGTTCAGTAGATTGGCCTCACCGACACCTATCCGACCCGCGTGTATCGCTGCTTGTCTACCCGAACCGTAAGCTGTTGTTTCTCTAATTGTAGCCTGCAGACAGCTCTCGCGGTCGGTGCAAGGCATCTTCGGGCCTACGGATCCGCTCCTCGGCTCCCACATACAGAGCATCTGCGAGGCCTTGGACGTCCCCCATCTGGAGGCCAGGGTCGACTTCGAATCCGCCTTCAAGGAGTTTAGCATCAACGTTTACCCTGCCCAGGACCATCTTAACCGAGCCTTCCGGGACCTCATGTCCTTTCTCAACTGGACTAAGGTGGCGATCATCTACGAAGAGGATTATGGTTAGTAGTTTATATTAGTGTAGGTCGGTTACGAGGCACCTCGACTTTATCTTGAAGTTTTACGAAAGGCATATATTTAAAAGATAAAATGTTTTCGAAAGCGCGGAGAAATGTAGTACGAAATTTTTTTTTGACTTTTTGAATTTCGGTAACTGAGATTTTAATGGCATAGGAAGTATGCTATTTACAAGCTAGTACAATAAACAGTACA
Source organism: Sycophaga agraensis (assembly GCA_018906755.1). Lineage (NCBI taxonomy): Eukaryota > Metazoa > Arthropoda > Insecta > Hymenoptera > Pteromalidae > Sycophaga > Sycophaga agraensis. The sequence goes on from JACCIE010000003.1 coordinate 4,161,344, forward strand.
GATTTGAAATTCCCAAAACGCACTTTTCTTGATTCAAAGTTTCCCGGAAGAACTCATAAAAACTTCAAGAATGTATTCATTTTAGTGTTTTTAAGAGGTTTTCTCACTGCGCACTTTTTTTATCTTTTAGCGTTTGAGAACTTACCGTCGTTACGATACTAACAAATACAAAGTTACTGAAACCTTTATACTTTTAACAACAATCAAAACGACCAGTTTAACGATATTCTTGATAAATTTAAATATTAACATTTTTTATTAATTAATATATATATATATATAATATTGAGAATAAATGAATTTAATTTAAATAAATCTAAAATTGAAAAATCTATTGTTATTTGCAGACACTCAATATAATTACAATCCATTTTATTTCTTCTACAAAATCGTTGCCAAAATCTCGGTAATTGCAACTCCACTTTTCGCACAGCATACAAGTTTTTCCCAAGTAGAGTAAAAAAACTTACTGCGATTTGAAAGTTCTAGAAGCTCGTCGAATAAGAGCGTCAAACTGTCAAACTCAGGAGTTTGACTTCGCTAGATGGATTTTCGCTCTCTTCCGCCGTATCCCTTTTTTATCTTTTTTTTTATTATAAAGCTGACTATGCTTTTCGATCTCGTTATCTTTCATCACGTGCCTGTCAAGCATATCTCTATAGTACTCCGATTTTATGATGCTCGAATTTTGGTACCCGTGTAGAGGACTGTACAATGTTTAAAATAACATTATCGTTTATTCAAATCTTTGAATTTATTATAATGGATAATCTAAAATGATTGCAAGCTCTGTATTTGATTGAATTCCTTTATAATGGACGCGAAGAAGAAAATCAATAAGTTTCCAGAAATATAGCGCATGGAAGAAGCAGCAAAGATCGGAGTCTGGAAATAAGATAAAAATTTAATTGACGCACTCATAAGCTTATTTGATAGAGTGATTTGCTCCTTTTTTTTTAAGACTCATTCATTGAAATTATTCGTAAAATATAAGTCGAGCGAATAAGGAGGAAAATGGCCCCTGCGGCACCTCTAAACTTTACACTCCCAATCAAGGAAGTGCAGCATTCTCAAGGCACTGTCTTATAGCGCCCGCGAGCTTTCATCATTAATACTTACTTCCCAAAGGCCGCCCGATAACACGATTACTCACGGTAAATAAGGACGCCCGCCATTCTCCTCCCCCCCCTGTGCGAATCTCCTTCGGTGTCAGTCGGCGCGCGGGCCTGCAGGAATAAAGACGATCCCCACGATGTTTCGCGGACCTCGACCATTAGAGAGGCGAGACACGCGCGGCTAAAATTCAGGGGGAAATGGAAAGCGAGCTTCTGCGGGCAATTCGCCGCGATATTCGAAAGGGGCGCGGCCGCCGCCACCCGCCGCGCCGGCCCTGGGAATCCCCGAAGGCGCCGGCTCCGATGTGGACTCCTTTTTCCCGCCGTTTCGGCCGCCGCGCTAATTAAGGGCAGTGGCGGACTTGGGTGAAAGTTCGAAAAAGGGACTCCCTCTTCGGGGCTCCCGAGTGAAATGAGACTCGCCGGCGTGCGTATACATACACCGATTGGATTGGCGAATCGGGGGAAAAAAAAAAAATTGTTGTTGACCGGCCCGCGTTTTCACTTTGACTCGGTTACGCTCGCGAGTGCATTAGCCTCGGTTGGCGGCTGTTATTTTTGTTTTCATTTTTATCCCCAGGCCTCTTCAAGCTGCAAGACCTAGTGAAATCGCCGCCTTCGTCGAAAACGGAGATGTACATTCGCCAGGCTGGACCTGGATCCTACAGGCAGGTTCTCAGAGAAATCCGACACAAAGAGATTTACAAGCTGATCGTCGACACCGATCCCATGTACATGCAACAGTTCTTTAGAGCGGTGAGTCGGCGCTTTTTACCCGCGGAGCAGAGAGTCACTGCCCGGCCACGCACACACGTGCACCCGTCCATTGCTAACCTCCGCTTACCTCTTGCAGATACTGCAGCTGCAAATGAACGATTACAGATACCACTACATGTTCACGAGTTTCGTAAGTGCCCGGGAGGCGAGACCGACCTCGGCGACCGCTTAGCCATCGCCCTTCCTTTTTTTTTCTTTTTTTCTATCTTTGCAGGACATCGAGACCTTCGACCTCGAGGACTTCAAGTACAACAGCGTCAACATGACCGCCTTCCGGCTGGTCGACCTGGAGGAGCCAAGGGTCGCCGCGACCCTCAAGCAGATGGAGCGTTTCCAGCCGGTCGGCTACGCGATCCTCAACCGGTCCGGCATCATCCAGGTACACCCCTCCCCAGCCAAAAAAAAAACCCCGCGGCCGACCCGCCCCCGAATATTTCGGATAGTTCGCGCGCGACTAATGCGGAACGGGCCCCGGCGCGTCCGCGCCTCCAGCCCCGCGTCGATTTGGTGGGCGGAGCCCCCCGGGCCCGTCCTTCCTCCGACGCTCGCTCGCCCGCAATCTGATTTTTCTCCGGAACGAGTCCCGTTTTTTTTTTTTAGCGCCGCGCTTTATGTACCGCCGACTCGATGTATATATATATATGTATGTACGTTAACGGACTAGCAGATCGAGCGATTGGCGGGTATGTGCGCGCATAATGGGGCCGGTGCGTCAAAGCCGGCCCGTAATCGGAAGGCCGGCTTTCAATTTGGCCGGGGCCAATGGAATAAATTTCACTCGCGAAAAGTCGCGCGGCAACTTACGCCCGAGGAGTTATATTCAGTTTTACGGGGATAAAGCAGTTGGGGGGAGGGTAAGGGCCGGGTCGATCGGCTTATCGCTAATTAATCGGTACTCGGACCGCGCCGGGATTACCTTACATAGATACAGACAACGGGAGGACGGGGCGCGAGCTTGCAAGCTCCGTGGAAAGACGGACGCGCGAGCGGGGGAGGCTGCGCCGATAAAAGCACGCCTGAGGAGCCATTGTAGTCACTCGGCTGGGGCTTGCGCAGGCAGACCCGGCGCTCATCTACGATAGCGTGCAGGTCTTCGCCCACGGACTGGCGGCGCTCGATCGCAGTCACATCCTGCGGCCCGCTAACCTCTCCTGCGATCGGGAGGAGCCTTGGGACGATGGCCTCTCGCTTTACAATTACATCAATTCAGTGAGTGCACTGCCCTTCTTTTTTCTTTTTTCGCTTTACTCACTTCGCGATCTTTAGATAAGAGCTTTCGAATAAAAGAAGTAAAAAAATCTTTTTTGTCGAGGTTATAAAAGTCTCTTATAAGTTCTAGTATGCTTTTTTGGCAAATCCAGAGTTGATTGAGTCTATACTCGCATTTAATCTTGTCGTTCTAACTCGTTTGTATTGCATTTGTCAGTTCTATCTATGCTAACGAGATTTGTAGAATAAACCACAGAAGCAATTTAGTAGGATTTATCTATACGTCCATAATTTAAAAAGTTTGTTATTATATCATTTATCCAGTTCAACAAGTTATACGAATAAATTACAGTACTTATATATATTTAATTTAAAAATGGCATTTATCATTGATAAATGATGAAGAATATATAAATGATTTTAATTTCAACGATGTTATTATGCATATTCACAAGGATTGGTATTTAATGTCCTTTAAAATATTATCCTAAAAATATATACATATTATTTTGTTATACATTCAAATACAAAGAAAATTCGCCTGAGCAAATAACTAGCATGTTTTATAATATTAATCAAAAGTCGTTTAAGGTCATGACTGGATTACTAACCTATTTAACTAGTACTCGTATCTCATTAAAGTTAGTCCGTCGAAATTTCAAAACTAACAAAATTGAGTTCTTAGAAAATTATTATACCTTTATAATTACAATCTTAATTGTAGCTTAAGTAAAGATACGAAATATTTTGTAAAAATAGTTTTAAGCAAGTTAAAAGCATGCGAGAACAAACCCGAAGTTTGGGGTTCATTATACATAATTAAGTACAAACAGTAAATAATATGATTAATTCACGTACATATAATCAAGTTATTCGCAAAACTTGCGTATCAAAATACGCTTTGATAAGACGTAGAAAAATAAAGAAATGTTGCAAGTGCGAGGTAGTATATTACAATGTATTTTCCTAATCTGCACTGCGCATACATAAGAAGCTCTCTCGAGGAAAGCCAGCCCGAGAAGGCAGACAAGGGGGCAGCTTTGAGCTACGCCGCTCGCACTAATTAATTAACGAGCCTCTTAAATCCACCCACCTCCCACCAATTATCTCTAATATGTATATATACATAGAGGACGCAATGCTCAAACAATATTCAATGACGGTTTAAATCCTTGAACTCGGCGCTCGGGGAGGACGATAGGCACTCGAGAGCCTATCGCATAATCCGAAGCCGGGACTGGCGCCAAGGAGGAAAAGCCAACGGGCGCGTAACGCAGCGGCGCGTTTAAGCAAACAGCCGCCGGCGCCGCCGGCCACACGCACACGCAAACCCGGGGGCCCGATTTAACGAGCTTCCGGGCGATCGGCACGTCGTTAAAGCCTCACGCCCACTTTTTCGCCGAGTAACGCCGATTTTTGGGGGCGCCGCCCCGGCGACTTTGGCGCCGCCGCCGAGACACATATACACAATGACCGGGGGCTGAAACCGGCAGGCCATTCGATACCTCTGATTGCGATTTACGCGGCCGGCTCTGTTTAACGCCCTGACGAATTATGGCGCCCGGTACATAAACCCGCCCGCGCCCCAACTGTAACGTAATCACGGGGACGAGCCGTGTATATATAATGCGCGTGTGCATAAAACGGTTGCGCATATATAGCCCTTGCAGAGGCCCGGCGTTCTTATCGCATTGTCGAGGATTGGTGCCTTCCGCCGCGTTGACATAATGCGCCCGGTAATCAAGCCGGCCGAATAACTACGGTAATGACCGAGCAAGTTCGGCGGGCCGCCGGCGGGCTTTGATCCGGCGCGCGCCGCGGCTCCCGGGCTTTGAGCGCCGCGCGGCTTCTCATCCCCCCGAGGAGGAGGGCCTGGCGCCAAGCGGCTCAAAAATCGCGCTCAAAGCATGTGCATGTATACATGTAGCGGCGCCCGCGTAAATTAGTTGGGCCGCCCCCCACATATCGGCTACGGTCAGCCCCCGCGGATATCCCACGTACGTGCGCACGCCGCTGCGTAAAAAGCCGCCGGAAACTCGCGCGGCGCAGACCGACAGATGCGGGCCGGAGATCGTCCCCCGCGGGTAAAGGGCTGGCTCACCTCGGTTCAATTTAAAATCACTCCTCGAGTCTACCCCCGGTGCGTATTGCGTTACGCGGCGCGTATAGGCTTTCCGCGAGCGCGCTGGAAGAACTCGGGGCCGCCCACCAAACTCTCCTCCGCCCGTCTTTTTTACGCCTGCAGAGACGCGCGGAATGGAGCACTCGAGCCTCGCTCCTTGCTTCCAATCAGCCGACTGATAAACTTCCTCGCGGATTCAATCAAGCCGTCGATTTCTTTTTTCTTTTTTATCCCGCGCCCTTTCACCGATTTCAATCTCCGCTTCGCGCGGATATTTTCATAAAGCGCGATCGATGCCCTCTCGACCTTTAAATCCGGAGACAGAGGCGCGTCCCCCGCGAGCTGCGCAGCCGCGATCCTCGCTCATCGGATTAAAAGCCTCGATTCCTGGCGCGCCTCCTATAGATGTTGTTAACACCCGATATGTGTACACAGCCCGCGGGAAAAAAAAGGGAAGACAACAACTGGCCAGAGACTATCGGAGGCTGCTGGTGTACGCGGTCTCGCATCCCCTTTTTTTTTTTCTTTTATCGTCATTAGCTCTGGTGCACTGCGTAGTCTGTGGCGAGGTTGTGTTATTATACGGGCTCGCGCGCGACGCAGGCCATTGTAAGTGCACGGCGGGGCGACGCGTTGGCAAATGGATTTATACTCGGGCGCCGCGGAGCCCGGGGCATATTTCAACCGGCGCCATCGGCCAGGCGGCCAGTGCGCCCGCGGCCCAGAGGTAATTAACGCGCGAATCTAGTGGGAGGAGTGGGGCCGCCAGGCTAAACGCCCGCTCTCGAAGAATCAAGATTATCCTCTGGGCAATTATCGCCTGCGAATATATAGCCCAGGAGTTTTGGAGTCGGGGGGATATAACCCAAAGCGGCGTACCGCAATGATTTTTTTTTTCTTCTTATGGTCAATATTGTACGCGTGCGGACATAACAATTTTCATGCGGATACGTGTGCGCGGCACGTTTGGATTACCGAGAGATGAGTACAGCTTTTAATTAATAATAAGCGTCCGTTATAAATGTAAACGTGAAATAGCGGTTCCAGGGAATTTTGGCCCCCTTTCAAAATGTGTAGCGAAGAATTTTGTTATTCAATTTTTTTAAATACCTTAATATTTCATGCCTCGACATGCCACTCGTAAAAATACCCGTGCTTTCAGCATGACTTCAATTACACTGTGTACTTAGGTAATTCATATTTAAAAATATAATCAGCAACAAAACGTTATTATCAAGCGCCTAAATTAAAAATCCTTTGTATCCACAATATCCTTATTTCATTATTATTTAAATACGACTAAATTAATTATGATACAGTAAGATCAAATAGCAATTATGCGCAGTAGTAATTCGCATGAGTAAATATAAAAAAAGACTAATTGTACTAAAGAAGAAATCTTACATATCTAAGAATAATGATTTTTTTTCAAGTCATTGTGTACGCATGTAACATAAAAAATTAATTTTATTTGTTCTCACTATTGACAATTAGCCTTTACGATAGAAGATAATGTTCTAGTGGATCTAGCAATAGGGTGATTAATACCGATGGGCAATTACAATTATAGCCAGATTTGTAAAATCAAACAAATACGTAGAATTATGGCTTCACGGGGCGCTGCGCACGTGATTGCGTGTGGGCCAGAATGAAAACTGCAATTAATCCTCTATTCCCCAAAAAACACGTATCAGAATTTCAAATCTCTATAAGATGAGTCGACAAATATCCATTTGGGCCGTGGGGGAGTTGGCGGGATCTCGGGAGCGGGGGAGGATCCCCCGCGCCGACGGGCGGGGGCACGGCTAATTCTCTATTGACTGGCCGTGGTGGGTCCCGGGCGGGGGGGCGGGCCGGAGGATTCCCTCCCCGGTGGCCGACACCTTTTCGGCCGGGCCCGTGAAAATCGGGGGACATAGTTACCCTGGCTGCCGCCTCGTCCATTTTTGATGGATTGTTCCAAGAGGCCGCTCAGGCTCACGCCTCCGGGGCATCCGGCTTTAATGGCGGGGATTCAGGCTTCTTGGGAGATTTTTCCCTCCAAGATCCCCGGCGCACACCTAGGGTATACATGCTGATGCAGTGTTCTTCCGATATTTCAAGATTTTTTTTACTCGCGCGGAAGGGTACACAGACGGTATATAGTCCCTCGGAGGTCTGAAGGGATTTGATGAAAGATCTTCCGACGAGTTAGTCCTCGGTTTTTCTTTGATGCGACCCTTACACTTTTTATGTCATGTCATGAAAATATTTGGACGTATAATTTTGTAATTTGGTACAATTTTACAAAGGCACCGTTATTGATACGAAAAATAAGAATTGAACAATTTTAAAAAATCTGGATTCTATATGTAGAATTGATAGGGAATTCGGTTTGAATTAGTCTGTGATATAGTGCTATCATATATAAGTAAGACATTTAAAACTGCAAAGCTTCATGTTAGGTATATATTATCTTCATTAAATCAATTAGTGAAATATGTATGCGCATGATCAATTTTTGGATTCTACATTAATGCATGTAGTACGTACATTAGGATTCATATGAGGGTTATAAACAATACATACAATCTTCATTTATTAAGCTATCTTTACTAGGTATGAATCATTGTGCTAGCTTGATTGCGCACCACGTAGAATTTATACATGATAATTTATGGGAGTAATTTGGCGGAGATCTCGGGTAGAGGAGCGTAGGCGGAATGACCGCGAGCGGTATGGATTTGCCCGCAGGCAGGCGTGCAGGGCCTCACCGGCCACATCGAGTTCAACGAGGGCAGGCGCACCAACTTCAAATTGGACCTGCTCAAGCTGAAAAAGGAGGAGCTGGTGAAGGTCGGCGAGTGGAAGCTCGACGGCGGGGTCAACATCTCGGACGTGGGGGCCTTCTACGAGACGAGCGCGACCAACATCACCCTGGTCGTTATGACGAGAGAGGTAAATCTCCCTTTACGAGCGGCCCCTTCGGGAGCTGATCCTTTTAGCCGGCAGGAGGAGCAGCCTCCGAAAATATTCCCCGTACCCCCCGGGAAAACGCGGCCGGCACTTTATTAGCCAAAACGGCACGTCGCTCGCGTTAATTCGCCCGCGGCCGTGTTTCACCGGGTCCGCCCCGCCAATGCGCCGTAATTCGCCGGGGGACGAAAAAATAAAAATATAATTGAATGGTCGGGCCGCGGGGCCGATGTCGCGGTCACGCGTCGCGCTCGATTGCGGTTGCCGCTCGCGCTTGTTATTTAGCGCGCGTTCTTTCCGCGGAGCAATTGTCGGCCGGGAGCGCGTAATAAAAACGTGACCGGCGCCCCCCCCGGGGCAACACCGGGAGCGCCGCCGGGAAAATTCAGCCGCCGGCCCGCCCGGATGATTCAATATATATGTACGTACATATATATATATATGCATTCCCGGGGAATCTCCCGGAATCCCGAGGAATTTTATCAAAGCCCCGAATAATGAGAGCCGCCGCGGGCAGGTGGCTCAGGGCCGCGGCCGCTCGCCTCCTCCCCAATCGATATTGCATTTGTCAGACTGGCGCCGCGGGGCTTCCGGTGTAATGGCGCCGAGCAGAGACTATCTCGAGAGGCTGCGGCGTCCGGCGCGCCCCGAGATCACGCGTATATAGTGTCCGGAGAGCGCGGCCCTCGAGTGCCCCTAAAGCGCACTCCTGTCGAGGGCCCGCCCCCGGGAAGCCGACCGCCCGGGATTTATTTATCCGCCCGTGTTTACCCGCCAGCGGTGATTCGTCTTCGTCGGCGCCCCGGGATTTCCCGGCCGCGGAACCGCGTAAAAAGCCCGGATGAATCGCTAACCGGCTTTAATTGCCCCGATGCGTCCGCTAGCCCCGGCCGGGTATCCGCCCCCGGGTGCGCCGGTGCCGAGGGGACGAGGCCAGCCGGGTGTGATCGACACTTGTTGGTCACTTGTCGCCTGGAGCCGTGCATCTGATCCTCCTCCCGCATACACCTGCAGATCATTTTACGCGGGTCAACGCTTTATGTGCGGGTTGTATTGTGAAATGGCGATAATTCAACACTCATTATTAACGCGTATTCATTTGTGCGTTATATATATACGAGTGCAATCGAGCGCGTAGGATGGATCGTCCGCCGATCGCGTTTTCATCCAATGCGATAACAGCTTCTGGGTTTTTTACTGCATTCAAATTACACAGATCAAAAACTTCATCATTTCCATATAATGTTATATAATGCTAATATAATACTTGAGCATTGAAATGAAGATGAATTTGAGTTTGGGCACAAGATTTTCATTTGAACGCTTCGAAACTTATTCGCACTTGGAAGCCACTTTACATAACCCGGCAATTTGTTTGTTAATTATTATTTCAAATTAGTTACGAAACTTTCGTTATAAAACAAGCCGTAAAAAGCCATAATCACGGTGGCGTTTCGGCCAGAGATTTTTTTTTTATACTTAAATAAAAAATTTTAATTAAAAAAAAAATAATACTTCCATATCGAACGGTCTTGCGCTCTTCGCCCGCGTAGACATCCGACTCGCGCGACATCCATCGGCGCCGTGGAAATAATTAAAAAGTTCACCCGACTCTTAAAGCTTATGAGCCCGTGGTAAAATGAGCGGACTAATTGAGGGAGAAAACTCCCCTTTGCGCGCGTCAATCTGTAAGCGGGCCGTATATAGCCTCGAGGCCCGGATTAATTTCTTTTTTTTTTCTTCCTCCCCCCGTGACACGTAGGAGAAGCCGTACGTGATGGTGAAGGAGGACAAGAACCTCACGGGGAACGCGAGGTTCGAGGGGTTCTGCATCGACCTCCTCAAGTGGATCGCCGGGCAGGTGGGCTTCCAGTACGCGATCCGCCTGGTGCCCGACCACATGTACGGGGTCTACGAGCCCGAGACCAAGGAGTGGAACGGCATCGTGCGCGAGCTCATGGAGAAGGTATATATATATATATGTACGGGGGTCGCGCACACAAGGGACACCCGCGGAGAAATTAATCGACGCCCCGGGAGAGGCGTGAACGTCGATGTAGATATATATGTGTGTGTGCGCGCCGCGCGCACCGCCGCGGCTCCCTCTATTTTTTTTTTTTTTGCCCCGGCGCTTTGTTTGCCGAGATTTCGAACGCCGCGCGTGCAAAAGCCTCGCGCGCGCTCCTTTCCTTTTTTTTATTTAACGGCATTTGTTGTGTGCCGTTTGATGCGGGAAACGCTGGAAAACGCGGCTTGATAGACCTTTTTGCCGAAGTTTATGCGAGGAAAAAATGCTCTCTTCTTTTGAAACGGACTGCGTTACGCCGGTTTTTATGTTGTCATCTTTTGTGTATAGAACGAGGGGAATAACTTTTTCCCAACTTCCTCTTAAATATAAAAATTGTAGAAAATCCGTTAAGTGCGGCAATTTTGCACAGATTTGCTCCAAATCGAGTATAGAGATCTTTATTAGGGGGGTTCCGGATGTCTTCCGGTTTTTCGTCATTCTCTGCGAACGGTAAAATAAACCAAAGTATTTGAACTGTTAGAGACGTATTCTTCGTCATTTATATAACGCGTTTATTTGATAGTTTGTATCGGTGTATCGTTAAATCCTTTAAGAAAGACAATGAACAATAATTGTCAATTATATGGTGCCTATTGTACATATACAAGGATTTTGGAATTCCTGTATGAGTGCAAATATACTTTTAAAAAGTTAGACATAGTAATAGATGTACATTTGTTTACATAATAATTTACAAGATGAGTAAACTTTTTCGGTTTATGTAAAAATTAATTAGTTTAAGATGTTAGATTATATAATAGTCCATTTATGAAAATGTTAATATAAAAAAGTTTGCGTTCATTAACAAAATGTACTGATGAAGGTTACGTAATATTATACACGAGACTGGGCTTCGTCGCATGGACGTACGGTTCTTTAATTAAAATGTATCAGCATCCCACTGGAAAATATTAACATATCAACGAGTTCTTTCTCAGGCTTGATTATATCTTTCAATTTGGCTCGAGCGGGCGGTGCATTAATTAACGCGATCCACACGACTAATGCATTTGCTTATAAAAGTGCCTTTGGAAAATCATTGGCCACTGCCACGGCGCTTTCCTTACCCGACAAAAGTTTATTTTCATGTCGAACGAAATCCGATCGGCCCAGCCACTGACGATTTCCAAAGGCTAATTGATTTAAAGACTCAGCGCGCGGGGAAAACTCGTCCCGCTTAAACAGTAGATTAACGCGTCAGGAAGTGTTTTCATAACGAATAAGGGGCCCCCGCACATTGTCACTTGCCGGGCGCGCCGGATTCATTGGCTTCGTTTAAAGGCCCCCGCTGGTTTGCAATGCAAAATAAAAAAAAAAGGGACATCCGGCCGTCGCGTTTATTAAGAACTAGACGCGCGCGGGGGCCGGAATAAAAAAAAGAGAGCTCGCGGAGCCGGCCTAGATTATTCAGGAGCCGCGCGGCCGACCGCCCGGTGAAAAGGCTAATCTTTCTGATATATTCCCAGGCGCTTAATTGAATCCTCCCATTCATTTTTCAGGGCCTGTTTCCCTTGCTTAATTAAACACCGGGGGATCAAAGGCGCGCCGAGTCGAAGTTCAATTGCAGTTTACTTGCGAATTCAAGCGAATTAAGAAGTCCGGCAATTCCCCGAGTCATAAAGAATGTCGATAAATCTCGAGGTCTATTGTTGTGCGCGAAAGTAATCCTAAGCGAATCTAATATAAATTGAATATTTTTATCGGAAATATAATGCACTCGGCAATCAATTCCCGTCAGTGGAGATTATTTTAGAGGAGGATCGACTGCCAGGGGTTTGGTTTGTTTAAACAAAACAGAAGCAGATTTTACTCTTATTTACAGAAGTCGAGAATGTTTATAAACAGCAGGACATAATCATTGAGCGTAAACTAGGTTGTTCCTTAAATAATAAAGGCAAATTTATTCGAATCACATCTGTTGGGTACTGTCATTTTTTAAATAAAGATAAGGGGAATTATTCTTACTCGGTCTTTGTAATTGTTATACAACACATAATATATTTAAATGCTTTCCTGGGATATTATTTCGGTAGACTACGGCGGCTTTTTACGTCAGTCAAGTTCGATAAGTGGCTTAGACCGTTGCGAACACGACTGCACGCGATGCAACGAGGCTTTAGAGCATTGTAGGGTCGAGATCTTCCTCGAGGCTACTAAGGGTTAAACGAGGTGTCTTTGTTAGGGCGAGGGCCCATGTGTGTCCTCGACAATACCGGCAGCCGCGCCCCCCGATTATTTTTAACGATTTCCGGAGGCGACGCGCGAATCATTTCCGCCTGGGCCGGAGACTGCGGCCGTCGTCCCCGGTGACCTCCGGTCCTTTCAACGGCGGACTGCAGGGGCGCGCGCGCGGTCGCCGGCTTTCAGGGGCCGCGGCTTGGATAATTCCGCGGGCCGCCCGATATTCCAATTTCAAATGGGCTCCGGGTCCGCCGGCCGATTGGCCCCTGAATACCCGCCGCGGCTCTCCGCCCCGGCGTTTCTTTCTCCCTCCCCCGACGCTCGGCTCTTTAACGATCGATGCCGAGACGAGGCGCTACATTTTCTCCCGGCCGTCTCCGAGGCGGCCCCGCCGCTGAAAAAGTACCTCCTCCGAGGGCCGCCCGGGAGAATCTCGCGGAATTCCCCCGCACTCACTTACCGCGCGCCCCCGAGTGGCCGGCGGCGTTTTATTCCCCCCTCGGACTCGCGCCGCCGATGAAAGTCCCACTCGCGATATATAATTAAAATGATGGGGCGAATGGGGAAAATGCAGCCGAGAGCTCGCCCGTAATCACGATGTCGCGCGACGGTGTAGCTGAAAGCGTCATTACGGGGGGCTTAAGTGGGCAAATGAGGGGAGCCGCCTCGCGGTGCCAAACGACCGGACGAATTTACCCGCGCTTTCGCGTGGACCGGCTCGTCGACTGCTCGCCGGGTCAATCGATTGATAATAATAAATCCGATTACGATAATAGAGCGGTGATCGCTGCCGGCTAATGCCGCCGTCCCCTTAAAAACCGAAGCGAGCGTGCGCCTGCCAGTTGGCAACCTGTGTCATTTGCACATCGGTCGAATGCCATGCCGAGCGGCGAAGCGCGCAAAGTCAAAACGAATTACGGTGTTCGCGAGATGAGCGACTCGCTAGCTGTGTATGCCATTATCTTTTACATGCGTATAACGACTTTTTTTTTATGAATCTTTCTGCGGATGGTCAGACTGATTACAAAGATGTAATTATAACGAAGGTATTGCCCCCGGATAGTGATGTAGTCGAACTGACGTCTGGTCTCTGATCAAATTGACTTTTTTGCTAATGCCAGAAAGGTAAAATTTTGTTAAAATTCGGCGAGACAGGGGATTTTGAAAAGAAAAGTATATTTATAAAAAATCAAATCTTTCATTAGGTCTTTTATGGAATCGTCAAATATTGATGTACAAGTGAAGTGAAAAAATTAATCTAACGTTAATTTTAAAAAAGACGTCCATCTAAATTGTCTAACGTTAAAAAAAAGAAAGTTTGTTATGTATAATTTCAGATTATATAGATTATAAATTAGAATGTAAAACACTTCTGGGAATATATTCATATCGGAGGCAAAGCAATGTTCTCGGAATACCATAAAAATGGCCTATATCTTGATTTATTCAAAGCTAGAATGCCTTCATTTTTTGATATTCAAAAACACGTCTGAAAATTTGATACGAATCCGTGACCCGCAGGTACAACGATTTCTCCGCTAGCCAATGTATTCCTTGTGGAACGCATTTTCTTTTCATTTATTGGTATTCTCGAGCCATCAATTTGTATTCGGTCGACGTAGAAAAAGCGAGGAGGGCCGAACATTGTTTCCGCTCGGAGCGAGGCGATCATCGCGAGTGATTAAAAAAATCCGAAGGCCGCGTGTGCGCTGGAATTAATCGGGGTCAATTCGTAATTTCGCCGATCGGCGAGTCCTTTGATCGGGTCGCCGCGGCTCTCGAGAGAAGAGCGAATGAATGAAAAAGCAGGCCGGCCCCGGGGGTCTTGGCGGGTCGTCTCGCTGGCGGTTTATAACCGCGGCGACGGCCCTCGAGGAGGCCGATACCACTCGGAGCCTTCCCCGGCGACGCTCGAGAGGGTCGGCCGATGAGCGGCCCCTCTCGAACCGGCCCCCCCCCCCCCGGGCTGACCTCGTCGACCTGGGCGCGGCCTTCGCGACTCGAGGACGGCCAGTGTGTATAATGTTACGTAACGACGGCGGTGGCGGCAGAGGGCAGTGGTGACAGGCGTGGTTTGCTCGACAGCGGGCCGACCTGGCGGTGGCCTCGATGACCATCAACTACGCCCGGGAGAGCGTGATCGACTTCACGAAGCCCTTCATGAACCTCGGCATCGGGATCCTGTTTAAGGTGAGTCCGAGCCGGTGCACGTACCCCGGCCGTTGTTTTTTTTTTTGCAGCTTAGGAGGGGGAGCAGGGGGAGAAGCCGCGAGCGGGAAGCTGGAGGGGCCGCTCGGGTGCATGGGGCTGAGGTGCATGGGGAACGGGTGCGGGTGGGTCGCGCTCCGCGGCCCGTTTTAATTAAAATCGTAGCGTAACGTAATTTAGGTACCGTCCAGCCAGCCGACGCGGCTCTTCTCCTTCATGAACCCCCTAGCCGTGGAGATCTGGCTGTACGTCCTCGCGGCCTACATGCTCGTCAGCTTCACCCTCTTCGTCATGGCGCGCTTCTCGCCCTACGAGTGGAACAACCCCCACCCCTGCCTCGGGGAGACGGACCTCGTCGAGAACCAGTTCACCATCAGCAACAGCTTCTGGTTCATCACGGGCACCTTCCTCCGCCAGGGCAGCGGTCTCAACCCCAAGGTAGTCCCCCCCCCCCCGGCCCGCGCCGCGCCGCCCCGCCCACCCCCAGCGCAGCCCGCAGTCACGTCGAGGGCATCGATCCCGCGCGCCCCGCGCCGCTCTCCTCACCGCCGACTACTCCCCCGGTAGCCCTCTCGTTAGGCAGGTTAGCGCAGGCGACTGACGGACCGACGGAGCGCAGGTCTCGGGCCGCGCGCCCTCGAGCCTCTTCTCCTTCATGAACCCGCTGGCCCTCGAGATCTGGCTCTACGTCCTCGCCGCCTACGTCCTCGTCTCCCTCACGATCTGGATCCTCGCACGGTTCTCGCCGTACGAGTGGGCCGACTGCCCGGCCTGCGGCTGCCAGCCCCTCCAGGTAGGCCCGCCCAACCCCCTTGGCCCAGCGCTCTGTAATCGTCCTTCATGTTCCGCGGCCGCTTGCCGGGGCTTCCGTACGGCAGGGCGGCCACCTCGGCTCCTTGGACCCGGAGGACGCGGCCGCCCGGCTCCCCGGCCTCGCCAACGACTTCACCCTCGCCGACAGCTTCTGGTTCACCGTCGGCACCCTCATGCAGCAGGGCAGCGACCTCAACCCCAAGGTAATCCGACTGAGTGTCCGCGCTAGCGTACCGCGGAGCCGGCGACCTTACCACCCGGCCCCTCCGCAGGCCCTCTTGGAAAAATCGCGACCGACGCGCCCGACTCGCGCCATCGTCTATTATACACGCGCTGTCCTCGAGGACGAGTGTAACGGGGCACCGGCGCGCGACCTGTATAGTCGGCACTTTGTGAACGAGCCCTTGATTATATATATTCGACCCCGACAAGGAAGCACGTTAATCTTTCATTCGCGCGTTCATAAAGAGCCTCGTGCGGGCCGGCCCTAAAACAGCGATTAAACGCGAAACGTCACGCGGGACGCGCAATAAAAGGCGCGGGAGTCGCGCGGCAAATTTGCATAGGTTAGATATATATATACGCTTCGCGCGCGCTCCCGCGCATTTTCCGTTTAATACCGGCCGCCGCGCCGGATTATACCGCGTTAGTTTTTGACGCGTCAAAGCCAATGGAGCGGCTCTCCTACGTGACGGTCGAATGAAAAATTGGGGAGAGGATAACCCGGGCGAAATGACGGGGAGTTCTCCAAGAGGGCTGCCGAGGGGACGGCCGCGGAACGGGCCGAGGTCCCGGGAGCACCATATGAGGATACTTTCTTTAGGGCCAAAAAGCCGGAGGGGGGGAGTCCCCGGCTCGCGATTAACCCCGTCAAACTTGGCCGAGGCGAGAAATCCCCGCACGCCGGCGCACTCGGGGGAAGGAGGGCACGAGCGGGGACTGCATGCGCTGCACACACATACACACACACAGCTTATGCGCTCAACACTAGCACGGCTCGGCAGTGACGAGCGGCCCGGGCCTCCGCGCATTCCCGCCCTAATGGGGAACGCCCACCCGCGGCGGCCTTGAACAATTACGCCGGCGTTTTGCATTGTTTCAGTCGGCAAGTTGGGCCCTCGGTCTCTCGCGGGCGCGCCAGGAATCCCGACGGCACCCGAGGAACTTTCCGCGGCCGAGGCGGCCCCGTCTCCCGGAAAATATTATTCGATCCCGCGCACCTGCCGCCCCGAAAATCCCGCGCTTCCGACTCGATTTCGCATCCGGCGCGCATTGTTCGCCCTGAAGTGGTCGCTCTCGGGGCTCCCTCTATGTGCCTCACATAAAGGATGAAAGAAGCACTTTTATCGAGTGCGCAAATCATATTTTCGACTTGCGCTCTTTCGCGGCTTTCCTGCCACCGCAGACCCGATTTCACCTAGAACTATAAGCACTGTGTCCAAGCTTATTTTTCGACCGCTCGACCGTTATAGAATCGTAAAGGCTAAATCAATGTTTAGACATGTTTATGAGGATTTTTATTTAAAAGCTAGTAGTTCGATTCGTCTTTAGTGGCAGTAACTGAGGCTAACGCACGCGAGAACAGGCAGTAGAGCACGAGGCTTGTTATTGCTGTTAAAATAGATTTCATATTCTGTATAATTGTTCAAATAAGCGTCGGAGAAATGTGTGTAGCGATATCAAGAGCAATACGTTAGCTAATCATATCTATAAAACTGCAAAGACCAATATTTCGCCCTAAAACTAAACGGATTGTGTTTTTACAAAGTTATCGGCAGCTTTGTAAATTTTATCACGTTTCAAAGAACAATTAATTTCTTTGTAGAGTACGCGTTAGAGGTCTTATTTTATCTCGGAGGATATAGGAACTATACAGTTAGGTCTGAAAAATAATTTACTCACTAAAGTAAACTTAATTTAGTGGATCCTAACGAAGTTTATGAACCTGGAATAGTGTTGATTTTAAAGATATATCTAGTAATGAGCATTCTGAAACTTGACAAGATGGATTAGATGATTGCATTAGAGTTAGAATTTAATCTCGACCTCCAAAAACAAAATATAGTTAAACTTTGCACATAAAGTCTTGTAAAGAAATAAATTTATTACTGCCTAAAACAAAAGTAAGCGATACATGTATAGAAACAGACATCAAAAGTTTCAAAAATTTAATTCGACTTTTAGAGTTGTAGATAGGAGGTTATGTTTGTTAGATAACATTTTTTTGTATTCTATTTCCGAGTCTATTCCTCGAAAAGAAGTATCTACACTAATAATAAATATTTTAGAAAATTTTGACCAGAATTCAAAATATTTTTGGAAAAATATGTCGTGTAATATGTATTTCTTTTTCAAATTTTTCCATTGATATCGTTTGAAATAAAGTAAGTAAAAGTAAAGTTTTATTCTTCACAAAAATAAAAATTCATTTCTAGAAGATTGTAACTGTAGCTACGTTTATAGTATAAATAAAATCCACCGAAAGATATATTTCTCATTAAATTGCGTATAGAAAGTGAGTGCATTACAAACGGCTTCATGCTTCGCTAGATACCGATATAATTTCGCGGTCGATAATCGGGCTATTGTTAAACCCTGCATGCCGACTACAAGCCGTCCATGTAAGATACCGTACGAAATATTTTTTTATTCCTTTCATCGTTGCATGCTTTATTGTAAAGGACAATTGAATTATGTAAGAAGAGAAGGCTTTTTCAATTTTCGTCAAACTGTGAACTGCATCCGTTCAACGTGTAAGGAAGTCAATTTCTATTAACTGTAACTTGTTTAGCTCAAGAGAAGTATCTTGATGATGTTTTGAATTTCACCATAGATATAGTATAACGAGAGAACAGTCAATCTATTCAAGGTTTAAAAATAAATACTGTATCGGCTAGTTTTCTGAGACTATCGCTTTTATGTCTATCGTGCTCCAACGTCATTTATTTTTATAATTTTTGTCTAGAATACGCACATATACCGTCTAAAAAATTTTATGATTCTGTATCTTTTTATTATTTTTAAACTAGGAGTGCATGTATTTATTTTTTTGCACTTTATTAGATGGTCTAAAATTATATTCAGTTCAAGAGTTCATAAAATGCTATTACGTATTTATTCTCTTTAAACATAAATAAAATAAATGTATTATAATTGACTTAAGCGAGAAAAGAATAAATTTTACTAATGAAGATAAAATAATAATGTCTTCATAGATTTCCTTACAAGTAGAAAAGTACATTGTATAGTTAGGAAAGACAGAGATATAATTAAAATTAATTTAGTCAGTTTTACCGCAGTTTTTATAGACGTTTTCACATGTGGTTTCCTCACTCGAACACTATCCACCTTTTAAAAAATTGATTATACATTTTTAAATGTGTTTAAAAAATAACTATTTCTAACTAGAGATGATTCACATATATAAATAATGAATTTCTAAGAATTACAGTGGAAATTCTCCTAAAAATTAAATGTATTTACACAATGTGCTTTGAGTAACTTAATTACCTAACCTTAATTATTACAATATATTTGAAATACGCGTAAAAATAATAAAGGCAAAAAACAGTTTGATGACAGATTGAAAAAGTTGTACTGCATGCTGTTCGATCGCTTCTCCAGTTAAAGTATACAGCGAGAACTAATGTGCGAGCGGGCTCATCGAAGCGGGAAGCGGGTACGAACAGTGGGCTAAACAAAGCATTAACATATGGTGCTAGTCGGCTCTGTTGGCACGTGCGAGGCACGAATGCTATGCCAATGGCGATGCGCCCTGGTATAAAATGAGCAAGATTTACTTGCCAGTATTGCGTGCACCTGGGGTCGCTGCCAGCGCTGCTCCTTCCAATTTCGCTGCGAGCGTATTTTTTTTTCCCCCCCTGGCCCTCCCTGCCTCCCGGCTGCTTCCCCCCACCCTCTTGGCCCTGGCCGTCTCTTCCTCGCCGCAGCGCGCAATCCATTTACCCGCTCTCCACCCGATAAAACTTGGCGATTCGCGTGCCGCCAGATGGATTTTGGAAGTAATCCCACAGGCGGCTCGCAGGGATCTCTTCTTCTTTTTTTACAACTTTCTTCGAACTTGTCGCAGTGGCTCCTTCCGGCGGGGACGTTCTCGCGAGGCCGAGGAGCGACGCCGGCTCACAGGGGATGCAGATGCGGCCGCGCGGCGATCCGTGTCAAAACGAGTGTTTCCCCCCCGCGAGAGCCCGGCGGCTTTATCGCGGGGCAATCGGGGCCGATATAAGTCGGGGGGTGGGGGAGTTGCCGTCGGTTTGCCAGAGGTCGCCCCGGGCCCCGGGATCGAGAGGGAGGGCCATTAGCCGTCGGGACACAATGGGACTGCCGGCGCCAGCGGGCGAGGAGCGATTTTCAAGCGGCGCGTAATCGAGATCTCGCTCATATCGCGCATTACCCGGACTGACGGCTTCAATATCGGGGATTGATTGCGCTTACGATTGATCGGCCCCACGCCACCCCCCCGGCCCATTGTCCGTATCCCCGGTTTTATCCCCGCGGCCTTCTTTTTCGCCCCGTTTTCGCGCAACGCCTTCCCCAAACCTCGGGAATATAATAATAATACTGGCGCGTCGATGATGAGCTGTTCAACGAATTATTTATCCGGCCTCGGAGGAACACGATCCTCTGTATATATATATATATACGTATATACGCGTGTGTAATAGAATTCTCGAGGTATCGGTTCGCCGGATTGATTCTGAAATGTTTATAACGTTGGAATTATTACAGAGTTTATCGGAGCAGAAGCGACCGGCAATCGGCGAGGATCGCCTCCTGAATTGCACGAGGTACATATATATATACGCGTATAAAAAACGATCCGAGGTCGCTCGCGTCCGAACTGCGGCATTCGAGAGAACTAGAGTCCCAGCTACACACTTGGACGGAACTGCCATTGAGCGGAAAGTCGCGACGGGGGCGTAAAGATAGGTGCTCGCGGGGGCGTTACGCCGGGCGCAATAAAAATGCTCGGGCGCCCCTCGACGTGACTCCCCAAAATCCCCGCGCAGAAGGAAAGGGCCGATCGACGTAGAGCCGTAATTGCCTGTCCGCGCGGCCGGGCCCCCTTGTAACCGATGCGATGCGCAGGCGACGAGCACGAGGATCGTCGGGGGCATCTGGTGGTTCTTCACCCTCATCATCATCTCCTCGTACACGGCTAACCTCGCGGCCTTCCTCACGGTCGAGCGGATGATCACGCCGATCGAGAACGCGGCCGACCTGGCCGAGCAGACGGACATACCCTACGGGACCCTCGAGGGTGGCAGCACCATGACCTTCTTCCGGGTAAGTATCCCCCGGTTCCTTATCAATGGCCAGGCGCACCTCGGCATGAAACCGATCGCTTGGCCGTAGGATTCGAAGATCGCCATCTACCAGAAGATGTGGAGGTTCATGGAGTCGAAGCAGCCCTCCGTCTTCGTGTCGGACTACGAGGAGGGCGTGAAGCGGGTCCTCGAGGGCAATTACGCCTTCCTCATGGAGTCGACGATGCTGGACTACGCCGTGCAGAGGGACTGCAACCTCACCCAAATCGGCGGCCTCTTGGATAGCAAAGGATACGGGATCGCCACGCCGAAAGGTGACCTATAGCTTCATCTGAAATTCCTTGTCGAAAGCTTTTAACCTTCTCCTATAGGATATATGCTGCATCGGTTACAAGCACTTGGAAGAGAAGTAATTATAATAACTGACGCGTGAGGTTGTACGTAGAGAGAGTTATTAGATCAAGTCAGGCGCCGTCCCGACGCGGCTGCAGATGAGCTTCAGCGTGGAAACGTCGTACAGCTTGTGACCCGTGCCCTCGGTTCGCAGGTTCCCCCTGGCGGGACAAGATATCCCTGGCGATCCTGGAGCTGCAGGAGAAGGGCGTCATCCAGATCCTCTACGACAAGTGGTGGAAGAACACCGGGGACGTGTGCAACCGGGACGAGAAGAGCAAGGAGAGCAAGGCCAACGCCCTCGGTGTCGAAAACATTGGTGAGGCCGCCCTTCCCTCCTGGCCCCGGCATATTTGCATAGCGGGCCGCGCGCCAGCCGGCAAATCCCCCCCCCGAACAAACTCCGGCAAGTCGAGGCGGGCAATTGCTTCGGCCCCGCGGTTTAACCTAGCGGCCCGCCGGGAAAAATGACTCGTCAGGGGAGAATAACTTGCCAACTTGGTCCCCAACTCGCAACAAGTTCCGCCGTGCGCCCGCATACTTCCGCGGGCCGGGACGCGGGGGACGGAGTCCGCGCCCTCCGCACCCCCAGCCTCCCGCGCGCGGAATGCATGCACCGTGGAAAAAAAAAAAGGAAAATACGGTCACGTGCATGTGTAGATATATATGTAGGTCGGGCTGGAAAAGGGCGCCGGGGCTTGAGTTAGGGAGGCGGCCGAGGCTGCGAGGGCGTTAGCGCCGGATTATAACGCAGTTACTCGACGGCGGGGCGTTAATGAGGCCGGGGCCCTCGCCAAGTCGGCCCGCTCGATACCTCTTTTTCTCTTCCGGGGGGCGTGATATCGGAGGTCTAATTTTCTTTTTCCCCAAGGGATATCGCCCGCACAATTACACGGGCCGCGGGCGTCGGCTTATACATATATATACATTAAAAAAAAGCGGGAATTGGATTCACGGGGCCGATATGTATATATATTAATCCGCGGGCGCGGCGGATCCAACCCCGGGGAGGGACGTAATTTATTCCGATGGCAACTAGTTGGTGCGGGCCGATCGATTGGCCGCGGGCCGTTAGGACGGGGGGGGCGGATATCGCGGGAGGATTTAATTGAAAAAGTTGGTGCGCGTCCAGCGCGGCCTAAGGATCGCCGCGGCGGAAGATTAAAAGGGATCGCCGCGATATATACCGCTGGGGATCGCCGGGAACTGCACACACGCACGCGTATAGTTTCATACGTACGTAGCCCGCGAGGGGTAGGTATACCCCAATGGTAGAAAGAAAGGGGGGAGGGCCGCGACGGCCCCGCCTCGTTGGCTATTGCGCGCACGATTTGCCGGCCGGGCCCGCGCAGCCCTCGGCGGGGCAGCCCCTCCTATACTGATTTCGCCGCGGGGGCCGCGGATCTATGCGTTAAAGCGTTTCCGCCCCCGGGGAGCGCTTTGACCGCCCGTCCGACTCCTTCCTACTCCCGGGCGTTATCTTAAGGAAAAGGCTGTTGTTTCTGCATTGATTAGAAGGGCTCGGACGGGCGCGATTAAACGCTGATATATATATATATGTCGCTGCTCGTGCGGTTGTCCTCGGAGAAATTCGCCGTTTGTCCGGTTTATCGCGGCGACTCCTTTGACGCGGACAGTTACCCGATGCGCTGGCCCGGGCAGAACGCGGGAGAAATTGGACCGTTATGTTTCCTTATCGGGAGCTCGTGGGGAGAGAGACGTACACATACGCGCGTATATATAATGGAAGATAAAAGCCGGGCGTTCGGCGGCCGATAAAGAGGGATCCTCTCGGCCGGCGGCCTCGAGCGCGCAGTCGGCTCATGCACGTCCTCGCGTTCCAGGCGGCGTCTTCGTGGTGCTCCTCTGCGGCCTGGCCCTCGCCATCCTCGTGGCCATCCTCGAATTCTGCTGGAACTCGAAGAAGAACGCCCAATCGGACCGGGTAAGCCCGCCTCTTATTTATACATATATATATACAGCCGCATTCTTCCAGCTTGTTGATTTTCACATCGGGCGCACACACCAGCGACAACGAGACACGCATACGCAAAGCCGCCGCGGTCGGCCCTTTCATAAAATTTTCCGGACACGCTCGAGTTCGCGGAGACAGACAGGCCGCGCCGCGACCGCCCGCTTACCCATATATATGTATTCCGCATATGTATACAGACACACGCCTGCGCTCGCTGTACAGACACGCGCAAGCCACAGTTTTGTACACGTGATTGCGATGCGCCCGATGGTGTACAGGTCGCATGATTGAACACGGCGCTTTTTCGACTTTATACATGTGTATATGTATATGTATATAAGCGCTCTGCAGCACACATACCGCGACACAGACAGAGGGTTGGCCCGTGCCGCTGGTCCCGGAGTCGCGCTGGGAGAGTGAAAAAAAAAGGTGGCCCCTGTACCGAAGTCGCGGGGCTCCGGGCGAAGCTCGTCTTTCAAAAGGAACGGGGATGAGCGCTTCCGGGGATCATCCGATGCCGCGCTCTTCCCCGGAACGCCTCGGTTTTGTCTATCGCCGAGTCGGGAGCCGGCATTTTTACTGCCCGCTAGTATTTCATTCCGCGCGTTATTTAATTTCGCTGGTTCGGAAGCAAGTAGCCTTTCTAGTTACTCTTTCCTGGATTTACATTCTAATCTGAATTTGAATAAACGTCTACGCTGAACCGCCGTAATGAAAAAGACGCTGCCGGACATAAAACACTCGAGGCGCTTTATAACCGTACACACCGTTGAGCAATTGCTCCTGAGCCGAATCCTCGTTACATACAGATGGGCTTGTAAGGACGAGCCGCTGTTTACAAACATTACCCGACAGCGCCGAGTGGAGTGATCCACTTTGGCCGTAAACAGCGCGCGGCCCTAAAAAGTAGGCGTGCATAATCCTTGGATTATACCTATCGCGGGGCTTAGCGAAATCGCCCGGGCGGAAGTATGATAAGGCCGGACACGAGCCGCCAGTGAAAGTTGTGTACTAGCCAGTGGACTTTTGCTCGCAGATCCGCCGCGTGCTCCGATTAGGCATAAAAGCCCCGGGAGGCCCTCCCCCCCGGCAGCCGAGTAAGTAAAGCCGCACGTTTCTCCCACTCTCTGGCACCTTACACGAGCAGTATATACGTGTATGTCACGGAGGAGGCCGTCGTGCCCTCCCGGGCCCACCACCAACCCCCCCTCACACAAACACACACACTCACCGACCGCCTACGATATATACGCATGTGCATATACGTGTACGATGTAGTCCCTCTGCGCGGAGATGGCCTCGGAGCTGCGCTTCGCCCTGCGCTGCGGGACGAGGCAGCGGCCCGCGGGCCGCCTCGCCGCCCCGGGCACCTGCGCCCGATGCAGCTCCCGGGCGTCGGTGCGCCGCGGCCGGGCCCCGGCCCCGGGCGCCGCCGCCCCCCACGAGGAGACGACCTACGTGCCCAGCATCGAGATCCCCTGGCTAAATGGTGTAAGTCTCGGGCGGCCGGCCAGCCGCTCGCCCTCCACCCCCCCCCAGAGACCCCAGCACGGCCCCCCCAACCCCGAGCCAGACCGCACCAGGAGTAGACGACCGTACATACACACACACACACACATGCGTGTACACCACGCGTGCATATCATCCTTATCCCCAGGCTGTGGCACTCCTGCATAAGGCCCGTCGCGTGTCGCCCGTCGCTTTCGAAAGCTCGCCTTGAGTAGCCCGAGATAGTAGTCGCTTATGCTAATTGGGCCGAGGCGGCGCGCCTGTCGCAACCCGCGACTCGTAACTCTAGCCGCGGTGCAAGGGCACGCGAGTCGTGCCCGCCTACGCCGCCGCTGGACCCGCGGGCTTGGCTGGCGCGCTTTCACGGGCGGCCCTCGGAGAGTGTATACCCGCGATCGCCGCGGTTGTGTATATATATACGTGCCGGCGCCTACGAATCCCCCCGCGCCGATTTTCGCCGCGCCCGAGGTTATGTGTGAACGCGCCGGCCAACAGTTAATGGCCCGCGGCCTCAAATATGGCGCCGGGTAACTAGGTGTCGTCTCGCGCCCGGCGAGTCGATGGGATTGCGGCGCTCGTCCTGTTTGAATAACGCCGGCCCGCCTTAATTATCACGCCCGTGATTAAAAGTGACGCGAGGGTTATTGCCGGGGCTCGGTGCGGGGCCCTCGGTTGATGTTACTCTCACGCGGCGGCCACGCCCTCGTCGATGGATAATTTCCCGCGAGATATATTCCCCGCGACGCGCGGCAAGCGGCGTGGAAAAACCGCGCCGATCGCGCCATCCGCTAATGCGCGAGGTGATTCGATTTGCACGCGCGCGCGAGCCCCAACGGGCCACGAGTCTCCAATGAGTGCGCGCGCGTTTGATTTTTTCCACGGCGTCGATTTAACGTTTATTTAATGAGCTTACCTCGCTCTGGGCCACGAACGTTACAGGCCTCGAGTGATCGGGCGCCACCCGTTCTCATCGTGCAAGACTTTGTTTCTTCAACGGCAATCGACTGGTTTTCCTCCGATAATGTTCAAATACTCACCGTTGCAATTATACGTGTTCTGTCTAAGTGAAAAGTTTTTTTTTTAGTTTTTTTTTTTTGTAGAATCTATTTGTGAGACGTCAAACAATTCCAGAGTAGGTCCTCCTGATTTGCATTACCGGTTTCTAGATGAAAACAAGATCTGGTTTATTAGTACATTTTGGGCTTTATGTAATACTCACCATTATGCAGCGAGAGGAAAAGTAAACCGGGACATTTAGTGATTTTAAAGAAATTCAAATATTAGTTCAATAATAGAAATATTCTATTTATGCAAATACTGTGTATTCATGCTTAAATATTCTATAAAGTATTCAAAGTTTTTGTAACCTTCTTAGAAACGTTTTTCCACTTAATTGTCTAATTGACAAGGTAACACTGCAGACTCCAAATAAAATCAGACACGTGATAATGATTTACTTCCGCGGAGTTTCTATAAAGGAAAACGAATATAACTCTTGTTTTCCCCGTTACCGAGAAAGTCCGCCGAAGTGAAAATAATTCTGGAGTAAACTGGTCTTGGCCTTCGGTAAAATAAGCCAATTGCGAAAGTAAAGCCAGAGTAAACAGGAGTGGGATCGCGACTCCGATGCAAATCGAACGGCGAATCGGAAAAAAACGGCGCGCCGCGGCCTCAAAGGGTTGGAAAACGCGGTGGAGTCTCGGGTCGATGCCGAGGATTAGCACGGGTCGATTGGACGTACCGCGGGCGACTTAACCAGTCGATTCAATTTTCCAACTATGTCTCTGCGAGGCGTCGGAGCGAAGACGTCGTTACGGCCGCCGTCGGCGGCGCCGCATCCGCGGCCGCAATTTCCAATCGCTTCCTTTCGTCCCTTTCCCAGAGCCGCTCGAAAAACACGCGGACGTTGCCTCATAAACCATTTCCTCCGCTCGTCCTGCTTATGGCACGTTCCTGTCCTTGCGCACGTTAGATTGTAGCGTGAATCGAGTGCTTTTTCGAGAGAGAGAAAAAAAAAAAATAAAAAGTCTCCTCTGTCAGTTCCCCCTATATTGACTTGTTTATTCGACCCATACACACATATTGTACTGGCTTGTGCATGCTCAGAAGATCTATACATAGAATCTATTTTTGTAGCGGTTTGACTGGTAGAATTATTAATTATAGATTGGAAGCGTATATAATAAGTGATAAATCGTGAAATCGACAGCGTTAGATTCACCGCGGGTGCCCGTTACGCAATAAATTAAATAATCCGATAAATCTTTTATTATGCTAACGAGCCGACGGTCATGGCCCTTGCTCGGTCGACCGATTGTATATGTTTACGAAATGAAGCTCGTAAATCGCGCTCGAGGCATCGCGGTAAAAAGCTCACGTGGGACAATGAGCCGCGGGCGACCTTGAATCGTTGCTCAATCACGGGATCAGCTCGGATCGATACACCGCCTCCACGGATTATCCACCACAGCGGCATAAAAAAAAAAATCATCGCGGGATCGTCGAATTGCCCCGCGAAACGAGGTGCTCGCGGCCGCTGTACACCGGGCCGCGCGATGTAAGCCCGGATTACCCGGGGCGGAGGCCGGGCCGCGGCGCGACAAGAGGGCGCCGGCGGGCCGGCGCCAGGGCCGGCCCCGTCCGCCTCCACATGGGATGAGACTGACACGCGCGCTTGCCACTGAAACTGTGCAGCAGGAGGCTGGTGCTCTGCAGATGACGGAGATGAAGAAGTCATTGAGCTACGATCCAATGACGGGGGAGCCGAGCAGGGACACCTAGCAGCGGCTCCAGCGGCCCCGCGGCCACGGGCCGACCTGCCGCGGGAGCCAGCTCGCCCACCACCAGCACGCGCACTGCCGCCCCCACCCCCACGGCCCGAGTCACTCGCACAAACGCCAGCCGCCCCCGCCGAAGCAGAGGCGAGCCTCTTCCGGCATCGGCTTGGCTCAAGGTACGTTGCCCCCGACGTACAGCACCCGCCCCACCAGCCCCAGGCTTAACCCCTATCTTTCCCAGTCTTATCTGCAGGCGGCGCACGACGCCCCGGGGGCTCGCCGCTTACGGCCCGGATTCCACCCTTACGACCGGGAGCTTCTTTATAATTGATCGCCCGGGCAGGCCGGCGCCCGCCGCCGCTATATATGCTGATTTCCCCGTCTCGGACCCTCAGCCTTGCTCTAGATTTCCGCGGGATTCGCCGCGTTTATCGCCTACTCTTCCGGGCTCTTTTTATGCCGAGTAGCGCATTACACGGGCTTTCACCGAGTCCCCGGCCGGCTTTTCGAGACACGGTTGCGCTTGTTTCGCCCACGAGAACCAGCCGCACCGATTGCACATTTGTCTCAATCGCGTGTCTTCCTCCTGTTAACGCGTATTTCATTTTGCACGCGTCCTCGGTCATCGAGTCGACTGGCTTCCTCCGGGCTCCGCAATATCCTGCTTAAATTTTTGCGGAAATCCTCGTGAAACGGTATATATCGAATGTCGTCGGGCGAGGTACAATATCCGCATAGTTGTATACGCACATATTCCTTCCAATCGATATGCATTTAACAATGCGACCGTGCGCCTAGGAGGTGACCACCCTGAGAGCATCCTGTGGAGATTCGACTGCGAGCTGGCGGGTGAGCCGGACGTGGTGATATCGCCGAACCCGGTGCCGCCGCCCCCGCCCCCGCCGCCCTCGGTCACGATGGCGCGGACGCCGCTTTGACCGATCCTCGAGGAGGCGCCGACGGGCGTGCCTCCTCCGCTCCACACGAGGGACTTCCTGCGCCAGTCGAGGGCCTCGCAGCTCCAGCTCCTCGGGACGGGCGAGCACCCGGAGGCGACCCACTAGCCCGGAGCCCCGGCCCGCCCGCGAGGACCCCTCGCGCCCACCCACGCCCACACACTCTCGGACCAATGTTGACCTGCCTCCTCGCCAAGGCGGACGCGGCCCGAGTCCTCGGGAAATCGCCGGGCGCACTTGACGCGGTGCAGGTAGTACGCCGGCTGGTGGCGATCGGCCGCGCAAACTCGGGGCGCCGCGGCCATTTTTCGAGGGTAGCGCCGCGTCCCGCGCGCGAGGAAGACGTCGTGTATATAAACTGAATAGGCGATGAGGCGCATAAAACGAGGCACGAGGACGCCGTAAACGCGGCGCAAGAAAGACTGTTCCATAGTCTAGAGGAATCCGATAAGAAGGACGGGGACGTTGTATCTTAATGTTCCTCGCGATACATACAATGATGTAGCATATATAAAGGATAAACGATTCTGTAAATAAGCGTTGTACCATATGTTAGGCTCGATCGCCGGCGTCGCTCTGTGCCAACCGATAGTTAAGTCACTTTTTTATCGAGCGCCACCTGGACCCCTGTAAAAAATCATTGGATGATAAATATTCTTGATAAATGGAGCAAACGAAAGAACACAATAATGATTAATGCATCGCAGCATCCATTTGGTGACGGTTAACCACCTTATTATAGATAAACCAGTCAAGTTGTTAAGTTTCTGATCTGCGAGATACGTCTAAGTAATGAATCTACACGTGTACCATTGTTCGTTGCGTAAAGAAATTTATTGAGTATTTTCAATGTTGATCGTTATCGTCTATTCTCTATACTCTAATGTTTTTTGATTTTCAAAACTTTATTCAGCTCGTTTTATAGGTAATGAAAATTCTAGTCTTGTCGGGAGAAGTTGTCTGTTGCATTTACGAGTGTTCCAAACAATGTACATTTCTTTTCCGAATCATCTTATATTGTAAGAAACTGTAATAAAAAAAGTTGCAGTTTTCCCTGGCATATAATGTATATGAGGCGGTAGGATTACCGACTGCGTGACAAAGAAACTGATATCCGTAATAAAATATAACACCATTCTCAAAAGGTTTATATTAGCATATAAATCGAAAAAAAAGTAAATATCGACAATTCTCAATTTCCACAAAAAGTGTAGATAATATTAGCATTCTATAATATTTGATATGTCCATTAAGTGATCGTCTCTAATTGTATCCAACAATGTCCAAATGAACGAGGAAGTATATTGCCATGGGAGTTAAATGTACGTCACTTACAATACATCGAAAAGTAGTATTTCAATGAAAACAAAACCTGTCGAGGAAAATATTAAAAGATTATACAGTAAGATGTAAAAATGTAAATGACAAACACGACTGTTCGTTAATCAATAAGAACAATTTGGACATTTTTTTAATGTAAAATTATAATTCAAATAAACCACCCACATTTATAAGAGTATGGTTTATTTTTTTTTATTTTTCCCATGTAATTCAATAGTATCTATTTCATTCAAATTATGAATTATATCTGAAAAAATAATTAGATCGAGTATGCTTTTAAACAATGTTTTTAATATATTACATATTATTCATACTAATAACTGGATATTTCTCTAACAATATGCAAAGTATTATATAGCAGTTCTTTTAATTTTGTAAAATCGATCAAAACCAAATCTAAAATTCTCATTTAATATATGCTTAATATGAAAAGTAGTCTCAAGATTAATTATATCTGAGAGGTCAACGAAAGAACGTCAGTAGAAGTTGCATCTATTAAATTATCAACTTAAACCTGAATTTCTTTAGTTATAAAGCCGTTTATCATGTATAAGAGTTCTAAAAAATGTACGTTACCAATTCACAGATATATTAGAAATATTAACAAAAACCATATAAATTCTTCTGATGGACTATATAAAAGAGAGTAGGTTCACCTGATCATCATCAGTCTGCTAAACACTGAACAAGCATCAACATGAAATTCATCGTAAGTCACAGTGGCATTGTACCAAATTAAAATATAAATTTTATAATATAGAATAAGTTACAAATTTTTTACTTTCTAAAACAGTACAAAAAACATTATACACTTTTTGGTAATATCTTGTGTATTAAAAACTAATTATTTTGAACAGATCGTCGCCCTCGCCCTCGTGGCTGTCGCCTTTGCCCAAGAAGAGAGAAACGCTCAAGTATTGTCACAATCGTTAGATATCACACCAGAAGGTTTATACAAGTACGACTATGAAACCTCCAACGGTATCAGAGCCTCAGTTGCGGGATTGAGCGAATTGGTCGCCGATGGAAGTTACTCGTACACAGCTCCGGACGGCCAACTCATCTCCGTCGTCTACCTCGCCAATGAAAACGGATTCCAGCCCCAAGGTGCCCATCTGCCTACCCCACCCCCAATTCCAGCGGCTATCCAAAGATCCATCGATTACCAACTCGCACGCGCCGCAGACCTCAAGAAGAAATTGTAAATTTGCTTAAATTATCCACCCATGGATGAATTTTGTTCAGTTTTATATCAATTGCTGTAGAATCTTCTGTATTTTCCGAATGTTATAAGAATTATTAGCAACAAATTTTTGACAGTAAATGATAATTATCACACAGACATTGTAAATAATCCAATCAAACAAATAATTGTATACAATAAAATTTATCTTTAATTTATAGTATATCATTTGTATATTTATATATGAGTACTTAAAGCTATTAGTTATTTCCTTAAAGTAGACCCTTCATTATTTTGTTCAATGGCGCAAACACTCATACTGAACTTCTTAAAACAAGCAGTTTAAATATAAGCGAAATAATATATAATTTAATAAACTCATCTTCCACACAAAATTATTTTCTTTTTATTTAATAATGAAATTTACACTTATTTTATGTATAAGATATAAAAATTCTAAAAAAATAATTGAATATGCGCGATGCATATAAGTACTATTTTGATTTCGAGATGCTTTTTGTTAACATGCGCAATAAGACTTACTATGATAATCACAATATAGAACTATTTTCGAAAAAACAAGAAATTCAAAAAATAAATACAAACGATACATAAGCTTCAATTTTAAGTGTTTGTTTGAATGATGCATGGAGATTCAAGATTTCCATATTTTAGTGTTTTGTATTTTAAGCAATCAAAATTATTACTATTGAAAATTAATTTAATTCCTAGCTTTAAAAAAACTTTCTCACTAGTTTTGAAAAATTCAAAATATATATGTACAAGTTTTCTGGATTAAAATCAAATTTTACTCATTTGTTTTAACAAGGGTAATATTAAATATTTGAACAAGAATACTACATTTTTATACAGTTACTAAAAAAAATATGCTCCGGTATAAATAGTACTTACAAACTTCAAGATTTCCCTTTAAAGAATTATAGACCTGTTCAGAAAAGTTTTTCCCTTAATTTAAGGTGACAATTTCCCGTGAGATTAAATATCAGCTCTGTGCTTATTGTATTTAATCTTCGATTTATCGAAATTATCTTCAGCTTTTTCTAAATAATTGATATAATAATTATACATTATAGTTTTGATTTTTTTCTGTATCCACGATTTCTAGCACAAAATTAATATATATTAAGTTATAAATGAAATAAAAATTGTCAAATCTATTTGTAGAAACACGAGATAATAAATGTGTATTTGAATGTCTCTTTGTACGCGATTAATACTATTATTTTATGAGGAGTACCCACCGAAAATCAATTAACATTCTGTAAATTAGCTGGTTTTGATTGAAATCTGCACAGAAAAGCAATTTAAATTGCAATTAGATCCTTTATTTTCACAAATCAATTAATTAATAATGTATTTGTAAGTGAGTTTGACAAGTTAAACAAACCAAAAATTATATAAATTATTTAATTTACATATCGAACGCATGTGAATTATTACTTTGGATTGAAAGAAAGTTACTCTTATAAACAAAATTAATTTATTTATGTATTGTATTTATGCCAGATTATTATAAATCCGATTGGCATTATAGATAATGAAAATTTAACCGAGTTTCATCTAGTTTTTAGAAAATATTTTAAAATTAACGAATAACTCGCTATATCTATACGAATATAATTATATTATAAACTCAATAATAATATGAGCAAATATGTAACATTAAAGTTGTACAATAGATAACTTTGGTAAAGAAATAGAAAATATGATTTATTCTTGGAATTAATACACGATACGTTTTTACACATCTAAATTTTTAAAAATTAGGATTAGAAGTTTAAACATCATTGATTTTAATCAAAATGCCAGTATCAATTAATGTGTTTAACACTTGCAGCTTAATGAAATTAATTATAAAAATATATTAAATACTGTAGTTTAAATTATAAGTAAATAATAAATAAAATGAACATTTTGTTTTGTGTATGTACACAACCACAGAGTCTCATGCATATATACGGCACCAATGCAGACGTAGTTCCTAGAGTCTTTTTTCATTATTAACATACTTTTTCTTTTCTTAGTGAAAATTTATTTTTATTAACTAATTTATGGATATATATATAAATTATAAATTATATATATATGTATATACACATATATCTGCAGTAGGAATAATCAAATATCTTTTTAGATTTATATAGTTCAAACTATGATTCGCAACTATTATATAATAATACTTCAAGTTCTACAATCATTTTTATAAATTGTTAATAATTGCATTCTATCTAATATCGAGTTCTTGCTAATATCGAGTAATATACGTTATAAATATAACCATATCTGAAACTTTCTATGAATATGATTAGTAAGTTTTATACAGTAAGCGTGCTTCAAGATTTATTATATTTAAGCGATGTCAGCGAGAGAACGCCAATGGAGGTTGTATCTATTAAATTATCAACGAAAATGTGAATTCTACCAATAATCAAGCCATTTATCATATATAAGAGTTATAAAAAACAGAAAATTATCGATTCAAACATATATTAGATGTTAACAAAATCATACAAACTGATCTTCAAATGGACTATATAAAAGAGAGTAGGTTCACCTGATCATCATCAGTCCGCTAAACACTGAACAAGCATCAACATGAAATTCATCGTAAGTCACAGTGGCGTTGTACCAAATTGAAATATAAATTTTATAATATAGAATAAGTTATCGATTTTTTAAAAATAGATATTTAAAAATTTTTATCTATTTTTAGGATAAAATGAAAAGACATTCTACACTTTTTCGCAATATCTTGTGTATTAAAAACTAATTATACTTAACAGATCGTCGCCCTCGCCCTCGTGGCTGCCGCCTTTGCCCAAGAAGAGAGAAACGCTCAAGTATTGTCACAATCGTTAGATATCACACCAGAAGGTTTATACAAGTACGACTATGAAACCTCCAACGGTATCAGAGCTTCAGTTGCGGGATTGAGCGAATTGGTTGCCGATGGAAGTTACTCGTACACAGCTCCGGACGGCCAAATCATCTCCGTCGTCTACCTCGCCAATGAAAACGGATTCCAGCCCCAAGGTGCCCATCTGCCTACCCCACCTCCAATTCCAGCAGCTATCCAAAGATCCATCGATTACCAACTCGCACGCGCCGCAGACCTCAAGAAGAAATTGTAAATTTGTTTAACCGAACCTTTTCCAGCCTGAGTTTGTTCAATTTTGCTTAGTGGTAACAATTGTCCAAATTTTCTGCATCATGTACATGTATTCAAAAACACAATCAATACATTTTGGCAATAGAAACCGGTCCTCATGCACACTTTGTAAATAAGCTAATTAAATAAAGTCATATACAATAAAATTTGTTTTTAATTTATGGCATCATTTTTATTTATATATGAAGATATTATGTATTTCCTTAAAGTAGACATGTAGGGCTATATTGTAATTTTTTCACAATACATATGAATACAATTAAAAAACAATAAAAAAGATTCACTTTATGAAATTGTGCTTTTTGTTTAATCGTGGAAAACAGTATATTAAACTTTTTAATCTATAGTTTAAGTAACCTAATTGTATATCGTTATTTAAGCATTTTAATAACACTGAACTTAATTGAGCTTTATACTCATTCTATAGTTGTACTATAAATATTTATAACAAGAAATATTTTGTTTTTCGATTTTTTTTTTTGAAATATATATTAAAATGTATAGTTGAATAAGACTAGCCAGGGATTTGTTCGCTTATTGCTTTTTATGCATTCATTTTTCGGAATTTTGATTTTAGTGCAGAGTGCATTTTGACATAATAGTACTTTTATGTCATTTTGAGCTGATGAATTGATTGGTACTAATTTACAAATCTTTGTTTTTCTTTAATTCATAATAAATTAATTAAAATTGTATTATTATTAAATATAAATGATTATTTTAAAACTTTTCATCGAATAACTGCTTTATTTACTTTACTATAGAATTATCAAATCAAAGTTGCAAAAAGCAAGATCTGTTAGAATACAATCCTTCATCAATTATTTTATCATTCGATCTCTTCTGTCTGTTAATGTAAATTAAATGGCTGTGTGTTGTCACTTTCTAATCGTTTTGCAGAAATATTGCTATGGCTTTTACACACGAAAACTATGGGTACTTAAGTAACTCGTTAAATAACTCCTATTCTCCCTATTCTACTGGTACTCCCATATATTGAATTAGTATGCAAAAGAATCAACCAGCTTTTCGTACAGTTTACGATTCTCACGACGATTCTTCCCGCACTGTAACACGAGACCCTTCAAATTGCGCTGGTATATTTTCTTATTTTTTTCCACATTAATGTTCTGTGATTATCTCTCGGGTTATCTAGATACATTCCTTGAATTAAGACCAAAACAATGACACTCACTAGAATAGCATTCCTTACATTAGGTATGGGATAGATCGAAATGGACAATTGAAAAATATTTGTTATCTATACATATATATGTGTGTGTGCGCACGCGAGTGCGTGTGTGTGCGCGCGCTCTAGCGCGCGTGTGTATATGTGTACAAAATTATTCAGTTATAGCCGTAAGAGTTATAAACAGATTTCATACTTTCCAATAAATCTATTTGACTTGCATGGGGCAATACCAATGAACTTACTGTTTTAAAGGTTTGAACCAGGGAAAGAAAAAAATTTTTATTGGCTCAAAAAGCGCATCTATGGAGCAACCATATTTCATCTTGAAAGGAGCATAATTCTATAAACTAATCGTAAAATAAACTAATTTCGCTGGCCCATGAAAATTTATTAATTAAAAATTTTTGATCAGTTTATTTTTCTACCAAGGTACTATTATTTGTACACTACATCGTTGTTATTATTTATATTGATCTTAATTTTTACTATCTCATGATATAAGATTCACATTTAACTAATATTATAAGACAATTAAAATTGAAACTATAAAACAGTCTAATTTCATTTTATAAACTTAAAAGAAAAATCAATCAAGAAATCTAAATGGTACTTTTAATATAAAAACATGATTTAATCGTTCATGCAAAATGTATAAAAATGGAAATAAGTTAAAGCAAACTTCGACAATTTTCTATGTATTTGAATTTGCAGTATTCTAATTTTGATATTAGTTCAAGTATCATGCAGAAAACAATTGCAGACTGTATTATTATGCCTTTTTAAATTTTCTGATATTTCGAACAAAATTTTAAATTCACTCAGGATTCGATTAATAAGTTTTATAGAGTAAGTTATAAGATTTATTATACCTCATATGTCAATGAGAGAGCGTCAATGGATATTGATTTATTAAATCATTGATTAAAATTTAAATTCCTTCATTAATCAAATCACTTATTACATACAGAAGTTCTAAAAAGATTATTTTGGGGATTTATGGATATATTAGAAATGTTAACAAAAACTATCTCATAAATTATCAGATTACTTGACTAATAGACTATATAAAAGGGAGCAGATTCACCTGGTTATCATCAGTTAGCTAAACACTGAAGAAGCATCAACATGAAATTCATCGTAAGTTACTCTAACAACAAGCTTCACTTAAACATAAATTTTATAAATTAAATTAATGCATATTAAATACATTTAATGCCGATTTTTAAAGGCATTGAATGCAACATTAAAATATTTTCTTGCTTATTTAAAAATTAATTGTTCTTAACAGATTGTCGCCCTCGCCCTCGTGGCTGTCGCCTTTGCCCAAGAAGAAAAAGACGCTCAAGTATTAGCACAATCGTTAGATATCACTCCAGAAGGTTTATACAAGTTCGACTATGAAACCTCCAATGGTATCAGAGCCTCAGTCGCAGGGGTGAGCGAATTGGTTGCCGATGGAAGTTACTCGTACACAGCTCCGGACGGCCAACTCATCTCCGTCGTCTACCTCGCCAATGAAAACGGATTCCAGCCCCAAGGTGCCCATCTGCCTACCCCACCCCCAATTCCAGCGGCTATCCAAAGATCCATCGATTACCAACTCGCACGCGCCGCAGACCTCAAGAAGAAATTGTAAATTTGTTTAACCGAACCTTTTCCACCTGAGTTTGTTCAATTTTGCTTAGTGGTAACAATTGTCCAAATTTTCTGCATCATGTACATGTATTCAAAAACACAACCAATACATTTTGGCAATAGAAACCGGCTTCACGTAAAAATCAAATTGAATAAAATCTGATACACAATAAATGTTGTTTGTTTTAAATTTATCGAAATCTATATAAAATAGTACAAAAATTAGCACAACCTATAAGAAATGTTAAGTAACCCTTAAAATTTATTTATAATAATAGTATCATTTACTAAAAATATTTTCATAATTATTGTTTTGTTTGAGTATTAGTTCTTTTATGACTAATTACAAATTAAAATAAAAAATGTATGGACAATACGAGATGATAGAAATAATTTCGAATATGGTATAAGTTATAATCAGTTTTCTGCAATTGCTTGATACAAATGTAATGATCTGCTTTCTCGAATGACTATAGGAAAAGCATCGATTCGAATTGACCTCGAATCATTTTGATGGACGTTGACCCTCAAAATATTTTCTTGATTTTGTATTAGAGAACTCTCCATGTAGCTATACGACTTCAAGGCTATTTTCGGCTTTTCCGTATCTATTTAACATCCAGAAAAAAAATTTACTTTATACGCTTATTATCCTATTTCGTTAGTTACATACTTACTCCCAATGAATATTTTATAACGTTTTAAAATTTTTTTAGTAACACTCAAATAATGCTTCTCATAATAAATGTAGATATAATTTTAAAGAGATAGAATATAGGGATATGCGATATATGGGATAGTTTTTTATTTTGATCACACGGCAAAGATAATATTATACACGGATCAGCTCTTCTGAATAAATAAGGAATACGTAAATAAGTTCATTATTGCATGACTCATATAACGTTAATTTATTCAAAGCGCATATAAAGTTACAACCTTAGCAAAATCTATATGCAAACTAAATTTATTAATCAGTATTTTATTTAATGTATATAGCATTTTGAATTAATCAAAATAAACATCCAATTAATAACTAAAAAGTATTACAATAAGATTTCACATTTCTCTGCATTTCAATTACATAAATTGCAAATAAAGTGCTACGGTGCGCAATAGTTATCATTCAAGTTTAATAAAATAATGATTTTAATTAAGGCATTAAAGTAGTTTCTTTATATGAATAAGTATAATAGCTAGAGGCACTTTCATAGCATAGTGGTCCTATGAAAATGATATAATAGATTCCTATGCTACTGTACTTGTACCTCAATTTCTAATTCATGAAGTTTTTTATAATTATAAAAACATTTGTCCAATGAAAATGTTTCTCAATGTGATCTATAATAAGAATTCGGTTGCTGCCTTGTCTGACAGCTGGCTTTTCCTCCTCCTCTAGTCTTTAGTATAAATAGGAGCAGTCATTTTATGGTGGTCATCAGTCTAATAAACACTGAACAAGAATCAACATGAAATTCATCGTAAGTAATAAACCATTTATTTTTCGAATATTAGTAAGTTAATTAATTAATTAATTAACGAACTAAAATTCATTGATTCTTAAAGTTAATGTACAAAGATACAAATTTTCTCTTAAATTTATTATTCAATAAATTTTGATGATTTCAGGGGAGTTTACATTCATGTACTCGCTCACTTTTAATTCCTATCAAAATTTATTATTTACACAAATATAACAATTTTTAATGAGTAAAATATTATAAAGTTTGCAATTGAATGAGACCTACAAGTTTATGGATCAATGAACTCTGATATAATAATTTTTTTGAATTATTGGATTAGCGTAGATTTTGATCTAGGTCTAATCAATCGGTTTTCTTCTGGAACAATTTAAAATAAATGTTTAATGTGCCATTCTGATACAAATAAAAAATAGAATTTTTGTTAAAACCGAATAAAAACACGAAAGTTTTAAAGTGTTTTACATATTAAAATAAATAAAAAATAGAATTACTCAACACTATATTTAATACCAACAATTCAAAATGAATAAAAAATTTTGAAAAAATAGTATTTGAAAGTTTAATGAATTTAATACATTTCTAATTACTTCAAATGTTATCATTTGTGACTACCATTAAAGTCGCAAAATTAGAGTAACAGTAGCAAAAAATAGGATAATTACTTTACCATCTCAATTACAAATCATATGCAATAAAAAAATATAATCTTAATAGTAACATTTTCCTGCAGTTCATCTATAAATATAATATAATGAATTATATTGTTTCAGATCGTCGCTTTCGCCCTCGTGGCCTTCGTTGCCGCTCAAGAAGACAAGGATGCTCAGGTCCTTAGCCAAACACTTGACATCGCCCCCGATGGTACATACCAGGCTTCATACGAAACATCTAATGGCATTAGAGCTTCAGAAAGTGGAGCAAGCGGTGTAGCCGCAGGAGAATTCGAATACAGAGACTCCAATGGTGTGCCCATCGCCGTCAGCTATGTTGCCGATGCCAATGGTTTCCAGCCCCAGGGTGCCCACCTTCCCGTAGCCCCAGAAATCCCTGAGGGAATCCAAAGGTCACTCGAATACATCCGCACCCACAGCACCACCGAGCGATCAGACTCCTAAACAGCTTTAAGTTCGCCTTGTTCCTGCAATTCTACCTTTTTGTTTACGCATTTCTTGGTTCATTAGCATGTTTGTAAACTTATGATCAATTGTAGCAGTCTAAAGATTGTTAACATTCAACTTCTAAACGATGTCAACTTTCCAGATATAAATATTTAATGTCTGTATAGCTTAAAGCAATTTGTCATTTAGCTATTACAGCTTATTACACATTTAATAAATAGTTTTAAATTTATTTTTACCATGAATTTTATTTATTTTTTCAACCACTTGATTCCTGAACAAATTTTATCTATAGACCCACTACGACCCTTTAAAATCATCTATTAATTTGATGTACGATATAATTTATTTATAATTTTTATGTAAATTATAATCAAAAAATTTTATTTCTCATATTTTAACATTAATAAATAGGTCCACAAATGCAAAATTTGATTACCAAAAATGTATTTTCTGTTAAATAAATAAATATATCTTGATTTATTTTTTAATCATCTTCAAGTACTAATTTAAAGCTCTGTTTGATCAATATGCATACCATAAAAATTAACCAATTTTCTGTTCAGCCTTTAGGCTAATTAATTTTTAGTTTTCCACACTTAAGTAAATATATACTTTAAATGTAAATTACGCATATTAAAGTTAATTATGATATTAATACATCTTAATTAGAACAGCTTATTTCAAAATTGTTTGTTTTAATAATAAAGCATAAAGCAACATAAACCATTTTTGAAATAATATTTAAATCTTCTTTAATTCACAAACTTAAATCAAATTTTTTTGGAAATTACACGTTGGATTAAAGTTCAGTAATCATTAATTATGATGCATAAAAATATTTAAAAATTACAGAAAAGAAATTTTTTAAATTTATTTATAATTACTTACAATTAGTCAAATTATGTCAAATTAATTATATATTCATGATTCCGATATTAATAATACTGACTACTATATAATATAAGTATAAAAAGTGTATAAAAAAGGTACAAGCTTATATAATAATTTAAATATAATCTGAGCTTGTAGTAATGATTTTTTTGTTAATTATTTAATTAAGGTATACTTTAAAGGTATGTTTTATCAAATAAGAAAAAATGCAATGTGTTCGTCTGTAAAATAATTCTTTGGAGTTTCTTTATGCACAATAATTGTTACAAAACTACAGAGGTTCTACAAAGGTATGTGGCATGTACGCACAAGGCGAGCTTGCTATATCACTAACTACGTCTTGGAAAACTGAACCAGCAGGGATGCTATAACGTTGAATTTACTATTAACTAAATCCTATAAGGTACATATATAGAGCTATGCAAGTAAAATCCTAGATTATGCGCTCAGAAGGATCGCCTCTTGCGCTGTTCCTCTGGTTGCGGATGGGCAGCGATGTAGTTCAGAGCCCTCTGGATAGCCTCAGGAATGGGCTGGGGAACGGGAAGGTGGGCTCCCTGGGGCTGGAAACCATTCTCATCGGCGACGTAGCTGACGGCAATAGGGGTGCCGTCGGGGGCCGTGTATTGGAACTGACCCTGGGCAGCAACGGCGATGCCTTCGTCACTCTGAACCCTCGGTGCTCCAGACTCTCCGGCGCTGATGCCGTTTTCAGTCTCGTAGCTCCAGGAGTACGAGCCCTCGGGGCTGATGTCCTGAGCTTGGCGCAGAATAGCCGGCTGCTGCTGCTGCTGTTGCTGCTGCAGGTGATGCTGGGCGGCAGCAATAGTCGCTAGGGCGAGGACAGCGATCTGCAAGTAGAATGCGAATTGTAGTGTTTTACACATGTTTTTTTACAGGAAGCAATGCTTTATGAAACTGGGATTCACATAAAATTACAATAAACGACACAGATATGGAGAAAGGTTAAGCTTAAGACAACATGATTGATTCCAGTTGTTCGTTAGTTAATCGGCGATTGAACTGGCAGAACAATTGCAATAAGTGCGAAGTCAACAGATTTAAGTGTCAAAGGTGCACAAACTTAACTAATAGGTCGGTAGTTATGGAAAAGAAAGCATGGAAACTCACGAAATATTTCATTTTGGCGAGAGGACTTGGGCGATCTGACGATTCAAGTAAGACTGGATCGGATTGTGGGTCGAGCGAGGACCCCGACGAATTTATACTCGGCTCCAAGGAATCACCCCACTTTCGCCTCGTGTGACCGTTTTCGCTCTCCCGAAACCTGGCAGAGCCGATAAAGCGAAAGAAATGAAGATGACGCAAAGAGAATTAACAAAGAGAACGAGTTCCAGGCGAGTGTTTTTTATGCAATAGGGTGGAGAGGGAGTTCTCTGCGAGGTCTCCCTCTTCTTTCTTCTCGCGCCGGCCAACAACCAAAATTTATCCGCCGTTGTGACCTTTCGCCGGCCATTAAATCGATCGGCTGTTACTCTTCTCCGCTTTCGTTGTATAATTGGACTTTCGGACACGCGCCCGCAACGCAGTTGCCTCCAGGCCTCAGACATTCGGCGATTTCGCTAAAAAGAAGGAAAGAGCATCAAAGTTTCGATTCGGCGATCTTATGCGGCCGTGACAAGAACTCGACAGCACCTCTTGGTTAATCTCCTTCGCGCCCACTCCTTGTCAAGTCAGTTGTGTTGCACACGAGTATTGCATTCTTCGTTTCTGGCGCTGTAAAGATTAATCTTCATTGCAATGCGTGTAACCAAGATTAGAAAACTGCTTTTATATGCACATTAAAGGATACGAAAGAGATAAGGAGAGATGGGCCAACCGCTGTTCGCTACAATACATATAACGCTTGAATTTAACAGCTCATGTTGAGGACGCTGAATTCAAATCTAATTAAAAATTTGGAATATAAAAACTATCTATTATCAACCCGATATAAGCGAAGTTTTTACTCTTATTCGTATACAATTAATTTAAATAAAAAATTATTTTATTTTAGTTCATATATATTTAATATTATGTATGTTTTAATGCTTTATCTTTCTGTAATATTTTGTTTTTAAACCTATTTAAATATTTTGATGATATAATTATAAAATAACAGGTGAACTCTAGACCGTGATAAATGCAGTTATACAAGAAAAGGGAGAGTAACGAATTATGCACATTCATCAACAGCCTGTAATGGACAATCTACTAAAATTTATTTTTTCGGTGACAGTTACTATAAAATTTACGCTTCTTGTAAAACTTACATTTTATAGGTTGATTTTTTAAATAGTAAACATAATAATTTACATTAGGTTTATTTAACAATTTTTTTATTCAAATAAATTAGTTACATTATTTTTCTAAAATACATATTACATAATCATACTTGCATTAAAAATTATTATTTTTATTCTGATTTTCAGAATTTCTCCTTTTAAGTAATATCGAACACAGTATAATACAAGATATAAATTAAGGTCACCAACTTATTTTGAAATTTCACGCGAATGTCATTTGAGAACTACTGCATTAACAAATTATTACTGTGTGAATAAATTTAAATGGAATAATCAATAATTTAAATTTCAGAATTTATTTTGTTACCAACTTTAAGTAATTTAAATGTTTTGCTTTAAGTAGAATCTT
Source organism: Sycophaga agraensis (assembly GCA_018906755.1). Taxonomy (NCBI): domain Eukaryota; kingdom Metazoa; phylum Arthropoda; class Insecta; order Hymenoptera; family Pteromalidae; genus Sycophaga; species Sycophaga agraensis. The sequence goes on from JACCIE010000003.1 coordinate 4,204,382, forward strand.
ATACCGATTTCAAAATATATTAAATACATTATACAGTTAAGTGTGTTTCAATGTATCGCATTACCCTGTTATACAGCTGCAGAGAACCAAAATTGGAGCTTTACTTTCTCTCGACTATTCTTTTTTTTAAGTTGTGTCGAATTTTAATGCTCTAGAAGACAATATATCATTTTTTAGAAAGTCTTTTTGATTTTTATAATTTTTCTGATTTATTAAAAATTATTTTTTATCAAACTTTGATTTCTATCTATTATCTAATCTTTAATACAGATTTACATTTTAAGTGATAGGACAGTTTAATTAGGGAAAAAGTAAAATTAAAAAATAATTCATTTTTTCCATGAGTATAATCCTAGTTAAAGTTAAAATATATAGATTTTTGATTATTTAATTGTTTTAAATCTTTTATTATAAACTCATTCCATGTAATAAGATAATGAAGAATAATATTGAATTTTGACGATGAATGAATGTTGAAGTTATAAAAAAAATTAATTTATTCTATTATACCTTATTAATTTTAATCTTTTTCTAACTACTAATTACCTGATAGATTTAATTAGGTTAGGCCGATACTTGAGACGTTTGTAGTCCACGGTGGTCAATAGTGAAATGGTATCAAACATAAGCTCCGTATTACTGTAATATCCAAATATTGGAGGATTCGCCTTGCCATTCATCTAATGTGAAAGTGTCGTCGGATACAACGTAATAGGGCTATCACCATACGATATTCTGATTACCTAATTAACGACTTTTCGGTTGACCAGTATAAATACCGCGTGACTTCTCTGGGAAAATCATCATTCAGTCAAACTCTGAACAAGCATCAACATGAGATTCATCGTAAGTCTTCACCACTCTATTCAGTTATAAAATTCTGTTTAATTTTACAATTTCATACTTTTGTTGATCAATTTTAGATAATTTTAGATTAGCTGTGTAGTATCCTAAAATAAAAACTTTCCGTGTATACCTGTAATTTATTGTATTATTAATCTACTTATCATCTACTTCTAAAGTATACATTGAAATTTTGGTATAAAAAAGCCTTTCGTTTAACACAATCATTTTTCAATGTAATAATACAACTTTAATATTACAGATCGTACTTCTCGCCCTCGTCGGCTTTGCCGCCGCTCAAGAAAGTCAGGCAGCGACCCTGCGCCAAAGCCAAGACATTAGTCCAGAAGGCTCGTATGCTTACGAGTATGAGACATCGAACGGTATCAACGCTATCGAGGCAGGATCTGCTGGTGGCGCCCAGGGACAATACTCATACACAGCCCCCGATGGTACACCCATCGTTGTCACCTACGTTGCCGATGCTAACGGCTACCATGCACAAGGTGCCCATATCCCGGTTGCCCCGCCTATACCCGAAGCCATCCAGAGAGCCATCGCCTACAACATTGCCAACGCCCCGAAGACGCCAGCCCAAAGCCAACACATCCCCCTGCGCATCATCGTTTAAGTTCCAACACTGAATTCGTTATACCATATTAATATAAGTAACCCCAATCCGTTGTTATTTTTTTAATCGCAAGCTTCCTGTGTGCAACTGTACGGTCTCATTATGTTTAGTAACATGTGATTATTATTCATTCAAGAAAAAAACTTGAGATGACATCATCGATCGAGGTCGATCTCGACAGCGATCGCGGCACTTTGACCGTTGTTTTTTATTAATAAATATTTTATTTTTAACCAGATCATAACAGCAGTTTATTAATTAATGCATGTAATGAATTTAGGTGTACCCAAGTTGTAAAATAATTTACAAAGTCCTTAGACGAATTCATTTAATAAAAATAGATATTAAAGCAGTGTAAATATTACAATTGAAGTTTTAGGAAACTAAAAAAATAAATTTTGATCTACTTAATAGTGCAACTAGTAATCAAAATACAAACAATTAATTTACGATAAATATCGGTAAAATTGTATTTAACAAATGACAATCCTAGATTACTTTTACTATATTTAAAAAAACGTTATCAACATTTTCTTTCATAATCGTCTTTATTCAATGAACTAAATTATAAGTTCACTTTAATGAATATACAAGTTATACTTAGTTAGTTAGAACGTCGAGAATTGTACTCCGATACTTAAATATTGATTAGAGTATTAATTTCATTTTCTTTTTTAATAAAAATTTTCATAAAAATTTATAGAATAGTAAAATTACATAATGTAATTTTATATGATTGAGGCTCAATTATCTATAAAGCTTAATTAAAAAATATGTATTATCACATATTTTAATGGCAGATCTAATTCGCGATGAAAAATTTTAAGCTACCGTTTTTCGTAGTATATTTAAAATGTTTGTATTTCCCGTATTGTAAAATTTAATATATTAATCAATATTGTATAATATATTAATATATATTATATACAATTTGTATATTTTATAGAATGCCCTCCCTCAAAATCTTGAGCACATCCAAATACGCGTCTAAAAGTACAAAACTACAAAAGAGTGCTTAAATAATCAATCAACGTAACTTATATTTTCCTCACATGCATGTATAAATTGATATCAACCGGCAACATTAATTCATGTAGAAAAGTGATTCCCAGGCGTTACTTAATAAAAGCCCTGGGTCACGTGTACAAGGAGGTGATCCGCGGATTCTTTTCCGAGATTTCATGAGGCTATATAATGCTTGGGCGTGCGAGGGCCTCCGTGGTCGTGTAGCAATACCGTCCCCGCGTCGAATCGCCAGGTTCATAATTAATGCGGGATTGCCACATAGTAAAGGGAACCAAGAGCTGAGAGAGACTCGCTTTAATAGATAATGACAGGAGGATCATAAAATTTCGAGAGAGTATATAGCCCCCGCGTTACGGCTTCGTTTCGGCTCTCGACCTCAGCTCGCATCGCGTTCAAATCCTATTTAAAAATGCGTGCATTATGATAATACCCACTTCGCTTACTTACATTATTTCCCAGATTATTTCGATAAATAATGTTAATTCTGCCTCATTTGAATGAAACGTAATTTGTACATGAATTGTCAAGATCACATTAAATTTGTTAAGAGAACGTAAATAAAAATTGATTACTTTACCTTACTATATAAATGTAATTTTCGCAGAAAAGACAAAAAGTAAACAAAAACGCAAGCTACATCTCTACAAGACTATATATACGAGGTGGTCTACGAAAAACGACCCGAGACAGTACCGTTATTCGAAACTTTGATCCTTAAATCTCGAATATAAATATTATGAATTTAAAAATAATAAGGAAGACCTCCAGGATTTTTTTTTAAATATTCATGAAGTATCTAAAATGATTTATAATAGCGTGGAAATATATTAATTAAGTTAAATCTTGATCGTTTAGACAAAATTTATACAGGGTGAAATTCGAGATAAAATTAAGTAATATTGTAAAAAGAGTAAATTTCATGTTTTTAATTATAGTGTATGTTTTACATACTATGTAAATAGATTATTTATTTTCTAAAACAGTGCATCCATCTTTTATTTATTCACAGCTTCTTTCCAAGTTTCATTCCTGTATTCTATTATGATCAGCTTTAGCATATTTATGTATAAAGTATTGCAGTTTTCAACGATTGACGTATAGATGCATACAAAAATGAAGACAAATTGTTTCAATTCTTCTATTGAAATTTACAGTTTAACGCAGATAACAAATTTTATTATATTTTATAAAATGTAAAAGAACAATATAATTATGTAAATTTTCCTGTTATTTTTTAGATCCAAAAACAAATTTAAGACCCCTATAGATGTATACATGATACTACTCTCAGTTATACTAACGCTCTATGTTTATATTAAGAGTAGCGATTTTTTTTTAAGTTTGTAGATATACCGCAGTACCTATTAACACACGATTGCGAATTGTCGAGGACTTCCGTTTGGCAGATAATAATATACGTTTTAAGTGGTTTAATGATCTTCGGGTACATCTTCTTCGTGGAGGTATAACCTGTATGAAGAAAAAAAGAACTTTAATGATACGTTTGGCTCAACGTCCGCCTGTGACCCGCCGCCGCGCCGCCGAACAAGATTCGTGATTCGAGGGCGGCGGGCGGCCTCCAAATCTCCTCTGTACATTGTCCTGTATGTGTACCTATGTATCTACATTGTAGTCTCATATATAGCTACTACGTTATATGTATATATAGGGCTCGCTTTTGAATCAAAGTACAAGAAAAAGTCGTCACGCGGCGCTAGTGTAGCCGCTACAAACCGCCTGCTGTGGCGGGTGGCCTGCTGCCAGTGCACTGGCCATGGCAGGTTGAATGAAAGCAAACGAAAGTTTGTTTTGATATGCTTTCGAACCGACGTCGTTCTTTCTCATTGTGTTTATATTTGTTTTTGTATAGATAATTAAAACTAATCAATTATAAAATGGAGAGAGATAAAAGTACTATGTTGGCTCTTTTACAGGTTCTTCGTAAATACAATTTTAAAGTAAGTTGGAACATACATCTTAACGTTGACCAGCAGGATAACCTCAAAACTTATTTTGAATTACATTTGATTTTACAAACAAAATATTTTATTACTAGGAGACTGAAGAATTATTTAGAAAAGAGGCAAATCTAAAAGATGTATCCGTTGAAGATTCGCAGCAAAGCGATTCCGAAGTTAATAGTGTATTATCAGCATACAAAAGTGAAGGAGATCCAGCTCTGTACGAAAAGTCATATGGAGAATTAAAAAAGTTTGTAGAGGGATCTCTAGATATTTATAAGGTAGATTTAAAATATTCTGAGTTTCTTCATTAATTGAACATAACATATGATAAAAAGTATTAAAAATTTAAATAACGATGTACCTTGCAGCATGAATTAGGAACTATTTTATATCCAGTATTGGTTCATATGTATCTCGAACTTGTATATAATGATCACTCGGAAGAAGCAAAACAACTTATTGATAAACATGGTTTAAGTCTAGAAGAATACTACCAAAATGATTTAAAAAAGCTATCAAATGTAACAAAGAGAGAACATATGGCTGGAAATGAATTAACAGATACTTTTAAGTAAGTTAATTATTCATAGAGATGTACAATACCTTCAGTCTAATTAATCTAGTGCAATTTAGTTTCTAAACATAACATAACGTTGTAAATCAATTATAGGTCAAACCAATTTATAATAAGAATGTCTCGAGACACATTATCTATTCTAAAACGCTATTTGCAAGAGAAGAAACATAGCATTCTTTTAAATATTATACAAGAACATTTATATTTTGACATGTACGAAGGTGTTGCAAGAAACAAAAGTCAAATCGAAGCAACATCTGGAGCTTTAGTAGGAGAAGCAACAAGACAAGGTATTTTGCAAGTTAAATTGTTTTTGGAAAATAGTCAATTATGAATTTAATGAAAATATTTAATTATATAATGTTTAAGTAGTAAAAAAAATTTTATAAAATCTTTTGTAGATAATAAAGCCAAAGTGTACTACGGTTTATTAAAAGAGCCAGATATTCAATGTGTCCCCCCTGCTGCAACAGAAGAAGAAGAAGAAGATACTGGTGGACCTGATTCAGATAAGCCAAAGAAGAAGAAACCAAAAAAAGATCCATTATTTTCAAAGAAAACAAAATCAGATCCTAATGCTCCCCCTATTGGAAGAATGCCCTTACCTAATTTGTATGTAAAATTGTGATATTAAAAATTATAATTAGAATTATTTAGGAATAAATTAACAATTATTAAATTTTTATTTATTAATCAGGAAAGATGTTGATAAACTTGAAAAAATCAAAGCTCTTCGAGAAGCTTCTAAAAGAGTTTTACTTGGTCCTGACAGTTTACCATCTATATGTTTTTATACATTAATGAATTCAGTAAACACGTAAGATATTTTTATGCTCATAGTTCTTAATATACTGCATAAATGAAAAATTAAAACTCTTGTATTCTTTTAAAGAGTTATAGCTGCAGAAGTTGCAGAAGATTCAAGTTTATTAGCTGTAGGTTTCAGTGATTCTGCAATAAAAGTTTGGAGTTTAGTTCCCCAAAAACTTAGAATGATGAAAGATGGTGAACAACTAGCAGATGTTGAACGTGAAGCTGGTATTTGTTATAATTAATAATTCACATAATCTATTTATAAGTATGCAAACAATATTATATTGTATTTTAAACATTTTTAGAGGATGTTTTGGTAAGAATGATGGATGAAAAAACATCCGAAAGTGTTCGTACGTTATATGGTCATAGTGGACCTGTTTATTGCCTTACCTTTAGCCCCGATAAAAATCTGTTACTTTCAAGTTCAGAAGATGGAACAGGTAAAAACAATCTTTAAAATGTCGAAAAATAGTGTACTTTTAAGTACAGTGTATTTTAAATAGAATTAAGATTAAGCAACGGTAAAAAAAATTATTTTATTTTTAGTGAGATTGTGGTCCCTTCATACGTGGACTTGTGTTGTGTGCTATAAAGGTCATCTGTTTCCTGTATGGTCAGTTAAATTTTCTCCACACGGTTATTACTTTGCTACTGGATCTCATGATAAGACTGCAAGGCTTTGGGCTACTGATTCCCATCAACCTCTTAGAATTTTTTCTGGCCACTATTCAGATGTCGATGTAAGCGATAAATTTTCGATGAATTCGAAAAAAAAGAAAAAGAAACAAAAAAAATTAAATTTTCCTTTTTTAGATTGTTCAATTTCATCCAAATTCAAATTACGTTGCTTCGGGTTCTAGTGATATGACGATTCGTCTGTGGGATTGCGTCTCAGGCAATCAAGTCAGACTGATGACGGGTCATAAAGCACCTATATATTCCTTAGCTTTTTCCATTGAAGGGAGATTTTTAGCATCCGCGGGTGCAGACTTCCGTGTACTAATATGGGATCTTGCGCACGGTCACTTAATAGCAGCACTGCCTAGTCATTCAGGAACGGTGTACTGTCTATCATTTAGCAGAGACGGAAACATTCTTGTATCTGGTTAGTGTACAGAATAATTTATTGTTTTGTGCAAAATCGGCTTTCTCATGTTTATTTTGTATAGTGAAGCAGCAAAATTATGATGTCTTTTGCTTTGTCACTGCTAGCCTTGTGTGATTATTGAACTTTGCATTATCGAGAAACCACTTTTTATTTTTGGTATTAGTTTATAAGTGAGTTTGTTTCTTTTTTTATTTCAAAAAAATAAACAAATTCCAAATACGTAATTTTAATATTTTTCGGAACGAGATAAATTTTTTTTGTAAATCTATTTTGATACTAAAGTACGATAAGTTACATACAAATCCTTATAATAACGGATTTTAATATTTTTTAACCCAACAGAAAATTATTAATTATTTGTTAAATTCGTGAGATAGCGAAATATGTTTTAAACAGTTCATGAAACTATATAAAAAAAGTGTTTTAATAATTTATTCGTTTACGTAGGAATTAATTGTTTTTTCTCTTTAGTTGTTCGGCAATTTAGATAGGAATAAATAATTAAATGATTTTCTTATTCCTAGGTTCATTGGATTGTTCGATAAAACTTTGGGACTTTACGAAATTGGCAGAAGAAATGAGTTTAGAAGACGTAAATGTTTCACACAATCCAGACGTAAAAACGAACACGGAATCGTACTTGTTACGAAGTTTCGGTACAAAAAGCTCCCCTATCCTTGCGTTACATTTTACCCGGAGAAATCTACTATTTGGAATCGGAAGGTTCGATGTCAGTTAATACTTACAGTATTTTATATGTACATTTTATAAATATTTAATAATAAAAATTTTATACACGGACTCAGAAATGTAGTGGTTGCTTTTCCCCTAGTGTTAAACCTACACGAATCAAGGGTGAAAGATCGCAATTGACGATTTGTGATTTTTCGTGGTTGATTTAGCCCGATTTACCGCGAAAGTTACAAGCCGATACTCGTTAAAAGCCGAGGAGGGAGAATGCGCAGGTAGGTCGAAGGTGCAACCACAGAGAAGGCAGCAAAAGTCGGTAGTCCTATTGAGCTGTGGGAGGATAAGACATTGAAAGAAAATCCGCGTCGTTTTGTGAAGTACTTCTTCCTGCGTGGACTTCAAGCGACCTGAAAGCTAAGAGAAACGAAAACTCGCGGCTTCCGTTATTTTAGGCCGGGCAAAAGCCGGGCGGTCTGGGAGGAGGGCTCGTTAGGTCCTTTCGGCCCGGCCGCAGGTCCGGATCGGCATTCGAAAGTAAAAAGCCGGCGGAAGGAAGGAAGCTCTGGGCGGCGGGCGGGCGCGCGATCCCTTGGACCGCGGGCGGCGCGCGTCCGGGGAAGACCGCGCGATCCCCAACAATGAGCTCTGATTACGAAGTACATACTTTTGCGAGACCGCAAGTGCGTGACTCGGGGAGAGGAAGAGGCCCTCGGCGGCGGGCGGGCGCGCGCGCCCGTTCCCCGGCCCGCCGGCCGAGAGAGAGAGGGAGGGCCGGCTAATGACCGAGAGCGAGCGGGCGCACGCCGCTCAATGAATGCGGAGGGGCACCGCAGAGGGAGGGAGAGAGGGCGGCGCTACGATTCGGAGCGCGGCCGGCCGCCGGCACCAGGTGCGCATTATCTAAGGGATGAGCCGCAAGCAACCAGATGTTAAAGGCGCGTCCCGCCGGGCGAGCCGCCGCCGCCGCCGCCGCCGGCGGAGCCGAGCCGCCGCTGCCCCGTATATAATACCGTATTATGCAGAGGCCCGGGAGCTCTTGACTCTTGACTCGCCGCGCGGAGGTGGCACGCGCCACATTCGTACGCGCGGCTTCCCACCGGTAGCACGGCCCTCTCGCCCGCTCTCCCGCTCTCGGCCCCGTAAGCGACATGAGTGCGCTGCTCCAGGGGAGCGCCTGAGCCCGGAGCCGGAGGCTGCGCCGACCCTGCGACCCCGCCGACATGGCCCTGATCTCGAGCCACCACAGCAACTACCGGGCCCCGTCGCCGACGATGATCACCATGGGCTACGGCCTCGCCCAGGAGAAGCCCTACGTCGTCTACTCCTCGCCGCCGTACACGCCGCCCAAGTACGAGAAGATGCACAGCTCGTACTCGCGCGATTACTCGGACGACAGCGACCTGACGGACCACCGGGACGGCCTGGCCCATCATGAATATTCCCAGTCCGCTGACAGCTGCTACGATAGATCGCCCTACGGATTGCTCACCCCCCAAAGGTACGTTGCATTAGCATTTTGGGCCCTCCTCCCGAGTCCTCGCGCCGCGGCTAATTCCCCGCCCGTCTGTGTTTATCCGCGGCGGGTCGGCTATATGGGTGCGCGCGGGGATGCCACTCTGTATAAAGGAGATAACGGAACCGATATACGGCCGATTAGCGGAAGGACTGCATTGTCGTAAAGTGCCGCGTATATTAAATGTGCCTTAAAAAAAAGTTTATGTATATATTCTTCTGGTGCGCCTTGAAATTCCTATACCGCTAGTCTACTCAACTTTTGATTATACATGTGCATATAACGAGCAATCCCGAGTGTTTTACGCTCTAATACATGATGCATTAGAATTTAAAACAAATGTCCCATTATACAGTGTAGCGCGAAACAAATTGTCGGAAAAAGCGCGAGATGAATCACACCTGCGTGAGATTTACGCGCGCTTTAAAAGGGCGTAAAAATAATGAGCCCGCATTTCCTGCAATCTTTCAAATTACAACCGAGCGGAACATAATGCATTAGAGGAATGCTAATTATGAGCCGAGGCACAAGTGCGAGCGCGGCGAGCGCGCCGCGCGGATCCCCTGGCCTGCGCCCGGCATATAATATCTCGAGGGCGCGCGCTCCGGCCGCGTCCGCGTCTTAAGCGCCGCTGACTGTTTTTACATTTTTTTTTAACCCCCCCCCGTTTCTGCCCCCCTTCGCAGCCGCTACGAGGTCCACTACTCGCCGGACTACGGCACCGGCTCCCGGCTGCCCCTCTACGAGGAGAGCTCGAGCGAGTACCAGAACGCCGCGGCGAGCTGGCACCGCTGCTACGAGACGCCCCCGCACCAGGAGGCCCCGCGCCTGGCCCTCGAGCAGCTCCAGGTGAGGGCCGAGGAGCCGGGGCCGATCAACCGGCCGGCCGATACCTGCTGGGACTGCAACACCTCCACGCCGGTGAGTTTGGCGGTTTTATAGGTTCGGGGAAGCGGCGGGCGATCGGTAATTATCGGGGGCATCGCTCGGGCGGAAATCGAATTATCGCCGCGTCGGATTCACTTGGCTCCCTTGGTCCCGGGCCTTTTGATTTCCGAGCGGATCTCCGAGGGAGCCTCTCACGTGTACCAGCTGGTCTCTATCATTATTTCTGAGGAGTTAATAAAGAACGGGACGGCCACGGGCACGGGGCGCGCGGGGGTGGGCGCCGGAGGAAGAGGCCCAGACGGGAGGTTCTGGAGGGGGGGCGAATGAAAAGAAACAAAAAAAAAAAAATGATAAAAAAAACGCGCGCTTGGTTTGCCCACAGAAGAGCGGCTCGAGCGAGCCGGGGGACGCGAGCCCGCGGAAGAGCTGCCGGCGCAGGTCGCGCGACGTCCCGCCCTCGCCCAGCATCCTGAAGCGGCGCCGGCTTGCGGCGAACGCCCGGGAGCGCCGCAGGATGAACGGCCTGAACGACGCGTTCGACAAGCTGCGCGAGGTCGTCCCGAGCCTCGGGGCCGACCACAAGCTCAGCAAGTTCGAGACCCTGCAGATGGCCCAGACCTACATCGCCGCCCTCTGCGATCTCCTCAAGCAGCACGACGACAACAGATGAGCGGCCCGCGCGCCCCCTTACCCTCATTACCTATTCCGATTTCTCCTCGGTCCGGCTCCTCCCGCCTTCTGCGCCTATATGCGCTTTCCAGAGAAATTTGCGCTGCGCCACCTCGCACCTGCATCCGATCTTTGGCCGATAGGTCTCTTCTTTTTTCTTTTTTTTTTTTTTTGTTTTCTCTCTCTTCATCCAGGTTAGCCGATGCCCCTCGGCGCAACTGTGCAACGAGGCCACGCGAGCAGCGCCAGCGCTAATCCGTCCGCTTTTATAGCCACCTATATTGTGAGATAAGAAATTATATTTTTTAATGAGAACTATTGCCATCGAGGGCGCTCGACATAGTTTCTACGAACATTTTACATTTTCATAAATTTTATACCGATGCTAAACAGCTCTTATGCGCTGTAAAGAAAGTTATATTCAACCGCTGTTGGAGTTTTTTTAAGACGAAAAGTGCCTATGAAGACTAGCTGTTTTATAAAGTGGATGGTCCGAGTAAAGAAAAGTACTTAGCATAAAATGCGAATCTTTGTACAAATATAAAGTGTGACTTAATATAATTAAAGTTCCTGACGACGAAATTAGGAAATAGACCAAAATACTCTGTCCATTTTTTGTACGCCATACTATCTCATAACGTAGCCCATTAAGTCTATTGCTCTAGGATACGTCTTGTTACATGTATCATAAATATTGTTATAAATATAACTATTTATTTTTAGAAATGCGTATAAACAGCCTGCCATGTCGTATATAATATATTTTCTTAAATATTTATGCCAAAGATGATACCAAGTTGGGCATTACCTGGTAGCGTTCAAAATCTAAGTCTGCGTGTCATTGATCCCCGTAATTGCTAAACCATTGTATAGAACCGATCGTTGAATTACAATGTTTACATGTATACTTACTCTTATCAATGCGTCTAGAAAGGTATTCCCGCGAACTGCATATTCTGTACATATATATTTAATCTATAACGAATAAAAAAAAAAACAATGAATCAAACAATCTACGCCTATCGCACGTCATTGCCTCGACCCATCCTCCCCCGATCCTCTACCGGCACCCAAAAAAAAAAAAAAAACAACTAGCAAGGGGAAGGCGATCATCCCGCGCAAAAGTCGGGCGGCGCGCGGCCGACGCGTGCCGCGACGCAGCGAGGGAGGGAGAAAGAGGCGCGAAAGCCGGGCAGCGGAGCGCGTCGAGCTCGCGCCCCGTTAAAAGTCCGCCATGTATAATACATTAATAGACATTTGGCCCGGGCGCCGTTACGCGGCGCAGCGGTGCGGCACAACTGTCCCGCCTGCGAGGGCGATGGGTATCGCGGGCGCGGGGCGAGCCACCCGTGGCACGCGCCCGCCGCTAATTCAATGTATATATACCACTGGAGGATTCCTGGGGCCCCTTCCGCCGAGGCCCACCTTTCATCCCCCCCGCCGACCCACGCCGAGATCCACCTATCTATTAGGGCTCTCTTTTTTTTTATGGCCTGCCCGATCCCTTTATTAGATAATTTGACTCGGCGCGCGCGCGCGGGAAAGCGCTAAGTGCGCGCGTGTATATATATACGTATACTGCCGGGGTAGCCGCCTACTGGCTTTTTCCTGCGCGCCCCTCGCTCGGCCCTCTTATGTAGACTATGTTGCGTTTATGGGTTGGCTAAGTGCGCCGGAGAAGGCAGGAGAACGCGGATGCGCTGTCTCGTGAGGCTTCGAATAAGTTTCTGCCTCGCTCTGAGTCATTCCCTCGTGTGTGCGTGCGGTATATCCCGCGCGCGCGGGCTTCTGACTCATTACGCGGATTCGCTCGTTTGCCTTTTGTAAACTTGGCTTTTTAATGTCGCCGATGGATTCGTTGGGAGGAGTGTTATTGGCCCTTCGGCCTTTAATCGCCGTCCGGCGAGGAAAATGTAACTGTCATCCGGAGATTTATTATACCGAATCAATTTTTGTTTGCCCCAGGATAATTGTATACGCGTATAGACGCACTAAACTGCCGTGCGCGCTCGTTTCTGAGTTTATTTAACAGGCTTTTTCCCACTCCGCTAGAAATCGTATCAACAATAATTAAGAAATATGTAGCGCACCTCACTCTGCGTCATTTAACTTTAAACGCTGGAGAAAAAGGATAAAAACGCTTGTGTGTCAAAGCATTAGCAATGCGCTACCTGCATAATATAAAATGCGCAGCTTTTTTCGACATAAATCCGTTCTGGTTATACTTCACGCTAGTCCACGAAGTGTCAATCATCGTGGAAAAATAACTCATTTAAAGGCAAATTTGGAACAAAAATAAAAAAAATCCTTGCAATTTCTTTGCTAGAAAATTGCGATGATTTATAATAATACAGATTAGAAAATAACGAATAGTTCAGAACTAAATCAATGACAAATTATGTGCATATATACTTTAAACTAAAATATTTAAATGTTCGAGTACATGAAAATTTATAAAGTATTGCAACTTAAGATTTATATACACTGAAGCAAGTAATGAATCAAAAGCCACTTTTTCCATTGTAGTATTGAGTCAATATAAGCATTGACTGAAATAGTAAAGCAACAATCAAAGTTAAATTATAGCCTAGACCATTTATCGTGAGTTGGAAATATCTATTACTAACGATGTTAAAAAGACAGCAGCATCTGCTGGTTCGACTCTAGTAGCTGATGGATTAGCGTTCGGCCTAGCAAATTTTGAGATGAGACCGACTGCACATTATTAGATTCTGAAGTTACTAAGCAGGAGGATGCTAGATCCCCAATTATTAACAGGCTGATGAGATAGCTTTTACTGAATAATAGATCGTCCATCATCAAGCGAGGCTAGAGTAAGGAGGCAATATTTCTATTAGGTTGTTTGTCAAACTAACGACTATCAACGATAATAACTCTTAATATATATCAAAATAGTATATATCAAAAAATATATCATGAAAACGTTCTACAAAGAGACCGTATTCTTTTTTTGACAAAGAAAGATTTTTGAATATATTAACTACACTTGTACACATGAATAATGTTTTAAATTTAAATATTTATAAACTGTTAAAAGTAAAATTTAAATGTAATTTTTAAACACTTGGCTCCATCTCCGAGCTCGCCATAACTTATAATCAGATATGTTAACAATTTTACAGATTGGATAATAGTACCTACAATTTCAGAAAGAATAAAAAAATTTTAAGAAAAGTCTGCAGTTTATAAAATTTTAGTTTGTACAGTATTATATTTCTTTAATCTGCCCGAGAACAAGCGTGAAAGAAGAACCGGTAATTGAGAATACTTTCTTCGAGAGGAGTTTGCAACTATATTAAAAATTTGATGAGACTTTTAAAGGAACCTATTTACTGCCCTCCCTACTTCATTTGAAAGCAGAAATCTCTCGTTGCCTAAACGAGAATAATAGAGTTGCTTCTAATATTATAGCAGTTATACAGTTTACCGACATCTAATACAGGAAAACGTTAAAATCCACAATGCAATATACCTATTAGTTCTTTATTGCCACGTACCAGATAAGATTTTTAGTGTGTCAGTTTTTATATGAAATTGCTGGCAAGTACTAAAAGATATTTCACTTTATTAATACAAATAAAATATTGACAAATGTTTATTTGATAAATCCATATTTAATGAATTTTTCTAAATGCACACGCATAAATCAAAATTGAGACAAACCAATTAATCTCCATATTCGGATTGGAAAAATAGAAAAGCCGCAATAAGAAGAATTCTTAATATCTTTTTTATATTAAGAAATGAATATTTGGGAAGAAAAGGAAAAGGAAATTCATTCCGTAGGCGGACTTTCACGGGTCATCATACGAATAAAGGCGCATGTCGAAAAGCCATGATAATAACAATAAAACGAATACGCGGCCGGCGCAGCGCGATATAAAGAAAATTCTGTATTCAATAAAAGCAACAAAGCGCGCAGATAGGAAAATGCATTAGCATTCTAACTCAATACGAGCTGAGTATATCGACCGGGGCTCATTGGCCCACAGCCGAGGAAAATTAACGAATACTTTGATTGGCACATCGCCGACCAAGTGAAAGCAAACAAAGACTCGTAAAGTATAGAGGGACCGCCCCCGCATCCCTCATTTCCCCAAAGAGCGAGCGCGCCGGTGGAAAAGCGCCGCGGCGATAGGAGGTGGTTCACCCTCGGCGAGGACCCGCACCTACACACGCGCGCGCACCGCACACGGGGATGCCCGTCCCAGTAGGCAGTCCCGAGAGCGCGCGGCAGGAGCGCACGTGGATGTACGCGGCCGAGTCGGCGGCTACAAAGGTAAAAAAGGTAGATGATGCACGGCGGGGCGAGAGACGGGGGCCGGTGGGTGAGGGGCGCAGGCTCGGTCCCTCTCGCTCGCTCCGAAAGTGAGAAATCGCCACATGGCACGAGCCGCACACGCGAGCGCGCGCGCGCCGCCGCCGCCGCCGTGGCCCTCTTAATAAGGGGTCTCCTTTTCAGTGCGCGGGGCGCGTGTCATCTGTTGCTTCGGTTAACGCTCGGACCGCCCATAGTCGCCGGTGCATGACGGCCCTCTTTCCCCTGTACGCATCCAGTGGGCCCGGCACCCCCGTACGTGTACGCGCCTCGCCCCCCGAAAGTAGGATTTTAACAACGCGGTAATTGCACCACGCGACGATCCCCTTTGGCCCCCGAGCCTGCGGAACGAATGCCCAGGCCGACCGACCCGGCCACTTTCCACTCCCCTCGCGCGCCGCATACTTTCACTCCGCTCGTAAATCGATCATTTTTTTTTTTTTAACGATCCCCGGGGAAAATTAATTTTCACCCGGGACCTCCGCCGCTGCGGGACGAGGTGCCGGTATCCGCGACGCAGGCTCCGATCCAACCCGAGCACTGTATAGCCTGACCGATCGGCCCTTTATCGAACCTCGGCGGGCGCGTCGGCTTTGGCCCAGTAGGTGCCCGTTCTCCTGCTGCTTCCCATTATAACCACCTCCGGTACGAAAATTCTCAAATTTAAATGTCTGTCTTGTGCGATGAGAGATTAGTCTGCCGCCTCTGCAACGCTAAGTTCAATGAAGACGTTACCGTACTAAGCCTTTTACTCAACAGATCCTTATTGTACAATTTTCTTGTCGATCAAACAAATCTAACTTTTGCTATTTTTATTTTGCTATTATTTTTTACGAGTACTGCACTTATAACGACAACGAAACTTTCTCAAATTACTATTGTATTAATACCAACTAAATACAGCTTTTATAGTATCAAGTAAAATCTTTTATACGTATTCGCGCCTTTATGTATTTTTGTGCAAATATATATCTAGCAATATATATGTCACGATCATTAGACCAATTAGAAATATAGAATAAGAGAAAATGTATTAAAACGTTGTTTAAATTTATTATGCATATGTAATAATCTACATTATACGTAGATAGATAATTAGATATATAGATTTATATAATAACATTATAGAATAGCTGGAATGCGTGCTCAACAGGATAAAATACTCAGACCATCATAATATACATGAAAATTCTTTCTTAATATACAAAAGGATTCAATTTTATCCATATATATTAGCGACACTAATATTATTTTTGATAACGATACTTAGTCTTTAACTAGAATGAACATACGTTTAAAAAAGCTAGTTAGTTATTATATAATAATTATATAAGTCTCTTGGAATATAAATAAGACTGCCATGACATTCGGTAATTATGGAAATAATGTGCCTGCTACAATAATTTTAAAAATAGACATTTAGAAAAAACGCATGTAGAGTTTACGTGAAATTGAACATAAACAAATTAAATATATAGTTAATAAAACTAAATAACTTATTTTTAGCTTCGTAAAAATTTGAAAAATTATGAGTGTAGATATATTTATTCAAAATACATTATATCAACATAATTACATGTAACAACTTACGTGTTCATCGATAGAATTTAAATAATAATAATAATAATAATAATAATAATAATAATAATAATAACAATAACAACAACAACAACAATAATAATATGTACAGGTAACAACACTCCTAAGTTATATTTATTCAACAACAACATAATTATATAAAAAATGTAAATAATAAAACATAATCCCAATGCCTGTTAATACCGTGTAATAGTTAATTCCGTGATAAGAAATGTAAGTTGTATTTGTTACACGATAATTTAAGATTTTCGAAAAGGCATACACACCACAAATCATTTTTCCAGATATTTCACGAAAATATTATTATAAATACAATAAATCGAATACAACTTCATAAATTATAATTAAAACAAATAACTATTTTAATATTTTACTTGACTAAAATATAGATTTTTACGTTGTGTTCAATGACTTTAAAATGATAATATTAAATACTCGTTTGCTGTTTTCTTGATAAGTGTTATTTATAAAAGAAAAATTCAATGTTTAAAAGTTATAGCAAAAGCTATAAAATATTTGACTTATGGAATTATTTAATTAATACATCTCAACTTTTTAAATTAATTAACAAATTAATAACCAAAAATCACTCAACAGGTTCAATATAAACAATGTAACGTGCGCGAACGTCATGCACACACACGCGCGCGCGCAGATGAATGAAACCAATTTTTATTGAAAATATGGCATGTATTAATTATTTAATTTCAATTTAAATAATGCAGAAATAAATATATATGTAAGATTTACATGCTACAACTATAAATACTTTAATTATATTACATAAAAAAATACTTCTTTATGCAAAAAATAAATCTACTTTTAGAAAAAACTATAGATGTTCATTATTTAGGAAAATTGGAATAAAATCATTAAAATAAATAGTAAACAATGTAGATTGTTAAAAAAAGTTTATATGCACATATATAGAATATAAAAATATAACAGTCACAAAATTTTTTTTAAAGTAATTACTTCAAAATTTGATATTTTTAAAATTTGTAGATACATTTTTGAAGCATAAGCAATATTACTTTTAACAGAATTCTATTTATCACACTATCTTAAATGATTTAAAATTAAAAAATACGGTCTGTTTCTTTACATAAACTGAAAAAATAGAAAAAAATTTCTTGATTTCTTAGTATTGTAGAATTGTAACTTATACTGTATTTATAATATTGATTTCTTTTATTTAAGTACTGAACTTAATTCATTTGAACGCTTAACTGCAGCTTCTACAGCATTCATCATAGACACTCTAAAAAGAATCCATGGTGTAATGGTGTTAAACAGTGCATAAAATATTTTAAATAAAACTTTTACACGTATTTTGCTAATACCTTACTGATCCAGATTCCATAGCATGAATTCCCGCTATAGTGGAACCACCAGGTGAACAAACTTCATCTTTTAATTGTCCAGGATGTTTATGACTTTCAAGTACCATTTTTCCTGCCCCAACAAGTAACTGAGCTGCAAATCTAATAGCTGATTCTCGAGGGACACCTTGTTTGACTGCACCATCAGCAAGGGCTTCAATTATAAGATATGCCTAAAATATCATATTAAATTACTATTAAAAAAAAATAGTTATAATAAGTAAGCATTAACTTACATATGCAGGACCAGATCCTGTCAGGGCACCTGCACTATTCATAAGAGATTCAGAAATTCTTTCGCAAACGCCTAACTGTGAAAATAAAGCGTTCATAATACTTTCATCGCTTTCACTAGTATTAAGAGAACAATAGACTACAAAAAATAAATAAATTAAGGTTTACATTAAAAATTCAAGGTAACATAATTGTAACAAAAAAAGCTTTACATACCTGTTATTCCTTCAGCCACCATTAATGGAGTGTTGGGCATACATCTTATTATTTTTGGATTTTTGTCAAAAGCTAAAAAACTCTATAATTAAAAATAAAATAATTATATAATGATTACATATAGTTTACCTTTATAACTTATAATGAAATTACATTCCAATTCATCAAAGATTATTATTACCTTATTTAATACATCTAAAGGTATTCCAACAATAATTGATATATAAAGTTTGCCTTCAATTTGACCAGAAGGTTGTGCACAAGTTTTTAAAGCTTCATTTAACATTTGTGGTTTTACAGCAATAAATATAACATCAGAATTCTTAATAACTTCATGATTATTGAATGTTGTATTACAGTTTTGTTTTTTCCAAACATTTAGAGTCTTTTCAGTTCGACTTGACACATAAATACTGTTTGGTTTTAAAATACCTAAAATGGTTCTGTATTAAATTAAAGTATTCAGAAAATTTACGAGAATATTTAAGGCTTTATAAACAATAAAAAATTACGGAACTGAGATTATTAGATACATTATAAAATCATTTCTACATACCTTTTTTAATAAGTCCAAAGCCAATGGCTTGTGCCATATTTCCACCTCCAATAAAACCAACATTTAAGTATTTTAATTTATCTAGTTCTGCCATGATTCTCTTTAATAAAGATCATAATAAGATTTTAGATTAATGCATTAAACAAATGATATTTTATACTTTAAATTAATTAAGAAGTAATTCAAATTAACTGTAGATAATTCATAGTTTATTATACATTACACAACAATACACGTTACACAACAATAAAAAAGTATTATTTAAACATATTTACCTTAGTTTACAATGCGTTAAAAATATAATAAATTTATTAACGATATCAAATTAACCTAAGCAATTTTCTTTAATGTAAATAGTAAAGCGACCCCTTCATGAAAAAAATATAATTTCCTAGCAGACTACAAAGTATCATTGATGCACATGTATACAGTATTTTTTGTATATATCATCTTTGCGCAGTCGCACTTTGCAGTCTACACTCCACAGCCATCCCCCAGTCATCCCACGCAGGTGGGATAATATCATACAAATGTTAACTATAGTGTACAAAGTAATAATAAATTTAGGTACATAAATATAAAAGTTACGGTATGCATCGTATAACACACTTATTCCAAACTTCCAATTAGCAACTAAAACTGCGAGTATAATTGCGAATTTATGTTAAGATTTTCAGATTTTTATACATATAACTTTAAAATTAACAAAATATTATAACTATACGTTTTATAATTTCTGTATTCTATAAAAAATACTGTGGAGATAATTGAAATTATAATAATGACATAATAGATTCTACAACATAATTTGTTTTATAGATTTAAAATCTCAGAGTAATACGGATGTATAGATCTAAACTTCATCTACTTGCTGACAGCAAAGTACTGTAACCAATGTAATTGAAATAAGCATGCCTAAATTCTAAATCGTACGTAATATAAATGCAAAAACTTAGTAATTATTTTATGCTATTTAAATTCTAGCGCTATGTCAGTGATTCTCAATTAAACCTTGCCGTGCGAAGTGACTGTAGTGTTTGTGAAGAGGAGTTTTGAGCACCGCTACTGAAAGTCGATGTTGATGAACGTTGCTCAGTTGCCGTAATCTCTATAAATCACTACTTGGTTTGCTAGCTCATTCCTGTTTATTTCGTGCAGAGACACTTCTCATCTGATGCTGCGTTGCAGTTGGCAGTGGAAATAAAGTCTGACGGGTTTGTGATGAAATAATTCTATCATAATAATTGAAAACTTCCAATGACGCTCTCAAAACTGTTCATCTTTTCTGAAATCAAACTTATCAAGTAGCCTAGTTTCCATGCCTTTGTTCAGTTCACCCACATACACCGTGACTTTTGTGACTTATAAATGACAGTATCTTGTTCTTTTAGTAGAAGTAGGATCTTAAATCCTTTCATTGTGGAATAATATGGAGCTAGGGGGCCCTCCTGAGGGGGCCCCTGCTGTCATTGCTGACCCCATGGATGTGACAATCATCGACAAAGTTTGCTCTGAATCCAATTGGCCTGATGATAACATTGTATCCTCATCAACATTTTGTGATCATCCAAAAAAAATAAACAATAAGCTTTTATTTCTGACAGTAAATATTTTTATATCATGTTTTAATCCAGAACATTGTATGTATACACATATGTATATATATGTGCATGCATATATAGTAATGATAATGTATCATAATTTTACAAGTTTTATAAAAAATTGAATTAAGGAAGATTTAAAAAATTCAATAATAAAAGAAAATAACTTGTAAAAAAATGTTACATAATAAAATAAAAAAAAATAATAGAATAAAGTATATAATATTTATTTAACTTTCAGGTGGAGTATGTTGATGATCAAGCAAGGGATTTTGATAGGATGTATCCATCATATGAACAAGTTTCATTCTCATCAAATCCTAATTCTCCTTTATCAGACTTTGAACATTGTGTTAGTCCTCTGGATCCAAATATGAGTTCAGCAGCTAGGTATTCACCAACTCCAGTTCCACTGCCATCTTCACCTTTTCATAATTCAGTTACTGTTCTACAAGAACGCTCTTCACCTCTTATATCAACATCAGAACCTGCTGTACAAATTACTAATGGATATTCTGCTCAACTTACTGATCAATCATCTACACCTAGTATGTCCCAAAGTGATAATTCTGAGGATTTTACTGATAGTACAAGTGATGGATTAGTTTCAAGTGTTGGAAATGAATTAATGCTTATTCAAGGTAATTGTACATTTTTTCTTTATGTAATATTGTATGTTATCAATAGATATTTAAAATGATTTAAAATTACTTATAATTATTCTATAATGATTTATCGGTTAAAGCTAAATAGTTTTCTCTTAAATAAGTATTATTTACAGGTTCTGGTTCAGAGTTAGAAGAATCCCCTCCATTAATGTTAGCTGAAATATCAGGATCAGATCTAAGTCTTACTAGAGATTTTCTTGTTATGCAAGAAGATCAAATCAATGTTATAAACTCTATAAAATTAAATTCTAATCTTGAATCTAATGTTACTGAAGTTACAGAAACTATTTTACCTCATGATATAAATGAAGAAAATACTGCACAAATATCATCAATGAAAAATTTAAAAAAAATTTTAGAGCAATCTGAGCAAATAACCGAATCTGTGAAAAAAGATATTTATTGGTGTAAAGACCAATCCAACGAAGATAGTAGCCTATGTAAGTACTTGCATATAATTTCATCAATACTATTCAAACAGTTTAAAATCAATAATTATGACAATATTATTACGATTATTAGGGTATGAAGATTGTGATAGCACCTGCACAGATGCAGCTGATTGTACTTTACACAGTGTGTGTACTATAGCTGATCAACCAGTTCCTTCTAGAGCAGTTGCAACATTACCAGGCCTATATTTGTCAATTGATAAATTACCAGTATCTGAACAAGTAAATGGACTAACAGAATTTGGAATATTTGCAAAAAAGAATATTCGTCGACGTACTCAGTTTGGTCCAATTGAAGGTATTTTACATCCTTACAATGGATCACAAATAGAAGGCTTACCACTTTTGCTTGAAATCACTAAAGACAATGGGTTTTTACAAATTGACGTTTCAGATGAAAGTATGGAAAATCAGTTACTTATATGAATTACTTAAAAAACATAAAGTTTTAAATTTTAATTTAAAAAAATTTTTAGATGCATCAAATTGGATGCGATTTGTGAGACCAGCACAAACTTATGAAGAACAGAACTTAGTAATTTGTCAACAAAATGATGCAATAATATTTCTAACAACTCGTAACATTAATCCTAGCGAAGAATTAAAAGCTGGTCCAAGTCTTGAATATGGAAAACGTAGAAACTTACCAGTACTTGAAGTTAATTACAGAAATTCTTTAGGTATAACAATTTTTATTTTTTATAAATTTAAAATATTTTAATTTCTTTTTTGGTGATTTAGAATTTATTAAATATAAATTTAATTTGCAGCAGATTCAAATACAATGTTTTGCACCCAGTCCCATATAATGACTGGTCCTATTGAAATTCCTGATGAAAAATTTACAAAAAATATAATTACTGAACATTTTCGAAGTAATTCTACAAGAAAACGCAATTCAACTCATCGTTCAACATTTCAGTATGTTAATTTTATGGAAACCCTATTGATTATTATGTTAAATTGTTTATTACTATTAATTATAATAAATAATTTTCAGAAAATATCTAGAAATCAATGAAAATGATGATAATGATTTAATTAATTCAAATACAATTACAAATAATTCTAAAGGAATAATAAAAATATATCAACAAGAAAAAGAAAAAGAAAATGCTCCAGATTCTAAATTAGAACTAATGAAACAAGAAATCACTCAATCCGATGAAGTACATATTTATGATAATACTGCAAACGTTGTATCCTCCAGCATTTACAAGTGTACAGTATGTTCAGAATCGTTTTCAAATAACTTAAAATTTCAACAGCACTGCCTAATACATATTAAAGATGACGAATCACTGTCATGTAATGTCTGCTTTAAAACATTTATGAACAATTCCTCTTTATCTCGTCATTTAAAAATACACCAAAGTAAGTTCAAATCTCTAATTATCTTTGTAATGTCTAAGCAAATTATTTATGTATTATATTTAAAATTTAGAAGAAAAACGGAGCTTTGAATGTCCTATATGCAGAGAAGCATTTGGACGTGTTTTAACATTAAAAGATTTTTCTGAAACACATCTTAATCAAGATGAAATGTTTACCTGTCCACACTGCCCAAAATCATTTAATAGTTATGCTTTAACTCGTAAGCATGCTAGAGCACATCATTTTGATCAGAAACATGAATGTCAATTTTGTTTGAAGAGTTTTCCTGCAGCAGATAAATTAAGAATGCATTTATTGAAACACTCTGATCGCCGGTAACTAATTTAAGATTAAATGCGGATTTATAAACATAAAATTAATTTTACCTTTATATTTTTAAAGAAAATAATAATGTGTGATTGATTTAGGGAATTCCAATGTGCTAATTGTGGAAAACAATTCAAAAGGAAGGATAAATTGAAAGATCACGTTACTCGAGTACATTACACCCAAAAGACTAATAAGGACCAAATATCAAACAACCGTGCCAAAAAACCAATTCCAAAAGTTAGTAGCTGCTTCTTTTAAAATTTTCTTAATTTTATAATTCTATTTTATTGCAGACAAGTCCAGTAGATTGTGATCGATTCATTTATAAATGCCGTCGCTGCCAAGTGGGTTTTAAGCGTAGAGGTATGCTTGTCAATCATTTAGCCAAAAGACATCCTGATGTACCACCAGAGTCTGTACCGGAGCTTAGCTTACCAATACTCAGACAAACAAGAGATTACTATTGTCAATATTGCGAAAAAGTAAACAAAAAATTTAATATTTCAGGGAAAAGTCCAAAATATATTAAAAACTGCAGGTTTCAGATTTCTAAAACAGTTTGAAAAGAAATAAAATTGTTTCATACCGTAATTTATGGATATAAAAAATATATGTATATTCAAACAATTTAGTTTGTTTATAATTACTAAGGATAACGAAAACTGCATTTTTAGTATTTGGCGTCTCTTACAAAGAAATATTTAAAAATTCTAAATTTAATAATACTTCATATTTATGAATAAGGTTTATAAGAGTAGCAGTAAAAGGAAAGCTCACATTATGAAAAATCATCCCGGTGCAGCCCTACCACCAAGCAATAGAAATAAGGAATTTGATATTCCTGGTTTGCCAAATCCGACGTTCAGTCAAGCTGCTGGAAGTATAAAAACGATTCCACAGGGTTGCCAATGGTGCCATAAACAATATGCCAGTAAAGTAAGTAAAAAAACCTTATGATAAGAGCATTCTTAATTTTAAAAATATATTATTTTATAAATTAGTGATACGTAAAAGTCAAAAAGGACAATGACCTACTTTTCTTTTTAAGGCCAAACTCTTGCAGCATCAACGTAAGAAGCACTCTAGTCTTATGGAACCTGCTGATCAGGTTCCACGTCCACGAAGCCGTCCACCGCAAAATCAAAATCATCCACCAACATCAACGAACGTAGGCATGAATAAGTCGAATGTAATGATCGAAGGTAGTGAGACTTGTGATGAAGGGGAAGAGGGTGAATTCCTAAAACCTCGTATAGTAAGGGTGAGCGGTGCTACCGGTGAGTCATTGTCCGTCAACAATGGCTTCGAGCTGCTTAACAGCCAATTTGCTCGCGTGCGAGACATGCGCTGAAAGGGCAAAGCGAGAACACCGCGTGATAGCGGCCCTGAGTTTTGATGAATTTCGCCGTTAGATATGAATCTCTCGGCGAGTAAAACCAAAATTTTTGGCACAGCGACTTTTGGTAAGTCGCTGTGTTTGTTTCTGCTTCTGCCAGGTTGCAGGCTGCCAGAATGTTGTTGAAGAATATGAGATGGAAGATCGAAAGTTTAAGAGAATATGGTTACTTTAAACATAAAATATACCTGGAATGTAGTTTGTTGGCGCCGATGTTGAGCATTGGGCACTCACTCTGGATAATTTCAGAGTGCTGTTATTTTATCCTGTTGATCAAATGTGCTAGTTTTACTGGGTCAAACGTAGGCTAGTATCATGACAACTATGAATGATAATCTCACTGTTAAATCTGTCTTAAAACAAGTTCTAACGAATGCATTAGCAAAAAGAAACAACTGTTTAAAAGTAATTGATGTTTAGATGATATACGGTTTCAACTTGCTAGTAACTATTTTAAACTCTTGAGACATTCGTTATATCTACTTGTTGAATATGAGGCAAATGTTATCAAAGTATCAAATTCTAGAAATGAAAACTATATTTATTTTTAAAATACATTATCTGAAAGAACCAGTAATTAATTTGACACCAAAACCAGACAAGAAAAAAATTGTTACAAACTTTTAGGAGAACCTGTAAACTGTATTACATTAAAATTTGAAATGTTCCACGATAAATATATCGCTATAAGTGTTACGTGGATTAGTTGTCTACAACTTAGTAAGAAGATGAAACGACATGCCTCGTAATAGATCCAGTTTCTCGTAGACGAAATAAAATATCGTCTCTCGTTCCCGTATGTATTAATCTTATGCGTATCAATTCCATGTCTATTGAGGACTACTTCCAAAGATATGCTTCGATTCAGCATGAAATGTACTTCCACCTTAAATCATGTAGCTATGATATATTTGTGATTCAATGTGCTATTACAAGTATTACACATTTTAAAAAACTAAGCCAAACATAAACACAAATCGTACTGACATACAACGACTTTCCAAATTCATTCCATTTTTTGGAAAGTATAAAGTGAGTATCAAACTAAATACAAAACAAACTTTAATTGGTTGAAATTTTACGGAGTTAGTATCATTCAAAATTATTAAAAAATATAACCAATTTGAACATATAAGATAATATTAACAAGAGTAATTGTCGTCAAGGTTAGCAATATAAAATGTCCTACTGGACAGAGGGGTGGTATGCTCGGTGTCTGCATGTTATTTTCTCACGGGGAAGAAGGAAAGGTCATTATATTCCCCAGTTTAAAGGTTTAATAACCATTTAAAAATGACTGCCATTGGAAGGAGAAATTTTCCCCTTGCTACGGGGTGAAGATTCACATGTAGATATATTTTGTAGTTGATAAAAAGCATCAAAAGATTCAAGAGTACATGAAAACTGAAATATTCGTGAATCGAATCCATATATCAAGGGGAAATTTTTTCCTTTCAATTGGATAATTAAAGCACTTAAAACTTCCAAGTATTCTACTTTTCGAAATACAGGTTAGATCCTAACAAAAAATTATAATTTTGTACTTGGTTTGACAAGTTATTTTGGTTCCAAAAAAATGGAAAGGATTTGGATACAGGTTGTACAAGTCAAGTCAGTCGAAAGGACTCGAATTATACTTATACATGAGCACCAAATATAGGTACAAGAAAAAGTAATGCACAAATAATCT
Source organism: Sycophaga agraensis (assembly GCA_018906755.1). Classification (NCBI taxonomy): domain Eukaryota; kingdom Metazoa; phylum Arthropoda; class Insecta; order Hymenoptera; family Pteromalidae; genus Sycophaga; species Sycophaga agraensis. The sequence continues at coordinate 4,230,944 of JACCIE010000003.1, forward strand.
ACGTGTTCATAGCAACAAATGTATTTTCGTCTTTCAACATTTTATCCGTTAAATTAGTGAACTTACTGTCATTGTTCTTATCGTAATGTGCTAATGTGTGAATTTCCATTTTCCGATTCTTGCAATAAACAAAAAACGAAGCACAAGAGAGAATAAGCCTGTCGTTTAAAAAAAAAAAGTGTAATACAAAATTATCGTCTTTACTTGAACTTGTAGAGCTTGTTGCTCAATGTGTACTTTACATGCACAATACAAAGGAACGCAAGGAGAAGAAACGGGATTCTCGATGTGTGAAGGATGGCGTGCGAAGGTTCAGGCAACTACTGTTATGATGATCCCAAAAGTAAAATAAAGTAACAACGAGCAAATGTCACAAAGTGGTACTCTCGATTAACGTCGTTTATAATTTATTCATTAAATTCCCCTACAACTTTCCACTATTATTTATACAAGTTTTGAAGCATTCGAAGCTTACTCTCAGGTTGGTGAATATAGACAGCAAACGATGGATCTCACGTAGGTACAATGGTATAACATACGGGAAACAAGGTCGACCAAGCTTACAGTCTATGATAACCGTTAAATTTTGTCTTATCAAAAATACTCTCGTTACAACAACTCTTTCTAAGTCTTTAATGGTTATACAAGCATTACATGTCGGGAGAGGCGTTTCAAAGGCGCGCCGCGCTGAACTCTGCCAGCGGCTGCACTTGGGCCGCGGCCGCGGCCCCCCCTAACAAAATCGTCACCTGCCGGGTAAAATTCAGCGCGGCTCCTTATCCGATACAAGGTTTATACGTTGGGTAGACGGCTCTACGAGGGCGGGAGGGGCCGGCCTATCTGCAGTTGTTGGCGCCCTCGAACTTCTCCGTGGCGATGGCGAGGGGCCCCACGAGGCCCGGGCCCTGGGTGTAGGCGGGCCGAGGCGCCGGGGCCTGGTGCAGGTGAGGCATGGCCAGCTGGATGGGGGGCGGGGGCGCCGCGATGTGCTGCATGTGGGCCGTCTCGTAGAGCTGCTTCTGCATCAGGGCCAAGGACACCTTGCTCGCCGAGAAGAACTCCTTCATCGAGATGAGCTCGCCGGACATGCGCCGCGGCGTGTCGATCCCGTACTCCATCTCCGGGCGGATCGAGTCGCGCCCGTTCATCAGCTTCGTCGGCCTCCGCCGCGTGTAGTAGATCGCCGACACCGACGATCTTACCGGTCCATGGAAAGTCAATGTGCTTCGCGTTACGATAGTTTGCTTTGTTCTTACGCTAGATTATATCTTAATGGTATTTTTGTACTTTCACACCCGAAAATCATTGTGACAGAACTAGTTTGGAGAAACTTTTTAAATTAAAAAAAAAATAATTTGCAGGGCCTTTTACGGGCTGGAAAATATATAAGCTACTTAGAATTCATAAAGTAATTTCGAAAAGAGATTCTAATTGAGCAATAAATAAACAAAAAAGATATCTTTTTATCGAGCATGTAACTTTTGGCCTTCGGGAAAACTATATTTTGTTGACTTAATGGCGGTTTATTTATTTAAATTAATAATTAATAAAAAATAATAGGTTGAAAAATGATTTACCTTCGCCTGGGCAAATGCGGTGCGGCCATAAAACGACTCTGACAGTTAAATTTGCGAATTACGCAGTTCAATCCTTGCTTTATAACAATGGACGTTACGTTCAAAAGCGAATAAATGCAGCAACATCCAATCACCAAAAGAACAAAATTTGCAAATCTATACCTATAAAATATTAAATGGCATCTTTTCAAATTATATCACAGACCCATTGAAAAAGGATTGTTGACTATATCTAGAGCACAGAATAGAAGTCTAATGGAACAACCTGTTTTTGAGTTTGCATGAATGTAGTGACATAACAATGTGCGATGATATTAAAAACTAATTAATAATTTATTTTATTTTAATCTTTCACAGAACATATTGCCAGACTCTTATAGTCTCATACTTAATCAATTCCATAGTAGAAGTAGATGCATTATACCTTTCCATACATAATAAATCAATAATTAACACTAAATTGCTTTATTTTATGCTGCACATTTAAAAGCCTATAAATTGATAAAACATTATTATTCATAAACTCTACTTAATCGCTGCTTCTAATGAACTTAATGTTGTAATTAAACTGACTGTAGAATACATAAAATGATCAATTTATATTATGCTATATAATGAGTCAATAATGTTTTACTTTTCAAATAAATCGAGAATACTAATTAAATTTAACCGAAATGAAAGGGGTTTTCTTTTAGATTTTTTACATTGCAAACGAAGCTTTGTCGCTTAGAGCTATGTCCGTTCGAACTACTTTAACCTAAACCGGTTAAACTTGTTAAGAAATGAAAAGTTATACTCGAGGTTGTACTAGCAAAAAATGATTGGGCGTGACAGAGGTCTTTCACATACTATTGGTCTTAGCTAAGGTTTTTGTACTATTAAAATGCATGTACATTAATTGCGACATTGGTATAATATTTGCAATATTTGATGACAATGGCCGCTTGGAGCAGGACAATGAAGGATCTCGAATGAATTTGACAGGATGAATGTAAAAAAAAAATGAATATTAGAGAATGTATAGGCCATGGTGGTAACGCACAAGTGAACGTATGGGTAGTCCGGGCGCTGGGTGCTGACGTAGTCCCCGAAGCCGATGGTCGCGAAGCTGACGAAGCAGAAGTAGAGGGCCTCCAGGTAGTTCCAGCCCTCGAGGGGGGCGTAAAGGGCCGCGGCGGTGCAGGCGACCGCGCAGGAGGTCAGCGAGAGGTAGAGCATGACCCAGTAGACGCTGGGCTTCCAGTGCTCGAGGCCCACCTGCAAGCACGGCTCTCCCGGTTGGGCCCTCGTCCCCTGGTCCCGTGGCCGCGCCCCGCGATCCTTGGGCCGCGATCGAGGCTAGGGCGGTTGGCGCGCGAGCGCCGCCGGCGAATCGATGCGCCGGCTTCGCGAGAATGGGTCAATGTCTCGGTGCGCCGATATGATCCGCGAGCTTACATAGGCCTCCGTGAATAATGCACGGGCGCGACGACGACGACGACGACCACGAGTGCCGGGGGGGGAGGGGCACCGGCCCTCGCTTCCGCGGCGCGGCCCAAGGTCGCGGGCCCGGCGAGGGGGCCGATGGACCTCACCTCCTCCTCGTCGTCGAGGATGTCCGGCAGGCTCTTGCCATCCTTGGCCCTCGAGTTGCGCGAAATCCGCCGGGAGCTGGCCAAGGTCGTCTGCTGGAGCCGCCTCTTCAGCCGGCGCAGGTGCAGGCTGCGCAGGATCCACGCGAGGAAGGTGATGATGCGCTCGAGGAACAGGTTGAAGAAGAGGATGCCACCTGGGGGAGGCAGGGCGGTGAGAGGCCGCCGCCGCGGGAAACCTACCCGGGCCCGCGCTCTATTCCCCGACTTGTACAATGCGCGCGGCACCGTGGAAGGGCATACATGCGTGCGTGTATATGTATCGCGCGGCCAGAATGCCAGGGCCGATGAGTATACACGGGCTGTAATGTATGCGCCGACACGGAAGCTCCGGCCGCGCAATCAGCCGGTACTTAGCCGCCCAGGGACAGAATTAGCGCGTCAAGGAGGTGGGATCGCGCCGCGGGGAATAGAGGGCGGCTCGAGGGGCGTTTTATTACCAGAGCAGCCGAAGAATCCGTAGAGGACGACGGCCGCCTTGCCGGCCGAGGTCTGGGGCGCGGTGCTCCCGTAGCCTGGAAAAGCACGCGTACGTGGGCTCGTTAGGAGGACCTCCTCCGCTCTTAATGAAATATCAAGAGCGGGAGGGGCGACAAAATAAAAAGAAAAAAAAAAGAAAAGAATTGCCGCGCGGCCGCACGTATATATATAATGTGGGCCGCGCGCGCGCGCGCGGGGGGGGGCCATTAGCATTCCCCCGCGGGTGCCCCATTGCCGCGGCCCCATTTTTCGCATAGCTCATACCGATGGTCGAGACGATGGTCCCGACGAAGTGGAAGCTGCCCGGGAAGTCCCAGCGCCGGCGCTTGTTGATTATCCCGATGGCCGAGGCGTTGCCGTAGGCGTAGAGGAGCTCGTGCAGCCGCTGGAGGGCCTGGGAGCTGCCGCGCAGGTGGTGCCGCCGGAAGGCCTGGTACACCCGCCAGAACTCCGCCGCCTGCACATCCCAGGCCCGGGCCCATCCGATACAGACGTATATAGCTTTGCTTTGCGCTTGTACAGGCGCCCCATGTGGGTGCCGATCGATTACTCCTCATCGGCCTACTCCGCGCGCGAACATGTGCATGTATGTACGCATGGCCCCTTCCGGCCAGTCGCGCCGCCTATAGATTTAATGAAGCGGACTGAAAAGCCGGATCTGCCGCGGATCGGCCCGAAGACCGCGTGGTCTTCGCCCGAGCGTTAAGGTCTCGTTTTAAATATTCACCAGCGGCGCAAACCGATTGTTACTGTATATTTCACGCTAGTTCGTGGCTTACTCGCTGCAGGACATTTCGCGCGCCTCGCTTCTACTGTTTACCTTTCGCGCAATCCGCGCATGTATAATAATAATGATAACTTTGCCGCGCAGTCAAAAAGCGACAGTCCACCATTTTCAAACGTTCACTAATTGATTTATTGCACGGGACAATTTTTGTTTTTACTTTTTCCAACTTGTCAATGCCGTTATAGAAATATACGTTGCAATTGAAATAACGTGTGCATTTTGTGCAGTTATAAATAGAATTTTCGTAGCGATATGGTCCTACTTATTAAGCCCGTGGACACGCGCAAACTTTAAAACTTGTGTATACGGATCACCTAAATGATTTCCAAGAATTTAAACGCTAAAACGTGCGATTAAAGGTAAGAAATTCATTGCTCGGTGCAATTTGTTGATTTGAAACAGTTGGCGACAAACTTCTAACTGGAGGGCCACAGTATAATGAAAGTCGGGACGAAAATGGGTCAGTGACATTAATAATAAAATCCGTGTGTGCAAATATTGCAAATACAATTTGAAAGTTTTGCGCGATGGTAAGCAAAATACAATCGTAATTTCGGATTGCTTCGTGCATATTTTATTTAAATCGATTTCCCTTGATCCAAATTCAGTTGCTTAACCCTACTTTTCATACGACTTTATATCCGAATCACTATAACGTGGAAATATTTTTACGTTTAATTAAATATTAAACCTTCTTTCACTAGACGAGCAAGTCGAATTGTTCTTTCCCGTACTGGTAACGTACTTTTCTCAAAACTCGAACGACTTCATGCGAGCTGCACGGGTAACCCGTCCGCGCTAATCAAACAAAAATTCAGCCGCGCATCGCTCCGATCGCGATCGCTCAACACGATCGAGTAACTCTTGCTCTCTGGCGCGAAGGAAAACCTCGCCCCGAGGACCTACAAGGCCCCGCGCAGCCACAAAAAAGCCCTCGCCCCCTCCCCGAAAAGCGCGGCGGGCGCCCGCGTATACCTGGCGTATCTCGACATCGGACTCGAGCCGCTGGAAGAGCGCCGCCCCTGCGAGCATGTACGCCGCGAGGACGAAGGCCAGCAGGATGAACCTAGCGTTGTCCTCGGCGAGGCCCCCGTGCACGCACATCCCTCATCGCTCGAGCTCGCGGGCGCTCGACTCTCCGGGGGGCCGGCCTCTCGGACACTGAGCGGCGCGCGGCGCCGCCCCGCCGGCCGCGGCGCGCGCCGCCCAGGCTTTTCGGCCCTCGCCGGCCCCCGAGCGGACATACCCCGCGTCCACACATATATCTGGGTCAGCGAGCGAGCGCGGCCTGACCGCGATGCGCCGGCCCTCGGCTTTATGTGCGCTCGCCCCGGCGCCGCGGCTCCGCTCCTTTTTTTTTTCTTCCCTCCCCCCAGGGCTTGCGCCCGATCCCCGGGACCGGGACTCCGCCCATACCTATATGGGCCCGGCGACGTGCGCTCGGAACGACCTGTCCTCCCTGGCCTTTCGAACGCGCGTGTGTGTGTGTATACGTATATACGGGTATCGCGCGTTTTCTGGCCTCGAAACTTAATTTCCCCCGGCGATAAACGGCCGATTCGCCCTCGAATGGACAATCATTTAAAAATACACCTTTTAGCGCGTAGTCGATCGATCGGCAAAAAAGAAAAAAAAAGGGGAAAAAAAAAGCCGACAAATTGACCCGAAGGAAAGGCGCATCGGTCGCCGCGCGTCGAAGGAGGGACGCGCGGGTGCGCACACCTGCGAGTCCTCGGGCAAAAGCGCGCCTTTCTCCGGCGGCGCGGCTTTGAGCCGTTAAAAATAGAGGGTCCGGTGCGCCGGCCCCTTGGGAGGAAAGCCCGCTTTCGGGCGGCCGGCTTGCATTTGTGCGCGCCTCTCAAAAGGCCCAGGGGCCAAGCCGACCGCTGAGTAAACGCCCGCGATAATTAGCCGACCTTCCGCCTTGTGGACCGAAAGGCGCGCGTGCGCCCGCCGAGGTTCCTCGGAATAAACGTGAGCCTCCCTCCCGGGGGACAGCGCCCGCTCCTCGGCGGACAATGCCGCCCTGGAATCTCCCTCGGCTTTCGTGCCCCCCACCCCCCAAGCCCCGTGCAGTCAAGGGCAGGCGGTTCTGGGAAGAAAAAAAGAAGAAGAGGACGCAGCGTGTGTAATGGAAAATAGAGATATATGTATATTCTGTAATCGTAAGGATCGGATTGGGAGAGCCTGCGGCTCTCGTACAAACTACGTGTATTAATTTATATATTACGTTCGATGCTCTGTACAGTTGGTTATAATCATATAATATCGTCGGCTTGAAAGTATAGTTTCACATTATTCTTTTGAACTTGCGACGAGTATCTCGCCGTGCTCGCAGCCTTGACCATGCGCCGAGTGGGGGGCACTTGGCTGCCCGAAATTCGGCGCACCGCGGTAATTGTCGCGCGGGCCGCGGCGGCTAAGGAGAGGACGGAGAGTCCTTAAGTCGCGTGGTGGCTGGGAGCCGGGGCGAAATTAGCCACCCGGTAACCGCCACGTGACAAACTAGATAACGACGACTGTTCAGATTTAGACTTTAGATTTAGAGTAAGTTTAATCAGGGGCTAGGGACTTAAGTTCAATACAGCCCTGGCATAATTACAAAAAGCACAGTATAATTCTGATACGATAATTACAAACGGAAAATAATCCCTGCGCACAGGGATAACAACAAAATAAACTAAGAGTTATTAAAACTAAACTTAATAAATAAATAAATAATATAAAATACATAAAAAAAGAAATAAAAAATACGGTTTCAATCAAAGCAACAATCATCGCAGTTGACAATATAGATGTATACATGGTCGATACAATCGGTAAAAACGATATACGTATACTGGCCCCCCGCACTCACTTAAAAATTATTAATTAGACTAATTTCAGAAGATATAATCCAAAAATTTTACCTAATTTAAGTTACTAACTGGTAGCTTGTTCCAGATATACGGATATCCGATTTTAAAACAGGAGCTATTAGTATGATAACGATCTTACACTCGAGATGAAAAAATAACACTCATGGGGCACAGATAAAATGCTCAGCAACTAAAATTGGAGATATTCTCATCGTAATCCAATGTTAGCAGCTTGGCTATCATTTTTTTAAATACATGAAGATATTTCATTAGATCGTTAAACCATGACGCAAGAGACGAAAACAGTCATCCTTTTACATGGTACATCATTTTGCAGAATACAGGGTAATAATGGGTACACAAAGAACATCTATATTATCTTACGGTTATCAAACCGATAACGGCAATTACGGGATACAATCGAATCATTAGTTCCAAAAGCACTTCAAGAATGAAGAGTTTCAAGAGAAGTATTCCCTCGTAGTAGGTAACTTAGCATTAGATCAAGTTGAATTAAATGACAGCGTATATACGTACAAATGGAGAATTATATAGTTTACGAAAAAGAAAGATCAGACTAAGCCAAGACCTAAATTAATCACTTTAACTGTTAGTGAATGTGATCAAAAACTTATGTTCAGTTCATAATTCAGACTTTTATTGCCTTAACCACGATCCCTGAAGTATCTAAAGTTTCGGGTTGAATATTATTGTGAATGATCAGTTTTTCTTTCATGCAAACGAGAATCCAGAAATAACTGCAAAGATTGAGATGTTGTTATGCATTTTTAATAATGCGGCATTTGAACATTTTGAACAACTATTACCCTTGCAGGTGTGTAAACAGAAGAAAATCCATTTTTATGTATTACAGCTTAGGTTTCACTACAAATCAAATTTGCACTACCTGTTGGCCTGAGATATGTCCACCTCAGATTACGTTCTGTGAGTTATTTAGTGATATTAAAACTATCACTAATGTAGAACGATGAAGCTTTGGGTGGAATACTAGATCGTCAAAATGGTCTATTCGTATACGTCAAGAAGTATACCTTTCCAACCGACGAAAGTAGAAATATATAGAGATCCAATGTTGAGTTTGGTGCAGTGCGTGATAAAACACAAGTTGAGAGTGTATAAACTCAAAAGATTGCTTAAAAGCCAAAATTGGAGATAATGGAGAATTATCGGTAGTAAACTCAATCGTAAACACATACATCTATTATCTATGAACATTAATAAAGCTATCCTTTAAGATATCCACGAGATTGGATATAGTGCAGACTCTTGTGCTTCTGGATCGTTGACTTGTATCGCCTTTAATCGGATTGATCAGTGAAGGGTATATCCTGGAGCTACCCGTTGCGGAAGTAAATGAAGTAAAGTCGTTGACAGCGGGGGGCGAGGATCGGTGGGTCAGTGCCTGTTCTGCGCGGGTCCTTCCTCCAGTTTACGCCAGACAACCTGCAAGCCGATTGGTGGGCACAAGGTGAGATAAAAAGCGAGAACGGAAGCGCAAGGCGCTAGGCGGTGCGGCAGTACTCACGTTGCACATCTCGCGCACGAGGGCCTTCTCCCCGTCGTGGCCGGCCTCGCGCTCCAGCTGCTCGCGGACCTCGAGGACCTGGAGGGCGCGGACGACGGCCTCGGGGCGCGAGGCCAGGTGCAGGTCGTCCTGGGGCGGGGGGTTCTCCCAGGGGTCGGGGCCGGCGGGCGGGGGCCAGGAGGTCTGGGCGCGCGCCTGCAGCAGGCTCTTGTCCTCCTCGAGCTGCTTGACCCGCTGCTCCAGGCTGCGCACGTACTGCATCGTCTGGTCTGCGGGGCGATAGTCGCGGGCGGTGAGCGGGGGGTCCGGGTGCGGGGGTCGGGGCGCCGGCGGCTTACCGTTGAAGGCGCTCGAGGCGTGGGGGTGCGGGTGGTGGGGCTGGTGGTGGTGGCGCGGCAGCCGGGCCGGGGCCGGGGCGCTCTCCTCGGCGTTCGTCGACGAGGACGAGCCGTCCCCGTCGTCGCGCTGCCCGCCCCCGCGCTCCTCGTCCAGGTAGAGGCAGAGCTCCTTGAGCTCGAGGTTGTCCTTGATGAGCTCCTGCTGCTTGTTGTCCAGCTGGCGGAGCTTGTTCTGGTAGGCGGAGACCTCCTGCCGCATGACCGAGGCGGTGTACCGGCCGAAGCGCTGCCACTCGCGCGCCAGCTTCCGGCCCTTCTGCCGGTCGTCGTCGAGGAAGCAGCAGAGGTCCCGCAGCTCCTGGTTGTCGTCGCTCAGCCGCTGGTTAGCCTCCTTGAGGGCGCGCAGCTCGTTGATCTGCGGAGAAGAAGACGCTCGTCCTTGCCCGAAAGAGGCCCCCGGCCTACATATTCTCCCTTGGACGTCGCGCGCGAGAGCCCGGACCGGGCAAAAAAAGAGCCAGCCAGCGCCGCGGAAGCCTGTGATTACGCGGCCAAGCGGTAAACCTCGCGCGCACCCGAGGCCCGTGCGAAAAAAAAAGGAAAAGCAAACGAGCGACAATCGAAGGGAGAAGAGCGAGGCGCGAAGACAACCTACCAGTCCCTGGATCTGCCGGTGCTGCTCGGCGGCGAGGCGCGCGATGTCGCTCTCGGTCTTCCTCACGAACTTGAGCATCTCGACGGGGCCGAGGCGCAGGAACTCGTCGTCGGTGAGCCGGTGGCGCGCCAGGCCCTGTCCCGCGGCGGGCGCCACGCTCGGGATCCCGAGGGCCGCGCTGACGGCCCCGGGGCCCGGGCCGCCGGCCGTCCCCTGGAGCGGCCCCGGGGGCAGGAAGCCCTTGGCCGGGTGGCCCTGCAGCCCGAACCCTCCCGCTGGCAGCTTCTCCGTCCTGGGCAGGGGAAGGTCGCACGGTCAGCTGTGGGCCTCCTGGGGCCTCGGGCCGCGCGGCCCTGCCGACCGGAGGCTCGCGCCGCTGGGCCCGGAGCGCATCGCGGGATGTTATGTCACCAGTGGCCGCGCCGAGCCGCGTAACCGATATACCCTCGGCTTTCCTCCCGGCCGGTTCCCGAGCGCGCGGCGGGTTTTCCTTTCGCTCGGGTCCCCCTCCCCACCAGCGGCGAACCACCTCGCGGCGGCTCTCAAAACGGCCCGCTCGCCGCGGCTAATGAGGCGCGGAACGAGTTATTTAGTAATCGGCGCGGCCAACGAGTCCGCGGCCGGTGAAAGTTTTCCCGACGGAAACCCGGGCGGAGGCCCAAAGATGGTCGTAAATCTCGGAGGATCGGTGCCGCGGGCGCGTCGGCTGCAGCGGCTGCGGAGGCTGCGGAGGCTGCGGAGGCTGCGAGGCCGCGCGGTCCGACGCGAGAAAGTGCCGAAAACCGTTAAAGCGGGGAGACACGGGAGAGCGGCGGTATGCGACTATGCGAGGAGCCGCGGAGAGAGGCTTCAGGTGGGGCGGGTGGGGGGGGCCCGGGGGAGTGGGGGTCGGGGGCTCGGGCTCGGCAGCCGGGGGCCGGGGAGGTGGGGCGACTCACCGCGTGGCCGGTGCGTGGGGCAGGTCTACCTTCTGGGCGAACTTGGCCTGGACGGCATCCTTCACCTGACTGGCCAGCCTGGCCGCCTGCTGCTGGTGGTGGTGCTGCAGCTGCTGGAGCTGCTGGTGGTGGGCGAGGGCAGCAGCGCCGCCGGCGGCCGGCTCGCGCTTGAGAATCCCGGCGGCCGCGGGCTGGGGCGGCGGCTGGTACCGCGGGGGCGCGGCCCCGGGCTCCTTGGCCGGGGGCTGGCCCTGGGGATGCTGCTGCTGCTGCTGCTGCTGGCCCTGCGGGGGGCTCTGCCGGCCCTGCGCCGCCTGCTGATGAACCGGCTGGACCGCCTTGCTCTTATTGGACATGGCGCGCGCGGCCTCCCGCGGCCCGGTCGCGGGGCTCGCTCAGCCGCGGGCCATGGGCGCGGGCCGTCTCGTGGCTTTGTCCGCGGCGCGACACCTGCGCCTCCTGCGGATCTCCTCGGGGCCAGCGACGCGGAGCGCGCGGGCGCAACGGGACGACTGGCCGGGTTGCGCCGCGGCCGCCAGCCGAGAGTGCCGGGCTCTCCCGAGGCTCCCGGCCGCTCGCCGCCCGCCCGCTCACTTCCGCCGCGCTCCGGGGGCCAAGATGGCGCCGCCCTCCTGCGGTCGCCCCGCGGTTTCCGATCGGGCCCCTCGCGCGCGATAGCGCCGGCCCCGCGGGTGGCCCCGACTCCCCGGCCAACCCGACCCACCCGCGCCCGCCCTTTAATCGGCCGGAAGGCCGCCCGGCCCAGGTAGCCCGGGGCACAATGGGCCCGCCGCCCGCGCCGGGGAGTCTCGCCCGGGCCCCGGGCCCCTCGTCTTACACGCTCCCTCCCCTCCCCCTCGGCCCAGCCCCGGCATTCCTCAGCGAATTAGCGCGAGCCCCCACACCTCATTCACTGCCGAGTTACCTTACCGAGTTACGACCTTGCCCTTGCGCTTACCGCATCTCCCTTTTTTCCCTGCGCGGCGGCCGCGTATTTAGCCGCGCGCGGTGCATTCCCCTCCTTCCGCTCCTTCGGCTTTTCTTTTCAAACCAAAAGCCTGCGTAGAGCCGATGCGAAAATACCAACTGTCCGATTGTTCTCTCCCGCGCCTTATCGCCCTGGCTCTTTGTAAAAATGTCAATATTTTTTTCATCGTCTTGGATTACCTGGAACGTCGGAGCAATGCCGATTCCTCGCTCCGCTCCTCGCGGCAATCGGTCAAATTAATCTATCATCGCCGTCGAGTGTAAATCGTTCAAAAAATGTCATAAATATACCGACCTTTCTCACTCATGTATTATAATGTATAATTATTAAGAGTGTCATTGAAGTACGTACTTGAAACTTTGCATAGGCGCGTATTATAAAAGAGACGTATTACATTTGAGAAAGTGAGCTCCAAGACTTTCCAAGACAATGTAGATAAGATTTGTTTATTTCGAATGTTAATAATTATAAGCGTATTTTGCGCAGTAATGATAATAATTTTTGATTAAAACATCCGAGTGGAAAGAAACAGATTACAGGGCGATTTTACGACGGAGTATGTTTAATGACTTGCCGTACGGTTCAATGCCGATAACATAATAGCAGTGGATGTAATCGGTAATCGAACAATGTACATCGTTAAGTTAACCGAGCCGAGTATCCGAAGCAAACACTGTCGCTGCCAAAATCCTTGAGATTACGCGCAAGGAGGCGCAAGCAGGGGCCGACCGTACCGTCGGCCGCTAAAAAGGCTCGCCTCGAGCCGCGAAGAGCCGGCGACCGCGGGCGGACGCTGCCTCCACCTGGAGCCTGGCCGCGACGTCCGGCGGGACGGGCGGCCGGTAAAACAGGGGGCATCGACCGCGTGGGCCTTCGGTCGTTCGTGTCGCTGACATGTGGGGGCCGGGGCCGGCGCTGTCTCGGCTTGTAGCGCGCAGAGCCGCTCCGAGTCCGGAGGTCGCAGCCCCGTCGGCGCCGTCTGCACCGCGATGCCGCACCCGGGGAGAGGAGGCCCCGCCGCCAGCCGCCGCAGCAGCCCGGAGGCGCCCTGGGAGGTAAGCTGGGGGACTTCCCCGGCGGAGGGGATCGATGCGCCGCGGCCCTTGGCGTCGGGCCGAGGCTCCGGGGGGCGGTCGATAGGCGCCATCCGCCGCCGGTGCACCGCGGCCCCGAAATAGCCTTAGCGCGCCGCGGCCTTATCAGCCCGCCGGGGCTAATATTAGTGCGGGCGCGCGGCGTCCGGCTCCGGAGTCGCTTGCGCAACGGCGCCGGGGACCGCCCGGGTGCCAAGTGGGGCGCGCACCTGCGGCCCTCCGCCGGGGCGCGCGCCGCCCCCGCCCACCTCTCGCCCCGGTTTAATTGTCGCGCACGCGAGACGGCCTGATTGATGCGCGGCGCCGCCGAGCAATCAATGGGAGACAGCCGGTCGTTCGCCGCGGAGCCGAGGTTTCCCGCGTTGTGCAACTCCCGGGGACGAGTTTTCCGAGTTTTCCGCCGGTCCGAGGAAAAGGCCCTGGCGGGGAGACGGCGCCGCGCGACGCTGGATCCGTCGCGAGGGAAGGCGCCGTTGACGAAACCTCTTTTTAATCTCTGTAGCAGTGTTTACCTTATGCTCACGGTCACTGCGTATATGCGCAGCTTGGCTAAACATTATTTATGCACTCCGCATTATATACTAGAAAGGCCTTAATTCTATTCAGCGCAGCCGGGAACTGTTTTATCTGTCGATTTGACAGATGACTGCAGGACTGCTAGAGGGTCGTCTAATCCGAGACACTCGGCTAAAGCTGACTCAAAACAATAAAATTAATACTAGTTACGCACAAGAAATCCATGCGCTTGTTACTCGCTTCATATTTAGGTAAAGTCAATATTTTCTGTTGCTTTTTAAGAACATGTATGTGCAGGACTAACATCAATGTTTGGGAAAAGTATTAGACTTTTTGACCCTCGGAAAATTGATCCGTTTCGTTTGCCTGACTTCATTTCTTGCACTTAAATTTATTACAAACAATTATTATTCAAAAATGCTGCAATTATCTTATAGCAAACGCATCACAATTTTCATGTCAAGTCATACCTACTTATATAGCTATATTTATATTCTTCTCAATCCAGTCATTTTGGTAATTTTAGACGTAAAACATGCAAGCAAAAAGTTTCCTCGATTATTTCCTTTAAATACTCTTTTTTCCGATTATGCACTCAATTCCTCGTGGCTAGACGTTTTGTGGTTCAGTTTTTCATTCTGCTCAATGAATGTTAAAATAAAATATTACATTTTAAAACTGCATGTAACTACTTATCATTAGATCTGTGCTAGATGAAATATTGCAATAAGATTCCAATGGCATATTTGTCACGTTGCGTTCCACCTATATAATCGCTATGCAATAAAACCTGTACTTCGGAGAAAATGTAATTAGGAAATTTTCATAGAAAACCGTATCGATACAATGAAACGACGACGTATAGCTTACCGATATCCTAAAACTTCGTTATACACGACCCTGCCCTAATTTAATTTGGGAATTGAAATATGAACGTAATGCCCGAGAATAGTTGCGCGAGACACGATTTACGTAATAAGTGTTTCAATTGCCATCACGCGTTATCATTGATTTGAGAAAAAAATTTATTATCCAACCTGCTGTACACTTTTAATTCATCGAGCTGTAGATAAAGTAACTGCAATTTCTACTACTCTTCAAATCAAAATCCAAGTGAATATCTGCACGCTCGGTATTTGGATATGTAATAAAATGCAAGCGAATATCAGCATACTCGCGGTACTTGGAAAATACTAAGATCATTACATATTTTTTTAAGACATTTGTATTTGCATGAATAGTCAATAACTCATTACATAGTGGCACGTACTCAATAACTCGTTACAAAGTTTATAATGTCTGTTAACTTTGTTCTTAGTCACACTGGGAGGGAAATATGCTATTTATTAGATTATTTACATAGCGCATTGGTCGTCTTAATGAAGCATCAAAAATATCGTCATCATCTAGTCTTGTATGAGATACATGAAAATATGTAGTTCCTCGGCTCTTCATTGCACCGTGAAGTGCATCTCAAGTACAACCTCGAAAAAGCGCGCGTCGTCTCGCCTTCCACGAAAGAGTCGATTCTTTGCCAGAGATAGATCACTCCAAGTACAAAGTATTAGATATATGTGTCCTTCTTGTTTATATGCACATAGTTTTAGTCCTGCGAAATATATTTTTACATAACAATGAAAAAAAAAAAATTTAGAACTTGCAAATTAACACTTTGTAGTTGCACGATTTGCGTCCATTCAATATGTTACACAAAGTATTGCTCGCAATAATCAGTTATTATAAATCTAAATAAACAGTCCCATTTGAATTTAAAAACTGATACGACAGAATAGATCACATCACATAAAAAGCAATTTATCTAATTAAAAATATTGATTTTAAATTTAGCACAAAGATAATCTAGTAGACAATTATATTTATAGATATTAAAGAAATACAATTATTTTGAACAGTTCGTGAGTATTTGTTTGTCATTTAATAGAGTAGAGTAGTATATTTACACATATAGATCATACCGTTTATAGTCAAACTTTAATAAACTCTTGAATGACACAGCGGAATATTCTGCATACTCGCTCGAGCATTATATACGATAAATCTGCGAGAAACAGGACATCGGCGTCGCGTCGGTGGAAAATCGGGACAGCAACCGTAGGCCAACTCCGCGCGACACAAGCGGCACAGCTGACGCTCGGGAAAGCGCGAGAGGCTGGCTCTTTATCCCGGTTAATCGGCGAGATCGAGTGGCGGCTTCCTCGTTGTCCGCGGATGCAGCCCCCGCGGGTAAACACGCCGGGACCTATTGATTTGCCCTCTCAATGCCAGCGGCGAGTTCGCGTCGCAGCGATTGGAGAGTGAATTAATATACGCCGCGCTCTACCTCGGCTTCCTCCATATATATACACGCGTGCATATATACCGTCCACGCGGCGGGCGATCGATCGGCCGGCGGCGCCAACTCGACTCCCACGCGGCAGTTAGCGCGGAGTATATACGCGCAGCCGGGGCCCGAGTCCTTTTTTTTTTCACCCGAGCCGGGCCCCAAGGATTCATGGAGAATCCGGCGGGATTGCACCGCGGAGATGCGGAACTTCGGCCGGTTGGTAGGGCGCGCCTTGGGAGATGTGTACAGCCGGGTAGCGCGCGTGTGTGTGAGAGGCTTCGGTGCCGCGACTTCACTCGGCCGGGACGGCGAGTGTAAAGACACGGCCGGTGTATAGGCACATCAACCGGTGGCTACATGCACATGTGTACGCGAACGATTCAGTCGGCAACAAGGTTTGTCAACGTCGGGCGTATACACGCGGTATATACGCGCGCGGATAGCTACATATACACACAAACAGGCGCGCGCGCGCGTGGGAATTATAGGAATGTAATTAGCTGCGATTCAATGAACACAAGCACGGGATGTTAACAGTTTATGAATTCAGTGCGCATCAATCGACTGGGATGGTTCGGCGCGGCGGCGATAAACGCGGGTGAAGCGCAAGAGACTCGATTTATCGCACAACTTGCCGAAGGCAGCCTAATGAGCGAGAACATTTGGTAAGTGTGCTTTATCGCCGTCGCGAATTAAGGGCGAGAGCGAATTGCGAGGCGGCGCGCTTAAATCGAGGCTTGAAAGGCGCTCGCGCGATAGCACACAAGTCGCCGGTTTATAAGCGTAAGTGACACCGAGGCGCACTGCATCCACAGCGGGGGCGCAATGAATTATCTCGCGTAATAACTCCGCGGGGCACTCGGAGATTAATATGGAGAACTCGCGTGCGTGTGTATATATGTACACACATATCGCCGTGGACGTTTCCACGCGCGCTTCTTTCGTTTCTTTTCCCCCCCCTTTTTTTTTTTTGCACAATCGCTCTATCCGGGGCCGGCGTCTGGTGCGTATACATGTGGCCTTTTCGCCTCGAATTTTCTCTCGGCCCCGGGGGCTGATAACGAGCGCCTCGGATTATGCACGTACGTGTATACATGTAAGCCCAATAGCGCATGATGCCTCGAGTCCGCGAGTCGGGGGTTCACTTAGATCATGTGTGTGTATATATACGTACGCGCGACGTTCAAGTTCAAAATATTTACGACGGTGTACGGGCGCATATACACGTCGGCTCCGCGGGTCTGCAGGTGCGCACATTTCCGATTGGCAAGGTATCGCCTATAAATAAGTTTAATTTCACGCCGGCCTCATCCTCGCAGCGTATATACGAGTGCGGCCCGCGCGCGCCGCTTGATTTTTGAATTCTCTTGACACTATTTCTGAACGCGGGGCGAGCAACCGGTGCCGCCACTATGGAAATCTACCTGCTACTCGTTTGAACGCTTAGAATGTGTCGGAATTGGCGGTTTTCTCCGCGCTTAATATTCCGGTGATTTTTATTTGGGTATAACGTCGAATCGATGACTTTCGCGAAAATTCCAACGAGTGTGCCTCGGTCTATATAGTGGTCGTGTTGTTGGTGTGTAGGTGACGCGACGACACTGGCATTTTGAGCAGCAGCAATTTTTGCCCTTATCTACTGATTTTACGAGGCTAATTAACATTATAATTCAATCACAGTTTTAATGCCGTTTAATATGGTAATATAACATACGGATCCGATAAGGCGCAGGCTGTGTATTTAAAATTACTAATCAATTGAACAATTGTGGTCAGAAACGAGTGTCGCAGGTAATTGAATGCAGACATAAAGTTCTAATCGTACAAACTAATATATTAATATTATAAGAGGAAATTCATACTTTTATATTACGTATCTTGCTTAGGTCTCTGAACTTTTCTTCGTGAAATTCAGCATACGGATTTATATAATTAGATATCGCTAATTAAATACTTTTCGTTAAATATTCATTAAACTGTCAACATAAGAAATCACGAGAAAAATATTTAATTATTACAAATATTGGATTAATGGTATCTTAAAGATTGTCGAGCTTAAAACGTTTTATTTTCGTAATATTTATATGTACACATTTCGCGGTAATGAGATGTTTATTGTTTATCTTTGAACTGTCAGCAATCATTATTTAATTTTTTTTTACAAGATGCTATAATTAAAGATATTTTTGTTGAAACGACATTATAGCTATTATAGTTTTATAAATACTTAAATAATATACGGCATGGAGCGCCATTATGCTCTATACATGTTACGGGGTATAATCAAAACTTGTATTACTTTTGTAAAGATAATTAAATTCTATATTTAATCGAAAGTTTAGCATCCTGCATGGTTTTTAATTAAATCATTTGCATAATACCGCAAATTTTGCTAGCTACTAAAACTGTGGATTGATTTAAGTTAGATTTACGCCTCGTTTACGGCGCAAGCGAAGCGAAAATTTTGGTATATTAGAAGTTATTATGAGAAGTATAAATTAATACGATTCTATATTTAAATAACGCGACAATGGCCTGGGCAGAAGCGGCGACTCGCGGTCGAAAGCGAATCCCATTTTCTCATTGAAAGGATTCATTCGAAATAAATTGAAGCGGACTCGCGCGCAGAGCCGTTGTAATTGATTATTCCGGCCGCGGTGAATGCGTTATTTGATATCGTGCGTCATCGGCTGATAATTTTTTGACAATTGAAATGGATTTTCGAAGCAATTTAACCGGCGCGCCTATTTTTAGCGGCTGACTCTGGCTTTTTCGCACCAAAAGCCGGCTTAGCAGCCCGGAGGGGCCCGCCGCGGGAAAAGTGCCGACTGGCGGCGCGTCGGCGGCCGTCCGCAAGCTCGCGACGCGCCACCCGAGCCGTCGACGGTGGAAAGCCAGCGGACGTACTCCGCGGTAGGTCAGGTCCCGGGTCCTTGCTCGCGGGCCGGCCCCCCCCTCCCCCCGCTCGTGAGTCAGCCGTCTGGGGGATCGTCTGCGGTGCCGGGCGGCGGACTTTTTCGGCGGCGCGTACACGCATTAGCATAAAATGGGAGGAGGGGGGGGGGTAAGGCTCGCGCCGGGGATACGCGGCGGCCGGCGGGCCGCACTCGGCAGTCGAGCGCCGAGTCCCGACGCGCGCGCGTACACCCACGGCACCGAGAGCCCGGCAGGAGGCGGACGAGCCGCGCGCCGGAGGCTGCGCCCCTCGGGTGGCACGGACCCTCCCCTGCGGGCCCGAGACCTCGGCGAGGAGAAACCCAGGCGAGTGGGCCGGGCCGTCCGCGCGGCGGAAACCGGTATGCCCCTTCGCGGGCCGTCGACGCCGAATCGCACGTGCGCCCCTCCCCGGGGCCGCGGGCTTATCGGTGAAGGTCGCCGGGCGCTTTCACTTTTTTTTTTTTTTCACCTTTTTCTTTTTTTGTTTGCTTGGATTGCGCGCCGCGGCACCGCGAGAGTCCCCCGCGATAGTAGTCCCGCGCAGCTGACCGGCCGATCGATCGATCCGTACAAATATATATATATGTGTACATATGTACATATATATATATGTATGTATGTAAGCTTGTGTATATATTCCGCTGAGTCACGAGGCCGATCATCGGGCCCGGCCCCTTGACCCCCCCGCCGAGTCCCGGCGTCACGTGCCGATCGTCGCGAGTATAACGCGGCCCTCTCGCCTCGCAGGAAGAGAGGCCTTGATTGCAGGCAGCCGGACCGAGCCGAGCGCACGAGGAGCGGCCCCGCCGACCGGCCAAGATGAAGCGCCAGGAGAACGGCTGCCCCGAGGTCTGCAAGGATGTCGTGATCATAGGTAAATAGAACACAATCAGAGCGGGCCGATCGCCCTTGGCGCGTTGATCCGCGGCTCTCGCGCGCCCACACATCAACGGCTTGCCGCCGGTTAAACTTTCGCTCGCGGCCTTATCGCGGTTTCGCCATGAGTGTAGCGGCTCCCACCGGGGACCTAGCGCGAAGATAGTACTATTTACATAAACGAAACAATGATGCCGGAGTTTTAAGAATTTTATCGGCGAGTACGCCGATTATGTGATGCGGCTGTACGATGAGTCTGTCCTCCCGGGTGTCCTCTTATCTGTTAGAATTGCTTGAGGCGAGTGTCCTCGTCCTTTCTCTTACGGTTCGACAATGGGTATTGATTGGAGCACAGTTTTCGCGATCCCATTTCGCTGCACATGTATATTATAGTAGCCTCCAATATAGACGTAGGTATATACGCTAGGATAACAAGTTGCACACTTAAAGCTTTTAATAAAATACGAATGTTAATTAATGAGCGGTAAGCTCGTCGGCTGGCGATGTAACGAGAGCTTCTTGCGCTCGTAACTCGCGCGATTTCATCGGTGTCGGTCTTTTTCCCCGAGTTAGGAGCCCGCGGCAAAAAATTCCGCTGGATAAATACACGGGCGTGCGAAAACACGGGGGAACGTGTCATGGCTCTCTATCATAAGTCATCTACTATCTTATTAACATTCGCGGCAGTCATTTCCGCGAGAATGAAGGTTTGAAAAAAAAAAAAAAAGAAAAAAACAAGCGCACACATGCACGTACGTGTATCCCCGGCCGCCGGGACCAAAGTCAACGATCCGGCGGCGTGCGAAAGAAACGACCTCGCTTGCCGCTCTCCCGCCTGGCGAACAAAGCCGCGGCTCCTCCGGCCCCGCGTATATATACATACACACATGTGTACAGAGCGCGGGCTCGCGGTTGCAGGTAACGGGCCGAGCGGCATCTGCCTGTCCTACCTCCTCGCGGGCAACTGGCCCCACTACACGGGCGAGCCGCACCCCGGGGACGAGATGCTGACGGCCCGGCTGCGCTACAGCGTCGCCACGCAGACGCCCCCCAGGTCCGGGCCCGAGGAGACGCCCTCGCGCCACTGCCTGGCGCGGGCCTCCCGCCCGGAGGACCTCGAGTGCCTGGCCCTCGGCCTCGAGGGCCGCTCACCCGGCCGGCCGCTCTCCCTCCTCATGGACCAGCTGCAGCAGCCCTGCCTCGACGCCGGCCTCGACGTGCCCTCCCTCCTGGCCTGGCGCTCGCCCGACCAGCACCCGGACCACCGGCCCCTCGACCACGTCGTCCTGGGCAAGGGCCCGCCCGGCGGCGCCTGGCACGTCAGTTCTGTCCCCCCCCAACTGTTACCCAGCCGGCCTTCCCCCCGCGCGGCTTAGGCCGAGCGACGTCACGGCCGATAGGCCCCCAAGGCCGCCTGTCTCTCGTAATCGCGGCGTGATTATATCTCGCGGCTTCCGCATTGCTCGGGCCCACTGTGGTCTATCCGACCCTTTTCACGCGCTTTAAACTAGACCGCCGATTCTTTTATTGCGCTCGGTTTTTTTTATCATTTCAAATTCATGCCGCGATATTCTCGTGCTTTAACAACGACGAGTGTCATTAAACGTCTGTCATTGCGGCTTCTTAGAGTCTGCCCACTCGAGTGGTCTAGAAAATACAATAAAAGATTGACCGTTTTTCTGAAAAAAAAAAAAGCATAACCTTGCCGATCGTGTTTTACGGGCGCCCGCAGTTTTCACCCGGCGCGCAGCTTCCAGGCAAAACAAACCCGATTGCATCGGCACGCGAGCTCGAATGGGGGAAAGGCGGCCGGGAAAATCGTCTCGCTTCGTAAATTGGCGAGTAATGTGCATCTGCTTCTCGCGTTGGCAGAGCCTCGATCCGAACGTCCTCACGATAAGCTTGAACCGGTGGATGTCCCTCCCGGGGCTCGACCTCCGGGACTGGGAGGAGAGCCTCGGCAACGAGGAGAGGAAGCTCAAGCTGCCCCACTTCGGGGAGAAGCCGGACCTCGGGAGGAGCTGCGGCTCGGCCAGGGTGCCGATCGGCGCCGTGGCTGCCTACTACAAGGACTACGTCGTCAAGCAGGGACTCGAAAAGTACTTTCGATCGTGAGTATCTATCCAAGCTCGGCCGCGGTTCTTTTCTTCGACCGATCGCTTTTATCGCTTCCGCCCTCTTATATGTATACACGTGGAGATTAAAATTTACGAGTGGCTTTGTGTACAAGTACTTGCGCAATCGAGCGGCTTTTGCAGAACACGCGTAACTTTTTACACGCACGTGGTATTTTATGGTAGGAGCGAGTGTGATTTTTCGAATCGGCATAGCCGCGCCGGCTGTATTGTATACTATAGGTACAGTTTCGCCTCGCTCGTAAAGAACGCATGGAAGCTGGCGTTAATTTTTTATTGAGGCGAGGACGAATTCGGCTTGCGTAAGCTAATAAAAACCATAATTAAAATAAATTGCAGTGGCACTGTGGTAACGTCGGTCAAGCCCATTCCAGCCGTACCCAACAGCGCGAAGGAGTACGGCTGGCTGGTTCAAGGTTACGAAGCTAAGACCGACCAGCATTTCCAGTATCGGTGCAAGAGAGTCGTCTTGGCCACCGGGACGACGAACCTGTCGAACCGCCTCGGGGTTTCCGGCGAGGAGACCTACAGCTGGGTTACTCACGAATTCAAAGACTTCGAGAGGAAATTGGACAGATCCAGCAGCCCGCTGAGTGAGTCTTTTTTCCCCAAATCCCCTGCGCGCGGCTTTCGATCGATCGATTAATCTTAATCGGACCGAAAATATTTGCATAATTATCGAATGACTGGTGGATTTGTAAACGCCGTGCAAAGCCGATCACACGAACCGATTGCACATACGAGTGCCCCCACCCCACTCAAGATAAGGATAATTACTCACTGCCAGTGAGTCAAAAGCCGGATTTTTTTATTTTTTGTTGCGCGCTATAAGAAAAATCTTCCACAGGGACGAGTCTGCAGATCAGCGAGGGGTACGAGGGCGAGGAGGCCAAGTCGAGCGGCGAGCCGGTCCTCATCGTCGGCTCGGGCCTCAGCGCGGCCGACGCGATCATGTCGGCGCGCTTCCGCGGCATCCCCGTCCTCCACGTGTTCCGCAACAACGAGCGCGGCGCCGGCAAGTCCGACCGGCAGCGCAACCTCGACAAGCTCCAGTGGCTCCCGGCCTCGGTCTACCCCGAGTACCACAAGGTCTACGAGATGATGGCCGACCGGGGCAGGAACTACCCCCTCTACAAGGCCCTGCCCGACCACGCGGTCGTGGGCTTCCGCGTGGGCGTCGACAAGTACAGCCGGACGAAGACGCGGCTGGTGACACTGTGCACGCCGCAGGGTCGACTCGTCTCCCAGCGCATCTCCTTCGCCGTCATTCTCATCGGTATGCGGCCATTACAATGCGAGCCTTATGAAAGACAACGCAGCGAACAAAGCACTGCCTTCACTTGGTCTGGCATACATGCCATTTGCTTCGTGTCATTTTTCTCCTTTAATGACGCGTGATTTAACCGCATTTCAAAATTAGAAATACCGATTAACATCTCGGGCACAGAGGCTTGGTTGTTATAAACGCGGTGATAAACACATCTTCGCTGTTGCAGGGTCGAAGCCGGACCTCTTCTACCTGCAGAACAACGGCGTGGGCCTCGGGAAGGTGCGGGACAAGCCGATCGACAGCCGCTCGAACCACATGGACGTCGACGTGTTCACCTACCAAGTGAGACACGCGCCTCGCAAGGGCCTCCACGCGATCGGACCCCTCGCCGGCGACAACTTCGTGCGCTTCATCTTGGGGGGAGCTTTCGGCGTCCTCGCCAACATTCTCAACGCCCCCGAGTGAGAGTTGCTCGAGCCAGCGGACAGGGAGAACCCGCGTCTACGTGGAACGTAGAGAAGTGGTTCCAGTGAAAGCTCGAGAGATACCTCGCAGTAGGAGCGCGCTGCACTATATGCACTTTGCTAAAGGCACGCCCGCTATAAGTCGAGATAATCTTGCTTCGCGAGTATTTTTATAATACTTATTATAAGATCCGTTTGCCACTATAGGCTTTAGTCGCGAATCATTGCGCCTGAAGAGTATTTTAACGTATAAGAAAATGATTTTAAAAAAGTGAACAGTTTGCCTTGGTATCTTTTATACTTGATCTTACAGGACCCAGTGTCTAAATAGAATGAGACTTACAAACAACACGTTATTAATGTGCTGACTAAATAAACAGTTTGTATAATACATCACTTCCAACCTTGAAAATGACACTTGTACATTAATTTGTTGAGCTGCATATTTTTGTCGAATGGAGAACACATAATCATAACAAAAATTTTTAGTTTAATAACGGCAACAAAAAAAAGACACGAAAAAGGTAGTTATGTAATTATGAACAATCTGTGATATGAGGTGCGTTTTCCATAATACACATTTACGCAAAAAAGTATGTAAATTAAATATCTCTTCATAATACATCTGTATAAAATATATTGTTACACTAGAAGTAATAATAAAAAAAATAAGTTAATCTTGTTATAAATTCAAATAATTGTGTAATAAAAATTAATCTGTTGAGATGTTTTGAATAAACTAACATTTCAAATAATTACCATGGCTCAAATCAAATTCTGTATTCCAATAATATTTTTCAAATTTCTTCATCCTCTCGTCCATTAAAAAATTACAAATTTTAAATATATATGTAACATAAACAGTTTATTTCCCTTTAACATTGACATTTCAATTATTATTTGTATTCCACATAACATATTTGTACACAAAATTTATCATATTCATTATAATAATGTTATTATATTCCAATATTTTTGTATATATTTGGTCATTATTTTAAGACTCGCAACTGTACGTCGGCGATAATATAAATAAAAATCAACTTATAAATAGAAAGAATTAAATAAATAATACAACAATATTTTAAATAAAATATCAGTCTACGAGTTATCCTAATTTCATGATATATTTAAAAGGGCATGACACAATTGTCTCATATATTGGATTTAGTTCAAATTTTAAAGTATAAAATTGTGGTCAATTAAAATAATATAGACTAATATTACCTCTGCATTAGTAATGTGCAATATACTACAGTGAATATAACAATCCTACGAGGGGTTTTACGAAATTGAACATAACTATCGGTAATTACTATGTGATAATATAAAAAATTAGCATTTTTCTTCAGATCCTGTTAGTCTAACGACGCAATAAATGTGTTATTTTTATGTTATGCGTGTACTTTCTTTTCAATGAGAACACCTACAATTATTAGTTTGACGCTTTCTCCAACACGATCAATAGCAGCAAAAATATTCATAAACCTGACAAATTTCGAAACTACACATGCGTTTTAAAGATTACACATGGAAAAAATATTAATTTTTACTTTTAGCGAGACATCAAACTTTGATACGTGATGCATATAAGGAATAATTTTTTAATATTAAATATAATCTAAATTTTCATTTTATCTCTTTTTATCTTTTTTCTTAAATGAAATTGTTGTACAAGAGTTATTCCCAGACGAAGCATAACATAAAAAAAGTTAAATGTTTTGGCGAAAAGTAGCTATGAGTATTTTAAATGTTTTTTTTTAAAAGAAATACTACTTAGAATTCTATACTTTAAATTTAAACTAAATCCATACTTCAAGCAAATTATTTTTATGTCAATATCCCAAAAATTCTATTAAAAAGATTTGCTTTTCTAGTCGAATAATGCAATAAACTATATGGAATCGAAAATTCGACAAATGCATTTGGTACTATTATACTTTATCCCGATAATTATACGTATATCCAAATAGATATGAATCTACATATATCTAAAATAAAAAACGACTGCGGTTTTAAATTATAATTCACTAAAATTATAAAACTGTACACAATAAATATACAAATACCGTTTTCTTTTAAATATTCTTAGAAAAAAATATTAATTTAAAAGAATGACTAGTGATTATGTTTTAAATATAATGTATAAGAATATAAATGAAAAAATTGATCCTACCAATATTAAAATAAAGTAAAATTTTCGGTTACTCTTTTTATAAGACTCTGCCTTTTTCAGTTGCTGACATCCTTCGTAAACTTGGACTTGAGTTTGTTCAATACTGTAATCTATTCTATCTAAAACAGTACCTTGGTCTTGAACCATGCATCCTAGTTCCTAAAACATCAATATAAATATTAACATAAAAATGATATAATTTACTACAAATATAAAAACCATATAGAACAATAGTTATATTTACTTAATAATGTTAAATTTAAAAAGGGAATCGTTTGATATATCTTGATCTTACATTATATTGTTTAATAAATTTCTTAAAAATTACTTACTTTGAATACATCGTGTAGTTCTGATACACTTTGAACAATATTCTTTACTTCTAATTCTCTTTCTGCTGCTATCCTTAGATTTTGCTCAGCATCGTCTAACTGAATAAAAACTGAATCTTGGAACTGTGACGTTTGTGGAAAAGTGGCATTAGAATCATGATTCAAAGATTCGTTTTGCCAAGGATCTGATGACTTATTCATTATATTAAACATTTCATCGTCAAAATACAGTCTATTTCTCTCTTCTCTTGAATTTATTTCTAAGACAAAATGTGAGTAAAATTATACATTTTGAATATGAAAAAAATAAAAAATAATGGAAAAATATATATCTAGATGTAATAAATAAAATATTTTATTGCTAACTTTGTAAATAATCTTGTTGTGCTGAACGGTATCTTATTCCTAAGTCTTGTAAAGCAGTAGAAAGAGCCATTACTGCACTCATAGCAAGTTGTTTTTCTGCTCTATTTATTTCGTGTTTAGCAGCTAATTTAATAGTTTGAACTTGCCTAAATCCACTAGAAAATGCTTTTCCTATCTCACGTGTCAATTGTTCAATTTGTCGTTCTTCCTGCAATCAAATATTTCTCTATAACTTCTCAATGTAAATTTACACATGACTTTATATACTATTTTATAAGTCATTTCTGTTATAGTTATAGTTCTGCAAATTATAAAACTTGTTAAACTTACTTGAGGGTTATCGTCTAAGGTAGGTCTTGTAAGTTGCTTTGAATGTAGTTCTTGTAAACTATCTACTTTTGTCTTTAAACGACTTAAAATATATTGTGTTTCTTCCAAGGAATCAATCCAAATTGGAGGTGCTGTATTACTATTATTCAAACCTTTTAATTCTACACCATCTGTACTTTCTGGACCTACCAGAGCCATTCTATCTGACATATTCTAAAAAAAATATTTATTTAATATGAAGCCTACACCTTAAAATGTTCAATACAAGTTTTTGAATTTTCTAATTTTTAATAATAAAATAATTTCAAAGTTAAAAATAAAGCATTATGACTATTAAATTCACTCACCTGTTCCAAAGAAAGATGTTTTGATTGTAAAGCATTATTTCTCATAATAATAAAAGCTTCTGTTAAATTTCGAGATGCCATATTGCACCAAAATCCTAACAATGTTTTGAGAAAAAAAAAATAAACAAAATTGAAGAAATTTAATTAAAGTAAAGCGATTTTGATACAAATACCATCTGTCAAGTGTCAATCAATATAAAGTCGGTAAAGCGGAAAACACTAGACAGTAAACAGCTGATCCTAGAAACTAATTAAAATCCCTATGGAAGATTCATATTTTATAGGTAACTACTCTATAATTATTCAAATTAACTTCGATTTGTTTTGTATGTTGAATCTAAATGAATTAAAATAAACTTAAATTCTATTAAGGTCAATTTTGAGAATAGTAACTAATAAATCATAAAATAAATTAATTTATTTGAAATCATAGATAGATTACAACTTACAAGGCCTCACATATGTATAATTTTTTTAATATTAATTTTATTCTTATTTTTTAAAAAAAATTCGATAAATTTTGCCTATTTACAATCTTTATAATATACATTAATATTTTTTACATAAATAAATCAATAAGCTTTGAATTTGTTTTATTTATTTTGTAATATTTCTATCACTAACTTATTTGTTTTATACATATTTCCTATAATTATTTGTCTTTTCACAACTTCAAGGAATTCCAATCCTTTTTCATAACATTGTTTAATTATTTTCGGATCCTGCAGTGCTTTATTTTCTTGAAATTCGTATCGAATTTTCCTAAGAGCGTATTCTCTGCAAAGAAATGTAAAATATAGTTCTTACATGACATTAATATAATCTGTAAGTAATTATTATAAAATGTCTCTAGTTTTAATACGTATAATTGATGTTTAATGTTAAATATTTATATTCATATTAATAATGAAAATATAATTTTAGGTTAGAGTATTTAATGTTCTTCAAATAGAAGAAAAACAAAATAAGTAAAAATTATGTGTCTTGAATTTGAATTATCGGAGTTTCTTTATTGTATATGCATACCTATAGTTGTAATTAGGCCATTTTTTGCTCTCTCTTACTAAATTACGATAAAGTTGTAAAATTGATGCATGATTATTCGCCATGATTTCTTTGTAAGGTTGGTATTTCTGGTTTTGCAAATATTACGTATTATGGTATACATACAAAGCAATTGAGCAAGTATGGAGTTGGTTGTGCATATATGTGCCGGTGGGAAACGAGAAACCGAAATTATACAGACCCTTCCGGAAACTTGTAGCAGAGGCCTGACAAGAAGTTTTACATCTATATAGTTTTTTTAATTTTCTTTATGCAGTAGAAATTTGAAAAATTGCAGAACATGAAATGTTTATTAACCAAAAATCATGTTGAATCTTAGTATATTTAGTAAATCATTAATAAGATAAGAACTGAAATCTACATCTGCTATTACTGTTGATTGAAAATCAGACGATTTGTTTTACTCTATGTGAAGTGAAAATGGGTTGGTTAGTGCTTGACATAATTTTTTTATAAGGCTGTCTTGTTAGATATTTCATTAGGTGTATGTAATTTTAGTAATTTAATTATTACATATTTTTAGGCTGCGACTCTTACTTTCTTCAAGAAATTTAAAAAAAACTACATTTTATAGAAATTTGTCATCTGTACCCAATGAAAATAAATCATATGGTATAATCAATCTGTTGAATCATGATTATCCAACTGATGAATGGACAAACATAACACCAAAAATTATCTCAAAATTAAGACAAAATGTCTACTTGAAAGATAATCATCCATTATCATTTATACGACAACAGATTATAAATTACTTTTATAAAACATATTATAATCGTATTGGAAATCCATTATTTAGTGTTTATGATAATTTGAATCCAATTGTTACAACAGCACAAAACTTTGATTCTCTGCTTGTTCCATCAAACCATCCAAGTAGAAATAAAAATGATTGTTATTATATAAATCAGGATACTTTATTAAGAGCTCATACAACATGTCATCAAGCAGAATTAATAGGAATGGGATTAAATAATTTCTTAGTTATTGGTGATGTTTATCGGAGAGATGAAATTGATTCTTTACATTATCCAGTTTTTCATCAAGTAGACGGAGTAAGATTATGCACTTCATCTGAAGTTTTTGATAAACAATTAAATTATTCCAATCAACTTTATATCTTTGATCATTCTGACAGTGAAAGTGATATAAAGCAAGGATGTCATACTCTTGAAGCAGTAAAACTAATGGAACACGATTTAAAACAAGGACTTGTTGGTTTAGCTAAAACACTTTTTGGTTCAAGTAAATGTTTAAATTACTTAAAGAATTTTGTGGCATTTTAATTTATATTTGAGTATTTTATATTTGGTTGTGTATTAACAGATGTTGAGTATAGGTGGGTAGACCAATATTTCCCATTTACACATCCATCATGGGAGTTAGAAGTTTTTTACAATGACAAATGGGTGGAAATCTTAGGATGTGGAATAATTCGGCATGAAATTTTACAAAAAGCTGGTTGTTTAGATAGAATTGGATGGGCTTTTGGCTTGGGTCTAGATCGACTTGCCATGTGTTTATATTCTATTCCAGATATAAGACTATTTTGGAGCAATGATACTGGATTCTTAAATCAATTTGTTGCAAATGATATTAATGCACGTATTGTTTATAAGGTTGAATAAAACTATTATCTTCTTCTGATTAATCAAATGCATGCCAATTATTATAAAAAACATTTTTTCTTAATTAAAAATACATGAAACAAATTTACATGTTTCAGCCTATTAGTGTTCATCCTCAATTGTTTAATGATATTAGCTTTTGGTTGCCCGAGGATATTTCATATTGCTCCAATGATTTTTATGATATTGCTAGAGATGTTGGAGGAGATATAGTTGAACAAGTACATCTTAAAGATGAGTTTGTTCATCCAAAAACAAAGCGAGTATCACACTGCTATAAAATTGTATATAGACACTTGGAAAGACCACTTACACAAAGTGAAGTCAGTATTATTCACAAAAAAATAGGAAAAGCAGCTACAGAACAGTTGAAAGTCACAGTTCGACTTATTTAAATTTATTACTAATTTTTTGTACATAAATATATTTTATAACCATTAAACAGATAAAAACGAATATATTATTTTTATTTCTTCATAAATTAATTACAAATATATGATACATTAAACAAAACATATCAATAAGAACTATTTCATCTATCACGTAAGTTCACAATTATAATTTTTCGACTACGTGCTTTACGGTTTATAAAAGACGTGTATCTTTCATAAAAACACTTCATTATTAATTTATGATTCTGTATATATCGCCTTGATATATTCATTTATAAATATTCTCCGAATTTAACAGACTTCGCAAATGCACCTATATACTATCTAAGGTGCCAAGACATTTTAATAGTCTCATCACTTGTCAAATTATGCAAAGTCATTAGCATTAATTTTACAAACTGTAACATTGATTAATCGTTACATGTATAATTAATATTTTTTATGCGGTAGTAATATAAAGTCTGTTTTCTAAGGACTTCTTAAATGTTATTCCATTCGTTATTATGTATAATTATTTCTGAGAAAGATATTTATCATTAGATGATAGAGTATTAAATACAAAATATGCTTGATAAAAAAATCATGTCAATGTTTTTACATAAGCGGAACAGCAATCGGTGTTCACTTTTACGCCATCACAGTCTGTTTTCTCCAACATTTGTACACACATAATTCACTTCTCTTCATATTCTCCAAAGATATAAAACATAACATTATAATTAACTAATAACGATAAATCGTGAGTGAAGTACGTATACAAAACGTAAAACTCCTGTATAAAATGTGAATATATGGAAGCCATCCAAAATGTAGCAAATCATTGAAAAAATCGATCTCGTTTATAATAATTGCATAAAATACTGAATTGTTTCAAAGTTTTTTTATCACAAGTTATTATAAAATCAGAAATGAATATCAATTTATGGGCACTTAGTGCTTGAACTATTGTACATAATTATCTGTATAGTTTATTATGAAATTTATCGATTTTTCAAAAATAGTGAGCTAAAGGCGAAAAAAGCTATCATTTACTATCAATGATTTCTACGATAATTTTGTGTAACTTGGTGGGGAAAACTTTTTCCTTAGAAGCTTTAATATGTAAAGTGGCATGCAAGATACAAGAGTTATAACTACCACTTTCCATAGAAAATCTGGCGTTTTAATGAATTCCGCATCTGTATAAAGAAATGTTTTAATTAAATTATTAGTTTATAAAATAATTTAAAAATAAAAATTAATGTGCAGTTTTTACTTACCAAAGTAATCTTTTAAGACAACTAATGATAACATATACAAGGCTAAAGAGAAAACTTCTGCAAGAACCATTATGTGGTGCCATGTTCGAATTGTTAAGGCGACCATAATTAATTCTGTTAAAACCAAAGCTGAAAAACTTATAGCTACAATATGAATGAACTCGTCTTCAAACATAATTAAGGCTCCATACATGATAACACCGCCTAAAAATTTTAATCAAATTGTTATTTAGTAAAATAATATTAATTGTAATTCCAATTTAAGAATATATTTTTACCTTGATAAATGCTGATTAACACCCACATGAAAAATGTTTTATATGATAAAGAACGTCCTTTACTTAAATCCTTATAAAGTTCAGGGAAGGTCAAAGCTATTTTTCCAGAAACATCTTTATCCAAAACAAGGGAAAATACAGGGAACATCGTGTAGATAGTTGCATATCTATATATACGTTTTGTTAATAAATAGCCAGATAAGTATTATCCGAATTCGTTAAAAAAATACTAAATGATAAAAACTTACCCAACCATCAAAAATCCTTGATAAAGAGGAACAGAGGAAAAATAAAAGACTGCAGAAAATACAGCTTGCATCGTTGAAATAATAAGACCACGATGAATGACAAATTGACTCAATGCAGCAGACCTCTTATAACTGCGCCTACCATGTACCAGTAGCAAATTTGCTAGATAACTAAATTGTTGAATTGAAAAATCTGCAGCTAAAGACGCTTGTCTTCCCTCGAGACCTTCTATTCCTATCCCTGTTATTATTTAAAAAATGTTTAGTATAAAATATTAAAAAATTAATAATATAAGCAAATAATAAAAAAAAAAAATAAACTAAATAAAATAATATTGATAAAATTTTATATTCAACTATTATCCTTTAATGAAATAGAATTATATAAATATTTACCAGCATCAGCTGACTGAATCATTGAAACATCATTTCCACCATCCCCAACAGCAGCAGTCCTCTTGTGAGTATGCCTTTGAATCAGACTAACTACTTCTGCTTTTTGAGTTGGTGAACAACGACAGCAAACAACAGCTGGTGATCCGCATGCAAGTTCTAAAAATTCGTCTTCATAATACTGTAGGCACACCTCAAGAGAATCTCCGCTTATTACAAGAGCACAGTCCTGCTTTTTTCGAAATATATTTAATTCTAAGTGAGCATCTGTTCTAGTTACAACTGATTTAAAAACATGAAGTCCTTGTGTTCGTGAAACTAATCTAGAAGATTTTGCTATACAAGTCGCTGTTTCCAGCTTATCTCCTGTTAACATCCAGATCTATAATAAATAATGTTCTTAAGTCGTAATGTCATAAAAATAAGTTTTTATAAATTATTTATTTTAACCTTTATTCCTGCGTTTCTCAATGACTCCAATGTAGGTC
Source organism: Sycophaga agraensis (assembly GCA_018906755.1). Classification (NCBI taxonomy): domain Eukaryota; kingdom Metazoa; phylum Arthropoda; class Insecta; order Hymenoptera; family Pteromalidae; genus Sycophaga; species Sycophaga agraensis. Next base: position 4,263,680 of record JACCIE010000003.1, read on the forward strand.
TTACTTTGTCTTGCAATTTGTCTTCCACTCCAGTAACACATAACAATTCCATTTCTCGTTCGAGACTTTCAATAACCGCTGCAACCCTAGATACACGATCTGTAACTGACATCCTTGCTGCATTGTATCTAAAATGAAGTAAATGTAATGTAATAAATTTTATCAGATATTTGATAAATTTTTTTCATTTTTTTAATAGGATATACTATTAAAATTACTTTGCTTCAAAATCAACATATTGTTCTTCTGTTAAATTCTTTTTTGCTACAACAAGGGTTCGAAAACCTTCTCTTGCCATATTTCCACATTCCTCCTCTAACCAATCATTATATTGCACTATTCCAGCCATAACAACATCAGCACCTTTTAAATAGAAAGTTATTTCATTCGTTGACTCTTCTTTGACAATAACGCCCATTCTTTTTGTTTCAGATGTAAATGGAAAGATTTGCAAAATTGTATAATTTAAAAACTTTCCATTGGGTGCTTTCAGCTGCATAGTATTTAAGTCTCTTTTAACTAATGCCAATCCAACTTCTTCAGTCCATTTGACTAAAGCAACTTCATCTGGACTTGAAGCTTGGTATGTCAGTCCTTGTACCGATGGATAATAAGGTTGATCTGTATCGGCTTGACTGAAAGATTATAAATAAATTTTAAAAGTGATATTTATAATCTAATTTTTTTTATTTTATTGACTAAAAATAAATACCTTTGAACAGAAATAGTTTCAACGGTTTCAACACTGTCACTATCAAGTTTATTATTGACCTCTTTATTATTGATATCATCATACACAGGTGTAACATTGTGACATAAGGCTAATGCATGAACTGCTTCATAAACTCTTGTATTTTCAGATCTTCTGACTTTGCCTGAGTGTACTGTAACTGCTGCTTTTACTGGTGAAGTTTCAGAATCTACAGCATAGAATGTTTGTAAAACAGAAGAAACTTCATCAAAGGAATCTTGACCATAAGATATAGTTCCAAGATGTAATTTTTTAAACACCATTTTATTTTGTGTCAGGGTACCAGTTTTATCACTTAACAAGTAAGATATTCTTCCAAGTTCTTCTGGAATTGTTGTTGTTCTTACTACAGTCCCAGCGATATCTTTATCTCTTTGTATACACCAAGCATAAAATGTTTTTCCCATATCCAAATTTACTCGAAGACTTATTGGAATAATATAAGAAAACAGCAACACAAAACGAAACATGTATCTATACCATGGACCACTAAATCCTTTTAAACACATCATAACTAAAGCTAAACCTATTACTGCACAGAATAAAACCTAAAAAGTGTTAAATATTATAAAATCTTTAGTAATGAATTCAAAGCAATACTTTAACAGCACTGCATAGTTGGAGTTATTTTAAGTACCTTTGTTAACTGATTGATTTCTTGATCAAGTAAACCAACTTTTGATCTTGGTGCAGAATGGTTCATTAACGATCTTGTTTCCTGCCCTGTATAAACAACTACACCGAGAGCTGAACCTGATGCAATTGCTGTATTTGCCCATAATGTATTATCAACTCCAAGACTTTCCTCACTGCAGTATCCATCGTACTATAATAATATTTTTTAAATCAATTCTAGTGGTTTACAATATATATCAGAATTAAAATAAAACTTACTCTGGTAAAAGTGCCAATAAAACTGTGAATATCTTTTTGTGGTTTTTCCACATAAAGACTAGCTTTAATATCGAATAGTTGCACATCTCCATCCAATTTTTGTGTTGTTGGTACTGCTAGACGTAATTTCCAATCAGTTTCACCATCTAATTGGTCTGTTCTTACAAAACAGGCTCCTGATTTCTCTGTTGTTCTTAAAAGAACAAGATCAGCAGGTACCCTTTGTCCTTTTTCTACAATGACCTATAAGTATTTTTCATCAAACCATTAATTTTATTAACGAAAATTTTTTCTAGGTATTATTACTATTTGAAACAACATCAATAATTTTAGTTATTTGTTTCTAGTCTTCTTTTTCATTAAAACAATATTTATATTCTTTTAATACACTCACCAAATCTCCAACTTTTAATTTTGAACTAGGTACCAATTCTGGAGAATTGAGACCTTTAACCAATCTATAATATTTTTGTCCATTAACCTCCTTATCTCGTTTATACCTTCTAAAATCATCTACAGCTTCTCGACACAGAGTTACAGCAAGAACAAAGCATAATGGTCCCCAATAAGTATATAAATATCCAATTCTTATATCGGGTATAAACTGAGAAATTGCCATAAGCAAAAAATACAGATTCAAGAAAAATTTAAATTGTTGAAATAGAACCTAAAAGTAAAATGTAATATTTTTTATATTTTGTGAGTGTACTTAGGATAGTTATAAAAATTATATAATACAAACCATAGGGAGGAAAGTTATGATACTATATTTTTGGTTACGAATAACATTGGTTGGGAATTTTTCATACATTGGTTGACCAATTTGTATAGTCCTTGCTCTTAATTCTTTTTCTTTGCAACATCTTCTCCACATCCATGTACAACATCTGAAATATTATTATATAAAGAATATTATTGTTTAAAAGTTGTTTAAAATAAATTAATCTTAATAATTATAAAAGCGTATATTTGATATTTTTAACATATAATCTTAATATTGAAAATAAGAAAAACTATTTTTAATGATAGAAAAATAGTGCATGGACCAAGCAGCAGTGATTGTAACTTTAAAAATATAACACTTAGTTTTAATGAAAATAATACGAAAAGGTAAAAATAAGTAATAGTTTCTTAAAATAAGTTTTAAATAACTATTTGTATGAAGGAGTGCAAAGCATCTCATTTTCATGAACTGTATGATGGAAAATCGAAATGTTAAAATGTAGACATATTTAGATTGTACAAAATGTTCATAAAAAAGAATTTCAACTCAAATATTTTGTACGATGAACTCATAAGGTGTTTGAAAAGAATTGTAAAATATAAGTTATGATCTTAAATATAATTTAATAATAAAATTTAAGGCCTAAAGATTCCATCAGATCCTTAAATTAAATACTTGCTTTAAAAATAGAATAAGCAATGTGTTGAAAAAATACAAGCAGTGGGCATGCATCTACTAAGGGATCCCCAGAGTGCACCATACTTCTCTAAGAGCGCTTAAGAATTGGAATGCGTGAGAAATTAATAAAAAATAAATCAGTCAGAAATAAAATTACAGTCGTCGAGAGAATCGGCCAAGGGCCGAGTGGAAACGTCGCAGTCTCTCCATCATTGCACAGCCTACGGCTCTTGTTTTTTTTGTACTGCGCGTAGTATTACACATGTAATATGTACTATTTAATGTACGCGTGTCTCAGAGGGCTGGGATAACTGGGAGCAACACGAATCCGTCTCCCAGCACAATAGAAGAGTGCACCTGGCGGTCGTGAAGGCCCCGTCTTCCGTGAGTGTCGTATCACGGTAAACACGTAGAAGAGTGAGTCAGAGCTATACGAGACTGCCGCGGCGCACACGACGGTCGCGATAGCTAGGAGTTCCTGTAGTCTTTCCCGGGAGAAAAAGTGATCGATTCCGACGCCTTCGCTACGAATACGTCACCTCGTCCACGAGCTGTTGTGCTTTGGCTTGCTTATCAATGGAATGTCCTCCTTCGAAAGGCGAATTACGTTGCTCTGATTCTCCATTTCGAAAGCGATCTCAGGCGGACGGGCCAGCCCGCCCTGCGGCCCCTGTCGCTCGCGCCTCCTCCAGCCCTTGCGCCCCTCGATTTTTGACTACAAGGGTGGCGACAGGTCAAAAGAAAAATGAAAACTGATCAGAACTGATCAGTTCTAAATCCCCGGACACTGACAGCCCGATTACGGAAAACGAATATCGCGCACACTCTCTTGCTACCTCGCGCAAGCGAACACTCGTAGGGAGGGATATAATATCGACGAGCACGCAGCTGCGCTCTGGCCGCAGTTATGTACTTTCGTAGGCGGACTATGTTGTGCTCCAAAAATCACTGTGGCTAGCGGATCTGCCAGGGTGACGCAGGCTGACGTCAGTATAGTCAGACGGGTCAAGTGCCTCACAGGGACTACGGAGCACTCGCACTGGCTCTGTCTCTCTCAATCGTCCATAGAAAAAGCAGTACGTGAGAAGTCGCGAATATTTGCAAATATTTAATGTAGGTTGATTCAGGTTGATTGTTGATGTTTACACATAGATCATAGAATTAAAGCATATAGCTATCGTTAAATAACCACTATCGCCTCGCGTGAGATAATATATTTAAACAATATGTTGCCATAAATGTCCCTTGTATCAAATGAGAGGTTAACTATTCATTTTTTTCGTTTCTTATCAGCTGTAATTCCATAAGAGTTTCTGCTAATGCATTACAGCAAGAACGCTTACTACTGAGAGGTGTTCTGCTTATCACATTTTATCTACTGGAACTGTATAATTGCAAATAATTTTATTTAAGAAACATACAATAATAATGTTTATAAATTGACTACAATTCTCCGATCTACTGTTGCACTACTGCAAATTATAATGAAACACAGAATTACAGTAGTTGATATACTTCAGGTGCTATAAGCACATATTATCACAGTCTATTCTTAGAAAGACAACTTAACCTTAAAGTAGCCAATCGGAGTTACAAGAAATAATTTAAAAATAAATTAATTGAACTAGATATTTAACTATAAATTTATAGGTGTATAGGTTAAATCGAAGAGATATTTGTAACAGACGTTACTATCGCCAAATTCATGGCCCTCACTCACCCGCACAAGACGTGCTTGAAAAATCTAGAGCATTTGGAGAGACGTCGGTGACGATTCCTGCTACTTGCCATCATTCGAATACTGTCTTCTGCCGGTTGCAGTAGATAATCAGTCTCCTCGTCCATTTCAAAGTCCCGCTCGTCGGAGCTGAGCCGCAACGGCATCTCCTCTAACCTCATCGTCGCGCTGTGCATCTGGATTAAATGTGGCACCGCAATCTTCCAGCTCCCAAGACTTGTTGGCGATCGAACGCCAATTTCCTCTTGCGCGCTTCATCAATTGGCGACGATCAACGTACTTCGACGAAGGACGCGCCCTGCACCCCAAAATAAGTTGCGAGTGTAGAGCTTTATCGACGCGTAAACAAACACAAATAGACACTTGCACTGCTGCTGCTGCTGCTGCTGCTGCTGCTACTGCTAGTTTCGACTGCTTCTCTAGCCCCTCCCCATCCTTTCTTGCTGATGTTCATGCCAGTGCACAAGCTTTCGAGGGTGAACGGCACGCGATTGCTTGACTTTACCGGGCTTTACTCGTCATTTACTTCATTGATAATACATTCCATTCACTTTCCTTACATTTTTGTATTTTATAAGTAAACTATTGTCTGCTCCGGCCGCGAGATTGCCGCGTTGGCTGCACTTGTTTTTTCGTCTGCGCAAATAGACTGCACTCGGTAACAACGGGTGAGAGAGAAGGAGCAGACGGAGTCTGTGCTTCCTGTATCTCCGCAAGGGGTGGCGAGCAATCGTCTCGAAATCTCCTTCTTCGTCCTCGATGCACGCTCGAGATACTTATCGATTGCATGTGTTCACCTTTAGCACACAACTAGGACCAAGCACGTTCAGGAGTCCAGATGGAGTATACACTTGTAATGCGTGAATTTCTTCGCCCAAGGCGCCACCCCTCTATACTTACACGAGTCTTTTCGAAAATTGACTCATGTTTCATATGTTAGAAATAATTAGAAGTAGCTGACTATAAATTTATCTTTTTACTATATTTAGATGTTATATAATTTAGCAATAAATTTTACTACATACTTTAAACTCATTGCATAAGAAAACAATGAGTAATATTTTTCAAGACTCTTTTTAAACACAGTTATATATTTATAATATCGCGGATTCTTTTTATCAGTAGATAAGTTCAAAATAAAACTTAATAAAATAAAATTTCATTCATACCTATCTGAAATAAAATGCTCCTTTTTAAACGATAATGTTAGCAATTATTTTTAAATAAATATTGAAAATAAGAAAAGAATAACATTTATATTATTTGTTTTATGATACTATATATTTTTATCATTGTTGTCAATCGTTTCTAATGAAACACCATAAATTTTTGAAAGACTTTTTACTCTCTCAATTTCAGCATCTTTCGATAACAAATGAATTAATTTTTGAAATAACAGTTGTAAAATTTGTTTTTCTGAAATCATCGTTAAACTTAAGCAAAATCGATTGCATTTGCTAAATAGTTCTAAAAATTCGATAATATTATCAGTAGTATTTTCAGAACAGATTTCTACGCTAAGTTTGAAAAACTGTTCTAGAAATTCCGAAGGTACTTCAACTTTACAAAATTTGTTTATTACAATATTCCTGCAACATAAAATTATTATAATTTAATAATTAATATGAAAAATGTTTTATAAATACATAAATAATTAAAATCTGATCTTTACCTAAATCTAAGTAAGTATTCAAATTTTTGTTGAGAATCGGAAATGTTTTTCCAAATTTTGAAAAACTCTAAACTACTTTGCGGTATAGAATTTTCATCCTTTTCTTCTGATGACTGTAATGAATTTGTTTGTTCATATATTTTAAAACATACTTCCTTGTGCTTATCAAAACAATGATTCCAAGAAACTTCAACTTTCTTCATTTTTTCGGCCCGTTCTAATGGTTTTAAATGTGCTGCTTGTACCTAAAAAATGAATGTATGAATTGAAGATATAAAACTATGAGTGTTAATCTGCTTGAAAAAAAGTTCAAATTTTACCATCCCACGAAAATGATCATATGTAGGAACTCGTTGTTCGATAGCTCGTATTTTAGCATCATTTTGCAATTTATATAATTCGTCTGCTCTTAAAGCGTCATCTAACTCGTTTTCTAAGAGTTTAAAATCTATAGGTTTTTTAAGGTTACTCATTTTAAAAGATTGTAACAATGTTTCCCACCGAAATTGCACTTTTGACTGGTGTCCATCGATGCCCACTAGTGCCGACTATAAACGTCTGCTGTCTGAGTACGAGTCCGGGAAATTTATCGTTACCATGGTAATTTCATGTCTATAATTATTGACGAAAACAGTATATGCTTTTTATTTTAAGTATAATACTTTCTGCAATACTCTTTTTAAATTATATAGATACGTGTATACATATATAAAAATAACGATAATATTTGTAAATATCATGATTAATTCAATAATTAATAATTTAAAAGCAATGTATTATTCTTTTAAAAATTCAAAAAAGAAACATCATCTTAATAAAAAAAACTTATCAGACATACATCTGTTAAGATGCTTAAGCAGTTTTCAATATAATGATTCAAATAGAATTATAATTTTGAAATAAATATTCGTCTAACATAATAAACTATACACGGATATAACTTCATTTATAAATATATATTTTATTTATATTAAAAAATTATTGTACAGTTTTTTCTTTATCGTCACGATGTTGCAATTTTTCTTTCTTTGCTTTTTCAGCTAAGACCTTATCTTTGCGACGTTTCACCATTTTTTCATGAATTCTTTTCATTTCTAAAATTTCCTTCATTTCTTCTTTATCTTCTTCCTGAAAATTATAAATATACAGTTTTAGTATTTCAATCAATTTTAATTCATTGATATTGATATAATTAAGATAATAAGAAAAGGAATTCTTACTGATTGATTTAATCGTAAAACCAAAGCTTTCCGTCCATCAGACATCGGTTGCGAGTAATCGTTCAGTTTTTTCAGTCTCTCTGCGGGACTGACACCTCTCTCAACTACAAGAACAATTCTAGCCCACTGAAATAAAACAATTCATATAAATTATCCAAATATATTTTTTTACCGACTAAATATACTGCAGACATTGCAGTTTTAAGTATTTTGTAAATCAATAAATACTTAGATATTTACAAGGTTGTACTCTTCTTTATAGTTATATAAATAAGAGTTCCACTTTATAAAAATTAAAAATTTTACAAAATCATCGAAGCAAATAAAGAAAACGCAATGTTTGCATAGATATGCTTACTTACGAAAGAGAAATTTGAATATAATGGATTGCTTCGTTTTTATTATACTTCATCATACGTTGACATATTTTTTTAAATTTATTTGAGTTTTAGTATTTAAAATACTGTTTCTATATATTTCTTATAAATTTCCATTGTAATTTATTTTTGACTTTTAATAGAAAATATATAATGATTGTATAAATCATATTTTAATGTATATATATATGTTTCATAAAAAAAATTAAAAAATTATATGAATATTATGCACATATTGGTTTTAAATATTCAAAAACTTTTCATCAAGCCTCCATTATATTGAGATTTTCGTATAATAACTTAACCAACTTGTCTCTGCCACTCATTTCTTGTTTCTGCAATTTTCTGATACGTGTTACCCATCATGGCGATCAACATGTTTACCAGTAGAATAGCAACAATAGCCATATAGACGACAAAAAGTGACTGAAAATAAATATAAAAGGTTAAGATAATAGCTATATTACTCATCAATACAAATATGAATTAGTGTACAGTAAAAGCCCATGTTAAATTAGTGCATTACTACAACAAATATAAGACTCATTTCAAACAGATGTGCAGCCTATGAAACTGCTGCAGCTGAATCATCAATGACAACTTAGCAATTTTAGTAGCCTTCCATCGTAACGTTTCGCATCGAAATCGCCGAAAATATCGCATACATTAAGTAAAGGTTATTTTTGTGCAAAGGCGCACGCGTGCGCATATAATACACATAAGAACGCGCGAATGGAGAATGAAAGAGAGTAACCTTGGCCTCCATCTCGTGCTCGGTATTCTCAAAGGCGTCGTAGTAATCGCCGAAATTTGTCATGCTCATAAGAAACATCGCCATTATGCTCTCCATGGGCGAAGGCATTGGGTTGGCTTTTGAGTCGTCCACCCCCTCTGGCGTGACCGGGTTGTCGAATGACAAGAATATTATGTAGTACGCTGCAAAGGGAAATGATTGACAGATTCATTAACCCTATTTCACCCTACCGGTCACCGAATAATCTTACTTTAGCTTTTTTCCGCGCGAGTATAAGTTCGGGATATTTTTCGCTCTCTCGCGTCATGAGTAGGATACGATCGAAATATACTATTATTATTACAAATTATATTACAAAATTATAATTACAAACTCGACAAATTAATATAGTTGATTCGCTGGAAGTTTTACAGGTCATACGAAAGGTGTAAAAGGAATTCTCGAGGAAATTCCTTCTTTGATTTATAGTTCGCATGCGCTTAAGGTGCAACGCCTCCTTCACTTATCGAGTGTACGCAAGCTTGTCTCAAGCGAACAAGATAAAGAGAAATATTTGTCTGTGAAAGCAAACATGAATCACTGTACAGTCACCCGATTCCGGATCTGTTTGTGTTGAAGCATACTCCCGATTTTTCGTAAATACGGAATAATTTTCAAAAACCGAAGTCGGTAGTTTAGTAATGTTAGTAAACAGTGTCGTTTATTGATATTGGCTACTGGCATTCTTTAAATAAATAAGTGCCAACAATATTTAGCAAATGTCAAGCAACCGCCTACTCAGGTCCTCGCTATTTCTTCGTTTTTGCAGCCATCCAAAAGTAGGTTAAACACATGACTTGCGCTGTAATACCGCCCGTCACAGTCGTAAAAATCACCGAATTTGAAGAGGATGAATGATTCAAAAAAGCTTTCGCATTGAAAATCCGCACGAGCGATATAAGTCAATGGCACGGTGCCATTTCGCGTTGCCGGTTAAGTGATTCGAGTTTGGGAGAGTACAAGGGAAAGACATAAAATATTACATAACGTATGCATGCGTACACCGTTAACTCAAATTGACCTTGGCATAGTACTCGATCGCTCCTTGCATTCCAGTGATGATCTGAAGGATTTATGTCAATGTCAAATTATAATACTAAAGTCACTATGTTAGTATTTTCCTAGAGATCCTTTCTGATAATCCCAAAAAACTCTCGTCAATTTTCCTTCTCACTCAAATAGAGAGTTGGCAATTATTGCGAATAACGCACTTGGAATGATTAATAGCTCGCTGTCGCGTGGGGATCGGCTGAAACTCTATTGAGACTGTTGATCTCTTTTTTCTGGCAAATGGAAGCAGTTAAAGTGCTCGTAAGCCGCGAACTTTTTGAATAATTTACGACCAAGTGGCATACTGACAACTTGCGGCCGTGCATCGGCCTGACGGAGAAAGAGTTACACATTGATGCCAAAGATGTTAAATAAGCTTAATATCTCGAATGGAGCAGTGTCTGCCTGTTATTGATTGGTATAAGTAATTCGGTTGAATGTAAATCTTCCATTTAATAATAAGCGGCAAGTCTATATATGACGATGTATATTCAAAGTAAATTGCAGAGTAATCCAGCGAGATTGCCATCATCTTGGCAATAAATATACATGTGCAGGTACGTTTCTTTGTAATCCCTCCAACGGCTTATTTACATAAATAATTGTACGCTGATGGTTGGTGACAAATTAGATTGATTAGTTGTCTGTGTACACAAATAGACATTAAATCCGATTTTAATACTATAAAAATACTAAGAAAAAAACTATATAAACTCATTAAATATTTTAAAGCATGTATACTTTTTCATTTAATCGGGCAATTATTAGCATAGAAATCCTTCACCCCGTAAAATATTACGCCGTGACTTTGTATCTCCCTTTACGGTTCTAATCGTTAAATCTCGTTTTGTACATAATTAGTAGATTTCTCAAATTCACAAACATAAATCATAGTTCGTTAGTCACATGATCGAAAAAAAAGTTCTTCGTGTTACAGAAATAAGTTTGATCTGCATTTCTCCTCGAACACAAAACGATCACATCCGCATGCATATACCTTGAGAAAATCCCATGACGAAGACTAGATAGATGGAGACGAATCGCAGCAAATCTCCCATGATCATACGATAAATCATGACGACGAAAGGTCCGACTGTCTTGAAGCCGCGACAGAAGAATAGGAAGTAGGGCGCCGTGGTGAGCATAACGACTACCGCGAGCATGTCCTCGACCTCGTCCAAGCAGGCGATCCGCAGAAAGGGGAAGGACAGCAGGATGCAGCAGGAGAAGAGGAACATAACACGCGACGGGGCCGTCATCTGCCATTTAACAAATCGCGTACATATAGTTTATTGTAGATGAGCTTTTATTTAAAGTCTATTTATCTAAAGTGAATGCGCACCAGGTTCTCGATGAACATGTTGAGGCCAAGGAAGCGCGCCTCCCTAAGTGCCGCGCAGATGTAGAGTATAGCGCCGAGTTCCATGAATACCTCGGCTGTCAGCCGGACCTTGGCCCAATAGTCGGTCATGTACATTAGTCGGCATTCTCCGGTTAGGTCCTCCCACCTTCAATTGTGCAGAGGGCGTGAAAATATGCTTCTTTGCGTGCAGACGTGAAAAAAAGTTATTGCTGATAGCGTTGCCGCAATGCGTATCGTAGTCGTTTAACGAATCATCTGAGTATCATTATGGTAATCGCCCCGGAGAACCTATCCTATCATCACTGGGTCAGAAAGGATAAATAGCCGATTCTCACCAATCATCCTGCTTGTCTCCGCCGCGGAGTCCGACGACGTCTGTGGCATTGAAATCGAAGAGATCCGCGTCGTCATCGAACGTCTCGTTTCCGAGGACGCTATCGTAGTCGGTCCCGTTCCCCAACCCGTCCAAATTTCCACGACGCAAGCTCCACATATCCCTGAGAACGGAGCTGATGTTCGAGGCGACTTGCAGGGTTATGCTCTCGAGGGAATCGTTCGCCGCGATCCTAAGGTGCTCCACGAGGTTCTTGGCAAGGATGGAGGAGAGCGTCGCCTCCAGAGGGTCCGCCGTTGACGCCGAGAACGAGTCCGTCGTCGTGTCGTTCAGGGTCGGCTGAGCCGTCGGGGTGTCCTCCTCGAGGTCCGGCCCCGGGCGCAGAGTGAAGCTTATCACCGATAGCACAAAGTATGAACAGAACAGATAGAACTGCCTATAGAATCTGCAATTATTCGGAGAGGAATTTCATTCATTGTTAAGAATGCAAGGTTAAATTTGTATAAGAACAAAATAAAAACCTTGATTTCACGAATGTGTTCCACTTTGCATTCAATAGATCGATTAGTACGCCGTCCATCAATTCGAGATGCTCGTCTTTGTCCTGTACCAATGGGGAAAACCAAGGAACCTTACTCGTCAATTTTATTTCGATGCCGAAGCTGAAATATATGTTTACATACCCCGAAGACGACCAGATTCAGGGCGGAATTGTTGCTGATCTTGCCAGTGTCTACGTCGATTGTGTCGATTTGAGACAGGGGATACGCCGCGCAGGTAATACTACCGATCTGCCAATAGATCTCGCGCTTCGATGTTAAGTATATGGAAGAACATTTCGATGCGAGCGAGCTTTGCAGCTAGGGTAAGAGGTGTGAGATGTAGGGCGTTCCTTACCGCTAAAGACGATCCCACTTCGTAAGCCATGTCGAATGTAGTCTTGAATGTTTTTAAAAAATCGATTATATCAGACATCATAATTATATTATAACATTCTCTTAAACATAGGGGTAAAAAATTACAAGTAAAATATGGTTAACTATTTTACTTGGTGACCGCTATTTAATCTTTTAAAATTAAATAATCAAGCAGATTTTTTTAAAAACCTTTCTTAGAGACTTTAAACGTATTGCATTAGAAAATATTTCTGCATAAAATGAATTCTTAATGTTTTCATAAGAATTTTCTACAAAGTTATAATTTTATTTGCGATATCGCAGCAAACTGATTGATTAAATGTGTTTATAGAATATATATGGCCATTAAAAATAAATTGTTTCTGTAGCCTAATTTACAACCGAAAATGATCGAATAATGTTTAATATTTTATTTGCGCAACTGTGTTTGTCAACATTTTGTGAGTTAAATCGTTGTGGATTCTAGCACAACGATATTCAAATAAAATAGGATTTGTTTCCAAAGAAGATACGAGCACGCTGTACACTGTCGTCGAATATGAATTATTCACTGCGGCACCTTACGACCAACGGCAAATCGTGCGCACAAGCATTCAGTAATTTTCGCCGAGCGATTCAACCCTTCGAAGATTACATATTATTTTCTCATTATACCAACATTGTTTTTCCTCTAAGGAATAAATAATTCGGTTTTACAATATATACACAGCCTCGAGCTTCTCTGGCAACAAAACACGGGATTAAGCTGCGCTTGACTCAATTACTCAAACGGCGAATTAGAAAGTGTTCATGAGTCTACACGTGATGGTGACTGCAATTTACCCGTGGTATCCCGCACACGTGTGTCGGTCGCGTTCTATTTTCTGGTAAATGCGTATAGGTGTATTTTTAGGAAGACGTCTATAGTGTAAAAGGGGCAGGCAGCAGAGTAGATAGATACATTATACGCTCGCGTTTCTTTTCTCTCTCGGCGCGTCAAAGGCGCGCAGGTGTGTTTAGCTCTTGCTAAATTTAAAGGAGCTGCTTTATCGCGTGGATCCGTAAGATGCGTCAATACATACAATACAAAAAAAATTTTGGATAGAGGTCGTGGAGTTGAAAGCTTTCCTTTCCAAAAATTTACGATAATAAAGATATGTCTATAAAGTAGGAACGCGGTTATTTAAAAAAAATCAGATCCAGAAAAACGACTACATATTTTAGCAGCGGAGACTGCAGTTTTTCTGTAAAAACGACACTGCCACTTTTTCTCACTGTCACCTGCTAAAAATATTCATACTATAAATACGATCTTCTATATCCTTTTACGATTTGAGATGACATTCTTTTGATCGTTTAAACATCGCGATAATAAATATTTAGTGAATAATAGGTCGGATTTTAGAAATTTCTAAATGAAATTATGATATTATTATAGTGTACATTTTAAATATTTAATTTTTAATATTTAATAATTATAAAAATGCTAATTTTTAATAATATAATAAATAATTTTATATTACATAATTATTATTAAATTTACATACTTATTCTGATCTTAGAAACCTATAATAATATTTAAATCATTTTATTAAGAGTAACAAAGGAAAACTATAATTAATGTTTTAAATGCTTTAATGACGACATTTTAAATTAACTATGTAAGTATAGCAATGCACAAAAATATAGTAGTTTAAAACAAAATGTTGAAAGTGTACAATTTCATCCGAGTATTTTTTCAGAGTCTGATCTATGTAGCGTTAATAGACGGTATACATTACAGTTAGTCGGAAAGGCTAGATTCGCTTATTTTTATCCAAGGATAGCGTTTTGAATGCGGACTCACGAGCTTTTGATAAATGACCAGCATGTGTAGCACTGTGTTGCCGTTTGTGTCTTGCTTATCAGGATCTGCGCCTCTGGCGAGTATCAGCCGGTAGCATTCTTCCTGGCCCAAGCAAGCAGCGAAGCTCAAAGGATATTCACCCCAATATACGTAACTGTTACATCAAATTAATCAAACCTCGCAATACAATATAATATGTTGCATGGTATATTCTATTAAAAATTAATAGTATATTATATTTTATTCTACTGAATTATAAATATATATTAATGCTTTTCATGATTACAGAACACGATCATAATCACTACTTTCTGAATTTTTAATTCTTCTGTAACGATATATCCAATGAATAATTTTCAATTAAATACAATAAAAATAAATTAATTTGTATGTATCAACAGTTGCTTTCCGAATATAGAATTGTTATTTATTGTAACAAGAACTAATTTATTATAATATAATGCATTTAAAAATAATAAAACAAGAATCGATCTTTAAAAAGAAATCTATTCTATAGTAGTAAACTCTTCATCGTACTACTAACATAGCAACAAAATTAAAACAAACCAAAAAAAATGTCAATACAATGTATTTTGTGGTTTTCTTCTAAATAAATCCTTATAACATTTTAAACGGTTTTAAATTAATGTGTATTTTATAGTGAAAAATTTACCCATCGTAATTAGTTAATGTATTCACGCAAACCCATTCGTGATCCAGACTGTCATTCCGAGTAGCCTTTTGATCTTCTGGGCACATGAAATTCCCGAAGCAACGTTCGTTTACATTCGCTCCGCTATCAAGCAAAAACTTGACCATTGATGGATCTTCATTTACAATTGCAATATGCAATACATTTTCTCCTACAAGACCAAATTTCACAAAAATATAAACAATCTTAATCGTTTATTGTAATATCGTATAAATAGTAATTGTAATTTTAATTGCATTTGACAAACAACACATTATTTAAGCATTATAATTTAAATTTTGTTTTAAATGTAAATGTATTAATAACTACGCAATGATATAAATACTGACGTGTTATGCATATTTACCGTAATATTCGTCATCAATGTAAATGTCGTTGATGAGGTTCGGGTAAAATCGTAGCAATCTTTTGGCTAAATCAGCGTGAATAGCTGTGGCATTAAGCATGCACAAGTGTAAAATCGTTTCACCAACAGCTCCACGCTCACCAAGTGTCCAGCACACTAATCTGTATTTACTTTTATCTATAAAAAACATGGGTCGGGCATTCAGTTTTTCAGTTATCCGGCACAATTTTGGTTTTATTAATCATTACCGATTTTATTTTCATCCACATCTTCATCCCCCTGCATGTCTTTGTCAATGTCGTAATCCTCCGGCTTTTCCATTGCTTTTAGCACTGGAAGCTAAGAGAAAAATTCGATTGAGAAAAGCAGTGTCATTCAACCGAGGAACATGCCTCCTTGACATATTAGTTCTAATTTAACCATTTTGTGCCTTGGTCTCTCTTTGTTTCTTAGAAGCACGAGTTTAGATATTGGTATCCATTTTCCTTTTCCTCTGTTGTACAAAAATGGTTCAACTTTTGTTCTGATCGCATGGTCGATTTCCGCGTATTGTTTTGTCTGCGATGCTCGTTTCATCATGTCTACTAAAAGACCACCACCTGTTGAAGTTTATAAACAAACAGCAGAAATTATAAAAAACGAAACACGTGTGTAAACAAAGAAACGGTGAGCACTCTGTTCGTCTTTACTCACCTTTCAAGTCGACGAGTTTGTACAAGAGAATAGATGAAGCATCCGTTTGCTTCTTTACACCGCTGGTCACGTTGCTTTCAGTATTACCCATCTTAATTAAAAATTAAGAAAAATGTCACATATATTGATTTACAATTAATAAAAGTGCTTCGAAAAATCTTAAATGCAACGTTCTACGTTTGATAACGTAAGTACGCATGAGCTCTTTACCAAGTAGTGGGCATTCTGATTCTGTTACCATGACAGAAAATCGAATTATTGATCAAACACGGTTCACGCTCATTGTAATAATATAAATCAATTTTCATGTTGTTGACTAGTATCAATAAAATATTTATTATCTTGATGAACATTTCTATAAATATAAAGATTAAAATGATAAACAAAAAAAATATTAATAAACGTATAGTAAATTAACTTTGAAACTTGATATAGATTAAATCTATCATTAAAATATTAAAAATGATATAATATGAAATATCATTTAATATATTTTATATACATATATGTTATGTATTATAATAATATATTTTTAATTAATTATCTATTGAATTATATTTATATAAGCTAGCATATATTTAAGACTGTGTATTTTAAATTTCCCGGTTATGCAGCGAAACTGGATTTTAGAAAGCGTCATTCATCCATAACATATTTTAAGGTAATGTCCAGATCGAAGTCCATCTCTTGATTATGTATATAGTAGCAACACTCTCATCTACAAATATAAATTTTATTACTGAATGTGTAGAATTATTAACATTCCTCAGCAAAGATATTTTAAGGAAATGATTTGATACTACATAGTATGCGGAAAATTAACTTCTGAAGGAACAGATTAGTCAACTAAAAAGCTAATGAATGTATTGTACTTATCGAATTATGTATTATAATTGTTCATTTGTCGAAAAATAAGTAGATATAAAAGCCATTACTTTTAAAAAATTGTTACAAAAAACTACAGATTACTCGGATATCTGAAATAAATGAATTTACTGACATAAATGTAATATTTATGTTATAGAATTATTTATTAATTATTTTTAGTTAATTATACTCATATACAATGATTAAATACTATTTAAAATTTTTATATTACTATATTACTCTGTGAAACTGAAAATGGAACTCAAGAAAGTTTTATACAATATTACCAAATTAGATGAAAATAACACTGCAGAGAATATTATAATTTAAAAAAGTTGATACAACTTTTTAATTTAAATGTCCTCATTTGAATGGATGTATCTGATGTCCTTGAACCTGATCTGGCCCAATAATTTACTTTTAGTCGTGTGGCTCGTTGGTCTAGGGGTATGATTCTCGCTTAGGGTGCGAGAGGTCCCGGGTTCAAATCCCGGACGAGCCCAGGATTTTTTTGCCTTTTTTTTCTTGATTATTAATATTTATTATTGTTTATGATAATAATTCGCTAGAAAATAAGTAATTTAATAATATTTTTTTAATAAAATTAAAAAATTTATCAATGTATATATATATCTAAACACCATACTATGCTCGTGCAAAACATTGTGATTTATTTTGCCGTAGATCACAAATTTGAAATGCTGATTACTAATTTACATTATTAGAATAAATTTCACTTTTAAAATAGATAATTATTTAATATATAACTACTTACATAATAGATAATTCACTGGTAAAATTAAATTTGAATTTTCAGGATATATTTTAATTTAAGAGAAATGTGACATATCTCAAATACAATGCCTTTATAATTATTTTGTGAAACGATAGAATGATGTATTACGTTGTGAAAAAAGCTCGGGAATGGAAGAGAAATAATTGAATATTGAAGAACTTAAATTTAAAAATAGTTTTTTCATACATTTATACAGTGATATTTATTAATCAGGCCTGATATGTCAATGTAAGAAATATAAGTAGAAAATGCATATTGTTTACAAATTATTATCGAACTTGTCTCCTCTACTTGGCTCTAAAAATCTTGCTATTCAATCATTATTTTGCGTTCTTTTTAACTTGTACAGCCTAAATTTGTTGATAATAAGGATGGATTTGTAGCGATTGGTAATAATATCATGAAAAGTGCATTCGACGAATTCTAGATTGAAAAGGTTACATTAAGGTTGATAGGCGGTGAGTCAATCGTTCTGACGTGCCGAGGACATGCGTCACAAGGACCAAAATACAGTCTTTCGTATAGTTGGATGAAAATATGAAACATAAATATAAAAAAGCGGCCGGAGTGTGCAGCAGGCCCGCGAGAGAGCGGAGCTTCGCACCTGATAGACGGCAATCGGGAGTGGACCGAGGAAAGGGGCAGGGAGAGGAGGCGGGCGAAGGGCGCAGCGTGAGCTCGTGGGCGGGGGGTCGCGCGCAAGGTGCCGCTCACTGGGAAGGGAAAAGAGATCGAGCGCGAGCCGCTACGAGTAGGGGGAGGTAGCGCGGCGGGCGCTCCTCTCTCTCTCTCTCTCTCTCGCTTACTCTCTCGCTCGGCGTCGAGTTGCGTCGCCGAGTGCACGCGTACACCGAGTTACGTAGGTCGAGAGCCGAATCGCGATAGGGAGGAGGCGCGCGTATACGCGGGGGTTCGCCTGGCATTTACCTCGGCGGAGAGCACCCGGCCCGCGGGTCAGTGAGGCTCGCGCACTCGAGTTGCAAGCACACCGAGTTCGGACGCCCGATCGCGCGCACCCACGCGCGAGTCTGCAGTGCGCCTCCGCTCCGCCAGTGTCACCAGGGACGCCCGCGACTCGCCGCCGATCATGTGAGTATATATACGCCCGCGGCAAGCTCTAAAGCGAAAAATCGGCGCCGATTTTTTGTCCTCTCCCTTCAGATTTCGTCGCTGCTCTTTGTATTCCTATATCGGTTAGCCGACCGATATCCGAGCGCCGATCTCCGCTGGGCAGAGATCGGTTCGACTACCGAAGAATCCTTCGGCTCTTTGTCTCCGGCGGAAAAAGGCGCTGAGCCGAGCGCGTGGCCACCTCGCGCCCGCAAACACGCGCGCCTATGTTAATTGAAAAGCCTGGGCGGATTTATTAGACGCGACAGGCATGTAATGCAGCGGTCGGCCGAACCGCAGAAGCGCGGTGGCCGCGCGTCATAGGGTTACACTGCGCCGAAAGCGAAAATATCGGCCAGCGATCGAGATCGCAGGTGTCAAAGAGTGACGATCTAACTCTTACCGATCTACTCTTCGCCCCTGTTTTTTCTTAGAGCATAAACGCGCAAACACACCACCCGCGCTTGCACATATTACCGTATACGCTACATAACGATCTCCCGGATCGAAGGGACCGACGGCAATCGCCACCGAAAAACCACGGCGCTCGCGTGCACCTTGCGACACTTGGCTGTGACGGGCCGAAGAGTCGGAAGCCGCTTTCGCAAGGCGCAACGCACTTTTTTTTTCTCTGCCCTAGCCGATAGCTCGGGCCGCAACGCTTGGCGCGTGCCTCGTTATTTTAAAACTAATTTGCGGCACGCGTTTATTTTCATGCCCGCGGCTGCAGGCGCGCCTCCCCCGACCGCTGTGGGCTTTTATTCGCGCCGAGATGTGGGTTGCGATAACAAAGACGCACGAAAAACCGAGGCGCGCGAGGCTGTATAGGCGCGGGCACGCGTATACATACGGGGCCGGCGGGGAGGAGAAAATTTCGGGCGGCGATCGTCGATTTCGCGGGGCTCCCGGGGGGGAATCGATTGCCGATGCGGAGGCTGACACTGTTGACTAGGCCATCTGCCAAAAGACGCGCATCGCTCGGCCCGCCTGTTGTACAAATAATGGGATTTGTCGCTATTTAAAAGTATGACGGATGGCCAGATAACTTTCAAGTGTTTGTTTTCACGATGCATCGCGACCGCGCTCACCGTGCGTTACAGTCAATCCATTACCGCGCGGAAATCAAGTAATACTAAATATATTGGTTGTTCAAGAATTAGACGGTGTAATGCGGATTTTGATTAATTCGAACGCATCGGTTTAGTGCGCTACTCGAAAACAACTTGATGATTATTAGCTAATACATATCTTATTAGCTTAACACCTGTAATTGATAGCTCTTACTACATAATTATCATTTTTCAAATTTCCGTTCTATAATTATAAATTTTTTTTTTATCGCAACAATTATTTACTATACTTATACTACTAATTCATTATCAATTGAAAACAGTAACATTATACGTTTCTTGGAATGAATTATGTGATACTAAATTTTTGAAGATATACATTATTCAATACGAATCATAACACAAGACTGCAAATGGCTTTATCGCGAATTTTATTTTTAAACATTATTCACGCGTCGCAACACCGTCGTCGCATTATTTAATCCGATTACGCATTTTTCGAGTGTTCAACCTGGCACTTATCGAGCAAACAAAATTCCAGAGCGGTACAACCTAGCAGAAACAAAAACAGTCTCGCGGACGCCTCTATCCCAGCCCCCGTCCAACCGCCCGTGGACCTTAACATCCCACGGCCGGTCTATCTCGCGGAAATCTGCGGGCAATAGCGCGTCGAAGCCGAATGCTCGCGAGGCTCGTTTACCGCGAGCGCATTCACCTATTTTACGATTTGCGGGCGAGAAAGATTATGGTCGCGATATCCGAGATCAACGCGCCTGTAATCGCGCGCGTTATACACACGGACACCTTCTCAAGGTGTGCGTCGCGCATTTTTCCTCCCATTTCTGTAGCGCGCTCGGCACGCGCGCCAACTCAGCGTCTCGGGCGGACTTTGAAATGTTATCGCCACCCGCGCGCGAAATTGCGATTTTTGCCCAGATTCTCGTTATCGTCAATAAACGCCGCTGGTGAAGCGACCAGGGGTCAGGCGGATCATTGCACTGTGCACGAGATTCAGCGGCGGCTCGTCGCCTCCTCTTAACGAAACGCTGTTAATGATTTAAATTATCGCCCGAATGCATTGTAATGGCAAGAGCAAGTAAACGACGCGGTGATGATCGCAGTAAGCGCGATCGATTCCTCAAATGCCTTTCAAACGATCGCACGATGCATTTCCAATTGATTCGAATCAGTGTTATTGTACAAATGTACGTATCCTGTATATTTATTGGTGTCCACGATGTAAGTTATACAACAGAGGGACGATTCCACTTTGTCAACGGTCTCGTGCAGGCGCTTTGCGCAAGCGATAGGCTCAACAGCCGCGGCCGAGGATTGACAAAATAGGGGAAAGAGACGGTCCGACTGTCGAGGGACGTTGTGGAAATTAGTGCGCGGCGATGTCCCGTCCCCTGTCAGACATATCTCGAGCAATTATTATTTGCCGCGGCCGCGGCTCGTTTGCCTCGAGGCCCGCGGGCTCATTATTTTCACGCCGGCCGTTTAATTTTAGAAATCCACTGGCTTAAACGCCGCGGGCACGTGCGCCCTCGGCTTCGCTTTAATCTCTCGAATTTTTGTTTACCATCGGCCTAAGCGCCTGTACACGTGGGTGACCTCCGGCCCCTGGAACCCAGGGCTGACTCCCCGCGATAATTGGGCCAGGACTAGGCGGGAGCTGCGCAGGCCGCCCGCGGCTATATATCTCGCATCTGCGCCCGCGCGGCCTACTTACACGCCTTATCCGTTGCCGCTTTGTTGCGGATTTTTCCGCCCGCGCCCGTAACTGTATTATAATGCCGCGGCCCGCTCGATAAGTACGCACGCGCTCTATTCCCGCTTGATGCCCGCGAATGTATAATACAATCGGAGACGGATAGTATCTACAGTGTATTATAAACACGGGCCTTTTTTTCGTTGGCCGCGGTAGCCTCCGGCAGATCGGCACTGGGTGCGCGTGCATATATATATCTCGAGTGCCGGCGGGCCTTATCTCCCCGCGTATCGGGAGCCGCCCTGATCCTTGGCTGTACATATCGTACTTTGCGAACCGTCGTTCCTCGCGATCCTGCCTTCTATACGCGCACTCGGCCGGTATATATGCACGTAGGTAAGAGTATACGCTTGTTGACGCATTAGTCCGAGTGCCGTGCCCGGCGTTCGGGTTTCGGGAGGGTGCCCGAGACTCGAGGCTCTTCCAGCGAAGCTATATACACTTTCTGGTTTTGTCTGCGCGCAGGGCTTAGTCATCCTGGGAATTCGAGGACGCGCATCCCGATGGCTTCTTTATATTTCCCTCTGTTGAGCCGATCGCTGGCCAAAGCGGCCTCTTCGATCACCCACAAGTCAATATTGCCGTAGGCGAGTTTGCGAGCCGTCAAACGTGCCGCGGCCCGATAGCCGATATAACTTCTCGGAGGCCGCTCGAAAACCCGGGCAAACAACGCTTTCTGGGCCCGGGGCTCGAGCGGTCCCTCCGATTATAATGACAATCGAGCGGCGAGCGCGCTTCAAAGGAAGCCATAAGCAGTCCCTCCCGCTTCCCCCCCCGAGGAAGAACACGAGAAACAAAGTCCAGAGTTATATACGGGAGTGGCGAATGTGAGACGCCGCGCGTTGCACACGTAGTCGCGGCCCAATTGCATTACGAAAGCCCGGCTCAGGGTGTTATTAAGAGCGATAATTGAAAGCAAACAGATTAGAGGCTAATTGGTGCTTGGGTGGGACGGCTCGGAGTCGCCGGCGAGGCCGCCTGCAAATCGTATATTTATCCGAGCGGCAAGGCGCATTAGCGGATCTCGAGCGGCGCGGCCCTTACGCGATGATTTGTCGGCGCGACGAAAGCCCGTCCGCCGATCTCCGCTCGGGATGACGCGCGCCGCTTAGCGGCGTCCTCGCCGATTCCGCCTTCCTGGGAAAATCGGCTCCGAGGCGCTGACGCGTCGATCGGCTCTGCGACCCCTTTTCTCGCCCGGCGACGATCCGAAGCATATAATCGGCGGGGCGGCCGATCGCAACGGGCGACTGATTCGATTAGGCAGAGCCGAGGCGGTATATATACGGATCGGAGGGCGTCCGCGCAGCCCTGCACACATGGCGCCCCGCGAATTAGCCGCGCGAGCCGTCGCCGCGGAGGCTCTAGGCGTATATATGAGTCACGGCTCGCGCGTCATCGGCGCCCGCCTACTTGAGAATTTCTGGCATCCGACGGCGCAGCTGTGCTCCTGCCTCTCTGTCTATGCAGCTTTATCGATTTCAGGCCTCCCGCGCTATTAACGCGCGAGTGCTTTTGTTAATGGACGAGCCGGGCGCAGGCTCAACCGATTAATCTGATCGAATTAAGCGCGACGCGCGGGGGATGCGCGGGGCCTGCGCTCGTACGTCTATAGGTGCCCATAAGCGCTCCGGGAGGCTGCCCTAGATTATGCCCGCCGATCCTCGTGATGGCATGCGCCGTGCGATTTCCAATGCTGCAGCCTGCCGTTACATGCACGTAGGTGCTAATCTCCTGTGCCGATGACGCGTCCTCCTTATACAGTGCACTGCAGGCGCTCACTGTAAATATATAATCAGCGTATTTATACGTGGGCTTAAAAATTATAATCTCCTAACGTGTATCGGGCAAAATAACGCGCGAATATTCCTATTTCTGTACATGGACGACTGACCAATCGGCCCGCGTCTCACGTGCGAAGGTGATAAATCAATCAGCGCCGAGGCGCCGGTGCCAGTAAGTCGAGTCCGGCCTGCTGGAAAAGAAGACCCGGAGATCAGGTGGCCCGCGAGTTCGCCCGCGGGAATCATAATTCGATATCCGCACCGCCTGGCGCCATACCACTACACCGTAAATATACACAACCGGCCGCCGGGCATGGCGCACTCGATCGCCTATATAGCCGCGGTTCCGGTTCTAGGCTCTCGAGCGCCTCTCCTTTCTGGAATGCGACGCCCTCGATTTACAAGGACCATCGAGCCACGCGCGAGGATATTCGTTTCTTTGTACGCGCGAGTGCGATCGAACAGGACTCAGGAGGAGAAGAGGCGCGTGTACAGGAAGCCATTCGGGCATCATCCGATAGCTTATATCTCCATCGCCGGCCACCTTTTGGCCCGATTCCTTTGATCCCTCCTCGCATTCGGAGAAGCCGCGTATTTATAGGACGGACTATGTGCGAAAACAGCGATAATGCATGCGGCCTCCGCACACGCGCCTCTGTAGATCCACGTACATTGCGTACGCGTGTGTGCACGCGTATAATGTGCTTATTATTATTGTCCCCTCGTAAATTGCCGGTGCGCCTGACGATTCGACGGATGCGCGCGTGCAATAATAGCTCCATAAATTTATCGCGCCGATTTTTTTCAAATGGGCGAGTCGCGCCTTCCTGGAGATCGGCCGCGCGAGGCGTGCGGCCCGCGTGCGCCGCACTAAATCAGCGCCCGCGCGTTGCGCAACCGCCTTGTTGACAGCTCGCGCGTGCATATTACTGCTTCGAACAGTGATTGGGCTTTTTTTTTTTTTTTTAATCGCGATACACATGCGCCCTAATTGGAGCGCCGGCTACGCGGATTCTAAATTTCATGTATATCACGTCCGCCTAGTGTTATTGCGTCGCTTTTCTACGAGCACTTTTACGCGAGTCTGTGCGTAATCAAGCAAAACAAAGAATTTTGAAGAAATCCTCTAAATATGCTCCGAGACAGAAGCCATAAAACACGTTCAATTACCGGGCATTTATCTCCTCGTTACCAAATTATTTATCGCCCTCCAAGTGCTTCAAGATGGGTCACTCGATCCGCGAAATCTTTTATTTATCGCCCACTTCTCAGAAACTTCCATGCGAAAATGACGAGAAAATATCTCGAAATCGCACTTAACTGTCTAATGATCATATATTTTCTGTGAAAATAGAAAAGCAGATAGTCGACACCGCTTAACGGCGAACCGACCGGCTTGGATACCAACCAAGCGTAAAGAATATTTTCACTACCGATATCTCGAGTGTCCACGGGACACGTGCGAATAATCGAAGGGCCGAGGCGCGCACCCTCGTCACGGCTCTCCCCGCAACCACTTGAGCCATTCCTTTCGACGAGTCACGCCCAGCAGTTACGCCGAAGATAAATATCTGCCCCTGCAAATATCAAACGATCCCGCCCTCGCCGTAGAATAATTAGACTTAGGCCGTCCCATCTGCCTGCGCTTTCTACCGCAGGGCGCACCTGTCGCCGGTCCCCGAAGGTAAACAGCAGGCGTAACGCGCCCGCCGATTCTTCGGGGAAGCACGACGGGGGTGGGCGACACGGAGCGCGCGTGCCGATCTCGTTAGATATACCCCTGGAGAAACTTAACCTAATTGCTCGGTTGGTAATCGGGGCGCCGGGCGCACGCAGCGCGCGGGGCCAGCTGCAGGGGTGAGTTATAACGCACCGGCGCCGGCTTTGGTCCCGTGCCTCCGAGCGCGCAACTATTCTCGTCTCTGGCGTAACTCGCGGCCGATCCGATCGCGCCTCGCAGATAACCGGCCCGCGTGCCGATCTCTCACCCTCGGCCCGACGAGCCGTTCCCCGTCGGATTAGCCAGCCGACGCTCGGTCGCGTGTTCTACCGGCCGCTGAGCGCCTGTCGGGTATACACGCATTTTTTCTTTCTCTTCATCTTTTATATATTTATACATTTGCTGTAATTACACTCGCGTGGGCCCCGGTCGACGCAGCCTCGTTAAGTATGCAAATTAGCGAAACCTTATCCCCTCGCGTTTTTTCCCTTTTTTTTTTTTCATTTCGATCGAGAGAAAATTAAGGACGTTAGCTGCACGCGTGGAAAGTACAAGACAAGAGGGCGCGTGAGGTGCTTGCAAGCAAAGGCGCTCCCTAAGCAAGCGCATTATAAGCCGGCCATCTCATCGCGATATACGTTAACGCCGCGGCCGCCACCCCCCCGGAGGACCCGCCGCCGCTTCCAAGAAGACAGGCTGTCTCGCGCGGCCGGCTTGGCACGGCCGCGGATATCGGCCGGCCGCGCTTGCCAAGCCACCGGCTGTCCGGCCGCCTCATATAACGCACTTTTATTTGGCACGAGACCGGCGCGGGTCATTGCCAGAGAGCCGCCGCGAATTTCTATTTGGCCGCGTGCGAAAAAGGACGAAAAGAAAAAAAAGAACGTCCCGCGGCCGCTCGGGCCCCGTGTGTATATCGTAAGCCGGAGAGCCGCGCGATGTGCCGCCACGAGGCGAGGCTTTGTTATGACGAGGTGCGCCGCCTCCGCGTCGTAAATCAACCGGCTCGAAATGTCGATGATGACCGCTGCATTGCACGGGCCTCTTTTATCGCCTCGGCTGGTTAATGAAAACGGCCGGTGGTACAGATGATGCGTAAGAGCGAGACTTTGCATTCAACGAGGCTTTAAAGATTCTCGGGTGGACACGTATATATATATATACGCATGGCCCTCGCTGAGGCCTGCAATAGGCAGGTGACGGTCGAGGTGACGGTCGCCTTTTACAACGCGGTTATCTAATTAACGAGCCAGTCGAGCGGATAATTTAATTATCGTCGCGCGGCATCGCGCGCGCGGAGCATATATATCCCACTTGGATATGTAGATACAATTGAGCCGCTCCAAAGGATGTAATATTCATGAAGGCATTTTATTAGGATTCAATCGGACGAGAGGCGCTCGCGAAGATACATTAAATAATATTATCGAAAAAATAATAAAAAAACAAAAACCGCAGGCTGGACGCGGGTAAGACGAGGGCGTTGGCGGCGTGGCTCCTGGCCTCGCTGCTCGTCGCCGAGGCGAAGACCGACTTCCGGGGCCTGACCGGGCCCTACTGCTCCTCGAGGTACCGCGAGAGGCAGTGCTGCCCCGGGCGCCAGGACGACTGCAGCGTGCCGATCATCGGGACCCTCTGCTACTGCGACGACTTCTGCGACAACCGGCCGGGCGGCGACGAGGACTGCTGCCCGGACTACCGGTCCTTCTGCAAGGGCGACCGGAGCGCCAGTCCGGAGAACATCAGCCTTGGAAGTACCGTATATATATATATATAAATACCTCAACGCTCTTTACTCGGCTTTTGCCATTCACGCTTCGGCGCGTTTTCACGATCGCGAAATGCACTTGAGCGGACGATTGGAATAAAAGCGAACTGTTATACGCGCGAGGAAAGAATTAACTGTATTGGGCTTTTTTAGCGTGCACGTACAAGGGCAAGACGTACGATCATGGGAAGAAAATCAAGGAGAACTGTAAGGTTTGGTGAGTCGGGATTTTCTAGTATACTACGGCTTGGCTTTTCCGCGAACTTTTGTAACGTGTATCTTATATCTGTTGCGAAACAGCAAGTGCTCCTCGATCGATAATGTCGAGGAAGTTCTTTGCGAGGAAAAACTCTGCTTGATGGATCAAGATATCATCGATCGCATCAATATACGCGAAAACTCAGGATGGGTAGCAAGGAACTACTCGGAATTCTGGGGACACACGCTCGACGAAGGACTGACGCTCAGGCTCGGAACGAAGAATCCAGCGCGAGTGGTAATGATTTCTAGAGATCCTTAAGCATGTAGTAAAAAAATTGAGAAAGTCCTAGAAAATTGTTTCTCAATTAAACTTATTTTTATTCGTTACAGGTCTGCCGAATGAACCCACTGAGGAAGATGTACGAGCCCGATGAATTGCCCAAGGAGTTCGATTCTCGAATCAAGTGGCAGAACGACATATCCCCGGTTCACGATCAGGGCTGGTGCGCCTCCTCTTGGGCCATCTCGACGGCCGATGTCATCTCGGACCGCTTCGCCATCATGAGCCAGGGCACGGAGAAGGTACAACTGAGCGCCCAGCATCTCATCTCTTGCAACAGCCGAGGCCAGTTGGCCTGCGACGGAGGCTATGTCGATCGCGCCTGGAACTTCATGCGCAAGTTCGGGTAAGTGAACCTCGCTTTTCGCAATAAAATAAAAAGAATTCTCTATACTCTATACATGTATGACGCAGGGCCACCGATGAGGAATGCTATCCCTGGTTGGGCAAGGGCGACAAATGCAGAATGCGCCTGCGGGGCAAACTCTCCGAAGCCGGCTGCAAGCAGCGAAACTCCTACGCCCTGCGAGACGAGTACTACAAGGTCGGGCCGGCCTATCGGCTGAACAACGACACCGACATCATGTACGAGATCCAGGCCTCGGGCCCGGTACAAGGTAAGTTGCGCGTCGTTGATACGAGTAGGTAGGATACATATATGCTTGAACGGCTACTTGCTTGCAGCTACAATGCGCGTCTATCAGGACTTCTTCCACTACGAGTCGGGCATCTACTCGAGGTCCCAGGGCAACAGGAGAGTCGAGCCCAGTGACTATCACTCGGTGCGCATCGTCGGCTGGGGCGAGGAGCCATCGCCCTTCGACGGGACGCCGATTAAATTCTGGGTAAGTTCCCGCGATAAAAAGCGTCCGTGGACGCATTATGCAGTAGACCGTTCACCTACGACTCTGATTCTAGCGCGTTGCCAACTCTTGGGGACGGGAGTGGGGCGAGGACGGCTTCTTCAGGATTCTCCGGGGAACGAACGAGTGCGAGATCGAGAGCTTCGTCCTCAGCGCCTGGGCGAAGACGGTCTAACTTGCAGGTAGAGCAGCAGCTGGGCGAGATGAGTCGCGGTTCAGTGCCGATCTACCGATCACCCGTAATCCCTGCCGGAGTTCGCCTCACTGTAGCACGACGACGAGCTTTTCCTCAACGAGGACTATTCGCATACATTACCGTTGAGATCCCTTTATTTTTCAATTACGTCTATTGTAATCATTCGGAGTATCATGTATAAAATTTTTGTTGTTCTTAAGCACGTCAGTCGTTATTTCCACTGCCGGAATAATTGTTAAAAAATAGAAACAAAACGAAAAATCTTCTCTCGTTATCCCAGCTATGACAATGCGATTTAAAGAATAAGTATTTATCATATAATATATTTATTAATACAATGTAAAAATTACTAACGTACTTTAATTTTAGATACGGTTGTATTTTTACTCAGATATTTTGTATTTATTTTAAAAAATAGTTTGTAATTAATTTTGCGTATATTAATTGTGAAAAGTTAATCTTACATCTAGTTCAAGTTTATAGGTACCAGTTACTCTCTACCATAATTAATAACGAATAAAATAAGATATTTGTTCCAAAATTATTGTTAAAGTATTATTATTGAAAATACAAAACCAATTCGTATGTGGTTTCAAACGAATACTAGGATTTTTAGAATTCCTGTTACTGCGTTATCGAATACAGTGCATTTTGCATTATTTCGAATACTTGTACATTTTTAATTGTTTAAAAACCATTCTATGTGTAAATATGTAAACGATTAATAAATGTTTTAAATGAAAATGTACCAATCAAATTCTTTAACATATTCGTAATGTTGATAATATAGAGTGTTCTTTAGAGCATATTCGTACTACAAAATTATATTACGTATTAGACAGTAGCTATCTTTTCCCTGTATTGTGTCGTTTATCTAGATAATTTTGACCGTAAATTTTTATAAGTTTTCTTTTTATTTAACAATTTTTATAACAAAATACTTATAATTTGTATTAATAATTATAATTTTAATCATGTATTATATACTATTATATATTATTATAAATATTATTATTGAAAATTTTAATATGAAAAATGCAAGGAAGGTTCTAAAATTAGAACACGTTAAAATTTGTAAGGAAAAAGTTGAAGTTATTTTTGTAACAAGTAAGCCTTGTTACCGCATAAGCCTGTTATTTTACTTGCTTTAATACATCGTCCAAACGCATTCTAACTCCAATGACACTGTCCCTGGTACAATACATAATTAACAAATGTAACATATTTAAATAACAAAGCCTACCAAATACAAAGAAAACTTAAATTTATTTCTAATGTTTCGTTTTGTGACACATTTTTTAACGAATTATTATTATTTTAATATTTAACCTATTTATGTGCTTGTGCATATTTATTTAAGAACTAATAATTAAAATTCTAATTATAATCCTGATTTATGCGACAAATTATTAAATAGAAAAAGTGATTTGGCTGAACCATGTAAGGCTAATAATATTGTTAATCTTGTCAAATGAAAATATTAAAAACGTTACAATATTGTCACTACTGTCAAAAGTGATATTTCGATTAAATTTGAAATCCATATGATAGTAATAAAATTTAACTAAAAAATAGTAAATTATATGTATTTTTTTAATAGAAGTATACACACAATATGCATTACTAAGCAATGTATATGAATAATTATTTAGATAATGGTGAATGAACTTAATGTCATGATGTGAATCGATTTCATAAAATTCAGTTATGGCAGCCTTTCATGAATATTTAGTAACAACAATTATCTCGTATTATAGTATTTATGATAGCTTTTGTTTCTTTCATTGTGATCAGTAGAAGAGCGTACCTAAAAAATCCAAAATTATTACAAATCATTGCTTTATAAAGTTGTATATTTTTTATTAAACAAACTACACTTTATGTAGTTATGTATATTCAATTGAGAATATCTAATGCACCACACTAAGACAAAGTTTTTAAAATGTTACAAGATTTAAATTTAACTTTTTTTATTTCCAGTATTCAAAATCTTTTTTTATATTTAATTATTCTGAATAAAATGTGCAAAATTATTCATTAATTGGAATTTACTCTAACTTCATAATTCTAACCTTGTTAAAAAATGTTGTTAAATGTAACTTATCAGGAACCTATAAGTTCAATATTTATTAGATATTTTTTACATGAGTTTTACTTGACTTTTACATTTTTACTTCATCTCACTGAAGACCACCCTTTTCACTCATTTGCATAATGTGATTTATATTGGAGTAATGAAGGGAATAGAACGTATATGATTGTTCCTTATTAGCTACCACTGCGCCTTAAATGTGTTAATTTTTATTTTACTATTACCTATGTTTCCTTTTAGCTTAAGTATTTATAAATAATAGGGAGATGCTTCGCATACTTGCACCTTCACTGCCTATGTACTCAGACTGCCAATATATTAAACCACATGATAGCTACTTAATATCTGCAAATCAATGGGCCATTTTTCCATTATTCACAGTTTTCTTATATTTATGAAAGAAACAAAGTTAATAAAGTTCCAGAGGCATCCTCATTTTTATATTATTCCATAGATTTCTAAATACTAAATTCGCGGTACTTTCCCTATCATGGATTACCTCTAAGTGCTACCCAAGTTCTTTGACGGTTATTTGTAGTGTCTTCTTATCGTAGAACTTATTTATCACATGTTCTGATCTATAGATTGTGTATCACAATCTTGTACACCATTCTTTAAAGGAGCGAATCGACTTCATTTATCAGTTTATGATCTTGCATTTTTCACAGACCCGTATATCTCCCATTGGCCTTAGCCTACTATCAACTGTTGAGTACTTGAAAACACAGCCATCTAAGATAAAAAATTTCGTTGTCATTAATGAAAGCATCATAATTTCTGTTAAAGAGTTCAACTATTTTGTAAGCCAAACTCTATGCTAACTAAATATGTATTCAAATAAGTTTGCTCATTCATAATTATAAATTAAGCGTATAAAGTTATTTCCGGAAATCACGTGTATAACAATAGTTACATAGTTACATATTTTTAGAAGAATATTAAAATAATATGCAACAGTTTTAACATTTTATTTTTTAAAAAATCATCATGTATGTATGATCATTCGACGATCAATCAGTGATAACTTTCTTTAGCTCCTATTAAATAAAAACCTAAATATCTTTTCAATATTTATATATCGGTAGAATATTCATGTATGTTATATATACGTATATCGAAACGTATAAATAACAATCTTATAAATATGATAGAATTCATCATTGTGCTGGAACAGAGTAGAATAATTTTGCAATATTTTTTGTAATAATATCAGTAGTAACAAAAAACAACTAAAACTTATAGCAGTAAAACCATTTAATAATAAAAACAGTTTATTTAATTTTAAACGATTGTTTTGATTTTCAACAAATTAACATAAATAATTTAGTGATAGTCCTCTTCTTTTCATTTTTTAGACTACACCATATTTGTAAATAGACTGTTGTCTTCGATTGGTTTAGACTTATCGCAGTATAATTCAGTACTGCGAGGTATTACATCATTCAACAATTTCAAAAATTTGCTGAAGGGACAGAGAACGTCGCATCCAGGAATTCGTTGTACTATTGTCGATGTTGGTATTCCTAGATAGTATAAAATCTAATCGAAAAAACAAAAAAGTTACTAGTTGTAACAGTCATAAAAAAGCTTATTAAAACGTTTTATCGTGAAAATAAAGTTTTAAATAAAATTATATACAAATTATTAATATTTATACATGGATAAAAATGAATGAACAACCTTAACGTAATGGTGCGAATTCATTTCATAAAATTCAGTTATAACGGCACTTGAGTATTCGGGTACGTGCGGCTTATAAAAACCGTACGCTTGTGAAAGGGCAACAACGTTTGTTTCGTGGCCGCTGTAAATAGATATTTTAGAGCTTTTCTCAGATCTACCATCCTTGATAGCTTTCATGTCTTTTACTATGCTGTGCAAGAGTTTACCTGAAAGAATGACAACATTAATTGCACGTAACGGATCACTTACCTAAAAAGTTATATACTTTGAGCAAAAAAAATAACTGTAACTAATAGTAAGAGCATTGCGCATTTTTAACAAAACATTGTATTATCGTGTATAAACTTAATTGCGCGATCGACTGAATGCTCAAGGTCAACTTGAATTAATTAATTCATATTACGATTCATGAACTTTTTATCATTTTGTATATAGTTTCTAATTTTTGGTTTGATTTGAATTCTTGAATTCGCAAAGCAACACACTAAGATAACATTTTTAATTTGATTTAGATTTATCTTTCTTTATATTCAGTTCTTTTAAAAATCTTATCTTATATGTACTTTTTTCAATAAAATATATAAATAAGAGAAAATTTACCTCCATTGAGTCTCCGCAAAACAGTATTGTAACTAAAGGTTTCATACCATAAATTGGTACCGTCTAATAGCAACCCGTAAGGAAAAACTTCATTCGTCCACTCTGGAAGGGTAAGATTCATAGCAGACTCAGCAGTCAGTGCGTGATACAGATTAAACATATCCAAGGATGTGGTGATATTCTTTCCAGTCCATTTGGTTAGATTACTCATCAGCTCTTTTAAGCTTTCAAGTTTCTTTACAATTTGAGGTGAGCGTTCTACTTTTTCACGCTCTCGCATATATCTATTCCATCAAACTCAATTACTTTATTTGATTATAGAGATTATTATTCCATAATTATAGCAATTCTTAGTACGCGGCAGATCTTGGATTTAACATATATTTTTATTTTCCTGTATAACTAATGTTTATTTGATTTGTTATTTTGATATATTTGTAATCAAAATGAAATAAAATCAGAAAGAAAAGAAAAAAATATTCTGATTGATCCTGATTAATAATATACCTATGTCATACATTAGCCTACTGATCTGATCCAAAAATCGCGAATAATTCTTTTCCTCTTTATACAGTGTTTAAAATCTTCGATATGCCGTTTAAAAATACATTACTTAAAAGTGTCTCGATCGAGTACGCTTTATTTTATTGAAAAAATTTTGATCGATATATATATATTCTTACTCAGGACATTCCTCAGGAATCATGAGCCAGTCGTTTTTGTCAGTCTCATACAAAGTCGGAATTGGCTGCCATTTAAGATCCTTGTTCCATATTTGATTCGCTTTGGGTGGATAGAGAGCGGCGAGGACAAGCTGAAGACACATCTTGGTCCGCTTGTAGTCAGTGCTGCGCGCATACACGTCGTGGGGTATGTAAGTGTCGCCGAGGAAGTCGTTGTACCGCTCGCGCAGCATCTTGCCCAAATTGAACTCGCGCATCTTTCCTTTCTACCAAGTATATTCAAATGAATAGCTGCATTCGCCGTTTCGCGCCAGGAACTTACATTGGTCAGGCCGCCTATGCCCACGGGGTAGAAAATGCTGTCGTGGTACGGATCGTTGGGGTACAGCTCGACGGCATCGGGAGCTCGGTCGCCATGCCGGAAGACCTTGAGTGGCAATCGAATGATCAGCAGAGGAAGCGATAAATCGGATGGAGTAGATCGAGCCATGGGATTATACTCACTACGCTGACGTGTTTTAGCTGCGGTTGGTGGGCAAGACTCGGTGCAACCACCAGAATAGCGAATGCCAGGAAGCTCGCTGTCGTCATCGTTGGATGCACTTGGGGCGGACAGACGTTCTTTCGGCTTTCGTTCGCAGCAGGATGACAGTGTAGAGCGGAAGCGTGCAGGACTTTGATAAGAAATTACTATAAGTGTGTAACTTTTCCGCGAAATTGCATTGGTCTATCCCTGGTAGAAATTCAAGCCACTTTTGGTTGTATACGTATATTCGTTAGCTTATGTTTTGATGCATTGTCGCGATCGTGGATAATTTGTATAGCACTTACTGCTTAATTTCATAGATTTAAGACATTTGATTAATACCTTGGACATAAAAACTGACCAATTTCCGACCAGGGTCGTGAAGCATGTATTAGTCGTGATTTTTCCAGGAAACTGCATAACGACATGCCCGATAATTGTAAACAATACTTTTATTAATAACTCCCGCCCGATTGTCATTTTACATTATAACGTTCTGGGTATATATAGTCTAAATACTTATCACGTGCTGAGTAACTTTTATTCGAATGCATATATATACTTGTGTTCGTTTATTGACTTTCTTAATCACGATCATATCTTTCTCAATGTATTTCACTAACGCCGGGTATACTACATTTTGATACGAGTATATGTCAAAATGGCCAAAAAAAACAATGGGACCTACCTGAACGATGGGATCGAACTAAATTGTGTTCAATGCAGCAGTCACGCGCACATTTTGATGATTCGGCGGAAAAAGTGCATGCAATGTTTGAGAAGAAAAGTGTTTAGCGAAGTCGTATAATTTTACTTGTTTACCACAAGACTGTGGAGACACGAGTATTTAACTTGGCCCGCATGCAAATAATTATACAAATCACGTACTTCTGATAAGTTGTTCTAATTTGCAATCAATATGAAGTGCAAAGCGTCTAACGAGTCATTTGCAAAAACTTCCTATTTGAGGCTCTACTGTGCAGATGTTACATGACAGGTGTATGAAATATTCGGTGTCAAAAAATATAATTAGTTTGTATGCGTATATATTACTCTATCCATAGCATGATTAATATTAGCTCTCCTTTGAATTTATAAAATTTGGAATCAGAGCGTAAAGGCAGACACTTGTATTATAATAATGTTATCTAAAGAGAGATTCAATTTACATTAGGGTTAGTTAACACACGCCTTATAGTATCTCTCTGTTGACTGTTTAGCCAGCTTTACAAAAAGTAATTTAAGTGGCATTCCAAAAAGTCATATCGCCTAAGCGTCAAACAAAGGTGTGCTTTTAAGCTAAAGTAATCTGTGGAGCGTTGCACGTGCACTTTGCAATTAGTTAACTAGTCATTATCGATATCTTTTACTATTACTGTATATAATAAAATGCAAGTACTATTTCCAAGGAAGAACGTAGGCTCATCAAGCTACACGAGGCTGTAATAGTCTTCGCTTGTCATCCTCGCAGCAGTATATATACAGTAAAAACTGAGTAGCGCGATTTGCGTTGTTAAGAATGTCCCGCGAAGAGAATCGCCAGCCAAGTTTATTTGCTTATAAGGCGGTTACACGTGCGCGGCGGTCATAAAGTTGACGATAGACGACTAATTGTCATCTCGGGTATATAACAAAATCAGCCAAGGTGATTCCCGCCGATCGGCGATAACCGCGATCGGAAAAAACGAGAGGTGATCGGACTCACTATCACTGCACGGCCCGAGTTGTTGCGGAAGGCGGGCGCGTGCCTGCCTCCAGCGCGGCTCGAGGGCGACTCCGCCGAGTTTGGTCTGGCTCCCCTATATCGCGGCCGATAATAGGCCCCAGGCCCACGCCTGCCGCACAGATAAGCCGCCGCGGATCAGGTGCGGCGCCTCTCCCGCGGTCGCACTGCCCGAACGACTCCGCTACATCGATGTTATACAGATGCAGATTACGCGCGAGATGGTCTAGCCCACGAGGAAGCTGTCTGTTATCTCGGCGGCCGGACCGCGACGCGCGCGACTCGTGGGAAGTTGGCCACTTAACTCGCGCCGATGCTGCACAAATATTGAACTGCTGTTGAGTAGCAAGCGCAATTTTGTTGTCTGCCTCGCGGAGGCGCGCGAGTTCGGCCACGACGGAGCGAGCGTATCTTTCTTCCCGTCACCGTGCTACAACCCACCTTGACGCTCGGACTTACAATTATTGTACTTTATGTAATATATGTTACGAGGAGCAGCCTTTGGTAAAGCAAGTCTTAAACGCCAGTGACAGTGTTTGCATGCGTGAGATTGAACAACGACTGTGTTGCGCAAGATATCCAGTGCCGATCGCGATTCCGCAGCCAGGTGAACAATGTACCTCAAACTAAGGCGTTGACCGCGTACTCTTTGACTCAGTCCGGCAGTCTGCCCCGAGCACATGTGCACGCGCGATGCACGCGTCACCGCGACATGTATCTCCGCGATAAGAGCGGCGTACGTCGCTGCCGTCGGGCCTTGAGCGACGGGCGAACCCGGGCTTATTACCGGGATTACGACGGCGGCGGCGGCGCGCGCAGGTGACTTAAGCCGTCGTAAACTCCGCAGGTGCGATAAAGGGGCACGCGGAATAAGGCATTCCTCGAAGCCGCCGCAGACAAGCGACAGCGCCGCGCGGCTCCTCGGTGCACCGGCTGGCCACGTGACCATGGCTCCGATGCTGCGCGCGGTCTGCCTCCTCCTCGTCCTCCTCGGCGTCCGTCCCGCCAGGGCGGAGCTCAAGCTTCTGCACGTGGTGAGTAGAAGAAGGGCGCGGACGCGAGGGCCGAGCCCTGCTTATCGCTCGCCCTTTTCCAGATATCGGCCAACCGGTTCTACGTACCCGACTACAACTACTCGTCGGCGGTCTTCCAGGCCCCGAGGAACTTCACCTACGAGTACTTCGTGCGCCAGGCTGACGACGTGCCCAATGTGAGCGAGTTCATCGATGCTCTTAAAATGAAGACAGTCTAAAACGATATGCTACTGATCTGAATAAGCTAGAAAGAAACTACCATTTTAATTAAAAGATTATAGATTATAAATGAAAACTCAGTATAATTTAAAATCAATCGAATCAGTGGTATTACTTATCGCTGTTTAACTTAATAGATTATATGTCGTTATAAAGTGTCGCGATTACACTATTTGCAGAGTGTCAAGATGCACCTATACAATCTTGGAGTCTTCCTGAAAAAGACTTATGGATACTTTCTCGGTGACCTCTACCACGACCAAATAATAAGGATGCAGACTACTGAGATGTACGTTTCGATTATTGCGGGAGAACTGATTAACGCGGGACTTTGGCCACCCACAAAAACTCAAATTTGGAACAATGACCTTCTATGGCAGCCTATCCCCTTTGGTATTTTTCAAGCTTTTCTATAGGAAAAAGAGTTCAACTATTTTTGTTTGAATTTATTGTCCATTTCGAATATTCAGATAATTTTATATTCGTGATAATCATTTTAATATCACGCACATTATAAATGAGAAATAAAGCTTTAGATGCATTTAGAGCTTTTGATGAAACGTATACCTTAAGCTCACAATGCAAATCTCGAGTGTCCCCCCAAAAAATTTCTAAAAATATTTAAACTACTGATAATTCGTCTTATGATTCAAATATATCTGAAGAATTATTGTTTAAATTAGATCTGAATTTTTGAAAGCATCAAGTGCGAGTTAAAGTTTTATCTAAAACCATAATTCAAACAAGTGAGATTCTATTTTTTAACTGATTTTTTGAAAAGATCAAGTTAAGTGTTATTTGTTTTCTCAATAAACACGAAATTGTTAAAAATTGCAAATACCTTCTTAATCAAGCACTTGTTAGATGATAGAAAATTACACAACTATTCAAATATGTGATTATAATTTCAACTGATAAGTTTAAATTATCATATGTGCAATTTTCCATAATACACATTTTTATTGATACTTATTTGGCAAAAACTTTGAGAAAACATCTTAGCTCAAATCTTTATTTACACATCAAACATCAAGAACTAA
Organism: Sycophaga agraensis; assembly: GCA_018906755.1. Classification (NCBI taxonomy): domain Eukaryota; kingdom Metazoa; phylum Arthropoda; class Insecta; order Hymenoptera; family Pteromalidae; genus Sycophaga; species Sycophaga agraensis. Next base: position 4,301,853 of record JACCIE010000003.1, read on the forward strand.
ATTATCTTGTTAAACCTACACTTTATTTAAAAAGAAGTGTGTTGTTTTAACATTATAGCCATCCCGTTTGATAAAAATGAAAGATTACTCTTCATTCCCTCTGCTTGCGAAAATTACACAGTATAATATATTGAATCAAATTTTGATGTATATCTGAAAATTTTTAGATACAATTCTCGATACAATCATGCACAATATTAAACGTCATTTACAAAACAGAAACATGATTTCAGAAGTCATTCAATTGTAATATGTTTTAATTATCAGTTAAAAATATTAATACAGTCGTAGGGTTTTTTAACTGTAAATTTTATTTAATTATAATATTATGCTTAATGATTTCGAATTAATTATAGAAAACAACAAAAAACTTTTAATTAATAAATTTATTAATTATTTGTAATATTAAATTTTTCAGTGTACTTGCCACCAGGAGACAGATACTGTACTGTTAGGATCATTATGCCCTAATTTTGAGTACGATATTTTACATGAATTGGAACATCATCAAAATCTAAGTACAGAAGAAAGTAATCTCTTGAATTTCATTCAAAAAGAGGGTCACATCCATGTAGAAAATCCAATCGAAGCATCATTTCTATATCATGCAATTCAAAATAGTGTAAGCAAATACTATTATTAAAAATATACCTTACATTAACTTTATTACGCGGCCTTGGTACATTTGATTTATTTTCTTAAGTTTAATGAATCGCAAACAAGACAAGGTTAAATTTTAAAGAATGCGGTGCTCGTATTCTATTTAATGTTAAATGTGCTAATCGTTAAATTTTTGTTTTTAATTGCTTATATTATAATTACTTAACACCATAATGTTTCTAAATAGTACTTAAATATTTTAATACTTAAGATATAGATTCAACGATAATAATAGAATAAAACAAAAGCAAATTATTTAAAATTCTAAATTACTGGAGAAAGATGAATTAACAAAATACATAACAGACTGAGGATCACCTTGAAATATACAATTCTTGATTTATAAAACTACTATTTCACGATTTCAACTTATTATGCGTATAAAAATTTATCACCTACTATACAGTTTTCATTTAAGAGCTCCTTTTTAGAATAAACAATTCCATAAGACCAATGTTAAAAATAACACTTTATACAATTTTTTTATTGATAATTTTATCGGATACTATATTTTTTTGTTTCATAGAATTAGTAGTATATTTCATGAATACGGTACAAGAAATTTTTTCATCAATTTTTCGCAAGTCGCTGGAGTCTTTGTTATTTACTTCTTTAATGTTTTTTGACCTATTTCCTAATATAATTTTACGGTACTATTTGATGTACAAATTCGTGCTATCTAATTGCTACTGTACTTGCAACCTTCTGATTGCATGATTGCTATATTTACTGCACTGGACATCCTTCTATGAGCTCCTATCTTCTTGTGCGAACGTTCTAAAATGCAGCTAGTCACCAGCTTGGAAAGATATTGACAGGTTGCCATTCTTCGACATGTAACAACTTTGATAATTAATTAGGGATTAAGGCAGATTGCTCTTTCAATTTTCTGATGGATTTATTAGTTTCCCTAGTTGTTATCTGAAGATCCTTATCGAAAAGAAAGCATTGCGTTTACAAATGTAGAGTTTCGTAGAATGCTTGAGACTACTTCACCCTAACAAGAGTGAACGCAATTGGGAGCTCCTAATTTTCAGAAGAATGCTCCACGTTAAATCAGTACACCGACTTATCGCGAGGTACACTCGCATTGTTTAAACTATTTAATAATCCTGTGACCTCCGTCCCTTGTGAGGATGGGAGTCACACTTTCGGCAAGTTAAGTTTGACTTAACCCGTCGATTGCCTCGTTTTTAGCCTGTGCCTGAGCACACGTGCTAGAGAAGAGGCAGAAAAATTTATTTTTACAAATCCTTGAATAATGTGGAACATATAAAATAAGGAATGAATGATTTGGTCGTGTTAAATACTTACTTTTTTTTAATCTGGTATAGTAGTTCTTGTTGATTATAAAAATTACAGTAGATAATAATAATAAAGTATAATGAACGGAGAGTACTGAACTGAGTTCTCAAATCGCGGATCCTTCTCGACACGAAGTTGATTTATGGAGTGAATTCAATTTGAAGATACAGTGGAAACAGTGAGACTAACTTTTGTATGGCCCGGGCTTTTCTTTTATAGTGTAAGCGCTCCGCGAAAACTGTAAGTGTGAGTCAGATGCTCTCTGTCATCCTCACGCGTCTTAATATGCGCTCGCATTTATTTATTTAGATAAAATAACTTTTAAAGCGTTTATTCTATTTATTTAAACAATTAAAATTAATTATATATTTCATTGTCAATTTAATTATTTTAACGTTTTCTATATTTTTATAAAAAGAGATTATCTTACTTTGGTTCAAACAGTTTGTATACGCCTTGGTTATTTTATCTTTATAGGTTTATATAAAATTTAATTATTAGTTTTGTATAAATATTAATATTTACTTTAAAATAACATTAGTTGTATATATTTTACATTGTACAAATTTGTTTAGTTCCGTTTTTTAATTATCCAATACATTTATTTTGGAGGTTTTTCTGTTGGTTGAGTGGATAGGGTATTGTTTTTTGGATTTATTATTTAAATAATAATTTGGGATTTGGCTTTGGCTGGGACGGCACGGTTCCCAGAAGAGCTTCCATCTGTGTTGTCTTTTTCCGGCTGCCGGTGTGCCGGTGCAACGTCAGGTTAGCTGTGGGGTCATCGTCATCGTCAACGCCTGCTTGGGGTGCAGTTTTCGGTTGTAGATGCAGGGAAAAGGGGGAAGGAATGCGGTTTGTCACACCTATGGATTCGTTAGGTGGTAAAGAAAGTAGCGAGAGTGCTACCGATTCGTTTCTTACAGATACACGTTTTATTGGCTACTGACTGATAGTAGGATGTAGCATCCCCTTCGTATGCAATACGAAGAATCGGTCGCTGAGTCTTAATTTACTTATTTCTAGGCGACTGATGGTGGGATGTAACAATCCATATCATTCGGCTTGGGCACGGTCATGTATCTGATCATCTGCAGCCGGACTGCATTTGGGGATTCAAGAAGGTTCTAGGATGGTTCTATCTTATTTGAAGTAGTTTTTTATTTACTTAACTATAGATAAAAAATAAAATATTACCGCTATATAAGGATTACTCCTATACTTCCTTTTAATTTTTAGTATTTTATCAATATCTACCGCTCAATGTATATTTAGAATAAATTTATATTTCGTAAACTTATGTATTAGCTTCATAATACAAATATATTTTCTATCTAACAATGCAGATGGAGCTAAACCAGACACAACCAGAATGGGTGCAACAGGTTATTAAAGAGAAAGGTCTTTTGAACATGACTCTCAAGGCTTACCAATACCTAGCAAAGACAACTCTTCAGAGGCGCCTCAATGGTGGCTCCCTTCTTAAGGATATCGTTGAAAATTCAAGAAACTATATTGATGGAACTTTATCCAATTTGCGTAAAATAAATATTTATAGTGGGGATGATCGTTTGTTCGCTGGACTTTTCAATAATCTCAAAATCCCTTTTTTCGATCTTCCTCAACCGGGAGCAGCTTTAATTTTTGAACTGATAGAAAACAATAACAGTTACTTCATCAAGGTACAGTACTATAGCGGAGATGCAAAGATCAAATAATTATATCGGATTCATTTTCAGATCATATATTACATGGGGTCAAGTAGCAAGGATCCATTACCGCTGAAACTGGAAGGTTGCAATCTTCTTTGTCCTATCGACGAGTTTGTGAATTTAGTAGCCGATACTTTGCCTATCAATGAGTTATCTCTTTGCGGTTCATTGGTGGAGGACGAATCTAGCGCTGCTGTAATGAATGTCATGACCGCATCGAGTGCACTTCTCTTCTACGTCCTCTTAGCGGTCACCCTCGCCCAGTTCAATAGCCTGTAGACATTTTCACTATCACTGCGCAAATACACATGATATAATATTTAAAAAAATATATTTTTGAAACTTAGATAATAATTGTATTACTATATAGTTTTTAAGTATAGTTGTTAAGTAATGCGCTAGTTGCTTATCTAAACTACTAACGCGGGTTGCGTTGATAATGCCATTAGCCGATATCGCTCAATTTTTGTAAACTGCTCGGCTTTCCGCAAAGTCATTAAATTCTTTTTCTATACCTAGCCTACTGTAGTTGTGAATTTATTTCAAGACCATATCACCCTCGCGAACATGTGGGCCGCGTTTAATATTTTGATGATGAATGCGATCGCCCACTTAGTCGGTCTGTTTTACTCGGGAGATTACAACTCTGACATAGTGCTAAATCGAAAAATCAACGTCATCGAGCGCAAAGTAAGTGCCCAGAACTTTGAGTTCTCCACCGAAGACATGCTCGGGGCAAACGCTCTGGCGCACAACCGTTTCCCCGACAACTTCCTCTTCGGGGTTGGCTCCTCGGCCTATCAAGTCGAAGGAGCATATAATAATTCCGGTAAAGTAGTACCGAGTCTTATAGCATCCTAGGGATATCCAAGACTCTGCATTATTTTCAGGATAATAATTAGCAATGAGATGATCAATTATATGCATAGATAGAAGCGATTCAGTGTGGGACTACTGGACGCACAGAGACAGCAAACTCGTCGTCGATAACAGAAACGGTGACGTGGCATGCGATTCTTTTCATAAATACAAAGAAGACGTTCGCCTCGTCAAAGAGTTGGGAGTACGAAATATTACATTATATAATTTGCATTTGTAAATAGAGAGATACTTAAGCCACTTGCGACACTTTTATTTGCACTAAAGAAAACAACTAAATTATTTTATTATAATAATTAATAATAATATAACGTTTTATATAAATATTTACAAAATTTTACACAACAAAATACTAAAATAAGTAATAATTATAAAAATTGGATTAATTTATATATTTTATAAAGAATAACAATACAAAGAAGTATTTTTATGTAGCTTTAATTCAAGTAGATTGTGCACATATACACAGTTAAACACCAAGCTCTCCGTTAAAATAATCAGATTAAATCGATTGCTTTAGTTCGTTGTAACTTCTAGGCTAATTCGTATCGGATCTCATTGTCCTGGTCCCGAATTCTGCCTGAAGGATTCTCGAATTCCGTTAGTCTCGAAGGAATCCAATATTACAACAATCTTATAAACGCTATGGTCATGGAAAATATCACGCCGCTCGTAACAATTCATCATTTCGACATCCCCCATAAATTGCAAATGATGGGCGGTTGGACGAGCCCAAAAATGGTCGAATACTTTGAAAATTACGCGCGGACCGTTTTCAGCTATTTCGGAGACAGGGTAAAAGCCATCTGATTTCCCATGTGAAAACTCCGCGGAAACTTAATTAACATGTGTATGAAACGCAAGGTGAGGTACTGGATTACGATCAACGACCCCTGGGAAATGTGCAACACGCAGTTCGGCGACGCCATCAGGCCCCTCTACAACGACAGCGGCCTCGGCAACTACTTGTGCGGCCACTACGTTCTTCTTGCGCACGCGAGGGCCTACAAGCTGTATCGCAAGCAGTTCCAGAAAAGCCAGAAAGGTGCGTCCACCCCAGGGTCCAGCCTGCATCCATTGCGAACCTCACACGAAACTCTGCTTCAGGCAAAGTTGGCATAAGCCTGAGCACGCGGTGGTTCGAGCCGGAGGACTACACGTCGCCGGAGGACGCGGACGCCACGGAGGTGAGCTTCCAGTTCGCCAATTACTGGTTCGTCAACCCACTGCTGGGCGAGTGGGGCGACTACCCCGACATCATGCAGGCCCAGATAGGCATCAAGAGCGCGCTCCAGGCCTACAAGACCTCGCGGCTGCCGACCTTCACTCGGGAGGAGGTCGCGCTCGTCAAGGGCAGCCTCGACTTTCTCGGTCTCGCTTTCTTTACGACTCACACCGTGCGCGCACTCAGCGGTGATAACGGGATGCGCGTCGTCGACACGACCTTGTCCCGACAATCCCTTGAGAGCGACATGTCCGCATTGTGGCTGCCCTACGACGAGGCCTACGGCGCTCACGACATCAAAGTATGTATTTTCGGTAATAACTTAAAATTGAAAATATTCCAAATTCGAGATTTAATATCGATAAAAACTTGGTTATAAAAATTAGCTATAAAGGAGTTTATTTTCAAATTAAAAATAGATTGATTTTTAACTAGATACATCGTACAGATGTTATCATAAATTGTTTTACTTTTATGTAAGAAAAATACAATTGAAATTCAGTTGAAGTTAGATTGATTTATATAAACATCTTTGACGGGATTATACATTTTGATAGGGATAATTTGCATATTTACTAAAGTATATTTTCAACTCGTTGGAAGTCGTCCGATTTTCTCAATAATGGTATTTAATTATTTTAGCGAAAAATTTAACCAACTGAATACTAATAATACAAATTAATTCTGTTTCATAATATCTTGCATTGTCTTTTTTGTGCCGTCAAATTTTACGGAAAATTCTTTCTCTATTGGATGTAAGCTTTTATCCGATATATAATTATATATGTATAGTCAAAAACTTGATCAACTGTTAAACTATATAATTAACAGAATACAGCAAATAATTTTGGCAAACTATTGAAAAGGATAGATGATGATTACATTTTGCCGGAAGTTTACATAACGGCTAACGGCTACGCTGACTATGGAGAGACTTACGATTCGGATAGAGCAATCTATCATTATGACCATCTTAAACAATTGTTCGAGGTGATGAAATTGGGAGTGAACGTAAAAGGTTACACAGTTTGGTCATTAATGGATAGTTTTGAATGGAAAGACGGTTACAGGTACGTTTCATTGTTCTTGAAGAAGATATAGTTTGTATACAACTTATATAATATTCTTTATAAATAAAAAAATGTTAATTCTGCTTAATTTATTTCTTTTTTTAAGCAAACCTTTTGGATTGTATGCAGTAGACTTTAATCATAAAAATCGTACAAGAAAAGCAAAATTATCAACAAAAATCATTAAGGATATTTATGAATCAAAAAGCATACCAGCAGTTGTGCCTTTATAAGAACATAAGAATAAAATAAATTCACATATTTCTTATCAGTATTTTCAGTTTATTATAATTTATTCAATAAGGTAATGGTTTTGTTCACCTACAGAGGAAGAAATTTATTAGTGATTATTTTCACCCTTTTTTAATCATATAAACTTTGGGTAAGTACATGTTTAGACTTTAAAAAGTATTAGTTTCATATCCTCGATTCCTTGGAAATAGTAGGCATTAAACGAACCATAAGCATTATCGTTTTCCATTATAAAAATGTTAATAAATTATCGTCAGGGAAATTTTCATCAGTTTAACCCTCAGTTTTCAAAATGTTTTAATACTTCTATTTTAATTAATTTTGTTTGAATGTAAAGTTGAACCTTTGTTACCTACCCACAGAAGAATAGTTTATTATTTCTAATCTATTTTAATAATTAATTGCATATTTTTCAATTAAAAGTTGTCTAAGCCTAAAAGTAATATTTAATAAAAAATTAATGTTTTTTACTTTCGTTTTAATAGTAAATTTCATTAATTCAAAAATTCACAATTCGACTTCAGGAATGTATAATTGTAACATTGAATTTGTAAATTCAATGTAACTTAGTATTGCTGAAAAATAAAACGTATAATAATCATATTAACCTTAAATAAATGAGTTACAATGATTACTTTATTTTCTCTATATTTTATAGTTAAGTAAATAGCTTTTTGCTTTCTACATTTTGTTAAACAAAATTTCCAAAGATAATATCTTCTTAATGCATAACGATAGATTTTACAATATTAATAATAATTTAATTAACAAGAATTATGTAATTATTGATAGATATAAAATAATTCATTAAGAAATAGAATACATTAAGTAATAATTTTACAAATACTGACATTAATATTCGCTGTAATAGTAAAAAAGCTCGAAAGACATTTTTTATTAAAATGTACATTACACATAAAATCTTCAACATGATTCATAATATATTTTCATTCTTTTTTCTTTTTATATCAAAACAAACTTTCAATTCAATAACAAATTTTAATTAATAATGTAATAAAGATTACCTACTCTCTTAAATAGACCCCTATTGCAAAAAAACAGCTAGAAAAGTAAAAGAGATCTGTTTTTTATGTTTTATAATATTTATACTTCTATCTTTTTTCTTATTATAATGATTTTATGTATGACGATAATAAGTTATCTTTAACTTCTTTTCCAGCTGTATTTTTACAGGGAACGCAATTTCATTATAAGAAAATTTGTAATTTTTTTCCATACTACGAAGGCTTTGTCTATATTCTTTTAATTATGGTTTGTCTAGGTATGTCATCGCATTTCATAAACAGCTTTATATAGAAAGAAATCACCCAACTTTTCGCTAATAGAAGAAATAGCATGTAATACCTAGACAATATTATAATGTTTTAATCGTTATACAATTTAGTCTAAAACGTTTTGTCTTCAAGAGATAGAGAAAATTGTTATAGACCACTTAGAAAATAAACTAATTGTTTGTCTGTGCGCAATACGTATTTTTCGTAAACAAAAGTATTAAATTAGTAACCAACAAAAGCACAAATGATAACGATCATACTCCAAAAAATCTTAAAATTTAAAACAATAATACTGGTATAGTATTATATACGAAATTTATCGCAGAAGCAATGATTTAGAACATCATTATTCTAAACATAATAAACTAAATTTTATATTTAAAATATATTTATAAATAAACAAGGTATGTGCATTATTATTGAATCGATTTACGATATTTTGTTCTTCCCTTCGTTTTCCTATTCATTGTTTTGTTTGAAACTTTTTATTTTTACAACTTTATTTATTTTATAATTATAAAATACGTTTCTTAATTATCTACACCTATTTCCATTTATATTCGACCTTATTTGTATTTTGTGTTTAAGTTTTATTTCGCAATTCTTATTTAATCAATATAACTTTGATAACATTTAATTAAAATTTAGAAAAAGGATTGAAAATAGCAGATAATTAATTACTGTACTTTGAAATAAATAACATTATACTGATTAAAAAAAACTTTACCTTTTAAAAGCAAAGTTAAAAATCTAAATGAAAATATTGCTGTAATTTTTTAATTCAATTTTTAATGTTAACATTATTAAACTTGAGTGTAGAAGATTCAAGTATATATTTTCTACATCTAAAAATGAAATATTTAAGTCTTCATCATGTATTAAGCCACATTTATTCATTTTTTGTAAAAAAAGTAACTTAAATTCGTTTGAATGTATTGATATAAAAAAGGTGATTGTTGACAATTTAATTAAAATTATACAATTGTGCAAAAATATTCCAAAAAATTATCTATATGATTAATTACAAAGAATGATTAGATGAACTATCCTGTTTTAGAATTTTGATGGAAGAAGTACAATATTTATATATCAAAATCAATGTTCTAAAATAGTTAGATCAGTTAGATCAATTCAGCACCAAGTGATAATCACGAATAAACTAGCAGGTCATGATAGTTATAAATGTGGTCTGAACTCTTTTTAAAAGAGTTAATCTAATCTCTTAATTTTTTAAAACTATCCTTTATTTATCTTTTTTTAAAAGTAAACAAAGGATAAATTTCCATAATCACAATGTTTTCATATAATATAAGAAGATATTTTGCTTTACCAGAGTTATTTATGTAGGAAATAAAGTCTAATACTGATATTTCTGTGTCAATGGTAACTTGTAGCAGAATTATTTTAATCCTTTTGTATTGATTTGTCAGTCTGACTTGTGAAAAAAAATTGGAAAAATATGCATAGTTTATGCATATATAATATGTAACTAGAAAATAGGTACATTTTTAGCATTCTTTTAAAAGTTTAGAAGAATCACAGTTTTAGTGAGAAAGAGAGACAACAAGTGCAATAAACTGGTTTAATAGAGCTTTTTGTAAAATTGGATTGATAAACAAGAACTTCACTTGCAAATTCTTGTATGGCTTATTTGTTCAGGAATGTTTGATTAAAGTTAATTTAAAACTAAAAGATTTAAAAGGTTTGATAATTGACAATTATAAATCAGGTATAGAAATTTCCTATTATTTTATAAATACAGACAATTGAAAATTTAATATTCAATTTTGCAATCTTAAATTGCTTTTGTAGCATATCGATTATGCTTAAGAATTAATAAATACAAGTTATAGTATTACTTATATAAACAATCGTTCAACAATTGTAGATATTTGTTACAATAACTATTAGGGAATTATTTGGTAGATAAATGTACACATAAAGATACGTTCATGTAAGTTTAAGAGTTACATTCATACAATATCAATCATTCATAGCTGCTTACGTTCTTTCATTCATCGAAAATGTCCAATTGGCACAGGAATAAGTTGTTTTTTCTTATTTGTTCTGATGATTTCTCACTATTGAGAAATATTCACCATCTGAAGAGTCTGTAGAACTTTCTGGCATTGAACTGAACCAATTACCACGTGAACTAGTACTTCTGTAAAATACATGTTTTAAAAAATTTTGAAACTTCAATTTAATAAAAATAACTTACCTTGTTCGCTGTCGAGTATTTGTTGGTAGGGTTAAAGAAGTTCTATAATATTGAGGAGTTGTGCTAGAAGGAGCATCTTCTGGTCTTCTTTGAAGTGTCATAGTTTCATGAGGCAATGCACCTAGTTCATCTTCATTATCTAAATAATATCCGGAGCTTGTAGCAGTTTTACAATTTTCACATTCACTGCGATAATCATCTGTATCATCATGTAAAGGTGGTAGAGCTTGTGCACTGCATGTACAAGTTACTGAGTCAAAGCTACCATCTTCATTTACTTCATTTGCTGCAGCTAATGGGGGCTAAAAAAAAACAATGATTTATGTATTATAAAAATGTCACATTCATAATATTAAAGTGAAAGAATTTATTTAAAAAATGCATATAATTTAATTTAAGCACCCAAAACTCAATTATTACCTTGTAATTGCATAGTGTTGAAGATTTATCAACTGATTTTACATCGATGGCTTTTGTTGATGGAGATGGATCGCGAGAGCATGAGACATCATAGAAAGCATTTGTTCTTACAGCAGCATCACCACTTAATGAAGTAGATGGAACACTTGAAGGAATAACTGCTGGTGGTACTGTAGATTTAGGCGATGGATTCCCACCTTCAATTGAATTTTGAGGAAAAACCAATTGTGTATCAAATAATGGAGCAACTGGTTGATGTCCCTGATATTCTCTTCGTAAACGTAAACTACCACTAGTTGCTGGTGTTCGTGGTATGGTTCGATGAGCTCCTGTTGAAGAATTAGGAAGCGTTGATGATATTGTAAAAGCTCCACCTTGTCGAGGAAGTGTAGTATGTTGTTGATAATTTGGTACATTTTGACTATTTGGCAATAAGAGTTGGTTACTTGAAGACACTGTATGTTGAGGAGCAATATTGGAAGCACTACTAGATAAACCTGAAAAGTTAAAATTTAAATTAAATTGTATTCTTAATAATATTTAATTAACAGAAATACATTACCTGCCCTATTTACAGGAGTTGATAGATTTTCATAAGTATTAGAACCAGCAGAAAAGCTTGTTGTGCAAGTTCCTGCACAAAAGCCTGAAGCTGTTGATTCCGTTGGATTTAATTGATAACAATTATGTGCTGCAGGACTACTTAATGGTCTATTATTAGAAGATATTAATGGAGAAGTACTTGATGTATTATTTTGTGACAAAGTAGGAGAACTTGCTGGTAAACCACTTTGACTGTTAGTGACAATGGAAACATTGGTGTGAGTATTATGTGCTGTTAAATAAGCACCAGGAAAGTTTATTGAAGTAAGAGAATGTGGAGTAGTAGACTGAGATAATAATGCTTGTTCTGCTCTAGCAGCAGCTACAGCTTCTTCATAGGGTGGTGGAGCTTCTCCATGAGGAAAGTAGTTTCCATGAGGTTTCCATAATGGATAACTTCCATTGCAAGGTAAATCATCCATTGGCACACCATGTTGTGCATTAATCCTATCTAAATATCCTACACTGCCTAAAGATCTACGATCATCAGGTATCCGATGCCCAGCTAAATACAAAAAATATATTTTTTAAATGTATTACATTTGTATAAACTTTAATGTAATCAACTATTAAATTATTATATAAGTGATTCTATTACTTTGTAGTTTATTAAAATATTTAACTGTAAATTTTTAATAATTTAAAATTATTTTTAACTAGTTTTTACTCTTGTGTATTATTTCAATCTTGTATAAGGATAAATATTACTCTAATTTTGTAATTAGTATACTAATAAAATCAAATATTTAAAACAAATTTATTATTATATGAGTTGTAAGGTAAAGGAGTAAACTTTAGGTTTTGAAAACAATCGACATTACAAGTCAGAAACAGTAATCCAGAGTGTTGTTTCGTGGTGTCTTGTAGTAGCTTATCTAAGATATTCATATATCAATTCAATAAATCAATATATCATTATTAAACAGCTTATGTTTTTAATTTAATAAAAATTTAGTGAGAGTGGCATAAGTATTAAAACCAGTAGTTACAACAATCAAATATTTGGATCTTTAGTATTACTTATTAGTTAATTAAATTGTATACTTAAAAATTTTATTTTTATATAATACCTCTGATTTTTCTTTGTCTCAAACGGTGTATTAGAAATATTAAAAGCCCAATTGTTAAAAGAGCAGTTATGCAACTAGCTACTAGCCGCAATCCCAAATCATAATTTGTGTTACCATCCACAACGCTGGTGCCATTTGGATCTACTATATCTTTTGTTGTAGAGGGTATAATGTCATCCAAACAAAAATTCTCACAGCAGGGATCGCCATGATGATATACTGTCTTACAATCTTTGTTAGGTAAAACGTACTGGAAAAATAATAAAAATTTTAATAATTAATGATCATTAATTAAAGGTTATGATTTAATATCTGATATTCTAAATGTTAAATAGCACAATAATTAAATTTAACTTATACCTTGCAATAGACACCCTTACAGTCCTTAGGGTTGCCATTATCACATATACAAATTGTACAATGATTTGGTCCAGGAATATAGTGATTACCTGACTCATGAGTTACACCCTTTATATCTCTACACGTAGCACCACCTGCAGAGACTTTGCCTGGTTGACATAAAAATATTGTAATTATAAAACTGAGTTAATTAATTTAATCCAAAGAAATATTATTAAGAATATCAGAAAGCTGTTACGCATTGAACAGGTCTATAGGAACTATGTCAAAGTGAAGTTTGTCCTACTTTTTGACGTATGCAATGCTTCATATTTGATGTATTCTGAATAAGGCACTTAACAATTTGTAAGCATAAAAAATCAATAAAAGATAAGTACTCTAAAAATCTATTAAAATTTAAATTTAAAATAGTACAAAAAACTCCTTATTGGCTACGTAAGAATATGTGCATTCATGAGTCTGTTAATTTGCTCATAAAAACATAAACAGATAATCACCGTTGAATTGGAGAGTAAGTGTGAGGACCGCACAGCCAAGAAGGTCAGCGCTGCGTCTCATTCTGTAATTGTTATCTCATCGTTATGAGAAAGCGCCCCTCAATAACACTGTGCACCAAACAACAACAATCACGACTTTTTCGACAGTCGAAAAGCAGTTCCACGACAGGTGCGAAGCAAAGTGTGTGCGATGTGTTACGCGTTATCACGTTGACGTCATCGGCGAGAGCATGATTCTTGTCCGCACCTCAGCCTCTATCTTTTCCTCCACTCCATTCACCTTCGCTTTTTTCGGCCTTGCCTCTCTTCCGTTTTGACACGGAAACTACGCACCGATCCTCATGGAGCGAGCGACAGCTCGCACCTCGCTCTATATATACACATTGAGTACAGCCCAATACAGTTCTTCATATTATAAAAAGTCTATGAACTTGCCTCATCTTTAGACTTCAGCTCGTTCTTTTTCGCATCACAACTCGGTATATTGATACGAGTATAAGCCGTCAACAAAAACTTGGCGCGCCAAAGCGAGATGTTATTGACTGTCTAGCACGATAAACAGGCTGCAGGCTACTGACGTTAGGTACAGGCTACAGCCCGGCTGCAGGATTGAAGCAAAAAGTTCTTGGACTCGTGGAGCAGAATGAAAGCAAGACAAAGATAGAGATGTCGGTGACAGCGGCAAGTGAGACAGGGCAGGAGAAAACCAATAAACCTCTCTCTCACTCTTACAGTCTCAATGTAAACCGACTCCTATGTAAAAGGCTCTCTATTACAGACGCAGCGGACCGCTTCGGCTGCTCCGAGTAAGTACTGAACCGTATACTGAACTGTGGAGCAGCAGAGCTGGTCGCGTCATGCGTGGTCGCCAATAAGTTCGGAGCTGTGTTTATACCTGTAGAATAAACCCATTGGCCTACATATTATTTACCCACACGAGTTTAACGTATAACAACTGAGATTATATAGGATTATTTCACGCGATGGCTGAACAATGACAATCGTGATGATTAATGATTAAACCTAACACCTTTGTGGCCAGTTTCGTCTCACAATCTTTTTCAAGAAATTAAAAAATGTCAACATTATTTTGATGAATCAGCTAGTGAATCATTTGATCAATGATAATTCGAAGTTTTTTAATAACTTATGCGACGATAAGTAATAATTTACTTACTTTTAACTAGTTGTATACGCACATCGGGTTCATTGATCACTGAAAAAATTTATCTACTAAAAAAATCTACTAAATTCTTTGAATACATAACTTAAAGCTAGTAAAAAGTGATTCATAAAGCAGAATAAAGAGTTTAATCTCTAAATTATTGTACCTTTTACTTATCTTGAATGTCTATCAATCGAATTTAATAAAAATACCAACACTGTTTTATCAAAATCAGTCATTACATTAATAGCGAGTTTTACCCAAACTTGCAGTAAGAAAATAGTTGAATGATAATTTAAGTGCGCTTCGATGTGCTTTTTACGATATTATGTGCAGAACCGAACAAATACTACGAAACGCATTAATAGATAAAGTCAATATTATATCTGTGATTAAAATTATCCTTGATCGAATATGCAGTTTTCTAGAGTTTTCAGAATTCATGATAGCAGTTCCAAACAATTTGTCACTACAAATAAGAGCTTCATTAAAAAGAAAGTGGACGATAAAGAATGTTATACATGTCAGCCTTTTTAAGGTAAAGATATCAGGTTGTCAAAACGTATACGTTAATTGTATTGAACAATAAATGGTAACAAATAGTTGTGATTTTAAATGATAATAACCCAAGAAGTAACCGTATGGCCTGGGACTGGAACTAATAATGCCTATTATTCTCACTGTTATACGTTATGAGACACCTGGAGGGTACATATGTTGCTGCAAATGTGCAACTGCACACGTTGTGCATCCGGGGGGGCTTGATCAATCAGCGAACGGAAAAGCCAGCCGAAAGCGATGAAAGCGACTCTCGAAGCGACTCGACTTTATGTAGGAACTAAACACGCATGTATTATAATATGCGCATCTCTCGTTACGGAGGTGCACTATACGCGCCTCCTCGAGTACAACATGGGTCACTTGTTTATTTTGCACTGGCACTTCAGTGAGGCATTATTCCTCTCATGGCTTTCATGGCCGTTAAGCGATGATACATGACCTTCGACAGCTTGCGCTCAGAACCGCCTACATAATATGCACCGCGTCAATATCTACATATGAAGAACGACTGTTTTTCCCCGATTTCTCAAAGCAGGAAAGTATGTATATTTGATCGTCAATGGAAAAAAATACTTTTGGGAAAAAAATATATTTGCATGTAAAGGTCACAAAGCATAAACTGTTACTCTAAAAAATGAATAAATTGCTGAAAGTCTTTTTTGAATCTGTTGATTTAAAAATGTTTTAACGCAAAAAATAATCGTGTTTTAAGATATTTTAATTTATTTAAGAATAATAGTAACAAAAATTGAAAAAATTGTATAACAATATAATTTGTAACGAGGAATAATCTCGGATATTGAAACTTGCATTGAACATTTGCGATTATTTCATTAAGTTTTGTATATGTTTAAAGTTATTAATATCTAAGAGTTTCTTTTGTCGAAAACTAATTCTTCAATTTTTAAAAAATACTGGTTTAATATTATTTACTTTCAAAACTACCTACATATCTGCAAATTAAGGATAAAATAATAAGTTATAATTGCAATAGTGCAATTAAAGTGGACTTCATATACTTACTATTCTACTAAATTGGTTTTTCCAATGAGCAAGGCTCCTTTTTGTTATTCGGAAATCGAAATACTCATATATTCTAAGCTGAGTTTAATATATTCATGATACAAGAAACTTATTAACATGTGAATTTTGCAAAAATTATGTTAATATTAAATAAAAAAATGTTAATATTTAACTGATAATATTTTTATATTAGAAAAATACAAAGATCTTTAAACATTAAAGTTTATTTTTAGTTTTGAGTTAAAATTTTAGAGTTAAAAGTAATAAAAATTAAATATAAATCGGACTTGTGTTTAACGATATAATATTTTTGAGAAGGAAACTAATGAACATTAAAGAACTTTGCCGATTAATAAATTAATCCGTGAGCTAAATTAATATAATTATAATTAAAGAATCAATTATAAAGAATAAGAGTCATACGATAATTAACCATCAAACATAAAACATCAAAAAATAAAAATAGCTCCATTAATATTCGAAGTAACCTAATATGATAATAACATCATTTTGTTACTATATAATAAGATAGTTATAAATATTATCATTATTATAACCAACAAAAACAATTTATATTGGCGTAATAATAAATTTAAAAAATGATATACAATGAAACTCGCAGCCTAAGAAAATTATCATTCATTGATTGTCGAGGTTACGCGCCACTAAATCATTGTTCTCGGGAATCTTACGAAACACTTAATTTATACGTGAGCCTGCAGGTCATCCCGTATATCCATACTATTATTACAAAGACCTTGTACTTTTTGTGTGATATAACTATACATTGTAAAGTCTGGACACACATATAGGCAAAAGGAAAAAATTTGAATCACGACAAAATGTCGATTTCAGGCCACCGATATGACACAAACTTCTCGGCACACTAAGATGAAATTTAAACTTTCGGACCACAAGCTCAAAATTAGATAGCAAAATCTTTTTCGGATTCAAAATTTAAACAAGTTATAAATAAACGCAAATATTTGAGTACAACGAGTAGAAGGAAAAACGAATAAAAACCGGAACAGATAACGGAAACAGGATGGATCCCCGTGAGGACGAGCCCGATGATGTGAGGTTCGCGCGGCCTGTCGCGAGCGAGGTGAAGAAGGGCCAGGATGATGCCAGAGGGACAGTAAAACTCGGTTCGCCCGCTAGGATAAAGGCACACCGCTGCGTGAAAGAAGCAAGTACCGGAAGTTCCTCGAACTGGTTCATAAGCGTCTCAACACCTCGTACAATCCACACCGCACTCTTATGATTTTATTCTTTCGAGACATGCATTTCCTTTACTCATGACAATGTACTTCTAAAAACTGCACAGACTTATGAAAAAAACGAGGAGCGTCGATTGTTCACACTGTTCATAAACTGCTCATGCTATAAATATAACAGTGATTGTCCGTGTAGAAGCCGACAGCGCCTAAAACGGACTGCTGCGAGGTGCGGCGAAAGAAGAATAAAGTTCCGAAGACCGCGACGGTCTACATGCTCGCACCGCCATGCAAGTACGAGCGGGAGATGCGCGTGCCGAGGCAGTGCTTCAACAAGAAGGAGTACATCGACTTCCTGGCTACCCCGGCGTAAGAATCAATGGCCTTCGGCTTTCTAACCCGTCAACGGGACTAATCGCGGTCTCCTTCGCAGGAAAAAGTGCGCGGATACCTGCATCAAGCAGCCGGTCGAGCGCAGGATCGTGCCAATGAACCCGCGGATCGCCGAGCTCGCCAAGCCGATGAAGCGCCGGCTCGTGCTTACGCTCGAGGATAAGGCGAGCATCCTGCCGGCCAATCTCGTGGCTAACCTCATTGACACCATCGAGGGTGAGACGGCCCTCACTCCAGAGTAAACGCTAGAATTCCCCTTTCAAGCGTAAAGGTGGATAAAGTAATTTAACGGTTTGCTTTGGCCTCCAGGCAGGCAGAGAACTTCGTGCGAACGCAAGAGCTGTCGAAGAGTTTATCGAAACCGCCGCCGAAGACCAAGTCCCAGATAAAATGTCCGGTCCAGGAGAAGCAATCGAGGGGCTCAGGAGAACCGGATGTCGACAACGAGGCTGCCCAGTGCCAGTACCTCATGGCCCTCCGCTTCGTGCATAGCATCTTGAACTGGAAGTGCAAATCTCGGCGCGAGGACTTTGCGGAAATAGCGTCGGTGATCCTTGGGAGGTTGAGCAATGTCCTCGAGTACTGCCCGATAGGGAACGAGGACCGCAAGTCCCAGCAGATGCGCCTCCTCGCCGACCTGGTCGCGTGTTGGATAGCCGAGGTGCTCATCGAGGTCGCGGGTAAGAAGCAGGACGAGATAGCCGACCAATGCAAGAAAAAGCGCCTCGAGTTGGAGGTCCTGGCAGCGCGGGAGGCTGAACTGCGTGCCGCCATCGAGGCCGAAATGAAAGAGGACGTGGATGATGTCTGTGGATTGGTCAACGACGACTGCGACGACGAGACCCAGACTTGCCCCATCGAAGGTAAAATTGTCGCCGAGGAGGGGGTGCAATGCAAGGTGCAGGAGGAGCCACCCCAGGAAGATCAAAGTCCAGAGCCGCCCAGCGAGACGAGCAGCACGACGAGCGAGGAGGCGCCGGTTGTCTGCCTTGATGCCTGCACCATGATCACCGCCACCCAAGAGAAGGGCGTCCAGACCGAGTGTCCGGGCCATGTCGACGCCGAAACGGGAGCCTGCGTCGTGGAAAAGGAACCTGTCCCCGCTCCGGAGCCAGAGGTTCAAAAGATCGCGTCTTGCATCAGCGATGCCCTGCAGACAGACGTGCCTTTCGTCACGCTGGCTAAGATCCTCGAGACCCTCTACTGCATGATCTACTGCGAAACGGAGAACTGCCTCGCCGACCCAATGGACAATCGCGTGCACCGCGCCATCTTCGAGGTGATGGAGCGCCTCCTCAAAAAGGAGACGCCCGAGCTGTGGAACGAGCGGTTCGAGGACCTCGTGGACGTTCTCTCGGGCAAGATCGCCCGCTGGTTAAGGCGCACCCTCAACGCCCAGCAGATCCGCTTCCTTGACCAGAATCCCGCGGAAGTCGAGTCCGTGGAGGTGCGCGAGTGGTCCAAGTGGCTGACCAACGTCGCGCAGATAGCCAACGACTGGTCCGACTGGATCAACAAGGTCACGAAGGAGGCCTGCTGCATGAAGGAGGGCGGCCAGATCACCCGCGGCCACTGGCAGTGCTGGACCGGCAAGTTCGAGACGAACGCCCTCCTCTGGCGGCGCACCTACCTCGAGGCCGTTCACCAGCAGCACCACAACACCATGATGATGACGGATAGAAAGGTGACCAAGACCGGCAAGAAGACGCCGATGCCCGAATTTAAGCCCTGCAGCGAGATCTTCGTCAAGAAGACCGACTTCCCCGACACCTGTCATTGATCCACGAGCTATCTACTCTATATTCAATATTTGACCAAAAATCCATGACAAAAACATTGAAAAAAAAATGTCCAAAATATGTAAAAACAGAAAATATGTTAAATTCGCCGCCAACTGATGTAATAAAAGGAACTAGTGCGAAAATAAAAAGATTGTCGTCTTCTCTTTCCTTTTTCGTAACCTGTACGAAAGTGCACGTCATCGAGATATGCGTATAGATACGGGTGAGAGTCTGTCTCAAACTTACAACTGCTTTCTATCATATTGGGTATCAAAGAACTCTTTTAATCATGACTGCTCTCATTCGCCGTGAGCCTGGAGAAAGCAAGAAGATCGAAAGGAGAGGAGATAGGTGTTCGAGAAAAAACAACATCTGCTTATTAACAAACAGCATTTTATACAGCGATATAATTCGGAGAATATTCGATGACGATTCGCTTTCTTTTCTTTTAATTTTTACATTGAATCTTATAGAATGGTTCTGAGCACGAACGTGATCGTGCTCACATCGCCAACAAACAATCGCATGCACGTATATACGCTGGTAATTATCTTTGTTTTTTAATTCTGAAACTTAAATTAATGTTATACATTTCATTATTTTCGTAACTTATTTACAATTTAAATGCAATAGTGGATTATACTTTATAAATTATGTAGTCATGTGAATTGAATTACATAAAATTACAAAAGATTGTAAATGATTAAATACCCTTTTTTTAAACGCTTTATCACTTTTTATAATACTGATAATAAAAACACCTACATAATTAAATTATAATATTGCATGTTGACAGATAAAAAAATGTAAACTTGCTTGAAGTAGTCGAAAATATAATACTTAAAAATGAAATTGCGCACATTTTCTTTGAAGTATTGAATGCAAAACGTTATTTTTAACTGTATTATATGTAAACTTTTCACATTCATTCGCCACGGAAGTAATATTATTGATCTAAGCAACGTCGAAGTTCATTTATAATGTGAATCACAATACGGTAAATGTGGGATGAGGCCAAGCATTATCGATTTTTTCTTCTGGGAAGAAAGATTTCCTACAATGAAATGCATATAGATAGTCAAGAGCAAGAGCAACTTGCCAAAGTTCTTAGGCCAGCGTTAATCGATCGGTAACAATTTTCCATAAATCGATGTCTTTATATAGTCTTTTGTAACGATATCTCACACTTATGTTGAAGGAACGATTATTTTTACACTGCTATGTTTTCGATGACACCCGTGCAATCTACAGGTACATTTATGGGTTTCTGAAACAGTGAAATAAAATTCTTTAAGTGATAAATCAAGAAAATAATAATACTATTTATAATGTAAATTGACATTATTACGTATAAAATGAGAAACTAATTTAACAAGTATAGTATAGAAAAATAATTAGTTCAAATTATTTAATGAAAATCGCAAAATGTATTTCCTTAATATTGTGCAAATATGTTTAAGTTTTTGCAATGCAATTACAGAGAATTTTTAACAAACAGCAGAACTATGTTTTCCGCCTAATATGTAACCACAAGCAAATATTTTTAAACTTTGAACAAATCAAACGAGCCAGTTAGCCAACTCAAATTGAAATATAGCGAATTTTTGTAAACAACCAGTCTTTTTTTGTTGGCGAATTTGAACACGCACGAAAATCATACAGAGCAAGAAACATTAACAGAAAATGCAGATAGCTAAGAGAGACAGAGCGAAAGAGCCAAGATTATGACGGGGTCATGCACGAGGCCGTTAATTAGCCGCTTGCACGGCTTGGCTTTATTATTTAACGTTAGTTTAGCGAGACTGTAAAAAGCGATTTCGGTAGTCATTTCACCGCTGCAGCTTGAACTGCGCTCACCGACACGAGCGTTCCGCTCCACCGGTCTCGCACTTTTCCATTTTCTCCTCCGACCCGCGAACAAACAGCGCATTGTTTTATTTATTTAACAATTTGTCGGTTCATTAGCCGCGCTAACCGTAATCCCCGCGAACCGGTCCTGTTCTTTCTATATACACGCGGTTTTATACATCCGCAACGATCCGACGGCCTCTCCAATTTCGCAGTTCAGCGGTCCTAACTAAATCGGCCGAGCCCGCGACGCCTCGTTAAAAACGAAAAAGAGAGGTCCGCCCGTCCCGTTTCGATTTCACTAGCCTCATACCAGCGAGTCGGAGCGAACGAAGGAATAAAAAAAAAAGTAGGCGCACATGGATTTGGCGCGCTACGTCAGCGAGAGTGAAATCGAAACGAGGGTCGGAGCAGGCAGGTATACACGGCCGGGGTCAGCCGGTCCCCTCGGCCCCGCGAACGGGACCGGCGCTCCAAAAGCGAGAGGATCCGGCGCGCGCGTCTGACTCGCCGGCTCTTGACCCACTGCCGCCTCAGGTAAAACTGGTCCCGCGTATCGGGGTAAGCAGGTGGAGCGAACGGGACCGCGCAGCATCCTTGGGCCAGTTCGTTCGCCCGGCGCCCGCCCCGGAAGGTAAACAACAAGCGGCCCTCGCCAGGGGCGCGCGCGACCCGCCCCGACGTTGTATATCAACGTCGACTGTCCCCCGTGCAGGGATCGGCTCGCGGCAGGTCGGGTTGGTAACCCAGATAATATCCCGGCGGGCCCCTCCCGCGGCGCTCGCCCCAAAGTGTGTCAGCTCTCTCGAGGGGGGCGGGCGGGGGGGGGGAGGAGGGAGGAGGAGGGGGCCGCGGTGGGGGACCGCGCGCAGGCCTCTAGCCCTGACATTGCGCGCAGGCGCCGCTACGGGAGCGGGACGCGACGGCGCATCGACCGCGCGCTTTCGACGTCGCGACGCCGTCTCTCTCCCTCCCGCGCTCCCGGCGCTGCGCCGCCGAGTGCCGCCGAGTGCCGCCGCCGGCTGCAGTCGCCAGGAGGAACCTCGAGGCCGTACGCCGGACGTCGCTCCCGGCCCCCTAGCTCCCGCCGCCCTCGGCCCTGCTCGCGCCCCACTCGCCAGGTAAGTCGAGCTTGCGCCCCGGGAAGCCGCCGGGGCTCGCGGCCTCCATTTTTCACGCGCAAGCTGCATTCCGGGGCCGTGCGGCTCGGCAAAGCTCGCTTTGTACGGCCGAAGAGGCCGGTATAATTGTACCAGGAAGTGGGTGGGGGGGCCGCCGGCGCTGATAAGGCCTGTACACGCCGAGGGCCGCGCTCCAATCACCATTTGTTTTATATTTCAAGTGCAGGTGTTGCTTGCTCCTATTGCTCGCGTGTCCATCTTTGTACGATAGCGAGTATTGAAACGGCGATTGAAACGGGCTTTCTGTACAGTCATCGAGCTTGCGCGTTCCACAATGCCTCAATGCGATAAATAACTTTATAATCCATGCATATACATTGGATGAAATTTCTGGTTCGAAAATCATCGATGCTTCTGGAAAACTCGTTAAAGATAACAGCTTCGTATAGCTGAAAATTCCGAAGAGTCATCCTTCCCGTGGAAACAATGCTTATCGACTCTCACACTGTTTCAAATGCACATACATCTCCAAATTTTAAAGACTCGCCGTTGGGTTTGCGGTGAACGCCGAGCGTGGCTCGGTCAGTCGTCGACTCTGCCGGGACTGTAGCGGCCGCGCGTCTGCTCCAAATCCTCCTTACGTAACAGTGTACCATTTTGAAAAACGTCGGGTCGAGCAGCGCGCGGGAAGGCAAAAGCGACAGTCGGCTGACACGAGTGCTGCTTGCAGGATGCCGCTGACCTGCTGGGAGAAGATAGCGGTGGTGGTGATAGCGGCGGTGGGCCTGCGCGTGGCGGTGCGCCTCAGCCTCGTCGCCTGGCGCAAGCTGATCGCCCCTAACCTGGGCCTGGGCATCGACCTCGCGACCCAGGGCCGCTGGGCCGTCGTCACCGGGGCGACCGACGGCCTCGGCAAGGCCTTCGCCCAGGCGCTCGCCGGCAAGGGCCTGGACATCGTCCTCGTCTCGCGGTCCCTCAACAAGCTCGAGGATGTCGCGAAGGAGATCAAGGAGACCTACGGCGTGGAGACGCGCATCGTCGAGGCGGACCTCACCGAGGGCCAGGCCGTCTACAACAAGGTCGGCAAGGCCATCGAGGAGCTGGAGGTGAGTGCCTAATCCTCGTAGCCGCTTTCCGGGAGGCTCGCTACCTTGCTGCCGGAGCCTTGACCATCGTACACCTTGATAGAAAGCTGCAGCGCTGGCCCGAGCCGCTTCCGCGTGGCGCAGACTTTCACGCGGGCGCGGCACGAGAAAGCAGACGCTCGTATCGCTTTCGTGGCGCGTTATACTCGGTCGCACTTTCTCCGCGCGCGAAAGCGAGCCGCCACGGGGGACTCTGTTGTATACATACACAGACTCGGTTACAATATGCACGCCACCAATATGCGCGGTAATAAATGACCCACAGGTCGGCGTCCTGGTGAACAACGCCGGGGTCAGCTACGACCACCCCGAGCTTTTCACCCACGTGGACGAGGAGACGATCTCGAGGATACTCCAGCTGAACGTTGCCGCGGTGACGGGCATCTCGCGCCAGGTCCTCCCGGGGATGCTCGAGCGGCGCCGAGGCGTCGTCATCAACGTCGGCTCCGCGGCCAGCACCATGCCCAACCCCTACCTGAGCGTCTACTCGGCCAGCAAGAGCTTCGTCGACAAGCTGACGGCCGACCTGGCCGCGGAGGCCGCTCCCCGGGGAGTCACCATCCAGTGCATCCAGCCCGGCTTCGTCGCCACCAAGATGTCCAAGATCACGTACGTATATGGGCGACCGGCCCCGACCATTAATTTCGCCGGCTTTTTCAGCCCGTGAAAGGTCTCCTGATTGATTTGCCGCGGATAGTGCATGTGAAACTTTCACGGGCGCTTATGTGCCGATCGTTTCCGCTGGCGCAATAAACCAAAAAGGAATAACCGATTGAAATTCTTACGAGCCAGTTGGTTCTTCCTTTTTATCGCGGCCATGAAACGCTCTTTACCGGCTCGCTTCACTTTCCTCGCGCAGAGGTCGCGCAGGCTGCCCGACAGATAAAAAACGGTGCGCTTGCGCATAAAAAAAACGAAAAATAATAACGTTTTTCATCCGGTTATGGAAATGCCGCCTAACGCGACGGTCTCTTTCGGAAATTTCCGTCAGAGCGCGCCGCGCACGGTTAGTCGGCAAATGTACAAATGACAAAAAAAGAGCCCTTGGCGCGATCAGCACCTCCTGACAATTTTCCCTGAGCCCCGTCTGCAAAATTCCGAGGGGATAAATTAACTGACGCTCTCCGTTGTTTTGCCCGCAGCCGGCCGACCCTCATGGCCCCGACGCCGAAGCGCTACGTCGAGAGCGCCCTGAAGACCGTCGGCATCGAGCAGCACACGACGGGCTACCCGCCGCACAGCATCCTGGTGGGCTTCATGGCGGCCCTGCGCGCCGTCTGCGACAGGGCGGCCGTCTGGCTGGCGGCCCGGACTCTCCTCAACATCCGCAACCGCGCCCTCCGCAAGAAGATGCGCGAGCAGACCGACGGCAAGGAGGCGGCCGCGGACACGGCCCTCACCAACTGAGGCGAACTGCTGCGTCCGGCGGACTCGCGGCTTATCCGCACACGTTCCGATTGCATTTACTCGGCTCGTCGTGGATTCCTCGCGTTCTATATCACCTGGTTTAATAGCTTCGATGTCAAGTGGTGAATCGTTACGAATTCTTATTTGGCCTAGATGCCGGGCTGGCTAAGCCTGTACTTTGTAAATATATACCTAGAATTTTAGGGCTTGTGTCGCGAGCAAGTTGTTATTGTGCCTTTTCCAGTCGCCCGGCAACGCTCCAAACTCCATTCCAAATCACGCGACCGAGCGAAATATCAGCTGTGCATGATTCGCGGCCGCACGCGTTTTCTTTGGTGTACGCCAGTATTTCGCGTTTCGCATGCATCAGTTTTGCATTTGGAGGCATGGAAAAGCACACTGTATTCCCTGGAAACCACTACAGACGTATTGTTCGAGCTGCCGCGGCGAATTGTATGTATTCCGCGGCCATTGTTATGCTTATCTTTTATGTACTTTTGCGGACCTTTATATACGCCCTACCCGTCTCGCGATCAAACTTTGTACGAAAAATCTGTATAAAGAGAAACAAAAAAAAAACACATGAAAGTGCAAAACCACTGTTGCCTGCTGTTGTTATATAGAAATAAAAGATATTCTATTATATAAACATTAAGGTGTCGCACTGTGTGCATTTTATTCACTCACGATTATGCGCAGTTGTAATTTCTCGACGGCGCTCCCCTTGGAGGTGGCCGACAGCGATAGCCTCGGACTGGCGGGCACAAGAACTTTACCGCCGACGGCTGTGCTCTTGGTCTGGCCGCTGCCAACTGGAAAGAAAAAAAAAAGACACGTGCATACAATACGCGTCGCCGACTACCGGTTTTCCTTTTCCCGCCTCGTGCGCGCAAATCCACGGACATAGGCGTCCGCGCCTACGTACGACCCATCGTGCACTTAGCCGCCGCGCAGAAAAAAGAAAAAAATCGTATTGTTGCGAACGCGGTCTAATAATGCAGGCCTATTCTATATGCCGAGAACTGCTATGGGGTGTACATGTATATATACGCACCTTTGAGGAGGCCCTGCACGGCTTGGCGAACGCTATGTACTATTTGCTTACTGACGCCCGGGGACTTCAATTCTGGTTGCTGGAATTTCGAACCTGCAACAGACGTATATGGGATCGTTCGCCCTTGGGGTTATAATACGCTACTGCGGACGATTGTGCGTGTCGATTGTGCGGCCAGATCATTCGTAGCCCCGGGCGCCAGCTTTATTTCACTCTGCCTTATTTTGTTCTTTATATCTAGTTTGATCTTTCATTAAACTCGGTGATACAGTCGCAAGTCATGCAGGTATATATGAATATACATAGGTATAAATGCAAATGTAAATTATAACTTTGTTTTTAAAACAGTAGTGTATTATTCTCGTTTATGGCTCATTAGTTAAACATTCGTGCATTATTTTGTTGAATAATAGGAATTTTTTGTTATAAATGGATAAACAGGCTTTGTTATAAAAAAAATTACAGTTTAGTAATAATTATGGAGAAGTACATATATACAGTCGGCCGGTAAGCGATTATTCGAGGAAACGGTGATTATCGAATTCTTGCGTTTAGGTAATTAATTAAATTTTGAATAAAAACAAAACATTTTGATGCGGAGATAACTGTAGCTTAATATATACAGCAACCAAAATCAATAAAATAAAATGAAAAAATTAGAATAGCTAAAACATCAGTTTTAAATTTTAAAAAATCATCACTATGTATTCATTAATCAGGTGAATTTAATCGAAGACTATAAAACAAATATTGCACAATAAATATGCAATATAAATAACTTTCATTAAAAATTTTAATATAATTTAATTATTCATTCAATATTATAGTTTAGAATACTTAAAAAGTTGTTTGAGTGCTTCCATTCGAGTGAACTGTACACCAAGAAAAAATATCAATATGTACATTTTTTAGAAATTTGATTCCTACACAATTGAAGATGGGTTAAAGGCTCTAAAAGAATAAATTAAATTACATTTTCATGATTGATATTTTCGAATTGATTAAGACAAACATTACTTGTTCAATCTAAATAAATAATTTTTTTGAAAAGTATTAGTGTGTAACAATCACTGAAGCAAATAGCAATGTTATATCTGCATTTCTAATATTGCTTCTTCCCAATAAAAATTCTTATTGTTTTGTACTTTATGTTTGCATTAAAACAAAGTGTTGTATATATCTAAAGAAAAAAGTAGGTCTTTTTTAAACATTCACGGATTGATTTGCAGAGAACCGGGAAAAAATGATTATAATTATGTGTATATACGTGAAAATTGGCACATGTATATATACTTGCTATATTCATTTGAATATTTGGATTATATTAAAGTAAATGCTGAAATAAATAAAAGTTAAAGTATTTAAACACGCGGTAAACAAAATGCACATTTTATAAAATTTATTCGTTTAAAAAGTGTACGTGTTTGCATTGCTAAAAAGATAAAGCCACCCTTTAACGTATTCCAAAAGAACGGCAAAAGTTCAGAAGTTAAGCGGAGCCAAATTATAATTGCCGCGTCGACTAAAGGCTCTTCTCCCTAAACTTTGTAATCTATCGAGTTGTCTTCAGAAGCATTTGAGCTGCTTTTCTGCTACGTAATAGATGCAAAGTTACTTAGCTATAAAGTTTACAGAATGCTCGAGGTTTCCCGAGATTTCCCCGTGGATTCCATTGTATTTCCGAGATAATTATCTAGCGCGATAGTCCAAACATTATATATGTATGGATACGACAAGAAAATCATTCAAATAAGGTGTCCATCGCGAGCGGGAAACAAGACAAAGATGCCGAACATTTCACCGAATCGTCGCCTCACGGCCTCCATAGTGCCAACTCAATTACGGATTACTTCTTGGTGGAAGTTGAAATGAAATTACCTAAGCTCCGGAGGTGGAGGTTCCCACGGGGTCGTCCCGCGGTGGCGGCGTCCCCGCCGCACGGAACGAAGCAGCGACAGCACTCCTTCTTTAAATCGACCGCGTAGCTGCCATAGACGAGTGGATTTGCGCACGAGTTGCCCACTGCCATTAGGAAGAGAGACTCCTGTACCATCTCGTTTACGCCCCTGGCGCTCTTCTTATCGATAACATACCTACCAAACCAAGCAGGCATAAGAACGACTTTCCGATCACGTCACCGCTCCATGCGACGCTATCGTGTACTATGTGGAGCGTTATTATTTTGCTTATTTATGAACGCTTGTTCTTTCAATTAAAGTGTTTGCTTGTATTTTACTTATTTGAGAAAATAATATTACTTCTACAAGAAAAACGGCATATTTTCTTTATAACTTAAAGTAGATATTCGTTATCGATTCATTTTTATCGAGTTCCTATATTAATTAACGCCGCAGCGATTTGTTTTTCTTGCTTAATGTCCCACTTATACTATATCTGCTTTGTAATCATAATTAATGCAAAAATTTAATAAATATTTTATCAGGAATTAATTAATGAAATAAAGCAATTCTTTTAAACTGTTAATAATAATTATATATTGGGAATTTGAACCGTTTTAATTATGCACCAATTAAATTTGCCCATTTGAATTATTAATCTATTTCATGGCCATAACGCTCCAATTAATTAAAACAAAATTAATAGGCGCACTCGGCTATTTCTACCAAATTATTATAGTTATCCCATGACATTTTCGTCAATCAATTAGCCAATCTCTAGTTTCACATTACCAAAGATTCATCGTAATGTATGGTGTCCAGCAGAAGATGAAAGCGGCAACTATTTTAATTGTCATTTTGAGGGTCCTGCTACGTGCCCTTTCAATACTCGACATGTCCGAGCGACGTAGACGCATTCTGCTCCCCTGAGTGCTGTTTGAGCTTTCTAGGGTCCCGTTGCTGTTCGACTTCGTCACAACTGTCAAAATCCATCGATTCAGTATTAGTCCAATTTCTTTATTCATCTCTCTGGCCAAATCACTTACACTTGTTCAATTTAATTATGCAAAACGAAGATTGCACTCACCTGGTTTGCTGTCCCTTGACTTGCTGCTAATCTCGCAGAGTATCTGGAGATAGACGCAGCAAATGATGATGAGTGGTATGAAGTACATTGTTACTATGCAGAAGATGTTGTACGTGTTTTCGATTAGGTCGGAGGGAAAGGAGCCGAAGGTGACGCACTGTGTATAATTGGTGTGGTACGGATGCTTCGATACATGAAACACAATACTCTGAAATAGTAGTAACGAGGTTAGTACGTTACGCGAGACGTTACATAATTAAGAACTCACATTCCCTTTATTCATATTTTGTGAGTAATTAAAATGAGCCAATTTTGATCATATCAGTCGGAAACCTGGTATCAGATTCAAAGTGAATAGAATTTTTTTGAAACTAAATTTTTTCATATAAAAAAAATGTATATGTTTACCGCTGCACGTCTGGGCGTACAAGTGCAAATTAAATAAGTATTACAATACCTCTAGGAAGGATTTTTGCACTTTTTTCAGAAACTATCATTCAAAGGACAATAAATTTCAATCAACCCATCCCACAGACAGCTATTATATGATTTTCTATTCAAAAAATCCATATAGAATACCGCTCATCATCCTCGCAGCGGATCATCAAGTTGGCGATACCTATAGCGCGCGCGTCCCCTGCACTATAATGCCGCATCATATACGTAATCAAAGAGTACGATACACGAAGGTGGTGAGTGCGAGAAACGGGAAAGGCCAATACTTAGAGAACAGAGGGATTGCGATAGGCACACACGGGCCATTACTCTAAGGCGCATCAGGAGCGCTTAGTCACGTTGCACCTCTTGCGCGTCCGATGAATTATGACCGGCCGTATTAGAGCCCGGCCCGTCAGACTCTGTCCGCTAAGAGCTGCTACACCAGCCACGGCATAATTGAAGCATCGAACGGTCTGTCAGCTGCGGATGTCGCGACACGCCGTTACCCCCGTGGGATAGCCGTCGTCGGATCGACCTCCGCTCGTATATTATCACCTATCCACCCGCCTTATCACAATCTGGGCGCCGACCGCGACCCTGCATTTGTCGATGAGCTCGTAGCGCCGTGTCATGACTCTCATAATTGCCTCTTCAACTTTCAGTGCACTGTGGACGCGTTTCTTCAATGCGGCCAGGTAAATAGAAGATTTTATACTGTTAGAACTAGGTTAGTGCGGTCCAACTTTTTCTAAACTGTTTAAAAGGACTGAGTGGACCGTTGCTGTGGGACACTTTAATTTTATTTCTCCCACCTTTCTCTCTCAATGACTCTTTATATAAGTTTGAAAATTTAATATCTATGCATAGGCTTGTTTGAACTTTATGATATGCCGTTATAATTGCTAGCATATAAGTAGCTTTCAAAAAATTTTCTTAAGATTTTTTATATTTAAGATTTTTTAATTTTTAAAATTACTTTGAGCAGATATAATAATTCACTTCAGCTTTGCATGCTTTTGACCATTTTGTAAAACGTGATATATTGTATATTATTATTTTCAATTCAGTATAAATAATGCATATATATATATATATAAACAAGGTTGTGCTTGGAAAGCGTGCCTTCATCAGTACACAAATTAATTGTTCGACTTGATAGTTATGTTTACTCACTTGCGGTATGGCATAGACGATGCTGGATATCCAAGCGACAGTGAGCATATATTTGCCGCGTCGGCGCGCATCGTTGACGCGCAGCGGGTAAAGGACCGCGAAATATCTGCAACAGACGCATAGACATCGGAACTTGCATCCTATATACACCGCGTAATACGGATATTGGCTAACAACTGAGTTGCGATTCGAGGACAGTGTAAATGCGAATGTAAACATTATAACTAAAACTGAATTTGCACATCTCTGTCGACTGTAGCTGCAAATCCTGATTAAGCTTACGGATTGCTTTCAACAATATATGTTCCTAATGCCTCGATTTGAAAGCTTTCAATTAGAGCTTCCAATTAAATTAGAAATTGAACTTTCGTTGAAATTAAAGTTCTGTGATATACGAATATAATAATTCTTTTAAAAAATAAACAATATTTTTGTCAAGGTGTTTGCGTTATGTAAAGGCAATTATAAGTGTAACAGGTTAAATAGCCATTTAGAATTAGACTTAAGGTGTAAATAGAGAGTAATTACTGATATTTAGATAATAGGGTGGAAATATCGAGAAACTACAATTAATAGTTTTGACGAAATTTTGATGGCTATTACGTTCTCATAATCAAGTGATGGGGATGAGATTAAGCATACATTATATAGGAGTGAAAATCATCGAGCTGTACTTCCGAATAAGTAAGTAGATAAGTGCTATTTATCATAAATAACTTGTGCGCATGCGGTATTGCAATATGGCCGAATATGGCGCATCTAAGCCAAGATCTAATTAATGAATAAGCTACTATCTTTTAAGCTTCCGCAGCATTTTAATGTATTCTTAGTTTCAAAACTCAAGCAATCTAATATCTAAGTCATAGTTGTTAAATGTAGCTATAAAATTTCTTTAAAGTTTTAACTAAGCTCACTACTGTTTTCTAACAGGCCCGCGAATCTAAATATAATCTTCGATTTCAATTCGCGGTCTATTGTAATATGCAAACTCATATTATTCATTCTATGAATTTTAAG
The DNA here is from genome assembly GCA_018906755.1 of Sycophaga agraensis. NCBI lineage: Eukaryota > Metazoa > Arthropoda > Insecta > Hymenoptera > Pteromalidae > Sycophaga > Sycophaga agraensis. Next base: position 4,333,750 of record JACCIE010000003.1, read on the forward strand.
CCTGGTTACTATTAGGCAATTGAACATTCCAATTATAATTTAACATTCTTTGTTCATGTATAAGTTTAAAAATTATCCAATTATTACAATAGTGAGTATATCGCATACATATTTTGGTTATTGGATTTCGTATAATTCAATAATTTAATAATATTTAATATAATATGCTCACAAACAGAATTAATTATTTCTGATAATTAACAGAAATTCAATATGATAATCTCATTTGCAAAATTATAATCGTTTTGCAGGCAAAATAAAGAATCAATCTAGCTAATAAGTATATATGGTGTAATCCGGCTTTAAATTTAAATTAATACTGTGACCGTTGTATTATGTTAGCAAGTTGGTAATGGAATATATTAAGTTTCTGAAGGGCATGTATATGTATAAATTTATTACAATTTCGGATGGCGGATTTTAAAATATACATGCCACATTTAATATTTAAATTTTTTCATGATTAAATAATAATAATTGTTGTTAAGCACTTATTTAAATCGATATACTCGAGCTACTATTTTTATGCTATACAAAGTCACTAACCTGTCCAATGAAACACATATAAGTATGTTGTTGGATAGATACAATCCGAAAGCCCTCAAAAATAAGAAAATTTTACAAGCAGGATTTCCAGCAATCCACTGTACTGTCAATCGCCATCCTATCTGAAAGTTAATAGAAAATCTATTTAAAAATATTACCAAATAAATAATCATGTAATATTTCTTTAAATTATAAAAAACAATGCCTTATATTTCCCTAGGAATTTTCTGTATACGTATAAAGTACCTATTTATTTAAATGTGTAAACTTTAAATCAAATCATAAGCTTAATAAGAAAGCTCGTATATTTCGTCTATGTAATTATTTTAAATTGGAGGGTCCTTTGAGCACTACTCTCACTTACGAAATTTCGCTAATTGATAAATAAGTTTCCGTACAAAAAGGCGAATAATTTACTTTGAAACAGAGCCTGCATAAATCTTTCCATTGTTAATTTGATTTAGAAAAAAGAGGTGACAATGGAAATATGCGTCGCATTTTTCAATGAAACGTGAGAACGATTGCAGGTCGAAAAAAGTTGGCCTGCCACATCAGCCGCCTTTGCAGTGCAAATGGAAAATAGGACGGTGTGATCAAAGTGAAAATGGATTTCTTTCACTTGCAGAGACTGCATCGGGATGCGCATAATTTGTGAGATAATTAAAACATAAAAAGAGTAGTGCTTCCAGGTAGATTAGTATACGCAATATCTCTTAATTAGTGCATATTTACGGAGTTCAAACATATTTCTTGGTCTGTAAGGTGCTGAGAAGTCAGGAGCTCGAGTTGGTCGAATAATGAATAAATGTAGATAGATAAATCGTTGTTCGTAAATTACTGATGAAATTACCTGTAGGGCGATTTATGAAAAGGTGCGAGCACATGCGAGAAAGATCGCGTCTCTGCAATTCCGTTTCCGATTATTGCAGTATTGACCACGAATGTGAAAATATCGTACCCGATAGATAGAATGCGGTTGATCCAATCACAATTGAATGTATACGCTAGCATACTATTCATAGAAATTGAAGATTCATAGAGAAACAATGTTTTTGATTGGTTTGAAATTGTAGTAAAACATTAGAATACACATAAAAGTTCATGCAAGGTTAGGAAACTATATGTATTCTTTTAAATTAAATGCTGAATCATTCTTTTACTAAAAACTAAATTTATAAGTTTTATATAGCTTGCACAATTTAAAAATATCAAGTAATTTTTAAAAATCTTTTTTGCTTTTCTGTAAATTTATATCATCATTCATCATTGATATTAAAATTAATGCAAGATATACGAGGTGTGTCAATTAAGTTCCGGTACTTTGTTAATAAAGCGCTAATAAATGTTAAAACATTTCTGTTATTATTTGAAGTATCTTTTGTAATCCTCCAACGTCAACTAAGTTAAGTAATAGAGTGGGTGCGTCAACAATATAATGTTTTTTTCTCCAAAAACTCTATAGTGAAGAAGGGGTAGACACATTGCCATAGTCCAAGATTCATCCATTCTCGGCGAATTCTAACTGGATACATCGTTCCTAGATCACAATTATTATTTAGTCTGCATGGCCCATGCAATAACATCATATTCACGTGATGAATGATCTCGCAAATATTAAAAAACTATTACCGTTATCTTTAGACACAACTCAAATATCTTTTTTTTCGTTGGTCGTTTCCCACCCACTGTTAGCTTTGTTTACGAGTTTTGAGACGCATACTCAAACTCTATCTCTAATCTCCAATGGCTACTCAGCTCAACCAATATTTATATTATCAGATTTCACTAAAAACTGTATCACAACTTGTTGCTTGTCACTCGTATTCTGTAGAATGTCACTAAAAAAGTTTTAAAGCTTTTAAACTTTTAAGCTCACATACTATTGACTTCAAACTTTGATTGGAACTAAAGGAACAACTCCGCGCTTTCAGGCATGTTTATGAATAAGGATTGTGTATGGTACGTATATAGCTGATATACATGAACGCATGCCTATAGCTATTTTACACATAATGAGCTTTCAAGAGCTTATAATTAATCTTAAAATTATTTCAAATTTCAAAATGTAAATTTGACACTATTCAGCATCAACTTGAAATGTAATTTTTTTAAATATTTACTATATTCAAATATAAATTATTTGGCATTTAATTATTGGTAATTTAAATCCTTGGGTATTTGCAAGGCTGTTCAAGTGAAAATAATTACAAGTTAAACTTAGTTTTTTTATAGAATTTTCTTTCAGAAAGTCGTTATCCAATTCCATGTAGTTTTAAACTCTTGATATTAAGGATACTAACGATGCGTTTCTCAATAGTAACTGTATGCATGCACTTTTATACGTAGAACCGGCGAAAAAACTGTGTTAAAAATTTTTCTAGAAAAGACCTGTGTTAGACAGTTGTGAATTAAAGCTGTATATCCAATAAACTTTAGCTAGGGCGTTTAATTAGATTTTCAGCTAATGTAAAGTCCACCGTATAAGTTTACTAACCGTGTATTCCACACTTTGGCACGAGGTGATTTCGGTTTTGGGAAACGTCAATTTTAGATAGACTTTGAGAGGAAATTAAATCATGTTGAAACTAAATGCTGTTACTCTCTTTATATATCTTGTTTTATTTATAACTCTCACTATAACATTATATTATATTATTTTTTAAGAAGGCTTATACTGTGAACAATAACTGTAATTGCGTTTGAAAATATCTAAGAAAAATACTTATAAAAAGCTTAAGAACAAGTTATAACTAGAAATATACTATGGAAGTTAAGACAAAATGTGTTATGCGATAGGAAACGTTTATCAAATTTTAGTTAAATTATGTTATAAATATCATGGAAAAATTTTATAAGATTTCAACTCATAACAGTTCAATTTCAAAAATACATTTTAGGTATCATTCTAAATTATCTATTCGTATTTATTATATTTAATTGCGCTAAGAATTATACCTGCATCTATCTGTTCTTTTTTTAAGTAAAGTTTATAGTTGTTTATTTTTATTTTGTTTCAAAATGCATAGTATTTAAATTATTAGAGCTGTGAGAGAGATTATTATGACAGATATTTCCACGCTATTTCCAAATTTAAAGATATTCATATTGCATGTATACTAGAGCTTGAACTCTATTAATAAACATAGTTTTCAAATAGAGAATATCATCAAAAGGATAATTTATTCTGTCTAACTTATTTAAGATCCTTGTACAATCCTAACGGTTGCTGTTATAAATTCACATTACGTTACTTCATTATCGATATTATGCTTCGGTGCTTCATTGCATCGACACCACGTAAGAAATTCAAAGGAAACTCGTTAAGGACATGACAGTGATGTTGTAATTTATGATTATCCCTAAACGTGAGTACCAAAGACCAAGCCAATTAAGTCCAATATGTATTACATCATTTGCAGCCGCGACACGAGTCTGATCAGTCCACAGTGCGTAGACTATATCTACATTCAAATATACGCGCACAATGCACCTTTCGGAATGTGTACGGGCGTTGACAAATAGTACGCACACATGCGCTCTTCTTAAAGTCCATTATCGAACGGGACAATTCCAACGTGTACAACGCAATATCAAGAATAATCATGATGCGCCGACTTAGAAACTCGATGGAGAGCGTCCCGGAAATGAGATCGTCGATCGCATTTATTTGATGCAGCTGATGCAGCACTGTAGTAGTAAAGCAGTCTCGCGTGTAAATTCATAGCAATTCACCGGATACCTTCCAAACTAACCTTATCTCGTTTTTGCAATTTTCAAAACTAATCTAACTTGATACCATTGTTGTTAATCATATGCAATAGATCCATTTTTTAAAGAATATGAAATGGTCTCGTTTAAATTACTGTTAACCAGGAATTGCAATTCTTTTTATAGCTATTGTGGGGAAAGATTTTAAACTACATATAGCGTAAGATAGTTTGAAAGTTATTTAATTATAGACCTTCTATCTATATAGACCAATCAACTTGAATTCAATTCGACGACTATTCTAAATTTAGTATTTTATCGAATGGATTATATAAGAATTTATTACAAATCTTAAATAAATATAATACTTTAATTTTATTACGAAGAATCTTTTACATTTAAATACGAAACTAAAGTGATTTTTATGCTGCGTATTCTATTTATATTTAAAAATATAAAAACCATTTAATATAATATCGTTACTCTGCGTCAGTCCGGTAAGAGAAGTTTAATATCATTGAATATCTTTTCTTGAATGTTCTTTTAACAGTGACCCGCATTCACGAAATCAGTTCTTCATGCAAGGCAGAATTTTATAATTTAGTCAAAAGAAACTACATTAAAGTTTAAAGTGACTCTAACATAATTCATGATAAAGAATGATTGATTTCTGTTATTTTAATTTTACTGGATTTAAAGATTTAAATATATAATACCAATTCAAATACTTGCTGTATCAATATTTCTCCACACTTTGTGTTTATCATAGTGAAGTTATAATCTGTTTTGTTATAAGTCATAAAATACCAGCTTTAAACCGAATTTGCCATGCGTATACATTTTGCAGGTTGCGCTAAATGCTTGTTCAACATCTCGAGTGGATTAATTATCACAGAAGCGCACGCCCGTCAAACGTCCATTAGCGGTCTATATATATCAACGAATTGGGGGATATCGCGGCCATAAGGTCAGCTGCATCGCTACATTTACGCTGACAGTTCCTCATCAAATATTCCCTGTACAAGTTTTCCAGCACATCGCGACATCTCTACGGAATTACTATTGTTTTGATTAATGAGCTCTGAATACACAATCCTTTTTACGGCTGACTTTAGAATGGATCAATATAGCTTCTCAGAAAGAATTCGCACAATCTGCACCGGTACTGACGCATGAGTAGAACTGAGAGTAAAACCCGAGGGACGCGTCGACAAAGGATGACTGGCGTCGATTTTACCAGCAGATCTCCGTTTCAAAGGGCCTCACAGTTCTTGGGAAAGTCTCTGTATGTGGGAGATATATCGTTGCAACTGTTATAATGTTGTCGGAACGCGGGCGTGTACGAGGTGGGGCGGCCTGTGATGTTTCGCTGATTTATCTGATTGAATGTCTCTCATTAATCGGAAGTAATTAAGATCATTTCCATGGTGTTTCACCGATGGGGCATCACGTGCGCCAAGGATATTCGTTCCGGAACGAGGGAGCCTGTTTATTGGCGCGTTGATATCCATCCTGTTTAGATAAATGTGGACGGTTACGCGGGAATCAAAGAGTAATCTTCTCCTCCCGGATTTTAAGTCAAATTATAACAGAACAATTAATTGAGGTGGCGCATTATTATAACATTTTTTATTTCTCATCTGTATATTGCGTGTTTGATTTATCGTTAATCACTACACTTTTTAACGTCCGATTTGAGTTTAATTATCGAGTTAATGCCTTTTCAGTACAATAAGTTTCGGTATATTGTTACCCATCAATTTATTTTTGTTCTGATTAATACGATATCACTTCAATAATCGCAATAATTATACGAATGTACCTTTCCCACAATGGCAGAATCAAAGGATTTATAAAATGCAAATATTTGGATGCTTTTAAACTATTGTTTGTATTGTATACTTTTATATTTTATATCGCAGATAAATTATATTTTGATTATTATATCTATAACTTGTTATATTTCAAATCTATTGATAGCGCAGAAACGAGATATTTATTAAAAATCAATGTATTTTATTTTTAAATACATATTTTAATAACTGATAATACACAAAGGAGTTTTTAATAACAACGAATGAATAACTTCTTAACACTCTAGAGTATCGATCGATACATTATATGCATAATATAACATACTGTGCATATGTAATTTAATTCATGAATATTTTGATCTAAATTCTCGTTAGCAGGAGGTTTATTGAGGATGCAAAAAACTACAATATCACTATAATAATTTTCATAAAACTCTTTAATAAAAGCATAATTTTTAATATTACGGATAAAAAGTGTGATTTTCATTTTATTTAAAATCATTATTATGCTTTCTGTTAGTACTTATTATTCTAAAACAATTTAGAACCATAAGTAGGATTTATTAAAAATTGTCTCAAATTTTGGGTGGACCCACTAAATATCCATCACTGTAAGCATCTTATCACATGCCATGGAGTGTATGTATAAAATAAAATGACAGAACCGTCAACAGAACCATTGAACTGGTATACCATCTGAATTTAAGACACGTGGCTATATATGTTGATTAGGTTTTTTATTGGTATGGGTACCATTCTACCATTTATAGGGGAAGACAAGAGAATAAACATGTAAAGAATGTAAGGTAAAAGCAGTAATTCTTTGTATTCATAGTGGGAAGTATAACTGAATCTACGAATAAAGCAGTGATCATTGCAAGGATCGCAATTTATCTTTATTTATAACTCTAAAGATAAAATTAATTAACAAAAAAGTTTTTTGTGAAAGATTGGGAAGATTTTACATCTCATTAAAATTACATTATCTCTGCGCATAACATGAATATACATTAGCTTTATTGTAATTTTCCGTCCTATAATCAAACATATTCTTAATTCAATAGGATATATAGAGATATTCATGGTGTCAATTTAAATAATTTGAAACTATAGACTAAAAATGTAACAATGTCGAATGAGGACTAATCACAAAATTATTATTTATTTCAAAATGAAAAGTAGGACTTTCAAGAATCGAAGTATAACATTTGTATTACTTCTACTTCAACGAAAAACATACTGATATATATTTGATAGTAATATCATTATACTGAGCGAATGAGGCTAAACAGATCACTGGATATAAATAAGTGACTAACCAATCCATGATGATTTTCAGGTAAGAAATTTAGCTGGAAAAATGAAAATTGATGAGCATCAACATCTACAATCTAGGTTTAAAAATCAAATAGTAATTTACCTATCGCAGAGCTTTAAATATGTCAATTTCCAAATAATAAAACAATCTTTGAATGATTGATTACATGGGGAATTGATGGTAGATGTAGATTGAAGCGAAGATTAAAATTGGGATATAATTTTGGTTAAAATTATATCTAGATGTTTAAGCTTGTTCCAGAAACTATCAAAATCAGGTTCGTTTTAAATTGAAATGTTACTGTTCCTGGCTCTATATAAGTAGATTTAAAATTAAAGTGCGATTCATTTTACTGTAAAGCGATGTTAGATAAGCTTTTTATATATAATATTAATAATATATAATAATAAGTCATACACAAAATATATTTTATGTTCACAGGAAATATAAGAGTTTTGTTCTATTAACAAAGGATTTTTTTTATCTAAACGTCATCTTAAAATCTTTCTTTCTCAATAGAATTCAGTACTTACATATTATATTTAGTACTTAAATACTCCCGCGAAATATGTTTTACTATATTTTTAGAAATTAATTTAATATAAAAAATTAATTTTTTCATTTGAAATCTTACCTCTATTGGTATTGTGAAGAAAGCGACGAGAAGATCGGCGATAGATAAATGACAAATCATCAGAGATATTCGGGACTTGCGATATCTACCTCTTGAAAGTGTAAGGAATACAGTAAGATTCCCTACTGCGGCAATCAAGAAGCAGATGCAGTAAATAATAACAATAATTAAGGAACCAAGGGTGAATGTCATATTCGGCGGCAATGTTGGTAGTACCATGCTTATATTGTCCTTGTAGTCGTATAGAAAGCTCGTGCCGTTGATATAGTCACTATAAGCACCGGAAAAATGGGACTTTGTAGTTTCATAATGCTTTTGACAATAAAGTTGTTTTCAATTTCTTTTCAGTTTCAGATTTATTCTCTCACATACAATATGGTAGAGCGTAGCAAAATATCAACTTCAAAGTAAATAATGGCAGTGACGCTTTGAAATACACCGGAAACAGAAATATAAAAAAATCAAAAAATTGATGACGGATTATGGATATTAATTAAATCTCTAAAATATTTAAAATTTTATAAATAGGTAGAGTATTAATCTAACTATACTATATTAAAAAATTGAAAGTTTAAATCTATCTTAAGAAATGTCTGTCCAAGAAACTTTGTAGTCGGGAATTCAAGTAAAAATATCAATATCCAGTTGCTTTGCTTCGAAATACACGATCGATGTATCAAATTGCTCTTTCAAGTCAAGAAAGATACGATTCTGTAGAAAACATTGCTGTGATGTAAGGATAAGAGTTGGTTGCTGAATTAATTTTTGTTGCTATATGTACAAATACTCTTTTAAATTCAAAAGACTAGTCAGATTTTTATGAATATTCTCTTAAACTTATTTCCCTTAAGTTTTCACACAGTTCAAAGAGCTTTTTATAAATCTCAAAAGTTTAATTAAATCAATACTGCTGATTAACTGAAAAGTTAGTTATGCGTTAGTTATATTTGTATAACTTTCAATTTCTGTCATAATAATTTTTAAAAATGATTAAGTCTTTCGATTTACACTCAGATAATCCGAAATAATGAAAATTATATGTAATTGCTAAATGTATTAATTTTAAAATATAAATAAACTACTTAATAATAGTAATAAATAATATTTCAACGGAACTATAGAATGATTAAAAAACATCGATACATTATACTGAATGGGTAACGCAATTTTATAGATGTCATCTGCCAGTGTTTACTCTAAATTAAATCAGTATCATTATTGTGCATGTTATTTTTGAAACCCGAATTTTTTTAGATACGTTTATCACAAGTGTATTTAACTTTATCAAATGTAAAAACAAGAAAATTATTTTGTGATGACATTATACTAAAATATAGATGCACATCTGCTTCGTTAACCTGTTTTTGTCTTAATTGTATAAATTTTTACGAGAGCAGAAATAAGGTAATAATTAGATCACACTACTTAATATGGACGTTATTAATCTTCTGTTATAAACTAATATCAACAGAAGTTATACTATACGATTTCGAAGCATTAAAATTAAATCCATCCTAAAACAAATGTGCTGGTTTCATATAGCAAAATGCTTCATTTCATTTCAGACAACGAATTGTCTTTCCAAGTGGAAATCTTATGCTTATTCTGTTATTATGGTTGCTTTATTTGAGAATATAGTGTATTCAATATAAAGTGTATGTATTGTGTAGTTTAGACTTATATTGCATATGACGTTGTTAACATTGTTTAAGTTGTTGTGATGAAAAATAAATAATCAGAAAGTGAAATGGTTTTCATTAAAAAAAATTATTTACTAACTTGATAACATTTCTGACAGAATAAAACCTCTCAGTTCTAGCAATGTATTTTATTCTGAAATATGAATATATTTGAAAATAAAATTTCGTGTAAACTAAACTGATTGTTTTTGCACTAGAAGATTTGAAATGCAAATATTTTATGTTGTTTTGAACTCTTGATATTTTAGATACGTGTACCAAGTCAATTAGATCTACTAATTCTTATAACTGTAAATTTTACTTTTTCAAAAATAATTAAATACTTTAATAAAATTAACCAAATAAATGATTAATATTAAATTGTCTTTTAAAACTTTTAAAATAGTTGCAGACCAAAATAAGTTTGAATATATACTCTTAATACTCATTCAAAATAAAATTTTTAATATTTCAATTTAAACTAATGACGTACCAAGACATTCAGAAGCTTCATTCTTCTAAAGTTATATCTTATTTAAATTAAAAAATAACTTTAATTTATTAAGTAAAAAGAAACCTAACTTTTTATTTTATACTCTGTTATACTTCTTACTTTTTTTAATTCAACTTATATATACAATGATATGGATTTTTTACTATATAAAAGTTAATTTTTCTGCACCTGTGTATCGCGTGATTGATTATCTTATTTCTAGGTTTGATACTCGTTTACCGTATGAAGGAAATAATGCATAAGTCTGTAGTGAAAATTCAAGCAAAAGTTAAACAGAAGAACTCTGATCCATTTAACAAAAATCAATCCCTCCCTCGGTCTTGCATAAAACCGGTCAACTGCTTATTAGCATCCCGGTCGAACGGGGCAGATCAAAGGCGTACTTTGTGAAATCCTGCAGAAGATGCATCCTCGCTCCCTGCAGTTGGTCCATCATCTTGAGGCTGAGTGCACGAGCCCTTGAGGCCGCCTCTCTCGATTCGCGTTCTAGGTAACGATACCCCGGACGATTCCGTCAAGGCGTTGTGGGAGGCCCGCGCCGGAGTAGTGGTCCCTCCACTCCGGCTGCGGGGATGGCATCCCCCGCGGGCCCATACGATGCACTCCACTGAAGCCTTTGATCACTTACGGATTGCGCGCACCGGCACTGCGTGTCCCACGGGAAAGGAACTAATCGAGATGCGCCTTCGTCCGGCCGCGTGTGCGTGCCGCGGCATAATGTTTCGGACCGCGGCGCGCTCCGCTCCTCCGCCCCCCGTATGGAGCTTTTCGAGCCTCTCCGTCGTACTTGCGCGCACGCGCCTCGCAACGACGCTCGATCCTTTATTTATCTCGAGAGCCACCTGCCGAATGTCTCTTTCCCGCCCGCGCTTGGCAGTGCGCAGCGGGCGCGCGAATAAGCGACCGTGAGAACCCCTCTTACATCAATAATTCAGAGTTTGTAGCGTGTAATAAGCCTAAACTTTAGTGGAATATCAAAGCCGTGAGTGGACAATATCCTACCTCCACGATCATCAGGCCTATCCAAACGAGCAATCTCTGTAATATCCTTTACTACCCGCTTTACTATACATTAGTTTATGATGTTTCAGGAATATAATAGACATTGTTTATAAGGAGAATTATATTCTCTTGCGCGCGGGGTATTGTGTTGTATAGATCATCATCTCAATATCAACCGACCCAATTCTTACCTCTAATTTTCAAACTGGATTAAAGTTTTAATTAGTTATGTATAATGAACAATATAATAAGCATATTGTATAAGAATTCTCCGCAATATATAAGATTTTTGATTAAATTGATATGAAAAATAAAATGGAAATCCGAATATGATACTTTGTATACATTTTCTGTATGCGTAAGGCGTTTTTTTCAACTGCTCTTTTTCGACAAGTAAACTAAGCTTGTTTCTATGAACCTACATGCACTAGCGTTACATGCCTTTCTGATGGAAAACCGCAACTTGCTGGAGATGGTAGGAATGTGAGCAAACCTTGGTTGTGCATGTGGGGATTCTTCCGCTACGCCGATCTGTGTGCTAAAGCTGTTGCACAATGCGTATATGTACGCACAGAAACTTGAAACGTGCTTGGCATCTAGCCCACCTGCATAACTCGTGTACACCATAGAAAATACTTTTTTACTCGAGATTTTCCTGATAGGTTAATTTTGTTGGAAATCTTTTATACAAATCTGATTTAGGCTTACAGAAGCATTATTAGGCTTAAAGATTATACGAACACAAAAACAAAAAAATGCTATTTCTACTAGGAAACTATTAAGCTTATATGCTAGTTATGTGTACAATGTTATGTTTCGTTATAAATATCTTTCAACATTTTAATTTTTATATATAGCTAAAAAAATATTTACGGCGTCCATTGTTACTAAAAAATAACAAGCGTGACTTAATATGCGTTATTCGTACTTTACTGCGAACTTTGATTGCGGACAATGCTAATAATGGCTAGAGGTAGCCGCACACTAACTTTAAATGTCGTATAGATACAAGTGACGCTGAACGCACAGGTCACCAAAACTCGGCAATTGCTCCAAGTTGACTAAGTTAATACAGGAATTAAAAATATCAGAAGATAGTGTATTTATTATTTTGTATCAACATTTGCCAATCAAAAAGCTATGTTTAAAAGATGTATCGTATTTATTCACACCATCCAAAAATCACTCGTTGTCGAAAACAACGAGTGCATCTTCATAAATACAGTTAATAAATACAGTTTTGTAAAGCTCAAATAACCTGGTTAAATAACATAACAACTCATTAAAAACTAATATGTAACGTACAAACGAGTCGTAATCTTAACTTAAATAGTTTTGTTTTTTAGTTAATTGATAATCCTAGACATAATTCATGATTATTACTTTTTTAACATTATAGAGCTAAGCAGATAACCCTCGGTAAAAAATAAACTGATGTTTCCGTCTGAACAATTAGAATCTACTGTGCTTAGAATTCAATACGCATTCTATAGGTAGAAACTTATCTTGTACACCCAAACTTTATATTTACACTATGCAAAAAGTAAAAAAATAGATAAATCTGTTTGTTTTCTTTATTGTTCTCTCCTTTAAACTAAGTACGTGCTATTAATAACAAAAAAATTATTAATATTTAAAAAAGTTATAATTTGAAGTATTAATGTTACGTTTGCAAGCTAGATTATTCTGTCTAGAGGATCCATTCAGAATCAGTCGTCAGATAGTATTACTTTTTACCAGAACAAAAAATTCTTGCTTGAAATTTGCTGGAAACCCAATTTCGAAATTCGAGAAAAGTGATGAACAAAATTTAAACTTGGATTCTTTATCTCTATATACAATCGATCATTCAACTACTTGAGTGATTTTATTTTGTTTCTACTTTTATTATACTCTTTGCCTACAAAACTCAATCATAGATAAATCCTAACTGTAACAGAAAAATATCATAATTTCTAGAAAAGTTAGGTGAAAACTCTTAAACTTGTTAAGAGGTTTTACTTTAAAAGTTACCTTAAAAAAGAATATAGACCATTATTCTTTTATTGAGATTTTCAAACTTTATACAATGAATATAATTATAATGCATTATTTCATTCTCTCATATACATATTTATATTTTTATTGGTAGTATACTTTTTTTTATTAATAACGCATCTTTTATTCACAAAGTCATTCTTAGAAATCTACTGCGTTTATGCCTCGCAACTATTCGGTCAGGTCTCAGCAGCTAACGCTTCCGTCCTTCAGAAATTCCTACGAAGAAATTCTCTCAACAACCGCAAGCTCAAGCATGCAAAAATGTCCTACATATATGTGCAGTATTCATTATGCATTTATACTTCCGGTTAACAGATCCCGTATATATATATACGTAGAACAATTTGTGAGTAATATCTTTTTAATTTACATATATGCAGCAGAATTTGAGAAACTATAAGTAATGTCGGTTATAGGTTGTAATCTAAAATAGGCACACAGTAGAAATACAGAGAAATTAAGAATAGAATATTTGCTTAGGTCACTATCATTATTTTAAATATTCTATATTATACATGCTCTAAAATGAAATTTGCACAGATATCCATTGAATTTTTTAACAATAATTTTTACTTGCAGAAAGGTTTTCTCGACAATTTCGACTCTTGAAACTTATAAAATATGCGCTTAAAATTTCTAGCACGTCTTATCCAAGTCAGAGAACTGAAACGTGCACGCCGTATTACTTTATTAAAGAGCGCCTGCAAAGTTCGCGATTTGCGCATTACTAGAACGAACAAGAGGAATAAGTATTCCTTGTTGGGACGGAACCTTATACTAAATTGCCACTCATGAAATATTTCGCAAATTGTCGGAAAAGTGGAGAAAGCTAATAACACATTCTCTTAATGCTTTACTCTATCACTCTTAAATTAAACGACAATGTCTTTAAAATAGTATTACTAACTATTTTCGATTTCTATGGTTCTGTGAATTTGTAAACTTTTCATATCTGAGTTTAAAAACATTCATTTTATAAATATAAAAAAATAAGTTTTCGTCACATCAAAAGTATATTACATTAAAATACAGCATTATCCACATGAAGTGACAAAATTGCATTTATGCGAATTGTTATTCTCTTTCAAATACAAGGGGTTTCCTATGTTTTTTTAATAAAATTTAGTGTGGAAATACTAACAATCAAAGTTATAATGATAGCTAAATCATAATGACAGAATAATTCAAAAGGGTTGTGAATATATTGAGAATGCTCAATACTATTTTCGATTGCCTACGATTTAATTAAATCGAATAATAATAAATTTCATATTTCATATCATATCTGTATAATGCTCAGAAAGCTTATGCTAACTATTGACTTTCATTTAGTCAAGTATACAGTCGATTCGACATTGACAATTATATTATTCAATGGAATACGTATTAAAAAAAATGCCAAGCTTTAAAATTTAGGATAATTATATTAAATTATTATAATTAGCTAGTTTGTAAACACAATTTGTCAAATAATACCCTTTCCTCTTAAGGTATCAGTACAGTCCATTTAATTGGTTTGATGACGAAGTATATAAGTGTGGCGTACTTTTCGCCTCGCAGAATTAAAATAAATTCAAGCAGAAGAATTCGAGGACTTTCTTACCATTCCTTCACGTCCAAAGAAGAAATAGCCAGCACCCCTTCCAGAGCCTTCGACGGGCCCCCTCCCCCTAATTCCTCGCTCTTCCCACCCTTCCCGGAATAACTCAAATCTCGGGTGGGATTCACTAGTCTCCCCCGTAATAGTTAAAAAATGAACAACGGTACCTCGGTCCCGCTTCCAACGACTTCATGGCGCAGGGATTCATTGAGCGAGGCTTTCTAGGAGTCAAACCATTGTCGCCACCAAGGTTGGTTCTGGGCGTCAATCGCGCCAACCCTATGAATTTACTTCCGATTAATAAACCAGACGCCCTAATAGTTATACCGTCAACCATAAAACACTACTGCTTTTTGTTAAGAATAATAAATACATAAATAATACATAAAGAATTACATGAAATTGCCGAAATCACATTTTTTCTCGCTATAGCATTTAAAATGTATAGAAACAGCTATATAGGCTTTTAAATCGGGTTTCGGAGCATATTTATATTTCCGCATACTCCGAAAATGCCGTCGGATCGCTCGCTCTGTTTACGTCAGCCGAGCGCATCGCACCGCGACTTCGAGGTCCTCCGCTTACCAGAAATGTAAGCCTTGAAAATGTAAATATTCCCTTGCTGGGTATTTAAACTCTATTCCATATATTTGCCATTTATAATTCGCGATTTTATAGTATTAAATGACGCGACATATGATCATTATTGATTACATTTAAGCCAAGAGCAAATAAAATTATTTTAACGTTTAAAAAATGATCTTAACCGTAACAGTGAGACAAACAAAATTTTAATAAAGCGCATCTGAATATACATGATACCCGAAATGATACCCTTTATCTAGGGGCTTAGACAAGGGCATGATATTTGATTTTGATATTGAAAAATTGTTTCATTTTTTACGATCCGTGTAGAGTTATAATACCTACAGATGAAATATTGTTTGGCTTCGTACAAAATGCACTCAAAAGAAGACATCCTCTAGTTACTTGGGTTGATGAAATTGCCTGGGGCTTAGAACTCGAGCGCATACACTGTTGGAAAAAAATCACATATGTGCTCAGCAGTAACTCGCTGCACGAAAAGCGTTTCGCTCTCGTTATCGCTTCGTTGAAAATAAAATAATATATAAATTCCAGGATTCCACTGAGGATGTTAAGCTGGGCGAATATTCGGGTTTGCTGATTCGGTCTTTGTGAATCTGTCTATTATATTGTAGATTTATACTGTTCTAATATTAACTTATTGGAATATGAAATTAGTCAGCCGCTTGTTGATGCAAGTGACCGCTCGCTCTCTCCCCCAACTCGCAGGCTCTCTACATTCTTACGGCCAACCATCCTTACGAGTTCCGCCTTTCCCGATCGTCGGAAGAGAAGAAAAAAATAGCCTAGGGAGACCTAACAGAAAGCTCGAAAAACGGAGAGAAGGGAAATCCCGCCAATTTTTGTATCCCTTTAGCTGTGCCTCTCTAAATTCTACTCAAGCGGGCCACGAAGCTTGCAATTTGCCCTTAAGCTGTATGTAAACAGCCATGAGGTGCATTATTAGTTAGATCTTAAATGAGGAATATGAATTATCAAGTACCAGTCTTGCAGTTGATTGGAAATCGTCTAAAAACAATTTCTTGTCCATACAGTTAGTCGATTAATATGTACGATGGCTGCAAAGCCACGGGCAAAGTAAGTACGGAAAATCCATGCGTTTTTACTGTCCCTACGTCTCACAGAATTAAAATTAGAATTAAATTAAATTTATTATTGGTCTAAGTACATTGTTCTTATTAGTCCTGGGGTTAGCTTATGCAGACATTATTACAAAAACATTACATATTCAACGCAATATAGAAAGAAAAGCAATAAGATCAATATACAATAAACAGTAAATTATTCAAGGAAGTGATAAGCTTTCAATGCACGTACTCAATATAAATGTAAAATATAAATATAAAATAAGGCATCATGTCCGTTAAATCGCATTGCATTAATTATACATTCTTACAATACCGTTCAAACACATGTAATTGAATAATTGAGCCTTAAAATTAGGTGAATGATACGATTTAATGGGAAATAGAATACCAAATTGATACGATGTTCAAATAATAACAGAATATTTAACATAATCTGTGAAGATTATAAGATTACTAAAATCCAATTTCGAATATTTTTGAGAAACAATAGTATCAAAATTTCTAAAAGACAACCAAGCATGAATTACAGCATGTGACTATTTAAATAATTTATTTTAAAAAAAATTTTTAGAAACTATATATTATAACTATAAGTATAACCATCTCATATTAAATTTATTACTTTTTATAAGTATTTTAAATAATATCTCCATTTTATTATTACATTGCATACCTTTATACAAAAAAAGTTTTTTAAAAAATTGCAATGTTGTGTATAATAGATGATATGAAAAGATTGATACGTATTTTTGACATACGTTCCAATTGCAAGCATTGTATAATTACGTAGTTAATAACTTTAAATTGGAGAGAGTATATATATTGGTTACCGAACATATTTCGCAATTATGATAGTAGTATACATCATTTCCATATATTTCTCCATTTGCAAAGAGAGTTGTCATACTCATACCATAATGCTTTCCATTTTGTTACACTAACATGATTCAGCTAATAAGCATAGAACAAGTATGAATCTCGTTTTCCAATTATGAATGACCCAAAATCCTCAGGCGAAGTCCATTTCATTCGTGATCCGAATTATGCAGACCTGCGGCATATGTTGATTACTGTTATACGAGTTGTTGGATTCTATAATTCAAACGTTGATTTTTAACTGCCAAATCGGTGAGATTTCGATATAAATTAAACTTTTATGCCTCAGTTCTTTTCTCAGTTATTTGGACACTGCGAACAAAGGCTTTGGATTTCTTTCGCTTGGAAATGTTAACCGCTCACGCTTCACTACGCATTTCAATTTCGTGAAAAAGAGGCAGGCAGCAGGCAGACCTCTTCTCTCAACTTTTATTAAATCCGAGTTGTATCAGCGGTGGCAAGCTTTTGGATATCAAGAGGAACTGAACAATAATTTGAACTGAATGCACTATATATGCTTACTCTCTTTATAAACTGGTTTTATCTTTTTGTGTTTACCTTTCTGATACAGTGGTGCAAACGAAGAATTAGAATGGAAAATACCGTTTTATTATTTTTTGAATAATTATTTTATATTTCCATAATGTACTGCATTTTAAGCAATTTAAAACACACTATGTTCACTCAGGAAAAAAATAGACGAATATCGGATTTGACTTCTTGTTAACCAGATATTTTTAAAAAACTATAATTTATTATTAAAACTATAGCCAAAACTCCTGTTTCATTTTCTGGTAAACTGTTAAAAACAAAAAGTCGTATAAAAAATACATAAGTAATTGATATCTAATCGTTAATGCTGTACGTGTAATGCTATACCTGATCAAGACTAACAATTTAACTATTTACACAGTACAATTAACTTATTTAAAACATAGTATACAAATTTTATGAATTATTCAACAATTATCTAACAATAAATTGAAATGAAGCATTTTTGCGTTTGTGAAAGTGTAAAAATGCAACATATAAAAATTAACTTTAAAATATATATCCATTTTTCAGAATATACATAATTAAAATGTTTCAGAAACAGAACAGTAGGTAAATATCGTATAATTCGAAACACTTTTGATAAAATATTCAAACTATATATAATATGCATTATATTTACAATTTCTGAAATAATATCTAATTTTTGAAATAAGCACTAAGTATATTGACTTCATGTATTGATGAACATAATAGAAAATATTTTAAAATAAACATCACCTCAGAACAGTCCATAATAATATGATGTGTCAAGTAATATAAATGCATAATTAATTATTAACTTGTTGCATATGTATGCTACTGCATTGAATACATAATTTAATTCAAAATTACTTTGTATAATATGATTTGAAATAATATAATACTACGCGAAACAATCATACCGATGAAATTGGAGACGTAAACTATAAAACAACAATTGGTTTAACAAAGTAAAGTAAAATATATTAAAAATCCTCTTTATATTCGATCGTATAGTTACTTGAAAATCGCACGATTTCGCATTTGGAAATTGCAGTTTTTAAAGACTTGTTCATACTGATCCCTCAAGAGAATTGACGGAATGAAGCAGCCGAGTTCGAGCGCATTATTAAAGATCGAACGGACGTTCAAGCGCCATCGGCGAGGTACAAAAGAGCCCGACTAAAAGGTCTCAGAGCCTTGGCCCTCGTTTTACTCAAATGGCGTTTCTTCAAAGTCAAGTAGACCCGGCGCACTTGGAGCCAGTCAGCCTCGTACAAGAGGACTTTCGGAAATCCCGGTCAGTATAGACTACCGGGCACCCCTGACCTGCCGTGAGGACTGCGGGCAGCCCCGATACCGGACGCCGGGTTGGGATTTTCGCGAGTTCTCTTTAATTTGTTCTCAATCACCGGGCTAAATTGCTTTATTGATTATCCACTTCTTCCGGGATTCAGCCAACTCCGCGGGGTGGAATGTTAAAATTTTTTTTCGAGCTTAACGAACTCCACTCGCCAGCAGTAATTTTAATTAAATCATTAATTTGCTCTCGGAACGAATTGCGCGTTTCCTACGAACGATTGCATAAAATAATGCCCCTTTGTTAACTAACGATGTAACTGACGCTCTTCTGATGAATCCGTACAATTCACTCGGGAAGGAGCGATAATAAAGCGAATGGGGGCTTGCAGCGCGTTCCTTGGGGCAGGAAGTGGAGGCTGCGCCGCTCGCGGGGGATCGATAGTGCTAGGCTCGTTGTACAGTTCTCATTGTTGTAAATCCAATTGCTCATTTGAGCACGAGATCTGCGGCGGGTCCCGCTGTTCCAGGGCTCCCTACTCACCAATTATCTCTGAGCGACGGCCTCGGCAGATCCCCCGGCTGCTTAAAAGTGCGGAAAGAATTGGAGTCTTTGAGAAAAGGAGTCTTTTCCCTCGTTCTGACCTCCGCTGCTAGAATGTGCAGTACCATTCGGGCAAAACCCTACCGACTCTCCGTACTTATCGCGGAACGAAATTTTTAATTAAATATTTATGCAAAACCTCGCGGTGCCGCGCTGTACAAAACGAGTTACCGAGCAATTGTGAAATTCTTGTGGAAACCCGCGCTTGCAATAATTTTGCATTCGTATTGTAGCACTACTCAACATTCCCATGCAATTCTTAAACAGAATCGCATAGACAATAGTAAAGGATGCCTTTAAGTTATCCCGCGAAGCCTTTAAAATACGTCAAATTTATATACAAACATCTTATATACTCTGAACTTTCAAATTAATTACACCGACTAAAATACGTTCTTAAAGTGCGAAGGATTTATGAAAGCTACGTCTAATTTAAAATTCGTATTCTTCAGTTACACGACTGATATATTTCTAATAATCAAAGGTTAATAGTTACTTTTAACACTAATTAACTGTTTAAATTTTAAATGTGACACTTGTAATGAATTTATCGGCATATAAAACTAGCTGCATTATAAAGCTAAAAATTAATTAAGGAAAATTTACTACTTTCCCAACTCGTAATAGGCCCAGTAACAATGCGCATTTAATGCAAATTGACTTTTCTTTCTCTTTTCTATAAAGTACAATACTAAAATTATTAGCAGACTGGCTCCCGCACATATTCTACGATAATGATATTTTTTGCATTTTAATGAGGCTGAAAATATTTTTCAACAAAATACCGTATCTAACTTACATTGCATCTTGAGATGAAAATAAAATATATTCATAGAGCATTATGAATCCGAATAAATAGAGATAATCCGTACTATATGCCTTTCGATTCATCAAAATATTTGATTTGTTACATAATTATAAAAATAATATCAGATAATCATGGGACGGAATAGTGCGAAATAAAATAATCGGATATTTACAAGTAAATTGAATACCGACAAAGAATATTGAATTCTGCGGATATCAAATGAAATATTGAAATTTTTCTTGTGACTTGATTTGATTAATTCTCTGCAAATCAATGGTCACGTATCAAAGAATATTATTACACATAGCTTACAGTGACAAGTAAGCAAATAATTGGTGTATTTATGTAGGTGATCCCTTTAACCGTTATTTAACTTTTTAGGTCTTCGCGGAAAATGATTTCATTTCTACTGTTTCAATCTTTGAAACGTCCAATAAAGAGTCAAATCGCCTTTGACAAATCAAACATACCGCGTAAATATAATAAAAATAACATCGAGTGCTCGTGGCAGTATTAAACTTTAGCAGTGAATTACGAATTTTCAAAGCGCATTTCAATAAAGCCGGGACCGCAGTGCATTGACATCCAATTACCGTTGCTTTGGCGCTCATTCCGCGTCCCCGATTATTTTAAACGAGGCGCAAAATGACAAGCGTACATGGCGATTGATTGAAAGATAAGCGGGTATTAATAGCAATGCCTCGCAGCGAATAGAAAACCGTGCACAGAAGAGAAAGAGAACGCGCGAGCGAGCGACCGCGAGGCCACTCATTAACATAGGGAAGCCGTTAAGTAGACAAGGAGACGTTAGTAATGCCACCCCGCTGCCGCTCGTTATCCCGAGCGGAGCATCCCTGGGCGGAGGTGTGCCCCCCCTCCTCCTCCTCCTCCTGCCGCTCGCCTGATCCCGCCGTGGATATCTACCCCCGCGCACGTAATAACTCGCTGGGAGATGGCGGGCAAATTGGCCCGCGGAACGTCGCACGGACGCGCCAGAGCAGCGATTGCGCGCGGCGACAGGCAAAACCAGTTCGGCCAATTTGCTCCCGAGCGCCAATTCATCTCCCGGGGGAGTAGGCGCAGGGGCACACTTTGTTTTATGCTCTCGCCGAGCCTAATGACGTCGCTTCCTCTTCCTCCGCTAGTCGTGAACCGAGTGTCTTTCATTATTTAGACATTTTTAGCCGCGAGCCGCTTGGACTGCGCGCAGATTACCACGGGAGGCGTCAGTTATAAAGTACCGCTCGACTTGTAATTCGGGCAATTAATTTTATCTAAAGGGGGATCGGTTTTTTAGATCTTTCCAAAAAAGGACGCTGTAGTTAATCCTTTCGTGTCTCCGTCCTTATTCTTTGCTGTATAATTTCTGTAGAAGAAAGCCGATGATTAAATTTCAAGGTTTGTATGAAAAGTGAAAAATCTGAATGCTCAAGTACTTTATTGTCATACATCATAGTGAGTTCATTTAATTACTATCATTTTATAGTTATTAGCCATAATCACTCCATCCAAGCTTCCTTCCTATAGGGGAGATTCGATCTTAATTTATTGCTCCGGCCTAAAATTGTGTAAATCAAAATAAAATCATTTAGTAATAATAATATTTTTAATAGAATTGTACATAAACGCGATAACTTGACGCGGAGAATGAATTATTATAATAACTGTTTTAGAATAACGCGCAGATAGAAAATATATAAAATAACATATACATCTTTAACAAATACATATTTATCTATTGTACATTAATTCTAGCAATGCAATCTAATTATTAATTAAATCAGTACTGTAGGGTTCATTCCGGCCATTCCTTGCATTGCCTTTTTGCCCATTTCAATAGCCCTTTGGGCAGCTTCAGCTGCAGCGGCTGCCATTTGAGCTGCAGCACTGACGCCAGTAGTGATTGGATCTATTTGTCTGGAAACCTGCAAATTTAACATATAATTTGTCAGTACTTTAATACAAATAGTTCAATAATATAAAATTAGTTGCTTTTCTATCTTCTGTCATGCAATTGATTAAAATTTCAATTTTATTTTATGAATTATATTACGGTAGAAAAATAAGTTGAAAAAGGTTGTTTAATAATCTATTAAAACATTTCTTGCCTCGCGGATATAAGTATATTCACATTTATGCAGCATCATTTATTACCAGTTAGATCATGATTTGGTCTATAAAAGATAAGCTTATTAATGGAGACTATTATACTTGAGACTTATAGGGTTTTTAATGTTAATTGCAAAAGTGTTTCAAAGACTATTTCAAACGTGACTTATTCGGAGCAATCTTTTCAATTCAAATCTGAAAATATGCGTATATGCGGAAGTTCTATATGCTTGACACCTAAGTAAACATATGCAAAGATTTTCTAATGTAAATTTATTTAAAAAACTCATTAAAGCGCTATCTAGGTTATATGTACTCGACAGCGATAATCATGAAAAATCATTTTGATATTTAGAAGCTCGAGCAATTCATAGAAAAAAAATTCATCAAAATTTTTCGTAAATTACTATTAACTAATGAAAATAACGTTATAATTTTATAAAACTGTTACTGTTTTATGAAACCAAATTTTAAATTATATTTGGTTTAATAAAAAAATCTATACATATACACACATTATGTAGCTGACAATTATATTGAAATATATATTTTATTTTAACTTACTCGATGATTTTGACTTTCTTCTATTGATTTACATTCAGACATCTAAAATATTTCATAGATTTAGTTATTGTATTAATATTATTATGTACATTAAATATATTTATAAAAATATTTGCTTTTTGATTTTAGCGCGTACAAAATAAAAAAATTCTAATATTAATTTTATAAGAACTCTTATAAAGGATTTTTACAAGTTTGAATATTCAAGAATAGAAAGTGTATACAAGTATTTCAATCATATCATAATTGCATTACAACAAAGTTTCTTAAACCAATGAGATACAATCCTCTCGATTTGTATTTGTGCAACTATCTAAAAGAAAGAAAATAAAATGAACATAAAAAGTTCATATATTATCAATAATTAAGTGATGGTGCGATAAATATTATATTTGTATGTAGCAATACTTAAAATATTTTAGTAAAATATCCAGTTTTAGTGATAAAGATACAATTTAGTAATAAAAACCATTTATTCTTACCGCAACTAGGCACAATACCAATATACAAATGAATTTGAACATTTTAATTCTTGTCGATTTTGTCGTTGTGAGAGACTAGGTGTAACATACCTCAGGTGTCATCTTTTTATACCTTAATTTAGCTACAAAAGTAATTAAAAAAAATTACATTTTGTCGATAATGTCTGTCGTAACAGGATGCAATATTTTGCTCATTTAGATCACTATCCATTTGCGATTAAAAACAATCACCTGTCAAATAAACTTCATCTACTCTGTTATACAATTTCAACGAAATGCATGAAACTGTCAATTATATAAAAGTTTAACAATGGTCTATTCGTAATAAGCAAATATATTTGCTCTGTTGTTAAATGTGATTAATTGTTTTATTGTTTTGTACAATGTCACATCATTTGAAACATGTTTCCTGCGGAAACTTTTTTGCTTTTATACGTTTTCTGATCAAAAGCATCTTAAAATAATTATTGTAATACATGTATAAATTATATAGTTTCCAACAAGTAAATTTTAATTTATAAAGTGAGTATAATTATAAATCATTGCAAATAGTAATTTTTATATTTTAAATGAATATATAATATAAATAATAGAACTACATAGTGTACATACATAAGATATGAGTAGGAATTTTAATAAATAGAGAATGTAGCGTGTATGTTTTGCGAATGAAATGTGCATATATTGCTCAGCACGCTACGCAACAGATGCTACTTAGATATATATATATACCTATATATATTCTTGCAACTGCGAGGACCGGTAGTTAACCTCAAAACTTTCTTATAGGCATTCCCTCTACATCAAAATTTAAAGAATTCAAACAGCTACATATTCATTTCCCGTTTAGTAAAAACAACTTATTTTTACTGTGTGAGAAGTATTGTTATCTCACACAGAAAAAACTACTCGGCATGATACTTTACAAGAAAATAGTATGGATAGAGAAACGAACTCCTTTAATGTTTAGTGAACATCTTGATTTTTGGAAATCGTAAAATAGTGTTACAAGTAGTTAGATATTGTAACGTAAAAAATTTTTAATTTACAATTATTTGATTTCTCTCTTAATTACTAAACTATCTTTTAGATATACCTTAATGTAGAGTAGGTTGAGAATTAAAAGTATTCATTATTTAAAAGGAATAAATAACACACCAGTGAGTACTAATAAATTTATTTAAAAAAATTAATTTTTATCGTGCATAACTATGTTTTAGGTAAATACTACTATTGCATACAAGAAAAGTTCAAATTTAAAAGATTAAAAATGAGGCTTTTGAATTTAGAAAAGTTTCAAGAACTTCAAAGTATTACAGATTGTATTCGTAACATATGTATTCTTGCTCATGTTGATCATGGCAAAACAACTTTGGCTGATTCGTTACTAGCAAGTAATGGAATAATTTCAAATAAACTTGCAGGAAAATTACGTTATCTTGATAGTCGTGCAGATGAACAACTGCGTGGTATAACAATGAAATCAAGTCTTATTACATTGCACCATGTAAATGAAGATTCTGAGTTCCTTGTTAATCTTATTGATTCTCCAGGTCATGTTGATTTTACTTCTGAAGTATCAACTGCAGTGAGATTATGTGATGGTGCGATAATTGTAGTAGACGTTGTTGAAGGTGTTTGTCCACAAACACGTAGTGCTCTTTCTATAGCCTATATCGAAGGTTTAAAACCTGTATTAATTTTTAATAAAATTGATAGATTAATTATTGAAATGAAATTATCACCATTAGATGCTTATATTCATATAAGTCAAATTTTAGAACAGATTAATGCTGTTATGGGAGAGTTGTTTACTAGTGATGTTATGAATAGGGACGAAGAAAAAGAAAATGTTTGTGCAGAAAGTGATAGTGAAAATGTAGGTGAAAGAAATTTAGCAGATTGGCAATCAGCGCTTGAAGAAATAGATGATTCAAGCTTATATTTTTCTCCGGATCAAGGGAATGTACTATTTGCAAGTGCCATTGATGGCTGGGGATTCACTGTTAGAGATTTTGCAAAAATATTTTCTAAAAAATTAGGATACAGTGAAAAAGTTCTATCAAAAACCTTGTGGGGTGATTATTATTTAAATTCAAAAAGTAAAAGAATCATGAAAGGGGCACAGGAAAAAGCTAAAAAGCCATTGTGCGTTCAATTAATTTTGGAGAATATTTGGGCTTTGTATGATACAGTAGTTGTAAGAAAAGATAAAGATAAAATTGTATGTATGGTAGAAAAATTAAATATTAAATTAACAACCAGAGATTTACGACATAGTGATCCTAAAGCCCAATTGCATGCTATTTGCACTCAGTGGTTGCCCCTAGCTAAGGCATGCCTTAACATGGTTTGTGAACAAGTGCCTGCTCCACATAAGTTGCCTAGTGAAAAAGTTGAAAGATTAATTAGTGGAATGGATGAATTTTCATCCATGCCGGAAGAAACACAGAAACTTAAAGATTCTTTTTTACTCTGCAAGTCTGATTCAGAAGCACCTACTATAATTTTTATCTCAAAAATGTTTCCTGTAGACAAGAAATCTTTACCAGAGAATAAACCAAAACCGCTAAGCCATGAAGAGTTAATACAACGTAGAGAAATCGCAAGACAAAGGCATGCTGATAAGCTAGAAAAAGAAAAATTGCAAGAAACAATACCCCTAGATACTATTCAATTAGTACCTAATGAAAATACGAATGCCATTAATGAGGAAGAAGAAGTTTGGGAAGATTCTTTAGTTGCTTTTGCTAGAATTTACTCAGGAACTGTGAGTATTGGTAGCGAGTTATATGTTTTAGGTCCAAAACATGATCCAAAAGTTGCTTTAGAACGAGTAAAATCTGGTGAAGTGATAGATCCTACAGTTCAATTAAAAGATTTAAAACCTGGAATGCATATCACTAAAGTTACAATTTCAAAATTATATTTACTTATGGGTAGAGAACTAGAGCCAATTACTAAAGTACCTGCAGGAAATGTAATAGGTATAGGAAATTTAGAAGAACATGTTTTAAAAACTGCAACTCTTTCTTCAACTATTGCCTGTCCCTCATTTTCTGAACTAACTTCATTGGCAGATCCCATACTTAGGGTAGCCTTGGAACCAAAACATCCAAATGACCTACAAAAACTAATTAACGGCTTAAAGCTTCTTAATCAAGCTGATGCTTGTGCATTGGTTCATATTCAAGAGACTGGAGAAATTGTATTAAATACAGCGGGTGAAGTTCATTTAGAAAGATGTCTAGAAGATCTTAAGCTTCGATATGCTAAAATAGAAATTAATGTATCAGAGCCCATTGTCTCTTTTAGAGAAACAGTTATTACACCTCCAAAAGTTGATATGGTAAATGAAGTTATAGAACAAAAAGTTGATAATATAAATCTAGAAACGTGGACTTGGAATAAAAGATGTTTGTTTGAAATTGATGTGAAACCATTACCAGAAGCTGTTACAAAATTATTAGAAAAAAGTGCTGAATTAATAAAAAGTTTGGGTGTCAGGAATTTAGCAGAGAAAGAGAATGCAGATGTTGCCGAATTAACGTTAACCTTAGATTCACTAGAATTAACTGAAAAAATGCTAAAAAATGTGGAGGCATTTAAAGTGGAGTTATTAAATGCTTTTAAGGAAAATAATTGGGAAGAGGATATTTTAAATAAAATTTTATCATTTGGGCCTCGAAAGTGCGGTCCCAATATTTTATTAAATGAAAGTAATTATAAAAGAAAGCCATTTTGGGAACATCACAGTAAATCGGCAGATCTCCGAGATACGTAAGAATAATTAATAATTCAATTAAAATTATGATGTTAAAAAAGAAAACATGCAGTGTAATGATTAAATGATAATATCTTAGGTATTACAATAGTATGATAAATGGTTTTCAATTGGCTACCTTATCAGGACCCCTATGTGAAGAGCCAATGATGGGAGTTTGTTTTGTTTTAAAAAAATGGGAGATCTATGAAGATTCAGAAAGGTAACAATGTGTCCTATTTCTTTTCTTAAAGAGAGTTAATAAAGGGACTGATAAGAAACTTATACTAACTGTAGTAAAATTAGCATTCAGTATTGAAGAAAAAATTGAACAATGTTTTCAATTTATTTAAAAGTATAATATTTAAAAAACTCATAACACATATTTAAAGTTTATCAACAAATCGTAAAGTAATTGTTAAATTACAGTGAAAGTAATGTTTTATCACCGAGCCATCTTGGTGGGCAGTTGATGTCAGCTTGTAACCAAGCATGTAGAAATGCTTTCAATTCACGGAGACCCCGCCTAGTTACACCTATGTATTCTTGCAGCGTATTGGTTAACTCTGATGTCCTGGGTAAGTTTATGCGTAATTATTTGAAAAAGCTTTAAAATATTTCCTGACACTTTTATTTTGAAACTTTCATGTGAGATTGAACACGAGTGCTGTTTTAAATTTAAACTTCAGATTTTGCACGATTTTTTACTTACCTTTTTGACAACCATTAATAACCACTTTACGTGACAAAATTTTGACTTGACTTAATACAGCGTAAAATTATTGTACTGTAGCTGCTTTTGAAAAGATCTAATTTTTTTTATTTTAAACTATAAAAATGGTTAGAAATTCAGTTGTTATATTTTCAAGGATATTTTGGTCAATTACGAAAAGAGAAACTTTGCAAGTTCTGTGAAATAAATCACAAATTCTGTGAAACATACTCAAGTTTATAGGTGAAAAATAGTCTTTCTTGTTACCTTTAATATTGGGTGCAAAGTATACGGAGATTAAAATAAAGACAAATATTTTTTATGTTATTTATTTTCATCATTTTGCATGACAATTAATATTTACAAGATAGAATTACTGGTCGCATACACTACTAGAAGAATCACGTTTTTAATATAATATGCTAGATATATGAGTATTTTTCTTAGAAATTTAATATTACTCGAGTTAATAGTGATACAATTACAGTTTATAATAGGAGAATAAGAGTCAAAAACATGGCCGTTACCTAATAATTAAACGCTGTTATAATTCGAAACATTCGAATCGACACAAGCGGATGTTCTTTTTCAGCGTTTTATTAATTCAGTCATTAAACCGTCGGTCAGTCATCGCTAGTCGCGCTGAGTGAGCCGCAATTTCACATGTAACCAATCACAATACTGTTTTGGAAAATATTTGCCTCGAATGAAAAAAAAAGATGAAATGGTTTGCGTGAGTTTTCTAAAAGTCTAAAAAATAACCGTGATTGTGGATTTTAGAGTAAAACATGGCATTCCTAATGATCGATACATTGAACCACAATGTAAGGCAAGTTTTGTTTATGCTTGAATGGAGAGAAGTCGCTACAATCGTTTGTATGTCTATCATAGACATAATAGACACGTAACATTTGTTATGCGCCTGAGAAATTGATAGAAATAAGAGTCAAGTCTGCATAGTTATAACGCAGTCGTTTAACATGGTATAAATAACTTTGAAAACACTACTTGCGGTGGATATTATTGCTCCCGAACGTCATATATATGCTGACTCGTATGCACCTTTTCTGGTGGGTGCGAGGGCGCCGCACCATAAAGTATTTTATTTAGTCTTACACTTTATTGCGAGTATAAATATGATAAGGCAAGTATAATTTGTATAAAAGTTCTAAGTACTCTGGTACTCTACATCGTTTAATTACGTATACTTATTATTCAATGAATTTCAATAGCTCACGTTATAATAATTCACTATCGACGCTTTTCGAAATTTCGAATAAGAGAGAAAAATATTACTTAGCAAATACGAGGCTTACACAGGAAAAAACTCCCCGGCGAATTGCTGTACAAGAGTCCGAGTTGGCTAAAGAGACAATTTTCGCAAAGGCTTAAAGGCATAAAGCCGAGGCGGCTAACCAGCCGCGGCGCGGGCTTTCTTCCCGTACTTTTCCTAATAATCGCGCGGCTCTCGCGCGGCTCGCGCTCGGCTCGCGCAGTTGATTCAATACTGTTTTCTTGCCGTTAAAAAGGAGGCGAGTCGACCGAGTTGCGCGCGCGCGCGCGCGCTAGCCAAGTACATTTTCCTTGTTGCTTTTCGTTTATCTTTCTCTTTTCTTTTTTCTTGTTTCCCTTTCTAGCCCGGTGTCCGCGGGAGACGGAAAAAAAAAGGCGGCTAAAGAACCATTAGGCCGGCTAATTGAGTAAAAATTTTGACGCGGCGCGGGCCGGACGGCGCGGCGGCAGGTAGCCCGGCGCAATTCCGCCGGGTAGGCGCAGCTCTTCCCTCCCAGGAATGGGAGCAAAACAATTTTTTGCCCAGCATTTTTCCCCGTGTAACGCCAGTCATCCGTACCGCAATCATCTAAAGTCTTTCTCTCCTACACAGTGCAATTGCGCGGTGCAAAAAAAATTTGGTGGGGGCGCTCGCGTGCGCCGCGCGGACTCGCGTCCTGCCGTCGCCGCGCTACACAATACACTCGGAGGGAGCATTATATTTGAAGAGGGCGGCGGAGGGACGGCGTGGACGATTCGCAAGGGGGGGGGTGGGGGGGGTGGGGGAGTCGGGAGACGGGGCGGTCGGCCGGCAGGCCGGCTCGCGAGCGCGCCGCAGAGAGTCTGCCGACGGGCAGAGCGGAGGCCGCGGCCGGGGCAAAGTGGCGCGGCGCTCAGTCCCAGTTGGCCGTCCTCATTAGCTCCGGCACCAGATGCCACGGGAAGGTCTCGCGGAGCGGCGAGTCCTCGCCCGTCCCCGGCAGTCCTGCAACGGCAATCGAGAGCGATGTATAGGCATGTTAGCCGGGTGTGGGGGGGACTTTTTTCGGCGGACTGCACTCACCTAGGATGCTGCGAATGTTCCGCAGCGGCCGGCCCCTTCTGCTGCCCTGGACGCACATCATCCCGTAGACTCGGATCCCGGGGACGCTCGCGTAGGTCGGCTGGTCGTGACTCATCGGGCCCTCTGTGGAAGCAAGCCGACGTTCATTTACAGGGGCTCGCGGGCCAATTAAGGCCCCGCGGCGTGCGCGGCCTGGCCCGAATTTCCAGGCGGCCCGTGGGAAGCCGGGCCGCGACCGCCGTAGGGTCGGCGAGCCCGGGCTTTTCCGCCTCGATGCGCCCGCAAGTCGAGTGGCGTGTCACTCTCCCGGAATTATCTCTCGGGGCCGCTTCGGCCCGGGCGGCTATCGACCCGCGGGCGCATCCGGGCCGCGGCAACCCCCTCGCACGTTGGCGCGCCAAATTGATCCCGGGGCGCGCATGCGCCCGGCGTAACGGGGACGCGGCGCGCGGCATAAATACAGAGGCCTGGGTTGTACTCACCGAGGATGTTGGTGTCGGGGCAGCGGCAGATCACCAGGTAGTGCGACTTGCCCGTCCGGACGTTCTGCAGGGCGAGGAGGGACCAGTCCCGCGGCGCCCGGCACTCGCGCATCTCCGCCACGGGCTCGCAGGTCTTGACCAGCGTCAGGGCCTGGGGAGCAGACGTTTCAAGGAGACGTTTGACGCGGCCAGGCGACCCGGGGCGTTAGTTGGCCGATCGGGGGATAGAGCGGCCTCGGGGAAGGGGGGGGGGCCCTTATCCCGGCCCTGGTCCCGCGCTTGATTAGGACCAATTGGTCATGAGCTCGGCGGGGCTTCCGCGAACGGCTCCTCGACAGGCCGTCGATCCCCGGATAGGGCACGACTCGCCCCGGCGCTTTTGTCCCGGCGGCCGGCGGCTTTTTCCCGCTTTCGCCACGGGGCCAGGGCCGCTTTTTCCCCGGGCGATATTGTCCGCGTCCTTACAGGCCGGCGGCCGCGCAATTAAACGCGTCGCCGGCTCTCCGGGGGCCCCTCGCGAATTATATGACTCGCTCGCCCGGTAAGTAGACCAATTAGACTACCCGCGGCCGGGGATTTTCTCGGCCGCAACCTCAAAATCTATAACGAGAGCGCCGGCGAGCGGCGATCGGTGCTAAGCCCATGCAAAGTCCGTCCGCGGGGAAACCGGGTCTCCGAGCGGCGGAGTTCCGCTCGGACGCCGCGGACGCAGATCGGAGCGGGCCTGCGATCCGTACCCCGGCGCGTACACGGATGTACGTAGCGCACGCTGCGGCCGGCTCGATCGGCTCCCCGGGGGGGGGGACGGGCCGGCTGTTTTGAAATACGGCAAAGCGCACCGCTAACGAAAAACGAGGTACAACAGGCTCGGCGCGGCGCGCGACGTCACCTGCGCGGCCTAACTGCGCTCGGCCCGTTCCCCCGGGGCGCCGACGGCTTTACGCGCGCCCATTATACGGCCCGCGCAGTTTTACTCTCACTCGGGGCTGGCCATTCGGCCTTTAATGACATCACATGCCGCCGCGAGATCAAGCGGGCCCCGATGCG
The DNA here is from genome assembly GCA_018906755.1 of Sycophaga agraensis. NCBI lineage: Eukaryota > Metazoa > Arthropoda > Insecta > Hymenoptera > Pteromalidae > Sycophaga > Sycophaga agraensis. The sequence continues at coordinate 4,365,893 of JACCIE010000003.1, forward strand.
CTTGGCCTCGGTTTTATCGGCCGGGACGCCCGGCGAGACGACGTCGTTGGCTCTCGCGGGCCGCGCGGCGCCCATTAACAATCGGGCCCCCTCGTACATCCCGGACACGCGTGCACTCCGTGCCGATGTTAACTGTTAGCCGCGCGGCGCGGACAAATTGAGCGGCGGGGGGTTTTCCGCGGCGGCCGCCGGGGCCCCGGAGGGCGCACACACGCGCGCGTACACAGGTTGCCCCGGCAGCCGAAAGGAAAGGGCGCGAGCGGCGCCGTTCCCGGACGGCCCGGCGCTTCCCCGTAGCCGGCAAGGGCCTGCAATTTCCCCGGCGCCGATCTCCCTGTCCGTATATATATATAGACAGTCAAATATCGGGTGGAGAAAGCGCGCGGCTGGGCGTTCGGGGAAGGGCCGGGGCATCATCGGAAGCGGCTAATTCGAGAGCCGCGAGAAAAAGCCCGGCCGCGCGCCGCCTCGGAACCGGCTCCCGCGAGAAAAACGGGGATATCGCCGCCTCCCGCCGCTCGATTACAGTTAGGAGTAAGACACGAGGCTTATAAATATCGGCTGGCGCGGCGAGAGCGGCGCGCGCGCGCGCGGATTCCGCCGCGCAAGCCTAGCGTGACTCCTTTGCCTCCGCGCGGCGCCGGGCAAAACAGAGGCCCCGCCGGCAAATGAGGAGTCGAGCGGCTCGAGTCATCCCCCCGGACAAAGCGCCCGCCGGAAGCCCCGGCCGAATCGTCCGCGAGCTGCCGAGCCTCGCTTCTTGCCCGCCTCCCCCTGGTGATTCGTTCGGCGGGTGTATATATACATAAGCGAGCGTCGCGCCCCGGCGGCTTCTTGCGGAGTCCGCGGGCGGAACGGGACCGCGCGACGTGTGCAGGGCGAGCGATCGGCCGGGGGCCAGGGGTTCCGCGAAGGCCGCGCGGGTCCCGAATCGTCGCGCCCGGGAGGAAAAATGCAAAGAGGAAAGAAAGCCCGGCGGATTGAAAGCCGAGGTTCCAGTCGATTCTATACAATTACTCCCTTCATCCTCGGCTTTACGGCCGCCTCTTTTACGCGCTACAGTGGAAAGCAATTATTATGCATTAAAGGCAGGGGCTGCCGTCGGCGGCCTCCGAGGCGCTTTTCTCTCGTTGGCCCGAGTTGTTGATCCGTCGAAAGCCGAGACGAGTATACTCTTGAAAAGTGGCTGCGGCGCCGGGGCCCCAGTGGTAACAGACGCGTTAGCGCCCGCGGGCGCTAAGTAGTCGCGGCGACACAGTGGTAACAGTCCGGCCGGCGCACAACGAGCCCGCGTCAACTCCTCCGCGCATCGCACAATGGCATTCCTCGGGGGGGAGGGCGGAGGAGCTCCGCGGCCGAGCGATACACATCTGCATAGAGGAGGCAGGAGAGCAGCCCATACAGGCGGAGGCGTTCCCCCGCGGGACCGTTAGGGCGGCCGCGCGCGCGCACCAGTCATTCCTCCCCGAAAGACGCGGCGCGTTTCCTCCCAGGCACACCTACGCGCGGGCCGATTAACCGAACGGAAGCCCGGTAACGGGGGCCCGCCGCGACAGCTGCCGGGTAAACAAAGCGCGTGCGCGAGCCGCGGGAGATTTGACTAACGGCCCCCGGGCGCGGGCAGAGGGAGCCGCGGGGTGGAGGCCGGGCCGCGAGCCTCCTCGCCGGCATTCCTCGCTATATATCGGCCTCATTTCGCCCGGGAGCTTCTCTCACGTTACGCCCGGCAACGGGATATGTACGTGGGGCCCGGCTCCTCGCCCGCTCGCCTCTCCCGCGCGATCTTATTATACGCGGCTACTACTACTGCTTACTCCCACGGGCGCCCTCGCCCTTTTCCTTTCGGCGCGGCACTCGTGCGCGCCGATATGCACCAGATATCGGCTTAATGCCCCCTCCCTCCGTGGCCGAGGCGCTTCCGCGTGCCCGCGAGGCTGTTAGGCCGCCCGAGCCCGTGGGACTCGCGGCCGGCGTCGCGCTAATCGCGCTCAGGCGCCTCCCCAACGGCAGTGTGTGTGTGTCCGTGGAGAGCCGGGGTTTTATGCGCCCGTGCGTGTTTCACCGAGGCGCGTGCCTTACCTGCACGGCCCGAATGCGCCGCCAGCCTCCCGGGGAGATAACCGTCGTTCCGCCGTAATCCGATTAGCGCGCGCTCCACCAAATCGGGATTTCATTTAATCGGCCCGCGATGATGATCGCGCCGGGGCTTTTTGCCGCGCGGCCGCTTTCACTTAACAGGCGCGGAGGAGCGTGCGCGTACCCCATTATACGTATACGTGCACGCGAGCGCGCGCGGCTTTTCAGTTTTCGAGGCGCGCCTCCCCCCGATTTTTCCCCGCGAGGAAAAACTACCGGCGCCCACTCGAAAGCCCGGGAGGGGGGATGTACATCGCGCGCCCCGGGAGAGGAGATTGGATATTATGAGAAAAAAAAAGAGGATGAATATTTGACAGGCGCGCGCGGAGGGGGTGATTATTCTCCAAGGCAACGGGCCTGCGCCCCGCGAGATAACAGCCGAGAGCCGCGGAAGCCGGGAAACAAGAAGAGAGAGCTTGACGGGGAGCCGAGCGCCCGGAGATCGGGATGATCGGATCGACCGGCCGTCCCGTCCGAAATAAAACTACGCGCCTCGGCTTGTCCGAGCTCGGCCGCGACTTATGTATCTCTCATCATCGGCCGGCAGTGGCAAAAATCCCCCGAGACCGAGGCGTTTGGAGAGTTACCAAAAAAAAAAAAAAAGAAACGGGGGGGGGGAGGAAAAAAAGGCCCTAGGCTAGCGCATTGAAGTTTCAATCGCGGCGCTCGCGAGCTCCACCGACCATCGGCTTCCTTTTCTTCTCCCTCCTGCCCCCTCCTGCCCCCCCCGCGTCCAAAGTGTATATCGCGCCGGGGCTTTTTTGCCCATCATCGAGCAATGCCGTCGGCGATGGTATCGGGCCCCCGGGCACATGGGCCCGCCGTTACACGGAACTTTGGATCATTTAGCCGGGAGGCCGGGGCGATGCTCCTTTTGCGCGTCGGCCGGTCGCGCGACGCGCCGGAATGCAAAAACGCGCGCCGCCCTCCCCCGGCCCGATGTTTTCCGAGGGCCCCTAAGAAAGCCGCGGCCGCGCGCGGATCCGATCGGACGGCCCTTATGAAGCCGGCTTTTTCCCCCGCGGCCCATCGCGGCGCCGATAAACGCGCTTCTTTCGCCCCGGCGCGCGAGAAGTAGATAGGGGGGGGTGGGGATAAAAAAAAAGGAGGAAGGAGGCGCGGCCGGGGCCGCTGTCGAGGCCGCGGTCTAATTGATTGCATCTGGCCGCGGCGCGCGGGCCCCGCGGCCCCCCCTCCCGATCCTATCGCGCGGCCCGCTAAAACAAACAAACGCGGCCCGGGCTTAGGTGGGCGTAGCCGCGGCCGACCCACTTGCTCCGATGGCTATCTGGGTATGTGGAGCGGAGGCGTGGGCGAGGCTGTCGCGGCTAGCGGGATCGCGATCGCCCGGCCGCGTACGTATGCAGATGTCGGGCCCGCGGGCCGACTCGATCGCGGCCAACCGCCCGGCGTATCATTAGACTCGCGGCCGTAGTTGCCGATCGGGCCCCGGTGCGTGCCCGGGGGGGGGGCGGGAGGAAGCCGCTTGCACCGAGTCACGGCCGGCCCCATCCCTCCGCACACGTATGCACACGCGAGGATAAAAAGTGGAGGGGCAAAAAATCTTAAACGAAAAAAAAACAAGCGAGAGGGGCAAGAGCGCGGGGGCCGCGCTAATGGGCCGCGTTCTTGCGGGGCCGCCCCGCCGGGGCAAGAAGCGCCTTGGCGAAAGGCCGCCGCGGGGGTGGGGCACTGACCTTGGTGCGGGAGTCGGTGACGAGCTCGGTCGTGTGGAGGTCGTCGCTGTCGAGGGAGGCGCTGCAGGGGTCCCGGTAGCGGCCCGGGCAGGCGCACAGGGGCTGGGTGAAGTTGAGCCGCACGTAGACGGCGTTGCAGACCTGCTGGACGGCGCACTCCGGCAGGAGGTAGATGTGCTGGTTGTGCGGGTAGTAGTGGTACTTGGTCGGCTTGGACAGGGCGGCGCTGGCCCCCTCGGGCAGCCGCACTCCCGTCTGCAGAGGCGAACAATCCCGGATTAATCCTCCGCGGGGCTTCGGACTGGCAAGTGGGCGAGTCGGTTGTCGCCGCGGACTCGCAGCCGACCGCCGCGTTTGTTTTAGAGTCGTTAATTTTTTGGCGCGCGCGGGCCGGACAGCCCCGGGGCTTTTTGCCGCGGGCCGCGCCGGGGGAACCTGTTAGCGTCCCGGCGCTTCCGCGCTCTCCCGAGCCGGCGGAATTTATTGAAACCCGCCGCCGCAGCGGCAGCAGCCGACTCCCTTTCCCCGGCCGATGTACAGTTGGGATTTTCTTCGAGTTCGAGGAAGTTTTTCGAAAATTAAAAAGTTGCCCGGGAGCGGCTCGAGGCGGGGGCCGCGCCGGGGGATTCTCGCGGCGCTCCCGCGAAAACGTTACCGGCTCGCGGAAAAGTCGTAAATATCGCGTCGGCAATGGGCCGCTGCGAACCCGCCGACTTGCCGATAAATAAACCCTGCCGCGTGACAAGTCGGCTGCGGGAAAAAAGCCCGGCTCCTTTTTTCCGAGCTTTCTTTTTTAACGCCGAGGAAATTGCGCCTTCGCGGAATGCGAAAATTGTAAAAAAAAAAAACAAAAACAAAAACAAAAACAAAACGACCGCTTGGGCCCCGGCTCTTTTTTAAGGTGTGCGCGCGGCGCGTGTCCCGCCCGCCGCCGCGCTTCCTCCTACGTGTGCGCGCGGCCCGCTCCCCCGGGGGGGGGGGGGGCAGAGTATAATGACAGTTCATTAGGGCGTTATTCTCTTGGCCGCGCGCCGCTTTTTCTCAAGCGACTTCCCGGGCGTCCCTGATAATCCCCAACTCGAGACGGCCACGGACGCGGCGGACAAAAGAGAAAGCGGAAGTGCCGCCCGGCCGTAGCGACGAGCGCTTTGATTCCCTCCGCGGAATTATTGTTTTTCACCTTTGGGCCTTTAACGCAACGGCCTCTAATGGCCGCGGGCTCTACTTTCGTCTATCGACCCGTTGCTTTCGATATAAACCCAATGAGCCCGTTCCACCAGAACCTCTCGCCTCGCGCAAAACGCCGCCCCATTACTCTTTTAATAGGCCGTCGGCCCTCCTATGTACTAATGAACGAATAATAGTCCTGTTATCCTACCATCCTAGCCTGCTGTTTCGCGAAAATCGCCTGGCAATTCCGGTATAACGCGATGATGGCTCTCTACGTGTCTGCTATATTGCAAATGCAATCATCGCAACTTGATAGCTGATGCCTTTACATTTCGATATCGGTGAAATACAATTATTGAGCCAATCGAGATATCAAACAAATGTAATTTCATTTACAGACATTAAGCCAGAACGGTTAAATTGTTATTTTTACGGTACCCTAAGATTTTATCGGACTAATGTGGATCATAAATAAAGATACTTATCCTTTCTAGAAAATTAATATTTATACGTGCTAATTTGAAGCAGAAAAGCTTTATGTATTTTACATCACCTTTTATACAAAGTTTTCTAACATTGCCATGCTTTCATCTTTTTATACTTTTAGACGTAGGAGTCCGCGCTTTAAATACAGCTTATGGTGATTAAAACCTTAAATGGTTACATCACTTTTAAACTTGATAATTAACTTTCAAATATAATAATAAAATCATCTCAAGTTCATTAAATTTCTTACTTTCTCATTTTACCGAGTAATAAAATAATACACTTATATCTTCTGTGAATAAGTATGTTCATAACTATGGCAACTCCGCATTTGTCTCAACAAAGTTGTTTCACTTATTAAGACAGACTTTTATGCTATAATTAACAAAGTTTAATACCAATTGTGAATTTAGAAATGGCATAAAATAAAATCTAATTCACGCAAATACTATAGTTATTAAAATGTCAGTTAACCAGGCATCCACTAATTTACTTTCTCTTTGTAAGTTAATACTGTTAGACATGTTTATAAAAAGGATGTAACACAGCTTTAATTAAAATTGTTGACTACATATTTTATTTACCCAAGTTCACTTTATTGAGCGATATACTTTACCGTTGCAGACAAGTAATTTAGAGGAGGGTTTTTGGATTTTTGAGTCACCGACGTTCGTTTCGCACGAGTGCTAAAATTTCAATTAAAAATGACAACTGGCTCTCCGTACCAGCTGCTTCATTTTAATCACCGACATTATTATTTCCACGACGCAAAGTTGATCGAGTTAACCTTTTGGACAATCCGTTCGAATCTAAAGTTTTCCATTGGCACGCACTCAATCGCAATAACGTGGAAAAATAGTTTCGCCGCTCTCCAAAGTTCCGGGCCAAGTTGAAAGCGGGCGGTGCAGAGCCCGCATATAGGAGTCAGAATATCCCGAAAGCTCGGCGGATCATATTCGCAGCATTGGCTAATCCGGGCGGACGGGAGGGCGCGGGCCGTCAAAAGCCGCTGATGGCAGCTCGTCCGCGTCCCCGAGCGCCTGATTTTATTATACTTGTCAATGCACACACACGCACACCGTTAGCCCGGGGAGCGGGCGGAAGTTTGCCGCGGGGGGGAACTAGCGGGCCGGCGGCGCGCGTCTTTCAGGGCTCGCGGCTCGCGCGTCCATTCATTACGCCACCTATATAGCCCGGCCAGTTTCCTGGGAAGGCGCCCGGGCCCCGCGGCCCTCGGGCATCGATCACCCGTGAGTCCGCGCCGTCGGATGGTTTATGAAAAAAAGGAAGGGGCGTCGCGCGAGAAGCAGGTCAGCCCCCCTCGCCAAGAATTGAGCATTGTCAGAGGAGCGGCGCGCGGGCAAAGTGTTCCGCCGCGCCGGATCTGCGCCCGCGGGGAGAAAGGTCGGCCAATTATTAGCGTGGCGCCCGGCTCCGATCAAAACAAGAAGCGTCAGCCGGCGGTGGATCGATACCCCCGGGGGTCGCGCGGGGAATGCGCCCCGGTTAGCGAGGACTAATGCCGCGGGGGTCGAGGGGCTCCTCCTTTTTGGCGGCGGTTGCGCAAGGCAGCGGCTCGTGGGCGCGGCTCTCACGGCCTTGCCCCCGGCGCGCTCGGGCAATTAAGCGACGCGCGCGCGCGCGCCTCCTCCTCGAAAGTGAGGAGGCCGATGCGAGCGGCGCGCTAACGAGGCCAATTAAAGCCGCCCGGCGAAATTCCCCGGCAATCTCCGCGCGATCGGCTGGCGATGGGCCGATTATACGAGGGCGCCCTCGTAAAAAAAGCGCCCCGAGGCTGCCGGCCCCTCGTTCCACTTGTAATAATCACGTGGCGTAACGACGCGTAAGTGCCGCCTCCGAATCCGCGGCGGATAGAGCGATTTCCCCGCCGTCCTATAAATAGCCCCCGGCGGAGGGACGCGGGAGGGCCACGGGTGAAGGAAGGGGTCCGGTCTTGTAGCACGGGACCGGGGCGCACTCGCCGTTGTGCCATAAGGGCGCGTGGGAGCGGCGACAGGGCCGGCGCACGAATTTCACCGCGGCCGCGGCTTCCCGGTTTACGCTCGCGGCCGTTCCTCGTTCTCTCCGCTGCTCGTTAATCATCATCGGCGCCTCCTCCTCGGCGCGGGCTTCCCGGGGCCGTTAGCCGGGCCCCATTACGCGGCGTATCCGCCGGCAGCTCCGAGCCGCCAGATTTATCGCTCGGGCGCACGCGCCTTGGGAATCGGCCCGCGCCGCCCGCGCCGCCTTTCCCGCCTCGCGGATTAATCCTCCCCGGTGATCGATCCCCGGCGCCCGGGCCTCGGCCCAACGAGGAAAGAAGGGGCCGGCGATCGATATACCCGCGGGAGCCGCGGGGCCCGCCCCCCGCGGGACGCTAATTTACGGGCGGGCGTATTAGCCGGCGCGGGCGGCCCGCGTAAAAATTGCCCGGTTTTACGTACATTGCCGCTTGATTTAAGCCCAAGTTGTTTGTCGAGGCGGCCGGTTCCCGGGAATTATCGACCGTACGTCTCGGGCCCGCGGGTTTTAATAAACGAGGAGCGAGCGCGCGCGCCGGGCTCCCGCTGCGAGCTCGGGAATTACCAAAGCCCCGGGTTTACAGCATTCGTCCTGGGACGTAATGCCGCGGCTTCATTCGCAATCTTTCCCCCGGTTTACGGCTTAATATACGTTAGCGCCGCTCGGGGCCCGTGTCCCTACTCGTCCTCTCGTCCGGAAGCAATATTCCACGATTTTTCGCGACTTGATGGGGAGCGCGGTGATGGGGCCGCGGGAGAGGAGGAGGAGGAGGAGGAGGGCAGCGCCCGGTGTAAAACAAAGTGAGGGCCACTCGTCGGGGCTTTGTGTCCCGGGCGGGGAGCCCATTAAACGAGTAAATCGATCAGTAGCCCGAGGCGCGCAGCGGCCGGCAGATGCGCCGGGCGATAGCGGCCGAGCCGCGGTGTCGGGCCGACGCCAACATCTCCAGCCTCCGCGATCTCTCATCAATCAAATTGGACGGCGAACAGTGTTACGGCTGCTGGGGCCGGGCCGGCGACAAGGACTCGCTTAAAGTCAATTACTTTATCGGGCGCGAGTGAAGGGTACCTCGGCGCGCGCCGCGGCCTCGTCTCCCACTTTTCTTTTTTTTTTTTTTCCTCTTTGCCTTCTCTCTCTCTCTCTCGCTTCTTTCTTCTTTTTTTTTTTTTTCCCACTCGGTGGCCCACTCGGGCTAATTGGCGCTACGGTGTTGGCACCTGTAAAGCCGCCCGCGGCGCTGACAATGAACAAAACGAGGGAGGATTTACTTTCCCGATAATTCGCACGTCCCGATATAGAGTGGGCCGCGTGTGAATCGCTCGGGCGATTAAACGGCCCCCGCGGGAAAGCCGGCGACTCGTTAGACCCGCTTCCCGGCTATACATACACGCGCGCGCATCCATAGATATCGGCGCCTGCCCCCACTGCTGCCGCCCGGTAATTAGTATCGAGCGAGTCGCGGGGCCGGCGATGAATTTCGCGGCGAGTCCGGGTCAGCGAGGCGGCAGCGCCGGCATGAACGGCAGCGGAGATGTGCACGGAAGTGTACGTGTCCGCGGGAGTTTTCGAGCGCCGGTACAGTTAGCCTACAAGCCGCGGCGCGATCTCTCGCCGGGGACGTTTGCCTGCTCCTCGCTCCCCCTCTTCCCCCGGCCGCCGCGCGCCCATTGAGATTAACGGTTACGGCCCGGAGAGAGAGAGAGAGAGAGAGAGAGGAGGCTTTTTACCCCCAGTTCGGCTGCTATTTCGGGCGGAGAAAGGAGGGTAAGCGGGGGCCGGTGTGCCCTTAGCGGTACGCCCGCCCCCGGGCTTCATTCGCGGGCTTAATGCCGGCCCCGGCGCTCGCGAGCGCAATCGAACCGCCGGCTTATTGGGTCGTTTGAGCCGCGCTTCCCGCATTAGAGCGCCGCCCGGGGCCCTGCCGCCCACGCGGCCACCTCCTGTAAACAAGTTTACGAGCGCGCCTGGGAGCCCCGCGCGGCCCAGGGCTTTTTCGTTAGCGACCTGGGAATCGATGGGGATCGCGCGGAAATTGCGCGCTCGCCGAAAGGAGGTTATTCCCGGGAGCGCGCGCGCACGTGGAAAGCGACGGGCGCCCCGTCGACCCCGCGGGACGTCTCTCACGCGGCCCTGCCGCCGAGCCGCGTCTCTCCCCCCATTAAGCCGCGTACATGTACACATCGGAGCGCCGGGCTCCTTTCTTTCTCTCCTTTTCTTTTTTTCCTTTTTTTTTTCCTCCACTTTTTTGCCCCCTCCCATTCCTTCGCGGCTAATTATCCAATTGAAGCGCCGGCACTTTGCCACTCGATCATTAGGTTAAAAGCAAGAGCGCGCGGCGCGGGGGGACGGCCCGGTTACAGGCCGCCGCGCTACCGTTCGTTTCCCGAGCTCTCCTGGCGCTTTCCCATGCGCGCGGCCCACTCGCGAATTTGCATCGGCCGCGCGGCGAGATATCGCCCCGGATAGGGCAGAACAAACACTCGCCGGGTTGTTTATGACCGCCGCGGCGGGAGGATCACTCGGCCGGCGGCCGCGCGGCCATCTCGCCCGGGGATCTGCACAGCCCTCGAGGGTCAAAGCCGCACAAAGCCGTGTTTCTCGCGGCGGGTGGAACGGAGCCCGGGGAAAACGCCGCGGGCCGAGTGCCCCGCGTGTTGTCGTTGCCTTTGTACTCGTTATGTGCACGCCGAACCGCGGGCTTGGCCTCGGTTCTTTATTGAGCCGCGGCCCGGCCGCGATTGCCCGCCGCGCCCCCCAAGGAGAGTTTCGAGTGTCAAAGTCCGGGTCAAACGGGACGCCGGGGGCGGCCCCGGTTTCTTCCGCCCGGCTTTGAAACTCCAAACTCAAAGAGGATTCGGCCGCGGCCCCGCATCCATTACAAAGAATTCGCAAAGCCGCGCCTTTGTATAATTATTTATGCAAGAGCATTAATTAAGAGTAAGCGAATTCTCCCGCGGGAAAACTTTTAATTCCGGCGCGCGCCACGGCTCTCGCGGCCGCCCGCCAATTTTGCCCGGGAATTCCCCCGGAATATCCCGGCGGAGGTTGGAAAAAAGAAAAAAAAAGGATGGAAAAAAAAAAAATTTTTAAGCGCGCTCGATGCCCCGGCCCCCTCGCCGGGCGCAGCGTTATAATTATAAAAATATCCGGAGCAGCCGTGATATAAAGGCGTCGTTATGATTCCCAGGCTAATCGGCCGAATAAAAATGTTGCCCACATCATAGGCGCCGGTCGCCGGCCGGTCATATACAGCCCACTTTGTTCCCCGGATAAAACATCCTAAATGAAGGTTATAAATTGAGTGTACTTTGAGCCTATATCGCCCACGGTGCGAGGTCTCTGTATAATTGGGCCTAAAACATTTTTTAAAGCCTTTTTCACTTACTCCTAATTGCCCAAATATATAAGTGGGGCGTTTAGAACGGGACTCGGCGCGCGAAGCGAGCCGAGCGTCATTAGCGAGAGGCCCACATCACCTGGCGGGCGCACGCGCAACTAATACCCAACCGATGGCGCGCTAAAAAGGAAGGAGGGGGGGGGGAGAGAAAAAAAAGGAGCGCTTATCGGGGTCGTCTTAGGCAGCGCGGGGGTTTTGTTTTCCGCGGCTAATTGCGGCGCAGCCTCGTTATAAAGCCTCGCTGGCGCGTCTCAATCGGCGCGCGATCCTGGAAAAACTTGCCCCGGCGCTCCCGCGACGCCGGGAAGGTTATTTCGCACGCGCGCGCCGCCCGATACAATCAAGAGGCGGGAAAGAGAGAGAGAGAGAGAGAGTCGGGCCAGCCTCCCCGGGCTCGTCCCGCCGGGTCGCGTGCGCCCCTGCTCCAACGCCGGCAGATCTAATTATTTGCGCGGACGGTTTATCATCGGGCGGCGGCGGCGGCGGCACGGGCCCCGGGCTCCCATGCCACCGGCCGGATAAAACTCGCCCGTCTCCGCGGTGTTTATGGAGAGGGCCGGCGGCCGGGTCCATAAAGCCCGGGCTTGATCGCCGCGGCGTTTCCGGCGCTTAGGAGGCGCGCACGTAGGCGGATCGCGAAATCGGCCGACTGGGCGCGCCGCGGACAAAGGGGGGAGGGGTGGCGCGGGGGGGCGGGGCGGCGAGCGAAGGCCAGAGTCATTTGGGCCGGCGGGGCCCGCCCTCCAATTAGCCGCGGGGGCGGCGGCGCCCCGGGCGTGGCGCACAAAGGCTTTTCTCATTCCCGAGGCTGACGCGGCGGAATTTCCCGGGCGCCGCGGGCAGATGTGCCTGGGGGGCGCGCGCAGGGGAATTGATTACCGGTCGCCTCTCACACTCCCCGGCGGAAACGCGGGCGAGGCGCGGGCGGAGGTTACACGGCTCGTTAGCCGGGCGCGTCGCGAGGCCCCGCGGGGCCGACCTTGGCTCTCTCGCCCGGGGAGCCGAGCCGCCGGTGGGCAACGGTACCCGCCGCCGGCGCCGCCGCCGCCGCGCCGAGGAGAAAAATCCCGGCGGCGCGTTCCGGTGGCTCGCCGCCCGGCCATTGTGCGCCGCGCCTCCCGATCGGAACTGACCGCCGCCGCCGCAGCGGCAGCCGCCGGTATTCAGGCTAACTTGTTTACGATTCCCCCCCGAGGTGGCCGCGGCTCTTTTACCTGAATCTTAACGATTGTATTGATCATGCGCACGAGCGCTCATATTCCCCGGACGTACCGAGGGCCGGATTAATTATACATGCGGGGGCCGATTTTTCGAGGAGCGATCGCGCGGGGGGATGGCTCCCCGCGGGCCGAGCGCGTGATTACCGGCGGCGCGTCTCCCGGCGATCGGCGGAAGGATCGCCCGGCGCGCCGTCCATCAGCCGGAACGAGGATGGAAATGAGCGATGGCCGCCGCGGAGCCGATTATCCCGGGGAATTAAGACGGCGGCGGGAGCCTCCGGGCCGCCGCCGCCGCCGCCGTCGCCGCGAAACTAGGTCCCGCGGCCCTAGAAAGCCGGCGTCCCGCTTCTCGGGCCTCGGCCTCCCCCCGCGGCCCGATTGCCGCCCGTCCGTCCGGGCCGTCCGGCCCGTCCGGCCCGTCACGAGCCGTCCGACAATGCGCAATTAGCCCCGGAATAAAGCGGCCCGGCTAATCAGGCCCGCGGGGCCCGGCGCGCGCTCCCCCCCCCCTCGCCGCCAATCAGGCCTAATCAGGTCAGCCCCGGCGCAACAGGAACGTCCCCCGCGAGCGCCCGTGAGCTAAGCGGATTCCGGCGCCCGATTCGGATCGACCCGATCGATTCGAGGTCGCCGGCTCTCCCGGGCGGCCGGCCACGCCCACCCCCCGAACCGGCATCATCCCTCGTCCAGATTCCGATGCCCGTTATACCCGGGGCCGCCAGCCCGCCTCCCCGGGCTCGTTCACCAACCCGTGCGTGCACCTCCCGCGGAAAGTGATATATATATATATGTCGCGGCCGGCCTCCTAATGGCCCCCCGGCGGCGGATCGACGGCTTTACGAGGGCCCGCCGCGGAATCCGGCTCATTGTGCGGGGCGCGTATGCAGCCGGTCTCTCCCGGCCCTCGTAACCCGGTTAACTATTTAGCGAGCGGTCGTTAGGCGCGTCTCCCGGCGGAGGGAAGCGCGGCCCGCGTAACAGGTGGGCCGGGGCGCATCGATGACTCCGCGGGTTGCGCTCCCCCGGGGTATAAAAAGGGGAACCGACCGCGCGCACGCGCCTAATGGGAGAGGGAGAGGAAAAAAGAAAAAGGGCCGCCGTACGAATGGGCTTTGGAAACCGCGAGCCGGCGGCGACGTAATCCTTATTTATACGCGGCTCGATGGGCGAGCCTCGTAAAGAGCCACTGGGATTCTCCCGGTGGATGCCGCCGCCGCCGCGGAGGCGGACCCCTCCACGGGGAATCCCGGCGCGGGAATCTTTTTCCCCCTTTTTTTCCTCTCTTATCTATCTGCCGACGAGTGGCGCGCGGCTCGCGTGTAATTAAACGGCCGTATCCGGCCGGCCGCGAATTAGAAAATTCACGCGCGGCGGGCATCGCTCCGCGGATCCTAATGCCGGCGGCAAGTGCAACTCACGGGCAATCAGGAAGCCGGTAATCGAGGGCCGTGCGCGCGGCAAACGGCCAATTCATCCGCGGCAATTACGCGCCCGGCGTTATAATTGTCGCGGGCGGCGCCCGTGCGAACGACCCGCGGGATATTCCAATTACGGCGGGGTGGGGGAGGAGGGAGCCGTTAGACGCCGCGGGCCTAACGACCCCCGGAGGCCCCGGCGCGACAGGTGGCCCGGTAATTGAATCGGCCCCGCAGGATTTCATCGCTCCTCCCCGGTTATGACTCGCCCGCGCATTTACATTTTACACGGGGGTCGCGACAGCCGTCCTCGCGGTAATTGCCTCCGCCCGGGGCCCGGCTAACGACGCCGCGGCCCAATCGACGGACTCCGCCGGTAAATTGCCCCCGCGGCGGCGCACCCGCCGTCTATACCTTGTATTTTTAGCGGGCGGCCGGCCGACGCGTACACTGCCTATATATGACGAATGCCCCGCGGACGGGCGCCCCGGCGGATTTACAAAGTTCCCGGGCGGCCGCCCCGGCCAATGGGTGAATTTATCGCCGGTGATTCGCCGGTTATCTCGGGAGCGGCATTATCCCGCGGGGCCCCGGGTGATTGATACCGCGGCCGCTTGTATATTTAGACCGCGGCGGGCCGCTTACCCGGGCATTTTATTATCGCGCGTCCGGGGGCGCGCGGGCGAGCTAAGTGCCGGCCGGCCGCGCTCCTATTACCGTTTTCTCTAATTTCCCACTTTGAAAATCGATTCCCCTCCTTGACATAGCCGAGCGATTCGATTACCCGCGGGTAATCCTAGCCGCTAAATTTATTTCCCCCGCCGTCCGGCAAAGGAGGCGCGCGCAAAGCCTCCCGAGCCTCGACTCCTAGGTTCGCCTTTTTTATTCCTTTTTTTTTTCCCCCCCGAGGGCGTCTTAGTTGTATCCCCGCGGGGCGTGGGACACAGCGCGCCGGAATACCAAGGAGGCGCGGATTAGCCGCCGGGCGAATTGCCGCGACTCGCGCACTCCCGGGGAAAGGTGAGTCGACCGCCTCCTAAATCGACTCGAGCGAGCGAGTATGACCGATCAATCGGCCCGGCGCTTCCTTTTGTTCCCCGCGACGTTGGCTGCCGGCGGCGGGATAAAATCGAGAAAAGAAACGCACCTTTCGGAATAATCGGGGGGCGTCTCACGGGGCGAAAGGCTGCACGCGTCTCCGGAAGAGCGGCGGATCGCGGCTTTTTCCGCGGCGGCCGATCCCGATTATCAGTCCGTTCGTCTTCCCGCTAGGCCGTAAAACGGCTTTACGGTTCGGCCGGCTAACTGTCCTAGAAAGCGCGAGGGAGATCCCGGGCGGCTAATGGCCCCCGCCCGCTAATGTCTTACGTCTCCCCCGGCGCCGGCGAGAGTGACCCGGGCGCTCGTAAAGCCCGCCGCGCGGCTAATTGATAACCCGGGCGATTTGGCGAAACCGCCGCGGATGTGGGCCGCGCTCGCACGTGACGCCCGCACGTGGCGCTACTTTCCGCGGCGACCCATTTGCCGGCCGCCCGGTCCGCGGCTCCTTCTTCTTTTTTTTCCCCCCCCCCGCGGCTCTCTCCGCCGCCGGCCGTTACGCAAGGCCACGTACGTACATGGGCGCGCACAAAACAGGCGGAGTTGCACGAGTGTCACGATGATCTCCCCTTCCGCGGGGAGAGGAGGAGCTCGTAGGGTCCCGGTTCCTCCTCGGCCCTTTCTATTCCCGTGGCAGCGGCCGAGACGCGCATCCTTTCTTCGCGGTGGGGCCGGCTTCCTTTCTCTTTCCGCCTCCTCCTCCGCGCGGCGCGCGCTCACGTATTCCCCTGCGGTCGGGCTTTATGTGTACCGAGAGTGCCGGGCGCAATCCGCGCGATATTCGATTTACTCTCGGAATATTCATTTCGGTAAACATACACGCACGAGCCCCCGCGGCCGGCCCCCTCTCATCATACCCCTATAGCGCGTTTTAATCGAAAACGAGGCATTACGGGGATTATGCGCGCGGCATTGTGCAGCCGACCGCACGCCCGGCCCTCCGGCCAATGTGCCCGCGTTGCCTACGTTGTTTCGCTTCCCTTGGCTGACCCTGGGGATCGCCCGGCCCAAAGATTGCGCGGCGCCGAGGTGCGACTGTAGCCGACGGCCTCCGGCCTCAAATTGCCACCGTATGAATTACAATCGGCCGTAATTGTTCGAGACCCGCGGCGCCCACGTACAACTTTTCAGTCACCTTACACTGCCGAACAAAAGAATGCGTGTCGTGCGAAGGGAACGCTTTTTCATTCCACATAGCTTACGCGCGCTCCTAAGAAAGGAGAGTCACTTATGTCTATTTCCTAAAACATTTCTTTTTTCATTCTATGTTAATCCATTTAGGCTCGATTCCTTTTTATGTGCTGCTTTAACTACTGGGGCGTATGTGAATAAGAAAACGCTTTAATAATTACAAATGATTTTGGGCCAACGGGAGTCCAATAATAATATGACTAGGCACTCTGCTACACTAAACTTGGATAAGAAAGCTAATTGAATAAAAACTATTAGATTTTTTGGTATATTGGTCAACAATTTTCGAGACTCTCGACAATGGCCCGTTAAAATTTTCAAAATCATTGTTTCTCACGCGAAGCATGAAAGTAGGCAAACTAAGTGTAGCACTAGACTGGAACAAGTTTTTTTTCTCTCTCTCTCTCTCTCTCTCTCTCTCCCTCTCTCTCGAAATGATGAAAATGGCAAAAAAATCACCATATTACTATTGGTAATTACACGATCGTAATCGTTAAAAAATAATTAACAGGTTGGCGCAGTAAGAGAAACGTCGATTTGTATTTGGGATTTTGGTTGAGAAAACTTGCTCGAGACCGACAAGGCATTATCATCTTGCTTTACTGTAATCCTTACAGCTCCATGGCTATTAAGCTATAAGCACAAAGCCCGAGTAGATTTTAAAATGCATTAGGCTGCTAAGTTATACGAGTAATGCTCATCGGCCTAGCCATGCACGTATGGAGGTATATATACACGGTATGTTAAGACCGCTCGTACACGAGAGGCGAATTCCCCCAGTAGTTTTCCGCGGGAAATTATACTTTGAGGGGTAAAAAGAGCCTGCGGGGCCGAATTCCCTCTTAGAAGCTGTTAATACCGCGGAGCCTTAGATCGGCCCCCGCGATGAAACTTGACTCGGCCGATCCGCCAACTAATCACAAATCGAATTCGCCATTGGAGCCTCGCGCGGCCTCGGCGGCGGGGGGGGGGGAGTATGAGGCGCGAAGACGGGGGCGCGCCGAGGCCTGCCCGCGGCGACCCCCGGGTTCCCACGCGGCCCCGAAAAAAGTCCTTGAACCGCGCGCGAGCCTCTAATCTGCGGCACGTACCGGCGCGCGTCACGCGCACGCCTCGGCGCGCAAAGTGAAGCGTTGCCTCGAAAACGGGGCTGGCGTCCGGGGAAATATAAGCGTGGGTACCGTTGGCCGGCGATATCGCGGCCGCCGCCGCCGCCGCCGCCGCCGCGCGATATAATCGAATAACCAATGATGCAAAAAGAAAGAGCCGCAATTACGGGGCGCGAGCACGGCCCCGTCCCCCGGGCGCAAGAACACAGCCGAGGAATGCGCCAAGAGCCGCTGTCTCCGCTTGCCGGCCCGGGGTAACCGCGGCGGCCGAAAAAAAAAAATAAAAGTAAATCAACGGCCGCCCGGGGCTTTTGGAGTGCGATGTCGGGTCCGGGGGTCGGCGGCGCCCCCGCGGCCGCGGCTCCTATTTTTAGATCGTTGCGGTACTTTTAGCGCGCGGGTTTTATTCGGCCGCGGGTATGCGCGAGGCGAGCGGCCCGATCCCGGGAAGCAGTTAGCCGGCGCGCCCCCGGATTTTTGTTTACGAGGGCAATTTGCCGGATTCCGCGGAAGGCGGGCGGCGCGGATCCAAAGGGCGGCGCGGGCCCTCCTGGAAGCCGGGCCCGGGGCCCTCCTCCTCGGAAAGGCCGAGTGCTCACCTCGCTGGCGCTCGTGTAGTTGGTCGTCAGCTTGATCTGCGGGCGGATCTTCCCGGGGGACTCGCGCGTCTCCTTGGCCGCCGTCGTCGAGGGCGTCGAGCTCGGCTCGCGGCTGCTCGGCGGCGTGCTCGGGCTGCTGCCGAAGCTGCTCACGCGGCGCGTCGTCGTCGTCCCCAGGGAGCCGAGGCCGCTCGTCGTGCTCTTGACCCGGGGCTCGATCGAGACCTCGCGGGGGGGCCCGAGGCTCGAGGCCTGGGGGCCGAGGCTGCTGCTGGTCAAGCTGGGGGGCGTCGCCGCCGCGGAGCCGCCGCCCGGGCCCGCGAGCGTCGTCGAGCTCCCGGGGCTCGCGCTCCCCGGCTTCTTCGGGGCCTGCTGCTGCTGCTGCTGCTGCTGCGGCCCCGCTGGGACGCCCGGGGACTTGCTCGTGCTGCTCGGCTTGGGGCTGGCGCTGCTGCTGCTGCTGCTGGGGGCCAAGCTGCTGGGGCTGGGGCTCGGCCCCGGGCTCGTGTGGCCCGCCGAGCAGCAGAAGCCCGTCACCAGGAGCAGCACCACCAGGGCGCGCGACGTCATACCGCCTGGCTTCCTTCCTTCCGCCGGCTTCTCACAGCTCACTGCCTCGCGAGCCTGCCTCGACTGCTCCGGCTCCTCTCTGAAACCGACCAATGGTCCGGGATTAGTTATCCGCTAGATCGATGCGCCGGATTCTCTTGTACCTCGCCGCTCCCCTCCCCCCATCCAATCTCAGCTCGAAACTTGTTTTTATTAATTTATCCATCTTCCGGCTGTAGCCGTGCGCCTTCGACTTTTCTTATTGCGCTTATATTAGCATCAATTATCGAACCAAGTATTTATTGCATCAAACACAATTTCATCCATAAAATATATCTATATACATTACACGTATCGATTTATCTAGTATAATGAATTTTTCGTTTTTACTACTTATTTTTCTCCCGCTTTTTACTTGTGTAAGTATATGATTTTTGAAAATTAAATAAAAAAAATCGGTGATTACAGTCGTAATTAAATTGTTAATTAGGATTTTTCAATAATAAGCCGCACGTATATAGTGTATATTATATTGAAAATGAAAGTACACAAGGAAGATTCTAATTATGATGCACTTGCTCCAAGAGTATATGAGCAAAATGAAGTTGAATCTTACGCTAGATGATAAGATTTTTTTAAATTAAATTGACTTTTGTTCTCAAATTAAGTTTGAAACTAATTTGAATATACGCTACTTTCAGTTTCCGACAGACGATTTCAATTTCAGGCGAGGTCAATCTTAAGTTTGTTGCATCTAATTCGCCTACTGACTAATCGAGTATTTTATTCTAAAATCCCGCGCGGCCGAGCGTATTAAATAATAACGCAGTTGGCTTCATTAAGCCCCTGAGCGGTAAAAACGGTTTGATTTGCAAAAGAAAATAGGTCCGCATGCAAACGAACGCCGGGCGTAATAGTGTTCTATTTGGGGAAAAAGTTTTTCCAGGCGTATTGACCGTTTGAGAGGCGCGCTTTGCCGCGGCCCGGTTGCGCGGCCCAGCTGTTTACACTGTCCGTCTCCCGCAGCCTCCCTGTAAATAAAGCTGTTGCAAAGTACCCCGGGCGCCATGAAATATCGAATTCCTCCGGTTGCGCATCGGCGCGGCCCGGCGGATTCCCACCAGAGCCGGATTGTATCTTCATTGTCGTGTACAGAGGCGAAGGTTATATCCGGGAAAAATAGTTCTAGCGCTCGCTACTCCGTTTGGAAAACCGGCGCCCGAAAAAAATCACCGACGGAGGTATATACGCGCTCGGGCCGTGTATAATCTGGCGGATCTGGCAAAAAGGCAGGAGGAGAGTTGAATGAACTGTTCCCACACACTTTGCACGGGAGTTAAGTGAAAAGCGGTGTTCGTAAAACGTATCGGTTAACAGTCGAGCCGTGTAGAGCGCGCGGGGCAAAAAGCCCGCCGGCAGCGGCTGCCCGCCCGCGGGGTCAGCCGGCCCCACCCCATCCTCCGAACGGGCCCCTAAAAGCGCCCTCGTAAAACCGGGGGCTTTTCGGCGGCGCTTTGACGCGCGCTCCTTCGGGGATGCCGCCCGGATAAATCACAGGGCCCCGGGTAACGAGCGGCCACCCCTCCACCCGTTCCTTTTTTACCGGCGGGGCCGAGGGGCCAAGTTCTTCGCCCGGCGAGGATCGTCGCCGTCGCCGCCAAATAAGGCCGGCTCAATTTTAACAAACAATGCCAATTAGGATTTTTGCGAGCGGGGCGAACAATGGCCTCGGCCCGATAGCCCGCCGCGTATAAGTTACGAGCGCGGCGTCGGGGCCCCCCCCCCTGCCCCCGAGATTACGGATTATTAATATGTATGAGCGCGCGCCCGGGGCGCTAATGCGCGCGCCCTAACTGTACGCCGCGGCGTAACGACGCGCGCCGTCCCGCGGGGCTCGTCGCGCCCGAGCGGAGGGCGGCGCACTCGCGCGGCCGGTGCGCGACAAAGCCGCCGCGGCTCCGCGGGCCCCGAGGCGCCGGGCATTACCGTAATCAGATTACTATGTTAGTGGCACGGGGTCCCGTAAACGAAACTCGCCGGGGCCCCTGGATTTAATATTTTTTTTTTCCTTTTTTTTTTTGTGAACCTCCCCTCCCTCCCCGCGAGTTATCACCGCGCATATCAATTGGGCGGCGGGCGAGGGCGCGCGACGGCGTCGCGTCTCGCCGCGCGTCCCACTTGGCCCGTCCACCAAAACCCCGCGCAGATGTCGCGCGCCAACGGTCGGCCGACGGGGTCAGATACGCGCTCTGATTGCACGCGGCTTTCTCCGAAAAGCCGCCCGCGGGGCCCGTTGTCCCGCTCGGCGGCGCGTGGCCCCGGCGCCCCAACCCCCCTCCGTTGTTTTTTTTTTTAATTTGCGCGTCCGCGGCTTTCCCGCGGCGCGGGCGCGAATTACAGTAAACGCGCCGATTTCACCGTCCTTGCGCGTACTTCCATTGTGGGCGCCTCGTGCGTGCGCCGTGCCTTGGCATTATACGTAGCGTTTATCGATTTGGTGAACGCCTCGTTAAACGGGAAATTACACGCGTCGCCGGGGCATTAGCCACTTTCTGTAATTGCATAGCGTGCCCCTGATTTCGGAGGAACACCGCGAATTACGCCTCGGCGCGGCGGTGTATAAGACGCGGGCAGCGTGCGGGGAGCGGCCCCGCCGAGCGCATCCGCTGCTTATTCCGCGCGCGGCTTTTAATCGCCGCGGGATTTAGCGGGAAAAGCCACGGCGAGGGGTGCGGGCCCTCCCCCCCCCTGCCTTGTCGCGATCATCGCCGGTTCCGCAAAACCGCGTCCCGCCGGTTATTACGCGGCGGGCGCGTGAAGCACGCGAGGTGGGAACGCCCCGCGGGGAAGTATCCGATATAGTGACAATGCGCGAATTAAAGTTGATTGCGCGGGACAGGCGTAATAAGGGCCTCGGGCGCCCCGGGGAGCGGCCCGCGGGAACATTCCCCCTTAAAAAGGCCCCCGGCGCTACTTATCGCGCGCGCGCGGACGCACGCCGGAAGCTAATTAACGGGGTGGCAGGGGGGGGTAGAGGCGCGACGCTCGCTCGCGCTCCCCGCGATCGATACCGATCGGACTCCCGAGCCTTCTTCCCGGCCCGTTTATCTCCGGCGCGCGCGCAAGCGCGGCCCCCGCGAGCCAACAATGCAGCCGAGTGTGCGGACGGGCCGCGCCACCGGGCAAACGTCGGCCGGGCGGAAATACGCGCGGCGATGGCCCGAGGCGCGCGAATTAATCGGCGTCCTGGGCGCTATCGCGCATCGCAGGTGTGGCCCCCGGCGCCGGGGTTAGCCTAACGGTACCGGGGGGATTTTTCCGGCCCGATCGCCCCTCCCACCGGGAAATTCGAGCAGCGCGCGGCGACGCAGCCTCCGGCAGCACACACCTGCGGGTCGAGCCCGGCCGGACCGGCTGCTTATTAAGCAATTAGGCGCTTCTTGCGCGGCGGCCCACTTCCGCGGCTTCCCGAAAATTGCAGTCCCCGATTTTTAATAACCGACACCTCGTTAAAATTCATGGGCGCGGAGAGCAGCGGCAGCGGCGGCGGCGGCGCGGCTTAGAGCGTTAAAGACGTAATGGGCCGGCCGAGTCCCCGCGCGGCCTTTTCTTCCGGCCTTTCCTCGGCTTTATTTTTTTATTGAATTCCTCCGCGGCCCACGGCTCGGCGCTCCCATTACGCCGATTCGCCACGGTCGACCTTTCGCAATTAAAATAAATGCGCCGCGATTTAATAAATCCATCGAACGACCCACTTATTATCATAACCCAGAATTCGTGTGTGCCGGCGCGATGCCGATGCATTGGCCCGCCGGATAATTGTAAGCCTTCTTACGCAATTTTACGGATTATTATTTAACGAGGCGGCGCGCGCTGCATCGGACAAACTGCCGCCTGTATGTTTGTTCCTGAGTCCCGTGTTATTTCATCCGATGGCGCGCACGGAACGCTTTTATCACTCTCGAGAGCGCGCCCGCGCATTTTTGTCAATAAGAGCTTCGGAATTATTCAGAAATTTCCGCTCGAATAATATTGCCTGTATTGATGACATTGTTAATTTCTAACCATTTTCGCTTCACTTTTAGTAAGGTAAATAAACGCTATATTATATCGCCCGGCATTTATATTTATAACATAGGTTTTAAAGGATTATTTGGACCAATCAGCCTTTCTTCGCTTTTTATGCAAAACTAGCGCATTTAAAATCGACATTTATCTAAAATAATTAATCTGCCTCGGCGGGATTTTTCTTATCAATTATGTATCACAAAGTTTGTATAAGTATATAATTAAATTTAAATTATTGCAAGGGTAAAAATTGTAGTCTGATTAGTGCAAGGAATGAAGTAAGCGCGTTACAAAACGAAAAATCTGTATTACGTTTTATTAGCGGAAGCAACACGCACAATCAGGTCAAGATGATTAATTTAACGATTATGATAAGATAAAGTCTTATACCAAACTGATGAGCGCAAGAGGAAGATAACAAAGTCCGCATAACACTTTTCCCCTGAAAGTAGTTTAACTTTCCATACACGAAGGAACAACAATCTGTTTATCTGTTTTCCTTTCAAAGCAAATAAACCCGACTGCGATCCTTGAATATTTCACGTTTGACAAGTAGATGCGCGCTCGTAGCGCGTTCCTTTTGATTTTCCGATTTGGCGCGATCGCTCGCGTTAATGACCAATTGGCGTTTATAGAATAATAGCCCGCACAGGATAAAGGGTTGGGGCGGGTACTTTTCGTAATTAGCCTGGCTATTATTATTCAATTACAGGATTTGCAGCTTGGCGTTGCAATAATTCACGGTGAAAATGTTAAGATCGGGGTGGGGTGGGGTGGGGGCGGGGGGGGGGGGAGGAAAGGCAATCCCGGGCGTAATCGATTCCGAGCGATGAACTCGGACATCAATCAATCCCGCGTATAAAATGGAGGGGTGGAAAAAAGGGCCGTTCGGCCGGCGGTGGGGGATGGGTGAGTGTGCCTCGGGGAAAGGCGCGATAGGAGTGTAAAAAGCCACGAAACCAATTACGGGTTCCGCCGGGGAATTAATTTGAGGGGAGAGGAAAAAAGGCGCAGTGGAAACCGCTTGGCATTAAAAGCTAATGAAACGGCCGCGGCGGGAGCTTGCGCCGGCGAGTCGGGGGCGCCTCGGGGTCGACGGGGGCCTACCTGGACAAAGGGCCGCCTGGGCGCGCTGGCTCCTGGCGCGGCTTCCTGGCACAAGCACTCTGGACGGAAGAGGAGCGCGGCGCGCGGTACCGGGCGCTCGATTCCGGGCCTGGACGAAGAGCGCCGCCGGAGAGGAGGAGAGCGAGGGAGAGAGAGAGAGAGCGGACACGGGAGAGGCGCGGCGGGTTCGGCGTTGGGAGTCCGACTGCGAGCTCTCGTAGGAGGCCCCCTGCCTATGAGTCCCCGCTAGTCCCACTTACGGACCAACCGGCTGCCGCGAGGCTACCGGGGAATCCTAGTAGGCACCGCGGGGCCGATCCGGGCGCCCCCTCCACCGGCCCCGGCAACCGCTCCTCTCCCTCTCGGCCGCGCGCTCTGGCGGATGCGGCTCGCGTCCTCCGCGGCGCGACCCTCGCCCGCGATTACCCGGCCTAACGAGCCGCGGGCCCCTTTGTCCCCGCCCGCCCCCGGCCTCACTTTCCCGGCCCGCGACCCGGGACGCGCCCAAGGCCGCCGCCCGCTCCTGCCTCCCCGCGGCCCCTGACTCTGGGAAAAGAGGCGGAATCCCAGGCGCCCCGAGGCCCGGGGACTATTCCTCGCCGGCCTAATTAATGGGCCGCCGATCGGTAAACACGAGTGGGCGATCGCGCGAGTTGCCCGCCGTGCGTCCCGTTACGGCTAATCGGCGCGCCGCGGGTCTCCGAAACCGCAGGCCGACCGCGGGGAAAGGCTAACGGCCGGGCCTCTGCCCCGCCTACCCTCTTCCTCCTGCGGGGGCGGCCGGGGGTCACGGGGCCCGCCTCTTTTTTTACCCCCCCCCCCTCTCTCTCTCTGTCGGTCAATTAGCATCGGTAATTGGGGAGGCACACCGAGTGGACGCGCCGGGGAGGCCGCGCCTCGAAAATAGACCGGTCAAAGCGCGCCGATAAGAGCCGGTCGAGCGCGGAAGGTGTCTGGGCCGCGGCGCCTTCCGACGCCCACCAACAATTTATGCGAACGCCAGTGTTTATTGGCGCGTTTCGGCCCCGCACGACTACTCGGTTCCCGTTAAGCCGACTAACCCCTCGGGTCGCTTATCGGGCCTCTTAAACGCACCGTCGCCAATGGATCGCCGGCCATTTGGCTCGTGTAAAGTCCAATCTATCCGTGAAATATTACCCATATATGAGGCAGGCGCTAGGGAGCGATTTGAAATCATGTAGGTAACATTTGGCGCGCGGCTCGAATATAGGCCAAATGGCCAAGCCTCTTCAAAGTGATCTCTTATTAAATTTAGCTTAATTGATTTAACTTATTGCCCGTGGCATTCTAATCTCGTAGTTGTAAACTTTCATTCTTTTTTACTTTATCAAATTACTGATTATTCTTTCGCGAATGGATATTTTCCAGATTTATTTTACTTTTACAAATCGTTTTTTTATTAGCAATCCTCCCATTTTTACACACTTTACTTTTATTCCTTTTATATTTTGTTGGATTTCTCAGTACAACTATTTATAAGCTACGGTCTGTTTAGAACCCCGCGTCTTTATAGCTCATTATTAATCGATAAAACAGTAATTTTAAATCAAATTACACGTATAAACTTTAATTTTGTGAGCTATATAAACGATATAATAATTTATTTGTACTTTTGTTAATGAAAATCATTTTTTAGTACTTTCAATAAGTATTTATTTATCTAGAAGCGGTCAGGATCGTACTAGCATTGTAAGCTTAATCATTGTTGATCATTATTTTCTTATGATATATCGATAGATGCATATCCGTTGATATATTGCTTAAATTATTTGTTAACAGACCATGAATAAAACGTGACTGTGCCTTTCTACTAGAACTATGTAATCAAAATTGCAAATTATTTAGCGAGCCTTGTTTTATAATATATTCTAAAACGTAGATTTTGCCGAGCACAAAGTTGATTTATCGGCTCGCCTCAAACTATCAGCCGTAAGCCACGGAATTTGCGTTTACAGTGGTAAAAAAAAAGCCACCTAATTAGGATTCCTCGGGGCCGCGCGCATCAATCGGATTAATCCGAGCCGTGCACTTCTCCCCGGGAAACGTCAGCCGGCCCCGGATTATTTTATTGTCCGGGCAAAGACCGAGCCCCCCGCGCCCGGAGGCCGACGGCCGCGCGCGACGATCGCCCGGGAGATTAGTCCCTGGCGAGGGCCGAGCCAACCCCCCCCGGCGGGGAGGCTGGCGCGCGCGTGCCTCGCGGCGATCCGGTCGCGGTCGGTCGCGCCCCGGCCAGGTGAGGCGCTATCGGCCGCGAGGATCATCGGCGGGCCCGCGGGCGACGCGCTCGGCCGGGCAAGGACCGCGCCGAGCGTGAAATCGCTCCAATTCCCAGCGGCTCGCGGAAGAGGGCCCCCCTGGGCGCTCCTTGGAATTCGGCCCCCCCGCCGCCCCCCACGGGCGCCCGGGGGGAAACGGTACACACGGCCGCGCGAAAAATGATCCGCGGCAACCGGCAATCGACGGGGCCCGCCGACTGTCGCGCCCACCTACGCCGTAACTGTTCGTCGCGGGGGCCCGAGTGATTGCCGGTTGCCGCGGTCGCTATAGCGGGATTCCGCGCGGACGCCCGGCCGGATTATTCGGCGGGGACGATTAGAAGCCCTGGCGCCGGGGGGGAGGCGGGAAAACTAATTAAGCGATAGGGCCGATTGATATAGCGCCCGGCGCAATAATCGTATCTTTCACGCGCGGGGAAACGGGTTCCCGGGGGGAGCATTATAAACTCCCCGGATCGCACTCTTATTAAGATAATAGAAAGTAAAACGCGCAGGCGCCGCTTCCATCCTCGGCGGGAAAAACCCCATTAAGAGCCGTCCTTTTTTCTGCGCTTTTGGCTAATCGAGGGGAGAGAGCATAACTCCGCTTTGATGTGCATCGCCCGACCGCGCGCGTATAAACTCGGCGATTATCTTGCCGACGAATCTAAATAAACAGAGACAGTGCGCTGGCGGCGCGCGCGCGCCCGAGCCCCGGCCGAGTACGCGCGTCCCATAAAATCATAATTTCTCCGCGCGGATTTAAAAAGCCGGACAATTTACGATTGCCAACCCGAGGATTTAGTGGTCTCAAATAATGTGGGTTAAGCCTGGCGTATTTACACGCTAATTACCGGACGCGCGTCTATCGGACGCTGACAGAAAAAGTGTCTTCTCTCAAAGAAATCATAGTAATATCCATTAAGAAAGGTGGAATTATATGTGTACTCGCGTCGCGGCGGGACTGCAAAGGTGCATTTACGGAAAAGAAAGGTTATAAGCCTCAAATTATAACTATTAGCCAGAAGAGATAGATGGATAGATAGCTGTAGGTGTATGCAAATTTATTAAAATTTAAAATTACAAAGATAAATCAGAAATACATAAACGATACATAATAATACTAATTGCATTATACGGGATAGTGTACGCGGCATAATACAAGATGGCAATAGTGGCGGCGGTTCTCCCGGGGGGGGGGGGCTCTCTCTCGACGGGGGGCGGGGGCAGGCAGCGAGGCAAGGATGAACTTGTTGCACGTGAATTGACTGTTGAATGTCTAATCAGTTACTTTCTTCTTGTTTAGAAAATTATTCAATCGCTGTACCGTTAATATCTGCTCTCCTTTACCGCAAAATAAACAAGGACGATATTTACGAAAGGCAAACAATTGGCTCTGGGGGGGGGCAGGGGGGCAGCTCCCAGTCTCAACTGGCCGGCGCTTATTTTCCTTGTACGAATTTCAAGGCGATGCAACCTGGCAAGCTCGGCTTTTAAAAATAGACAATGTCCGGAGGAAGCTTTGGCTTCCACGCGCGCGGCATTCACTTTTTTTTTTCCTTTTTTCCTTTTTTTTTTCCCGGCGCTGCACCTGACGCCTTTCAAAACATCAGGCAACTCGTTTACTTATATATCAAGAGCGTTGAGGCAAGGAGCTAAGCCGACCGCGGCGGGGCTGCACAATGTTCCCGTTGCGAGTTTATTTTTCAAATATGCAATCTAAACTTTAATTATAGTGGGAAAAATGAAAACCCCGCGAGCGCGTTAGTCCGGGCGTTTTTCCAAAACTTTTTCCGCGTTACAAACTTGAGCGAGTGCATATCCGCCCGGCCGGGTCGCTCTCGCCCTTCAAAAGAATAAACTTTTAAACAGGCGTTTGATGGCCGGAACGAAATAGAAAAAAAAAAAACAAGCCGCGCACCGCGCCCCCCTTTGGTGTATTTGTAAAAAAAGGAGAAAAAAAAAGAAAAGAGCCTGCATGGAATTTGC
The DNA here is from genome assembly GCA_018906755.1 of Sycophaga agraensis. Taxonomy (NCBI): domain Eukaryota; kingdom Metazoa; phylum Arthropoda; class Insecta; order Hymenoptera; family Pteromalidae; genus Sycophaga; species Sycophaga agraensis. The sequence continues at coordinate 4,393,425 of JACCIE010000003.1, forward strand.
CGGGGCGCCACGGCAACGTCCGCAACGGGGGAAACTACTCGCGAGGCCAACAAAGGGCACGCGGCCCCGCGATCCGCCGCGGCTGCGCACCCACGCGGGGCAAGCGAGAGAGCTTTACCGAGAGCTTTCCATCCGCCGTTAATTAAGAGGTCGGCCCCGCGGGATAAGGGGCCGCCTCCTGTCGCGGCGGGCATCACGACGTCGATATAATGCCTGGTTGTCGTGGCTTTTTCGCCCGACGTCCTGCGGTCCGCTGCACTGTTACTCGGGCCGCGCGCGGGGCGTCGGGCCTTTGTGCGCCCCGCCGATGAATCAATGTATATACACGCGCGCGTGTGCCTGTGTGTGCGCGGAGGGAGCGTATAGGCCAGCCAAGGTCGCGCTTCGGCGGCAATTAGCCGTGCGGCCGGAAGCAGGCCCTAACGAGGGGCCGCTACCCGCCGGAGGTGGCACGCGCGCGACTCTGTACCCGGGACTGATCCCGCGGGCCATTAGGCTAATGGGCCCGCGGCGCGGAACCCCGAGCATTACCGGCCGCAGCGCTTGTTTATATATATATACATATGAATATATACCTGTGTGTGTACATCGCGCGGGGATTAGCATGGGAGCGCGGGCCGCGCCGGGGCCGCAGATTTTAATATAGATAGGCGACTGTTGCATTCAATTACGGGGCCCGGGCGATCCTCCGCGGAGATTGCGCGCTTAATAGATCGGCGCGGGCAGCGGACCGTGGGCCTAATCGGCCCGCGGCCCACATTTCCGGGGCACTTTTGGCCCGCGATTAACCCGGCCGCCGCCGCCGGCGCGCATTCCCCGGCCGATGCTAATTTTACGATAAATGCCCCCAGAGGGAGTTAATGCCCCGGCGAGGGCCCGCCTGCGTCTTATTAGGCGGGCCGAGCGTGACGCGGGACGAGCTCCGAGGACACTATAACGCGTGCGCGTACGCGTGCACGTATTTGCGGTGATTACAAGAGAGGAACAAAAAAAAAAAGGAAAGTAAAACTTGAGCGCATCGTCCGCCCCCGCGAGGGCCGGGGGGGCATTTTTCGCATTCCCCGCGGGGCTTGAAAAGGAGGCTCGCGCGGTTTTGCCCCGTCGTCCGGCACGTCGCGCGCACGTGCCGCGCACTCGAGATTGCGCCGGGTTTTTGCCGCGGCGCGCCGGCGCATTTTTGTCCCCCCCCCCCCCTGCCGCCGGCGGGGGGCCGCGCAGATGGCGCCCAGGCGCGAGCCTGATTGATCGGGCCGATCGATGGCACCGTATAACGCCAAAGTATACACGCCGACGAGGGGCTTTTAAATTGCAAATTGCCCGGCACCTGTTCCCCGCGCGCAGGCCCCGCGGAGGGGGGAGCAAAAAGAGGCAGCGGCCGCTCTCGCGGCCAATCTCCGCGCGGCTTTTCTCGTAATCGCCGGGCGATTAATCTGGCGTCGCGCGCTCGCGCCGCTCGCGTGCCCGGATAGTCTAATGGGCCGCGCGAGAAAGTCCCGCGCGATCGAGGTTATGATGGATAACGCGGGCCTGCGCGGGAGGAGAGGCCGCGGCCCTCGTTAGCGCGGCCCAGGCTCTTCCCAGGGAGGCGCCGCCGCGCGTCCTTCCGCGCGATGCCTCTTACTTTCCGCGGGAAGGAAGGAAGGAAAGAAAAAATAGGCTGCGCGCGACGCGGGGGGAAAGGAAGAAGCGGCAGGGCTTTTGACACACACGCACTCGGGACAATTGACTTTCTCCGATGCGCCCGCGGCCTTAATGTCTGTTTTCCACGCGGGGGGACCGATCGCGCCGATGCTTATCCCCGGGGCCCGGCGCCGCGCGATATGCTAAGCTTTCTACGCGGCGCCGCGGGGAGAAATCGGGGGAGCGGACGCGCGCCGCCTCCCGAGCGACCCGCGCGGGCACCTACTTACTCTCCCTCGCGGAGTGATGCGCACTTGGCATCGATCCGCCGGCCGGCGATAACGACTTTTACCCGGCTCGGGACCCGCCGGCACGTTCCCACTTTTTCACCTCCTTCCCGCCGACTCTCCCTTTGTTGCGCTCTTCTTTTTCTCCCGCGGGCGCGCGCCTACATCGCGCCTACATGTATATGTGTGCCGACTACCGAGCAGCTTTGGAGTTTTCCTCCTCCGCCTCCTGCTCGCGGGACCCTCGCCCATTGACACTTTAACGCCCATCTTTCCGCTCATTACGCCCGGCTATTGCCACTTCCTCCGCCCCGGTGCGAACCTTCCACATTATCTTGGACGCACAATAAAACGCGAGCTTTTAATATTTATACACCTTTAATCTTAGTTATTGAGGATAATCTACGCGTGTATACCGATACCTAGTGTTCGTCTTATCTTTACAACTTCGGATTAATGCGGATATAGTAGCAAAAAATTGATTTTTCCTCCAGTCGAGCAATTCCGGAGATACCGTAAAATACGCGAAATTCTGCTCCCTCCGTCTCTCGAGTATCCGTATATACTTTCTCGTAAATAACTTTTATATATTTAGGTTATGAGTTATTTTTTCTCCGCCAGTGATCGTGAACCGTCATCTAGCGGTTTCTTTTTCTATACCAGAACTATAATTTTTTCAATGTACATTGGCGTAAAAAAGGCGTACGATAGATTGCAACTGTTTCGAAAAAATTACTGTTCTTTTAAAAAACATGACCGCGGCTCGAATGCTTGCACGCTTGAGCTCAATTCGTTTGTCACTTGTGTGGATTGGGCCCAATTCGAGCAAACTGCGTGTTCGAATTGCAAAGTTGTTAGGCTGAATTACCTTTTAATACACATCTAACTTGGTAAATAAAATGTATTTTTATTTGCTTCCACCATCTTATTACATGCTTACGTGCGTAATAAACACACTCTTCCAAATGATATAGGAGCCACTTCTTAGCAACATTTTAATCGCCACAGGTACTTGTAATTCTACTAAGTACTTGGCTTTAGATTAGATTAGATTAATTTATACAGGTATTAGACCCTTTATTCTACATAATAGCACAAAAATATGACCATTATTGAATTCTGTATCGAAAACTTATTTAGAACGTTATAAATACTTTAACGATCCGCATACAGAAAAGTTCATGATCGTGCCTGCGATGTACATAAACCAATTTCTTTTATTTTTTTATAGCTTAAACTTTACGATTTTTGGGATTAAATCTTAGTTAATAGTGTTTTTATTTACTTTTCAAAATCGAAAATGATTCATGGTTTGCCTCTTTGTGATGTAAAAAGAGTAACATTCTTTCCTCAGATTGATTCTATAATTACCTTTAGCATTACCGATAAGATACTCTCCTTTTCCAGCATGAAATTTCTAACGCGAAGGTGATAAAATAAACAAGGACGGGGAGAACATACAGTTTCTTGGACATAAAACATACAAATAAGCCGGATAAATTCCTGGAGCAGGGTAAGTTTTAAAAAGAACCGGTCACGGAAGCTCAGTGGTAACGTGAATAACTGCAGTCACAGTTAGATGTACCTACTTCGACCGACGAGACATCAAATCAAACCTATAAATGCTTAATTCGATTGATCTGTTGATCACGCAACTGCGGTAAATTCTTTCACCTACGTTATAAAATTTATTGGCAACAACTTGAAAGAACAGTAATGCAAATGCTTTTGCTCAAACATTTGCTTATAAATGATCCGATTTTAAATAATCAGTCAAGTTAAATAAGCTTCTGATTTTTAGCAACGATCTATCAGTAATACCTTATATTTTATTGTTTTATTTTATTGGCAAGTACTCGGACACAAAATGTACAGGGTGGTCGCTTATTTAGAGCTGCATTATAATACGGATAAAGTGCAAATTTTATTAAGTTGATCGATTTTTCTTATACTGTGTCCAGCGTAAGATTTTTTCCTGATTATAAACCGTTTTTCAGTGCACAATATACGTTGCAGACAATTATTAGAGTTTACGATAGGCGCATCAGAATACCAGTCAAATCATGCATTCATACATTTGATTTATGTCGCGATGACGTAAGTACCTAACTGTGACTGCAGTTTCACACGACCACAGATTCTTTTTCAATCTCATCATCGGTCTATGGGGTTTTTTCGAACTCGATTCCTTCGTATTTGAGTCTAGGAGAACCTGTTCTCGATGGAGAAAAAATTTTCAAAATTATAATACAAAAAGTCAATAATTTATCAATGGTATAAAAATTAATAAAAATTAATAGGGAATTAATTAAAATTAATTTCTCAAGGGGGTTTGCGATAAAAACACAAGTTTAAAATATGTAAAGCAAGCGAAAAATAAACCCATTTGTCCGAGTTTCCTTGGAATCGAGCTCGCGCGCAACTTCGAAACTGATTAGAATTTTAGAAATCGAAGAGGATTCGCTGCAGGTGATCCGGCTGGAAACTGGGTCAAAAATTAAAAGGAAACGGACGTGGACTCGCAGGTACTCGGGCTCGCGTAGGTCCGCGATGCGAAAAGCTGCTGTTAATACTGGCGAGAATGTCGAGTAAAAACGGTAGCGCAAATGCGTTTCTTTTACTGCGTAGATTAACCCAATTCGCAAAATTTTCATGCAACCGCACCATAGCCGTAAAGCCGGCGCGCGAGGGGGGCCCAAACGCCGGCGCAACAATGCCGGGATCATCTACGCGTGTTTTTATTGCGAGGATTTGTCCGGGGGGGTAATAGGCGCTTTGTAATTCCAGTGACAGTCGTAAAGGCTTAACGGCGTCTCGCGTGGGAATCGAACGGTCCGCGCCGAGGCGCCACAGCGCCGGGATTCGGTCCCGCGAGCCCAGCCTCCGCCCGGGGCAATTAATCTTTGCGCGCGGCGGCCCGAGCGGGTGCCAAGATCCAGCGGGGCGATTAGACGGCCGGCCGGAGGCTGCGCGGCCGAATTATATCACCGCGCCGGCGCCTCCCGTCAATCACCCGGGCCCCGCCGCCGTTAATTGGATTATAAATCCGGCCGCTAAACGGGCCCGCACTTACCGGCGCGCCTCGGGGAAGGCGGAGGAAAAAGGCTCCCGCGGATGTTCACACGAGGCCCGGGGCGCGCATTAGGGCCCGCCGGCGCCGGCTGACTGATTGGCCGGTCCCGTGGCCCCGCGACCCCAAGATTGATAGCCGGCGCGCGTAAATCCCGGCTTCGGGGGCGTCCCGGGTCGCGTGGGCGCCGCGGGAATTACAATGCGCCGCGTGCCGCGCTATCGCGCGCGCGAAAATCTCGCCGCGGCTGCACGAGCGCGCGGCCGAAATTTATGGCCCCCGCGGCGGTGCCGTTCTGCCCTCGCGGGGCATATCTCACGATCGCGCGGGCGCACGAGGGCCGGGCGGGGAGGGGGGAGAGCCTTTGAGGGCCGTTGTCACGCGCGCGGCCCGGCCCCGATATCTGCCCCGCGGTCACGAGGGGCCCCCGCGCCGCTGTGTCCGGCGCATAATGGGCCCGCGGGGCGCACAGACACACACACAGAGGCAGGGCTCCCTTTGGCCAATCGGCGCCATTAGCCGGGGCCGCGGCGGCCGCTGCACGCGATAAGCCCGGACGACGCCCGCGGGAAATTATTAATCGCCGCTGGCATTGTGAGCGGCGCCCCCGGGAAAGTCATCCGAGTGGCCGGGCGGGGCCGAGCCGATAAACCGGCGAGGGGCGGGTAATTACACCGGGCACAAGATGCACGGCCGCGGGTAATTATTTTAAATGAAACGCAGGGAGCAGAGATATGGAAGGGATCGAGGCGCGTTTATTCATACGCGTCGGATATGCGGGCCGGCCGCGGAGGAAGCCGGGCCGTATCCTCCTTTTTCCGAGATAGTTAAATATAAAATCGATTAACCGCTAAACGCGGCCCGGGGAATGGTATTAAAAGAGCAAGCCGCGCGCGCAACTGTGTCAAGGATATGCTACTGGTTTGAGCGAGCCTCCATAAATTCCGAGTCCGCCTGCGCCGCGTAATTATCGGGGCGCGCGCTTATCACTCGGCGCGGATCCGATCGAGCGCATCGTCGGCCGGCCGGTGCACCCGAGCCGCCTCGGCCCGGCGACAATGACGATTCCCACGTTACCATTCGCGGGATGTGGAGCGCGGCTGCACGCCTCGCCGAGGATCATCCTCCTTGGGCGTGAAAGCCGAGGGCCGGGCCCGCCCCCCTCCGGGGCCCCGAGGACGACGGCTATTGGGACGACGGCTACGCGAGCCGGCGCACCCGGGGGATTCCTCCGCGGCGGGGACTTCCGTGGGAGCGCGGGCGGGGCCGATTGTCTCGCGCCAGCGGAACCCTCGCCGCTCGCGCGCGCGCTCTCGTCCCTAATCGATACGCATGCATAATGCATCGCGAAGCGGCCGCTTTGGCGCCGCGCGCAAAAAAGGGGAGAAAAAGTCCCGCCGCGAGGTGTGTATCCATGTATATACATGTATAAAGAGCGCGAGCCGCCGCGGCTAACGGAATAATATAAGCCCCGCTGCGCGGCAATTCATGAATTTCAATTAAAGCGAAAAAGAAAAAGGAGCCCGCCGCCGCCGCCGCCGCCGGCCGATTGATGCGCAAAAAAAGGGGAAAAAAGGAGCAAGGGCAAAAAGAAAGAGCATAACTGCGCCGCGGGCCTTTTATTCCGCGGGGCTGCTCTCGGCCCCCGGGACCGGCGCGGGGACCAAAACCCCGGGCGGCGCCCCCGTTAGCCCGCGGGGAAAGGACCTGGCGCCCCGGAGGCCTTTTCCAACCGGCGCGATTGTCTCGGGGAGCGCCGGGTCGCTTTTTCGCCGGGCTAATTTCCATCCCGGCTTCAAAGCCGCGGGCCCGCGCCGCCCGGCCAACAATTGCCCGCTGCCGCCTGCGGTATAAAACCCGGCCGGGATGAAGTCATTCCCCCGGCGGCGCTCGCGGGCCTTTTTCCGCCGCGGGCCCCGCGTAAATCACCCGGCGCGGCCGTAATTAATTCCGGGAAAAGGGGGAGCCGGGCGGAGCCGATCGGGCGGGGCCGCAAATTAGCCGGGGGAACGCGCCGGAGCGTGCGCCCGGGCTCCTGCCCTCGCAAGTAGAACGAACCTTGACATTGGCCTTACGTATATATACAGGCGTGCGCGCGCGCAGAGGAGTCCGGGGCCGGCGATCGGCGCGCGCCTTGGCCCCGACTCCTCGTTTTTTTCCCCCGCGCCGCTTCCGACTCGTCCCCGCTAATTACGTGCGCGCGCGCGCGCGAGGAGTTTATCGCGCCTCGTTTTATTGTGTGCACGGGGCGCGTGGGGCCATTACGGCTGATTGTGGGGCGCAGCCCCCGTCATTATCCCCCGGCCTGTCATTCGCAGGGATCTTTCGGGGGCTTTAGCGGCTCGCCCGAGGCTTTCCGCGAAACGCGCGCCCGCGGATCGCGCCTTTCCTACACGCGCGCACGCATGTAGGCCCGCCGGCCTTTCTCCACTCGTCGCCCCGCTGATGCGCCGGCTAAGTAAAAGTACCACTCGAAAGAGAAATTAAAACGGAATGATGCATTCCCGAGCGGCCGACGTGTGTACTTAACAGGCCGCCGGCGCCGCGCGCCTCCACGGAAAAAAGCCCTCGATAATAAGGACGGGCTCACTTATGAATTACGAAAGACTAATACGCGGCTGTTGGGGTGGGGGGTGGGGATGATTGGGACGGCCGGTAATGAACCTCCGAATGCCCAGCCTCCGCGGGACTCGGCTTTTCCTCCTTTTCGGCCGCCGCAGCTACTTCCGCTTGGATCAATGTGCACGAGCTGCGCGCGAGGACTCGCTCAATCGGTTTGCGCGTCCAGCGTTAACGGGAGCTCGGGCGCTATCATTCTCCCCTCGTGCCGCAAAAATCTCTCTAACGGTAAACTCAAATTTTAACTCTTCAAACTAATATTTGAATTAATTCATGTCGATTAATTCTTCCAATTTCGATCTTAAATAATGCCATTTTTTGTGCAAGTACAACCTGTTGAGCTTCAATTAGTCTTAATTACCGAGTATTTCAATTTGTTATTTAATACAAAATGAAAATGCTTCAACATTTTAATATCTTTTATAATCTTTTCATTCTGTATACGATAAAAAAATAGACTAATAAGCGCCCATACATCTTGATCCGCAAATTACATAAAGTGGCATCGGCTTACACGTCATACCTTTGAAATTTATAAACTCGTTTAAGCTGCAATTTACGCCATCGCCGAGATCAAAAAAGTTAATTATTGAAAAAATTAGTGCACACAATGAGCTTACGTGTTGTAATTCATTCGGATAATTTTGAAATATTGTTCCAGTTTTTATTAATCGTACTTATTCCGTCACACGTGTTTACGGTACAAGACGACAATTAGCGTAAATCCGACTTAACGCGATCACTGGCAACCAAATGGAAAAAGTGCCCAGTGATGCGTCGCGTCTCGCTCCTAAGCAGTCAACTTTTCCTTTAGCAAATACCGACACGCGACCCAACAACAGCGAAACTCGTACTATTGAAATGTCCTGCTGAATGGAGCTATTCTCGAGTCAATTAAGCCAAGTTTTAAACTCGCACAATGGGCAAGTAGCTGCGCTTCGCGACCCGTAATCGCATCGCTTCGCTCGGGTAAATAACTTGATTCGCTGCGCATGTTTATTTTACAATTAGTTTATTTTAATAAATTACAGGTTTTTCGTTAAGGTACATTTTTCTTTTGCACTGTTAATAATTAAAATAAATTATCCCTCGGCTGAAGAGAGCCGAACTTAGAAAGAATACATAGACATCTTGTTTGACCGCTCGAGTGGCGCTAGTCGCGACATCTGGCGGCGCTCGCGGTGTCGCTCTGGTAGAAATCTGCCTTACTAACTATCGAAAAGTGTGCCGCTTGTATGATAAATAGCGTTGGATAAGTAAGTTTCCTTTTTATTTAAATAAATATACTTGTATATAATCTTTGTAAACGATATACCTAAGCTTGTAAAATTAACTCTTGGATTGTGTGTACATCTATCGTATATTTCTATGTATATACGTATATATAAATATATAAATAATATATAAAACGAATAAAAAGGCATATTTTAACAGCATCGTGATATATTTTATTAAAATGTAATTATTTAAACTCGAGCGATGCCGATATCAAATCGTTCCCTCTTTTCGCTGCAGTCGCTAGTAAAGTTACAATTAATAATAATCGTAGCGCAGTATCTTAGTTTAATTTTCAGTTACTATGTACAGTTGTCAATAAATGGCATGAGAAATTACGTAAATCGATTAATACATGACAATACAATTCTATTGTCGGCTCTAGTAGTAATGATGACATTCATGGTGCGATACAATTAATGCTCATAATAAAATAATAATAGAATCTTAATAATAATAATGATAGTTTGACCCTAGTGGAACTTCGGCTGGCGTTTGCTTGGGAGGTATAGTATAAATAACTATCCGGAAGTGGAACAATGAGGGTTAAAACATTCGGAGCAGTTATGTAACTCGACGATATTCTACTAGGGAGCTACAGAATAGAATAGTATATATATATATATATATATAGAATATAATATCATATACTACAATATATATAATATAATATAATAAAATATAATATAATCATAGCGTAGTTTGTTTATATCGCGATTGATATCAGGAATGGTAGTATTCGTGAACGAATGACGACGATCGTGGGAATGATAAAAATAGTGCGATGCGACACAGTATAACATGATGGAAAAACCAATAATAATAATAATAGTAATAATAATAATAATAATCATAATATTAATAATCATAATAATAATTATTATATTAATATGTAATAATATTAATAGTAATAACGAGTGTAAACAGGAGCTTGACGGCCCGCTGTCGCCTGGTGAGTCGATAAAATTTGAAAAATTCATCGTTATAGCTTCTAGAATATAATTAATATAATTAACTATACAGGTATCTATACAAATTCAACGATATAGCAGTACCTTTGAACAGGTATCTTCTCTCTCTCTCTCTCGAATAAAAGACGTGGGCGGGGCCTCGGGGCCCGGGGCCCGGGGGTCGGCTCGCTCCTTATCTCCGGAGGACGCGTTAAAGCTTTCGGCGTGCGCGATAACGGCGGCGCGGGAGGGGGCGTAGGAGCGGCCTCGTGGAAGACTCGGGGGGTTGGGGCCGGTGGGCCGGTGGGCCGGGGGTCCGGGGGGTCGTGGGCCCCTCGGGGGCCTCAGTTGACCAGGGTGTAGACCGGCTCGTTGCTGTGGCGCACGGGGATGCAGTGGCCGCTGAAGACCTTGACCCCCAGGGTGTCGCCGTAGTAGCTCGAGGGCAGGGAGCCCGGGTCGGTGTGCCTGCGCGGGCACCGGTGGCCCTTGGAGCACTGGCACAGGGGCGAGGCGTTGACCTCCTCGAGCTGGGTCGCGGGCTTCTTGTGGACGGTGAAGAGCCGGCAGGGCTCCTTGGGCTGGCAGCGCATCCTCTGGAACAGGGCCCGAGCGGGTTAGCGATCGCTCGGCCGGGGAGATGGCGAGCCGCGGCCGATCGGCCTTTCCCCCGGCTTTCCCGGGAGCGGCCGCAGGCCGAGGGGGGCTACTTACGCTTTGGGGCGAGCAGGCGAAGGAGTAGACGTAGGCGGGGCTGCCGTCCGGCAGGACGTAGTACTGCCGCTTGACGAGGTAGGCCACGCTGCCGGGCCGGCACCTGCAGTGCATCTTCTGGACGGTCGAGTTCTTGGGCCCGGCCCCCGGCGCTATTGTCCACGTCACGTCCCTGGAAGAGCGAGAGAGCCGGGGTTTAGAGAGAGGCTTTGCTCCGGCCCTCGGGGCTAATGGCCACTCGAGCCGGGCTAACGAGGGCCCCGGGGCCTCCCGGGCCTCCCGGGCCCGCGCCCGATTATCTACGTGTACGGGCGGACTACTCACTTGAAGTAGCGGCAGATGGGCAGCCGCTTGACGGGCTCGCAGAGCTTGTACTGCCGCGTCTTGTCGATGATCGTGTGGCCGTCGTCCGCGTGGAGGCTGCGCGAGCAGGCGCGGCCCGAGGGGCACCGGCACTGCCGCTCCACCCACGGGTCCCCGTAGAGGTCGACCTTGCTGCAGACCTCGTTCTTCTCCCGGCACTCTGGCAGCTCGGCCTCGGACTTCTGCAAGCCAACCGGAGTTTGCCGTTTGAGTACGCGTCGATCGCCCTCTGCCCCGGGGGCTCCCGGCCCGAGACCCGCCCCCGCCGCGGCCTCGACAATGCCTCCGGAATGCATTATGTCCCCGGGGCGAAAGTCGCCAGTGTTTATTTAGAGCAGCGCTCGTTGCGCGGGCCCCGGGGCCATTGAGCCGGAGATTAGGGAGCAATTATCGCGGGCGGGTCGGCTCTGCCCGGGGGACGACCGCCGGCCGACCGGCAGCCGCGAGCCGGCCTCTAAAGAGGACGGAAGAGAAGGGAAGCGCTCGGCCGGCGCTCAATGGCCGGCGGGGGAGAAAAAGCCGCCGCCGCGGGGAGGACAAGAAAAGACGGAAACGATCAATGCCCGCGGTGGAAATGCCCGCTCGGAAGGAAGGAAGCAAAGGGAGGCGGAGGGAGGCGGCCCGGAGGGCCGGAAGCCGGCCCAAGGGGGAAGGTCGCGCCACGTGGGAAAAGCCCCCGGCTCGTCAATGGCCTGCGGAAATCGCCGAGGAAATTTATTTCCGGCCCGGGCGCGCGCGCGCGCTATCATTGAATCGGGCCGAAGAAAGGAACGGGAAGAAGAGGGAGCCGGGGGAGGGCCCCGGGTCAATGGGGCCCGGGGGATTTTCCGGCCGCCGCGGGCTTTCCCCCCCCTCCCCGCCCCGGTAAAAAAGCCGGGGCCCCTAAGCGCTGCCGGAAGTCGGCCGCGGCCCGGGGCAGAATAAGCCGGAAGTCCCCGGTGGGCCACAATGGGGCCGCCCGGGGCAGATCATAAGGTGGCGGCGCGGCCCCCGGGGCGCCTCCTCGGCGGCCAACCCCGGCAGCTGGCCCAGGGCCGGCCCGCGGCTTTCTCCGGCCCCGATACCGGCCCTTTTTGCCTTATCGCGCGGGCGCCGGTGCATCGGCCGCGGAGGAGGCGCCGGAGAAAGCGCGGCCGGGGCCTTCCGGGGGCATTAGGGGGGCCCTTTTTTTTTTTTTGCGCGGCCCGCCCGCCCGTTTTTGCCGGGCTAATCGCTTCCCCTCGGCCGATGGCCAATTTCCCGTGCCCCGGCGGCCCGGCTTCCTGTGTGTCGCCGGGGGCCGGCGGCGGCGGCGGCGGCGGCGTCCGCCCAACGGAATCCTTTTTTCCCCGGGCTCTTTCCCCGGGGCGGGCGCCGGGCGAAAAAGCCGGGCTCGTGCGTCGTCACGCGCCGACCTACATTCCCCGCGTGAATGACTTTTACACGCGAGCCGCGGCGGCGGCGGCGAGGCGGCGGCGGTCGATGAATGGCCCCCGATGCGATGCGGCGCACGCGAGCGCCGATGCAGCCGGGCCCCTCTGCACACGTGGCCGCCGCCGCGCGAGCTTTTTCGTCCGCGGGCGCCCGTTGCGAAACGAGCCTCGGCTTACATAAACAAAGTCATGCGTTTAACTAGCGGCCGAGGTCGCCGGCCGCGCTCTCCTCCACGCTAATCGACCAATCTACGCTAAAGTGGATGAAAAAAGGAAAAAGAAAAAAAAAAAACGGGAGAAAAACCGAGGGGGAAAAGGAGGAGGAGGAGGAGGAGGAGCAGTCGCGCGACGGAGCCGGCCGCGCTTGCGAAAGCCGCCGGGGGCTTTTTTTTTTTTTTTTTTTCCTCGCCCGGGCGTTTCCCCGAATCGAAGCCGAGCCTCGGCGCGCGCTTTCCTCCCGAGGCCGGGCGCATACGTATATTGAAATTTCATACGCGCGTCCGCAAGGTGGAATAAGCCGATAAAGCCGGCGAGGAGGAGCCGCCTCGATAAGCGGCGGCGGCCGCGGGCCGATTGGGCGGCAGGTGCGCGCAGCTGATCCGCTCCCAGGGCTCTTGGGTTACGGGGGCGCTCGGGGGCGGCGGGCCCGCGGGAGGGAAAGCCTTTGGGCCGCGGGGGCGACAGGATATCTCGGGGGCGCGCGGGCGCGGAACGGCGCCGAGGAGCCGCGGCTCGGGCCAGGTGTCGGGTCTCGGGCGGCGGCCCTGCGGTCGTGGGAGAAGCCGGAGCCGCGTGAGAACTTCCGGATGGGCGTGGGCTTCCGGCTGGGGCTCGGGCTTTTGGCGGGCGGGCCCACGTGGGACGGCCCTCGGTGCGGGCGGGCGCGAGCGCGCGCAAGCGCGAGCGGCCCGAGCGGCCCGCGACACGTGCTGCGCGCGCCGAGTAAACAAACAGGCGCTCGCGGCCCGAGCGGCTACTTACGCCCGTCTGGTAGAGGACGAGGGGCTCCTTGGGGGCCTCGGCCGCCCCGGCGCCCTCGTGCTTCTCGCCGATGAGGACGATCGTCGTGTCGGGCAGCTCCGCCAGCTTCTGCAGGTCCGTCAGGATGCTGTTGTCCGAGGGCATGAGGGCCTTGAGCAGCTCCTCGCCCGTCTCGTCGTCGAACTCCATGCCGAGGAGGCCGGCCTGCCGCGCCTCGCTCTCCCCCGAGGCCGCGGCGCTCGCGCCCAGGGCGCCCGCCGCCGCCAGGAGCCAGAGCCGCGCGAGCCCCACCCCGGCAAGGCTCCTCGTCCCGGGCCTCATCCTCGAGGCCGTGCTTCCCCGCTGTCCCGGCTGTCCTCGCGCGTCCTCTCCTCCTGCCTCGGCTCTCCTCGGGGGCCGGCTCTGCGGGGCCTGCTACTCACGCTGCGGATGCCTGTCCTCGGCTCTCCGGCCCGCTCACCGCATCCTCCGGGGGACTCTGGCTCGGTCGGTGGCTCGCGGCGCGCAACAGGTGGGCCCGGCTCACCACTCGGACTCCATGCCGCGGCTCCTCGCTGGGGGCTGCTGCTCGGTGCACTCGTGCGGGCCCGCAGCTGAGTGGCCAGGTCCGCCGGCGTACGCGCGTCCTCTTGGCCTGGGTAGCACGCTCGCGACTGGACTACTCGGCGCTCGGCGCTCGGCACTCGCCCGGGGACCCGGCGGCCAGCGGCAAAAGCATGAATGGGTGCCCCCACCCCCGGCCACCGGCCCGCTCCCTGCCCCCCAGACCCCCGCCCCAGCCTCCTTTTCACCTACGAGAGCCGCTCGGCCGCCGCCTGCAGCCTCGCCATCTCCGCGCCGAGCCGCGCGCCCCTCCCTCCCCGCCCGCCCGGCCCGTGGTGGGGGCGCTTCCTCGAGTCGGCCGGGCTGCTGCTGCTGCCGCCGCCGCCGCCGCCGCCGCCGCTGCCGCTGCTGCCGCTCATGCCGCTCCGCCGGCCTCCTGCCCCCGCGCCGCGCCCCTCCGCCGCCTAAGGCCTCTGCATCTGCAACCTACAAATTTACCTGCGCGCGCGCGCGCGCGCTGCTCCCAGCGAGATGCGCTCGAGGCGCGCGCCACCGGGGCCCGCCGTTATTGTTGCCCGCGCCGGGAGGAAAAAAAAAAAAAATGAAAAAATCCGGGGGTCGGGGGGAGGGCTCCGCCGCCGCCGCCGCACGGAGGAATGCGCGCGCGCAGGTGAGCCGCCTCGCGAGCTTTCGCCGCGGGCCCTTATCGCCCCGCGGAGGAGGGCCGGCCCGGCCCAACCCATCCTCCGCTCGCCCGGACTTTCTCCCAGGTGCCAACTTTCCAAGTCCCGTGGCCGGCTTCCGAGAAGGGGCCGCCGACCGGGGAAAAGCGCCGCCGCGCCGTCCCAAAGCGCTTTCGGCTCGTGCCGGGAAGACGCCCTGGGCCTCCTCGAGGAGGAAGGCCCCGGGCTCTACTCCGAATGTCCAACGGCCGAGGGACGGGCGCGCGCGCGCGCGTCTCGTGCAGGCCTGCCTACCTTTTCCGAGCGACGCGTCGTTACGTCAACCCGGCGGGGAAAAGCTTCGCAACATCGGAGGCGCGGAGGACGCGCAACGGAGAGATCCGTCTTTGGCCTCTCACCTACCGGCGGCGGCATCGCCAGGCCCATATTGGCCGGCGGTCGAGTGCGCATCGATATCGCGGCAATTGCCTCCGCGATAAGTACAATGCCGCGGCAGAGGCCGGCGGCACGTACGCCGGAAACCGTTGACGGATTAATACGTATATTTCGTCATGCGCGCGCGCGCGCGCGCCAGAGTCCCCACTGAGTCAGATTAATTTATGCATCGTGAAAAAGCCTCGATAGAAAAACGACGGGCGGCGTTGATCCCTGGAAAGGCCCCTTTTCCCCCGAAGCCGCAGGAATATAAAAAAATAAAAAAAAAAAAAAGGAGCAGGAGGAGGAGAGCCGGGCGGCCGGGCCGGACCGCCGGCATAATAAAACCGTACAGCCGGGGGCCGAGTGCGTGGCAGGAGACCGCAGAGAAGAAAGCGCTCGCCGGCCCTCCGGGCGCACGTGCGACCCGCGCCGCGTATCCCGGGGCGCGTGCAGCCCGCGGGCGCGCACGCGCCAACGCCGGCCCCGCGGCCCACGCGCCAACGCCGCCGCGAGGGCAAGGACGCGACCCCCGCTCGGTCTAGGCCCCGGTCCACCCGCGCGCCCTTATCTCCCGCGCGTAATCGCTGCCCTCGTGCCCGAGCTTTCCTCGCCGTGTTGTACGTGCATGGACGGAAGCTGGCGTAAACTTGCAGGCGGCGGGCCGCGGTTAATCGGCCCGCAGATATTGTCGATCGATCTGATTGCTGAATTGCTCCTCGGCCAGGACTGATTGGGCCGCTCGCTGTATCTACCGGTGCGCACGGCGCTGTTAAAAGCCGCCCGCGGCCCCGGTCCTCCACACTTTCCTCCTCGAGCCGCCCGCGGCACACCTGGACCGATGTTTCATACCGGGAAATATTATTTCGCTTCGATTTACACGGAATATTAAGTGCACCGAGCGCTCCGTTTTTTTCACTTTTGCTCACAATTTTTTCCATTTTTTTTTTGCCACTCTTCTTTAGGCGGAAAAATAAAATTAATCGAGTTCTCGTCCTCTGGCTCGTGAGTCAATATTGTTACTTCGACGAGATAAAAAACATTTTTCTTCATTACAAAGCCTGATAAGCAATAAATTCGTGATTTTTTTTTTTATTCGACATATCCTGATTCCGAGTGTTGGGTCATTGACGTTCAGATTTAATCAGGTGGAAAAAAATTAATTGTTAACATCCTTAAGTTAACTATAACAAGACGGGGAAAAAAGCTCAGAAAGGCCATTATTACACGGAAAATCGAATGATTAATTGCGTATACACTCTCTTGATTACAAAAAATTTTAATGAATCATACAAGTATCCGAAACTCATTAGGATTATAGATCATCGAAATTCTTCATACATAATATCTCCCATTTATCCGGTTGGATTATCCGACTAAATTTATAGGCTAAATTCAAGAGAAGGCATTTGAAATCGTAGAAGAACCTCGGCAGTGAAAGAAAATCACGAATTCCAAAGCCGTCAAGCTTGCAAAATATTGGGATTACGATATAGGTTATTGCTTATCTGCCAATTGTTGATATCTACTTGTTTTGATTGTCAGTCAATTACTCGAGATTAAAGATGTTTACAAAAACGAGCCCGAGACTGCTAAATCTATCAGAAAATACGAGAAAATCTGTTGGATATCGTAGAGTAGTAGCGTTAATCGATGCAACGTAACAGCTAACACGTTCTGGCCCAGGTCGAGTTAAAATTGTCGTTTCAATTTTCCACGTGGGCTAGACTTTTTTGACTAATGTAATCGTACGAGCCTGCTTCAATTATTTTTCCTACAAGTTGCCTAAGCAAATTGTGCATAATTCTGAATGGTTTATCAATTTCAAGTCAATTTTATGGAATCGTGCTTACACAAACAGATACGAAGTTGCAATATATTTCAATACACCGGAAATATAGCTCTCGTACATAATGAAGCGTACGCAGGCTATTTGAAAAGGAAAAAAAAAAGCCTCGATACTTAATATAATTTCTTATGGACCAATCAAAGGACGCGTAAAATTCGATTAACATAACAAGTCTGTTAATTTTTTTTCACAAAACATTATTCGCTATTAATAGTTGTTCCGAGCTTTATGTATTTGTTTACCATTTAATTCCAATTGACAATCCTTTTGATTTAGCGGCTCGAGAGGGAGATAGGGAGATCGCATGCAAGCGCGGATGATTTGATTGAAAAAATAAAAGACGTTGATGCTCGGTTGCAGCGGCAAGCGACTCGAGCGCGGCGGGGACTCATTGACTAGAAAACACGAACACTCGTGAACAACGCGTAAAGAATTCCGATGATTTGTTCAAAGGTTTCAGTTGAAATAATCGTGGCACCTGAAGGAATTCGAATACAGGGATTAATGCAGCGTTAGGGCCCATTAGGGCCAAGGTGTGTCCGAGGGCCTTTGTTTGGGAAAGTTTATGTTTTTCTAATGGAAGAAAGTGACATGACTGCGGAGAAAGAGAGGAAAAGGTTGTTGAGAGAGAGAGAGAGAGAGAGGCAGAGAGCGAGAGAGCCGGTGGGAGCGGAGGGGGCGGGTCGGGGCGGGGCGGGCGACGGGGGGGACGACGGCAGCGGCGGCGACGCGGGAGGAGGAGGAGGAGGAGGAGGAGGAGGACGAGGGGCCAGGGCGGGGAGGGAGCGGGAGAGAAGCAACAGTTGAGAGTCCTCGTTGACTCGGAGCCGCATTAGCAGTAACGACGACAATGAGGAGGCGAAGCGGCGCGAGGTTGAGAGCCCCTGCTTCATTGATGGAGGCTGCGCGCGAGAGCTCCATTCACTTGCCCCTCCGCGGGCTCGGCGCGCCTCGCCGGGCTGCGGCCCTCTCGCTCGCTCCCGCTGTTAGGAGAGCGCGCTGGGCGCGGGGAACAAGGGGCCGCGGGGGGAGGGGGGGGGGGGGCAGCGGCGAGGGAGAGCGGGCGCGCGCGGGGAATCTCGCCGGGCTGTTTGGATTTCGAAAAGGAGTCAAGCTTTGGGGGCCCGCTCGCCGCCGCCGCCGCCGCCGAGAGAGCCGCGCAGGCCGAGCGAGCGCGCGCTGGGCGGGGGCCGGGAGGGCGCGCGGCGAGGGAGAGGGACCGGGGGGGGAGGGGGAGGGGGGGACAGGTGCGCGCAGGTGCCGCAGGGCGCGACCGGAAGTCCGATTCCACAGAGCTAAGGCCAGCCCAAACAAACGGCCTTCCCCCCCCCCCTGGCAGCGGCGGCCGGGCCTTCCCGAGATACGGGCCTCTCTCGGGCACTGTGCGTGCGAGTCCTCCGGGCGCTGGCTCTCCCGGCGGAGGGGGCCGCCTGCGCCGCCGGCTCATTAGCCCCGGGGAAGCGCTCGGGAGGAAGTCAAGTGTCGCGCTGATGGTCCCCCGGGGGCCCGCGGGGAGCCCGGAAACCCCCCGGGACCCCGGGGGCCCATTAACGGGAAAACTCAAATCCGGCGCGGCGGCCGCGGGGCCTCTTTTTCTTTCCCCCCGGGGCCCTCGCGGGGCCGCCCGCTTTTTCCATCCCCACCCCCCCTCGGTTTCTCCTTATTTCCCTTTATCTCTTTTTATTTATTTACTTTTCTTTTTTTCTTTTTTTCTCTCTTCCCTCTTTTCGTCGCTGAGGCTTGACCCTTTGGCCGGGCCGCGTCGCTCGGGGCAACGGCACCGGGCGACGCGCGTCGCCTCCACGCCTCCGCTCCCGGGACGCGGCCGACGGCTTTCCGTGAAGCGCCGAGCCCGCTTTTTACTCCTTCCTCCCGGCGGCGGTCGCGCGGGCGCCGATTAGCCGCGCTGGCCCGCCGCCGGGAAAGTCTCCGGTTGCGCAACCGCGCCCGAAGGGCCACCGCCCCGAGGTTGCGCCACCGAACCGCTCGGCCGGCTCATTTTTTTTTTTTTTCCATCGGCCCAAGCTCCCCGCCGAGGCTTCCGTTTCGCGCCGGCCAATTCGACCGGGGACTCCTTTTTTTTTTTAATGCGGCCTCCGGACAATTGGGCGAGGGCCGCGCGCGGGAAAGCGCACAAAATGGCCCCTGTCTTTTTTTTTTCAGGTCTTCCGCGTAACCCCGCGCCCGCAGAGGTCACTTTTTTTCCTATCGCGACTCTGCGTATGGATGGTACCGGCCTCGGAGGAGGAACAACGCGTCCCCATGTTCTAACGCGCTCTTCTCGTCTGTTGCAGGGAAGCTGTACGCGGTGTTCGGGCGGCGGCAGGGCCGCGTCATCGGGGCGGACAGCGCGGGCTTCGGGGGCCAGTTCCGCGTCCTGGCGACGCTCCCCGTCCCCGAGAGCTTCAACCTGGCGAAGGAGCTGCGCACGCAGACCTCGGGCCTGGCGAGTCCCCAGCTGCTTTTCAGCCACTGGGAGGTGAGTAGACGCTCGGCCGATATCGATGCTCGCGCCCGGTCAGCACCTCGCGGCTCCCGGGCTTCCGGCCGCCTCTTCCTCCCTCCCCCGCGGAGGAAATTCGTCGGCGCGGGGCTTGAATATCAGCCGAGTCAACGCGCGCTCGATTCGCCGGCCGGAAGCGCGGCCCGCTAATCGGCCCGCGCGCGACGACCGGCATTTTCGTCAGTGTCGAATTTCACCGAGGCAGCCGCGGCGCTCTCCTTTCCCGGGGCGCGCCGCTCCAAAGGAAAAGAGGGAAAAAAGAAAAAAGAAAAAATGGGACCCCGCCCGCGTCTAATGGCCCGAGTCATCCGGCAATTAAGCGCTCGTTTTTCCGAGGCGGCGGCGGCGGCGGCGGCGGCTGCGGCCCCCACCGCGGCAATGATTCAATCGGCCCCGGGAGGACCCGCAGGAAAAACGCGCCCGGCCGCCCTTTTTCCCCGGGCCCTCGGGAACGCGCCTCTTACGCCTCCGCCTCCGCTTGTAATTACCCGCGGAATTGATGAAAAGCCCCGCACGCCTCTGCCGGGCCCCCTTTTTTTTTCCCCCCTCCAAATTGATCGTTTCAAATTATACGTCTCGCCCACTCGAGAGCCGTTTCACTGGCTCTCCTCCTCCTCCTCCTCCTCCTCCTCCGACGGAACTGGGAACTTTTTTTTTTCCCTTTTTTTTTATACGCCACCCGAAAAAAAGAACCCTCTGAGAACTTGTCTTTCCTTCAAATTCCGACTCCCCGGTGCCGGCGATCGGCTGTGCCTACGTATTTCCTCGACGCGCCGCGTTACTTCTCCGGCCCCCCGGTACTACGGATCGTTTTCTACGTTAAATCGCTGCTTTTCCAATCAATTCTTCTGTTGGCAGGCTTTCCGCCCGATATTCATTAACGATATTCTCTTTACTCGCGGTCTGCTTCACGCGAGGATAAAAAAACTCCAGACCGCGAAAAACCTCCACGTTAGATTATTGGCCAAGAGACTGGCGCAAGCGTTTATTTCGATTATTTCTTGTACAATAATATTCACTCGTTCCACCGTTTTCATGCGCTCCTTTTTAATTAAACACAAACATCTAGACAATGAATTTCATTTCTAAGCATGCACAATAACATTTTTTTAGAACGATAGCGAGCGAGACAAATGAGAATCACGAGTTCACGAGTCAAATCGAATGTTTCGCAAATACTTCTTATTAATCATTTGCTTGGTTTTTAATTTCAAAAAAAAACGTCGGAATATTATAATAACACTAATTATTCCTCATATAATTAATAATGTAAGCAATTAAAATTTGATTCGTATAAAGATAACGAGGCGTACGGAGAGCAAATGAAAAGTATCACTTATGCAACTGTTGAGCGCAAGTGAGAATACAAGATGCTATATCAAATACCAGTTTTATTGAAACTAGGTCGACGAATTTAACCAGCTGTATTCAACGACACAGTTTCATACATATAAAAGGGCGAAAATAACTATAGTCGCAACATAAAATAGAAATTTTCATCAAAATATAATCAACGGCACAGTAATAGATTCTATGTATTATAATAATACATCGTTTACAAGTTATATTAAGCCTCTTATCTTTGTTTATTATTAATATTATGAGGAAGCAAAGGCTTTTCCTCATTTTCTTATCTTGCAAGTTTGTAATGACTTTATCTGAAGTTGAAGTGTCGAGTTTAATTATGAATGTATATAGTCTTCGTTAGATATTTATAGACAGGATTTAATATCTCGCCATTCCGCTGAAATAAATAATGGTTCGAATATTTATGTACGTTAGACGTGTATAAATATAATATGAAGCGGAAGTGGTTTACATGCTTGCATCTATAATAATAATGAGTGTAAATATTTGGACTAAAAACTTCCGGTGATGAAATGTGATTTATCTAACAGAGTAATTATAATACGCAGTGATTTGTAATTTTTTTGACATTTTTTTTCATAAAATTTTTTTATTTACCAACTCTTCGGTAACTTTAATTTTTTATGCTTTACGAAATGTTCGACGTAAAAAACAGTGAAATTTTATTACGAGTGTTGCATTTATTAATAAAAGCCATTCCACTAGCGTAACGGTTAGTTTTTGAAATGAAATCCAAGTATATGATTCTAAAAAAGAGTTTTCGAGCGCAAGTTCCTTTTTATCCCTGCGCTGACAGGATTCTTTCTAAAATATTTAAAACTCGCTATTCTGTTAAAAATTAAACGATTTGAAATAATTTAAAAAACATCTACTGATTGTAAGAGACGCACTAACACTCTTAATTATTTTTTAATAAATTGATAAAAATAATAATTGTTTAAATTGATAAAAATTTCTGTTCGAGTACTTGGTATAATATCTTTGGGAAAGTGAAACTTTGTTTTCTTACATCAATATCAATTTATGGGTATAAAGAGCTCGTCTAATTCTGTTGGAAAGTTGAATGAAAATAAATGATAGAGCAGTAGGGAAATTGTGCAGTTGGCATTTAAGCGCATAAAAGCTAATCGAGACGATAGTATCGTAAAAGTGGGTGGAATGTATGCCGAGGGAAGGGAGGAGCCGTAAAAAGTGTAAATTGCAAAGTTTGTAAAAGATGGAAGCAGGTCAAGTCGGGCACTCAGGGGCCCAGTGAAAATGGGCTTTTCGAAGAAAGGTAGAAGAGGCCCGTATATAGGGATGACTTTTAATACATCAATCTCGCAGGATAGACACGAGGCTCGGGCGCACGAGCTGCGGGACAGATATTTATGAATGTTCTCAAGGAAACATAAAAGCGTTTCGGAAAAGGTGGAAAAAAGGAGCAGCTCGAGGAGGTCCTCCCGGCGGGCCCAGTGGGTGCGCGAGGGCCGCAGCGGGGCGGTGCACACGTGCAGCCCCGGGATCGAGATAAGCGCGCGGAGGGCGAGTCGTGTGGGCGGAAGCGGCCGACCCCCGCGGCTCCCGGCACTCAATCACGGGGCGATTTTCCGGAGCGCCCGGGAGTTTCGAGAAGCCGATCGGAGGTGGGGCGCGAGCCCGGCCCGGCCCGCTTCCCGGAACGACCGTCCGCCGACGCGGCGATTCGCGGCCCTCGAGCGGCCGCGCGCTTGCGCAAGCAACGCCGGGAGGGTTGGCCCCGTCGCCGCCTACCCGGAAAAGCCCGCTGACGCGGCGCGGCCGAGTGTCACAACAGGGCCAAAAGACGAGTGTGCGACGCGGAGAAAGGAAAAAAAAAAAGAAGGAGGAGGAGGAGGAGGAGGAGGAGGCGGCGGCCAGGAGAGAAGAAAGAAAAAGAGAAGGAGCGGGCCGTGAGGAATTTGGGGGCGCGGGCGGGAGGAGCCGGCCGGCGTTTCTGGAAAGCCGGCGGGCTCCGCGGGGGTCGCGCGCGGCCCAGCTGGGCGCTTCCGGGAACGGGCTCCCGGCGGGGGAGACTCGCGGCCCCGGGCGCTCGAGAGCCGGACGGGGTGTAGGTTTCAAGCCCCCGCGGCGCCATTGTCCCCGCGACAATGGGCCGACAATAAAGCGGTGACAGGAGGCTCTCCTCTCCGGGGAGCCGCGGAATCCGGCCCCGGAATGCTCCCGGGGGAGCCGCCGGCCCCGGGAGTCAAGTCGCGCGCGCCCGCCCTGGGAAGGAAGCCGGGCGGAGCCAGGTAGGGCGGGGGCGGGCCCCGCGAGTCCTGCCCCCGCGGCGGATGCCCGGGCCCGGGGGCCGCGATAACAAAGCCCGGCTTATCGGCAGCCGGATTAAAGTAGGCCGGAAAGGTAGCCGTCGCCGAGGAAGGAGGAGGGACTTCCTGTAAACAAGAATGAGTTGGTGAATGCCGGGGGCTCCTCTCCTCTCCGCTCGCTCGTAAAAAGCTCCCCGAAAAAGTGGTCCCGAGGCGGGCGGTGCGCGCTGCGGCCCGCCCGCCGACGTGGCTTTTTCCCATAAAGCACTTCCTACGCGAGGGCGCGCGCGCCGGGGGCAGGTTGGGCGCCCCCGGCCGCGCCGCAGGAAAACAAATCTCCCGGCGAAACAAAAACCCGGCCGCCGCCATCTGCTCGGGAAGGCGCGCGAGCCGCCCGGTGGATCTCCGGCGCAGCATCCCCGGCCCATGGGAATCCGGGGGCAGGTGTCCACGCGCCCCGCCGCCGCCGAGGCTCTCACAAATCTCAATGCGCGCGCGGGAGGACGAGCCTGGGAGAAAAAGCCGGGCCGGCCTACATAGAGAGAGAGAGAGAGGGCCGCCCGGCTCTCCGCGTGGGACGCGCGCGACTCCCCCGTAATCTCCGCCCCGATATTAGCCGCTCTGACGCGTCCCTTTCTGCCGGGGGCCTATCGCGCCCCGGGCCCTCCTCTTCAATGCCGCCGCCCCCGCCGCCAGCTGCTCTTTATATCAGCATAACACAGGCCGCTCCCGATGCAGCCTCTCGCAAGAGCCGCCGCGCGACGCCAGATAAAAGCCTCCGCCTGGGAGCTTGCCTCGCCCGGCCCGCGCAATCGTCCTTCCCCGTGAACTTTGCCGCGCGCCAACTGCGCCACCGCGATGTGCAAACTGATCGCGGGCAGCCTCGGGGGCCACGCGTCCGAGCCAATATGCGCGGCCCGCGGCCGAAAAGCTCGGGCGGGACGATAAGGAAGGTGTTAAAAAGCGGGTGGGGGCAGCCGCCGGGGAGGCTCCGGGCCACGCGGGGAAGGCCGGGAGGGGGAGAGCAAAGAGAGAAAAAGAAATGGAAAAAAAAAAAAAAAAGGGAGAAGAAAGAGGCGGCCCTCGGCGAGGGCCAGGAGCCCCGGGCCGCGGCGGAAGGTAAGCGAAGCCGAGAAAGGAGAGGCGGAGGAGAGCCGGGCCGACGGTAAGGGGAGCGTCTTGAAAGGAGATTGGACCCGGGGAGAGGAAGGGGCCTAATTCGGAGTGCTACCGGCTTACGCAAGGCCCCGGGACAGATAAAGTCTTGTCCCGGGGGCCGTTGCGGTGCAAGCGGCTTTTTAGCTGTTTGTATTCGTGGCAGGCGCGAGCGAGCGCCGAGGCAGCGGCGGCGGCGGCAGCGGCGGCGGCGGCGGCGGGCCCTTCATTCACGAAATTCCGGTAGCCCGGGACGGGGGCCCACTGGCACCCGCCGAATTATCTCCCATCTCCGCCTCACCCCCTCCCGGCCCCGAAAAAACAATTTACATTTTTTACGAGAGAGAGGTATATCAGGCGGAATATATATATATTTCGCTCGCGTATATATACGCGCGCGCTAATTGGGGGAGCTGCCCCGGGCCCGCATGCGGCCCGACGCGCGCGCCAACCTCCGTTCCACAGAAAATTTCACTTAATCCCCGGCCGCCTGTAATTTACGGAACAAGCTATTTCCTTTCTTAATTATCTTCGATATTTGGCGTTTTTATTGGCGCCGGAGGGGCCCCCGGGGCCCGGGAGGTAAAAGAGAGGAAAAAAAAAAAAAAAAAAAAAGAGGAACCGGGCAGCCCCGCTCGGCCGCCGCGGCCACGGCTCCTTTATCCCCCACCCGGGGCCCCACCCCTCCCCCCCCGCCCGCCCGCCGCCGCCCTTTTTTCGTTTTTTTTTTTTTCGTTCCTTTTTTTCTTCTTTCCACTCCCGCCTCTGGAGGAAATAATTGACAAGCTTACAAATTACCTTGACTGCGCGCTCGCGCCGCAATTTTAATACAAAATTTTGGCTCTCCTTCCTGCCGCCCCGCCCGAGGATGATAAATAGGCCGGGGGGAAAGCCGAAAAAAAAAAAATAAAGAAAAGGGAGACTTATTTCCCCGGCGGCGCGCGAGGAAAGGCTAGCCTTCGGCGAAGTCGGGCAAATTAGTCCCGTGTCTCCTTCGGCCAATCGGGCGTCCGAGCCAATTTGGCTTCTGGCCCGCGAGCGCACCGCTGGCTCCCGCGCGTCGGGAAAATCTCCCCGTGCGTGTTTGATTTTTTATTTTTTTTTTTTAGTTTTTTTTTTCCCCTCCGCCGAGGAGGAATTTGATAGGGCGCGACGCTCGGGGCCCCCGATGCCCCCGCATAATACCAATTTCCGACCGCGGCAACAATGACCTAAAGATAATGGATCCGGGCGGGCCGGGGAGGAAGAGGCGCTCTTTCAGGCGCGGCATGATTTATGCTTTTTTAAAAATACATAAAGAGAGTCTCGGGTGTCGAGTCTATTTACACGCGGATCGCCCCCGCATTGAGCCGCGCGAGCCTTGGACTTTTGAAGAATCAAACAATCAGGGATAGATTTTTGACGCGCGGCCGGGCGGCCGCCTGCCCACGCACGCACACACGGGCGCGCGCGCGCGCGCGCACAGCGGGGAGAAAAGCGCGCCGGGTCATTGAAGGGGGCCGGGCGGCGCAGGTGAAAAGGTAGCAGGGGCCCGGGCCCCGGGAAGCGCGGCGCCGCCCGGGAAAGCCGGCCCGCGGGAGAAATTCTCACGCTGGCTCGCATGACGTGTTTCAGGTGATCGAGCAGGATCCCTTCTGGGTCCCCTCCACCGAGGACGAGTACCTGCACTTCGGCGAGAAGGCGGACAGCGGAAATCGCGCCAAGAGGTACATCGACGCCGTGCGCCGTAGGAAGGGACTTCCGCTCGACTCGCAGCTCGTCACACACGCCGAGAAGCAGCGCACGCTCTCCAAGAAGAAGTAGCCGGGGCGTATACCTGCGCCGGCCCGGCAGGCCCGCATGGAAATCTCTGCAGCCGTCGCGCGCAACCTGTTCTCCCTCCTCGCCGAAACGGGGATACCCGCGCAGCTGCCGCCGCCCGAACCTTCGACGAATTTCGTTGCACCGTTGCGTAATCGGAAACCTCCACGGCCTTTTTAACGGATTACGGGATCATTGCGATAGCCGGTTCTTTTTCTCATAGCTGCTCCCCCCCGTCTATTTGCCTCTGTCCTCTCGCGTCTTTCCCCCCTCGGCCGCCTCTTTTCGCACACTCGCCAATAAAGTCAACTCACTTCCGATCCTCCCTTTTCTCATTTTCCTCGCGCTTTTTTTTTTACACCCTCGTCAATTAATGTTACACTTACGGCTTGGAACCACAGTAACATCTACTTGCTGTACATTCTATCGGTCTAGTTAAGGTCCTTCTCGCCACTACTGCAAGAATCAAAGTGCTTCCCGAAAAAAATGATGCATAAATGCAAAATAGAACTGGAATTTGTAATGCATTTTTTTAACTTTATTTTAAAAAATCTTTTGCTTGCACAAATAAAAGACTGCTCTTGTAGCAAACATGTTATTAACTACGATAAACAGTTACCAGTTACATGTATATGTACTACATGCCGCCTCTATAGGCAATAAATGTCAACAGATGTGTACAAATTTCAATTAAGTCAATTTTACTTTTTGTTATCATCACTTAATATTGTACAAATATAAATAATGTAATATGAAGCAAAAATAACGCTCTTGCCTATAATCAACAATGATTCACTAGTATAAAATTAAGTGTAAACTTAAAAGGTAGTAAAAGAAATACACCTCGATAAGGCAGATTTCGGTGTGAAATGACTCCTCAGGGAAGGTCAAAAAATCAAGACGTACCCTGCATTACCGACGTCCAAATTTCTATTTTAGTACCGATAAATGCTTGGGTTCTTTTTATATTATAGATTTTTTTACAGAAAAAAACTATGATATATACAAACATTCATTATGTGTGTATATATAATAAAGAATCTAGTCATGAAAACTATTGCTATTTACTCTTATTACAAATAGTCAATTTGTAATAATATATACATATATATATATTAATACCGTTTTGTGCCTCTTCATACTTTCAATTCATTGTCATTTTTATATCAAAACATTGAAATTAAATGTACTATCAGTTACAGTGGCATACAACTTTTTACACATCGTCACTAAACACAGTTTTCTTTCCTTGAAATCCTTGCTTTGATATTCCTTGCTGCTTCTTTTTAGCTTCCCAAGAAGGATGTAAACTTTCGTTACTTTTATCCTTGAAATTAGTTTTGGACTGTTTGTTGTAAGATTTCACATCGCTTCTTTCCTCATTATTATATTGCCTATTTGTTTTATTGAATTTTTCAGAAAACTTTCGATTATTTTGTTGGTTTTCCCATTTTGAGTTTGGTTTATTTGAATTAAAAGCATTTTTATCATTAAACTTAGGAACCTTGTTAAAGAACTTATCATTTTGTTGTCTTGAAAATTTTCGTTTTGGTGCATTATTTAAATAATCATCAAAATCATCCTCTTCATCATTTTGTTTACTTTTTGGTACAACAACACTTTGATAATTTCTATGACCATCTTTTGTTACAAAGAAAGGATCCTCTTCTTTTTCTAACACCATACTTGGTTTATCTAAGTCAGTAGAAACTTCTGTATTTTGACTAGAAGCCTCATCTTTTATAACATCTGTAAACCTTTTTACAATGGCTTGCTTACTAATTATTTTAGATGCATCCTTATTTTTTTCTAAATTGGTTGGTTTTGGACATTTCTCTTTATTTGTTTTCTTCATTTTAGTTTTCTCTTTTTTTTCCAACTCATTTTCTAGTTTTGTCTTTTTTGTCGCCTTATTATTTTCTAATGATTCAATTTCTTTAACATCTTTGTCATTAGAAATATTTTTTGTTTTTACTTTTTGTTTCGATTTATTAGCATTCAAAATCTTTGTATTATCATCAACTTCACTTTTAATTTTTAATTCTTTCTTATCACTTTGATTTGACTTATCGCTTGAAGTTGCACTTTCTTCAAAAATTGAAGCTTCACTATCATCATTATCTTCAGTAAGAATATTTGTATTGCTTGGTGTATTCTCATCATTTTGTGTTTTCTTTAATTTTTTCATTTCTTTCCATTCAAGTATCGCCTTCTTCTTTCGTCCAGGTCCTAAAAATTCCAAGTAATTCGGATACTTTTTTTTTAATTCATCAATTTTTTTTTTTAAATTAACATGATCTGCAATTCTCGCCATCATTCTAGTTAATGGTTCTGAATTTTGATCTTCAACAATTTGTTTTAAAGACAAGGTATTTCTTAAAGCAAATTTTGTACATTCGTCCTTTTTCACTTTTTTAATTGATAAGATTTCAGCAGTTATCTTTTCTGCTTTTCTTTGATTTTTTGCCTTTTGTGCTTCTGTACCTTTTTTTTCTCGTAATTTGAGAGCATTTCTAG
This sequence comes from Sycophaga agraensis, assembly GCA_018906755.1. Lineage (NCBI taxonomy): Eukaryota > Metazoa > Arthropoda > Insecta > Hymenoptera > Pteromalidae > Sycophaga > Sycophaga agraensis. The sequence continues at coordinate 4,421,818 of JACCIE010000003.1, forward strand.
TAAGTTTTCTAATAACATGCAATTGTGCTTGGTTAACATGTTTTCTTAAAAGTATAATCTGCAAAGTAAAAGGTCTTATAGAGCATAATATTTAAAAGTCATTATTTTACACTTATAAATTCAGTAAATATTGTATCCTCGATATTTTTAATGTATATAATGTATCCTAAAAAGCAATTGCTTCAATAGTTAGGTCTAAATTAATTATAACCTTAAATCTACAGAGATTAACTAAAAGTAGCTTGAGAATATTAGAGACATTTAAAAATAGATCTTTAATGTATAACATACTTCGTTGTTTATGCTGGCTTTGCTCATTTTGCAATAAAGTTGTATTATGTTTCAGTCATATAGCAAGGTGAAAATATAGTTGTAGGTTTTAATTGGTAAGGCAATGCCGAGTCTTCTGCATGGTATAGTAATAATAACAGGCAATAATGAAGTATAAATGCAGCGTATGCAGTCGCGGGCTCGCGGCTGCTTAGAGCTCACACGTGGACGAGTCTTTGGCTTTGGTAGTAGACCATGAGAGGACCTTGTAAGCACTTGCGAATTGCAGTCGTCAATGCCAAATACAGTAGCGCAACATTTGAAAATTCCCAAGTTAAATTTAAACGCAAATAAATTAATTCAACAATTACTAAAGGTTATTCAACTAACCATTTCTATACTTGTCAGCGATACAAGATGAAATGTGTCTTAATTTTTAGTCAAAAAATTAATCGAAAAGGCAAAGAAAATTTTTTCCGTGATTGGCAATGCTGCTAAAATGCTGATAAAAATGATTAATCATGTAGGTGGCGCAGTGGTCGGGCTTCGGGAAGGGATAGGTCGTTTAGTTAAAGGAGGCTCGAACACTCCAAAATATACTTACTATACGTATTTACTATTATTATTTGCGGATATTTTTATATATACACCCACTTTTCTGCGTATGTTTGTACACTATGCAGAGAGTTTCTTGGTAGTAAAGTAGAGCAGCGATAGGATCAGTGCAAATCTGCGCAGGGGCCAAGCCGAACAGCTGAACCGTCGATCTTAGTACCAAGGTTTTTTGACAAACAATTATACTCATGACTCGTCGACTGATCCATTCTAGTACGCGAATTTCAATCCTACCCCACTCATCTTCCGCGTTCTTTACTCCGCTCTTCTTATCTGCAAGTGGGTCTCACGCACTGTGCAACATCCACAAATGCAGTTTTTATCGTTTTCTGCACAGCTGTAGCATTAACGATTGAACGACGGAACATTCGGAACTCTTATTCCTCGGATATATCAGTTGCATCGCTGTCATCAGTCCGCGTAAAAAATTTTTAAACCATTATTCATTCGATCGATCGCTTTTATTCGCAAGTTGCAAGGTTCATTATCGCGATAATACCCATCGTTAATGACTTGACTCATTGCTTACTACTCTTTTTCTGTATGCATGCAATTATTTTGGAAGCTCTCGTAATTGTTTTTTTATTGAATCTTTTTTGATATGTCAGCTTTCAGAAGAGTTTTTTTTGAGAAAATTTTTACACTCATTGATTTTCGCGGGAAATTGATAGTTGCGCTTTAATCTATGATTTAGTTGCTGGCATAACTAAGAATGCAGTCTTGGCTCTTCTAAATTCCAGTTTGTGATTTTAATTATTATTTAAGAATCGTGCAGGTTAGTAAATTCACTATTGTGGTGCAATGTTCGTAAATGTTGTGAACGTAAGTAAACATACTGTCTTCTGCGTCGTGACATTTTGTGTATTTAAAAATACATTACTGTAAATATTAAAACAGTTCTTTAAAAATGACGATGTTTTGTTTAACGTTCAAAGGCCTAATCCGTAAAAATGTGATTATTTTGCGAATTGTGCGCGTTATCGTAACGTTTTAGTTTTTTCACATTAACAAAAACGAAAGCTTTATTTCAAGAACATGGAGTTTGCAATTACGAAATTGCTTTCTGACGCATACACTCACGTTACTGCAAGCTGTCACTTGACCTTGTTTCCTATGATACATTTGTTGCAGACCTTCAATCTGGAAATTTTACTTATATTAACGTAGTAATCCTGTAAATAAGTTGGAAAAAATTATAATGAGCTCAGTACGTTGCTGTATAATTGGTGCCACTCGATTAGCAACTTCAAGTCATGTCTCTAATCATGGTAAGCCATACTATTCTATTGCTTAATTTTAGATAATTTATTACTACTCTTTCATTTTTAATGATATTCAAAAAAAAGTATGTTATGTAAACTAGGAATATATATATATATATGTACGTATTAATTATTTATTTGTCAAGGATTCCAATTGTAAAGAATATTAAATTATCTACATTTAATCACTTTATCTTATCTTTTGATTACCAGCAGTATTTATAAATACATCTTTTTTTTAAAACGATTTGAATATACATGTATTATGAATTGTTATGGATTATAAAATTTTAGATAATAATTTTGTAAAAATGTAATAATTTCTGGTGCATGATAAATTTTCCAATTGTTTTTTCATTTCATTTTCAGTGTACAAATTAGTGAGAGCTACTTCTTCCCGTACACTAAAAACTTGTGGAGTTTTAAGAAAAGTACCATCAGAACCAACACCACCATCTATTGAAGGTGCAGGAAGTACCACATCAGCAGGAGGAACGACAGGTGGTGGAGGAGATAAAAAAAACAATCTCATTTGTCCCAAGTGTGGGGATCCTTGTACACATGTTGAAACATTCGTCTGTAAGCTAATAATAATACTTTATACAAAAACCAAAGTACTTTATAACAAAAAATGTCTGAAAAAAGAATATGTTTTTAATGTTCAGCTTCAACTAGGTTTGTAAAATGTGAGAAGTGTCATCACTTCTTTGTCGTTCTATCTGAAATTGATACTAAGAGAAGTCTCAAAGAAGCTTTGAGACCTGAAGATCCTAAGCAGGGATTTTATCGAAAACCACCTCCTCCTCCCAAAAAAGTAAACTTAAATTAGAGATTTATAATATCTTTCACATTTAAAAAAAAAATAAAAAGCTGTCATAGTAATTATTTTACTTATTAGTTCAATTCTGTGTTTTTTTTAATCTTTCAGATATTTGAGTATTTGAATAAACACGTTGTTGGACAAGAATATGCAAAAAAAGTCCTCAGTGTTGCTGTCTATAATCATTACAAAAGAATCCATAACAACTTGCCACTTCAAAATGCAGCCCAAAGTAATGCAGCTCCAACAGGAAATCAGGATCTTAATCATCCATTTACTCACAGAGGTCTCAAGCCACGTAAATAAGACTTTAGTCATTATACAATGTGATTTTTTTTCAAAAATTGTAAATTTACAAAATTTTTTCTTCTATTAAGCAAAATTTAAAAGATTTTTCTTAAAAAATATTTATTTGAATATTTATTTAATTATTTTATTAATTAAAAAATATTTATTTATGTTGTAATTGTTTTATGAATCCTAATTTCATGCAATCTTAAAAAGACATTTAATGCCCTCTTCATTTACAATATACATAAATAGATTTGAAAGAAAAATAAAAATATAAATTCTTTTTGATAGATCTTCTTCACATTTCAAGTATTGGAAATTCATTAGGAGTTGGATTTCAACATGTTCCTCCAAATGTTGATCAGCAACAAAAGGCACCTGCTGGTGCTCAAACAGTCCCTGGATCAGATATACTAGATAGTAAACATCATCAACTTAAATTGGAAAAAAGTAATATACTTTTATTAGGACCTACTGGATCTGGAAAAACATTATTAGCTCAAACAATAGCTCAATGTCTTGATGTCCCATTTGCCATTTGTGATTGTACTACACTTACTCAAGCAGGATATGTTGGAGAAGATATTGAAAGTGTAATTGCGAAATTACTCCAAGATGCAAATTATGTTGTTGACAGAGCTCAGATGGGGATTGTATTTTTAGATGAAGTTGATAAAATAGGAGCAGTTCCAGGGATACACCAATTAAGAGATGTAGGTGGAGAAGGTGTACAACAAGGAATGTTAAAAATGTTGGAAGGTACTATTGTAAATGTGCCAGAAAGGAATAGTTCTAGAAAATTAAGGGGTGATACCTTACAAGTAGATACTACTAATATACTCTTTGTCGCATCTGGAGCTTACAATGGACTAGACAGATTAGTCTCAAGAAGAAAAAATGAAAAGTACCTTGGTTTCGGAGCTACTCCTGCATCTGAGAGCCCGGGAAGAAGAGCTGCCAGTCTTGCTGATGTAGCAAATATGTCTCCTTCAACAGAGGACGATAATAAAGAGAAAGATGTACTGCTTCGTCAAGTTGAAGCACGAGATCTTATTGACTTTGGTATGATTCCAGAATTTGTTGGAAGGTTTCCAGTACTTGTACCCTTCCACACTTTAAACAGAGAAATGCTAGTGAGGATCTTAACTGAACCAAAAAATGCCATGGTACCTCAATATCAGATGTTATTTTCTATGGATAAAGTAAGTATTTCATATAAAATATTGTTCTGTGAATAATAGGGCGAATTAAATGGATATTCTAAACTTAAATTCTAATAATTGTAATACCAGTTTAACATTAAGTAATACATACATTTGTATAGTTAGGGTATATAGTTATTTACTTCAATGACTAATAATAATAATAATAATAATAATTTCTTTCGAACCGAGAAAATATGTTATAGTCTATTTTAAGTAGTTTTAAGTTGTGCAATTTTTTATTTATCATTTTTAGCAATAATTAATTAAAACTTTTAGGTGGAATTAACATTTACTCCAGAAGCTTTAGATGCTATAGCATCTTTAGCCATGGAAAGAAAAACTGGAGCAAGAGGTTTAAGAGCAATAATGGAATCACTCCTGTTGGAGCCAATGTTTGACGTTCCAGGAAGTGATGTAATGATTGTACATGTTACTGAAGGCTGTGTTCGAGGTCAAGAAAAACCTCAATATGTAAGAAGGGGGGGTGAAAATTCAACTGTTGAAGATGAGCTTCAGCAAGCGCAACACGTAAACAATTAACATGCAAAGAAAGGGCGAGAAGGTTCTGTGGATCTACGTTAACAAACATATAAAACCGCAGTGAATTCTAAAGAATTCAACATAATTTTCTTTCAAGAAATAGAGAAATTACTCTATTTCGTGATTCAATGAAAAATCAATAATTTTATTGTTTGCTTCGGCGATAAGATCATTTAAAAAAAGCAATCATCGATATTGTGGATTTGCGTTTTTGTGTGGGTGCATGTATGCTGTGCGTGTAGGTGCTTGAGTTTCGACTTTCCATACAAAACTCAAAATTCGATATTTTTATGTTCTAAATTGTTGCAGTAGTAAGATGATTTTATCTAAATGTTTAAAAGAAATTAAAATATATATGAATCAAATTTATTTTATTTTGTAAGAATTACTTTTAGATAGGGTTGCAAGTTTTTATTGCTCTCTATCTCTCAAGAATATAGGATCTGAACATTCAAGATATTGAATTACGTAATCAATTAGAAAATTGAACAAATTGTTATCTGTGAGTGGAATATTGAGATTCAATGCATCTAATTATGGCATTGTAATTAAAAGAATAAATTATTTTTATGCGATCCCAAGTAGATAGATAAACATTATTTGTAATATATTGTACATAGCAGTAGACATTTAATGAAAAAATTACTCAAGAATGTTTCAAATCTCAAATATTTAACAACCTTATCCTCCACCAATACATTTTACAGAGCTATAATATAAAGATATAAAATATCTTAATTATAAGTATAAAGAGCCAACTTCAATTCTATAGCGAAAATTATCAATTTACAGTTAGTTTTTTATAATTAAGCATGAAATAAAAACAATCTGGTTATGAAGCAACATTTTTTTGAAGATTAAAAAATCTTCTAAAATAATAAAGCTAATTTACATTGTATGGATACTTATATTTATAATAAATCTATTTAAAAAATGAGAAATAAAAGAATATTTAATTTTCTTAATAACTCATCCATTTATTTTAATAATTACTGTATTACAGCATCTGTGGATTGTACATAATAAATGTTATACATTTTGACTAGCAACATATATTTGCTTAAAATGAGATAATCATTTTAAATGTTATACAATTTCATTAGCAATATACATATGCTAAAAATCGATTAGTATTTACATTTAAATTACTTCTATCCCATATTTATAAATCTTATACAATATATACAAGATTTTTGTAAAAATCACAAATGTTTTATGCAGTTAATTTAAATTTAATCAATGAAAAAAATAGTTTAAATTTTATTGTAATAAGAAATTGGTGATGGTTTTGTTACTTTTCGTTTTGGTCTTATCAGTGTGTCAATTTCAGTCAAGATCCATTTTGTAGCTTTTAAAAGTAAAACATGAACTGCAAATTGCATCACCAAACTCCCGAAACCTTTATACAATCCTGAAACACCTTCTGTAGAAACAATTGTACGATAACAATCTGCCACTCCATTATAATCTGTAAGTAGTGCTGTAACACTTCGACCTGTATCTAAATCATCTATTATGGTGCGGGTACCTTGTAAGTGTAACCTTTGAACTATTGTTTCAAATGGATAAAAAATAACGTCAGCTGCATACATAGAAATCAGAATAGATTCTATTTCTATATCTTGTACAACTGAATCAGACATAAAATCTCTGCTGTATGCTCCCTAAAATAAAAAGTTTATTATATATTCATACTTTCAATTCCATAAGACTGAATGTTTATCAATTATCCAATAAATACTTACTCGAGATTCTTGAGCATATTTATATCTAGTTCTCATTATATAACTTGTTATTGTTTTAATAGAAATAACAAATAAATATTTTACAACTCCACAAGCAATTGTTGGTGGTAATAATGCATAAATTGGAATAATTCGACCTGTGTTTCTTACTTGAAATAACCTTATAATACCTTCACGGAATACATCTAAAACTCCAGGGCATTCAGATGCAACTTCTGATTGAACTGTTTCAACTAATGATGCAGAATAGAAAGGTGTTATTAATCCAATAGAAACACATTTTAAAAGAATGTGCTGCCCAATAGCTTTGAAAGATAAATTATTAATATTCCTGTAACACAAAAAGTATGTAAAAAATTTGATTTGTTTAATTAAAGTTATTTGTCATACAGATATGTATACATATTTTAACATTGCAGTATATTTTGAAATTCAAAAGTAAAGAATTTAATTGTTCAAATTAATATTTATCTAAATAATAATATTTATTTTTTAACGTTACATTTTCTATTATATCTAATACTATAGAAATATATTTACTTAGGCCAAGGTGTAACTTTTGATACTAAATCTTCAACAGCTAATGTTAATCCTCGAATTAGTAAAAGAGGACCAATTCCTTTCCATAAATTATTTAAACCTTGAGTTTGGTGCAGTCGTACTATTACTGGTATCAAAGTAATTGGTTGCAAGTGATACTTTCTAGAAAATGGATTAACTTGGCATTGTCTTCGAAGTACTAAAAATGGGTGTGTGAGCAAATTTTCTGTTATTAAACTGACAAGACCACAACCACGACCAATGTAATCTTTAACCACCTGATCTGTAAAAAAACAATATAACTATTGTCAACTAAGATAAACAAATTACAAAGTGAAGGAACAATAATTTAAATAGTAAATATCTAATAAGCTTGAGTGAAACTTAATTCACAATGTATAAATAATATGTATTATACCATTATCATATGGAGGAGTATCTTCAACAAGAGGATGTATGTTGGGGATATCAAGAGGTCGTATAACCTCACGCCCACGATATACGGAAGGAAAGTCGCCTGCAGCTTCCCAAGCCATGAAAGAAGCGTTTGGATCGTTAGGGCTTCTATATTTTAAATCGCCCATTTTTTAGTTTATTAGATCTTAGTTTATTCTTTAATATTATAAGTATCTAAATTATTTAGCGAATATCTATTTTTGAGCATTCCAACTGTGAAATCTAATATTCTCTATCATTTTGTACTCTACTAATTATGAGTAAAAATGAGATTAACAGAAATTTGGAAAGATACAGAAATTGTGTAACTTTAAGTAATGTTGTAAAAAATTAGCGCATTTCTCAAGGCCACTAAAGCACCATATTTCTGAATTACTATATTCAAATAAAAAAAATATCTGTTTTAATCACACACTTATCATATGAGTTCTTTATTGCAAATCATAATAAATTGTATACTAAATTATTGATCCATTTTAATAAATGATTTCTTCATTAAAATCTAATGGTAAAAATCTACAGTTTGATTCCGCATCAATCAGATGCAGGTGTGCAGGTACAAATGTATTATGGATGATTAAACGCAATACACATCTGACTATCGCTACTATCACCGCAGAATGCAGACTATATATAGTTATGAATATATATATATAGCACGAATCAATAATATGTCGTGATATTACCTACTGAGCTACGTACCGGCGGTGTAACTCAAATCTACATGTATTATACCGCACTACCGCAGTATCCCACCGTGGCCATATAGCACTGTATAGCACTGTATAGCACCGTAGTTGACCGTGTCCGTATGGTGCGCACTGTACTGCAGCGTGGTACAGCGTGTCTTCGACCATTAGCGACAATTTTTTAACTTTTTCCAACTTTTTTCACTTTTTCTGCGTATTTGTGAGCATTAAATACAAGTTTCTTAGATTTTATCTTGATTTAAATATTTCCATATTTTTTATTTTACCGATTTGTTATCGTTAACCATTTGGTGTGGAAATATTTGCATGTTATCTGTTCTACATAAAAATAAAATTATATCAAATCTTGGTATAATCAATACATTTCAATAATTTTATGATAGAATAACGAAATTTTTAACGAACATTTTCATCAAATTTAATTTAACATATCTTAAATATAATTATCTTATTTATTAAAATTATAATATAATTAAAAATTACATTTGTACTTAAATGGTATGTTTTTTAGTCCCTGTTATTAATGTTCTTTATTTTACAGAAATAATTACAAAATGCCTGAAAATGATTCAAAAACTGCAACTGGTAAGTTAAAAAGTAATTTGTTGCTTTTAAAAATTAATAAAATGAATAAATTTTCTTAAACTATTTATCTTGATTTTAAAGCAATTTATACATCTGAAAAAATGGGATGTGATAACAATGGAGATGGTAGTGAAGCAAAACCTTTTAAAACAATTTTGCAAGCTATGAGACATGCAGGAAAAGAACCATTTCCTGAGATTTACCAAGATTCGAAAGAGGAAGGAAAAAAATATGAACTTTCTGCTAAGTCACAATTAAAAAAAATTCAGAAAATATGGGTAAGAGAACAATATAAAAGTGACAGCAAACAAAAGAAGATGCAAGAAGATGAAGAAAAAAGAATAAAAAATTTAGAAGAAGCTAAATCTGTTATTATTGAATTGGACAAATCCTTACCAGAAGCTTCTCTTGTTAAAATTGGTAATGTTAAAAATCACAAAGATAAAAGGATACAGATATTTGGTTGGGTACATAGACTAAGAAGACAAGGTATGCTTAAAAATTTTGTAAATATATTATTATATTTAATAATAATATATAATTATATTATTTTGCAAAATTTTATGGAAAATGATTAATATATTTTTTCTTTGAAGGCAAAGCTTTAATGTTTATAACATTAAGAGATGGAACAGGATTCCTTCAGAGTATTTTAAACGATAAGTTATGTCAAACATATGATGCCATAGTACTCAATACAGAAGCTTCTGTTCAATTGTATGGAACCGTAAAAGCTGTACCAGAAGGCAAACAGGTTAAATTCTCAAAATTTATAATTAATATAGCTTACTATTAAAGTCAAAATATCAAATCCAAAATTTCTACTGCAGGCTCCAGGCGGAGTAGAGTTGATTGTTGATTATTGGAAACTTATTGGAAACTCTCCTCCAGGTGGTGCAGATTCAATTTTAAACGAAGAAGCTCATCCAGATGTACAACTTGATAACAGACACATTATGATTCGTGGTGAAAATGTAGGTAGTTTGCAAAATTTGATTCTTATCATTATTCTTACTCAAAGAATAAAAGTAATATTTATAAGCTTTAGTCAAAATTATGTCAATTGAAAAAATGACTAATAATTTAATTGAATATTAATTAAATTTTATAGACTTCAAGAATTTTAATCATGAGATCAATTTTAACTCAAGCATTTAGAGATCACTATATTGATAGGAAATATTTTGAAGTAACTCCACCTACTCTTGTACAAACTCAAGTTGAGGGAGGCTCAACTTTATTCAAGCTTAATTATTTTGGGTATGAATTAAAAAGTTATGCGTAGTTTTTCTGTATTTGATTAAAACAGATTTTTTTATTAATAGTGAAGAAGCATATTTAACACAAAGTTCCCAGCTTTATCTAGAAACGTGCATTCCTGCTATGGGTGATGTATATTGCATAGCTCAATCATATAGAGCAGAACAATCAAGAACTAGACGGCATCTAGCAGAGTATAAAATAATTAATATATCATTACTTAAAGATAAATGTAAAATAATTAATGTACTCTGAAAATTGTTTTAGATATACTCACATTGAAGCTGAGTGCCCATTCATTACTTTTGATGATTTACTTGACAGACTCGAAGATTTAATTTGTGATGTGGTTGATAGAGTTTTAAAATCACCTATGGGATCACTTGTACAAGAATTAAATCCTAATTTTCAAGTACCAAAAAGGCCATTTAAAAGAATGGATTATTCAGAAGCAATTGAATATTTAAAGGAAAATAACATCACTAAAGATGATGGTAGTTTCTATGAATTTGGAGAGGTACAATAAATTTTTATGTATAAATATTAATAATCATATGGAAAATGAAATTTCATTTTCATATTTAATTTTCAATTCTGTCTAATTCAATATTATAAATTCGTATTAAAAACTTAATTTTTTAGGACATACCAGAAATGCCAGAAAGAAAAATGACTGATAAAATTAATGAGCCAATAATGCTTTGTCGTTTCCCAGCAGAAATAAAATCATTTTATATGCAACGTTGTCCTGAAGATAATAGGTTAACAGAATCTGTTGATGTATTATTACCAAATGTAGGAGAAATTGTTGGAGGTTCAATGCGTATTTGGGATCATGAAGCTTTGCTCGAAGGATATAAAGGTGCAAATATTGATCCTACCCCTTATTACTGGTATACTGATCAGGTAATTGCATTAAAAGTATTAAAAGTATTTTAAATAAATATCAAACAAATTGGTTTAAAGTAAATTTTTACTTTAACATTATTAGAGAAAATACGGAACGTGTCCACATGGAGGATATGGCCTGGGTTTAGAAAGATTTATATGTTGGCTCCTTAACAGATATCACATTAGAGAAGTTTGTTTGTATCCTCGTTTCTTAGAACGTTGTCGCCCATAAAATAAATAATTTTTGAATCATATAATGCTGTACAAATATTGTAATGAGAATTGAAAATAGATATTTAATAAAATTTGATAAATAATAAACTGTTAGATTTTGTCTCTACTTATTTATAAGGCTAATAAATATTTAAATAGAACAAAATTAAAATAATATTTTAATTATTTCTTTGTTATTTTTACATTTCTTTAAATTGATTTTAATGTTTATTTATCTTAAAATAGCGAAACTGCTTATTTATATCTATGCAGTCAATTTATATACGTTTTGCAAAACTAAATAAAAACAATGGTATGTGTATATTATTTTTTTTATAGTCAAGAACTTTAAGAAATGACAATGTTTGCTTAATTTATGAACTATTAAATGAAAGGCAATCATCTAGATTTAAAATGTTATACTTAAATCTAGCATGAAAATGCATATTTCAAAAATAATTTAGTCATTAAAGAGAATGAAAGGCTATTTCATTAATCATTAATTTACTACAATCAAATTCTTAATAAGTTAAAAAATTATTTTGAAGTAACAAATATTTTTAAACTATTATTTTGTTAAATGTACAATTTTATTTTAATTTTTTTTAACAAATATATTAATAATATTTATATTTTCACATAAAAGAAAACTAAAACGTTACTTTTTGTGGTAAACATTTGAAATTAGGATAATTTTTTTCAATTATTTGTATTGATTATTTATATTTATTTATCAATAAGATATAAGATATTGTCTAGCTATATTCATCCCTCTTTTACGTAATTTGTTGATTTATGTTTTTATTTTTAGAGGATAGGGACAACGTATATTCAGTTCTTTAACAAGTTACTTAAAAGAGTTGGCTGCAGATGAATATGGCGGTCAATTCTTTAACCTAGGCAGCACACATATTGTATATGATAATTATTTTAAATATATTTTCAACAATATTGTATAGTAACAGTTTTCTTATATTAACTCACACGTGATATACGAAACAAGGCCTTTGTAACTACATATATTACAAGTTATACATTTTTTTTGTGTATCCAGTTGAGTCGACTTCTATGCTAAATTGTAACAATAAGCGATTTGTCATAATTAAGGCAACAGAGCACGTTTTACTCAAATCTCAGCATACACACATTTATTAGATAATATATATGCACGCATATGTAAAGTCATATAAGTGCATATGTAATAAACAAATTAATTTATTTTTTTAATTTTCATTGCTAAAATCAAATTAACATAATTTTCTGATTTGTACATTAGCTTTATAAATACATTGCCACAAATAACAATTGTGTTAGATATATCGCGCGTAAATAAATACTTTTATTTGTTTCTTATTAACAGCCAAAACAATAATATTCTCAAAAATGTTATTCGAGCTTTAATAAGCGCTAAACAAATTTAGTTTTAAAGCCGTTAAAAGTACTTTATATAGTAACAGAGCTTATTTGAACTGTAACAATCTATCAATTTATAATATAAATAGAAAAAATTATTTGACTGGTTATTTTTGTAATAACTGATATATGTTATGTGTTTATTCTCCTAAATAAATACTCAATTCAAACAGGCTTCTATATATTTTTCACGGCTAATATGCCATCTATGTACTTTCTTTGTTGATACTTGCTTCTCCTTCATTTATGGCACTGTTATTTTATTCTGTACGAATTCATTTTTACATTTCGCAAATTTCAAAAAAATGTATACAGAATTATTTTAATTAGTTAACCAAATGATACGTACAATTGAAAACATGTGCCAAGTCAATACTATTGACGAAGTATTATTTTTCTAGCAATTAAAGTTTGTCAAGTACACTTGCCAAATGGATTTATACAACTATTATGCTGGATCGTATAGATAGACATGTTCAATACTCGTAAATATTAACGAAATCGACCGACATCGGATATCGACCGAGTCATTGAATCAATATAATTGAGATTGTAGAATTCATTGAGTTTAAAAGGACATTAAGATTTGGGAGAATAGGAATCACTATCGAAATAGACTTAAAGAAAATACGCATTTTATAGTTGACAACAATTTCACTATAATGACTGTCAGTTGAAAAACTCTTCTGTCTTTCTTTTTTCAAGGTATCTTACAAGGGACTTTACAGTTAGTCAATAATTGCCTAACGTTAAAGGCAATCTTTATATTGTTTAATACACGTTGTAGTATTGTAGTTGAATCGATCATCTATAAAAACATTAAAGCATTCATTAAGATCGTTTATGTTTCCAAATGAAATTTATCGTTTATTCGACAGTATTTACCTCAATAATATGTATGCACAACGCAGTCCCGTTCAGGCAATTGACGGACTTTCATTGACCCATCTGCACCGCATGAAAATAAACGCCCAGCTGAATCAACATGCAATTGCGTTACACCCTAAAAATTTGATGAAAGTTAAGTACAAGTTTTCTAAATGTTTTTCTAAAGAATGCATTATAAATGTAACCTGTCCAATGTTTTTAAAGAAACTAGATCTGGGATGTTCTCCGGGAAAAGAATAGAGAAGCGAATGGACGGTCAAACCCCATACCTATAAAACATTTATCGATTGCTTAAAAAATTGGTTGCTTTTTAATTTAATCTCAAATTCAAATAAAACATACTTTTATATCACCATCTCCGGCTCCGCTGACAAAAAATTCTTCATGCGGATCTAAAGCCAAGCATTTGATTGCAGATTCATGTGCTTGGAATCGGTGACGTTGTTGCCGTTGTCGAACATCAAAAATATTAATATCTCCCCTCTTTCCACCACTGATCAACAACTGATGTTGAGGAGCTAGAATTACGGAACTGGCCCCTTGATCATGACACGTGAACCCTATGTAATTAGAAGCAATAGAACAATAATTATACAGTTATGTTAAAATTGAATGTATTAATTCATAATGTATATTTATGAGCAAAATAAGTTAACCTTGGACCAAAGATTTGTTTTGAGGTAATAATGTGTCCCAAAGCGCAACATTACGACCTTCGGAGCCATGACCAGCAGTAGCTACTAAACTACAGGCTCCCAAGAATACAAAATCAGCTGTCACTTTACTATGACACTGATAATTCTGAAAAAATAAAATGAAAAAATAAATTTTAAAAATATATATACTAACGAGTGAAAGAAAATAAGTTTACTGACGAAAAAAGGACGAGCGGTTCCTTCTCTACATGCGACTTGGAACAAACTGAGGTGGCCATCAGAGTCTGCAACTCCGAATTTGTTCCCGTGTTGAGAAAATCGCACACGAGTTACTTTAGCGAAGGTACCTGCTGGTCTTGGAGTGGCAACTGCGGTCTGGTGGCTCCATTCCCACAAAGATACCGATCCATCTTGTGATCCGGTTAAGTCTGTTCAATACAAAAGTACAATAAAAAATACTATTAATAATATCAAAAAATAACTTAGAAATTTTTAAATATTATAGTTGAGCATTTAATCTTAAGTTTTAACGTAAAAATATCGTTGTTTAAGAATTTTTTTTGATAACCATATATACGATAATAATTGATGAAGCTTATTTCGTTTTATCTGTAACAAAATGTGTAAATTACTCACACAATGGAAGTAGAGGATGTGAAGAGATTCTTCTAATACCGTCGATTTTATGCTTCAGGATCTGTTTTAAAGTTTAGAATATTAGTATTATTTTGATTATTAATCTAAAGTAATTTCTAATAACATCTATTAATTTAAACTTTGTTTCAAAAGGAAAAAAACAGTAAGACTGATTTTCACGCACGGATCTTTGACTTGCTTTTAAGAAAACTCTTTTTTGAACATACATAAACGGTTGAATAATTTTAAACTACAACTGGGATTGGCATGCGTCAATAGGCAGCATTATATTGATTTTACAAGCTAAGCTATATATAGCAAAGTAAACTAATTCGTCGTTCGCTTTGCCTTATATACTTTTTTGAATAATCATACGTTCTCTATAATTAACTAAACTATATTTAACTTAAAAAATTAATAATGTCGAGTATCTTACAAGTGTCGAAAATCATATTATGTACATATTTATGTGTATATACAGAAGTTACAATTGTCACTTATAAATTTTTTTAAATATTATTTATATGTACAGTAATGAGAGCGAAAATCATCTTATGTGCACAAACTTCTGTTTTTAAAAATTAATTAAGTAACTATTACATCCATAATCTGTTTTGTCTTAAGTATATACATAAAATTTTGATAAAATAATATTTTTTTAAAGGCAATCTTTTTTTATGTCTGATAATTTATGAAAACTATTTTTTCTAATTATTGAGAATCTAAAATATTTTAGAATCAAAAATATTATATCATTCAAAATCAAACAGACGATGGGTACAATACACGCTTAATTCTGTCAAATATCACAACTCGATATGCATTTAACGTCAAACACTATATAGACATCAATTCGTGAATGATATATAGTGCTAAATTTTATCTTAACGGTATAATTAAAATTAATGAGCAATTTTTATTATTAAAATTAAAGAGCAATTTTAATTAAACATTGCTGCATATTTCAATCCTATAAGAAGCAGCAACAATGTAAAGTAAAAGTTTCATACAAAGAATGCTTCAAATGTTTATAAACAAGATAATGATGAATTAGTTTATTTATAAGGCTTTATTTCGTCAATGATTCTGATCAAGCATTGATACTTTTACTTTGAGCAAAAATATAATAAAAGTACTAGTATTAATATGATTGCTTATGTGAAACATAAAAATTAGCTTATCATGCCGAAATTTTTTAATAAAAATCTGCAATTAATAGACTTAGAATATCCTTCAATACATCACTTCACATTGAGGTTTAAAATAAATGTGATTCTAATTTAGAAAAAAAATAAATTCCACTTATAAACAGTTTGTACCTTGGAAAAGGTTGGTTTAATTTTATATGACATAAATTAATATTCTTAATAAAACCATTAAAATTTAATTAAATCTAAAACTTTTTTATTATTAGTTTGATTATGAACATTTTTTACCATTCCAATAGAATCTATTATTGACTATTGTATAAAATTCTCGCTTTTTTTAAAGAATGCCTTTTTCGATAAATTATCGAAATTTCAACATTAATTCTTTAGCTACCTCATAACTGGATATCATAAATTCTTTTTTATTTAAGTTTGTTTACTAGGTTTTTCCAAAGTGCAAATTGTAATTAATTTGAACTCATAAATTCTAAATTGATAAGTAGATAATTAATCCAACAAAAAAGGAAAAGATCATTGCACACGATAAATATCATAACACAACAGTCCATACACCAAACATATACTTACAAGGAAACACTGTATCAATACGATAAATATGTATAAATAATTAATTGCGGAGGATATTCTTAGTCTGGATGAGAATAATGAGAATTGTGTAATAAAAAAATGATAGAATATAAAGACAGGTATATAATTCGAAAAATTCGGACAAATAACAAGATGAACATGGCATATTGGCACTAGGAACAGCTAGGGTTCTTGTTAGATGTTAGTCTCACCGGCTTCAATAAGTGTTTACTCCTATCAGCGACAAACTGACAGAAACGCAGGTCGTGGGAGCCAGGAAAAGCGGGCATCCCCTTCATCTGAGATCGAGCAAGTGAGCCGCCAGATCAGTGACGCAGACCGAGTTAGATGTTTCGTTTGGCAAGCATTAAACAAGCAACATTGTCTCCGTCACCACTTGTGCTACCCTAACCCAATGCGCCACACTCATGGCCCATCGAATAATCACTTGTTCATTCATAATTGCTAGTTCGCGACACGCTCCAGATCATTACATTCTTTTTCTAAGTTTAACTTTTTTTGGGGATAAGACTTTTGAATTTATTTATAATTTTTATTTTTGCAAATTCGATGTATGAATATTCACTAATTTATACAAATTCTAATGTGCATGGAAATTTATAAAATTAATACAAATACATGAGCGAAATCGTCACTGAATATATTAACTATACGTATTTACTGTTTAGAAAAAATTCATTTATATTAAAAATAATTATTTTCAAAGATTTAAGTTTTAAAATTATTTTGAAAAAACATGTACATTTGGTATTTATTGACAAGTCATTTCGATGTAACCATGCCTCTTTATTCGAGGCACAATGCACACATTTTAGCACTCGTTCATCATGCAACATACAAACGGTCTTTTGGCACTTTGCTCTTTTACCGGTGTCTCGAGAAAGCGGGATCACTTTCATGGTGCTGTTGTTATTAAGTTGAAAAGGATAGAATAAGTCGCGAAGATCGTTAATGTATGTATTTTGCATGGGTATTAATTGTGTGTAGAAGTGCTAGAATAATGATATATTAACAAATAGTTTCACTCTGTAGTGCAATTTAATTTGTAATATGTTTCAAAGAAAAGAAAATTTTTAAATTATTAACAAGTATTTACTAAATATTTTATTAAATTAATTAAATTATATTAAATTTTATTAAAACAAAAAAAAGTTTAATATATTAGTCTGAATGTTCAGCTAAAAAAATAATTTTATATACTTCAGCATGTGTTCAACACTAATAGATGTACAATGTATTTTATAATCATTTATAATGATCTTTATGAAGTAGAGTGTTAATTTAATGACGTATTAAAAAGCTGTATGTACATAAGTTATATTAAGACAGTAAGTTTAATTGTTTAACTAAATAAAACATGAGCTGATTATAAATTATTTCTTTCGAAATAAGTTGTACAAAGATGAGGAATAAATGTGTTAAGAAGAAAGGGTCAATTATACACTGCAAATATTTTCTAAGTGAGAAATTGAATGGCTTTAAACATTGATTAAGGCTATCAATTATTCTTACAGTTTTTCTGTTATGTAAAGGATTATAAAATATCTTACCACACTAGCTCCCCGTCCACTTTGACTGGCTATGCCTGATTGTGACTGAGGATTATTTTGTTGAGGACTCTGAGCAAGTAATGGCCTATCTGCAGCCGTCTAAGAAACAATTTTATTCAAAATGATGTATATTTTAATACTGATTTAATCTAAAATAGGAACAATAAATTTTACCTGAATGACTAGAAAACTGGTTGGTTGAGCAGGTTCAGGATCTGGTTGTTTATTTAAATTAATAATGTCAAATTCACATTCATCTTCCAGCCATGAAGGCAATTCTAATAGAAGTGAAATATCCATTTCCTGTACTTCTCGAGGAGTTGCCAAAGCCATCAATCCTGAGTTTACCTTAAAATTTTGAATAAAGTATAGCATTTCAAATACGAATTATTTTTTTACAACAAATAGCAATTCTTACTTGATTAAGGCAGAAGGCACTAATACTATCTTGTTCCTTATGGATAATCCTGACTGGTTCAGGAAGACTCGTGGTACCACTATCACTACCTTTATCTTCACCAGAAGTTGCACCTCGAGTGTTGTTATCACCTCCACTATGATTAGTATCTAATATAGATGATAGTGACCTTCGTTTTCCGAATACTGCTCGTATAAAAATGTCTTGAACAGTCTCTTGTCTTACTAAATAACACCATAGTCTATTTGATGGTGCAGCAGAGGCCATCCGTGTACTATAATTCATGCCATTAGTTTGTAAATTTTTTGTTGCATTAAAAATCAAAATTATTATAGATGAAATTCTTACTTGAATGGAGTGTTGCCTTTCTCAAGTAATGAACGATACTTGTGTATGGCAGGTTTACCAGGAGTTGGAATAGGATCGGGAGCACAGCCTGGTATATAATTAACAGGTGGAGGACCTTTCGATTCTAACTCTTCACGCAACGTTTCCTGCCATTGCACTACAATTCCTAATATGCCGTGTATCAAAGGACTACTGACTGGTAATTCTAAATTAGCAATATAAATGTTTAATTAGCAAATAAATTTACTCATTCAAATTTGAATATAAAATTTTGCAATACCTTGCATCTCAATTCCAGCTACATTTAGGAAATCTTGTAATTGTTGTTGCAGAATTTTGACTATTGCTAACCTCATAATACACCAACTATAGGAATTTGGATTAGTATGTTCTGTATTATCCTTTGGTTTACTCTTTGGTTTAGTATTTGTGTCAAACACATCATCTTCTTCTTCAGAAGAATCAAGATCAGAAACTGCTGAATCTGAAGAATCATAATCTATTTCTTCAGCTATTTCTCCTTGGATTCTTGGCTATAATGTTTCACACAGTATGTTAGTACATAATAACACTATTAAAAAATTTATTTAAGAATTAGTTTGTATTTTATAGTCTATAAATGTTACCTTCATAAGAAAATACGAAATCATGCTCATTTGAGGAGAAACAAATTGTTCTCTATAAGTAGGTTTATCTTCTTTCATATTTGGTTGCTGTCCAGTAAACTGTCCCAATAATTTCATATTTAATTTAACACGTTGCTTAGTCAACGATGTCATGGTACTCCACATCCCACCACTAGTAGTAGTTTGTGCTTCATTATTGATGCTATCAACTCGTTCAATACTCATTGATCCACTCTATTTAAAAATTAGTTTAATTAAGTACTTATTTAATTCGATAAATTTTTATAACAAGTTTTAAATAAAAACATTGTTTGCTTGTACCTGACCACTTGTACTAGCAACTCTTAAAAGTTTCTTTACACCTCCTCCAAAGAGACACGCCCATGTATTATTATCAAAATGATGCCCTACAAGTCTATAAAGTATATGACTATCACAGCTTGATAGTGCATATACAAACAAGCTCATATAGGTTGATGTGAAAGCCTCACAAAGAAGAATATTTAGTTTTGGCGTGTCTTCGTCTTTTTCTCGAGCTAACAATGCTCGTAAACTCGTTACACCCGGCCATTTACTAGGTGAGGTTGTTATACAAATACCATCATCCGTAGAGTACCTTCTGTGGCATCTGCTTGAAGCTACTAAATGACCACCTGAGAAAGCCTCAACTTCAGAAACAGCTGGAAAACTGAAATCAATTTGTTATTGTTATAAATAATTTTCTAAGATAGTTGAGTATACTTTAATGATTTATCTACCTATCTGACTGTTGATGTTTGTTAACAAATGTATCTGAATCACAAAGAGATTGATATATGCAAGCACTGAGAGCAACAGCTAAATCTCTCAAAATAAATACTTCACAATAGTGTGTATTTTTGTGAGGCATTGGTGGATTTCTTAATTCGACAATAGTTTGTAACATATCATGCTCAAGAGATTGCAAATGTCGAACTGGATCTGCAACTACAGTTTTATTACATGCAACACTTGCGCTTAACAAAGGTAAAGTCGTTGGAAACGGTAGAGGGCTCAATAATTGCTGCTGCGTCTTTTCTTGTTGCAATTCTTGTAAAAGTAAAACTAATTCCATTCTAACAGATGCTAGTCCACCTCCAGATGCTCCATGAAGTGAACAATATGATAACAATGTTCTTAGTAATGTTTCATTAGCTGGAAGTAGTTGAAATACCAAATTTATAGCTTAAACAATATGACAGAATATTATTAAACTATAATTATAAAACAACCTTTAAGCCACTTTTTCCGTTTAGCTGCTCTTTGAACTTTGGCTTCAAAATCTAATTTTTCAGCTACTAAAATTTCATGAAGAGTTGGTTGTTCACCTGGTCTATACGCCGGCGGTACTTCATCAATCATGCCACCTTCATCTAAATAAAAGTAACTAATTGAAAATAGCATTCAATGAATTAAACAGAGAAGCTTTTATTTGTGATACATTACATTCTGATACATTAATAACATCTCCATCAGTATTTATACTGTAACTGCAAAGTTGCCTCAATGCATCTACTTCTCTTTCAAGCCAAACGTACAATTGGTACCTTAGTTGTCCGCCATCAACTTCAAAACCAGTAGCTAATGTCGATAATTCTTCCATCAAAATTTTTAAACAAGCTACAAACTTTAATTGTTGAGCCATTATATCCAGCTGACCTCCAGCTGTTGCTTTAGCAATTTCTTCACCTGCAAATAATTAATTAATATTGAGTCATTTTGCTTATTTTAAAAAAATTTTAGTATAATTTTAAATAGATACCATCTTTGTCTATATCTACACTTTCTTTTTTCTTATCTAATTTCATACTCATGGGAGGACTCTCATCATCATTATCTGCTGGATCATCATCCCAATTTAATACTAGTTCATCTGACTCTTTAACTACAGGCTGTGACCAATCTAATGCAGATGCTGAATCTACACAGTAAAATTAAAATAAAAATACAAAAATTAATTGGATTATTTCAAAATTTATGTGCAAACCTTGACTTAAACTGGTCTTTTTATCTTCCCAACTTATTATACCAGTATCGATTTCGAAGTTTTGTGTCCTAGTTTTACTTGGACTATTCAAAAGACCTATAATATATGTTAGTTGTTAGGTAATGAATGCAAAAAGCAATTTTATGATTAGAAAATGGAAGCTTACTAGGTGAATCTTCTGAATTTGTTTCCATTACTTTGCTTGGTAATTTTGATAATACTTCCAAGGCAAGTGCTGGACATCCGGCTTTGAAGTGAGCATGAGCCGTTGTAAAGTACAACTGTCTCTCCAAAGGAGTTATTGTGTCTTCCAAAGTAAGTTGCTTATCTTGTTGAGTTTTTGTTTCAGTGCCATAACTAAATCCAGAAATAACAACTGAATGCCCTTTTTTCTTATCTTGAGCAGTAGATGCGATGTATTGTCTTATAAGTAAAGGATGTGTTCGCAGATAAACATAAAAATTGAACACATTTGGATTAGCTGTAAAAATAAAATCATTTTTACTCGTAAAATTTAATTCAATTTTAGTATTCTACAAATATTATAGATAATATTTAATCATATAACTACCCGTTGATCCTTCTGGTTTATCCGATTCATCATTGTATTGCGGATGTAAAGTTCCAACATTGGTTAGCAGAAGGGTATTGAGTGAACCAGAGTAATCTTTAAGGATCCAAAGAGCCATGCTGCGGAGAAAAGGATCTGGATGTGCTTTATTGATATCTAGATTATTTCCATCTTTATCACATCCTAAAATTTCTTCAAACATAAGTCTCTTTAAATTGGGTGAGCTCATGTCATCCTTCGTAGAGCCGCGATATGGTCATAGCTAATTGAATATCATTAAGCTTGTTGAGGCAAACGTCGATAGCATCCCTGAGTGCACCGGCAAGGAGGAAAAATGCTGCCGCATGTTCAAAGCGCTGTTTCCCAAGAAGGGCGAAGGCGTTCTTAAGTGCTGCCTTTCTCCACCTATCCTCGGTGAAGTTGTTGGAGAAGAATGAGGTCATTCGTTCATCTCTCTTATTCCTGAACAATCCCCAGAGTAGATTCTTCTTTTTCATGGCGAGGTAATAAATGGCAGCATCGAGTGGGTCCTGTTGCTGTTGAAAGGCAGCCTTGGCAATTTTCTCAACGCAGCGTTTGAGCACTGCCATGTTGGTTATCCACCAGCCAACACCTAGCTCCTTTAGAACGGACCATCTAGGCTGGGCCTTTGCGTAGGATGGTATCAGGCTGAGCAGCTCTTCTTCAGACTCGGAGTGGAAGGCCCAGACTAGATTATTGGTCGAGACACCCTGCTTTTGGAACTGAGCTCGCTGGACAATAGGTAGGCACTTTATGAGGTAATTGTAGTGCTTCATAGCAAGAAGGAACCTGAGACCGCAATCATCGAGCGAGTCCATGGAGACGGCCTCGCCCTCGGGTATACCCGTTAAATTCTCTTTGGCTATCGCGCTCTTCTGGGCGTCGATGGCGAAGCGTTCAGCAAAATCGACATTACAGGTGGACACGGTGTCAGCAAGAGCGAGCAGATGCATCTGATCAAGACTCGAGAGCCCTGGTAGGTGAGTGTGAGTGAGGAGGCGGGAGAGTACCCGGCCCTGCCTAGGTCCGAAGTGCGAGATCCCTTGACGTTCAGGCACCGAGGAGCGCCTGTCCTTCTGTCTTGTGCGATCGTAATCCTCGTCTAGCATGTCATCGAGAGAATCGCCCTCATCGACGTTACCATCAAAGAGCTTATTGTAGTCCTGCTTGTCCTCGTTCTGCTGGCTAGCATTCGTTTCTTTATCGGCTATAAGCAAGGTCCACAGAGGAAGGGGTGATATCGAGGTTATTTCAGCATAGTCGAGAGTGAGTTCCTCGGGAATTTGAGTAGTAGAGCCTCGGGGTTCCAAGGGTGAGTTAGTACCAACGTAACTAACGGACATAGTGCGCGAGCGAGACCAGCCTCCGGCCTTTGGTTTCATTAAATTCTCATCGTCAGCTCTAATGGGACAGGAGCTCGTAATACATCGTACAAGATGGGCCAATATCGCTTTGACCCACCTTATTTTTCCAGAGTTAAGCAACTCCATCAACTGTTTGGGATGATACTGGGGGAGGACCGGACACGCTATCCTCGAGGCCTCGAACAATCCATAATCAGGCATATAGTCATAGCTCACATTTTCTGATTGCATGCCACGTTTCTTTTTGGCGTCCAGCATTGTAAGATTTATGCTACTAACACGCGAAAGATGCGGCATGGAAGAGACGTTAGCTATTCGTCTCTGTGATGTTTCGTGAGCCAAGGTCCTGAGATCCTCGTCCCTAAGATTTCGACTCGCTTGGAATTCGTCTGACTCTTGCTGTTGAAGATTGGAGTGTAAACAATCCTTTTTCGGATTAGGCTTCCATTGGCTGTACACGTGCATTTCGGAATCCATTCCCACTACGAGGATACCGTCTCTTACCTAATGATACAAATAACAATAGATTTTTAGCACATATAGTAAATTTATATTCTCGCATTTTATAAATTAATTTATAGTAATTTTAATGCATTAGAAAACTTTAATAAAAGTTAAAAACTACTGAATTTTTTTTACTATTTATAATATTCTAATTCAATTTATATAAATCTACTTCAATTTAAGGAAAAATAACCATCATTGTAGAAAAATTGTAAAGAATTTTTTTCAATATTTAGATGTTTCTACTATTATTCGCTTTTAAGATTAAGTATAGAATCTAAAACCATGTGAATTGGATAGGTTCAACGAGTGCTGCATATACTAGTGCTGCTTAGACTAGTTTAAGTCATTGAAATAAACAAATCATAGATTTACCCATGATATTTGCATCGGTAAAGGTGGTAGACCATCAGCGGTAGTAAGCTCGATTTTTCTGAGTTTCATCCAGCGAATCTCATCAACAAACTGCGGCTGCGCCAAAGAGGAAGTTTTTCTAAGAATAGGCCTGTTGCTACTTTGCGACTCCTTCATAGCCTTCATGTTGGCCTGAGCCAAATCAGAACACACAGGAGTGAAGAGCATGACCTTAGATCCGACACCGACCGTGAGTATATGCGAGCCATCCTCTTTAGACACCCAATCCAGCTGCACTAAGTGCTTCTGCGTTAGGGGGCATGTGTTTCCATTCTCGATAATGGATTTTCTCAAGGATTGCAGGGTGCTGAAAGACGGTACAGCCAATAAGCCGGCCTTGGTACTATCTCCTCCGTTTTCGCCGTTTCTGGGAGATCTCACGTCTTCGTGGCTCAGTGTTTGTAGTACCTGCGTGAGCCTTTGTTTCTTCTGTAAGAATCTGCTATCATAAAGGTAGCTCAAATCGAGGTGCTGATCGACAGGTATCCGTGGTAGATGGATATTTTTGAGGTGGATCGTGTCCTCGAGAATCCATTCGCTACCGCCGGTGCTCTCGCATTCGTAGATGGCAACGCAAAGGTTCACATAGCGTGAATCGGGGTCGGCCTTAGTTGGACGCGTGAATGATTTGCCGTATTTGTATGCGCAAGCAATACGACCACTATAAGCTGCACTAATGTTGAGTGGCTGGCCAGTTATGTCAATCGTTGATTCTTTATCTTTACGAATCATCTCCCATTCACACCACTCATATTGAAGTGAAGTATTCTCTTCCTCGTTTAATTTATTTACCTTTAAAAATACAAATATTTATAACTTTAAATGATTGTTAACAATTCTAATTATATTTCTTTGTTTTAATGTGCACCAAAAAATTTAATTTCTTCTTAAATCGCTATTCAAGGACAACAATTAAGTTGTAATTTAAATACTTTTATAGTTACAAAATACAATATGTATAAAAATATAGAATTTATTGCTCCGAGCTTTAAAAAGAATATAGCCAATAACAAAAAATATGCATAATTTTGTAATCATAATACTATTATATAGAATTAATGAGAAAATCTAAATGTGCTATTTGTCAATGCAATATATTTTAAAATATATAATTGCATACAGTAAACAATTAAATACATTTAACAGAAATTCGTTTAAAAGAGTTATATGTTAATTATATATTATATCCTAAATAAATGTATAGGTATCCGAAATATCTTATTCTTTTTTATTTTTTATAACTATGCAATAACTTTTCTTATCTCTGCAAAGTAGGCAAAGTTAAATTGTCGGTAGAGTTGATGTGTTAGATTAGTGACCTGAATTGTTGTAAATGTCTAGTGCTTCTTACATCATACTATAAAAAAGCTACGCATTCAAATCAATTCAAATCGCTCATAATATAGATTTTACTATACTGTTAATTATATTTATAAATATTCTAAATATTATTGATGTAATTAAATAATTTAGATAAATGATAGGATTTTAGTAAAGTGATTTGTTTTTTATAATTAATAGAAAACTACTTCAAGATTAAAATTTATGCATACAAACTGAATAAATCACTTTCCTGCAAATAATATTTTAGATTTTAACAAGTGCTAAAAAGTAAAAATATATCATAAACGAGAACTGGCAAAATGTGTATATTCTCACGAAGGCATTAAAAAGACGTGGCACGAATGTTGAAAATAGAGCTGTGTCACGTAAGAGTTAGGAAATATGTAATCAAGAAAAACTGGTCGATATGTAAGCAATTTTCAATTTGAGAAATTCTATTTATAGACTTATCTATTCATAAGGAATGTTATATATCAATTGTTAAGCCTCTCTAAGATTGTAGTCGATAAAAAACAATCTTTATTATGTATTTAAATTGACTTTGTATCTACAGTACACGAAATATATTGTATAAAGTATATTTTATAATACTTAAGAAGTCACTTATAAATTAATTATCTATCTTATCAATATTAATGATTACCTTGCATTTCCAAAAGCGAACGGTGCTGTCACTGCATGCGGTAACGATGATGTAAGGTGCGAAACAAGCTGGATAAATAGAAGAACTACTTAGATGTCCAGCTGCAGGTGCAGCATGTACGACTTCTACGCCATCAGGAATAGGTAGCTCTTGTGTACAGACTTTAGTCGTTGTGATAAGAACATGGCTATTGCAATGACGTCTATGTGTGAATCCTGTATCATGATATTCCGCTTGGCTATTGCGCCTACTGCGATTTCCAGTTTGACTATGCCTACGCGATCTACGTCCAGACTCAGCATGACCATATCGGCCAGGTGTACCTTCTTCTTCCTCGTCTTGAACTAATTGCGAATCCGGCACATACATCATCGAACCGCTGAGACCTTGTGATTCTGGCTGAGAAGCTATTACCAATCGCCACATGTGCACTGTAGTTCCTTTTGATGTTCTTTCTAAGACTACGATGTAGAATGGCTCTTCAAAAATAGACGACTGTTGAAGATCCACCATAGCATCAAGAGTTGATTCCATTAATCCTGCATTAAAAATAAATAAACAAAAGAAGAATAAACAGAAGTTACATATTTAAATCAATGCACTAATTGAGTATATAAAAACTACCTAAATCATTTAGTGAAGTATTAATACCAGTTTGTTTCTCATCATTGCGCTCGCCCGTTATAAGTTGTTCTTGAAAGACATGGAGAAATTGGGTATTCTGCCAATCATGGATTGCATCAGCAATTGCATCAAGCTGGATAACGCAACCAGGTCGAGCGGTAGATTGCTGAGATACGATTTTGATCCTGTCGTGAATGGAATGTCGAACCCCGTCATCAGAGGACATATCTGTGGAC
The DNA here is from genome assembly GCA_018906755.1 of Sycophaga agraensis. Taxonomy (NCBI): domain Eukaryota; kingdom Metazoa; phylum Arthropoda; class Insecta; order Hymenoptera; family Pteromalidae; genus Sycophaga; species Sycophaga agraensis. The sequence goes on from JACCIE010000003.1 coordinate 4,449,239, forward strand.
AAACTGGCCATCGAATCCATAATTCTACTTCGTCTTTCGCTGATAGAAACTTCAGCAAGGAGTGTCCTCGCATCGATGACAGCCTGATAAACTCTCAAGCACTCGCCATCACTAGCCACGAAACAAGCGCTTGGTGAGTTAGATAAGTTACCGAGAGTCGTGCTCGGTAAAAGTGTCGGGATCCAGGCAACATTACTGAAGGCAGATATTTCTGGCGAGTTGATACGCGCTAACTCGGACACACCACCACTTTTAGAAAGGGGTCCAACCGCGTCCACTCGCCAAAGAATGAGTTCGCTACAAAAACCGGTTGCGGACATGATATCCTTATGTACCCTGAACTCCGGTTTTGTACTACTTGAATCATCACTGATATTTTCTGACGATTGACCCGTAGGGAAATCTGGTATATTATGATGGGAAGTCGTGAGTAATAGTGGCAGTACAGGGTGGCAAGTAATATCGTTCACACGAAACCGATGACCAGAAGCACGACAAGCATGTCCTATACTGAGTACCTAAAGAGTCACAAAATTGATTTCAAGAATCCGGAGCTGACATAGACTTTTAAACGCTAAACCTTATAAATCTTGTACAAAAGTATTAAACGACAACTTTTGCACGACTTACCTGTGAAAACTTTGTCTTATCAGCAAACGTGAGTTGCCAAAGATTCAATGTACCATTGGCGTGTTTCGAAACCATTGATACCATTGGGCTAGGATGTGTTAACAAATCGGCCACACTTTCACTGGAACTTTTTTGGGCTTCAGCAGTCGGGCCATTAATCGCGGTGTTATTACTTTGTAGAAGCTCGATCCCATTTTGAACACTTTTCATCAGTTCCATTCCTGTTCTTGACGTTAAAGTCGATTGCTCTTCATCTTGTTCAATTAAGCTTGGCAGAGGTGTGGTCGCTTCTGCTGTTTCTGACGACTTACCGACCGTGGAAGACTTGGCGACTTCTCGAATATTAAGTAAGGGACCACCAGTATTGTGGGAATACATGGATACATTGTGACTCATAGTGGAAGCATCGCCTAAAGGAAAAGCATTTGGAATTCGGGTAGAGAAGGAAATTTGAGCTTGGCGAAAGGAGCCGGGATGGTACTCGTCTAACCATTCGATATGCCAAATTAGAAAACTGCCATCTATAGGATGAATAGAGAATAGCAGATCAGGATTATGATGCCAGTCACGTAGAAGTGTTTCTATTTTTGTATCCAACGAATCTGGTGCTTGATTCGTCGTCGTTGCATCTGTGGCTATAGAATTTATTGAAGTTGTATTGCTAAAAATGTAAACCATATGTTATGTAATAAAACAATCATTAAATAATTTATTTAAAAGAAAATATAAAATTTAATTCTATACCTAAGGCTTTGGTGAGAATGGGCACTGTGCGGGAGACTGTGATGAGACGATGTGTGTGTTGTGTGATGCTCATCGCTACTATGTTCTTCCTGACTTGTTGTACGACCACCAATGTTTGATTTTTGACTGGATGAATGTCGATTTCCTTTTTCTGTAGGTCGGGCCATACCATAACAGGATAAGATGCTGCCTGATAAGTAATATTTTCAACCCCACATGCAACATGCAACATGCAACTTGTAATAACAAGATCTATCCGAATTTAATACAATTTATACCCAAGAAAAACTTTTAACCATTTAAAATTATCCTCAAAAATGAATATCTCTATCATATTTATACCTCAAGTACTTGTGTTGTATATACTGAACAATACAGTGCAATACACAAAAAACCACTTTCAAAATCAAACGTGTTAGTTCAAAAAATTTAAAAAAATCTAAATCTTACTTGGTGTGTGTTCATCTTCTGAATCATGGTCAATATGGTCCATATCTTGATGATGATGCATGCCTTCTTCCTTTTCTACTACTTTTCTTGTTAGTTCCTTTAATACAAGTAATTAACATTATATACATATATTTAAATAAAAAATTTATACATATAAATTACTAATAAAATAAATTCTAAACCTGTAAAATATTTTCAGCTTGCATAGTAAATTGCATTTCCTTATTATTTAACCAATGCAAAATAAAATTTGGTTCTCTGTCAGGATCACCTGTGATCAGACTTGGAACTAATGGAATATCTACCAAAAAGTTTGTTGTAAATATTATTTGTCTCTTAAATAGGATTATGAAAATGAATTATATTAAATTAAGTAATTACCAGTTTCTGCATTAATACTTGCAGCTAAGTGAAAATGCATTCCAGGATAATGCCCAGAACTTTGGTAATTATTATGAAAATCATGGACTGAATAAGTTGAGGGTAAAGTAGGTAATGTAGGTGCTGTATGACCTGCCTGATGCTGTTGTTGCTGTTTTGCATGGCGTCGTATGTGAAAACAAGTTCTAAAAATTTGTTATATTGTACTTTAGAAAATCTGCTTTGAGTACCATAATTAATTTTAAATAAAAAATAAAGATTTTACTTCATATGTTTTAAGCGTTGCATAAAACGATGTTTGTGCATACTATGATGACGATGTTTTCCATGATGACCATGTCTGTCTGTTCCTTCAAATTGACTCATATTTGCTAATCCTTCAATTTCTGGTGGAATGGTCTCTGTCCATACGCGACAAATATTGTCTCTGCACGACGTTACTAACATATTTGATACTGAGCCCCTATAAATTACACAGTCGAATAGAAAATTTGTTCTTATTGTGCGTTTTCATAAGAATTTCGGTATCTTACTTTGGCATATATTTACTAGTTTTTCTCCATGATATGTGTGTTACAGCCCGTGGATGAGCAACATATACAAAACTAAAACTATCACATGATACTGGCTGATTAAAGTTTGAATGATCAATACTTTTTGTTGGAAATACTAAATAAAATAATCAGAAAATATATTTAATATTATTTTATCAATATCAATGATCTTCAGTTTTATAGGAATAAATAATACTGTTAAAATATTTCAAAAATTCTTTTTAATCTCTATTTAAAAATACTATTAAAATTAATTATAACTTTTTGGTTAAATTTATTCTTAAAGTTATTTTATTTTATATAATGAAATGTTGAACTATTTCTTATTTTCAATAAGGAATGTATGATTTATTACTATAACACTGTATTAATAGAATAGCAATATAAAGTCTCTTACATTGCTTATTTTCAAACCATATTTTAACTAATCTATCATTTACACCAGTTGTTGCGAAAAGAGTTCCATCAGGGCTAAAGCTCATAAGATGTACAGGTGTAGCAGTGCGACATTTCCATACACAATTCCATCCTCCTGGTTCATTAGCTAAATTTGTATCTGATGGCTGAGGACTTTCTGCTTCTCCTCCAATAGAGAATGTAACTGTTCCAGCTGTTAAACAAATATTACTTAAAATATTGTTAGACATAAAATTTAAAAGTAGTAAAACCAATAATTCCTGTAATGTAGTAACAGCATCAATATAGCATTCACTGCAAAGCTAATTAAATCATTTATCACGTATCAAAATAATTTTTAATTTTATTGCAGCAACCAATTAGTTTTAAGCCAAACAAATAAGAAACATGAATAGTTCATAAAGAAAATGTTAAAATTAATATCAAGCATAGATAAAAGAAGCATAAATAGATTTTAATGACTTTTGTCAATGTTATAAATAATAAATAAGATTCATTTTATAAAATTTTATAAACATAAATTTGTAAAATTATTGAATATATTGTTGCATGCAAAAAATATGCCAAAAAAAATTGTTCATTCTTTATAACGAATGAACTCACGATCTTGTGAAGTGTTTCCTGATACATTTTGTTCAACTCCTGTATTTGATGACTCTTCAGATTGTATAGCTTTCGGCTTTGCAGCTACATATAAGATTATAAGATACAATGCCAATAAAATGTAATGAATTAAATATTATAGTTATATCCAAAGAATTGATTAACAAAGAGTTAGTGAACCACATATAAATTTAATACTACTAATTATTATACAAATTTACTATTTTTTTTGAATTTATTTGAATTAAACATTGTTAAACTCACTATGCTCTTCTTGAAATGGCAAGATATTTTGATGCCATAGTTGCAAAAGTTCTCCTCCTGTCAAAAGTCGTGTTCCTTCCAAATTCCATGATAATGAGCTAATGTGTGATTCAGTTTGTAAACTTCCTGTTTGAACCCAGCGGTATTCTAATTGCTAAATAGATATAGTTATAAAATTAAGAAATGTTTAATTAAGAAGCATTTTATAGGACTTTCAATTTTTCAAATGTAATTTATTTAGAATCTGTAGATAGCTACCCACTAATATTTTATTTATTTTCAAATATTGTTTTATCAATCAATATCATTAGCTATTAGACAATTTTAAATTAAATAAATTTAATTCTTACATGGGAACATGTGCTATGAATAAGTGGTGTTGGTTCAAAAATGCAGACTTGATTCTCATATGCAGCAGCAATCTTTCCAGTATCAGTACTGCAGTCCAGACAACTAATCCTTATATAATTGTGTACTGCTCCAGGAATTATCTGTACTCTCTCAAAATTGCTGGCAAGTATTACTATGTTACATCCAGCTGCATAGGCCTTTAAATATTATAAGAGACAAAATGGAAAAATTAATTACTAAGACCATCAAAAATTAATGTGTCAACTAGTTTAGCAAAACATAAAAATATATTATAATAAATTACATTTTAGAAAATTATTTGATATATTTTAGCTTGTCATTTAATTTTTTACAAATAGACAATTATTTAAATACATAGTAGAAATGGAAGGCATAGTAAATATACTGCAGATTAATAATCTTTAGCAAACCGAAAATTTTTCGTAATAATCATATGAAAAATAAGTAAGTATGTAAAGATTCTAGATATCTTTGCAAAAAATGTCAGTGAAATAATGGAACTAGAAAAAAATGTATTAATCAGCTGACTTAAATGAAGAGCTAGGCGAGTCCCAACACTCCATCCTTGTCTAACGCCAATTGCCTTCAACTGTTCCACCCTACCTATCTCGCTCTCTCACTTGCACCTCTTGCGCACGTTCTTCACCTCTCAGGTCTCAGGAGCGCGCGATATTGACTATTTTTTTCCTCGAAGGAAAAACTCTCTCCTTTACATGGCAACATACCTTACGCTCTCAATACGGAAATAAATTTTTGTCAATTACTCGCGTTGCCACTCATTAATACTCTAAGAGTAATAAATTCGATACGATGCAGACTGCAGCAGGAGAATCAACGGATTGCGTGGGAGAGAAAGAGACAGAACAAGAGAGAGAAAGATAGAAATAGAGGGCCGGAGGACGATACAAGTCCAGGAGGCGAGCACGACATTGAAAAGTCACTTACTGTGAAGGATATCCCCTCGACGGAGCCGACCGCGTAGCAGCGGTCGCCTGCATTGCAAGCTCCGCTCAGTATCTGATGGCAATTCATCGTAAATCTTGACCGCACCAACCCTCGATTAGAGCATATTAAATCGTCGACCGGGACGCTGGCTGCTGGAGATGGACCACGTGGTCAACAGAAATCACTGGGCCCTGCGCTCGGACGCACTATCCGATTTCAGCGCGGGCGCCACGGCTATGATCACCGCCTCAAGATCGCCCAGAGGTTGACGTGACACAGTAATCTAGCAGTAGAGCCGCGGCCATCTTTAAAACATGGAACGTGTGTGCGTCGACTGCCTGTTCGTCAGCTTGCGCCTGCGCCACATATATATAGGAGTTTCCAGGAGTCTGTATAGCTCTCGATTATACTACCCGCCACTTTACAAATTCTGACAGCAGCTTCAAGTGCAGTGCAACTTAGTTGAATCTCATTAGCGTCGATATGCTTGTTAACGAATTGGTTACAAAACTTTTCGATTTTTCGATACTTTCTTTAAGCTTAGAGAGATTTGAGAGATTGTACTCTAGTTACATTTCACTAACAGCAGCGAAAGTTCTTTATAGATTGGCGCTCATGTCTATAAATATTTTAGGAAAACATGCACTGTATAGATCAGTCAAGAGAGGAGAGGTAAAAGCTTTAAAGACTTTATAATCTAATGCGAATCAGTTCCAAAATGCGAATACTTTTGTTTGATCTTTTCATATATCTGACGATGAACAATTAAGAGAATGTTATATTATGATAATATTATTCTACCCTTAAAATAAAAATATTTTCTTATGTTTAGTCGGAACAATTCGTTGTAAATTAATTGTTGTAATTAAATGATTTGTAGAAATCATAAAGATAAAAACTAGTTACAACTAATTTACGTGTATAAATATTATACATTATCAAATCTATGCATGGCCGTTACATTTTAATCATTCAAATTGATCCACTGTCTATCGAAAGTTTAACGGACCTGACTCTTACTACTTATTTTCCTTTAAATAAAATTTTTAACGTTAAAACCATTTTCAGTACGCTCCCATATTTGAATATTGTAATATATTTACTCACTATATTGTAAATACTTTTTCAGATGCTAGATATTTTTCATCGCAGTTCTAAATTATAAGCAGATTGAAAATATATGAACTACATTTATTGTTGTTTTACACTTCAACTAGTCTCATAAGATTGCTATAAGAATAACTATAAATAACTATATATATCAAAATGTAGTTCAAGAAAGTAATTTATGAATCAGCTTTAAACGAAATATTATCTATCACAATTATGATTGTAGTTATTGTACATGCGTTATGATTGTATCAATAATTTAATTTTAATTTTTGTTATTTTTTGTAGATTTAAAATTAAATACAAAATAACATATGTTCCTGGAAAGTTTGAAATTATTAGATTTATATCGAAATGTATACAAATTTACTTATAATAAATATATAGTAACTTTTTCAATAATTTTATATTTATTTTTATGGTTGTAGAAATTTGTTTTCTTAATTGTTGTAAATTTTCTATAATATTTTTATTATAAAAATTGAAAATTTTCAGTATTATGTAATGAAAAAGTATAAGCACACATTACAGCAATAGAAATAATAGAGAGGGGATTAAATGTGAGTTTACATATTTAAGACGGTTTAGTCAGAATGTTAAAGGGTTATTTTGATTTACCAATCTTATCTTAGCTAATAGATTAGTGCATTTAGTATTATTATAAATGAAATGACAACTAAGTTTTCAATAGTGATTATATATTTTTTGTTTTATTTTCAAGATATTCATATTTTATCAATTAAATTATTTTGAATGTTGAACTGAAAAATTTTCGAATAATTGATGATTGATATGAGAGAATAGTGTAAACAAAGCTCGCTAATACCAAACCATGAAACTCTTCTCAAGGTCATCGAATCATTATTAGAAATATTGCAGTGTTTTAACTTATACTCTTATTTTTCGTTATTAAAAATGAATAAATTAATGTTAATTTCGGTTTTGTTTATACAAAATAGCTTAAGTACAGTTCTAATTGAACCAACTATACTAGAGGTATGTATCGTTTTTTTTATCCCAGTTTAAACATTTCTATTTATGGTTACATTTTTTAATGTGTTTAGGGTGACCATTATTGTGTAGTGAAAGAACCAGTTCATTCTTACACATTCAATTTTTTGAAATTATCAAATCCGTCAAAAGATAGTATCATCAAACTGGACTCTAACAAGACCGAATATTTAAGAGTACACTTTTGTCATTCTTTGTTAAAGACTTGTAATGGTAAAGAAGGATATAGTGTATGTTTTCACACACATGATGGACAAGAAATTGGAGTTGGTACAGTGTATTTTTAAAAGTTCTATTATTCAATTACTTAATTTATGAATACAGAATAAATATAAAAAAATGCAAATTTAGAAATAATGTATTATTGAAAAAATTATTTCAGTATTAAATAAAGTACAGAGAGTGTGAAAAGCATGCGATTAGTAAATAATTTTTAAACGATGTTTTGTTTTCGATTGTATTTAATTTTTTAAGTAGTTTATTAAAATTTTCTAAATTGAGAAAAATATACACCATGTTTTCTGTAAAATACTAGCAGTACATCCTCCATTTTTTACAACAAAAAGATTCATTATTTTTTCACTTGCACGTTTATAATATATTCTATCGTTTTAATAAAAATTACAACTGCTATCGCATTCTTATTTAGGAAGTAAATCATACCGATAAATATACTAATCTTTTTTGTTACCTAGGGAAAAATCCACCTGAAGTTGATCTTGCATTTGGAAAGATTATTTTTAAGTATACGGGAGACAAATGCAATAATTCTCGCAATTATACAGTTAATTTCGAAATGACATGTAACTTTTTCATGGAAGACGAAGTAGCAGTTGACTTTGATTTGATTCATGTAAGAAGTTTTAACGAATAAAAAACATAATAATTTACGTAAAAAACTATATTTTCTATAGGACCGTAAACAATGCGATATTTATATGGTTTTGGAAACGCGGGCAGCCTGTGCTAAAAGAAAACAATTTGATTGTACAGTACAATATAATTCAAGCCATTATGATCTCAAACCTCTAACAAATCTAACTAGTAATTATGAAGTGTTTATAAATGAGAATTTGACAGTTCTTTTAAACATATGTCATTCTTTACAATTTGGAGATAGTTATTTTAATAATAATTCCGATTCTGCAGTTTGTCTCGTTAATTCTACAGATAAGACGAACGTAAGGTACGTTCATTTAAATTAAAAAGATAGTGCTTGCATTTAGTAATTAATTCATTCAGAGTACATACATGTGTATTTATTTTTATATGTATCATAATATGACATTAGTTTTACAAATTTGGGTAACATCGAAGAAGATTCACATGTTTATATTCAAGGAGAACATTTAGTGATTGATTATAACAATGGAAGTTTATGTAAGCAGTACTTGAATACATCTCTAAGAATGAGAACAACAATAACATTCATTTGTGATTTAACTGCAATTGTAAATAAATAAATTATGTGAATATTATTATATTAAGTTAAATACTTTATTATTTTTTTTATTTTTTTTTTACTTAAAGGATTCTTTACCTGAATATATTGGAGGTTTAGAAGAATGTCATTATAAATTCTCCTGGAAAACAACAGCTGCTTGTAGCGAAGAAGTGTTATACAGTCAAAGTTTAAAAGGCAGTGAATTTTGTGCAATTAAAGATCCATTAACAAATTTTGAATATGATTTAAAAGGTCTTAAGAATCAAGTACATAAGATCGAACAGAGTAATGGAAATTACGAATTTAGCGTATGTGGTTTGTTATCAGGCAGTATTTGTAAATCGAAATCGGGTTGAGTATCTTCATCTTTTTTCTAACATATTGTACTAAAATGTTTTTTTTAATGCATTGTCTTATCAATTAGGTATATGTAGAACTTTAAATGGAGTATCTTACGGAATATCAGGTGGAATAGGCAATGCAAATTTAATGTGGAAAGAAGATGGGCCTTATTTAAATTATACCGATGGTGATGAGTGCGCTAAAGGGAAACGAAGATACACTATTATTGCTTTTTCATGTGGCCCTACAAATGCATCTTATGTTGAAGAAGAACTTTGTCATACGGTTATTAATTGGACTACAGATATTATTTGTAAGAAGCCTTGTACAGATACAGACCATGATGTTAGTTTTCAATCTCTCATTCGATCATCGAATAACTATGTTATTAACAATAACCACACAAAGTTTCATATAAATATTTGTCGTTCCCTTGTACCTGAACAGTTTTTGAGATGTTCTTATAATACAGGAATTTGCAAAAAGATAACTGACCACTCTGGAAAATTAATGAGTGAAATTGTAAGTTTTGTCTATTAATTTTTTTTATATTGCGAGATTTTTTCATTGTTAAAAACAAAAATATTTAACCAATATATTATATCATTAGAGTCTAGGAGAATGGAACGATAATCTGAAGGTTTTTAGTAATGGGACTGCAATTTTAACGTATCAAAATGGTTCCATTTGCAATGAAAATAGCAATTACAGATTATCATCCAAAATATTATTCGTATGTGATTTAAATATTGAAGAAGTTGGTAATATTTTATATCCTTACTAAAACTGGTGAATTATTTTAATTTTAATACTATTATTTTTTTAAATAGGGTTTTCCAAAATTTAGGAAATATAATGATTGCATTTATTATTTTGAATGGCGAACAAAGTTGAGTTGTGGTAAAGTTAACAGTACACTCAATAAAAATTGTGAATTAACAAATACTCGAGGAGAGTTTTTAAATTTTTCTAAAATAAAACAGTACCCACTGCAGGTAATTTTATTATCATAATTATTATATAAACACTTATTTAATCTAGTTTAACAAATGTATTATATTGTCCCCATTTAGAATGTAAAAAAAAAGAACGAAGAAGGTACATATTACATGAGTATTTGTGGAACCCAAAAAATTTGCAATGATTCTTTTGTTTGTGATGGAAAAATGAGTTATGGTAGAAAATTAAGTATTTTATCTGATTACACAAAAAATATCATTGATTTTCAATTTACAAATGGTAGTCAATGTTATGATGGTAATTATAACATTATATAAATAATGCATAAAATGCGTCGTTTACGAATTTATTATTTATGTTAATATGTAGGGTCTCTTGCTCGATCTACTTTACATGTTATATGTAATGAAACAACTAATGTAGGGAAACCAGTTCTTCTTCAGGTAACTAATCATTAAACTGCATTTATATAACTTATTAGTAAATTTTAAATAATTAAAAGATTTTGCTATTTTTCACTATTAATATTGTTTTATTTAGAAGCAGTTTTGTAACTTAGAGTTTGAATGGATTACAAATGCTATTTGCAAATTAAAAAATAAATCTATCATCGAGACAAAGACTTTACATTTACATGGAAGTAAGTCTTATATGTTCCCAGGTAGAGTATCATTATAGTTTTTCTGATTTATCCGTTAATATTAAAATCAATTTTGTTTTATATTCTTTTCTTTTAGTTGGGACAACTATCAGTATTTTATTTTTATTTTTTATAATACTTATAACATATTTTTACTTACGAAATACTTCAAGACGATCTCAATTTTTATCTTCTATAGGTCATTTTATTGTAAGCTTGAATCCGTGTAAAAAGAATTCTAATTCTACAGAAAGTCTCTGTTTGTAAATTCTATTGACTGATTAATTCATAATCTTATATACATATTTATCAAGATATATATATATATTTATATTCTATGTACTTTTTATATTTTGAAAGATTAATTAATTAATTTAAACTTAATTACTCCTCAATTAGGGTATTAAAAGTAAAATTTTAAAATTAATGAAACTTGTTAGAGATTTTGATTTAATATAAATTATTAAATAATCATAATAATTAATGCAAACTTTGTTAAAATAAATAAATTTTTTAAATAAATGTGTATTGTAAAGGTTATAAAAGAAGACTACGGAAATAAAATAATCTTGAATTTTTTATCTTTATATTTTCTAGTTGGTTTTTGTATCCACTGCGCCTGTTTCATATCTCAGGATATTTTTTTAATTTTAATATATCTATATCATTATCTCTCAAATAATGCAACGTTCTTCTAAATATACAAAGCTAATAAATTTAAAATGGTTTCGTCAAACATCTACCGATACCTTTTTCGAGATTTTATTTACATTGTTTGTATTTTATCAAAATATAAATGGGGCTTATTATGTTAATTGACAAAGCATGGCGACTCCACGAATAACCCAATGATTCGGCGGTTTTTCAGTTGGTAATTGCACAGCAATCACAAAATTTGTCGAATGCCCTGTAGTAGATAAAACGCCACGTCTTTCACTCGTTTTATATAATGGACAGCAATATGTTAACCTTGCTTTAATTTCTTCTGCTTTTCTTGGTACCATCCAAATCTAAAAAAAATGTTATTTATCAATCAAGCATTTAGTCCAAACTGAAGAATAAAATCAATACGTAATTAATTGCCTAATTGCAAATCATTGAAAAGCTAAAATTATGATTATACATATGTTATATCATATGTCATACTTACATAAGGCATATCGTCAAATAAAACTTTAGGATAACTTTCATTAATAATCATTTTTTCTCTGTCAAACCTAGCTCCGTCTAAAAAAAGTCCGTAAACATAAACTCCGTCTTCGGGAGGTTCAGTTACAACTGTTTCTTTTATTACGAAAAAATCATAAATTAAAAGATCAATTGGGATCTTATATTTTCTTGCATAGTTCTGTCGAATTCCAGTAAGAAAAGCTTGTGTAAAGTAAAATCCAGATAACCAGAACGTTGCTGGAGGACCATTGTCGTACCAATCCTAAAAATACATTTATTTAGAAGATATTTTATAGTTCAAAAATTCTCCATTGAAGCTTTGTTGATGTCGAACCTTTAAAAACTGTAGACGTTGTAAGAAATCATCGATATAGCTACCAATGGATTTCAAAGATGGATAAGAACTTTGCATCCACAATTGCGGGATCTTTCCTAACAACATTGATATAAACACTTGTTCAAGTTCGTAAGACATCACGACTACTCCTGAAAATCATTATTTATTTAAATACTGAGCAGAATAATTGTTATAAATTGTTATACGTAGATAAAAGTAAAAAAAAAGTTATGCGTAGATAGAAACCTTTTATAGCTCGTTGTACATTTATGAGACTAGTTCGAATAACACTTAGAAGTTTGTTAAATCTACCCATTTCTTGTACTAATACTGTATTCATACTTTGATTATACGATGTTGGATATTTTTCGATTGCTTCTTGTAAGTTATAGTTTTCAGGCAATTTTTGTAAAATGTTTTCTGCGATATCATATACAACGACATCGTCCGAAGCTTCACCAGAATCTGTTCCTAATTTTTCCTATTGTTTATAAATATGTATCATATAAATAAAGCTTAATATGTTGTTTTTAGCTAACTAAGTATTCATGGCTCAAATTCGAGAAAATTATAAAATTTATATGTATTTACTCATGACGCTTTATGTGGCGCATAGCGTAGTATGCATGCAACTATTCAACACAAATACTAATTATATATACATATATAATATATAAATTATGCATCCAAAATAAAATCTATAAACTATACATTATTATATTGTATGAATTAATCAAGACTGACAAAAATTGTAGCATGCAAAACACAATACAATGAGTAATAAACCTGTAGCACAATGTTTTTATAAAATTAGTACCTTACCTTGGAAATATTCCACAAGTCCTAATAATTAAATTTTAAATTGAGAAAAAAATTATAATATATAACATTTATTTACAAAAAAATATATCAGTTTATTCTCACCTTTCGATCCTGCAGGCAATATAAATAATAACAAATAAAAAATAATTTATTTAATGAATTCCATTTCTAGATATATATGTAGTGTAAGTTATAAATAATTTATTGGGAGTATCTTATACCTGTGTTAATAACAACGAAGAAAAAAGTAGATCGGTTTCTTGATTATCTTTAACGATATCAGCATTTTCATGAAGACCAAAAACACTAGGTTCCGTAATTAAAGGAAATTTTCTAGTATAACCCATGAATAATTCATATTCCTTATATTCAGGACAATAATAAATTTCAGACGTCGAGTCAAAATAGTATCTGCGTTTCTCCACAAGATCTCTAGAAGAAACAATTACTAAGTGATTTTTTACAATCGCACTGTTTACTAAATGATTATAAAGAAAATTGTAAAAAACCCCGTACCTGTTATAAAATGTTTCAAGGATAGCTATGAGAGTGCGACGATCCCAGTCGTCAGTAACCCTACCACCGTAATTGCACTCGCCAGTAAGGTACTTGATTGCTTCATATTGCACATCTTCATACTGGTTCAAAAAAGTGCGTAGTTGAAGAACGCTGATTCTGAGGTCCGTTTCGTTGAACTCATAAGGAGTGTTCCAACCTATTGGGCCGAATTTGCGTCTTTCCTGAATACTGGCATGAAAGAAACATAGCGCGTAAAGCAGCTTCTTGAAAATTTCGCTCTGATCGCAGGACTCAAAGAACTCAGGGTCACTTATCGGGTCATTTGCGTACGACTTAAGGATATTAGCACGCAGGCCTTTAGGTGGTTCGTTTGTTATCTTTATCGAATTCTGGAGTACAGCAACAGGAAAGTGGTCAACTGGGTAGCTTGTCAACCACATACGAAAGTCAGCATGGATTGTTTCAGGAAGGAGACCCTCGCAGATTTTTTCAAGTGTACCCATCCAGCTTTTTGCTAGATGGCAGTTCTGAAGGACTACCCAATGACCGTGTTTTGTTCCTTCGTTAATCATTTCGACAGCTATTGGACCTTGGCCTGTAAGCACATGAAACAGTAAAAAATGTAGATTGAGTTTTATGAATGGATAAATGCTGGAACATTAATAGTACCTTGACCAAGAGATAAGGAGAATAATTTATTTGCTCCAAAACCTTGATCATCAGCAAATTTTAATAAAAGCTGCATTGGATCAGCTCCTGGTGTTAAAATGAATATGAGAGGAATACAGTTATTTGAATCCAAAAAGGGAGATACCAAATCAAATGTTGGTGGTTCTATATATTTACTACCAAGTTCGGCTATCGAAATGGAACAAAAATTGCGTGACGTTATTTTATCATTTAGAACATTTTTTATAGGTACAAAAATTAAACCTACATTCTACAAAGATTTGAATAGCTGGTACTATTCTATCAGGACGCATAACTCTTAAAATTAAAAGCCTTTCGAATGGTGACAGTTCGTTATATGGCTCCGGAAACGTTAAAGATTGAGGATCTTTAGAGTCGTAAATTACCTTCCAATCATCGAGGTTATCCTCAAAAATTTGTTTTATACCCTGCAAAATTATTTGAAAACGTGTATAAGCATTATGATTTTATGTGGATTATAATTAATAATTTAAATTTAAAGTTATAAAAACCTGAAAACCATTCACTGTGTCTAATCTGACGAGCTCATTCCAAGCTTGTATAGGTAGCCAAGTTGCAGGATTGGGATAAGGATTTTCAAGGCCAACTCCACCAGTTAAAATAAACATCCATTGCGATTGAGATAGTAAGCCACGGCTGTTTAGTAGATTAATGGTTAAAAGTAGAGAAAAGAGAAGTTTGTCCTTCTCAAAAAGTGATCTGCAGACATTGTTGTAAAGAGACCAAGCAAAAGTTTTTTTGAGATCACTAACACGAACATCCACTTCATCTACTGGTTCGGTATTATCAATAGCCATTTTAAATAGATTAACAAACCACGTCAATGAGTATTGGTACATCGGATCGACATTTGCAAGATCCACTGATATTAAACAAAAACAGTTTGTATTACTTTACTTAATTTAAAAAAGGAAGCGAACTTTAATGTTCATAAATTCTTTATAAAAAAGTTATTACTTGTTGTAAAGAATAAAACAGCACTGTAAGTAGCTATTGGCGAATATTCCAATCTAGTTGCATCGATAGTTTTTTCAGTCGCTTCGGCAGCTGCTTGTTTTACTTGGATCTCATTACTTAAAACTTTTGAAGCACTTAAAACGGCTATAGCTTCCTCATCCTCAAGTATATCTCCTTCAGACGTCGATAAAAGAGCTAAAATTTTATCCTCGGTTTCCTTCAACATTCTACAATCAAAAATTTATTTAAAGTCTTAAAATAAGATATTAATTATTACACAAAGATAAATTTGCAGTAATTTCCAGCCTTTTGTTTGCTGCTCCTTGTATAATCAAGGAATTTTTCTCCACTTCTAAGTCTGGTCTTTCCTTTGCAACTACAATTCCTAGAAGCTGATCTTCTAACCCACTAGTTGTTATCATAAAATTGATTAAAGTAACTTTTACAACTACTTCTGGTAAATAATGAGGATTTCTCAATTTTGTTGTGATGTACATCCTGTAATAAATATTCTTTAAAATTGCAATATTTAAACATTTTAAACTGCTACAGAGTAATATAAAAATATGCTAATGCTATTTCATAAAGTTATAATACAATTGATTTATAAAATTTATTACCTGAAATCATTGCTGTACTCAACTACTGCATCACCAAGTTTTATGCACAAAGCACCACCTTGCTTGAAAGTTTGTTTCATAAGTACAGGTTCTAAAATTGCATCTAATTCTTCAACAATATTTTCAAGTAAAATAGGTTGACCAAACTGAATAGCGTTTTCCAATACTCGGGGATAGTCATTTTGACTTAATTTTATAATACTTAAATTATTATCTTTCTCCATATTTTTTACCCACTTATTTGCTTGACTCTGAGGATCAATCATGAGGGGCCAGCGTCTCGAATTCCTGTCAATTATTTTGAATTATGATATTGCGTTAATGAGTTGTAGGAGAATATAATAGTAAATATAATTAAGCTTCATACTTAACAATTATTCCATTATCTACAGAAAAGGCGTCAGTTGGTAGACCAAATATATTCCATGCTCTTATTAAAACTGGAACGCCTAAAATATCGCGAAGTTGAAAATTATCTACACAAACAATCTGCAATTTTTTGCACAGAATGACCCATTCTTGGATTTGTTTTACTCGGAATGGTGTTGTGAATGGTCCCAAATACGCAATTACTCCAGAAGCTATCATTATATCTCCTGTTAAACGCGAGTATCTGATCAACAAAAAAGGAAATCAACAACTATTTTGCATACGTACACAAAATGCTGCAACTTTATTTTACCTGTCTCCCAATTCTAAAGCAGAAATTGACCAACGTTTGTATTCGCCACCTAATCCTCCAATCAATTCTTCAGCGCGCTTTAATTTAATCTCGCATTCTGCTGCCTTATCAATCATATTTTGATAGTCTGTTTTCCTAGCTTTTAATTCATCTTCTAAACCAGCAATTTTCATCTATCAAAATTGAAATAAGTGTCACAATTGTATAAATTTAAATAATATATATCCCTATAAAAGGTAATCATTTTCAGCGCTCTTTGGAGTATATCATAGCAACTTCAGTGTAAATTAATATTCCCAAGTTAATTCTTAGCTAAAGTACTTTTCTATGTATTTTTTCAGAACTTAAAATAATATTGGAATATTTTTTAAACATATTTTTAGAAAAAATAAAAAAATGCCCATAAAAAATAAGAACACAAATTAATTTACGCGTATTTCATGGATAATAATAAAATGTAGTATAAAGCCATTCGATTGCTATAGTATTAAATACTTTTGAGTCCAATATTTTTGAGTTGCTAATTTTCTAACAGAATTTATTTACATGCAGACTAATGAACTTTTTGTTATAAAAAAATTGAGATACCTGAACTTTACGTAATATTTCGCGTTTGACGTTCAATTTAGCCATAGCTTCATCATAGATAGCTTGGGCTTCAGCTAAAGCTTTTTTCTTTGGTGCAATGATTTTTGCAACAATATCATACTCAGAAATTGCATGGACCCACTTGCACAAACCCTCGCAGGCTGTTGAGACATTTTTTATTTTAGCGGGGACAAAAATTGGATTAGTAAGAAACTGCTTTCGAATTTTTTCAATTATTTTTGGTTGTATATTATCCTTGTCATAATTAATCAGTGAATCCAGAAACCTGACATCACTTAGAATCTTTAATGAAACCTTCCAATAATCTTCCACTATTCTACCATCAGGCTGTTGAATTCGTTCTGGTTTGATGTCCTAAGGAATGATTTTAATTTATTTTCATTGGAAAATATATAGTTGATAATAAACTTATTGTAAAAATAATGAATTACTTTTAAAATACAAATACTCTCTAAAACAAGTTTCACGGCAGCTGGTGGATTTTTCATTGCTTTAACAACGGAAATATCTGCCAGAGTAAGAGTATTTAAAGCGGTTTCAGCTTCTTCTAATATTGGCATTGCTTCAGCAAGGTTTGCATCACATTCGGCTTTGATTTCGGCTGCTTGTCCAGCAACGACCTAAAGCGAAATTCATAAATATTTTCCTAAGCACATTGAAACTATTGAAAAAGAGAAAATTGATTAAATTGTACACGTCATATAGATTTCTTAATATTTTATATTGTCCATATAATTGCATTACATCACTATACGAACCATAGCAGCTTCTTCATCGATCTTCACAATCTTTTCGACCTCGGCTGCATCCGCACTCTCTTCCTCCACTTTTAATAATAATTTCTGCACATCCTGGGTAGCGATTACTAAGAGAGGTTTCAATTCTATTAATGTTTGCTTCATGTTTTCGACATCTCGTTGTGTTGAATCTAATCGACCAAGACCTCCTTCATAGCGCATTTTATTTGCCATTACTTCACTAATAAAATAGTAAATTTTTCAGTATATTTTTTAAAACTACTATTAGGTATTAACTGTTTTCAAATTGTCAAACATTTTTTAATTTATTTATTATTTACCTTCGTTTAATATCTAAAAGATCTTTGAATGTATTGATTAACTCTAAGTAGGATGTAGGCGTAACATATGTATGTCTCCCAAGACGTTTAAGAAATTCCACACTGAGAAACTCAGTAGAAACGTGGAAATTTTGACACATTTCTGTACAAGCTTCTTTTTCGTGCGGAGAAAGATTAATTTCACCAAGGAATCTGTTCGCAACTGCTGTAAGCGCATCTGATGGCCATGCCTGTAAAAATATTTGATTTCGTAACAGTATATAATTAATCATTTCAGTATATTGAAACATTAACCTGCATCCAATCAATCGTGCAGCAATTAACAAGAGCAGGGAAAGTTCTTATACGATTTCTAAAGGCGTCACCAATGGGTGACATGGCAACAACGATATGCAATTGATCTCGAACGATTTGAATAAATAGATTAAAAAGAGCTACAGGACTACCATCTGTCTGTAAGGACCTGTCACGTTGCCTATCTATTTGACGCATTTTTTCACATATTTCGGCTTTTTCCTCATTATCAAATAAATTTGGTACCTAAAAAAAGAAATATTGTAACTCTTCCAATATATGCCATATAAAGATGATATTAGGAAAAGCAGGTAGGTAAATACTTCTCCACTATTAAGTATATTGTTTATGTCCTCAAGGAAATTCTCTTCTTTTATTTGCATATCTGTGAAGAGAAACGTCGAATGTTGCTCGCTAGCAGTAGTTCTTGTTAGGATCCTTTTTATATCATCATACCAGTCAACCTTACTATAAGTTTTACTAATTTCAACCTGATATATCTCATAGTCACAAATGTGAGAAGCTAGCCTAGTAAGTGACTGGCGGCCTGAACCACCAACTCCGACGAGAAGGGCATGACTTCTTGGCTGCTTTATGATACGGGCTATTTTTGAAAGATGTTCGATGGCAAAACGGAACAACACCAAATTCATCGGTTTCTTTGTCATTGAATTATACTCTGTTAAATAGGTTTCTACGATATTACGTAAATTAGATAGATCTTCTACTTCTTGGTATTGTCGGGAATCAGCCTTAGGATCAGAGAAGTCGCAGTATAGGAGTTTTCTTAGTTCGGTTTCACCAATGATCTATAAATTAACATATTATTCTATTATTCATGTATATGAATGTGGACAATAAATATTTATTGTTCGTTAGAATTTTTATCAAATAGACAAAAATAAAAAGTAATAAAGATAATGCAAATATATTTTGTGATAGTTGTTTATTATATAATTAAAACATACTTTTGAATCCGTATCACTTTGTAAATGCGCAAATATCACATCTAAATCAATATCCATTTCTTGTTTTAGTGTGAGCCGTATTTGCTCTACAAGCCAAACAATATCACTTTGCTCAACTAATCGATCACCGAATACTCGAAGTATCTCATGAACCCACAATTTTTTCATACTATTAAGAGTAGGCATTGTTTCTGGAACAGATAAAAGAACTCCCTAGAAAATAAGATATATATATATATAATAATGTTTCAATATTTTCAGCTTTGGCATAATAATTAGAAAGATTACATACCTGAATTACTCTTGAGAAGTCACGAAGATTAAATAAATAATGAGACTTTGCTGGTGTTGGTAATAAGACGTCAAGACTTTTTTTGTAAACATCTAAAGTTGCTAATACTATTTGATCTATGCAAGGATCGAAATCTTTACTGAATCCTCTGGAAATAGCGTAAATATTTTTATGTATTATTGTATTATAAATTTATTAAATTTCTCTCTCTTACCTAGTATCAAGGTGCCAAAGGATAATTTTACTAAAAATAGTTATCATTACATCATCTGTAAAATCAGATATCGTAGTAACGAAAAAATGACGCTTATATCGTGGAGTGACATCTTTACCTCCACTTACTGGTGGAGCCATTGCACACATTAACTGAATTTCAATCAATCGAATGACTGTGGTATCGTTTCTATCATACCTGTATTTTATTTAAAAATAATATCTATTAAATTACAGAATAACTAATAAACCATTTATTTTACTATGTATTTGTAATAATACACTAGCTTTATTAAATAGTGTAATAATTTTCGAATGTTTTACATGAATATTTTAAAAGAATAATACCATATTTGATGATCAAGCCATTGTCTCAAGAGTTCGATAGCTGGTTGAGCTCCGTATTCTTCTTTCACGGGCATTGAAACATCATCAATGAAAATCACCCAACGTTTTCCAACGGGTGGTCCATAAACACCTTTTCTCCTCTTATCCAACTTGCTCATAATAATATCCTGCGTTTGATTGGCCGATGTTTGAGCCGAAAAATTGATGATTAGAGGTTTATAAACAGCTACATCATTCTTCTTAAGTAGAAAGTCTATAGCGTATACTGATTTACCAGTACCCGTCGGTCCGACAAAAAGAACAGGTTTATTGTGTTGAATAAGAAGTTGAAAGAGCGACGTATAGCGAATAGTTTCCACTGTTGGAACAATTATTTGGTTGACGGGAATATCACGAGGAATAGGCGGAGCGTTCATTAGTTCATCAGACCAAAGTTTCCACTTGCCTTTACCCTGAAAAGTATGTCAATCGTCGTTTTACAGGTATATGATATGTGTACTAATTTTAAAATATAAAAATCCAAACCTCTTTAATGAATCTATAGTCGAAGACTAAACCATCTTTCGGCATAACGTAAATATACGGCTTAATTGGAGGCAATATTGGTTCTGGTAACCCGTATTTTTCTATTAGTGCAGGTGGAAATTCTTTTTCTAAAAATCCGCGAAAAAGTATGCTAAATTCTATTCTTTCGCTTGCTATTAATGTACCTCCCATTGCCCAAGCACAAGAAAAGAAAAATGAGCCCTAAAATCAAATTTACAATAAATGGTAGTAGTTATGGCGAACAATTAGTTATTGTAAATATTTTACTTCTATTTGTGCTCGAAGATCTAATTCGTTTGATGGAACGGTCGTATTTTCATCGGTATAATCGGCTAGAAAGCAATCCATTAAATAAATGATTGACTGTATCAAATTAGTATCAGGCATTGGACACATTTCCTAATGTAATAAGTAATTAAATTTATAAAATGTATATAAATTAAAAAGTATATTAAATCCAATTATTAGCATAGAATAATTACTGTAAGACCGTATCTTCTTAGAACATACAAAATAGGTTTACAAAATCTCAAAAACAAAGATTCACGAAGAAAATTTAGAAGCCATTCATTTTCTAGTATAATCGGTGGAAGTTTTGCTAACCATGATGTTAATAAAGGCTCCCAACCTAAGCCACTAGGATCCATGTAAATCATACCTGTAAGAATTTATATAACTTTGTAAATATATTATAGGCAGAGTGAGAGGATAGCAAGATTACTGTTCATAATCAATAGAAAAATTACCACAACGCGATACGGTTGCTGGAGAGGCAGCTTCTAAATCCATTGTTTCAAAAATTAAATTTGTTGTTGGTGCTAGCTGAATTATCTCCCCGCTCATCAAACACAACTTTTTGTTGTCATCTAAAACAGTGTTCATATTTTCAATCCAAACAGCATCTACTGGCCCATCAAATATGAGCCATTTACGATTATTATTTGTTGAACTAGCAAAGGCACGGTAGCTGACAGCCAAAATACCGTCCTGCCACTCATGTGATACTGCATCAAACTCTCCATATAATTGTCCAATTGTTATAGATTTAGGGTTAATCACTATTATTTCAACTTTGTGTTCATTCATTAATTTCTGATGCAAACAAATTATAATTATTTAATAATTAATATTACAATCTAGGATCAATACCAATAGTTACTATTTTTCTTACTCTGTTCTCCATTAGTTCTAGTGCATCAGCCAACATTCGATATGCAGAAGTTTTTCCTCCAAATGGCAAACCTACGATCATAAATCCATGGCGAACGATCATCATTTCGTAAATCTGTTGAATTTTTATTAAAAATTCAGGAGTACATTGTATATTTGCCGCAGCACATGCATCACGGGTACATTTATTTAAATCTGTGTAATCTGACTCGGGTAGAATAACACCAGGAAAAAGATCTGACATAATTCCCTGAAAATTAAGAAGCAGTTGTATTTTTTAATGATATGGAGAAACGACTCGAATTATAACACTAATTCTAAGGATATGTCTTATTTTAATTGGATTTATTAAAGTCATTGTCCTATTTTGCAAGTGATTTAAATTTCAAAATTTGTTTCTTTATGAACTATAATTAAAATTCAGTATATAAAGAAATCTTACATTAAAGAGAGGAACATCTGGATTCAAAAATTTGGGTAAATTAACGTCTTTGATACTTCGATAAATTAAAATATCTTCATTCTCATCAGGATACTTTAACTTCAAATTTCCAGCAGCAGTTAGGACAGATTTCACGGCTCGCATTCCGTAATCGTAATGGCTCTGGGTAGACAGTTGCTCTGAACATAAACGGTAAGTAGTGACAATTTTCACTGATAATGGTCGAGCATTATGAAATCCAAAAGAATATAATGTATTTTCAGCAATCAATCCATAATCTGGTACCTTTTTTCAAAAAAATTAAAACAAGATAATTTAATCCGTTTAACTTTAGAAACAGAGAATTTAGTGCGATAACTTTTGATTTACCATCATAGCTACCGAACGGAATAATGCCTTTAAATTATCAGGTAAGTCTGATCTCCCAGCATAACCTGGATTCATAGTAATAAATACGGAGCATGTTGGATCTAAGTATAACTCAGTTCCTTCGAATACCAAAGATTTTTGTCCAGCATTAATTGCTCGTTGAATAGTCAAAATTTGTTGGGCAACGACAGACAATACTTCGAGATCTATACGATTGAACTCATCAAAGCAAGCCCACGCTCCAGCAGATGCTAGACCCTATTTAAACGGCAATAACAGTATTATTTGTGTATGTAAAATATTATAATTAATTACTTTGAAAAATTTTCCAAGGCCTATATAATCCATGCCATCCGAGCAATTGAATACAACACATTGTTTCGCGACGGCCTTAGCCAAATCTTTGGTTGTTTCCGTTTTTCCAGTACCAGCTGGTCCTTCTGGTGCACCACCAAGATGCAGACTAAGTGCCCCGAATAAAGTGCGGTAACATCGATCCGTTAGCGGCGTTATTACTAGACGAGAGCTGTTACCCAAGTATTCGTAACCGTAAGGTAGTTGAGCATTTATCATCATTGTCATTAAGTCATGATTCTGTAGCGTTTTAGATCTTTATTAAATGAACAATATTTTTGTTATAATTATTGATTTTCTTACCATCCAGTAATACCTCAATTGACAAATCCATTTAAAGTCATTTAAATCTTTAACCTTATCTCTATTCATTCCAACTAATACATCTCTGGCATGTACGTCCAAAGTTACTAATGCCTCTGTAAACAGTAATATATGTTTGTTATATAAAAAGAGCTATATTAATTATGGAATAGTAAAATATACCAAGAGTAGTGCGATTTTGTTTAGATAATTTTCCCCGTACAAGCACGACAATTTCTCCTAATTCAAAATTGCATTGATCAACATAATCTTGCAATGTTTTTGTTGGCGTAAGAAAGACTTCGGTAATATCGCTGGTCCAATAAAGTTGAGATATGCATAACACAGTTTGACCAGGCCAGTCCAATACCCAACTTTTTCGTAATTTCGTTGGATATGCATTTTTCGCCCGAATCACCTATCAAATTATATTTTAATTATCTAATATTAACAAAGATGCTAAAATAATAAACAAGTTTATAAAGATATAAAAAACAAAAAAGCTCCTGAACAATTTACCTGAGCCCGTACGCTTTTTTTCATATCACCCTCCAATTCTAGTAACCATTTTTCAACTTGACCTTTGGCAGCTACGGTATCAATCATATCTTCTAGATCAACAACTTCTCCTTCTGAAGAAATCATTGCAATCACTTCCATTTCTTCGGTAAAATTCAGCCTAGCTATTCCTTCGAAACATTTTTTTAAGTGTGGCTGTACTCTAATATTGTCATAATTTTTTTCTATTATTAATTTTATGTAAAGATAAGAGTGTGTTAATATTTAAATTTAATGTCTTACCGAGTAGGATCTTTAGTTTCAGAAAGGATTTCTAGAAGCTCGTCATTAGACAAGAAAAAAAACCTTGGAAAGTAAAGTCGTTTTTTTTCTAAGTAAGCATTTAAACCTTTTTGAATTAAATCTAATAGTCCTGTAGATTTTTTCAATCGTTCCAACATTTTATCAATTTGTACAACGATCATAACTTTTGGTTCCATCTCTACGTTCATCATGATATCTTTCCAAATCTGTAGTAGTTAAAGAACACTATTAAATTATATTATGCAATAAAAAAATAAGTTGAAAAACATTTTAAGGTTTATTTAAGACTTTTGAAGTTATTTATAACGTCAAACGAGATGTTTTAGGCTCGAATAATTGAAATTAATAAAAAAATCAAGCTTTTATCTAAAACTTTAATAAAAACCTTATCTACGGCACTGAATCGGCGTCCTTCTTCTGGCATTTGATTTTGTATGTCTGGAGAAGAAAATATAGGCTCAAGATACATCCAAGTCGCTTGTACTTTCAGCCAGTAATCAATGATGTCTTGAAGTAGTTGTAGCGTCGCCTCCCATTCTCTATTATCAATAAAATTTAAAGTTAAATATTCCACTTTAATTAAATTTTACAGGTATAATAAAAAGACTCACAAAGTTTCCTTTTCGAACGGTTTGATATAAACTGAATTTTTCATTGTTTGAGCTTTGGTGAGGTGATCATCGAGAAGTAATTGAATGTCATCAATACCTGCAACAACGAATGTTCCCGTATCACGATACGGATTTACTGTGAATTCGACATCGGCCCACTCAGCATGCATATTTATTAGAGCCTTCTCTAAGTTACTTTCCTTCGTGGCTGCTTCACCTATGGGTTCGAATTTGGGTACATAGTCATCTAATCCAAAGTCCATAACCTACAAATATATATTTCTTTTGAAACCCTAACGAACACTTATTCGAAATCATACAGTAGAAATACTATTAATTTCTAGTAAAATGTATGTTTCTAAGTTATTTGCTAATAGTAGTCACCTTCATCAATGTCATGTTAACGTCAACTTTGATAGGAAATCCAACAATTTCAGAAATTTGCTCCCAATGCCGAGGTTTCATTCCTGGATTTCCTAACGTTAAAATGAGCGGCATATGTATTTTAAATTCTTCTATCAATATTCTTACAGTTTCAGCTAACTTGCGTATCAAAGGTTCATGAAAGGTTTTCTCTAATTTCATCACGCTACGATAAGCTGTACCAGTATCTGTTTCTATATCATCTGGATCGTAAGTGCCGATCATTGTATTCATCCATTTATCATGACTATCTAAAAATTTGCAAGCAGCATCGTAAAATTTTTTATATGGCGTTAATCTATCTGAAATCTAAAATACAAAAATTTCAATACACTTCTTTTTTATGTGAGGACAACAATGTGTACCTGTTTCCTTAAAGGATATTGCGTTAACTCCCAACCAAACATATGTTCTTCCAAATTAAACTCATCTATTGTTTGCATTGCCTTTGCTAATCTAGCTGCTAATCGGTCTGCTTTTTTCTTGTAGCGAAATATTTCGGTTAGTTTTCCCCAAGTTTTCATTTCTTCACTGTGCTTCCCCATTGTCAATAAATCTTGAGCAAATTTTTTCATACGCCTAGTAAGAGCTTCTTGATATTCAACAGTTTTTTCTCCAACCATTTTTCGATGGTCCTCAAAAATTGAAGACATCCGATGATACCTGTATGTTTTATATTACCTTGTAAATGATTGTTCACAAATTTGTAATTCAAACATTGAAAAGATGTAATGTTGTAATAATTAAAGTTGATTTATTTTATTGGTTTACCATTGAAAGGTGTAATTATTTGTTTTAATTTCAAGGCTGGTCAACGGTTGAAAATCAGACACAAATAAAGCGTATTTAATTATTTCTCGCAATTGATCCTCTAACTGGAAAAATATTTCGACTTCCGCTTTTCTTACAAAAGCAGCTAATTCCATTAATTCTTTAGTATTTGGTGGGATGGAGAGGGCTCGATCCGAAATATTTTGATATTCTTCTCCAATTCTGAAGAATTCCCCAATGATAATTAAACCGATTCATAATCCCAAAAAGATGTTAGCTAAACGTTTGTATATTTAATTATTTTATTATATCTTACATTTTACACTTCTGCTGGTAATCGCTTATTGTTTTAGTTAAAAGTGCATCCGCACAAAGGTAAGCGGTTTTTGACAAAACATCCATTAAGTCACCTTTATCGACTTCGAAGCGAGAAAGGAATGTTGATCGATCGAATTCGATTGGGATCAACTTGTATAGTTCATCATATTTATGTATCAACTGACCGTACTCCTCAAAGCTATAAGGCGGTTCTTCCAAAATGTAATGTTCAACAAATTCCATCTCTGTCTTATTAACAAAGCTCATGTATTTCTGAAATTGATGGCTCACTTTCTGGGGGCCGTACTTCAGGTTTGAAACCAGTTCTTGAATCTTTTTTGTATGGGCCTCAAGATCTTCTTCTGGAATCTCCGGCTGTGGCCCATGATATTTAATTTGTTAAACCATCTCTAATGTATTTATGAATGTTTGCTTACCTTAAAGTTCAGTTTTTTTACTGTTAAAGCACCTGGTATGAAATCATTATCTATACGCTCGTGCATACAAACAGTTTCAAAGAGATTCGTTAGATGCGAGACTAGGGTGCTCTCAAAATTTTGAAACGAAGGTGTAAAGGCGATACACTGATGACCCATTCTCACGCTTATTTTGAAGACTATATTGTATTTCTAAAAATATCACCTAATTTGTTGAATGAGCCTTATGACTGTTTAATTCGATAGCATTACCTCGGCGTTTATCAAGCAATCCATGTAATCATCAATCGATTTGAGGCACATAGTTCGTAACTGTTCATTCATGATAAATCCCAAACAGTTGAAAATTCTCAAGGCCTTTTCTTTATTCTCATGGATCCGCAGCTTATTAAATTTTATAGCCTGATAATTTAATATCAAATATGAATATAGGACAACAAAACTCGTTAAAGTTATCAAAAAGTTGTAGTACCTTCTGAACAAAACCTTTTATCGTTGCTATCCATTCATCATTGAGTTGAACTCTTGTGTTCTTCACCATTCTCGCGAAGTCATAATCAAACATAGATAAATCGTATGCTTTTCCATATGATATAAAAACTTGTTTATATACTTGCTGAACCGAACTGCAAAATATTTATTGTATAATCACATGCTAATGAAAAAAGCTCTAAAATTAAACATTTAAATAACGGTAAATAAGGTTGTTACCCAAATTTTCGAAACCAATAATCAACTGCTTTCTTAATTATAGGGTGGTAAATAATCAGTGATTTTTCAAGCCTGGACCGCACTTTCTGATTTCTAAAGTAGCTGTCACACTTCGTGGAAAAAATGGTCTTTTCGCATGATTCCTGTGAAATAATTGTATTATAAGTACATTTTAGTTAATCGCTTTCTGTATAAAAGAATAAACAAGAGGAGGAATTGGGATAAAAGGATTGGTCTTGATACCGCATATGGACAACCTGCTCCTTATCGTCTTCCTCCTCTTTGAAGTCCCATAGAGCAAAGTCGACAATAGTCCATTTGACCGTGGATATATAATCTCGCGTCATTTCATCTAGTAGTTTTTGCATCATATTAGGGAATTTGCGTCTCCAGCGTATTGGAACAAGATTCAGTATACTTTGAATCACTTTATTCTGGATTGGTGAAACGTGACTATCATCGATTCCGTTAACCACATATTTGGCATACGGACGCAAAAGCTTTTCAGACGCATCCAACTGATCAAGACTGTAGTTTGAACCGTACTTATTCTCAAGAAGCTCATCTCGTTTCATCGTTAGCGCTTTGATTATTCGGTCACGAAACCTAGCTCTGTGTGCCTTTAAAGCTGTGTAGCAATTCTGCGCGAAGAATACTTCACGCTGTTTTTGACGAATTAAGGAGGAATCATTCTCGACTCTAAAATGTATTTGGAATTTTTAACATAATATACAAGATAATAATAGCCGTTATGAAAATAAGTTTTGTTTCTTTAAAACTGAAGTAATATTTTATATTTATTTAACAATATACTATACCTAATTAAGTTTTCTCTAGATTCGGTAAAAAATTGTTTAGGAGCGTCGAATATGGAAAATTCATTGAGTACCTTATCAAGTGCTTCATTATTCTTTCTTTTGCGTACTAATGATTTTTCTAATTTATTTATAGTTACTGCATGGCAAGTTCTTGGATTGAATATATTATTATATTTGTCCATAATCGTTGATTTACTATTACTTGGTAACTATATAATGGATATTTTCATTTCTTTAGTACTAAACCACTGTGTAAACAGATCTAGAAGGTTAATTCAAAAGAAATCGCTAGTAGCCATAGTAATAATAAATTAAACCGCTTGCTGGTTGCTAAGATATATGTGAACATGAAGTAAACTAAGATGATTCATATACTTTTTTGTCATACTTTTGGATTCCACATGATTACTATCATTAATAATAATATTTTTAAGTATTAAATATTTATTTTTTACATTTGAATTCAATAAGGAATTTATTTAAAGGGCTTATAGAAATTATGTAGGATGAGGTAGGATTTATAAAAAAACCTCTGGACAGCGTAAATAGTTTTATGATTTAAATATATTATTCTATACACTGTACAACAATTTTAAGTGTCACTATTGTATCATACACATATTGAAATATTGTATCATTTTTGTCTAGAACAGAAGCTGGTTAAATGTTAGAAATTATATGTATTGATATTTAAATTTCTCGACATCAAGTAACAAAATATTTATACATAATTAATGAGTATTACATGTTCATTCTTACATAAGTGGGTGATTGTCGCTTAATTTATTAATCATTTTAATTCTTCCATAGCCTTATCTTTTAAGTAAAATATGACAAAAACGTTTTTGGTCAAAATATGGAAAAAAAATCCTGTTTAATTAAAATTATACAACAAAAAAGTTTATGTAATTTTACTGCATTATCTAACTATATTAATTACAGTTAATTATTAATTTATGATAAATGTTTACAGACATTTATTAAATAAGTGGAATAGGACTAGGAAGATTGTTTTTAACTTTATAGAATAATTTAACACAATGAAAAGATAGTCAAGCGCATTTAACCTCCATACAATTGTCCACCAATATCGTACATTTACACAAGAATATTATCGCATTTGTGACATGAACAAAACGGCTGTGCGTATTTATTGGTTTTTCTTGTCATTTTTTATTAATACTGCACAAAAATCTCCAACTTCAACGTATGGACTAATAGACACTTTCAAATATTATATACAGATAAATTTTTCAAGTCACATTTTCTGTTTGATTGTAACTTAAAAAAACCAGTCGGTTATAAATGCATCTATAAACTTTACTTTGTTATTTACTCTTATATCAGAATCAAACTGAATCTAAAAAAAATGATTTTCCAGTAAAAGGTACATCGTTTGTGCTTTACCGTTGTCAGTTAATTCCCTTTTATTTCCGTTTCTTTTTCATAGAAGAGCGAGCGAAGTAGTAGAAGCGGCTAGTATAATGTAGTATATAACCTAGCAAGGTGTATACACCCTATAATAGCTTCTCAAGAATAATCGATATTTCGACGCTTTCACATTACTCTACTCTATACAACTCTTTAACCAAATATACTATGGAAACGGATATTACAAGATTGCATATCGTCTTTTCTCATTAGTTAATTCTTTACAACAGATCACATAATGTTATTATTATTCGAGTGAACAAGACGCCTCAGAGACGTTATTGCATTGCTTTTCTCTTAATACTTAATAGTTTCAGATAAATAAACAATAGATTTCATTGTCGAATGAAGCATTCGATTACTAATAATTATCCATTTATTCTAGAAGGTATACACATATACATCAGAATCATTCTTATAGAATAACGCGGAAAAGGGTCGTTTCGCAAGTCATCGCCGAAAGCTTCTTGTATAATTGAAGGAAAAATGAATCGATTTATTTTTTAATAGCTTTTTTCTTATGGGCATAAGAGGTGAGTTGCAGAAACGACCTTTCATAGTAACCCGACCACTCGAATTCGGGGCGCGTGTCGCACACCATCAACGGAAAAAAAATTCCGACCTCATTTTAGCAAAGAGAGCTCCGTCCATGTAAAAAGTATGAAAAATCATTTAACGGAAAAACCAAGGAAGCGTGCGAACCGACGCTAATCCGTCGACGAAGCAATAGTACCTCTCTCCCGGTGACTCGCATCCTCGTATGAAGCTTTCGAGCGTCTTGAAAAGTCAAATATTTGAAGAGACACAGAGGGAGAGAGGAGTTGATTGATCGGCCGTCCGCGATCCTCTCGTCAGCTCACACACCCAATATATAGTCCCGATTAAGCGGGAGCACCGGGGATACAGTTGTTCGCGTTATTCAAGGGAAGATTGTCGCCTATGTGGGCGGAGAGTTTCAGGTCTCGTTGCTCGGGCGGTTAAGGTCTCGTGAAACGATACCGGAATGGTTGCGCCCAAGCAAGCAATTCTAAAGGAAGAAACACAGATTACACCTGTAGAACTATCGATTCTCTTCTACTCTAGTCTCGCACCTATATTCAAACGTCCGCTGTTACTTTACGATTTATCGTTTATGTAATCAAGAAGAATATTGAGACCAAAATGATCGTATAGCGATTTTTCTAGTGTCTTGCGTATTATGATCAATTTTATTGTTTACCGATTTGGAGTAATTTTTAAAATAATTACAAGATTTATAGGTAACAACGCGTCCAAAAGATAAATAATTTAACTTTGAATATAGGAGCTTAATCAACATAGTTATCTATATTCTACGCAGTAGCTACGACTATTGCATGAGGCTAATATAGATAATGTATAAACACAGCCAAATATGAAAAGTACTTTTGTACAGCGATTTCTCGTATTTTAATTGTACATATATTTTTTGATTTATAATTTTGAATTTAAAAAGTATAATATTGAAAGTAACATATCTACAATATTTCGAACAGTTAATTAACAAAGTAATTATGTCTTTCACATTCATGTTATGTATGTGAACCATAAGAAGCCCCATACCCTTAGTTTTTATTGTAACCCCAAAGTTTTAATTGTAGAATAACAAATTAAGCAGTTCTATTTTTTCCATGTTCTCATGCCACTTATAGACTATTATAGTGTAGAAATTTTGCAATTATCAGTTGAGATTACAAACTTACATTTTTAAACATCTGTTTGAAATTATCAAATAATGTTATAATTTCAATTCATTTAATAAGTTTTATGCATAATCCGTTTAATATATTCCGTAAATATATATCAGAACATTATATAAACAACAATTCCTATATCAAATATAGATATTTAACTTTAAATTACAATTAATATCGTAATTAAAGTTAAATAATTTTCCTACTTGTTTTTGAGTTTATTGTTTGTGCGTAAAAATGAAAAAAATTATTATTGTTTGTTTTATATACGGTATCAAAAAATATTATTATATTGAAATGAATTGTATTGGCGTGTTATAATGCCAATGTTGCATTGATTGTCAGAAGCTAAAATTGAGAGTTTTGAAATTAAAATTTTGTTACAGTAAGAGGCAGCAAAGGGATGATAAATAATAATCAATGTTTGACACAGTAAAATAACTTATATACTAATTTAATTTGTATAATTAGTTGTAAAGTAGTGTATTTTATGAGGTGATACAAAATATAATCCTGCATATAGAAATACAATAGTAAAATCATAATGCTAAAATAATTTCCAAAAGCATAAAGAGCTTAAAAGTGTAGGTGGTCTCTAGTAGGTCACTACTTTGTTTTGGGAGTAATTTCCCTTGCTCTAGTTACAAGCGACAATAGACCGACAGGACTATAATAGCATAGGTATATTCGACGATAACATAAATTTGTCAAGTTTTTAGTGTTTATCGTTTGTTCTTAAATCTTTTTGTGAACAAAATTTATATTAAAAATTCGAAACAGTCACACATGTCGTTCTAACAAGATTCGTTAAATAGTGAAGGACATAATCCACTTTTATATTGCTAATTATTGATTTGTACTCATTAAAGTATGCAAGTATAATACATTTTAACGAAAATCATAGCAATTTTCTTGTATAAGATGATATATATATAAGTACATGTGAATTGAAAAAAATACTTATAGGCTAGTCTACATTAATGGAAGATCGAATAGTATACATATCAATGAAAGAATAGTAAATGTAAATGTAAATATCTACGTTTAAAGCTCTAAAGCACCAAGGACTGTAGTTGTTGATAACGTAAGAATAGTCACAAGCTTTTCAAGTGTTTTCTAATGCACTATATTGGAATGTTTGTCTAATACGCGGCGGTCTACACGCTCAGTCGCCACTAAGTCATAGACGATAGCGAATGCTTCCGCGAGTGGGTCTACATGTGAGGCCGTGTCGGTGTGATGATGCAATGACGATGATGCGATAACAGATAAAGAGATTGAGCTAGTGGACGAGCGGTGGGTAGAGATCTAGCTAGGTTTCTCTAACGGAACAAAAGTGCGTGTAAGGTGGAGGTCTAAAGCCGCTGGGGTTCCACCCGGGCTTTACCATTGTTGTTGAAGCAGGGGAAGACGGCGTTCCAGACTCGGTTGCAGAAGCCCCGCGCCCGGTTGTTCCAGCCGGCTATCGTCTGGCTACCCTTGAACTTGTTACCTGCGCAGCGTCAATTCGTTTTAATATATCGCAGCGGGGCGCGCGCCGCGCGTCACCCGGGGCTAGCGAGGGGGAGGCGGAGGGTCAACTTACTTTCCCCGTGGGCTCTGGCGTTCTGAAACGAATGAAAGGGTAGGCGCGTATTAAAAGTGCGAGTTGGCACGAGGCTCGCAAGCCTCCGCTCGTTCTAAGGACTCACTTGCTCGGCTCGCTTGGCGGCCTCGAGGGCGGCCGTCTCGATCACCTCCGAGACGAACTTGGTCGTCTCCTTCATGAGCTCCTCGTCCCGCTTGAAGGAGGCCTTGCGCTCCTCCAAGCTGGCCCCGTCGCCGGCCTCGGAGCTCCCGCCGCTACCCTCGCTCCCGTCGCCCATGAAGCTCTTATCGTGGTCCTCGGCCGCCGGCGAAGTGAACGACAGCTTCACGCGGACGCTCATTCTGCCCGGGTCCTCTTGCTGCAAGGATTCCTCTGGCGACTGCCTCCTCCCCCGCGCTGCCCTCGCTTATCCGACTCGCTTATATGGGGCTCTTATCCTCAACTGCATCATACGACTCCGGACCTAAAAACACGGCATCGTTCAATCACTCGGCTTTCGGCTAGTCCCCTCGTTTTTTTTCTTTTTTCAAATATTTAAACGGTCGTCGAGCCGATTAGCGCATGCACGCGTTGCTTTGATTGTTTGTTCAAGCGCGCAGCAATCGTGAACAGCCACGTTCGATTGAATGCCGCGGAGCTAAGTAGTCGACCGATAATTGTGCGCGCATTCAGCACTGCTGCGGCTTGCCAACGCGCGGGGAGAAACAGTGTCAATTGTGCATTGTAAGATCTGAGACTCCAGATAATCGCGCCTCCATATAAATTGGAGGAAACGGAATCGAGAGCAAGTCGTCGTTGCGTCGGAGGCAACAACGGGGCTAATGACGCTGTAACCCGCATACGTGGGCATTACTCGTAATTGCACATGCACATGCAGCAGGCTGGTCGACCAAAAGCGCCGCGGTGTCGTCGGAAAGAGACAAAAAGTAAAAAAAGGAAAAAGGAAAAAAATAGAATCAGAGACGTAATCCGGCGAGAAAAACAAATCCGCGCACTGGAGCGGGACGGCCGGGGGCCGACGCGACTTGTGTCCGCCGAGTCCTCGCCGTGTGCACACACGTGATTAGCAGGGAAGCGCGAGCGCGTGCAGCCTCTGGGCTAATGCCAATCAATAACCGCATGGGGAGCATAACAAAGTGGGAAAGGGTGGAGCTTGGGGCTCGGGCGGCGGGGCGCGCACTCGGGGCCCCTCCCCGGGAGGCCTCGCCTCGGCGCCGCGGTCACCACCTGTGGCAGCTGGGCCGACGGCGCGCGGACAACCTCGGGGGCGCCGCGCGGGCGACTCGGTCTCGCGGCTCCTGCGGCTCCGGAGTAATGATCGCGTCCGGCCCGCGGCTCCTCGACTGAGCGCCGCTCCCGCAGCCCGCGAGGCTCCGGCGGCGCGGGCGGCGCGCATGCGCCCCGCGGCTCCGCACTCCCACCCCGATGATCGAGGGCCGCGGCGCTCGTTACACCCGCAGGCCTGCGCGCCCCGGGCCCCGAGGCTCGCGGTGCTTATATCGACGCTCCCGCACAGCCCCCGAGGAGGCCGACATCCGCCAGGATTACGAGCCGCGCACCCCCCGGTCGCCTCCTCTGCGAGTGCGCACCAGCGGCTGGGGCGTCCGCGTCGACGGACGACCGGGGGGAATCGGCCGCCCCGGGGACTGGCTATAATGGCCGGGGCGCGGGAGTCGGGCAAATAAAAGGCCGAGGAGGCCGCTAATCAGCGGGCGCTCGGTGCGCGCGAGGCAACCTAAATCGAGGCCTCTTATCTCGGCCGGCGCACGAAGCGGCCCGCGAGAAAGGGGGAGGCCGGCGCTCGGGGGCTGCCGCCCGTGTGTACGTGCGCGGCCTTGCACACACCCCCGCTCCAAATGGCTTTTGACCCGGCCGCCTCTTCAGCCGCCCCTCGCGCCCCTTTCCCGCGCGATTCCCCGACGACTTCCCGCTTCATTAGTCGGCGGCTCGTATATATATGGCATTGATCGCCGGCCGCCTTCGCCACCTCGGTCTTAATATATATATACGCGTGCATATCTCCCGGGGGGGGGCGAGTGGAATGCGCCGGGGCGCCTCCTCCATAAGGCCTTCCGCACGCCCGCGGAATCCACGTTATATGGCGCGTGCCTGAGCTTTATGCGACGCGCTCTCGGAGCGCCTGGAATTAGTCCTCCAGCCGGCTCCTGCGCACCAGTCGATTTTTACTCCTCGCCCTGACGGGACAATCCCCAAGGATTTTTCATCCCTCCGCGCCCTCCCGCCCTGCGAGCGCTTCGAGATAAGATTAGTGTATTCGTTTATATTTATGAGCATTTATTCCACGCCGGCGGGGATGGCTGTAATCAGCTGGCAGGCTCGTTTGGTTCTCTTGGGCCTCCTTCCGAAAATGAGAATGTAACGGGCTTCTATCATTCTTCGATTTCGACTCGTGCGTCATACCTCCGAGATGGCGCGTGCAGTGAGTTTTCTCCTGCGCTCGTTTTTGAGCTTTCATTTTTCATTTTTACATGTGAGATAATATCATATTTTGCAAAACAGTTTGTTATTAATTCAAGGCATGTTTAATTTTCCGATGCTTCCCGACGCGAGCCGTTTTAAACTTTCCAAATCAGTCGGGTGGAATTTAGAAAGGCATTTCAAAAAGAATCGCTAAAGCAAATTGTTTACTTTGATAAAATGCTCTCTGATGTGAAATACGCTCGCACACGTGCATTATAATTACTTAACGTGGTCGCTGTGCAGTTAGTGCGATCCTCGGTGCGATCGTG
Organism: Sycophaga agraensis; assembly: GCA_018906755.1. NCBI lineage: Eukaryota > Metazoa > Arthropoda > Insecta > Hymenoptera > Pteromalidae > Sycophaga > Sycophaga agraensis. The sequence goes on from JACCIE010000003.1 coordinate 4,485,302, forward strand.
CTTGACACTTAATGCGCTTTAGTTGTAATTCAATGTCGCTGTGCTTATACATATAGCGCTATTATGCACACAATACACATTTCCAATGTTATCTAAAATTATTTATATTCTAATTAGCCGCAAACACTAAACACTACAGGAATATGTCTATTATTACCGAGTTTGGTATCGATAAAAATATAAATATTTAGATACAATTCATTAAAAATTAAATTTATTTGAGCAAAGTTACTGTACATCGTTAAAAGCCAGTTTCATAATTTATTTTTAGTCAGTTTACTATACAATTATTTTATCTTTCATGCAATTTATGACTATAGTTACTGAAAACTTTTACAATAACTTAGGTCGTTATGATCTCTATATACCTGTAATATGGCATACGTGTTATGCATGCATGGATTTACTTTTTTTACTTTAAGTAAACGTACGTTTTTAGAAACTCATATACTGCCTTCGTATCATCAATAAAAATAGCCAAAACGAACTGACAGTAAATGGATGCATATTTATATTATAAATTAATTTTTCGAATTCTGCTAATTTCTATTTAAAACATGCTTTTCGTGTATTCATTAATTACATGAAATGTTAGTTTTCTGTTCTTGAAAATATCGATTATTCGTTTAAATATGCATGAAAACTTGTTAAACTCAGCATAAAAGCAATAAAACTTTAGCAATTTTATTATTATATTTATTTTTATTACAACTTGTTCGCTATAGAACTATTGAAAGTGTAGTAAAAAAGTTTTATAAGTAAACAATCAAAGAAATTCTGTTCATCACCAATCACCCGAAACTTGCTCCCTCGCTTCTTCCAAGCTCGTTTCTAAACATAGATTCACCAAAGAAGAGGCTTACAGCGTAGGAGCAGAGCGCTGCTCTCGATCGATATTTCAAACGAATTAACAAGCAGCATGTCGCTAATAATTTGCACCGATTCTTTATTACCTTCATATTAGTCTGTCTTTTCCTTATAGCTTTTAATTACTTTGTATGTATGTCACTTTTACTTTTGTTTGTTGTCAGTTTCATAAATTAAAGCACATATAATAGAAAAATAATAATACTTTCATTTTGAGTAGAGAAAGTTTGTAGAACGTTGTATAAAATGTTTATGATGTACGTGATAAAAATTTTTTGATTAACATTCTTCTCTTTTTCATAAGTAAAAATTTCTTAATAAATATATTATAAATAAGTACTACATACCACCTCAATAAATAATAAATATTAAGAAGATCATTCTAAGCATAATACATTACATTATATATATGACTGCGAAAGTTAATACAGATATTTTATTGTCATGTAATGTAACTTTCTTCCGAATACTGATATGGCTTGATATAATGTCGATAAGCGTGCTATAGTTAATAATCCATTACTTGTTTTTGCGCGAACGTTTTTTCTTCTTTGAGGATATTCTCTCGTGATAGGCACGCCAAGTTCTCTGAATTATACGAGCAGCACGATTCTTTTCAAAGTTGTCCAGCTGCTCGGCAAAAGCTTTCATCATTGCTCGTTCCCGTTCGATTCTCAGGTTTGTATAGATAACTGTCTGCACGTCGTATTCGTTCTATAACATTCATAATTGTTACTGCAATAAATTTTGTGTCTTAGAAATTACTTTGAGGAATACACATTTCATTACTTTTAAGACCTCGAAATGATTAAGTGTCACGTGTAATTGCATTTCCAGAGTTTCCTTCAGTTCGTGGAGTTTGATCAAGTCTCTGTCGTAGGAATTGCGTGCTGCAAGGCATTTCTTTTCTACTATTAAGCTAGATAAAAGGGAAAATATTTACGAAAATTAAATCAATATTAAGTTAAATTAAACAATCTTTTTTGTAATATACTGCCTTGTATGATATATGTATTGATATGTATTGATATTTTTAAGTAATGTATAGAAGATGTTTAATTATAGATGATAGAAGATTATTTTTTATAAACTATATATTAAGCAACCATAAATTAGAAATAATCGACACAACAAGTGCATACCATTGATCGCGAAGTACTTTTTCTTGTTCTAAATTAGCTTGTCTTAAAGTTTTTAGCATTGCTTTGTGTGCACTCAATTGATTATCAAGATTATTCTCTTCTTCTCTAACATAATCTCTTTGCCCACGCAACTTTTCTTTGTACGAATTCCTACGAATAAACAAATCATTATTAATCAATTGACTATTAAACTGGAATTAATTTCTCTTACATCTCAAGGTCGATTTCCTCTCGATGTTTTCTCATTAATTCGTCGATGGTCAGATTTAATTGGTGCATTTGAATTCTAGATTTTTCAAGCATTTCAGTGTATTTTAATGTATCTTCGGCAAAATATGCTTCAAAGTCTAAAAAATATATTATTTTAACCATTATATAATATTAATTATACTAAGGCGTACTTGTCCAGTTTTTTTCTTTACTTCACTTACTGTTAATATCATTTTGTTTTCTTTTAATCAGAGATTCAGAATTACGTAGTTCAAATTTTCGTTCACGTAAATCTTTTGGAGTTAAATTCATTTGCCATTCTATATAATCTTTTAATAATTCAATATGATTAATAATGATTTTGTTATTGGGTGGAATTTCATCAAAAAGACCATTTATAATTATTAATATTTTATCTTCATAACTGTTTAAACCCTAAAATGCAAAATCCATATTTATTACTTTATTTTAATAAATAAAAACCAATTATCAATCAACAATTCTTTACCTCTAAAGCTTCTGCCCACGTTAGCTCTGAGTTTTTATCAGACTCATATTTAATGATAGCAACTTGCATACATCCTTGATTAACATAGATGTAGATATTGTTAGAAAAACATTATATAAAAAAATTATTTTCAATATAAATCAATGTTTTAATTGCATTATAATGTAATAAAATAATTTGTATTTTTGGATTACCGTCTTCATTCGAAGGAGATCTTTTCAAATTTTTTTGTTGTTCTGTAAATTGTGCATCAATGCATAATTTATAAAGTTTTTTAAATTCTTTCGTATGGTGTTTAAAAATACTTTTGAATTCTGAGTTGTCTATAAGTAATGGTAGACAAATCTAAAATGAAAGATTAGCTAAATGTATATAATTTAAATATTAAGTAATTTAAATTGTAGTTATTAAAATAATGTTTGTAATCTCTTTTTGTTTCCAGTTATATGTAAGACACAAGCTTAATATTTACCGCAATTTTTAGCCTTCGACAGAATCGCTTAAGAATTCTCAGCAGTCGATTAATTATCTCTTCACGAATCTCCATTTTATTATTATGCTTAATTTAAAATTCAGTTTAACATTAGTAAGCACATGACACGACCATAACATAAATTCACGCGTGGGTGAAAATAAATGTAGAAACGTAGTCGCCTAGCCAATGATCACAATGTAGCCTTCTCTTGTAAGAAAAATTAATTATACTTACAAAAATAACAAAAATGCATGCTATTATCTGTCTACATTAAATGTTTATATATTATAACACTTGCACCTTTTATTATTTTTTTTGTCGTCATGTTTTGTAAATGAAAATAAGGTAATAAATATTTGAAGTATGTTATTTATGTAAAAAAGAATTATTGTATAAATATGTAACTACACCCTAAATTTATAAAATGAAAACTAATATTGTATACAAATATCGCGCGTTCTGGTTACCAACTATTTAATAACAAAAAAGTTTTGTCTGTTTGCGCGGGATTTTTCATTTACTCAAATCCACTCAAATCTTTCGTGGTTTTGGTACTGTGACTATGGATCGTCGAATAATTTGTCTTGTTATTGAATTTCTACTTATGCATAGAATTGATCTATTGTTATAGCAACGTTTGTTTGTTTGATTCTTGAGTTTTCGTACAAGCATTGTAGTTGCTATAGACAACGTCGAAATAAAAACAAAAATCAAACTGCAGTTTACTTTCTAACCTATGTTTGTTTTGTGATGTTATTTTTAATTAAATGAGGATATATTATTTGATCTGATCACGGTTTATTCTTACTTTAAAATATGGATAGTTCCTCAGAATCAGAAAATCAAGATTTTGAACAAGAAGAGTTAGAACAGCGAGAGTCCAAAGAGGAAATTGAAATCGCTGAGCCAGATTCTACTCAAACTTATCAAATTCAACCTAGGCTAGAAGAAAAGTAGGTGTTATTAAATTTATATGCATATATATGTTTGATAAAAATAAAATTTAATTTGATAAACTACTTTAGATTTAAACCTTTACTTGCTAAAGAGGTTATTCATAATGTTTTATTCGATCATTTATCTGCAAAAGCTTATGATCAAGAAAAAGCAGCACGGTGGTGTACAGATATAGCAGACACAATCAGAGATAAAATTAAAAGTAAATATAAATTTAAAGCCTAATTTATTAATTAATAATAAGGAGAATGTTCAAATATAAATTATGCTACAGAGTTGGATTTCAAGAAATACAAATTTGCTGTTAATGTTGTCCTTGGTACTCGAAATGGAGCTGGTGTAAAAATGGGTACACGCTGTATATGGGATGCTGAATGTGACAATTATGCTCACGATAGTTTTACAAATGTATGAAATACTAAATGATCTATTACAATGAAGGTCATATAATTGAATAATCATTTTGTTTGTTATTGCAGGAAACAATTTTTTGTGTCGCTACAGTATATGCTGCATATCATTATTAAATTATTGCTAAATACCAAAAGTGTACAGTGGGTAGTAAGGAGAAAATTGTAAATAATCAGTAGTAGAATATTTATTGTAATTTTATAATTATGTACATTATTTAATTATCTTATTGAAGATAAGATTTTTTATTGTGCCTTAATATTATATATTTTATTATTATCATTATAAGTAGTACAATTATTGTCAATATAGCACCAAAAATAACATTTCTCTCTAAATTATTAATTATATATTATTAATGATTTTATTACAAAGTTATTGCAGTGTGATCGAAAAGTTTGAGTATTAGATACACACTTGATTTATATATAAAATAATTGTTATCGTAAGAGAATAAAGTATTAAAAATTGATTATAAGGGTAGTGAACATTGACAAAGACAAGTTGATTATAACTACAATTTCGCATTCGTAAATTATTTAACTACAAAAATGGCATAGAGTTCAAGTGGATATTAAATTAACATGACAATGTATAAGCAACTTGTGGTAATTAAAATAGTCTAGATACTCTTATAAACAGTGACAATAATTTTACATGATGACACATGGTAAGGCACAACACAACGGTAAACAAACTGGCACTACAGATTTTTTCGTTTTAGCTTTTTCTTCGTTCTTGGATGATGCTCCATATTCGTATGATGCTTTTTCTTTAGACCATCCACTCTGTAATTGCAAGATACAAATTATTAAGTTTAGAACTGGTGTATTAGTTTACTTGGAAACAGAGACGAGGATCATGAGCCCCAGATTAATTGATGCACTTACACCAGATTTTGACATTGTAGACATTTCTTCTTTCCTTGTAAATTCTCCAGAGCCCGGCGGATAGTAAACTGGCGGCCCGGCAACATTTTTGCTCTTGACACTAGACGAAGAGTGCGGGACGAACTCGACTTCCTTCTTCATCGAGCTCTCTTTCGTCTTTCGTTCGCGCTTCCCCATGACCTCAACGACTTCCTGCAAAACCAAGGAACCGTTTAATCTCTCTCCTAACGACATCGCACGCCCTCGCTAAAAGCCGCGAAGACGATGTTGGGTACGCACCTCAGAATCAGAGAAAGACGCCATGAGGTCCTCGATCCTCTTGGGCGGCTGCTGTCTGTCGCTGGTTGGGAAAGGCTTGGGCAGGAGCGAATGTTGCTCGTCGAACTTGTACATGTGAGAGCTGTGGTGCGAGCTGCTCTCGGTGCTGGGGTAGTAGGTCGGCTTGGGCGGCCTGCTGCTCGAGAAGTGCTCTTCGAACTGCTTGATGGTGGTGCTGCGGGAGTCGTTGACCGGGATGGGCACGGAGCCGGAGTCGTAGAGGATCTTCTCGGTTCTCTCGGTCTTGCTGACCGTGTGCTCGGGTGCCGGGCACGGGACGAAACCATTGCTCTGCTGCAGGTACTTCTCGTTGCGCGTGATGGTGGTCGTGGTGACGGGCGGCGGCGGGGAGACCGCGCGGTAACCCCGGCGCTCCATGAACACTTTTTCTTCGCGGTGCACCCGGCTGGATGTTGGTGACGGCTGTGGTATGAAAGTCTGCCCGCTCTTCTGCTCCTCAACCTTTACGTTATCAACAGATTACATCGTTGTATAACAATCGTAATTCTTGCGAAAAATCGTTTTATTTATGTTTGTTATGGCTTTTGATTAGAATCGGTTGGTTAAACGCGAAGGCTCTTATACGCGATGGTTTTAACGCTCGTATAAGTACGCGCTGCGTTAGAGGAACTCTCTGTTCATTAATATTCACAGAGAGCTTCTTTATTGGCTACTTGAGCCTGTCAGGGCGTGATTCGCGAGACTGCCTCGTAAAAAGCCAAATTTACAGCGCTTCCCGCGGAGAGGAGCGTCGCAAGCACACTTACATGGTAAGACTTGATGGACTTCTCGGAGGTTTCGGCCCTCGGCAGAGTCGGCACAGTGTAGCTGATGGACTTGTCGAGGTTGACGTTCTTGGTGAGGCTGCTGGTGCTCGTGGTGTGCGGGAGATAGGTCTCCGGGGCGCCCGGTAGCTCGTAAGTGTAGGTCTTGATGGTTGTGGTGACTTTGGTGTTGGGCCCGGGGGCGAGGTTGGCCGGGATCGGGGTCGAGGCGGGAATGTACTCGACGTTCGTCAGCTCCTCCGTCTCGTCCGTGCGCACGGTCTTGATGTTTTTCCTGGGCGAGACTGGGCTCGGCTCCGTGTGGTAACCTGGGCGCACACACCCTCCTTTTACTCATCGAAACCGCAGCGCGGTTAATTTTTATCTCGACCCATGGGATAACGTTCTCGCGGCTCGACGGAATCCCGTTCGAGTGCATATGTAACGCAGCCGCAGGTGCAGCCGTGAAAATCGCGCCGGGACGTTTAGAAAGTGCAGGTTTAATTTATGCGTGGGCGCAGGCTAGAGTCGCTCTCTTGCTATTTTAACAATTGGCCGCCGGTCGTTCGAGCGTTAACGATTCGAATGAAGTATTAAAAGAGTAGTTGAAATTCATGGGTTCTCCATCGTAAAGTGAAGTGGGTAAGAGAGATGGATACTTCATTCGGCGTTTACGAATTATAAAAGCCGGGGCTGCGTGGCTTTTGAGCGTCGACTGGTTTTATTGGAAAGCGGGCTTAGGGCAATTATAAATGTTAATGCTCACTCGTTTCTTTAATGTACTTGAAGTCCCTCTCGGTCGATCTCGACTCGGTGCTCTGTATTGGTGTCGGTATCGTTTTTGTCGAAACATCCGCCTTGTAGATCTAAAATAACAGGAGCAGAATAGAGTTATTTTCGTGGGCGTGCATAACTTACGGGCTCTTTATAAACGCGCGCTAAACACCCGGGAGAGCGGGCGAGAGAGAGACAGAGAGAACGAACACCTACAATTTCCTTGTTGCTCTTCGCAAAGTCCGGGCTGTCGCGGGACGGCCTCGAGGATACGCTTGGCTTCTCGAAAGTCCTCTCGCAGAAGTCGTCGCTGCGCAAAGCATCAATTATACCATTAGAGCCTTTTGTCAAAAAGCCGCATGCGCGCGCGCTCGCTCGCTGTGTACACCGAGTAATTAACACCTGCGCCAAGGCGCGGCCTGTCCGAGCGTTCACCCGCCGAATCCGGCCGCGTCTGTACACAGCTTGCAAGCGTATACACACAACATCTATATACTCACACGATCGAGGCGTCGTTCCTGCTGATCTTCTCGGTCTTCACCCATGGCTCTGTAAGTGAAAACGAGGAAGCTGTGAGTATAGAGAGGGGCGCGGGGGGAGGGGGGGAGGGGCAAGAGGCCACCGGGCGACCGGGAGCTATGTGTAACGGATGCTGAATCAGCAGCAAGGTCGGCGCGCCGCCCGTAAAAGGAGCGGCGCGAGCTCCCGATCTCTCGGCGGCCTGTGGCGGTCGCGACCTACCGAGGTCCTTCCCTTCCTGGGCCTTGTCGTAGTGGTAGGAGACCTGCTTGTAGGCGACGGTCTTGCTCTGGCCCGGCTGCACCTGCGGAACGATCCGTCAGTTGGTTATAAGCGAGCCCCGTGGCGCCGGCGACGAGGCCGGGCCCCAAGGCCGCCTGCGCGCCGCCGCAATACCAAAACCGACCGATCGCCGGCTTGCATTTGCATGATAATTAACGCGCATCGCCGCGCTTTGTTTTTCCCGTGCGCGGCTTTTGACAGCTGAGCGCGGTTAACAGCGATTTTTATGTGGCTGTGACGGGCCGACGGTCCACGGGACCTGTCCGGCCGAGCGGTTCGTTTTTATGCACGCGCTGGTTTACGAAGCGCGAGAAAAGCCCGCGAGTCGGAGGATCTATCAATTACATGCAAAGTAACAGAGTACGATTGTCCGAGACTCGTTGATGCTAATGTGTGCATTAGCGCGCGTTGTTTCGATGCGTGCAATCCCCGATGAGAAAATAAATCAGCTGCAGGTCGTAAACTTATTATCTCGCGTGAAGATTAATCGCATAACCGATCGCGAATCGATAAAAGAAACTGATCTACTTTTTGTGAACGGACAAACGAGTTTTATTCGCGTAAAGTTGATTTATGTTTTCTTCTAAGTAATTGCTAATAGTTGTACAGTCCCTAATGGTGCAGTGGTTATTTCAGTCGGTTCTGCCACTTAAATTTATGTCACTAATACAAATGTGCTTAACGCCTTGCAACGGGTTGAAACTAATACTCGGTCGCGTATTTTGCATAAGAGGAATGTTCTGCTTGTGTCGCAAAGTGATCGGATTAATAAACAGGATGCAATTACGACAAAGCCTGGAAAATTCTCGGGCGGGAGGAAATAACGCCCGAGTCGGTCGAAAGAAGTGAAGGAAAAAAAAAAAAGAGCGCCGCGTAGCGAATTCTACTGCTGATGCGTGCGCCGTTCGACGATTTTCATGAAATCCGAACAACCATCTCGATGTTGTGTCTCCAACGGAGCCGAAATAAAAAAATAATTGCCTTTGCGCAACGATATATTGTTTCTCGAAACTTTGAGACATCGATATGAATTCCGCCTCGCCTGCACCGAGCGCTGCACATATATACACGCGTGCACGCGATGCACACACTGGCGCCCGACTCCGCAAACGCGCGGCAGCTTTATTAATAATTATTATTGAAAAGGGGCAGATGAGATGGATAACTTCCGGCGCGTTACTGATTTCCTCCACGCACCGATGCAGCTCCTTATGTCGAACGGAGACACGCCGATTACCATATCGATTGTATCAAAAGCCCGAGCCCTCTAAATTCGTCCCGCGCACAATAGGTTTCCCGACGACGAGCAATTCCCTGCAGTACACTAGCAAGCCTGCGTAGTGTATACAGCTTCCGCGGGGCTCACTTTGCTCTTGTTCCGAGTCATGTCGGGGCGGCGTTTCGGGGCTCGCGGCCAGGAGCCACTATGAGGACACACACAGGTGCTCGCGCTTCGGCAGATGCAGTCGCGATGCCGGTCGGGGCCTCACTGCTAATGGGCAATCGGCATCGGCGTTATGAGCGGTGATGCGCGGGATACATCGCGTGGGCGGCGCACGCGAGCCAGGAGAAGCCGTGGGAGAGGCGGGCGGCGCCCGCGCGCCCAGCCATCTACGGGACGATCGGGGCGAAACCGTCATGGCAATTTTAGGAATCAATTAAACATTCTTTGTCTGCCGGTACGCGCGCCTCGATGCGGTACACGAAGGTGCCGCGCATAAATGTATATCGAGCCCGGCTCCGCGCGATCGCCTGATTACAATATACGTATACGCGCGCCCGATCGGGCCGCGCCTACTGCCCCGGAATAAAGGCTTATTCAGGCGTTTTTTCTTTTTATTGTTCGAGCCACGCGAGTTTTCCGCTCGGGAGATCGCCGCGAGTGTGAAATCTCGGGATTCCGTGTGATTCGGCTCCCGGGGACCGCTAATAGAGACGTTCGAGCGTAGGATATATAGGCGCCGGAGGAGGGAAAACGAGCCGACGATCAACAGCTTTCTATTTTCGATGGTAAATAACAAACGGCTCTCGATGGCTCATCGCATTGTGTATCCGCGACTCGTAGACGGAGGATAGAGAAAACGAGACTCGGATATATACACGATTGCGAAACTCGTCGAAGCAGACGCCGTGATTGATGGCCACTCTATCAACGTGGCATAGTCAAAATAATAGTTTTTTTAGCGTGTCTCGCGCACCGGAAGAAACTTAACGGTGACAAGCGGATCGGTCGAATGTGACCGGGCACGCGAGTCGATTACAGGCGGCTATCGCGATCGAGTGTCTTACATCTTGGAGTTCGGCATCTAGCATTTCCAGGCCAGGAATTCCGGAAGGTGTGCCGGCCGGCCCGGTGCTCACGTACTTCTCCACTGTCGTCTTCCTCGCCTGCGAGGGGGACAACGGGCGGAGCGGCGACGTTGAGCGTAGGGGTGACTTCCTACTGCAAAGGTCGATCGGTTTATTCGCTTTAGAGCGGCATTGTTTTTGTTAAGCATTCGATTTTTTTATGCGTTTTGTAACAGAGCATCAATCATTATGAAGCTGCTAGAAGCTATTAGCGTTTGCAAATTAACGCTACTCTTGTTTAATATATCGACTTTCCGATTGAAAGAATAACATTGAAAATATTTTCATTGTATATATGTATTTAGCATTTCTGTACTCGAGAAACGTGAATGAGCGATAAGTTTTGAATAAATCTAACGTGACGCAACATTTTTACCTACTCAAAGAATCTCTTTAAAGAATGTGAAAAACGCCCTTTAGCGTTTAACTACTATTTTATTATTCATGTAGTCATGAGTATATTTAAATATATATTGTGCACACAATTAGATTTTATATGGAAGTAAATAAACTAAATGAAATTAATTCCGTTTAAAAGATTATTTTTTTAGTTTAATTGTAGTTAAATTTGCATACGTCAAATATATTATATCTCGAATTATTAGACATTAGCATATAAGGTACGTATTTTGTATACAATAGAACTGCAGATGATGTTATAGATTTAATTTAATTTTTATATTTTAATATTTTAATAATTTGCAATATAAGTTTAAAAACAATCATAATAATAATAATAATAATGAAAATCTTAATGGTTTGTCAACTAATCAGTATCGAAAAAGTTAACTAAATAGATCTTATGGAAGGCTTCTTAATATATGACAAACAATAATTTCATACATTTGTACGAATAAATTTAAATATGTTTGAATTTTAATCAATGGTGATATTATTATGAAAATGATTTATTTAGAGATGAATGTTGTTATTTGAAACACAATTGATTATTATGCCAAGAAGAAAAAAAATGATAAACAATTTGCAATTTGGAGTACCGGTAAAGTATCTACCAATATGTACATTGGGATGTGTATGTTTAGATTACTATTTTTAAGTCGCGGTATCAAAAGGAGATACGCAATCGAAAATATTTACTACTGCCGCGACTTAGACATCGCATATAATAGCCTATTTATAAGAAGGGTATTTATATGAAAGTGCACGCTGCTAATGTACGTCTATGCACTATTGCCGATTAGAAATTTTGGTTGTACGTTACCTGCTAGATGTTTCGACGATTCTCGTCGAACAGTGTTGCGAGGAGCCAGCATTTTTGCCCGAGATGCTCGTCTGCAAGTCGTCCAGAAGGGCGTCTAAAAAGTATTCTCAGCTCAAGTTATCCAGGTTCCGGCGAGATGCAGCTCGAAAGGATCGAGTTTCCCCGGGCGAAATACCGCGGCGCAGCGTTCAAACAAAGCGAGAACTCGGGGCACTTGCGAAAAAGCGCGCACATGAATATTCGCGCATAAAATAACAATTGGAAAAGAATCATAAAGGCACACAAGGCGTGAATGGGTAATGATGTTTATTCGACTAAGGAGGCGTTCTTTGGGCGTCCGAGGAGATTGAATAATTGCGCGCCGGCAAAAAGCCGCGCTCTCGCGGCGGCGGCAATTAAATCGGGTGACGCGACGCGGCTCCCTTCGCCGCGAGGCGGCCGAGAAGGATAAAAAAAAAGAGGAAAAAAAAAACGATCGGCGCCTCGGCCGACGGCGGCGGTCGTCTTTGGAGGCTCGGCCAGGTTTGGCCGGGACCCGCGGGGAGTTGTCGCACATTACCTAAATTGTTATCGAGGTTTCTGGCCGAGGTTGACGAGTAGTGGCTCGTGGCTTTCCGACTTACTGCGCCGCTCGCCATGCTTCACTGCGCTGCAAACGAGAAATATCAGCGGGCGATCGGGGGCCGAGTGCCGCCCGAGCGGACCATAGCGCCACGGGAGCCGCGGGCGCGGGAATTGCGGGCCAAGGCCCGCCGCGGGATCCGCCCGCGCGCTAATTCTCCCTTCCGCTTGGCCCCCACCGCCTTCCCTTTTTCCGCCTCTCCGTTTCTTTTATTTTCTTTTCCTTTTTTTTACCCCCCCCCCCTCCTCGTATAAATGGACCGCCTATTTCGAGCGGTTTGGAAAGAAAAGCTGGAATTTCGCAAGCCGCGGGAAAATACACGTGCGTCAGCGCGGGCTGCGGCTCCGCCGGCGGCGGCGGCGCCCGCGCCGACAGAAAATAGAACGTTAACGAAAATTCGCCATTAAAATATTAACTGCCCTCCCCTTGCGCAACGCGCACCTATAGATAGGCGCGGGCGTGGACGCACTGGCAGCCGGCCGCGCATGTGCACCCAAGCCCGCCCGCGGCTTCCCTCGCCCGGGCCTCGGGCTGAACTTGACCGATTTTTCGCGGCGCCGCGCGGCCGCCCGGGCCTTCCTTCTTTTTTTCCTTTTTTTCCCTCGGCCCGGGCGGCCGGCGGCGATCGGCTCCCCCGGGAGGCCGGCCCGCGGGCAAGGTCGGAGCGGAGCCGCGGCTATTTCGGGCGCGGCCGGGCGCGCGGCTGACGTAACCGGCCCCCCGGGGGCCGAGGGCCGCGGCGGGCGCCTCCGGGCCCCGGGCCGACATAGTCACTGCTTGGTGCGCGATCACTTGGGTCCGGGCGGGGGCGGCGCGTGGGCGGCGGGCCGCGCGCGGACACTCACGCTGCTCGCGCGGGCTGCTGGCGGCGACTGTGTGCGTGCGAGGGCTCGCCGCCGAGGGGAGACCGGGCCGAGCCGCCGCGGCCGCCGCGGAGCCCCACTCCGCGGCCCGCACCCACGCGCGCCGATTCCTTCCGAGTGGCGGCGGCGGCGTCGGCGGCGGCGCGCCTCCGAGGGGACCACCACCCGACCCCCGCCCCGGCCGCTTTTTTCCTCCAGGTTTTTCGCCGATTCTCGGCCAAGGGTGACGGACGATCGGCGGGCCTCCGGACAAAGCCCGGGCGTTGCGTCAGTCGGGCCTCGGCGCACTTGAATGAGCCGCCCGCCAGGAATAGCCGGGGCGCCCGCTCCCGACCTTTAATTCATCATCCCGCGGGATGGGCGGGCGGCGCCCGGTGCCCCGCGGCTCGCCGGCCACCTGCCGCCCGGGGACTCTCCGCGGGCCAGTGTCAGGGTCGCGGCTGCCCCGGGGCCCCGGGGCCCCGGCCAAATTAGGCGCTGCCGCTCGCCCTTTCCCGCGGATCGCGCGGCCCTCGCGCTCTCGCTTTATTTTCATTCGCCGATCCCGGTCAAGGCCGCGCGGCCGCGCGCTCGCGACGTGTGGGCTCCGCGCGGCGCTCTTTGATTCCGGCGGTGTCGCGTGGGCGGCCCCGGGGGGCCCCGTCTGCGGAGTCGCCGTCGTTTCTTTTTTCTTTTTCGGCGGTCGAGGAGGAAGGAGGAGGAGGAGGAAGGGGGACGGGGCGACGAATCAAACGACGGCTCGCTTTCCAGGACGCTCTCTTTTTTTTTATTTCTCTCACTCTCTCTCTCTCTCTTTCTCCTTCTCTCTGTCAGATCTGCCTCTCGCTTTCGGCCCTCTTGACGAAAAACCGCGCCGTGTTTCCAAGAGGCAAACACGGCGAACACGGGCGAAGCCGCGTGGACGCCGCGACTCCGTGCCGCGGGTCTATAATTGTCGCGCGAGTCACCATCCCAGTTGACAAGGGTAATGCGCTATTTTCCTTTTTCCTTTTATTTTTTTTTTTTTTTTTTATCGCAAGCCTGCATTATTTTTAAAGGATGAGATCAGAGGCGCGAGCGGCGGTCGGCGCGAGAGGAGCGAGTATAAACCCTCGGCGCGCCGAGATTAGCCAAATAAAAAGGCGCTGCGCTCGTGCGCGCTAGACGATGATTAGATTGCGCTTTCCTCGCTGCGTCTGGCGCTTAACTTGATTTTCAGGGAGACTAAGAGTTGTACCCAAGCTCCGCGCCGACACTCTGCACTGCCTCGCGCACGCGCCTACGTGTATATAAACCTTTCTTTTTTATTCCTTAAACTTACAGATATACATAATCAATTCATAAATACAACCAATATATATATATATGTGTGTATATATATACATATACTTGAATATCTAATAACACAGGTAAATTATTGCTAGTAGACGATACAATCAACGGGTGTATAACATCGAGGTGGAGTAAATAATACTGCGACCAAAGGACGAAGGAGTCTGATGAGGGTACTAATCGTGAGATGATCGTTAATTAGCTCCGTTATCTTCGTGATCCGCGCGGGACACGGACGGCGCAAGCGGTCTCGTATCCGGACATTCGACTATCGGACTGAATGTCTAGAGATTCTCTGTAGGAAGAGAACTGACACAATCCGCTCTTTCGGGTCATGCGCTCTCTCTCTCTCTCACTCTCTCTCTCTCACTCGCGCGCTCTAACTCTCCTACGGTTTTTAGCGATTTATCATAATGCGCGCGCTATAAATGTGCGCCCCGTTCCACGCTAATTCGATCGTTGCGTAAACAGGCCTCTTCGAACCCAATTGTTGCCGCCTGTGTATTTTCATTTTCTATGCCAAAAGCTCGTTTTTAATAACGACCTCGGGCGCGCCCGCGCGATTCGTTGCTCGGCTGCACTCGACGCGCGCCTCGAGCGTTTATTTTGCGCGTTTATCTTTGCCCAATAAACGCTGTACGACGAGTATAGTTTGAACTAGCGGCGATGATCTATTATTGTCGGTATGCCAGGGCTCTACTATTCCGCGAAAACTCGAGCGGAGGACATTCAAGAGCTCGCGATTGAAATTTCGCGCGGCCTTGCCGGGAATCTTTTTTACTTGCCGCTTCCATCATCCGTGGCAGCGTCTCAAATGGATAAAGCTATTATTGTTGTTATTATGCTAAACCGAAGCTCTTATAAATCGTTATTAAACGGTGAGCAATAACGAGAGATCACTTGAAAATATAGCGGTGTGGCCGCTCGCGGCACGATTCGAGACGCGGCTTTGCAATTAGCCGCCGGAGTAGTTTTCATGTTTTTTTTCTTTCTCCCTCGCGTGCAACGCCGCCGCGGGAATAACGCGTGAAACGCCGGCGCACATTATTTAATCCCCGTTTTATGCAAGCCCTACCTAGAGCCTCTGCAATCTACTCGGCGCTCGTTAATCTTTGGAATAACTTTATCGTCTACTCGTTTCTGTAAATCCTCGCATCTGATTCGCTGCGGTCTCAGGGGCGAGACCGAAGAAAGCATCGTTTCTAGCTCCGCTGCGGCGATCATCTAGCTTGCGGTGCTCCTGCCGTTGAAGACGGATCTCTTTCTCTTCGCTGGGATTCTCCGACTGAAGAGATAACCAGCGGCTCGATTGCATTTTATAATTGTATAATACTAATTTGATCGCCTAGGCTAAACGCGTGCGCGACATTCTCATTGAAACTGTTCTACATGATATACATGATACATTATATTCTAGAGCAAAAGGAACCGGAATGCTTCTAAACTCTTATCAATCGCTTACAAGCCACCGTGGGTATTTATAAAGTAACTGGAACGCAAAGCTCCCTGAGCCTTTACAAGAGACAAAATCAACAGTAATTAAATTCTCCATAAGTGAAGTACAATCGAATGGTACAAACATGACGAGGTCGTGCAGCATAACGCTTATACAACTGACAACTAATATATCCACAAGGAATTATCCACGCAAATGGAAATGATACACGATATCAAGCGGTGCGATTTGAATTTCTACAACGTATACATGATCTGCCCCTCGGTGGGGAGACAAAACAACATAGGAGATTACAAGACTAGGTTCTAAGGACGGAATCTCGAGGCGCGCGCGCGCCTCCACTGCCAGGCTCTAGTGCGGGGAGCCGGCTTTGCTCCTGGTGGGCAGTGTCGGGACGAGCCTGCGCGGCTCACTTCACGGACGGCATGGGCGAGCAGCGGCGGTCCAGCAGGGAGGACGAGGAGGGCGCCGGCAGGGCCAGGGAGGCCGGGAGGCTCGCGCTGCTGCTCACGGTGCAGTCGAGCTTGCGGGCCTCGTGCTCCAGGAGGACGGCGTCGAGCAGCGGCTCCTGGGCGACGGTGCGCAGGGAGTCCCCGAGGGCCTGCCTGATCTGCTGCATCTCCCGGCCGGCGCGCGAGCTCCTGCGAAAGGCGTGCGCGTACAGTTACGTATGTACATTTGTTATTAACAGGCGGGTAGGAGGCTGCGCGCCTACCTGAGGACGTAAAGCTGCCGGCGCTTGATCTCCTGGTTCAGCTGCTCCCTCAGCGACTGGATCTGCAAGGACAAAGGGGACGAGTGAGCTTGCGCGGGGACAATGGCAGGACGCGTGTCGTAAGAGCCGGCGCTCGTCTTTCCTTGCCCAGCGCGCCTCCCGCGGGCGCGCGTATACGCGAGCCGTGATATATCTACGTATTTGGTTACCCGAGCCTCGAGCCGCGCATCGCGGGCACGTGTCAGCCGCGCGGTCCGCCGAGCGGAAAAGAGAGCCGCGACGGGTAGCCGCGGGAGTGAATAGAGGTTGGGCGAGGTCCTTGGCCTCGGGGGCGCACCTGGCTCTCGAGGCGCACGACCTGCTGGCGGTGGCTCTGCTCCCGGGCCTCGAGCAGCTTCTCCGCCTGGAGCTGTGCCGCGCGGTAGCGCTCCATGTCCGAGCTGCGCTCGCGGGCCATGTCGAGGATCGAGTGGGAGTGGCTCGCGTGGGCCTTGAGCCGGCCGACCTCGGCCTCGCGCTCCGAGAGCTGGCTCTCGAGGCGCCGGATCCGCAGGCGCAGCTCGCGGTTCTCCTGCTCGAGGAGCTCCATCTGGCCGAGGTCCGGGCCGACGTGGTGGGCCTTCTCCTGGCGCTCGTAGCTCTTGCTGCGGGGCCCGGCGCCGGCGCGCGCCGAGGACAGCTGGCGCTCGAGGCTGCGCTTCTCGTTCTCCATGCCCTTGACCTTGTCCCCGAGGGCGTCGAGCTTGCCCTTGAGCTCGCTGCGCTCGCGCTGCGTCGCCTGGAGCTGGCGCAGCAGCTCCTCGTCCTTGTTGTCGGGGGCGCAGCCCTCGCGGGGCCACTGGGCCAACCGCAGCTGGGACTCGAGGCCCGAGCGCAGGACCTCCCCGTTCGCCACGTCGTTCTGCAGCCGGGCGTTCTGGTCGCTCAGCATTTGGTTCGCGTGCCGCAGCTCGGCCAGGCTCTGCTGGACGCTCTCGAGGCGCTCGGAGACCACGCGCCGCTCGCTCTCGGTGTTCGACAGCTGCTTCTGCAACTGTGCGCGCAATCGGCATTACAATAGCACAACTAACCCTGTCATCCGTCGATTGACAAACTTCGATGGCCGAGCGCATTCGGCCCCATCTACTTGCCGAGCTCAAAGCTCTCGGCTGAATACGTACGCGTCTATGTCTATTGTGGATTCTCTCGACGCTTTGCACAAAACGTGTACCTGACTCTTTCAATTGCATAACATGAAATTTTACTGAATTGAAACCAAGCGGCAAAGCTTCGAGGAGACGAAATTATTTTTAAATCGCTCGTGACATTCGAGCTCCCTTCTACGACCTTCGGCAGTGCCCTCAAATTATTTTAAATCAGAAAATATGATTTACCTGCTTTATTCTTTCGGTGTCCGTTTGCGAGTGTGCGTTCACTTCCATCAGACTCCTGTGCATGTGGTTAATCTCGGCTTTCATTTCAGTTTCAGTGGTGGACGCCTTTTCGAGCGAGTGATTCATTTGCTCAATGGTGCTCTTGAGTGAAATGCATCTTTCCTCCAAACTAGTTATCGTTCGCGTTTGCGTGTCGCAACGCTCTTGAAGTTTCTACAAGGATACATAGAAGCTCAGTACTTACGCGCCTCTTGTTCATAATAAATCGTAAGGTTCGCAATCGACCCTGTATACCTGAACGCTCGCATCCTTCTCTTGTAAGATCATTTGCAGTCGCTGTAAATCGCCTTCGAGGGACATTCGATGCACTTCCATTTGCGTCGCGCGATTCTCGTTCTTACCGAGATCTTCCTTTAGCATTCTTTTTTCATTTTCCAGCTTGTTAATTGTGTGCTTCATTTTCTCCAATTTATCCTATATGAAAATTAAACGGTGTATTAATCAAAGTGTACAAAACCTTAAAAATATAAATCTATGCGACTGTTGTATATTTGTTGTGCATATCGTACATTTGCTATTGTAATCAAATTTAAACAACAAAATATTTACTTCGCATTGCGATTTTTCTTCCGATCCAGTAGTCACCGCCATTTCAAGGCATACAATTCGATCTCTAAACCGCTCACATTCGTCAGATTTTTCTTGCAACTTTTCCGTCTATGAATTTTAAAACATTATTCATTTATTACTACACATTAACGCAACTCAGACATGATTATAAATATGTATAACCTGCTTACCTGCCCTTGTAAAAGATTCTGTTTCTGCATAAGTTTTGTCTCAACCGAATTCTTTTCGTCTTGCAGATTTCTCATGCAGACCTGCAAACTACTAAGCTTGGAGTCGATCTTATTTTGATGCTCTTGCGCTTCGATGAGTTGCTTTCTCGTACTATTCAACTCCGTTTTGTAGTCGTCCTGGGGATTATACAAGCATCATGTTAAGCTGTCACTTGAAATGTCGTGTCTACGAGTGACTAGACTATTCCTTTCCTGAATACTTACCCTTTCGCGTTCGATTTGAGCGACCTGTTGCATCAGATACTTGACGCCTCTTCTCACTGCCTCTGGATCGACGTCCAAGATGACTTCGCGATTTCCATCGCTATGATCTTGCACTGTACCAAAGTAGAAATGAAAGCAAATAAATACAAGATTGGTATTTGTAAGTGTTTCACATGTTATGCCATCTGGAGAATATAACGTATGACCCACTATATAAGAAATTGTGTACAAGCTACTATGAACAAGTTTAGAACAAATTTTCCGCAATGATATATGACAATTATCTCTATTTTATTATCTGCACTTGTATTGATATTATGAATTCATGTTATGATTACATGTAAAACAAATAGTATTTATTTACATACCATATTATTATATAAAATTTTTTAACTTTAGAAAAATCCCATAAAAATATTATAAACATTTACTATGTTACACACAATTGCGTATACGTGGGATTTTATGTATATGCGATTGTACTAAAAAATATGCATTTTAATCATTTAAGTACTTTCGAAAATTAGATAAAAAAAATGAATAAATTATTATTTAAGATCTGTTAATTTAGCATTTTTCACATTAAAGATTCCTTTTAAAGTTTTATGACAGAAGACTGAGGCATAATTCTACAGATTCCGGTTATTAGGTCATCCGGATAAAAAACAATAACAAATTGCAAAATACTTTATCGCCAAACAAACACGAGAAATATTTTGAAAAAATAAACGAGTATCGGTTATAAAACGAGCAAAAGTCTCACTTCGCACGGGACTGTAACGTCTGGTCGGACTCGAGAGCTTGAAAGGCATGCTGACGCTCCCGTCGAGCTGAATCCCGGCGATGCGCCTCAGGATCAGCATGACGCTACTGAGCTTCTGTTCGATCTCCTTCTTCTGTGCCTCCATCTGGGACAGTTGCGCGTCAAGGGCGCGCACGCGGCCCTCGGATCCGCCGAGGCGAGCTTTTAGCTCTTGGATCTGCTGGGAGGCGTCGGCCAGGCAGACCTCAAGATTGTGCTTCTGGTCTTCGAGCTTGCGCTCGCGGCATCTACCGTCCTCCAGCCGTACCAATAGCTCCTGCTCCCGGCCTCTGAAGCGTTCGTCCTCTTCGTCGGCACGGGAGCGGAGTTTGCCCATCTCCTGCCGCGTTATCTCTAGACTGCTGTCCAGGTCCACTGCCTGCAAAATCGTTTTCCATCGGTCGGTCGTTCGGCTTCTCATCGGTTTGTTATGGGGCAACATAACATACCTGCTTTTTCATTTGATGTAGCTGGAGCTGCAAGCGCTCTCGCTCCTCTATCTCGTTGGCCAGCCTGCCCTGAAGTTCCTTCTCCATGTTCTGCGCTTGTGAATTAACGTTGTGCGATTTTTCCAGTTCCTCTTGCGTCACTCGCAGCTGCTGTTGCAGTTGCAAAACTTCGCGCTCCGTCTCGCGTAGATTGTTTTGCAGACGATTCCGTTCTGCCTCCAGAGACGTTTTGGCATCCTCTAAGCCTAGTATTTAAAAAAATACATTACACGTAAATAAGTCTAGTCTGGTTTTGACGCGAATTTTCCACACAATTTGTTGACTTTAGTAATTAGAAATATTTATTGATTTCGCCTTTGGATAATATTAATGTGTAAATACGATAAGAGGACTTTACCAGCAATTTTTTGATACACTTCTTCCAATGTACGAGCCTGCTCCCGTTTCTCCCCTTCAACTTGTTTGATCCGCTCTCGCAATTCTTTGTTGCTATTGTTATACTTTTCCTTCTCGTAATTCGAGTCGGTCAATTGCCGACGCACATCAACAAGCTCTTTTCGCGAGTTTTCTATCGTTATCTCGGCTGAAAAAAATTGATAATTACAAAAACAATACGAATCAATCTGAAACTAAGAGATGAGTTACGGTAGTTGAAAACTCACCCTCCTTTAATTTTCTATTGGTTTCTTGTAATTGATTATGTAGTTCGTCTACCTTATCCTCCGACATGTGCAGTTGCACCTGAAACTCTTCGATTTCCTTCAGTGCATTTTCTTTTTCGTTTCGAATTTCTTCCATCTTTAATTCTAATTTCAGCTTTTCTTCGTCTCCTTTAAGTTTAGTCTCGTCTAATTTATTCTTTATTCGATTCAATTCATCGCGTAGTTTATTTAAAGAGTTGCGATCTTGATCGGCGTGATTCGCGGCGTCTCTTCGGAGCCGGTCAATGTTACCTTTCTCCCCCTCTAATTCCCTATAAGTGTTATCCAACTTTTCTATTAACACTTGTTGATCTTGATGAGCTAAAACAAAGATTATTTTATTTATTTTTCCCCACAACCGAGTTAAGTAATAAATATCTTTTTACCAATCAGTAACGCTTGCTGCTTGTCATTTTCAGCTCTCAGCAGAATTTCTTCGTGCTGCTGGCACAAATTTTCTATATGGTGCTGCAGCTCCTCGATTCTTTGCTGCAATTGGCTAATTTCATTGTCTTTCTCATGTCCTAGCTGAGACATATTTTGTTGCAGCTTCTTTTCCAGGGTAATTTTCGTTTGCTCCTGTTGTATAAAAAAAAAGTTTATAAAAACGTTAGTAAACTTCCGGATTAACCAAATGACTCGGAAAAAATGTCAACTCGTACCTTTTCCTCGGTCAGTTTCCGAATCGCGTCCTCGCTCTGTTTCTTCAAGTTGGCGAGGACATTTTGGAACTCTGCCTCCTGGTTCTCACCAAGCTGCGTGAGACTGAGCTTGATATCACGCGCGTGCTTCTCGCTGTTCTCAAGTTCCTTGGCGAGCCGCTGTACGTGGCCTTTGAGGCTCTCCTGCTTGATCAGCAGTTCCTGCTGGTCCTTCTCGAGCTGGACCTTCTTGGCGTGGGTGCCCTCGAGATTACTCTGCGTATCGAAGAGGATGGCTTCGAGAGTCTCCTTCTCGCTGCGCGTCGACGCCAAGAGCTCCTGCAGTCGCTGGATCTCCTTGTCGCTAGCCTCGAGCAGCACCTGCTTCTCCTCGCTGTCCTTGACGAGGTCCTCGAGGCTCCGGTTGATCCTCGCGTTCATCTCCGCAGCCTGTTCGAAGCGCTGCTTGAGCCGCATGAGCTCCTCGTTGACGGTCTCCTTCTTGCGCGCGAGGACGGACAGCTGGTTGCTAAGGTCGCTGCGCTCGCGGCTCACCTGGCTCAGCTCGACCTCGGTCTTCTCCTTCTCGAGCTCGAGGAACTTCATCTTCTCGTGCATGCTCACCTTCTCGGACTCGAGATCGAGGCGGGTTTGCTCGGCCTGGAGGAGCTCCTTGCGCAGGGAGGCGAGGTCGCTCTGCTGGTCGGCGCACTGGCTAGCCAACTGCCCGCGCTCCTCCACCACGCGCTTCAACTCCTCCTGCAGCCGACTGGTGTCCTGCTCGTGGCTGAGGCAGACCGCTTGGAGCTTGGATACGACCTCCTGCAAGTCCGACTTGTCCAGGAGGACGCGCTCGAGCTCGAGCTCCAGGTCGCCCTTGCTCTTCTCCACCTGTGAGAGGTAGTTTTCAGACTCGAACTTTCTGCTGCTCGAGAACGTCCTTGGCCAGGTAGGCCTTGTTCAGCTCCTCGCGGATACTCAGCAGCTCCTCGCGCAGCTTGCTCGAGCGGTCCTCCTCGCCACGCAGGCTACCCTCCCGGATCTCGCATTCCTTGTTCACCCGGTCGAGCTCGCTTTGCAGGAAGGACTTCTCGTCTTCGAGGTTGCGACACAGCTTCTCCAGCTTTCCGTTCAGCTTTTCGATCTTCTCGTACTCGGCACTCAGAGTGTCGATAGTCCCCGCGTACTCGATTCGGCTCTTGTCCAGGCTCATCTTCTCGCTACGTATATTATCCAGAGCCTTCTGCAGCATCTCCCGTTCTTGGGAGAACTGAAGACTCTGGGACCTTAGGGCGTCCAACTGGATTATCGCCTCTGCGTTCTTTTCGTCCAGCACCATCGTTCGCTCCTCAAGGTTCTCGGTCTGCTTGCGCGAGATGCCCAGCTGTTCCTTACTCGTCTGCAGCTTCACCTATCCTCGACAAAAGGAGGATTTTTCTCATTTCGTTCGCGCCTCTCTCGCGTAAATCGACGGCTTACCTGGAGCTCATGTATGGTCAGTTGATACTTGTGGAGGGCTGCCTGAACCGCGCTGATGGTGCTCTCCGCGAAGGCAGGTATGGCGTTGCCGCGGGTCGAGCGCTTGAGGCTACCAGCTGGATGCAGGGGCGCGCTGGGAGACAGGTGCACGTGGGGCGACGGCTGCATGTGGCTGCTATCCAGGTCGCGGCTCTCCGCGTCTTGAATGACGGCATGAGCGATATCACGCAGGGCCGACTGTAGGATGTCGATATCCTCCTGGAGTCGCAAGCGCTGGCCTACACTCGATTCCGCTTCCGTGCACTTCTCCTCGAGGCCTTGCACCTGAAGCGATTTTGAGGCGTGACACCGTCACTTGAGTTCCCCCGCCGGTATTTATATTTGCTTTGGGAGCAATGTTTATGCGCCGCGCTCAAGCTCGGATGAAAGTAATTTATCGTGAATGATAAACGCTTAGCGCAACAAACGAGTGCGTGCAGCCGAGCTATTTTTGAGCGCTTGCGTACTTTTTCAACTGTCACTGATCGTTTACACTTTAATTTGACTTTTAGCGAGAAATAAAATCATTGCTTTGGCTCTGGCAGATAATAGTAAATTAGTTGCGTAACGTCTCATTTATCTAACTATTAAAACTAAAATTAATTATTTGTTTTACAGCATTGGATTTTACGCTAGCATAACATATATTGCATAATATATCTTAGTATAAATTAACTTGTATCATTTGATCAAATTCAAATTTTACCTAGGTGATTTTAACATTATGAAATGGAACATAAGATATAAATATGTAAACAAATCTATACAATTATTTATGTATTACTCTAGTCAAATTATATTGTAAACGGAATAATAAAAGATTAAAGGTGAATTTAAAATAAAAATTGCAAATCAGTATACATCTTTATCATTGCATCAATCAGTTCAAGTTATAAAAAGTATCGTAAATCAAATTTTTTTGAAAATCAAAAAATTCTATCTTTTCCAAGAAGACTTCTGCAAAAATTAGAAAAAAAACATTTAATTGGTCGCGTTTGTTTATTATCGTCCGGTATTGAGCAACTCATTATACAACACCGTGATAAATGTCTACATTTTTGCACGTAAAAGTTGCAAACGTCGAGCGTCTGTTGGTTCGTCTGCCTCGAGGTCCAAACATCCTCCCCCTATTTTTTACTAGCTCGAGTATATCTGCACGTGATTTTGCACAAGACCTGCTGGCGTTGCAAAAGTACGCGCGGCGGTAGTGGCACACGCCGCTGCCTATAGAACACCGCGAGCTCCTCATGGCACGCGCGCGGTATACGTTCAGAAAAGAGAAACTAGAGATGGGCGCACCTCGCGCAAGAGCTGCTGGATCCTCTCGTCCTTGGTGCGGATCTCGGCCTGGGCGAGGTCGAAGCGCTCCCTCGCCGCCTGGAGCTCGGCCTTCCGCGCGGCGCTGACGTCCTCTGAGAGAGCGCCGCGCTCAGCCTGCGCCGGGAGGATGGCGTTCGCCGCGGCCGCCGCCTGGAGCTTGAGGTAGAAGTTGGTGCTGCTGCAGGCGGTCAGGGTGTCCGTGGCCACGCTGTTCATCTGGCCGCGCAGCCTGCTCAGGTCGCGCTCGGTAGCAAACTTCATTTCGGAGAAGAGCCGCTTTATCGAGACGACGTCGCGCCACAAGTTCAACAGCCGATTGTGCTCCGAATTGTAGTACTCGTTGAAGGCCATCTCTTCCTCCTTCCACTCCTCCTCCTTTGTCGTCATCTCCTCGCGCATAGAGTCCCACTCGCTGCTTAGCTTCTGCAGGTCGGTCGTCAAGGTCTCGTTGCTGCGGTGCGATTCCTCCAGTTGCTCCTTCAGATTGACGTTCAGCTCGAGCAATTTCTCGCATCTAAATTTCGTATTCCCCGCTTAATGAACGTTCATTATGGATCGCGTGATTAGATAGTTCATTTTTAAAGTATCAGATATAATTACTGTATATCCATTCTTTAATTGAATTGCCGAATTTATGGTTAAAAGTAGATCCCTTTATGAATTTGAGTAATACGTGTGAATGCAATTGCTAGTCAAAAGCGTGTGCTAACATGTACTAAGAGAAGCTCCAGGCCTCACTCGCTTGATTTTCAAATATATGTACGTGGTTTGAGTGCTCAAAACTACAAGCGCTTTATGTCTTTAAGAACAAGATGGATGAAACATAAGAAATTAGTGCATTTATCGGAGCATCTATTACAAAAGCAGTTGTGTTGAGTGTTGATAATAATTATATATACAATAAAATATTTTTAATGTGATAGAATTATTAGTAAAAATACTGACGTTAAATAATTGGCAATGAAAAGGATTTGTAAAAGCTAATTTTAATATATTTTAAATACAATAATGTAAATATATTAGTCATTAAATAATATGTTCATTCTAAATATCCACATTAATAGGACAAATTATAATTTTCAAAAATAATTGTTCATTCTGAATCATAATTATTTTTGTATATTTAAAGATTTATCGAATTCTCATAAAATACAAGTTATCATTCAGAAAAAAATTGGGAAAACAAATTGATAAATTATCATTACTGATACCTTGTACATAATTTCAATAGTTTATATTATGCACCTTTCGTCTGTGTAATTAAGAAGAATTTTATGAAAATATCGCAATGAATGTTATATTATAATATAATTCATTGAAAATTATAAATAAGTATAAGAAGTTTTGGGGTTAAGCTAAGAGATATGCAAAGATATTCTACTGGGCAAATTTTTTACAAGATTAGCAGTAATGTATGAGACATAGTAATATAATTTAAAATACAAAAAATTTGATTAAAATTTTAGTGAGGTTACAAAAATAAATATACAATAATTTTTAAAAAGAAGTTTTTATAATATATTCGTATTTATCCGAGTTTACTTTAATATTATATCTCACATAATTAAAATTTTGTCTCGTACTTTTAATTAATTCATTTTTCATACATTATATGAATTGTTTTTGTCAATTTCGTTTATGATAATTATTTGGCTATTTTAAATTCATTTTTTACTACAAATGCATACAATTAATATAATTAACTAATAATTTATAAAATAATAATGTAATAAAATGATTTATTAATCAAAAATTTGAAATACTTATAATTATTACTGTTCTTGTTTACGCATCAGGAACAACGTATTGCTTTTATGCAATACATTATGGTTCTAATCTTTTTGGTAACATTTTTAAACTACAATATAGAATATTCCTGATTATTTTTAACGAGTTATCAAAAATAAACAATACGGATATGCCGTTGTGACTGAACCGTAAACGCGTGAAACCGTTTTTTTTGGCTTCTCGTATTGATTATCATTTGTTTTGTGGAGAAGGAATGATTATTACTAAATTTTCGAGTGTATTTATCACTTATATATATTTACAAAGAATGTGGCTTCTTCTTGACATTGACATTGACAAACATCTTTTAAATATTCAACTAGTTTATGCAGTTAAATCATGAGTTTGTTTTCCCGTTTTTTTATGATTTTATTATTTAGCATTAAACCGAATATTAAAATTTTGAAATTTGATGGAAACAAAATGTTTATTTTTTTAATAACGTCTATTGTCATCATGAAAGTATAATCGTCTAAGCTAATATGATCTGAATCTAAGTTAATCTTTAAAGTACGTGAAATGATAAAAAAGTAATTCTTTTGCACGTGCTTTTAAATGTTTCATTCTATGTTTTTTTGATAACCTAGTGACCGATTTTGTGCAGAATTGCTCATATGTATGTACTGATAGCATTAATGTTTTTTGATAGTTCAAGTTCTAGGACCCATTAAAAAGAAGTGAGTGTATACATATATGAGTATATCAATGTGTTTCATTTTTCGACTGCACGAAACTGCTATAAAACTTTACATGCAGAAGGATTTACTGTTTTACGGTTGCGAATAGGATCGTTTGCTGCATGCTTGTACCGAGCTCGGTGCAAAAGAAACTTGTCGCGGCTCCTCATTACGAGGCGCCTCGCAAGTGGACGGGGGATAAGACCCTCGACACAGTCTCGGGATGCATCGGTGCAACGAAAGCCATGTGCAAGAGAGGCAGCTTATCTCAGCGAAAGCACGTCTCGAAGAGGGG
Organism: Sycophaga agraensis; assembly: GCA_018906755.1. Taxonomy (NCBI): domain Eukaryota; kingdom Metazoa; phylum Arthropoda; class Insecta; order Hymenoptera; family Pteromalidae; genus Sycophaga; species Sycophaga agraensis. Next base: position 4,512,585 of record JACCIE010000003.1, read on the forward strand.
GAGAAGGACGCGGGCACGACATTTGACGCAGCGGATAAACAGGGGAATAAATAAGCTTTGCCAGATAAGCCGCGGAGTTGGCGGACTCGTACCCTCAAGGGCGCGCGTACCTGTTCCTCTCCTCGGCCAGGCGCTTGAGGGCCGTGTCGAGGTCGGCGATCTGCTCCTCGCGCATCTCGCGCATCGTCTGCTGGGCCGCCTGGAGGGCCAGCTGCCCGGGGAGGGAGCCGCCGAGGAGCCGGTCCTCGTCCAGGGGCAGGGACTCGGCCATCTGGCTCTCGAGCTCCGAGCATCGCTGCTTGTACTGCAGCACCTATATACACCGGCCCACGGATCTAGCGTTATTAAAGCCGCCTCCCGGGTATATTCTCAGGTCGTTGCACGTAATCCGCGAAGTTGCGGAAACCGCGAGGCGCCTCCGCGTTACGTAACATCGGGAGCCGCGGCATTTTTCGCGAACGCGATCGCGCCATATATACCGTGCACACGACGAGGCAGTCGGGGCCAACCGGTGGCGCAGCGGCTTCCATCGGCCTGCTGATCCGCGCTCTATGAATAATATCAACCGAGGGCAAACAACAAAAAAAAAAAGTCGCTCGGCGGATATATACATAACGATCTGCGCCTTTGGCCGGGTATCTAAGCGGCCAATGTGTACATCGCATAAATCCGTCCGCGTCGCTGAAACACGGAGGCGGCCCTGTCCTCGCGCACGCGAGGGGAAATTCGGGGGAGTAGTCGGCTGGTGCACGCGAGCGGCGCAGACAGGACGAGTCGCGGGGGACGCCTACTTTGGCCTGGAGCCGGGAGACGAGGGCCGCCTGGTGCTGCTGCGCCTGCCGGTACGTGTCGAGCCGGCGCTTGTAGCTCGCGGCCTCCTCCTCGAGCCGGTGGCGCAGCTCGAAGTTCTGCTTGACCAGGGCGTCCGGGTTGTAGCTCTCCTCGGGCATCTCCTCCTCGCCCATCTCCTCGCCGTCCCTCCTGCCCATCTGGTTGTCGGCCCTGCTCTTGAGCTTGCTGCCCAGCTGCCGGGGACAGAGAAGGAATTACACCTTATGTGCGAAATCATCCCGGCAAAGCTGACGCGCGTCCCACATGGCGCAACCTTGCACGGAACGCCGAGCCACATACACGAGTACACGTACATATACATATATATATGCGTATGAACAAGCTGGACGCGCGGGGAGGAGACATGTTACATGTATTTGCAGGGGTGTGCGAGTAGCCGGGGCAGCGGTGATGATGTAGTTTAGGAAAGAAAGGGGGGAGCAGCGTACCTCCTTGGGTTTGCCGGGGCCCTTGGCGGTGGTCGGCCGGCGGCGGTTCAGCTGCTCTCGCAGCGCCAGCGAGGCGATTCTGGGCTGTTTCTGGGCACGTCAGACGTGTTTCTCACCATCCAGCAGCGTCCGCGCAGGACCGCCGCGACGATTGCACTATATCTCGGGCGCTTATCGCCCGAGTTTTCCTCTTTTTTTTTTTTTTCATTCCCCCGGCTTCGATTTAACAGCCGATCGCCCGAGGGCAGCCCTCGAGAATCGGCCCGATCGCGGCGGATCGATCCCCGGGGACGCCGCCGGAGTTTGTTCACCCGGGCGCGAGGGATGAAGGAAAAAAAAGAGGGAGGGTGGGGGTAGGATAGCCGGGCGCCTCGTGACTGGCGGCCGCGGCGGCGTCTCGCGTGATTAAAACCGCCCCGGGCGCCCTGTCAGCCCTCCCACCCGCCGCTCTATATAGCCCCCGCCCGCGCCGATATTTTCTCCGAGCGCGGATAGCGTTTTATTTGTCGGGGGGAATAGCGTCCGCGCACGAAGGACCGCAGTCAGTGTGTCACGGGACGATTACCCCACTTATCGCGGGGGCTCTTGTTAAACATATCGGATTTCGGGGCGGAACGAGGAAGGAACTCCTCTCGTGTCATCGGCCACTAATACTCCGTCTGCGCGGGCCGATTGCGGGGCCGGCCGACCCGGGATTATCCCCGCGCATATATATCCCCCCGGCTTGATAACGTGTATTTCTGTTCCGCTGGACAATTATAGATGCTCGCTACCGAGCTCCAGTACGTAAATCAGGGGATAAAAAACAAAGCCCCGAGTTTGACGCACTCGTCTATACGTGTGCGTCAGACGCTTCCAATTTACTCCCTCCGGCTCGGAATCGCCGTGCAGCCGTTTACACAAAACGACCGTTTATTTCCCCGGCGCGCTCGCGAGCCGATCGCCGGCCGAAATTCGAACTGGAATTCCGATGGGGATCTAAATCACCTGAAGCTTTTATCAGAGTCCGCGGGGAGCGATAACGATCGAACTCTAATCGCTGGCTAATTGGAACTCCAAATCGTCTGGCATTTTGGCTCAATGAGCTCACGAATAATGTACACATTGAAATCTGGCCAAGAATAGTCCGAAGAAGTTAAAAACAGACGGCTTTTTATTTATACGTCTGAATACAATAACAAAGTTAAATTAAATTATCAACTTTGTAGATTATCCCGATTTATAGTATGCATCATCATCGTACGAGGCTAAATGTGTATACTTTGCGATTTCAAGTATTATATCAAATATCAAAATAGGTATTCGAACTTTAAGGCGAACAAGGTCAAGGAAAAATTAAAATTACTCGTGTAGTTGACAGTTTGGATGTTGGGTTCAAGAGGATGCGTGACGCGTTAAGAAAAAAAAATCAAATATCATTTATATCATAATTTATATTTAACGTAGAAGAAGATCGTGCGAAAAGCAAAATTATCAAAATGATGTAACTGTTATTTGTATTGCACATATATTTAAAAACGTCACTTACTTAAGTTAAATTATGCATAACTTTGTCGTATATTATGTACATGTTATGTAGATGAAACGGATAGTAAAAGTCAAGACTTGAAACGACTTTTTCGATCGTTTAGCGCAAAATTGCAGCATAACTGTTCCCTGAAAGGCGCGAGGAGTGCTAATGCAGAGAGACTTTCAATGATATACGTCTATTGAAATATGCACGTTAGGAAATACGCTGGTTCGATTAAATTTCGCATCCGATACCGGATATCGGAGGCAGTATTCATCCCTGGCACAAGCACGTATAAATAATACAGCGAGTCGAGACAAGAAACAGCTGATTGAATTTTCATCGATCTGACAAGTCTGACGCGGAGCGTTATTCCAGCAGTGCATTAGCAATGTTGTACGAGGAATCAATCTCGATCGGTCGGTAATTATAGACTCTTGGGCAACGTACATATCGCGCTGCCAATAAGACGCGTACACGTACAACCAGGAAACTGCATGAAATTCGAATCTTTCAATAGCCTAATGGATGAAGACAGCGCGTAGACGATAGGCAGCGTAGGGAGATGCGAGTGACTATCGGGCGGAGTGGCTAATCGATGAGGCGCGTGCTGGGTTCGCCGGCCGGCGCCGCCGGAACTTTGCGCCCGCGCGCGCGCGCGCGATCTGATAGAGCCGTTTACGGCTAATTGCCGCTCGCGAGGAAACTTTTTCCCCCGGGGGGCCGTTGTGAACGGGCCTTTTTTTTTTTTGTTCTTTTCCTCGCGGCGCGGGCCGACGCCGGCTCGCCTGTCTGGCCGCACTTGCCGCGGATCCGGCCTCGAAATAAAAACTGGAGATAATTCGCACCGCGGCATTTCGGCCGTGGCTCCTCCGCGAGCTATGCGCACTGTCCATTTGGCGCCTGGCATCGGCTCGCGTGCAGGGAACAAAATAACAAAAAAAAAACGCAGGAAATATAAAGAACGGCGCCGGCCCGTTGTTTTTTCCTTCGTGCGAAAGGGCGCGCGCGCGCGTTTCCGCCGGCCTGCACGGGCCTTTTAATCTCGGGGCGGCGGGTCGGTAAGGCCGGGATTCGCGCGGCCGCTTAAATTGGCCGACTTCCGTAATCGGATACGGGGCCGCGCGAAAGAAGCGATCGTTCCGCGGGGCCACGCGAGGCCCCCGAGGTGCCGGAGCCTCCCCTCGCCGCGGCTGCGCACAGCCGGACTTTGTATAATGCCGGCTGGATAAAAGAAAAACTAAAAAAAAAGAAGAAGAAGCCCCAAGGCGTCGGCGCCTTGTGTTGCGCCCGGAGAGTTTATCTGCGATAACGGCGGCGCCGCGGGATGTACGCTCCACTGGCGGCGGCTTGCATAATCGGCTGCGGGCCCGGGGTGTGTATAGTCGCCGGCGGGCCAATATATGCATGCATGCGATCGCGATCGCGTTCCAAGGCGCACCTGCGCGGCCCTGCGGGCGCAGCGATGATTAGGCCTATATGACGGGCCGATAAGCGCCGGGTGCGCCTATCCCCCCGCGCCCATTGATCTGCGCCTCCGCGCTTGTTTACACGGGGTAAGCGCGGCGATCTCGCGCGTTATCGCTCGCGCCGCGCGCACTGCTGCCCGGAGATAGTGGCGCTTCGGCGCCCGATAACGCGCCTGTTTAATCAAATCTCGTAAAAAGCCACCGACGCCGCCGGCCGATCGCAGCGCGCGCGAATCCTGCGTCGTAGAAACTGCGGATGCGTGCACTACACAGAAAATATCTTGTATCTTGTTTTCTCAAGACCCTCGTCGAGATCTTAGATTTACTTATTAAAAAAGAACTTTATCACGTTAGCGAATAACTCTTTACCTGCCATAACGTGAACTGATCGGGCTCCACAATGTACATTGTTGATTACATGCCGTTATATATATGCATTACGATATATTTATATGTAGGAAGATAGATTAGAAACGAGTCGAGTACACTGTTGTTTTACAAGTCACGAAGAGTCTGTGACAGCTGATGGATTACATGCTCGTCTACGCTCAAAGATAAAAAGAAAAGGTTACTAATAGTTACGAATCTAACTAACTGTTATACTGACAAATATCAATCGAAATGCAGTTAAATGAATGTATTTTAACTTTTTGAACGTATTTATTAGATGCACTAATATTTCTTTATTCATATTCACTTAAGGGGTGGAACTTATATCCTTTTAATATTCTTTCTTTTGATATGGATCTTACATTGTAACGAACTTAATGAAAATTTAAGTACATGACAATTATTTTACTGGTCTTCACAATTATTATAAGACACCTCGTAGAAACCTAGCTGAATTACTTTGCACCAGGAATTGACACCAGTAGTATACATGAAATTGACTAAAAAACCTGAATAATAAAGCTTTATCACGTGAATGATTTAGTGAACAACTGACGATATCGGTGGCGGATAGATTGCGCTAGATCGGTGATCCGACTCACTTACTTATCTCTAATTGTATCTCTGGACCACGCACGTCGATCGAACCGAAGAAAGAGTTTTCCGACGACTTCCCGGCGGTTTCCCGGGGCTCGCGGAAAAGCCCGAGCGGCTCCGTTGCGCAAAGCCGCGCGCCGAACAGGGGAGTGCGTGGGCCGGCGCGCGAGCGCCGAGATAAGCCCGCGAGGATCGGCGAGGGCGGCGCGCGTGCCGCGACTTCGCACGTGCGCCGCCGGGCCCGCAGGACGATATCCGCACTCGGCCGCGATCCACTCGCCCCTCCCGCCCGCGGGGCCGATGTATCGACCTGTGAAAAAAGAAAAAAAAAAGGACCAGGTGCGCGCGCCCCTATATACATACGCGCCAGCCCACGTGAATCATCGGCGTCCTCCCCCCCCGCCCGGGAAAAGCCGCGCGTCCCCCGGCCGTATGCAGGCGCGTGTGCGCGGGTGCGTTACTCACCGGGATCATGTCGTCGGTGCGGCCTCGGGCTCGAGCGGCGTTGGCGGCGGCGGCGGCCGGGGCACTGACGCCACAGGACTCCCGCGCTCCTGCGGAGCCCCCGCCGGTGGGGCCGCGCGCACCTGCGCCCCGACCCCCGCAGCGGCCGCTCACCCCTGCGCCGCCGAAAGCCGCCGGCCCCTGCACCCGCCGAGTGACACGCCGCCCGCCGGCTTTTTCACTCCACCGGCCTGATGTGTGTATATATAATACCCCCCGGCCCACGCGCATGACCTACTTGCCCGCGATATATACCGCCCGATCTACGTGTGCGGGGACGCCGTCGAAACAAAAAAAAAAATAATAATAAGCCATGTCACCCGCGGCGGCCTGGCTCGCGTCTTCTTTTTATTCGCGAGTCTATACTTGCCCCGGCTTTATTCTCCCCGGCGGCCCCTTTACAATCGGCCCGCCGGCTGCCCGGGCACTTTATCGACATAAGCCTAACCGGAGGAAAGAAGGCCTACTGTCTTCTCCCCCTCCCGAGTCTCCGGCGTTAAAATCGCCCGGCTCGCAGAGGCCGAGGTCGAATCAATTAACGCGTGCAGGGCTAATCGCCCGACGTAAGGCCGTCGCACGCATTAAAAATGACAAATGTCACCGTGTATCGGCGGGCGATTGCACCCGGCCGCGATTGCCAAGCCCGCTCATTGTCAAGCCAAGTGCAGGGTTATAATTTCGCCGTAATCTTTATTACCGGTGGCCGGGGGGAGAAAAAAAGCGCGCCTCCGATAGGCTTGGCTCTGCGCAAGGCGAAAAAAAAAAACAAATTTCCGCTGGCTCTCGGTTTTTCGTACCCCGGCGAATTAGAGATTCCCCCCTCCCCCCCGCCAAAAAAAAGGAACGGCGCCGCGCTTAGGAGGCAGCCGGAATCGGAAGCGGCCCGGGCGCTGTGCACCTCCACCCTCCTCCGGCCTAGTGACGGCATTAGCCCCGCGGCCAGCCTAAGATCGTACGTGCACGTATATATACACTCGGCTTGCGCAACGCGCCGCGCGGAAAATCCCCAGCGACGCAAGGCGCCGACACGATAATCCGCTGTTTACGTCGACGTGCGTGCATCCACGGGGCGCTGCCTCCGGTCCCGGAGGCACCGGAGCGGCGATATCGCGGCTCGTACGGCTGCCCCGCGGGAAAGCTCGCGTGCGCCGCCCGGGAAAAGCCGGGAAAGCCGGGCGGCCCATGATGGTCGATGCGCCGGCACTCGATCGCCGGTCGCCAAGGAACCGTAGGAACCGCATTTCAATATTATCGCATGATAAGATTGCATTAGACACTTTATTGACGAACCACCGGGGTTACTCTCTCCCTCTCTCTTTGCCTCCCGCCCCCGCGGCGTCTACGGGCCGCCGCGGCTCTTTCCCCCGGCGCGCCCGCCCCCGCCCGGCCTGCATCACCGCGCCGACTGTTTTGATGTACGATCGGCCCCAACGGGGAAAAATCGACAATGTAACGTATATATAGGCGTGTGTACGGTCGTACACCGCGGGGGGTTGGATCGTGAGACGGGGATGCGGGAGTGGTGCAGGGGTTCGAGAAGAAAAAGACACACAAGGCCCAAGGTTCCTCTTTTTCACAGCGTCTCTTTTATTGAACTAGTGCTCTGTGCAGGAGGCGGGGCGCCCTTACAATCCGCCCGAGCGCCGGCCGATCTCCGCGGGCGAGCGCCGCCGCCGCGGATCGATCCTGTTCCAATCGGCGGACAAAGTTCCGGCGAGTGCATTGTCATTCACGCGGCACACAATCACTCCTCGAAAACGAATCGCGAGGCATTCGACATCCTTCGCTATTCTTCCGAAATTGACTACGTTCGTCCACACACGTGAGTATAATGTCAATCTGTATATTAGGGTATAAATCAGTGAGTAGGCATACAAAATAGAAAAGTTGAGCTTAGCCTAAGTGACGAGATTAGACGTAGGTATGCGGGAGAGGCGATACAATGAGCTAGATATGTACAGAGGATGAGAGGGCGAGCATAAAGAAGCGCGAGTCCGCGGGAGGTGAGGGGTCCCGCACTCACTGGAGCACGGCGAGGGGCGGCTGGTGGTGGGAGCGCTGGGCCCCCAGGGCGCCGACCAGCCGGCGGAAGGGCAGCTGGAGGTAGCAGTAGAGGCAGTAGGGCAGCGGGTCCCAGTAGAGCAGGAGCGCCTGGCGCTTGTCCAGGGGCCGGCCCTGGTCGGCGGGCGGCGGGGCCGCGGGCCCCGGGCCGTGGCGCCGGCACCGGTGCCTCCACTGGCCCGCCAGCAGCCGCGCGTGCAGCCCCGAGTGCCCCAGGTAGGGCAGGCCCAGGCCGACGCGGCACCCCAGGAGCACCAGGTCCCCCGGGCGCTCGGCCGAGGGCTGCGCCAGGCGGAAGGTCAGGTGGCCGGCCAGCCGCTCCGGCGTACCCTCGAGGAAGCGCTCGAGCCAGCGGCGCACCTCGGGCCGCTCCTCCGGGACGAGGGCCCCGGCCCGCTCGTCCAGCCGGCAGGTGACGTTGGCCAGGAGCTGGGAGTCGCGCAGGAGGCTGCAGGTGAGGAACTGCGGCTGGCCCGGGGGCTCGCGCACCAGGAGCCAGGGCCCCGGGTGGGCGCGCGCCCGCGCCTCCAGCTCCCCCGGGGCCGCGGGCAGGTAGACCTCGGGCGGGCGCTCGCGCAGGCCCGGCGGCCCCGCCGGCTGGGCCCGGTACCGGCCCCGCAGCCGGCCCTCCTCGTAGAGCCGCGGGGCCTCCGCCAGGCTGGCGAGGAGCCGGTGCCGCGCGGCCCCCAGGCCCAGGCGGCGCGCCCTCCGCAGGAGGCGCACCGGGTCCTCGAGGGCCGCGAGCTCCCGGGCCCCGGGGACGAGGCACTCGCAGCCCAGCGCCTCGAGGTGCGGCTTGGCCAGGCCGTCGTAGATGGCCGCGGCGGTGGCGCTCGCGGGGACGTAGGCGCTCACGCGCTCCCGCAGGACGATGGCGCGCAGGGCGCTGACGTAGGCGGCCGCGGAGGCGCCCCCGGGGCCGGGCCGCGGCACCGTGTAGAAGGCCGCGCAGGCGCGCGAGAAGCGCGCCAGGCCGAAGAGGCCCTCGAGCTCGCAGACGACGACGCGGAGGCCGGCGCTCGAGAGGTGCCGGGCCAGCTGGACCGCCTGGACGGTGCTCCCGCCGCTGAGGAGGACGCAGGGCCGGCCGGGGCCGCGGCGCCCGCGGCCCAGGGCGCCCTCGAGGCCGAGCCACAGGAGGCAGAGCCAGCCCGACAGCCAGAGGAGGGGCGCGAGGAGGCCGCAGAGGAGGAGCCCGCGGAGGAGGGCGAGGGGCCCGGGCGCGCGGCCCTGGGCCCGCTCGCGCGCCCCGCCCGCCCCGGGCGACGCGGCCCCGCCGCTCTTCCCGGGCCAGAGGCCCTCGAGGCAGGCGCCCTCGCTCCCGCAGGCGGGCATCCTGCTGCTGCCCGGGCGCTCAGGGCTGCGCCGAGGCCGTGGCCATGGGCGCTCGAGCTCCGCCGCTGCTGCTGCTGCGCGCTGCGCCTCGCACTGAGCCCGCGCGCCCCAAGGCCCGCCCTCTTAAGTCTTTCGCCGAGCGCGTCCCTCTCTCGAGCGCCCCGGCGAGTCGACTGCCCGTTATCTAATCGGCCACCGCTGACCGCCGCGGCCGCCTCTCATCTCCGATCGCATCTTCGCTCCGGCTCCGGGCCCTCCACCAACCCGCCTCTCATTCTTCCACCTACTTGGGATATTGCTCCTCCTTGCGTAACCGGCCGCTGCCCGCGATTAGCGAAACTAGACTCTTAATGCCGGATTTCTTTCCAGCTCCAACAAGGATTTCACCCACAATCTATCGCGCATACGTTCAATGAGCGCAGATAAACTGAATTTGAATTGCCCGAGTAATCGTGCGAGCTCTGTCCCGTTGTTATTGTGCCAAGATAACACTTTCGAGACACTCACGAAAACAAGTTCAATTATAAAACATCCTCCCGGCAATATTTTTCCCTTCTTTTTCCCTACTCTGTGCTTCAATCGAATGCGTATTTCGGCTACGCGACGGCTCTTCCTCGCTCAAAATAGCTAATTAAATAAAAACTAGCTAATGACCACGCGACTCCGGGTATTATACTGTCTAGTGGATTTTTCATATTTGCTGGATAAAATATTTTGATTGTTCAATTCTACCATGTATTGTTAGATTCGCAAAATGAATTTAAAATACTTTACCATTCCATTCTTTTTCTAAAATCTCTTACCGTTCAATTTAATTTTACCGCCATTTTCTCGTTGTGGCTCTATTTGCCTGCGATTTTATCACGTGTTGGTCACGTGGACACAACAGACGGTCGGCGAGAGACCGCAAGCGAGTACGAGAGCAAAATAAAAAGCAAACGCTGCTTCTGGTTGTATTACCTACACCAACAATAATAAACGCTTGTAAAACAAAACAATTATTTTTTAAGTATTCGTCGATTGAATAAATTATGTCATCAGAAGAGGAAAACGATGAATTAACAAACTTGGAAGAAATTCGTGACCATATATTGAGTCAACCAAAGGGAGATCGAATGCAAGTTAGTGCTTGGGAGGATGATGATGAAGGGATTGAAGAATATAGAAATGCAAAAGGTCAATTTACTAATTTAAATAATTATTTGAAAGTTCACTGATCGAAGACTCCTTTGATATAATAACAATTACATCTTTCATCTCGCTTACATCTTATCTTAAATACACAAGATAATTACTAAGAATTTAGATCCATAATAATAACATATTTACAGATCCTGTACAAAAAGCAATCTTAGAAGCTGCAGAGAATGGTGACTTAGATAAAGTTAAAACATATTATAATCTTGACCCTTTGCTTATTGAATGTGTCGATAAAGATGGTTATACACCACTTCATCGAGCATGTTATGGAAACCATACTCAAATAGTAGAGGTACATAGCTGTGCTATTAAACTTAATATTACTGATAAAAGAAAATTCAAAAGCATTGAATTAACTTGAACAACCCACATTAACCAAATATATTATGATTTTGACCCATTTATTCAGTTTTTGCTAGAGAAAGGTGCAAAAATTGATGCTAAAACACAAGATGGTTGGCAACCATTACATTCTGCTTGCTGTTGGAATAATGTTGATTGTGCTGCAATATTAATTGCTCATGGTGCCAATATAAATGCAACAAGTAAAGGAGATCAAACTCCCTTACACTTGGTCTCTGCCAGTTCTCATAATTCTCCTTGTTTACAACTTCTTCTACTGCATCCAGATATAAATCCTCACCTTAAAAATTCTAGTGGTGACACAGCATACGAAATAGCAAAACGCACTGGCAAACATTATCCTATGTTTGAAATCATTGAACCATGTTTGAATGAGATTTAAGTATGTTGTAAGTTTTTGTTTATTTTTATATTATATTTTTATAGTGTATATAATGTTGATGTCTATAGTTTTGTACCTACACTTTTTGTACCAAAAAAGTATTAAATTATACAAAATATAGTATTTATGCTTTCATTGTTTTATTGAAATATCGCGCAAATACAATAAATATATTTTATTAAATTATCTTACAATTTAGATGTACATAATAATGTACATAATTTAATGAATGTAATTATGAAATTACTAGTATTGCTAAATATACATATGCAATGCAACATAAAAAAAATGATCATGAAACATTATTAAAACAAAAAACGAATATTAACTTATAAAAACAAAAAATAAAAATAATACTTTAGTATGTACTTTCTTTGTGTATAAAATACATTTTGGATGCATATAAAAATGTATTTAGCAATATAAGATCAAATGTCTTATTTACAAGTATTACATTTTATGAAACTTAAGTAAGAATCGCATGATGCATCTATCCTGATAAAGCTACTGATCATAAAAACACTTTTATTAACAACTCATTAACTCTTAAACATTCGTTTGGTTTTTAACTGTATAATCATCTATCTACATTATTAAATCAACTCTTTTACAATTTAGATTTAAAGAGTTGAAAGATTAACAAATTTAGGTGTGCCATTATTTAATTTTCTAGCACCTTCCCAAATAATAACAGTACAGTCTTCTGTTGCAGCATACAAATGATGTTGGTCATATGACCACGTTATTGCAACTATTCCACCACATCCTTTGTTATTATTAATTTCATAAACCAATCTTAGATCCCAGCTACTCCAGAATCTGTATAATTATATGTATAATATTAGTTTCAGTTTTTTTAACATTATCATTAACAGTATATTTACCTGATTACTCCATTATCTAAGCCTGTTGCAATAACATTAACAGAAACTCCTTCAGCTGAATTACTATAACAAAGAGCAGTAATTCTTCTTCTTGAAGTTACTGAACCAACGAGCCTGCCGTTTATTGTGTATACTGTTAAATCAGATCGAATTTCTGCAGCACTATCAGCTACCGAATTAGGTATATGATAAACTACTGCAATGTCTCCTAACGTTTCACTTATCGAAATTAAACTGATTGAATTATTTTGATTCTGAGAAATAGATCTAATATAAGTTAAACTGTAATAAAAGTGAAATAATAGTCAGATTAATCAATTAAATACTTAGTTCTTTAAGTTCAATTAAAATATGATATGATATATAAATATTTGCACCAACCTATTCAAATCCCAGATTACCAATATACCCTCATTGTCACCTGAAACGGCAATACTAAATGCTCTTGATAAGTCAATGGCAGTAATTCGTTTTCTATGAGCAAGTAAAATAGACGGTGAAGTTGAACTAAATTCTGTTTTTCCAGTAATACTAACAGAACATGCGTACACAACTATTCTACCAGAAACATATCCAATCCAGAATTGTCCATAATCAGGAGCAGATTTCATGATAGTAATCTACAATATTCGTAATTACGTTAATTAATTTTCAGACTTTAAAATATTTCTTAAAACCGATGCTTAAAGTAATTATCAAATATGACTTACAGAATCCAAACTTGTAGATTTTATCAATGGCTTAGGTGGCAACTCTTTTTTAGTTTTTAATCTAGCAATTCCATCTGTGGTATTCCACGATGCTATTGCAGCTCCTAGCAATGATGTACTACTCAGCATTCCAGCACCTATTTTATTGTATTGAATATTAAAATTTAAACCAATATTACAAGTTATTCATTTTCATTAAAAATACCTTTATCTTTTGAATAAGCGAGTATCAGCGTTGTATAAATAGGCAACCCAAAAACATCGCCATTTGATAATGGTACCAGAGAAGCAAGTAGGGCTCGATGTTTATGCTTCCAACAAACAATTGGTTCATTTCCAGGTGCACCAACGTAATTACCCCATCTTATGCCTAATATGATGATTAATTTCAGTATTTAGAATGTATTTTGCTTGATACTGGTATTTATCGCCATTTACTATATTTAAATGAAGTTATATTTTAATTTGAACGTACCTTCGACACCTTCGATAACAGGAGGAATATTCGTATGACTTTGAAGAGCAAGATTATGAATGGGTAGCGGATGCGATGCTCTAAAAAGTTGTGCAGGAGTTTGACCATATGTTTTTACCATAGTTTCCCAAGCCTGTCGTTCTAATAAATCCTCAATTTGCTCAACATCGAATCCATAATAAGTCTAGAAATCAATTTTTTTCCTTTATTATTTAAATTAAAAGCTTTAGTTACACAACCTTACCGCTGGATGAAAAACATTTATTGCTTCTATCGCTGGTTTTCCTGTTTGACGAAAACCAAAAACTAAGTCTATCCAATACGGTAAAACTTCTCTAACTATTTCAGATTCGAGTGCAGCTCTATGCGCTAAAATGAATAATCTAGCATCACCACCACACCACTTTGGTAATTCGACATCTCCAACTCGACATCCATTCTGTCTCAAACCAAAATTAAAACCTGCAACAGTTTTTTATTTATTATATTTTAATATTTGTAATTAATGCTTATGTTCATTGTAGGATAAATTACCTTCGATATTTAAAAGAAATTCTGGCAAATAGAAAAATTCTGGAATAAGTTCTTTTACATCTGTCGTAGAATCACAACTTGTTAAACGCCAAGTTGTTGCTAAAGCATGAAAGGTTCTGTCTGGGATATCAAAGTTGTTATCTGACAAAAAATAGTTTACGTTTATGAAATATTTTTTAATAATCATAAAATCCTTCTGATTGTCAGTCTTTACCTTGATAATTAAGAAACATACTAGTGAAGGGTGGAAGTCTTACCAAAAAATGCAAAACTGTTCCAGAATTACTGTAATGGGAACCATAATGAAAAGGTTCTTGACTTAAACTAGTCAAATTTAGGCCATCTGATTGAGCCTGTTTTAAGTACTACAACATTTATAATACTTTTGAATATAATAAAACTATGAATAAAATTTAAAAATACGCACATTATAATTGTTAACATAATGTTGTTCATTTTTTTTATCTTGAACTGCCATGGGTCGTTTGAAGTTTCTAAAAATTCAATTAATTATTTATAACGAGTATAATTTAATTAATGTTGATAAAAAAATCTGATAAATAAAATTAAATACCGGTATATCTGTGTATTATTTAAATTCACTTTGTCACTGACATAATTGGAAAGTACAAATGGAAACACTGGGTACTGCATTAAATCATTGTATGAACGTCCAGCTAGCTTATTTAAGCAAGTAATGTATTCCCAATTCGTTAACGTCCCATTACGCCAGAGAGCAAGAGCTTCTCCTAAATCGTCACCTGGAATTCGTCTTGGCAAATTACAATTTGAAAGATTTAATGTAAATTCGTCTCTTTCCTGAAATTGGAAGTTATCATGTTCACGTTCATTTTACATTTTCTTTTATAACTTTTTTTATTTAAAGTCAAACTGAAAAATATACCTTAGAGGAATTAAAGGCCAACAAATACGTTCTGCCCGTTATAAGGAATATTTCTATAGCTCTTTCTTGGAGCTCATAACGTCGTCGGTGAAGTTCGCGTATATCTTCTAATCTCCAAGCAGTACCACCTGCCATTGCTAAGTCTAGACCTCCTAAGGCTATCTATAAAAATGGTTGCACATCGTTTAAACATAATTTTATTCCGTTTGAAAGTACTATTCGGTAAATTTATACGAATAAAATACGTATTTAAAAGTATCATTTACTCACATCTGCATGAAGAGGCATATTTGGTTTATCCGGAACAAAGTAAAAACAAGTTTCCCCAATTAATGCTTCACCTGGTAATTCAGCTTGAGGAGTTACAACTTTAACTTGTGACATTTTTCGAATTTTCTCACTCGTATGTAATCTCTCAATCAAAGCAGTTGCACTTGCATCCTGCTTAGCGCTGTTAAATAAATATGATATTGGGGCTTCAACATTAGCCGCTTCTAAAAAAGTAAAAGAACATGCTGAAAAAAGTTAATGGATGTTATATATATGTCTAGTAGGTTACCTAGCTTATCCGCATGTTCTGGTAAAAAGAATCTCTTATCGATATTCAAATGACACCTTTGCAGTCTGATTCTCACTCTAGCTGGACCTTCGGTAGGGTCCAGCTCCCAGCTGTTCGGATAGCTCTCCGGGAAATGCCAAGGGGCTCTTTCATGAGTGAGTCTTCTGGCAAGGTCCCGCCACTTGGCCATAGCTTGTGCATCTAAGGCTCGCATATGTTTCAATCTTTCCATAAGAACTTTACGTTCTCTATTTTGTTCTTCGACTACCGTCCGTGTTATAGCCATAGCACTCTCAGTCAGTTGTTTTGAAAGAGACTCAAATTTGTTGGAAATTCTATTGATCGTTGGTAACTGGTTTTCAATCCAGATATCCCTTTCCTTAGCAAGTTCACTGCGTAATAAAGCCAGCTCTTCCGTCCACGTATGTAAGTTATCTTGATTTAAGCTCTTAGCAAGATCCCAAATTGTCAGTGCCTCTCGTAGTTCAGCGCAAATGTGGGCATCGGCACTTGGCATCTCGTCTCTTTTTTCGAGTAGATCCCAGAAGAAAACATTGAATTTTTGTTCAATCTGCAATTTTAATTACATTTAAATGTTGAAGACATTGTAGATTTTACATTATAAGAAAGCATATGAATAAATTGCGACAAATTACTTGAGGATGCACTTCTAATAAAGTAGACAAAATTTCTCGAGCTTTCGGCTCCTCCATCAAAGAACGTACGGCATAAACTCGTGTACCATTGTTTTGATGTGGAGCCATAAGCCAAACCATAAGTTTCGCCGTATTTTTCCTTAATGCAGGTTTCACCGACCAAGCATTTATCCAGTAAGTTTTCTTGCCCAAGGGGCTAGAAATACCATGAAGAAGAATGGAAAAGAGCCTTTTGGTCAACTGCAGCTCGCTCACAGATGGTGGTTCGTCACCCGTCGTCAAAAAATCTACAGCTCGGTTGAGTGTCAGCCGAAAGCGTTCATTGAGCTCAGCTTTACCCGGTTCACGCACTGTATTTAGACTAACATGTAAGCATCCGTAACTTGAGGATCTCGATCCTTGATCACTATGCTCACTTGACGTTGTTAAGACTGTTAATTAAAATTAGACAATTATGAATCGAACATATTAACATAAATTTATTTAATAATTAAAAAATATGAAATATTCTATAACCATTGGGCATGTAGGAAGAAGATGCTATATAAGAAGCAGCACTTTTCAAACGGAATCCAGAATGATTTGAAACTTTTGCCGTTAGGATATCTAATTCCCCATCAAAAAGGGCAACTTGAGCATCTCTTACAGCAGTTATACAACTTTTATTAGCTCCACACAGTGACTTTTCTTTCAACTCAAAATGATTTAGTATAACGTGCAGATCAGAGACTGCCTGCATGTGATGACTGCCAGGAGATTCAAGAAGTTTTGTTGCGATAGTGACAAGTAAGACGTGTAAATCACGAAACAAGGATATATAGGAGCTTACATGCGCAGCATTAACCAGTACTCTCCCAAGTGATTCCATCAAGCCTTGTTCTATTAAAATCCTTAAGGCATTTGGATTCTTTGAAATTGAAAATTCTTAGTTATAATTAAAACATGTATATAAGATAATTACATATATAATAGATAAATATATACAAATTTAAACACCTTTGTGATTAGGTCGGTAACAAAAGAAACAAGTGGTCTAGCGACGTTTAAATCGGTTGCGGCTGCTTTTGGAATCATGGCTAAAATAGGTGGCATCGCAGCTAGACTAGGACCCTTAATTGCTAAGTTTTCCAAAGTCACAACAAGTGGTTCGCTTCCAGGATAAAGTGAAATTTGGTTAGCCAAATGAATAAAATATTTTTGTTTGATAAATCTGTTGACTTCCTCGTCGCTAGCTCTCTGAAGATAAACTTGTATAACTTTGATAAGAGCTGTCCGCACTCTAGCGTCAGGATTATTTGACAAAACAAGTAGCAGCTCCACACGGATCACGAATTTGAGTACAGATCCAACTTGACAATCTGGCAAAATTCTCAAAGCGTCTCGAAGAAGCAATAATAAACCCTCACAAACTAGGCCTTGGCAGGCTCTTTTCTTATCTGACCAATTTGATGATTTCTCATTTGTCTGCTGATTGGACCCTTCACTAGCTGCTATACCAGAATCTTCTCCGGCACTTGTATCTTGTCCTTGTGAAGATGTGTCGTTCTCAATCTGTATCTCTTCAATTTTTCTCTCCTTTGATACATTTCCTTTTTGTATTTGTACATTTGTAAAAGCCTTATTCAACTTAGTATTTTCTACTGTACTGATTGATTCGTTGGATGAGCTAACGACGAAGCTCTACAATTTCCATTAAATAGATTATTATAGATAAAATAGCATACCGTTTGTTAGTTTTTATTTTCTAAACTTACACTTCTTTTTGTTAATGATTTCATTTCATCTAAAGGTGTTAATAAAAAATACATATTATGCTTTGAATGAGTTATGTACGTTTCTGATGCCTGGTGAACAAGAACTAAATAGTCTGTGATTAATACTAGATAAGAGGATTCCGGCGGTGCGCCCATAAGTGCTCTTATTAATTCTACAACTGCACTTCCTGTAGTTGGATCTAATGAAACTTTAACTTCTTCATAAAGAAAATGCTCCTAAAAATAAAAAATAATTATTATATTACAATTTGAATACTCGTGGCGTACATATTTAATTGATGCAGAAACATTCACCTTGCACATGACTAATATCGTATCTACAATTTTAACGCGATTCAATTGGGAAGCATTGAATTCTCTTTGCGAGTGTTGGTCTTTCAACAAAAATAGCATTGCTTGCAGCAACAGGTTTAATGTATCATACATGGCCCAAGTTCTCCATGCTTCTAGAGCACACTTTATCAACTCAGGATCAGTGATGACTGCCTCGCTGTTTTGAGAAATTAAAAGATTCTCACTTCCGGCATCCTTAACTAAAACCGGGCAGTCGCAAGCTGCATCAAAGATTGCCTTCAACATATATTTGCTAGCATAACATCGAGGTGATTCTAAAACTTTTATAAGAAGGAATGGTCCGCCCTCCGCGCGATACTGATTCAATATTGCTGAATCACTGCGTGCTAAAAGTAAGGCTACCGAGAGTGCCAAAGCTTGCTCCTCTTCGGTTGAATTCAACTCGACTACCTTAATATGCAAAATTTAGATGGTTAGGTATATAACAGTTCGTAAAAACAATATGCTATTATTATATAGATGTATTGGAACCTACCCTAGCAAATAAGTACAAAAAAATGGGAATGCCACCAATTAAACTTGCGGAAGATACGAGCCCTTTGTAACTTTGGCATTGCAGATTTATACTTGTAATTGGTGCAACAGAAATAGGAGGCTGTTGGGATACTCTGTGCTCGGGTAATAAAGCCACTCGAAATCCAGGATGTCCAGGAAACAAGTTTTTTACCACTGTTTTGAAATATGAAAAAAGGTCAATTGCTTTATACATAATTTTGTAATAATATAAATCAATAAACACTATTTTCTTGTACTCATTACCGTTAGAATTTCCAACTAATTGAGGATAAAGATGAACAATTTTAGGATTTTGAGCTTCATACGTAAGTAATAAATTATCCTCTAGATCGACTAAATGAGAGCTTGTTGCATCCATCACAAAGTCCCAATCAATTTTTTTATTCGAAATTGTGACTTCAACAGAACAACCTTTTGACCCAACTGATGAGCTTTTATTGCTATCAAACTTCTTATCTATAATTTAATTATTATTAATTTAAACTACCATTGACGCAATTCATATAAATTATCAACCAATGTACTAACCACATTTTAATTCTGAAAATCCATTCAAAGCTCCAGATGCTATTAGTGGCGTAAAATCTGGACTGACATCATTTAATACACAATCGGCAAGATTCGTGAAATTCGGACCAAGACTCGCAAGGTACAAAGCTTTTTCACTACTGAATACTGGACATCTAAAAATTATTATACAAATATTGTATTGTATAATTCAACAAATAAAAATCACGAGAATTTTTCAAAATAGACTAAAATTCATAAATCTAATTAAGTATAATAAAACTTCCAGTAATACCTAAACAGCATTAAATTACTAAGATACCAAGCTCCAATAGCCCTCGGTCCTGTTTGACCAACCAGAACGCAAGTAGTTCCTGGACTCCTTACCAAAAACCCATCAAAGGGTAAATGTGCTCTGATCTCTATCCAGCCATCAATCCATATCACAACCTCAACAACAGCACTATTTTTATTTAGAATGGTGTCGTTAAAATTCATAGCAAAATGATGCCACCCTCCTGAAGGTAATATTCCACTAATTGAAGTCTCGGACACACTTCGATTCGATTTGTCGTCTGGTCGGGTAAGTCGTAATATAAGTTTATCTATTAACATTAATAATACCTTTATTAGACTAAACTTCTATTATTTAAAAATTTTAATTAAATATTGTTATAAATACCAGATCTCAAATCAAGCCATGTTTCTAATACTAGCGATTCGAACCCCACCGACAACATATGAAGTATACAAGTAGGTGCAGGTGGTGACGGAGATCCTATAACGACTGATATCAGACAATAAAGAAATTTTTAATCATTTCAATTTTAGTCAATTTGCAAAAAAATGAGTAAACTTTGCATCTCATTTAAATCATGCAATAAATGACTGCAATTGATTGTGTAGTATCATTGAATAACAAATTATTGTCCAACTGAAGTGAGACTCTTTATAACATCTTCTCGGAAGACCTACTATATATATCATATTACAGATGTAATATAACATACATGGATCAAGGCATAAAATTATAATTCATCTGAATGCGTGCTAATTTTAGTTCTGATAATAAATTTAATAGAAACTATCAATGTCCATTGCGTGTAGATATGCTTCGAGATTAGTAAAACGCCTTCTTAATGCAGTCTAAATGTGATTTATTTATCTCTGAAGAGCTTCTTTTTATCAGTAACCTATAATACAGCGTCCTTGCCCTTGTTACGAGTTGTTACAAGTTCTCGTTGAAAATAATACGATAGTGTCGGTGACTTACCTTGACGACTCCAATTATCTGATAGCAGTCCCCAGTCAGACAAACTGTCGCTCTCCGAGTTGAGAAGAGGGTGGGATTCGTTTGCGATGTGTAAGCCTCTATTGTTTGAGCTCGAGCCTCCTCGTTCTACACGCAGCCAGAGCGATGCCGAGCAACCTTGCAACCAAACGGGCCAATTCATTTCCGTACCAATCGGTAAACAAATCGCATGAACTGACCACGGACTACATATTTCTGCTGCTAGATGCTTCTTTCTAAAATTATTGACGAGGTTCTCAGCCTTTTCTAGATTCTTATAATCTTCACTGGCATCTTTTGTCGTTATCGGCTCGTCACTTTGAATGGGAAATGACAAGATGAAATTAGGCTGGGGCTTGGCTGTGAGTACTAGACGAAAGAGCGGCTTCAATAGAGACAGGAGAGGAGGCGATGATACTTTAAAAAACGCAAGATAGGATATCAATTCAGATGGCGAAATTGACTGCATCGACAGAAACGTGAAGACTTCAAGTATCGCATGTTGTAAGTCTAAAAGAATGGCAAAAGAGGTTTACACGATTAAAAGGCTGTTGAAATAGAATCACTTAAACATATCTGAACCAGATGGTGTTAACTACCTTGATACTGAGAATCTTGACTTTCGAGAGTGCTTTTAAAACCATTCAATAATCTCGTTATTACTCCTGTTCCAGCTAATGCAGCACAACTCAAAGCACATTCTTTACATATAATTGCGACCCGTTTTAAACCACTTGTAACGATTGCAATTATTTCTTTATCTAAGCCTCTGTAAATAATAATATTTATTAAAGTATCTTTCAAATTAATAATTATTATGCATTTAAATAAATGGTTCAACTATTATATGGGTGCTTACTGTTTTGCAAAGTATATAAGAAGATCTATTGTCAAAGAACAGAGAGCAGGATGAGCATTAGCATTTCCTCGGAGATTTTCGCTATCGAAGTGATTTATGCGACTATTCGATCCCTGATGAGGATTTTTTACAGGAACTTCAATATCGGCTTCATATCCATCGTCAGCCGTGACATAATCTCCAGCACTGCTATCATCAGCTTCGCCCCAATCTGCTGATATATCCATTGTCATAGCCGACAACTACAAATTATAGCAATTAATTATTATTATTTTATTAAATTATTGTTAAATATAATTAAAATACATTTAAATTTCTTACTCTTGTTCGATTAGGCTGATGAATAGTTTGTTCATGACTAGGTCTAAGTAACGAAACCTGCAGAAAAATATCCACTAGTGCACTTATGCCTCGAGTTAATTTGATATTCGAATTCATTAAAGCAGAACCAAGAATTTCAACTATATTTGAATTTTCTAGAAAATTTAAAAAAAAAACAAATTATTTAATACATTGCTTTGTTTTAATTATATTTTAATAATCAAAAATATCTAATGATCAAATACATCAGAAATAAAAGAAAGAAAAATCAGTTAATTAAATCACGCACCTGAAGCAAATAAACAACATGTCAGCACGGCCTCCATTACTCGAAGTGCAAACTTACTTCCACCTATGAATTTAACATATTAATTATTAAACCCTATCTTTAAATTGATTAATGAATATATTTAGTGAAATAATTACCATGAAACTGATCAGTAGCGATAGCTATCGTTAAAGTCTGAGCGAGGTCTACAGCATCTTGGAATATCGGATGATTAATTAATTCAGCACGAAATTTAACACTCGAAAGTAGTACTCCAGCAGTTGCACGCCAAACTCCGCTTGCCCGATGGAAAGCCGTTTTTAATTTCGTTTGTTCTTCAACGCAAAAGGAAGGAGCTGTCGTTTCGTTTAAATTTCGTAACATTTTTAATAAGAGCGTCGTTTCCTTCTCCAACAATTCAAACAAAATATTCCCTGGTGTCTTTTGTGATATCATATCTTCCTTTTGTTTTTCTTCGAAGCTGTCAGTTATTTTAATTTCCATTATCACAGAGATTTCTAAAAGAGCATAAACGCTTTTGACGAAAGCTTGACTATGCAATAGACTGAGTACTTCGTCCAGGCCTTCTGCTTCGATGAACATCTGATACATTCTTGGGTTAACGATCAGGCTGGCAATGGCCGACAAACAAGACTGTATGAGAAACTTGAGGACTGAGAACTCGACTTTACTACCCCCGCATAAATATTTGGTATTGAGAAAGGTTGGATAGAACACGTGGAAAAGAAGCTCCCTCTTGACGGGAAAGATCGAGTGGGGAGTAACTTTCAGCAGATGTCTTATTATAATGTGGCATAGTTTCGTATTCTCCGTATTAAGTACTTCAAGATACAGCTCTAGAAAATCCCAAGAATAAACGTTTAAGGCGCTGCAGGAGCTACAGCTATCCTCGTGAGATGGATAGCCGCCAAGTTCTTTGAAGACGGTCCTCTCGATGAGCGTAGTCGCAGGGTAGTAGGCCTGAGAGTGGGCTTTCTTCAGAAAAGCAATTATACAGCTTAGCAGATACTTGGGAGGAAAGCAGCAGCAGGTACTGGCCACTGTCATGATTTTCAGAAGTCTAACTTGAAGGTCGGTGCTAAATCGATGGCTTTCGGTAAGAAGTGAGGCAAGGGTCGAAAACAGCGAAGATATCGAGCACACGGACTTGGAAAGGGACACCCTAGCAGTGACAACGTGAGCCGGCTCGGAGAAATACGGTCTACCAAGGATGTCTACGTGATGGTGGCTCTCGATGCTATCCTGGTCTACGCACGTCTTGTGCCTCTGTCGCCGACAGCGATTCGAGTGTCCTAGATCCTGGCGACTGCGCTTGAGGCTGCTCACGAGGACACCAATCATGTCGATGACTTTCTTGGCCCGACTGATAGACTTGACCGCGTCGGTGCTCGGTAGCTCAATGATCGCGAAGATGGTCCGCTCAACGAGCCGTCCCTCCTGGCTGTCGGCGAACAGCTGGAAAAGCTCGAGGAAATCCTTGAACTTATCGGGAGACGCGCGTTGTTGCAGCAAAAAGTAAAGGAAGGTGACAATTCCATGTATCGTAACGAAGATGAACTCCTGGAGGAGGGAGCCCTCGACGGCCGTGACCGAAGCTAGGACGGGCTTGCCGCAGGCATCCTCTAGGAGTCTCAGCGTCATGGGCAGCAGGCCGTTGTGGATGACGGCGGAGATGGGCTCGTCGGTCTCGAGGGCTCTCTCCAGTCCCGTGAGCATGAGCCGGGCCGCGGCGGCTTTGAGGGTGGCTCGCTCGAGGCCAGAGAAGGCGCTCGCCTCCGAGGCGAACTGCAAGGCCCAGAGGGTGTCCAGGGCAAACTTGAGCACGTGCATCGCGGGGTTCGCCTCCGCGGGCATCTCCTGCTCCTGGAGGGCGAGCAGCAGCTGGAGCACTAGGAGGCTCGCCTCGTACTGGCTGACACTCGTCTCGAGTACCGCCTTCGCGTGCTCCTCCAGCATATCCTGCCAAGAGAGGCTCTTGCGCATAGCTCGCGGCAGTCTCGCGGATTGCTGCTCGCTCGCGCTCTCTTGGCCCGCCTCGCCCTGGCCGGGCGACGTCGGTCGCCGGCAGGCCTGAGCTTCGTCGGCGCTGCGCACCACCGACGTGAAGTACTCAAAGTCCATAGGGTTCAGGCGAATCTTAAGGGTGTGGGCGCGCTGGTGCTCGCAGACCTCGCTCAAGAGCTCGGACTCGCTGCTCGGCTCCTCGCTGCACAGCTGCCTCGAGAGGTGCTCGGAGATGTGCGAGCTCTCGAGCAGCGAGCGATTGCTCGTTCGACTGTGGCCATGTCCGTTGCGCCGTCTCCTTCGTCGCCGCGACAATTGTTCCACGGCCTCCGCATCCTTCGTGATCGCGTCTCCACGTTGGATGCTCACCCCGCAATACCTCTGGCAATCCCTTTCCTCGTCCTTCTGTTTCCTCCCTACAAAAGAAAAAAAAAACAAGCGTCTCACTTTCCGCCTGACCTTACTCCATACAGGCTTCTCTTGCACCCCGCTTACCTGTCGATTTTCTCCTCTTCTTCTTGCGCTTGTTACGTAAGGTAACATCGAAGGCATCGAGGTCATCCTCGTTACAGTAGAACTGTATGTAGGGATTGGGACTAACGACCGGTGCGGGCTTCTCTTCTGTTACCTGCTGCTGCTGGTACTGTTGCTGAAGCGAGAAAAGAGGGTAGATGGCAACGAGCAAGGCCACGAGCTCGCGAGCGCAGCTGAAGTCGCGCACGCCCAAAAGGTGGAGAACGGCGAGACAGCGCCAGCCGCGCTCCCGCACCAGGTAGCTTCGCAGACTGCGGAGCTCGGCACCGCCCCGTGCCGGTCCCGATGTTGCTTCGCATAAACGATGCACGTCCGCGAGAAGCTCGCAGCACACGAGTGTCGCCACGCTGCTCTCGCCGGCTGAGCTGTAACATTATTAACACTTTTTAGTTATTCTATTATTGATGGATTTCGTTTAAATTACTTTAGAATTATTTTAAATTATTTTTTTGGAATTACAAGCAATCTATAATACAACATATAAAGAAATAATAATAAGTTTAAATATTAATTTTAATCTTTTAAGAAAGATCTTGTTTCAAGATATTGAAAAAGTATAAAGTGGTTTTGAGAATGAAATGTAGAGATGTACTGATATGCAAAATGGATAAGTACCTTACAAAGTATTGTGTCAATTATTTGCTTTGTATAAAAGTTGCTAATCGCCCATTTAACCAGGAATAGTTTACAAAGTCAAAATGTTTGCAAATTACAATTGAATTTTATAAACAGAATTAAGTAAACCATTTTCTGTGCCAAATTACTAGATTCTAAGTAAATTGCCAATTAAATAAAAGTTTTATATATTCAATTCAGACATACGTTAATTATTTAAACAAATGCTAGATTATGTATGTGCAGAAACTTGTTATAGTAATGACTTTCAATTACTTTAATGATGATAATTTCATTAATGAATTAATTGGTTAGATTTTATAATCAAAAATACTTTTTAAAAGGATTTAAGTATTTTATAAAATTTATATAAGATTTTTTATGCAAAAAATATGATTGTAAAACAAAATAGTATTATTATACGTTTATTTTTAATTACTGTACGAAAAGAAAAGTAAATAAGAAATAAAGTACAAGTAAACAATCTTTATAAGATAGATGCATATAATAACAAATATTTACCAGAAGGAAAGAGCATCCTTGACATCATAGCCCTCTTTTACTTGTGCTAATAGCTCAGCCAAAAACACATCAAGCCAACAGGACTTCTGTAATAAAAAAATCTCTAATTATTAAACTTTTATTAATAATTGATGGCTTTACTGTTTTGTTATATAATAGCATTTTTGATTTAATTGCTTTTCATATTATTAGTACTTTATATATTGGATACTCGTTAGAAAAAGACAAAGAACAATACAAATGTTTACCTCGTAACTTTGAGGTTCAGCATGAATAAAATGGTCCCACAAAATTTGCAATTTGTTGGTTGAACTTGAAGACATCGCCACATATCAGTTTTTTCTGTTAGCTTCTTGTATGTGAAAAGTTTAAGGCACTGTCATCTTTGTTTTAAATGTACTATCGACATGATACGTCTGTAATGAATCATTTTACAGATTATTTGCATAATTTTTTTATTATATCAACTTTAAAAAGACGTTATAATTACTAAGAAATTGAAGTCACATTGACTTATGTCTTGTGACCTTCTCCAACTAAATATTATTATTTTAGAAATGTTATCATTGTCTTATGTTATTTATAGAGATTTATTTATATTTATTTGTTTATAAATATGTTGAAAAATTTAATATTAATTATGAATCATAACATAAAATTGAGCTTTACTAGGTTTAATCCAATTTATCTATTTACAATTAAAATTTTATTTATGATGTTGCACAAAGTTTTCCATAATTGTTAAATCTGTATATAGAAGATTATACACTATAACTTGAAGCAAATAGATGAAGATAAAGTAGAATGTTAGTTCACGTAAAAACTAGCAATTGACATACGATTAAACTGACAAATGGAAAGAAAAACTAAGTAACAATCTATCAATAACTAAGTTAATTCAATTGAGCAAACAAGAGTGTTTGAAATTTTATGTTTGAATTTTTATGAGTAAACCTTGTTGCATATAGGTAAAGAAGTTTATTGATAAAAGACTAGAATATTATGCTAGTTGCCAACACTATTATACTGATAGGCAGCAAAAAAGTAAGGCGATAGATGAAAATAATACACGGAGAGGACTAATAAAATTTACTATACTTGTCAGTAGAGTAGGTTCAATCTCGACGCTTTGAGCCTTTTTCATTTAGTTACGTTCATTAAATCCTATATGTACAGAAAAAAATACCAAACAATGATCAAAAAATGTTATACGTATAGTAAAGTTTATCAATCATAATATTTGAAATAGGCCATAGAATTTTAAGGTATATTTTCTTAGACATAATCTAAGATAGTATACATACAAATTACTATAAGTATCGTAAAATTCTCCCGCATTCGTTTTCTTTCGCACACACACAAAGAGAACGTACATGTTGTATACAAAACTATGCTTAGCCGAGGTAGTCGAGCTCAAACGTAAACAGTAATGCCAAGTCAACGTTCTTTCAGTTTTGTTATTATATGTTTTTATTGTAATATGATATTTTGTTATATTTATTATGATATATTATATTTTGGCATAATAAAATAAATTGCACTTTAACATGCAATTGCTATATTTTTTACTTATTTTAAAATTACTTTCCCCCCATTCTATCTACAGTGTAAAAAATTTGTTCTTGAAAATTTAAATTAATATTAATCAAATATCTAGAATTTTTGATTTTTACACTTGTGAAAAATACTATTTATAGATTAAGTAAATAAAAATTTAACAATAATTTATATATTTTATAAAGATTTTGCAGATACTTCAATTTTATTCAATTTGATTTTCATAATTATCGTGAAAATAAATTTTGGTTTACTTTTAGAAATTTATTTGATTCATGATTGTTTATCACTTGTTCCGATAGATGGTTACAGTAAAAAATGCCATAAAATCATACCTGCAAGCGCTCAGATTTCTAATCGATTAATATATAGACTTGATAAGATGGAGTCATCTCATGCGAAAAATAATTTGTGAGTTTAGGTTAGCTTGCGTTAAAAATTTAGGAACTGCGAAAGCGAATTTATCTGTCAAAATAATTGTAAGCGTGCGATGTAGTTTGACAAATCATACGAGCGAAATAAAATCGTTAAGAAGTGTATAAATAATATAAATTCAAATGATTCTTTTTCCCCTTCATTTGTAATTACACATTTTAATACGGATAGGTAAAAATTACTATACTTATTTGGAATAATTATGATACGAGATTAAACTTATAACTAAAACTTAACATTACTATACTTTATAGTAATGTTTCTTTGACACCGAGATTGTCCTCGGCGATTACTACTATACTTTTATGGTAATTTTTACAGAATTTTAAAAGAATTTTTCCAACAAACTTCTCTCCGTGTAGTAATTTAATAATAATTTATACTAGAGTTCCTCAAGGAATAATTCAAGAATCTCTGGTATTATAATATATACACGAATAACCTAATATTAGATATGCAAAAAACTAAATTTTGTCCTATGCTGATAACATTGTCATCATTCTCCATGATGATACTTAATCATTAATAAGGAATGAATGAATGTAGTTTTAAATAAAAGTGCATTTCATGGTTGACTTTAAATAAACTTGTACTAACTATTAGAAATACAGTATTTATGGATTTAAGAAATTACAGAGATAATGCACTGCTATATCTAAAATAACTTAAAAAATAAAGAGGATTAAAGACCATATCTAGTCGTTTTCTTTAATTACAATATGAAATAAAAAGACCTCGTTAAATATATTGTAAATAAAAACCAATATTTAATTTTTATTTTAGCAAATATTAAAAAGCAATGATTAAATGACAAGATTGGAAATATTAGTGAAAATTTATGCTCCATTTTCCAGAGTACTTTTAATTGTAGTATTATTGCCTATGGAGGTGCATATAATAAAATACAAATTTGATCAAAAAATTCAAAAGAAAATACTGAGAATTATAAATAAAATTAAATGTTAGATGAAAGTAATCTTAATGTTAATCAGTTACATATACTTGAGTTAATACTGTATCATTATGATAAACTGAAAGTTTAATACAGTAAAAGTACTTCAAAAACTAGAAATAAGAATATACTGCTTTCCAAATGACTAAACCCCCTAGTGATAAGAATAGTTATATTATAGTTATTAAAACACATAACATATAACATATTTTGTTTAAATAATGGTTGTACAGACATTTGAGATTACTGATTGCTTGATAACTTTTTGAAGTTTTATATATTTATTCAAAAGATCATATTGAGATCTTTAAATATATGCTTTGTGTCTCTGCTGGAATGTTTACCAGTTTGTCGGCAATCAGTAGTCAGTTTTTAGGCTACTGGGCAGTATATCCTGAAAAAAATAGCTAGATACCTCATCACCTCTAGACACATACTGGTGGGCACTGGCCACAAACTATTAATAATAATAATAATAATAATAATAATAATAATAATAATTAAACATACTAAATATAAATATACTAATATGCACTATATATAAAAACACTAATAGTAAAAAAATTCAAATATCTTTAAATTACTTTATAATTAAAATTAAAATTACCCTAGCATTGTCTAAGGTTCAAGTAAATATTCATAAATTCTATTAAAAAATTAAAAAAGATAAAATGTCTAAAAAAGATACAGATATGCTGTTGTACTATGATTATGGTTTTTATATTTTAATTGCTTATTACAGTTTAAATTTAATTTATTTTAGTTTAGTAATGGTATGCGAATAAAAACAATGCGTAAATAAGGAATAACTGACGTTTCGCTCAGTTTTACTGGTGAAATATCTACCAGGATTATAATTTGTTATATATATCAATCTATATAACTCGCAGTTTACCTCTTATAGGATTTACATTATATAAATTATCTGATTGAATAAATAAATAAATAAATAAAAATCATGGTGTTAATTCTTGTAAAAGTTGCATTATTTATCAATATTACTGATAATCTTAATACAAAGTTGTCAGAAGAAAACTATTTAAGAAATCACGCTTACACGTTAGATATGGAAATCAGTTGGAGATTGAATGTTTGATGACAGTGACATATCGCAATTCTGTAGCGATAGTAAAAAGTAACTTATTTTAAAAATATTGATCCAAATAGTACACAAACGGTAGAGTTATTTTGGTCTAAAATATAAATAGAACATTTAGAATGCAACAAAATGATACGTGTTAGGTTTAAAAATCCAGGTTTCAAGATTATTAAATTCAATTAATCTAGTTTTTAGTCTAGCTTCATCTTATTCTTTGTTCCAGTGTTAAGGAATTATGTCATTTAACTTATGTAGGAAGAATCGTCAAGGATCATTGTTAGACAACGAAACAAGAAATTCCATCTTATGTATCGATAATAATGATATTATAATTTCTTAAATCTTCAAATGCTGTTATTTAGATTATTAATATTTATAATACTTAAATAAAATGTTTCATGAAATACAAGCTGACAAATGCTCTTATATTATTCGTACAGGGTTATTTGCGATAATTCAGTTATCGCACAATTATTCATCAACTTAAAGGTTATAATTATACATCAAGTTATAAAGAAGTTTTGAAATTTGAGTAAAGCAGAATATTTGGTATCGATTGGTTTGGGCGCGTAACGTCTAGACTTGGCGAAAGAAACGAGGGAAGAATCGAGGGAAGAAACGAGGGAAGAATCGAGGGAAGAAACGAGGGAAGAAGAGTCGATATTGCGGTTGGAGAAAAAAGGAGTAGTATTTCCATGTACAATCGCAATCAAGGCGTCCCCGTCTGCAGTAAAACATAATGCAATAAGCCATAAACTTTCCGCCGCTCAGATTTCAATTATCTGAACTGCTCTATTTTAACGATCGTTTCAAAATTTTGATCGACTGTTTAGGAAATTGAGTCGGTGGAGTGGCGAGCCGGGGCACAGTCGGGGCACAGCCTCGGGATGAGATCGGCGGCGAGATCGGCAGCTCGCTTGGCGGGCCGATCGGATGAAAGGTGCGACGGCGAAAGAAGGAGCCCAATCCGCGGAGAGGCGCAATTAATCGCGAGCTCAAGAGCTTTGTTTACTTTGGACTGGTCGCGTCGAATGTAGCTTGGCGTGTACGTAGTGTGACTTACGGCGCTGCCTCGGGGGAGCGGGAGGCCGAGCGAGCGAGCGACCGACGGGGAGGCTCGGGTCTTCCGCGCGGCGCAGAAGCTGTCCGCGGGCGGCGGCGGCGGCGGCGGCGGCGGTGGCTCCGGGGCTCTCGCACCTGGGGCTCGGCCAGCTGCTGGGGGGCGCGCGAGCGGGCGAGCTCAGACTGCCGAGGGGCCGCGAGCGCGCCCGGCCCCGCTATATAGACGCGCTCCTCCTCTCCCGCGGGGCCTTTATCTCCCGGGCGGCACTGTTTACGCGCGAGCCGCCGCGAGCTCCCGAGCGACAGAGACGCCCTGTGCAGCGCGCCCGAGGTATTAGCTCCGGGGGCTTATGTAACCGCGGCAGGCCGATACGTCCCCCCACATTCCTCGCTGGCCGCCGCCGCCGCCGCACGACTCCCGCCGTCCTCGCGCCGCACCCGCGCCGCCCTGTCCCCGTTCGAAGCCCAAAGACTTCCACCGCCGCGAGATCTCGGCTGCAGCGCCGCCGCCGCCGCCGCTTTCTAACCCGCCCGCGGCTCGCTCAGATTTCCACGCCGAGCTCCCGGCTGCGAGGGGCACTAGCGCCCCTCCCGCGCCCTATCGCCGCGCGCCTCCCGGCCTACCCTTGGGAGATAAGCCGCCCCCGGCCCGAGGGGCTACGCGTGTACTTGGGCCTGGGAAAGCCGGCGCGCGGCCAAAGCTCCCGCGGTGCGCTTCCTCCGCGCCCCTCGCGCCCGAGGTTTTATTCCGGCGCTCCGGCGCACGGGAGCGGGGCGGAACAACCGTGGGCATCAATGCGGCATTCATCCCGCGGCTTTCGATATTTCAAGTGCACTTCGCCCAGTGATAGGCCACCGATACGCTACAAGCGATCTCGCGGGAGAAGCTGCCTCGCCCGCTGAACACAATGGCAATTTATTAAGCCGCATTCGATGAGCGTGTGTATATATCGTCAAAACTTTATGGAGCGCTTAATACAATTAGAGAGAGAGTAGAGAGTATATCGTTAGCATTGCAGTGGAGAAAATGCTAATAGAAGTAAGTCTGCAGGCCCTTATCTATGCTATTCTTATCAATTCTCATATCAGTACGTACAACGACATGTGTCGAAGAACCAAGAAAAACATGAAGTATTCTACTGCTGTGTACACTCTCCCTGCTCCTAATCGTCGCGACAACTTTTTTAACGACATTGTTTGTTTAATGCACTGATTTCAAATATACAAAAGTGTCAGGCTTAATAAAATCTCGAGTATAAAGGGATAAATCATGTACGAATAGATATCGGGCAAAATATAAGCAAAGGTATAGTAAAATTTATGCATTCACAAGCAGAAATTACGGCCGTTATATTATTTTTATATGCAAGGTATCAGCAATACACTAGTTAACTAATGATTCCGATAATATTTAATATTGTCTGCTTGTAGCCATAGAAATAACTTTCATAAGAAACTTTCTTTCTAAACAATATGTCACTTCGACGCATATCTTAGTTTCCCTTACACTTGTTCCACTAATTTCAAACTCAAACACACACACACACACACACACATGGTGTCTTTTAATTCCTTGTCTCCAGCTATACCACGCGATAGCTGAGGCAAATCTAAACATTTTTTTTTGCAGTCGCGAAACTATCAGATGCACCCCCACTAAGATTACAGGTGTTTAAAAAATGGTAAAAATCCAGTCCCCGCGGCCGGAAAGCGCGGCCTACTCGCCGCAGCGCAGCCAATGAGAGTAGCGGAAAAAGTCAATGGGAGAGAGTTGGGCGGAGCTATCGGGGCCGCAGTATGGGCAACAGGTCTGTCCCCGCCCTCCAATCTTAGACGTGTGCCCATTCATTGACTGCCGAAATTGT
Organism: Sycophaga agraensis; assembly: GCA_018906755.1. Lineage (NCBI taxonomy): Eukaryota > Metazoa > Arthropoda > Insecta > Hymenoptera > Pteromalidae > Sycophaga > Sycophaga agraensis. The sequence goes on from JACCIE010000003.1 coordinate 4,544,955, forward strand.
CAACAAAAAAACATCGGGCCTCAGCAAACCGTCAGCAGTACCGCGGCGAGGCGATTGGCGGCCAACCTGCGGCCCGACTCCTGCAATCTGCCTTCCCCCTGCTGACAATCCACTGGGGCCCGACGTTCTTTTGTTAACAATTTTGGCAGTCAACAAATCAACACGCGACTAACCCTGGAGGGCGGGGCCAGGCCCGCTGCTCACCCTGAGGCCCCGGTAGTTCCGCCCTACTCTCTCCCCTTGACTATTTCTTCTACTCTGATTGGTTACGCTGCAGCGAGTAAGCTGCGCTTTTCGGCCGCGGGGGCTGGATTTTTATCATTTTTTAAACACCTGTATCTTCGCGAGGGTACATCTAACAGCTTCGCGACCGCAAAAGAAAAATGTTTAGAATTGGCTCAACTATCGCGTGGTATAGCTGGACACAAGAAATTAAAAGACACCGTGTATATAATTCACTTCAAAATACTTACAACTATAGGATATGTGTACGTATTTAATAATAAGTTTTTAAATAACGCATGATTCAATTACTCGCCGTCATTCTAGTTGAACATTCAAGATCCCAACCACAAGTGTCAATGTAGTTGCGGGTAGACTCAGCGCGCAATGATGCATTTATAATTTTGATGCAATGAATTGCAATAATGCGTGACAGCCGTATCCTACAGACAAGTGAATAATATACGCATGTATAACAAGATTATAAAAAATGGTGAATTGAATACGAGGGACTACTTATGACACTATACCCGAACGTACTACATATCAGATTTTACTCATATAGGTGTACAGATCGTTTACCGCAACGTCACATAGTATTGAGTTTCATATTTATATGTTTATAATATAGCTTTCCATAAATCTGTAGCCGGTTCACACAACGAAACCCCACGAAGATATCGTACACGAATTTTATAAATTGTCACTAAAAGTAAACAACTGATTTTCCTCTCTAATCTGTTTTTCACTCTTACACGTTAGAGTGAAACAATACAGCGAATTCGATAACCTCATTCGCAAACGCTTATGTATAAACGCGTAAGTTTACTTATCAATCGGAAAGGAGTTGACAAAGCTGCTTAAGTCATTCAAAATACTGTATCGAATATCATTAGCGGATATTTGTGCACAAATAAAACGAATAAAAATGCTAAATATAAATAATACTTATTAAACTGTGTTACAGGAATCGCTTAATACATAAACACTTTAAATGCACTAATAATAAAGGTTTACCAGATAACAATACTCACATTTAAATCATTAGTTTTCAAAACATTTCCCAAGTATGTACGTGAAAGGCAATCATCGTAATACGCAAATTATATAACTTATCTACCCTAACATAAATGATCTTCGATTCGAATTATTTTGAAATTAATTTTAATTTTATTTATTTAAATTAATATATTTTTGAATTATTGAATATACTTACATAATAATATTTAATTCCTTTAAATATACTTATACCATCTCATTATACTATTAATTATACATATATCATGAAAAGTATATTCATTTTGGGTTTTCTTAATTTCGTGCCATTATTATTTTATTTATGTATACTTATATTCATTGTTTATTTAAAATACAATATTTATAACCTTATTTTTATAAAAAATATATTCATCATTTTAAGATTTTAGGTTATCATTATAAATTTATACTCGGTCACTTATACAAGATACATAGTATAGTTAATTATACTGTTCTAAAGTATTAATGTAGAATGTGATGATATGTAGACTTTAGATCATTATTAACGTAAGATTTATTAGTCTTACGTAGTTATTCATTAGCCAGTTTATAGGTAAAAAAATTAGCTAACAATCGCCAAAATTTCTACCAGTGTATAATCATAGTCGAGTTCTCGGCATACTAGATAATTGGCTATGGGCCTACATTGGGTTTACCAAATAAATGATTGTATGCTGGCGTAGATCGAGAAGAGACAAGGTCTAAGATCACTTGGATGAAATCGAATTACTATACCGTACTCGAAAAATGTATTATAGAATTTATGACAGTCTGATAAATATTACAGTAACGACAAAAGGCGATTACAATTTTTAATATCTCGCTAGAGTTCTGCTTTGAGGTTTACAATCTTTCTCAGATTGCTCAGATAACATATTATAGGTACCTTGCAGGGCATTATCCAGAGATCCGTAAGGAATACGTTATAAAATTGATTTCTGCCGTTATACCTTACGTCGGATATTTGAAATCTTATTATATTCTGATCTTTATCGTAGTTGATTGATATCTTCTCCGTTTCTACATATCTGATTTTCACGTGAGTTCATGTATCAGTAAAATACACTGCTTTCGAGAAAATACTATAGCTTTGTGGAATAGTAAAATTGGAATAGATTCCAATTTAACATAATATTACGTTCTAAAGTGGTAATTAACATTTCGTTAAATACAAATACTCTGTACATGATTATATCATTAAATAATATAATAAATGATAAAAAAATATGTATTATGCACATTATTAATGCATAATGATTTTTAATAATATTTTGTTAAGAAATCTAGTAGTTTCTATTAGGAACTAAAAATGTATTATTTAGTATATATTTTGTATTTATAGACTATTCATAAAATTTAAGTTAAATTATAAGTATTAATGTTTTTTAACTTTATAAAATTGTGTGTGAATGCCATGCTTTAGAATCAATTATATTTTATTTAATACTTAAATTAAACTATTTTTTTATAAATTAATTTGTTACATATTGAATACTACAGGACTATCTTAATTATTATTCAAAAAAGTTATTATAAATTCATTTTTGGAGTCTCTACATTGTCAAAAAACACTAATATAAATTACACCTTTCCCAAATACGAGTAAAAAAAACGTAAAGATTTATATTTTCAAATGGCTATACCTCGACGAAGATTTTAATGCTTCGGTATGAAACCAGGTTTAAAAACATGGACGGCCTTTAATAAGCCATATCGTTGTCACGACGTCGCTTACCGTACATGATGATCATTCTGACGGATGTATGTAGCGCTAAGGGTGCATGCACTGAACGAATTTTAAACTTCTTAGATGTTATTAAATAAACATTAAGTGAATTTAAATGCACAAAAAATTACGATTATTTATTGTGATGCATTAATTATTTAAAATTTTATTTATTACTGAAATGACATCATAAAGTTAAATAAATTTTTTAAGTCACAAAATAATATAAAACAATTAAAAAAAACTAAGGGAAATAAATTTACAACAAGTAGTAGATTCGTCGACACAATGGTGTTTAATGTAGCAAAACTCTTTTTCACGTTTTTCTCAAAATTGGACTAGTTTTTATACAGTTTTAAAGTGGTGCAAGAAGAATTGGAGAGGGTGCAATTTTTTTAATTGTTCCGGTTTTATGCTTATACATTGAACTATCGCAGAGATAAAGCAATTTGAATATATACATATTCAGGAATTTTTTTCGCAAATATGGAAGTGATACAATTTTGATAAATAGCGTTTTAGAAGAGTGCCTTTAGATCTGCACCTGCTGGTATTTTATTTTTGAGAAAATTTGCGTTTTTGTGATCTGGAAGATAAAGGGTACACGTAGATCTAGAAATGGGGTTAGGGTAGACTGTTGCCAGTGGCACTGTACACCATTGCACCATTGTGCACTGATAGAAGTGCATGAAAATAGAGAAGATCATTATTATATATTGACTCATGTTTACTGAAATGGCTTGATTGTTATTTACGTATTGAATGATACAGTAACCGGCATAACACTCATAAAAATAGTTAATTTAACCTCTTAGTGCAAGAATTGAGGGCAAATTATATCGTTTAATGCAAATGCAACAATTATGAGACTTTTTGGAAGGTATTCATGTAATCCATGTAAATGGAAAGAGGGTGCAATAAAACAAATTGCATTTGATGCTATAGCTCCATTATTTATAGTACCAATATTAACAGTGATTGCCTCTCTATGCTTAACTTGCACTTTACTTGTAATTTTGGTTGTATTATTATTTATTTACTGCATCTATCGAAGATTATTTAGCTTTCAAACACGTACAAAATTTTTTCTAATGTGGACTATCACTAGTATTCTTATGTTAATGATTATATTTGAAGTAGCTGTTGTGCCACTTCTGGAAATTCTTCCGGAAGAAAATTATGTTTTCATGTTTTGTGTTGTCAGTGGACTCGCTTGTGGTTATAAAACCAAAAAATGTGCTGATAATGAATCTCAAGAGAATAAAACTGTAAAAGATTTAGAAGCTAGTGAAAGCCAAAAAGAAATTTGTAATATATGTAGGAGATATAAACAAGAACAAACTTTTCATTGTCAAATATGTCAAATTTGCATTATGGGAAGAGAATATCATTGTAAATGGTAATACAATTATATTACTATTTTAAACATTCCAATAAAATTAGATATTTATATTTAGTCCGTGTAAAAGAAAGTAACAAAATTTCTACCAAATTTTTTTATTAATGATAAAAATCTACAAAGTACAAAAATTATGTTCAATTAAACCATTTTTAAATCTATAGGTCGTTTTATTATTATTTCTTGAAATTTTCGGATTAATTTCAAAATAATAACTTATTATGATACATTTCAGGCTAGATTGTTGTATAGGAACAAGTAATTTACGTTGGTATCTGGCATGTTTATTATTCTCTGCCATTGCATTTATTTATGGCTCAAACTTAGCAATGACAAGTGTCTGTCATCCATTTATTCTTGTGGGTACAATACTATTACCAGATAATTGCAGTGATGCTTATTATCAACTAGAGTAAGTTTCTTATTAATATAAAAATTATATGAGACCTTTCAAGTCTTATATTAATGTATTTTTTTTAGCATTGCTGTTTGTTTTGTATCATCTATTTACAGTTTATTCATAGGCCTAGTTGTATTTTGTTATTTATTTTATCATCTATGGTTACAACTTCTGGGACAAACAACTAATGGAATATTAGGTGATAACGAAGATCTACAGAATAAAGCAACTTTAAAGAATGTAGTAAAATGTTTATGTTGAATGTTAAATGTTTGTTGTAAAACATAAAGATTAACAAATGCTTTGTTAAAGTGAACAAAAAAATAGCTAGATGGTGATCGTATTTAAACAATTAAAGTGCTCAAATAAGAGTTATATTAGATTTAGATTTTAAATACGTTCTTTCAATAATTCAAATATTTTTCACATAAAATATTTACGTGATATTTCTATTATATAATTGTGATACAAAGAACTATAACATTGTCAAAATTAAGCAACAGCATCTGTTAGCTCAAATACAATGGTAATTTATAAATGTATGAAAGTATAAATAGATTTTTTATTAAAGTAGTTATATACCTTTACAAAAATAGTCAAGTGTAAATGCACATAAATTGTATGAAAATTCGTTGTACAATTCTTTATCTCGTAAATAAAATGGTTAAAAGAAATTATCATACTTTTTGAATTGTACATATTCATTCTCTATGAAACTGTTGAAGAGTACTTTTTTTAGTTTTGAATACTAAATTGCTTTATTAGATCTCGCCATTTGTCCCTTCTTTGTTCTCTCGCTAATATGTCATCTGATAATGACATGTATCGTCTCCATGTATGAAAATAGATTACTTTTAGATGTTTTTCGTAGTGACGAATAGCCCTCAGTTCTTTTTCACGCAATGCTAATTTTATACTAACATATAATGTGTGCCATCTTTTTAAATGTTTTCCCTGTACTTTCATGTCATAAAAATCAACAGCAACTTGATACTTTTGCTTCATATCTTGAGCATACGTTTTCCACTCATCGAAAAAGTACCATAATATGTTATGACGATGGAACTTATTAGCTAATTGCCACTTAGCTTGTTGTTGTTCCATCCATTCGTTTTTCCAGGCAGTAAAGATTTTCAGTAACAAAGATTCTGCGTAAAATTCATCTGCCCTTTTTAAACATTGTAATTTTTCTTCTACAAGATCTGTCAAAGGTTCGACGATATATTGACGAAACAAATATTTCTTATAGAATCGATCAGCCATGTTTTCTAATTTTTGATTTTTCTCTAATTCTTTTCTTCGTTTGGCTTCTTGTTCCAAGCGATGTTTCTTAGCTTCTTTTAATGCCTTTATTTGGAAACGTAAATGGTAAATGGCCATAATAGCAATACTATATCTCTTTTTTGTGCAAAGATACTCACTTGAATGTGCTGCTCTCGCTGTTTTTCTTCAGCTTCTCGTTGCTTCAATTCATTTCTTTTCCTCTGCTCCTCTCGTTGACGAATATGAGTTTCATATGCTTGTTTCATTCGTTGCTTTCTAGCTTCGGCTCTTTCTTCCATTCTTACCAAAAATCTTGGCGGGCTAGATATTTGCGGAATCTCAGTAACAGATGCATCCCTTAATAAAAATCTCACTTGTATTCCTAGGCTACGATATATCAATGCCATACAGTAAAAGAAGGTGCAAAATAAATGGAAATCTAAGAACCTTTAGAAAGTCTTCAAGAAACGCGAATTGCAGAATGTCTTGATGAATGTTTTTTTTTAAATTTCAACATTTGCGTTAGGGTGCAAATAGTAGAATAAAAAATTCCGGAGAAAGAAGTCAACACTGGAAAAGGTGCCAAAAGTTGAACAAATACGCATGAGAGATTTATAATCCTGCTGAAATTCCTGACGTTAACGATGAGTCGAATCAATTAAGTTCAAGAGTGTCTGTAAATCCGAACTCTTTATTGTCTTACTGATAAAGAATATTTTTATAAAAATTAATCAGTGGATTGCGGAAATAAAAATAATTCAAGAGACACAATTAATCGTGCTACAGTGAAAGGTTGAAAAGCGTGTAAATAATGGAACCTGCATCCTTCCTCCCTCATCAAGTGGATAAGGCTCCTCCTGGTCCTAGAGTCGCATTGACCCAGGGCCTGCTTGGCCATGCTGATTGTCTGCTTGCTGGTCAGCCTTGTCTCCTTGTCAATCTCTTTGAGCTTCATCTCCTCGATAAACCTGTTTTGCTTGGCCAGCTGGGATCGCTGCTCCTCGATGATGAGCTTCTGAGCCTCGAGCCTGTTTCGCACGGGTACCTCCCGGTCATTCTTGGGCGGCGCCCCGCAACTCAGGGCGCGCTTCTGCTTAGTTGGAGGTACCGGATTCTTCTTAGGGGGTGCGCTCTTGGTCTCGGAGGTGCGTCTTTCGTTCTCCGGTTTTTCCGCCATCTCCCGTTGTTTTTCAGCGAGGGCCGTGACCAGCATCTCTATTTTCTTTTCGTTTGACAGTCGCGCCTCCTCAACCGCGTATTCGACAATCTTGCGCGTGGTCGATGTGTGATTATGCCAGGTTTCGAAGCAGTAACGAAGCCTGCGTTTCGTGTTTCTCTCCTCGATCGCGGTCCTTAGCTCGCGAATGCGCTTCTCCTGCTGCACGTATTGCCGTAAGGCCTCGAACACGATCTTCACACTCTCCTCGCTCGTCAATCTTGGTAAGCCCGGCTTGTCTTTAATCGTGACTTTGATTACGTCCAAGTTGAACGGATCCATCAAGTTTTGTAACATTTTATATGTTAATCTTGATACGATTTGTCGATCACAATGTCACTTAGGTGTACATAGATTCACCTATTCGATACTTTCAGTTTCTTTATTTTTTTATAGCACATGTTAACTTCCTTTTTTTAATAATAATTTTAAATATTAAATAAGCAACAAAAATTCCTGAAAATATTAAATTATAGAATAGGTTTTATTCGGAATTAAGATTTTATAAGTTAAAGTGCATAAAAAGGGCGCTGATACGCGTACAGTTAGACAACGACGTGAGTAAAAGTTCTGTTTATCTTCGAATTTCTGTTGTTAAGGAGAAATGGGAGGGGATATCCAACGAAGCACAAATATATTTCTCTCCTAATCAGCGATTATTATCTTTGACTATAGTACGATATGATGTAGGTAGCAAGTTCCTTCTCAGAAACTTTAGTTATAATCTTATAAAATTAGACTTTTTTAAGATAACATAAATAATTGCAATTTAGTTAATATAAATTTTTTTTAATTAGCATGAACATTTACTAAGTCAGATTTATACATCAGCCTGAACTGAATTAGCGTTATTATTTGTAGGTGATGTTGAAATATATTATTAACTATGTATATGGTTATTATGATTGCTAATTTTTATTGCATATTTTCCATTTCTTATTAATATTGATGTTAGAATTAAAACTCATGATAGTTTTTGAAAACAGACTATATTACAAAGTGCATTAAAAACGGGAACAAAATGACAAATCAAATCCAATAATAAATTACGCCATATTGTTTAAAATAATAGTTTTTTATTTATATTGAAAAGTTATTTCTACTACCAAGGGAAAATATTATTATTTTACCATAAATTATTAATAAATAATAAAAAACTAAACCTGCGCTAAACCAGTTAAACTAAAATATAGTACAAGAAAAGTATACTAGACTACTATATGTATAGAAATCTAAAGATAATATAGATAACCTATACTGAAACATTTCGGAGAAAAATAAAAAAAAACTGCTAAAAGCCACAATAAAGAACAGTAATGAGTAATTACGATTTTGTTTTAAAAATAAATAAATAAAATTCTTTAAGTGGTAACTAGATACATAGAGATTTGTAGTAAATAAATAAATAAACCAATATATAAATATTGTTTTGATTCTTAAGTAATCTTATTTAATTAACAAAAAAACTATTAAATGACGCTGATAATAAAAGATTAAGGCTATTTTAAAAATATTATCTTACTTGGAAAATCAAAGGTGTCCTTGACCCTCAAGTTCATATTTGACTTCAACTACATTAAAAAAAGTCACTTTCTAGTCTTAATTAAAAATTTGTTTCATAAAATTTATTTTTATACATGAAAATCAAAAGGCACTAACTCTCACAAATCACAATCTGAATCTCATCAACTCAGTCTCAGCTGCTGGTTGCTGCTGGTTGCATTATAGATAATTTGCTATAGCTCTCAGGTCACACTACAGTCTACAGCTGTACGGCATACAATTGTGTGCGTATAGTGTTTATGTCAGACTACAGCTAATATTTACATAATATTTAAATGCTCTGCAAGTATTTGTGTAACAAATTGTAACCTTTGATGTTGACCCCACTGTTAATTCAAAATTTAGCATCTGCTTTGTTGCAATGCATTCTTTTAAAATTATACTGTATGGCGTAAGGCATTTATAAACTCTAATGTATAATTAAACACAGAATCTTAGTTAAAGCAACTTCAATGAGAATACAGTTCTTATATTTTTGTAAAAACAAGTTTACAAATATATTTATAATAAAAAGATATATAGTAATACACTATATATTGTTCAATAAATATTAAAATAAATAAATATTAGAGAAAAATGACATAAATAAATATTATAAGTTTTCAAATAATTATGAAAAATACACCATATTTTAATATTTTTACACATTGCACAAAGTCAAATTAAAGCTTATTTACTATCATTGTTTATAAACGTAGAATAACGTGTGAATATTTAAAATAAAAATAAATAAATTAATAAACGATTAAAAATTATTTCTTAGAATAATTAATAAGGTTAATCATTTTAAATGCAGTTACTTGCCAGTTAGACACTTAGCAATATAACCCGTATCAATTGTAAATGCGTGTGTTGCACGTAAATGATGAGAGTCCAATATAGACGTCTGCTGCATTGTTATGTTTACATTAAAATTTCATTCGAAAGCATATTCATTAGATTTCTATATGCAGCATTCACGTTGTACACAAAATATAACGCAATTTCTACTTTCAACAGTGCGCTTTAACTACTCTACGACTACACTATTCGTCAGAATAGCATATAAGCAAGTGTGTGTATAGATGTAGCCAATCGTATTGGTTGGATGTTGGGTAAAAAATGACAAAGAAGTCAAAAATACTTGGAGAAGAAAGAACTATTTAATAAGATTCGTGAAAACCTTTTTATAAACGAAACATAAATTGAAAGTGCATCATTAATCAGATTTATATAGGAATCATATAAACAATTACACGTAATAAAGCAATCTGCATTATAAAGCAGCTGTGGCAATAGATATTTACTCTGTATACATACAACCTAACCACAAAAGTAGTGCAGACCAGTGCAGACGACATTCAGCCATTCAGCTTTCCTACATCGTACGCTATAGAAAAAATTTCTTTGGATAGATTCCAATCGATAATATTATTTTTCAGTATCGTACTTTTAATGCGTCTCAGATGAAAAGACATTTTAATTTATTTATGTGACTTATAAACAACTTATGAACGTAATTCCTACAAAATTTCAATTTTGTACATTTTCATTAATCTATGTTTAATATTCATGTATAGTCATATTCATATTTATTTGTTAAAGATTTTATTTTTTAATACAAGTTTGAAAGTGATTGAATTTAGAAATTCAATGTCTTTGTAAATAAGCTAATTGTGGTAAGTAACTTCAAAATTTTATTTAAAAACTGTTCTAAATAAATGATATCTTGAAGTTATCGATTACTGTTATTTAGTAATAAAAACTTTTTTTTGATTTTTATTAAAATGCAGATTCAAGGAATTATTAGCGATGATGCAGTCTCAATTATCAGTAACCCCAAAAAAGTTACCTGTCTTTGTATTTCCACAAAGTATTACTTTTTATCTTGATGATCAGACAACACACAAGCAAATCTTGACTTTATACAACCCTTATGATTTTCCAGTTAAATTCAAAGGTATTTCAATCAGTAAGTTTCATTTTTTAATTATATTGATCAATTTATTTTTTTAGTATTCTGTACTGCACCAAATAAATATATGGTAGTGGATCCTGAAGGAACAATAAAAGCTAGATGTTGTGTTGACATTGTTGTCAGACATACAGCATTAACTGTTACAAACTGTACTGTTGATAAATTCCGAATTCAAATGCTTGAACATCCCACTAAACAAGTATATAACTTAAAATTTCTGTAGATTATTCCTTAGCAATCTAAAAAATAAATAAACTACAAATTATTATTTATTTTTGTATTTGACAGATTATAGGAAAAAGAGATGTAGAAGCTAAAGTTGTTAGTGGAGTACCAGAAACATTAGAAAGAGTTACCCCTGATCCAGATTTATTCCAACAATTACCAAATACAGGAAAAAATCAACAGTCGTATGCATTAATGTCCCATAATAAATCTTTAACAAGTAAGCTTCATTTATTTTAAATTATGTCACTCCAAACTAATTAACTTATAATTAACTTGTACATTTTAAAAGTAGTTTTTCTGAAAGATTCTTATTTTCCTATTTTATTGTTTGTAGGAGATACCAATTATATAGCACTTTTAGCTGTAATAGTTTGTATTGCTGGATTAATGTTACCTACTGAAGGAGAAAGAAATAATAGAATTCCAGACTACCTTCACTTGTCCATCCATTTTAAACTAATTCTTTCCTTTGTATTAGGTAAACATATACTTAATTTTTAAATTTATAATTTTTTCTTACTCAATTATTTTGTTACAGGAATGGTTACAATTATAATACTGAGGCTATAACACTATTTATAATCTTTAAATAAATTTCGAGCTTGGAATGTAAAAAATAAGCAAAAAGTCTGAGCAAATTTTTAATCAATGTATGTGCTTATCTCCTAGTTCATACGCACAAATGAAATGATAAGCTTAATCATATTTTTCCATGTGTGTTAAAATATTTATTAATATTTAATCGTAAATTTATTACCAATAAGAGTAATTAATTATTATATAATTTGATGGGGAATGCTCCAATAATGAACATTACAAAAATGTGCACAAAAATTATTAATTTTTATAAAATAATTAAAAATTATAATTTATATATAATTCTTATACTTGTCGTTCCTCATCTTTGATGCTAGTCTGTAAGTTTTGGCCTATTGGTACAAGGAGCAATATTTTTATACGATTTCAAATGACAAAGTTTTGACAATTTTTACAACTCCGAAACTTATAACACTATTTGATTATTATTTATATGTTTATATTATTTTCTGTATCTAAACTATTTTATAAGAATTTGAATTTTAAATAAGAATTGTATAAAAAAACCAAATGAATAAAAATTTAAAAGTATAAAACACTTTATTTTATTTATAAGTTGGACTAATAATTTAATAAAAAATTTAGAAGATATACCTATAAAATTCTATATATATGGTGAAGAAAATGATTACTTGCCTATACTTTATTTCTATATTCATTATTTACAGAATTATTTATAAAATGTTAAAAATTCAATGCATTGCATTGGATACTACTGTACATTCACACAAGATTATTATTCTTGATCTTCATTCTTCTTGAAACCATAAATGCAATAAAAAAGTAATATATTAATACCTCTTGCAGAGTATGAATTTGTCGATCTAATATATTGTACTCTTACGTGTAAAGTCAATATTATAAGTACATTCTTAGTTCTGGAAGAAGTAAAACAGTTCTGATTTTATACCTTACTCTTACTGCAAAAAATGTATAAATTTTTACTGCATAAATAATATCAAAATAATAAATTTTAAATTAATAATTACCATAGGTTTAGGTAGTTTGCTTTTAGTGAAGTTCACAATCTTGTATAATTTTTAAGGCTGTCGTTATGTGTTTTATAGTCCATCGTAGCTGAAGGAGGTAGATGTAAAACGCGACGTAAGGTATCTCTAATCCTGGCTGTTGTTGCAACATCAGCAGCTGTTTTATTCCATACACAAATAATATCCTCCTAAAAAAATTTACATTGAATAATTTTTATTTAACATAATATTATATTTTTTCATAATTTTAATTTGAAATTAATGTAATTTCAGTAATAGTACATTAATAGAAAAATATATAATACTTTATAAATTCATTTTAATTCTATATTGTTTTAATAAGTGCAAACTTACTTGAAATCGTATTGAAACAACTGCACCACAGATTTCTTCACCAACCATAAATTGTTCTCCCAGTAATGCTAAAATTAGATTTTCCCAACAACGAGAAACAAATCCTTTCCTTAAACGAACAATCCATTTCCCCCCTCTTTGATTAGCTTCATCCTATCATATCAATATAATTTTTATTTTTGAAACTAAACATATGTTTTTTACATAACAAAAAAATATCTTACTTCCCACATGGGCTTAATGCCAATCTTAAACAGATGATAATCTGTGTGAATTGGTACTTCTGATGGCCTTGTTAAATGAGCGTAGAGGCTCCAAAATTGCTCAACACTAGCAAATCTTCCCACTAATTTTAAATTTTGATCATAGTTTTGTATATTAATCTGTTTTCCTATATTTCTTCTACTGTACCAAAAGGCATATGCATACTGTAATTTATGTTCATTTTGATTTATTTCTGGAGCAACCTATAATAAAAGCAATAATAAGCTACCATTTAAAAAAGTATAAGTGATATAAATGATGTTCATTTCTTACTAATTCATCTTTATCTGTTTTTTGATCACTTGTTGCTTGAGAATTTTCATCACCACTGTCATCACTTTCTTTAAGCCTAACAAAAATATCAAACTTTCAGAAAAAAAATAATGGACCATAATTTATAATTAATTTCTTGTAAATTACATCAGCTTACATTAACATTTATTTAACAATTTTGTTCTTACAAAGTTTAAGTTAATATTATATTTAATAATGACGAGGAAAATTTGTTTTAGTAATGCTTAACCTAAAAAATCTAAAATCTTAAATCTCAAAATACAAATATGTATATATATATAAACTTACGTATCGAATTTGTTAGACATATTACAGTAATGCAAAGCTACTATTACTTTGTTTTTATCAAAACTATTAGTAAATCTGTTTATTACAAAACGCAAGGTATTTTCTACTGCAGTACACACATGCGTTTCAACGATTACAAAATTTATAAAAATTAAAAATTGTTAATCTGAAATATAATATATGTTTATAAAAATATTGTTTTATCAGAATTTTCTATTTCCAAAAGTATTTAATAATAATTAAATAATTAAATATTAAATCTCATTAAATGATCTCTTCACTACGATCTGTACGCCACAAGTGGCAGCTTTTGAAGTTCTGAGCTGGACATAATTATATTCCGTAACTTATAGTTCGAAAAAATAGTTTTTTAAAACATTCAATGCATCAAAAAAATCTTTAAATTGTTCTATATATATGCGTAATATTACCTACTTAAAAATAATTTTAAAAATATTTTAATACTATAAACTAAAATAATATAAATAAATGCACCAGTTACACGTGTACCAGTGAATAATTAATATAAAAAATTATTTTTGTTTGCTTTAGTCGAGTGAACAGTTTGCGGAGTAAAAAAACATACAATATGATCTTATATTATTACCGAATGCCGATAAACGAGAGTAATTAGCAGTTCCATATTTTACCGCTGTATACAAACAGCGCTCCATTTTGGGCCACCGTGCCTAAAGTATTTATAATATATTATTGCTAAAATTTAAAAAGGGGCCAAAGCAAATTCGCTTGTAGCACGTGGTAATTTCTATGTATTTGTGTGTGTATGGCAATTCAAAACAAAACAAATTCCTTGACGCTTGACGGCTCAAATCAAACCACTCGACGTGAAAATTGACTTGTATCGTGCTTATATTAATTTGATATTGTTTGCGTATTTATGGGAAAAATTATCTAAGGATTGCAAAAGTATAGATTGTGCTGTGATACCTATGATCAAATATTTTTAAACTAATTTTTTAAACAAATTAGTGAAAACGGCATTTTAATACGGAATTATTTTTTCTTTTTTGGTTTATTTAGAAAAAAATACATGTTCAATAAAATTAAAGATAATTAGTGTATAATAATTAATTCATATTATTAATTAATAATAATTAATAAATTAATAAAATGATAACTTGTGTAGTGGAGTAGCCAGGTATAACTTTGCGGATCATGCGGCTTAAAACAATTCAAGAAATGGATTTTAAACAGCGGATGCTCCATGTTTTATGGAAAAAAGCGAAATCTCTTAACAGAAAGTTTTTTTGCCAAAACTTTTGAAATAATAGCCGAAGTAAAAGAGAAATTTTCATTATCACAAAATATGGTTTATGACATGGTATGGTACGTTTATGCAAAAATTCACAAAACAAGAAGCAGAACTCACACAAAGTGAAAAATGTGAAATTCAATAAAAGCGAAAAAGAAGACGAGAGTAAAAACGACGGCCAATATTCGGATTAGAGTAATTACAAGAAGAAGCAGAGAGGGATGAAGCGCAAAATTTCTACATATTCAAACGACGACAACGTACATTAAGTAATAGAAGAAATAGACGAGGACAAAATAAGCGATCTGACAACTCGGAAGAGGACAAAAGTGTCGGGAATCTTAAATCCAAAAATTCTATTACACACTAAAATAGACAAAGATGTGCAAGCAACCCTCGAAGCGACCTCTATGACGGAAATTACTGGATTAATCTTATCTACTATCTCTCTGAAAACGGGAGAGAAATATACACATTATAAATTGAAAGAAAAACGTGAGTTGATTGTGGTAAAATTAGAAATCTATAATTTCAAAAATTGGTTCAAAAAGGAAAAGAAGCGAGTGGTGGCATCATCGCGAATTGCTTGCAACAACGGTTCTTCGTTTAACGGACCAGAATGCGATGGAGACAATTTAAAAACTTGCAGCAGATTTCAAGAAGACACAGAATGCAAAGTCAGGAAACATAATATCAGTGTTCCAAAACCCTTAGTATTGGAAGCGTATTTTACAAGTATATTATGTGTTCCCTTAAAAAATATTCTTACTACGGGATATTACATAGCTACGGAGCATTATTTAATACGTACAATTTTACATAATTTCAATCAAGATCTTATTGATATATCATTAATATATATATTTAATTATTCACGTAATATTGATCAACCAAATAAATTAATATATTCAGCATCATGTCAAGAAGCAGATTATTATTATTCTATTAAAGATTCTATTACAATATTGAAAAAGTTATTAATATTTCAGTTTATTATATAAGGAATATATTCAAATGTAATTGGAAATCCATTAGATATTGAAAAATTTATTGCTAATATTCGTTTTGATGGTTTAAAACAACCTAATCGTGGAGAATAATTGTAATTTATTAAAGGTTTTTTCAAAACTTGATTAACAAGAGCTATATTTAATTTCTTGTCTACACGATATAACCAGTTGCCGAATATACATCGTTTGGAGAATCGGCATCTTGCATTATTGTATAAATACATCATATATCAGTTTATATGCGAGGAGCTTCAACAGCGATTGGTGTTTTGTCATAAATTGCATTAATATTTGTTGCTAAAGTAGTTTATTTATTACCATTGAGTTCCATTGATTCAATATCAGCAAATATTAATTCTTTGTTTTGTATATAAAAATCTCTATTTTATATTTCTCGATTGTTATATACTCAGTAAGAGCAATGCCTGAAAGGGATGTTTCATAATCAAATGCAGTTCTTGTTCCTAATAATGTTAATTTTGACTCTGGATAATAAACATATGGTGTCGATACAGCTTTTACATAACTTTTACTTTTATTTGAATCTATAACATATAATGTTTTGAACCATAGGTATATCGATATCTTTTCTATATAACTTCTAGTCTTTACAACGGGAGGAATTGTACTTATGCCTCCCGATTAAGTTCCTGCACCAGCTTCTGATCCGGATGAAGATTCCACATCTGTCTCCATGGCCTCATTTTGTCCTCCTTGTGTAACTAATGTTATACCTTGTCCCTTAGCACGGAACACATTACTGTGATTATCGGACATATCAACATCACCAAGCTATTGAGCAAATTCTCAAAATCGATTCCTTTAACAGGTGAATTTCTAACACCAGATGATCTCGGTTGTGGTTTAGGTTCTCTGTCGACGTCGATGGTGCCCTTGTCGGATCTGGCACGGCGCGGTAAAGGCGGATGGTCCTCTTCTTTAATTCTAAAAGATGAAAATAAATCTAATTCATTTTGTTCAATAGGTTCTAATCATTGTTCACCATATTCTAGTTCGCTGTTCTCGAATTTTCTTTTAACACGAGATCGTATGGACTTTGCGTAAGGTCGTCTTTGAAATCCAGTAAATGTTTAAATGGTTGATTTTTATAAACTTGACGCCAATAGTGACCCAATCTCTCTCGTTGATATTTATAACGTAATTGTCCTCGATTTAAATGTTTCTTACTTGGTGAAGACACTACCTATAAACCACAGAATTAGTCGATTGTTCATATAATATTTTCGCACTTAATTCAAAAGAACCAATTAATGCCGGCAACACTTTAGTACTGTCATGACCCGTAACGGCAATAACAACAAATTCTTTATAGCTTGATGATATGCATTATATACTTGATACTATTTATTCATTAATATTAATTAATTAATTATAATAATAATTAATTTACAATTAATTTATTATTAATTTGTATACTTCTTTCCGAAAATGTATTTATAGATTTTTTAGTAGAATCAAGAACTTCTGAAGAAATAATTGCTTAAGTCTGAAAATAAAACGTTTATAATGCTGTACAGTGAAAGGTAATGTTTTACAGATTACAAATTACTAGGAAAATCCGATTTTAAATAAGTTGATTAAACGTTTGCTTTTACAACTATACACACAATTAATTTTCTCAAGCTTGAAATACAGTAGCCTCTGCAGGAGATTTTATGGTACGCACTGCAAACTTCCACGCGTTTGGTGTCTCATCCCAGCTCATGCTTTTAAGACAAGCTGTAGAAATTTTTCCATGACATAAATAGTAATATTTGTACATGCAAGTCTCGATGCAAGCATAGGTTATTTAATTATTTTATACTTATTTGAAACTGCAAAAATAAATTATTTACCTGTCAGTACTCATACGTAAATTCACATATGATTAAAATATAGTATAGCCATAAAATATATGAAAAACATTCTTTGTTTTATCTGTTAAAAAATTATTAAATAATAAATATCGATATAATTATAAACAAATATTAAAAATAATGTAAAATCTTATGTAAAGCCATGTTCTTTAGAAAAAATGATGAATTCGAGCTGAATTTACATGAATTCATCCAAATTCTTCTGTACTCGTTCGCTCGTTCGACAGATAGCCACAGTTAAACTTCCCATTCGAGAAAATCTTATAGCACTAGATAATACTGCTTTATTAATGCAAATTAAATTGCCATAGCGACAACATAGACACGCAGTTAATCTTGACTTGCATCTTTGGCAAGGAGCCATCTATTTCTACTATTCAAAAGTATAAAGGTTTGTAAATTGTACCCGAATAAAAAAATCTATTATTTACTGAGTTTCGCATTTCATGAACATACATGAAATCCATTGTATTCTGTCATTTATACATACATTTAGTATTAATTCTATGATGTCCATCGTGCATTTAATAGTACATTCATAATTGCTTTATGAAAAATTTAGTTATATATGGAAGTTTAAGCCGATACAGGTTATGAATAGAGAAATGCCGCTGATACATTATCATCTCACAAAGAACTCGACAGACATAACTATTATGCTGATCATTTTTTTCAACCTTGGACTCCAGCAGTAGCAGATGCGTCAACAAAGTTTGGGATAATATCTTATAAGCAGAATAGTAGTGTTGTAGGACGAGTATGAAACTAATAGGAAAATTCTGCGTGAATTACCAAATAACAAAAAATGCAGAATTCGATATAGAGGATTCTAATTGTGTATTCAAAAAATTTTGTAAATATATTTATGTTTTATGTTCATTGAATAATGATATTTGTTTCATCTTATTGTAAATTTGACTATACATATAACAAATTCAGTAAAAAAATATTCCTTTGAATATTGCTAAAATTAACGATAATCCGGATTATGGAGTGAAATTGACCTCAAATTAAAATAGAAATTAAATTTTCTTTAATGAATTTGAATGTACGATTAAGTATACCTATATTCTATTGTAGTTAGTAATCTATTAACTTAGGAGTTTTTTTATCTATTTAATTTTATTTTTTTATCTATTTAAAAAATTATAAACTGTTAGATATTAATTATAAACTTGCAAATTCTAGAATATTTTACTTTCAATTTAGTTAATTTGTTTTTTAAGACATTAAATAGTTGCTTTAACGTTCAATTATTTAGGTATATTTTTGCACTGTTCACTTCCTAAATAAGGTACAAAATCGGCAGAGCCACCAATCCATCCTTCCCAAAACATTAAAAGAGACAGCCGATAGAAAAACAAAAAGAAGCTCTGATGTAATATAAAACAGGTTTCGAAAGAGATCCTTATCGTAGAGAAAACAGGCCGAGTTTTGGCAATAACGTTAAACAGATCGCTAATTAAAGAGTTATATGTATACTTATAAAAAATCTGTAGATTCGATTGGCCTATTCGTATCGTTAGTAAAAATAGTATCACAATTACAGAAAACCTTTTTAATAATATTATTATAAATATTTTTTCTAATAAAAATAAAGAATAATGAAAATATTTTTAAATGTTAAAAAAGGCTTCCTAAAGAAACGATCCAATTCCCGCTTACAGCATCACTGAATCTGATACTATTCCACCCCAATATACTTTTTTCCTCAGCGTCAATCTCGTCCACCCATTCGGTTTGGTCACACGGAAAAAAAGTAAGGAAGATAAAAGCCGCGCTTGTACATGTATACAGTATAATTTATGCCCGTGTGCCTTGAGTACGATTTCCCTCCCACGTATTTCGAAATAAGCGATATCAAGTGAAATTCCAATTAAGAGCGGTTCTGCAGTCGCGCGCGTATGATGATGACCTCAATCCAATTAAGCAAACCGCTTGTTCGCGCGCCCGCGTCGCGCTAATACGCGACAGCATCTTCAATTCATATAGGCGCTCTCGCGTTTCTCACAACAATTCGTGAAAACGCAGCCTCGCCGCGTGGGCTTAATTGTTTGCCCGCGCGTTTTTCACGCAGATAGCGCGTGGTGTATTTTTGTAGCGAGGCTGCATTGCGTTCGCGAGGGCGCGCTTGCTAATTTACAATAATTGCCGAGTGAGACGCTTAATGCTACTGTGAGCGTGTCTAAACTGTGTTATGCAAAATTACTACAATTTCAAAGCTCTAGTTTTTTATTGCGGTAATTTGAATGAATGCTATGTGAAGTTTATTCAAGCTTCAAAATTAGCAAGCGCGGGCATTTTCGAGTCAGTACGTATAAAAAATGAATAAAAATCGACTGTAACACGTCACAGTTAATGCATATAAACATCGAATTGATAAGAGCTACTATACAATCGTTTATGGAAATTTATCACTCAGTGGATTCAAAGTATAAAATCGTAGAAATTATGGATATAAAATATTCGAGATTATTTGTTTGTATATATCATCTAAAATATATAACAATTTCGCTTAAATATGTATATAATATGTTAATTATGATTATATAAATTGTTTCTTTGAATAAGTGTATTGCAAAAATCTTCTATAAATTGTTTTGAAAACTGTAAGTGCGTAATAATGCATAAAAATGTAATAAATACACTATAATATTTGTTCAAACATTTAATTTTATAATCCGATTGTATTGATAAACTGAAAGTAAGGTATATAAACTTTGGATTTATCTTTATCGTGACTTGTATAAATTTATCGAAATATTTTTTTACAACACTATATGAATTTGATTAAAATATCTTTCGCTTTTATATGCATATTTCGTACGAAATTATATAATTATTATTATTTTCATTTCATATTTTGTATACTTGTCCATACACAACTCATGTAATGATATTTCAACTCTTTGATAATCTTCCACAAACTGCAACATTTGAAGTGTGGGACATATTCACTTAGGCATAAAAATCTAGATAAATACATACTAATATACCTAACATATATAATTTTATGTTCAAATTTGTGCCCTTATGCATGGGAGATTCATGTGCGCCAGAGATATGTACCGAAGCATACATATTATAACATAATGTTGTATATGAATCTTATTTTGGTAATTAATTGACAATTTAGTATTTCATGAACACAAAACACTTAAAATTGAAATTTCATAAGTTTTTTATTTGCGTTGTATATTTATATGCATATTACATATAAATTAATATACTATAAAGTATTATCAATAGATTATAATACAGTGAGATCTTATCTTATCCATATATCAGTCGCTCCAGTTTTATAGTTATGAATGTAAAATAATAATTATAAAAGTATGTAGTGACGTCTAGTATGATAGTCATCGATATTCTTGTGTAGCTTTTGCATTACAAATAATCAATAAATCCGATTGAATTGAAGCAAAACATCTTTAAAACGATGCTATGTTTTTTGATATCGTAAGTATAATGATAATGAACTTATTTGTTGACGTTCGTGGCAATAATATTTTGGACCATATTGTTTCTGATTATATCTAAATCCATTACTATAGAATAAAATAAATTGATTTTATAAGTAAAATCATTGAAAATTCCTGATCTAATCTTGGTGATATTAGCATCAAGTGATGATTCTTATCATTTTTATTACAAAGAATAATATTTTTATAAGCTAATATTCGACATTATTATTGAAAAGTAAAATATAATTTAAATAATTATTAGTTAAAAAATTTTAATTAATTTTATATTGTATAAAATATTCGTTCATGAGCCAGTGTAAGGATGTTTTTACTTCTACAGTGCAGAAAAAAGTAATATAATATAAAAAGATCATATTTCACTCATTTTTATTTGTAAACGAATTCAATAAATATCCTCGATTTACTAGAAAATACTACTTCATTTTGAATTCGAGACATAACAAATTTTACGTGAAAAATTGGCTATTTTATCTTTATTGAAAAATATTGAAAGTTTTGTCTAAAAAACACATTGATAATAATGTTAACGTATAGTAGTAAAATGATAAATCATATGACATATAAATATTATGCTCCAATGTTAAATTTAGGTTTTATTGTGTATTCATTTTCACAACTTGAATTGTACATTTATGGAATCTAGTTTAATTATATAAAGGAATTGAGTGTGTTCATGTGTGTGTATATATATTAATGTATAATTGAAACATATCTAAAAAGTAGTACTTATTTTTTTAAACAATTATGGATTATGGAGAGACATTATATGTAAAAACTAGTTCTTAAATATATTTAGTGCATGTCCATATTTTTGTTATATAACTATAAAACATTATTTTTAAACTAATATCATATAAACATACATGTACAAATAAGTTTTACTTGAATTTAAAATCTGTTAAGCGATTATTATAATGCAACAATAAGTAAAATAAACAAAACATTTTTCTGTCACTCGACAACTATTCATTAGTAGTATAACTTGCGCGACACAAAGACAAATGAACTGTAGAATAAACTTTATTTCTGATCGTATTTATGTACTTAACATTAATCACAGTACCGCCGACAATGACCGCTAGACTGGACTATTTAGTGAATCATACAAGTTCTTGAGACACATTATAACTCTTATTAATGTTAGTTATTATTTTTACGATTGCATGTGTATATGCTTACAATTCTTTATCAATTAAAATAATTAAAAATAAAAACTTAATAAAATAAGAGTAAGTGATTACTGTTTTAAAGCATAATATGTCTCACGCAGGATTTTAAATATTTTTCAGTAATTTATTACACATATCAAAAAAAAAATTTTACGGATATATGTCTAGATCTATGGACTAAATTTTGTATAACGTTAAATAGATAATCTTTTATGTAACATGTAATTAATCAAGCATGCTATATAGATAAAATTAAATATCGCAAGAATGAATAAAAACAAACCGAAAAAATTGGAGCAATAATAATGATACAATTAACATATAATATAGTATACGTATAACATCAAAATTTACATTGTGCATTATAATAAAATAATAATCTTAGTTACTATACATATCCTATTTAATGATAATTGATGTTTTTAATATACATATATAATATTTTCAAAATACTTGTTCATTTTTGTAATATTTTTACTATTGTAATAATCTTGATGTGTGTTAATTATCTGAATTAGATATAATCTATGTAATAGATATTGTACAGAGAATATCATTATTTACATAACTTATGCTTAATAATTACACTTGATTTAAAAACCATTATGGTTCATTTTAATACGCTGTGTAAGTAAGAACGATGAACGAAAAAAAACGAATTTATTACTTTTTAGTTTTATTTAGGTTTTATTATTCAAGAAAATATCTAATAATATTTAATCATGTGTTTAACAACAAAAAAAAACGTGCACCCTATATCAATAGAAACATTTAAAGCTTTACTCGATGTTGTTCTTTACCAAATTATATATACTTATTCTATAGTTAATGCAAATTTATTAACTCTTACTAATTTATTAATTATTGTTAATTATTATGGTTGCTATTGATACAAGGTATACCATTTCAATAAATAAATGAGAATTTGATGATTTTTGTTCGTATTCAAAACAAAAGAAATTGATAATTAAGCAACTAATTATACAGTTCTATAATATTTATATTCATATCAGGTACTCGAAATCGCATTAAGTTACGCAATTCTATAATTTACTTCCTTTTATTAATAAGCGGAAAATCGAGTCGTCTCATGTAAACGTTTCATAATTCTCGCATGTATATTCAAATTTAATCTCGGATAAAATGAAAATAAATGTTAATTAAGGCTTATACTCTGATAAACGTTAATATACTTGAATAAATTTATACATGTAAATATTAGGGAAATGCCTAAAATATACATAATTTAACAAATGCACGTATCAATTTCGCCCATACACATAGGGGATGTTCTCATATGTGGATTTCACGACGTGTGGATAATCTGTTGCGTATTCATTTAAATAGTGACACGATGTTGGTCTTACTATATTAGTCAGCTATTACTACTCGGAAAAACCATAGATACTAATATGATCGATAATATATGCTATAATAATAACAGATAATGTACGTTATTCATTCTTATTAAATATAACGATGTTTTTAGTGTAATTACTCATGCAATAAATGTATACAAAAGTTTAAAGAAACAAAATTTTATCATGTTATTAATCGTCATTAAAAATATAATATATGAACTCATAGTTTTAACCTAAACGTATTAGTTTTGTGCGTTACTTCAGTAATAACAGACTTATTTTTGAAAAGTTTTTATTTATATTTAACGTTTTAAAGTAAAATCCTAATATGTGTACATGTGAATTACAAAATTAATTTAAAAAAAATATTAACCAGCTACAAGGTTGAACAATATTCTTTAATTTCTAGATGATAAAATAATAACAAGCAGTTTAGACTACAACAGAAAAGGAATAACAAATTGTACGAGCTTCTTATAATAATGAACTTATATATTTCATTGGCTATAATATGACAGTAGTGATAATCTTTAAATATAAGTATTACAAATTGATAATAATGGGAATTGATGTAGTTTAGAACGAAGACGTGCAATTCACAAACGCAGTTAGTTATGATATTTAGTCTCAATCTGACCTCCCAATGCTTTTAAAACATAATGAAATTTACACGCACAAACTGCCATTTTAATGATATCCAATAATTCTTGGCAATTTGTGAGAGCTAAATGCATTCAGAGTGATTTTGATTGCAATTCTATTCTGTCTGAATGACCGCTACAACACGTGGACATAATAAAGCACCCAAAATAATACGTGGCTAAATGTACGCTCGGCGCAAACAAGCTCGGGCGAAAGTGATAATTTTTTTTTTTTTTGCAGCTTTCTTGTCAGAAATCATTTTGCGGCGAGCGGCCGTACACACGTGCTCACGCTCGCACGCACACGCGCGATACCGTAATGCCTTTGTCTGCACCGCGTATCGGCACACCGGAACAGTATCGTGCGTGCATTAGCCCGGCCTGCACTACACGCACTCACCGGGGCTTTCGGCGCACTGTCCAGCGGCGGCGAGCCTTGGGCTCGCGGATCGCCCGCCTGCATTACGCATATACACGCGGTGCGCGGGGACGCAAGGGCCTCGCAGGGCCCGGGGGTCCTCCGCGCGAGCGATTTCTCCGAACCCGTTGGGCGGGAATGCAAAAAAAAGAAGGAGGGACTCGCGGGCAGCGGGCCCGGGTAATTCCCGGACGATCGGCCGCCGCCTCTCTCCCGCTGGCGAGCAGCAGCAGCAGCAGCAGCAGCAGCAGCTCCGAGATAGAGCGGAGAGGCGCGCGCGACGAGAGCGCGAGCAGTGCGAGGCCAACGCTCGAGCCCAGTCGAGCCCCGCGAATCGCTCGCGCCTGCACCGAGCCGCACGCAGGACGCCGTGGCAGCGAGCCCGCGCCCACCAGGTGAGTGCGCCAAGCGGCTCCTGCGTAGACAACGCGTCCTTTGAGTCGCCGGCCGGTCAAGAGCCGCGAGTGAACCCGAGCCGGGACACCCGGGGGGAAGAAAACCCCGCGCCCCCGGAGGATGTCAGCGCGAGGGGAGCCCCGGGAGTCGACGGGGGCCGCCCGGTTTCAGTTTACATAAGTAGAGATTCTCTTTATTGGTGTGCGCATCGGCCGTTGATATTTCGTTTGAAAGTGTGTCAATGAGCTTACCTGGACTTACGTGCAGTGCAGTGTCACAAGAGATATCTAATCTCCCGGCATATGCTAAAAAGCTATAAAGTTGCAGGAGCGACGCGAAATCGTACTTGCCCGCGGTGTTTCCCTCGCGGTGGAGAAGCTTTTCATCATTTGCTACTCTTTCGGTTGAAAAGTGTGTCGCTCGAGTCATAGCTCATGTATGTTCCAAGAAACTGAATTAACGCATTTTTTTTACGTGCGCTAAATGTAAACAATATCAAGCGCAAATCATCGTGCATTTCTCGCGATGGCATTCTTCTCCAAGCGTTTCATTATGTATACCTTTCTATCGTCAAATAATCCGTTACATTTTTCAGTGTTTCACTTGTAAACGGCCTTGCTATTTTTACTTTAAATTACTGTCTAAATGATTAAAATGTTCAGATATACCTAATACAATGAATTGAGCTTTGCATATAAAGTATTATCAAAATTACGGTAACATTTAATTAATGTATTGATACTCGTGATACTTCTTCAGTTCTTTAAAACAATTAACAAAAATTCAAATAGTCTGATCGTATACAGTCTGAACTTGCATAGATGATGGTAAATTACTTTCACCCGGTCGTAAACAACATCTTACGCGAGACTTTACGTGAATTGATATAATCGGTTACGGTCCCACTCTCGGATCTAATGCTCTCGATAGTGTAACTTAAAGTGGGACTATACTGACTTTATGGTGACCCCTCAGTATTTGATACATTTTTTATTACGCCTATACCTTGGTGTTCATTTTTAGTTGAATATTTATGTAATAATACCTAAACTTTCTAAAGCTCCTTTGTAATATAGATATACAGCTTTATAATTTTAGATAATATATCTTTTCTCAATACTTGAATATACGCATCAAATATATATATATCTTATAAAATATCTGCTATAGAGTGTCTGCTATTTTATTAAATACAATATGTGATAAATCCTTTTACAATGATTTTCTCCTGATATTCTGCGAATTGTTTACATTCAGTTGAGTGTAAGTGCAAAGAATTCGAAAACCTTATAAGAATACTAATATCCTACCGAAGATGTAAAGCACTTGGTATACGTGAGTACAATGTTTAAAGATTTCTAAGAGACCAATCATCTATGCAATAAGTGCACACGCTATAACACTTACGAAAGAAAGTGAACACTTTCTGAAAAACCGCAGTTATCAAATATAAAAGATTGATCGATTACGCTTATGCATAGTGTAACTGAATATTGGAATACAGATTATTCTAACTAGTAATAACTAGAAAAAGTCAGTAATGATAAGCACTAAAAATGCAAATGAGTCAAACTTAATGATTCAGCTGATTTCCATAAATAATTACAATGTGATCGATAAATACAATATTCTGCTTTAGCCATAAGTTATATATTTTAAATAATACTATACATAAGACAATACTCAAACATTAATTCTGCCTTAAATTCTGCAGGACCGGTACAGTTATAATATTCAGTATCAAATATTAATGTAAAAATTCATGTCTAATATTCGATTGAAATAATCATTCCTTCCTTTGCGTTTGAGTATCACCTATATAAACCATCAAAGTGTCATTTGCAATAATCTTAAGTTAAAATGACCGGCGTATTTCAACCATTTTGCTTAATTGCCCAAGGCACGCGAATAACTGGAAGAATATAGCAAGAGCAAAAAAGTGAGATAAAAAATAATCACTATCTTAACAATGCGCAAGAAGAATAAACGCATTGATTTAAGCGCAATTGATTAGTATCTCACTCCCCCGGCGTCTGTTGTTTGAATGAACTTATATTAAAAAAAAACATCGTCAAGCAAATTGTCTCGAGTACATTATACACCCTCAGTTTCTTTAATAAAGTGCAGACGAATATACTTCAGTGAAAGATTTCATTTATATACTGTACAAACCAACTTTTTACATAAGATTATAAAGTTTATTCCAAGGATAATTTTATTGCTCGTTTCGTTGTTTGAACAGATTTGACGTTTAAAGTTAAGCAAGTATCGTTGTGTTAATTCATTTGGTAAAAAGATTACGATTGTATGACTTATATGGATAATTTTTATTATGTATTTACGAATTAAGATTCAAAAACAAAATAAAGTAATCATCATAATACATAAGTTTATGCATTATATATAGATATATGTATCAATAATGTTTCAAACTATATTCATTTTAAAGTTTACTATAAACTTTTAATCATATATGAAAACTTATAGAAAAAATTAAAACTTTTAATTATTGTAATAATTAAAGTTAACTTCAATACTTAGTGTTCAGATATTATTGCAATGTGTATAATTTGTCTTATTCTATTATTGAAACTTATTAAATTTGATTCAAAAGTTACTTTGTAGCTATTAAATTAGATCTTTTTTATTTCTTATCCTTAGGTATAAATACAATTACTATTAATAAAGTACAATTGCTTCTATGTAACCAAAATAAAGAAGCGTGTCTTTTATATTTGAATTCAAAATATTTATTATTAATAAATATTAATAAGGCCTGATTTCATTTGGTTAAGACATGTATTACATATTATTAATATTGAAGATTTTAACTATTAAAACGAAAGGTATACAACCATGAAATTCTTCATTTATTAAAAAAACGAATCAACGTAAGAAAAATATCTAGGTGCAATAGGATATCATCTGATACTTTGCCAACTCGTAAAACTAGTTTTATTTACTAACTCGAGTACGTGGCCACTTTACAATAGTGGGCGTAAAAGAATTTTAGATTCTAATGAGGATGAACTATTTGTCAATTCGCAATAAATAAACTGAGAAATAAATAAAATTTATTCACAATACGAAGCATTTTAAATTTGCAGTATTTTGTATATTGAAGTCATTTAGATACGCATTTAAAGTTAGCTTAAAATTAAACAGAAAAAATGACATAATATACAATACAAATTACAATCAATTTTCTACTATAGATATTATTTATCTCCGAGATTATTTATGTACATGTACTAAACATACATAAATTTAACTGTTGCAATATGAATATGATATAATAATTATATATAATTATACATTTCTCATGGTGTAATATATCATTCTTTAGATTTTCTTTGAACAAAAGTATTATATAATTTAAGAAATCACAGACTCTTTAAATTTTACTTTAATATAATTTCTAAATGCTGGATAGATTTCGCATCTTACATACACGGTATTTAATAGAGCTATATATTTACTCGATTTTTAAAAATGTATACACTTTTGAAACTTAATATTATAACTGAATTATAATTCGAATACCATGTATTACATATATTTTTTAACTCTTTACACTGATGAAAATCAAGTCAAGGTAAACAGATTGCATCTACAGATACAAGCACCTCGGTACTCAGAGTTATCATCGCAATCAAACAAATAACACGTTCAAGTCAGTCTGGATGCATTTTAATCTAAGTTTCTAACTCTATAAAGTGCGCACATATGCAGATTAAAAATAAAAAAGTTCTATAAGAAATATATATATATGGGTTTATTCTCAGATTTAATATTACACCATTACATACATTCTCAAACTTGAGTCAAACTTGTATTAATGAGTCGTCAATACTAGAGTTTATTTACAATTTTAGCACATAAATTTATTACAATACGCACAAACAACATATTTTCCAAATATTTACTCAATTTTTATGAATAATTTGACTACTATCATTAAATCTACACTCGAATCTACAGAACTTTAATCCTAATTCAGAAGGTTGTTGTACTACTTTCATTATTTGCGTAGATTTGAGAATACATTTATTTTCCTTTTTTTACGCGCAATTAAGTAATATTAGTATATTTATAAAAAAATTGATTACTGAAAAAAATATGAAATGAAGTATTATTATACTTGGATTCTAAAATTAGTAATGATTAATTTTTGAAAAATCATTATTTTTTATTTTTGAACGTAACTCATTCAGCCAATCTTTTCGTTTCATTTGTTCTACAACTCAGATTGTAAAGGATTTATTCACAAATGAAAAAAAGTTCTCTTGAATACATTTGAAAATAAGTGTAAACATTATTCCTTTAACCTTACATATGTAACCTTATAAAATATTCAATTATTCGTATTTTGAAATATCTTTTATATTTATAAAGTATAGTTTGAATGTTATGCTCTACTCGAAGTTGTAGCAAATCAAGAACAAAATATAAACTTATATTGAAATATT
Organism: Sycophaga agraensis; assembly: GCA_018906755.1. Taxonomy (NCBI): domain Eukaryota; kingdom Metazoa; phylum Arthropoda; class Insecta; order Hymenoptera; family Pteromalidae; genus Sycophaga; species Sycophaga agraensis. The sequence continues at coordinate 4,574,852 of JACCIE010000003.1, forward strand.
TTGAAATTCTGAAACAGTGGGATCTCGGGCATGTGTTCACAAGTAGAGATAATTGTGCAAAACATAAATTGAATAACAATTTGGTACTCATTTATCGTCTCTTATTAGCTCTTAATTCTAAAAATATTATTATAATCGAATGTTCGATATACAAAGGTCGAGCTGATCAGACGCAGATCAAAGTGGCGAGGAGCGGAGTTTCAAATGCCGCGATTTCGTATTATCGGCCGACGCTCGGGCCGACGCGGGCCTCGGAGGAAGAAGTAAATGTAGGCAAGCCGAATGAACAACCATGAAACGAAAACAAGCACCGGTTGAAAAGCCGAGATGAAGTAATCGTGAGGCAAATAAACGGCTTCAAGGACAGAGGCGTGGCCCCAACATTGTATAAGTGATTCGGCGGTTCTCGAAAATCCACCGCCGAACATATCGTCTACCATAATAAGCCGCGTGGGAAATCGAAAGATAATTACTTGGTCTCTCTCATCCGCTTTGCATGCGCCGAACATGTGGCGGGCACCGAGTCTACGTACACGTGGGATGCGTAGCGCGAGTGAATAAGCGCGGGTCTTTCTTTCTTTCAGAAAAAAATCCGGTTCCAGCGTGACGTGGAGTTGCCGGTGCCCTTCGCCGCGTTCAAGGCTTCCGAGGCCTCGTACGCTATCGCGCATATTGATGCGGGGGCCGGAGGGACCGACTCCCGAGGAGCGCCGTGGAGAACGCGCTTGCGGACAAAAACACGAGAGTCCACTTCCTCCCTAACTGTATTAATTGGATCGCGGCTCTTTCCACTCTTGCTTTCGGGATAGTGTATTCGTTACGCTTGCGCTCTTCCGCCTTTGTTATCTTTTTTCCTCGCGCAATCGCCAGTTCAAGGCCGTAAAAGCCGAATTTCAGAGTTTGATTGAGTTGGATCGCTCGAGGGGCCGCTCGCGTTTGTTCCGTTGCTCGTTTCCCATCACTTGTCCATCGATGATAGATGTATGTTTACGAATTAATCAAATTAGGCTGTTCAGTTTACTGGCCATCCTTGAAGTTTCATTGTCTTCGCACAAAATCAAATTGTCGTTAATTTTTCAAATTGTCTTCAAATTGTCAGAGAATATAAACATAAGAGCCGACTACAATTTCAGTTGTACGGTTTTATTACAAACGTAAATTTCTACATATTATAACGTACTCGTATTGCACAATATTTATATTAAAACCTAAACGAGATCTTTAAGTGTATTACGTATAAAAACTTTATACTCTACTTATGTACCACTTTAATAACATTGCTCAACGTAATTAATACTTGCCTCTGAACTTGTCTCTTAACGACTTGCAAAAACTTATTCGGTTGATAAAAATTCTTTTTATGCGTCTATAAATTTTATATTTACATTTTTTCTAAGATACCATACATATTGTGTGATCCCATTCTCTTGAATATTCTAAACATGTATAAAATAAATGATTTAAAGTTAAAATAACGGAGTATATTGTAATATATTTTACTCCTAATGATTAATACCTTACCAATGTTGATTCTGTAATCCGAAGTTTTATAATACCAGATATTCTTATACACAATACAATGTAATTTTCTTGTAAATGCGTATAAGTAGTCTTGATAAGCATTTAATCTAGTATCTTCTGAATTAAAATATAAAAAATACTAAAATTGTTATTAAATTACTTTTAAATAAACTCATTATCTATTTATAAAAAGTAAATTAAAGTTCAATAAAGAAATTCTACATATTATAATTATTAGTTTTGATAAAAAGTGAAATAAAAATAAAAACTAGGATAAGTAATAAGGAATAAAAGTAAATACGATAAAAGACATTGGTTTTCTAAATGAAATAATTAAAATTTTAAAGTAATTGCAGAGAAATAATTTGGTAAAGACAGCACGCAAATGTCGAGGGTCAAAAGATGGAAGAACTGCATGTCGGAGAACCTGCTCATGCTACTGACAGTAGCGGGCGTGTTCATGGGTGTGGCCCTGGGTTTTGCACTCAAGTATAGCCGGAGTGACGAAAATCCATGGACCAAACGTGAAATTATGTACATACAATTTCCTGGAGATCTGTTTCTCAGGATGCTCAAGTCGCTGATTCTTCCTCTCATTATCTCGAGTATCGTAAGCGCCATTGGCAGCTTAGATCTTAGTCTATCAGGTAAGAATTTTTCACATAATATTGTTGCAAATAAGTTAAAATGCATTTTTTTAAGATCAATACGTAGTTCACACATGTGAATTTATCATTAATATATTTCACGTATTATTTCTCGCTTTATATTCCAAGTTGCATTCCATACTTTTTAGACCAGTGTAACATTAATCTTCTGCCGGACTATAGGACTATTTATACTATGTAAACATTGATGTATAGTAATCATATTATTGGAAATTATTATTCGATACAATTATAAATATATACAAAATATTTAAGTATATGAAATTTAATTATTAATAAATAATTTCAATATTATATACGTACAATGTTAAGTAACGATACTAATAGTATGTTTGCACGTGAAGATATGCTTTTATTATTTTCATGATTTGATTGGTTTTTTGTGTCGCTGCGTGGCACCTTTACATGTATCTACGTTTTAAAATACAGAGACTCCGGGGCTTCATATTGATTTGGGTAGAATTAATATTAAAGAAAAACTAAATTTTGTTATCAAAACTGCTATTGGAAATAATTACTATTATAAAGGTAAAAGAACTCCTACAATGACAAAAGAATGATAGTCCTGTTCTTTATTTTAAATATGTAAATGTTAAATAACAATAATTTTTATTTTTTATATTTTCTTTAAATTTATTTTTTCCAATTGAATTTTATTAAACAAAACAGTTTTGGAAAATTCGAAAATATTATTATATTATATTATATATTATAGATTATCATTAAATTAAAGAAGTTTAACATACCTTAGTGAATCTTATGTTAACATAATTTTATGAATTTTGATAACATTACTTGTAACAAACTTTAAATGTTTATAATTTTACTCAGAAAGAATTATTATTATTATTATTATTATTATGATAGATACCAATTAATATTCTACAAAGATTTAAATATTAGTTAAATTATCTTTAAGAATTAACTAACAGTTTGAATATTTTAGTTGTCATGAATTTTAATTAAGTTGAGAATGCACATAAATTTAATCTAAACGTGTTACGTGTAAATTTTATTTAAAAATTGCTTTAAACCGGTTTTCCTTTTTTCCCGAAACAATCAAGATGACTTTGTGGCTTTCTATTTTTAAACATTTTTAATGTTTTTAATTCAAGGTTTAGATTAACAATTTATTAAATGATAGAAATAGTTCAACTAACATGCGCTAAATAAAAAATTAACTTTCATAAATTGTATCAATTATAATAAATTATAGTTTTAGTACTTAGAAATTGATGAGTGTCAAATTATTAAGAGAAGTTATAAACCAATATCATTTCATTAGCAAATATTAGTGTAACATTTGAAATTTAATTTGAACAGGTAAAATTGGTATGCGATCTATATACTATTACGCGACAACAACGGTCTGCGCTGTTATCCTCGGTATAATTCTCGTAACAACAATACAACCAGGAACGTATGGCAAAGAGGAAGATTATAGTACGGATGAAAGCAAAGCCCCCAAACGCAATGTTACTACAGCGGATACGCTTTTGGATTTAGTCAGGTAATACCGCACACTCAACTTGGAATGTATAATATACGAGCATCCAATGATTATTAAGTAGTTACATGAGTATGAAGGGATGAATAAACCTTTCTGCAACTATACATATTCTATCACTGTTTCTATAACCGAAACTTATGTTCTAAAATAAAATAGATACACATTATAATACTATCTCCATTTTTTAATGAACTGCTGCTACTAAAGTGTATATTAGACACGCGATTTCTATAAACATTTGTTAATGAATCCTTATAATTATTATATAATTTAACTTATTAAAATATTTACTATTAAATGTAATTTAAATTTAATATTCTCATTAATTAATAAAATTTTAGTTTTTCAATTAAAGAAAATTATTTTAGAATAATTGAAGTATTAATTATCATTAAGTAATTAGAAGTAATTTTAATATATAACAATTATTTTTCAGACATTTTTATTATATTGCCATATTAAAATTAATTCTTTTACAATACAAATTATATGAAAAACTAATAGAATATTAAAACTAATAAAAAAACTATTTTTTAAGGAATATTTTCCCACCAAATCTCGTACAAGCCTGTTTAGCTCAAGTGAGTAAAACTTTATAACTACGGCAATTGACAAAAGTACGTGTTCTAAAAATTTAATTATAGTAAATTTTATTTTACATTTTTTAGTACCGAACCGAATTAAAACCGCCTCCTGATATGACTAACGGTAAGGCTACATTAAATAATTTCTTATTGAGTGTAAAATAATATTAGATATATAAATTATAATAATACAATCTTGTAATTGATTAATACAATCTTGTTATATATAGCAACATCCAAATACGATTGGGAAATAACATCGTCGTATGGAGATGGCACAAATACTTTAGGTCTAGTTATTTTCGGTATAGTTTTGGGAATCACCATCGGAAAAATGGGAGATTTAGGGAAAACCTTTATTGAATTTTTTCAACGCTTTATCCGAAGCTATGATGATTATCACGAACTGGGTTATTTGGTAAATATATGGATTAATTACAATATTGTATAAAGAGTGCTTTTTCGAATTATAAATAAAATAAATTATTTAGTTTTAAAAAAATACCCTTATACCTTAGCAAAAATGTTGCAATTAGGAGATAATTGATGACAGCTCTTTGAATCAACAGGTTATCACCAGTAGGAGTGACGTTCCTCGTTGCATCTCAAATCCTGGATGTCAAAGATTTTAAAAGTATAGTTGAGTCACTGGGTATGTACTTTCTTACAGTACTACTTGGTTTAATATTGCATGGATTTGGTACCCTATCCATCATTTTCTTCGTTTGTACCCGAGAATTACCATTTAGAGCTATCGGCAAGATGAGCCAAGTAATGGTCACTGCCTTCGGAACAGCTTCTAGGTCAGTAAAAATTTATTTCAATGAAATTATCGTTTATTTAATTACTCCTTGAAATTACAAGATGATGTACTCAGCATTAGTAACTACAAAACGTTCAATATTAAATATTAAAATGTTATAAATTTTTCTTGAACCTATTTACAATTATATCTTCGATGCATTTGTAAGATTCGTATTTAATAATTTTTAAAAAAGTCTTAAAATAACCAGAGCAATTTTATTACAGCTCTGCTACTCTACCCATAACACTACAGTGCATGGACAATATGGGCGTGGATTCGAGGATATCACGATTCGTCGTACCGATTGGAGCCACCATCAATATGGATGGAACAGCTTTGTACGAAGCTGTGGCCGCAATTTTTATTGCTCAGGTTCGACACGTCCCTATGAGTATTAGCAAGATCATAGGAGTCAGTATAACAGCTACGGCAGCTAGTATCGGAGCTGCTGGAATACCACAGGCAGGTCTCGTCACTATGGTCATGGTGCTTAACACCGTTGGTCTACCCGACAAAGATGTTACTCTTATCCTCGCTGTCGATTGGCTCTTGTAAGCAGTTTTTTTCACCCCTTATTAATACCACTGTTTTTTAAAGCTCCTATTTATATCTTTTGTATTTTTATTATTATTGCTTTATTTATTTTATTAATGATTTTGATATTATTTATTGCAGAGATCGATTCAGAACAACGGTAAATGTTATGTGCGATGCCCTAGCAGCTATTATAATCGAAAAAATGAGTAAAGGTGAGCTAGATTCAGCTGATGTTGCAGAAGGATTGAGTGAGGCTACAGAACTTGCTCATTTAAGAAAAATAGATGATTAAAAGTTTTTATGTTATTGATACTTTTTAAATTTTAATCCCATAAACTGTCATCATTACCAGTGAAGATGTTAAAGTTTAATAGCTTGTATAATTAATTTTAAATTTTATCTAAAGAAGACTAAATACTACTTGAAACTGTTTTATTTTTTTTAATTCATGCTTATAGCATTTTTAAACATTGTTACATCAGCAAGTGTCAAGACTGCGATATTTAAATCAAACAAATAATTAATAAAGTGAATGATTTAAGCATTGATATTCTAAAAATAGGACTAATACCTTGTGCATTAACATATACATATTTATATATTTTAAGTGTGCAAAAATGAATGTAATATCCATATAATAGTTTTAATATTTGTTTACTGTAATAATTTGTACATGTATACATATATATGTACTAAATACATGAACTATATATATATATACTAATTATATATAGAAATGATGTAAATTAAGCCATTTACAAATTTATCTTAAAAGAATTTTACACCTTCGTTATCATCAAACATAATTAATTCTGCTTTTTTAGAAGCTTCTAAAGTTTTGAGAGCTCTAATAAGTAATTCATTATCTAAGCCATGAAATTCTGTACAAAAAGTATTTGATAAGTTAGTTAAATATAAAAATTTATTGTTATAAAACATATTATAATATACATTTACCTTGATCAACTGTATCTTCTCCTTCAGCTATTTCATATAAAGTACACACTGATCCAAGAAATCCTTTTCCTTGTGCCCATGAATATATTAGGTCAGCCCATTCATCTAATGTGTGCCAAGAAACAATCCAACGTTGTTTTAATTTATCTAGCTGAATGGCATTGCCTGATTTAACTAATTCTTCAATTATTATCGAAACAACTTCAGATGGTAATTTTCCTAATTTTATTAAGTTAAGAAAAGTAATATTATTTATATGTTAATCGTATTGAAATTGATTTCATAAAAAGGATACTGTCAATAGCAGCATTATTAAACAATGGACTATTGTGTACTTCTCGTATATCAAATATAACTTGTTTAGTCATACGAAAGTAATCTAATACTAAACTTTTCCATGCTGCTATTTGTTTTGTTCTTGTTTCTGCATGAGGCTGAAGTCTACAGACGACAAAAAAAAATGGTAAAATTGTTGCATGGAATTTAAAAAAATAGAATTATGAGCAAATCATAAGACTACACTGCTTAATATTTATTGTATTATATTATCTTGGTTATAATTAATTTTTGTAATTTTCTATATTATGTACAAACGTTGGGATAATTTATATTCAACGATTATTTTTATATTTAATAGAATAAGCTATTTTGTTTTTAAACTAAATAATCTTATTATAACCTATAAAATATGAACATAAACAGTGGAAAACAGTAAAAAAATTAATATAAAAAATAATAATTTGAAAATAAATGGATAAATTTAAGTGATTAAAGTTTGCTGCATAAAAAATAAACTTACGTGAAAAATGGAGGAAAACTATATTGCCAAGGCCAATAAATTTCAGTCATACTTAGTCATATACATTACACATCTAAAATTGTTATAAATTTAAATCAAAAATTACTGTTTCAAACTTAATTATCTTCCTAAAATTTTCATTCGTATTAAACAATGCATCTAAAATAACAAAAGTATATATTTTTATATAAAAATATTAGCGAACCTGGTGAAAAAATCAATCGAAACGCACATATAAGCTACTGCACATAAGCAACGTTTTCATGAGTCTCCGTAGTCCGTAACTCCGTACTATTAATTGACTGTACTGATAAGCTGTTGAGCCTTTTTGCAGTTCACATAGCATGCACATATAACTATATAACTACTGTGTGCATCAGTGAATGGAAGCGAAACACTTATGTATATGTCATGTAAAATTTACCACAGTGAAAAGTGCGAATTAATATTATATCATTATTTACATAAAAAAATTCTCTTGTGATTTATAAAATGATATACAAATTTAATAGATATAAGGAGTATAGACATAATTAATTATTGATTCTATACTGAAAAATAAAAACATAACCTAGTATTGTCCTCTATTTTGTGTACAAACGCAATTATTTAAGAATTTATAACTTATTTCTTTAAATGAAACAATTTTAAGGTTACAAATTAATATCTTAATGGATTATTTGGAAGAAAAAGATTATTTGGAGGTGATATTATATTTTAATATTTTGTTTGTTCATTCAAATATAATTTAATAATATATTTAATAAATATTATGTAGATGCCTTTTGGGCCTCCACCAATTTTACCAGACATTAAAACAGAATTGAAGGAGTATATTGTTCATCCTGATAAACTTCCAATTCATCAACTAAACAAAGTACAACAATATTGGGATAGGGAACCAAATATATCATCTCTTTTAAAAGCTGACTTAACTCCATCTGGAACAACTCTTAAATATGAAAGAGATCCTATTACTGGCCTTATTGGAGACATACAGGAAATATTTGTATCAAGTATTGGACAGACTGTCAAAAATTCAATGTCAATGTCCCGAGCACCTACTTCTGCTGTTGAAAATATTACAGGTACATTATATATAATTCAAATTTATGTTTAATTGATAATTCAACTTTAAATTCTTGATTATATATTTTTAACAAAATTTCTTTACATTTCAGGGAATGCCAGTAATTTTTTGTTTTGGCCAGGTGGTTTTGATGAACTAGATGAAAGTAATTTTAAATCAAAAATAGATGTTGATTTTGATCACAACTTAAAAACACAACCTAAAGGATTAAAATCAGGAATTGAATTTATGGCTGATAACTGTACACCAAAATTACCTAATTCATTAGTTACTGTAAAAAATGAAGAAGAAAATATAGATCCAAAAATTAATTTAAGATCTATCATAGAGGAAGAAGGAAAATCCGTATGTTTTTGGTCTACTAATAATGATGATAAAAAAGATAAAGAAATTGATGTTCAAAAATGTGAAAAGATAGATCTACCAAATATTGATGAATATATTGAACCTTACCAACAAAAAGAAATTCCAATTCTTAAAATATCAGAGTCCCCAAAAACTTCTACAAAAAAAATGAAATGGGCTGAACAAATAGATATAAATTTTGGAGTAACAGATTTTGAAAAAAAAGTTCCAAATCCTGCTATGACATTCGATTATGAACTTGATAATTTTCAAAAGCAAGCAATTCTTAAACTTGAAGAACAGTGTGATGTATTTGTTGCTGCACATACTTCAGCAGGTAAAACAACAATCGCTGAATATGCTATAGCTATGAGTCAAAAACATATGACAAGGTACATTTATTATACACATATTTTAATTAAATAAAAATTGTTCTATGCAAATTAATTTAATATTTCACAGAACTATTTATACGTCTCCTATAAAAGCCCTTTCCAATCAGAAACTTAGAGAGTTTAAAGGAAAATTTGAAAATGTTGGTCTTATAACTGGTGATGTACAATTGAATCCTACAGCAACATGTCTGATTATGACTACAGAAATTTTACAGAAAATGTTATATTGTGCTGCTGAAATTATAAGAGATGTAGAATTTGTTGTATTCGATGAAGTACATTATATCAATAATGATAATGTAAGAGTCGATTAAAAGAAAATTTTAAAGACGAACTTTTTTGTATAATAATTTTTATTTTTTACTGAACTGTATACTTTCATAGTTTATATATATATATATATATATATTTCACAATAAGTATTATATAATTTGTTTTAAAGATAGATCACCTGTTTCAATTTTCTGAAATTAATTTATAAAACTAATTATATTCAAAAATATATTAAAATACTAAGAGTTTAAATACTTTTATTTTACAGCGTGGTCATGTATGGGAAGAAGTCATTATTCTTTTACCACCTAGTGTCACTATTGTAATGTTATCAGCAACAGTTCCAAACCCACTAGAATTTGCTCACTGGGTTGGACAAATTAAAAGAAGAAAAATGTATGTCATTAGTACATTAAAAAGACCTGTACCCTTACAGCATTATCTATATACTGGTTATGATAAAAAATCAAAAGATCAGATGTTTTTGTTAGTTGACAAAGATGGAGTGTTTGATAGAAATAGGTATAATAATTAATTTATTACAAACATTTCAAATGTCTTATAATGTGTGTAAAATTAAAACATATTAATTTTAATTAATTGACTTACAGTATCAAACAAGCTGAAGTTGCAAAAAAAGAGGGATTAGCTAAACAAAAAAAACTTCAGCAAACAAAATATCAAATAGAAAAACAAAAACCATCATTAGTTATGAAACCAGTAACATCAGTTTTTAAAAATGCTTCAGTTGAGGAAACTATAAGTGATGTTGCTGCTGCCAATGAAGAAGAAGAAGCATTGCCAGATAAAATAAAGACTAAAGTTATACAAGCAAAAGAGAAAAGAATGTGGACAGCATTACTAGAACACTTACAGACAGTAAAGAATATATATTAATATTTTAAGTTATTCTGGATTAGCACTCATATTTTATGTCTGATTATCTAACTCTTATTATAGGATAAGTTACCAGTTGTAGTCTTTATTTTTTCAAGAAATAGATGCGATAAAATTGCAAATTCATTCACAGAAAGTCTAATTTCTCCAGCAGAACAAAGATATGTCGACGAATTTTTTTCAAAATCAATTAAGTTTTTAAAGGGTACAGATCCACAATTACCACAAGTTAAAAAGATGGCAAGATTGGTTAAATTAGGTATAGGTGTTCATCACAGTGGTATTTTACCCATCTTAAAAGAAATCGTTGAAATGTTGTTCCAAAAAGGGATTGTTAAGGTTGTATAACTGTTAACGTATTATTTTTTAATTAATCGTTTTTATAATAATAATATAAATTACTTATATTAATTTAAAAAGTAATGAAAAATTACACTAGAATTTGATGGACTTTTTTTATCTTTCGATTTTTGCAATATTTAAAAAAATAGATTATTTACGATTTAAATCTTTTTAAAAAAATAACGTTAAAAAATACATATATATTTCATGTATTGTTTAATTAACAGTCCTTAATTATACGATTATCTCAAATTTTAGGTACTATTTGCTACAGAAACATTTGCCATGGGCGTAAATATGCCAGCAAAAACGGTCGTTTTCGATTCAATAGAAAAGTTTGATGGGTATAATTTTAGGAATCTCCTTCCTACTGAGTACATTCAGGTAACATGTTATGAATAGTAAAATGCATATTGATATAAAGATAGACAGTAACACTTGATAAAATATTATTTACAGATGGCTGGTCGAGCAGGTCGTCGGGGTCACGATGAAACTGGTATAGTTATAATGCTTTGTAGAAATAACATACCAGATGAAAAGCAGTTAAGAAATATTACTCTTGGTGCACCGCAAAATTTAGTCTCCAAATTCAAAGTTACTTATTCGATGGTACTACATCTAAAGAGACTTAACGAGGCTATTTCTGTAGGTGAAATGATGCGCAGATCTTTTAAAGAAATGAAAACATTTTCAGATCAAGAGAAACACCAAAATGAGCTAGAGAAAGTCTCTCGTCTAATCAATGAGGTTCCTCCTCTAACAGAGACTCAGCAAAGTTTAGAATCAATTTATTCTCAAACTAAACAATACATTAAAGAATGGAAGACCTTACAGCCTCCAATTATAAGTAGTCCAAAGTTTGCTAAAGCATTGACACAAGGAAGGGTACTATTAATATGTTATAAACACCATTATAAGAAATTTGGAATTTTCCTTGGAGTCCAGAAGAAGATGAATGAATTATTTTACAAAGTATATGTATTAACAACTGCCAAAGAAGAAGAAGCAGCAAAAACTAATGAGCTTACAGAATCATGGCATGAATTAATAGGTTTTGTAGAACCGAACTTTTACATGCCAGGCGAAGATGCTATTGATGAAATATTAATTATACCTGCTTGGTCTATTTTCGAAATAACTAGTTTTGTTATTAACCTTAATTATAAATATGTAGAATCAGATTGGGAAAGAAGAAAAATACCTAGATTTAAGTAAGTAAAGATTTTATGTATTAGTTTAAAAACATAGCTTTAATAATAATTGATTCTATTGATTACGTTTAATATTTTGCGTTTTTTACCGACTTACTTATATAACATTTATGATTCATTAACAGGGATGCACCTGTTGATTCAGACTGCATAGAAATAATAAAGGCACTCAAAAAAGTAGCTGTAGATGCACGTGAAAATCCAGATTCAATAAGTATAGATGTGAAGATCAATGAATTTGAGTTGAAATTATCATGTATTGAATTAAAAATTATTAAGCAATATTTTCTATCTATTAAAAATGAAATTAATATAGATAATTATGAAAAAGAATTTAGTTATGTGTACAAATACAAAGAACTTGAAGAAAAAAAAGAAAAATTAATGTCAGTTTTAAGTGATCAATATTTAAATAATTATTTAGAGTACGAAAGTAGAGTTAAAGTTCTCAAAGAATTAAATTACATCGATCATGAAGACAGAGGTGAGATTTTTCTTATTATTTAGACATTAGCTCATTAAAAATAAATTTTTTAATTTGTAGTCACATTAAAAGGACGAGTAGCTCTTGAAATGGGAACATATGAGATTTTTCTAACAGAGTTGGTACTTGATAATGTTTTAACAAATTATCAACCAGAAGAAATTACTGCAATGTTATCTTCATTGGTATTTCAAAAACGCAGCAATCAACAAACAAAAGAAGAAATTCCAAGATTAAATACGGTAATCATTCATAATTTATATGAAAATTTAATACTTGCATTAATGAATTTTTAATCTAAGTTTTTTTACAATAATTATTTTAATAAATATTAATTTATTTAGTTAAAAGAAGAGATAACTAAGGTTTATAATAAATTAGTAAAAATAGAAATGAAATATGATTTAGAACCGATTGAACAACCATGTTTCGATTTAATTCGTGTAGTTTATGAATGGGCACGCGCAAAATCTTTTGCCAAGATAATGGAACTTACTGATATTCAAGAAGGTATCATTGTAAGATGTATTCAACAGCTAAATGAAACATTACAAGATGTTCGAAATGCAGCTATTATTATTGGTCATCCTTCTCTAAAAGAAAAAATGGAAGAAGCATCAACTAAGATAAAGAGAGATATTGTATTTACAGCTTCATTGTACACACAAGATTAGAATACTTATTAAAAAAAACAAATTAAAACATTTTTTTATCATAAATGTAAACTTAATTTAATTTATTATCCATATAACATCTTAATTTTTAACAGTTCTGTTTACTTAATATTATTTTATATCGCTATTATAGAGCACGTTGATCTGGATTGTTAATGTTTCCTTGACCCTTGTTAAGTTCAGATATACAAATCCATTGCCTCTCAGTATTTTCACGCCATAATGAAACTTTATTATCTCCACCACTAACTGATAAAATACCACCAGTAAGAGACCAACTTACATTCCAAACTACATCATCAAAAACATTTAAAATGTGTGGTATCCAACTAACATAATCAGTTGATGTCCAAATTATTACTCTACGATCTTGGGAACAAGATGCAAGTGCTGCTCTAGGTGGTCCAACAGCTGGAGCCCATGCAACATCTCTAACCTGTTTAAATTTAATTCTCTAGTTCATTCAAAATTTAATAGTAAACATATAAAGTATACTAAAACATATTAATATTTTTAAGACATTACATTTGATATAATATTCATAACTGAATATTTATAATATTATTATAAATGTAAGTCTAAAATAATTACCCAATCACTGTGTGCTTCCAATTTATTTTCTTCAATCCATTTATCACCTTCTTCCTTCCATATTTTAACCAAATTGTCACATCCAGCACTAGCTAATCTTTTAACTGGAGTTCTTTGTTGTGATGCTATATCCAAATTGGGTTCCACTGCTGGACACCAAGAGATTGAATTGCAACCAATAGTATGAGCATTAGGTATTTTTTGTGTTTCCCAATTATCTGCATTATTTATTAAAATTGAAATAGATCCATCAGAACTGCCACATGCTAGAATAAGTCCAAGTTCATGTGGTGCCCATGCTATTGAATTAACAGATGAATCATGACACGTGTGTTCATAAATTTTTGTCCATTCATTAAGTTCACTCCATATAATGACTTTCCTAAAATATAAATTTATATGAATCTTCTAACACAAGATAAATTCAAATAGTTCTTCAATAAGGAATGAATTTAATCCATTTAATTACAATGTGCAATATTAGAAATATAAATTACAAGAAATTATAAACAATCAAGCGGTGTAACCTCAGACAAGTCATTTACAAGAACATTTGCATAGATTATTATAAGTCTAGTTACAAGTTTCAAAAAATAGTAAATGGAATCATAATATTTTATATGACATAAATAAAAAATTTCAATTTGTAATTTCATGCAGTAAAATAATATCAATTACTACTGTTTCACAGTTTAATTTAAGTCTAATATTTACCTGTCATAACTGCACGATGCTAAAATATTTCCAAATTTTGGATGGGCCCAAGCGACTTGCCATACAGGACCAACATGCCCTTTTAATTCTGCTACTAAGCTTTGAGAGCCATTTTTTAAATCAAAAATCTTAACAGAATGATCACTTGAACACGTAGCTAACCTTAGTCCATAATAATCCATTTCCGCATCATGAATCATATCTTCATGACCGGTATCTACCGTATTTAATACAGAAACCATGATTATTTATTTACAAGTATCTATACAACTAATAAGAAATTCTATAATAAAGATTTGTTATTTTGGGTATAGTTGATAAAATATTTATGACAATAATAAACTGTATGGTTAGATAGAAACGATTTTTAAGGTTACAATTGACATCACTCCATTGCAATCAACTATATCAACTATTACAGTATGCCTTCCAATTCCCACTATATCTATATAACGATAAATTTACTCTATAAATGCAATATTATACGACATATGACGACGTGTACTTCCGGGCAGATTTACATGACCCTAACGCGCGTGTCCGAAAATTGTTATCGCAACAGCTGCAAATGTATATTATAATAGTTGCTGGTCAGGAACTCCAACTTATGACCATCAATAGATCGTCAAGTGCTTCCTCGGCGAGGGGATCTACTTTCAAAGTTTCATGCTCACAATTTTTATAACTATATACATTCTATTAAAATTATTATATATTATAATTTGTTTATCATTATTATTTTTAGATTTTTGCATAAAAAAAATAAATTGAATTATAATGCTATGCTTATTTAATAAAATAATATATGAATTTTAATTTATAAAATAAATAATAATACTTCTACTGTATGCTGACATTAACGATGAATTTGATGTGAAGACGATGAATGAAGAATTAGAAAGTTGTTGATGAAGCCTGGAAGCAATATTAAAATGAATAAATATTTCTATAACAGATTTATATAGACCTGAAACATTTAAATAGAATATTAACAAATTGTTTCTAGTGCTCAATGTCTTAATTCTAGTATTTTATCAATTATTTATACACGAATTACACTATACAGATTGTTTAAGGCATGTATGTCATCTTTGATAAATATCAACAAATTGCATTGATCAATAAACAATTTTGGCAATTTGTATAATCAACTATTTAGCTCCTGAAGTTTCCACCTCTCGTTTTCTTAAAAAAAATTTCTCTAATTGAGACGTTTCGATATCAAGGTATTAAGAGTTAGAGATACAACAATTCCTTTGAATTATTTTCTCGAATTTAAAAATTTAGTGAGTGTATCGTGAACCAATACACATTATGCGATTTTATGTAGTAACGTAACTTATAAAGGTCAATCTCAGAAATTGCTGATGACTTAATATATTTATAGCGATCAGATGCCAATTAATTATAGTTCGATTTTAACTTTGATTCATTATTCGGAGGCATATTCATTGTACAAGAATAAATTGCCTTCATAAGGTATGATAAGTTGTAAAAACCAATTTTTTAAAAGAAATTTATTTAAATAAATTCTAAAAATCAAATCAGAACTATCCGAAGGACTATCAAGGATTTTTAACTTTTTAAGTTTACGAATTTGGAAACTGATTCACTTATTAATTTAATTGCCTAAGAATGAACTTTTTGTAGAGAACGCATCTATTTATAATAATATGATATAGACATTAAAAATTGTATTTATTCTAAAAGTTTAATAGGAAAAATATTCTTGTGAGTTCAAAGTTTGAACCCTAAATAAGTAATGTTTTCCCGATGCAACAAGCGCATGATGTGCAAACTCTCCTTGTGGTGCTAGATCTCAGATTGTTCACATGTGACATTTAGCGGAGACATATTTTTTAATATTTATTACGTGTATTTATTACTCTATTTGATAAAATGAAGATTTCATCAAATTTAAATAATCCTAATGCTTTAAAGCTTGTTATTGCAGCTGAAATATCTGGGAAAAAACTTGAAATTGACTTTAAAAGAGAAGAGAAACGTGAGTTTCTAACCTAGCCTACGACAATTGTTTTCTGCTATTTTAAATTAGTAATTATTATATTTTTAAATCTTAATTTTGATTATTAGAAAATAAATTTTAATTTCGATAATTTATAATGATCCTTTGAATAAATAAAAATTAATTTTTTTATAATGTTTATTTTACATATTTTAAAATTTTAAATATTCACAATTAACTATACTTTTTCAGATCAATTGTTAAACCGTTTACCTAGTTTAACATTACAGTCCTCAGGAGATGAGATTTTTAGTATCAGTGCTGCTATCCAGTACATTGCACCAGTGAGTGAAGAAAATACTATTGAAGTTAATAGATGGCTGGAATGGGACACTTCACAATTACAGGTGTTTATTAATTATTGTAATGATTCAGTCATTTTTTAATTATAATATTTTGAATACAACTAGATTGTATCATAATAGTTGTATTCAAACAACTGCTATAACTCTATACAAGTATAATAAATATCTATAAAACCATATTATAATAAACCATGTCATAATTTAATTATGACAGTATTTTTAATCACTAATTACAGCATCAATAATTCTTAACAATTTCAAGTATTAAATTAATTTATAATTATTTCACTCATAGCCCGCTGTAGTTTCCTATGGTGGTTCTGGAAAAATAGATGTATCTCACAAACCCCGAGTATGGTCACTCTTAAAAGAACTAAATAATGCACTAAAAAATTCAGACTACTTAATTAAGGTAACTTTTTCTTAAATAATATGAATTAAATTTTATTATAATGAATACACATTAATACACATTAATCAATTTAAGGATAAGAATAAATTGACTGTCGCTGATGCATCAATTTGGGTAACATTATGGTCTACAGTGGTTGTTACAGAAATGGGTGAAGTAATTCCTAAAGAATTTATTAATGTTAACAAGTGGCTAAAACTTATAGAAAACCTACCAATTATACAAAATTCAATTAAGAAAATTGAAATAGAAAGGGGTTTCCCTGCTATTGTTTCTATTAATGCAGCATCTTGGTTTCCATTAAACTCATATACTGGAGTTGGAAAATCTAATGTAGCACCTTCATCAGTAGATGTAATTAGCTATTTCTATAATATTTTCTTAATACTTGTCACTTATTTACAATAAAATAACAAAATTATTTTAGATTAATTCTGAAGATAAAGAAATCAAGATTATCACTCAAGAGGAAATTAATTTTGTAAAAAATAACTGGAATTCTAAAGTTTATGGTTCTGTTATAGACACTCCTTATCCTATGTAATAAAATTAATAATTTATTCTAATAATTATTTATTTTTATACTATTAATTCAAGTAAATTTATTTACAATTTTTAGATTACCTAAAAAAGGAGAAAAAAATGTTTTAATAACTTCAGCTCTTCCATATGTAAATAATGTTCCTCATTTAGGAAATATAATTGGTTGTGTTCTATCTGCAGATATTTTTGCAAGGTATGTTGCATTAATTATGATTTTTATTACTAATATTAAGGAATCTTTATAATTTTGTTTTATTGCAGATATTGTCGACAGAGAAATTATAATACACTTTATATAAGGTAAATATAAAACAGAAAGATATGATAATTTTGTATTGTTTATTTAAATAATTTGAGAAAATGCTTTATAGTGGAACTGATGAGTATGGTACAGCCACTGAGGCTAAAGCACTTGAAGAGAAAGCAACTCCACAGCAAATTTGCGATAAATTTTTTGATATTCACAACGATATATACAGATGGTTTAGTATAGGTTTTGATTACTTTGGTCGTACAACAACAGTAGAGCAAACTGAGTAAGTAATACTTTAAAACATTTATTTACAATTAATATGCTTTATTCTGTCTAAATAAACTTATTTTTTAGAATTGTTCAAGCAATGTTTTTGAGAATAAAGGATCAAGGATACATTTTACCAAATACTGTTGATCAGCTTCTTTGTGAAAAATGCGATAGGTTTTTAGCAGATAGGTTTGTTGAAGGTACATGCCCTGGATGTAAATATGAAGATGCACGAGGAGATCAATGTGATGGATGTGGGCATCTTGTAAATGCTACAGAATTAATTAATCCACGGTGTAAAGTATGTAGTACACAGCCGACTATTAAAGCATCAACACAGTTCTTTTTAGATTTGCCTAAGGTAGTTAAATTAATAAATATCAAATTAAAATTTTAATATTATTACAAGAATACTAATAATACTTGATGAATGTAGATTCAAGAAAATTTAAAAGAGTGGGCAACAAAGGTAGAACATGGTTGGTCACCAGTAGCTCGTGCTGTTACAAAGCCATGGTTAAGAGATGGTTTAAAGCCACGTTGTATTACACGTGATTTAAAATGGGGTATTCCAGTCCCAGTAGATGGATATCGGGATAAAGTGTTTTATGTTTGGTTTGATGCTCCACTTGGCTATCTCAGTATTACCAAGAAATACACTAAGGATTATGAAAAATGGTGGAAACCTAATGACGTTGAAGTAAATTTGTATCAGTTTATGGCTAAAGACAATGTTCCCTTTCATGCAATTATGTTTCCAGCAACCTTGTTAGCAGCTAATCAGGGACATACGCTTGTTAGACACATTATGGCTACTGGTAAATAAATGTACAAATATGTTTTCTAAATGATTTTACTTTTTTGTAAAATAAAATTAATGTGGTTTTATAATTATAAATTATTATTAACGATTACGTCATGTAATAATTAAAAATAAATGAAATAATCCTACTTATTTAGAAATCTAAAATAAGTGAAATCATAAAACAAGTTTTAACTTTTTAGAATATTTAAACTATGAAGATACCAAATTTTCAAAATCTAGAGGTATAGGTGTTTTTGGAACAGATGCAAGAGAAACTGACATTTCTGCTGATGTATGGCGTTTTTATTTAGCTTATATTAGACCTGAAACTATGGATTCAAACTTCAATTGGGTAGATTTAGCAACTAAAAATAATAATGAACTATTAAATAACTTGGGCAATTTTGTAAACAGGTTAGAATCATATTTATAAGAATATGCATCTAATATATCTTGTAATAATAAATCAATGTTTATTAATATTTATAGAGCTCTTATGTTTGCTGAAAAAACTTTTGATTCTAAGATTCCAAAAATGAATCTTTTGGAGGATGATTTACATGTTCTTGCTCAAATTCAACGCGAATTAACTAGTTATATATCATTTTTAGAACAAGCAAGATTACGAGATGCTTTGAAACATGTTTTAGCTATATCAAAACATGGAAATCAATACATGCAATTTCAACAACCATGGGTCAAAGTTAAAGGAAATGAAGAAGAAAAGTAAGTTAGATTTAAAGTTTTTTGTATATTAGCTATTAATAATTTATTAGTTTCTTAATTTAAATAATTTAAAATGAATAAAAAATTGCTTATTAGACATAATTTTTTAATTTCTGGTATAATGAGTTATTTATAGTAAAATTATGAGTGTATCTACGTTCTTATTTATATTATTAACATTTTATAGAAAAAAAGGAGCTACTGTGATTGGTGTTTGCTGCAATATTGCTTGCCTTTTGTCTGCATTACTAGCTCCATATATGCCCAATACTGCTCGAGAACTAAGATCCCAATTAGGATTATCAAAGCAAACATTCGGTTACATTCCCGATGTTGTTTTAATTATGTTAAAAGAAGGTCACAATTTAGGTAAACCTTTGCCTCTTTTCACAAAAATAACAAATGAAAGAATACAAGAGCTAAGAGCAAAATATGCAGGAAAACAAGAATCGACAGTTCCCACTACAATTGAACATGATTATACAAATGTAGCATCTTTAGAAGCTGCAATAGCACAACAAGTACAATTACAGATTCTATAATAATTAAATGTCAAGGAAAACTAAATTGAATGTAACAAATGTTATTTTTTTTAGGCAGAACTAGTGAGAAATCTTAAGGCCAAGGAAGATAAAACTGTGTGGGGGCCACAAGTACAAATTCTTTTAGATTTGAAAAAAAAATTAGTTGTTTTGCAAAGTAAATCTAATGTAGCTGAGTCTCAAATTGTAACGGATCAAAGTAAGAATTCACCAACTAGTACAAAACAAAATGGTGATATTGCAACAGAGATCACTGAACTTGAAAAAGCAGTATTAAAACAGGTTAGTTGATAAACAAACAAATGAAGGATTAATGATTAATAAGATGAAGATTATTTCATAATTACTTTAATATAATATGCTGTTTTTCATTGCTTCTCTAACTCATTCCTTTGATTTGACAATGTTACTGTAATCATTGGAACGGTATAGGGATTATAATATAAACTTATTATAATTTTGTAGGGTGAGCTTGTCAGACAATTAAAAGCTAAAGGTGATAAGACCGTGTGGCAACCTCAAGTAGATATTCTTCTGCAATTAAAAGAGAAATTGGCATCATTAACTGGTGGATCTGCACCAAAACCAGTAGATAAAAAATCGAAAAAGAAAAAGTAAAAAATTAAAAAAGTATTTTGAAAATTGCACAAGTCTTGTAGTCTCATAATAAAAATGCATAGATCTAATTTCTGCATTATTTGAGGTGCAATATGAAAATTTGATATGTGAGGTGGTTCTAGTTTTATGGGTATAATGTGTAGCATTAAAAACAAGTAATTAAAATTATATTGTTTGTGTGTTTGATTGTGACTGCATAAAGTAGAAAGATTTTTTACATACATTATTACATTATTTTTTAATTGAATTATAGCCAGTATTTTAAAAAATTGGCTAAAGTCTGCTAACTGCGCTCTTTATGTGAAAAAAAGACTGCTTACATTATTTAAGATGTTGTTGAACAGACTTACAATTTACTACTAATATTTTATATTTATTAATAACTTGTACGTATAATCATATAAAAATTAATTAAATATTTAAAAATAATTATTTTTTACATTAAAATAAACAAAATATTTCATAGCTTTGCTGAACTAATCCATTATCCAACTCATATAAGGTATTATTATAACATCATTTATTCATAGAATAATTTAAAATTATTTAATTTTATTTTTTATGAATAAATAAGTACATCTATATTGTTAAATTTATTTTTAAAATGATGTGCCGATGATTTTTTTACAATAAATGAAATTTTTTTAATCATTCATCAAATCACAATAAAAGTAAATGTGAACTAATGTATATGATGAATAAATACAATATCTGACAAATGACTAGTTGAAAGCGTTACATTCCAGAATCTGAAGTAATATTACGAATGTAATTTGATAAGACTTTCAGTCGATGGCAAAAGGAGGCGCATATTTTGTTGTTAAATAAAACTTTCCTCGTAACCTAAATTAATAAGTAAAAAATGTTAATATCAAATACATTTATTTAGCTCTTTTGTATTTAAAATATTTTGTGTAGTTGAGATCTTACGATGTTGATGCGTATTCTCCCATGAGAACGATCGGATTGTGGTCACATTGGCCAACTTTGTACTTTTCCCAATTTTCACAGCTTCTGGATTTAAAACCAGATGTACTTCCAATACTTTCTGTCATCAATTGGTACGCTCGAGTATGACTGCAATAAGCTATAATCAAATAAAAATACCTAATTTAAGGATTACTTAATGCTATGTAGTAACTTATCTTGTTTTATACTCTATTACACTACGATTTTATGTAAAAATGATCGTACTATTTGTCGGTATAAAATTACAGCCAGGTTGAGGAAATTTCCCACTGTTCGGATAAAAGTCCACGTGTCCGATCGCAGTGAGGAATCCAAATGCTGTCCCACTAGTGTGAATCACGTCGACGAATTGAGCGTCGGTCGGGTCGAGACGAAAGTCGTAGTCCACGACTCCAGATGCGGTTTCGAAAAGTGGACTAGCGGGATCCAAACCTTTGCATGGAGCACAATAATACTTTTTGTATCAAAAAATGTTTTCTATTTGTGAGACCCTATGGTAGTACTACTATAAGAATTAAAAATCAAATTGATGGAAAACAACATTTTTAAAACGGGGTATAATTTATTTTTTAAACGAGATTTGAATGATTTTTTCTCACGTATGTGGTAGCAAACGAACTAGTATGCATTTACAACAAACACTTGTTTTTAAATGTATTTGGAATTTACCAGTTATTCTGCCGATTCTTCCATCAAGAAATGCTCCGGCAAATCCTGCAACATGAGATCCCAGACTGTGTCCGCACATGTGTACGTCCTTGTATTCGAGATTTGATTCGCGACAGAGAAATTCGAGAAATACGCCGAGATAGACTCCTACCCGACGTGTATTGTTCGCTGCCGTTGGGTATGGGTCTGCTGCCAAAAGTCCCCAGCCTACGACGATGACATTTACGTCCTGATACTTTAGGTAAGCTGCAAGTTTTAAAAAGTGAGTTATTTGATGTGTAACGTAAGGTAAAAAGACAACAAATGTTGCTTTAAAATATTGTTAAAGCTAAATTATCTATCGTGACATTATCAAAAGATCGAGTTTACAAAACCTTATATAAAGGCCAAATAGTAGCCGGAAAAAGAGACATTAGTAGTATTACATCAATCGATGTAGTCTTGATAAGATATGTATGCAATTTTTCAAATGGCTTAGAAAAAATGATGTCATTTATTATATTTAGAATAAACGGCATAAGAAACACTGTCTAGATTTTTCCGTCGATACAAAAGTACGAGAAAAATTTAATTCAAGAAAGTTCACTCCGGGTTATCATTCCACTGATGCGCAACAATGTCGACACATAGTTTTTTTCCCCTTGCGATAAAATTTTGTCCCATAGTCTACGCGTTATATTTATATTTTGATCGGCACTTTGATCCACAACGATTTCTTTCGAAGCGTTTCCCAGACTAAACAGTCTGGATAATTCACGCAGGATACGCAGCGAGGTTTATTCGCTTACCATCCACTAATCCGCGTATCCATGCCTCTTTTCCGGTGTCACTGAATCCATGAATAATGATCTTCGTCGGTCGGCTCTCGTTGAAGTGCGAGGCATACAAAACTTCGGTGTTGTTCAGTAGTAACTGCTCCTCGCCAAAAGGGTTTTCCCTGAAAAATGATCGAAACCTTGCGTTATGATTGATGATTAGTCGTAATTTGTTTCACTTATCAGAGGCCGGATAGGGGGAAAACGAGCATTTCAATATTAACTCACATTTTATACCTATTACATTCAATTCGCATTTATTACCAAGCCTCATTGACGTTCTGTACTAATAATAATACATTCAAATTAAAAAAATGGAGTTTTATTAATTACTCTTTTGGGAGAGTTATGTTTTTGTAACAAGTGGTCGTGCAGCCGTGCTATTTTTAAATGGTATACTTATACATGAAAAACCGATTGGAGTATTACGCTGATTTATTGTTCTCCATTTAGAATCGTGCAAAAAATAATTGATGACACTGCACTCGCTTGATGTACTCGTACACATTAATATTGATAAAAAAAACCTTATTTTATTGGTTTAATCAACTTTTTTAAAGTAACATATATACTGTTACACGTTTGGGTTTACAGCTAAATAAAATATAGAGTCGCATCGCGTAAAATGAGTTACATGTGCAGCATTTGAAATATGCTCATAACAGTATTAAGAATGGCGTTTGCCGTATTTAAGGATATGCAAGATAATTTCGAGTCGTTGAACTACACATGTCTCGAATGAACATGGCTCCACTTAGATTCACATTTATATCGTTTTTCTTGTTTATTAACGTTCAGATATGCGTGGCACAGCAAAAACGAACCCTTACATTACGGTTACTTGTGATTTATACTGAAAACGGAAAATACGACCACTGGAGGAACGGCAGCGCCCAGGGAGTATACAGCAGCAGATCGACCTGAAAGCAGATTGCTCAAAACTGTCGCTATCGCCAAGTGAAAAAAACTCGTAATCGCCGGGCGAGTAAGTAGAAGCGTGCCGAGTACGGTCGGTCATGCAACGTTGGAGATATATACCGCCCGTTATCGACAGTGAACTTGGGTGATATTTTTGTTTTTTTTTTTTCCCCCCGAAGACCGATCCGTCTGGTTGGTAGGTATATAGGATTACGGCGCGGCGGTCAAGCGTCGGGTAAGGTCTCGGGCGGCCGTCGGCGCCGCTCGGTTCCCTCCCCCGGGCGGCATTCCTCTAGGCGCGCTCGCACGAAACCGAGGATCCGCCGGCCGAATGGACCACTCGGCGGCGGCCACTTGCCGGAGGCTGCGGAGCGCCGCGCCCCGCGCCCCAAAGACAACCATGCAGCCGGCTTTTTCTTCTCCCCGTCGTTACATCGAATAACGCGGCGGTCGTTTGTTTACGAGCGCGCGGGTTATTTAGCCGCGGGTCTTCGGATCGGGCGCCGCGGGCGCGTGTACCGGTGGCCCGCTGGAATGCCCGGGTACCGCTAGGCGGGGCGCGCGGCCGCCCTTCGCCCGGCTTTCTTTCCTCGCCGCGGGGCTTTCGCCTTTTTTTTTTCTCCACTTCGTGCCCCCGCAGTTATCAGGGCGATACGCATCCACGGCTGGTCAGAAGCCGCGAGTCAGCGCTGAGAATAGAACGTCGCAGCGGCGCGGATCCAGCGGCCCGGCCGATCGTCGCCCCTCCTCCCCGGGCGGGCACGTGTATGCCGCGTACACACGCGCGTGTAATCACGCGCGCGCGCGCGCGTCTGCGCGAGGCAGGAAGACGCGGCGATGCGGCGCGGCGGATGTGCCCGCGGCCCCGCAGACGCCACGCGATATCGCTCGGCGCTTAGGCGCCACGTAAAAAATAAACGCCGGCGCGACCATCGGCGTTTCCTGCATGTGTGTACGATCGGCGCGCGGCCGCGCGCCCCGCCGATTTCTCACCCGCCCCACGCAGCCGCGCGCAGCTCACCGACTTTCGCAATCCTCTTTTTCTGATCTGTCCCGCGATCGCCGCGTCTTTCACTCGGCGAGCCGCTTCCTATTCGAAGCCGCGTGTAGCTCTTGATCTTTCCGCCCTTTTTCCCGGAGGCCCGATCATATAATGCGGGCAAACTCTTGTCTGCGAGATTCTTTATTGCCCAATGTTTGTAAGTCGCGATGCCAGCCGTCAATAAATGATGTACGTTAACTTTTCCAGCCAGTGTTTATCTACGTATAAATATTAGGATTATAGATGTTCTAGCGTTGCCACTCGAAGAGGCGCACAAGTGAGCAATTTTCAAGACATGTATCAAAAAATTATCTTACTATTAATCCTTAAACTAATCGATGAGATTCCCTTTTGGCTTTATTTCAATTTCCCACCAAACCTAAATTCGATCCATGCCCATGCTAACAGAAACTCATTTACTTATTGTTTGGAGAATCGCAAGAGGCAAGTACAGATGCACTGAACCACGAGATAAGGACCGAACGGGATGAATTTTCTATAGTTTCCGGTTTCCCTTAATATTCTCGATATGATTGATTCATTGTGTGAATGGCGACTACATATTATGTTACATCATACAAATCATGCGATGATTCAACCCATTTGTATGTCATAGAAAAATCCCAATTTAAAATACGCTTCCCAATTAACTGTTATAATTAACTGTATTTCAAAGTAGATTTTAGGCAAATTAAACCCTTACATATTTTTATCTCTTCGATAAAGTATTATTTTAAGCTAGGTTGCACAATTAACTACGGCTTCATTTATTGCTCTCGATTACCGTGAGTATTATTATATACCAAAAAGTAATCAAATGTAATAAAGCCGCAGCTTCAAGGATCGTGATTGAGATTACACGACCAACTAATTTTTCATAAAAGCTGCGGTAAAGTAGTCTCATGAAATCGATAGACTATTTTAAGATAATGAATATTACTTTATTAATCGAAGCACGAGAACATTAATTCTATTAAAATTAGTTAGTAAAATATTCAAAGTAATTTTAAATATTACTTTTTACATTGACTTTCAATTGTTAATTAAATTATCTTTCCGATAATCATTTAAGGTACGTTAAATGTTAATGCATATAAGGAATGAGCAAGAATTGCGAAAATAGATTAAAGATGTTAAACGTAAGTCAAGTATCGAACATTTAGCTTTGAAATATATCGTTATAATTTCATAGGACACATTAGATAGTGCAAGTGGGAATAGACATAGGGCGACTGATGCTGTAAGCCGATAAATTGTGTTTTAAAAAATATCGAAAATTTAGATCACCCCACTTAAATATACGCAACATTGCCAATGCTAATGCCGTCAATCACTCTTACATAAATGTTCACGTGGTTTATAAGAAGACCACGTCTTTTACACAGATTTTATGAAAAATTAAAAAAATTTCAATGTAAAGTATTTATTAATATTTTCATCTCAATATACTATTTAACATAGTTATTAGAAGAGGATTATTTTGAATTTAGATTTAAATTTATGTTTTGAAGATTGCAAAGATACTTATAAAAGTTACCCCGATATTTTACGGATGGAATTCGCAGATAAATTTGAAAACGAACCAGCAAAGCACCAATTATAATGCATGAGTAATACTATTTTAAAATTGTTTCTTAAAAAATAGCTCCATTAAAAAAGAAAGGTCACATCCTAATCGACAATCTTTTTATAACATTTCAAGCCGATAAAAATGCTTTATTGAGAAAAAAAATTCTAGATCGACTGCACTTAAGAAAAAACATCGTGCGCGGCATTTCAATTTAACTGATTTAAAAAAATCAATTAGCTCGTTATAATTAATAATGTCATTTTAAAAATAATTCTTTTTCCTTGATTACAATGCAAAGAAATATAATGTTTTTAAATAAAATGATTAAAAATTGACTCATCATGTAAAAAGCATAATTTATAAAGATATTAAATATATCCACGATGAGTACATGGTAGAACTCTCAGACGTCCAATTGGCCATACTAAATCAAAGGAGCTTTATATAGCGCATTTACAATCACTATGTTTTACCTGGTGTACAGCTTAAACGTCGCCGGTTCATGAATCAATTTGATAGCGGTATTTATTATTGTTTCAACTTCGTTCAGTAGAGAGTTTTGCGGAGATATGACTTTTGTATTAACGGTGATGAACTGTCCTGAAACAAAATTATTTATTGAGTAGAATTTTTATTCAGTAACGTTGACATGGCGGAATATTATTCTCGATAAAGTCAAATCTCAATTTTTTTTCTTTAAAATAATCACCGAACTACGTAGCTCGTTTGAAATAATCGTTGTAATCGTTTTGAATCATAAATTTGAAGAATTTTTTTTACCGACAGAAACATGGCCAGCGAATTTTGAATCGCGTAGAATTTATAGAAAATGATTGAATCGAGTATAAAAAGACATTGAAATTACTTCGTTCGCCAATTAGGTAGATGCGAAAGGTGTCAAAAGCAATATTTACCGCTATAGAATTTTCGTAAGCAATCCCAGTGAAAGAAGACGGTTAGCGAGGCTCGCAAGCGACTTGGGCATTAGAAAAAGGAGGAGGCCATTGGTAGTAAGGATGGCATTTAAAAACCGATAGCCCGCAATCTTGAGAAAGCGCATTAAGTACACTACTCTCGGTACAAATTGATTCGATTCTAGCGGCCATCCATTATTCGTTTATTTATAATTGCTGGCGATAGAGTATATCGCGCTCGGTTCCGAACGGCCGATAACGCGAGAATCCTCGGCTAAATAAAGCTCTAAGGCCCTCGGTGGAAGCTCGGCGCGGGCGACACCGAGGACCCGGGGGCCTACCTGCGAGGAGGAGCGCGGCGACGCCGAGGGGGATGATGGGCGCGGGCCCCATCCGTGCCATCTTGCCGTGGCCGGGGGAGGGGGGGGAGGGGAGGGCGGCTGCGTCCTCGCGGCCTGCCGTGGGCCGCGCCTCGGGCTCTCCTGGCAGAGCTCGCGTCGGCGAGCGGAGCTTGACTGCACCGCGGATTTTCAGTGTCGAGATCGAGCCTAGAGGCGCCATTCACGGGCTCGCCGGCGGCGCGGCGGCCGCCGCCCCTGCCTCCGCCGCCCGCCGCGCCCGAGACTTTCTCGGGAGATAAAAGCAACATGTGCGTAAGCGCCGCCGGCTGCGGCCGCTCGCGAATATACGTACGCGCCGCCTCGTTTATACACATGATCAACTAAGAATACACTCGGGGGCCGCGAGGCGAGATCCCCGCGGTGTATATGCGCGCACTCGCCACCGGCTATACGTTTGGGGCTAAGGTGACGTTTCATCTTTTGCGCGTGTATATGTATCTGCCCGGCCGAGGATCCTCGCGGCCCGCCGCCCGCGGCCCAAGCCCATAGTGTGCGTGCGCCCCAAGCCCGCCGATTCTTCCTGCCTACGCAAGATCGTGGCGCCCGATAAATTTCTACGCGGGCGCTTCTGCGCTCGCTCAGCCCGCGCCCTCATCTCTCTTGCGCGAGAGCGCTCGAAATTTTCGACCGGGGGCCAGGCTAAATCGATCGCTTTTTCATTTTTCTTTCATCCGTTACTTATGTGCCCTATGAGCTTGGTTCGAACTCGGCCGACTGGTGAGTATGCCGTGAGACGCTCGTTTCTAGTTTACAGATTCGTCGGTTATTACTAAACCGTACGTGGAATTATCCTACTCAAATTCATCGATAATACGCAAACGTAAAATTTATTTTAATAATCGTTTCTTTTATAAATGATTACAACAACACACGCTTTGGACAAACTCCGCAAGATGCACAGCAAATAAAATATAATTAATATGTATATATAAATTGCGACTCTTATCAGTTGCGAGCCATTGCAAGTATCTGAATAATAGCTTCTAAAATATCGATAATATTTTGTGCATATGTATATTTTCCAATTATAAACTAGAAATTATTTATATTTGTATTTGGCAAGGTTGTATAATACAGTTACAATAATAGTTACTGCAGCACAATTTCTATTTTAAAACTATTGATATTTTCATTCAAGAATTTAACTTATTTCTGAATTTCAACTATAATATCTTAACTATATCATTCTAACGATTACTTACTAAAATACATTTTTATTAAATATACATTGTTCAGCTATCAACCTTCCGTTGCAATTGTTGAAAGTCAAGTTCAAGGTTTAAAGCAAAAGTATTATATAAATGATTCCTATAGTACACACTTTTATTCATTAATTTAGATTTTTATCGTACGATTTTCAGTTGATATATACGATGCAGCATAATAATATAATGGTGTAGTTCTTTTTAAACTTCAATTATTGGATAAAATTAAGTTTTTCTATTTGCACAATAATAAAATTATTAATTTAAACATAATAAAATACTTCATTTGGAACTCATTTCTATTTATAGATATCAAAATATATTCAATATAAAATATTCTAAAGGCATCGTGTATACTATTGATACTTACTGATTAATGCCACTGCATACTTTGCGATCCATACATTACAAATATTATTTACTATAGTCGATAGTATAACATATAATAATAAGTCGAGATATTCTTTGAGTTAACATGACAGTCGAGATCAACGAAAACCGAGTGTCAAACATTTTCTTTCCAAATAACGAATAAGGCACTCAATAAATCAAAATTCTGTAAGAGATCCGGTCTATAGGCTGTTGTACAAATGCAAAGATCAACTCCAAATAACGCGCTCAACTAAAATTTCTCAGATATTTTCAATTAACATTTATAATTTATTAGTTAATTAATTATGAAATTAATTTAGTTAATACTTTAGCAAATAACACGTTTTACTTATACAAGTATATGGAAAGATCTTTCATATGTAGCACATTTTTTGTGACATTTTTATACCCTCTTCAAGCAATCACTATAAATATGGTGGATTTTCTTCATTCAAAGTTTTAATATTCAAACTGTTTTAAAATTTCTTAATGTGTGCCTGCATAAAAATATTTCTTCGTCCCTATTTTTTCATGTAAAAACTTTCGTGCCTATATTTTTTTATAGTTTGATTAGAAAGTTCGTTCATCTTTTAAATTTACCATTATTAGGTTTCTGGTTTAATCTTTCTTCTATTATCAGATTAGCCACACAGCGGTCTAAATCGATATTCAAATTTCCCACTAAGTAGTACCCTTGGTGCGCACGAATAAGAGCGGGTTGTTGGATTGGTTGTGGCGTTGAACTTCTGGAAATGGGAATCAGCTGCGTCTATATGGAATTACAGATGCAGCGAATTGAGTGAACTACAGTAAGAAAATCGAAACAAGAAATAAAGAAGAATTGATATTGTTATTATGATATCACTGTTATTGACAAACCGTTATTATACATATGCAAATCTAAACTTTTTTTATCAGAAATGAAGTTAAGACATATTATACAATTTACGAATTCTTTTACTATTTATTACTAATATTTTAACGTACTATTCGAGTGAGTAAAACAATTGAAACATTTTTTATGGTTATGCATTCAAACATTATAAATATTTGAATCTTTCAATTAGTTTATACAGACCATTATTGATAAAACATTTTTACTTTAAACCAATTACAGGTTATTATTATTGAATTAAAGAAAATGTCTGAATTAAAATTATCGCTAGAAGAGGAATTGTCTTCTCCAGATTTATTTTCAGATCCTGAAACTGAAACAAATGTTTCTATAGTAGGAACATCAGATGATGGTATATTAAATTTTCAGGATAAAATTATATTAATTTTGTATTCATTGATAATCTATAATAGAGAAATTTAATAAATTTTTGGTTATTCTTATTTTGAGTAATATGGAAAATGCAGCATAAATGAAAATTAAAAAAATTATATAGAATAAATGATGTTTGGCAATTTCGTCTAAGGTATTAATGAATTTTTAGCAAATACAAGTTCGACAGGATCTGGAGAACCAAATGTTATTCAGGATGATCCTAAATGGAAAGGTGTTAGTATGGAAGAAATTTATAAAATTAGTGGACCTTTTGACTGGCATCATCTGCCTCCAATACATCCTTCACCCTCTCATACAATTTTATACCAAGTAATTATTTTATAAAAATTATTTTTTATTGACAAAATTTATTTATATGTTATTTCATAAAATTTACATATTACTTAGTTACCTCTTCCAAATCGAGGGGTGCCAAAGGCTCATCCAAGTCAAGCAGCAGATAAATGGAATCAAAACTGTGTGCGAATGCCACATTCTGTTCACAGCCTTTATCCAATTGATCCAGTATGTGAATATAATATTATATGAAAAAAAACAATTATTTACATTTTAAAATAAGGACCAAAATGTATGATTTATAATATTTATCCTAGGAAAATGAAGCTACAGGTGGATTTAGAAGACGGTGGGAAGTAATACAAGAAGCACTTTTACAACAATTTATAACAAGCCATCAATTAGAAGTTGCTATTTTATCATACAACCATAAATATGCAGAACGTTGGGATTTTTGTGCCCTTCATCATTTTTTGAATGAAGTATATAGCATGAAATATATAACAGCTTATAATCTTTTATACATAATATTTTAAGAATTTTTAATTACTTTTTTTCTTAGTACATCGACAAAGAAGAGACAAAAGTATGTTTGAGTAATTTGATACCAAAAATAATTCAACTAGCTCTACAGCTTCCTGAATTGATTACCGGATCAATACCATTATTAAAACGTCAGTCAAATAAGTCGATTAGCTTAAGTCAATTGCAGGTTGCATCTTTACTTGCAAACGCCTTTTTATGCACTTTTCCACGACGCAATTCCACTAATTCTCAGTCTGAATATGGATCGTATCCTTATATAAATTTCAATAGGTAACTAGTGGTTTAACTATGTCAAATTACAATGCAGATATCTAAAATAATAAATTATTGAACTATTTAAACTATACTTGTTCACAGGCTGTTTTCATCCTTCAGAGAAGAGAGGTATGATAGATCAGAATCAGTAATGGAAAAAATGAGATGTATCTTTCACTACTTCAGAAGAGTTACAACAAGAGGTGCATCTATACTTTCATATTATTGCAAAATAATTAAATTAAAATCAATTAAATTGAAATTCTAATATGATTTTTCATAGCGCAGTACCTGAAGGTATAATCACCATACAAAGGAAATATATACCAAAAAAGGATTGTCCTAGATGGGATAAACAGAATATTAAACTACCTCTTTTACATATTACAAGTGAAGGTACAATTGAATCTCAAGGAGCTGGACTTCTACAAGTTGACTTTGCAAATAAGTAAGAACTGTTTTATTTATTTAATCAAAAAACCAAAACCTTTGTTTCTGTAATTATAAATTATCGTTGATAAATTATCATTAAACAGATATGTAGGAGGTGGAGTTTTAAATTATGGTTGTGTTCAAGAAGAAATAAGATTTGTTATATGTCCAGAGTTAATGGTTACTATGCTAGTGACTGAAGTTTTAGATGACACTGAAGCACTTATTATCAAAGGAGTTGAGAGGTATAGTGAATATAAAGGTTACAGTAACAACTTTAAATGGATTGGTGATTTCGTCGATGAAACTCCAAGAGATAATAGTGGAAGATTAAAAACTTGCATTGTAGCAATTGATGCATTATATTTTAAACAGCCAAATATCCAATTTAGTATGGGAAATGTAATACGTGAGCTTAATAAGGTAAAATAAGTTATAAATAAAGAATTATATTTTTAATGGTACATTTATATACACATATATAAATATATGAGTATATTTGTATTTAGTTTACTTAATTTACCTACATAATTTACTTATTTTCAAGGCATATGTTGGATTTAGTTCTGAAATTTCATCAAATAATTTACCAGCTGTTGCAACTGGTAATTGGGGTTGTGGTGCATTCCGCGGTAATCCTCAATTGAAAGTTTTAGTTCAATTAATGGCTGCAGCGGTCGCTGGTCGATCAATGGTATATTATACATTTGGAAATAGGAATTTAAGAGATAGTATAGCAGATATGTATTGGCATCTTGTACGGCGCGACGTTGATGTTGGTATGTTTTCATACTTTTAAAATACACAAAAAGAATTAGACACAAGTTAATATTTGCCATAAAACACTAAAAAATAATAAAATACATATTAAATATAATTAAATATTTATTTTAGGTCGATTATTCGCATTGATTTCTCAATATCAAGAAACACCCGTTGAAAATCGTTCGGATTTTTACCTTTTTTTATATAATAGAAGTAAAATAAAACCTTTGACTCATTATTTTAATGCAAACAGCAGCAATGCTATAAATAAATTAAATGGTAAGACGTCTAAAACGTCTGAAGAGAGTTTGCAATTTAATTCCAATTTTAGAAATCATGTTTCAATAGCTGGTTTAAAAGAAAATGAATCGGAAGAAAATATTGAAAAATGGCTTTTAGAGGCTGAAGATAATCTAGATATTGTAGAAACAAATAAGAAAAATCAAAATATTGTGGAAGAGGAAATAGGTATGCACGTTGAAGCAAAAATTAAAGAAACCAATAACGAGACTAAGACTGATAGTGCAAGTGATTCTACATTCACATCAATAAGTAAACAGAAAAAAGAAGCGTTTGACAAACTGTTCGAAGATGAAAATATTAATACGTCGCCAAAAAAAAAAATGGCACCTTTATATTCCTTTGATAAACTACTTTTGAATGGGTCGACTACAAATTTGCCTAGCAAAAGTACATTCATGGAAGTAGATTTAAAAATGGATAAAAACGATGAAAATGACCTTGAAAGCAAATCAGACTCATTAGAGATGTGTGTAAATAAACAAACTTACAAAAAAGGATGTCAAACAAGAATAAATGACTTTTTTAAGAAACAGAACTTCTGACTTGTATAAAAAATTTAAATTATTACTTTTCTGTATATACTGAAAAATGTAAAATAATAAATATGACAATTTTCTATAAAAAAATTTCTTAGTTATTTTACTATGTAACGTGCACATTGTTTTATATTTTGTAAAGTATGTTTTTAATTCTATAAAAAATAAATTCTTATACGTTGCCAATTTATTTTTATAATTATTTATCCTGTTATACGTTACAATTACGTACTTAGTTTATCATATTGGTACACAAGTAAGCAATAACAAGTTGTATAATTATATTAATGTAGTTTAAAGCAGTTCAAATAAATTCAAATTGTGACTATATTACGTTACGGATATCTACGTTATCAACAGATAATAAAAGGCTATGTTTGAATCTGATGATAATGTCACAATTTTAATGTGTAAACATCAGTATTTACTACATCTTTTCAAAGGATATTAAATAATTTATCTATAGATTAATATTTAAAATATATTTAAGCTATAATCCCTTACATATCTGGCATAAGTTTCGAAAATTGTAGAATTGTGAAGTTGCATTTATATCATTTACTTAAAAAGTAAATTACAGCAAAAAAACGTGAAAATTAGCAATCAAATGAAAAACCTTTTTTAGAACGAATAAAGAGTTTATGTGGACGTTCGAGCTTTCAAAGGTAAATCGTATAAAGGGTCCGAATCAAGGGTTCAAAGCATCGAACGGCTGCAGTTTTCAGTTCACTCTCGCGTGTAATCCGTGCAATGCACCGTTTGTCACAGAATGTATAGAATCGTATACGTATAATATGTAGTAAGGTTGACGTACACAAAGATAGAGGACGTAAAAAGGTCCTGGCACGATCAAACGATGTAGGATCTAATGAGAGATTCAAAGAAAAAGAAGACCAAAAGCCGGCTGCGACTCTGTACACACAAACTCGAATGGCGCATAAAACACACCTGGACTTTTGATCCTCACGTGCCGGCTCTTTTATGTGCTCTACCTTTTTTTATTTCCATGTACTTTGTTACGTCAAAATAAATGGTCACTCGTATTGTTAATGTTTATTCTGTAGAATATAAAAATTCCTACCTCGCGTAAAGCGTATATATTCTGCTGCGTAAGTTATGTAAATAAATTACTCCCAGTCGCATACCGCATAATAAGTCACAGTCTTTTAATTTATCAACTGAAAAACCTTTGCGAAACTGAAGTCATTGTTCAGATCAAATCACTGCCCTGGTTAATATCGTATTCTCAAGCTGATTCTTTTGCAAGAGAAGCGAGGACAATGTATTTGTCCAATCTGAAATTGACAGGGAAAAAATATGGTTTATTTGAAAAATCATGGAATGGAATAATTTTGCATAAATTGAACTCGCGATGCAGTTAACGAAAATGATTCGAGACGTGGTAAAGAAACACTTGGCAACACCCTGCTTCCATCGCATGTACGCGCACGCGATACAGTCTCCTTGGGTGCTCGTTGTACTCGACATCTAGGACACGTATAAATTTCGAATTCAAGAAAGTACGAGGAATAGTAAGAAACGCCTCGACGCAGCTATATTATCGTACGTCTCGGTTCGCGAGCGTATCCTGCTGGCGTCCTTTCTTCTCCTCCGGGCTCCCTCTTTTTATTACCTGGCATTCACGCCACTCGCGGCAGGCGTCGCGATTCGCTATCGCCATCGACCTTGTTCTTTCTCCTTCTCCTCTCTGCGGCGATTCTTCTTTTTCGCAATCTCCTCGTACACAGAGCCCGCTCCTCTCGCTCGGCTCGCTCGCGTAGGTGTGTAACTCCTGCGGCGAATCTTTAGCATGTATTCCTGTTTATGTTCACGCGTGCGCGGGCACGTGCCCAGTGTGGGTGTATATGTGCGCACCGAGCGCCTAGACATCTCCCTGCGGTACTTCCTTCACTCGGACGAATCGAGTGTTCGGCCGGCGGTTCCATAGCTTACAGCGTACCTTTCGACACCCTTCTGCCTTGGGAAAGGACTACAGATGTAACGGAAAGGCACTGAAAAATTTATTGTCTTACGTGCTAGATTTCGATAAACCGGAATTTATCAGAACTAGTCGAATTTGAATGTTGTATGAGATATACATTATATATTACACGTTCTGCTACGCTTGTGCATCTTTCCTTCTATAACACTCGATTAAATTTGTATGCAGTACATCTTGTTGATTTGTAGAGAGGATTTTTTATTTTTAATTAAAATTAATTAAAAAAAATAACTATACACGCTCATGAATAATCGACTAAATCAATCAATCATTAAGAATTAATATTCTTTTATCAAACAAGTATTTTTAATAAGTATAGATAAAGCTATTTAATTTTAAAACAAGTAGTTCAGTTATAAATAAACGCACTAATTTCAATTATAACTAAGACCCAAACTATAAAGTTACTTTTGATATTTATATACATCAAGGAATTATAAAAACATATACTATTTTACTTCCGATTGGTTCTTTTGATTGTTAAAAATATATAAAAAAGAACGAGTACTGCAGCTCGGTATTATTAGATCTTCAGAATTAAATGTCTCAATAGTTTTATTTCCATTAATTGTCAATTTGGGTCAAGGCTTTATTATTCTTTGAAAACGTGATTTTTATTTAAAAACAACCTTTTGACTATAGTTTAATATGCGCATATTACATCTGGTTATTTTATTATCTTATACAACAACCAATAAACGTTGTTTTGAATATTTTGTAGTTTATACTAAACTACAAAAAGATACCTTGATATATTTCTGGTTTTAAAATTATCGTTACATTAGTCATAGTTGTGTATCGGCTATCCCCGAGTGATTTCGTTACCGGAATATCTATCACGATTTTTTTGGTCTTGTAAGGATGTAACACAGGTAAGACGATCTGGTGACTTGGCAAAAAGGACGAAAATTCATTCGAGTGGTCAAAAAGGTAAACAAATTGGTAGGGCAAGTGAAGTTAATCGGGGGCCAGCGGGCAGGCGATCGGTCTTGGCGGCGCGGCGCAGCCTTAACCGACTGTGAACTGGGGCCTTGACCTCGGCGCTCGGAGCAGGCGGCGCGGGCTTCACGAAAGAGCAGCGGCTGCATGGGAGCTCGGGAGGCTGGGAGGCGAGCAGGGAGCCTGGGAGCGCCAGGGGCAGCCGGGGCCGGCCGGGGGCTCGCTTTCGAAGGCGCGGGGTTTGCCGCGCCGGCCTCGCCGCGGCCAATGGGCGGCCTTCGACGGCGGCGGCGGCGGCGGCGGAGGCTCCCCTCCAGGCGGCCGCAGCGCCGGCGGAGCCAGGCGTCGCGCGGCCGCCGAGCGAGCGAGCCGAGTCTGCCGAGTGGTCCCGTCGTGCGAGCCGCGTGAGCGCGCGCCTCCGTCCCGTCCACTGCCCCGGAGGCCCCCGCCGGTCCAGGAGTCGAGGAGTGCGCGCGGAGGCCCAGCCGACGAGCGGCCCCGAGGGCGCGAGGATGTGAGCGGGCCGGGCGAGCCTGACCCCCCGTCGCCGGCGCCCCACGTGTCGCGAGTGCGCGTGTGCGCGAGCGGAAGGAGCCAGCCGGAGCCAGGGAGCGCGAGCGCCGCCAGGATGGAGGAGGAGCTGCGCTGCCCCGCGTGCAAGAAGCTCTTCGCCGAGCCGGTCCTCCTGCCCTGCTGGCACGGCCTGTGCCTCGGGTGCGCGGTCGGGATGCAGGCGCCGCCCGACTCGCCGCCCGAGTCGAGCGCCGGGGACAGCGGCTCGGTGAGCAACGGCCCGGGCCCCGGGAGCGACCAGGAGGCCGACAAGCTGTCGATCCTCTCCGAGGCGGACTCGGGGGTCGTGTGCAGCAGCAGCACGAGCACGGGCTCGCGCCCGGGGAGCTACGTCGGCACCCCGGGCAACGGGGGCTGCTTCCCGCCGAGCGGCGGGACCCTCTGCCTCTCCTGCCCCGTGTGCCAGAAGACCGTCTTCTTCGACGAGGGCGGCGCCCACAACCTGCCCAAGTACCGGGCCATGCAGAAGATCGTCGACAAGTACCTCGAGAGCCGGAACGTCCGCCTCATGTGCCAGATGTGCGAGAAGGATCCCCAGGAGGCGACCGTCGCCTGCGAGCAGTGCGAGGTAAGCGGCCCGAGGCTCACCACCCACTTGGCTTCTTTCCTACTCGACTCTCGGGATCGCACTGTGTGCCTTCGGGTACCGGGCCGGGAACCGGGCCGGGAACCGAGCCGGCAACCGAGCCGGGAACCGAGAGGCGGGAACGGCCAGCTCCACTCTGTACAATTATACCCGCCTCCTCGGATTATTTACCTTCCACTCCGAGCTCATGCGAATTTAACTTTCCTTTTATGACTCTCAAACTGACTGATCGTTCGCTTATTCGTCTTTTCCCTTTTTACCTCCCCCGCGTAAGAAGACAGTGCGCCTTATTCGAGCTAAAACCTTTTATGCGGCAAATATGTACAGCAGCTTCATTTATCACTGTCTCTTGCGCTC
This sequence comes from Sycophaga agraensis, assembly GCA_018906755.1. Classification (NCBI taxonomy): domain Eukaryota; kingdom Metazoa; phylum Arthropoda; class Insecta; order Hymenoptera; family Pteromalidae; genus Sycophaga; species Sycophaga agraensis. The sequence continues at coordinate 4,613,488 of JACCIE010000003.1, forward strand.
GTGACGGGTATAAATATAAATTTTAATTGATTTTTGCATGTATGAATTTAGAAAGCTAAGAATTCTTTAATTCGTTAAATTAATTACAGTCATTTGACGGGAATTTACGCTACTCTTATCTCGTATTTAATATCTAAATGAATTCATTGATAGAAGCATAACTCGTTTACTACATTTACTGCTATGGCTACATTATTGAAGTTGATAATCGTCAAAACTTTTTGCAAAATCAATTTTAATCTCTTTTACGACTATACAGCTATATGTGCCTTTACTCACCGCTTCAACTTAAAGACCACTTTGACGTATCTTTGTGTACAGATTCGCGATTTGCGTTCGAATATCGATTTTCTTCTTTTATGTGCACGATAACGAGAAAGTTTCAAAGAAAAGCCCGTTCGTATTAGTCAATTTGTTGACTTCACCCCCGACGCGCCTTTGAACTCGAATTATTACACATATGTAGAGAGGGAATCGTCCAAGCGTATAAGACACTCCATTAACATTTATTATTTTCTTTTCCTTTTAAAGATAGTTTATCTATAAAACTGCTTAATACTTCTAGAAGAGAGAAATATAGTAGGAAGTCGATGGCCAAAGCCCATGAGTGATTTCATCTCTCAGTGTGAGTTTACTTTGAGAGGATTGTGTAAGAAAGTGCCTAAAGGTAACTTGGATGGCGCAAAAGGAAATCTTAATTCAATAGAGTGCTCTTAAAACATTGAGTCAAATCATAGATTGTGACATTACGAAATTTGGATTTTTATTGCGATCTCGTAAATAAATAAGTTAGAATTTTTTTGTTTAAACTAGAATGATTAATTCATTACTTTTATTTCCTCTGTACCAACGTAATATTATATATCAAAATCGTATGGCATTCTTTTCATAGTATATCCCGATCTTTTTAATTCACAGAGTTATTTTTTATATAAAAGCTTCGTTTTCAATTAAAAAATTTTTCCACCATTTCATGAAGTGTATATATGTTCAATAAAATACAAATTGACTTGTATTAATAAATGATATTATGCAGTGCGTTGACTGAAACTTCGACACATTTTACATTTCAGTTTTTTCGAAAAATCAAACATGGGAATCGACATGGGATCGCGCTTTCGCCATACTCATGACGTTAATTTTGAATTAAATTGTGTTCGATCCTGAAAATGACTAAAAACTGATGGGCTCTTAAGCAATATTTTTCTCAAAATGCGCATGTTATAAACATTTAAACTTAAAATTTAATTGGTCAATCGATAATTATGCACTTTATTCAGAGTTCCATATAAAGTAAGTGCATCAAGCTGTTAAGTTCAAACGTCATTTCTTATTAATTGAGTTTAAAATGTACTTCGTCATAAAAATTTATAATGCAAAATAACACTTTAAAAACACGAATAAAAGTATGATTTTGAAATATTCAAAACTTAAATTATCAAATTAAAAAGTTGTCCGTAAATAGCAGATGGAGAATTGAACATAATAAAGACTGTGAATTTGTCTTTTAGGAGGATAACCTTTGAAAATTTTATGTTAATTTGAACTAACAAAGGCAGCTTCGAGCAACTTCGTTACATATTCAGTCGTTTTATTTTCTTATTATAGCTATGTGCAAGAAAGATATGAATTGCAAACATAGCTTTCAAGATCCTAATTGACTAAATGACTTTTTTTATAATAAATGTAAAACAATTTATACAATAATTTTTAAAACTTATTAGCAACCTTAATTTATCATAAGAAATATTTCTTTCCAGCAGTTAGTTAATTTAATAAGAATATAGATCAATTAAAGTAAAATATATATTAATGATAAACTGGATTTTTCATATAGCATGTTCATTTACCTCTGATTAATACTTCTGATAATTAATTTCTGAGCAAATATAAATTGCCGTAATCGAAGCTCAATATTTATTTCGATTTGGTAATAATCCATCTATGATCACACACATATACACAGAGCAATGTGTAACTCTGCTTGAATACACAGCAGCGTGCACATTCTTACATATTTTTTTTCTTATTTACCACATTACGATCAAAAATAAGAAAATTAATTAGTTGGCATAAAAATAAAAATATTTTTTTTAAATACATTTAAAATCAATAACATGAATTTCAGCCACAGTGAAACGATATTCATTTCTAATATCGTGTACAAATAGTTTATTCTTAAACATGTATGGGTTCATATGTATACCTATGGATGCTTATGTACGTGGAAATACAATCTAAATATATCACTTATTACTAAATGATGTAATATAAATATAGCTTAAAAAAACTAAAATGAAAAGCGAGGAGTTTCAGGTTTGCATCGTTTCGATCCAGTAAATTAATTTTCGTTTGAATAAAACATTATCTGGAACGGGATACTTTGCCGTCTATATTTTCTTGATCGAAGTTAATCGAAACGAACAGAATTTTACCTTCCATGAACTGCTGCCTCGGTGGAAAAGGTTTTAATTCAACAACGTATAGGGAGCTGAAAAAAGACTAATGATTCTGAATGATCTCATAATAGAACAATGGAACGTGAAGGACTCATAAAAATTAGTCGGTCTTTCGCAGGCGTAGCTTTAATACAAAGTGATTTTCACACAACGGCACTCGGACTATCGCTGCGGAGCTGTACGGAGTCAGGGACCCCCCGTAATACACTTAGGTCGCGCAGTTACCGGTGATTTCCCCTCGCGGCCAACTCACGCGTACAATGGGCGGCGCGCACGAGGCTGAAGGTCAACAAATCCGAGAACAAATCGACAAATCCACGCGCGCACGCGGCAGTTTCTTTGACGGAGTCGGCGGCGGGCCCGTTTCAAAAGGTGCGGAAAAAAATCAATATTCCTGATTCCATCGTGAACTTTCACACGCTGACAAGGACGTCAAATTGGGCGCTGGATTAAGCGACCGAGGGGTCGACAACAGCGCGTGCTTTGCTTTTACGCGAAAGGGATGACGTGGGCGCGCGCGCCGACCGATTAATTAACAGAACGCAACGCACGGGAAAACTTTTTGGGTTACACAAGCGAAGGGGACCTGGTAATAATTATTAAGAAGGGACAAGGGGGGTGGGCTCGTATAACAGCAGCGAATTAGCAAAGTGGCCGGTGTGTATTTTAGAGAAGCAACAATCCTTTTCGAAAAAAAAAAAAACCCGTCGAAAGATCCGAGGCGGAGACAAGTCGGCTTTCGAGTTGGGGCCCATTACTTAACTCTTGCGCCCGTAGAGATAAACGTGACCGCGCGCTCGAAGAAAGGACGGTGAGGAGCGCGGAGGCATTGCACGAGGAGGCGGCGGGTAATTGAATTTGAAATTCCTCGGGAAAAAGATGGTAATCGAAGCGACGGGTCCTCGGGCGCGCAGAGAGACGCACATATACTCAGCCCACGGGCGCCTGCTCTCCGTTTCAGGTGCTGTACTGCGAGAGCTGCCGGGAGTCCTGCCACCCGATGCGCGGCCCCCTGGCGGCCCACAACCTCGGGCCGGCCCAGGGCAGCTGGGCGGCCCCCGGGCGCCCCGGGCAGGGCTGCCTCGGCCAGGGCCCCGGTGCCGCCGCCGCCGCCGCCGCCGCCGCGGGCTGCCTCGAGCACGCCGGGGAGACGGTCAGCCTCTACTGCGCCCTCTGCAAGATCGCCGCCTGCGGGCTTTGTCTGCGCGACCGGCACACGGCCCATCCGCACGACGTCCTGCCCCTGGCAGCCGCCTGCAAGGCACAAAAGGTGAGTTCCACTTTCCGCCGAGGGGTGGGGGGGGGACGCGCGGGCCTTTGTCCGCCACGCGAGGGGGGATTGTGTATCCCCCGAGCAGCCCCGTGCATCTTTCAGCCGGCCGAGTTCATTATGCATTCGTTTCCCCGGCTATCGGCCCGGAGCAATTAGTCCCCCGGAGGCTCCTAGCGCCACCGGCTACTGCGCCCTTCGCCGGCCTTCCCTTCGCCCCCCCCCCCCTGCGCAAAAATTGGATTAGGTGCCCCAACCACCTCGACCCCGGCCCACTGCTTTCGTGCGGCTTTTTTTTTTTGTCCTTCGGGGGGCCTCAAGCCTCGGAATTCCGGGCCCTCTGGGACTTGCATGCAAAATTGTGCGGCAATCGGGCGGAATCGCTCGGATAACTCTGGCGCGTAAGGTATACAGTTTCCGTCCTCGTTATCGCCGGGTATTTCCTCTAACCGACGCACTGCCGCGGCCGAGCGCCTCAAACGTTTCCACGGTGTGTATCTCGGTCTGCGTTCGGGTTTTTCGGGGAGAGTTTCCGACCCCCTCTTATGTAGAGCGCATATGCGCCGCTCTGTTCCGCGTGTAACCTCTGTGTTGGAGCAGATGTTTGCCTTCTTTCAAAGTATCTCTCAATCGTTTCCGACCATCTTTTCCATCATGTACAGGGTCATGAGCGAGACCAATTCGTACACGCATGCTTGCTTCCTGCAAGCGTAACCGCTAATAAATATAAAGCTTTAATCGTTGTAGATATTTTGCCCTGTACGTGTGAGTACGGTAACTTTACTTACAGTTCGAGTTACGCGCAGGAGATATACGGGATCAACATTGTTTGCTCGCACCACCTACGCTATTTCCTATTACTCAGTCTTGATTGGGGCTGAAGTTCCCATTATAGATACCAAATAGATACATATATAAGTTCGTATTTGAACACCTAATAAATATTTGCAATCGAGGCGTGTGTACGCGGGCCATGTATAAATTGAGGTCGTGTTTGCTTCTACTTTCGCGTCATTTAGAAAAGCCGCTTAGCAGTAGGCGGCGGGCCAATGCAACTTTAATGACTGTAGTCTGTATCAGGTCGAAGCCGCGTTTCGTGCCTCCTGTAACCCGCAAGCCTAAATAAAAGCCCCGGCGTCCCGGTCTTTATCCTGTAAAAACATGGACTAATTCCTCTCGAAAAAATTCTAAAGGGCGCACGGCACCTTGGGTTAACTCTCTCTGCCCCTCGGTAAAAGGTGCTTCGCTCATGATTCTCGGCTATTTTCGTAAATACCCAGGGCGATTATGAAATCGTGACATTTTATCAAGAGAAACAGCGGACGAATGGTCCGGGCGTCGCATAAGGTAGATTAGCCGTGGCCTCGCGACATATTTAAAGCCGCGCGCGAGCCCTTCGTGACCTTTGCCGCGCACGCCATAGCACGGGCCATTTTAAATGCCCCGTAATTATATATGCGAGCGAGGCGCGATGGCGCGCCCGATACCGAGCCCTTAATTGCGATCGGATGGCGATAAAGGGCCGAGTACGAGGAGTGCGGAGGAGACCGGCAGATAACCCCCCTCCCCTCGACGTAAGGCGGGCTGTTTGTTTACGAGAACATTCGCAGCTGATTGCAGATATTTAAACTGTATGCCTGGATCGAGAGCTGCGACCTCTATGCAAAAGTCCCGTGCGCTCTGCATACACGCCCGCGCGGACACGTTTCCCGGGGTTGGATATGGGGAAGTGATTTTATTTCCGTGAGAGGTCGTTCGCTTTTAGATTACGAAATACATTACGAGTGTCTTATTTATGTCGTTCGAGCGGTGTGTGCATTCAATCTCCCGCGGTGCTTTTAATAAAGTAGTATAATTTTACTTTTTAAATTAGCCTGATGAATATTTACACCGCTGCCAAGATCAGATATTGGCTCGAGGAATCATGCCATCACATCATTCCTGATAAAGAACAGAAATGAAATAATGGCTCGTGGGACATTACAACCAATTTACTAACGCTATCTTATCCAATTTCTATATTTATGACAATAGTTGTACACGCGAAAAACGTACGACCAAAGTGTGACTAGCATATACCAGGGGGGGCAATTGTAAAGGGTGGAGTGATGAATAGTTTGTAGGACGGCCCGTAAAGTTTTGCTAGCTAACGCGCGCATTATCACGAGGCGAACTCGATGCATCTCCGTGTTTGTGTCTTCGCGCGGAGAAGCAGCGGACGCTGTTGCATTTAGGTCTGGCTTCGTGTAAAACTCATCCCCCGTGTCAAGTGTAAGACGCAGAAATTGGCATTATCTCCGTGACATAGTGCAGAGTAGACGCGTGCGCGCGATGTTTCATGTTAATGCCCGAGTTAATGCCTCATCGTTTATCGCGTGGCCCGAAAAGTCGAGAGGCCGAGAAACACGAACGAGCGGCGTCATTGCTATACCGAGCGCCATGCCAAAAGTGCACGATGAATTTCAACTTTTAATTGACGGAAGGACGAGATGTTTAGTTTTCGTGTCTCCCGCGGGTCTCGTGCGCCTTAATAATATCCGCAATTATAATAAAACACCGTAGCGAAAGGTACAATTGGCATTAATCGTAATAACAATTCAAACAAATATTTATTCGTTATCCTTCGACTCGATGCAAAAACAATTTTAATGCGCAACGAATCTTGCAGCAATTGTCTTTACAGATTTGATTTAAATTTAACCGATATACACGTGTATAATAAGATTTCTTTCAAATAATTCATAACGATATTAAGAAAAATATGGAGAGTTATTAGTGTTTGATTGTAATTACTTGACATTAATTAACTTTTATTTTAAGTTTTAATATATAATACTTATACCCCATATTGATAGACAATCTTCCTAATGAATATATCTGTACCTGCAGACAAATGTGTAATAATATGTTTGGTTCGGGCTATTAAGGACCTCGAGCCTTTAACCGTAAAAATAATAATAAATATATATCAAAAATGAAAATATAGATGGGCACGTTTTGCGGTGTTGAGCGTCTTAGGAAAGGTACATAAACGGGACGAAGCGATTGCAGGACAGGAAGCGAGGCTCAAAAGTGCAGGTCGTAGGAGCTTGCTTAGGTTACACTTAATAATTGTACGAAAGAGAAGTACGTCCGCGTGATAAGAGTAATGGTCTATATATTAGCGTTATGACGAAAGTCGTAAAAAAGGGTGATCGCGCGCGGGGACGGCGGCGGGCGGCCCTCGTTAACCAGTTAACTTTTCGACGCATTAACCGAGCTCTGCACTTTGCGGTAAATTACATTACTCGGCCGCTGGCGCGCTCGCAGGATTCCTTTTTTTTTTTCCCCCTCCCGCGCAGCCCGGGCAGGGCGAGGCACTCGAACGCCCGCGCTACACGTACATATATATACGTATCCGCCAGGGCAACAAAGTTTTCGCGATCGAATCTTTGCTCTCCGGGCGTTTTCGCAACCGGCCGAGTGAAAGTCCGAGCCGCGCGGACGGCCGCGGTATATCGACCCCCCCGCCGACGACCTAAGGGCTCGCCGACCCATTAAAAAAAGCCCCCGGCGTGTATACTCCCGCGTACCCGGGCGCAAATTTTTTTTTCACCGGCCGTGTCCGCGCCGATGCGCGAAAAACGTGCGCGGCGCTTCGGTTGCCTGTGCACCTTTGCGCAAGGGACGCCCGCATATTTTAGCCTATCGCCGCGCGCGGCCCGGCCCCTACTTCTGCATTCCTCGTCGGGCGCTTTCTAAGCGCGGCCCTCTTACCTGCCCCCGCGAGGGCCTCCCTGAAATGTGCGCCTCTAGCGCCGAGTATTATCTGCGCCGAGCCGGGTACAGATAGCGATCGGGATCAGCCAAGAGAGCAGCGGTGCAGCCTCTCTCCGCGCCGCCGACATTTTTTGGCACGTCCCTTTCCTCCTCTTTTCTCCCAACTTGGCCGACATAAACCTAGTTAAAAGTTGACTAATTTTGAACTAACGTGACTGTCTAAATTTAACTATGCTAAGTTTTAAAGCCAGACCGATTAGATGTTTCAAACAAACTTGAAGATACACGCACATATATACGCATACTTTGGAAGACACGTTTTAAAACATATTTAGTGGATGACGCTTCTTCTTCCATGATGAAAACTGCAGCTATTTTTCATCATATTAATATAACACCATCTGTAATAGGATTTTTGTGGATTTTCATAACCTTGATGCCTCATATTTATAATTATATAGTTAAAATTTAATTACTGTCAATCAAATAATAATACGGGTTATTATCTTCATGCCAGCAAAGCAAGCCTTCGCTAGGACAGAATACAGAAAGCAGTTTAAATTTATTAAACTTTTTTACATGCGCAATTATTGGACGTCTAATACGTGATGACGTAATGTAACAAGTCGGTTGCACTTATCGAACAAGCAATGATAAAGGTGATTAAATTTACAGGGAATGAATTGGCGCATTAGATTTAGGGCGAATCTTGAAAACGTAATCCAAGCTCCCGAGAGTGCAGTGATTCGCAAGGGCCTCTTTGCTTTATAACTCGTTAACGCTAGCCAACTTATTGGCCAAGATTCGAGCGTGGCACTCGCTGCGGGGCTTTCCCGGGGCGAAGGAGGGCGCGCTTCCCGAGCGGCGATTAATCGGACGAGGTGCAGGCGGCGCGGGCGCGGCGGTTAGCGGCCCGCCGCCATCAGCGACAGGCGGCCCCGTGTAATTGATGGACGTAATGCGGCCGCTCGCGCATCGCCGCCGCCGATCGATCCGAGGCCCGGGCTTTTTCGAGGCTTACCGCGCCTACGTATAATACACCTACGTTATATCCGAGGCGCCACCCAAACACACACACACACCCGCGTCTAATTAGTCCCCGCGGAGTCTTTGTCCAGGCTAGCCTGCAAAAGACGCGGAGGATATAACTATAAGTGTGTGTGCGCGCGCGCGCAAGGTTTGCTTTTAATCTGGAAGACGGAAGCTGCGCCGGGAGCAGTCGATCGGCAGCTATTAACGGGGCCGGGGCCGCCCGGGCGGATATACGCCGGCTGCGCCCCGCGCGATTAATCTTCCCGGCGCGCTACTTGCCCCCGGGCTCCCGCGCCTAATCGAAAACTCGCGTTCGGCCTCTTTAGGCGGGCCGGTGTACGTGCGCGTGTATAGAGCGGCGGGGGCGTGGGCCGCGCGTGGGAGAGCTGGCCGGCGGATTCGAAAGCGCGCGTGGCCTAATCTTTCCAATCGGCGCCCGAGATTAATCCACGGCTTTTATTACCTAGAGAGAGAGAGAGAGAGAGCGCGAGGGCCTGACGCAACCGCCAATACACAGTGCTTATAGCCATAGTGATAAGAATCTCGGGCGAGTGGACCGAGCTCCTCCTCGGTGTCTCCGCGTCCATCGGCCGCTGATACGCGTAAGCCCTCGTCCGGGGGGGGGCTAAGAGGAAGAGCGACGGGCGCGCGCGGCTAATTCCCCCTCGGCGGCCGCCGGCCTGCTAATTAGCAAAATCGCTCGGGCATTATCTGGCCGCGCGCAGGTATGCCCCGGCGGTCCACGCGCACATTTCCCGGCTAATCGCGATACTTCCCGCTTAAGCCCCGAGGCCCGCGCGCTAATACGCCCCCGAGATATTCGGTATGGGCGCGCGCCCCGGGCTGGGGGGGAGTATTTTCCCGGGATACCCCGAAATATATAGGAGGTCCCCCCCTCCCCGCGGAGATTGAATTAGATTTTAGGGCGACGTCGCGGGCCCGACGCTGTATTATTATGCGCCCTCAATGGAGCTTCACACGTACGTGTGCGCATTGCCGGCTTCGCGCGGGAGCGGCGGCCCGTTTACGCGGATAGGCGCCGCTCGCTACTCCCTTGCCGATGTGTCGCCCCGCGTAAGGATCATCCGCGAGCGTACACGTACATACACGTGGCTGTGTGTGTGCGTGTGTGTAAGCGGATTGTACGATTGCTGAAAGTTCGCTCGATTGGAGGACTGTTGGAAGTGGCGCGCTTCTATTATTGGACGGCCGATCCGCGCAGCCTTGAAGCGACGCCGGGCGAATTTACGGGCGGCCGCCTCGCGCGCGGCTTCTCGCCCGCTCAGTTATGTATATTGATCTTAATGCTATCTGCGCCGGCACCGCCGGCTCGAAAGTTGAGGAGCCAGCGCTGCATTATCTGCCGCTTCCCGGGGAAGGCAGTCCGCTTTCCGAACTGAAGACGGCAATGGCTGCGGCCGGCTGATATATACGCGCTAACAGATATATATACACATTTACAGCCGCGCTTGTACACGGAATAATGCATCAATACGCGCGCGGCATTACGGGGCGTTAAAGTCACGCGGAGTTTGTCAGCCTCGCCGACAGCGAGGAGCCGTAATTTCAATACATATATTTTTCGGCCCTCGCGGCCCCCTGTGTGTATATATATATGTAACGGCGGGGGAGCCGGGCCAATGATTGTCTTGGGCCGCGGCGCGGCGCATAAACTTGCCCGACGAATACATGAATACGCAAAGTGACAGCTGCGCCGGCGTTTCATTTCGCCGGGCGAGCGCATCGTGACTATCGAGGAGCCGCGCGACGTTCCCACGAGACACACCGCGAGCGCAGCCGCGAGAAAGGAGCACCGCCGAGTGCACCTCAGGTATACATATATATATGTACGCGCTCGCGCAGAAGGATAAGGCGCGGGCCGGCTGGCCGAAGCCCGCGCGGAGCTAGCTCTTTTTTTTTTTTTTTTCATTACTCTCGCCAATCGCTAAGCTCTCCAGGGTCACGGCCGTCTACGTTATACGTACACCTGTGCACACCTGCTCTCCCCGCGGGCGCTTATCCTCGCGACGCGCCGACTGACCGAGCCGACGACCTCGCCCGAATCCAACCTAATCAGCATAGATTATTCGGGGCAGTCGGGCACCTCGAGAGCGCGGCCGCGGGGGTTCTTTTCTTTTGCCCCGGCCGCGGAATAAATCCCGACCGCTGGCCGATGCGATGCAAATAATCTTTTTCGGCGCGGGAGGGACGCGCCTCCCGTGGCCGGCGGCCGATTGGCCGATTTGCAAACTAAATTGCCGCGAACCGATTTTCCGGGGGCCGCCTCGCGAATCACGCTTTATCAATTATCGGCGTAATTGAATTTTCGAGAGGCGCCGACGCTTTTTTACGGCCTCGCTTTTATTTTTTTTTTTCTTTTTTACGCTCCAGGAGCCACGAGCGCGCGGCGTACGTCCCAGTGTACACAGCTTCCGCGCGGGCCGTCCCAGCCTGAAAAGTGTCAAAGCTGGACGTGCGCGCGCGCTAATAGAGGCCGTAAATCTCGTTGCATTGTAATTTCTATTTTTTTTTTTTTTATTTTTAGCGCCGCATAAGTGCGCGTCGGGCACTTTCATTAGGGGCCTTCGTGTTCTACATCTGATATACACAGGGAGCGTGATTGAAGTAGGTGCTCTGCACACTCGGTGCCGCATAAGCGATTGCTTATGCGGCTCAAGATTTTGCCTTAATCATATAACGAGATATTAATGCATTTATATGTATTAGCTGTTAAATGCGCGCGTATAAAAGTGCCGGTTCTCACGGCTCGGCCATAAATAATGAATAAATTTGCCATTTTCTTCGCTTGGTACAGGGAAGGATATACACCGACGTGACAGGCTTTAATCGGAAAGCGAGGAAATATTAGATTATATTGTATTCGCTGTATGTCAACTGCCGACGTTTCCATTATTTATCAAAGCCCCGTGTTTATCGCCTAGTTTCCCTTGAGCTCAAAACAGCTCCTGAGACAATGGGACAGATAAAAGTTAACACTCGCTTTGATACATTCGGATAACATTGAGATACATATATACACTTTTGCCCGCGCGCACCTCGTGCAAGTGTATACCGCGAGTGTCAGGCGCATCGCTCGCGCATATCAGACAATCATATACTGTTATTATTAACGAGCGAGTTGACCGGAGCGGGGGGGACACAAAGGCTCTTCCTCCGCCCAGCACATAATTCCCCCATTGACACCCGGCGGCAGGCGGGGCTGCAGCAGCAGCCGGGGCGACACCTATATTCCACCTACACGCGGGACATAACGCGATAAAACCTGGCGCATCGCGAGAGCTTGGCTAATCGAGTACGCGCACGTACCTCGGGCCGACGGGGACGACGGCGGCGCCTCTTCCCCTCCAGCCAATTAAAAGCCCGTCCCGGCGAATTGGGCGGGCGCGCCGTCACGGCGCTCGATATAAAAGCCCCGCGCGCGCCGCGTCCAATTTTCCCCGGGCGCCCGCGAGCTTAATCACTCACCTGCGGGCCCATCAGCGGGGATTAGCCGATAACGCGGTAATTGCCTGTAAACAGGCGTCGCCCCGGCCGTTTATTTTTTTTTTCTGCTCCCGGCGCGGAGGTCGTTGTTCTTCCGCGGGGCGATCGATGCCCACGTCGGCCCTCGTTATATACAGCCGCCGCGGCTGGGCTGCCTCTTACATGTACGTGTGCATCTACGCCCTGAGACTACGCGGGCGGTGTGTGCGTACGCGCGGCCTAACGAGAGGAGGAGGATTGATGCCCGGCGATGCGCTCGGCCGATTGCCGCGGCCCCGCCGACGCGCGCCCGGCCTCGGGATTTGAGGAAGGGCCGTCCGAGCGATATCCCTCCTTATATTCCGCAGGCTTCGCCGCTCTGCGTGTGTATATATATCGCCCATCTGTGCTTGGGACCGATTTATTTTTCGGGCGATATCTCGTCAGATTTATCGGCCGCTTGCCGCCCGGGCCCAACACTCGTGGGACGAGTTTGTTCGGCACTTTTATCGTACACCGTGTAGGAAAATTGAGGTTAGGGTGATGCTTGTTATTTTCTTTGCTCGACTGGGGGGGCACCGACCACAAAATGACGGGATTTGCAAGTCTTGTTATAGATATACGTCAGAAATTCTGTCCATTTTTTCTAATATAACACACGACTATGTAATAGGGAGCGAGAGTCAGATATTTCATTTATGCCTAGATATAAATTTGTTAGAATTAGATGTGATGTAGGATAACGATCGTGCTATATGAAGTACAAATGAAGACTATTACTATTGAATAATAATGTTAGTGGAATAAGAGGAGAGTCACGATATATCTATATGGCCGTAATTTATGTACTAATTAAACATATATTACTAATGAAATACTAACACTAATTAAATATACAATTTTCCACGATTTAACGATAGTATTTGATCTTAATCTTAATCAATTTTTCCGTATGTATGTTATTTAATCTAATAAAATAATAATTTTGCGCTCGAATATTCATTTTGAAATAAAAATTTTCTCGCAATTGAAATTCGTTACAAGTTTTCCATTGGAATCAATTTTTCAAGCGTTTGATGGTAATAGATTGGTGCGAATGCATTTTAAAATTGATCCTCTTAAATGGCAACGTCGCTCGTACGTGATCAATCACACTCGAGGGACAAATAAAGTAACCGTTGTAATACGATACATATACCCAGCGAGTATATAATATACAAGATGCGAAATGAACTGAAAATTCTTTAGCCTGCGGTTACACGTGCGACGTGGTCATTGTATTAACACGTATAATAACGGCTTTGGGCATCTGGCAGCTGTTGATAATCGATTCCTGGCTTTAATCGGCTGCGGTAGTTAACCCGCACGAGCATTGTTGGGAGGAGGTGGTGGGGTGGGCGAACAGTGATGCATGGTTCTCACGCTCAATGCGAAGCAGGAAATCTTTTGTTTTTTTACAATTTTTTTTTTCTAGAAAATGACGTTTGGCCGGTGAATCCCGTTAAAAGCCATCCAGAATTGATAATGCGCGCCGCTGTCAAGGGAAAAGATAGATAAGAACAAGTGGAGAACTATATCAGATTTATAGATATATATCTGATTTATACATCTGAGATGGAAAAGCGGCTGCGATAAAGCGGAGCTGTATTCCAAGGCGTTCATCGTTTTCTGTACGCGTACACAATTACACGCTCGATTTGGCCGCGGCGGCACTCAATTTTGTCTGTATAGTCATCGAGAGGAGAAGGGCCGAGGGCACGGGTCGTTCCTCAAGCTCCAAAGCAGCAGAGGCGCGTTCGAGCCGACAAACCGCGTCTACGCGTAAAAAAAAAAAGCTCGATTTCGCATCGAGCGGCGATCGAGTGCAGAGGTACAGAGGCGGGCCTTGTCCGATAACGCGCGGTCTGCGAAGTAACCAGGGAGCACAATACACGCACGTATACGCGAGAAAAGCGGTGCGGCGAGGCGCGTTAAAAAAAAAAAGCTCGGAGCCGGCGCCGAAAACAAAGATCGATACACACGCACTGCCGGGCCTCGTTATATGCCGGCCGGGGGAATGATCCGCCCCGGCGAGCACACGCGCGCCCTTTAAAAGCGGCACGCGTGGGTGGCGGCCCCTAGCTCCTCTGCCGCGCGGGAGATTCGCTCGCGCGCGGACAGTTAAGTAGAAAGTGAAGAGGGAGCGATAAGGAGCCGGGGCGCAAAGCGAGGGGGGGAGGGAAGAACCGGTCGGGGTATATTACGCGCCGGTTCCCCTCTCGATTTTTAAGTTGCGCATGCCCGAGCCGCAGGTCGATCGGCCCGATAAGCCGGGGCCGCCGCCTCGCGCTACTCCCAAGCGGGTTTGCGCCGCCGTGCGCATCGCTCCTGGATCATCGTCACGCCGCCGGGGGAGGGATGCTGTTTATCCGGGCGCATCTGCGCGGACGCCGTGACGCGAGGGGTTAGTCCATGCCGTCCGAGGCCGACGTTTGGCCTTGGGTTTTTCGAGGCTCCGACAGGCCAATGCTACGGGGATTTCATTCCAATAGCGCGAGTCCAATACCTATATCCGGTTATAGGTATATATTCGACTAGAGCCAGTTGAGTCGGTCTCGTTGCTCGTCTTTTATCCAATGGTTGTTAAAAGCTTCGTTCTTTTAAATATATTCAAGGATCATCTAGAAAAAAAGACACATTTAGTGACTGTATTTAATAAATCTCGAATAATTATCTTAATTTTAAGTTATTGATAAGATTTTCATTTTCATTCGTATTTCGAAGTCAGTTCTCGTGTGGTTTTGCTGTTCCTAATCGATGCAGGCTAATCTGCTAATACTACTTGACCTGGATCAATCGACCGATTTCCAATCGACTGGTGTCTCCACAAAAGCACTCCTGAAATTGCAACAGATTTCTCCGTTCTCAAACAGGGAATTGTACCTTTTAATGATCAAAAGGACTTTTGATATTACACCGGCGCATAAAGCCGTCCGAGTGAGTTGTGTTGTCGCTTGTCCTGCGGCGGAGTTGGTCCGCCCTGCGAAATGACTCGGGATCCCGGTGACCGGCAGCGCCGGGGACGGAACAATGCCGCGCAGTTATCGAGAGGCGCGCGCGCGCGCGCGGTCCAGTCACGTCTGTCTAAATAATATCCCGAAATAAAGGCCATAAATCCTCCGTAAAGCGAGAGTAATCTTTCGAAACAGCCGGGGCATTGTGCGCGGCCGCCCGCGCGCAGCCCCCTTGTGCCTATACGCGTACACACACGCGCGCGCGCGCCCACACGGACGACGCGCACGTGCCCGCGCGACGATTGACGGTGTGGCGGTGGTGGAGGTGCAGCGCGGGTGTACCTACGTTGGAGCGCGGGACGCTTATACTCGGCGAGAGAGGCTGCACTCGACGCTGCGGAACGTCCCGCGCGTTCATCTCCTCGCTCTCTCGCGGCCTTCTCACCTCTTCCACCTCCGGCTCGGGCCTCGGCTCTCCCTCTCGCTCTCTCGACCTTTTGCCCTTCGCCTCTGCTCGCTCCCTCTCCCGTACGTCTTCATCCGCGTTCCTTTTTCCCCGGCTGTATTATTACTATAAAGGGCTGCTGCGAGAGGTGTATTAGACACATTCCGTTCCTCGAGCGAGGAAACGCGCGGGGGAAGATTGAAGGTTTAATACTATACTTTGGTAGAGCCCCGGCGTTAAAAAGCGAGATGCGCAGCGCCCTTAAAATATTCAGAGTCGAGTGTTCTATTTACAACCTGTTAGAGTGGAGAATCTCAGTCTTTGTATTATGCGTTAGAGACTGCACCGAGTCAAGTGATTCTATAATATTACACGGGCTGTGTGTACATACGATCGTTTGCCTACCTTTTACCTTCTGGCCAATGTGCAAAAACATCCTTCGCGTACGATAACATAATGAACTATAAGCCGTGTATCTTATCAGCGAGTTATGCTTATTTTAACGATATACCCTCTGTTTTCCGTTGCAGGTGAGTCCGAGTAACTCGTCCCCGAGCGATAATGCCTGTACTCTGTCCGCGGGACACACGTAAGTTGAATTGCAAAATCGACTTCGAAACGAGATTTGAGGCTGTTTGCAAATGCGCGTCGCCTTTTGCTCTCGGACGGATGTTTTTCGCCCGTGGCGCGGTTCCATTACGCTCGCACGTATGCGGGCATTAGCAAGTCTGCAGCTTACATAGGCGAGGGTCCGTTATTACCCGCGCGGTTGCGTCACGAATGCATATATGCGCGCGCGCGACTCGGCCTGTCGCAGCGAAAAAAAAAAACAACCGCCCATTGGCAGTGGTTAATTATCGGGAGCGGGCAATAGTCGAAATGCCGTGTACGTGCACCGGGCGCGGGATCCGCGGGCGGAATTTCTGAGAGCCGGGCGGGCCACCCCCCCCCAAATTTTGTTCGTTTCTTTTTTTTTTACCCCCCAGCGGCTCCTGATCGACGCGATACTCCACGGCCGGCAGGTACACTCGTACGCGCGTATGTGTATATTATGTAGGACCCCGAAAGGCCGTGCACATGCACGTGCGAGAGACGGGGCGCCGCCGGCGGAGGAGAGGAAAAGCTCCGGGGTTACGGGACGGCGCCCCCCCCCCCCGTCCTGTCCGCCGCTCTTCCCGCGGGACTGGTTCGCCGGGAGGGAGCGCAAACCCGTTCGGCGGGCCCTTGGCATCGGCCGACGGCGCGTCCTTTTTCCCCGGCGCTTCCGCGGGCCTGAGCGAGCGCGTGTATAGGTGCATTAAGTCCGTGCGACGCAGGCGGATGTGTACATGTGTGTGTCGGTGAAGAGGAGCGGGCTAGACGGGACATATCGGGGGTCGGGGAGCCGAAGACGCGCGGCCGACGAGAGTAATTGGTTAAAAGATTCAGGCGCGCGGAGAGCCGGGCAAACAGGGGAGGGCCGCGCCGCCGCGGGCCAAAAAGCGCGGGATAATAAACTCCCGGCGTTCCATCATCTACCCCCGCGTCGTCCCGGGCGCTCGGGCTCCTCTGCCCCTCCCGGGCTCTGTATATATATATATATATACATGTCGCGCGAGGGCAGACGACGTGTCCCCGCAGACTCGGCGAGCTACCCCCCCCCCGGCGGCACTTTTTTTTTCCAACCCCAGCCCTCCCCGGGCACAAAAATTAACCACGCGCACGAGTATTTAGGGATTATGGGGGCTAAATGCTCGCAGTTGTAAATTAACCCTCTGCAATGAGTTTGAATTACGCGGGCGGCGACAGCGCCGTGCTGGAAACCTTCCCGGATTTTTAGGGAGCCCGGTTTTGTACCGGACCGGCTTTAATTCTAAATTAAAGAATTGCTGGCAGTGCCCGAGGACACACTTAATTGCTAAAACAAAACAAGTAAACTTGAAAATAAGCGAGAATCTCGTGATGTAAAGCTGCTGGTGCAGGAATATCAAAAAATATCTGTATAAATCATGCGAATTGTACAATGATGATAAAATGACGTATGTTTATATATTGTAGCCGTTGTATACAGCTGTATAAATTTTGTATCATATGGTAAAGGACAATTCTTATCAAAGTACCAGCTCACTCGCATCCCAAGCAGATAAGAGATCTCGTAGGAAATTTGAAAGCAAGGAAGAATCTAACTTGTTCACAGCCATCCAATATCCGAGCCAAAGGCTGAATGGGACCTCGGAGCTACCTCCCAATCTTAACGGGCCTCCTCCGGCGTTTTCGGGCATCGGCCCGCCGGGGCCGGAAGACCGGAGCCAGAGCCGCTCACCTGGCATTGGCCCCGGGCCCATTCATATCCCCGGGAGCGACTTTACCGCGCGCCGCCCCGTAAATTTGATTATCGCGCAAGTGCAGCGCGCGCGCCGAGCCCAAATTTAAACAAACGGATCGGCGTAAAAGGAAAAAAAAAAAAAGTCGGCCGCGCCCCGGCTTACGCGGGCCCCGCGACCCCGAGAATTAACTGTAAATAATTCCACCGGGCGGCCGGAGAGGCCAAATTAAGAGGGGCCGCGCGACGCCTCCGGGGGAGGGGGAGGCCGGCGACCCCCCCAATTATGCAAAACGCCCGACGTTTTACACTCGCTCGTAAATCCGAGTCGCGATTTTTCTCGCGTGGCCGCGGCCGCGACTCGGTCGTCTTCACCTTTTCGAGGGCGCCGCAACCGGGGAGTGTATGCAAAAAAAAAAAGGGGGCCCGGCCGCCGGATAATTCCGGAATGTCCCCCGGGCCCGAAAGAGCCGCGCATGCGCAGCCGGGCTCCCGAGCGCGCGCATTAAACTCAATTAAACCGGAATTTTGGGCGAAATAAAAAAAAAAAAAGGAGGCCGCGCGCGCCAGCGCTCGTGCACATGTACATGTGCACCCTTGGATATGACGCGGCTGCGCGTGGCTCGCGGACTCCTTCGCCGAGCCAACGGGGAGCCGTGCGCTTCGCCCGGAAGTAGCAAGGCGACATAATGCGGGAAACAAAAGTTGCTCGCCTTTGGCAACTTTTGACTCTCGGCCCCGGGCTTATATATATCGGCCCCCGCTCACCTTCCACTTGCGCCAACTCGGGCGTAGTCGCCGGGTAATCCGAGGCGCGACACCGGCCCCGAGCTCACTCCCCGACGTCGATCTCTTTCGGCGGGTATCCCTCGCCGGCCCGACCTCATCTCGGCCTTCCGTTTTCTCCCCCCGGCTTCCGGGGGAATATTAGCCTCGGGGCCGATCGGCTGCCGGCGAGCTCCGTTGATTAGGCCCCGAAGCCAACGAGCACACGTATACATATATATACACGTACCCCTGTTTAAACCCGGGCTTACCACCCGACGACAGATATTCGGCGGGCCCGCGAATCTCGGGGCGCCGCGGGCAACAAAAAAAAAAAAGAAGAAATCAACCCCCGCGGCTGCGTCTCGGCGGCGCGTCTCGAAAAATATAGAGGCGGGCGCACGTGTGTTGGTGGGGGCCGCGCACACACGCGCGCGCGTCTGGCCCCTCGCTCTTCCTCCCCGAGTGCTTTCAAAGTGATGAGAAACATTGTGGAGGATCTCCTTCCCCCCGGGCACTCGCGCGCCCCCTCACCCCTTTCCCGGCGCCACTCGAGAGAGGCCGCATTAACTCCGGCCCGGGGCGCCTTTTTCTCTTCCACCCGGGCCTCTCCGTGTACACATATATATATACGCGCCGCTGTGATTTCGCGCGCTGCCCCGCGAATTATGCGCCGCTGGAGCGCCTCTGTCCCGCCGATCACTCGCCGTTCCACGCGTGCGTATACGTATATATATATATATATGTGCGTATGTCGTCGCCCGCCATGGAGCTGGTTCTTTTTTTTTTTTTTATCCCTCCAAGTGGCCGTCCCCCCGCGGCTGCCGCCGCGTGTCCTGTTCCCCGGCGGCGGCGGGGCTCTGCGTATCGACCTGAGGTCTGCGGCCGCGCCGCCGCCGCCGCGCGAGTCCATATAGGCGAGCGCCGTACAAGCCGCAGCTGCGCCTCCCGCGCCAAATGGAGCCTGCGCTCACAGACCTCAGACTGCCAAGCCTCTTCCTTTCCAGATTTTCCCACTTATGCCCGTGTTTTAGTCTTAATAGGTCTCTCAGAAATTCATATATATATACGTGCATATGCGTGATATTTTTTTTAGTACGTAGATATACTGCCCCGTACGTATAAGTGCTCTGAGAAAATCTTGTAGAAAATTATTTACTGTTATTTAGGGTAATGCAGGGACAGGCTCGAGTATCATTTTTCTAAGATAATCTCTGAAAAAATCCATAATACATTACCAAATTTGAATATTCTTCGAAAAAGAATTATTAAGAACCTGCATCATTTTTAAAATTTGGATAATATTGTAAAATTGTGTAATTTGCACATATGTCAAGTTACATCAATATTAACAACGTTGGATTCGGAGACATCTTCAAGAGGTGCTCTACATACACGTGAATTTGCTAAAGGCCCGGCTAAAAGCGCGCAATTCCCATAGAATTATTCACAGTGCCGTCGCTCGGCTGACAGCGGCAGCCATCATAATGACGCTAGAGAAGCAGCCAGATTAATTAGCCATGATAAATATGCCCATGCGGGTAATAACGAATGTGTCCCGATAATTCGCCAGCGGTTATAACGGCGGCACACTACTCGAAACTCGAGCGCCGAGTCGATCGAGCGCGCGCCACTCGAGACGGCCAAGCTTTTATATATACATCTATACATACACATAGGCAGCAACCGCCCCGCTCGGGAGCGCACTCGACTCGCCGCGCGGGGAAGATTCTCCACCGGTGTCTCGTTACGATTGTTACCTCTGCCGGGGCGCCGCCGCCCAGGTAAGAAAAGCCAAGAGGACCGCTTTTGACGAGGGCGCGGCCCGGGTGAATTTCCACTCGGTTGCCGTTGACTTTGACTCGCCGCGCTTCGAGGACCCATTCTCCCTCCGCCGCGACCTTTTAACCTCCCGTAATTGTCCCTATATCTGCGCCCTCGGCGGCGGCCCTCAAAGCGGCCGGGCTTCCATTTTCATTTGTTTCACGCAGCTCCCGTTGAGCGCCTGTGTGTGTAAGTATGTACATGCACGTGTAAATCGTTAGACTATGCAGCGATCGTTGGATTCGCTTTAGCGACGATTCTATGCATGTGCACCACCCCGGCAGATATATATCTGCGCGCGCAGCTGTGATACCGGGGCGGCTGCGAGATCGGCTGCGCCCGCCTCGCCCCCCCCCCGGACTCGCCTAATACGCCCTAATAATTCATGCGTTAAAATGATCGAGAGGAGGCGGCGTTGCGAGGGGCCGATAAATTAGCGCGAACGTCGCAAAAAGCATTTCCCAGGAGAGTAAACGCCGCCAGGGGGCGCCCGCCGCCGCCCCTAAGATTTATAAGCACCGAGCCGGCTATCTGCAGCCTCTGATAAGTTTTGCAACTTCATATATACGAAGCGCCGGCCAGTGGCGCCCGCGTGCCGGCTTGTAAAAAAAAAAAAAAACGCCGCCCGCCGCGGCTAATATGTAAATCCTGGCCTGTCTCCCGTCGCTCCCGGCGATATCCGCGGCATAGCTGCGGTTTTAATTTCTTTTTTTTTCTTTCCTTTGCTCGGCCGCCGCCGGCCTGCTATCGCCCATCGGGTATAAACAATCGCACTCGCGGCTCGCCCCCGCCACCCCATGCTATACCAAAGCGCTAATCCCGCTAATTTGTTCCCTATAAGGTCCCTGTGTGCAGGAGCGGCGTTCTCCCCGCGGTTTGCCCCTTTATAATGCTCTTTTGAGGCTCGAGGAGTTATATATAAGATTGGCCTGCCCACAGCAGCCGCACGCGCAAAGGTTATTTTCCGTGTTAATTGTTCGATTAATGAAACGGACTTTTAACTACATATGCGTATAGATATACGGGTCGCTGGATAGCGTTATGTATATGTGCATATACGAAAGTTATAAAGAAATCCTGCACAAAGTGGCCCGAGTTGTAATTTTTTTATCACCTTCGCGTACATATTCACATAATTCAGTTCTATTATTTGCGAATAAAATTTATTTTTTTAAGTTACAGTTTTATAATGCAATTACTGCAAAGGTAGTCAAAGGATGTAAAATTTTTATGTTTAATGAAAATTTAAGATTAAAGTGGGACTGCAAGCGTAGTTTATAACTGAGTTATTATCGATGTTATACGATCCGAAGAAGATTAGTCCTTTTATGTATACTTTTTATACATATAAATGCAGAGAGTATTTAGTGACAGATATAAATTTAATAACCGCGCCGGTTTTTTTGCAAGAATTATATCTTAGTTCGGAGACATCTAATTCGTTCAATTCAAAGATAGGAAAGCTACACTGGGAAGGCCATGAAACTGCAAACGCGAATAAATTACATAAAATACTGTAATATAATAAATGATAAAGTCGGACGCGCGTCCCCAATGGACTTGGCAAAAGTTTATAAAGCCCTGCGTGATGGGGCATACGGCAAACCCTTCGCGCACATAAATATAAGCCCGGGCACAAACAAACAGTACTAAATAACTCGGCAATGGCTTTAATGGACCATCGGGCAGCATTAATGGCAAATAAATGAGAGATTATCGGGTATCAAACCGAGCTGTGGCGGGTTGGCGCGTCGCCGATCCGCCGCGCCGCCCCTGTCGCACTGCATCTCTAGTTATATATAGATGCGCAATGAGAATTTACTACTTGACGCTTTCCACGTGCCCGGGCGTGCGCTCGGCCGCTCGCTTCGAAAATTATCACTTTCGCGCACACCGCCACCTTGGCTGGGACTCTCGACTAGTATTTCAGGGTTCTGTCACAGAGCAAACTATCCTTTGAATAAAAAAAAATGATCGTCTTTCGGATACATTCATGAATACATGAAAAAAAAGGAAGAAAGTTGCAGCATGTTATAAATATAAATATAGATCGGTTAATGCTCTTTGAGAAATTGTTGAAAAATATCGATACCGTGTTATAAATATGAAAATGATCGCGGCCATAAAAATATATCAAAAAAGAAACAAAAATAGAGAAAACGAGAGTCTTGCCATGGTTTCTTATTTATTGTAAAAGAGAACGATATTGATGTTCCAGGAAAAGTAGTTCATATTTACATAACAAGTATATTTATTGCCAACGATATTAATGAATGCAATTATTATGTTTTACTTTTTACTTTATATTTACACGCAATCAATATTATTCTGAATAAACCGCAGATAAAAAATAATCTTTATACTGCTTTATAAATGCCACAGAGAATGATAAAGTAAACAAAATACACGGCGCTCGCTGCATAAACCCTGCATTGCCCTTTTTTTAACCCGCAGTACATAATTAAGAAAATGTTTCGTGACCTTTGGCGGCCATTATAATTACCATTGTTTGACTGGGTTTCGAGAAAAAAAAAAGCGCGTATCGGATGTTGGCAGTTAACAGCGAGCTCGTAACGATAAGATAAACCGCTGCGGCATTATCTCGAAGAAAGCAATAAAAGTAAACTGCGGGCGGGGCGCCGACGGAGGGCCAGTGACGAGGAATCTATTTCCAACCGACGGAAGCCCCGTCCTGTATTTTCGTCCGCGCGAAGGTCCCATATCGCCGCCCTTCCCCCCGGAATCGAGACCGGCTCCTAAGTGCGGCGGGGTCGGCTTCCTTTATTTTTTTTTTTGTTTTACGAGGCCGGCCGCGTGACCTCGAAAAAAAAAAAGAAAAAATGGTACGCTTTCCCGCGGCTGTACTTTTACAGAGGCTCCTCCGGGGGGTAAAAGTCCGCGGGTCGATACCCGCTGTCGATATACACGTGTGAGGTCGCCGCCGCCGGGGGAAAGACGCCTCGAGATCCAATTAGCGGATCGGCGATCGGTGGAGGGGATCGATGGGGTCGCCGGCGGAGCCCTAAGAGGACCCCCCGGGCGGGATTTTTCCCGAGTGGAGTGGCCGCTCGAGCGATTATTCAATTATCCCCCGGAGCGGGACGAGCCGGGCGGCTCATTTAATTAAAGTCCAGTCGGAGGGTCCGATCGAATCAGCCGGCGCTTCGATCCGGCGCTTTCGCGCTCCGAGTTCCCGAGGCGCGCCCCACCCGTTCCCCGTGTGTTTTCGACGCGGCCTCATGGCGCCGCGGGGCCGGCCAGCATAATGACACCCGCGGCTTGTCCTCTATATACATGTGGGTACGCGATATCCCCGGCGCCGCGTCGCGCGCGTACGTATAAGAAGGTCATTGGAATTCCCCCGGGGGGTAGGGGCGCATTAACTCCCCCGGAAGTTTATCCCCGAGATCGCGGCCCGCTCGCCGGACCCCAAAGCCCGGGAAACTTTTCCGGGCCGCGGTACGACCGCCGGCCGGCGAAGAATTAACAAACTAAGTAGGACGCGTGGGCGCGCGCCGCCAGAGGCGCTCTTGGGGGATATATTCCGTTAGATAGACCCCTCCCCCCTACACACGGAGAAAACGCGACACGTATATACATATACGTGTGTACATGATAAACGCGTTTGCGGGAGATGTAGTTTTGATATACGTGGGAGGAGGCGGCGCGCGGACCTCGGGGGGGAAACGGCGCCCGGGGAGAAAGCCTCCGCTGTAAACTGCGCCAATGTATATATCGGCGTGTAAAGTGGACTAGGGAAGCGTACGTATACATATATATACGGCGGGCGGGAAAGCTCGGGGAAGCCGGCGGTCCTCGCGGTTAGGCGCTCGTAAAAAGCCGGCGCGCGGGAAAGCGTGCAGTCGCCGGCTGAGAGCCGGCCGCCAGCAGCCTCGCCCTATATATATCTGGCGCATCATCTGCATAATCGAGGGCCGCTACCGCTCGGGGTACACGTGCGCGCGTCCCTCGCAGGGCCTCTCGGCGCCGATTCCCACGGTGTCGTCGCGAACCCCCGATGTATATATATATACACACACCTACTACCCGGCGCACCTGACCTCTCTCTCTCTCTCTTGATCCTCCTGGCACTTGTTCGGGCCTTTGTTGAGCAGCTCGACCGCCGCGGAGCTCCTCGTCCTCCTTTTCTTTATTGCAACTTTCAGCCTCTCCCACCCCGCACTCCTTTTTTTTTAATCTCTCTCTCTCTCTCTCCCGCCAGTGCGGTTTTTGTTATCTCATACTTGGCAATTACCGGGCAATTGGCCGGATCCCCAGGAGTGCAAGCGGCCGAGCCGCCGAGCCGCCCTCCCATCAATGATTGTTATTTGGAAACAATTAAGAGCTCGGGCGCTCGGGCTGCCCTTCGCAGTCTGGAGGCAAACAATGTAAGGGTCCCGCGAACGGAGCTGCGAGAGCCCCTGTTGACCTCCAAATATATCGCGTGAATTGCGTAGCTGCACACCCACACCGTTGCTATAGGGATCTCTTATCGGTTCGTATCGAAGCGAAAGCTTTTGCATATTAGCGAGCATAATGGTCGGGAATTCATTCGTTAAAATACGGTTAATATTCCCAGAGAAAATTCGTACCAGGGCCGAATAGAGCGTTATACATTGTATTTAAGTATTAAATTGAATTACTCAAACGAACTTTATTTATGATTTAATTTAATTTACGTTACATTCCATTTGGAATAATTAAATGTTGTTTAAAGTGGAAAGTTCGGAAAAGTTGTTGAAAATCTGTTCGCAGTTACAAGCCCACGCGTACATATGCACAGCATTTACAATGTATACGTGTATCAACTGTTTGCCGAGGGTCTTTTCCGAAATATTCCCTCCGAATTACAACCGGTTAATTTTCCACCGTCGCTCGCGCATTTGCGCATAAACAAAACGGCTGCCGCGCGCTTCGCTCCGGGAAGGGGGAGGATCGGGCGGGCGCGAGGGCAGCCCGGCATATAAAATTGCACCGGCAACAAGATTGCTCGGGCAATGGCGAGGGGGTGGGGGAGCGCCGCCGCCGAGGTATCAGACGTCCCCCGCCCCCCGCTTGGGGCGCGCGACTCGTCTTCTGGGAGCTGCAGCCGGGAGGAAGGAAAAAAAATGCCGGGGATCGCAATTTCCGAGGGACACCTCGGCTCGGCGCGCCCGCCAGTCGGATTCCGACGGCCTCATTATGTATCCGCTCGTCATAAAAAGCCGCGGCAGCCCCGGCGCTCGTATTGTTTCCCGGCGCAGTTAGCGGCCGCGTTGTACACTGCGTATATATATATATGTATTTATTCGCCGAGGAAGAAGGGATGACCGGGGAAGGGCGCAGTTTGTAGATGTAGACCGAGGGCCGCGCGGGCGCCTCGGCTCCGTCACGCCCCGCGCGGCCAATCAATTTCCGCGGGAGAAAGTCCCTCTTTTCGCTTTTCTCGGAAGGCGGCGGACCGCGGGGATAAGGCACGTCTCCCGTGACGGCCGGCCGCTCGCCCGATATTCCTCGCACATCGCGAGTACATATATATGTACACATCGGCTGGCCCTCGTCGCGACTCGGGCCCGTCTGCGGCGTCTTTATTTTTTCTTCCTTCCGCGCACACGCGATGCCCCGTTGCCAGGGGAATCCGGCGGGCGGCCTTTCTTTTTTCGTTTTGTTTTGTTCGAGCGCCCGGGCGCCCCGGCGTTTTTCGAATCGCGCGGATATCGCATTCTCGGGCTTTAACGAATTTCCGCGCGGGCTTCTGCACCTCCGGCTTTTTCTCCTCCCGGCCGGGCGCCCGGGAATCCGGGGGCTCTTTAAACCGCCTACGCAGTGCGATCACGTACTCCCTGACGGTTCCGCGTGAGACTCGCGCGTGCGAAATGTAACCTAGTTTAAAAGGTATAGTAGTGCGCGGGGCGCCTTTTAATTCATTTTTTTTTTATTCGCCTCGGAATGGCAGACGGGGGGTATATATATATATAAGCTCTTATTGCCGGCCGTCTGACGAAGTAGACGCGCAAAAAAAAGGCACGAGGAAAAGCAGCGCCGTGACAATATATATATATATGTAAGTTTGAGGGGGATATCGCTGCCGGGGGAAGTATATTGCACCGATGTAATAATGAAAAGTTGCAGCTGCCGGGAGTTTTTCCAGCGATAAATCAGATAATTGCCGCGACTGCGGGGGACAATAATACACCGATGGAGCTTCTTCTTTTTCCCGTCCGGCATCGATTGCAGGACGCAAACTTTGACCGCGAGCTTAATTCTTCCCCCGATACAACTCGCCGCTGCCGGACAAAGATTATCGCATCGGTGTAATTAAAAAGTTAAACGTAACATTCTCGCTCTAATGGCTCCGAGCGAGGAGACGGCCTCGCGGATTATCGGCAGAGCAAGCGAGCAGCTCCTGCGACGCCCGGCCCCCGGGATTTATTCCCGCGGCACGCGCGGACCACTCGCTTTCTATATAAAAAAAAAAGTCGAATTCGGCCGGCCGGCAAAACGCGGCTCCGTCTATACGGCCGAAGGTGGGATTTATTGGGCACTCGCGGCCCCCTCGGCTTAAAGGGGCCCTTTAACGCGCGGCGCACGTGTGGGGGGTTGCCGCCACCTTCCGCCGGAGCTTTTTCCGCCCCCGCCGGGGGCCATACAAGTGCGCGCGCGCGAGGGAAATGACTTTACGAGCTGGCGCCGACGACGACGTCCTCCCCGCGGATAACTCGGCCCTCGGGCAGCCGGCCGATCACAAGGGCCTCGCGGGGGAGGGTCGGCCCGAAGTCATTTCCGGCGGCGCACACACAGGCGCACGCGTACGCGTGTGTAGAGGGCGTCCGTTCCGCTGGAGGCCCTGCCGAGCTCGGCCGGAATGCGTAGACGCGGCCAGGTCGGCTTGACAAACTATCCCGCGCCTCGCCGGAGTTTGAGCTTCTTGCGCGAGCGCACGTGCATACACGTCCCCGCGGCCCACAAAAGCGCGAGCCGCCGAGGAGGAAACTTCCCGGGGAATGCCGCGGGGGCATCAATTACGCCCCCGGAACTAACCAGCTCATCCGGCTTGATAAATCGCGCGCGATATCCTCCCGCCGAGGAGCTGAGCTTGCCGGCGCGGCCCGTCATATATATACACCCGCGCGTCAAATCACCCCCAGCGAAAAAAGCCGGCGATCCCGGGGCAGGGGAAACATCCCCTCGCGCGTGGCCGGGCTTTACACGTAGCTTACGGGTGGGCACGCCGCGGATCATTGCGCGGCCGGCCACGCGATGCCGCTTCCGGCGCTGATTATCTCCGGGGCGCCGGCTGGCCGATGACCCGGGAGGAGAGCACCAGGGCTCCTCTCGCTCTTGACATTCCGCGCGGGTCGCGTGCAGCGCCGCCGCTGGACCGGCGCTCGGCTCCCGCGGGATCGTTTGCCCGTTCGACCTCATTGCCTCGGAGCCGCCCGCCGAAAGACCGCACCCTGCGTCAAACTTTTTTACACCCGTATTTTCTGGAAATATGACCGAGGCGAGGGGTTTAAAAGCCCGCGCGGCGGTTTCACAATCGCCCGGCCACTTGCCTTCCACTACGCGTAATTATTCAACGTTATACACGCGAGTTCTCGTTTCAAACAATTATGTTATGTAATATTGACGCGTAATCAATGTTCGCATTAATTGTAACGCCACATTTGCAAATGAGCTATAAATACGGTTCAGGCTGCATCGCGAGTACACTGTTATAAACAATAAGTTGCATTAAATTTAACGTCAATGTAATGAAAAGAAGAGTAGGTATTAGGATTCAAATTATAATGCTTTCCTTCAATCTGAACGAGTGAAAAATATTTTCCCTGCTGGTAATTCAAGAATAAATCTTACTATATTATTTTTGAGATTTTTGTCTATTACGCTGAAATTCTAAACGATCTAAAAAATTGGTCGTTGACACTCCCAAGTGGAGATTAAAACCCAGTATTCTTAGATAAGAGACCGCGACATTACCGCCGGATTGACGATTAGACTTTGAAAAGATTATTTTCGATTCATCTGTAGATGCTATTGAAGACATATGCATAATGCATAAAATGTACATATATGCACAAAACTACAATAAGAAGTCTACTATAAGGAAAAAACAAGTCTCAACATTTTCATGTTTCACAAACTTCATAATGCGCATGGCATCAAAGTTTGTGTATTTTACATTAATTTTTACAAACTTTTTTATTATTTGCATAAAACATTGAAATTTCTATTAGAGTTGTAAGGGAAAATTTAAGACTTTTTTTTACAGTGCGCGTACATCTTTAATAACCATGGCAAGCGAGAATAATATTCATAATCACAACGAGGATTTGATTAATAATGCAAAATGCAGATATGCAAGGCCAGGCGGCCAATTCTCTTTACTTTTTATTTTTCCTTCTCATTACTATATTTATATCCCGCGCAGAAACGACTCCGCAGGCCTTCGCACTCGTGTTGATTTTTCCTATTACAACCGCTAATTACTCTTATCGCGGAGCTAACCAAGCTCACGCGCCTTCGAAATTAATCAGCAGAGTAGGTAAATCAAAGACAATCGTCGTCATTCTTCTGAGAAGGCGAGCGGAAACACGCGCGCGCGCGCCACTTATCCTCGGTGCGCGCGCGCTCTCGCGGCACAGATCGCGCCTAATATCCCCTTGTCGGGCAATAAATCCATACTTTAGCCGCGCTGGCACGCTTCAAAGTAAGACTGCCTCCCGGCAAATTGAAATTTCTGCCGGGAGTCCAATATCGGGGGCCTTTCGCGCCTCCGAACTCGCCCAACTTTCAAGCGCCGCTGGCTCCGCGCACTTGCACGCGCGGCTCTCACGTGCATATATATATATATACCCGCGCGCCCCCGTCTGCCAAGTGCAATTAGCGTCCCGGGGGCCGCACCTGGGGATGCGCACCTTTTTTTCCGAAAGAGGGGGCCGTTACGGCGCACGAATTGGCCCCGGCGGACTAATTGGCGGCCCCGCGAGAGAGAGAGAGAGAGAGCCATTACCGCGGCTAATAGATATTCTTAGGCTGTAACTCGGCGCGGCGCGAGAGTCGGTGGCTCTTTTACGACCGCGCGTCAGAGGAGATATGCGCGCGGGCCCTGCTAATAAAGAGTCTTAAGACGCCCCCCGCGGCCACATTGATAGGGGCGCGCTGTTCGGCTCTCGCGAGAGCTGCCTGCGGATATATAGCTGTCCTAACGCCGAGGAGAGGCGTCGTTGAGATAGTCGCGCGGTCGAAAAGAAGCGGCTGCCACTTGACGGCGCGGCAGTCTATATCCGCTGGATCGAGGACTCGAGAGACACAAATAATTAGCAGGCCGTTAAAATATTCTGAAGCACTGCATAAAAGAAAATGTTAAATTGCAACCGCGTGCTATCATTTTTTTTATTGACTTTGATACATCGATGATGATGTGCATGCGTACACTTGTTTTTATTCCATTGCTATACGTGCCGTTTGTATATGTATATTTTGAATATTCAATTTAATTGGCACGATCATCATTAAAAATAATCGTGTACATGCAGGAACGACCGTCCAACAGAGTAGATAATAAAAACAACATTGATGCATACACAGAATAATAATTTATTCCGAATCGGCTAACAATACATTTTTCATGCATAAAAATAAAACAAATAATAAATGTTATTTATGTATTACATTTGTAAGAGAGCAAATGCTTGAGCATTGGTCGTGCATATGGTGAATTGTTTCTAAAATATATGTTATACAAAGTTTACTCAGCGAATTGAAATGGTGTACGGTACTTTTCATATACTGCGAAATAATAAACAATTAATTACGAAACTCAATATTGACGATAATAATTAAACGGTATGTGATCATTATTCCGTGCATGCATAAGATTCATAATAATTTTTGTAATAGTCGTATTTGTCCTGTGTATTAAAATGGTGATAAAGAGCCGGATGTTTGTTTACGCGTATAATATATACGCGTATGTGTACCGAGTACGAGCACCGGAGGTGGCGACATTAAACATCGAATCAAAAGCAGCAAGAGCTTTGGGCTCAGAGAACTACGATCCCGCTAAAGCCTATAATAATCGGAGATGCCTGGGCGAGCGCCAAGTAAAAAAAAAGGAGGTCCCCCGTGGTCGCGCGGGCCAAGTCCGAGATGTTTACCGGGAAAAATGAGTCCGTCAGCAGGCCCGGCGCGAAGGCACAAAGAGCGGCCGGAAGGGAATTTCCGAAGTGGGGAAAAAGAGAGTCCTCCCCCGGCAGGACGCGGCCTCCCTCCCGCGGGGCGCGGGGGGAACTAAAAAAAAAATGGAGGGAGGGCCTCGTCGGCGCACGCACGCGGGGCTAAGCCGGCCGCCTACCCCAGCCGGCCTTAAGGATTCACGAGGGGCGGAAGTCGAGCGCGCCGAGCGGCGCCGGCTTATGCCGAGAGCTGGAGGCCCGCGGACGAGCGGGGAATATATACGCAAGAGAGCGACGTCCCCGCGATCATCGGCGGCTAGGTTATACGCGCGCACTCCGCGTACCCGCGGCGCCTCTCCCCCCGCGAAATCATCAGCCGCGGGATTTATTTTTTTTTCCCCGACGAGTGCGCGCGGGGGGACGATTATGCTTTATTAACCCTCGGTGAAAGGTGCGCGCCCGGGGGAGCGGAGGGGCCTGTGTGTCTATACAGGGCGGCCTGTCGACCGCGGCGGAAAATGGACTGTTGGCGGGGCGGCCCGGGAGCCTGACAGCTGTCGGGGGCCAAAGCCCGGCCGCGAAGCCGCCTGCCAAATCGAATCCTCCCGGAGCCTCGTTCCCCGGCGCCTTCGCCTCCGCGGCCGCGCCTTTTATATCGGGCCGATACGCGATAGCTGTGTGCCCGGAAAAAAAAAAAAACGCGGGCCATTAGCCGGCCGCGCGAAAAACGGAGCCCCTTGGACGGCTGTGAACGGGGGGGGGGCGATTAAGGCATTCCGCGGCGAGTCGTTGGGGGCCAGGTGGGGAGGCCCCGGGGCGACGGTAGGGTCCGAGGGCACCTGGCGCGGAGGCGACCGCAGCGCCGCCCCCCGGTGCAATTATCGAGTGTCGTCGCGCCGCGGGGGTGGAATTGGGCTTAAACAGCTGCGGGTCGGCCGGCGGCGCGGCTTGCATGTAAATATATATATACATATCGATCCGCCGGGGCCATTTTTGCCGGGGCTGCCGGGGCGCCGGCTGCGAGTCGCGCGGCAAATAAAGAAAGTCATTAGGCCGGGCGTCGTGACAAAAGGGCCGCACTTAAAAGCGCCTGATTAATCCCGTTATTTGAACAGCCAGGCAAGCGGCGCCCTCTGCCGGAAGGTTAAAAAAAAAAAAAGCGCCGGCCGGAGGGCCTCGGCGCAGTCTCGTGCGCCCCGAGGCCCGCGCGACCTGCACTCGCTGTTCAATTAGCAAAATGAGTTTGTCCTGCGGGGCTGTGCCGCGCGAGGTGCCAGTCGAATATATATTCCATATACACGCGTATATGTATATAGACGGGGGGATCCCCGGCCCGGGCGCTCGGGGGCGCGTTTTCATGCGGGGCCGCGTGCAGTTTGCACAACTGCGAGGCCGCTGCTCCCCTGTCGTCGTAATCATACACTTACAATGCGAGCGGGGCATTCGCGGAAATTGTTTTGGCGCAGTCGGCCGAGCGCCGCTCGCCACGCGGGGAAATATCAAGCGCGACCTTTTTTCTTTAAGCTCTCCTAGCCCGAGCGCGGGCAGCCTTTAATTTTTTTTTTTTTGTTGATCTGCAGCCGCATGAGGCCGGTCGCTGCAACGAAGTACGTGTATATACATTTAAACGGCGGTTGCCGGTACGGCCGCATACATTGACTGCGTATGTAGATGTACAAACAGACAGCGCGCGAGATTTTAGCCGAGGGGCGGGTGGGCCCACGCCCCAAAAGTTTACGAGCTCCGCGAATTGAGCGAAAACAGAAGTGAAAGATACTCGGGCCGAGATAAAAATATATACGGTGTGCGGCCGCGAGGGCACGCGGGCCTGGGGGAAGAAGGAGGCGACGGGAAGCCGCGCGCAGCTGCGGAAAAGGAGGACGAGGAGGCGCCGGGGGGCTTCGCGGCCAGCCGGAAGTCGGCCGTCCGGGTCCGTATAAGCAGGCACTCGTTAGCCCGGGCAACCTCGCCCTCCTAATAGATTTCCCGGGACATAACGCGAGCGCGCGGCCCCGATGACGGCCGACATACACACACACACACACACAGATGCTAATGTGTACGCCTCGCGGTCGCTTTTTACACTGACGGGGGGGGGAGCGGCTTTGTAATGCTCGCGCGGCCGATGTAATGAGGGCCGGAGGCTCACCGGCATTCGAAATTTGCGAGCTTGCAGGTCCTCCGGCTGGTGCAATTTAGCACGAGGCGTGCGGCTACGGCGCCGCCGCCGCCTGCCAGCTGCCCCTGTCAAAAGGGACCCGGCAGGGCCTATTATATGCGCGAAGGGAGGAGCGGCGCCCGGCAATCGGTAAACATTGGCGCTCTTGGCCCGGGCCGCGTGACAGCGGCGGCCTCGTGGCTTTGCGATCTTCAGCTTAATAGGCGGGCCATTAAAGCGATTGCTGTTTTCGATCGAACTCGAGAGAGAGAGAGAGGAGTGAGCCTTGGGGAGAGGGGGGGGGAGGAGTTTATAGCCGCGTATCCTTGTAATGAGAGGCAATCTGCTAATCTGCCAAGCTACCCGAGATATGCCGTTAAAGACTTTATTATCCGTTGCGCAAGCCTCGCGAGTTTAATTCACCGGAAAAGTTCATTATATAACCACCTATAAAAGATGTTTGCATTTTTCGCCTCCTCATTTTCCACGCTGCTATTTTCATTAATGGCCTTTGAGCAAAGAGTATGTACTTGTATATATATGCTAAGTTATTAATGAAACGCTTGGCGAGAGGATGATGATGATGATGATGATGATGATGATTTGCCTTCCATAATCCTTATTAGAAAACCAGTTATAGCTCTTTTTCCACTGCTATTTATTATATTCCTCGTTATACATGCAAAGGCTTCTTGTGATACTTCTTTGCAAACACAGCCAATATGTATTTCGAATATAATATGCTGCTTAAAGGCAAAAAGAGAGCGCAGTGTAAATATTTATTTGCGCTGTACACATCTATATATATATATATATATATTTAACCGCGCAACCCTAAGTTCCAGCGGTGAATTATTCATTCGGGTTAGCAGCCGAGGGGCAGAAGAACAGCCGAGCAGCACGCCTGAGACGCGCATAGATAAGCGGAAATTAGACCCCAATTATCAGCGGGCGATATTTCGTCGCGTAACGGGCCGTTTATCCAGCCGCCGAGGAGGCAGCCCCGGCCCTACCTCCCCTGCCCCTGATTAAAAAAACTACCCCCGACGGGGGGCAGAGTCGTACCCCCGAAAAACCAAAAAAAAAGAAAGAAAAACGTGACGGCAATGCGCGATGCGCCGCCAGCCGCGACGCGCCCTGTACATACCCCCGGGGAAAAGTTGGCGCCGCCACCAGGTATATACGCGTCGGCCCGGTCGACGGGCGCACAATGGCGCCGGGCGATCGGACCCCCGGCGCATTAGGGCCCCTATTGTCGCCGCGATCTAAACAAAGCCGCCGCCCCCGATGTTTATCGGTGCCGCGGCGGCCGCGCGAATTAACCCCCGGCTCTGCTGCATCGACTCGCCCGGTATGTTTATTACGCCCGCGGGATTGTACCGACACGCGTATATATATACGCGCGCGCGGCGTCCAGGGGCGGCTCACTTTTTCGCCGGCGCGCGTAAGCCAACACCGGCTGCTGCGCCTTCCTACGGGCGGCAATGCGATATGTAGAGTTTCGCGGAGCGGCGAGCGCGGAGTTTGGAGTAAGCACTTTTTCCTCGGCCGCGTGGGTCTCGCGCGAGAGCCGCACGAGGCGAATGAATAATGGCGATGTATTCCAAGCGGTGCGAATGATGTGCGATTATTATTTTTTTTTTTCCGCGGGGCCCTCGATTGATGCGCGCCCGCGGGCCCGGGGAGAATGGGGCTTGTTTAACGTGTAACGCGAGAGTATTATATAATAGCCGAGATTAAACAAGTTTTTTCTTGCGGGAAACTTGGGAAGAAACTTGGACTGGAGTTAAAAGAGCCTTCGAACTCTTGCACACTAAGTCATTTCCAAACAGCTATTCTAATTAATTAAAAAAAAAAAAATAATTCCCCCTCAGCGCTTTTCCCATCGTGATTTATATCCAATTAAAATTACACGAGTGTAAATATTAGCCGGAAAAATCCCTCGGTTAAGCGGGTCGGCTCTTCCCCGACCGAGGGCCGTTTAATCAATCGCCGAGGCAAGAATAACATTCTCCAAGAAACTCGATCGTCGCGGTTTTAACACCTGCGCCACCACTCATCCTTTTATAAATAAATCTGTGTGCGTAATCCGAGAGCGGCCCGTGCGATTTTTTTTTTTTCGTGCCCCGCGGACCGAAAAAGAATATTCTTTTTTTTTTAAAGCTCTCGACGCATTACACAAGGGATCTATTACACGGACCTCAGCCTCGGGACGCGATCCGCCCCGTCGTCCTCCACCCGGCCCTCGCGAGCTTTCGGCCCTTAGATCGACGCGGAAGCTGCACGCGATCGTAATCAAGCCGGCGCCCACGAAAACAACGAATCGCCCAGGCAAGGCTGCATCCGCCCGTCACGCGTCGTCCCGCGCAAGAAGCTCGGCCG
Source organism: Sycophaga agraensis (assembly GCA_018906755.1). Taxonomy (NCBI): domain Eukaryota; kingdom Metazoa; phylum Arthropoda; class Insecta; order Hymenoptera; family Pteromalidae; genus Sycophaga; species Sycophaga agraensis. The sequence goes on from JACCIE010000003.1 coordinate 4,648,517, forward strand.
CTCGTCCTCCTCTCCCCCCACACGCGCGTGCATATACACACACGCGCGCGCGCGCGCCCAAGCGGGGGACAATTAGCCGCGATTTATGCGCCTCTTCTTGCCCGCGGCGGAAAACCTCCCCCCGGGAATTCCTTTTCCGCCCGCGGCGCACTTTTTCCTCGCGCCCCTCGCGAGTAATTGCGCTCGCGGTGTATGAATTTTTTCGCGCGTCGGTTAATTGAACGCGTTTTACGGGCGATATAGTTTGCCCCGCACCCCCGCCGGCCCTCATCGCCACTGGCTACCCTCCCCTCCCCCTAGAGCTTTGTGATTAAGCGGCCGGCTGTTTTATTGAACCGGCGCTACCGCCATGAATACAGGCGTGTGTATTATAACGCACACAGCCGGGGCGATATGCGGCTTCATTGTCCCGCGGCCTGGACGACACGGAGTCTTATATAAAAACGTGTGTGTGTGTGTATAGGAAAGAGGCTGTATTTATCGTAAAAGTTGACCTCAGTTTAATAAGCGACTTTTTTGTCGATGCCCGCGATTGCGGGCGGTGCAGTGCCTTGAGAGCAGCCGCCGCGGGAGGGACGGCGCGAAGGAGGGGGTGGGAGCCGAGTCTCCCGCTAGATCACGTGCACACGCCTGGGCTTTATGTACACACGCGCGATCGTGAAGGCAGAGAAAAGGTCTTGAGGGGGGGTGAAAAAATTGACCCGCAGTTTTACGACACTTTCTCCGCGCGCGCCCGGCCCCTCAAAAGGGACGAAGGAGCCGGCGGGACGCAGTCAGTCTGAAAGAGCCTCATTACGGCCCCGCGTAATTCACTGGGCTCTATAAAAAAGAAAATCGTAATAACGTCGCGCCCTATCGGATGAATGGGAGCATCAATGGTGTATTAGTAGCGGGTCCCGTCGGAGAGGTTAACGCGAAATCTATATTTATCCGTAAGTTTGGCACTACTGATAAACAATGCAAAGTGAAGTTTCCTCCGCGAAGGGGCAGTCGTTGCCGGACCGCACTATCCTTCCCACTCGGCGAGTAAGAATGAACAAACCTCGGAACAAACGCCCGCACTCGTGTATAGAATACACGAAACAGACATTAGCTCGAGAGCAAGACCGCAGTAGTACACTCCAGGTGCCTTGCGACCCCAAGTATACCGTTTACCCTAAAGCAAGCCCGATATATACAGGGGGTGTGTATTAAACCCCATCGAAAAAAAAACCGAAGTAGTCGCCAGTGCTCAGGTCGGGCGGAGAGGAAGTCGGCCCGGCGGTGAGCCAGATGATGGCAAAAGAGCAGCGTTGCGACACTCCTCGAGAGGCTGCTTGCACGACCCCGGGTATATACGTATACCGTATAAATCCACGTGCGCGAACCTCCGGCTTGTCTCTCTTTCTCGGACCTAATGACAGGGCGGGTCTGCCGGCAACTCGGCGGCTTTCATTCCCCGCGGGATGATATGATTCTCACGGCGGCGCTGCATTCAAGCCTCGAGAGCCGCTGGGCCCGCGAGGCGGGGGCGCGATCCAGGCCTCGGGTTTCACGCCCCGGCAGGAAGTGTAGGATTCACACAGGGCTCGGCTCTTTTCCTTTTTTTTTTTTTGTTCTCTCCGGAGGAAGCTGCGCGCCGCCGCCGGAGATCGGAGAGAGGTGTTGCGGGCCTCGCGCGGTGCCAGACACTTTGATTTAACGAGCGCCGGCCTATGTTCCTCGGCTCTCCTCGCTTACTTCAATCGATGTTTATTTTACGGCCGTCGTGGGGAAAAAGAGCGGGTAACGAACGGGCGAATGGGCTGTTAAGTCGCATCGGCTTAATGAATCCACACGAATGTATTGGAAAAATGTACAAGGGCCGGGGTGTCGGCAGGAGGAAACGCGCGTGGCTTTTTTTTTCTCTGAATGCTTCTTTGTTCCTTTGCGCGTTAGATTTTATACAAATTGACGCTTTGCCGCAGGTGTATGACTTTAATTAACCATGTGTTTCAATTTTTGTGTTGCAGGTACGTTTGTTGGCTCGGCTTTTGGTGAACTCACGCGTAAGTACGCAGGAGTTTGAGAACGGAATACAGTGCACCTTGTGCACTTGAGCCGGGCGCTCAAAAACAGGGAAAGAAGTTTTAGCTCAACGGTTATTATGCCGAAGTAAAACGAAGTAATTTAGCTTTAGTGAAACAAATAACTCATTAGACGATTTACAATTCACCCTCGCGCTGCTCGAATAATAAAAGGGTTCGAGGAGCGTTAAAGTAGCGTATACCCATTCGAGGAAAAGGTAAATTGGTCCGAATTGGAGGCTGTCGCGCAGCCAAAGCAATTTCCCCCTTCCCGGAGGTTGGAGGGGGCGGAAACGGAGGCGACAGCGGCGACGGCGGCGGCAGCGGCGCCGCGCAAATCGTCTTAAGAAGATGGAAAATCGCACCGCGCGCCACGGGATCCCACTCGTATAACGCCAATGAAAAATTTCATCTCCTCCCTTGCCAATTTCCATTTGGCCCCGGAATTCCCTCCGCGTGGGATAATGTTGTGACCGTGTCGAGCTGACGAGTTTACTTCGCGCGCGTTACACGAAAAGATATACACCGTTTCGTTTGTCGACGGGGATTTTTTCGACTGCGCACGTAGGTATATACACTTTTTGTGCCCGATAGAAGCAAGTTTTCACACAAGCTTTAAAGTCGAATTGAGAAAGACTCGTAAAATGCATGTTGCGCGCTATCAAACTTTCTTATCTTGGGAAATTTTTACGTCAGAATTGGAATTTATTGGTGTTTCAAAAATTTTATTTCGCGCTTCGGGCCGGCTGACGATTCCAGATTGAAACTTGAGTAAAATCAATGAAAAGCGCGCGACAATCAGGCGTTGAATTTATTATTTTGTCCTAAATGCTCGCTCGTAAAAGGTGCGTAGTTTTTATGGGATTTCTTTTTAGTGAGGGAGTACAATGAAAGAGGGTGGAATATAACTCGAATACTTTAACCCGTAATCAAAGTTTTGTGTAGCTTTTAACAAATCTCGATTTTATTGCACAATATATAGTTTCGGTAATTAAAGTCAGTTGGTGTTCTTTCTTACATTTACTCTCTCCGATGCGGACTTTGTCTTAACAATTGAACGAGTATCGCACAACCTTGAACTATATTTATAGACGACGCCGCGTCAATATTCACGCTTCTCAGTGGATGAAACGATATTTTCGGAATAGAGCAGCTCGAGTGGAATTTGGAAATCGACCTAGAAATTCCAAAGCCCGATGTCAATCCCTTGAGCCAGGTCACCTCCCTCGCCTTGTCTCCCGATCACCGGTTTCTTTGAATAGAGCAGCGAAGCCGCTTCATATATATAAATATTCACGTTTTCTCGAACCCGGCTCCAAGGGTTAACTTTAGACCCAGAGGGCGGCCCTACGTCCGAACAGCTTTAACGGCGACCCATTACGAGAAAAACAAAGTATTCCCCCGAAAACTGCGTTCACTCCGCTATACGCACCGCTGGAACAATAAACTGCAATCGGCCGCGCGTTGTAAACACACTTGCGCAGTTAGCCTTCGCTCGCGTATATATACACACGTACGTACGAGTCCGCTTCGAACTACGCGAGATCTCCGGCGCTCGGTGCGACCCCTCGCGGGGGAAAAAGGGCCCCCCCCCGCGGAAGGGCCGTCGGGGGCGGGCCGTAAAGCCGCGGCGAGGCGCACCGCCCGCGAGCCAAAATAGTCCGCGCCGGAGGGGCCTGCCCCGTAAATATATATAACGCGTAGCCGGTGCCCGGGCAGGCCGGAATCAAAGGCCGCGCGCGTGTTTGTCTTTGGCGGGAGGCCGCGAACGGGCCTTTGACGGCCGACTGTTTAAACGGCCAAGGCCCTGTTCCTATTAATTGTCCGGGGAGCGTTTTTTTTTTCCCCCTTTTTTTTTCACGAAACTAAGCGAGCTATGCGGTTCTGTTTTTGTTCTGTCCCGAGATCGATGTGTCCGCGCGGGAATTCATCTGGAGGGTGTACAGACCAGAGTTGTGTGTGTGTACATCGAAGGCGTGCTTTTTTCCCCCGACAGGAGCCGAGGAGCCGAATGCAGATGAGGCGTTGCGGGATTGACTCGTCGGCGCTTGGAGAGGTCGAGGCGGGTCATCCGTGTTTGCGCGGGCGCTCGCCCCGCTGATCAATAAAACTAATTTGCCGGGGATTCGCTTGATGATGCGGGGCTTTCGCGGCTGCGCGGAATATACCTCGGGGGTATATTCCTGCTCGCCCGGTCAGAATTATCCGCCAGGCTATTAATCGCGATGGAGCGTGGGAGGATATTAAATTTCAAGGGCGTGTACAGGTTTCGTGCCTCGTTGAAAATAACGCGGGCCCCGAGCCACGCCCGCGAGTTAAGGCGCGAGCACGTTTGTACGTTGATTTTTCGGGCAGATAAGTGGATGTTTTTAAAACCGAGTGAGCCCTGCTTCTTTGTTCCACGCCTGGATGTAAGTTGCTCTGTTCTTATAGCAACAAATTAAAGAGTACATTGTTTAATGCTAACTAAGCATTTTTCATGATGCATGTATTTGATTTCTAAAATATTTTTCTGTACCGTACCTTTATCGTTTCAACTGAGAAATAAAGTTAAAAGAATCTTCTCAAGTTAATTATAATTTATGGGAAGCGACTTATTTGCATATTTATACCCCTTACGTATATTCTGTAAAAGATCCTGCTAGTTTTCTATTTTTAAGCTCTCTGCAATTCATCCTGTATACAAATCTTTGCAGTTGCGTTTGCAGTTTTGTTTGCAGCGGCGGCTGCAGCTAAAGCTTAGATTCTGGCTTACGCGAAGCAAAAAGTATCGCGGAAAATCTCTGAAAATAATTTTGGTCGTTCCTTGGTCGTATTTACATTGTTAATCATTTCAGTTTTTTTACGCGCACCACAGTCGAGGTGACAAAAGGACGGGCAAGCTTGTAAAATGTACAAATTTAGGCGCACACATGCTAGTCAATTTTCACCTTGGCTGCAGCCCGTAAATTCCAAAAGGAAATACTTTAACACGGATTTTCATTCGTAATTTACACACTTATTACTCACTGGCGGCGCGTGTAAAAAAAGCTCGCCGGCAAAGAGAACAAAATTTACGCGACTGTCTGTGGAAAAAAAGCCCAACCGCCCGACGCGCGATAAATCATGACCAAAGTGCACTCGCGGCTTTTATACGGGGGCGAAAATAGATGTAAACACGGCCCTGTAAACGGAAGATTAGGACGGATGCACGCGCGCACAATTCACGGGATGCAGCGCGCGAAAAAAAAAAAAAAGAACGATATCGTCATTTCCCAGTGCTGTTGGCCCCCGGTCGAGCGGCTTTTTACGCTCGCGGGCGAGGGAGCCAAGTGCCGGCATGTAAACCCGAGCGCCTTCCCTCTCGGCCCTGCCTAGACGGGTGTATACACACAGGCGCTGTCGGGTGGGCCGATGGCCGTCTATTGGATTCCTCGAGATAAAAGGCTCAATATCGCGGCTATGGGAGGGGCTCGCGCCTGTCCCTCCCCGGCTATTGTTTTCCTCGCTCCATTCCCCGCCGTGGTCCTTTTCTTTTTTATTTTCAAAAAATTGCAGCTGCGAATAAGGATAGCTTCTCGCGGCTCGGGACGCGACACGCGCCCCCCTAATTGAGCCGAGTTGAGCGATATTACCGGGCCGTCGAGGCGCCGCGCGCTCAAACGCGCCCTTTCCCCCCCCTTCTTTTTTTATGTCCTTTATCCCGCGCCCGTTGACGCTCGCTCGCGCGATATTACGGATTAAGCCCCCGGGGGCCGGCGGCGGAGATTTAAAGTGGAATCCTCGGCGGCGCCGGTGGCGCAAATAGAATTCCGGGGCGGCGCGCGCGCACTAATATTTGAATCATTTGCATTAAAGTCTCTGGGCCGGCGGGCCAAATTATCCGGCCTCGGCTGCTTTGCGCGCCCCCGCAAGCGGAGATTAATATTCGTCGCGGGGATAATCCTGCGGCCGATAGAAAACCGCGCGCTTTTCCGCAAAGCGCGCTCGCGGCTAATAGTCTTATTATCAGCCGGGGCCGAGGCGTAATTATTAAGCGCAATCATCCGCCCCGGTCAATGAATCTCTCCGCAATTTAGGGATATCAGGGAGGCGGCTCGCTTCCGCCGGCGCCGTGGCCGCAGCCTCTTAAATCTGGGAGCCACTTCCGACGAGGGGAAGTAATTACGTAGAAGGAGGGAACAAAAAAAAAAAAGAAGGAGCCGCCGTCGAACGGAGAGGGCGCGGGCCAGACGCTTCCGCGGCACCGGCAAGTAGATTAATGCCGCGGGCGAGCGGCCCGGAGGGCCACTCCGCGCGGCGCGCCCTCTAATGTGTTTTCATTTTTTCGGCAACAAAGGGGCTCGATAATCCGGGCGGGCCGCCGCTGGTAAATATACGGGGCTCCCTTTTACTTTCGACCGGCTCTCGGCTATCGGATTTCGCAATAACGCGCGCCAAATGGACGCCGGGGTTGGACCGACCCGCGGCGCCCTTCGCCCCAAGGTCGCTCCCACAGCTTTTCTCCGAATTGGAGTAAGAGTTCGGTTATTCGGATTTGCGTAATAAGGGTATAGCTGGGTCCCCGCGTATCAAGCCGAGCAGAAGAGATTTACCGAGAGCTTATATATACACGTATAGGTCTACATGTATATAGTATCTCCTGTTGATTTCAATCTCGATTTCAATTTTTCACTCGGTATTCCTAGTAGAAATCGAAATCCAAGCCAATTTCGAGCAATTTTCCACTACATCACCTGCATTAGCTAATTTTAATTTTACGCCATAAGCTCTTTTGACCATATACGTGGTATTGTAATTGAAAGCATAATAAATATTATGCTTTATAATTATAAGAATAATGACCAATAATAGTCTGCAATTTGTTGCTCCTAACGTAATAAGTATAAGCGATATAAGTGTACAGATTTGACTGTAAATAACAGCCAAGTTTCGATTATTAAATTAGCCATAATCTGGTTAATGATCACTTAAGCGCAGATCGAAACAAGTCCTCACCATCACCTCACTCTCTTACCGCCGATAAGCTACTTGAGCTTGATTTCGGAAACAAACAGTGCGCAATCCGTCCAAACAGTCGGCCAGGAAAAACATCGACGAAGCCAGGCAGGACTTCTTATCCGCCGTTGAACGAGTTCCCAAGCCTTCCCCGGCATCCGAGTCCGAAGCACTCGTCGCGCCGTCTACCTGGACCGCACGGAAGAACAGGGCATTCACTCGGCCGAATGGCACGCCGCGGCTAATTAAAAACACCTCGCCACCTGGATTAGCCGGGCGCCTATTGTGCCCCGGCGCTCTTATCGCGCGGCGGCCAACGGGAAAGGGCCGAGTAAGTTGTCCCCGCGGTCTGCGGCTTTGGCCCGGCTTCCCGCGCGCATAAACAATCTTTGGCCGCGGAGTCCTGTTTTTATTGTGCGGGGTGGGCGGAACTTTCCCTGACCGAGCGGCCAGGGAAACTTTGTTTTATCGGGGTCCGCGGGCTAGTCGCCGCGGCCCGTAAAGGCGCCCGGTCTCGAGAGCCGCGTATTTTCATTTGTTTATTGGGGAACTTGGGTGTCGAGGCCCGCGCTCCAACTCGCCCGGGCCGTCCTGTAAAAGGGGCGCCCCGGTGATAAGGCCACGGTGCAGCGCACAAATCTCGGGGCAACTCGAAGGCCGCGGCATAACGCGGGGGTAAACAGCCGGCCGGTTTACGGTAGCGCCGCCGCGGCCTCGGATTACCCCACCCCGGAAAACTTGCTCGCGCCACGGCGGCGTCAATTTTCCCAAAAGTCGGGTAAGAATAACACGGGCGTTGCGGGCGCAATTGCCGGGCTGCTCCGCGGGCCCCTCGATAATTGCCCTCGTACATAACCGCGGGGAGCGCCTGGGGGACGCGCGCACCTGTCCCCCGTAAACAAATACAAAGTCGCGGGGCGGGGCCGCTTAAAATTCATGAGCTCGCGCCGCGCCGGTGCGAAGCGAACCCTAATCCTCGGAAACGGCCCGCGGAGGCGCCGGCGCCTTTTTCTTTTTCTCTCTCTCTCTCTCCCTCGCCTCGTGTACATGTATGTATACGCGCACCTCGATGCGGGCACGACGATATGATGCGATGGCTTTCCTCTTTTTTTTTTAAGTTCGTCCCCCTTTCTTGTCGCGGAGGCGTCCGGCCGCTGGGTAATTACGCGCCTCGAGACTGCCGGCCAACAACGCGATGTTTGTGCAGTTTAATTAATTGCCAGTAGCAAGCCGGGCGCTTGTTTAAAGGGGACGCGGTCTGAAATGAAGAGTATAATCGATATACGGCGCATTTATACCCTTGCTCTCGCCGTTTTGTAATTAAGGGATTTTAATCAATATTTTTCGGGCCTGAGGTATTTACCTGCAATTACCGGGCGTGCGGGTGACCCTGGCATTTCAATCATGCGGGCTAATCGAATCGCCACCGGTGCAGCACGTGCGGTATACAGCCGGGCTCTTTCCATTGTAATTATTAATCAGATAATAGAGTTTGTTGAACGCGCGGTATGTATTGCTGTACGCGGGAGGAAATCGGCGCTTCTATTTAGTCCCCCGTGTTCGCCAAACTGCCGAGCGTAACTACATTTATCGTAGCGAGAGTCTTGTTGCGTTCAACCGATATATAACCTGCCAGCAATATATCCTACATGCAATTGGCCCTATTATGAATTAAATTTCCAGCCGCGTGCTTGGTGAAAGTATTACACAATGACCGTTAGATTAATTCCACAGAAGACCTCAGGTCTGTTATATAGAAACAATGTGTAGGGTTAGCAATTACAGCAGGTTGCGTCTCTGCATATGCACGCGGCGAAACACGTACACGTCTAATCCCAGTGGGGCCAACAAACTCGTATAATTGAGGGGTCGCGCGTCCACTGGACCTCAACTTGGACGACATACCCCACCTTTATAATCAACGGTAAAATTCGGAGGAAAGTCGTGCTTGGGGGCGCGACTCGGGCCCTCGCGCAACCAGATACACATCTACATACACACGTACGCGCACAATCAGCCCGCTGCGCCCCTCGATAAATCGGCGATAAATCAATAGGGCTGTCGCGGAGGGAGGGGCTGAATAAAGGACCGGGGCGCCGATGTATAGGCCGCCCGTGTATATCTGTAAGTACACTCTAGCCCGGCGATATTCCCGTATCGGCGGCGGCGCAGATTGGCGGCCGGGGTAATTTCATCGGGAGATAAAAGTTGCCGCGACGCGCCCCCGAGAGTCCCGCGAGGCCAGTACCCCCGGCGCGACTTCCCTCCCGGTTAGGCGCGAGCTGAGGGGCCGACGACGACGACGCCGTCTCGGCGGGGCCTTCCCTGTGTGTGTGTGTGTGTGCGAACGCGCGCGCGTGGCGCGGACGGCGTGCTAATAATCCTCTGGATCGCGGCCGGCGCCGCTGTCTCCTCCTTGCGGGAAGATTCGCCCTTGGGCCGATCCTCGCCGACGAGGCGAATAATCCACTTTTCCGAGTGCTTTCCCGCCTCGCTGTTCCGACGTGGGTGGCGTTTATCGCCGAGTCGCATGCTCGACCAACATTTAGAATTTAGAATCGGCCCGGGGAGAGGAAAAAGGCGAGATGGGAAAGAGGAGCTCGAGTTGATCAGCATTATCTGTCTGTAAGTGAATTCAAAGCCGGCTGCGTTAAATGCGATCCCTTTGAACGGAATCAATTTAAAACACGAAAATCTTGTACTACGTTTACAGCGAACTTGCACTACGGTAATGAGAATTCACTCTCGTGTAGAGTAGATATTTGCAGTATTAATGGATAGAACTCCTTTTTTTTCAGAAATTGAATTTCAATATCATCTTAAAAGTCACCCTATCGCAGATGAGACCACTAGACCAAAAATTAGTAAAATAAATACGTCTCCACATTTTTTAGATAAAATAAAACAAAAACATTAGTCAAAAAAAAATCATACAGTAATAGCAAGGTTGAATCGAACCCGATAAGCATAATTACCTTTGAGTGCCTTTAAAAATTGCACGCGATACTCATTGATACTTATTCTTGCGAATTTAAAACAAATCAGCACAATCATAAATGTACATTCCCTGCATTTTATGCAGCGGGCGTCACGTAAAGAAGCTTTCGGCTCTGATGCGGCTGAAAAAGGTTTTGGAAAGCGCTCCCTAAAGTCGAGCGTCCCGGGGACGTGGGCAAAAGAGAAAGCGCCAGAGCAGAAGCCGCGACTAGCCGCGCCCTGCATGCGATATTTCCGCGGGTCCCGCGCACGCACGCCACTCTCTATATATATACACATATTCCGCGGTGGGCTTTTTCCGTTTTTCGGCGATCCCGCCTCCTCTCGCTCACGTGTGCAAATATTCGCGCGGGCCAAGGGCGCGGCTGCCGGCAGCGGCGCTTTGGTAAGCTCGGCGCGCGCGGGCGCGCGCTCGGGAATACCTATTCTCTCGGCGGCATTTATTTATCGCCTACCGGAGGACCGAGCTTTTTCGCCCCCTTGCTCCTTGGGTTATTGGCTTGGAGCGACGAATCTCCGGCGGACGGGGCTCACTGTATTCCACGAGGATCCTTCGATTCTAATTAAACGCGTACTATTTATTGTACATGACGTCGTATAATACACCCTGCACAGTGGATATAATACAGTTGCTTCGAGGTATTGCAAGCCGAACGGTATCGCAGCTATGCTATAAGCTGAATATTAATCTATTTATCTTTTTGCTGCTGCTATTATCTAAAGCTCTCTCTGCAGTAGTTGCGTCTCCTCCCTCTCGGTTGTACTATATAGGTCGTCTTAGTGGATGCGATACTCCTACAGTACTTTCTGCCCCGGTCGAGGCTGATCCGGTGGCGCTCTGTGGGTCCGACACTATGCTGTGGTACTGAGAGGAGCTACCGTGTACGAACGCCCTTACCCCGGATAAATAGCTTGCCCTCCACTTTCTACTTCCTACTTCTACTCTTACTTCTATTGTTATGTCTCGGTCGCTAAATACATGAAATTCTTTCTGCGGTGACTTATAGTTACATTTTTGTAGATTTATTGAAACGAAATTTTTGTAGGTATTAATAATCTATTATTGTGCAAACGCATCATTAACAAACTTAACTGTACTAAACGGTTATTATCTGTAAATGACTGTTTGATAAATAATATATTTATTAATGTTAATACGTTGAGTGGTTTGCAAGTTATATAAGCCGTAAACGTTCCGAATGAAGTTCATCAATCACAGAATCGCGTTTGAACGGAACATGAATCATACCAATTAGTCGCGTGGTCGAATCAACGCGAAGTGTACTAAATTTACCACATTCGTGGAAGTAAATTGATCTGTTGTGATCTATACTTATAGGAGATGAAATTGTTTCATGGATTGTTTATGCACATACAACCTTACATTGATATACCAATAGACCAATGATGTCACGAAATAAACCGAACATTTGAACAGCTTTAAAATTATGTCACAATAACATAATCGTAAAAGTATCAAGATCATAATTTGGTTTCTTCTATTAGTATTTCATTTTAATTCGACCATCAACTTCGCGGTTAATACAAAATGGTTGCTGCGCCATAAAATTATGAAGTTCTTGCACATGGCACAAGATTTTTCCTCGTTCGAATAAATTAAACAATTAAAACCGCGCGCAACTCTATAAAACGGCCCACGCGCGTATAAATTCGCAATCGATTAAGCACTTTCTCACGCGCACCGCTAAATAAAAGTGCAGTTGCCGCGCCATGTGCGGATAACCGCAATTACGAGGGCCGGATGGTCGCAGCAGCCGCGGTAAAAGGAAACGCGGTCAAGTCGGGCTTTGGAAAGAGTGCGTGAATTTTTCACCGCGCGCTCCCCTTTTTTTTTTCCCCCGCGCGTCGCCTTCCGCGCACCGGGCGCATCTGCGCACCGGAGAAAGCGGACAGCACGAAGAAAGGCGCGCGCGACCCCCGAAAAATCCGGCGGCCTTAATCGCCGCACACACATATATGTAGTCTACAGGTGCGCGCACGAACGACGGGGGTCGCATCGCGATTGCGCCGCGACGTTACATACTACCGGGTCGCACGATATGTTCCGTGACGCGTCTCGCCGCTGTCCCGTTAAGCCTCTATCTCCGCCCGCGGCTTGTTTGCTTTATCTAGCCGGCCCTCCGTGTGTGTGTTTTAAATGCGTGTCCCCGTCGGACGTTTGCCCGGTTTTTTTTTTGTTTTTTTGGCTAAGGCCCTTGTCCTCCGACCGCCGGGCTTATGTGGTCCTTTAATGGCCGTAGCCCCGCAAGGGCTTGTGCAAAGTGATGAATGCGCTCCTTCCTCGCGTTTACTTTCCGAGAGGGCCCTGCATATTTGGGAATGCCCCGAAATGTCGGGGTTTAATTCAATTGGGCGAGGCACACGCGTCCGCCGTCCGAACTTTCCCCGCGTTAGATTGCACTTTGTAAGCGAGTGTGGGGGAGCGAAGCTTTGCCTAATGCGTTGTTAATTTTCTGTTGCAGGTGAGTCAGACTATCAGAGAACCGTTGCCATAAGCCACTGTGCAAATCTCCGTGTACCCTGTAAGTTTGACGACCGCGCTCAATATTTACATATACACGTCGGCTTGTTTGTCACGGGGTTTGTCGGTCAGGAATCCTCGGGCGATCATAAATAAGTCTGTTGATAGAAGACTTTTCCCGAGATTTTTCCTGGCCATATATAGCCTTGATGAGCTCTTGCGCAAACACTCTTCCGTATAAAGATCATCGTGCTTTGCCGACAAAATTCATTACTAATAGTCGTGCTCATAAATAACAGCACAACTGCTGCATTAATAGATTTTTGTTGAAAAACGTAATCGAAGAGAGCGCAAGTCATCAATCTTTATATTTTTTTTTCGTATTTTATGAGCTAGCGCTATTTTGTTTCAAATAAAACGCGACGACAAGCGCATAACCTTTTTTAATAGTTAAAGACCACGAATGAAAAGTGTTGTTTTTATTATTCAATGGATTAATGGATTATTTACTATTATGTCACTGACTTGTTCGTATTTCGGGCCAATAGCCTTTTGTTTTGCAGCTTGCATACCTATATACGTTCGTGTTTTTTTTTGTTTTGAATTGCAGTTACCAATGGAATCGCATCTACTACAATGCGCATCGCGTCTGATAGTTTTTTTTTTATTAATATTCAAAATGTTATTTTACTTGGAATATCACAGATTGAATTGAAACGAGCGAAACTTGCGCTTTAAAATTCATTTCAAAAGCATTATTAGAATATACTGCAATTCAAAATCTACACGAGGCACAACACGTATTTCCGGTTGGCTACGCGAGAAACAAAGGCTTGACCCCTAATTAACCGCCAGTGCCGCTTACAATTGCCGACGCTCAGAGTCACTCGAGCTAATTTGCAAATGACCGGCAAAAAAAAAAAAGAACTAACTCGGTCGTCCCAGCCCGACGTCGAACGTCTTAATTCGTTAGGGGCGAATCGGGAAGAGTCGCGTTTTTCGGAACGCAGGTGTCGGGGCGACACGCGCGCGGCGTACACAACTCGTAGCGCCCGACGCGGATGTGCCAGCAAAGCGCGGGCCGAACGAATCGATCACGTGTCGGCCGCTGCCACCTCGGAAATGGATACATTACGTGCCCCGCCGACGGCCCCCCGCGTCCTATACATCCACGTATCTCGCGCGTGTCCCGCCCGCGGATTCGGCCGGCCAAAAAAAAAAGAAACCCTCGCCACGGCCCTTTAATCGAAACGAAAAAGTTTCGTCGCGCGTGTTTATATCCCGCCGTCGTCGCCAAAGGAGTGAATTACACGCGGACAGGGTATTTCCATTACTCGCGTGCCCTGTACAAGAAGCCCCGGCGGCGGCGGGTCCGTCGACTCGGGACGACTGCTTTGTTTCACTGTCGCGGCCCTCGGTGACTCGTCGACTCGATCGGTGCCCCCGCGACTCATCATCTTAGCGCGGGACGGGGCGCACACGTGCGCGCGCGGGTATAACGGCCGGAAAGCCTCGTCGTCGCGCGTCACTCGGCTCCGCGGAAAAGTAATTTGAGCGCGGGGCGCGGCGTCATTATCGCGGGCGTTAAGGGAATTCCGGGAAGCGCGAGGCGGTCGGTGGCCGGGCGTTTAATGCACTCGCAAAGTAAAAAAAAAAAAAGTCTCGTCTTCGGTGCGGGCGCTCCACGTAGTCGGGGGGGCCCTCGGGGGGTTGGCCCGGTGGACTGCCAATGATTAATCGGCGGCTCGTGCGCGCCCCGGGCTCTTTCCTCGGGGGCGCGTTTTGTCAACGTCTCGCGCGGCCGGCCTGATTACTCTTTCTTTTCTCGCACACACTGACGGAGCACACCTAATTCATCTAGGCGCCTCGGGCCTATCGCGATCGCCGTTTCTTTTAATTACGCGGCCGGTAATACGGGGCCGCTTGAAAAATTAAGCAGCCCCGCGCGCCGGAACTAGGCCTCGGTTCTTTTCTTTCTCCTTTATTAATCGGCCGCTAAGTGATAGCGCCACCGCGAGACCGGCCGCCCCGACGTCCACATATACGCGTACACATATATATGTACAGCAGCCCATCGATTGATTTGAGGAAGATTGCCGGCTCTCGGCCGGCGATACAATACGACCCGCGCGAGAAATAACTCGCCGGGTGGGCACGCGAGGCTCGCGTGCGGGCAGCCTCGCGGGCCCTGGCCCACATTCGCCGAGTTAATTAAACGGCGATCAATCGGCCGCGGCGCGCGCAGTTGGCCGCGCAAAAAAAAGGGCGGCTTTATCGCGGCGCACGTGCGCAGCCTCCGCGGGGGCGAGCCCCGCACGCGAGTGCCGCAGCAGCTGCCTCCTTTCCCTTTTTTTTTTTTCACCGTTCGTCCCCCCCCCTCTCCCTTCGCGAGTTATATATGCGCGACGTCGGTCGTTTCTTTTTTTTTTTTTTGGTTGCCGGCTGGCTTCCTCCTCCTCGGGTGACTGCGGGTGTGCGCATAATCGTTTGTATGATAACGCGCGACGCACGCGCCCCCCGATAAATTATTCCGCCCCTTCGAATTGTTCCCTCCGCGGAGTCCCTCGGCTTTTATTTTTCCCCCCCGCGAGAGCGACGCGGCCGAGGCCGCGCGCCATTCCCGCCTCCGTTGCCGCTCGAACACGCCGGCCGATTCGGCTGAAAAGGACCTTTGAAAAGAGGCCACCGATTGGGCTTGTTAATACTGCGTATAGGTAAATCAGGGGAGGACTAATGCGCCACACTCAGCAGCACAGCTATTTCGAGAGTATAATCAGTAAGTGATTTTATTAAATCTCTGTCTGAAGCATTCGCAAAATTTACGTATGGTATAGAGTCTTAACTTATTTTTAGTTAATTCGTTCATTAATTTATCAGGCTTTAGCCAATCATTAGCTAATAAATAAGTTTGAAAGGACAGCGAGAGAACGACAGGCTCTTTAGCTGTTACGTAGTTAATGCTTCCAGTTGTGATCCGTTACGATCAGTTTACGGTTTTTAATATAAATTGCAGTTAATTTACTCAATCTCGTTTCTTGGCTGCTGTATGTATAACTTTTAGCATAAATTATAAATATAAGTTTCACAGCCTGAAAAGTGTCCCCGACAGTAAATCGTCTTTAATGCAGTTGTAGATGCTATAGAATGAGAGATAAGATTCTGCTAATAATAATTCCAGCTGTATATAGATGGCAGCAGTATTCAGCTATCGGATTAAAAGGTTTAATTATTTTCTACCCGCTGGTTACTTCCTCTAACGATTATATCTTGCGCTCCTTACAAAGTCAAAGAGTAAGATGTACAGGTATATACCAGGGTGCAGGCAAACGCAATCGTTAACTCGTAAGATCAAACGATCCAATAGATGATAATATAACTGTCGGTGAAGAGGTCGATAGTGCGGAGGGGGTGTATATGGCAGTAGTTACAGGCCGTTAGAAGGGACGCCTTTCATCGGGAAGGGCCCTCGGTTTCAATGAGCCGACAATCGGCTCGGGCGTCGATAGTCCGAGGAGCACTCGGCCGACGGCCGGGCGCCGCGGGGCTGGGGCACTTAAATTGAAAATTTCACGAGGGCCGCGACGGCGGCCTATAACCTCGGCAAATAATGCGACCGGGAGATAAAAAACGCGTCGGCGGCAAGTTCCGGAGGCGCCGAACTTTTGCCGAGGGACGTAAAATTCGGTCCATTAATAAAAGCGGCCTCACACCCACACACACACACACACACAGGCGCGTACGTAAAAAAGAGCCGACGGGTCTTCTTCTTCTTTTTTGAAGCTCCTTAAAATAGCAAAACCGAAGGATTGCGCGCATCCCCCGACGCGTGGCCGCGGAGCCCCGGGGGACCCGGAGGAGCTCTTTCATCTCTCGCCGAGAATAGGCCGGCGACCCTCGCGCGCGGGGGACCCTCTTAAGCCCCTTCCGAGAAATCCGGGCGCGTTGTTATTAACGTTAATTGAGCCGGCGCGCGGTGCATACGTGCGTGGAAGCGCGACCCGCGGAGCCCGCGACCTCCGTGCCCTCCTTCGCGAAGAAGGCCCGCGACTGTCCGACCGCGTACGTATATACACGCAGATCCACGCGCAGTGTGCTTTATCGCGCGCCGCGAGCTTCCCCTTTTTTTTTTGCCCCCACTGGGATCAGGCAGGCGCCTGACGAGTTGATATGCGCCGCAGGTCAAACGCCGCGGAAAGCCGCTAGCTCCGTCGCCGCGGCCGTCGTCTTGGCGACGATCCCGGCGAACGTCGAAACCAGCCCCCGCGGGATATAATAGCGGCCTGAGGGGATATTTAATAAAAGATCGGCCGGCTGAGAGCCGCCCCGAGCATCGCGCGCTTGCGATGCAGCCGCGCGCGCGAGGGGAGAAAGATATCCTCCCGGCTAATGGCTTCCCCGCGGCACGCGCGCCAACTCATAATTAACGCACGAACGCAGCGGCGTGTATACGCCCGCGCACATACGCCGCGAGCGGCTCTAATCGGTGGGCACTTTCTAAGCGCGCGGGCCGCTGCATATATGGTACTTTTTCGCAGCGGGCGAGTTATCGAAAAAACACGGGGCCGACGATGCCCGCGGCCTCTGGCTTGTAACCCCCCGGCGGGGGCGCCTTTGTCGGCCGCGGCTCCCCGCCCCGCAAGAAGCCCCGGCCGCTCCTCCCCGATGCAAACATTCATATTCCGGGGCGGGGCGGAGAGAGCAGCGCCGGCCGTCAAACCGGGCGTGCCAACAGCTCGATTGATCGGCGCGCGCGGCAAAACCGCGAGTTGTCAGCCGGCCGGCGAAAGTCCCGGGGTCGAAGGACGCCGACGGGCCCGCGTCGGCCCCTTGACGTTGCCGGTGAAAGCACTCGTTACACGGATTATACACGAGGGCGCGGGATAATCCCCTCGATGCCTGATATACTGTTCTTCGGTTGTCAAAATAATGTGCGTAAAAAAGGAAGCTACCGCCGTGGGCTGGTACAACGCCATAACCGTGCATCCACCGTTTTGCAAATCGTATATATATATATATAACAGACCCCGGCCCGTCTCTTCTTCCTTTAACGGATTGAGATCCTTCCTTTTTTAAAGCGCGCGCTAAAAACCGCGGCGGCGCTCGTGCTCACACGCTCGACTCAGCGGCAGGGTTTATATACACCTATATAGGCAAAAAAAACCGGGGCGATCGCGCGGGAGAGCAGAGCTCGAGGAGCACCGTAGGCCGCGGGTACAAGCCGGCCTTTCCGGATCATCCGCCGCTAATCCGGCTCTCTTTTTCCACCCCCCGGCCGAGTCTGTCACACATCGGCGCCGGCGTAAACACGGATCGGATCGCGCGCAAAAAAAAAGGGAGAATCCAGTCGTCGCCGCATACATTCTTCCCCCGCGCCGGGTCTTCTATTTAGGAAACTCAAAAAAAAAAAGGGCGGACGCTCCCCGCGGAGCCTTTCTCCCTATATCCGGGGAGGGACGGGAAGTAAGCGCCGCCGGCATCCCGGACACTCGACGCCCTTGTATATAGCGGCCGTCCGGCCGATGGGACGCCCCAAGTGCCAAGGCGCCAGTCCCAAATCGGCTCTCGCGGCGCTGGTCCGCCCCCCCGGCGGAAATAATAACCCGGTAATAAGATCGAGTGGCAGTATGTATATATATATGTGTGTGTGTGGATCGGCGAGGTTGTGCATCGGCCGGGGGGTGGGGGGTTTAATTGGATCGGCCCCAGGTACCGGATAACGCCCCTCGTAAAGACTGCCGGCTATAGGCAGGGCAGTCTTCCAAGTTTAAATATCACTATGGTAATCTGCCGCCGCCCTCGGAACCCTTATTATGGTTACGTGTCCGGATAGGTGATAATGAAGTTTGAATCTTCATGGAAACCTTGTCTTCTCCGGCTGACGAGGGCAAACCTCTCCGGCCGGGCTTTTTCATGCCTGAAAAGTGTATATTTCTTGTTAGCACTTATTTCTTGCGCTATATACGCAGACACGCGATAAAAGGTATACACCACAGACGCTGCTGTAGGATAATATTATTTCGGCGTACGCGCGGATAGACGAGTCCGGGGGATATTTTTTCCCTTCCAAAAATCTCAGCCCGTGGCCAAATTATTATTTTACTTATGCAGCCGAAAAAATCTCGCGTATCACGTGCAGCGGGTTCTTCGATATCCCCTGTAATAACACGCGTCCTTTCGTGTTTTCGTTACTCGATATTCGCCTATGGTGGATTTGCGAATGAACTGCAGCGCCGCTGCACCGCGCGGTGCATGTATATAAATAAGCCACGCTGCAGCGACTAATAATATTCGCGTTTCAAGGCGCCTGTTTTTGGAACTGGACTAACGGGTGTAGGTGCGTCGTTGTATTTTTATTCTCCCTTCCACGCTTCGCGCTCTTCGTGGGGACGGGGCGGGCAAAATATAACCAACTGGAGAATTATTTGAAAAGAAAATAGTTTTGAAGGCTGATGTTTCTCATCTCATAATATTATTCGTCATTACGTAATTATAGTCTTTTCGAAAGCAATATAACACACGAATGTTATTGCTGCACGCACGTGCTTTGAACTACTCTTATATTCTCGAACCAATTTCTAAAAGGGCACATGCTTACTTTTAAAGACATCCTATTGACAAATTAACTGATATTGTTCAAACTTTTTGCACTTTTATTACACCTCCAAAATCAATTTGATCAAATATCGTGCATTTGGCGTCTTTGAAACGAGAATCCGATATATCATTCATCATTTCCTTTGACGGGAATTCATTAATCAGACAAGTATCTCTCTACCCCGCGAATCATAGAATTTCGAATTATTCTTCAATCCATCAATGTTGATGTACACAACGTGCTTCTAGAGTATCCATTTATAGCGATTATATCCAAATAATAATTTACTTACGCCAGTGCAATTTAAGATTTAATCATAAAAGAGCGTTTCGTAACTAAAACTCGCTACTATATATTTAAAGTTGAATATTGAGCTAACTAGGACAGATCGTAATTTATCAATATAATTGGATTGATTGCATCAAGTACTTTGTAATTGTTTAAAAAAAATTTTTTCTAAAAACACGAGTATTATCAAGATTAGGCTCTGTATCCATAAGTGGTAAGCTCAACGCCGTTTGAAAGACTGCTGTGCTATTTTAATTTTCTATAGCCGCCCACAACAGCATAATCTCCGGAATCTAGCGCGGAGCTATGCTCTTTAGAGATTGTGATCCAATAGCTGTGTTAAAAACTCATTCAAGTCTTGTAGAGATAAAAATAACTCCCTTGTGACTAAGCAAGCGCGCGTTTATTAACAAGATTGGCGATAACGCGGTGGCGGCGTGGGCGGTTAGTATAAGTGCAGCTGTAAATGCAATTTGGCGCGTCGGCCGTTGGAGGGCGGGGGTGAGGGCCGGGAGACGGCGCGCCCGCGTCACCGGCAAGAAAAGCCAACATTTTCTCCCCCCGGCAATTGAATCACATCGGCAAACGATTACTCGGTCGCAGGCTCGTCGTCGCGCAAGCGGGCGAAAGAGATGAAGAGGGCGATAAAGTAAATTCGGGAAGTGCAGCAGACTGCCTCGCTTCCTGCGCCTGCCGACGACGTATTACCGCTCAATATACGCAGAGCCCGAGAGGCCCGAGGGCCGTGGCGCTCGGAAAATTGGATCTTCCCTCCGCCGATAATATTCCCAGTTAATATCGCATTTACTTAGGTTGATTGATTCGCGCCAACTCCCCCGGAACGGCCCCCACCCCCACGCGGTCCCTCGCTCGGCCTTTGTCTTCCCCCTCCTCCCCCGTCCGATTATTCGACTTTTCCACCGATGGCCCTTGATTAACATCTCGCTCGACGGGGACTCGGTTATGGGCCGGTAATCGGTTTCCGCGCGCGACGCCGCCGCCGCCGGCCGGGAATCCCGCGCGATGGGAAAACAAATTTGCCCCCGCGACGGGGGCGAAACGCAAAAAAAAAGGAAAAAGTAGCCGACGCGGGCCGCGCGCCAACGAGGCACGCATATATACGTGTGCCGAGAGAGAGGATTATATGCCCGGCCGATCGGAAATCACTTACCGGACCCTTTCGCGGGCTCTTAATTCAAAAAGTGGCATCTGCCGGGCCGGCGCAGCCCCCGCGAATCAGTATTCATGTATGCCAGTTGTTGGATCGCTCGCCCGGGAAAATCAATGCAGTCACGTGCGGGCAAGCCCCCGGTGGCCTCGGGGGGTTGCCGCCGCGGCCCGGCGAGCCGGCCGATCGCCCGAGGCGCGCGTCCCGGCGCAATCGGGGCTCGGCCCACCTGCCCGGGCCAGCGGCTCTCCCGGCCTATATCGACCTGTTTGCCCGGCGCGACCGGGGCTTAATTGAATTTCCACGGAGGCTTTTAATTAGAAACTCGCGGCCCTTTTTTCCCCCCGCGTTCTTGTCCGCGAGGGTTAAGCGGGGCCTTCTCTCTCTCTCTCTGCGGTTCTCGCGCCCCGTAAACTGGACGCGGCTCGGCGCGCGCCGATATCCACCACTTGCTTCCTCCTCCTCTTTTTTTTCTTCCGTTTGTTCGTTCTCGCCACGGGCCGCCGCTGCTTCTTGCCGATTTATTTTTTACAGTGTTTTAAATCGGCCTGCTCCTTTTGCCCCGGGGGGTGGGGGAGGGAAGTTCAATCGCAGGCGGCGCGGGCCGGCCGAAGGTAGAAAAAAGTATAAAAAAGAAGCGCGCGCCACGCCACCGCCCTCCTGGATTCCGTAAACTTTAATAAGATTAAAGAATGCGCGCGAGTACTATTGGGGGAAGTTGCCGATAAAAGACCGAGGAGCTCCCCGCGCCGCAGCTCTCGTTCGCATTTTTAATTTCTCATCAGCGCACTCCTGGGATGTGCGGCGCGCCCCGCCGCGCGGCTCCATTATTCCGTTGTTTTTCATACTCCCGCGATTCGCCGGAGGAAGCGCGATATATACCGTGTATAAACACCGGAATCACGGTGGGGGAGGGGGCGACGCTTTCTTCCTTTACTTTTTTTTTTATTCCCCCCCCCCGAGTTTGCCTCTGAGTGAATATCCCTTTGGTTCGCACTCGCGCTTCGCGAGGCTTTGCGCGCCCTGTGTGCGACAAACCGAAATGAAAAAACCGCGCCGATTGGGGGTGCGGTAATTCAGGCGGAAGGACAGACGCGCATCGCGGCTGAGATTAATGCGAAATATGTGCCGCAGACAGTTGGGAAAAGTGCACAATATCCCGCGGGCGCAATACAATGCATGCGGTGTCGAAAATCGCTGTTACGATTATGCGTATAGCGTACATCAAATCGTATAAATAAAACGATGCATAATATTGCCGCGTATGCTGGGAGGATGTATATATGCGGTATATGTGCGCCTCGGAAAAACATTACAAAAATATTTTATCAAAAATCACCCCATATTGGCCAAAGTTTTTTGTTTGGCAATCGCACAACAGTCAACGCGTTGCCAAATGGTTAGTGAAAAAATATTGAATCCCGAGCGGAGATAAAATTCGGGGCTCGGGATTTGCATTTGAAATCCGGTCTTTTATCTCGGTCGAAAATTCTATACCTGCGCCTTGACTACGTTGTTTTTTTTATTTGATACTGGCAAAATAAAAATTGTTGAGATGATTCTAATGTTCCGCGTTTTTTTTATCTTTTTTTATCCACGTGTATGCATAACTCATGCCGAACGCTCGCCTGCGCACAACGTGTATGCATTTCGGCTACGCATTAATATAATGAAATGGCGTGTGCCGTAGTTAGCATTTTCACGCGGTCAGTAGAAAAGATGTGTCATATATAAATTGTGATTGCTCCCTAAATGAAATCATGCTCGTTATGGAGCCGTGTTTTCCGCCGCTGGGCTTAATTGCAAGTGTCACGCTCGAGTCGGCCGAAGAAGGGCATTATTACCGCAGGCTGCACGAGTGACTCGGGGGCACGTGAAGCCTCGATAAAAATCAGAGGGAGCGCCATTATCCTCGGCTCTTTAAACATCGTTAGCGCACATATATACGAACGAACAAAAGCCGGGGGCGAGCGCCGGAAAAAGAAAGGAGCCCCCCGGGGTGGGGGGAGGGTGCGAGTAGTGCGAGCGGCGACGCCTCGACGACCCTCGGCCCCGCAAGTTCCTGGACCTCGGACTTATCATCGTCTCCGTGGAATCGGGCCGCCGCCTCCCCCCCGGGGCTTTCACGGCGTCTGTCTTAAATAATAATCAGCCTCTCGCCGGTCAAAGTTGGCCCGCGCGGCCTCTGCCGATAAGTGGGCGCCCCCGTCGATGGGGGCCAAACTTCCCGACGCGGAAACGCGATTAATTAAGTGCGCCTCCTCCGCGTTGAAAAGCTCGGCGGGTCCCCGGGGCGCGGCCCAGGGGCTCGCCCCCGCGGAATAAAGGGTTTAACGAGTGGGGAGGCCCGGGCGCATCCGGCCCCCGACAATGCGCCCTGGCCCCCCCACCCGGATATCGGTGGCCGACCCTCCCCCGCCACCGAGGAAGTTATATTATATTCTTTTTTTCTTCTTCTGGGCGCCGGGAGAAATGAAAAAAAAAAAGAAGAAAGCCCGGATGTATATATTCCGAGAAGCAGCCGCGGCGGGGAGGTCAATTGTCCGCCGTCGCGGGTTCGCGAGGGATTGCTTGCATTTCGGTTTTTTTTTTTTCTCTTTTCGATTTAATCGGAATAAATGTTTCTCAAGCGATTAAGACGCGCGGGACGCCGGACGAGCGCATTTGCATTTTTATGAAGCGCAATATCTGCCCAGGCGCCCGCGGCTTTTTCGCCCGGCTTTGTTTTAAGCTCGGGCCGGGCAAAGCGGCGAGCGCGCGAATATACGAATATATATATATATAGATACATACGCAGACAGGTAGCCCCGTCCCGCGAATTATTTCGCCCCCGCGGCACTGAAAGCGCGGCTTTCAATGAGTCCCCCCGAGCGCCGGCGGCGCCGCAGCAGCCCATTCGGTATTTACCGGCGGCTGCGGGTCTGTATAATCAGTTTGCCCGGCGCGGCCCCCGATAGTTACGATAAATAGACAGGTTCGGCTTCCCGGGGCAGGCTACCTCTCGCGCCTCCGCTGTAACAGCGCATCCGCCCCCGCGGCCTCGGCGCCCGTGTATATCGGCGCGCCTCGAGCGCAGCGCAACCTATCCAACGGGTTCTATTTATCGCCCCGGAAAACGCACGCGAGACATATTGTTGCCTACGTGTACGTATATATACATGTATTTGCGGGATATGCGCGCGCGGGTAGAAATAGGCCAACGGCCGGGGGCTCAGGCCGGCTTACCGGGCGGCTTTCTTCCCCGCGCGCCGCGGCGGATACAAATCACGAAGGATCGGCGGCCCGCGAGCGCCGCCTACCGACAAATGTCGCCGGCCAATTATTTTCCATGTATGCGCCGGGACGTATGTGCACACGCCATCCGGCGGCTCCTCTCCTTTGTTTTCCTCGGCGGGGAGAGGAAGAGTCGGCGGCGACGTACACACGTATACATAGGGGAGCGAGGCGCCGGCGAAAAAAGGACCGCCTTTCTTTCGGGCTTCCTTTTTTCTCGGCCAACCGGCTGCCAACTTCCACCGGCAGGGCCAAGTTGGCCGCTGTTCTTCGTTAAAGGCGCCTCCTGATCAGAGGCACTTGTATCCATCCCCGCCCCGGGCGTCGGGCCCCCGTCAATTAGGGTCCGTCGTCCGCGGGGGGAGCCGAGTGCCGCCCGGGGCGCGGCTCCGATCCCACGGCTTTTCCACGCCCCCTCGCGAAACCCTCGCCTCCCGCCCCCGAGCGAAGAAAACCTTAAAACCCGGGCGCGAAAATCAAACTTTCTCCGGGGATGGAGGCCGACTCGCCGAAGGGCACACGATAATACACGTCGATCCGCGGATGTAAGTACAGCCTCGTCGCGTCGGCCGGTCAAACGGGGGCCCCGCGGGCCGACGACGCCCAGGGCGGGAATGCAACAGCCTGTCACCGGACTCCCGGGAATAAATTAAAACTTTATCTAACGGAATTTGTTATGCAGCCTCGCGGCACTCGTTAAATTGCGGCTAAAGTTGGCCCGCGCCACCGAGGACGACGACGACTAACTGACTTTATTCACTGCGCCCGCGCTACATGCTAATACCGCGGGCGACGTTTGCCCCCGCTTTTTATTCCATTATCGCCGCCGCCCCGCTTATCGAATCATCCGCCCGCGGGGGCGGATTTACCCCCCCCCCAAGCTACACGGAAACACTTGACGCGCTGCACGCTCTCTAATGTCACTCAATATTCCCTTTTTTCTGTTCTGTTCCAGGTGAGATGGGGTTATTTCCATACGAGTCGTCATCGGCCCTGGCGTGCGGACGCGTGCACGCGAGTATAATAATCCAGCGACGGTGCAAGACTCCCTCGCACCTCCGGCTCGGTTTAATATAAAGCGTTATATACGCGTACGTGTATCAGGGCGATTAGCCTCGGCGGCGAAGGCCGCCGCGCGACGCGCCCTAATTCACCCGGCGCCGCGCTAAACGAGCCGCCGGTTCTGCAGTCGCGTATTATGTGTGCCCCAAGCCAGACGGAAAAGATCCTCCGGGAAAATGTGGGTCGGGCCGCGTTCGCGGCCGAGCGCCCGATTTAACGAGGGCTTTTCCGCTCGCCGCGGGCGAATTGTGCGTGTCTGCGCGGCGGCACTCGCTCGGTCCGAGAGGAGCCGCCGCGGAATTCGGGGGCGGGGCCTCGGCCACCTCCGCCCGGTCGACGCGGATGAGCCGTAAACGCGATAGCGGATATCGCGGGGGGGCTCGCCTCTTAAAACCTGTGTACTCCAAAGCCCCGCATAGCCCGACTGTGGTGATACTATACCAGTCGAGCTTTACAGAGGCATTTTACCGAGTAGCTATAGCTACTTGGACAACTGATTCTAGGAACTTGAGCGTACTTCACAAATGCTAAGAGATCTTGTGAAATATCTTGGTAGGAATAATTTGTTTTTTATTTCTGCAGCAGTGTAGTGCAAACTATCAAAGGCCAAAGGCCGGGCGAAACCTTCATTTGCTGTTTACATGCATCAACTGCGTAATGGGTTACTCAAAAATCTGGAACAATTATGGTAGCGTTTACGTGATACAATACAGTCATTATCCACTCAAACCCGTTGTTGTGGATCCAGGTAACGAGTTAGTGACCTGACCCACAACTTGCAACTAAACGAACGATGCAACTGCCAAGTAGTCAGAGCGTACCGATGTCGGGCCCTCATATAGGTATTAGGCCATACTGTACCTATAATAAATTTACTAGAACCATAATTCACTACGCAGATTCTGTTTTTGTCGGTTTATTTTTGAGCTAATAGAAGTAGGATAAAAAATGGACCGATAATAACCCGCAGTGTAGAATGCACGGTCGACTCTTATTCGGCATTCAACCGCTAAGCGTCATTCGATGGGAAAATGAGTCTCGAGTGATGGACAACCCCAGAGAGATAGTATACGCGAGGGGCGTGCCGGCGGAGAAACCACCCCGGCAGGTCTCCCGCGGGCCGTATACACACCGGCGGAAGTATCCACACACACACACGCACACACACACCCTTGGCCGCGCGCATACAGACGCGGCCTCTTTACAAGCGCCGGCGGTCGGGCGGCGCGTGCGTAACGAGCCGCGGGGGATGTTTAATGGGCGCTTTATAAAAATAAATTGGCAAGCGCGGTCGCCCCGGGCGCGGGGGGGAGGGAGGGGCCAAGTGGCCCGGCGCAGTTTCTCCGCGGCGCTCTCGTTAGCCGGGCGGCACGCGCCGCGTGTGCCGCGCGTGTAATATAACGAGGCCCGGGACCCGTCGTTACCGCCGGGGCCGGATCCGCCCGCGCCTTTTTTTTTTTGACGGCGCGCGTCTCCGGCCCGGATCCGACGAATTGATGGGCGAATGTACGATTTCGGAAACGTTGCGAATGTGTACGATCGCTCCGGGCCCCTCGAGAGACGAATGCTGCCACTGTTTATATATATATATATATGTGAGTGGGCGTATATAAACAAAGGGATGGGGGGAGGAATAGGCACTTTGCCCGGGCGGGGGCTTTCGGAAAAGTTAATGGCAACTCGGTGCAGGTGTAATCTTTGGGGGGCTTGGGCGGAACTACTTTGGCCGCACTTTCGGTGCGCTACAGCCAGATTCTTTTTAACCATCGCCGTCCAAGTATTCCAACTGGCGCGCAGTAAACTTCTATACTTGTAACTTCTGATACGTTCCGCTGAAAAGGTGCTCTGCACAGCTCTGGGCATAAAAAAAAAGGGAATCCCTGATGAATATTTCATCTCCCCTTTCTCGGATCTACCCGAGACGGTTTTTATAATTTTACGACAAGCGAATTTGATTTTATGGTAATTGAACTCTCCCTCTCCGCGGGGCGCTCCTTTGCCTCGTGGTTATTATTGATTCGGGCCCTATTGATTCGAAACGCGGCGAAAATTCAACTTGGGCGCACTTCAGACGCCCCGTGGAAAAAAAGGCACACGCGCCCCTAAGTGATTGCAGCGCCATCCCGACGGAAAAGAAAGATAAAAATCTGCTCGGCCACCTCGGCCCCCAAGAAGAACTCGGCAATGGACTCGCCGCGGGTATAAAACAAAAATCCAGGCCTGCGGGAACAAAGAGCCCCGGCCGAGCCGGTGATAAATTGCATTCGGTTACTTTTCGATGGCCGCCCGCGAAAGCGCCGAGGAAGGAGGTCAGGGCGGCTCCGCCCCCGCGGCGGGCAAAAACCGCGCGGGGGGGGAAAGGAGAAAAAAAAAAAGGGAGCCGGGACGAAAGTCCGCCGGCCGGTGCGCGACGCCCGGCGATTACACAGCCGACCTCGCGGCAAGCGGATTTTCTTTGGCCCCGCGGGAAGAAAAAGCTTCCCCCTCGAGCGCTCCTCTACTTTTATTTGTGTCCCGCGGCTTCCAAACTGTACTCGCCGACCGCTTGTAATTGGCCCTTCGCGGCCGGCGTATACAGCTTCGCGGAAGAGCCTCGGCCCGGCCACGATGATCCTATATATACATATCGGGCATGAATAAAACCGCGCTGTTGTTGTTTTCTTTCCGCGTAGGCCGATTTCCAGGCCGAGTTCGAAGGCGTGCTTGATTTTCAGCACGGAAATTCAGGGCGGAGGACCCGGCGTGTACGCGCGGCCGTCTCGCCGGGCGGATATTTATCTCGCGCCGGCCGGCTCCTTATCTCCGGCCGGGCGCCCGGCCGATTTATCTATCGGCTATGAATTTCCGCGTCCTACGCGGATTAACGGCTCGGCGTCGAGTGGTCGCGCGCCTCGCGATTTATCGCGCCCACTTGCAACTGTCCCCCCCCTTTTTTTTTTTCGTTACCCCCCAGCGCGACATTCGTCTTTTCCGCGCTGAGCGAGTGGGCGGAGTAGCGCGGCTTAGACGCCCCCGGCCGATCGGGCCGATGCACTCCGCTTAGGCTAACTGAATAATTATGCTGATTATCCGGGGAGAAATTATCACGGGTGGTTAGGAAGAGTGGCAGGTACGATCGGCGGATCCGACACTGGCGGACAAGTACATTTAATCTTTTGATATACGTGTTCTATTAAATACAGTTTTTGCCTTGTTGACCAAGCTGTATCCGAGCGCGCGCGTGCAATGTTTTTGCGTGCATTAAAAGTGTTCGGGAGCGCGGCTGGCATTGGATTTGCAGCTTGAATAACTTATTGAAAAATGGTTGTAACGCGACTGTACAGATTGCATCTACATATTTTATGCGTAAATATTCATAAGCGACCTAATGAAATATTCCCGGATTCATAAATATCCCTGCGTGGCATAAGTCATTCGGCATAGCAAATCGAGTATAATTACTCCTGAAAAAGACTCGGGCCGCCTGGACATTATTATACAAATTTCCATGAAAATGAAATTCATGGGGCCTCCCGCGGACTAAACCCCAAGGAGTCCCCGCTGCACCTCGCGCGGGATGATATAGGTAAAAAAAGAAATCGTAAAACAAAAGGAGTGCGCGGCCCTTACGGCGTGGCCCGGAAAGCCCGGCCATAAAACCGGCAAACCGGGAATAAACAAGATAACCCGGGGGCCTAAATCACGGTCGATCGACTGGCGTTCCGCGTCCCCCCGGATTAGCGCGGCCTCGCGGCGCCAAGTGCCATTTCCATATCTCGTCACCGCGGCCCGATGACATAACCCCGGGGTCCCGCGCCGCCTCGCGATAAAATCTCCCGAGGCGCAACCTCCGAGTTATCGGCCAGAGGCGACAGATAAAAGCGTCGCCGAGGAAGCCGTCTCGCGGTGTCGACGACCCCCTCGCGACTATATAATACACATGGCGACCGCAGACCTACATATACATACGCGTACATATATGCACGCGAGCTCTCATTAGTGCACACTTTTGGTCGTTGGCCCCGCGGTTGCGGGGGTAATTCCCTTATTTCGCGGTCGGTCTAGCTCCTTTCTTTCCCGGGAGGTCGGGGCGCATATATATACGCGCGTCGCGGCGGATATGTCGAGGAGGTGCGGGGGGCACAAAAGCAAGTGCCGAGGACGCGGGCCGCGCCAGCCGGAGTAATTAGCGCGGGCTTTTAGGAGTCTTTCGACTCGCCGGATAATTGGTTCAATTAATTTTATCCCCGTTTCTTTGCCTCGCTTAAGCCGGGATGTTTTCGCACTCGGTCGCGGGGGCCGCCGCCGTACATGTGTGCCCGGCTGACGTAACCCCGCCGCGCTCCTTTATTAGCTTCGGAAAATGCGGGCACTCGCGGTTTCACTTTGTTTTTCCTTTTACAATTGCAATCGTTATTGAAACGGCACCGCCACACTTGGCGACGCTTGTTCATCTTCTCCGAAATAATTAGGAGTCTGGCCTTTCGTAACCCACATATATATATATACATATGTGTTACATTCGTCAAGCGGCTGAATTACAATTGAATTCCGCGGGCAGCCTTGAAGGAACAGCTGGGACTGTTACCTTTACGATATATATATATATAATGACGGGACCCCGCGGCGCGTATCAGCTTTCGAGTAATGGCTGATGAGCGACCCGCCCCGCATACATTTGTACATCCCTCCGAGGGCGTCCCGCTGGGCCTGCGGAACAATGTCCCTCGTAAAACCTGGCAAATCAAGCGCGAGCTTTCGCCCAGTTACGACTGATACGTGCGCGTAATGATATTATCTGCCGAGGGAAAAAGCGCGTAAAATGTTTATCGGCCGGCCGGCGCCTTTGAGCATTCCGGGACAGGGCGATATCTACCGATCGCGGCAGTCATAATTCCAGGGGCCGAATGACGGAGCCGGCGAGGCGCCGCCCCGTCCGCGATATCCTCCTCTCTGCAGCCAAGCTATCGCACCGGCGATACAACAACAACAACCGCGAGCGGGGGACTTATGTGTATATATATATACCGTACGAATCGGTTTGTCGAGAAAAAAGAAAGCACAGGGCTCCGGGGGTTGGGGCGATAATTACCGGGGCCGCGTCGACAAGTTGCCGATCCCCGGGACGGCGGATATCAGCCGGGCCCCATTGTAAGCCGATCAGCGGCGCTTAAACCTCCCAGGAGCGGAAAGACGCGCTCTCCGATTAATCATCCTCTCGCGGGGCATAGACGAGAGGCAACGCCGCGGCGGCATTTAACCCTATAAGGTCGATTTGTCTCCCCGCGGAGGCGCTCCGGACTCCGTGTTACATATATATAGTATATTATTCCTCGGCGCTTTCGGGCGTTAGCGGTCGCCGGCCGAATCGGCGCCCGCGCATGGATTCATGTATACAACCGGGTTGTGTGTATAGACTCTCGATAGAGGAGCCTCGCAATCAATTTTGATTCCGCGGCCCTCTGTTAGGCCTCGCCGCCCTCGTTTGCCGCGGTAATTCGCCCCCGGGGCTCTCCGCTGTATTCCCCGCTGATTGGACACCTCCGGCGCGCGCCGGCCGAATAATGCGCTGCGGCGCCAGAGGAAAAATACAAAAAAAAAAAAGGAGAACCGGCCGATCGATTTTTACCCGGTTAATCGCCTTATTGTCCGGGAGGGCCGGGTGATTAATCGCCGGATAAGCAGGCCGCCGCGGTATTGTAGCGTAACGCGCGCCGATTAAGTAGAACAAACCAGGGCGCCCCTGTGGACCGGCCAAATGGATATTTTCTCCCGGCTCTCTTGGCCGCTCGCGACTGCTTTTCTTACCTCGGCGGGTTTGTCCGCGCCTTTGTTCCTCCTCGTTGTTCCCTCGATGTATAAACCCCAAGGCGCGATGCACGTGTAGGTGCGGGGGGACGACCGTAAGGAGCAACTCGTTTAGCTGGACGGGAAATTGATTCGATTGTTGTTGCACGAGTCGGTGAAAGCGGCTTATTATAATTGAGCGATTGGTGGCTTTTTTTTTTTTTTTTTTTTTTCAAAGCTCCTCCATCGGGATTATTTAGTCGAATGTATATGCGTTGGCCGATTATTATATATTCCAAAACGTCCTCCCGGCTTTTGATGCATGAATAATTTATGCGGATTCTATTCTATATTATATACCCGAGGTACATACGCGTCATATTTTGATACATCGCTAATTCCATGAGGAATACAATATTCAGGGAAAATGAAAAAATGCTAATGATATCGAGCTTTGATATAGCCGCATAGCTCGGCTGAACGACCCCTAATGAATTCAATGACGTTCTCTCGCCAAAACGCAATTATTATATACGCTAATGCCTTTTTATCATAATGCGCCATTATAAACTCTCTCGCGTGACTGATGAAAGTTTGCGCGCGTACGTACGAGCAGCCGCGATAACGGAATCAACGACTCGCAATTGGCGCGGGATTATACACGTGAACTCGGGTTAAAGCGTCAACT
Source organism: Sycophaga agraensis (assembly GCA_018906755.1). NCBI lineage: Eukaryota > Metazoa > Arthropoda > Insecta > Hymenoptera > Pteromalidae > Sycophaga > Sycophaga agraensis. Next base: position 4,679,858 of record JACCIE010000003.1, read on the forward strand.
GGAAATCCCGGGGCGCAGGCAGGAGCCGCACGACAAAGCGCCGCGGAGTAGGACGCGGGAGAAAAAGCGGAGCCCTCGAAGGCCGCGGCAGCGGAACGAGCGCGCGTATATATATATATCTGTATATACGGCGAGAGTAAACGAGGCGCGCGCCGCCCCTGTTTAAAAGTGGCCCTCGCGATATACATATATATATTTTAGGCGGGGCGTCGGCCAGGTATGTATACTTAATGAACTCCGGGCGGAAGCATTCCGCGCGCGAGACGGCCCAACTATTTCCCGGGCCCGCCGCTGTTCGCCCGCGGAAAACTTGCCCGCCGAGTGTCCGCTTGGATAGTATAATTAAATATCGCAATTAAGCGCCGGAAGTTTCGCCCCGGGGTGGATTAGTCCGCGGGCTGCAGGCTCGTCATTCCGACGGGGCTAAGTGCATTACCGGGGGCCCGCCAATTGAATCGTCAGGAAAGTCGCCCCCGAGATATCAGCAGCCGCTCGTTTGTGTACACTCGGCGGATTGCCTCCCCCCCCCCCGCGATCTCGAGCGATCGACGCCGCAGCCGCCGCGTCTAATCCACTTTTTGATCTTACTGCCGCCCGGCAAATTGGCCCGAGAATTACAGGAGGTAAGCAAGGAACCCGGAGCTGGTCAACACTATACATATATATATCTGCATGGATTCCTCATCCACCGCAAATGTCTCCTGCTCGGTATTATATGCTCGGCCAGGGCCACCGTTCGTTACAGTGACTAATCCAATTATAATAGGCAGCGCGGCAGTATTATTTCAGTTATCTTGCACTAATGAGCAAAATGGTGCCTCGACTAATTAAGGAGACGAACCGTTATTCAGTGTATGACGGGCCGGTTTTGCTTCATTTGTACTTACCTTATATAGTTGGAAGGTGAATCTCCTACAGGCCTCTGTTATCTACTCGCCAATTTAAATAGAAGAATGTAAACGCGGATTTGTAGGGTATTCAACCAAGTATTTGATTAATTAACATCCCGCATATCTGCAATCTTTTAAACCAGGAGCATACATGCGTTACACAGTCTCGAACACGCACCCATATCGTCGACGAAGATTCTCGGCCCAACTTGGCTCAACAATTTTTCCCCCTGGTACTACACAAAGCCTCTTTACGAAGCATTCCACGGACAGGCAGTAGCATCGATTCCGTGCTCTACCTGCACTGGAGAGCCCGAATTTTGTTTACACATATCGCCGGGGGTATAAATTGCGGAAAAGGGCGCACCGGCCACTGGCAAAGCTACCCCGGGGGTTGGAGAGAGGCGCTGGGGCGGGAGGGTAATTGTCGATTATCGGCGGCCGCTCGTGGATTAACAAGTTTATCGCCCCGAAAGTTGGGCGTGCGGGCCGCCGTCGAAGTTCGAGGTTATCGCAGGGCTCGGATCAAAGCCGGCCGGCCGCGGCTCGACCACTCGACTCGGCCCCGCCGAATCGAAATTGCCAGGGGCCCGAGGGAGCCCCAAATGTACTTTTTGATCGAATTGAAAGATATAAGCGCCGCGGAGCGGGCCGATATATCCCCGCGCCCTCGTATATATATATTTTACCGCCGCTCCGACTTTACGAGAGCTTTATTTTTTTTTCCCCCGTTTTCCTTTTTTTTCTCCGCGGCGCTTAAAAAAAAATCTCCCCGCCGCGTGTTGTCGTCGCGGGACGACACCATAACGGGCCTCGCGCCGCCACTCGTTTATGAAAATCAACCTATCGACCGAGGAGCGCGGAATTTCCTCGGGGCGCTTCATTCGATATGAAGGTCCGCTTGTTTCGTCGGAAACCTTGTTCGCCGGGGGTCAAAGACAGCGGGCCGAGGAGGAATCTCGGCGGGGCTCTCTCTCTCTCTCTCTCCGGGACATTTCCCTAAGCTGCCGACGAGCAATAAGGCCGGAGCATCTCGGCTTATTAAAAAAATTTCCCTCTCGCCGCCCAGTCGGTCCCGTCGCGCGCGATAAATCTCAAGACGCCGCGTGCATTCCTCGTCCGGCCCTCGTCTCCGCAGCCCGGGCGAATCAACGTGCCGATAAAAGGAACGAGGGCCGGGCAAATGAAACCTAGGCGGCCGTTGCCGCGCCTCCTCTCTCGCAAAAACGCCGAGGGACAAAGGAGAGTAAGGAGCGCGCGGCGTTCCGGGCAGGGTCAAGTCGTTTACACAAGGCGCGCGGCCCTGGGGGGAGGAGGAGCCGTGCGGAAGGAGCAAGGGGGAGGAAAAAGAAAAAAAAAAAGAAGCCGATATCCCGTGTGCGCGTGTACACTCGATGCCGCAGGGCCAGCGTCCGAGCACTTGGCCCCGCAGTTTCGCTAAAGGCGGCCGGAAAAGCAATCTTCCCAAAATCGGACTCCGATGTTAACGTTTCTTATTTAGCGCGATGGCTTTCTTCTCTTATATTACGAGATACACGAGCGGAGACTTTGTCCGAATTTACTTTGTCCAACGATGCCGGTTTACTTTCCCAGGAAGAATCGATTGAGGTTGGACTTTTTTTGTCTGTCTCCCTTAACTTTAGATATTTGAAGGAAATCGATACGCATCAAATAGACATTTTATAGTTTGACTAGTGAAAAAAATATAATTCATAAATGTGTATTCATGCTTGTATTCAAATGTGTAAATACTAAAACATACATTATGTAAACAACAAGTCTCCGAAATATAAATAATAGTGTTAGTTTTGTAGAATTTGGCAGTCAGTTAAGAATAGCTTCACGGAATGGCGTTAGCCAATGTGCATCAAAGGGCGCCGAGTATACGGTGAATAGATGAATATTGAAAAATATTTCATTACCTAATACTATAAATCTATATCATCATAGCGTGTTAACGTACTGGATAAGACTCACGAAACATGACCCATATATGAGCCTATCTATAGAATGTAATACCTTTAGTCTGTAGCAATCAAACAGATAAATAATTTTTTTAACGGGTAATTTGTAGACGAATAGTAATAAGCATATCAGATTCTAAAATAGGGTCTGCCTACGTCGCAAGCTCAGAGCAGAAGGACCGCAATTATCCTTATAATTATATATGTTTAAAAGTACAAAGTAATCTAATCCGGGATGCGCTACAACACTATTTAAATAAAACACAGGGAGACGAGGACGCGACAAACGGCAAAGTTACTTAGAATGATTAAAACTGTTGACTCGAAAGATCACGCGAAATTCCCTTTAGCTCAAGTCTACTGTCTGGAGTTGTCCTGATCTTTTTTTTTACGCGCACACAAAGCCACGCGGCTAAGAGAAGCGGTACGATTACGAGGACGGAATACGATAGACGAGAAAAGGGGATAGGGGATGAGGAACGCTTTGGAAATTCACGTTGGAGGGACGTGACGCACAATGTTATCGATGCCGCCGGTAAAGGACGCTTTGTCCCGGATGCTCTCGACCCTACCTACGCCGGAAGCTGCAATGTTTGGATTCGTCTGTCCAGAAAGTTGTGCGTGCAATTAGCCTTCGTTCGTGTGTCCTGGTGGCAGGGAGAATCTCGTCGAGTGTGCCGTCCAAACGACGTTTATTCAGTTAGACTCTGTGTACCGTAGAAAAGAGAAGAATTAGGCTCGGTTTTTCTTAGAAATGGAAAGTCGTGAAACCAATGGTTTTAATTAACATTATTACTCGGCGGATTCTTTTCTTATGGGTTCAATTAATTAAATGCGGTAATTAAGTTAAAGTAATAACGAACATCGTTTGAAATAAAAAACGGCCTCTCGTGTAATCCACTGAATATATTGCTATAATTAAAAGCTAGGGAAGGAAACAAATTAAAAATTTATAATTAAGCGCTTGGTCCTCGCTTGATTAAAGCGGTAACTATCATGTAAAGTCAAGGCGAATTAACTGAAACGTTTTTGAAAGGCAGCCAAATAATCTTAGATTCAATTTCAAGGAAAAAAGAAACGGTCACAAATATACACGTTGCTGCGAAGCGCTGAAAACTTTCGTTTTGACTTTCAGGAAATACGCGATGCGCCCGCCTTTTCGTTCAATTTTGCATACACGCGTTATTTATTTCGGTCTGTTTCCGAGGGTAAAACTGACGTAGGCGTTCCCAGCGACATTCGCACCTTATCCTGTTCTGTGTAATTTGGCCGTAGGTGAAAAGAAGCAATCGCGCGCGCCCTTGACAGAAATCGTTTCTCTCTAACAGCAGTGCTACAATGGCACGTACTTTCTTCAGGTAACACGCGAGTTTTTTTTTTCTCTCCTTTTCCACGCGGACTGAAGTGGGATATCGAACGACCCGTAAACGGTTGACGCTCGTGAAAGGGAAACAGTGCGGGCGACGACGGCAATCGTTATTCAGAGGCTCGACCGAGCAAATTGTTTGCAAGTTTACCTCGAGAGTGTGCGACTACTGCCCAAAAACTTGTGTAATTTACCAGTGCGGTGGCGGGCGGCCCTCGGGGCTCCGGCCGCCCCTTACTTTACGAGCCGATTGGCGAGGGCCGCTGCTGGCGCTGCACTTCGTGGAGGAGGACGTCGTGGGACGCCTCGTAAAAAAGGGCTCGACCGGCCGGGGGGGGGGGGGACTTTTCACGAGCGTCCGCAGCGATCGCCGCTCGCCTGGCATATGTCTACGTGTACATATATATTTTTAATTGAAACTCGCGTGTATATATCGCCGTGAATTTATTCCGGGGAGCGCGGCACGGGACGCGCGCGTACGCACGTATATATATAGATATATCGAGAGGAGGCACGCGCACGGAAAGCCGATAAGGCTCTCTTGCGGCAGGCGCGGCAGCTCGTTGAAAAATCGCGGGCCTATGCTGATATACGCGCGGCCGACGTCTCGCGGCCCCTGATTGATTCCCCCCGCGAGATAAGGGACGAGCTACGACGCGCTTCGCGGGGATCGGCGACGTTACACGGGGTCGACGGCCCGCGGCGTGTGGGGGAGATTTAGAAAAAAAAAAAATGACCGGCCGCGTACAATCTCGCCGATAAATCCCCGTCTTGCGAGAGACGTCTCTCTCTCTCTCTCTCGTGAAACCAGGCGGTATCTGGGGCTCATTAGGCGGCAGTCGGCGTCCCTCCGGCAGGCAGCGGCCGCCAGCCCATTATCGAAATCCTTAATCAAGCCGCGGGGCTGCGTCAATTGCACCCGTGGCTTCCGGCCCGCGTTTAATCTCCCGGGATGCTGGGGGATGGGGCTCGGCCGATAGCGCCTCACGTGCGCCTGGCACTCGCGGGGATGCGGGCGGGACGTCCCCCCCGATAAGGAGGCCCGCGTCTTCGGTCCAGCCTGCGGCCAGGGCGGATCTCCCCCACCCACCACCCCCGACACGTACACACGGCGCATCCGGCGTTTGCAAGTTGTTCCTCCTCTCGCGGAGGAGTGCCGGGGGGGTAAGGCTTTCGGCGAGCGCGACGTAGACCCGCGGGGAGAGAGCTAATGCCCGCGTAAAACAGGGAGCTTAAGGCGGCGGCCCCCCCCGAGGTCCCGGCGCATCTATCGGTGTTTGCTCAGCGAGCGCCGGCCACTGCGGGGGGTTACACTCCCCGCGACGGCTCCCGGGAGCCTCGTTTCCGCCCGCCCCTCCCGGGCGCAATCCCGGTTTTTCATTAATCGTCCGAACGTGCCGCGCTGGCAATCCCGACAATTGATGGCGTCCGCGCACCGGTACGCCCGCCACCGGAGGCTGATCAATTTATGAAGAATATAATCGGACCGGTATGCGCGGGGGCGCGCCCTTCGCGGGAGCGAGTCCTTCCGCCAATGGCTCTCGCGGCGCCCAAAGGAATATATAAAAATATGGTTCCTTTTTTTTTTTTCATCCTCTATGGGGTTGGCGGGCCTCGGCAATGCCAACTTTTCAACGCGACTGCTATTCAGATTGGAAAAAAGGGAATTGCCGAGGAGTCGGAATAATAATGCTGACCTATTAGGTAAAGCCTCGGGGGACGTGGCCGCGGGCAAAAGATATCCTCGTCTTCTCGAAAATTAATGAAATTGAGATATTTTTTCCCTCCCATTCATTTATCTTCTCCTTCTCCTTCTTTTCCATTACCCTCTTATTCCCCTAAATGCCCCCCGGATATATACGGCCAAGTTAACAATTAGGCGGTATAAGAATGAAGTATTATCCGGGCTTGCGGACAAATTTATCGCGCGAGCGTAACTCACGGTTAAATTTTTATTAAAAATATACGATAACCCGGCTGACTCGCGCGGCCTATGCACTGGAGTGCGTTAAGCAGTTTGGCCCAATCAATTTAAAGAGATCATCGGGCCCCTGCCGGATAATCAGCAAGTCACAATAAACTGTTATATACCGTTTCTTGCCTCGCGGAAACTTTACGGAACAACTAATGCCCCGGGAGCCAACAAAAGTTGGACAATAACCGTAAAGCGCGAGTAATCGGCATGAAAAAAAAAGCGCGAGCAACGCCTCAACGATAAGCCAAGTTGGCGCGCGGGCGACACGACGTGGAGAGGGAGAGAAAGACCCTCTCGGCCCCTTTTCCTCTTCTTCCAACCGGGGAGCATATAATAGCCGGGCGCCGGGCCGATGCAAGACGCGGGTTGGGTGCGGGGGGGGGGGGCGTTTTGTCTCGGAAGGGCCGGGCATCGCGGCCTGCGCCTCGCTGATAAGGACCGCGCGGGCTCCTTTCTCCGAGTCGGCCTCCTCGCGCCGGGGGACCGCAGACAATGCCGGCGGCCTCGATAAGCGCCCCGGCCCTCTCCCGGGATCATCCCCGGGAGCGGTATTAATTTTTCCGGGGGAGAGGGGGGCGATCATCATCGGCCACGGTGGAGGAGGACCGCCAGGGCCGCGACGGCGGCCATCTTGCCGGGCTCCCGGCACGCGAGCCGAATATCTAACCGGGCCAGCTGCCGCCCGGGCGAAATGAATTTTCCGAATATAATGCCGGCGTCCTCCTTGCCGATTCTCGCGCCTCCTCCCCCTCCGCAGTTACGTGAGGGCGCAGGGGCGCCTCTGCTGCCTGGGTGTCTCCAGTCTGCCGAGTTTAGCCCGCCGTGCCCCTCGTACATCGCGGTTATGCGCGCATTGCGAATATTCGGCAGTCATTATGGGGCGTGCGCAATTTTCAGGGCTCATTATTGCATGAATATTTTAAGAAGTCTTCGGGTAAGAAGAAACGTGCAGCGAAATTTATTAACGGTTTTCTGCTTACTCGACGCGGGAAAGAGCCGAGATTCAAATTACTTGTCTCGAGTGTCTACGCTTTTACTTACTTTGTTTTAATTTGTCAAGTCCATTTTGCATTTCACTGTGACTGTCCTATTATTAGTAATCTTGCGTTAACTACTTATTTTACATCGCTAGAACTATCTTAATTATTATTTTACTACTTTAATGTATTAATGTCATATTAATTGATATATATTTACACTTATTTATTTTGTATAAATATTTGTAAGGATACTATCGACACTTCTTATGAAAAGGAGCGCGTAACCTCGAGCGCAAGTCACCGCACAGATCCTGTGTATTATTGGCGTCTCCGAGACTGGATTACACTGGTTTCCGTAAGATGTCATCGTCGATATCATCCTTGATTTTCAATTAAAATAGATACTTTACAAAAATGAAACAAATGCAAATGCTCTTGTTGTGAAGCTAAAGTATTCCAAGTTATTTAACATATATTCAAATGCAGAGAAAGATTTTTTGACCAAAGTGACAGTAATGGACATTTTAGAATCACTTTACGAGTGCAATCTAATTAATTTGTTATCTTTCCCCGTTATTCAGTAGGCGACGATGACGTACAGCGCGTTGCTCTATTCATTCACACCTGCAATAAAAAGATTGCAGTATCACTCGAACGATAAGTTTGTTTAGTAGTACGGCGGCTGCGGTCCGCAGCCGTAGCAGTTCAATCTTAACGCGCCCCTATCACAGCTGCCAATTAACGGGTGTGAAAGTCGGGATAAGGCCGCGCGCGGAGGCGCTAATCGAGCCGGATGATACATTCCACTCGTGTTAATTCAAAGCCACTCGCCAGCGCAATAAAGACCGAGCGGCTTGAATTGCACCGGCGGAGGAGGGGCGCGTTTATTCCGAAGGAGCCAGGGCCGCCACGCGAGACAGCGCCTCAATCGGGGCGACTTGGCCGCGGCGCCAACGGCCGCCGATTTAAAAGTCAATCGGCCCGGGGCACATAGGGCAGGCCGCGCGTGTCCGGCCCCGCTGGCAATCGCGATAATGGCGCCCGCGGCGACAAAGACAATCGGCCGCGTCGTCGTCGGTGGCGGGCCCGAGGATTCGAGCCGGCTTTGAATAATTCATGCCCCGACTCGCTCCAATCGATATATATATATGTGTTGTACGTAGGCGCGCTGGACGACGGATAAAAGTTGAAGATTTATGCTTGGCCGGCCCCGCAGTCAGTCGGTGGTGTAACACGGCCCGGTGTAAACAGCAGCGTGTGTCTGGGGGCGGACGACGACGACGACGACGACGACGACGACGCTTATATCACTCGGCCGGTTATCACTCACTCTTCCGCGTCGCGGCCCGCGACATACACACACACACACAAGTCGGCGGCGCCCCGAAAAATCGGGACTCGCTCAATTATAACACATACCTCGCGCCTCCGTGGAAATGACACGCACGCACGCACACTGACCTCCCCGGGAATCTTAATTATGCATCTGCGGCGGCTGGCAAGGGCCCGCGTGGGCCGCTCCCCGATGACTCGCGGCCGGGGAGATCGATATAAGCCGCACGCGGCGAGGTGAAGAAAAAGAGGTTAAAAAAGAGAAAAAAAGAAGTCAGCCCGCGAGCATTCGTTAACCTGACGCCCGGCGCGCGCGAGGCGGCTAAGCGCTTTCTCCACCTAATTTCCGGGGGAGCGTTATATCCGCGGGAGTAAAAGCGGCGCCGACGCCGAAAAAAAAATTATATTCACGCTGCCCGGTCCTGTGGCGGTCGCGTCCTTTACAGCTCCTTGCGAGTAACTTAATTAATGCCGCGGCTTCTCGGTGGTAAAAAAGCGGCTCGAGATGTCACGGCCCGCCGAGGAAAAATGCGTGCGTGTATATAATACAAGGCATTTTTCTTTGAGCCTCGTGGCTTTGAAGCGCTCTCCCGGGGATCGGCTGTGTGCGCGCGGGCTTGTGGATAGGTTTGACATATATGCGCGCGCGCTCGCCGATCGGTCCGCCCTTAATTACCTTGCGGATTCTCGCTCTCGTCACGCGGGTCTTTCTCGAAGCCCGTCGACTTGTCACAGTTATTGCGCCCATTTAAGCAGCAATGAATCTCGATTGCGCGACTTTTAGAGCGACTGTTATATCAGCGTTCGACTGTGCGCTAGCTGCACACGATGCTGCAATCTCAATTGGGGAAGAAAACAAAGAAACTCGGGATAATCGATTTATTCATGGGCGGTTTATTGAGTCTATCAGGAATATTACCACTTGGAGAAAGGCTCTTAGGTCGCGCGGTTGGCGCGACGATAAATTAAAGGCTGAAGGAAAGGCACTTAGATCTATTTAAATAACAAGGCCCGAGGATGGAGGCGCAACAAGATCGCAAATAGCATAAATTTGCCGGAGATTTATAAAGCCAGGCGAGAGGAGGCGGCGCCGCGCGGCGGCCGATGGAGCCAAAAGGAAGCCCGGCTCGGGGGCGGGCCGGGAAAAAAAGGAAGTCCTCCAAACTTGTTACTCGGCGAGTAATGCGCCCAAAGTTACACCGCCGGCGGCTCGGGGACGGGAAAAAGCGTTTAACAAGGAGGTCGCACGACGGCTGCGCTCCCCGCGCATAAATCGCCAGTGCTCATTATGCATTCGTATACACGAGCGCGGAAGTTTGGCTGGCGTTACCATAGCGATTGCGCGGGCCCGGCCCTCCGACTGCTTTTTTTTTTTCTTCTCGCGCCGCGCGCCCCTTTTATCCAGGGTGCCGCCCCCGACCGAGAGGGAGGCTGCGGGACCGCACATGACGGACTCGTCGGCGATAAAAGCCGGACGACTACGAGGCCGGGCGCTCGGAGGCCGCCTCGGGGAGGGCGGCCAGCTTCCCCCTCACGGTCCATTTGCGCGGGAGCTCGTCATCTGCCTCGGCGAGCATTAGCGGGGAGGGGACCCCGAGAAGACGATCGCCGGGCGTAATTGCGAAGAAGAGCCTCGCCGGCCCTTGTACAGGTCCGGGTGCAAATGAGGAGGAACGGCGCCGTGGCGGCGCGGCCATTCGGATGCAAAGTACAATAAGATAAAAAGTGAAGAAAAAAAAGGAAGGAGTTGCAAGCGGGGGGGGGTGGGGGGTGGAGAAAAAAGAAAAGCGGGGCGATTTACCTGCCGAACGGCCCATGTCGCCTACCCCGCGAGGCCTCGGCGCCACACCCCTGCGGCCCCGTGGGTAATCAGATTTTCTTCCCGGCGGCCTCTCTGGCAGCGGCGAGCACGTCTCCCCCGGGGACCCGGCGCCTCGCGTTTACCCAACTGTCTTCCCGAGAGCGCGCAGCCTCCTCCGGTCCATTGTCGGCCCCGTTAATTCGATACTTTTCTTCCCCGGGAAAGCCACTTTTCCTCCCGCCGCACACCTCCGCACGCGCGTGTGTATACATACGTTTTTTATTTTCCCCTCTCCCGGAGTAAATCAGACCGGGCGAATCGAGTGCGCGGCGGCCCTCTCGATCCTCTTTCGCGCAGGCTCTTCTCTCGTGTAACCTCGGGTGCCCGCGGGATAATCGGACCCGCCGCGCGAACTTGTTCGCCGGCCGATCCAGCCTCGCGGCCCCACTTGCCCCCGCGGAATGTTTATAACCTTTCGGTTGGGAGTGCCGGCCGAGAGCCGCCGGCGCCCTCGCAAATTATAAAACGAATTTCAAATTCCGTGTGTGTGCGCGGCGGCGGCGGCGCTTTGCGGGAAAAGAGAGGCTGCCGCCGGCCCCGGCATTCCGAAAGGACGAAAATTAATACCGGACCGAGTGGTGGTGGTGGTGGTGGTTGTGCGCGGCTGGGGCGACGCGGCGCGCTTATTGAAAAAAAAAAAAAGCGGAACGTATATACGCCCTCGAAATTTGAAAGTGTAAGCTTTCCCTCGGAGGCTGTGTAAAACGAGGCAGCAGCCAGCCTCCGTACGAAAAATCGCTCCTGTCTGGAGCGATCGAGTTACCGGCACCCGCGGTAGAAGAAATCCAAAATGAAATTCCGCTAAGTTCGTAGACCAAATTGCTTTTTCGATTTACGTCTGTGATTAAATGAAAAACTCTTTGGACGTCTATCCGGATTAGTTATCTTGTGTTTTAATCTACGGTATTTATTTCCATTGTCACGGTTTTCGAAGATTGTCCATTAAACTTAATGCAGCTTGATTTGATTGATTGAAAATCCTGTTTTATTTTTACTAACGCGCTGGCAGTGAGCACTGATTCATTTTCTGCAATCATGGTTTAATAAAGGAAACCAAATCTTTTTTCGCACTTTTAGATCTGTACTAGATTTCTACTTCTCATTTTCATTTACATCCAATTTAATACTATTTCTCTGCACAAGTAAAATAAATCACTTTGTAGGTGTAACGTTACCCGCATCGTTACACCATTTTGAACACGGAGGCTGTTTACACGATGGTCACCACGTGTACAGAGTGTAGAACGAGTTGATCGCTCAAAAAAAAAGACCATTTACTGCTGGGATTTCGATACAGGGTAATCCAGTATACAAAATACAACAGATTTGCCGGACACCATAAGCGAACCCAAGATCGCGCCATTCAATTGTCGCGGTTTATTGAATCCGCGAAGCCCAATCTGCCCGCAATCTCGCGCGCCCTCGCCAATTCCTCTTCCGGGCGCACATACTTCCAACGGCTAAACTAGCCACCTGAGGAAACGGAGTCCGCGCGCGATCCGACGCAACCCCGAGGCTTTGATGGCTCGGATTTATACGGGCGCTCCCACGTGACGCCTCTCAAATCCACCGCGCGTTTTTTTTTTTTTTTGTTTGTTCGTCAAACGACTTTGCCGCCTACACTCAGCGCGTGCGATGATCCGCTATCTCCATACACACACACATCCCCCGTTTGCAGGGGGGGACGACGGGCTAACGAGCGGTCGTGCACAAGCGTATCGCGCCTCGTCGCCCGGGCGTAGTGGCCTCTTGCGAAAAAAAAGGGGGCGGTCCGACAAAAAGAAGAAGCCCGCGATAACGCACGGGAAATTCGAGTGCGATAATGGCGCGCGTGCGGGGGTCGCGGGTTATATTGTGCACTCGGACCCCCGGAGGACTGCCGCTGCGCAATTCGCCAATTTTAATTAAAATACCCGCGGCCGTAGCGTTGGCAGCGTGGAATACGAGTGGATTTGTTAGCCGAACTCGCTGATATGTTGTGCCAGTCGCTTTACTCATGCATATTAAAAACTATTATTTTACAATCTTAGTAAATCAGTCTGTTACGTTGTGAAATTTGCTTTCAATCGACCATTGAATAAATCATACTGATACTTTTTCGTTTCATTTGAATTCTTAATTCAATTATGTTGGAATTGCATAATTGCATTGTAGTGCAACAGTTGTTATTCCACCTAGGAAAATATCATGAGAAGGCTACTTTACTTTACCCTTTTTTATTCTGTCATATTTGGTATAAAATTGGCTATAAATATTCTTAAACACTAGAGATTTTTATATTATGTATCATTTTATATTTAATATGTAAATATTAGAATATCTATAGATGTTAGTGTTTAATTATCATTTAGACGTCGAAATCAAGGTATGCTCAGTTAAATTATTTGCATAATGCAGCTAAAATTTTTAAAAGTAGTCGTAAGGCCTGTCTCAGGGAGAGCTATGTTTACTGTTTAGTATTAACTATATTAGTCGATACTAATAAACGATAAATACGCGCTTTATGTGATCGCGGCCTGCCACCGCGTAGACTCAGGTATGCAACACGCTCCCTATCTCTTTGCTTGCAGACGGTTGTCCGCCGATAGCGGGCGTGGGAGTAGCGAAATTCGCCGATCGCCCTGAGAAACCGCGTCAAACGTCTCCTTACGTTCGCGAGTGGACCCTTTACGCCTGAAGGCGAGGTTCCCTGTAGAAATGGGGGGGAGGAGCGGGTCGTCCGGCCGAGCGACCGGCACGACGACGACCGCGAGAGCGCCTGCATCTTGGGGGCGCGGGCGAGTGGGAGAAGGTTTGGTTGCGGGGGGACGGGCGCGAGGGTTGCCGTGACCGCGTGCACTCGGGACGAGGGTCCGGATTTGGGGGAGAAGTCGGTTTGAAGCTTTCCCGGAATCCGCGGTCGGTTGACCCGCGGTCGCACGGACGTCAACGGTATCAATATTTCAATGGATATATAGAAATGAGGTATTTTGTCATCGTTCAATTTTTCTGTATGTAGTTGCTAAACGTACTTGCATAATTATATGAATTTTACTGAATTAAAAAAATGATCAGATCGAATGTAAGTTATTAATAGATTCATTAAGACGAAGAAACGCTCGCCTCTATTATCTAACGAGACTACTTGGAAGTAACCTCTGCTATATTGATTCTCCTCTGACAATCTTATTCCATTGTAGAGCATTTCAGATATTCTCCTTTGCATTGAACTCTACAATGAAAACTTTTTAAAATAAGAAAGAGTATTCATCCCAAGATTTCGATAATTGGCATTCATGCAAAAAATAATAGATAAAGTTGTATAAGTTCATTCATTCATAGTTTCTTTTGTTCCAAGAATGACGACATAAAATAAATTAAACAAAATAAGTAAGTAAATTTATAATGTACCATTATTTGAAACGCAGCTTTATCTACAATAATATTGTGCAAAAACATGAAGTGTATTTTTCGTTATACTTTGCCAGTTTGATCAACGTTTCATTATTTTGTTTAAATTATTACTTGCCGTCAAAATTTTATTCTCAAGAATACTCGAGGATCCTCGAACTAAACTAGTTATTCGAATAGCTATAGCGCACTAGCGCGCATGCCTGCGAGATGTACCGGCTGCTTGTCGGCTCGAGTGTTTTTCGAGGAAAGCCGGGCAGTAATAAATATTGGGTCGGCTGTTACGCCGCGGCTGTGCCTGACAGATATCTTGCCGAGCTCTGAATTGGGCGTTTTTGCAACCAAGGCTTTTCCACGGGATGGTGGCCATTTGGCCGGGAGAAGAGCGGCGGCCGCGATCCTACGGAAGCAGCGTATCACCGGCCTGTAAATCGACCCAACCGTCTGATTCCTCCACGGCCGCGAGGAAATCAGCTACTCGGCATTCCCGCGTCTTGACCCAGTGCACCCGCGGGAGAAGCCGGCGATATCGCGCGGATATACGCGGGGGGGGCGAGAGAGCGAAGAACGGCGGCCGCGAGGCCCTACAACAAAGCCGCGTTCCGCGCGCCACCGGAGATTTATCTGCCGCGGTGGAAAGGCGCGCGGGGAACGGCTCGGGGCGACAGGAGCGCCGGGGCTTTTCTTACCGCCTCTCCTTGGCCGATAAACGCCCCCCGAGATTTCGGCCCGCCGAGCTTTTACGAGCGCGCCTGTCCTGCGCGGGGGAAAAAAAACGCCGGGCCCCGCCCCCTCGGCGCCTCTCCGACAATCGGGGCCCCGGTTTAATTCTTCGAGGGCCGGGCCGAGGGGGGGGTTAAAAGAAGAAGGAGAAAACCGCGTCGTCGTCGCGCCCGTTCACGGAGACGAGGCTCGCTGCTTCCGGCGGGTGGTCCGCGTGGCAGGGGGCGCGGCGCCAGGCCCGGAAATGGATTTCGGGCGGATTTGCATATGGCGGCTTCTAAACGCGAAAAATCGCGCGGGGCGTGGCTCGGAAGCCTTTCAATTGGCCCGATACACAGAGGATCGATATATGGCGGCCGATAGGAGCCTTGACGCGCGCTGGGCCCGCGCAATAAAAGCGGCTCGTCCGCGCGTTTACGAGCGCATTTACGAGTAGGCCCGGGGGCACGCGCCATTAGCCCCCGGCGCGCCGCCGGGTTTATCCCGGGGCCGCGAGGTGCGTACTCGGGTCCACGCCCGCGCGCGTTATACGGCTTGGCCGGTCCTTGGGAGCCGGCGCGCGCCCAGTCGTTCGACGGCCGGGCTTCGTAAACAATCGGGCCGCGCGGATTTACGGCCGGTTTCTTGCCACTGTCGATTTTTCGCTCAGGGACCTCGATCTTCCTCGCCCCCGGATTCCACCGGAAGCGCCGTTGATCTTCTGTCCTGTGCTGCTGTTGTTGTACGACCTCTCTCTCTCTCTTCTTTTTTTTTCAAGTCCCCGAACTTTAATCGAGGAATGGATTTCCAATCTTTGCTCGCGTGCGCGCCAACTGTATTGAAATTTAGAGTGGGAAATTCAATCGATCGCTCCGAATGGTCTCGCCTGCAAACAGAACAGAGGGGACCGATTTTTTTACATTCGGCGGTTCGACACGAAGAAAAATCCATCGGTTCATTCATCTGACTTTTTAGTGCCGACAACTGTTGCAATCATGCTGCCCTGTATGAGTGCGCTCAACTGGCGTTCTTCAAAGCGACCAACTATCACGGGGTGGTGCCTGGCTCTGACTAAAACAGCATTAGGCTGAAACTCCGAAAAAGGTGGTTGATTTTTATACTTTTGATCTCTTCGAACAATGACATTTGCCATTCAAAAGACTTTGAAGAAAAATTTAGTTTAGTTTTTAGAAATATAGTAACTGCGTTTTTTTTAAATTAATATAAATATTAAAATGTATTTAAATATATTTGTAAATAAAAATATTAATGTCGTTATATAAGAAAATTTAACCTTCAGAAAGGTTATATCTAGTAATCTGGCCTCATATCTGCGAGAGAGACAGAATTAGACAGCTTGGGAGAATGCATGCATGTTCAAATCCTTTCCATTCGCCTATATCCTGTGATTTACATAGTTGAAATTCTGCGTTATTCATCAGTATAGGATCTACGAAATTTTTGTAGAAGGAACAGTTTCTTATATAGTTGATATATCTCTGTGGATATGCATTAGCTATTTGACAACGTAATTTCTTTAGAGCATTCAACCAATTTTTTTCCCAGTATAGCTATAGGACTTTTTCTCTAGAGCAAGTAATGCAATACAGATTATTTAGTTTCTATTGCGATACATCGTTAAATCATCATTAGTGACATTACTCAAATTGATATAAAATGTCATAACTCTTTTACACCGCACCGCGTCGAGGATTGGGATATAGCTATAACGCTATAGCTATAAGTGTAGCCTGCGTATCCCTCACGTACAGAATGAAATCTCTTGTTATCATTTGCGGCGGTAGAACACAAGTGTGTGTCTTTAGACTGGATGACCTGTCGTTAGGTCCCGGCGCATGACTGCCGACAGCCAAGCAAAGGCCTCGTAAAGGGATTATGCAGACAATGGAGTCAAGTAAGAGCGAAACAGATGTTGTCGACAAGTTGCGGGGAACAAGACGCCCGCATACAGTGGGAGCCAAGTGTAACACTCAAGCTATATACGCTTAAAAATGTCTCAAGAGCTCTCAATTTGCGACCGACAGTGAATTGTCTCCCAGGAGAATACTTCTCTTTGACCGCTTGCACAGCAGGTGTATTATAGCCCACTGTAGCCGCGATGCCTCGGCCTCGCGGCAAAAGAAACGCCACCCGCAGCGGAGACACGTTTTCATTTTTGGAAAGAAAAAAAAACGCAGAAATGACCAAACAACAAAAGTTCACTGGCGTTGTAAATAACGAAAAACAATACCGACAAAACAAAACGCGCGACGTACAGTTGTTGTATTAACGTCGACAATGCAAGACACGGGGCTGCTCTTTGTCTGAGCAGGGGCGCGGCACGCGCCCAGCTTCCGCGCTTCGATCCGCAGCCGCTGCAGCGTGCCGCCGCGGGCCCTATTATATCCCCGTAAGGACCGGGCGCGTTGTCAGGTCTATCGCGGCTAATTGCACTTGTCGGTGTAGCGGGCGGGGCCTCCTCGACGGCGGCCCTCGAGCCCCGCGTTATAATACAATCCCCAGAGCGGCGGCGGCGGCGGCGCCGATGATCGCGGGGCGCGGCCTGCCCTTACGTATATATATATACGACACGTATACCGGGCGCCAGCCATCGACCCCTGGGCATTTTCGCGCCTCCGGCCCTCGCGGGGAGGGGGTAAAACAATGCAAAAAAATAAAGAAAAACGAAGCCCGGGGGAGCGACAAATTCGGCCGCTGATCTCGGGGTTTTCTTGCCCGCCGCGAGGTTTTTGGGGCCAGGATGAGGCCGGCGCTCACGGGGAATTTACGAGGGGCTCGCGTCCCCCGGCCCCGGCGCCTCTGAATTATACAATAGGTGTGCCTTAATTTTCGGCTGAATAAAACATCCGTGGCGAGGCGGGCGCGCCCCCACCGGACGGGGCCCTGTACATATCGAGTGGTTAGCGCTTAATTCGCTCCGTGGAATACATTTGACGGCCTCGGCTTTATCTTTGGCCGGCTGCCGGCTCTTTTCGCCTCTCTCACCTGGCGGACCGGCCCCTGATTGGGTTTCCGCGTCTCTTTAAAACTGCGCACGGAGCGACGCGTGTCACCTAATCCGCCCGGATGAATTATAAAAACGGCGGCATAATTGAATCGCAGTCCCCGAATCCGCCTCTCTAAGAATAATCTAGCCGGCAGATATTCCGATCGGCATGGATAGGTAAAACGGAACTGCCGGGGACATTGGGTTATGTCGGGGAATATGCAAGAGAGCTTTTTTTAGGAGAATATCATACAAGCTGCCTCGCTTTAGTTTAACCCCTTGAGAAAAATTGTCATCGGATTTGTTAGTTTAAACAAGCACGGGCAAAGGTACCGTACACGCAATAAAAATTGAAAGGTTTCGAGGGAGTGAAAGGCGAGACAATCTACTCGTTAGCTAAGTACCTTGTCAAGTTGATCAAGGTTAAGCCGTGCAGTGTAAAATCACGTATAATTCTAGGAAATGGGTTATATTTTCGAGGTAGAATACCCTCATTGCTAGGCAATCGGGCGACTCGCCAGATCCGCCCTCGCGGACGTTAATATAATGGGCGGGCCATCATCCCTGGCTCCCTCGCCGACTCCAACTAAAACGAGGGGAAACCCTTTTCTGTTGCAGACGGAGCTCTCGCAGAACCTGCAGCAGCTGTCGGAGCGCGCGCGGTCCACGACCGAGTTCATTCAAAGGCTCAAAAGGATGACGGATAAAGTGCACGTAAGTAGCCTGGCCCTCCTCCCCTTAACTCGCTCGTTCTCCTCGCGGCCCTCCACCGGCGCCTGCACCGCGATTACACGCATGCACATGTATAACAATATCGCCGTTGGCCCGGCCTAATGAGCCTAATGAAGCTCTCCCGCCTCCCCCGGGCGCCCCATTTCAAAGGGGCCTTTGCGCTCCTTTTCCGCGACGCCCCCGCGAAAACGAGGCGCGCCGAGGCCGCGCACTCGAACCGACCCGCGCGATATCCTTCGCACTTGCCGAGGGCAGGCAAACTCTGCAGCAGCCGGGATCGTTATTATTATTCCGCGCGGGGATGATTATTTTCTTTTTGCACTGTACCCGCGATACTTCAGCCTGACTTTCGGTGGAGTGCGAGGGCCCCTCGCCTTCGGTTACGGGCGTCCAGCCGCGGGCGGCACAAGAAAGCTCCAAGGTGAGCCCCGGGCGGTGGCGGAACACGGGATTTTTTTTCATTAATTTAATCATGGCGCCGGGCCTACGTTCAACGAGTATATACTCCCAGGGGGCGGCTTCGTCATTTTTTCCCCCACCCGAGGCGCTTTCAAAAAAAGAAAGGAAGGCCCCGAGTCGTCCGTTGCGCGCCCCGGCGTCAATTCGCCAGTTGTAAACTGTAATCTAGCCGGCGACTCGTTGTTTTTTGTATAACTCTCGCAGTGCCCGCGGCGGCCGGAGCAGCTTCCGTCCGGCCCCCCCGCGGAAGACGGGAAAAATTACGGAAATTCGAGAAGCGCGGCGGGGGGAGGAACACCCGGGGCGCGCTAATTACGTTTATATAACGTCGGCGGCGGCTGCGGAAACTTGCTCATGCTCTTCATTTGTATAAATATATAAGGGCCGCTGAGGTATATATACACGCCCTGTCTTCCTCTCACCCCTTATCCGAGTCTTGTCCCCCCGAGGGGTACCAACTCAAGGAGATGTTTCCTTGGAAAAACAACGAATATGCATTCCGGTTACAAGGGTTGAGTTCCGCGCTGTAACGTCCCGTGGCTCCGCCGTTATGTAAACTCGATGCAAATTTTTGCTTCCAGTTTGAAATTTCGCCGTAAATTGACGCAACTCAATAGATTTAGCGCGCACCTGTGCCACTGTTGTCCTGGCAAGTATTATAATTATATTCGAGTAATTACGTTGAGGTCTGATTCGCGAAAAAGTAACGCGGGTTCGTGCGAAGCAATGTCGGATGGCGCGCCAAAGCTTGATCGAAATTCGAGCAAAGCCCACAAAATGACGATGAACTGATTTTTATACTCATTAAATTTTCACGCATTAAATATATTTTGATTAAAAATTCATAAAGCAAATTATCTCGTACGAGCATTTTATAATAACGCAACTTTCATTACGACCACTCGAATAATATTCAGTCTCATATATTTATAATGTAAATAATTATTATTAGTGCTGATATTTCGGCGGATCGAAATACGCGAGCAGCCGCATAAATAGAGATTGAATTTATTATAAATCGGCAAAAAAAGGAAAGCAAAAAGCTTGGATAAATAAAAGCTCCCTTGGAAAAAAGCTCTCGTCTGGCGAATGCAGTAGTGCGGTTAAAGTTTCACGAGTGAAAAGTGGGCTGCGCGCGCTAGGACCGTTCCGATCTCCGACAACTCGATCGTCGCGTTACTCGCGCGCGATTCCCGCGGCTTTTACAAAAAAGAAAAGTCGCATATAAAGCGAAAGTGCAAATCACGTGGCTAATAACAAATTCATGGGCCTCGCCGATTAAAGCCCGGAATAAGCGACTCGGGCACTTTGCCGGCTAATGAAAAAAAAAAGGAAGGGTAATGAGAACGAGCGAGGGGCGGAGGGAAGTGGCAGCCTCGTCAGTGGCGCCACCCGCCGCCCGCCACAGCTGCCTCGTCGCGTACAAGTTGCCCCTACTGTACAGGGTGAACAAAAAAAAAATTAAAGGGATCGACGCGCCCTTGTGAAAACTCGAGGCCCACTTTATCGATGATAAAAATTGTAATTAATACACTCTCGTTAAGGGGATGCATTGGCGATATGGCCGCTGCTGATTTGAAACCAAAAAATCGATCGACCCGCCGGCGCAGTGGCGGTCCGTCATGCTTAGAGTTAATTAATGATTATTGATTGAGAAATCCATTTTCGTTTTGTCTATATTTACCGCGAATATTGGCAAAAAAGTTTAAATTTGGGCGAAAAAGCACGATATGAAGATGGATAGAACAATTGTTTTATTTTTATTTTATTTTAATTCAATAGATTTTAATTCAACTGCAAGCTTATTCATTGAAAGTACTATTGAACTCAATACATATCTCTGTTCTATTTATTATATAGTATTAATAATATATATTATAACAGTACTAATTATATTGAAAATTTTTCTACAAGATGGCTATCGCGGTTGTTACATATTATAACACAAACAAATAATAAACGCCCTAATGATAATACATAACGCCCTTATAAATCACTATATGTTTATGAAAATTTATTTGGGCATAATACCATAATAAATATGCAAAAATTATTGAAAAACGTAAAAGCTTGAAAGGATAATGGATTCAAAATATGCGCATGCATAAATAAATGTTAATATTAAGTATAATTACCATTATTAAAAATAAATTATAAATAAATCTCGCACAAAATATGTTTTCCATCTTGGGCGTTATAAATCATTGCCGGTTCGAATAAATTAGTCTAAATTACGGATCTAATAGCAGGAGCGAGCAGTTATTCGGCGATATGCCAGCGATACACTAATTATTGCGTGATTGATTAATAGCCCTCGGAGTAGTCGCGGGCGCAAAGCGCAAGCCCCGCCCCCGAACGGGCGCAACGAAGCCGTGGCAGCCGACCCACTAACCCATCCGCGCGATTGCCCACAGGAGGAGTGCATCTCCCTCGAGGAGGAGGTGGAGGAGCGGATCAACAGCCTCGTGGGGATGCTGCAGACGCGCAAGTCCCGGCTGATAGAGGCGGCGCGGCAGTCGCGGGAGGCCCGGGTGCGCCTCCTGCGGGACCAGGTCTCGCGGTGCGCGGGCCACCTCCAGACGACGACGGGCCTCCTGACCTTCTGCATCGAGGCCCTCAAGGAGACGGACAGCGCGGCCTTCCTCCAGATCGGCAGCATGCTCTCGATGCGGGCGGCCAACGCCGCGGGCTCCTGGGGCGCGGCCGAGGGCGTCCAGGAGATGGCGCGCCTGCCGCTCCTCGACCTCACCCTCGACGACAAGCCCGTGAAGCGGGCCATCGACCAGCTGACCTTCGTCCAGATGAAGCGTAAGCCCGCCCCCTTGGATCGACCGAGAGCTTTCCTTTCATCCCGCTTCTACGATTATTCTCTTTCTAGATCTCTCGTTTTCGCAGTATAGATATTATCTTACTTTGTCTTCTTTTCTTTCGCGCCTCGGGCGAGTTTTCTTTTTGGTCTTTCTCTGTTTCTTTCTAATTTCCTTCGACTCGCTTTATCCGATCCGTTGAGCTCAACTCATATTACTTAACAGTGCGGATTTTTCCATTTTTGAGTTGTTTTACCGGGGTTGTGGAGCTGTTATACTCGTGCGTACATGTACTAATACTGCTATATTTTTTTGTTTAACCCTATTATACTAATCTTACATTAGGAGGCTGGAGGACCGAGGCCGGGGCAAGTCCAATAAGCAGCAGGCGGCCGTGCTTACGCAAATTATTTTTATTAAAGTCGCCTGTTTTATTTGCAAACAAAAGTTTTAACTGTGATTGGACTTTTGATTAAGAATCATACTCGCTGCAAAAGTTCTTTAGAATTTCATTAAAATCCCTCTGCCGATAATTTAAAGTGAAAACTTGCCCCGTAACCAAGTTAGAAGCTCGCACGTCTGCCGGGCCCTGCAGGGCAAATTGAGGAGGGAGAAAGAGACAGAGCAGGGGGGGGGAAGGGTCTCCTTTGATGAAAAATAAATCTTTAAAACAACGCGGAGGGAGCGGGGCCCGGAAGACAGTGGACAAGCGCGCATCCGCCTGCAAGTGGTGCAAAGGCCTCGGCCTCGAGCCTCCCCCCGAGCGATCTCTCCCTTTCTCATAAAGCTTCACTAATACGCCTTTGGCCGAGCAACAAAAAAAAAAAAGCGAGAAAAGAGTAACCGGTAAACGATCGAAGCAACCCCCTTAGCAACCTCTTTTTTTCTGTACGGACGCAGCGACGGAGGGAGAGGACCGTTACCCGACCTCAGGTAATGTAAAATCTCCTGGGCTGGAAGAGGGCTGCCCGTGGGAGGACTGTTGCGGGGGTTCCCCCGTTAACCTATATAGCTGTCTGCATGCCCTCCGATATCTCCCCGTCCGCTTAATCATCCCCGTTAATCGGGTCGCATGACTCGCCCTATACGTGTCCTTTATAACCCCGCGGCATGACCCGCGTACGTGTGTATATGTGTACATCCTCTCGGTGCACGCGGCGTTATTGTCGGCGCTCGCGCGGGCGGGAGAAAAAAAGGAAGCCTCGTTTGCCTGTCTGGCTTTCAATTGCCGGAGCTTTTGTTCCACGGCGGCCGTCGTCGCGCCGATGGGCAAGTTTAGATAAGCGGCCCCCGCGAGCCGAGCTTAGTTTCAATCGATAGAGCGCGCGCCGGCCGCGAGGGGGCTAGAGAGAGAGATAGAGCGGCCGCGCGCGCCAATTTGGCCTCTCGCTCCCCCCGCGAGAGGGACGCCGGGATAATCCCGTTCTGTATGTATGTATGTATATATACATCGGCGGGGAAAATTCCCTTTGAGTTCTTGACTCGGGCGAGATAAGCTCGGCCGCTTTGTTTCGCGCAAGTTTACCGCGCGCCCCGCGCGGCTATCCGTTCTTTCGGAAAGTACTGCACCGAGGCACCGACTGGGCGTTTGTTGTTTCGCGCGATCGGCTAAAGATTTCCACGCGTAGATTAACCTCAATAGAAAGCATATTCCCCGAGTTCTCTCCTTTTTTTATTTCAATCTAACGACTGTTTTGCAACGTAACCTGTGTGATTCATGCTTGGAAGATTTTTAAATTTTCTGCTGTACTTGTGTATATTTGTATTGTATTTAAAGAAAAATATCCACAGTAGAATTAGTGCACGAGTAGTGAGCATTGCGCTAAAAACAGTTGAGTAGGTTTTAAGTTTGTAGCTGTATTATATCCCTCATATGTCGTTATCCACTCTACATTCACAGCCTCCTTTATTCATGCTTGCAAATACGTACAATAAATCCGTGTGTCATGTATTATTAGCACATTGTTCGTAATCCGGTTTTCGAAATGTCCTCTGCTCTGAATAGTGGCCTCTCGAAGAACCATCAAACGCATTAACAAGCCATCGCCGTTGAGAAAATCGACTCTCGGTTTATCAGTGCCGAATGGAAATTAACTCGGATACACGCGATTGGTTTCCGATTAAAAATCCAGCCGCGGCTAATGAACGGAAATAGTTTGATCCTGCGCCTAGTAACGCGGGCCAATATATACGCACACGATACTCTATATTAAGAGCAGAGCGACCTTTCGAGGTTGTGGCCCGCGGGGCACAAAAAGAAAAATCCTCCCCCCCCACATATCCCCCGCGTCCAGCACACAAGACTCTCGACTTACGGGCCGCCGCGGAAAACTCAATGCCGTAACGGTAAACCCGGCAAAAGTCCCCGCTGCCAACGGGGAAAGCGAGCCCCGACGCGTACATAAACGGGTTGGAGCCGCCTCGCGGGCCGCTTGTATCAATTTGCAAGCGGCCGCGCGCAAAGGCCGAGGGTCTATATATATATATATATATGTACATCGGAGGTCCCCAGCCGGGCGAGTTTTATTTCGTTCGGGGCGCGCGACGGGCGCTTTGATCTCCCGCGCGAGCCCCGGCCGCGTTATTAAATTCGCTAAGTGCGCGCGGGGGCTGCCCTCGGCGACGGTCCCGATCGTCCCGAGGCTCCCTCGCACAGCTAGGGCGGGGCCCTCGCGGACGTAGTCGGGAAGACGCCGAGGCGATGGGTCTCGCGCAGCCGGAGGAGGGAACAAGTGGTTTCGTTAGAATTATTAGAAATATCGTAATCGTATATACCGCTGCCTGTGTATACATGTGTGTGTGTGTGGTTCGAGGGAGGTTTCCGGAGGCCGAGGGAAGAAGCCAACGGGGAAATTGAAAGGGAATCGCGGAAAGGAAGGAAAAGTAACCCGACCTCGAGGGGCCAAAGTGCGTCGCAATTAGATTTACGGCCGAGTGCGCGATCGCAAAGCCGAGCGGTGCGCTGCATGTACACGTGTGTGTGTGTGTGTGTAACGAAGCCCAGCGGCTGCGCCAACGCTGCGGTACGTCAAACTCGGGAAATCGCCCGCGCCCCTCCCGATGATCCAATCAGTCCGCTTCCGCGAAAAGGAGGCCCTCCACCCGCCGCGGGGGCTTTTCCTCCAAAAGCGCGGCCCCGCCGCACGCGAGTGTGTGTACGGGACGTATATGATACGCGGGGGGTGGGGGTGGAGGAGGGCACTCGGCCGGCCCTCGAGCACTTGCGCGCAACTCCGTCGGCAGGGTTCGATTGCACTCCCGCGTAATTGGACGCCTCGGCATACGCGAAGATTTCCCGGGGCGTCGGAAGGGCCCCCCGGGCCACGTGACCGCCGACGGGAGCGCCGCGCCGGTACATCCACGCGGGCCGGCCCACAAAAAGGGAAAATTAAAATGGTCGAGGCATTCCGGCATTCGCCGGCGAAGCATTTGGCGCCCTTGAACGGAATTCGTGGCGCGGAAGAGGAGGAGAGGGGGGAGGGGGCGGAATAAAAAGGGAGTTGGATCCACAGCCGGGGAATAGTTGCGCCGGGTCCAATCGCCGCGGGTCGCGTGCAGGTCGCCGAGGAGGAGGAGGAGGGCGAGGCGTCGGGCCGTTGGGGAACAATTTCCGCCCGCGGCGCCCCGTGAAATAACTTTGCGCGCGGATCGCGGGGCCGAGTTTATTAGCGGTCGCGCGACCTGCCCCGAAAGAATGGCTCGAATTCCGGCTGGCTGATATCCGACTGAACAGATACGGGCCAACAAAAAAGAGCCCGGTTAAATCGCGGATCAAAGTTTAAAGCCACTGGGAGAGGCTGGAAATTACGTAGAATTTTTCGGCACAATAAAATTGTTTTTAACTCTGAAGCATTATGCTTGTGATGCTTAGACCGCATTTATTTCAGCACATTTTTCAGTAGCAACATAATAAATTCCATCTATATCCGTTTTATTTAACGAAGCTCTCTAAATAAAATTATTCGAAAGAGTCTATGTGCTGCCAATAAAACATTTTACTTTTTTAAATTAAAAATGACAATGGAAATAGTGCTTATTTGATAGATGCAACTTAAATTCTATCGCAATTAAAAATGCACCGAGTGTTTAAAACGATTTGAAACGACGAATTTTCCAGTTTTCCCGAACTTTGACATTTTTTCCGACGCCTTTGCCAAGGTTATTTTCTGCGCGAGGGAGCGCCGCGCGCCATTGAGACGGCCCCGCGTGCCCCGGATGGCCCCGGTATATTGGTCAAGTTTGAAATTGGTCGCCTCGTAGTCGGCGCCCCGAGAGCGTTTTATCGGATAGCGACTCCTCCCGCGTTCTGCGACGATAATAGCAACGGCTCCCCGAACCGGAACTCCCTTCTCCTCGGCCACATTACCCATGCGGATCTTAACCTTTAATAACAACTCGGCGCGGATCTCGGCAGCGCATTACCGGCAGCTAGGGCTAATTACGCCGTCGACGGGGTTGGCGAGCGCCAATTACACCGGCCGCGGGGGGGATCTATTAATCAGCCGGGGGCGGACAAAAGGCCCGGGGTCGAGAGTCAATTATCGCGGGCGCCCGCGAGGCCCGGGGATATCTCAATTTAAACCCGCGACTGTTTGGCAGCTCCCGGCGCCCCGCTCCTGATACCCGAGGAATGCAGCGCCGAGAACAATAGCGTCACCGTCGCCTGGCAGGCGCCCCAGGGCTGCGGACTCGGACAGCGCGGCCCCGCCATCGAGGGCTACCTCCTGGAGCTGGACGACGGCTGCGCCGGCGAGTTCAGGGTGAGTTCACCTTAAATACCATACTTCTCTTTCGAGCGATCTCGCGTGCTCACGCCAGGTATAACTACGTATCTCTCTTTAAGTCTGTAGCAAGGATCGTATGGAAAAATGCTTCCAAATTGTTATATATGAATGGGCAAAGCTGCTTGGAGAATGCAGCTTGTCATGGTGGAAATTACGGATCTTGTTATGTACGCAAGCTACTATACTGTATTATGTAATAATTATGCGTTTCAGTGCTGCAAGCTCGCCGTGTATCTTATTGGTGCGCACGCATTTGCGCCCGGATTCGTTAACGAAGTATTATTTGAATGGGAATTTGCGAGCGTTGTTTCAAAGTTGTTGAGTTTCACAGAGACCAAACTGAAATTAATACCTCATCTATCCTCATGATAACACTAATGAATATTCTATTGAGGATATTACTCTGGGAACACAGACATATCATTAAACCGCATACCTGTCTCCTGTTTTCCATTCCTTTCACACTTATAAACCAATCAACAATATATATAATTTTATACTTATTATCGCAACAATTTTCTAAACCTCAGATTGATTATAAGATCAATGAATAATAATTCTTCATATCTTATAATTACTATACTTACAAAAACGATCAGCACAAACTTTGATTGAAACAGTAATTATACATGTGCTAAATAGACTCCCCATCAATTAAATTTCATCTTGTACAGTAAAAGCTTAATTTTATACCTAGCCATAAAAGCAAGGGCTCTATAATACGCAATTGTAATCATATTCATTGCATTAGAATATGAATCTCGGCCTATCTCAGTTATATAAAGTACGTACAAGCATCTACATACAGTCGCATGTATGTATGCACGGCCTAATGCCCGGTAACTTTCATTACGGTTTTATAGCCAAGTTAAACCTAGCGGTATCGCCCCCATCCCACAATAATGTTTCCCTCGTGTTTCATAAATCGCCACATCCCTTATATCACTTATACCGAAGTGCGTTAGTCCCACTGAAAGAGGGAAAAAAAAAACTCAATAAATCTTTTAAATCTCCAGACAAGTGACTGCCAGGTCCTCCATCGAAATATTAAACGAGGCTCACGGGGCGTCTCTCGAGGGCCGCCGGTAATATTCGCCAGAGGAGACTTTATATTTTCGCCCCCCGAGGTCGGCTCATGCCCGACGAGACTCGCTCGGACAGGAGTCCAGGTGCAAAGAAGCCCCCCGAGCCCCCATCGAGCGCGTTATCTCTCGGCGGGGGCGGTTATAACGCGCGCGGTGCAATGGCCGAAGCGTGGAATCCATTAATAAATCGGCCGGGCGCGGGAGATGACTACTTAAGAATTTATCGGTGGCGCCGGCCCGCCCGTGAATTCGTAATGGCCCTAGAGCGGAGTCGATCTGCCGGCGGGCCGCTAGAGGGCACTAGCCCCGGGCGCAGTTGTTATTGTCCGGTCGCGGACGCGCGGCGCGACTCCCGCGCTTGATGGATATGTACGCGAAGATAGGCTGCCCCCGAGGCGACACGAGCTTTCGTCGCGCGCCGGATGATTAATGCGCGTCTCTTCTATACTTGATCGCACAGCTGATAGTAAAGTATTCCGCTCACAAATGCTGTACGATCTTATAAAAACCCTGGAAATATGTGTAACTATAGATGCTGTTAGCGATACCGAATGTTTTTTATTTCTCACTGAAAAATAACGAGGCCGAGGCAATATATTTTCAGTTGTAAACATTCCACTGTATTTGTAGGTCCACTATAGTAATACAACCTTCTATACTTATTTATAAAGGGTGATCGTATCGCGTTTCGCTTCTCATTCCTTTATCATTATTCTAGTTAACAGTGTATATAGAGGAAGAATTTTTTGAATAGCGTAGAACGCGCTCACTCGCAGTTATTAAACTGAAAGATTTATATTTACCAATGCTTTTACTACATTGTTGCGCTATAAGAGATTTGCATGGGCCCCGAGTTGAACAATAAAGGGAACAACAACGAAATGGAGATGAAGATATTCTAATAACGGAGAATGAATTCAATGAAAAGGGCGAGGGCATATATACCCATTTGAAAAGAGGAAATATTTCACGAGGGCTGCTCTTAAAGCGGGCGATTATTTGGAAAGGCGGAAAACCGAAGGTGCGGTTAAAGAGGGAGATAAAACTTTAACAGTCGTACGCTTAACGGGATAATTTTCCGGGCGGCCATCGCGGTAATGCCCGGGACCGCGTAAGAGCGGAATAAGCGAGCGGGTTAACGCGCGGGGAAAGTATGAAAATCGCGGGCGGAAAAGCGGGCGACTTTCCGGCCCTCGGGGGAACGCATGCGCGCCCCAAGGACGACTGCTCGTAGTATACCCGGCGGAATATTAAATCCCGAGTGCTCATAAAGGCGGGGGGAGGGACGACAGAGCGAGGCGGGCGCTCTTAAATTTTCCGCCGCGGGACGAATTGCGGGGGTGGGGTGGGGGGGGTGAGGCGGCCCGCTTACCTCCCGGCGCGAAACGACTATTTACGCGGGGCCGATCTATTATGCATACATATATATATATATATGTATACATGTGTGTGTACGTAGGGAGCGGCGCGCGCCAGCGCATCAGGTTGCCGACTCTGCGCACCGCCCGGCCGCGCGATTTATTAGGGCTTTTCAGTGCAGTCCGGGCGCGCGACGCCGCCGTCTCGCTGCGACTCCCCGGTACACACTACACACACGCGTATGTGCGTGTATATGTTGGCCAAGGGGTCGGCTCGCCTCGGCGCTTCTTGTATTTTAAGCGCGCCGTCGAGCGCGCGCTTTTATAGCGCGCCCGCGTGCCTGGACATGTGCTCAACGCGCAATTTCTCCCCGCGGCGCGCGGGATTTTCCGCCCGCGCATAATTCTGACGTAGTAGGTTCCTGTCGTATCGATATTTAGTTTTTATTTTCACAACCTGTCCTTTGGAAGTGCGCTGGCTTGGTGAACAGCGGGACTGCTCGCAGCCGTTGGCGATTATATTGCTGGCTAATCGCTAAGCCTCGACGGGGGCGAGAGAGAGCGTAGTTGCGGGGGCGCAAAGCGCGCGAGATTATACGCACTGATCCCTCGAGGAGGACCCGGCGCACACGTACTATATACACATATACATATACATACACACGCATATGCAACAATGGTCTGGATCGTGTTATCAGGAGGTGTACTGCGGCCGGGAGACGATCTGCACGGTCGACGGGCTTCACTTCAACTCCCTGTACAACGCGCGCGTCCGCGCGTTCAACAGCGCGGGCGAGGGCGAGTACTCGGAGCTCATCGGACTGCAGACGGCCGAGGGTAAGTCGCTTAAGTTGGCCCGTGTGCCGCGCGCTTATATATATATATATATTTGTGCCCCGAAAGCCCGGCGATTGGCCGCGCGCCGCGCCCGGCTTCCGGGAATCCCCGGGATTTCCCTCCCCGGCCCTTCCGGGGTTTCACGCCTCCCCCCCGGAAGCGGCTGGTGGCTCTCTCTCTCTCTCTCTCCGCGCGGAAGTTGTCGTCGTTGTCCTGCTTAGCCTTACACGGCCGCTTTGTTTCGCCACAGTCGCCTGGTTCTCCTGGGCCATGTGCGCCCCGGGCCTGCCCCAGGAGGTCTCGATGACGGAGGACGCGATGAGCGCCTCCTGCGAGGGCTACGAGCACCGGGTCGTCCTCTCGACGGTCGGCTTCTCCCGGGGCATCCACTACTGGGAGCTGACGATCGACCGGTACCACAGCGACACCGACCCGGCCTTCGGCATCGCCCGGGCCGACGTCTCCAGGGACCAGATGCTCGGTGAGTATATATACAGGGCAGTTATCGCGTCGGCGTGCGAGTGGCCCGCGTATATAAACCGCCGGGGCTTTGATTCGTTTGCCGCCACTCCAATTCGACGCCGGAGCGGAACGATTTAATTCGCCGCGGCCGCTTTAATGGCCTCGCGCATAATGTTACGCGTTCAATTTTGGTTGTTCGTTGCCCCCCCGGCAATTATTCGCCGCGCGGATCTCTCACTTTTCAAACTGTACAGCGATCGGCTCGTTGCAGTTTCAAATTGAGTATTATACGGCTTGTACAAATAATAAGTAATTGGTCGCCACTACTTTTTGCTCAATCGGGTTTATTTTCGAGGCAACGATCGCTGATTTTTACAGGTCTCTCGAAGCCCTAAGAGTATCAATAATATGCTAAAGCAAGCTTATGAAAATGATGAAAAAATGAAAGTGTATAAATGTTGGCAATTTGTGCCGTACTTGCGGATATTTTTTCGTAATTTTCGTAATTTTGTTTTTGCAAATTACTGCTTACTTTGGTCGCTTCAAGAGGCTTATAAATACCGGCGAAATTTCCGCTTGAAAATCCAGTGAATAAAGAGGTCGACAAACAAAAACTCAAGCAATCTATACTCTTCATGATGCACAGCTGTGTTTTGTTCCAATAAATTGACAATAATTGTTATATTCATCAACGATCATAATTAAGCATAAAATCGCCAGCAAAATGGCAAACGGAAGAAGTAAAGCAAGGACGCGTGTGCATTCGCAGGCAAGGACGACCGAGGCTGGAGCATGTACATAGACCGGCAGCGCTCGTGGTTCATGCACGGAGGCATGCACGCGCAGCGCACCGAGGGCGGCATCCAGCAGGGCTCAACGGTCGGCCTCCTCCTCGACCTCGAGCGGACGCACAGCCTCCGGTTCTTCGTGAACGACCAGCCCCAGGGCGGCATCGCCTTCCGCGACCTCTACGGCGTGTTCTACCCGGCGGTGAGCCTCAACCGGGGCGTCACCGTCACCCTGCACACGGCCCTCGACGTGCCCCACCACCACCTCGAGGAGGCATACGTCGTCGGGGACGTTCTCCAGAGCTAGGGGTACCTCAACGTCCTCCGCAAGGGCCTCCTCGTCCAGGAGATGCTGCCACTCGTGCAAATGGTTAGTCCCTCTGGAGCCCAGCAGCCGGTGCGGCTCCTTTATTTTTTTTAGACGCCGCTTTTTATCGATTGTAAAAAGGCCCAATGTATAAAGTCTACGGCGTAATAAGGGCGCAGTAAAAAAACACGGGTTGTTTGCAAATGCGCCGTGCTCCGCCCGCGAATCGCCTCGTAAAATTTTACGGGAAACCGTAAAATGAAAAAGTGATGATTAAATGGCGATGCAGACGTTATGTCATTTTTTTTAAATATTAATTTTGGAACTTTTTACGGCCCTTTGTATCGTAAAGCGCCGATATTTAATTACTCAATGTCTGTATATTTATTATATAAATGAGATCGTAAAAGGATGAGACTCTATCTTTACGAGCAAAAGTTTTTCATTTTAATAAACTTTTCCCTTCGCTGCGCTCCTCTCCAGCGTGCTTTTACATTTTTTCCCATACGTACTAATTAATTTTCAACGTTTACATTTTGCACCCTTTATTATCCCTTTTATTATTCTCAGAGCAAGCGACTATCGTTTCTTCCACTTAATTTATCGAAAGTTATGGAAGTTAAGAAGCGCAAACCAATACATCACACCGACGGGCGCCAGTTGTATGCTAAAGATTTATATTTTTACTTCAAAAGTCTTCTAGCGGAGCAATCTTTGAGAATATAGGAAATTTTAAATTATGAGGAGGAGAGCTGTAGTGATGAAAACAGGAAGTGCTGTACTTGAAAATATAGACGTAAGAAACTTTACCGGGATAAGAAATGGAATAGATATATATCTTGGTATAATAGAATTTTTGGTTATCGCAGGAAACGCGAGGACTAAACTTCATTTTCATCCTATAATTGAAAAGTTTATCCGATCGCCTTTATTGTCAAACTTATTATCAATTGTACAATAGTCACTGTACAAAGTTGCGAAAAAAATAAAACATTTATAACAATAAAAAATAATTTTGAAGAAAGAAAAAAACTAACACTCGGTGGGACTTTGCATGTTTTAGGGTCACGAGCGTTTCAGAGACATGGGTGAACTGGCCCAAGTACCTACGCTCGAGCGAATCGTCGAGGAAAACATGGCGGACGTGTGCGCCTAACGAATTTCAGCTCCTACGCCCGAATCAAGAAGCTCTCGTCTTTTCCTTTACCTTCGACGATCGTAACTATATAATGGATTTCTTTAGATGATCTTATTTCTACTCGGAACGATTTGTCCTCATGTGCAATTTACGAGAGAACATTGGATTACTGTCACGTTCGCGCTGTACTCGTAAACGATGACAGGAGGATACACATAGTAGAAATAGAAAGAGCAATTGATTGCACAGAGAAAAATAACTTTGTGAAACGGAATTTTGCTTTGCTTTTTATTCGTTGAACTTGGTTGCAACAGATTGGTGCAAATTCGCATTTTGGATATTCTCTTGAGCGGAAACAATCGAATTGACGCTTCCAAGGAATCCTTTTCTCGCGTAGTTAACTTAATAGCATCCGAGTGTAAAGTACTTAGAAGTATTTTGTTGGAAAATTTCTATTGCGGATCATTGTTTGCTTAAAAGTATTATTTATTTGATAAATAATTATACGTGTAAGATTATAAGATATGTATCGCGCGATCATCATTGAATGCCAGTGTACGAAAGATGCGTTTTTTTTTCGATGTTCGAGCTTTCCGAGAGAGTGCGTTTCGAAATATTACAATAC
This sequence comes from Sycophaga agraensis, assembly GCA_018906755.1. Classification (NCBI taxonomy): domain Eukaryota; kingdom Metazoa; phylum Arthropoda; class Insecta; order Hymenoptera; family Pteromalidae; genus Sycophaga; species Sycophaga agraensis. The sequence continues at coordinate 4,712,707 of JACCIE010000003.1, forward strand.
ACACGACGATGCGTTAGTCGTTAAAAGAGAAGACTGTACGAGTACATAATATATAAATAAATATACATCTCTATTCGCGCACTAGCCGTGCGCATTCGAACAATAATTGAACAAGGAGCTTCGTTATTAAATATCCGAGTTATTCTATAAACTGCATTCATATCGACTGTCTTTAGTGTCATAACTACTTTGTAAACGTAAATATACATTTTGTATCTGCGGTTTCAATATTTCTTATAGAACCAAGAAATGAATCTGCCTTCAAGCGTTGACGTAAATATGAAAAGAAACTGCGTCCCCGGATGTATTGACACGAGAGTGTCGCTTTCTTTGGCTTGAGATTGAATATAAAGGACGATCAATGTATATTTAAAATTTGAATGCGACATGAAGTTGTATGACGCACAAGCACAGCGACTGATTTGTAAGGATTTTTATTTGTTAAATAGGAAGACGATTGTCGATGTTTTGCTATTTAAAGATTATTATTAATTATGTAAGCTAAAGCTTATTCTATGGAGTGTTTGCTAAGGAAATGAATGTCACTCTTCTTATAAATATATATACGAATGTTTTCGTAAGAGAAACAAAATTTATACAAGACTTATTCTATATAGAGATAATGTAAGTGTATTGATCATTCAAGGACGATTAACGAAAGTCATCGTGTAATATAAAAGAAAAACAACCTATCAATTATACTCTAGATTCAATAATATTGAAGCCTTAAAATTAAAATGAATACTTTTGTTTGAATTTGTTTTAATTCGTTAACAAGATACACATGCAATTTATGTTTGTCAGATCGTTAACGAGGGTTAATCACGTGAACTCTAACTAGTAAAAGTTTGTGCGACCTGTAGTTATATATATTTTGCTACGTATTCTTGCCTTATTTCAGATTCACAAAGATCGTTGTAACGTTCAGTCCGCTATTAATGATAAAATCAATGTTGAAAAATCTTTCCGCCTACCTCTACAAGTAACAAACACGAAATTCCATTCTGGTTGACGCGACGAGCCAAAAGTTTATTAGCGCGCAAACTGCGTATTCCTCCGCAGTCTCCTAAGCGGCAGCGGCCAAGGGGCTTTCGGGCGAGAAGGAAACCGGGAGAAAAAGCCCCTTTCATTGGCGGCGCGCTCGGCCGCGGTGAGCTTGTCCGGGATGACGAAGTGATTTTTTTGAATAAACCGATTGTACCCGCGGGGAGAGAAAAACCGGCGTATACATGATTTTCCAATTCCCGTGCGAGGGCGCGGTGAACGGCCCTCGAGACAAGCCCGGCGCCGGGCGAAAGGGAGACTCCGCCGGCCCGCACACATATCATACACATGCGCGAAAAAAAAAAAAAGGAGAAGGAGGGCGATGTCCCGGGCGGCGAACCGCGGAAGGAAGGAAAGAAAGCGAATCCCCTCATTGTCATTTTCATACTCGGCCCGCGCACACGGACGCGCGCCCACGTGGGGCCCGCGGATGATATTGCAGCTGCGCCGCGTGTCGCCTTACATGCCGAATGAGCTCGCCGCCGCTCTAAAGGCTGCGCGTGACGCGTGTCACGTTGAATATATATATATATATCGGGCCCGGGCGGACACCGGGAAGAAAGGGGATAAAGCGAGGAGTCGCCCGAGCCTCCGCGTCCAGTGTGTGTCTGCAGAGTGCGACAGAGAGGAAGAGAGACGACGGCGAAGGATGCCTAGCCGCCCTCTCCTTTGTAGATAGCTGTACATATATGTGAGAGTCATGTATCGCGATTGTGTACCCCACCGAGTTCTATCACTGTATCAGTCACCGTTATATTGTATCCGACCAATAAAACCTATCTATATATATTACATCTGTGTTCACGTCAGTGATAATGTGCAAGGGAGGATCGGATCTCGGAGATACGGCCCTCGGTAATAAGCCATTCCCCTATCACATCCTTGGCTATTGTTAGCCTCTCCGTCATACATTATGGAGATTATAACCTCTTACGCCGCATCCATCGATATCACTCTCCAGTTTTTTTTTTTTTTTACCTCATTTGGTCGATCTCACCCTTGAAAAAACGGAAGAGCCTCGCCCTTATAAAAGCACGGGGCTACGGGCAATATTGCTTTTACGCCCTGCCGTCGCAGCCGAAGGTAAGTGCAATAAACATTCCCTCGTCCTAACAAAGATCCTAATCAAGCGGCGACCCTCGCCCTCCCAGCTAAACAACGAAACGCGCGAACAATGGGCAAAAAAGAAATCTAGCAGTTGCTCGTGGAAACGAGTCGGAATAAAGGCGAGCGGCGCACTGCGTCATATAATTGAAGGTACACGATAATCTCGTTAACCGCAGAGGCCCATCTGAAAAGCGGAGGCTGCGCGAGGCAGCCGCTCGCGCATAAAAAGCAACGGAACCGCGGCGAATCTGGCTCGCGCGGGGCCGCCGGCAAAAAGAACGAAGCCGGGGCTCTCCGCGGAGGAAAAAGGAAGGGGGCTCTGCGCGCATCCCTCCGCTCCCCACCCCCCCCCTTTCTTTTTTTTCAATTACACAGGCCCGGAGCGGCTCTCCGGCGATTCGGCGCCGGGGGCGAGAATTTAGCCGAGCCGCGCCCGGAAGCCGGCTCTCTTCTCCCCCCCCCCCGTGCGATCGCGCGCAGAGCTTCCCTAATGGCCGAGGGGGCGTTTGATTCCTGGCAGGGGCGCCATTTCCGGGCGGGCCGATGTGTTCTCCGCCCCGGCTGATCGAACGGAAAATTGCATATCTCGGCGGGGGGGGGGGGGGGGCCGAGCGTTTAGTTCACGTGTGTGGGCGCGGGGTCGATAAACGGGGGCCTCCGATCGGCGCCGGCATTCGATGCGCGCGCGGACTTTTCCGCCGGCGGTCCATCCCTCACACTTAATGTCGGCCGCGGCATTAGCCGGCCCATTAAAATGATACATATATACGCGGCCGCGGAGCTCATCTCGCGCCTTGCCCGCGGGCCACTTTTTCGCCGATCCCCGCTGATATAGGGACGATCGGTGGACCGGGGGCCGTGCGATCGTTCCTTTTTGATAAGGCGCCGGCGATCGATTGCCGGGAGACGGCGGCAGTTGGCTCCGATTGGCCCGGCTCGCAGTGATACAAGCTTCCGGCCCGCGGACTGCGACGGCCCCGCTTTGGCTACGTGTGCCGAGATAATGGGGAGCGCGGGAATCTTTCGCCTCGGCCCGGAGGATGGAGTCTGCGTGCGCGGGGAGGTCGGCTCTTAATTAAATTATAAATGAAAAGGAGCGGGATATCCGTATATATTTCGGTTTCACCGGGGCGGGCTTGCATATACATAGCCGGGCGTCCCTCTCAAATGGAAGTGGAACGAGGGGAAAGCCGCATCTTCGGACGCCGCCCTCTCTCTGCAAAAAACGAATATTTTTTCATGAAAAAGCGATACATGTGCCGGTGCGGGGAGTGAAAAAGAAGCTCCGCTCGGGCCCTCGACGGCCTCCGGCCGCGATTACCGAAAAAAAAGAGTACCGCGCAATATATATATATATATATTCGGTCGAAGGGGGCGCGGCCGAAAGAATACATACCTTCGGGCGTGGAGAGACGCAAGAAAGCGCGCGCGGGATTTCGTCCGAGAGGCCCCTTTCCCTTTCCTTTTGTTTTTTTTTTCTTCCTCCCAGCGGATCTTCGCCCCGCGGGCGGATATCCTCCAGGCTCTCTATACGCGGGGAGAAAGGCCGCATCGACGGGGCCCCGGCCGACAGTCCAAGCGACTGTATGCACGTGAAATAAATCGATGGCCCACATCAAAACTTGGGCGGTTCGGTGCGCCCGGCGAGGCGCGACGGCTCTCCGCTCCCGCTTCCCAGCCCCGCGGCATTAAACCCCGCGGACGGGCAAGTTCCCCGGGAGCGGCCGACCTTGGCAATCGATTCCACTTGGCCATCTTCCTTGGGTACGCGCGGGGGCCGCTCGACCGGACGCCCCGGGGCTAAACTGGATCCCGAGGGGAGAATCGCGTCCCGGTCCTGATCTCGGCCCGCCGCGAGCGATCTCGATCGACCGGCGGAGAGCTTGCAGCGACGGGTCCGCTCCGTCGAGGAGAACCGCGTCGAGGAACGATTCTCCGTGGAAAATACGGCGAACGGTTATGTTTCGGGATTAATTTGCTTCGAATTGTATGGTTGTACGCGGCGACTTTTGACAGGCAGCAATAATACGTGAATCCGGCAAGCTTGGTCTGATATTGAAAATTATCCCGCGATGCCGTTACTTGATATTAATATATATTTTACTAATTGATATACCCACACGCTTGAAAGATCCTCAAAATCCACAATCAATCTGAAAGGCTTGAAAGCTCCCAGCACCGGCCGAGTATCTATATATACACGTATATACGCTGTGATCCGGCCGATTAGCTCCCACTCGACCGCTGCCCCCATAATCCCCCGCAGGCGCTTCTTTCGCGGGACGTATATACACTCCCCGAGGGAGACGTCGCGGCCGCGCCGGGCCACGCCAAGTGCGGCGCGAATAGAAAATTTTCGGTGGCTTTATCGATTAGGCGGGAGGGCGGGGGAGGCGAAAGTTCCGGGGCGCAAAGTTAGATTAGCTCGGTCGAGAAGCTAGGCCGAAGCTGTCGGCCAACTTTATCCCCCCCCCCCGGCTTCCCTCAACTTTCGCGCCCGCCGCGGATGGCTTACTCGCGATTTCTTGCCGATTCCGGCTTTACTGGCCCCGCGTCCCGCGCGTGCCAACCAACCGACCTGGGCGCAACCCTGACCATAAGGCACTCCGTCTCGGAGGACACTCGTCGCGTGACGGAGCGCCCCGGGCGGATGGTCGCTCCGCCCAGCCGACAACCGGAAATGACACGGCGTCCCGGGGATTGTTATAACCGCTGCGAAAACTCGGCACCCGCACTCGGCCGCTTATCCCGTAAAAGCTCGCGGCCCCCCCCGGGGGTCGAAAGCTCGATCGTCGCCGCGGGACTGAAGCGTTTAGCCGGGCTCCGAGCGTCCCCCTTTGCCCGGGGGCTATACGGGGCACGTCGCCGCGGACGATTCGAGCATAAATCGCCGGGGCGACCTTCGTTAACCGAGCGCCGCGCGCCGATTGCAGCCGAGCCGATTAGGCCGCGCGCCGCTCGGCTTCCGGCGCCTCGGATCAATCTCGAGCGCTCCGGGAACAACGACGAGGGCGCTTTATATACATACGCTCGTTGGAGAGAAGAGCGCGTCTTATACACGCGCAGCTGATCTCGCTCGATGTACAAGCCTGTTATATACACACGCAGACGAGGGGGGGTAAAAAAAAGGGATCGTTTTCGGGCCGATGTAAACATTCTCGCCATTCTCTGCGGATATATATATATATGTGTGTAGAGGCCGGCCTTTGTTATCCGACGAATGTTAAGCTGCCGAGTATACCGGGCCCGATCTTGCTTAAACTTTTCTTGCCTCAGATTGTAGGAAAGAGTTCTTACGTAAAGCAAATAGGAGGGAGAGTAAAGGAATAATCGTTTGTAAACTTGGATGGAATTCCGGGCGTATATAGTATCTTTACCCGGCCAACTGCCGGCGCGCGTGTTTTTCGCACAATTCAATACCCCGGGTAAATAGCCCCGGGCTCTTATACGACAAAGATGCATTTCATGATTCTTCCCAATAACGCCGTTCTATATGGATATTTCTTTAGCGAAATCCGGTCCTCCTTCGCGTACAGAGATTCCCCATAATGCGGAGATTATGTTTTGCGCCTGTTACTTGCGGCAGCCAAGCCCTAAAACCAGTCCAACTGCGCACAATACCAAACTCGCCGGGAGTTAAGCCCCCGTCGTTATTATAATTTCACTTAACTTCTTACGAGCCTTTCTGCTCATAAATACACGAGTTACTTTTGATTAAAATGTTATCGCGTTATTTCATTATTTTCGGTATATTTGGTGTAAGAAAAAAAAATTGATCTCGCGAAAGGAAAGCCTCCGTTATATGCGGCAAACTTGTAAATCCTCTAGGCACCAATATCTTATGAATGAGTAAAAACGCCATGTCAAAAGTTGAAATCACTGTAGTTTGGCATGAAAAAATGGTTAGGTCCAAAAGCACTCACGTGCAACTATCAAACTTTCACAATTTAGCCGCTTAGGTTATAGCGCTTTTTGTCACTTTTTCGTAAGGTCGCAAAAAATTCTACTCATCGCGTCTCCTTGTCAAAATGACGTTAGTGCGATGCACTTTGTTCACTTCCTATCATAATACATGGGTCCATTAATACAGTCACCGTTAATTAAGTTATACCTTTATAATAATCGTGAAAAATACATGGACGTAACAATAACGAATTGCTAATGAAAAAAAGTGCTCTCAAGCTGTACCGGTACTTCAATATTTCATAAAAAAGAATTTTTATACGGGAGTTTTTATTCGATTGTTAGAGCTATAAAGTTTGAATCAAAATAAAGCTTCGAGCATAATTACCTATAAGCTATTTATGAAAGGCAACTGCGCAGTCGAGCGTCGGATAATAGGGTTTAATTTAAAAAGTTTAACGCAATCGCGCTGCACTCGGCAACACAATCCGCTTGCGTCTTGGTCCTTGAAAGCGGGGAATCAACGCCGGCGCTCGGGGAAAAGTCATTAGAAGGCAAGTACGTTTATTCTCAGCGGCGTCTGTATATATACATACACGTGCGTGTGTATACATATCGAGAGGAGGAAAGAGGCGCGGCGACTCACACACACCTACCTCGTCCGCGGCCGCAAAGGATCTCTGGATTCCCGGCGCGTCCCGGTCGTCCCTCATTACACCCGAGGTTGACGGCGCCTCGCCGCAGGAGCTTCGGTTTCGCGTCACGCAATGCGGGCTGCAGGTCCCCCCCCCCCCCCCGCCGCCGGGCGATCGCTCTATTACGGTGGGCGCCGCGCGGGGATCGCGTGACGCGAGCAGCTCCCCCGTATAAGCCCCGTTTATCGGGGCGATAATACGCGGAGCCGTAACCTTGGCCGGCGTAGGTTTTATCGGCCGGCGAATGCGGGCCGAGGGCCGGCGGGAGCTTGCGCGATCGCACCGTCGCGCCACTCGTCCGAGACGATCTTCGAGGACCGCGCGGGTTTTTTCCTCGCGTTTCAACTGAGGAACTTGAGAAGGTTGGGAGGAAGAGAATATCGACTGAACCCGTGAGCGAGTCCGTAGTTAATCTCGTAGTTGATGGGGCGTTGCCTCGGCTCGATTGATATAGTTCAGTAGATTTTTGCCAAAAGCCACGCTTGCATAAAGATCTCCTGGTGCACTCGATTTCATTTAGTTTATTATAAGAACTTGCCTTTTCAACGAGTGGACGCAGGGAGGAGTATCATGTGCGTATATGATCACCTTTGTCAAAAGAGTATTATAAAAGCGTTAGTAGTAACGTTTCAATGAAATCCCTCGACGTCGAAACGTTTCTCACAAGGCTGTCCAATTCGCACCGAACGTTGTACGTTACATCACGTTACATTGTTACCTGAAGCACTCCACCGACTTCGATTGCAGAATTCAGCATATCGAGTAGTTCTTATCGGGGATTAAGCTCCGCCTAACTCGAAGCACGCTATGCAACTGCATTTGTTTGCATTCCCTATGGCCTAAACGCATACCCAAGCAGGCTCCGCTGAAGTATGCGACGGCCGCAACCGAACAGCCGGCCTCTCCAACGTGTGCGCGAGTAACGTGACGCGAATCATACCTCCGCGGGACTTTCCGCGAAGCCTCGGGCCCTCGTTACGGCACGCTGTACTCGCAGCGCTATATATATACTGCCACGCGAGGAGCCACTCCTCGCAAATCCAAATTAATCGATCTCGTTATCTTCCCGGCGAAAAATCCGCTGTCAGACCCACCCCCGCAGTCGCGTCAAAAAGGGGGGGGGAAGTTGGCAGCGCCGACGGGGACGGGGGAGTCGTCGGCTCGGGAAACTCGGAGGCCCGCCGACGCAACTTGCCCGCGCGGCCCGACACTCGTCCCGGCAAACTAGGGGCCCGGCCGCGCCTCCGCCCCCGGGCGCAACTTGCGCCGCATGCCGGGATCCGTCGGCTTTTTTTTCCCCCGCGAGGCCTGTCGCTTGTGCTAAGCGAAGGATTCATCCGCGTGCCTGGGAAACGCGGCGTGATTGTTAATATCGATGTGTGCGTACAGGCACGGATTAACTCGCGCGAGAATATAACGTGGATGGTGGAGCTCGTGACTTCATCGCTCGTCAATATCAAGTTTTCCAAGCGAAGAAGAAACGTACGAGTCGAATTGTATTATCTAATCCCGTCGATCGCGTGGGCAAGCTAATTGTTTTTCCTAATTAATTTCTCTCCGGTTGGATCGTCCAACTTTGTGGAAGGAAAACTTTTCTTATCGCGTGATCGAGTATGCATTTAGCAACGTAGCCCACCTTTTTTTCCCACAAACCTTTTGTTAAATCCGTCACATTTTATCTATTTCGCCACAGGCACACGCGTAAACTAGATCGAATGTGCCCAGTACCGCGTACGCCTCGTCTTAACTACCAGACGGCGCACGAGTTCGCGGAGAATGTGGACCGAGGGTCGACTTCCGGCCCGGACGCCCCCGAGTCCGGCGAAACACGGCTAAACTTAAACAAGTTTCGTTGGCCATCCGCACGAGCAACAATCTTCCTTCCTCATTGGGGCCCCGCCTCCTCGCGGCCCCGGGAAATCAAGCGGGAGCGCGCAACGTACCCTACTGCACTCGCTACATTACGCCCTTCTCCGCGTCAAAGCCTCAGCTCCCGCCTAATGCCGTTGCCCCTTCCGCGAGCATCGACCAATTAGCGTAATTGGGTTAGAGCCTATCGGCCCGCGAATACGTCTTCGCGTGCCGGTCGATATCCCGGCCGCTCCTTTCCCGCGCCTGGGGCTCGATGGATATATATGTAACTCGCGCGCTCCTGACGATTCGTCGTCCCTTCCAAATGTCTTCTTCGTCCTCTCGTTTAAATCTACGACTCTTGATACTCTTACCTGTATTTCTTATACTGGGCAAAGCATATGTGCCTGTGTGTAATATTTATATTTATATCAATATTTGGTAATACACTTCGGTTATCGTTGGTATAATATATACCAATTGCCTTAGTCTACTTTAGTAGAGTATTAACTTAATTAGCCCTATGTATTATACGTAAGTGCATAACTGAAAGGTAAAATTTTTAAATCCAGCAATAAAAGTGAAAATCCTAATTATCGATTCAAATCAATACTACAAACATTATGTTTCACCCGAGAAAACAATTACAGCTTACTATCGCGCATACCTGTCGTTCTGTAACTATAATTTTACCCTTTAATTTTAATACTATGAATCTTTTATACTGAGGACTTCAGACTCAAAGATTATAATGCGATTACAAATAATGGTACTCTAGCTGTAGTTTCCCGTATTCTACTGGTATTATTATCACCCGTCTTTTGAATCGTCGAATAATTTTTTAACAGTTATCCAGATGCTTTCAATTTATTTCAAAATAATTAAAAAGGTAATTAAACAAGCTATAAATAATGTTTCCGAGTACATTCAGGTAATCTCGTGTCCGTTTCGATATGTTTTATATCATCAAAGTTAGTTAAAAATAACAAATAAACAACAAATCAACTTTTCGATTTTATTTATTATTTTAATGTATTGCATAAAATAAGAAAAAATTATACAGACGCGCTTTTTTTATTTTAAAACGTTAAATCGATGTACGACTTGTTTTTCTGTCATAAAAAACAGTATTCTTTGTTTTTCAACCCTGTTTATTAAGATTAACAAAGTTATTCAAATTAAAAATTGAAAATTGAACAGGAAAGCTTTTTTTTTAAATATTATACACGTTTTTTGCATAAAAATAAATACTTTATTGAATTTATAACTACCAAGATTTATAACTCTGTTGATAAAACTATAAATTTATTTACAACAACTGCTACTTGGGATTCTTCAGATGATTCTGAATCAACAACACTAGTACTATTTTTCGTTAAAACGGTAGAATCCTCGATGTCATCGTCAGATTCTGATGAAGCTTGGGTTGTTATACAAAACTTTTCATTATCTGTATGATTTGTTGCTTGAATCCACTTTACGATTTCGATATCAGGATGTTTCTCCCAATTTTCTAAAAAATATGTAAATATTAAATTTTTTTACTAGTGCAGATAAGAACAATAATCAATTAATTTATAAACTACCTTTTTTGATAGACCATTCTGGAGGATAAGTATTTAAACAAATCTTTCCTTCTAATGTCATTCTGAGTATGGAGTTAGCTGCTCGGTAAGTATCCAGTCTAGCTGCCCTAGCAGTGCGGTAATTTTTTTTTGCAGCCCAGCTGTCACAAATATCCATTGCCGACCAAATGGTATCATTATCTTGATGATGCAGTTTTAATAGTTTTGGTAAGTCTATTCTTTCTGCTAAAAATTTAATAGTATGATACGGTTCTCTAACTTGTGCAATAGGAAAAGAACCCATTAATATTTGAAACTGCTTAGGTACTGTTGATGGAAAAACTAATCCTGGACAATCACATAAGCAAACATTCTTTGTAACAAAAATTGTTTGAAAATGTTTCGTATGGCCAGGAGTTCGAGAAACACTTACAACCTTTTGACCTAAAAAAAATATTATTCTGTCATGACGTTGATTAGGTTATAAAAGAATAAAAGGCAATAAATTTTTTATTTACAAGCTTACAACTAATGGAAATTAGATAACTAAATAAATAACTATTGTCAGACTAACTTTACACTTAAAATCTGCAATAATACATTTAATTTATCATTATTACCTTTTAAAGCATTAATTAGTGACGATTTTCCTACATTTGGTGTACCAATGCAACCAATCGTTAAAACTCCATTTTTATATCTTTCATGCTTAAAGTAACTAGTATCATTTTTTTCGATTATTACATTTTCTTCTCTTTCTAACTCAGTCTGATCAAATTCTGCATGAATTTCTTCCTCAATTTTGTCATACCATGATGTTAAATCTATTTTGTCTCCAACTATTTGTTTACAAGCTTCCATGATCTTTTGAGCTCCTTCTGCAGCCATTTTTAATTTCATTTTTCGTTGTACTTTTGTTGTTTTTTCATTATTAGTTTTATTTACTAAATTATATGCTGGAAAAGATGTGAATATCAAAATATGAAGTTTTGGGTAAACAGTTTTAAAATACTCTTGCCATGCAACAACTAACGATGGCGGTGCTAAATCAACTTTATTTAAAACGAGAATCATGTCTTTATTTAAATCCTTGGTAATATAATCATATAAATAAGGTGGAAACATCATAATAGGATATCTGATATCAACAATAATTAATATTACATCAGACATTTCAAGTACCCTCCACAATTGACGCCAGGTTTCAAGATTTAATTCAAAATAACTTATATTTACTAAACTTTCAACTTTAGTTAAATACTCCTGCAAAATTAAACAAAACAAGTGAATCATATTTATTTAAATACAATATTAGAAATAGTCTTAATAGATAATTACTATATTACATTAAAATATCTTTGTTCTTGAAGTTCAAGTTTTTGTTTACTCATAGCGAAATCCCAAGGTGGCCTTTTTGGCATATCTATTCCAACTGGAAAATAATTGTCAGAAATTTCTTGACTTTCCATTGAACATGATACAATTGGTTTTCTGGCTTCTTCCCTTCTATTTTGCAGCTCTTCTTTAGTTTCTTGAAAGAATTGTAATGCATACTTATTCTTTTTACCATTAACTTGCTGTTGCTCATTGATTTTTGAAATACCACGTCCAAACGGAGGAGCTTCTTCAGATTCGTCATTTTCATTATGTTTATTACCATTTCCAGCTAGATTTTAAGAATAAATTATAAATAACCATTTTTATGTTAAAAATAATTTACATTCATTAAACGATTAAAAATAGATTTAACTGGAGACATGTACATGGAGACATTTAATTAACTGATTGTTATAAAAAAATTAGTGATTTTATAATTTTTTCCTGATATACTTAAAAATAAACCTACTAAGTAAAACTTGAATTTTTCGATGCTTCTTAACTTGCATCTGTAGCTTTTTGGCTTTTCCGCTAAATGGTACTTTTTTTCTTCCTTGCGGCATTTCGGGAACTTATTTTATAAAACTTTTTACAGAAAATTTAATAAATTAATTTTAACTAAAAGGTTGTCAGTGATAACTTTTTACGCACAAACTTAAACTCGATGTAAACTTTTCACAAAATAATCCATATATATGTGTACATTGTTGTTGAATAAATTTCCAATCTCAATTTCAGCTCCAATATTATACTTTTTATGGCTCTTCTCGACATTCCCGCTCATTTTTCCACGTGATAAAAAGCATGAACAGTAAATGGCGTATAATCTTTTTTCTTTTGTAGTGGTTATATGCGATGTGTACCTTTTTCGACCATGAATCTAATCAATAACACATAATTGATAAAATATATAATAACTAACACTGCAATTACTTGAAGCGAGACTCACAGATGGCGCCAGAAGATTTCTTCTAGCGCGGCCTTTCCAAACTCGGTCTCACTCGCATCACGCATTGATGTAAAAATATCTATATCTATTAAACAAGACCATTTTATTCATGAAACTGAATTTCAATATACTGCAACTCTACAATTTATAATTTAATTATTTTTGTTATAATAATCGAAAAATAAAAAATCGTATTATAATAATCGAAAATAACTGATTAATACATTAGCTTTTACTATTTATTAATGTTTATGTGTTAAATTTCGTTGATAAAACCATACATTTTATGTAGGCTACTAATTATGCCTTCAAAGCAATACTGAATATTTAATCTTTTCTATTTAATTATTCGGGCTGTAAATATAACCATTTCAAAGACATAAAAAATACTCAATGTGCAATTTTTTCTATATAATTATTTATTTTTTATATAATTGTACATTTCTGTATATAATTAATTGCAAAATAAATAATCGTTACATTAATCTGGTAATGTTTGTTATTAAGATTTTAACAATTACGAAAGACAGAATTAGCAATATAACAGTTGAAGCTCGGCTTTCCAAAAGCAAATTCTACTTTAAGAACTTTTACATTAAAAATTATTTATAGTAAAAAAACTTGGCAGTAATGCAACTGTACCGATAGATCTACATGCAAATGTAACGAATCAATCCAAAACATGAATCATATTGTTTGGCATTGTACGTTACCAAACAACAGTAGACATAATATGCTGGACAAACTATTCAATTAAAATTTGAATGGTCTATGAAAATGTCTTTAATCCTCACAAAATTAAATATTTTTGCGCGTTTGTAATATTCATCTATGATAAATATATAATGTAATGAATTATAAAACAAATCAATTTCGTATGACATTTATAACCTTAATGAATTAAAAATAATTTTAACATAATATACTATCACTAAATGACTAAATCAATTAGTGCGGGCCTTTTCTGCGCATGCTTGATAGTGAGTATTGCCGAATCACGATTCATAAATCATAATTCTACATCCACATGGTGTCACATGGTCTACTTGCCGGTTTTTAAATGGTCTTCTAAATTAAAATCACTGTTTCCATATTGTAATTCAGAGGTATCTGGGGGTATCATTGTTCAGTCAGTTCAGTTTTCTTCCGCAGGGATATAGTTATATTCACTAGATGGAGGTTGTCAGATTCATTGTGAAGACTGGTTAAATTCGTAATTGCTTACAAGCCGCACAATATTTTATTGCACTTTGTTATAACAAAAACTGACAAAAACATGGCTGACATGGCTGGAAATTGGTGTCTAATTGAAAGTGATCCCGGTGTTTTTACTGAATTAATTAAAGAATTTGGTACATATATTTTATCGGCGTATCAAATTAACCTTTAAGCACTATTATTTATGTTTAAAGCATATTCCATCTATTCTTATCATGATACGAGATAAATTATCAATATAAATTATTTTTTAATTTCAAATCATTACATATATTTTTAGGTGTAAAAGGAGCTCAAGTAGATGAATTATACAGTCTTGATGATGAACAGTTTGAAAATGTAAAGTGAGTTAGTTAGATCCAAAGTAAATAATTTATAAGAACATTTAAACAGTATTAAATTTTTATTATTATTTAATTTTTTATTGTTTATAGACCAATACATGGATTAATTTTTTTATTCAAGTGGGTTCAAGATGATGAACCATCAGGAACCATTGTACAAGATACCAGATTAGATAAAATATTTTTTGCCAAACAGGTACATTTAAAAATAAAACTTACACTATCATTTTCAATAATAATTCTAAGTAATATTAAGGAAATTACTCATTTTTGATCAATCTTAAAATAAACTGAAATATTCAATTTGAATATATGTACATGAAAGTATATTTAAAAACTTATTATTTATTTAGGTAATAAACAATGCTTGTGCGACTCAAGCAATATTAAGTGTTCTCTTAAATTGCAAACACACAGACATATCTTTAGGACCAAATTTGGAAGAATTGAAAACATTTTGTCAAAGCTTTGATGCCAATATGAGAGGTCTTGCTCTAAGCAATTCTGATGTTATTCGGGAAGTTCATAACTCTTTTGCTAGGTAATTTCCTGTTCAATAAAAATGTATACTACTATATTTGTATTATATATTTGTTATGTACCTACTATATTTATTTGTTTAATTCCAATTTAATTTCTTGTAGACAAACTGTTTTTGAATATGCTGATTGTAAGCAATCTGCTAAAGATGAAGATGTTTTTCATTTTGTAAGTTATGTTCCTATTGATGGAAGATTATATGAATTAGATGGCTTGAAAGAAGGACCAATTGATTTAGGACCATGTCCACCAGGGGATCAGTGGGTACAAGCTGCCAAACCAACAATTGAAAAAAGAATTAAGAAGTAAGCGTGTATCAATTTAGAAACTCATTTAGATTAACAATATTATTAAAAAAAGTATTTGTACAATACAATTTCATAGTTTGTTTAAATTCTTTTTACATTATTATTTATTTATATACTTAATAAAACATATTTTAGATATAATGAAGGAGAAATCCATTTTAATTTAATGGCATTAGTAAGTGATAGAAAAATGCTTTATGAAAGACAGAAGAGTTTGACAAGTGACCCTGATGAAATCGCTAGATTGCAAGCATTAATCGATGAGGAAATATGGAAATCTAAAAAATATAAAATTGAAAATATTCGAAGAAAACATAATTACCTACCTTTAATTATGGAACTATTAAAAATTTTAGCAAAAGAAGGCAAACTTGTACCTCTTTATCAAAAAGCTAAAGAAAAAGCAATTGAAAAGGAATCAAAAAAAACTAAAACATAAGATTTAATAAATTATACATTTTAATTAAAAAAAATTGCAGTATGAATATACCTATAATTATAATTAAAGCACTAAATTACACTTATTTTCTATTGTTTTTACTGCCTTAAAATTTATTTTATATCATACAATCTAATTTATTTCTAGTAATTTTCATTTTCAATTTTAATTTCATGTTGTTGAATATCTTCTTCGTTGTGTGTAAATTTACCTTCAATAAATTTTAATCTTGGTAACAGTTTATCATGTGGTTTTGTAATTATATGTGGAATATATTTTTCATACAAATATGATATTTGATCTATAAAGAGAATTGGTTAATACGTATACAATAAATCGGAGACAGATAAATACAATTACTTTACCTATAAATTTTGAGTATTTAGATCTACGAGCAATATTAATCAAAATAGAAAATGTTTTATACAAAAATTCAGTTGTCATACCATCAAAGCATGTTGCAACTTTTTTCCAATTTATTTCACTTTTGTGTCTTATTCCTTTTACATACATACTGAAATATAAAAAAATTTACAATATTTTAAAATTAGAATGAAAATTCTTTTATGTAAGTAATGCTTACTATTCAATTAATTTTATCTTAACGTCAGCATCATAGATTGGTCCTGGACAAAAAAGCTGCAGATGTACTTGTTTGTACCAAAAAGACTTTAAAGCATCTTCATTAAATTCTAATGCCTCTGCTACTTTTTTCCAAATACATTTAAGAATTATATGATCTTTTAACTCCTTAACATCTTTACATAGTGTTAATTTCATTAGTGTTTCAATAAATGTTTGAATAAATGATAAATCATAGAAAGGAATATCTTTATTTTCATATGTCTTATGATTTTTTATTGATGTGTCACTGTTATCAGTGTCATTCTTCAATTGCATGTGCCGTTTTAATCTTTGATATCGCCGCCAAATAGAATGTCTTGGTCTTTTTAAAATGTTACCAAGGATAGAACAATGATTTTCATCTGAGTTTGATGGTATCTTCTTCATGTGTGAAATGATTATTTTATCCTCTTGAGGAGTAAACCTCCTATGAAATGAGTAATCATATCATATAAAACATAGAACCTTATTAATCTCTTTTGTCATTATACTAACCCATTATTACAATTTCTATATAAAATTTTAAAACGATAATATACACTATGCAAACTTCGCCATGGTAAACCATTAGCTAAAAATTTTACAAAATTTTTCCTTTCCTCAAAGCTAGGAATGTAAAAAAACTGTTGCTGTCTGAAATATAAAAATGGTTCAGGCATTTCTTCATCCCAGTCATGGATCTATAACATAAAAATTCGTATAAATTATAATAAAATTAACATTAACATTAATTTGTAATACTAACCTTACAAAAATTGGTCCAATTATTTTTTATAATTTTATCTTCTTTTAGTGCATAAGGACCCTGTTTTAATGGCCCATACTTTTGAAATATTTGTATTTGTTTTTTAGTCAAAGAATGTGTTCCTGCACGATTTTCAATTTTATGTTGAGGAGGTACCTTATGTTGCAACTTTATTTTTAACAATTTTAATTTAGTTATATCCTAAAATATTAAGTGAGATATTAGAATTTACTTCATTTTAAATCAAATTTATTGTAATTATTTCTATATTCTTAAAACAACTATAAATCTTATTTCTAATTATAATAAGTAATTCTAAATCACTAATATATAATTAAAATAGTTTAATTATCAAAACATGTAAGAAATACTTTAATTTCATAATATTCAAATATAAAATAATGCTAACTTCTGCAGAAAGTATGTAAATATGTTTTTTTTCAAAACTATCATCAATGTGTAATGGATCTTCTAATTCTTCATCCAATGACTGCCCTGATATTGAATTTATATCCATTTGACTGTTAAGCATTGTTGATGAAAATGGTGGAATATTTTGAAATATACTTTCATTAATAGTATTACTTAAATCATGAATCATTTCTATTGGTTCTGAATCAATGTAGGTCTCACTTATTTCTTCTTTCACTATACTAGGGCTAAGGTTACTCAATATATTTAAATTAACTCCATTATTTTCTATACTCAACCGTTCTTTAGGAGTCGATTTAAATGAACAATGTTTTTTTGATAAGGTCTGATTTATTTTTTCTCTAAATTTAGATACTCTTTTATCTTGAGAACTTTGTATAATGTCACTGTCATCGCTTTCATTTTCTTTATTGTCAAATAGATGATTGTTTTCTGTAATTGAAGTACTTGCTTTAGGTTCTGATACCATAGATTTTAAAATTGATTTTGTTGGAGTTTTCACTATTTTTAAATGACTGCCATTAATTTTTTTTGCCAAATTGGAACT
The DNA here is from genome assembly GCA_018906755.1 of Sycophaga agraensis. Taxonomy (NCBI): domain Eukaryota; kingdom Metazoa; phylum Arthropoda; class Insecta; order Hymenoptera; family Pteromalidae; genus Sycophaga; species Sycophaga agraensis. The sequence goes on from JACCIE010000003.1 coordinate 4,730,395, forward strand.
GCTCGACTCGATGTTCGACTCACGGTTGCGTGTTTTTGATTGAAAAAACCATGTTTCTTCAAGAGTATGTTGATCTAAATCAAGACTGAACTTTTTAGGACGTACCATGTTTATTTAAAATATTTATCATCACTTGTAAATATTTGTAATTTTGAAATAGATTCTTGGTAGACCACTTGGTTGGTTATAGTTGGTTACAGTTAGTTTCTGACTTCTGGTCCACGTAACCACGTGCTCACTGCCCGCTACAGTATCGCATACTATAGTGTGTTAGGTTTATCATAAAATACACCATGCATACAGCATAATACTTAAAACAAACAAGGTACGATATTGTTCTGTAAAATGTGCTAACATGCGAGCGAAACTTGTGTTTACTACACGTTATTATTGTTAATTAAAATAAATAAATGTGTGTAAAAATAATAATAGCTGTCAGGTAGGACTCATGTTGCCAGCTCTTAGTTCATTTCCCAAAATTAATGCCGCAAAAAAGAGATTGAGATAGCGAACTAACTATCAAATTTGACCCAATTCTGAGTGCGCAGAAAATCGTTAGTAAATCTGCGGCCTTGAAGCCTATCAGCTTTTGAGAAAGGCCGGGCACCTGAAGATTGACAGCTGTTATCATAGAGGATATTGATAATCCTTGCGAAGATAGTGACCTAATACCGGCATGGGCAAATTCCTTGCGGGAACAAGAGTCGCGTCGCAATTTGATTGACGCCGATGATACGCGATTACAACGAATTTTTTATCTATCGAAATTACAAATAGCATCGCCTGCCGACCTTTTGTCTACTCTTTTCATAAATATTTGAAAATGAACGAAATGAATGCCGCATAGATTATATAGTTGTTCATACGCTTACATTATTGCTATAAATTATATATATAATGTATAATTTGATTATATGTATACATATATAAAATGTTGACATTATTATCAGCTAACTATTTATAAATTTTTCTGCAAAATGTTGCCGATAATTTGTCCAACAATTGCAGGATGGTAAACCTGCCACCCGCAAATTGCTTGCAAACTACGATCATATAACGTTGCTGCAATTGCCTGATTTAAATTATGTCTACTGAAAAATTATTTTTATCTATACGGAGGGAGCGAACAGGTGCTCCGGTAATCCTATACACCAACTGCACAAATATATAGATATACAGATCACAGAGCGAGCAAAATGCATAAAGAGAAGTTGGTAAGAGTATGTAGTAGTGTAATTGTGGTTATATTTATTAAAATCAAAAATATATAGTTCCAATTTCCCACGATTAAGAAAATTATTTAAACCAAAGTAAATATAAGGCGGTACCACTACATCTTAACATTACATAAGTGAAGTTAAAATTGTGGTTGTTCATAAAGGTATCTTTCTTTGAAGATTGACGTTTGTTTATTTTGACGAAGATGGAAGTGAACATGAAGCAACAGTATGAATACGTTTACAGACTATAATGTTTGAAGATTGTTGATTACAGTTTTACAGTAGCATACAATGAAGCAATCATATAAAAATATGATTTGCGCGTGTGCTATTGTTTCTATTTAACTTATACCTACATAAATTTCTTTTTGATATTTAGTCAAAATACAGCTTTAACACTAATTGTAATTAGCTAAGTGAGAAGATTTTTCTCTTCAAAATAATGGAAAATTCTATTTGGAATGAATTATTTTCGCACAAGATATTGAATAGAATATCTGCAATCACCCTCACTGGTTAGTGACATTATTTCTATATTGTTTTAGTTAATAAGAATTAGTAATACATGTCATTTATTATAAATCAGAATTTAAAGATTAATATAGTGTCTCAATTATTTAATATTTAAATATTTAAATGCATTAGATTTAGTTTGTAATTGTCATAGTTAAAATATATACCTATAATATATACCTAAAAATTGTAATAAATTATGGAAATATATATTGTTATAAAGAAACTAATTTTTTCTATTAAAACCAAAACAGAGGTAATTTGTATTTAGATTGTTTGATCCAATAGGAAAAGAACATGAGTTTAATTTTAATTTTTATTTATTCTATCATATAATAATTGGTGATTTAAATATAAGTCTTTTTTTAACTATTATTTAATATTAATTATTTATTTCCAAATAATTATTATACTGCAGATCCTGATAATAGTAATCTGTGGGATACAGTTGATGGGGTGCCAATAAGAAAGATATTTATTGGAAATATAGCACCAAGAGTAAGTTTTTATAATTATTTTTGATTAATAAAGAAATAATTTATATTAGTATTATATAAAATGTTATTTAGACAACGCATCGAGATCTTGAATTATTATTTTTAAAATATGGAGAATTAGACAGTTGGTTCTTGAAAAGGTGTACTGATAAAAACAATTATGGCTTTGTAACTTTTCGGACTGTCTCGAGTGCTTTAAAGTATGTACTATACTTGATAAAAAAATTAAATATTTTTAATTTTAGCTGTAAATAATATTATTTAATAATTCTCTATAAATTTATTTAATTTATTTAAATAATTCTCCTATTTTTTTAATTCTATCAGGGCAATAAATGATGGTGTTTTGCACAAAATATATCTTCATAATCGAGTCTTAAGAGTCTGTCCAGCAGATTCATGGCATCAACCTGATAGTACCGAAAATCTGAATAAAAAAATACATAAAACTGAAAACATCAATGAAAAATCTACTGATTATATATTAAATTGTGATGCTCCAATACACAAATTAAATGATGATTGTTTAATACATATATTTTACTTTCTTCCAATTATAGATAGAGTGAAAATAGAACGAGGTAATTACGACTTTTTTATAAGTTTATATAAAAAGTAATCATTTTCCATTAATTAAAAATTTGTAGCTTATTAATAAACTTTTCTTATGAAAACTAATTGTAAAATCAAAATTTTTCTGTTATACAAAATGTTAGATTTAAAAAATAAATATTTTTTATAGTTTGCAGATTATGGCGCAGTCTTAGTCAAGAATCTTGGCGAAAATTTAAAAGATTAGATCTAGACTCATTTTATACTTGGGGATGTAAGCAACATCTTAGTGCATCAAACCAAATGAATACAACTAATCTTCGAAAAGTTCTTCTTCGTTGTGGACAATTTCTTACACATGTAGACTTTTCCATACGCTGTCCTAATTTGAGAAGAAGTACTTTAACAATTGTTAGTAAATTGTGTCCAAATTTAAAATATATCAATGTTTCTGGGCTTACTGTTTCTCCAGCAGGTATAAAATCTCTAGCAAATAGTTATAAAAATATTACAGAATTGATTTTGGGTTATTGTTCTTGTACTTGTGATAGCGATTTAGCACAATTGTTTGTTCAAAACAAAAAGCTTAGATATCTTAAAGTTGTACAGAACTCTATGACCGGTAAATGTTTATTAAGCTTACCAAGTGAATCAATAGAAACTATTATTTTAAAAACATGTTCAAGTTTGTCTCCCCGTATCATATGTGCTGTAAGTTATTTCTACTTTTTATGTCCTGTAATGTAATTCTATTATAATTAATTAAATTTTATTTTCCGTTATAACAGGCCCTTGAAAATTTTGAAAATTTGCATACTTTATCTGTAGATAAATGTGTTAGTTTTGATGACCAAGTTATACAAGGAATCAGCACACGATCAAAAAGTTTAAAAGTATTAAATCTGATTGATTATTTCCCAATGATGACAATAGTTGCTATGAATCAATTAGCAGAATTAATCAATCTTGAAACCTTAAATGTTAGAAATAACAATTTGATCAGAGATGATTTTCTAATAGCTATTGGAAGTAATTGTAAACAATTAAGAGTTGTGAATATTAGTTGTGAGTAAATTAAATTTTTAATTTTTACCTTTTCTGTATGATTTCTAAATATTTTGTATTAAAATTTTAATTTAAAAAAATATTTAAAAATTTTATTACTTTATAGGTTGCAATTATGTAACCAATAAGGGCTTAATGTCTATCGTTTCACTGCCAAATTTACAACATTTGTATATAAATTATCTATCTAACATCACTGATGATGTTTTTGACTACATTCCTAATTTGCGCACGATAGAATGTTGCTGTTGTCTGAAGCTGCAAAATGAGGGCATTATTAGACTTATTGAAGAATCACAAAATATCGAAATTCTTGATTTATCAGGATGTACTTCAATTGACAATCAGCTTATTTTCGGTGCAATTGAAGCTACCAAGAATCGCACTAATAATTTGGTTCTCACAATATATGTGGGAAATACTCAGGTTTGCACAAGTGAAATAAAAAAAGTTTCGCCGTTTCTTCAAGTACTGAATGTCGACCTATCAGCACATCCTTTAAAACAAGATTATAATTTTGATTTACAAGATGGATTAAGTACTGATAGTGATTAATGATCAAGTACTATATTGAAAATATAAAACATCTTTATATAAATAAATTATTATAAATATAAAAATTATTATAAAAAAATTTAATAAATCTTTATGATCTTATAAAAAATATCAGTCATTCTATAATAATCCTCTATCTTGTATATCTTTACATTACAAGGAATTTTGTCATATTGTTAGCATTGAGTTTTTTGTTTTCATGACTATTATCAATTTTTTGTTTTCAAGACCTAAGGAATGTTTTAATTATAATAAATATTTTTGATTGTTAATAAATACCTTAAGGAAAAAAGAATCTACTACATAATTATGCATAATCTACTGCTTAAATGTACATTGATGTACATTTAATCTATTCAAATCGATAAAGCTCGCGGTACTTTCGCACTACGCAACGGGAGTCGATTGTTCACGGTAACGTTCGTTTCGTTCTCCGGCCTCTGCACGCGGCAAATCGGGCGGTAGCAGAGAATACCTCTGATATGAACGGAGGGACACTTAGCATAGTGAGGGACTGCAACGCGTACGCTATCCTGAAGTTTATTCGGACCTTCGGGCAATCGACCCGCTCGAAACTCGGGAGTCGGGAGCTTTGGGTGATAATCCATTGATCGCGGATCCAACCTCTGAGGTGCGACGTGTCACCTGTTTCCCTCTCATTCAATCGGTAGAGGAGGTCTTGATTGGGCGCTAGAACAAGGAGGGGTGGGTCCTCCCAAAAATAAGTCGCGAGTCGCGATCCCGTTTCACACGAAACCGGCACGTTTGTTTTGGGCTATCGCGTAAATTTTGCGAATGTGTGATCTGAATACAAGGCTGGCACGCTTGTGCTTATGCACGCAGCCGTTAGAATGAGTATTAAATTAAAGTGATATAGTAATTGTATCGAAATATTTTTAGGACTATGCATATATTTTATGTATATATATAACCAATAATAATATAATTATAATAATATGCAAACAATAACTAAATATATATTTAGAAAAATTAAAAAAATACTAGTCACAATAGTTTACAATTTTCACTTTGTGCGATAATAAAAATACCGAACCAAAGATCAATCTTTTATAATTAGAACAAAATGAACATAGTTTGTACATTAATATAAGCCGTTTTGTATAATTTTTAACATTTTTAAAAAATATGTTTCACAAAATTTGTATATATTTAAATATATGTATAATATATATTTAAAAGTTTCGGTTTAGTTAACAAAAGGAAATAAGTAATTTTAAAGAAAAGTTCTTTAATAGTCAGTGAATTATAATAAGTTTTAAATTTTTGAAAACATAAAATGTATGCAATATTTAAAAGCATTATTCCGTTGTTAAATTTATAGTATCACCTTTTTAATAGCCTTTACGAAGTAAATTAGAAAACACTAAGTAAATTAAATAAATTTAAAAACATCTTACTCAACATGTAGATTTCAATAAATCACTATTATAAATAAAATACACTTCAAAATTTATGAAAAAGCATTTTTATATCAACAATTATGGAATACATATATTGTTTGTAACTGCGAACTCTTTAGTAGTTATCAATAATCTTCTATTTCCTCTAAATTCTGTAATCTAACCCGATTAATAATATATTGTATAAAGTGTGCGTGTACAAACGCTCTTTTAAATTATAGTTGTTTTTGATACAAAATTTGTAAATACTTTTAACATATATATGTGTAATGCATTATAATATATAATATGTTTAATTATAACAAATATCCCATGACTGATTAGATTGTTTATGAAGAGTTGTACTCTATTTTTAAATCTAATTAATTTGAATAGAAATCTAACAGTTTTTAATATTAAGAGGCCAAGTTGAAAATCACTTGATTCAACTACATTTTTACGTATCTTTTAATAGATTCTTTTTTCCATAACATTCATTTTAACAGAACATGTTTCTCTGATAATAATGAATAAAAATAGATTTCTACAATCGTATGCAGTCTTACATGAATATATAGTACAAACACATAAACAACATAATGTTATGTTTAACGATTTCGAAAAATATTCAATGAGTTCTAAACATTTATCTATGAAATATAGTTACAGTCTGTACAAAGAAATAAAAATTAACTTATTTTATCATATTTGCCACAAAGATTTTAAAACACAATTTTTCAACAAACTTTTTAATTTTTTTGTATATATTTTACGTTCGTTGATATCCTGTTTTTCATATATAATGCGTACTCATACTATGTATTCGTAATTAGAGGATTAAAACGGAACTTGTAAGTAACAAATTCTAATTTTACTATATTTAAAAATTATTTTTAATAGATTACAAAAAATATTAATATTTTATCAACTGAATATCTTTTAAAATACAAATATATTGCAAATTTATTAATTGCACATTGATAAGTTAATAACAATTTCGTTAAAAATTAATTAATTTAACGCTTGATTAACCTTAATTTCATTAAACTTGTCTTTAAAATATTTGTAAAATTTTCTAGTGTGATATTTATCTATCGTATAGCAATTTATCATAGCGATATTATACAGCCATTTTTTAATAATTGTATATTTTTAGTAGTTTTGGTTTAAATTAAGAATTACAAGTTTAATCGTCCTATTTTTAATACAGATAGTGTACAAGGCTATTGTCAGGAAAAACATTTAACATTTTTCATTTTTCAATTACTTAGTTTGTTTTAAAGTCTTGATATTGTCTTACAATAGCAGTCAAAAAATGAAATAAAAAAAATAAAATAATTTAATAGAGCAATTTTCAAAATTAGAAAATATATAAAGCTTGTTAAAGCAAAACATTTGTCAATTCTTTGAATAACTAAAATTCTTAATAATTAAATAGTTGTACATGTATTTTAAAAGATCTTCTGTAAAAATTACTGTAGTTTTTAGTAGATCCGTTTTAGTCTTATACTCTGTTTAGTTTCTCATACATGACAGAAATTGATATCGAACTTGCTACAGATTACAGCTATATTGAGTGTTGTATGACAACTCAAATTTAAATTGTAATTTCTTAAGAAGACAGAAGCTATAAATTGGATACATAAATTGAAGCAAAACTCGGTTGACAGTAAGCGTAGGTTTGTGTATTTTCTTGAGAATCTACATTCCTCAGTTAAGTGTTCGAGATAATTCGCAAACTTTTGAAGATAAGACTTTTAATGAATATCGAGGAAATAATACCCGCGTAAGTATCAACTACGCAATCAGTAAGTATCAACTTACTTTTATAAAATGTATAAACCCGACGTGAGGTACCATTTTATATAATAAGTTAAATATTATACACTTAGTCTGATATTATAGTAATGTGTAATTTATTTTGATTTTGTAGTTAGACTTATGTGATCCCGAGCGACGTTTTATACAGGTCAATTTTCTCGTAGAAATGGAGATCACCAGCATTTCAACTTCTCTAATTTTAAGTAGACCAAGCGGAAAGTAGACGCTAGACATTGGAAGATTTTTGTTCTATATTTATTGCAAACCTTCAGGCATTACGAGTCGCTTGACCAAGCATTGCGGCTTCCCGACAAAGCATTGCGGGATACCCGAACCTACACTTTCTGCCTTACGAGTCTTTGTTACTCCATCCATTACTTCATCCTACAATTTATCAATACAATTTGAAGCTCCTTTTTTTAAATTAGAATATTAATTGTGAATTATCACACAACACCGACACAAATATATTATTTATATATAGATTTACGTGCAAGTTATGAATTCAGTCCTTTCTTAGTATTTTTAATTGTCGAAAATAAATACATGAATTTTCAATAATACGTACTTCTTTATATTATAAAGGGATAGTTATAAATTCAGTAATAAAAATCTGTTACAGCAAATATTGCTATAGTTTTAGTGTAAACAAAGAAATATCTATTCCTTACAAAATAATCTATTTAACACCCATAGAATTACAGATTTTTCTTCAACCTAGAGTTAAATTGAAAACGCGTGAGTTGTCGAATACAGATTTTTGAAGTAATGGAGTACTAAAAATGTATGTGTATGGTGCATACGCGTCTTGAACATAGCATTGCTACCTAACAATTTTTACTAAATATTGCAAAAATTTATAAATTTTAGTCTTCTACACTATTTCGTCTTTTAAAATGAAAATATTTCTTATAATTCAATTATACTGTTTGTGCAAATAGGATAAAATATTTTTAAGATAATATTATAATTCTGATGTGAATATCTGTATAGCCATATTTAGACAGATATGAAGATTTAAATTTGCTTCAGGTGAAAAATTTCCCTGAATGAAGGATTATATCTAAAATTTTCGATTCTGTTTAAATCCGTGCATTCAAATTAGGTCGAATCAACTTACAATTTACATGGAAATCATAAAAATATTTTGCATTCCAAAGACTTCTGTAGCTGACAGGCTCAAGTATTCTGGCATACTTTATTTATGCCTTTTAAACAAATTCAGCTGGTAGAATCAGTTTTATGCAGAACATACCGTATCGAAATACATGTATACACATTATTATTATTTAATTTGAACTCTGTAATTTCATTTCATAATGCTCCAAGAAAAATGATTAATGGTAAGTATCAGTATAAATTGAGTGAATTTCATTATTTATCATATAATTATTTTGTGCAAATTATGTAGTTATGTATCAATGACACTGTGAGCTTTATTATTTTTATAGTAGTAATTTTATCGTATAAGTAAATTAAAAGAGCGCCATATATTAAAATTAAAATCATTTTAAAGTTATATAAAAATTAATACATCAAAAATAATTTTTTTTAATAGTCTTTAAATTAAAAAATATTCTCACTCTTAATAATGCAAGACAATTTAATCCACAAGTTAATACAAATGTAATCTGTAAGATATGTATTGTATTAGTACGATATTATTCCAAGCCAATATTGAAAAGTAAAATAATATTCATAAGCTACAAACATATCTGCTTGATTACAATATTTAGTATTGAAAAGAAAGTAGCGCTCACATTACAATTATCAATTCTTCTTGTTTAATATATGAAAATTTAGCATCATATACTATACATCATTCAGGTACGAATCTCACAAAGCCAATGCACTATCTTATGCATTTTATGCTTTTAAAATCATTATTTACTTCTTTTTCTCTCCGAGTACTTTTTATTTAAATACCATTTTTGAGGAAGAAAGTTTTGCATGTTTAGAACAATACAAAACTTGTTTAGAACAATTCATCTTACATACTTTAAAATAAAAAATATGATAAATATAACGTTCAAATTATTGAAATTTAGTGGCGATCAGCAAAGTATGTATTTAATCATTGAGATCACCAATAATTGATCATCATTCATAAATTAATCAAATTCAAGTCGATTTTTTGTTTTAACTATATATCTGTTGTTTTGCCTGTTTTACTTACTACATCTTTCTTTTATTTATGTACATACATAATCGACAAGTCATTGTTATTATCGATTAACTATAAACAATTCGACCGATTCTCTCCATAAATTGTTCATGGTTCTATAACAAAAGTTGACATCATGTATGATGTCCCATTTACTTTGATTTTGTTATTCCCAATGTTACTATACATCATTTCTTTCGTACAACTTATCCATTGATTGTTTGCTTTATCTTTTCTCCTTGACTTCATAAAGAAAATCTTGAAATATATCGCGTATATATCAAAGAAAGGAAATAAATTTATCGCCACTGTTTTAACGATTGTGTGGTAATGAAAAGTTGAAACAAAAACGTGACTCAAGAGTACTGAACATGAATACAAGTGGTCAAGTATGTAAGAGTGACATTTATTCAGGATTGCACGTTCGCCAAACGTGTAGGAGTTGTCGGTTGTATATCCATTGTTCGGCAAACCCATCCAGCGATATCAACATTTTCTGATTCAGCCTTTTTGATCCATTCGTGATTCTAAATAAAGCAATAATGATGCACCAATGAGAAAAAAATATTAACTAATATTAACGACTATTTATGAAAATTATCTAAAAAATGTCATACTATAAGCGTTTTCAAGTCTGCCCTCTCAGCTGGATTCTTTTTTAAACAGCGGTTAACAAAATCCGTGAAACCATCGCTAAATATCCCTAAAGGAAGTTTTGGAGGTGGTTCGTTCACAATGTAATCTAAAAGCTCAAAGATCGCCATCGGTCTCGGACTACTGGAATCTAAAAATGTTATTCAAAAATTAATTACATTTCTAATTACATAATAGTTTGTACAAACATAACAATTTAAAACATGTTAACAGTGTAATATTTTAGTCATTTTATTCTAAATACGGAATAAATATATTGCTATAAACACTCATTAATGTTATTAACAATATTAATTATTGTAAATATAAATATAATTTATGAATTTATTAAGTTTTTACATTTTTATTGATTTACATTATCATGAAAAACATGATCTTGTAATTGTTATGTTATGTACATACACGTTAAAATATAATAGAAAAGCTCATTACTTTGGTGACTCTCATACACGAATCGTCCTGGATTTCGACCTTCAATAGATAAAACGAAAAAAAAGAAAAACAGACTTTTGTGATTAATCAAAATATCAGATAAGTCAAAAGGATTAAAATAGTCCATAATATGCTATAGATATTATATAGTGAGTCTCTTACTGTGCGAAGGTGATTGGGTGGTAGGCGTAGAAATGCTGTTAGTCACAGCGCTATCTGTTAGAATACTGGGCTGCTTCCCGAATATTGCAGCGATCGTTTTATCATCAGGCGGCGGGATGGGGTACATGCCAATTGCCATCTCGACGAGGGAGAGTCCGAGGGACCAAATGTCGCTCTGCACTGAGTAGTGTGTACCTTGAAGTCTCTCCGGCTTGTAAGAGGTGATTGCTCATTAGTGCAACTCATGCTATAATTATATTGATGCTAAATACAATTAATGCAGAACTATACTTACTGACATGTAACTTCTTGTGCCGACGAAAGAGTTAGCCATAGAGTCGATCAGCTGACCCGAAACTCCAAAATCGCAAATTTTTATCTCTCCCGCGCTGTTCACCAGGATATTGCTTGGTTTAACATCGCGATGCATGATCGCGTGTTTATCCCTTAAGTAGCTTAGGCCTTTCAAAACCTAAAATAGGATGTAAATAATTTTAAATATAGAAGTACAGCAAGTAACTAAAGAGTAATAAGTATAGGAATACAAATGAATATAGAAACATATGAGAAATGTAATCATCGATTGGAAAAACAAAAAGACAGATTTTTTCATAGCGAGCTGAGATATGTTTATAAACCAAAGCAAAGGCGTCTGTTTTTAAGAATAATATCAATGTTAGACATTCTACTCCGAGAAAAAGACCTATTCGGAGATTTGCTATACCAATATTAGCGAAAATTTAAGTGCACAAAACAGGAATTGAATGCTCCAGAGCCTGTTAATTCAGTAAACCTAACCACTGAACCAAAGGACAACACGATGCCGGATCACAAAAGGAGGGACTGGAGACCCTCGACCTTCCTATCACCATCAGCGGAATTGGTTGTACAACCACGAAAGTATACTCCATCTGAATTAGAATTAATGCGGCGCGATCTCGATACGCTGGATCACGTGATTCCAGTGCAACTGCTATGTGAAAAGTTAGGAACAAATGTGACCTCGGGGATGTCGCGGGAAGAAGTAGCTCGGCTTCTCATGGAAAACGGTTTGAACACCCTCACACCGCCCAAGATCACACCCGAGTGGATTAAATTCCTCAAATGTATGGTCGGGGGCTTTTCCGCTCTCCTATGGATATGTGCCTTTATTTGCTTCATCCTCTTCATGGCTGAATACTGGATTGGCCATCCAGATTCCACCGTTATATCTATGGGTGTCATTATAATAATTATCTGCATAATCTCGGGGATCTTTGCCTACGTGCAGGAGAGCAAGAACAATCAAATAATGGATTCGTTCAAACAAATGGTGCCCACATACGCTAAGGTTATGAGAAACGGCATGTGGTTTGAGGTACCAGCAGAAGAGATCGTTATTGGTGACCTCGTTGAGATCGTTATGGGTGACAAAGTTCCGGCGGATGTCCGCATTATCGAAAGTCGCGACCTACGCGTGGAGAACTCGAGCATCACAGGTGAGCAGCCGGCCTCCGAAGGGTCGTAGTATGATGTAATAGAGCCGATCGTTCAGGTGAGAGCGAGTCGACCGCCCGAACGGACTACCCTACGGACCAGCATCTCCTCGAGTCGAGGAACGTCGCCTTCTTCTCGTCCTATGCGGTGGCGGGTGCGGGGAAAGGCATTGTCATCGCTACGGGCGATTATACGATGATCGGCCGCCTCGCTAGTCTCACGAGTAACCTCACCAAAGTCGAGCCTCCCATCGTGCAGGAGATCGGGCATTTCGTCCACATAGTGACGTACGTTGCCATCTTCTGCGGCTTCCTATTTTTCTTCCTGTCGCTCATCGTCAATCCGGACATCTTTCTTGCCTTTACCTACTTCCTGGGAATTGTAATTTCGAACGTGCCGGAATCGTTACCAATGACCGTGACGACGAGTCTCACCCTTACCGCGAAAACCATGTCGCAGAAGAACTGTCTTGTAAAGAACCTCGAAGCAGTCGAAACGCTTGGCTCGACCTCGGCCATCTGCTCAGATAAAACCGGTACGATCACCCAGAATAAGATGACAGTATCCAACGTCTGGGTAAGCGGCACCCGATACAAGATACCCGTTCACACGATGATGGGCGCCGAGCGGGACATCCTGATGGAAAAGGTTGAATTTGTCACAATCATCAAGGACGCTACGTTGTGTCTAAGGGCAGAATTCAAGAACAAAGTTCCGCCAAAGATACCTCTTCTTATTGAAGAGTCAAGCATACAGGGCGATGCTTCGGAAACAGGTATTTCGTATATACCTACACTGCGTCTAATGAAATGAGTAGTCACTAAGCGAATCTCTTCCCTACTCAGGTATCCTCCGATTTTGCGAGCGCGTGCATCCGACGAAAAGCTTTCGGGCCGTATACTACAAAGTGGCCGAAATACCATTTAATTCTCAGAATAAGTACCAGCTCTCGATACACAGGGAAGAAGAGGGTTACAACGTGATAATCAAGGGAGCGCCGGAAGTCATCATGCGCTTCTGTTCAAAGATCTTGGTAGCGGGTGGCGAAACCAAGAATATGCTTGAGAGCGACTACGAGATGGTAAGGACCGCCTGCACCGAAATGGGCCAAATGGGTGAAAGAGTCCTAGCCTACTGTGACTACAAGCTTCCAGGTAATTCTGTGTTTCGACTACGATGTTACCATGAATTGACGCTGTGTGTTTCCTCCCGATATAGCCTCCGAATATGGATTAAACTATGGATTCATTACTAGCAGTCCTGACAAGTTTAACTTCCCGTCGCAAGACTACAGATTCGTGGGTCTAATAAGCTTACTGGATCCTCCACGACCATTTGTTTTAGAAGCGGTGCACAAGTGCCGCACAGCTGGTATCAAAGTGATCATGGTGACAGGAGACCACCCTGTGACCGCTGTTGCTATCGCCAAGATGGTAGGAATCATCGGCGAAGGCCACGAAACCAGATTCGAACGCAATCTCGTAGTCGGAAAAACCCCGTCTATTAAGTCAGAGGATATGGACGAGGCCATCGTGATGACAGGCGATGAGCTCAGAGATATGACTTCAATGGACCTTGACTACGTGATTAAGAGTTACGAAGAAATCGTTTTCGCGCGTACCTCGCCCCAGCAGAAGCTACAAATCGTGGAGAGCTGCCAGAGGCTTGGAGAGATCGTCGCCGTCACCGGTCTGTCAAGCTTTAAATCTCCGGGATCGACTCTCTTCTCAAAAGTTCCATTTAATTCAATGTGTTTCTTCAAATTACAGGTGATGGAGTAAACGACTCTCCAGCCCTACGGAAAGCTGATATAGGGATAGCCATGGGTGTAACAGGTTCGGACGTCGCCAAAAACGCCGCCGACATGATACTAATGGATGACAACTTCGCCTCGATTGTCACGGCAGTCGAAGAAGGTCGATTGATTTTCGATAATCTTAAAAAATGCATTGCCTACACTCTCACGTCCAGCATCCCGGAGATGATACCTATGCTAGCCAGTATAGTTTTAAAAATGCCTTTGCCCTTCATCTTAGAGATGATTTTGTGCATTGACTTGGGTACAGATTTGTTACCAGCCGTCGCTTTAGCCTACGAAAAACCAGAATCGGACATAATGTCCAGGGCTCCAAGGAATCCAATAACAGAGAGGCTTGTTAATAAGAGGCTGATATCGTTCACGTATGGGCAGGTTGGAATGACTCAGGCCTGTGCCGGATTCAATACATTTTTTATGTACCTTATGTATCATGGATTTTTGCCGCAAGACGTAATTGGATCACGAGACATATGGGAGAATAAATCAATTAATAGTATGACAGATTCTTACGGTCAGACATGGGATTATCAGGGTCGCATGGACCTACTGAATGAGGCAAGAACTGGATATTTTTTATCTATCACAATAACACAAATGATAGACTTAATAATGTGCAAAACTAGAAAGAATTCTATATTTCATCAAGGGATGGACAATTGGGCTGTGAATACGTCGTTTTTGTTTGAATTGCTATTAACAGTTATTTTATTGTATATACCAGGAACTGAAAAAATTTTTAAAACTATGCCTCTTGACTTATTTTGGTACTGGCCTTGTTTACCTCATGGTATTTTTTTGTGGGTTTACGACGAAATGAGAAGATTAATAATTAGAAGCCATCCAGGTTGTTTTCTCGAAAGAGAGACATATTATTAAGAAATAATATTAAATTGAATTTAATATATTTGTTTAATTTAATATATATACGAATGTATATGATTTAGATACTAATTTTAATGAAAACAATTTTGTTAAAAAGAAATACATACCGCTGAAGTTATAGTCCCCAATATTGGTTCTGGTATTCTTCCAGCTTTTTTAAGAATAAGGTCTAATGAGCCACCATCCATATATTCCATGCATATACTAATTTCTCCATCACTGTAATTCATTTTTTAATAATAAATATTTAAGGTAATCTTAGAAATATAAACTTGAGTAGTATTATTTACCTATAAAATGCACCATAAAATCCAACTATATGTGCAAAGTTACATTCATGAAGAACTTTTAATTCTCGAATAATTTGTTTTTTAATAGCAGGCTTAACTTCTAAATGAATCAACTGTAAAACAAAGCAAGTATTAAAATAAAAATATGATTTTTCAGATTGTATACATATCTTTAATCTTGACTTCTTTACCTTTCTGGCCATTATAAGCCCGTACTTTTTATGCCTCACTTTCATTACAACTCCACCATTTCCTGCACCCAGTTCTCCAAGTTTCTCAAAATCATCATCACATAATTCTCCGACTTTTTCCTTTTGTCCTAAAAAACTCTCCAGCCTCTTTCTTTGTTCTTCATCCATTCCTAATTCTTCAAGTCTTTCTTGAATAGCATCGATGCTCATTTTGCCCATCACTCCACTTAAAAATAAAAAAAGATAAGAAAATACACAAACAAACTATAATAAAATAGAATAAGAATCAAAATAAAAAATATCCATTTAAATTAGTATTTAAAATTTTTCTCTAAAATTTTAATTTTAGTCATATAATTAAAAGAATGCGTACTCTGGAATTACTGGAGGCTCTGTATAACTTGGTAAGGGTGGCACAGGAGGTGAAGGTGATACTGTAGGTGTAGGTTCTATTGAACCAGGTGGTAAAGTTAAATTTAACTTATTCTTTGACATTTTTCAAGTTAAACTTTATCGTATACGTTAAAAAGATTCAAAAACACCTGCAACACAAAATGAGTTAGAGCTGTCAATTGACATCTTCATCACAAAATATTGGTCCATTTGATAAATCTTTAAAAGAACGTACAATGATCTGTAATTCGACTTTTATCTGAACCTTTAAAATAAGACACATACACCCTCTAATGAATCGCTTTGAGTAATTGAGAAGAAAAACAATCCGACAATTCGCAACGTTTAGTTTCCGGACAGATTCTATTCAATTCTATTGGTTCTATGCAGGGGTTGCTGCTCCCGGGAACGAAAGAAGCGAGACAGAGCTAGACAGATCCACGATACAAGAATCTAAGGTAGTTCTGCTACTTCGTGAGCTCAGTCATTCAGTGCGTGCGCACTGCGCACCCAACTGTCGCGAAAGTATGTACGGAATGGCGGGGGTGGGGATGGTAGGCGCCTGCAAGCCTATAGTAGGATCCGTTAGACCTGGGAGCATCATTTAAATATAAAGACAAATATTAAGCAATGTTTTTATTCATGAATAGCTCGCAGGTTATGATAGATTTGACGATGGATTTATAATTTACAACGTTGTATAATGCTTCTAAATTTTATTTAAATCTAAATAATATAGATTTTTTGAGGCACGTGCAATATTAAAAAGTGCGAAAGAGAGCAAAAAGACTTGAAGCCAGACGAAACAATATACGATAAGTTAGATTCCTCGCAACTGATTCGATCAGAGATTTCATTATATACGCGTACATATTTCTATGAATTCAATATGATGGTTTGATTTCTGGAATACCGTAATGTAATATAGAGTTGTCAGATTCAATAATAAAGACACATTTGATGATCAAATTCAATCAGTACTCAAATTTACTTTGTGTTCAACTCAAAAGTTTCTATTAATGATTCTTGATAGATTTGTTATATTAATACAATAACATATCGTTTCAAATACATATTTTTATTATGAATAAATTATTGAAATGTGCATCTAATTTATATGTTAATAAAATATGAATCTAATATGTAAGAAAAATTTAAACATAAACATAAAAAATATTTTACAAAACTGAAGCATATTGACACACCATAAATTGGATTGATTAGTAAAAGAATTAATTAAATTAGTAAAATTACGAAATTAAAATACATTCATTTGAAGAAATGATTCCCATTTTCAGTTAAAAAGGCCTAAAATAAGAACATTTTATATTCTTGTGTCCAAAAGAAATTTGAATCGAGCGCCAGTGAAGATTACCCAATGGGTGCTACGATCTGCAGCGCAGGTGCCAGAAATTCCAGCGGGATTCGTCAGTTAGAAGAATGACAATATATACAGATATACATTTTGCAACGTCGGGTTCTCAGTGAGGAGGCCAGGACGGTCAGGATTATATCGCGCAGCGCTCCAGTATTGCATGGGTGCGACGGTTGACGTCGTCTGCTTATACGTTGGTTCGTCGGGACTTTGTGTAGTTACTTCTCTAGTCGTTAGGGAGCGAGGCGGAGCGAGCGGCAAATGTCAGGTATTGGAATGCACGTTGATTGTTGCTCCGCACTGTGGTGGTTGTTTGGAAAGGTGGTGAACGTACCTGTAAGCCGAGGAAGAAGAGGAAGAAGGATGGAGTGGTGACTGCGAAGGGGATAGAAAAAAAGAGAGCACGCGCGCAAGCGAGGTACATGCTCGTCGTTACGATTGATAAGTGATGAGCAGGAGGATCGCGGAGTCAGAGTTCCCTCGTAAATCTCTCTTTGCCTCCTCGACGGGGACGACGGCAGTCGTGGCATCGGTGTGATGGTGTGCAGTGTACAAGGGACTAATAGGCTCCTTGGTAGCTCCTACTAGCAGCTCCCGTCGGGCAACCTACATAGTTGGCCATCTCTCTCTCTGGCCGACTCTCCTGTCGATTTCCCTTTTCGACGATAAGTTCCAATTAGCAATTCCGCGGACGTGCGCGCGCGGCAAGTCTCTCAGCTCGCGAGTCGCGCTAGCTGTAATATCGCGTATACGCGAGGCCGCGGTGTACGCGTAGCCATCCCTCGCGCCAACTCGCGTGTCCTAGAAGGGAGAGACCGCGAATCGCGATAGGAGCGAGGCGGCCAGCAACGGCTGACTCGGAGGTGTGCATGCACGGAGTCCTCTGCCAAGGCTAGCTCCTCGCATTATTGGGAGCTGCGCGAGAGAGCGAGAGGCCGAGCAGGTGTCCGTGACGTCATGTCGAACATGCTAACACTCATTTCATCGAAATGCGGCTGTTTTGATTCATGTTAGCCGATCGAGGATCTGCAACTGGTCGCTTGGAACTTCGGAGCCTTTACACTGCCGTACCTCGAGAGGAATTTTCACCTCGCAAGCGGTAAGAATTTCTCCTCGGATTAAAACCGCCTGTAGCTCATCGGCCATACGAGTCTCGACTCTGGCCACTGTATGCTGTATCTATGGGTTTTTGGGAGGAGAGAGGAAACTTGTACGATCTTACTTTGCATATGCCCTTCTGCTTAAATGTACCAACTGTATGTTTCACGTAATTTTTCGATGTTTTTTCAATGAACAGGCTGCTGCTAACAAGTCAGCTTGACCAGGTCATATAACCAAGGTAGGAAAAATGTCCAAGAATAAGTTGCATTCTCATATCAATAGCAATGTTGTTGCTGTCAAGAGTAAGGTAAATTGAGCAAATTTTCTAATGACTTTCTGTGTGGATTAGTTTTGTTAATAAGGATATATTTTATTTCTTTTTATCAGTTTGATGCAGATATTATAAGATTTGCTATTAATCGTACGGATACTACAAGCTATGAAGAATTCAGGAAACTTCTAGGTGAAAGACATGACATAGGATCAGATTTAACTTTTAATATTTGGTACACTGATCCTACGGATGGGGATCTTCTGCCAATTAATAATGATAATAATTTAGCAAGGGCGTTAGTTGCTGCTAAACCCCTTTTAAGAATCTTAATACAGAGGCAAGGTAGGCTTTCGTCTAATTTTTAAATATGTTTTTATGTAATATATTTAAGTTTTTTATTGATAAAAGCAATGATCATAAAATTTATGAATAATTTTTAAATTGTAGGTCATGGATTGGAAGATATGAATGGATGCAATACAATTAAACCCAAAAATTTAATATCCAGTATCTTAGGTGGGACACCTGGAAAACCTAAACCTCTGGCTATATCAAATCCTCATGATTTTAGACAGGTATTGTAAAGAAAAGAAAGTATAAAATATTTCCTCAAATTAGGAAAGTACACTTATATTCATTGTAATCTATTGAACAGGTATCAGCTATTATTGATGTTGATATTTTACCAGAAACATGCCGTCGTGTAAAACTCTTAAAGCATGGCCTTGATAAACCTCTTGGATTTTATATTAAAGATGGGGAAAGCTATAGAGTAGGTCCTGCAGGTGGTATTGAGAAGGTTCCTGGTGTTTTTATCAGTAGACTTGTACCAGGTGGTTTAGCTGAGGGTACTGGTTTATTAGCAGTTAATGATGAAGTATTAGAAGTAAATGGTATTGAAGTTGCTGGAAAAACTCTAGACCAGGTATTTTTATGTTATTCTTATTCATATTTAATAATATAAATCAAACAATTACAAAAAATTCGAGATAAATATAATTTAATCAAATATCATTTTGATTCCATAATCATAATTTTTATTGTTGTTCAAGTACCTGAAGGTAAAAAATTTAAACAAAATATTTTGTTACTAAATATTGTATACTATTAATTTGTAAAGTAGAAAAGGATATTCACTTCTATTGATTTAATAATAAGTAATAAAAAGTAAATTAAATCGCAGATTAATAGTTATTTTTAACATAACTTGGCAGTGTTATAATTAAATAAGTCATTCTAGCTATTAATTTAAAAAACAATACTATTATATAATCATATATATTTTTACTAATAAATATATATATATATGAATAAATATGGTTATTTTTTCATCATTTTTTATTTATTAACTAAAATAGTCCGCGGTGCAATTATCAATATTATTACTTAAAATTTATATTTGGGACTCGATTTGTAGGTAACAGATATGATGATCGCAAATTCGTCCAATCTCATAATCACAGTAAAGCCTGCAAATCAAAGAGCGGCATTGGCTGTACCTCGTCGAGGTTCATTTTCACGTAACAGCCAACTTTCGTCCGGTAGTCAACAATCTATGCAAAGCGCTGCAACCGGTAGCGATGAAGATGCTGATGAAATCGTAGACTTGACAGGTGTAAATTTGCACGATGATGCAACTGGCTCATCACTTCATCAAACTCATCCCCATCACAATCACAACCGTTTTAGTCATCATGATCAGGGAGTTCTACATCTCTGAAATTATTTTTGATTTTCCATCTGGACAGATGTGACTTTTAGGCCTAATCTCTTAAAGATATAGAGATTTTATATACCTTTTTTTTGTTATTCTGGTCAGAAAAAATACTCTTAAAATGAAAGTGACTGACGGGCAAATTGAATTCCAAGTAGTGAGCGAATACAAAAGAATTCGGATAAACGATAAAGTAACAGTGCCTCATTAATTAGTTCACCAATAAGAAACCTAGAGCAAAAACTATTTTTCTACTGAAACATTTGTGCTAGATATATTTAAATGGGCAATAATTACTTAAAATATTTTTATCGTTAAGGTGACGTTAAAGGTCGTTCAAATATAAGTATTTCACATTATATAATTCACTGAGTATTAAAAATCAGTGATTTAAATGATATTGTTAATTCATGAGGTGCAGAAATACAAAGCAAAGTCACCAACTATTGTACATTTCAAAGTAAAGATTGTTTCAAATGCTTTAAATAGTAACAGTGACCAATAAAAATTTGAAAACAAAGCTTTACTTTAGAATTTTTAGGGCTTTTGCCACTCATTCAAATAATGCAAAAAAATAATTTTAATTAATAAGCAATTAAAAGTTGAACAATATCACGACTGTAATTCAGGTATTGTTAAATGCTTGGTCCAAAATATAAGTGTATATTTCTAGTACTTAATTATTTTACGGGAACTTTGAATGTACTTACGAAGTATAAATATAACGATTATTTGCTTAGTGGATAATTTGTAAAAAATAATATTTCTAAATCAAAGATAATTTACATTTGATTGTAGTGATTTATACAAGTTCATTTTGTAACTTAATAATTTAATTTTGGATTCTAAATATTTTCAAGGTTTTTATAAAATATTACAGAATGTTTACGAAAAATTTTATAACCATTATAAAATGGATTTTTGTTTCTAAAACATCAGCAATATTTTTTATTTTTTACATCTTAGCTTTATATCGAATATTTCAGAAGTAAAATATGAATTTTAAAAGTATAATTTAGAACAAAATTTATAATATAAAGATATTTTTCTTACATCTAATATTTGTCTATTTCACATTATACTTAAATAAGTACATCCTTTGCATCATCACTTTATTATTTATCTTGTACATAATATTTATCTTTCAGGGAAGGGTAGTATTCTTTTGTTGGATTACTTTATCTAGAAATAACAGAAGTATTTGCATTAGAAAAAATCAATTTAATTTAAATATTTAGACTGATGATCATATGAATACTTTTATGACTTTATACTGCATGTATGAAAGTTCAGTGATTAAATTGTTCTTAAAATAGACTGTCCATTTACTAGAAATTTAAACAACAACATACTAATTTATTAAATGGTCTTCCTTTTAAAATTAAAAATATCTTTTGAATCATGCAAAATTATTTAGAATTTTTTTTGTGTAAATTACAAAGTCATTAGTATAATTAATAATAATTAATCTGTCAGCTTTTATGATTTATAGACTTTAAGTAAAAATTCTAGTAAATGGCCTTCTATTGCTTGTTACAAACAACAACATAATTACAATAATTTTACTTAAAACATTTGTTGATAAATTGCATTTTATAAACTGTCATTTTTAAGTTTGCTAAAATTAAAATAGAAAATATACAAAAAGAAGACTGTAAAGGTGAAAACTGTTACATTGATTAGTGGTTATAAACAAAGAAGGTGTATAAATTATATAGACCTTATACAGGCAAGTAGTGTCCTGTTTACACTCGTTCATGATGAGTAGTATTCTTGTTTACGTTTAATATGAAATATGCAAACATATACAGATACACATACACAATTTACATCTCCATTCAAGTGCATACTAGACTACATGTAACAGTTGGTCCGTAGAAAGATATATTTGCCTAATAATTGTATATAATCGAAAGGATGTATTCAATAAGTTAATTAACAAAAGAGGCCTTTATCAAATATATATTTGTAAATAAATAGGATAGAAATAAAAGTCGACTAGTTTGACATATAGAGAAACAAGCAAGTATATCAAGAGAATCATGGATTTACAATTTATAGTATCAATTCGGGCGTCAGGTGGTCACTAGAAATGACCTGGTTGCAAATTTAATATGTACAATTAATTGACTCCTATTTAAAGTAGTTTCTTATACTTCTTCCGAAAATCACACTCGTGTTTCTAAACGAGACGATTTGAATATCGTGTACTTCTTAGCATGTTGACGTTTTCGAATTTTAAATCCACTTTTTTAACCAATGTGTTATTTGTTGTCTGATCATAAAATAGATATTAAATTGTATAAATAGATTTTTTTTATATTTTGCAGCATTTTTTTCTGCAGATATATTTATATATATAAGACGTATTAAAAATATGTAATACTATTATTATTATTATTATTATATTAATATTATTATTCATATTTGTATTTTTACAATCATTATTATCATTATTATCATTCAAAAGCTTTCTCTTTTGCTAACTATGTACTTATTACGTGAGATGGGCATCGAAAGATATAATAAAATACATATTTTCTTTTCAAAGTATTTTCATAAATATATATTAAAGGCGAAGTTAATTAGATGATGTTTTCTTTTTCACGTGAATTTGAGAATAATGCAATCGCATTTCTTCCCATCATTAATATTCACATACTTTTGTTGATAAAAAGTAGAGATATATTAAACAATACAATTTTATGTAAATAATTATCATGATTAACGATTTTAACAATTCGTTATGAACCGCTGCTATGAAATTGTAATTAAAAATGAACTTTGAGTCAATTTCATAATTTTATTATTCGTTCATTTAAATTTGTAAGTGTATGCATTTAAAACTTATAAATATAATTATAGCATTGTATCGATCACATAAATTCATTTAATTTATATTTGACGCGATTGGAAAGAAATTCTTAAAAGTATTATATTGCGAAAAAGACTTTGCGATTATTGTATTGATATATCGCGTGGCAGCTGATTAAAAATAAAGTATTTTACTGTATATTTGATAATCTCCTTTTTCATCACCTACCAATTTTCACAGCAATGAAAATTCGACCAGCTTAAAGCATTGTAACTACTAAATTGTATTGCATTCATGAATTCATAATTCGCTGTAATTAGTAATTTAACTTATAATATTTGCTGTTATATTATAAATTACTTGTACTTTGATAATCACTTAAAAATGATTATACTTAATTTAATATTAGAAAATTACTATATAGTAATTTTATAGATTGGAATTTTTATTTCTTAAATCATAATTATTATAAAAGCAGGTATTACATAATATTTTATGGTCAAGTTAAACTATCAAAGATTAAAAATTGGCTCTTTTAATTAATTTTTAATAATCAACACCTTAAAATCATATTTTTGTCTTATGAATAAAAAGAATGAGCGCATTCTTTAATTTTTTCAGATGCTAAGAGTAACAAGACAAGTGAGGGATTTTCTGTTAACTTTCCCGTAACATTTGAAGATTTATGTTTAAACAAACCATATTATTAATATTTCTTAAAAATAATTTTTCCATTTACTTTCAAACATTATATAGTAATATAGTAATAATTCGATTTAAGTATACGATGTATACTGGATGCATGATATATAAGATTTCTATTGCAACTTTTTTTATATGATTAAATATTTCTCAGTTCTACTTGTGCACCCTTTAGTTAATGTGTCAAACTATTAGTTTGTTACTATGGATCCCCAATGAAACCATAACGAAGTTAGCGTCTCGTGAGAGTTGGGAGCGGTACATAACCACAACACCCGATTCCCTATATTTTTTTTAATTTTTTTTACGCACCATTATTAGTGTATTAATAATGACTAGGACATAAAATTGGAACCTCTAAGCGCAATGTCCTTCGCTGATTATGGGTTTGAAGTGTTTACTTACAAGTCGCAGAATCGGCAATTTGCACAGAAATCGTCCAGTGCCTGGAACGGGGATCGGGTAGATGAATCCAGCTGTCACAGTATAATCGGGCATCTGATCGGCTTTAGTATTAAGGCTGAGAATAAACTTCAACAAACTTGCAAAACTTTCGAAAAATACAGATGCTTAGATTTTACGGAAGACCATCCCGAAGATTTTGAAAAAGTAAGTCTAGTTCTCGAGGATCAATTGGGTTAATTAAAGATGATTTTCGTAATTTAGTTGGAAGATGTATCTACCAAAATCGAGACCGAAAGCTTGTCAAAGTCATCAGAGTTTGACAGTGGTATTTAAATTCATTGAGATGTACATATAAAATGGCATACAGTAAAGAAAGAAACATAATATTAAATACCTATGATTTCATTTTTAGAAAATTTAAGCCTTTTCAGTCACACATTAGCTACTATTCCCGAATGCGATAGCCCAGAATTGATCAACGATGATGATGATGTAAATGTTTCAAATTAATTATATAAAACTGTACCATATAAAGAGACGCAACAATCACCTGAATAATTCTCCACTTTCAATGTTGTTGCAGATCTCGGATTCTTATCTGACCCAAAACAGGCCAGAGAGAAGGGATATTTTCGACAAGAGAATCCCAAAGTCGCGTCAAGACGTGGGTGTCCTCGTCAACTTCGATAATAACTCTGAGAATATCTGCATCGATGATTCCAGCAATAATTCCGGGTCGAGACCTCTGGCTGGCCAGTGCAAATATTCGAGTAGCGATGCAGCATCGGACGTGACTTTCCGTGAGACGATTCTTCTCAAGGAGTCGCAGATAGATTCCTTGAAAAACGAGACCGCTGTCTGTATGACATTGATTCTCTCGCGTAGGAGAATCGGGGGAAAGCTCGATATAGGCGCTTCAATCAACGCCGTAGCTTCTCCTTTTCTCCTTAAAATTCGAATTAATTGATTTGAGATTGGTTAACCCCTGGTAATTGCTATATCGATAACAGGCCAAGGAGTCGGAGATGCGGCTGCTCGAGAAGCAAAACTCAGATCTGGAGATGATCGTGGAGAAGATGAAGCAGGACATGGAATTGCTGGAGAGTAGCTCAAAAGTTGGTGCACCGAGATTTAGTAAAGCGAGTGATCGATAATTGTAGCTCACGCTGACGATCCATGGATTTTCAGGTGTGCGAGAAGCAGATACAAGACATCGTCCAGCAGAAGAACGC
This sequence comes from Sycophaga agraensis, assembly GCA_018906755.1. NCBI lineage: Eukaryota > Metazoa > Arthropoda > Insecta > Hymenoptera > Pteromalidae > Sycophaga > Sycophaga agraensis. The sequence goes on from JACCIE010000003.1 coordinate 4,756,099, forward strand.
GGAACTTCAAGTGATGAAAGATTACGTAGGTCTTACGTAGGATAATTATTATATTAATATACTAAGGAAATAGCTTTGAGGGAAATGAATAACCCGAGCTCGTGTCCTCTTTGAACGCAGAGCGAGAATCTGGAGATGAAGCTGCGGAAAGAGCAGGAGTATCGGCTCGCAGACGTGCAGGACAAGACGGAGCTGGACACGATCGCGCGGGAGGCGATCGCCCACCGGAAAGCTATCGTGGTATGTATACCCCCGGTCCTGTACGCGAGTACCCGCTGACCCGAGAACCCGACAGGACGAGCTGAAGATGATGAAGTGCAGGGTGGAGAACCTAGAGAACTCGAACGCCTCGCGCGCCGCCCTAGCAAAGAAGCTGCAGCTCGAGCGGGACGCTCTGTACAAGCAGAGCAGCGAGCAGGAGGCGGAGATCGACAGGCTGCTGGGCATCGTCAAGCGGCTGACGGAGTCCAAGCACGAGCTGATGAACGCGCGCGCCAACGTGGAGAAGCGCGAGCTCGCGGTCGCCCAGTGCCACGTGCACTTCGAGTCGATGGAGCTCGAGGTGAGCAAGCTCATCGGCGACCTGAGCGAGTGCCTCGGCCGCGGGGACGCGGCGCCCCGCCCCGGCGAGTCGGCCCTCCACCTCTACGCCCACGCCAAGGGGCTGGCGCGCGACCTGGGCAACATCGTCCGCGAGCACGACAAGTGCGCGAGCAGGCAGCAGCGGCTGCTGGCGGAGATCGAGCGCCTCGAGAAGCTCAGCCGGGCCCAGGAGGCAGGTGAGCCACGAGGCTCCGACAGGCCGACAGCGTTTAATCGACTCGCGAATCCGCAGATCGGCAGTCCGTCGACTCCCAGGAGATGTGCCTCGGGGGCAGCCAGGAGGGCTCCAGGCGCGCCCTCTCCGACCCGGAGAAGAGCAGAAGAGTTAAGGTAGGTACTCGGCCTCGCTCGCGAGTCTCCGCGCGCCGTTAACCGACGGACACCTTGACCTATCCGGACAGACAGAACTCCGGGCGATTGTCGACAACATCGTGGTGGGTGTCGAGCACCGCAGCAGCGAGAGTATCGAGCGCACCGAGCAGGCCTACATGGAGATCGCTAGCGAGGCCTCCCTCGCCCTGCAGAAGCTCGACGAGAACATCAGCGAGCACGAGGTCTACAACAAATGCCAGAGCTACCTCTTACTTGAGCTCGAGAACCTGCAGCAGGCCCTCGACGGGGCTGAGAAGACCATAATGAGTAGGGTCAACTATTACGAACGTGCATATATAATTTGCCTTCTCTAATGTTAATTGCTCGATGTAGGCACGTTGGCGCTCGATGTAGGCACGTTGGCGTGTGACGTTCCTGAGCGAAACGAGCCCACTGTAGTTAACGAGAATGAAGAGAACAATGACACCATGGTGAAGAGAAGCTACAGCAGTCAGTTACTAGGGTTCGATAACGGTTTATCGAGAAAGATTCTGGAGCGAGTTCAAAACTCGACGAAAATTGTCATTAGGATCACGACCGCCTTGCACGATGGTAAACTTGTGCGCAGCTCGCGACTGGCTCTTTGATTTATTTTGTTATTTCATTACTCGCTCATTTTTAGAATCTAAATTGAAACAGACGTACAACCGGAACTTGGACATGCAGCTGCAGCAGACGATGAACAGTCTCAGCGAAGTTAGCCTGGAGAAGTGCAAATTGCAGAACGAGTACAACTCAAGTCAAGAGCAGGTCCGCAATCTGACCGTCGAGCTCGAGCAGGTCAAGGGAATCTTGGTTGAAAAGTCGAATGACTTGCAGTCGAGGTAACGAAATCCTGCCTGTAATTAACGCGGACCTGGCCGACTTGATTGAATGACATTGAACGTTCGTAGGCTGGAGGATTACGAGACGAAGAGTGAGAACTTGCGCAACGAGCTGATCGCCATGGAAAGCAAAAACAAGGACATCTTGGCGGAGAACTCGAGCGTAATAAAGAAGCACGAGGGGACGATCGAGTCCTTGCAGCAGGAGCTGCAGAAGAAGATCCTGAAGCTCCAAGAGTACGGGACGTTCAACGAGTTCCTCAACGCCAAGCTCAACGAGTCGAACAACGTCGTGATCGAGCTGCAGAAAAAGATTGTCGAGGAGGCGACGCAAAAGGTCAACCTCGACAGCCTAACCTCCCATCACAACAGAATCCTCGAGCTGGTGAACGAGAAGAACAAGCTGTCGGACCACATAATCATGCTCAAGGGTCAACTAACCGCTTTGGTAAAGGGCAACAGTAAGCTGCAGAACAACCTCGTAAGCGTTCAGAGGGACAACGAGAACCTGGACAAGTCCATCAAGACCTGCCAGTCGGAGAACGAGCGGCTGCAGAGCAGCATTGCCGACCAGAGTGGCGGTAACATAAACCTGCTGACAAAGTGCGACCAGGTGCTCGAGAAGATGAACAAGATCGCCAGGTACTCCAAGATCTGCCAGACGCCGAGTTTGTTCAGCATCAACGAGGAGGTGAGGCCGTGGGCATTATTTTTTTGTTTTTTATTATTTCCTTCGCACAGTTGCACGTTTTTAATTGCGATCTTTTGGTTTTAACGAAGCAGGCGAAAAGGTACCAGGCCTTGCTGAAGGAGAACAACGAGCTCAAGAAGGAACTCGCGGTTGGTCGTTGACATTAAGATGGAAGCGCGTAATCGACAGGGCTATCGCGAGCGGAGAGTATAACCCCACGTCTTCGGTTTCAGCAAACGTCGGAAAAGTACGAAGGCAAGCTCGTGGAGATGCACAAGCAGTACAAAGTGAGCGAGGCCGAGCTGCTGAAAAACCACAACGAGAGCATCGAGCGGCTGAAGGTGAAGTACGAGGAAATGGTGAAGGGCCGACAAGGACGGCAGCTTTTCCTCGGTATCTCTATTCCCCAACCGCGGCTCTTTGGCATTTCGAGCCTACTTTTCACTTTGCATTACAATGAACGACCGTTAAAACTGTGCTCGCCAGCCGCTGCACCGGAACTACGAGCACAGCGCGAGCGAGCGCGGCCGGAAGCTGCCGGGCAGCCCGCACCGGGAGGTGGCCGACTCCCAGAAGAAGCGCGTCGTCAAGAGCAGCTCGGAGAACTACGGCTCGCCGGTGGCCTCGTCCCCCTCGAAGAAAGGTAGGCGCAGCCGCGGCGAAAACATGGCCGCCGAGCCCGACTAACTCGGATGCTTCCCCAGAGTTCCGCGCGGTGAAGAGCACCTCCGTGTGCCCGGCTGCGGTGCGCGGCTCCCTGCGCCCGGCCAGCCGAACCGTCCACGCGGCCGAGAAGGAGTTCCCCCAGCGCAGCCCGCACGAGAGCTACCACAAGGGCCGCCACTGACCGCCGCCCCGCGGCCGCCTCCCTCGCGCCTGTACACTAAATGAACGAGAAAAGAAAAAAGAAAAAAAAGAAAAAGTTTGATAAGGACAGTCTAGGCCTGTCCCCGCGCCGCCACTCGGCGAAGGTGTTTAGCGCCCCGGCGCCCGGCGCACTCGACCGCCAGTTATTAATGGCACTTGCTGAGTCAGTCGCGCGGGACACTCACTCGAAAGTTTAATATCCGAGGAAGCCCGGGGATATTGCGCGGGCGCCGGGGCGCCACGTGTGCCCTCGAGGACGGCCCTCCCGCCCGTGCCCTCGACACTCCGGGGAGACTCGCGTGCCCTCCCCCCCCCCGGGTGGGGGCGGGCCGCCGTAATCGGAGTCCGCGCGTTTACCCGAGTGATTAGACGCGATGCCAACGGCACGCGGCTAGATAAAGGAATAAAAAAAAAAAATAAAAAACGAAGTCGGAGTGGCTCGGCGGGCGCGGAGGCGCGCATAAAGCGCTCGGGAGCGCCTCGCTGACGGGGCAACTTTCCCCGGCGCGGACATCGGATCCGCGCTAAGCCTAACTAAGGTAAATTTGATGCCCGCGCCGAGCGAGAGGGCCCCGCTCGGAACCAGTGTAAATAGAGTCACTCGGCCGCGCGGCGGAATTCCGTCTTGCGCTCCCGTGCGCCTCGGGCGGCCCCTCCCCGGGCGATAAGAGTGATTAAGCCGCGGGGGCCGGCTTCCGCAGGGCAAACTCGCGCGGATAATTTTTAACCCCGGGGGCAACTTCCACAATTGTCGGCCATTAAAATTCAATGTCAATCCCCGCGCGCGGCCCCGCGTATTATACAATCAGCAGGCGGCAGATAAGCGGCCGCTCCTCCGTGTCTCTCCGCCCCTCCCGGTGTGGGGGGGTGACGCGCCCCACCGACTCCGGGGCAGACCGAGTAGAAGAAGCCTTTCGAGATTGTCAAATAAATCGGGACGGCGCGGCGGGGGCGCTTTACGCCCCCATATCCGGGCGCGCGCCGTTACGCGCGTCATATCTTCGGCGGGCCCCCACCCCCCGCCGATTAATTCCCGCGAGGGGTTGATCCTGCCGGCGGGCGCTGCCCCCGTGGTGGGGGGTAGCCGACCCCCCGCCGCGCGGCCCGACAATGCGCCGGAGACCGCAGGCCCCCACCCCCAGGCCGCGTAATTTGTTAACTGCCGTCGAATTAACTCTCGCCGCCGGTGTCCTTTGAGGGTAAACGCTCGTTAGCCGACGCAGTCGATCGGCCAGCGGGTGTAAAGCCGGGCCTGGGGGCCGCGGCGATTACACTCGACTGCGGCCCGCCTCCGCTAATCGTCCGCCGGGGCAAGAGGGCCGCAGCCCTCGGCGGCTGGCTCCACCGCCCGAGAGGAGAATCGAATTTTTTGTTGTGCAATCGTCTAATAAATTGTTCGTGTCCTGCACGTCAACGAGTTTTATTGCACTGCCCCGCACACGAGTGCTCCATTGATGCAATTCATCTTGTGTATTCTGGCGATATGCGTATATATTGTAGATGTTATTCCATCCACGTCCAGGCAGCCGACCGGTTTTCCATCTCGATACTCGGGTTAGGCCTTAGATGGAAAGGATAACCTTTCATTCGGCATTAAGGAAGATCGGTGCCACCTCGCAAGACAAAAAAAATAAGCTCTCAATGAAAATTCATAGTTATTGCTCTAGATGGTAAGTATTGCGAGTGATTGATAAGGGCAAAGCGGCTTTGAGTCGATCGTCCAATTCAAAATGCTAAAAGCTCGCGCGGTAATATACACTTTGTTTGCTAATTTCTTTAATCGGTTTGATAGGGAACACTCGAGCCTCGAGGCTGCCAGTTTGTTAGCGACTAAGGGCTGTTTCAATTTCACAAACAAATCATCATCTGCATATATTTGAATAAATTGAGACGTACTCTGGCTTGTAAATCATGCTAATCGATAACGGTTATGTGTTAGGGAATATTACAACTCAGCGGGTCTATTCATGAATTTCATTTCGTTTCATTTGATGAAACTAAAAGGGTCGAGCAAACAACAATACACTGCGCGTATATCAGCGCGTACGTGTAGGAGCCACGTGCATTGTATCTATAGACCTGCAGTCCTGGGCAGGCACGTTTAAGTCTCTTTCTCCAAAGTCGGTTCATCCTCGTCCTTTTTTTTTTTTCTTCATTTGCCGGCAAATCTTGATTGAAGGGAGATTTTTCAAGTGCTCCCCGGGAGTCGATAAAATTCATCGTGACATGTACGAATTCGGCATTAGTTCCGGAAGAGCGAGGCCCTTGAGAGTCTTGCGGAGGGCCGCGGCTGCAGCCCCAGTTATCCCCTTGGCTAATCCGGCGCTCGTATATACGTGCAGGACGTGCGCCCCGGCGCGGAATATCGAGCGCCCATATATATATATATATAGACACATCCGCGAGGCCTATACATATACCCGCGCGAAGCATGCACGTATATATATATATGTACACGGAGCGGTCGGAAACTCGTTGAACTGGGATCTCGGGGAATTTTCGGCCGCGGGAGAAGGGGTAGACGTAACCGGGGCAGAGCGGGGGAAAAAGCTCCGGTCGCCGCGCTACATCACTCACTGGGCGACGCGGGGCAATTAAGATATCCGGGGATGATGGGCCGCGGGGCCGATCCTCCGGCCCATGCGTCACACACATTCCTCCCCGATCATTATATTATATACGTCCTTCCGGTCGATTGGCCCCGGGCCCGGGGAAATACATTTATTCCGGGGCGCCGGCCCGAGCGCCGGCGAAACTGTAGATGAGAAAACTTTAAGGAGCGCCGATGATTTACGCGGGCCGCGCGACGCGCCCACACCCCTCCCCACGCGTATAATAATAATAAGCCCGGGTGGTAACCGCGCGCGTATGAATCCGGAGCGGCCCGCCCATCCATCCTCTATCCATATGCGATCTATATAGGGCGGCCCGGAGGCTTGGGGCTCGGCGCCCCGGGGCGCCGGCTACATTTCGCGGCACATTGACTGTAAAGCCGAGGCTCGAAAAAGGGCAGCAGCCGGCGATAAGATACGGGCCGAGGGGCGGCTGATTGAATAACCGGCGGCGGCGGAGGCGGCGCGGCGACGCGCGCGGGGGCGGCCGGTAACAAGGTAACCGCTAATGCGCCCCGCGAGCCGCGAGGGGAGCCGTATTTACGAGGGCGCGTAAACCGGCCCTCGGACACGGCCTGGGCGGGCCCGCCGCGCACTAACTCCCTCGCCGGCTGCAGCGTAAGGAAATATACGTACATACGCGTATACAGTCCGCGGTGTCTCTCCCTTTTTTTTTTATCCCGCTCCCGGGGGTCGTCCTCGTCGCCGTCGTCGTCGTCTTGGCCTCCGGGATATGGCCTCTTCCCCGGCATGCATATTCATCGGGCAAACAGGCGCGGAGCGGCCGGCCGGCCCTGATACAGCACGCCGGACCCTAATGATAATAATTATCCGGCGGCCGGCCGGCGGTTATCGGGCACGTATATGCGCCCCCGCGGCCAACGCCCGGGGCTTTCTTGCCCCCGAGGGCCGCTCAAATATTTTCCCCCGGTTATATAACGCGCCGCTTCGTTAGCCCCGGTTTTTTACTCGAGCCGAGGGGCGGCCGGCCCTCCCCCGGCTCTCCGCCGAGTTACGGGGAGGACGCATTGGCCCGCGCACTTACTCTTCAAAAGTCCCCGCGCGAGGCGACACTGCGCCACCGAGGCGCTTCGGCCCCGCCGGATATTTACTGCCGCGGGGACGATCAATCAATCCCTCCGCCCTGCGCCGAGGGAGCAAACTTTTACACTTGCAACATGCTTACCAACTCTTTCCTTCCAATCTTTTTTCGACCTTGTGGAAATTTGCACATTTTCCCCGGTGCCCCGGGGCTTCCGCCCGCTCCGACCGCTGCTTTTTCCTCGCGCGCAAAAACTCCGCTGCATCGATGCATCTATCAACCGCTGGACCCGGCTTCCTTTCTATTCGCACTTGTGCACAAGCTAGTTACGTATAACCGAGTGCGGCTGCTGCTCCGCCCGAATCCTTTCTGACAATTTTTTACCATTGCTGATAGTATCTCGAAAATTTACCGACTCTCTCGTGTCAATTGCACTGTACAATATAAAGTCAAAATCGTTGTTATTTTGCTATTTTTTTTTCGTTTTTTTTACCTAGACAGCATTCATTTTGCCTGTATCAACAAATTATCATTGTTGTAATTAATATTTCTTTTACTAAAAATTTCCCGCGTAATGTAAAATTTCAACCATCAAAAGTGTGGATCTTTTCTAACAGCCAGCAATCTTCTGTCAATTTTGACTCAGATGCGGATATATTTGATTTCTGAATTTTATCTGACTTTTATTTCGAGAATGTACGACTGAAAAAAAATTATTATTATTTTTAACAAACAATTTACATAAAAAATTATGAAAAATAGTGTTACAACGAAACTAACCGAACAACCAAGTATTATATAAAAAATGATCAAAGTTGCATTAATATAGAGGAAGATTTATCAGTCGTGCTGTCAGAATAAAATAGAAATCAATGTTAAAACTGCGAATAAAAAGCAAAGGAATCACTGAGCATACTGTGACGCGTATAATGTACTATATTTATCTTGGAGGCAGATTGTGAACGTAGGTCACGTACTAGATGTAAGCAGTTCATTTTAAAGATGCGCATTCTTAAGCTGGCTGAAAATTCAGCCCCGCAGTAGTGCTACTCGATGGAAGAGAAACTTCCTGGCCATCGGACGCGCACGCTTACACGCGCGCGCGCGCGCACACACACACGAGGAAAGCCAGGCGTACTCAAGGCGATTGGGCAGGGAGTATCGGTGGACGGTGTCCTCCCCGGCCGGGGCAGCCTCGATAAACAAGGCCAATAATCCGGGAAACGAGTTAATTTGTCCCCCGAATAAGCGAGCCGTCGGCCGGGTGAAATATGCACTCGCGCGGCACCGCGGCCCGACTTCTCCGAGCCCGGGGGGAGGGAAAGTTTTAGGTGAATCAGTCGTCTTTAAGTTGATTAGCACAATGCTCGCATTGTGTTTTACGAGGCTTTTTCACTGCGGGGAAGGACCGGCGGCGCGCCGTCGAGAGACAGAAGGCGAAAGTCGGGGCCCCCGAGGAGGCGGGCGGACGCCCACGGAAACGATCACATATCTAAGGACGTTTAGATATAAGCCCCGGCGGAGCGGCTTCTTCTCCGCTTCCTCCTCCGCCTCCTCCTCCTACTCTCTCTCTCTCTTTTTTTCCTTCGCTTCTGCCGCGCCGATAGTCGCCGCGTGATTTATACAAACTAATATTAAAGAAGAAGAGGAACGGCTATTGACTGACCGGTGCAGCGGCGGCTGAGCGAGACAGTCGCCCGAGTCCGAGGAAAACATCCCTTTTTTTTTCTTTTTTCGGCTTGCCCGCACGCGAGAGAAAGAGAGAGGGAAAGCGGGGGAGTGGGCAGAGTCTCGAATGTTTTGATTCCGACTGTTATAGAGAAGACATATATCACCGATTGGGGCTCCCTATCGGCCAGTGGATGGCACGGCAGTTATACGGGGGGTGGCGCCCCGGGTGCGCGTGTGCGTGCGAAGGAAGCCGCCGGCCGGGGAGCCGAGAGACTGGACACGCCGGATTTATGGGCCGAGCGCAAGCTACACGTATGTAATTATTTAAATCTCCTTCGGGCTCTTCCTCGGCTCCTTGCCGGGCCCTCGTCCCCTCCCCCCGAGGCGCCCGCCTCGCCCCCCGTCCACATGTCGTCCCGCTAAACGCCCGGCTGATCTCCCGCCGACTAAAATAATTACTCGCGCCGCGCCACTGGATCTCCACGGGGCTCCCCTCCTACATCCACCTCCCCCGGCTGCCATTCAATACGAACACACGGCTTACACGGACCGTCCAGATTTCGGGGACGATTCCCGGATTCGGGATTCATCCCCGGTTCTTTGGCCTGCCTGCGGCACGCGCGCCCAATTGCACGCGGGTGCAATTACACGGAAAATCAAAAAAAAAAAAAAAGAAAAAGGAGCCGTGCCCGAGTGGCTTGGCGCGCTTTCCCGGATGCACGTGTGTGTGTGTGTGCCTCTCCGGCGGATATTAGCATCGTAAAGGTATATTCCCCGGGTCCGGGGGCGCAGCCGAGAAATTCCCGCGCGCTCATGTGCGGGGGAAAGTATAAAAAAAAAAAAAGGAAAGAGAAAGCCGGGAGGCGGTGCGCGCGATTGGGAAATGCGGCGTGCACGGCTGAGGGGGAGCCCGTATAGTTGCTGAGTCGCGCGCCGCCGGGAAAAAGGGCCGGCGAATATAATCCCGGGCTGTCAGTGCGGCCTCGGGATATCGGCATGCCCTCGGACAAAGGCCCTCGGCGGCCTCCTTGTTATGGAGATCGGGCGTCGGCCGGGCCGCGAGGAATACGCAATGCCCGGGCTGACCGCCGATTCCTAATCCCCGTGTGCGCCTCGCGCCAAAACGCTAACCCGACGGGGACCGATGTACCTGTTGCGGTGCGGGGGAGAGATAACGAGGGGCACCCTCGTCAAATAACAAGCCCGGGGATTGATACTGGGCGGCGCGACGGCGACAGTTGACGGGCGGCCGCGGCCCAATTAGCGGGGGCGGCACGTTCGCCATCGGGGGCTGCCAAGGCGGCCGATGCAAAAATTGGCGGGCGCGGCGAGGGTCGCGCGGCATACGTGATCCGCGCCCCGGGGAGCCATGGCCTTGTTTCGCGCGCGCGCCGCCGCCCCGGCACGTTCCTGCCCCGGGTTTAAACTGACCCGCGGAGGAGGCGCCCGCGTACGTGGGAGAGAAAAAAAAAAAAGAGCAAGGAAATATAACAATCCCCGGCCCGGCCTCTCTCGTTACCGCCCTCCGGGGGGAGGATATATAATGTGCCGACTTTTTTTTTTTTTCTATTTTTTTTTTATTTTTTTGGAGGTTGGCTCCCGTCTCCCGCGCGCGGCCTCTTCGGCCTCCGGTTATTGTTGGGCCGCGCCGCGCGATACCCCGTGGGCGGCGGGCCGCGAACCGCGCCGCCACGCCCGGGCGCTTCCCGGCGCAATTACGCCCGGCCTGATTTACCGCCCGCCGACCCTGATTTACCGCCCGGCGAATTAATTTCCACTCGGTAAGTGCGTATGAATTATTTCCCGGGGACGCGAGCGCGCGCGCGATGCACTTATCTGGCAGGGCCGAGTGTCCCCGCGCGGGGATAATAATTGAGCGGGCAATTTATGCGGCCCTCGGAAGCGGATCCGGGGAAGGGCAAATAGGAGTCGGGCCGGGGGTAAGTCGGCTCGCGGGGGCGCAATCTCCTTTCCCCGGGGCGGCTCGCCCCGCCCGCGACTTAACTCGCTCCGTCTTGCGGGCCGCCGCGCTTGCGATGATCCGGGGGCCGCAGATGTATATTCAAATTAATTTCCCGCGCGGCTGCCGGCCCGCGGAGGAATGTTTTGTTCGTAAGCAATCGCGTGCGCCCGGCTGACCAAAGGAGCCCCGGCCGATCGCCAAGACCCTCTACTACTGAGACGCCGGCCCCGGAGCCTTAGACGGGCTTAAGTCCTCTACACGCGCTGATTGATTACTCCGCAGTCTCGATACTCGGTAACTCCCTCAATTGCTTCTTTCAGCCGAGTTTTTTTTAAACGCTCCTCCTCTTTACCGAGATTAAATAATAAATAAGTTCTCTTCAATCTTTTAGTTTCTTCTGCCAGTCGGCTCTGCGCTTCCCCTGACAATTTCAAGCTGACAGACTCCTTGGACAAGCGTCTAGCGGAACTGACAAATGAAGTGCGCGTGCTTTATTCTATAATGAGCAATTAAATCCAACTGTCCAATTACGTATATTTACCTCTGACATTATTTTCTTCGTTATTTCTAACATTTATTGTATCGCCTATTCTCCTAACAAATATTGCACTAAATTACGAAACACTCGATAAATTTTCATAGCATCCGTTTATGAAGGCAGGCTACTATTAACTTACTTGTAATAGCTTTATATTGCTATACGTATCGGTTTGTCTATATTTCAAAGCCGGGTAACAGTGCTTTAACGTTTATAAAATTCTTTGATCTTTTCAATGCTTTGAAGCCGCAGGGATTCACTTAGTCGATCGACTCGAGTAAAATTCGTAGCTACACGTTTTAACCAATCATCTGGAAATATTGCCCGCATTATATAATAAGTTTGGCAAAAGTTGAGCAAATGACGAAGAAATTTGTTCAAACTCGAAAGTATGCAAACAATTTCAATTCTTTATATAGATGTTATTCCTCGATGGACAAAATTTGATTAGCTTGCGCACTGAACTACAGAATCTGTGATGATTTGTAGATGATGTTTGGTCTAGATTGTATGTCCGATATATCACCTTTTTCACCAAAATAATAATACTGCAGATATAAATATCACATTTTATAAATTGGACTTGTAAAAAAAATTGTACAAGCTTCTCAATACATGTATCATGATTTCGTATAAAGTTTGTGCAAGTTTCAAGCGTTAAATTTATTACAAGTTACAGCACAGATTTGAACCCGAGAGCCTGTGAAAGTGGCTGCGACAATGTTAAGCAAGCCAGAAATTCAAGTGTACACTGCGGCAAGACGCTTAAATATGTTTTCACCCCCTGGCACGGCTTGACCGCAATAAAGGAAAGTGTATTAAAGCGTGTTACTGGTGTCTTAAACAGCCTCGAATAATCAGTGCGAGGATTGGCACAGTGTAAGCTACACCCGTAAGCCTATTAAAAGGAAAGAGTTGAGTGGGGGCAGTCGGGCGGTTGCCGCCCGGATTCTGGCGAGTTGGGCGGCGGGCGTCCGAGCGCCGTCCCGGGCACACATAAAGGCGCCCCTAATGAAGGAACAAAGGCCACATGCTCGTGGGCGGCTCTCCGTGGCTCGGTGCACCGGTGGGCGTGCGGCCTAAATAGTTCCCCCGCCTGCAGCCGGGGCGCGCGCGCGCGGGGAAGACGGATGATGCCGCGCGGTGGTGGTGGTGGTGGCGGTGGTGGTGGTGGGGGACTGGCGTCGTCCTCGGCGGGGGTGCGGGGGGCCGGCGGGGCCGAGTGCGGCTAGTGATTGGATTACACCCGGGCAGTCCCGGCGGGCCGGCCAAATGACCGGGACAAATTGCTCATCGCCTTCGGGAATACTTACCGGGGGCCCAGGTATACGGGGCGCGGACACACCCCTTCGGCCCCGCTTAATGACCCCGTTTCATCGGCGGTTCGTTACGCGGCCCGGCCTCGCGGCTCAACGACTCTCGAGGGCGGGGCCGCTCTCCGCGCGCCTACGGCCGCCCGGTCACGCGCCCCGTCTATGCCTCGGGGACCCCTATAACGCCCCCGCCCGTCTTTATATCGCCCGGCCGAATAAAAAAAAAAAAGAAGGAAGCCGGCGACAAGGCGCTGCCGCCGCCGCCGCCGTGGCAATCCGGGGCGAGATACAGCCAGAACCTGTTAGTCGCGTAAATGTATTTATGGCCCGTCGCTAGCCCTCCCGCCCGACGTCGATATACACTGGCGAGAACGCCGGCTTCCTATACAGTTGGCGGGTCCGACTCGGTTAAAACTCCGCAGAGAATCGTCAATTTAAGTGACTTGCGCGTAACTGTCAGCCGATCATATGCTGCACGGCCTCCACGAGGAAACTCGTGTCGAACTCGTCGACTCGTACACATATATCACGACAGGCATTTTCAATGGACCTGTGTATTAAAGTGTTATCTATATACATCAAGCCATGTAAAGCCTTGTTGTACAATCTCGAATGACGTATTTGTATTTCGTATATAATCCCAGGAAAGCTAGATTATCCGGGCATTGCAGAGGACACGGGATATCAGAGAATAATAACGGCCGGGGCTGCTCGTACGGTTAAATTGAAATATAACGGGAGCCGCAGGATTCCGGGCCGGCGAGCGAATAATAGAGCGCTGGCGATTAACGCGTCCGTTATCTCGTCCGGTCCGTCGTCCGGGCGCCGGGCCTCGGGCGCGGGGGCGAAAAACTCAATCGGTAAGTGCGCTGATTGGCCGGGGCGGCTAATCGAGTGATCGCGTCCGAGGCGTCCGAGGCGTCCGCCGCGGCGGGCGGATATTTCCCCTTGGTTAGGCCGATCATTGTCGCGGTAACAAGCCGGCTATTGACAGGTCCCCGGGACGCGGGCGCCGCCCGGGGCGCCCACTCGACCCTCGGCTACTCGGCCCACATACTAATGGCGCATTATACCTTTAACGCCCTAGCGCCCGGCTAGTCGTCCCCCGGGGACTCGCGACGCCCCCAACACACACACACAGGGTGCACCCGAGATTCCCCGGCCAATCAGCCGCTGCGTGAATTTTCTTCAATCGGCGGCTTTATCGGCCGACACCTGAGCGCGGGCTGTGCGCGCGCGCGCGCCCTCGAGCGGATCGTGATCAAGTGGACCTCCATGGCGAGGACAATGCCGGGGCGCGCGCTGCTCTTTTGTCCGGGGCCGGCCGTGCCAGGAAACTGACAGTGCAACTATCGCCCCCGGGGATCAGCCGCCGCCCCCACCCTGAACCTCCGCCCCGGGGGCTGTCGCCCGAGCCGCCGTCGACGCGACTTCATACACTGTGTATATATATAGAGGCATGGGTGCACGTACAGCGGGCCTTTGACGCGCGGCCGGGGCCGATCAGATTCCCGGCCGCGGACCCGCGGCTCTGCCAAATTCCCGCCCCCGGCGCCCCGCGCCCCCACCGAGATGCCGAGGAGATACTTGCCCTTTATTCGCCCCGGCCTCCCAAAGCCCCACTTTCCGCCTGCCGCCGCGGTATTTTATTCATTTTTTTCCCTGTCGAGTCGAGGGTATCGGTAAACTCCTGGACAATCTCCAAATTAATTACGTGCTCGGCAGGTATTTTATGAGCGTTCACCTGTCAATCGGGTTTTTCGATGCGGTTGGCAACGGACCTAGTCCTCGCGCAGGAGTAGCTTGCGTGATAATTGACTTGTACTTGATAGCAGTATGTGTACGCACGGGATACAGGGCGAAGGTTCCGATATAGGCGTCTTGTTCCGCCCTGCTGCATCGGATTCCACTATGTGGTCGAATACTGTTATCTGCGGAGCTACCCGAAACAATGCACGAACGCTCTTTCCCCTTGATAAATAATCCGTATCCACTTACGGCTCCCCACTTTCAAATGTCTACCTTCTGGCAATGCCCTGTTGTCAAATCTCGGAACTCTCTCTGAGGCACTTGATTAAATTTAAGAGACTTTGAAAGATATTTGCAATCAAAGCGCGAATCAAAGTCTATCGCTGTATAAGCATTCTAAAGGTCGGTATTTACCACTTACTTTCCTCGGTCCTCCTATCATCTATATAAACGGCTATTTGATGCCTAACAACCCCATTCGATAAAGTGCTCCAACTTTCGGCTAACTTATATAGTTTTCTACATAGGCTATATATTTCTCGTGGAACGTAATTTTTATTGGATGTAGCCGGGACAAGACGCTAAAAAGAAAATGCCTGCGCCAAACAAACAAAGCAATGTTGATTCCTCCAGGCTTGAATAATCCAGCGGAATGACCATAATTGAATGATTTAGCGGGGAAAGAGCCGCAGGGCAATGGGAGTCCGATTATCTCGCGCGTATAATTCACGTTCACATTCACAAATATAAGTAGAACGTTAAAACGCGATAAAGATAAATGGAAAGATATAATGAGCGGGAGAGAAAGCGCCCGCGCGATAATCGGCAGTGCAGTAGCGCTATATTGATTTTTGAAGAGGAGTGTATAATAGGCGAGTACATCCGCAGGGCGGCCGCGACGAGGGGCTCCAGAGCGGCTCCGGCACGCGCTCGCCAGGACATAAATATAATAAGGCGATAAGCCCCTTGCCTCCCCCCCGACACGCCCGGGGCCCGATGCGTCCGGCAATCCTTTCCCCCAGGGGGCGCTCATTAGCCGGGAAGATTTATTAATCGGGCCTCGTCGCGGCCTCGTCCCGGGCTGCTTTTCGCTCCCCTCGGCCGGCCCCCGCCCCGCCAAGGAGTATAAATAAGAGGCGGAAGTCGGCGGGCGTTAATAGAGCCGCGGGTAGGTATTAAGCGGCGCTATCGCGACGCGCCAACAAGGCCGCAAGTCACCGCGGGCGCAGATAGCGCGACGTTGATGTGAATTGATGGGCCGCTCTCGAGTGCCTCCCTACGTGCACGGCCCTTAATTAAGGGTGGCGCGCGTGCCGGGGCCTGTGATGTCTGCCGGTAGCCGATCGCGCCCCAATATTACACGTATGTACGCGACTGTCCCCCTACACCCACCCTACCGACGGCCCCGGGGGGCATAAATGTTTTACATGCAATATAAGGCGTGGGCGCGCGAGCGCGCGTCTGGACCTAACTGCCCGCAGGCCAGTTTTATTGCCGGCCTTTGTTCCCCCACCCACCCCCGGCGGCGGCATAATCTCGCCGCGGGCGCGCAAGACGTTCGCAGCAGGCGGCGCAGAGGCCGAGGCGCCTCTTCACCCGCGGCCTGCGCATAACGCCGATGGAGCCGTTTTCCCCGCGAATTAAAAGGCGCGCCGCACGGCGCCCGGGCTCTTCGCGCGGCCCTTGTCTCCCCGGCCGATCTCTCATATAACATTCGCCCCTATATATATATACGTACACACGCGTGTACATCTCCGTCGCGGTCCGGCGCCCCGGCCGCGTAAATCTCCCCGGGAGATATTGGCCCTCCCTTTTTTTTTTTCCTTTTTCTTTTTTTTTTTTCCTTATTCTCCTCGCAACTTTCCCCGGGGCTGGCCCCTAATTGTTTTTTACGGGTTATAAATCCCGGGGCGCGCTAACGAGTGCGGCGGGCGAGAGAAACCCCGGGCGAAATGAAAGGGAAGGGAAAAAAAAAAAAAAAAAAATTGAAAACTCGATTAACGCCGGCCGAAATAAGGAGGAAAGCGCGTCCCCCGCGTCGTCGCGTGCGCGGCCGCGGCGATCCGGTTACTCGTGACCCAGAGGCGCCGGGGCTTAGGCCGTACTTGCGCGGCTTCGCCATCTGCCTCGCTTAACCCCGTTCGCGGGCCGCTGGGCCGGGGGCGCCGCCGGGACAAATGGACAGGCCGAGGAAACGAGATAATTTAGCCGGCTGTTCATAAATCTCGGGGCGAGGCCGCCGCCGCCGCCGCCGCCGCGCTCCCGAGGGGTAAGAAACAAAGTGTCTTAGTGGGGGGTGGGCCGAGCCGAGGAGTCCCTTTCGTCGTTTATCCGCACTCCATCTTCGGCCCCGCGAAGACGCGCCCGCCTCGCGACGATTATTCCGAGTGGCTGGCGCGCTTATCGGCCCCGCGGGCTAATCACCCGGCCCCGACCATATTCTCCCGGGCGCATCGGCCCCGGTCTCGAGCGGGCTTTGTGCGCGGGCCGGGGGGGGGGGGCGCATAAGCCGCGGATGCGGCCCCGCTGGCTTCGGCCCGGCTTTTATACGACACGGCCCGCAGCGCCGCCGATCGCGCAATAATACTAAAAAGATAAAACCTCGGCCGTTCCGCCCTAGGGCTGCCGCGGGGGACGCCGCGAGCCGATCCCCACCCGGAGCCCCCTTTTTTTCTCCTAGCCGCGTCTCGCCTCCTGCTTTTCCGATTGATTTTTCTAGGACGCCTCGCTGCACGTGAATCTTCCCGCCGATCGACTTTCTCCCTTGTGTGCCTCCGCCTCTACTTTTCTTCGCCAAAATTAAACTTGCCGCCGAAAAACATCCAGATCTGCAGAGACGTCATTTAACCCTCTGTCGCCGTTTATCATCCCAGTATTTTTCAAACGTACTCGGTCAACAAAATTTATTTCAAATCCGTTAAATAACGTTATATCAATGTTCAGTTGAATATATATCACATCTTTTCCAAATTACACAAATTTGCCAATAAAATGTATATATGCCATAATAATAATTACAGTTTGTTTACTCTAATTATTTTGCATTATACTTCTAATATACAAATTGCAAAGAATTCGTTAAATAGAGTTCTAAGAAAGCTACTAATCAGACAGTAGCAAAGGTAGCATCACGAAATGGCGACGCTTCATGTACGTCAAATGGCGCTGAATGTGCCAACTGTGTAAAATAAGCTTGTACATTGATAAAAAATTGACTAATTTTGCTAGAAAGCTTGCAAGTTATGAAACAAAATCTTAAATATTAAAAAGAACTAACGCACGTATCAACAAATTTACCTTGTTAATAAAAAAACAAAACATAATATACATCTTTAGACGATAACAATTATTTAATCCGAAGTAGAAGATCGAAAGCTGATGTAGCTTGAAAATTTTAGTGATAAACTAACAAGATAATAGATTAATTTTTAATTCCAAATGTATAATAGATAATATGAAACAAATTGCAAAAGTCTTTTACTTATGCATCGTCATTGTATACCATTTGAATTTTTTAAATTTTTGCTATAATATTATTGCGCAGTGAATTTCATATAATTTAAAATAAGAATTCCAAGTGGAATTTAGTTAATTTGGAAGAATGAACACATAAAACTTTGATCAATTAAATAAAAGTTGAAAAAAGTCCCTTTGAATAAAAGTAAAAGTTAAGTTTTTTCCATCGGACTTTTGTACGCGTCTGATAAGATCTTGACTTTTTCACTGAATGTAAAGAATTTCTTCTCTCCGCAGAGGCACTTGGCTTCCCTCCACAGATGCAACGGCTCCACTGTATTCCCCAAGGCCTAACTGCAGTCAGCTCCAATTTTATGTCCACTATACCTGGTAAAAAAGCTATATTCGCCAAGGGAGCCAGGACGGGAGGGGGCGAAAAGTGCATAACTTTGGCCGTGACAAAGACGGCCATCCGTGCACAGCTGAGCGAGCAATTACTATAATCAATCGATCTCGTGGAAGCTCGTTTGCCGAGGGAAAAAAAAAACGTATAAGAATAGAGAAGAGAAAGGGGCGGGGGCGGTCGAACGGGCGAACGGGCGGAAGGCTCCGCGCGCCGAGGCCGGGGGTCGGCCGGTCAGTATCGGTACACTATATAGACGTGCGAGGGGCGGCGGCGGGCGCCAGGGGGCGGACGGCTTCGATTCCGGGCAGTTCGCCGCGCTAATAATGGGCGGGAGGGCCGGTGAGGCAGTTGACCGTGACTAGATAAAAAAAAATACTGCCGACAGGCCTCCTCCACCCCGGCGACGTCTACCCCCCCGGGCCTCGGCGACGGCCTTCCTCCAGGAGCCCGCGCCCCATGCTAATGGGCCGCGAGGCCAAGTGGAGATGAATCTCCGCGGGGCCGGCCGCGTAAATCCCCCCGGCTGCGGGAGGCACCGCCGCGCACTTACCCGACTCATGGAAATCGCGGGCCGGTCAGCGCGCGATATCGCTGTATAATAAAAAATAACCTGTCAGCGGCAGGCCCGCATAAAAATGCTAAGCAGGCCGCGTACGCGCGGGCCGTAATAATCGGGGGCCCGCGACGCCCGCGGGATAACGGCCTCCGGGGGTTGGGGGGGGTGGGCGGAAGGAGCGCCGCGGCCCGGGCGGGCGCCGCCGCTCGGAAAATCGAGCCCGGCCCGGGCTCATTCGATTCGGCCGCGGCGGGTCGTTTGGCCCGCGGGGTGGGGGCGGTTGTCGCGGTACGCCCGGGCCGCCCGCCCCCGGGACGCGCGCACCCGCCCCGCCTACCGCGCCGCCCGATACAACCGGCCGCCCAGTCGCGCGCACCTGCCGCCATGCCCCATGGAAATGGGCGCTTTCCCGGGGGCGAGGCGGCCCTCGCAACAAGTGCCGAGGGGCTCTGCGAGCCGGCCCGCACCTCCCCTCGTAATCTCTCCGTGTGCAGTGCGCCCGAGGGGCGGGGGGAGGGGAGGGGGGGAGCGCTAACGGCGCTGACGACCTCGACGGATCGCCGGCTGCGGCGGTCGGACCAGCCGGGATTAAGAGGCTCCGGCCGCCGGAAGCCCATGCTAAACGGCCCCTTCAAAACGTCCCGGCCCGTCATTGCCATGTCGAATCGGCTTTTTCCACTTTCCTCGAGTGTCCAGCTGTTTACATTTGGGCGGTGTTATCGTCGAGGAATCTACGTTGCTTTCGACCGATCCGATTACTGATAGCACTAGCAATTAACTTTACTCCTTCTCCTCTTCTTTCATCAGACCTGCTTTATACGTGCAACGTCATTTTAAGCAAAATTCGCACAGTTTTCCGGATTCTACATAATATAGGCACTAAAACGCCTTCGAACAAATTTTGTCTGCAACAAAATGTGGAATGGTGTTACACGTTCGACATTATACCACTGATTATATCGCTTAGACAAGTACTAGGGTAGAAAAAGTAACAAATGAAAGGCAAAAAAAGGGCAATAATGAGGAAGGGAAACGATATGCTGTCACGTGTCCTAATATACCTATATTTCAACAGAAAAATAGGCGTCATTCGTTTTGAGCGCAGCGTATATGGGCAGTAGTCCCTATCTACGCAGATCCGAGAGCACTAGACTTGCGCGGAGAAGCACCTCGGCTTTCTTTTTTTACACGGGCAGTTTGAGATTGGGAATAGGATCCCGGCGAGGCGGAAGGAGCAATTATTTCGGCGGGCCGTCGCCGGCGGGCGACGTAGGTGCTTATCAGCGCGGCGACTCGAGGGAAGGAAAGGGCGGAGGCCGAGGAGAGAAAAGAAGCGGCGCCCCGGCCGGGGACAATCGGGCGGTCGTTTGCGCGCAGGCCTCGTAATCTCGGGGCGGCCGTGAGTAGGCGCGTCGAGGCGTCCCGCATCGGCGGCGATCGGCTCCTCCTGCTAATCGTCCCGATACATCGGCCCGGGGCCCCTTTATGACCGCATCAATGCGCCGAGTTACACCGGCCGGCCCGCGCGGGTTTATTAGGGCCGGCCTTATCGCCCGATAAGATTTCAGCTCACGATCCCGATTAGGGCGGCGCGCCGGCGGCTCTCCCCCCCCCACTTCATCTGATTAGCGCGTGTATCGATTGCCGGCGCGCGCATCATGACCAGTGGGTCAGGCCGGCCGCGCGCCCCGGTCCTCGGCCCCGCGCACGCATATCTGCATAGATCCGGGCCCCCTCCCCCCGCGGAAAAGCCCACGACTCGGTCGGCAATTGGGCTGTTTACCCCCGCGGGCGGGGCTTATCGCGCGGCGCGGCGTCGCGGGGAGATGCGCGGCCGATAGGCCACGTAGGCCCCCTCGAGGCGCACAATGAACCTCGGACCGCTTCATCCCGCCCTGTCGCAAGGCCTGCGGTGTGAATACACCGGCCGGAATTGCTGACGGCGCGCCATCTGCCCCCGGCGCTCTTTTTTTTTTTTCTTCTTTTCTCTCTCCTTTTGCCTTGCCACCCGCGACACACGCGCGAATATGTAGGTGAGCGCGGCTGGCGCCGCGGCCGCCTCCTCGCGAGCCGAGCGCGCATATTTGCCCGCCGGTAAATAAGAGAAGCCGCGGGCCCGCAGAACTGCTGCGCCGGCAGCCACGTACCCGCGAAATACGAGGCGCCGCCGCCGGAACTTTCCGCCTCGCCTGCCTGTCCCCCACCCCCCACGGGGGCTTTCGTCATTTTTTCATTCGTTTTTTTTTTTTTTGTTTAACGAGCCACTTTCTACCGCCGACGTGTCCTCGGCGGCCGGCCCGCGACTCCGCCGCCGTACTCTGCTGCCGGATTCCGGCGGACGGCCTGCAGCTTCCGCCCAGCTTCCGAGCGCAGCTTCCGTGGGAGGCGAAGGATGAGCCGTTGGGGAGTCGTCGAGGCCCGTCCACTTGAATGGCCGCCGGTCTCTCGGACAAACGTCCAATCCTACGCGTATGCAAACGAGGCAAAGTTGCCGGTGGGCCGGAGCACCGATCCGGCGCGTACGTACATGCATGCAGGAAGTTGTTGAGGGGTGATGTTGGTGGCGTGCGCTCGGCATCGCCCCGGAGTTCAGAGGCGAAATAAAAAGACTTGGTTTTTCTTTTTTTATCTTTTTTTTGAAACAGTCGTCGGCGACGTTTATTCATTATAATAATAAGTATAATAATTTGTATTTATTTACAGATTGGACGACGTAACGCGCAATTAAAACATCTCTGCGTCGCAATCGAGAGAGAGAGAGAGAGAGAGAGAGAGGTGGAGAGAGAGAGAGAGCCGTACGACAAAAACGATAATAGATATACAATATATATATATATAATAATGGTGCGTTCGTGTGCGGGCGAGCGAGCGCCCGTTTCCGCGTAAACGCGTCTCCGTGTCTCCCTCTGGCCCTGTGTGTGCGTGTCCGTGTCTCCCTCCCCGGTGCAGCGCGCGTGCACGCGGGGCTATCCCCTTGAGGCCGCGGCCTCTGTGTATGTACAATGCACTCGGTGTCTGCGTGGTGTTGTGCGTGTGGCGGGCGGACACGCGCCCGCTGCGTCCGTATGTACGTCGTGTCCGCCCGCCTCTACCTCCGTGTGTCCGCGTGTACGTGTGTGTGTCTGTGCGCCTGTGCCGCCTGTGTACCAAGTGTCACGAGTCGAATATATAATAATGCGGCCGCTCGACAAACGGCCCCGCGCCTCTCCTCCTAGCCGCTACGGTAAAAGATAATCAAAGCGAGAGGCGCGAATTCCCCTAAAGAACGCCGTAAGACCAAGGACCACCCTCGTCCCCCCTCGTCCCCGCACCCATGTTTGTATACGTACAAGAGGCCCGGGCGGCTCTCCCGCGCAGAGTCCGCCGGGCGGACTTTGGCCCGCGGCCGCGCGGCCCACGGGCGGCGGGTCCGAGGCGAAAAATGAGCCGCGCCGCCCCCGGAGCCGGCGGCGATCGGGCCGGATAAGAGCCGCCGGGGCCGGATCGATGCCCGGCTCCCGCGGGCGCACGCCTCGGGCACGCCCGGGCCACGCGTGCACAGGGGCCGCGGGAGCCGCCGCGGGCCGATCCGCGCGCCCGTCGCTTTTATGTACATGAGAGACGGCGAGGGCGGGGTAGGCGGGGGAGGCGGGTAGGGGGCTGGGGGGGCTGGGGGGGGCGGGAGGGGGTGGAGGGGGATCGTTATCGGCGCGCTCGGCCTCCCGGAGCCGAGCCGCGGCGGGTGTGACATAACGGCGCGAGGTCGCCGGGGGTCGCGCCAACTGGACTGCGGCGAGCTGCATCGGCGGCGGTGGCGGCGGCGGCTGCGGCAACGCCGCGGCTAGACTCACCGGCAGCCTCAGGTCCAGCGGGCCCGCTGTCACAGGTAGACCTCGGGGCTGGCCGGGGCCGGATGCTGCGCCTGGGGCGGCTGCTGCTGCTGCTGCTGCTGCTGCTGCTGCTGGTGGTGCTGGGGCGTCTGGGCCGCCGCGGAGGCCGCGTGGGGGTGGGGCGGCGGGGGCGCCTGCCGCGCCCGGAAGATGGCCTCGTAGCGGTGCTTGTAGACGTCGCGCTCCTGCTGGGTGCGCGCGAGCTCGTCCTTGAGGAGCTCGAGCTCCTGCTGGAGGCTCTGGTTGGCCGTCTCGAGCTCGTGGCGCTGCTGCATCCGCTTGCTGCGGCAGTTCTGCGCGTAGCCCCGGTTCTTCAGCGTGCGGCGCTTCTGCTTCAGCCGCACTATCTGCGAAGCATGAGCATTTCCAAGGAGTGGATTATAGCACGAGTTACGCCCGCCGGGGACCGGCCTGGGCCCCCCGGCCCCGAGCCCCCGAGCCCAGCCCGCGCTGACATTGCGCTCTTCGTTTAACCGGCGCGCCCCGCCGCAGATAAGCAGCTCTAAGGATGCACTGCCCTGCGCGCGTACAGTCTTCCCCAACAATATCGCGCAATGTGTCGATCGCCCACTGACACACGCCCGCGCCGTTTCTCTGTCACACGCTCTAGCGCCTCGCTGCCTTTCCGCCAACGCGACTCTCTATTCGTTTTATTAATATATTACGCTTTCCGCCTTGTTGATAACATTTTTCAACTCGCCACTCGACTGTGTACCACGTTTATTTTTTTTCGGGTCGTTTGCTTCAAAGTTCATTATATCTCGATTATTTAGATGTACTCAATAAATTCATTTCAAATCAAATCAATTTCAAACTATGATCTATGCTACGAAATTCAATTTGCAACTTTAAGACTCTCCAGAATAACCGATGCAGCTTTGTAAGTAATAAATGACTCTATACTGATATTCTCGATGTAGAATTAAATTTAAGTATTTGATTATTTAATAAAACGTATTGTATATTTTACTAACAATTAACTACAACAATTCAATACTCTAGAGTAACTATGTTTATACTATTGTAGAAATAGATTACAAACTAAATCATTTTTTATCCAAAAGTATTAATACAGTACAAAAGAAAATGAAATTGAAAATGAATTGGATAGCTAAACCTGCACACTGAGAGAACAATTAGAGAAATTTACAATACTCTCTAGTTAATTGATCATAGACTGGTTAACTGCATAGAAATTACCATACTTTAAGAAAAAATGACCATTATTTTGCTGAAAGCTATGTGCTACCGTGTGGCACACTTACTATAAAATATGGTTATTTTTATAAGACCAACCTGTGACGAATTTTCTAGGCAGTATAGTTAAAAGTGGAATGGTATCAGACGCTAGAGCGATTTCAATGTAATTGCATCAAAGTAGAGATGCGAACGGGAAATTAGTGCGAGTGCGAGTGAAAAGCGCGAGCGCGAGCATGCAGGAACCGGACTTGGCATCGAAATTCCCGATCGGCGATCGGAGTGGCCCAGTGCATCCGTCCCGGGGCTGTGGGCCTCGGGCAGGGGGGCGGGCGCCCTCGGGCCCCCTAAAGTGATAGATACCTCTTCGCGGGGGCATCCCTGCAGGCGCTTGTTGAGCTCGCGCACCGAGAGCGACATGAGTAGGTCGTCGTTCATGAGGTCCTCGAAGCTGGCGGGCGGGCCGCGGGCCCCGGGCTCCGCGTAGCAGACGCGCAGCGAGGGGCTGAGCCCGCGGGGCTTGCTCGACCCGGGCCCCGGGCCGCAGGAGCTCCCGGAGCAGACGCTCAGCGGCCTCCCCGGGTGCTGCATCTGCATCTGGACGCCCTCGTCGATCTGCATGGGCATCATGCCGGCGGGCTCGGGGCCCCCGGGAGCCCCGGCCCCGTTCCCCGAGTAGTACTCGATGTGCCCGCCCATGATGTAGCCGCCTGCAAGTCGGTCGACAGGTCAGAGCCGGTCTCCCGGAGACGCCTGCGCGTCATCGCCACAATGCCGGGGGGGAAAACAACTGTGGCCGGGTGGAAGAAAAAAAAATAAAAGAACAAGTCCGCGCCGAGTTACGCAAGCGCGAGCGCGCGCGCGCGCGCGCCGGGAGCCGCGCGGCATTGAGATCTATGCGAGCGCCGGATGCTTCTCGTACCAATTGTCCAAAGCCCCGGGCGCTAAATGCCGTTTAAACTGTCATCCCCCGGGCGTCTTAGAGCGCCGAGGCGCTCCTTCTAGGCTTCCCGAAGCCACTTGCCGACTCGGCGCCGCCTTCCTCCTCCCCGGCAATAATCTACTTAGCGTTTATTTCAATCATTTCTAGCCGAGCGCATTATGTGTGTATCTCGCGCGCGGGGAAATTCACAGAAGCGCCAATCTTCGCTGGACGCGAGGCGACTTCTAAACAGCGATAGCCGATAAATTTGCATCCGTATTTGAAGTATTCCACTGATTTTTACGATCTTGAATACTCGATCGGATAAGCGCCGCGTGAAGTAAGCAAGTTTATTCGCGGGCACGCAATGTACGCCGATCGGCCAGCCAAGCGCGCGCTCGCCGATCTAAATAGGAACGCTCGGATAAGCTATTTGAGTAATTAGATGACGAGGCTGCTATACTTACACTCTGCCCGCGGCATTTCTACCATTTTCATCGAGAAAGTGAAAAGGGACACGGAGAGAGAGAGTGGAGAGAGAGAGACTCGGCGATATCTGACGCGCACATATTACGCGGGCCTCGGGGAAAAAAAGGCCGCAATCGCGCGCGGCCGACACGCGCTACTCACGCATGATATGTACTGGCGGCTATTAAAATGGTCGATTGAGAGCAAGAAAGTGGCTTGCGCCGATAGCGCGCAGGGAGCGAGCGCCGTATCTCCCCGCAAGTGGACCATGGCTCGCTTGGACTGCCTGGTAAACATTCGCGCGGGGGAAGGAAGCTGGGAGGCCTTGGACACCTACCAGTGTGCCTGGGGTGCCGCGGCGGGTAGGCCGCCTGGTGGTGCAGGTGGTGGTGCTGGTGGTGGTGCTGCACGAGGTCGGGCAGGTGGTGCGGGACCCAGTGCTCGGGCGGCTCGACCTCGGGCTCCGAGCCGGCCTCCGGGGGGCAGTGGGGCCGCAGGTCCAGCGGCTCCTGGCGCAGGCTCTGCGTCAGCCAGGGCATGCCGTCGGGCAGGATGGCCTCGGGCGGCGGCTGCTGGTGGTGCGGCTGCGCCGGCCCGCCCTGGCCCTGCTGCTGCTGCTGCTGCTGCTGCTGCTGCGGCGGCGGCGGCTGCGGCCCCGGCGCCGCCGGCGGCTGCTGCTGCAGGTGCGGCTGGTACTGCTGCCGGCGCTCGAGCCGCTCCAGCCGGATCTGCTGCAGCTGCTGCAGGGCCGGCGGCGAGGCCGAGACGGGCGGCGTGTCCGGCGGCGTCCCCGGGTGCGAGAGGCTCGTGAGGCCCGGGCCGTAGGGCAGCTTGACCAGGACGGCCGCGGGCACGGCGTGCTGGACCTGGGGCTGGCCGTAGAGCGGGAGGCCGTGGGCCGGCTCGAGCTCGTGGGCCGGGGGCGTGAGCGGCCCCAGGGCCCCGGCGATGGCC
Source organism: Sycophaga agraensis (assembly GCA_018906755.1). NCBI lineage: Eukaryota > Metazoa > Arthropoda > Insecta > Hymenoptera > Pteromalidae > Sycophaga > Sycophaga agraensis. The sequence goes on from JACCIE010000003.1 coordinate 4,782,172, forward strand.
GGGGAGCCGGGCGGGGCGCGCGTGAGCGCGGTGAGGAGGGGCGGGGCCCCGGGGCCCTTGGCCGGGGCCGGCTTCTCGGGGCCCGGGTGGGCCGGGTGGGCCGCGGCCGCCGCCGCGGCAGCCGCCGCCGCTGCCGCCTCGCGCTTCACGTCCCCGGGGTCCAGGTGGTCGAGGACGAACTCCTGGACGTACTCGCGGGCCAGGTGCTCCTCGGCCTCCATCTTGACCTCGTCGACGACGGGGCCGACCTCGGCGGCGGCCGCTGCAGCCCCGAACGGCTGCAGCGCATCGCCGGGCGCGACCTCGCTCGTGGTCGCCGTCGTGCCGCCTGGGAGTGGGATGCCGCCGCCGCGCCTCAGCCGCTCAGGCAGCATTCGACATCGCCGCGGGCCGGCCCAACGAACCGAGCAGCCAGCGAAGACTGACGCGCCCGAGGCCGCGCGGCGCGCCGAGCCGCGCCGCGGGGGCGGGCCGAGCCAGGCGCCTCCCGAGCCCTCCGCGCCCGGCCCCCATTGGCCGCCCCGAGACCGCGCCGCCATTGGCCGAGGCCCTCCCCCGCCGCGGCCGAGCCAGCCCGCGCCGCCGCGGCCGCCGCCGCCGCCGCCGCGCCCGAGCCTAAGCTCATTATGCTAATTCGCGCCGCCCCCACCCGCACGCACCTCGCCCGGCCTTGCACCTTCGCCCATTTTTCCCGGCCCCCGGCCCTGCCCCGGCGGCGGCCGCGCGGCCCTCCCTCGTTAGCGCCGCCGCCGCCGCCGCCTGCATCCGCGATCGATGCACCCGGGGCTGCCGCTGGGGTAGGGCCGCCCGCCGCCGCCGCCGCCGCCGCCGCCGCCCTCCCGGCCGAGGTGTCGCGCGCCCGGCCCCGACTCCTCGCCCATCTTTCTTGCCCCGACCCCCGGAAAAAGTAAAGGATTACAAAGATTGCAGCGCGCCCTGCTCAGCGTCCCGGGTATTAGAAAATTCCAATTTCCCCCGCAGCTGCGCACCGCCGCCCTCGCCTTCCCTTCCAATTTCCCCGCTTGCCCGCTCATACGTGCACTACCTGTTCACTAGCTTTTGACAAAATGCGAATTCTCCGGGGCCCGGAGCGCCCAAATGCCATTTCTACTCCGACCTTTGGCTATTTCGGCGATTCGACTGCTCCTACCGACTGCAGCTCGATATTCTTTTAAAAATTCCGGCCCCGAGCGTATGCAAGAAAATGGAATATATTCTACTTGAATGATTGTTATGTTCGGATATCGTTTCAAATACAATATCATTCTGCACAAAATAGTGTCAATGTCTCATCCTCTCAACGTTTTATTCAGCAACTGGCATTTCATTGTCTCTAAATATTATAATAAAAAGATATTATCTCGCTATTCTCGAACTTATTTTTGCTGAAATTTCAATGAAGATTATCAGTCTGCAATATTTTATTTCATTCAAAAGAAAACTCTAACAACTTTTGAATAAACTACAATTTATTAAAATATCGTTCGGATTGCATGAATAACAGTGACAGAAATAATAATAGCAATGGCTATACGTTAATTTCTTATATTGTAATCACAGACAGAACAGTGATTAACAGAGTAAATCTACAACACCATATTTTCTTAGGGGACTTAGGCCGTCGTACCAAAGCTTGGCTAGTACTACTTAAACAGTAGGTCTTTTCCCTTTGTATCTTAAAGTAACGATAATTTTTAAACTTATTGCATCAAATCACTTATTAGATTCCCACGTGTATTTTAACAACACATACTGTGACTCATATTATTATTATTGCGTGTTAAAAACAATACTGTCAAAATCGTGTAAATAAGAAAAGAATCAAACTCGTGGTCCACGTCAAAATAACATGAGTCATACCAAGTACCTACAATCTACTGTAAAGTAAATACTGACCGAAAGTGCGTCATTCCTTCAACTCTTTGGTATGCTGAAGTTTATATACATATTTTGCATTTTTTAATTATAGAAAGTTTTCTCTAAAACTAAAAAATTAAAAGTCTCAAAATGGTCTCAAAATGAAAAATGTTAGATTTGTTAATGACATATTTAAAGATAATTTTATACTACTGATGAACATTTCCGTTGAAAAAGGTTCGATTAATGAATAACTGGCAAAAAATTTTAAAAGATTAAAGAACATAAAAGTTTTCATTCATCGAGTATACGATGATATATAATAAATTTAAATAACGTAACGATTATGCAGAAAAACAACTTGTCTACGTAGACAGTGCAATTTTATAAAACTGCAGTGTCCGGATTACATTTGAAATTGTAAATTTGCAATATTGAAACAACTACGGAGTGTAAACCAATATGTTTTCATTGCCAGATAAGTGAACGGTAGCTTATTTATGTTTGAAGAGAGAGAAATCCCCTACTCATCACTATAAATGACATTAGAACAGCAATAAATGTAAGTAACACCCGTCGGTTTATTATACTGCATATCACAACGACAATAATTACATTGCAATCGTTATCCAGATGACTTAATTGAATGTTTGCTACATGTCCCCGCGGTACAAAGCTCTCGTTTTCGCGAGACGACTCGCAGCGAGCAGCCGTTTAACGAGGCAACCTCTCCCCCAGTGGCTCGGCTGAAAAAAGTGCCAAGCCGCGAGGAGGAGCGGCTCGCAAGCCGGGCTGAGGATCGGGCGGCCCTCCCCGGCCCTCGCGCGAACCGCCCGGGCCGAGCCGGAGGGCGCGCGAGCCGCGAGGGCCGTCCGCGCTATCGATCCCCGGCTCTTGACATTGAGGGCCGGGATCTCGGAGCCGAGGAGGACGGGGCGCGCGCGCGCGCGCGGGAAGCCTCGGCGTCGCGACGCGGCCGGTGTGATATTTCGCCGGTCTAGACGGTCACGCGAAACCGCCGCGGGCCGAGCCGCTCGCCCCGGAATCCGCCGACGCTGCTCGTTTGCGCAACGGCCGATTGTAGATCGGCGCGCGCCGCGGGTGAATCAGCGCGCGGGGAGCGGCCCCGGGCCCCCGGCTTCCCGGGGGCAACTCGGTCACCCGGCGGCTCAGGTGCGCCCCATCCGAAGGGCAAACAGCCGGGGGAGGGTAATATCGGCCCGGCAAGAATGCCGCCCCCAACCGCGGGGGATAATCCCCGCGACGCGGCTCATTTGTCCCCTCGGGGACAATGGGCGCCCGGGCTATTATTCCCGGATGAGCGGCTCCTCGTTAGGCCGGCCCTGACCGCGAGCTGACGGGGCGCCCGGGACGGCTGCTCGGCGACGGCGCAGGTGCCCGCCGACGGGCCCTTATCGCCCTCGGGCAACCGCCGCCGGGCCTTCCCGGTAGGAAAGCCGAGCCGCCCGCGCTTATCTCCCCGCAGCGCTTTAACTGGCCCGTTGGGACGGTGTCGCGCGACATTGTAGCGCGGCCGTCGGCGGGGCGCACGTGTCGCTCCCGCGGCTTCCGCGAACCGCGCCCGCGCTTATCCGCGGCCGGCTCCAATTAACGTATACGCGCCCGCCCGCGGGCCTATCTCGGGGCGATTGCGCGGCTGTTTACGCGGGAGCCAGCGGCGCGCGCCTAATGCTCTCGGAAGGCAAGGCTTTAACGAGGGCCGAGCCGCTCCTTTGTTTCCCGGGGGGCCGCGAGCGCGAAAAGAGCGAGCGCAAGAGTTAAAGCGCAAACATCGTTAATTCGCGCGCCGCCGGCCGCCCGGAGGGTCAACAGCTCGCGCCGCTTCCCGCCGCAAATACTCTGCACCGGACCGTGTAATTCCGGGGGCTGACTGCGCGCGGGGAGCCAGCCTCGACCCCTGGCCCACCCCCCGCCGCCGCCGCCGCCGCCGCCGCCACCCGCCCCGCGCCTCTATCTTTTGTCTCCCCGCGCGCGTAATTTTACAAAGGGCGGACCGCCCGAGGTGCGCCGCGCCCGCGATATTTGCACTGCACTCCTTCGACCTGCAATTTTTCACCGCGTCCCTCTTGCTCACTCCCTGCCGCGAGGAGCCGAGCCGAGTGCGCGCCCGGGATTCTCCTTCGGGCTTTAATCGTCGCGAAAAACAAAGGCTTTCCTTCATTCCGACCGCTTAACTCGAATGTTTTAAATCAACTTTGACAGGTCCTTCGGGCGCTACGTATATCGACAGCCCTTCCTTTATTCAATTCTTTGGGGCATCTTGCGTTAACAAACTTTGTACAGTAGGCAACCTTTTTCAAGTAACTCTTTTATTCGAAGCGTACAAGTATATAAACAGATTATCTTATATTAAAATAAATAACACGTTTTAATACAAAATTATAATTATTCTTTCTTTTTAACAATCGTCATTTTACATATAGTTAATCAATGAAAACGCTGGAATACGACTCATTGTAACTCGTTCGTTGGTTAATATGGCTTAAGTTACAAGGAGATAGCCAGAGCTTAGCTTTGCAAGTATTTTTCCATGAAACTTTCGTTTTGTCTTCCTGAGAAAATTATTACTATTTTAACTATTACTTTAACCTTGATACAAATATATCGATCTTTAAGTAAATTTACCCTAATCAAGCCTACTTTACTTAAAATCAAATATTTATTTTAACTTTTTCAATGCATGTCCAACGGTCCTTTTCTATTGTTTACAATTATTTATTTAACTAAAATCTTAACAAAATTTGATTTAAATCCATCACTCTAAGATATGGCTATGCCCCTTGGAAGTAACCAATTTATAGTGTCAAATTCATCGAGTGTCCTAACAGGTTTTGACGATAAAATTGTTGTTATTTTGTCAATGTCGTCATTGATAAAGTGACATTTTGTAAATTTTCGTCAACAATTACAAGCAATGCGCCAATTAAATATATGCAAAATATTCCACACACGGTCGTCTGCAATAGAGTGAAGCAGAAAGCCAGGCAGAAACAATTACCGAACAATAGTTTGTTAGTTGAATTCACCTGATGTATTGTACTCAAAGACGTGAAAATGCTGCGTCAGCTTCAATCGACCGACGCTACAGTGCTCTGCGCCTCTTTCACCTACGCCGCTTCGTATCTTCCGGTGTGTCGCCTAAATTACTTTTTGACCTGAACGACCATTGTAATCTATTCCTTTTCTTATACTCATTTGTTCTGATTACTTTTATATAAATTTTCTCCAACTGACAAAAACGTCATTCAAGCATTTAGAATTATATATTTGTTTTAATAATTATGCACTTTTGATACACACATAAAATTTACATTAGTTTAATTGCAAGCTCTTAAATCAATATCTTTAATGCAATGTCAACTTTTCTTTTCATTCTTGCTTTTAACTCCTTAACACTAAAAACAATCACCACGATTCGACGATTCATGGTCTTTTCGTATTTACATTTTCGAATTTAATTGTAGCCGACTATCAAAACCGACCTCTAAAGTTTCAAACTCAAAATCAAAGCTTATAAAAATTAAGGAAATATATCAATAATTGGACATAATTCAATCATAATTACTTATTATTTTTATGGAGCGGTAAGCTTTCGATAAGGAATCTACTTTTTTAAATGGTTAATGAAATTAAAAAAAAATTGGATAAATGCACGAAAATAAAAATATTAAAATAACATCAAATACTTCATTTTAATTACGACATAAATTATAGTTTCTTTTATCTAGTTCAAGATTATTGTAAACTATATTTTTAAATATATTTCACGAACCATTAGCAAATACTAATCATTAATTGTTGTGTTTAATCAATATTAATTCAATTAAACCATAAACCATACTAATATTTGTATTTTCTTAAATCCATTGCCGCATTGTAGCATCGAGCTATACTAGCTTTTATAGAGTGATCTACAATTTTTTTAAACGTATACTGCAAACTTTGTTTTATAAAATTTCATAAAATCTCTATAATTAATATAAATATATAAGCTTTTATTATACTTTAATTGTTTTGTGTATCACTATGCATATGATTAAAAATGAAGGAGCAACCTTAAAATAATAAAAAAGATTGTTTTCATTAAATGTCTAATTATTGATATAATTTACCTTACGACTTTAAAAAGCATATTATACATCATTTTATATATGACTAATAGCACGGTCAATTTAAAGCTTTCGGCTCAATCATCGTTTATTCATACATGTATGTATATATTTATTTTCATCAATGATCAATGGTTAACCACTTATCAGTATTCTGTTCAATTTGCTTTGTTGTTATTGGATTACGCAAACGAATCTTGACTTCTAATTTGCAACCAATCGATTTTCTACCTTCCATTAACTGCAAAAGAGTATCTAACGTTTTATCATTGTAAAATGTTTTAAATTTTTTAAAAAATTAAAATCTTTTCATTACTTACTGGAAATGAATCGTGTAAGACACATTCTGTCTCAAGAGGTTGAAGTTTAATATTTGCAGTTCCAATCAAGCTATCAGCCCGGAAAAATCCCCTGAAAATTATAAAACGAGGCACATTACCACAATTCAAATGTACTAACTTACAACTAATTTATAACTACTGTTTGCTGGATCAATGCATATGACATGCTAATCTAAGATAAAAATACCGACAAAAATATCATTCGCCATGACTCCAAACTTGTGATTCTATACTTGACAATTCTTTGAAGCTTGCATACCTTGGATGAGTGCAACACAGGATGGGGTTCATCGAGCATCTGTAACGACCTACTCTATGTACGATGATACTCAATCAAAGATCATATCTTAGTATCTAATCATTCACTAACTATTTATTTTGTTCTGTTAAGTGTAATTTCACAAAACTATTTCATAAAAATACTCAATTTTATTCGTACTTTCATGCTAAATTAATAATAAATACATATGTTGTTAATTTAACTACATATTAATAGTATTTTTAAAAATTTTGCTTCACATTCGAATTTCTTTTTGACAATTCTATTTATTATTTACTTGTATTAAAATTATGTACAATACAACAATTATCTTTTTCTTTAAAGATCAATTTCAAAATCAATTTCAAAAAATACTTTTTTCTCCAATGAAGCAAAATTTTTAATAAATTATATCCATGCTTATAAATTTGTTACTATTTTGCCATAAAAATTATTGTTTGTTAAGAGTATATATGTGTAACAAAATCACAAATAAAATGTATATATGTTACATATATGGAAAAAGGAAACCTTTTTCCACTCACTCATTTCCTTCAAACTATACAGATAATGTACACATATTTATAACTTTAAAAAAAGTCGTTTTCATTTATAATATTGAATTTTAACAAAAGCTTTTTTGAATGTATTTCAATAAACATTAATTACCCTTTTGACCAAACTTGACATTTAAGACTGTGCCGTTTGAAAACCCTTGTGCATTGCCTTGATTTGCGATCTATAATTCCAGTTAATGGAAATGTTGCATTATATTCAGGATTATTACTATCTCTTATTGTCGATGTTCTATCATTTGTTGGGGAATCACTAGGCCAGGGAAATTCAAATATAACATAAGAATCCACTTCTTTGGCGTAATTAATGCCTCTAATTATTGAAATTTCAATATCACCATCAGTTAAATCAGTACAGCTTCTATAAATAAAATTTAATTCTAAAGTATCCATTAAATTTATTAAATTAATTGTAACAATTATTTGATATTATGTTATAAACTATTGTAAGAAATGGAATAATTGAAAAACAAAGATCTTTTATTTCGTAAATCAATAGAGGTAGTTTAACTGTATATCAAGTAAATAAAAAGAAATTATATAATTCCTAAATCTAAATAAATGTAATACTAATATTAAATTGTTAGTTTTTTAAAAACCTTTCTACATTTTAAGTTAAAATTTAATTTACTCTGTAGGTATCTTTAATTATTAAAATTATTTTATTTAAAAATAGTACTGACTGCACAATTGAATAAGTTTTTATTTCATAATGATGCTGTGGAGGTGGAAGATTGTCTCGTTTTCTTACTCTTAACATATCTAAATCTTTTGTGTAGTCCAATGCAAGTCTGCTCCATTTATTGTAACTGGCAACATCTCCAAGAGCTTTGCAATGATCTCTTGTTGTTAAACACCACTGTAAATTAATTAGTTATGTATTGTTTTAGTAAAATTTATCTTTTAAATGAAATTAAAATTTATATGCACCTTCATTTGTTTCTTTAATTGTTTTTCAAGATTTTCATAAATCTGCTCATCAGTACCAGTAGCTTCTTCTGAACAGTCCATTGAGGAAATAACAGTAAAACCTTCATTAGATACTTTAACAGAATCTGAATCCTGATTATCTAACAACAACTTTGCTTCAGGGGATAAAGGTATTGAATTCATATTTACAGGTAAACCAGCTAAACTAGCTTCTAGTAAAGGCTCAATACCCTTTGCTTGTCTAAGATAATCTCTTGCTAAATCTAAATCCCCATCTTTTTTCGCTTTTAAGGCAGCCATTTTCAATTCTCGTTGACGTTGTTGTAAAACTTCAATTTGTTTATCAACCCGAGATGTTAACTTTTTCTTTTTATCTAAAATTTATTTAGTTTGAAATTAAATTCAATATTAAACATTATCAAACAAAACAATGAAAAATAATTACTTGAGTTTTTGGTTACAGTTACCTAAATTAGTTCTAGGAGGTGTAGCTGGTTTAGTTTCTTTTAAGGGACTTGGTTTAGTTGGTTCTGGTTCATCAACCGGTTTTGATGGTTCTGAAATTACTGTTGATGATGACGGTTGATTGTTAGCAGAGGCACTTAAATCTCCAATACTAGAAAGAGGTGGAAATCCAGGAGGGGTTGGTAAATCTTCAATAACAATTGGTTTACCCTGTGCATGCCGTTTTAAAGCATCTTCAAATTGTTTACAAATACGACCATATCTTCTAACTTTGGATGAATTTTCTTCAGATTCTGCTAATGTTTTGGATCGACGATAAACTTCTAAACGCTCTTTCAGAGCACTTTCTAATGATTCCATGTTTGGTGCTAATTTGATATTGTGCATATATTAAAATAAATTAACTCATTCATAATACAATAAAAATAAATATAAAATCTTGTATATTGTCAGATATTCTAATTAATAAGAAATTAATAATTTTTACCTGATGGTTGCAATTGAATAGCAGAACTTCCTTGATTTGCATTTTCTTCTTTAGCTTCATCGATAGGATTTGTAGAAACAGCAACCTGATTTGGAAGCGAAGGTTGAGGTGGCATATCAGATAAATCTATTGCATTACCTTGAGACACCATTGCAATAACAGCTTCAAATTGCTTAGTTATTCTAATATGATTTACAGCTTCTTCATGATTGCCAGCCTTTTTCCAGGCTAAGGCTGCAATTTTGTATTCTTTTTGCCGAGCTTTTAACATATTCAACGTCTCCTCGTCAATTTGAACTGAAGGTGATTCCTTAAGATTCGTTTCTGGTTCATTTTCTACAGTATCATTTTCAGAAATCAAAATTTCTGATGTATCTTCTGTTTCAGGAGAAATGTCAGATTCTGATGTAATCTGTGCTACTTCTGTTTGTATAATATAATTTAATACAATTTATTTATCATGAGGTTCATAATAAGTATTACAAATATTAATATTTAATCAATATTTAAATGATATTTACCTGTAGGTGGTTTTTCAGCTATTTCACCTAAGGCTGATGATGGAAGAACTGGTGGAATTTCACCAGAATCAATTTCATTTCCTAATTTACATGAAGATAGTAGTTTTTCTAAAGTTTTTATACCCCTATTAAATCTTCTTGCTCGAGCAGATTCATTTTCAGATTTAGCTTTATTTTCAGCTGTTTTATACATCAACAGGCGTTCCTCTAATAATTTGGTTGTTTCATTTGTAGTATCATTAGTATGATCTGATACATCTTGTTCATCTATAATAGTATCTCCAGTAATTGCTTTTAATTCATTCTATAAATTTTAATTAGTAATTTATTATAGTATGGTATTTAATAAATTATTAAAAGCAAAAGTTTGTTCTACATTTTTGATCATTATGCATAACTGTCACAATGGTCACTTACCAATAAATCAGGATCATCATCATCACCCGATAATTCTTCATCGGAATTAATCTCTTTGATGCTATCACTGATTAAACTATCAAGATTAGCAATAGGTTTGGATGGAGCTTTAATGATAAAAAAAATTTCATTTTTATACATTAAAATAATACTGCTTTTGTAAAGTATAAGGTAATTTAATTACGTTTCCGTGGTGCTTTTCTGTGTGGTAAATCACCAGCGGTTAAAGCTGCTAATTCAGCTTCAAAATCTTCATCGGTATCATCATTATCAATTGATCCTCCAAGATCACCTAAACTCTCTGGTATTTCAAATATACCATACTACAAAAATTAATAATTGATATAATAAATTAACAATCTAAATCTTTTCAAATAGAAATGCATTAGAAAAAGGTATTCAAAATATTACTTGAGCTAGACTTCCTGCAGGTCTAGGCTTTCGTTCTTTTTTAACGTCTTTCTTTTTACTAAACATTATTCTATAAAATGTTATTAAAATATGAAATTAATCAGTTTGACACATAGTTTTATGAAAATACATAACTCTAAACTGAAATTGAGTTCAACACTTAGTCACCAAAGTGAACAAGATCACCAGTGAACATTATGGTTACAAGTATTAGTATCACTGCTTACCAACTTACCGCATATTCGCAATAAGTGCGACTGATATTAATTATACGTCTGTAAAGTTATATGTTTAAATTGGTATCACTGGATCTGGTGAAAAGGCGAATAGTGAATGAAATCAACATTTCATTCCGCATTTTTTCATTTTGTAGTATTATATATTTATAATGTATAATTAGTAGATTCACCAATATAAGATATATCTGAGGATACCTATAGTTTAATTTACAGGTGGGTATGCAACTTTAGAGTTTGCATTTTCCATCCATATTTCAGAATATTTATGTAAATACAATTTTACGCAGATATGATGTATGATACAAACTGAGCTGAGTCATTAGGAATTTGTAACATTCTTTCTGTTATAGACTAGAGCTAGAATTTTAATAGAATGCAGTAAATACAATTATGACTTATCGGGAACATATATTTCCAGCAACCAATATAAATAAACACCTATATAATTACCTATAAATTATATAAATAAATTGTTCAATTATTAAAGTAATCCATTTGTTAATTTGGCAAATTTCGAAATTAGGTATTGAAAAAAAGGTGCAGCCATTTAAATGAGTTTGAGTGTTAAAATTGTTTACAAAAAAACCGCTCACGTACCGATTATTCTTTCGTTCCCATTGTACTATTAGTATAATTACAAATTTTCAAGTTATTCAGATATATCAACTGTATAAAAATATTTCAAATTGGCGTTTAAAAAAATATACATAGGGACTTTGAAAATTGGAAGTTTTACAAGCATTGGCCAGATATGCAATCATAAATAGGGGAATCCCTTTTATAATCTCTAAATTGTCTCGCTTTTCAAACTCTACATAGGTATACAAGGACAACTACAAATATGGATAATTATAATAATCTTCTTTATAGTTTTAAAAATATTGCTGAAGTGCACGTTAGTTCTGAAATTTTAAACATTTTAAAAGAAAAATATAAGAATGTAATAAATTCAAAACGTGCGATAGAAGAAGTTATAAATATAAGCAGCCTACTAAATGTTTTAGAAAAACGTAACGTTCTAAAATTTAATGATATTAGCACTCTAAAATATATAACACAGTTTGTTAATCACAAAAAAATCAATGAATTAATCTTAAATTATGACCAATGGTTAGAAGTAAATATAAGTCAGATAAATTACTTATACAACAATGGTAAGTCACCAAAATATTACTTCTGTATGGAGTTTATATGTAAATTGTATAATTAATACTTAACTTACATTAAATATGTAAATTTAACATTTGTCGAATTTTAAATAAAAAAAATTAAGAAAATTTAATAATATAAATTTTTATATTTGTATAAATTATATTTTTATATATTAGAAAAATATTACTGAAAGAATTTATAAATTCATAGCTATCATATCTAGTAAAGCTCCAATCATAGAAGCAATCACAAAAACAACATGTATAACTGTAAATGAAGAAAAATGCTTACAAAATTTAGGTGATTATACAATTTTAAGATTAATAAACAGTTCAAAATATTTAACTCATTGAATACATCATTTGTCAACAATTTATTTTAGTCACTAAAAAAGTAAGCAAAGAGATAGGTAAACATTGGGCAGAAGTAAGCAGAAGATTAAATCTTAGAGAATGTGATGTTGAAGAAATTGAATTGAAATACATACATGAATTAAGAAAATACGAAAAAATGTTTAATGAAGTAAGTTTGTAACAAACTTGAAAAATTGTTCAAAATTAATTCCTATTTACTTTTTAGGCTCTTCGTTTATACTTCTCTGAGAATCATGTCAATTGGAAAATGGAATTAATGCAAGCTTTAGAATTAAGTAGACGAAAAGACTTAAAGGAAATGGTCGAAGAAATAGTTTGTTAATAAAAGTAGCTAACCTTGTCAGAACATCAGTTTACAGAAAATGTGAATTTCATAATATATAACGAATTTATTTTTTACCATTACAGTTACGTTATTTATCTATGATATTTTTTATTTTACTCAAAAATAAACGTTAATGATAAATTTATGGAAATTAAACCATCAAAAAATGATCAAATAAGTAGTTTTCTTTATTATAAATTTTACTGTTACAAAATAGTTTTAAAATAATCTAATGTAGTGTAAAATTGAAAACTTAAAAAGAACTTTCACACTCTTGAGAAGCAAATTATGACTCTTATTTATACAAAGAAGTATATTTATTTGCAATACTTGTAAAAATACCTTACATAGAAAATTGAATTACATTAGTTTTATGAAATTGAATGTATGGTACATCTTAGTAACATAGTATGCAAATAATAATAAAATGGACAAATTGTTGTATTTTAACTATTAGCATTAACAAAAAGAAAAGCAAACTTGAAATCAAACTAAACACCTTTTCATTTCCTTATTCGACAAAGTTTTAACAATGCAGCAATCTGCTCTTATCTCACCAAACATACTCGAATATATGGTACATATTATATGTCGTACATCTTACATTAATGCATCATTCGGTAATTACTTTTAATAAATTGTTTTTTTTATTAAACTTTACTCCACACTTTTAAAAAGTTTAATTGGTAACGACAGAAAAATCCACTAAGCTTCTGAATTTAATATCTGTCAGCATCTGATTCCAGCCAGTAATTAAATCTTATTCAAAAGTTTATAAATTGAACTATTCAAATAAGCCTGATGATATTTGCACTTTCACATTAAACCGTATAAGTGATCTTAGGAGCCATACTTCCAACCTTTTGCATAATATCTTTATGCAATTGATATACCAGTGGCATCTTAATCAATGGGAATAACTTTAGTCGATCTTTCAATTTCCGTCTGAAAAAAAATTTAATGTAAAGACAGTACAAAATATCTTTTATTGCTTAATAAATTACACTTACCCAATTTCCATTGCACTTGTTTGATTCATAGCATTTCTTGTCCATACAGCAATTTTGCCCTGCCTTGGCCGAAGATTTACTACTGTCCCACAGATCTCTTCAGAATATTCATTAAATCCTTCACCAATCATACATAATATAATTTCAAGCCATAAACTATCTAAATCATTTGATCGTTGTTTTCTCTCTACAGTAAGAAGCCATCTTCCTCCATTTTTATTTGCATCATCTTCCCACATGGGCCGAATACCTTGTTTGAACAGACCATAATCACACCCAGATTTCAACTCTGATGCATGTTTGACATGATTGTATAGGCTAAAAACAAAGCAAAGTTTAATTAATAGTATTACATTTCTAAGATTCAAATCTTAGATTTCAAATAATGTTTAATTTCATTATTTTATATTGACTTTAGATTTATAATAAATTTTTAATAGATATTTGCAAAATAAATTATTGAATATGTAAACAAAATTTAAAAATGAATATTAATAAAATTTACTTGTGTTGATCACATATTAAACATATGTAATTTAAGATAGAAAACAAGTTATTAAATTTTGAGCCACTTAACATTGAATTAAAAATGATTAACTCTTGAATTAGTTTAAATGCAAAGATCTTTGCTAAAATATGTAACAGAAAGTATAATTTACCTCCAGAAATCTTCTGCTGTATCAAAGCTACTGATTTCACGCTGACAGTCTTCCCAAACTTTATTCTTTTCTGGCTCATAATACCATAGTGTCCAACTATTTTGTAGTGGATGCTTAATCAAAAGTTCAGGTGGAAATTCTGAATTAGGAACATCTTCACTTTTCTTTTCCACTTCCTAAAAGCAATAAAAATAAAAATCACCTAAAACAAGCATATGCATGATCTTTACAAATACCAATCAGGTTCCTAGGAAGATCAAAGAAATAACCTAAGTATAATTTAATCAGGTAACTGTATATAATTTAAATAATAAAAACGACTGTTGAACATTGATATCTCTAGTTCAATAAATGTGATGCATATGTACCGTTTCACAAACTGACGGAGCTTTCATAGACTGAACAGCCAGCATTTTTCATTCGCTATGATTAAAAATATAGATGAAGTAATGGCAGACGTGAATCAAGGGCGAAGCCAGCAGCAGCTACGAGAGTCCCAGCCCCAGAAAAAACGTGTTCCAGATTCCACGACGGATTCCCGAAAACGCCGAAACGTTGGATTCGTAAGCTAAGATAGCACTATTTTTTTGTTAAACACGCTTAATTCTCGAAAGAAAATCGGAGCGATTTTTCAAATTTGTTTATGCTTAGCGAAAAATTTTATTGACACCAATACGGAAATACCAACGAGATGCCAAGGTAGCGGCAAGAGGGTTATATGCCCATTTGTAGGCAAGCATATAGCAAGTATGCGAAAACGAGACTCCCGCTGCTGTCGCATGCGCCGACAGGCGTAGATTCATTCACTAGTGACAAGCTCGAGTAAAGTAAAAAATGTAGAATACCTTTCAAAGTGTCTTGAATTTTTAAATTTTCAACAAACAGACCTCCGGCTTATTTGTTCAATGATTTGTTTTTCACGCACAAACACTTTGCAGAAAGTTAAAAAGGACCCGTACCTTTCCTCAAAACGATTATTAATCCCATTTTAATTTTAAGCGTATCCTATGCTCTCAACAATTCCCTTTTTGACTCAATGACACTATACTAGATACCCACAATATTTAGCATTAGGACAAAATAAATTTTTGTTTATGATAGTTATAGAAACTTGATGGAATTTGTTGCCTCGATCGATCGACATTTGTTGTAAAATACTCAACTTCAAATACGAATATTATTTGCCGGGGGAAAGAGCAAGAGAGTGCCGCAAGAGAAAGGAGGACGGAGAGAGACAGAGAGTGACAGAAACGCAACGAGACATGCCTGCAGCATGCTGCGGTCTGTTCCCGAAACACGATCGTCCGCCGTCCTCGTTGAACGCGTGGAGGCGACTCTCACCGGGGGCCGCCAGGTAGCCGACCTCTTTAGAGATGCCCCAACGTACCTCAACTACCTCCTTGGAGCTCATCGCCATGGCCATGATCGAAGGACTCAAAGATAAAGTGTCGCACACAGACGCGCGACACGGAGCTTTCCCGTTACTGAGGGCCCCCGCACTTGGGACATCTGCCGACGGCCCGCAACATTCTTAATCCCACTCACACAGTAGCACACGGCATGTACGCATCTACGTGTGCACATGTCGGTGCAACATGGACGTCGACCCCGCACACAGGCGCGTCCTAATACGTTCACGTCGCTTGTGAGCTTGTGCGCTTAGGTGCAACCAGTGCAACACTCTTGTTTCTCGAGCACATACGTAATTGAGAAATTGAGTAAGTTGAAGGTGTTAGCTTTATGGCAATCTATTGACCCTTTTCTTACAATGAACATGATTGAGATGCGTGACAACTTCATGTCATAACCAGCATTATCTTTTGCTCGTTAATTCTCGACTTTGTATTTTAAAAACGACATTTTTTAAACTTTTTTTTACACTCACTGTAAATGTACATTACATCCCGATCTTATAAATTTAAATTTTTTATGCACAATAAAGATACCTCTTTGGATACATATTTATAGATGTCAGTAGAAATTTGACAGAAAATAGATTTTATATAAGTGCGATAGCAATTATTTTTCATGTTTTGAAGATGTTTTTTTATAAATACTTTAAACTCTATTTTAGATGTTTATAATAAATTTATAGTTATTATAAGTATGTACGGTACAGGTATCAATAAATTATAAATATAGACGTTTAAGTAGTCTTACGAATTTATCTATAAATAATTGTACAAAATACTATACATTTTTGTAAGTCTAAATATTTCAACCTCTAAAGATATAAAAAAACTAGTATTATTAATTTCAAATTTATATCTAAAGTTTCTGTTTAGCATATCACGATATTTTATTTAAAAAAAAAATTTTAAACAGCCAGAAACTTTAGGTTTTTTAATTCGTGTCAACATTAGAAAAATAGAAAACAATTTTCTACTTTTTCAGTTTGCTTTTTATCGATACTTGTGAAAACATTACATCTAAAAGTAATTTGAATGTAATAACGTTGCGGGAGCTTTTTTAATTAATAGTAAAGAAAAAACATTGTATATTGTTTTCATATATTTATTATTAACCGAAGATTTAATCTATTAACCCTATTTATGTGTGAGTTTAGTAGGAAATGTCATTGAAAAGGACAATAAATCCTTATGAAATCTAGTCTCTTCACGGTCGATTTACGTACGATAAATATGATTTATAATAACAGAAATGAGCTAGTTTGGTTAGATGTTCTTTCGATTTAGCTGATGTTAATACGCGCGATCTCAGCCGCTGAGATATGTTAACATTTTGGGGGTTGAATTTCTTACTGGTATGATAGCCAAAGGGCGAATTCGACCAGAGACGCGTTGGCATCCCTGCGCATCGGTGGTAGTGACGGCTTTATCCCTATTGCGTTGTTGTTGTCCGCGCATCTTCTTCATGTTCTATTATTTGCAAGTATAACGTTTCTGTATCAACGGATAGACAAATTAATTAAGGAAATAGAAAAGCACCATACGAAAAGAAAAGGGCGGCTGAATTCAGCGTCAGCTCCTACAGAATGAACCGATCGGTGAATATTTTTTTAACTAATGAAATAAACAGCGTTTGTCCCTTGATTTTGTAGCTTTCATTTGAATTTAGGTTACTTTTACGTCGCATCATTCACACTGTTACCTTTTTGTTTAAAATGTAAATGTCAGGCAATAGTTTTCAAACCAGCAAATTCAATTATTTTGTGTTTAATGTGTTTACTATATATATGTACATACATTATATTTAAAATAGAAGTACTGCAGTACTTAGTGTTTACATTATGAAGCAAATTGAATATTGTTATTAGATGGTAGAGGAGAATGGAGAATCAAAAGCATCATCATATTCAAAGCCAGAATCTGTTAATTATGGATATGATACATCGTATGTTAACTATTCAACCACTACATCAACACCTACATCACTCAATCAACCATTACCTGGTCAACCACCTCTTCCACCAATGCCTCCACCACCTCAAGGGGCTATTCCACCACCTCCTAGTGTGTATGGAACTGTACCTACTCAAGTCACACAAATTCATGCTTGGCCACATGCTGCTTGGCAATGGATATCTCCTCAAGCTGCCCCACCAATGCCTCCACAACCAACAAGAGATATGGCAGCAGCAGCAGCAGCAGCAGCATTTCAAAGAGAAATGCCTCTCAGAAATAACTTTGTAAAACGAGAAAGGTACAATCACAATC